>OX439139.1:110176195-113133935 GCA_949318255.1 Pollenia labialis | reverse complement strand
ATAAAAATGATTTTCTTAGGAATTTTTGTATGGACAACTTTAAATGCGTTTTTCTTGGGAAACCTAGAAGAGCTAAGAGCAAAAGTAACGAAAATCTGTGATCACTTGTATTTTCATATAAAAATTGATTTTCTTAGGATTTTTGTATGGAAAACTTTAAATGCGTTTTTCTTGAAACTAGAAGAGCTAGAGCAAAAGTACCGAAAATCTGTGATCACTTGTATTTTCATATAAAAATTGATTTTCTTAGGATATTTGTATGGAAAACTTTAAAATGCGTTTTCTTGGAAACTAGAAGAGCTAGAGCAAAAATACCGAAAAATCTGTGATCACTTGTATTTTCATATAAAAATTGATTTTCTTAGGATTTTTGTATGGGAAAACTTTAAATGCGTTTTTCTTGGAAACTAGAAGAGCTAGAGCAAAAATACTAAAATCTGTGATCACTTGTATTTTCATATAAAAATTGATTTTTCTTAGGATTTTTGTATGGAAAACTTTAAATGCGTTTTTCTTGGAAACTAGAAGAGCTAGAGCAAAAATACCGAAAATCTGTGATCACTTGTATTTTCATATAAAAATTGATTTTCTTAGGATTTTTGTATGGAAAACTTTAAATGCGTTTTTCTTGGAAACTAGAAGAGCTAGAGCAAAATACCGAAAATCTGTGATCACTTGTATTTTCATATAAAAATTGATTTTCTTAGGATTTTTGTATGGAAAACTTTAAATGCGTTTTTCTTGGAAACTAGAAGAGCTAGAGCAAAAATACCGAAATCTGTGATCACTTGTATTTTCATATAAAAATTGATTTTCTTAGGATTTTTGTATGGAAAACTTTAAATGCGTTTTTCTTGGAAACTAGAAGAGCTAGAGCAAAAGTACCGAAAATCTGTGATCACTTGTATTTTCATATAAAAATTGATTTTCTTAGGATTTTTGTATGGAAAACTTTAAATGCGTTTTTCTTGGAAAACTAGAAGAGCTAGAGCAAAAAGTACCGAAAATCTGTGATCACTTGTATTTTCATATAAAAATTGATTTTCTTAGGATTTTTGTATGGAAAACTTTAAATGCGTTTTTCTTGGAAACTAGAAGAGCTAGAGCAAAAATACCGAAAATCTGTGATCACTTGTATTTTCATATAAAAATTGATTTTCTTAGGATTTTTGTATGGAAAACTTTAAATGCGTTTTTCTTGGAAACTAGAAGAGCTAGAGCAAAAAGTACCGAAAATCTGTGATCACTTGTATTTTCATATAAAAATTGATTTTCTTAGGATTTTTGTATGGAAAACTTTAAATGCGTTTTTCTTGGAAACTAGAAGAGCTAGAGCAAAAGTACCGAAAATCTGTGATCACTTGTATTTTCATATAAAAATTGATTTTCTTAGGATTTTTGTATGGAAAACTTTAAATGCGTTTTTCTTGGAAACTAGAAGAGCTAGAGCAAAAGTACCGAAAATCTGTGATCACTTGTATTTTCATATAAAAATTGATTTTCTTAGGATTTTTGTATGGAAAACTTTAAATGCGTTTTTCTTGGAAACTAGAAGAGCTAGAGCAAAAGTACCGAAAATCTGTGATCACTTGTATTTTCATATAAAAATTGATTTTCTTAGGATTTTTGTATGGAAAACTTTAAATGCGTTTTTCTTGGAAACTAGAAGAGCTAGAGCAAAAGTACCGAAAATCTGTGATCACTTGTATTTTCATATAAAAATTGATTTTCTTAGGATTTTTTGTATGGAAAACTTTAAATGCGTTTTTCTTGAAAACTAGAAGAGCTAGAGCAAAAGTACCGAAAATCTGTGATCACTTGTATTTTCATATAAAAATTGATTTTCTTAGGATTTTTGTATGGAAAACTTTAAATGCGTTTTTCTTGGAAACTAGAAGAGCTAGAGCAAAAGTACCGAAAATCTGTGATCACTTGTATTTTCATATAAAAATTGATTTTCTTAGGATTTTTGTATGGAAAACTTTAAATGCGTTTTTCTTGGAAACTAGAAGAGCTAGAGCAAAATTACCGAAAATCTGTGATCACTTGTATTTTCATATAAAAATTGATTTTCTTAGGATTTTTGTATGGAAAACTTTAAATGCGTTTTTCTTGGAAACTAGAAGAGCTAGAGCAAAAGTACCGAAAATCTGTGATCACTTGTATTTTCATATAAAAATTGATTTTCTTAGGATTTTTGTATGGAAAACTTTAAATGCGTTTTTCTTGAAAACTAGAAGAGCTAGAGCAAAAGTACCGAAAATCTGTGATCACTTGTATTTTCATATAAAAATTGATTTTCTTAGGATTTTTGTATGGAAAACTTTAAATGCGTTTTTCTTGGAAAACTAGAAGAGCTAGAGCAAAAGTACCGAAAATCTGTGATCACTTGTATTTTCATATAAAAATTGATTTTCTTAGGATTTTTGTATGGAAAACTTTAAATGCGTTTTTCTTGAAACTAGAAGAGCTAGAGCAAAAGTACCGAAAATCTGTGATCACTTGTATTTTCATATAAAAATTGATTTTCTTAGGATTTTTGTATGGAAAACTTTAAATGCGTTTTTCTTGGAAACTAGAAGAGCTAGAGCAAAAAGTACCGAAAATCTGTGATCACTTGTATTTTCATATAAAAATTGATTTTCTTAGGATTTTTGTATGGAAAACTTTAAATGCGTTTTTCTTGGAAAACTAGAAGAGCTAGAGCAAAAGTACCGAAAATCTGTGATCACTTGTATTTTCATATAAAAATTGATTTTCTTAGGATTTTTTGTATGGAAAACTTTAAATGCGTTTTTTCTTGAAACTAGAAGAGCTAGAGCAAAAGTACCGAAAATCTGTGATCACTTGTATTTTCATATAAAAATTGATTTTCTTAGGATTTTTGTATGGAAACTTTAAATGCGTTTTTCTTGGAAAACTAGAAGAGCTAGAGCAAAAGTACCGAAAATCTGTGATCACTTGTATTTTCATATAAAAATTGATTTTCTTAGGATTTTTGTATGGAAAACTTTAAATGCGTTTTTCTTGAAACTAGAAGAGCTAGAGCAAAAGTACCGAAAATCTGTGATCACTTGTATTTTCATATAAAAATTGATTTTCTTAGGATTTTTGTATGGAAAACTTTAAATGCGTTTTTCTTGGAAACTAGAAGAGCTAGAGCAAAAGTACCGAAAATCTGTGATCACTTGTATTTTCATATAAAAATTGATTTTCTTAGGATTTTTGTATGGAAAACTTTAAATGCGTTTTTCTTGAAACTAGAAGAGCTAGAGCAAAAAGTACCGAAAATCTGTGATCACTTGTATTTTCATATAAAAATTGATTTTCTTAGGATTTTTGTATGGAAAACTTTAAATGCGTTTTTCTTGAAACTAGAAGAGCTAGAGCAAAAGTACCGAAAATCTGTGATCACTTGTATTTTCATATAAAAATTGATTTTCTTAGGATTTTTGTATGGAAAACTTTAAATGCGTTTTTCTTGGAAACTAGAAGAGCTAGAGCAAAAATACCGAAAATCTGTGATCACTTGTATTTTCATATAAAAATTGATTTTCTTAGGTTTTTGTATGGAAAACTTTAAATGCGTTTTTCTTGGAAACTAGAAGAGCTAGAGCAAAAATTACCGAAAATCTGTGATCACTTGTATTTTCATATAAAAATTGATTTTCTTAGGATTTTTGTATGGAAAACTTTAAATGCGTTTTTCTTGGAAACTAGAAGAGCTAGAGCAAAAGTACCGAAAATCTGTGATCACTTGTATTTTCATATAAAAATTGATTTTCTTAGGATTTTTGTATGGAAAACTTTAAATGCGTTTTTCTTGGAAACTAGAAGAGCTAGAGCAAAAATACCGAAAATCTGTGATCACTTGTATTTTCATATAAAAATTGATTTTCTTAGGATTTTTGTATGGAAAACTTTAAATGCGTTTTTCTTGGAAACTAGAAGAGCTAGAGCAAAAATACCGAAAATCTGTGATCACTTGTATTTTCATATAAAAATTGATTTTCTTAGGATTTTTGTATGGAAAACTTTAAATGCGTTTTTCTTGGAAACTAGAAGAGCTAGAGCAAAAATACCGAAAATCTGTGATCACTTGTATTTTCATATAAAAATTGATTTTCTTAGGATTTTTGTATGGAAAACTTTAAATGCGTTTTTCTTGGAAACTAGAAGAGCTAGAGCAAAAATACCGAAAATCTGTGATCACTTGTATTTTCATATAAAAATTGATTTTCTTAGGATTTTTTGTATGGAAAACTTTAAATGCGTTTTTCTTGGAAACTAGAAGAGCTAGAGCAAAAGTACCGAAAATCTGTGATCACTTGTATTTTCATATAAAAATTGATTTTCTTAGGATTTTTGTATGGAAAACTTTAAATGCGTTTTTCTTGGAAACTAGAAGAGCTAGAGCAAAAATACCGAAAATCTGTGATCACTTGTATTTTCATATAAAAATTGATTTTCTTAGGATTTTTGTATGGAAAACTTTAAATGCGTTTTTCTTGGAAACTAGAAGAGCTAGAGCAAAAATACCGAAAATCTGTGATCACTTGTATTTTCATATAAAAATTGATTTTCTTAGGATTTTTGTATGGAAAACTTTAAATGCGTTTTTCTTGGAAACTAGAAGAGCTAGAGCAAAAGTACCGAAAATCTGTGATCACTTGTATTTTCATATAAAAATTGATTTTCTTAGGATTTTTGTATGGAAAACTTTAAATGCGTTTTTTTCTTGGAAACTAGAAGAGCTAGAGCAAAAATACCGAAAATCTGTGATCACTTGTATTTTCATATAAAAATTGATTTTCTTAGGATTTTTGTATGGAAAACTTTAAATGCGTTTTTCTTGGAAACTAGAAGAGCTAGAGCAAAAGTACCGAAAATCTGTGATCACTTGTATTTTCATATAAAAATTGATTTTCTTAGGATTTTTGTATGGAAAACTTTAAATGCGTTTTTCTTGGAAAACTAGAAGAGCTAGAGCAAAAATACCGAAAATCTGTGATCACTTGTATTTTCATATAAAAATTGATTTTCTTAGGATTTTTGTATGGAAAACTTTAAATGCGTTTTTCTTGGAAACTAGAAGAGCTAGAGCAAAAATACCGAAAATCTGTGATCACTTGTATTTTCATATAAAAATTGATTTTCTTAGGATTTTTGTATGGAAAACTTTAAATGCGTTTTTCTTGGAAACTAGAAGAGCTAGAGCAAAAATACCGAAAATCTGTGATCACTTGTATTTTCATATAAAAATTGATTTTCTTAGGATTTTTGTATGGAAAACTTTAAATGCGTTTTTCTTGGAAACTAGAAGAGCTAGAGCAAAAATACCGAAAATCTGTGATCACTTGTATTTTCATATAAAAATTGATTTTCTTAGGATTTTTGTATGGAAAACTTTAAATGCGTTTTTCTTGGAAACTAGAAGAGCTAGAGCAAAAGTACCGAAAATCTGTGATCACTTGTATTTTCATATAAAAATTGATTTTCTTAGATTTTTGTATGGAAAACTTTAATGCGTTTTTCTTGGAAACTAGAAGAGCTAGAGCAAAAATACCGAAAATCTGTGATCACTTGTATTTTCATATAAAAATTGATTTTCTTAGGATTTTTGTATGGAAAACTTTAAATGCGTTTTTCTTGGAAACTAGAAGAGCTAGAGCAAAAGTACCGAAAATCTGTGATCACTTGTATTTTCATATAAAAATTGATTTTCTTAGGATTTTTGTATGGAAAACTTTAAATGCGTTTTTCTTGGAAACTAGAAGAGCTAGAGCAAAAATACCGAAAATCTGTGATCACTTGTATTTTCATATAAAAATTGATTTTCTTAGGATTTTTGTATGGAAAACTTTAAATGCGTTTTTCTTGGAATCTAGAAGAGCTAGAGCAAAAATACCGAAAATCTGTGATCACTTGTATTTTCATATAAAAATTGATTTTCTTAGGATTTTTGTATGGAAAACTTTAAATGCGTTTTTTTTGGAAACTAGAAGAGCTAGAGCAAAAATACGGAAAATCTGTGATCAATTGTATTTTCATATAAAAATTGATTTTCTTAGGATTTTTGTATGGAAAACTTTAAATGCGTTTTTCTTGGAAACTAGAAGAGCTAGAGCAAAAGTACCGAAAATCTGTGATCACTTGTATTTTCATATAAAAATTGATTTTCTTAGGATTTTTGTATGGAAAACTTTAATGCGTTTTTCTTGGAAACTAGAAGAGCTAGAGCAAAAATACCGAAAATCTGTGATCACTTGTATTTTCATATAAAAATTGATTTTCTTAGGATTTTTGTATGGAAAACTTTAAATGCGTTTTTCTTGGAAACTAGAAGAGCTAGAGCAAAAGTACCGAAAATCTGTGATCACTTGTATTTTCATATAAAAATAGATTTTCTTAGGATTTTTGTATGGAAAACTTTAAATGCGTTTTTCTTGGAAACTAGAAGAGCTAGAGCAAAAATACCGAAAATCTGTGATCACTTGTATTTTCATATAAAAATTGATTTTCTTAGGATTTTTGTATGAAAAACTTTAAATGCGTTTTTCTTGGAAACTAGAAGAGCTAGAGCAAAAATAACGAAAATCTGTGATCACTTGTATTTTCATATAAAAATTGATTTTCTTAGGATTTTTGTATGGAAAACTTTAAAAGCGTTTTCCTTGGAAACTAGAAGAGCTAGAGCAAAAATACCGAAAATCTGTGATCACTTGTATTTTCATATAAAAATTGATTTTCTTAGGATTTTTGTATGGAAAACTTTAAATGCGTTTTTCTTGGAAACTAGAAGAGCTAGAGCAAAAGTACCGAAAATCTGTGATCACTTGTATTTTCATATAAAAATTGATTTTCTTAGGATTTTTGTGTGGAAAACTTTAAATGCGTTTTTCTTGGAAACTAGAAGAGCTAGAGCAAAAATACCGAAAATCTGTGATCACTTGTATTTTCATATAAAAATTGATTTTCTTAGGATTTTTGTATGGAAAACTTTAAATGCGTTTTTCTTGGAAACTAGAAGAGCTAGAGCAAAAGTACCGAAAATCTGTTATCACTTGTATTTTCATATAAAATTGATTTTCTTAGGATTTTTGTGTGGAAAACTTTAAATGCGTTTTTCTTGGAAACTAGAAGAGCTAGAGCAAAAATACCGAAAATCTGTGATCACTTGTATTTTCATATAAAAATTGATTTTCTTAGGATTTTTTGTATGGAAAACTTTAAATGCGTTTTTCTTGGAAACTAGAAGAGCTAGAGCCAAAATACCGAAATCTGTGATCACTTGTATTTTCATATAAAATTGATTTTCTTAGGATTTTTGTATGGAAAACTTTAAATGCGTTTTTCTTGGAAACTAGAAGAGCTAGAGCAAAAATAATGAAAATCTGTGATCACTTGTATTTTCATATAAAAATTGATTTTCTTAGGATTTTTGTATGGAAAACTTTAAATGCGTTTTTCTTGGAAACTAGAAGAGCTAGAGCAAAAATAACGAAAATCTGTGATCACTTGTATTTTCATATAAAAATTGATTTTCTTAGGATTTTTGTATGGAAAACTTTAAATGCGTTTTTCTTGGAAACTAGAAGAGCTAGAGCAATAACGAAAACCTGTGGTCACTTGTATTTTCATATAAAAATTGATTTTCTTAGGATTTTTGTATGGAAAACTTTAAATGCGGTTTTCTTGGAAACTAGAGGAGCTAAAGCCAAAATACCGAAAATCTGTGATCACTTGTATTTACATATAAAAATTGATTTTCTAAGGATTTTTGTATGAAAAACTTTAAATGCGTTTTTCTTTGAAACTAGAAGATCTAGAGCAAAAATAACGAAAATCTGTGATCACTTGTATTTTCATATAAAAATTTATTTTCTGAGGATTTTTGTATGGAAAACTTTAAATGCGTTTTTCTTTGAAACTAGAAGATCTAGAGCAAAAATAACGAAAATCTGTGATCACTTGTATTTTCATATAAAAATTGATTTTCTTAGGATTTTTGTATGGAAAACTTTAAATGCGGTTATCTTGGAAACTAGAGGAGCTAAAGCCAAAATACCGAAAATCTGTTATCACTTGTATTTTCATATAAAAATTGATTTTCTTAGGATTTTTGTGTGGAAAACTTTAAATGCGTTTTCTTGGAAACTAGAAGAGCTAGAGCAAAAGTACCGAAAATCTGTGATCACTTGTATTTTCATATAAAAATTGATTTTCTTAGGATTTTTGTATGGAAAACTTTAAATGCGTTTTTCTTTGAAACTAGAAGATCTAGAGCAAAAATAACGAAAATCTGTGATCACTTGTATTTTCATATAAAAATTGATTTTCTTAGGATTTTTGTATGGAAAACTTTAAATGCGGTTTTCTTGGAAACTAGAGGAGCTAAAGCCAAAATACCGAAAATCTGTGATCACTTGTATTTTCATATAAAAATTGATTTTCTAAGGATTTTTGTATGGAAAACTTTAAATGCGGTTTTCTTGGAAACTAGAGGAGCTAAAGCCAAAATACCGAAAATCTGTGATCACTTGTATTTTCATATAAAAATTGATTTTCTAAGGATTTTTGTATGAAAAACTTTAAATGCGTTTTTCTTTGAAACTAGAAGATCTAGAGCAAAAATAACGAAAATCTGTGATCACTTGTATTTTCATATAAAAATTTATTTTCTGAGGATTTTTGTATGGAAAACTTTAAATGCGTTTTTCTTTGAAACTAGAAGATCTAGAGCAAAAATAACGAAAATCTGTGATCACTTGTATTTTCATATAAAAATTGATTTTCTTAGGATTTTTGTATGGAAAACTTTAAATGCGGTTTTCTTGGAAACTAGAGGAGCTAAAGCCAAAATACCGAAAATCTGTGATCACTTGTATTTTCATATAAAAATTGATTTTCTAAGGATTTTTGTATGGAAAACTTTAAATGCGTTTTTTTGGAAACTAGAAGATCTAGAGCAAAAATAACGAAAATCTGTGATCACTTGTATTTTCATATAAAAATTGATTTTCTTAGGATTTTTGTATGGAAAACTTTAAATGCGTTTTTCTTGGAAACTAGAAGAGCTAGAGCCAAAATACCGAAAATCTGTGATCACTTGTATTTTCATATAAAAATTGATTTTCTAAGGATTTTTGTATGGAAAACTTTAAATGCGTTTTTCTTGGAAACTAGAAGATCTAGAGCAAAAATAATGAAAATCTGTGATCACTTGTATTTTCATATAAAAATTGATTTTCTTAGGATTTTTGTATGGAAAACTTTAAATGCGTTTTTTCTTGGAAACTAGAAGAGCTAGAGCAAAAATACCGAAAATCTGTGATCACTTGTATTTACATATAAAAATTGATTTTCTAAGGATTTTTGTATGAAAAACTTTAAATGCGTTTTTCTTTGAAACTAGAAGATCTAGAGCAAAAAATAACGAAAATCTGTGATCACTTGTATTTTCATATAAAAATTTATTTTCTGAGGATTTTTGTATGGAAAACTTTAAATGCGTTTTTCTTTGAAACTAGAAGATCTAGAGCAAAAATAACGAAAATCTGTGATCACTTGTATTTTCATATAAAAATTTATTTTCTGAGGATTTTTGTATGGAAAACTTTAAATGCGTTTTTCTTTGAAACTAGAAGATCTAGAGCAAAAATAACGAAAATCTGTGATCACTTGTATTTTCATATAAAAATTTATTTTCTGAGGATTTTTGTATGGAAAACTTTAAATGCGTTTTTCTTTGAAACTAGAAGATCTAGAGCAAAAATAACGAAAATCTGTGATCACTTGTATTTACATATAAAAATTGATTTTCTAAGGATTTTTGTATGAAAAACTTTAAATGCGTTTTTCTTTGAAACTAGAAGATCTAGAGCAAAAATAACGAAAATCTGTGATCACTTGTATTTTCATATAAAAATTTATTTTCTGAGGATTTTTGTATGGAAAACTTTAAATGCGTTTTTCTTTGAAACTAGAAGATCTAGAGCAAAAATAACGAAAATCTGTGATCACTTGTATTTTCATATAAAAATTTATTTTCTGAGGATTTTTGTATGGAAAACTTTAAATGCGTTTTTCTTTGAAACTAGAAGATCTAGAGCAAAAATAACGAAAATCTGTGATCACTTGTATTTTCATATAAAAATTGATTTTCTTAGGATTTTTGTATGGAAAACTTTAAATGCGGTTTTCTTGGAAACTAGAGGAGCTAAAGCCAAAATACCGAAAATCTGTGATCACTTGTATTTTCATATAAAAATTGATTTTCTAAGGATTTTTGTATGGAAAACTTTAAATGCGTTTTTTTTGGAAACTAGAAGATCTAGAGCAAAAATAACGAAAATCTGTGATCACTTGTATTTTCATATAAAAATTGATTTTCTTAGGATTTTTGTATGGAAAACTTTAAATGCGTTTTTCTTGGAAACTAGAAGAGCTAGAGCCAAAATACCGAAAATCTGTGATCACTTGTATTTTCATATAAAAATTGATTTTCTAAGGATTTTTGTATGGAAAACTTTAAATGCGTTTTTCTTGGAAACTAGAAGATCTAGAGCAAAAATAATGAAAATCTGTGATCACTTGTATTTTCATATAAAAATTGATTTTCTTAGGATTTTTGTATGGAAAACTTTAAATGCGTTTTTCTTGGAAACTAGAAGAGCTAGAGCAAAAATACCGAAAATCTGTGATCACTTGTATTTACATATAAAAATTGATTTTCTAAGGATTTTTGTATGAAAAACTTTAAATGCGTTTTTCTTTGAAACTAGAAGATCTAGAGCAAAAATAACGAAAATCTGTGATCACTTGTATTTTCATATAAAAATTTATTTTCTGAGGATTTTTGTATGGAAAACTTTAAATGCGTTTTTCTTGGAAACTAGAAGAGCTAGAGCCAAAATACCGAAAATCTGTGATCACTTGTATTTTCATATAAAAATTGATTTTCTAAGGATTTTTGTATGGAAAACTTTAAATGCGTTTTTTTGGAAACTAGAAGATCTAGAGCAAAAATAACGAAAATCTGTGATCACTTGTATTTTCATATAAAAATTGATTTTCTTAGGATTTTTGTATGGAAAACTTTAAATGCGTTTTTCTTGGAAACTAGAAGAGCTAGAGCCAAAATACCGAAAATCTGTGATCACTTGTATTTTCATATAAAAATTGATTTTCTAAGGATTTTTGTATGGAAAACTTTAAATGCGTTTTTTCTTGGAAACTAGAAGAGCTAGAGCAAAAATAACGAAAATCTGTGATCACTTGTATTTTCATATAAAAATTGATTTTCTTAGGATTTTTGTATGGAAAACTTAAATGCGTTTTTCTTGGAAACTAGAAGAGCTAGAGCAAAAATACCGAAAATCTGTGATCACTTGTATTTTCATATAAAAATTGATTTTCTTAGGATTTTTGTATGGAAAACTTTAAATGCGTTTTTCTTGGAAACTAGAAGAGCTAGAGCAAAAATACCGAAAATCTGTGATCACTTGTATTTTCATATAAAAATTGATTTTCTTAGGATTTTTGTATGGAAACCTTTAAATGCGTTTTTCTTGGAAACTAGAAGAGCTAGAGCAAAAATACCGAAAATCTGTGATCACTTGTATTTTCATATAAAAATTGATTTTCTTAGGATTTTTGTACGGAAAACTTTAAATGCGTTTTTCTTGGAATCTAGAAGAGCTAGAGCAAAAATACCGAAAATCTGTGATCAATTGTATTTTCATATAAAAATTGATTTTCTTAGGATTTTTGTATGGAAACCTTTAAATGCGTTTTTCTTGGAAACTAGAAGAGCTAGAGCAAAAATAACGAAAATCTGTGATCACTTGTATTTTCATATAAAAATTGATTTTCTTAGGATTTTTGTATGGAAAACTTTAAATGTTTTTTTCTTAGAAACTAGAAGAGCTAGAGCCAAAATACCGAAAATCTGTGATCACTTGTATATTCATATAAAAATTGATTTTTGTATGGAAAACTTTAAATGCGTTTTTCTTGCAAACTAGAAGAGCTAGAGCAAAAATACCGCAAATCTGTGATCACTTGTATTTTCATATAAAAATTGATTGTCTTAGGATTATTGTATGGAAAACTTTAAATGCGTTTTTCTTGGAAACTAGAAGAGCTAGAGCAAAAATAACGAAAGTCTGTGATCACTTGTATTTTCACTGCTAAAAAATTGGATTTTCTTAGGATTTTTGTATGGAAAACTGTAAATGCGTTTTTCTTGGAAACTGGAAGAGCTAGAGCCAAAATAACGAAACTCTGTGATCAGTCCTAAAAATTGGATTTTCTTAGGATTTTTATATGAAAAACTTTAAATGCGTTTTTCTGGTAAACTAGAAGAGCTAGAGCCAAAATAACGAAACTCTGTGATCAGTGCTAAAAATTGGATTTTCTTAGGATTTTTATATGAAAACTTTAAATGCGTTTTTCTTGGAAACTAGAAGAGCTAGAGCCAAAATAACGAAAATCTGTGATCACTGCTAAAAATTGGATTTTCTTAGGATTTTTATATGAAAAACTTTAAATGCGTTTTTCTGGTAAACTACATGAGCTAGAGCCAAAATAACGAAAATCTGTGATCACTTGTATTTTCATATAAAAATTGATTTTCTTAGGATTTTTGTATGGAAAACTTTAAATGCGTTTTTCTTGGAAACTAGATGAGCTAGAGCCAAAATAACGAAAATCTGTGATCACTTGTATTTTCACTGCTAAAAATTGGATTTTCTTAGGATTTTTGTATGGAAAACTGTAAATGCGTTTTTCTTGGAAACTGGAAGAGCTAGAGCCAAAATACCGAAAATCTGTGATCACTTGTATTTTCATATAAAAATTGATTTTCTTAGGATTTTTGTATGGAAAACTTTAAATGCGTTTTTCTGGTAAACTAGAAGAGCTAGAGCCAAAATAACGAAACTCTGTGATCAGTGCTAAAAATTGGATTTTCTTAGGATTTTTATATGAAAAACTTTAAATGCGTTTTTCTTGGAAACTAGATGAGCTAGAGCCAAAATAACGAAAATCTGTGATCACTTGTATTTTCATATAAAAATTGATTTTCTTAGGATTTTTGTATGGAAAACTTTAAATGCGTTTTTCTGGTAAACTAGAAGAGCTAGAGCCAAAATAACGAAACTCTGTGATCAGTGCTAAAAATTGGATTTTCTTAGGATTTTTATATGAAAAACTTTAAATGCGTTTTTCTTGGAAACTAGATGAGCTAGAGCCAAAATAACGAAAATCTGTGATCACTTGTATTTTCATATAAAAATTGATTTTCTTAGGATTTTTGTATGGAAAACTTTAAATGCGTTTTTCTGGTAAACTAGAAGAGCTAGAGCCAAAATAACGAAAATCTGTGATCACTGCTAAAAATTGGATTTTCTTAGGATTTTTATATGAAAAACTTTAAATGCGTTTTTCTGGTAAACTAGAAGAGCTAGAGCCAAAATAACGAAACTCTGTGATCAGTGCTAAAAATTGGATTTTCTTAGGATTTTTATATGAAAAACTTTAAATGCGTTTTTCTGGTAAACTAGATGAGCTAGAGCCAAAATAACGAAAATCTGTGATCACTTGTATTTTCATATAAAAATTGATTTTCTTAGGATTTTTGAATGGAAAACTTTAAATGCGTTTTTCTTGGAAACTAGAAGAGCTAGAGCAAAAATAACGAAAATCTGTGATCACTTGTATTTTTCATATAAAAATTGATTTTCTTAGGATTTTTGAATGGAAAACTTTAAATGCGTTTTTCTTGGAAACTAGAAGAGCTAGAGCAAAAATAACGAAAGTCTGTGATCACTTGTATTTTCACTGCTAAAAATTGGATTTTCTTAGGATTTTTGTATGGAAAACTGTAAATGCGTTTTTCTTGGAAACTGGAAGAGCTAGAGCCAAAATAACGAAACTCTGTGATCAGTGCTAAAAATTGGATTTTCTTAGGATTTTTATATGAAAAACTTTAAATGCGTTTTTCTGGTAAACTAGAAGAGCTAGAGCCAAAATAACGAAACTCTGTGATCACTTGTATTTTCATATAAAAATTGATTTTCTTAGGATTTTTGTACGGAAAACTTTAAATGCGTTTTTCTTGGAATCTAGAAGAGCTAGAGCAAAAATACCGAAAATCTGTGATCACTTGTATTTACATATAAAAATTGATTTTCTAAGGATTTTTGTATGAAAAACTTTAAATGCGTTTTCTTTGAAACTAGAAGATCTAGAGCAAAAATAACGAAAATCTGTGATCACTTGTATTTTCATATAAAAATTTATTTTCTGAGGATTTTTGTATGGAAAACTTTAAATGCGTTTTCTTGGAAACTAGAAGAGCTAGAGCCAAAATACCGAAAATCTGTGATCACTTTGTATTTTCATATAAAAATTGATTTTCTAAGGATTTTTGTATGGAAAAACTTTAAATGCGTTTTTTTGGAAACTAGAAGATCTAGAGCAAAAATAACGAAAATCTGTGATCACTTGTATTTTCATATAAAAATTGATTTTCTTAGGATTTTTGTATGGAAAACTTTAAATGCGTTTTTCTTGGAAACTAGAAGAGCTAGAGCCAAAATACCGAAAATCTGTGATCACTTGTATTTTCATATAAAAATTGATTTTCTAAGGATTTTTGTATGGAAAACTTTAAATGCGTTTTTCTTGGAAACTAGAAGAGCTAGAGCAAAAATAACGAAAATCTGTGATCACTTGTATTTTCATATAAAAATTGATTTTCTTAGGATTTTTGTATGGAAAACTTTAAATGCGTTTTTCTTGGAAACTAGAAGAGCTAGAGCAAAAATACCGAAAATCTGTGATCACTTGTATTTTCATATAAAAATTGATTTTCTTAGGATTTTTGTATGGAAAACTTTAAATGCGTTTTTCTTGGAAACTAGAAGAGCTAGAGCAAAAATACCGAAAATCTGTGATCACTTGTATTTTCATATAAAAATTGATTTTCTTAGGATTTTTGTATGGAAACCTTTAAATGCGTTTTTCTTGGAAACTAGAAGAGCTAGAGCAAAAATACCGAAAATCTGTGATCACTTGTATTTCATATAAAAATTGATTTTCTTAGGATTTTTGTACGGAAAACTTTAAATGCGTTTTTCTTGGAATCTAGAAGAGCTAGAGCAAAAATACCGAAAATCTGTGATCAATTGTATTTTCATATAAAAATTGATTTTCTTAGGATTTTTGTATGGAAACCTTTAAATGCGTTTTTCTTGGAAACTAGAAGAGCTAGAGCAAAAATAACGAAAATCTGTGATCACTTGTATTTTCATATAAAAATTGATTTTCTTAGGATTTTTGTATGGAAAACTTTAAATGTTTTTTTCTTAGAAACTAGAAGAGCTAGAGCCAAAATACCGAAAATCTGTGATCACTTGTATATTCATATAAAAATTGATTTTTGTATGGAAAACTTTAAATGCGTTTTTCTTGCAAACTAGAAGAGCTAGAGCAAAAATACCGCAAATCTGTGATCACTTGTATTTTCATATAAAAATTGATTGTCTTAGGATTATTGTATGGAAAACTTTAAATGCGTTTTTCTTGGAAACTAGAAGAGCTAGAGCAAAAATAACGAAAGTCTGTGATCACTTGTATTTTCACTGCTAAAAATTGGATTTTCTTAGGATTTTTGTATGGAAAACTGTAAATGCGTTTTTCTTGGAAACTGGAAGAGCTAGAGCCAAAATAACGAAACTCTGTGATCAGTCCTAAAAATTGGATTTTCTTAGGATTTTTATATGAAAAACTTTAAATGCGTTTTTCTGGTAAACTAGAAGAGCTAGAGCCAAAATAACGAAACTCTGTGATCAGTGCTAAAAATTGGATTTTCTTAGGATTTTTATATGAAAAACTTTAAATGCGTTTTTCTTGGAAACTAGAAGAGCTAGAGCCAAAATAACGAAAATCTGTGATCACTGCTAAAAATTGGATTTTCTTAGGATTTTTATATGAAAAACTTTAAATGCGTTTTTCTGGTAAACTACATGAGCTAGAGCCAAAATAACGAAAATCTGTGATCACTTGTATTTTCATATAAAAATTGATTTTCTTAGGATTTTTGTATGGAAAACTTTAAATGCGTTTTTCTTGGAAACTAGATGAGCTAGAGCCAAAATAACGAAAATCTGTGATCACTTGTATTTTCACTGCTAAAAATTGGATTTTCTTAGGATTTTTGTATGGAAAACTGTAAATGCGTTTTTCTTGGAAACTGGAAGAGCTAGAGCCAAAATAACGAAACTCTGTGATCAGTCCTAAAAATTGGATTTTCTTAGGATTTTTATATGAAAAACTTTAAATGCGTTTTTCTGGTAAACTAGAAGAGCTAGAGCCAAAATAACGAAACTCTGTGATCAGTGCTAAAAATTGGATTTTCTTAGGATTTTTATATGAAAAACTTTAAATGCGTTTTTCTTGGAAACTAGAAGAGCTAGAGCCAAAAATAACGAAAATCTGTGATCACTGCTAAAAATTGGATTTTCTTAGGATTTTTATATGAAAAACTTTAAATGCGTTTTTCTGGTAAACTACATGAGCTAGAGCCAAAATACCGAAAATCTGTGATCACTTGTATTTTCATATAAAAATTGATTTTCTTAGGATTTTTATATGAAAAACTTTAAATGCGTTTTTCTGGTAAACTAGAAGAGCTAGAGCCAAAATAACGAAACTCTGTGATCAGTGCTAAAAATTGGATTTTCTTAGGATTTTTATATGAAAAACTTTAAATGCGTTTTTCTGGTAAACTAGATGAGCTAGAGCCAAAATAACGAAAATCTGTGATCACTTGTATTTTCATATAAAAATTGATTTTCTTAGGATTTTTGAATGGAAAACTTTAAATGCGTTTTTCTTGGAAACTAGAAGAGCTAGAGCAAAAATAACGAAAATCTGTGATCACTTGTATTTTCATATAAAAATTGATTTTCTTAGAATTTTTGAATGGAAAACTTTAAATGCGTTTTTCTTGGAAACTAGAAGAGCTAGAGCAAAAATAACGAAAGTCTGTGATCACTTGTATTTTCACTGCTAAAAATTGGATTTTCTTAGGATTTTTGTATGGAAAACTGTAAATGCGTTTTTCTTGGAAACTGGAAGAGCTAGAGCCAAAATAACGAAACTCTGTGATCAGTGCTAAAAATTGGATTTTCTTAGGATTTTTATATGAAAAACTTTAAATGCGTTTTTCTGGTAAACTAGAAGAGCTAGAGCCAAAATAACGAAACTCTGTGATCAGTGCTAAAAATTGGATTTTCTTAGGATTTTTATATGAAAAACTTTAAATGCGTTTTTCTGGTAAACTAGATGAGCTAGAGCCAAAATAACGAAAATCTGTGATCACTTGTATTTTCATATAAAAATTGATTTTCTTAGGATTTTTGAATGGAAAACTTTAAATGCGTTTTTCTTGGAAACTAGAAGAGCTAGAGCAAAAATAACGAAAATCTGTGATCACTTGTATTTTCATATAAAAATTGATTTTCTTAGGATTTTTGAATGGAAAACTTTAAATGCGTTTTTCTTGGAAACTAGAAGAGCTAGAGCAAAAATAACGAAAGTCTGTGATCACTTGTATTTTCACTGCTAAAAATTGGATTTTCTTAGGATTTTTGTATGGAAAACTGTAAATGCGTTTTTCTTGGAAACTGGAAGAGCTAGAGCCAAAATAACGAAACTCTGTGATCAGTGCTAAAAATTGGATTTTCTTAGGATTTTTATATGAAAAACTTTAAATGCGTTTTTCTGGTAAACTAGAAGAGCTAGAGCCAAAATAACGAAACTCTGTGATCAGTGCTAAAAATTGGATTTTCTTAGGATTTTTATATGAAAAACTTTAAATGCGTTTTTCTGGTAAACTAGAAGAGCTAGAGCCAAAATAACGAAACTCTGTGATCAGTGCTAAAAATTGGATTTTCTTAGGATTTTTATATGAAAAACTTTAAATGCGTTTTTCTGGTAAACTAGATGAGCTAGAGCCAAAATAACGAAAATCTGTGATCACTTGTATTTTCATATAAAAATTGATTTTCTTAGGATTTTTGTATGGAAAACTTTAAATGCGTTTTTCTTGGAAACTAGAAGAGCTAGAGCAAAAATAACGAAAATCTGTGATCACTTGTATTTTCATATAAAAATTGATTTTCTTAGGATTTTTGTATGGAAAACTTTAAATGCGTTTTTCTGGTAAACTAGAAGAGCTAGAGCCAAAATAACGAAACTCTGTGATCAGTGCTAAAAATTGGATTTTCTTAGGATTTTTATATGAAAAACTTTAAATGCGTTTTTCTGGTAAACTAGATGAGCTAGAGCCAAAATAACGAAAATCTGTGATCACTGCTAAAAATTGGATTTTCTTAGGATTTTTATATGAAAAACTTTAAATGCGTTTTTCTGGTAAACTAGAAGAGCTAGAGCCAAAATAACGAAACTCTGTGATCAGTGCTAAAAATTGGATTTTCTTAGGATTTTTATATGAAAAACTTTAAATGCGTTTTTCTGGTAAACTAGAAGAGCTAAAGCCAAAATAACGAAAATCTGTGATCACTTGTATTTTCATATAAAAATTGATTTTCTTAGGATTTTTGTATGGAAAACTTTAAATGCGTTTTTCTTGAAAACTAGAAGAGCTAGAGCAAAAATAACGAAAATCTGTTATCACTTGTATTTTCATATAAAAATTGATTTTCTTAGGATTTTTGTATGGAAAACTTTAAATGCGTTTTTCTGGTAAACTAGAAGAGCTAGAGCCAAAATAACGAAAATCTGTGATCACTGCTAAAAATTGGATTTTCTTAGGATTTTTATATGAAAAACTTTAAATGCGTTTTTCTGGTAAACTAGAAGAGCTAGAGCCAAAATAACGAAACTCTGTGATCAGTGCTAAAAATTGGATTTTCTTAGGATTTTTATATGAAAAACTTTAAATGCGTTTTTCTGGTAAACTAGAAGAGCTAGAGCCAAAATAACGAAACTCTGTGATCAGTGCTAAAAATTGGATTTTCTTAGGATTTTTATATGAAAAACTTTAAATGCGTTTTTCTGGTAAACTAGAAGAGCTAGAGCCAAAATAACGAAAATCTGTGATCACTGCTAAAAATTGGATTTTTTTAGGATTTTTATATGAAAAACTTTAAATGCGTTTTTCTGGTAAACTAGAAGAGCTAGAGCCAAAATAACAAAACTCTGTGATCAGTGCTAAAAATTGGATTTTCTTATGATTTTTATATGAAAAACTTTAAATGCGTTTTTCTGGTAAACTAAAAATTGATTTTCTTAGGATTTTTGTATGGAAAACTTTAAATGCGTTTTTCTTGGAAACTAGAAGAGCTAGAGCAAAAATAACGAAAATCTGTGATCACTTGATCATATAAAAATTGATTTTCTTAGGATTTTTGGATGGAAAACTTTAAATGCGTTTTTCTGGTAAACTAGAAGAGCTAGAGCCAAAATAACGAAAATCTGTGATCAGTGCTAAAAATTGGATTTTCTTAGGATTTTTATATGAAAAACTTTAAATGCGTTTTTCTGGTAAACTAGAAGAGCTAGAGCCAAAATAACGAAACTCTGTGATCACTTGTATTTTCATATAAAAATTGATTTTCTTAGGATTTTTGTATGGAAAACTTTAAATGCGTTTTTCTTGGAAACTAGAAGAGCTAGAGCAAAAATAACGAAAATCTGTGATCACTTGTATTTTCATATAAAAATTGATTTTCTTAGGATTTTTGTATGGAAAACTTTAAATGCGTTTTTCTGGTAAACTAGAAGAGCTAGAGCCAAAATAACGAAAATCTGTGATCACTGCTAAAAATTGGATTTTCTTAGGATTTTTAAAAGAAAAACTTTAAATGCGTTTTTCTGGTAAACTAGAAGAGCTAGAGCCAAAATAACGAAACTCTGTGATCAGTGCTAAAAATTGGATTTTCTTAGGATTTTTATATGAAAAACTTTAAATGCGTTTTTCTGGTAAACTAGAAGAGCTAGAGCCAAAATAACGAAACTCTGTGATCACTTGTATTTTCATATAAAAATTGATTTTCTTAGGATTTTTGTATGGAAAACTTTAAATGCGTTTTTCTTGGAAACTAGAAGAGCTAGAGCAAAAATAACGAAAATCTGTGATCACTTGTATTTTCATATAAAAATTGATTTTCTTAGGATTTTTGTATGGAAAACTTTAAATTCGTTTTTCTGGTAAACTAGAAGAGCTAGAGCCAAAATAACGAAAATCTGTGATCAGTGCTAAAAATTGGATTTTCTTAGGATTTTTATATGAAAAACTTTAAATGCGTTTTTCTGGTAAACTAGAAGAGCTAGAGCCAAAATAACGAAACTCTGTGATCACTTGTATTTTCATATAAAAATTGATTTTCTTAGGATTTTTGTATGGAAAACTTTAAATGCGTTTTTCTTGGAAACTAGAAGAGCTAGAGCAAAAATAACGAAAATCTGTGATCACTTGTATTTTCATATAAAAATTGATTTTCTTAGGATTTTTGTGTGGAAAACTTTAAATGCGTTTTTCTTGGAAACTAGAAGAGCTAGAGCAAAAATAACGAAAATCTGTGATCACTTGTATTTTCATATAAAAATTGATTTTCTTAGGATTTTTGTATGGAAAACTTTAAATGCGTTTTTCTGGTAAACTAGAAGAGCTAGAGCCAAAATAACGAAACTCTGTGATCAGTGCTAAAAATTGGATTTTCATAGGATTTTTATATGAAAAACTTTAATTGCGTTTTTCTGGTAAACTAGATGAGCTAGAGCCAAAATAACGAAAATCTTTGATCAGTGCTAAAAATTGGATTTTCTTAGGATTTTTATATGAAAAACTTTAAATGCGTTTTTCTGGTAAACTAGAAGAGCTAGAGCCAAAATAACGAAACTCTGTGATCAGTGCTAAAAATTGGATTTTCTTAGGATTTTTATATGAAAAACTTTAGTTGCGTTTTTCTGGTAAACTAGATGAGCTAGAGCCAAAATAACGAAAATCTGTGATCACTGCTAAAAATTGGATTTTCTTAGGATTTTTATATGAAAAACTTTAAATGCGTTTTTCTGGTAAACTAGAAGAGCTAGAGCCAAAATAACGAAACTCTGTGATCAGTGCTAAAAATTGGATTTTCTTAGGATTTTTATATGAAAAACTTTAGTTGCGTTTTTCTGGTAAACTAGATGAGCTAGAGCCAAAATAACGAAAATCTGTGATCACTGCTAAAAATTGGATTTTCTTAGGATTTTTATATGAAAAACTTTAAATGCGTTTTTCTGGTAAACTAGAAGAGCTAGAGCCAAAATAACGAAACTCTGTGATCACTTGTATTTTCATATAAAAATTGATTTTCTTAGGATTTTTGTATGGAAAACTTTAAATGCGTTTTTCTTGGAAACTAGAAGAGCTAGAGCAAAAATAACGAAAATCTGTGATCACTTGTATTTTCATATAAAAATTGATTTTCTTAGGATTTTTGTGTGGAAAACTTTAAATGCGTTTTTCTTGGAAACTAGAAGAGCTAGAGCAAAAATAACGAAAATCTGTGATCACTTGTATTTTCATATAAAAATTGATTTTCTTAGGATTTTTGTATGGAAAACTTTAAATGCGTTTTTCTGGTAAACTAGAAGAGCTAGAGCCAAAATAACGAAACTCTGTGATCAGTGCTAAAAATTGGATTTTCTTAGGATTTTTATATGAAAAACTTTAATTGCGTTTTTCTGGTAAACTAGATGAGCTAGAGCCAAAATAACGAAAATCTGTGATCAGTGCTAAAAATTGGATTTTCTTAGGATTTTTATATGAAAAACTTTAAATGCGTTTTTCTGGTAAACTAGAAGAGCTAGAGCCAAAATAACGAAACTCTGTGATCAGTGCTAAAAATTGGATTTTCTTAGGATTTTTATATGAAAAACTTTAAATGCGTTTTTCTGGTAAACTAGAAGAGCTAGAGCCAAAATAACGAAACTCTGTGATCAGTGCTAAAAATTGGATTTTCTTAGGATTTTTATATGAAAAACTTTAAATGCGTTTTTCTGGTAAACTAGAAGAGCTAGAGCCAAAATAACGAAACTCTGTGATCAGTGCTAAAAATTGGATTTTCTTAGGATTTTTATATGAAAAACTTTAAATGCGTTTTTCTGGTAAACTAGAAGAGCTAGAGCCAAAATAACGAAACTCTGTGATCAGTGCTAAAAATTGGATTTTCTTAGGATTTTTATATGAAAAACTTTAAATGCGTTTTTCTGGTAAACTAGATGAGCTAGAGCCAAAATAACGAAAATCTGTGATCACTTGTATTTTCATATAAAAATTGATTTTCTTAGGATTTTTGTGTGGAAAACTTTAAATGCGTTTTTCTTGGAAACTAGAAGAGCTAGAGCAAAAATAACGAAAATCTGTGATCACTTGTATTTTCATATAAAAATTGATTTTCTTAGGATTTTTGTATGGAAAACTTTAAATGCGTTTTTCTGGTAAACTAGAAGAGCTAGAGCCAAAATAACGAAACTCTGTGATCAGTGCTAAAAATTGGATTTTCTTAGGATTTTTATATGAAAAACTTTAAATGCGTTTTTCTGGTAAACTAGAAGAGCTAGAGCCAAAATAACGAAACTCTGTGATCAGTGCTAAAAATTGGATTTTCTTAGGATTTTTATATGAAAAACTTTAAATGCGTTTTTCTGGTAAACTAGATGAGCTAGAGCCAAAATAACGAAAATCTGTGATCACTTGTATTTTCATATAAAAATTGATTTTCTTAGGATTTTTGTATGGAAAACTTTAAATGCGTTTTTCTGGTAAACTAGAAGAGCTAGAGCCAAAATAACGAAACTCTGTGATCAGTGCTAAAAATTGGATTTTCTTAGGATTTTTATATGAAAAACTTTAATTGCGTTTTTCTGGTAAACTAGATGAGCTAGAGCCAAAATAACGAAAATCTGTGATCAGTGCTAAAAATTGGATTTTCTTAGGATTTTTATAAGAAAAACTTTAAATGCGTTTTTCTGGTAAACTAGAAGAGCTAGAGCCAAAATAACGAAAATCTGTGATCAGTGCTAAAAATTGGATTTTCTTAGGATTTTTATATGAAAAACTTTAAATGCGTTTTTCTGGTAAACTAGAAGAGCTAGAGCCAAAATAACGAAACTCTGTGATCAGTGCTAAAAATTGGATTTTCTTAGGATTTTTATATGAAAAACTTTAAATGCGTTTTTCTGGTAAACTAGAAGAGCTAGAGCCAAAATAACGAAACTCTGTGATCAGTGCTAAAAATTGGATTTTCTTAGGATTTTTATATGAAAAACTTTAAATGCGTTTTTCTGGTAAACTAGATGAGCTAGAGCCAAAATAACGAAAATCTGTGATCACTTGTATTTTCATATAAAAATTGATTTTCTTAGGATTTTTGTATGGAAAACTTTAAATGCGTTTTTCTGGTAAACTAGAAGAGCTAGAGCCAAAATAACGAAACTCTGTGATCAGTGCTAAAAATTGGATTTTCTTAGGATTTTTATATGAAAAACTTTAAATGCGTTTTTCTGGTAAACTAGAAGAGCTAGAGCCAAAATAACGAAACTCTGTGATCAGTGCTAAAAATTGGATTTTCTTAGGATTTTTATATGAAAAACTTTAAATGCGTTTTTCTGGTAAACTAGAAGAGCTAGAGCCAAAATAACGAAAAACGAATGCGTTTTTCTGGTAAACTAGATGAGCTAGAGCCAAAATAACGAAACTCTGTGATCAGTGCTAAAAATTGGATTTTCTTAGGATTTTTATATGAAAAACTTTAAATGCGTTTTTCTGGTAAACTAGATGAGCTAGAGCCAAAATAACGAAAATCTGTGATCAGTGCTAAAAATTGGATTTTCTTAGGATTTTTATATGAAAAACTTTAAATGCGTTTTTCTGGTAAACTAGAAGAGCTAGAGCCAAAATAACGAAACTCTGTGATCAGTGCTAAAAATTGGATTTTCTTAGGATTTTTATATGAAAAACTTTAAATGCGTTTTTCTGGTAAACTAGATGAGCTAGAGCCAAAATAACGAAAATCTGTGATCACTTGTATTTTCATATAAAAATTGATTTTCTTAGGATTTTTGTATGGAAAACTTTAAATGCGTTTTTCTGGTAAACTAGAAGAGCTAGAGCCAAAATAACGAAACTCTGTGATCAGTGCTAAAAATTGGATTTTCTTAGGATTTTTATATGAAAAACTTTAAATGCGTTTTTCTGGTAAACTAGATGAGCTAGAGCCAAAATAACGAAAATCTGTGATCACTGCTAAAAATTGGATTTTCTTAGGATTTTTATATGAAAAACTTTAAATGCGTTTTTCTGGTAAACTAGAAGAGCTAGAGCCAAAATAACGAAAATCTGTGATCACTTGTATTTTCATATAAAAATTGATTTTCTTCGGATTTTTGTATGGAAAACTTTAAATGCGTTTTTCTGGTAAACTAGAAGAGCTAGAGCCAAAATAACGAAACTCTGTGATCAGTGCTAAAAATTGGATTTTCTTAGGATTTTTATATGAAAAACTTTAAATGCGTTTTTCTGGTAAACTAGAAGAGCTAGAGCCAAAATAACGAAAATCTGTGATCACTTCTATTCCCCCTAGAAAGTTGATTTTCTTAGGATTTTTTTTTTTTTGTTGACAAAACGTCTTAAGTCATATTAAAAAGCTGAAAAAAATTTTGTTAATCATACGAATTTTCATTCAAAACACATTTTTGTTTACGTTTTTAAAATTTTGTATTCTAAACAAAATTTTTCTTTAATTTTGGCTTATTTTATTATTTGATAAAAATTATTTTTCACCGAGTTTTTTTTTAAATTTTTTTACTACCTTATCTCGACTAAAGATGTTTTATCAAAATGTCACAGATATCTTTATCCATTTGAATCTTTTTCTTTAGCATCTGCCACTTTAATTAAAATATATAAAATGTATCTTTGTTAAACAAATACGTTAAACAAAAATGTTAACAAATTTACTAATGCTAAAATAAAATCTTAATAATATTTAGTTAGTTGCATATTTTATGACCGTATGGTTTGGGTTTTCTTCTATGGCTTGCTTGGAGTCTACGACACACATCCAAAAAATCATCTGTTGAAACAAATACGACAAATTTCAGCGTAGTAACTGTCTTGTGCCACAATGGAAGACAAAGTGCTAAAATAAATTTGGCCAGAAATACTACGAGGTCTTTAAAGAGTCAACAACAAGTTTTGTTCCTCTACAGCTTTAAATAGTGAAGTTTGGGAAAATATTTTTAAATAAATTGTGTGTATATTTGAGATAATTGATTAATGATACATAATTGTTTCTAATAGCGATTGTGAACACACCCTCTATTAATCAAGCCACTAAGGATGACAGCAGCATAAACATATTGATCATTTGATGCATTTATTGTTTTTTCTTTATACAGGGTGGCGCATAAGTATAACTATGATTAATTTATAAATTGTTAAAAGACACTAAAGCTCCTAAAAACGAAACAGTATGAACAAAATCGCATCACAAAAAATGTGAGTATTTAACTACAATAGATCATTAAAATTAGTTTTTATCAGTGTTCGAAAATTTACCATACGTTAATTAGGTGTACAGACCGATAAACGATATATATTTTTTAAGTGTTTGTGTGTTAGTACACAATAGAGCTGCAAAACTATCGATAGTCGCACCATCGATAGTTTCGATAGTTTTAAAATGAACTATCGATTATATCGATACTATCGAATTTTTTTTAACATACATACATATGTATGTATTTTGTAGTACATTAAAAAAATCAGGGTAGCATTATAGGCTTGCCAGACGTACTTTTTTCAGCAGTACACGTACTTTTTTTTCATCAATGTACTGCTTTCTGCATAACACCTAAAAAAGTACGCTAAAGTACTTTTTTTCGCCTTTTGTACTTCTTTTTGTACTTTTTTTCTGTGCTTAACGTTTTTAGTTTTAGTGTAGAAAAAAAAAGTTCTTTGAAACACCCAGTAAAAATATCTACAATGGCAATTGAGGGTACAAGTACATTGAAGGCTTTGGCCAAGGTATATTTATAGCAGGTAGTCTCGGAAAGCCAGCTGTTTATTTTTTATTTGCTTGTTTTGCGATACGAACTGTCAAATGTTGTATAGTAAACAAGTAAACAAGCTTTTTGTCTTTATCTTTTGTCTTTTTGTCTCTTATCAGCCCCTTTGCTTTTTGACAGTTTATATCGCATAACAACAATAAAAAGCCCTGTTGTTTGTTTTATTGTACAATTGTTGTAATATCGCGGCTACCTGCTATAAATATACCTTGGCTTTGGCTTTGAATTTAGATTGTTTCCTAACATAATAAACATACATAAGTAGAAAAGTAGAGCTACTGCTGGCGTTTTTGCTATACTTATTAAACGTTTGGTTACAAGCAAAATTTAAAGCCAAAGCCTTCGATATACTTCCACTCTGGTTTTTTTTTGCTTGTAGTAGATTTAATATTTAATCAATCATAGCGTCATTAAGCTTTAATTAAGGGTTGATAAATTATCTAAACAGCACTTTTTACAAAAGAACTTGTTTGATAGTAATTTGGTCTTTTATTGTTAACTTTCTTGATAACAAATTACATCTTCAATGTAGTCATATGTAGACATTTGTCGGCCACTGTATTAAAAAATATTTAAAATTAATTTTATTTAAAAAAAAAGAATTGAATTTGAAAAGACCTGACTAATTTTAAGTTATTACTTATATTTATTTACGATCTCATTTTTATGTTCTTTATTGAATAAATTGTTATTTATGTTATTTAATGAATTTTTTTAAACGTTTTTTAATAAAAAAATTAATGTACTTTTTTTTTAAATGTACTGCTTGTTTTTCATCAATGTACTTTTTTTGTCAATTCCAATTTCTTTTATATGTATTTACACTGGATTCTCTTATTGTAATTTACTTGCTCTAATTTTACATTAAGTAAATGCAAACATAATGTTTTTAAAGACAAATTAGAAAATACATACAAAAACTTACCAGCGGCGAAAAGCCTGAGTAAGTATGCTTTTAAAATTTTCCGATAGTATCGCTGTCGATAGTCGCACCATCGATAGTCAGCCAAAAATAAAACTATCGATACTATCGATAGTACTATCGATTGTTTTGCAGCTCTAGTACACAACCCTAAATACTATTTTAATAAAAGTAACATTATTGGCTTGTTCGACGATTTCGACAGATGTCTTCGTTCGCATAACTTAGTTGTAAAACAAAAACAATATATTATAATTTGTTTTTGTTTCAAATTTAAATTAAGCGAACGAAGTGTTCGTTCGAAATCAAAGAACAGGCCATACGTACACATTATGTGGTGCCTTTTTTTCGTTAGTGGTTCTGTAGGCATACATTATATGTAAATGTTCTTTAAAGAAAAAACAAAACGCAATAAAATATTATCATCTCTATGTTGAGTTAAATTAGCAAAGTATTTTCATTGTATACGAAGATCACAATAATAGAGAAGCGTTTTTTAAGGTATTAACGGCCCTTAATACCGTTCGAAACTAAAGAAAGAACCGAACATATAAATATATAAATATTGTTTTGTTCTTCGTTAAAAAAAAACACATAACAATTGTAGTGATACCTTAGACAAACATTTTATTTTAATGTTCTATAATGTTGCTTTTTTAGATTTATAAAGAAATGAACAAACAAAAATTTTTAACAGCGAACGCAGCACGAAGAGCTTGTGTGTGTATTGTGTATATGTTTTGTTTGTGTAAAATTATTTTGCTGGCTTTTTGTTTTTTTTCGTATTTATATTTGGTTTTTATAAAAAATCCCTGGTTTTAATTTAACAGGCAAAAGCGACGAACATTATTGAGCCGAACCGAACACAATAAAGTTTGTGGTTTTAAAAAAAATACCGAAATGTTTTCATCTTTTGTTTAGTTGGATAAAAAACAGTTTTATTTTTGTGTTCTAAAGATGAAAAACAGCGAAACGTTAATTTTTTAATGATTTTCTACACAAACACTAGTAGCGTTTGTGTTTTCCACAAATCTACTGAACCGCACACTAAGGAACGATATTTAGTGTTTATTTTTAATAATTGATTTATACCCTTTTTTTTTTGCTTTTGTTGAAGCAAAATGTAACAAAAGTCAAAAAGCATAATAAACGATGTGAACACAAATGTCTGTGCAAGTAAAAATTCACCAGTTTTATTTTATTTCAACTCCAAAAAACTGAAAATCAAAATTGAAGAAATCAAATAATGTCCGCTTAGGTTTTTATTTGTGGTCGAAGAACTGACAGATATTTCATACAAAAAACTTGTTTATAAAGGCTGGCCCAACCGTAATGCATGTTGTTAATTGTGAGTCACATCTTAATGGCAAGTTTTTGCCCAACTTAATTTGACTGTTCTTTGTTTCAGTGTTTGACAAATTCAGCCATGGAGAGGTAGTGGTGAAGAGTTTTACGAATATGTTAGTTCAAATCAAAATGTGTTTCATGCACTTCGTGATTTTCTTGGTCAGCATAATTGATTCGTTAATAAGCAGAATTGTCGCATTTGGGAAATTGAGAATCCACGAGTGATTGCTGAAAAGCCGTTGCATCAACAAAAAGTGACTGTTTGTTGCGGTTTGTCGGTTGGCGGCGTCATCGGTCCGTACTTCTTCCAAAATAAGGACGGCCAAGCAGCAACCGTGAACGGTGTTCGTAACTGTGAGATAATAACGGACTTCTTGTGGCCAGAAATAGAGGATATGGATCTGAACGATATGTGCTTCCAACAGGATAGTGCCACTTATTACACAGCCAATGAAACAATGGCTCTTTTGCGCGAGAACATTAATGACCGTGCTATCGCACGTCGTTGTGATGTCAATTGGCCGAACGATCATGCTATTTTACATTATTGGACTTTTTTTCTTTAGGAATATATTTGTTGCTTTTACGCCAAATCGTGGGCGCATAGTGCCAAAAATTAGGAATACTTAATAGAAAAAGTGTTTGCCCGTGAGCCAAGAACAATTCAAGAGCTAAAGGATGAGATAATTTGGCAATAGAGTTTTTTTCCCGGAGTTTTTCGATTCTCGGGAAAACGGGATTTTTTTTTAATTACCCGGGATCCCGCTCCATATAAATAATACAAAGTAAATTTGTTTTAAATTAATGAAAAAAACTTTTTTTAAAAAAGCGTAAGGGAACTTGTTTACAAAGTAAGTAAAAGAAATGTTTAAATACTACAAAAATTAAATAAAGGTTGAAAGAGGAACTTGAATTATTATTACCTTACGATACGATTTTATATGTAAATTTCGTATTATTATGCTCTAGATACAAGATAAAGAGATAACATAAACATAACAATTTAATACATAAAACAATAATAAAAACAAACAAAAATTGTTGTACTCAAGTTATGAGACCAAAAAGTAAATTCATAAAATAGATAAAATATCTTAAATAATAAGTATATGTATATAGTAGTTTAAATAAATATATTAAAATTTTTTAACAGCTTAGGAAATAAAATTAAGACACACTCAATGTGTTTAGAAAGTCGGCAAAGAGTATATTTCTTATTTTATTTACTTACTACCATGTTTCCGAAAAATTTCGTTCCTTTTTTTACTGAGATTGGACAAATAGTTTAAAGTGCAAAAGTTTAAAGTTGTTTCATACTTCTAATTCACAATCCGAAGTAATTTTTCTTTTTTATAAACAACGTCTACATCAGTCAAATGTATGTCAAGGTTGATGCAAAAAATAGCATCAAACGGACTTCATCTTACAATATCCACCTGTAATCTTTAGGACAATGTGTTTTTAAAATTGTATATTGTAGTATCTTAAACGAGTTTCTATAGTTTTTCTTTATATCGGTTTCCCGGTTATATGAGCCTTCACAAAATGAAACAAATTTATGTTTATCACTTTATAAACATATAGTCATATTTAAAAAAATTTCAATTAATTTTAAGTAAATTAAGCAAAGTGTTCCTTCATACTTTCTCGTACCAAAAAATCGGTATTTTATCTCAAACTGAAACGAAGTTATAGCAAAATATATCTTTAAATCGGTACATTTTGAAAACTTTAATCGCATTTTGCCAAGCTCGATTTTTTTTGTAGATATGACTTTGCTGCAATAAAGGATTGATATATTTGGATATCTCCTATTTTTAAGACTTGTCCATGGACAATTAAAATTTACTGCCTGCATCTTATTTTGAATTTATGTTCTTTATTAACTCTTCACTTCACTAAATTTATTAATTATCAACTGTTGCACGGCACATTCTGCTTTTGGTAGATTTATTGCGTCAGTAGACATTGATTTACGAACGTACTCACTTCTTGTTATTGATCTAATCGACAACCCATAAACAGATGCTAATTTTTAGAGAATAGAAATCTAAATTTTAAAGTATAAATAGTTTATTTCTGAAACTATGAGGAACTTTTATTTCCCGGGATCCCGCAACAAAAATCCCGGGAAAACGGGAAAAACCTATTTGGCACATTAACGACATTGAACCTCGATTATGTCTTAGAGTCATTGAAAATATGGACTATTGGTTAAAGGTATGCCACTGAAGCCGTGACGAGAATATTTTGTTTCACACATAATTGTCCTTCTATCATAATAAAAAAATATAGTGTAGGCAATTCTCTGAAAATTTCTTTTTTTATTTACACTAAACATGGTGCGTTTTAGTACTATTCGTTTCTATAATGCTGAAACAAAAATCTTTTCAAATATATAATCCTGGCTAATAGGGTTTGCTTATACGTTTTCAAAAACATGTAGACTGATGCATATGGACATGCTAAACCACAAACAAATTAAAACTTATTTAAAATCTAATTAGGAGAATATCACATAGAATAAATTTTTTAAATACCTTTAATTTCTTAAAACCAAGGTTCTTCAACAATGCTAAGCAATAAATATGTAGTTTGTTCGCTACCTTTGTGAATTGTTTTGTTCTTATTCAAATTAACTTTTAATTTCAAAAACTAATTTGAATTTTGTGTTTTTAATTGTTTGAATAAAACTGCTTAACCGGTAATTTTTTTTAATGCTAAACCGGTGTTTTTTAAATAGAAACTATTCGCAATATTCGAAAACAGGTTTTTGAAAAATGTCGAATAATCTATATCCCCAGTGTAGAACCATTATTTTTATTCACGCATCAGCACTTAAGCATATACCTCTTCACTTTTGGAGGGTGGGTATAATAAACTAGAAATCTAATTAGAAACAAGATCTGTCAAGTGGTTCTTTTTGTAAAAAAGAATCGCTTAGTCCAACAATAATAGGAATCACAGTCGTCATCCAATTACTTCACCCAACAACGAACAACTTGTTTAAAGTTTAAACAAAAAAGTAATAAAAAAAACTAAAATTTATTTGATTAGTGTTTAATCGTGTATATTTAAAATTTTGTTTTATTATTAGGCCAACTAACCAGCTTAATCACTATGGAAATTAACAGCGTTATGTATAATGAAAAATTGGCAAGAAGTTAGCACAGAGTTGAATTATAATACACTTACAGACTGTGGATAGCAAACTGCTAAACTCTGACTGGTGAGTTGCCAAATATCTGCTAATTTGGAAAAAACAGCTGTATGAAAACAGTATGAAATGTCAAAATCAGGGATGATTTCAGCAAAAATAATGTTTTTTTTTTTAATACAGTATGGCATCGTTATATATCAGAGTTGATTTATTAAAAATTTGCACCAGTGAAAAAGTATATTATACATGAACATTTTGCTAACAAGCTGCTAAGCTTAATCGGTATTCTAGTTGGCAGCTCGTTGTACGTAGTGTATAAACTGTGGCTAACTTTTCATTATACATACCGCTGTAACTTTTTTATGTCGTCTTAATGTCTTCTTATAAACGTGCTAAAATCTGTTTTTTATTTTTTTTTTGCCTTCATCGAGTTCGAATCAAACTAAACAATAAAACTCTTCCCCATAGATTTAAAAGATCAGCAATATCATTTGAATTTTAATTATTTGTTTGTGATTTTTTAAGAAAAGATTAATTCATTATGCAGTTTTAATAGGATTATATAAAAATTGATTAAGCTTTGCAACTTTCTTGCACAGTTTAAAAAATGTTTTTTTTTTAACAAATTTGCAATTGTTAAATTTAAACACCCTGTAGTTTAAAGCTGTTGGTTAGGTTATTAAAAAAAAGTATTGTTAATGGTCGATTTTCTAGGTACAGTCAGCCAGCCAAACCGATTCCGAGTCGATTGGTATAGTAAAGGATACGTGTAGAATAGGATGATTGAATGGTTATTATTCGATTGGTTTTAACCGGTTCTTTCAGTATTGATCAAGCTGGTTATTTTCAAATGTCCATTTATCGAACATCGAATAAACCGGCTATTTTTTTATAATAAACTGGTTATTTGTGTAATGTGTAATTTATATCATACGAACACAACCCTGAATACCGTTCGTAATTATTTTCAAAAGAAAGAACCGAACATTATATATTGTTCTGTTCTTCATTAAAAAAAATATAACAATTGTAGTTATACTCTAGACAAACATTATATTTTAATTTTACATTGATAAAGAAATGAACAAACAAACATTTTTAGCAGCGACCGCAGCACGAACAGATTGTATTGTGCAAATGAAGAAAGTGTGCTTCTTGAATCGAATGCGTCAATATGTGGTGGCTGTCATAGGTATCCATTTCACATGCTGATCATTACTACATATTCCTAATCAGGAATACAGGAGAACTGCCTTCGGATCTTAAAGTAGGTCTTATTACTAACGTACCTAAGAGAGGTAACCTGTCCGATTGCTCGAACTATAGAGGTATCACTTTATTGATCATAGCAAATAAGGTGTAAGCTCATATTTTGAGCAGCAGAATTTCAAAGAAATCATGTGTAGCGCATAGAGTAAAGAACACCACTGTATCTATCATTTGTTGATTTCCAAAAAGCTTTCAACAACTTATGTCACAACGCAATATGGGCATCGTTTCACTGTAAAGATGTACCTAAAAAAATAACAAATTTGATCAAAGCTATGTACGACGATTCCCACTGTCGTATCTTACACGACGGCCTGACTAGTCATAACGGTTAGGCTGTGTCTTATCTCCACTTCTCTCTAACATTGTGCTGGATATAATCATGAAACAAACGGTATAACCTTGACCTTTAATAGCCGGCTGAATAACCTTAACCCACCAACATTCAAGTATGCAGAACAAGCTAAACAAGATGCAGGAGTACGCTGAAAGAGCTGGTCTTGAATTAATAAGACACACAGAGTAAATCTAGGCGCGAAAACTGTCTAACTACTCAACCTACAACCTAAAAAAATATACCACCTAAAGGAGTTAGTCAGCGTAGCGACTATCCAGACATGTTACAGCTAGCGAACCCGGTATTTGTTATACCATATAGCTGAAAATGTTTGCGCCCGGCCGAAGGCCTTACATGCATAGCAGCTTTAATTAGCGTAGCCGGTGTTTGTTATACCTTAGGGAGAAAATGCTTGCGCTCATTAATTTTTTTGTTTTAAATAAGAAATTAAATAATCTCCCAAAAAAGGTATTGAGACTTTTTATCATAATGATTAAAAAAATTAAATTAAACTCCAAAAATATTTCATATGAAATAGTTCTCCAATTAAAAAAAAACAAACAAAAAATTAAACAACCCCCCGAAAAATCGTTGTTGTTGTTCTCTGGACTAAGTTTTGGAGAGTTTTGGCGGTCATGCCACCAGCAAAAACCTTTGTGTGACGAAATCAAGAGCAGGAAGTGGCAATGGATAGGATACACATTGCGGAAAACAGTACGAACTTCTACGCGTAGAAGAAGACTCTCCTAAACATGCATGCAGAGAAAAACATGCTTAAATATGGTCGCCTCCAACAGAACTATTTAAAAAAAAAAATTAAACATATTATTATTATTAATATATTATATTATTATGTTTAATTTTACAATATTATTGTCACCGGCAATCATATAATCGTTAAATCAGTCCCCCATCAAGTGGCTACAACCATTTTTATTAGTTTTTAGAAGAGAGGGCAAAAGATATGGCATTTTCTTTTCCCTTCTTTCCTAAGACCTTAAGACTTGACGAGTAAAATTTGACGTGTATGACCCGGCACTAAGAGACAGAAGAAAAATTGGGAAAATATAAAGGTTTCTAGGTCCAATACTAATAAAAATTCAAAAAGTACCAGTTAAAGAACAAAAAAGTACAAAAAAAATCCCTCTTACAGATTCAGTTTAATTTTATGTTCCAAGGTCCAATACTAACGGAAATTCAAAAAACGCCAGTTAAAGAACGAATAAATACAAAAAAAATCTCTCACAGGTTCTTTTCCACTCAGGACATTGCATGTTGAATTTTATGTTTATAAGTAAAATATTAACACTATTTAAAGAAAGTACCAGTTGTAAAACAAAAAGCTAAATAAAGGAATTGAATTTCTGTATTTCCCCCTTTTTGATACTTTTTTTCTCCCCATTAACGTATTGAATGAAATTGCATCAGGTGATCCAATAATATCCCTACAAATAATATTGGACCACCTGATCCATTTTGATAAAATGGACTACTCCATGGACTGGTCCGATGTAATGCAAGCATGGACCATGTCATTGTTAGAAAGTGTTTGTAGTGAGACGACATGTCTTCGTTTTATAACGACATGTTTTCGTTTTTAACCGAAGATAAAACTAACCCTCTTGTGTATACAATGGAGTAGTTTTAAAACTACTCCGTTATAGTCCAAAGATGGGCTATATGGTACTGCCCTAGGACATCGTAATGTTAAATAGACCATGTTTTTCCATACGATTGGATTACTTTTGGACGAGTCCTAGTCCCTTGTGGACTACTCTTTACACGCGTGTTTGGACTGGTCCTATTATTTGCAGGGATTTGCAGGGTCCGAAAAACTCAACACACTCACACTTTTTTACTAGCACCATCACATTTTTCGTACTTGCAGCTTAACTTGAAAGAGAATTTGCTTGCAAGTTAATTTTTTGACACTTGTCGCAAGTAAAATTACAAACGGAAAAACAGTGTTACCGTGGATGAGTTTTGTATCAATTAACTATTACTTAGTAAAACAAAGGTTATGTTTATTGCTTATTCCTGTGTATTTAAAAAAAATTAAAAATAAAAAAGAACACAACTAAACAACAACAACTCTTAATGGTATTATTAAGCAAAAATTTCAGGCATTTAGAAAAAAAAATTTAAATCAAAATATTCTTTGTAATAATTTTATGATATCAGAAACACGGCAATACTGTATTCACATATTTTTAAAAATAAACATAACTTTTTAAAAAGATTTCATAAAAGTTGAATAAAGAAAAAAATTTAAGTTAATTAATTAATATCGTACCCATAAGGAGAGTCTATGGACGCAACGTTTTGCAAATAAAAGCTAGAAGTTTAGTTGATGCCGACATTTTAAAAATTAACTTGCACTGTCCTGTGTAGCCACTCCAAAAAATTTCGTGTTATTTTTTTTTTTTTTTATTTCTCCTGGTTTTCTTAATTAATACATATACAGTACTTGCAAGTAATTACTTGCATGTGGAAACGTAGGGTTAATGCTAAATGTTTTGCCTCGAGCCACGTTATTTAAGCCTTGTTAAGTTCGCCTTGAACTGGTTTTCTCAACACCCAGAGAAAAAACATGTTTAAATATGGTCACCTCAACAACACTATTTTTAAAGAAAATGTTGAACATATTCTATTTAATTTTAACCATATTATTGTCACCGACAACCATATTATGGTTTAAACAGTCCTCTATCAGGACGTCAATACCATATTATGGTTGCCTCCGAACATGTCATGGTTAATAATCACGTTGCTTTTGGAAAAGAGAAAAATACTATTGTTAATTTTAAAACAAATTGGTAATTTTAAAGTAAATTTTAGTCTAATACATTTTGTTATTGCAGTGTTGTAAATCTTAGTACTTTAACTAAATTAATACGATTCACAAGGACTACAAGGGACTTAACTATCAAGGGTGAAAACCGCTAATATGTTAAAAACTTTCTTTAAAAATAGTTTTGTTGGAGGTGACCATGTTTTTTTCTGCATGCATGTTTAGGCGCGTCTCTTCTATGGCGGCTGCTTATGGGCTCCATTTTAGGACTTTTTCCTTCTGTTTTCCTCTTCGTGTGCCCTGTCCATTGCCACTTCCTGCTCTTGATTTCGTCACACATAGGTTTTTGCTGGTGGCATGGCCTCCAAAACTTAGTCCAGAGAACAACAACAACGATTTTTGGAGGGTTGTTTAATTTTTTGTTTGGTTTTTTAAATTTTTTTTTAATTGGAAAACTATTTCATATGAAATATGCCCTTTCCTGTTTTTAACAAATGACATAAAGTTTGGTTTTTCATCATTATGACTCAGTTTTTTATTACTTTTATGTTATGTTCCGACATTTTCTTTTTTTCCGATTAAACGATTTCCAATAAATTTTAGGGTTTGTTTCCAATTTTGCAATCGTTCGCGAATTTAAGTTCGCGATTAAAGCGATTTTTTCTGTAAGTTTTTTGATTTTTTAAAGCTTTTACGATTTTTAATAAATATTAGACTTTGCTATCATACCGCTGTTACCAAATATTTGGGAACTTCGGCAATTTTTACCTAGTTTTTTCATTCGTGTAAGTTTTAAGGACTTTTAATCAATTTAATGGCGCTATTTTTGCAAACTTTTTCGAGTATTTAAATTTTTGCGAAGCTTTGTTGCTCTTTGAGGCAATCTGTCGCCTTTTTAAAAATAGCCCCATAACTAAACCAAAGTCACTTATTTTACAGGACACCCTTCACATTGTCGATTTAAAAGGGGGCGAAAAGTTCAATGTCTTATGCCAATATTTAGATTGAATTTAGGTTGCTACCCTTTAAAAGAACAAAATAATTTTTAGAAACGAACACCTTATTGCATTTTTCAAAAAAAATGTCACATTTTTTTTTGAAAAGTAACCACCATAAATTATTCAATAAATAAAAAATATAAAATAGGTACTTAAGTTATGTTTGCTATTAGGGATATTGCACTTTTATTTGTACTTTACTATCGAAAATCTGATTTAAAAGTCTAAAAAAATCTTTTAACACGAACTTTTTACAAATACTTCCTACTTTTTAGGAATGTGCGTTCTATGTTTTGGTATTAAATCTTCACTTAGAGTCCATTCCTCCCTCTTCGCTTATTTCGAAAACATTTGTTTAGCACTAACGTTCAGCAGTTTTGACAAAAAAAACAAAATGTAAGTGCTATTTCCAAAAAGGGTCAAAAAGTGGCACAATGATACAAAAGGATAATTAAAAAAAAAGGTCATAAAAGGTATCAAGACCGTCGAAAAGGGGTCAAATTGATACTTTAGTATCACAATGGTAACGCGGCTCTTATTGCTGGTCAAGTTAGTGGTTTTTAGAAGAGAGGGGTAAAGAAATTGATTTATCTTTTCCCTTCTCTCCTAAGAAACAAAAAAAGGAAACAAATTATAGAAGGTAAACTGAATTCAATATACTTACATACATAGGTTGACAATTAAATATTAAACATACATGACGCGCACTTCTCTCTACGAGACTAGCAGCGATTTATCTAACGTTTTAAGCAGCTATTTTATTATAACGTTCAGCTGTCCTCGTTCCATCTGGTAAGATCGTTATATCTAACTGCTTTAATTTAAAATCGAAAACAAATGCTGTCTTCTCTTTTATCGCTTGCTATATAAACCTGTTCGGAGTTAATGCATTATTAAAACAAAATTCGTTTAAGATTTTACGAAATGTAAAGGTGTTTCTTACAATTTGTTTTGTGTAAAAAACTCTTTTCGTATGACATTCCTTTTGTGCTCGTGCATAGTTATCTTAAGGGTTCTATAAGTCGGTTCGGATCATTCAGTTTTTTTTTTATTTGTTGGTATTACAGTGTGTTAAAGTTTTACCTGTAAGAAAATTTCAAAGAATTACTGACATCACAAGAAAAGACAATACAAACGTCAAAAAAAACACTTAACAAACAAGAAACAAGTCAAACTGCAAACAAAAACACGTTCATTGTTAATGTTTATTTTGTGTCTTGCGGACATATCGTAAATTTTTAATTTCATTTTAACCCTAAGCCTGGACCAATAAAATTCTTAATAATTTTATAATTAAACCAAAATAACTTCCTTTGAGCTAAATGATAATAACAAGCAGTTTAAAGAAATAATTAAAAGAGAGTTTTTGCATATATTCCAAGGTTTTTTAAAAAAATGTTTTATTTGCACATATGTAAGTGCATACCCTGCTATAAGCAATCAATTTCCTAACAAAAATATTAATTTTTAGCAACAACCACTTTATTGGAATCTTAGGAGCAATTTGTTTAAAATGAATTTCGAAAAGGCCTTATCTCCATATTTATTTAGAATATTTAATATGTTGTGTGTTAAAGTAAGCAGTGGAAAAAACCTTGCATTTAAAATGTTAACAGTGAGAGGTAAGTTTGGGAGATGTGGTCAATTTGCTATGAAAAGTTATTTTTGCTTTTAATGTTATTAAAAAAGTGAACACCGTTTCAGCAGAAAATTAAAAAAATATACACAATCTTTTTCGATTTCATTTTAAAAATGTGTGAATCCAGCTGCCCGGAGGATTGCTGAGATTGGTTTATCTCATCTTACATTCGCCACTGTTTATTGTTGATGTGTTTTGTTTAAACTTTGATATTATTACAAGTAGAACTGTTGCTATAAGTCTCTATACGTTTAACAGTATTATTTGGTTTAATATCTTTAGTTTTTCTAAAATCTTTATGGATGAAGCTTCCTGATGATCTGGCCTAAGCAACCAGTGAAATGCGCATAGGAATAGCTTATCCCATCAACAATAAATTTCAAGTGTTTTTATCAATAATAAAAACTGGGAATTAAGCACGAATAACAAAATCTTTTGAAATTAAAATTTTGCATTCCCAAAAATTGAAATAACTTTTTGATAATATTAATTATTATTAAATTTATTTTTTTTTTTTTTTTGTTAAAATAAAATTAATATTTATTAGTATTGTGGTAATTTTGTTGAACTTAATCCAAATTTTCAATATTCTTAATCCCTCTGCAAATCCCTCTGAGGAGATCGAGTGGTAGCGATCGAAACATGTCAGGGTAACCAGCCGCCTGGGTTCGAATCTCAGGTCAGTCAAGAATGAATGATTATCAATAACAATTTTAATTAATTTTCATGTTGTAAAATTCCATTCTTCATAAAAATAATTAAATGAAAATTAAATTTGATGAACTTAAGCCTGATTAAGAATATTGAAAATTTGGATTAATAAAATTAATATTTCTATATTAAAAAGAATTTAAGCTTAAACAAATTAATATAAATTTAAATAATAAAAATCGAATAAGAAAAAAATTATATTAATAAAAAGAATTTTTGCAACTTGTATGTTTTTTTATTCTTTTACTTCAATTATAATTTTCAACCATTTCACAAACTTAATTTCTTTCCTACACAATTTGCTTCTATTTTTTTCTTTTTTTCAATTGACAACAAAATTTTACGTTTTATGTTTGCAATAATTGTCAACAACAATTGACTAACAATTATTGCAATAATTATGTACAAAAAAGTGCTGTCTACATTAAGGATAAAATTATTTTGACAATTACTGCAATATATGGTTTAAGGCGACCGTACACGACATGTATTTGTCATCTGACATGTCAAATTTCCCACTGCAAAATACATACATGTCGTGTGTTACCTTTTTAACTTTGCTTCTGTAAAAGTCAGACGCAAAGTCATCTGACAAAATTTCAATTAGAGCGTGTTCTATTTTCTTCTGACAAACCATCTGACATCAGAAATCTATGCCGGGAAGAAAACGGCAGCGGCGTTCACTATTGACGGAGTCATTAGCCGGCTGAAGTTTATTTTTTACAATACCGAGATATGTTTGATCATCTTACCATTGAATAGAATTTATGTGAATATATATATAAAAATCGTTTTATTATAAAATCCTAAATTGGTATCTTTGAATTAAAAGAAAAAAATGTTAAGATGGCTAAACTATTTTACGGCGCAACTAAAAAATTTCATGGCGGCAGCAAACTGTTTGAAAACCGACCACTACTTTGGTTTCTGCGATAACAATGCGAAAAAACAGAGACAATGTCAGAAGCAAATTACATGGACGTTTGTGACCGAACATTATAAACCTTATGTAAGACAGCGATTTTGACAGACATGCACAATTACATGTGACTTGAAAAATTGACATGTCAGATGACAAAAACATGTCGTCTATATGCTCCTTTAGACGGACAGTTAGAGCATTGTTCGTCGCAACTTTTCGAAAAAAAGCGTTTACCAAAAGACACTTTGGTGAATTTTTTAAGTTCAGTAAAAACCTGTTATGTTGGGCCATTGATTTTTCTAATGCTCGTCTCTAACACCCTTCACCAAAAAAAATAATATTTCAGGAATAGGATTTTCATATATGGAAACTATGATAAGTTTAAAGCCAATCTTTATAAAACTTGACCTTACACTATTATAATTGATTTTGAGGTATCAGGTCTTTTCCAAGGGCACGCTTCGAGGACCTATGTTTATTAATCGGCCGATGATTACATGTTTAACAATGTTATTTTTAGTCATATACAACTTTATCGGACCTCATTTAAATAAAATATCATGTTATTTTGCAATTAAAGCATTTGTATTAAGTTCACAAACCACTATATAGCACTTTAAGGGGTTAATTTAAGGCTCAGCCTCAAAATTAATGATAAATACAGATGTGTTGTTGTTGCTTTTCGCCGGCTTCTCTCTTTCTCTCTCTATCCTCCCCACCCGTCTCACCCTATACGAACAACAGAAACTAGCTAATGCGACACTTTATTGCTGATCGTTTTTTAAAGAATCATTTAATTAAAACAAAATAAAAATTCAATTTGAAACAAAACATTTAAAAAAACATTTTTAATTTAGTTTATAAACTAACTTTGGACAGGCAACAAGAAAAAATTTTCAAAATTCGAATAAAGTGCGTTAAATTTTAAATATGTTATTAAATGTTGTATTGAAATTTTAATGGACGTGTGCGTGTATAAATTATATTTAATTTAATTAATGCTAACAAATTTCGGATAAACAACAATATTAATAGTGACAACAAAAAAAAAACACTTTTTAATACAATGATGTTAAAAATAAATATAAGAAGCGGGAAATCAACATTTTTCCCAATTTCAACTGCGCGGCAACGGCGGTTATCGATGCTGTCGTTGGCATTCATATTTACTTTAATTGTTAACTGCTTGAGTACTGTCGTGTGTAATAATAATAATAGTAATAATGATGAAAATGAGTTCTATTCCTCCGTAGCTGATCTGGAAAGTTTATTAAAAACTGAACAAATTATGGTGACAGATCTGAAGGAATATGTTGCAGCAACGAAACAACAACTTGTCTTATTGGAAAAGTAAGTGAATGAAATAAAAGGTAAAAAGTATAATTGCGTAAGCCTGATTCTATGTGGTACTCTACACATCTTCAGTCTACAGGCATCACAGAAAAAATTTCTTTGACTTACTAGAACAAAATTAAGGTTAAGATTCTTAAAACTGTTTTTTTGTCCCGATATTATCTAAACTGAATAAGATTTTTTCGTTTAAAAGAAATTTAAGGGAATGGGTTTATATCACACTTATGTTCAATTCTGGACCTATCTTTGGCCTAAATTTAATCTAAATACCAACCTATCCTTATGGTTTATAAGCACAAAGACTCTATTCGACAAGAAGTTTGTTTGTGGACTATATGAAATTATAGCCTGATTTTCAACATTTTGATAGAATTCGTCTTAATGAGAAATAAAACGTTTGCACCAAATTTTATCAAACTATCGCTTGAATTATTCTTTGCGCACAAAGTAGTTGTGTACATAGACAGAAAGCCAACCAGACAGTCGGACGCCTGACATAGTTAAAGTAATTATTAAAAGGTCTAGAACCAATTTTTCTATATGCAGCACATACAAGCACAAAATATTGGCGACTTAAAAAGCAAAATTGATTATTCTATTGGAATAAATCTAACTGAATTTTCCGGAATCAAAATTCTAATTTCTAGAGACAAGGCATTCAAATTATCCAAAATTTTATATATAAGACAACATAAATTTTGAATTAAATAATAATTAACGATTTTTACCTTCGAATTAAAATTTTCCAACATTGCCCGATATGCACCAACGTTGTCAGAGGTTGACACACCAATATAATTTTCAAAAATATTTTCAATTTCTCCTTTAAAACGATTCACCGCACCAAACAGTACACTTAAATAGGTGTAATAGTCGCTGTTTAACTGCTATTGGTTTCTTTGTAGCTAAATCCTGCCTGCAGTTTTGCTTGTTGACGTAGCCATATAATAAGGTGCCACGAAACAGCGCCCAAAAAATTTGAAAAAACCTCCGAAAAATTTGTACAGAGAACAACAACAACGATTTTTAGGTGGTTATTTCAGTTTGTTTGGGGTGTTATATATTTTTTTAATTGGGGGGACTATTTCATATAAAAAAAATTATTTTGAAATTTAGCCCAAATATATTTTTTTGGCGTTGTTTACTTTTTTAATTTATACCCAAAACCTTTTTGGGCGCTAGGATTCTCTCATCTATGGTATAACAAACACCGGCTCCACTAACTAAAGCTTCTGTGCATAGCCGGCTTTGGCCGGGTGCAAGGGTTTTGGTCTCTATTTTATACAAACACCAGCTCGCTAACAAAAGTTTCTCTACATAGCCGAGTTAAGGAGGCTTTGTTATACTACAGAGAAGACAATCATTACTACCCACAAAGCGGTATTTTGCCAATCTAGCCGGACATTTATTTTTGTTTTAGCTTATAATGCTTCTTAAAAGTTATTGAGTGCCCCTGAAACTTGGCAGAAATATGTGTTCTGGTTCTAGGCAGGTAAAGCTCAAAAAAAATAAAATCGGACCAAGGGGGAAAAAGTGTCCCACAAAAGGACCCAGGAGATCGTAAAATTACACCTTCCATCCCCGCCCTCTTTTGGGGGCGGTTACATAAAATAATATTTAAAAAAAAAAATGTTTAATATTTAAAGAAATAGATTCCTAACGCCTTAATACCATAAGAATCACATTTTTGAACTTTTATAGGCAGGGGGAGGTGTCCTTCCAAATCCAACCCCCGGCACGACACTTTCAAAAAAAATTTATTTTCTACTTTTTGCTAATTTCCACAAAAAATTTATTTTAAAGCTTTCATGTGACTTTTTTGTATTTCATAGTATGTATTTAATTAAGCTGAAAATAAACTACCTACTAAGCGACCGCCAGTATGGCTTTCGTAGAGGTCGCTCTACTGGAGACTTACTAGCTCTGTTATCGGAAAATTGGTGCCGTTCCATTCACCATTTTGGCGAAAGTAAGGTAATTGCTTTAGATATTTCCAAGGCGTTTGACAGAGTCTGGCATGGTGCACTCTTGTCAAAACTTGCTGCATTTGGTGTCGGTGATAATTTCTCTCGATTTATATCGAGTTTTCTCAGAGATCGCACTATACGAGTTGTTATAGATGGGGTTTCGTCAAACGAGTTCAAGATTCATTCAGGGGTGCCGCAAGGCTCCGTTCTTTCTCCTACTCTATTTCTTATCTTCCTAAACGACCTCCTTGGTCAAACTTCCAACCCTATCTACTCTTTTGCAGATGACAGCAACCTTTGCCACTCGTTCTCATTCGAATGCAGACCAAGCGTATCCGATGTCGCTGCTATGCGGCAGAATATGAATGATACGCTTGGCCGAGATCTTGACACGATCTCGGAATGGGGTCGAGCGAATAGGGTCGATTTTAATGCCCGAAAAACACAATGTTGCGTGCTGACGCATAAACGCGCGACAAATCAGGGTGCCTCATCTGTATATATGGGTGGTATAATTATTGAGGAATCAGAATCTCTTGATGTTCTGGGCATGAGGATACAATGTGATGTCCGATGGACTGAACATATATTCAAGGTGTCGAAAGAAGCATTCAAGTGCCTCGGTTTTCTAAGACGGTGTAGGATATACTTCACTCCATCTGATCTCCTTACTATTTATACCACCTATATCCGACCGCGTATGGAATACAACTCTCATGTGTGGGCCGGTGCTTCAAAGTCTATTTTGGAGCTTCTCGACCGCGTGCAGGAGAGGGCGAAGGTTCTCATTGGTGACAGTAGGGTATCCAATTCTATTGACTCCCTTGAGCACCGTCGCAATGTGGGTTGTATTTGTCTGTTTTATCGTTACTACAATGGGATGTGTTCTGACGAAATAAGGGATCTGGTTCCCGAAACCCGCACGTTTGTTCGCAATACACGTTCTTCCTCAAGAGCCCATCCTTATGTGGTCGATTGGCAGGTGAATCGTACAACGCATTACAGAGAGAATTCGTTTTTTTCCCGCACAGTTCGTATGTGGAATAACCTTCCTGCCGAAGTCTTCCCTCTCACTTACAACATGATCAAGTTCAAATCGAATGTTCACAAACACTACTCCCTCTATCCTCCTTCCCACAACCTATTTTCCTAGTTCCAACACAATGCAATGCATTAGTAGGGGTCATCCCCTGAGTGCTGGTCCTAACAGTAAAAAAAAAAAAAAAAAAAAAAAAATAAATTTATTCGTAATTATAACTTATTTATAATAGAAACATTAATTTAATTTAAAATAATAACAACGGATTTATTTAAAACAACTTCTCTTTTGAACTAAGATGATGATGAGTGCCATGGTTATTCTTCCTCTGTTTCTTCAAAGTCCTGTTCCGAATCTGAATTCCCTTCAGAGCCAAGTACAGGTGGAAATATAAAAAAAATTGCTTCTTGACTTTTTTTTAAGTTGGTCTTATGCTAGCAATTAGTAGAGAACTGAGCAAAAGTATATTTATAATGTCTTTGGTACACTGAACCCTCGAAAACTTTCTTGCAAAATTCTGCCTGTTAAGCCGAAAATATTTATTTCGTACCTAACACCTTCTTCTGATAATATCCCGATAGACAACATTAGAGTTGCGCCATGTATTAAAATCTTGTGCGTTGTAGGTGTCATAATATGCCAGGGATATTAAGTAACTGCAGAGTAACAGTTTTGCTGTGTCTAAGCAATAAGTAGCAAACTCTTGCAAATTGATTTTGTAACCACTTGTAATTACTTCAACAATAACTTTAATTTGGTAGATAAATCAAATGCAAATCATTAAGAAAAATGGCGCAAATACGCGCAACATTTTTTTTAATTAAAAAGTAGAGATTTAAAATTTTATCGAAAAAAGTGAACAAACAATTGTTTTTTTTTAATTTTGAACGAATTTTTCTAAAAAATTTTATAAGTAGCTGTTAAAATAGTCTTTCACAGAAAAAAAATCAATGTAAAATCTTTATTCGTTTCCCCAGAAAAAAACATGTTGTGAACCTATCAATACCGGCAAAAAGTCAATCATGCATGCAATTTACTCAACTTTAATGCATTGTTAAGCAAAAGATTTGAAATCTCAAGCAAAACACTTGAAAATTCCCATATACTAGGATTGGGTTTTATTACTCATTATCAAGTTGTTCAAACAAAAGACAACGAAAAAAAAATAATTCTAATTCAGAGTCTCCATTAAAAATAATGTTAAGGCGAAATTACACCAAAATCACACAAAAGCTTTATGATATAAAAATAGTCCAAGAAAATAAAGGAATTTTTCTATGCAATTGTTGGATAATTAAACAAAAAACGGCAACGCTGGTTCCAACTGAGTTTCGAGCATAAATAAATCGTTATAGAAAACGTGTGGAGGAAATTAAGTTGAATCAGTAAAAAATCAACAAAATTAAAACAAGTATAATAATGAATTCAAATAGTTAAGTGATGCTTGAAATATCAATAAGTTTTGCCTAAAATACTTATTAAAATAAATCTATGAAAATAAATATTTAATTTTATAGCCGTTATCACTACAGGTGATGAATAAAGGCACTTCAGGTTCCCCATACGGTGTGTAATAGCATGATTTTTTTACAGGAACCCAGTAAAATATCCAGCAAAAACTTCTCTTACCTAGTAACATAGGCTGTAAGGAGATATTTTGTCTACCACTACTAGCCTTTCATTTACACTAACTAATTATTTTTCTCAAGGGATGTGCCCATTTTCACTTACATATGTACCATATTTTAGCAAGTTATCACCAAAATTGCGAAGCGTACTTTGCCTAAAAAGTTACATGGACAGACAACAAGCCAGCTAGCCAACCAGACGGACGGAAGACACTAGATCGATTTAAAAAGTGATTGTATGTCGATTGGACCAATATTTTAAGGAGTTACAAAGATCCACACCACAATAGTAGTGTGTAACATAAAAAAAGATTGCCCCTAGGTTCACCATATAGAATACCGATCGATTCAGAATCACTTTCTGAGTCTATCTAATGATGTTTATCCATCCGACCAGCTGTACAAAGAACAAGTCGCAATATTGCAGAAAATTTGATGAAATTTGAAGCACACAAAAGTACGAAGCCCATTGCAAATAGTGAATATAAGTCCATAATTTCACATGGCCCCCACACAAACATCTTTCCGAAAAAGTCTCTGGGCCCATATACCATCTTATTTTGTTGGTATTTAGATTCAAATTGGTCTAAATTTTTTTTAATGAAAATTAAATCGCATAACCAAATTTTATTACAAACCGATTGTATTTGACCCCAGCTGGTATTGGTATTGACATTTAAATTGGAGACAGTAACTTCTACGATAGCCACTTCGCCGTGGCATAATGTTGTGCGTGTAGGTCCTTAATTAACCATAGCACCAATTCAGAAAATCACTTAGAGATTGATACTCTCATATAGTTGGATATATATTAATTATATTTTATACAAAGGACTTTAACATGAATCTTAACTTTCTAATGCCTAAGAGTGCCTCAAGGCATGCTTTACTAAATTTGTACTGACCTCCAATATATAATTACATAATTTATTAATTTAAAAGATTTTATTTGACGCGCTTAATTCCCAGATCATCAGGAAACTTCATTTAAAGATTTAAGAAAAACTAAAGATACTATATAAATAAAACTGTTAAGCGAATAAGAATTATAAGCAACAGTTTTTATTGTAACAATATGTTCCCAAAAATAACTGATAATATAATTAATTTATATTCATTTCCCTGTTTACAATTTCTTAAAGATCTAGAAAACAATTTGTAGAGCTTCGATAGCTCTTCAAAGCTGTAAACGCATTGTAAACAAGCCCGAATACAATGCTTTTATTTGAAATGCAAACGCTCAAATTTGTTTTATTATTTCTTATTTTCAATAAAAACTAGCAAACAGAATTCCTGAAAAATTATATGTATTCTTATTTTCTAGCTCTAGGGTGTCTCAAGGAATTCATTGAGGAACTCAGAGGCCCAAAATTATCCTTAAAAAATTCTTTTCATAATTTTAAGGGCCGATGTTGAATGTGAACCACACCTAAACGTCAAGTTTTTTTCTGCATTTCATTTGTCATTTCTTAATATCAATTTGAACCATGGAAAGGTACGCAATCGAGCAATTCGTTAAAGTTATTTAGGCTTATTATGAAAATGGGCGTTCAAATCAAAATGCATATCGTGTAGTTCGAGATTCAGTGATGAGGCACATTTTCACCTCAGTCGATTCGTCAATAAGCAGAATTGTGACTGTTTGGTGCGGTTTGTGGGCTGGCGGCATCATCGGGCCATATTTTTTTCCAAAATGAGGCCAGTCAGGCAGTAACTGTAAATGGTGTTCGCTATCGTGAGATGATAACGAACTTTTTATGGCCCTAATTGGAAGATACGGAAGTGTACGATATGTGGTTTCAACAGGACGGTGCCACTTGCCACACAGCAAACGAAACAATGGCTCTTTTGCGCGACAAATTCAATGGCCGTGTTATCTCACGTGGTGGCGATGTCAATTGGCCGCCAAGATAATGTGATTTGACACCGTTGGACTTCTTTCTATGGGGTTATTTAAAAGGAAAGGTGTACGTCGATAAGCTAGCAACAATTCAAGAGCTAAAGGATTATATAATTCGGCAAATTAACCGCATATAACCTCAATTATGCCTCAGCGTCATCGAAAATGTGGACCATTGGACGGAGGTGTGCCGCCGAATTCGTGGCGGCCATTTGACCGATATTTTACTCCACTCATAATTGAACCATACCAATTTAAAGCCAATAATTTCCTAAATAATTTGTGTTTTATTCAACATTTAACCACCCTTAAACTTAGCATTAGTGGGTTGACCTCATAACATAACTTTATTCTGGAGGGTCCATAATTGCCCATGGGTCCCAAATAGGGTGCACCCTCGAAAACTTGTCCTTATATACCATTGTGTAAGGTATCAAATGGTCGGGCTTGACCGGCTATATTCTCTTACTTGTTTTATTATTCAAGTATGATAATGAGCAAACCTTTCATTAATTAGTGAATTATTATGACAGCTTTATTTTTCGTATTTATGTATATTAAATTAAATATCATGAACAATCGCTTTTGATCGTTAATTACGATATGCATATTCATTCTTAATATCAACTTTATTTAGACATGCACATCCACATAAAACAATTCGTTTAGTGTGTGATACTGAATTCATTTTTAACTGTTACGTTGCACTTATTTTGTCGAGTAGTTACGAGGGCGCGTCAATAAGTCATTGACCTCGTTTTTAATAATCTGTGCTGTTCAGTTAAAGATTGATAGCAGACTACTTCGTGATTTGAAGAGAAAAGAGAAAAAACATGGATTATGCTATGAATTACTCATCCGCTCTTTTCCCCGAATTTAGCTCTAAGAGACTACTTCTTGTTTCCAAACCTGAAAAAATCCATGAATTGGGGTACGAATTGATCACTCATTCGCCCTATTCTCAGAGGGCTATTTCTTGTTTTCAAACCTGAGAAAATGACTCGGCGAAAAGAGGTTTGTGTGCTACGAAGGAATCCATTTACCATCAAATATCTATTTATTTTGATGACCTTGACAAATTTTATTTTTTGGGATGGACAAAAAAATTTGAGCAGCATTGGACGAACATAGAGCTCAATGGAGTGAACGTTGAAAAATAAAATATTTTTTATCCAAAAATCTAGGTTTTATTTAAAAAGTCACGGACTTATTTGCTCACCCTCGTACTTTATAACTCTTTTAGGTTCAGGACTCGTAAATTAAGAATACTTAAGAATACTTAAGAATCCCCTCTTGGAAGATGGCATAATTTTTGCAAATGGCGGTAAATAATAGTTCTGCTATAAGATACATATGTTAAGTAAACAGATATCAAATCCACCTCAATTTGAAATGGAGCACGTTAAACCTTAAGCTAAAGACTTCCTGAATCAGGACGAAAAGTTGTCTTAGTAACTTTTTCATTGAACACCAACATGAACTACGGGACCCATTCCCATCCATGTGGAAACGTTAATAAACATTACACCTGCTGAAAGTAACTGTATAGTATGGTATCGACTCCATTGGTCAAACGACTTCTGTATACGGCGAGTGTTACAGAACTTTGCTCAGCGACTATCACCTATTTTTACTGGACGAATTGTGGACTGGAGAACATGTGGTTCTAAAACGATGGAGCACCGCCTTATGGGGTTTCAGGAGTCCTAAGTCTCTCTCAGCAAGCTCTTCAAAGAAAATATCCGTCAGGAATGCGGGAACCTACCGCCGCAAGTTCTGACAAAAGTTTAGAAAAATGAAATAAATCGGGTCAGTATGGTCATCAATTCTGACAACGGTCAATTGGCCTATATCATTTTCTCTACGAAATGAAAAAAAATCGACATCCAATAACACACAATCCAAAACAAGTAGGAAAGTATAATCGAATGAGCCCGACGATATTATACCCTACACCACAGTATATCCAGTGTACCCTTTTTGGGACCCATGGGCAAACATGGACCAGCCTTAACAAAATTCTGTTATGAGGTTAATGCCCAATTTTCAGGATAGTATTTAAATCTATATTAAGTTAATTTTCATAACAAACTTAAATCGTATTTAAATACAGATTGGGTTTTTGAGTTTTATTTGAAAAGTCTTATTTATTTAAGATTAAAGTATGGTAGCACTACTAAATACAAAAAAAAAATATAAAAAAGTGTAATTATCTACAAGATGGTCTGAAAAAACAGCTGACTGTTAATACTTTGCCTGTTGTTGTTGTATTTTTGTGATATTGAGGCCACCTTGCTAAAATATTACAATGGAAACTTAAGTTGAAATTAAGTGTACCACATCGGTGACTTAAGTTTCACTTAAGTTTTTAGTGAAGAAGAGAATTTTGTATTTAAAACGATTTTAAAAATAAATGTGTTTTAATATCAATCCTGAAAATTGGGCATAAGATTCATGTAAACGTAATTTGTGCCGAATATTATTTAAATTTGTCATCTATAGGAGATTTTAGGATGGGGATGGGTTATATGGGGCCTATAGTTTACTTTTTACCTACCTGTACCCACCTTAGTGACTTCTCGCATCCAAAATATGTGAAACAAAATATTTCATCGTTTCTCGAAAAGCGAGAAAAATTGTGTCTGTAACTGATGTTATAAATGGCATAACATTGCACTCGAAGCCGATGTGACATTGCTAGCGTTGAGAACGCCAGTCACACATATCGTTGACGGCGACCAAAATTTACTAAAATTAAAAAATGTTCAACGACGGCGGCGAAAATACAACCGTAGGCCACACCAAAAATGCATTTTTAATCGTTTTTTAAGTGTTAAAATTGTTTCTCGCCTCATTTTTATTCGTAAGATTATTTGAAAGTTTAAAGCGGGAACTTTTCTCAAAAATGTTACAGACACAGTTTAGCGAGAAAAACAGCTATTTGTTTCAATATATGGCAATTGTTTCATTTCACACATTTTAGTCGAAAAGTTTCTGGACGCGAGAGTTACAGAATATGGGCATAGGACAATATTTTGGGATAACATAGAAGTTTTTATGTTAATACCAACATTTATAAGGAAGTTATGGTATTTAAAGCTATTTTCGGGAGTAATTTTTGTAATGACCGATTCCAATAAAATTTGGTAATACGAATTTGATTGCAATAAAATTAGTTTGAAACAAATTTTATACAAATACCAACATAATCGATTGTTTATGGGCACAACGACCCTATTCCGAAAAGAAGCTTGTATTGCGGCTATGTGAAATTATAGACCGATTCGATCCATTTTCAATAGCCCTGTTTCTTGTGCTAATTAGGACCTATGTACAAATTTTCTAAAATTATCTCCAAAGCTGCGACCTGTACTTTGCACACAAAGTTTACATGGCCAGTGAACCACACTGCCAGTCGGCCGGAGGGACATCGCTAATTCGACTCAAGGTGTTACAAACATCAGCACAAATACACCTTCTAAATAAAATTCAACTCAAAGAACATAAGGTGACAACTTTTCCGACACCTTGTATGTAAAATAAGCATTACTGAGCCATTTATGTGCATCAGATGCATTTTATTTTTTAAATTAAATCAAAACTTTTTGCAAATTATGCCTTGTTGGCACATTTAGAACAAGCAAATAGCAGTTGAGAATAAATAAGGAATGTTTACAATAAAAAATGCCATATAATTTATTAAAGACACAAACCATGTGTTGTGAATCCATCATTTCCAGATAATATACCAGCAATATCTGCAATAATTCAAACAAAAGTTTGAAAAGAACACAAAATCTCGTATTTAAGTAGTTTATTCCATTTAAGTCAATATCGTTTTTCTAAGATATACTTTTTTCAAAAAAACATAATTAACTTAAAATACAATAACACCTACCTACGTATTAAGTTGTAGTATTTATAAACCAAATTTCATAAAACAAGTGTTAAAAACAAATGCCTTGAAGTTTATTGACAGCATTTGTATGCATTTCGCCGGTAACTACTGTGTTAATTTTCATTAATTTAATGGCAATAGTTCTTAAATTAAAGAGATTTTAACAAATTGATAAGAAGCCGATAAAAGATCAACAAACAACCAAACGTTTGCACATTTAAATGTCAAATAAATAAACAATTGCGTGGACAAAAATAGCACCCATTCTAAAACTTGGAACAAATATTAACTGTTAGATTTATGAAAGTCTTTTCATTTTAAATTAATTTATGCAAAGTGAAGACCAGATATAAAAAATATAATATTTAAATGTTAATTTAGCTGATGCTGTCTATACAAACAACACTGACATTATTTTTTTTTTAATTTTTATTTCCTCAAAGTGTCAATTTTATTTGTATTTTTTTTTGTTGTAGTTTCTTCGGGTTTGGCCAAATTTAGCATGTGAAATGTGTTATGCAATAAAAAAAATTTAACATGTCAAATGTGTTATTATAAAAATATTAAAGTGTTATAAAAGCATTTTGTTTTATGTTCTTCTCTTTGAAGGTATGGAATTCACTGTTTCCGACTGAATTATATTTTAATTTTATATTTTGCATGTACATTAATTAAACTTGTTAATCAAGTTAAGAATTTTATCTTTAATATTCTTCTAATTAGTAAGTTTTAAACATAAATGTCATATTTTTGAGAAGAGAACCACATCTTTCTAGCTATAATTGTTTAACAAAGATTGCCTAATGGAAAAAATTTTAATTTGACTATAAAAAAAGGAATTATGCCTGGACCAAGGCGAATTTATGTACACGATGGCAACAATACAAAAACAAACAGAAACAACAGATGCTTTTTAAATTAAATTCTTAGAATTAATGGCTCAACTGTTTCAACCGTTTCCAAACAAAACATTACAAGACCAAACAAATTGGATCGAACTGCCAAGGTCAGCAGGCTTTTCGGTTTAAGTTGATGTTTGGGTGTGTTGATCGGCATGTCTGAAATATATATCAGATACAATAAATTGCTTACCTTTGCGACTCAATCATTAGATTGTGGAGAGGCATCAAGTTCTTTAAGATACTTTTCCGAGGATGTTGTTTTTGGGTCTGGAGTAACTTTGTGAACGCGCATTCTTTCATTAAATGTTAAAGCTGAGGGGATCTGTGAAGTTGCCATTCTCTACGAACTATTATTTTTTCTTCATCTTCATAATATTTTTTTTATTATATCTGAATTGTGTGAGAGCTATGGAAGAGTTTTGGATAGCTAGTATGATATTTCCTTAAATATTGGCAATGAAGTGATCAAGTCTTCTGGAATGCCTGTTTTTAGAAAATGAAATCCAAATTTCGTATGAATAATTGTATTGAAAACAACAATTAAATACGAAAATTTGTTTTTGTTTTCAATACAATAATTTCGCAAAATTTTGTTTTCGTTTTCTAAAAACAGGCAGTTAATTCATTAGCAAGGCTGGGGGCTAAACACCATTCTCATCCAGTATACCATAATTCTAAACATGAATCTCTTCCGTATTTTCTTAGTTATAAATAAAGTTATTTAACCAACAACTTTTGTTTTAATAGCTTTATTCGATTTGAAACTCATATAAATTTCTTACTGGTAGAAGCTTTTTTTTTGAACGTTTACGTTTATTATTTTATGTTAGAACGTTTTTGGTAAGATCAACAATTTTTTGTTTAATGAGTCGCATAAATTATAAACAAAGTTTTGTGTGAATTAAACACGTTTATAAAGAAAAGATTTTTACATAAAAAAACTCGTATAATTGTTCATTAAAATACAAGCACTATTGTAATTAAAATGTAACCTGATTACTTCTTAACGATTATGTAGATGAACAAAAATGGGGATTTGTTAAACAGAGAGTTGAAACATAGAAGATAATCATTGATTACAACCGATTAAAACCTTCTACAGATGTGGTCAATGTATTTCGTACACAGAAAGAAAAATAGTCGGGATAAATTAAGTTTTTTATACTTACCTTAAGTTCGAGCCGTACTCAAAAGATCAAGTACGAATAACACTAAAACTTACTTAGAACAATCCTAAATGGTATAACTTTCGAAAATTAATCCGGGAATTTCATAAAATAAGTACAAAATTATTAAACCAAGTGAAAGAGATTAAAGTTTTCGTAGGTAGTGCCACTTTGAGAGTAAAATTACAAAGTGAGCGTTTAAATCTCATCTATCTTATCAAAGTTTGTTGTAGACACTACAACAACACGACACAAGTAGTGAAAAACGATTTGCTTGTTGTGTGTAGAAACAACAGACCAGGACGAAAACATATTTTTATCATGTTAAAAAGTAAAGGTAATATTGAGAACTTCTCATTTAGTTTATATTTTCAGTTATATATATACAATAAGTTTATAAAGTAAAAACCATATCGGGAATGATGCTGGTATTTTATAATTGAAATTTTGTAAGGTGCAAAACGGGTATGTAAATCATTCATATTAAAAATAATACTTGAATCAAGGGCATTTTGAGATTGGTTCAATCTTAGATTTACTTAAATCCATCTCATTTTCGAATTATTTCAAGTACGAATTTGGCATTGAATTTAGAGAAGTAAAGTATTTCGCGATTGAAAATCCGTACTTAAATCAATTTTGTTTAGTTTTCGTAAGTTTTTTTTTTTTTTAATTCAATCGCCAAAAGCTGAGAAAAAGTACAAAAAAAGTCGCCGAAACTAAATTTTGTTTAGTTTCTGTTTTAATAATATATTCAGTTAAAAAAACTAAAACTAAGTGCCCAAGTTATTAAGATCGTAAACTTCAGCCTCATCGATTTCATTACTAGTGTTTTGACCTGCAAACATACTATTAAAATTAAATAGTGACTGAATATAAAACTCACTTTAAATTATAACAAAACCAAAATCATGTGAAGAAAAGTTGCCAGTTTTTTTTTTAAATTAGTAATGATAACAAAAAATTACAATTTGTTAAAAAAAATCGCTGAAATAATATAAATGGTAAAAAAAGACAAGTAAATAGCCAGTCATATCAAAAATCGCAAAAAAAAAGTCGCCTGGTCGCCAAATGGAAAATCCGAACGCCAAACACGTTTCAAAATAGCCACGTTTGGCGAGACATATCTGACAGCCCTGCTCACCGTACTATTGGTAGCGCTTTGGATTGATTTGAGTACGGATGGAATGATTCATAAAAGATTAATTTATATACAAAATATATTTTTCCATATAATTACGAATATACGGGAGACCGTATTGTGGTTATATCAATACTGCATAAAAAATTCACAATCAAATAATGGCTGCCGCCGATTCTGTTACGGTTAATAGTTACTAATAAATTTATTTAATTTTGTATTACAGGGAAATATTAAAAATAGAACAAGAACATGAACTGGCTGCACCTGATACAGAGAATTATCTTACCAATCCAGTAAATGCTTACAAATTAATTAATCGTCTGTTTAATAGATGGGATAAATTTGAGGATCAAATGGCTGAACCCCTATGTAAGTATGAAACAATTTACCAATTCACAAGCTCATGATTTCGTCGTGTTTGTTGTATAATCATCGAATTATACAATATTGTATATTAATTGCAAGTAATTCTCATACAAAAGTATTGTTAGGCCGTAAAATGTTGAATTTATTTAGTGAGTTCGTAAAAATCTTTTTAGAATGTAATAACTACCACCACAATTTAATTTAATTTAATGCTCATAAAGTAGGGTAGTGTGGCATAAAACAAATTGAGTGACAGATTTTTTTGACAAGTTTGTCCGACTTGCAAATGTTTATGAATATTTTTGTTTATAATTTATGCGATCAGAGTTGCATTTTCTTGCAAAGTAGCTGAGTCATTTGAGGTTTTATCATTTTTAACGTTAGATTTTCGTGTGAATGGATGGAGCGATTGTGTAGCAAAGTGAATCCCGGCCTTTAATATTTATTACCTTTTATAATAAAAACTCCCACACCTGTGCCCATGCTCTTTAAATCCGGCGTCGAAAAACTTTTCGATTGAAACGTGAGAAATGCAACAAAAATGTTATTAATTGAAACAAACAATTGTTTTTCTCACATAACTGCGTCTATAAAATTTTTGGCGACTAATAGCTGGCACATAAGGAAATTACTCGCCAATGTAAAATTTTTGTGATCTTAGAACTGTCAAAAAAACTCATGAATAAAAATGGGGCGAGAAAAAATTATAACACAAAAAATATATTAAAAATGCAAAACACGTAAGAGATACACAAGAATTTTGTTCTTGGTTGATTTTTTCAATGTTCAACAATTTTGCATTTAACATTTTTGAAATACATATATGCTTTTTTTTAAAGCCATTTTGTAAACAACACTTTACATTATTTGAATTGTCGTTAAAGATGCTACAATTTTAGAAAATTTTGTTCGCCGTTAACGATATGTGTGATTGGCGATCTCAACGTCTGCCATTTCACATCGGCTTCGAGTAGAATATTATGACATTTATAACGTGAAGACTTAATAAATTCTAATAGTATTCGACATGAGTTACAGACACACTTTTTTCTCACTTTTCGAGAAACGATTGAATATTTTGTTTCACATATTTTAGATGCGAGAAGTTCTCACCAAAGTTACAGAACATGTGTACTAGTTAAATTTAATGTTATTTACCAATGTGAATGGCAATTTTTTTTAAAGAAGAAGAAAAAATAAATAAAAACCGAGTGTGTTACAAAAAATTAAAGATTTAATTAAATAATTTGCTTTTTTAGTTTAATTTTTCATATACATATTTTTATTATTTGGTAAAAAGAATTGTATTAATCTTCTTAAAAAGTATACTCACAGTAAATTGATATTTTCCATTTTTGACATTTAGCAATACGACAAAGCAACGATACACCAAATTTGTGTATTCACAAGTGCATTAACATAAGTTGTAAAAGCTAGTAAATAAGACAATTATAATTGGGGTATTCACAAGGTGTGCTTTCATGTTATATTGTCATAATGTTCTAACATATTACAATGGTTTAAAAATATTGTTGTTGTTTTGTAAACAAAAAGTGTCTTAAATTAATAGAACTTTGCTTGCTATGTTTATTGCGCTGTCGTAATTAATCAGAAGAGACATGCGCTGAGCGGCAGAGCCGAGCCGCATTAGTTTTTGTAAGCCGTCGCCGTTGATTGTATAATTTTATCCTGCTAACATCCGAATTAAACCTGCGGCTAGCAATTTTTGCAACAAATCAATTGAGGCGTCAAATTAGATCGGCTTAGGACTCTGCTGTTTGGTAAACAAGCAAATAAAATAAAATTTATTTTTGTTTTGTGTCTGAAAAATGGAAGATCTAATTTAATTTATTAATTCATAGATTAGAATTAAAATATATTTTTATTTTAGATAAATATTCATTTTTTATATTTGTTTCAAATCAACTGATTTAAATTCAAAATAGGACACTGAATTATGAGGGGCTGTTCACATCAGTCGTATATTTTCATGTAATTATTTTAAGAAATATGACCTTATGCCACCTTGTGAATCCCCCAAATATCATTCATTTACTCCATTCAAAGTTTGTCATTGTGATTTTTAGTTTTGTAAATCTAAATTGGACCAAATTTCACAACAACATTACTATTTTTACAGTTTCAGAGGTATTTATCTTGTAATCTGTTGTTGGCCTATAAAGGCTTATCATTACGTTCAGTTGAATAAATAATTAAAATAATTTCAAAAGATTTTGTTATTCGTGCTAAATTCCCAGTTTTTATTATTGATAAAAACACTTGAAATTTATTGTTGATGGGATAAGCTATTCCTATGCGCATTTCACTGGTTGCTTAGGCCAGATCATCAGGAAACTTCATCCATAAAGATTTTAGAAAAACTAAAGATATTAAACCAAGTAAAAATGTTAAACGTATAAGACTTATAGCAACAGTTCTACTTGTAATAATATCAAAGCTTAAACAAAACAACATCAACAATAAACAGTGCGTTCATCTCGTCTTACATTCCCCGCTACAATTAGTTGAAATTCTCTCAACATTTATTGTAGTTGTAAGTAGGTTAAGAAAAACAAAATAAAAAACAACAACAACTTACAAAAGATGTTGTCAATTAAGTGTTTTTTAGGCCGTGCACCCGCCTGTTTATTATCAAAAAGTAATTTCAATTTTTGGGAATACAAAATTTAAATTTCAAAAGATTTTGTTATTCGTGCTAAATTCCCAGTTTTTATTATTGATAAAAACACTTGAAATTTATTGTTGATGGGATAAGCTATTCCTATGCGCATTTCACTGGTTGCTTAGGCCAGATCATCAGGAAACTTCATCCATAAAGATTTTAGAAAAACTAAAGATATTAAACCAAGTAAAAATGTTAAACGTATAAGACTTATAGCAACAGTTCTACTTGTAATAATATCAAAGCTTAAACAAAACAACATCAACAATAAACAGTGCGTTCATCTCGTCTTACATTCCCCGCTACAATTAGTTGAAATTCTCTCAACATTTATTGTAGTTGTAAGTAGGTTAAGAAAAACAAAATAAAAAACAACAACAACTTACAAAAGATGTTGTCAATTAAGTGTTTTTTAGGCCGTGCACCCGCCTGTTTATTATCAAAAAGTAATTTAAATTTTTGGGAATACAAAATTTAAATTTCAAAAGATTTTGTTACTCGTGCTAAATTCCCAGTTTTTATTATTGATAAAAACACTTGAAATTTATTGTTGATGGGATAAGCTATTCCTATGCGCATTTCACTGGTTGCTTAGGCCAGATCATCAGGAAACTTCATCCATAAAGATTTTAGAAAAACTAAAGATATTAAACCAAGTAAAAATGTTAAACGTATAAGACTTATAGCAACAGTTCTACTTGTAATAATATCAAAGCTTAAACAAAACAACATCAACAATAAACAGTGCGTTCATCTCGTCTTACATTCCCCGCTACAATTAGTTGAAATTCTCTCAACATTTATTGTAGTTGTAAGTAGGTTAAGAAAAACAAAATAAAAAACAACAACAACTTACAAAAGATGTTGTCAATTAAGTGTTTTTTAGGCCGTGCACCCGCCTGTTTATTATCAAAAAGTAATTTCAATTTTTGGGAATACAAAATTTAAATTTCAAAAGATTTTGTTATTCGTGCTAAATTCCCAGTTTTTATTATTGATAAAAACACTTGAAATTTATTGTTGATGGGATAAGCTATTCCTATGCGCATTTCACTGGTTGCTTAGGCCAGATCATCAGGAAACTTCATCCATAAAGATTTTAGAAAAACTAAAGATATTAAACCAAGTAAAAATGTTAAACGTATAAGACTTATAGCAACAGTTCTACTTGTAATAATATCAAAGCTTAAACAAAACAACATCAACAATAAACAGTGCGTTCATCTCGTCTTACATTCCCCGCTACAATTAGTTGAAATTCTCTCAACATTTATTGTAGTTGTAAGTAGGTTAAGAAAAACAAAATAAAAAACAACAACAACTTACAAAAGATGTTGTCAATTAAGTGTTTTTTAGGCCGTGCACCCGCCTGTTTATTATCAAAAAGTAATTTCAATTTTTGGGAATACAAAATTTAAATTTCAAAAGATTTTGTTATTCGTGCTAAATTCCCAGTTTTTATTATTGATATAAAATAATATAATTTCTAGATTTATGTATGTCACTAAATTGGGCCACAGTTTCAGATAGGACCTATAGTTCTTTATGGACCGGTCTGTCTATGTGTTCTGTCCGTCTGTCTATGTGTTGGTTGAAATTGTTTTACCGTAGATCCTAGATATAATAGGGACTAGGTTGTTATATATTTATAATTTATTTATTTATTTTATTACACATGGAGTGGAGAATAAATTTAATAATTAAGTAAGTAAATGTTTTATTTTTCAGTTTATATACGCCAATTACATCAAAGAAGAACTACCTTAGATTTTCCATCTGAAGATGATTTTGAAGAATCTGCCTTGGCCCTGGTAAGATTACAAAGGACTTATAACTTGGATGTAGGACAAGTGGCATCAGGAGTTTTAAATGGTGTAAAATATGGGTAGGTGAATATTGATTTTATACAGACATCCCAATATAGTATAGTTGGGGGTCTAATAGACTATATGAGACATGTACTGTTGTTATGGACAGATGGAAAATAATGAACTATATTCCATGTATTTAATAAATAATTTTCAAGTCAAAAAAAAAACTATTGAAACTAAAAGAAATTGAATTGACGCAGTGAAGTAAAGTTGAGGCGCTACACTGAAAAAATATCACAAAAAAAATTTAACAACCCAGTTTGTAAAAATGAAATTTTAGGTCAACAAATTATTTATTTGATTCAATGAAAATATTTTTTTAAAATTACACTTTGCAAAATAGCACTCAATAAAACATATTTAAGAATGAAATAATTCATATTCAGTAAAAGAAATATTTTAATCAAAATAAAGGAAGTATTTTTACAACTTTTGTCCATTGTTAAGCTTATAATTCTCATTCGCTTCCCAGTTTTAGTTGAATAATATCTTTAGTTTTTCCAAACTCTTTGAAAAAAGGTTTCCTGATGATCTGGCCTAAGCAACGAGCGCAATGCTTTTTTTCCCACAATAAACTTTAGTGTATTAAAGAATACAAATTAGGAATGTAGCACATCATTATTAAAAAATAAATAAATAAAGATTCGATAAACATTTTGTTTGATTTATTCAACAATTCACAAAATTTATTTTAACAAATCACGAAAAACATTTTGTTGAAAAAAATCATTTTTGACAACAACTTTTTTATTGACTCAATAAAACTGGTTGTTGAATAAAAATTCAACAATTATACCTACAAACTTTTTATCAATACCGCAAAAATCGTCATCGAAGAAAAATCAAAAATTTTTGTAATCAAATATGAGATTTTCTAATTCAAATATGAAAACTATTTCTTTCTGTGTATATGTAATTTTTAACCAATGGTATTAGAGGATCAAAATTTCCTTTTTGACTATCCATTTTCAATTGTATTTACATTTTTGTTCATTACTTATGTTTTTTCGTAATTACTGTCAAGGATTGTCTTAAAAACCCAAATAAATTTTTTTAATGTTTTTTTTATCTTTTTGTCCTTTTCTCGTAGACAGTTCTTTGTACAACTTTAAGGAAACATATAGAGCTTGTGCAATAGCTATTTTATAATAATGGTGATTTTTCATCAAACTGTTGGTTTTTAATTGAAGGTTTTGATATTTGAATAAGTTCATCAAGTTTTATTTTCATTGCATTATTTTTAGTTAAGGAAGGAATTTATTTCATCAAATGAATTAAAAGTTGTTTAATAATTTTAGTTTTGACTGAACACGGGATTAATTTCGGGTCGAATTTAAATTTTTCGAGAATAACTACATTCCCATTATCAGATTTCTTTGCCGTTCTTCCAAAAACTTTTAGAGAAGAACAGCATCAGCATGCCTGAAAATTTTAACAAATAGAATTTGGGAATTTTTACTTCTTGTTTTACTTTTAAACATTAAAATAATGTATGTTTTTCTTCTTGTAGCGTTTCTACCTTTTTTAGTGTTGTTGTTGTTCTACAAAAAACTTTTTTCGATTCTGTAGAAAAATTTAGGGCACATGGTTTGGAATTGCTGAAATTTGCAGGAGCATACGGCTAGATTGATAGGGCAGCCGCTTAGTGATTCGATATCTTAAAGTTGACTTTGAAATGTATCGTCAACATTATATTGAGTATAAAATTATTTAAAGATAAACAAAATTTGTAATGGAGATCAAAAGATATAATTTACAATCTTTTTTTCAAGAAGTGATACATAATCCAGCCTATAGAACTCTGACTTTTTTTAAAAAAGTTCAATTAATGAATTAAAATCCTTTCCTGCAGGTCCGACATGTCCTGGTCTGATTGCCTCATGATGGGTGAACAACTAATCAAATCAAAAGCTTACAATCAAACTAGAACCTGGATGCAGGAATCGATTAAACGTTTAGACTTTGACTCCTTTAATTTGAACAAAATCTCTTTGGAGTTTATGGAAATATTGGCTCAAAATCTTTTGAAAACTGGTGATCTTAACTCGGCTTTAAAGGTGGTGCAAATTATATTAAATGAAGATCCTATGCGTAAGGGAAACATTGCCAGAATGTTTGAAAATGCTCAGACTTTACCGGAAACTGAAGATGTTGAAGCTGAATATCACGTATGTGAATTCTTGTCCAAAGATTTATTGGCATTCATAATCTTTTTTCTATTTCTAGAACAGCCAAGAATTCAAAATCTATGAAAAGGTATGCCGCGAAGAAATACAGCAGTCACCAACCGAACAACGAAATCTACGTTGTCGTTATCACACAGGAAATTGTGCTTTCTGCAAGTTGGCCCCTTTTAAGGCGGAGGAATTAAATTTGGACCCATTGGTCATGGTATTCCATAGCATGATTAGCGATAATAAAATCGAAACAATCAAAGAATTAGCCATACCCAATATGAAACGTTCCACAGTTCGAACCGATAATGAAACAGGCAAAAAACGAAATTATCGAATTTCGAAAAATGCCTGGCTGCACTACAATTATCATCCATACATGCTACATATGCTTCGTGATATACATGATGCAACCGACTTAGACATGACATACAGTGAACAATTACAAGTGGCTAATTATGGTTTGGGTGGTCACTATGAACCACATTTTGATTTCTTTATGGTGAGTAAGAGACGAACGGAGGTGGAGCAGAAAATATGGTCATTAAAAGACCTAAAACAAAATTTTTAGGTGGTCTAAAAATGGCAGAAATGCAAACTAATTGCTTTTCACTAAGCAGATTTATAATGGAATTTTCTTTTTTTACCTCATTATAGGATAATATACCAGAGGAACAAGGCAATCGTATATCGACATCAATTTTCTATGTAAGTGTACAAGGCAACACTCCCATAACCTGCGTTAGCATACATAATATACACATATGTACATAAAGTTTATAAACAAATTTTCTTAAGATGTATGCAAACGTTCAATTTATTTATTTTACCATAACATTGATATAAAAGTTTATGCAAATTCTAGTTTGGCCGGTTTTAAACTAACCGGTTTATAACCCGTTTTATAAATAAATAATAAAATACCCACACCCCCATGGTGGATAAGTCAATATTGGTCCCTGTCCCAACATATTTATTTTAGTATACCGGTCTAAAAACCTTTTGAGCAAAGTACAGTACAGTACAGGTACAGTACAGTTACAGTTCAGGTACATTACAGGTACAGTAAAGTACAGGTACAGGTACAGTACAGGTACAGTACAGGTACAGTACAGGTACAGTCCAGGTACAGTACAGTACAGTACAGGTACAGTACAGGTACAGTACAGGTACAGCACAGGTACAGTACAGTACTGCACTTTACGCACAAGGTTTGCAGATCTGAAGATAATTTTATGAAAATTGGTACATGCGTTTTAATTATCATAAAAAAACAGTCTATTGGAAATGGGCCGAATTGGTCCATAATTCCTTTTAATTTCCAATACCTTCGCACTTTTTACTGACACACCCTCCCAGTTTCAAACTTTACCTATATTGCTTTCAAATTCATCCTTTCATTTGCTGTGAAATTTTTCGTTAAATTTTAATTACTGATAGCAAATTTATTTTTATGCTTCCCTTTAAAAATATATTTTGCACTAAGCTACCTGAAAAGTGCTTCAATTTTTTTTTATGTCAGAACTTCTTATTATATTATGTATATTATTTAGTTTGTTATTCCGCTTGTACTTTCTACCAGTATTCGAAAATAATACTGTTCTCATCCAAGTCAATAAAATTATTAGAACATTCAATTGCGCTCTGTTTTTTTTACCACAATCAATGTTGTATTCGGTTCAGCTCATTAATGTTCGTTCGTTTCAGTTTTTTTACAAAAACAAAATACATACACAAAAATTTTGCACAAACAAACATGTGCGCATACACACAAACTATTCGTGCTGTTATCGTTGCCAAAATTTTTCGTTTGCTCATTTTTTTTACCAATTTTAAAAAGATACATTATAGAACATTAAAAAATATAGGAGATTCACAAGGTAGTCATGAAATTGTAAGGTCATATGTACATATATGTATATATATATACATATAATTACAAGAAGTATATATGAGTGATGTGGGAAACCGATTATAATTCAGATTTCTACTGTACATCTATGACGAATCAATGAACACAGGACTATTTTATTTTTTTATTTTGTCTGAAACAAACCAATATTTTTTTTAAGAATTGCAAAGTATTATTTAGAACATTATGACGATATGACTTGATAGCACACCTTGTATGCCTACAGAACCACTACAATTGTTCTGTCTTATAACGAAGAACAGAACACTATATAATGTTTGTTATTTTCATGAAAATAGAACACTATTAAGGCCTGTGTTCACAAACACAAACACTAACAAAATAGATAATGTTTCTGGGTGTGTGAGCCCAGCCGTACGTTAAATAATTTTCTGTTTATTTACGAGCGGCGCGTTTCATGATTTCCCATGAGTGTTAGCGAACGAAAGTTTGGGTGTAAATACTGTGGCGCAGGGTATCATATGGTCAGGCTTTACCGAATATACTTTCTTACTTGTTTAAATCAGTAGTACTCAAACCAACTCAATGAAATCGCTAATTAGAGGTTTTCATTAGGACATTCTTGTTACAATGGCAGTGTTTGAACTTAATTATAATTTCTTAGTTTATTTTTTACTAGAATTTTTTCTGAGACACGTTAAAAGGAAAAGAAATTTACTTAGATTTTAGTACCGTATAAGAAGCCCCCTGTATAAGCCTCTAAGAATCATATTGAGTTATAGATTTATTTACACATTTTAGATGGATCAAATCGAACTTTTTTATTATGCATTAATAAGCCGAATTTTCAACCCATTCCCAATTAACCTAATTAGTTTACTATTTTATTAAGCCTGCATTAAAATACCATACCAAATTGTTATTAAACGGTCAAGTTTTTTTATTATTTTTAATTTTATTAAAAATTGTTTCTTAATAAAATTTTGTATTAAGAAACTAAAAGTGAATGAGTTTTTCACCTTTATACTACTCATCTAACTCTAAACACTTTTTTTACTTTTTTTAAATAAGTTATCGGATGTGGAACAGGGTGGGGCAACTGCATTCCCATTCCTTAAAATTGCCGTTAAACCTACCAAAGGCAATGTTTTATTTTGGTATAACTTGCATCGTTCAACGGATGGCGATTATCGTACAAAACATGCTGGTTGTCCAGTTTTAAAGGGTTCCAAATGGAGTAAGTTTTCCTTATATGCAGTTTAAATAATTATTATTCTTTGTAATACTTAATACTTGAGTCATTATGAGTTTTGGTTTGTTTGTATCTAATTCATTGTGGACATTATTTTCTCATTACAGTTGCCAACGTTTGGACGCATGAACACAGACAGGAATTGATTAGACCATGTGGCCTGGTTAGAGATCACGAGAGTTCTTTGCAATATGAGTTTGTAAAATAAAATTAAAAATCCTGAGTCTTTATAGTCAATTATTATGATTAAGTTGTTTTTTTTTTTGTATTTCATAAGCAAAAAGTTAAACTTTCAAGATAAAAATAAAGTTTAGAACATTTTTATTATAATCGTTTTTAATATAGTCTTATTTAAAGAATCAACTTAGCGCATTCCTTACTTGAACGTTATTAATTTATGTATTTACTAGTTCCAACAGATGGAGGTGTGCCAGTCACACCCTAAAATGAAAGACATGTCAATGAAGTTACTAAAATAGAAAAAAAATTGTTTGAACGCCCCCAACTACAGCCCTTTTGGTTTTTGATATGAAGCGCTGCCATTTAAGAATTGATCTCATCATTTCAGATATCGTTTATGGCTTCGTGGTTTATTTTTTTCCTTTGGTGGCTTTTTAATCCGACCTCAAATTCTGGGCGCCACTTATGCCATCTCGGATCCTTCCCCCAAATGACCAATTTTTTTTACGTGCTAAGAAAGTCCTTCGAAAACTAAGTATGTATAGCTTTTAATATTTTAATTTTTATGACACGCCTCCAAATTAAGCCGTCCAATATTTACAACAAAGCCTGATTTGTAACGGGCTTAGGCGTACTAAAATGGTATCCGGCGGCTTTGTATAGGGTATTTGAAGAATTATGGACCGATCTTCACAAAATTCGGCGGTGAGATTTTTAGCCTTATGAAACCAGACTTAATTTTTTCTAGAAAAGCATTGTTCGCTAAGGTTTTAGGCGTACTAAACTGTTTTCCTAAAAAGGCCTTTTGTAAACTATGGACCCATCTTAAAAAAATATCCATGATTTCCAGTCAGATAAAACGAATTTGTTCAAAATTTCATGAGAACCGGTGCATTCTGTCACCAATTTATGTTCACTTTATAAACAAAAATATCCATTTTCTTAGGGAGGTCGATAGGCATTAAGGTCCATAACTCTTTTTCTACTGAAGCGGTTGTGTTGGATTCCAATTTAAAACTTGAAATTATTGGCACCAAAATTGTTATTTTCTTTCAAGTCTTTCAAAAATAGGCGTGCTTTTAGCAGACGGACTTTGCTTAGTCAAACTAAGTATGCCCTGATAAACTAGGATATGGTCACCTATTTCAAATTTCAAATAGAATTGAGCAAATTTAATTAAAATATTATTCATTAAACTTTATTTTCTTCTTGTTTTTGAGTGAACGGGAATTTATGTGTGACCTGTGGGAAATTTTGAATCGATAATCACAAAATTGTGTTATTTTTTTTTTAAATAAAACTTATTTTGACCGAATTTCATCACATTCGATTTTAAGTTTTTAAAATTGTAGTAGTAGGTAGAGTAGGCTTATGGAAGTATTTTCCAAGAATGCGCTTTATATTTGGCCTAGTAAATTATAGATCGATCATCACGAAATTTAGTAGTGTTATTTCTAGGCGTATGAAACTTAATTAGACCAAATCATACTTCAACATCATTATTTGTTAAACTGCTTGGAGAAAAAATGCTTCAGAATTTTGTAAAATTATAACTGCAATTTCGTTCGTAATACACGATAACGCTGATTGAAGATAATATAAAAATATATTTCATGTTAAAAAAAATCTTGTGGCAAATTACGGCTTTCGACAACGATGCAAATTACCAAAGAATTTAAATGGAAATTTCGATCGATATCGAATACAGTAAACATTGCCCTACTTATCGAATTTGAACTGAAATCTATATCTTGATATAATGACCGAGTTCCAAGACAACAGAATGCTTTGCTGCCAATGTCAAAACTGTATCATCAAGCTGAATGATGCACAGCTTGTTTGTTGTATATGAATCGACATTTTTTGATGCCCTTTAGGATAAAAAAACATTCGCGGATTTCTGTGTCTGATGGAAATGGTTTTGCGAAAGTGCAAATGCAAAATATCGTAGATCTTTTGTTAAATCCAGCCACAAAATAAACAGAGTTTCCGTTAGATATCATTAAATTGCTACGATAATTTGCATTTGTCCATTGCAGGCCTAATACTGAACTCCGCCATTGTAAAATTCTTCGCGGTTGCATTTTAAAATGAATTGGAAAAAGTGAGTTGCTTTACAACAGACGTTTAAGATTTCACCCAAATTATTTTTTATTATATCAGCATCAAAGTTCCCATAATTAAATAAAAAAAAAATTTCCCCCAAACATTAATTTTTTTCCCCGGGAAATCCCGTATGAAAAACACTAATTTGAAGAAACTATTTATCTTTAAAATATTGAAGATATTAATTTATCTCGCATTTAAACATTTTTAAACTGTTGTTTTTTTTTTTTTGTTATACTTCATTTGTCATGTCAACACTTTATCTTTAAATAATTTATATGACTGTCTGAAAACCAAAATACATTTGATGAATGGCACCTGGATATGGAATAGATCAATTGATTCAATTTTTGTATTTGACAAAGAACATGATATAGCGAATTTTAAGCCATAAAAAATCAATTATTTTTTATATGTATTAAGAATAATGCTCGAGCATTTGCGTTAAATACATTTCTTTTATTAACTAATTATACGTGAAACCTGTCGATGCTGCTGCATAATCGGCCAAAAACAAATCTAAAAATGTCAATTGGTAACAAAATTTATGAGACATGCGCGTAGGCGTTAATAAAATTAAAAGTAAAAAATTAATAAATAAATGTAGAGAAGAAGCAAATGATGTAGAAGAAGATGCCTAAAAATGATGCTGCCATCAAATGATTGTAAATGCTGAAAGATGTAACACATACATATCCTCATCACTTTTTTGAAGACTGTAGCAAAAATATCGGCAACAATAAAAATTGCTTGCATTCAAGTATTTTGTAAAAAAAAAGGCAATTATCTAGATATTTTGTGGGAAAATAAATGATCTTCATGTCATAAATTTGTGTTTGTAGGTGGGTACGATGAAGGGTATTCAAACGATTAAGTGTTGTTCGATTAATTTGGCAAGCCGGTACTTTTTTAATACCCTTTTATTGTTTCTTAACTCAGGAACATTTCTCTCGAGTAATTTTTTAAAATATAGTATAATACAAAGAATGAAATCAAAGAATTTGGGAATAATTTTTTTTAAGAATGTTTATTAAGAAAATCAAAAAGAGATTCAAGTGTTATAATAGAAGCCTACTAATTTTTAGCAAAAAAAAAACAAGAAAAAGAACAGAGAAATTGGATATTTATTTATTTAATCAATGGACATTATCCTTAATGGCAAATAACAATATTGATTTAAAATTAATGAATAACATTCACCCTTATTCTATTTGGCGTCTTCAACAGAATACAACCCCATTTTTTAAGTTTTGTTTCAATTTCGTATTGCCGTTGTCAGTTTTGCAATATTTCGATGACTGTTAATAAATGTTTGGTATTTTTTAAGAAAAATCGGCGTTGCTTTTGTCTTTAATTGCCTTTGATTTTGTCGTCGGCGTTTTTTTTTGTCTTGTGCTGCTTTTTGTTGTGTTTTAAAAATTTAAAAATAAATTCAACGTGATTGTTAGTTAGTTTTTTGAAATATATTTTGTGTGGAAGTAATGGAAAAAATTAAAATAACAAGTAAGTGCCAGTTCGAGAAGCTAGTGGAAGCGCTTGAAAAAAATCCATCCCTAGCCAGAGGATTTCACAGGGGCTTTGTTTCTAATAATTTTAAGGAACATTCGGAGACTCTTGTCACTGTGATAAATTCCCTTGGTCCTCCAATTAGAACTGGTGATGGATGACAAAATGTATGGTAAATAGTTTGTTTTAAAACTATGCTGTCTGATGCTGACTTCTTCAAGGCGAATTAATTGCAGGTGGTTCGACAGTTCAAGCTTATTTGTTTTGATTTGTCAGTGGTTTGCTAAGAATAGTTGGCATTTTGAGCTATAAGCACTAACAATTTAATGCAAAAAATCCCTATGTTGTTTCTGTTGTTTTGAAGATCACGTAAACAGAATAATAAAAATTGTTTTTGGACAGATTCAATACGTGATTTATGAATGTTGTAATATGGATCCCAAATGATAGGTCTAACGAGTGACACGTAATGATGCTTTGTTATGTATGGATCGATTAATTCTTTAGCCCAGCGTTTAATAAAGCCAAAAAAAACCTCGAGCTTTATTTACAGTTAATGTGGTATGAAAAACAAAGTTTAATTAAGGATCCAGTAAGACTCCAAGATCAAGAAACGAATCAACCAACTCCAGTTAATGACCAATCAAAGCATAATTAACATTAATACAGTTATTTCTATAAAAATCCATGCATTTGAATTTCATTAGATTCAGCTCCATCATATTATGTTTACACCATAAAAAAAAGTAATTACGATCCGATTGAAGATAAAATGATCAGAATGTAAAATTGTTACATCGTCAGCATGCATCAATATATTGGCGAAGTTGATAACGTTGGGCAGATCATTAATAAACAGCTTAAACTTCTACGGGATAAACCTAATTAATCCAATTTAGTAGTAAAGAAACTTAAACACGACTTATAGATTTTTTTGGCGCGCATAATTTTCCATCTGAATAGATTCTTTAATTAACAGAATTGCCTATAGAATCCACAGCAGGCCCTACAGACTCCATTAAGTTCAGAAAAACGCACTGTTTGTTGTGGTTAACACGCTGGTCGCATCAACTTACCTTATTCCTTTAAAAATGAAGCGGAAACTCGCGATCAATAGGGATGGTACGGTAACCATAATAAACTAGTTTTCGTTTGACATTGGACTGGGCCGGGATGTAGTTTCAATATGATGTCCCTACATGTCATACGAAGACAGCAGCCATCGACTTATTGAAATCAAAATTTTGCGATTAGTTAATTTTTAAAAATGAACCTGTCAATTCGCCTTCAAGGTCGTTCGATTAATTACTGTTGGGCTTTGTGAAGTAACTGATTTATGCGGTTAACCAAGCCTTGCGGGCCAACTAGGCCTGCCAGATCGAAATTGGCAAAAAGCTTGACATTCGAAAGAAAAAGCTTGATATTTCTTGACAATAAAAAATTCGATTAGATGAACAGTTCAGTTTGTGCTTTGTTGTGATACAGACGTGTATTATTAAACCCGCATACTATTTGAATTAATTAAATTTGATTATTTTGTTTATTTAAAATAAACATTCCGCGAATGAACGCAAAATACATAAATAATTTTTAAATAAATTATTTAGCATTAAAGTGATCAATTAATAAAAACGAAAAATTAATAAGATAAATAAAAAATATAAGTGAATATATGTACATACATACTTATGTATGTATGTAGGTATATGTACATAATCTTGCAAAAACATTTTAATTTTGTAAAGAACAAAATAAAAAAAAAAATAACAAAAATATTGAAAGCACAAAGTTACGGTGAAAAACAAAAACAATATTTTGTATGAACAAAAACAATGAGACAACAATAAAACTCAACGAGAGAAATTGCTATGTAACAGTTCATGCAAATGAAAATAATGAAATAAATAAAACAAAACAAAACAATATCAACTACCTAACGGCTAAGCCAATTATTCGTACACGTTCCCTCTCACCCTCGGTATTTACACAAACGGTGGATAGCGACTCATTAAAAAAACTAAAACTAGACCTGGTGACAAGTGTTGCCAGGCCAGAAAGTATTGCCGCGACGTCAAAAACAAATTTAGTGGGAAATGATACCATGCACTTAAACACAAATGCAATGGAAAACCCCCCTGTAAAAAGTTGTCAAAAGCCTCAAGTCCAAGTTGGTATGGACAGGTATATAGCAGTCCTTAAACGGGGTCGCAGCCCTACATCTTCAGCTGTTGCTTCGGCCTCAAAAGTGCCATTTTTTGATAAAATAAATTCCCAAAATCGCTTTGCAATTCTGGAGGATGAATCCTCTGAAGCACCAAACGTAATAAAATCGTCCAAGCCTCCCCCGATATATCTTAGGGAGCATAACTCAAATGATCTAATAAAGAGTTTAATTTCGTTGATTGGTGAAAACTCTTTTTATGTAGCCGCAATAAAGCGAGGTAGTATTAATGAAACGAAAATTCAAGTAAATAATGAAAATGATTTTCGCAAAATAGTGAACAAATTTGAGGCACTTAAAAAAAGTTTTTATACATACCAACTCAAGAGCAGTAAAGGTCTGCAGGTGGTGATTAAAGGAATTGATTCATGCGTAGACCCAGAGGAAATTAAAACATTCTTGGAAGAAAAAGGTTTCAAGATAAAACATGTGGTAAATATTAGAAATAGGGAAAAAAATCCTCAACCACTTTTTCGTGTAGAATTAGAGCCCGGCGACATTAAGTTAAAAAAAAACGAAACACATCCCATTTATAGTTTAAAATATATTCTATACAGAAAAATCACAATTGAGGAGCCGCACAAAAAAAATGGACCTGTTCAGTGCTTAAACTGCCAAGAATTTGGCCATACCAAGGCATACTGCTACTTACCCCCTGTTTGCGTAGTATGTGGAGAACTACACGGTACAGTTTCTTGCGATAAGTCTAAAACCGACCCCAACGTAAAAAAATGTAGCAACTGTGGCGGCAATCACACTGCCAATTATAGAGGATGCCCTGTATATAATATCGTTAAGCAAACGGTTGGACCGAAAACAAATACCCCTCAATTGCAGGTTGCAAACCAAGTAAACACAAATGCAATTCAAGCCCCCCAGCCTGGTAATAACAGGACCTCTTACGCTAACGTCCTAAAATCAAACCATGTGCAAATGCAAGGGGCCTCGCCAAGTAATGACGAAACTCCAGTTTCTAATTTAAGTCGCTTAGAAAAAACCATGGAAACATTAGTGCAAACAGTAAATAATTTTACAAACACAATGGGTAATATGATGCAGGAGATTCTTAGAATGCAATCGATGTTATTGCAAGCTGTACTTAATAAACCATGAACTGTTTAAAAATTTGTTTTTGGAACGCAAACGGCATCCGCCAACATAAAAATGAATTAGAATATTTTCTTAAAAGTAAACAAATTGATGTCATGATGGTTTCTGAAACTCATTTGACCTCAAGAAATACGTTTAAAATTAATGGTTATATACTATATGATACCAAGGACCCTCGAGATAGAGCTTGTGGAGGTTCTGCCATTTTGATAAAAACAAGAGTCAAACACTACCTAATGTGTGATCATCGTGAAGATTACCTCCAAGCAACAAACATTTGCGTTGAAGAATTAAATAGAAACGTAGTAATCTCATCGTTATACTCCCCACCTAGATATTCAATATCAGAAGGCCAATATAATAATTATTTTAAATCATTAGGACCTTGTTTCCTGGCCGCTGGCGATTATAACGCTAAACATACCTTCTGGGGGTCCCGACTTATAACACCAAAGGGTCGTGTACTATTTAATACTATTTCTAAAATGGATTTGAATGTGATAGCGAGTGGACAACCAACATATTGGCCTACTGATCAGCAAAAAATACCAGATGTCATCGATTTTGGCGTTGTTAAAAACATTCCCTTAGAAACGATTTATGTTGAAGCTTCCTTAGATTTATCTTCTGACCACACACCAACAATTGTTACTTTAATGAACCCCAATAGAATTGTATCTCCAACTGGTTACTTAGCGACGCCAGCTACACAAATCAATTGGCTAAAATATAAAAAATATCTCAGCACCCATTGCACAGAAAATATTCTGCTAAGTACACCGGAATATGTAGATCGCGCTATTCTTAATTTTGACAGTTTTCTGAAGCTAGCTGTGCAACATTCCAGTATTACCCCAAAAAAAACTAAAAATATTAAAATTTATTCCACAGATGTTGAGCGTCTCCTTTCTGAAAAAAGAAGAGTTCGAAGAGAGTGGCAATTGCACAGATCCCCTCAACTAAAGAGTTTATTAAAAGATTGTACAAAAAGGCTAAGAAAGTTACTACAGACTCAAAAAACAGCTTCTCTGCAAAAATATCTTAAGGAACTTGATGCAACTCCGCAATCAGACTACTCATTATGGCGTGCAGCTAAAAATCTAAAAAGGCCAGTCGCCTCTAAGCCACCATTAAGAAACTTGAACGGAAGTTGGGCAAGAAATGATAGCGAAAAGGGAAATCTGTTTGTTAATCACTTAAAAAACGTATTTACCCCAAATATATCTCACGATACTGCGGTCGAGTTACCACCTGTTCCTGCTAGAGCGGCTGTTCCCCTAAGATTTGAGATAAGAGAAATCGAAAAGGCTGTTTGTGAATTAAACCCCAAAAAAGCCCCTGGTTTTGATAAGATCAGCAACAAAATGCTTTTGGAGTTACCCAGCACAGCAAAGAAAATTATTCTTCTAATTTTCAATGCTATCTTACGTCTTCAATACTATCCTCAAAAATGGAAGGTTTCCTTAGTCACCATGATACCTAAACCAGGAAAGGATCACACAAAAGTTGAGTCATATAGGCCTATAAGCTTACTTTCTAATATATCAAAGCTGTTTGAGAGGCTGTTAGTGTCAAAATTAACTCCAATTTTAAGTGAAAATAGATGTATACCTAACCACCAATTCGGCTTTAGAAGAGAACACAGCACAATTGAACAAACCCATCGTATAGTAAACGCCATAAGAAAAGCCTTTGAAGAAAGAAAATATTGTTCCGCTCTCTTCATCGATGTTTCTCAAGCTTTTGATAAAGTCTGGCATGAAGGCTTATTACATAAATTGAAGCAAAATTTTCCAGCAAACACACACGAGCTGCTAGAAAGCTACTTAGTCGGTCGTCAATTTATTATTAAAGAAGGAAAATTCTTTAGTTCACCTCAGCCAATTGGCGCTGGAGTCCCACAGGGCAGCATTCTGGGGCCTCTATTATACTTAATTTATACTTCGGACATGCCAACGAGCAACTACACACAAACTTCAACATTTGCAGACGATACAGCTTTTCTAAGCGTCCACGAAAACAGTTATGAAGCATCTCGTTATTTACAGGATCATATATTTCAACTAGAAATATGGCTAAAACAGTGGAGGATAATGGTAAATGAGCAAAAATGCGTACATATAACATTCACCTTGCGGCGGGAATCATGTCCCCCTATTAAAATTAATAATCAAATAATACCTCAAAATTCGCATGTAAAATATCTCGGTATACATTTAGATCGCCGTTTGACGTGGAAAAGCCATATAGAGGCAAAATTAACTCAAATGAAACTAAAAGCCATACAAATTCATTGGCTTATTGGAAGAAACTCTGTTCTTAGTCTCGACTGCAAACTCCTAGTTTACAACTCTATCTTAAAGCCTATCTGGTGCTATGGTATTCAGTTATGGGGCACTGCCTCGGCTTCTAATATCGATAAAATTCAAAGGCGCCAAAATGAACTTCTTCGAATAATCACAGCTGCCCCTTGGTATGTTAAAAATTCAAATATCCACAAGGATCTCAATGTTCCATTAGTTAAAACTGTGATAACGAAATATGCAGTAAAATACTTAAAAAGGCTCGAATTGCATCCGAACCCACTAGCTCGAAATATTTTAAATGATAGCGGCCACACTCGCTTAAGAAGAAGAGACACTGCAGCACTTGTCCAATTAGATGAGCGATAAACACCTACATATATAAGTGAACAGAACCCGTGATGAAAAAATTTTTTTGTCTGGCACTGGCAGGACATAAAATAAAGTATTAGGTTAAGATTTGATTAATTATTGTGAGTTCATATTTACTATATGAAGATTCAATAAATAAATAATGAAAAGAAAAAAAAAAAGATGAACAAACAAATTTTTATTGTTGTCCAGTTTTTTATTTTTAAATACTGATGTTTTTATACGTAGCAGAACTGATTGGGGGTTTTAAAGATATTTATGTCGCGCATAGTCCGGAATTGCGATTCGGCCAGATCGGTACGCAAATAGCTGATCTGCAATAAATTATGAATGTTTCTTATTTCTACGTATAAATCTTTACTTTTTGATAACTGGTTATAATTTAGGATTCTATTTTTCACCTTTCACATTAAATAAACTTGGTCGAATACTGGTAGTGAAAATAACGAAATCGGTCTATAAATGAACTGGTTATAGACAAATAACTACCTTATTTTACCAGAAAGCATGGTTTTGGTACAATAACGCCCATTCCATTTGAGATAGGAGATTTGAATTTTATTCAGATATTTCGTATAATATATCCAAATCCGAAATTATCAATAATCAGTATTGTGGTTATTTTAGTTGAACTGTTCTATGGTTTTTAATCCAAATTTTGACATTTAATTAGGCTAAAGTTCAACAAATTAAATGGATTATGTAAGAAATGAAAAACAAATAAGACTGTGACAATCTTTCTGCTATACATTCTTCAACTATTCTATGGGACACAAATTCCCATAGATCTTTCCGACAGTTAATTTTAACTGCATGCCAAATATAAATAGCACGATCTATAATTGTTACTTTTTCTTGACTATTCTTGACAATTTAATGTAATCTTTTTTAAAATTCCGATTTAGCTTTGCAATTACATTTGTTCTTGATTCTTGACACATACTTAAAACAACTTTACAATTAAGCCAAATCATGCCCGTCTGGCAGCCCTAGGGCCAACATTGTTCGTGTTTTTCGTGATATACGGCGAGCAATGCTCAAAAAGTGAGCCTTCGTAAAAAACAACCCCGATAGCCATATGCCCGAAATCAAATATTAATACCATTTATCTTTCAATTAAAACTTTTTTTATAATACAAATTAATTGTTTGTAGTTTTTTTTGCCATTTGAAGTTCTATCGGTCTTAATGAAACACACTTTAGATTACATACGGAACCTTTATACAATTAAGAAGCTTAAACAAAGGTTATATCTACAGCAATATATAAAAAAAACGTTTTTTCCAAATAAGATGTCAATACCAAATTACTTCTATTCATTGGGGGACACATTCGGCAACCTTAAATGTTCATTAGGGAGCCCTCATTTATTCGTTGTGTGAAATATAGGCAGATATTTTCGGCTATAATTTTTCATCTAAATTCGAATTAGACGCCGTTATTTTTATAATATGTAATTAAAAAACAAACAAAAACTAAATTGGAACAGTAATCGTTCGTTTAAGTTAAAAAAATTATCGCTACAGTGAAAAAAATATCCTGAAAGAATTATGTGAAAATGGAAAAATCCTAACTTTATATTTCAAATGGCACAAAAATTACTAATGGCCACGGTTGATAAAGTTGGTACGATTGTACTTTTTATGGTACAATTTAAAGCGAAAAAGTACGCTGGTACCCCGTGACTCATTTGGTACTATTTCCAAATTTTTCAATTGCATTGTAATTTGATATTAACTAGCAACTCGTATTTTCTGTCCAATAAATATTAACGGAGTTCAATGTTTTGTGCAAATGGTATGCGTAATAGAAAATGCTAAATTTCGTAGCTTTTTTATGAAATTTAACGGAAGCTCTGTATATTTTGTTCTTGAATTTAACAAAACAGCCCAATAAAAAATTTAATCATTTTGCGAATGCGCTACGCAATAGGACATACATAAATGCAGTTAAGTAAGTGAAAGAACTCTCAAAAACTTTTATAAAAAAAAATGACATTTCAAGTGCTACGGCATTCCCTTACTACGAAGCAGGTCTGTAAGGGAGAATACAAAAAAATAACTGTATCAAAACATTCAGTGTGTAAGGCCGATCGTTACATACAACAATTTTTATATGCCGTGAATAATGCGCTTTATGTATCAAAAATGTATTGCTTCAAAGTGGGAACTCGCCATATAAAATTCATGTCTTCCGTCAGCGCAATGGTAAGCGAAACGTTTATGTTTCTCCCTTACAAACCTGCTTCGTTGGAAGCTCCATTTTTTATTGGGAGCTATTATATTTTGCATTTTCTTTTTTGCAAGAGCATTTGCCCTTAACACTGAAATCCCATATTGTGAATAGATTTGCTGCACTTGTTCATTGGACGATTGCATATGCCACATGCTTAATCAAGTATTAGCAGCATTTTCTGATAATATTGACAATTTTTTTAAGTCATAGGAAACCTTTCCTGCAAAAGTTCTAGTAGAAGAGACGACTTCCTCTCATTTCAAGATTATTTTGGAACGGAAACTTATAATATTTTGAAATATTCGTCAACAATATGGTTTTCACGTCATTATTATTTTACTCTGAATGATATTGAAGCAGATTCTACAAGTGCTGAATTAAATTTTATTATATCCGGACTTTCTACTCCAGCTTTTAAAATGTATTTCCTCTTTTAAACCGGTTAAAACTTTTGTTTCGTCAATTGGGGCGCCATTTTTTAAACAACGTGTTTTTAGACAAATTCGAATTATCAAAGCTAAGATTTGAAGAAAATAACTTGCCAATAAATGATATTTATATATCGTAGATATTTTTATACATATCTACAAATAATATTAAATTTCAAGCGCTGAGTAGAATAACCAAATGAATATTTTCAATTCCAGACTCTTCGGCAAATGTGGAATGAAAATTATCATGTCAAAGTATTATAAAGACAAAGGACCGAAATTGGGGCCGAAAAAGTACAATTTCAAAATTTCGTTAGTACGATATTGGTTTCCTCATTTATCATCCCTGCTAATAGCGAAGCAAACTGGTTCTGGTTTAGAACTTCAATATCTAAAATTCCTCCCTACCGATTGGCGATACAATGTTTTGCTCGGATAAAAATTGAGAATATCTAAAAAAAAACCGAAAATTGCAAAATTCTTGGTTTTTTGACATTTCGCTATGTATATCTTAGAAAATAAGGGTGCGTACAGAGTGGCCGCTTGTTACCGAGCCGAGCCGAGCCGACTGACGACTGACAAATTAGTATAAATAAGCGCGTACAGGTCATAGCGGGCACCTAGCTGGTCAGAGCGCAAAGCTGATTGAATGCGAGCAAACAGCTACAGAGCGTTTTTCAGCGCCGAAAACATTATTTATGTTATGTTGTTGTGATTTCATGGAAAAAGTAAATAAAACATGCAATCAAAAAATTAAAAAAATAATAAAAATTAAAAAGAAAATAATATTCAACATTTTTTATTATTCGAATTTATTCTATGAGCTAAATTTCAGTTATGTATTTTTATAAAGCTTTTTTGTAATAGTCATATTCCTTCAATTTTTCAGAAATGACTTTATACACTATCAGACTATTATATTGTATTTTTCTTGTTACATTTTACCTTAGCTTTCCGTTGGAAAGCAATGAGGTATATTGTATGAACAGAAAAATTTACAATTATTAGACACCAACAGAATGTAATGCATTTTCTGGCCCGCTACGGCCTTCGTCAGCATTCTTTGTGTCACACTGGATAGTGATACTTTATAAATTGAATGTATTTAACTCAACTATTTTAACAAATAGAAACTGGGAATTATTTCCTTCTGAAGGTTACTTTATATTATATTCAACATTTTTTATTATTCGAATTTATTCTATGAGCTAAATTTCAGTTATGTATTTTTATAAAGCTTTTTTTTGTAATAGTCATATTCCTTCAATTTTTCAGAAATGACTTTATACACTATCAGACTATTATATTGTATATAAAGTAACCTTCAGAAGGAAATAATTCCCAGTTTCTATTTGTTAAAAAGAAAATAAATAAATGTTCTGATATATGTATGTAAGATTTAAATTATTCAAATAAACGAGAACGGAAAATGTGTGGCAAACCTTTCGAAAAATAAATAAAAATTATGGTTTAAAATTATTCTCAAAACTATACAGAATCTCTTAGAGAACATACTTGCAAAGCCAAACAATGAATTCGGCTCAATGGTTAAGAATCCCAAATTCCTTCTTACAAAAAAAATGTTTAACCAAATAAATGTTAAAATTCCCATTTTTGAGACAAATGTCGGTATCTGGCAGCACTCTTTCGTAGGGAGGAATTTTTCAATTTCAAATGAGGTGAAATGTGACCCAAATATTTTAAGATAAAAATAAACTCAAAAAAATCGCAATTTTTACTTTGGGGTTTTTCATTAATTTGTTTTATTTGATTATAATTTCAAAATTAAAAATTTGGTGTTTTAACTAATATTTAATCAAAAATCAAGCTTAAGGTAGAAGTAAATTCTGGTGTGATTTTAAAGCAGCAGTTAAGATGTTTATTTAAAAAAATAAAATGTGTTTATTTGGAAGCGACCGTTAGTGTAAAAATGTAAATTTTAATTGGTACAATGGAGTAGGTGTTTCTTCCGGGAAAAAAATTTATTCACAAAAACTAAATCATATGGGTATTTCCACAAAAAAAAGTCTACTTTTTTAACGTTACGCCAGCAAGCAATCAAGAGTGTATTGTGAAAAGTGTTTCCTAAAATACAAAAATTATATATATCAGTGTTGCCAATTTACCCATTTAGTGGAGATACGTCTGGCCATGAAAAAATCAATTGAGCCATTAGGCAATTTTATGTCCTTTAAGTTAAAATTTTAAACCGAAAATTGCTATAAATACTGCATAAACATGTATTAATGCAAACGAAATAATTTTGAATGTGTAATTTCAGTTTAGTTAATAAATTTTGTAAATGTTTTTCCAAGGTTGGCAACCGATACCTATAAAGTTTAAACACCGTTTAAATTGAATACCGAAATTAGTGGTTTCCCTTAATACCGGTGTTATACCGGTACAATCACTTCGGTATTAAACAATAAAATAATTTTTCAAATAGAAAAAAATTAAAAGTGCTAATGATTTTGTTTACTTGACGCTCAATAGTTGCAACACTGTAATTGTTTTGTTACTTACTATGATTAAATCATAGAATGTAACATAAGTTCTACAACAACATTTATAGGAAATTTTTAGGTGTGGTGTTTGACAGTTTACAATACAAAAGTTCAAGTATAAAAACATTCAGTCAGCTTTCTGAAGGGCCAAACACACTTATCAAAATATTCATCAAGTATTGTGGTTGTACTAGTGAAAATGTGTTTCTATGTGTGACACCGACGATGCCGGATGGAAAATCAAATAATTTAGGAATGACGGTTAATTTTACATCCCGCCCACGTACACGAGTGAATTTGTCAGCATGACAAGTGTATTTGGCGCATAACTGGTTTAAATTTGTATTGTTCTTGTTATTATGATAATATTTTTAGTTGAAATTAATAAATAAAATATAATACATACGCACATGTATGTATATATGAATAATAAAATACATACACATATGTATTTATATGTATTAAAATTTTTTTTTGGTTTGGTTCATTTAATTGTAATACCGTTATAAAAGTTGCTCTACCGGTATCCCGATACCGATATAATTAAATTAACGATACCGAAACTCGTTTCCAACCCTGGTTTTTAGACATAAAACCTTGTTAACGCATTTTTAGCCATTATTTAGCCATTTTTTACTAAAAGTTTAGACATTTTAAGTGGTGAGAAGTTGGCAACACTGTAAAATATATATTTTTTTTAGTATTTATTTTAATTGATTGCTGGCGAAACGTGGCAAAAACTATACTTTTTTGTGGAAATCCCCATGTGAATTGTTTATTTTGAATGCTGGCGTAGTGACTGTCAGACCAGAGTAAATTATATGCCTAATGGAACGTGCTAACCGGCATAACATTGCGGGCCTTTTATATATCGTCACCAAGAGGATGATTACAAGAAGTTGTGCGCATTAAACAAAGTAATTAAACCAAAACCTTAAAATATGAACAATTTGGGGAAAAAGATGTTTAAATTTGCTTAATGTGCTGTTTTTACAACACAAGTAATTGAACAAATAGTAATATTTATATGCAAAACACTCAAAAAACTGAATACTTTTCATATAAATTTTCCGACTTTGGAGCTAAATATTATTGCAACGAAAGTTGGATGAACAAAAGCAGTTTCAGATTCGTTTAATTAAAAATCTTCTACATTTAGATCAATATGTTTTTCCTATCTATGATCACTTAACCAAATAACAATTAAGAGTGCTATATTTGTCTGTGCCAAATCTTGAATACCATCCACCGAGAGTTCGAATACTTCAGGAGTGGGCTCTATATGGTATCAAAAAAGTATAAGGCAAACCTGACCTAACAGTATTATAATTCATTGCTTTATATAAATAATACATCATGATTTGTCCAGAAACATTATTTGTTGTATTAAAGTAAATTTCAAGAGGGGATTTTTTATTTAAACTACCATAAATTATAGATCGTTAATCCCAAAATTTGGTAGGGTGGTTTCTATGCGTATGAAACTATGACAGACCAAATTTTACTTCAATATCATTAATTTATTTATTCTTGTTTTTTGTAACAAGAATAATAAATTTTTTTGGAAGGTAGTTTCACATTTGGGTGCATAACCCTTTTCATAGTGAACCGACTGTGCTGGATTTCAATCCTAAGCCGGTTATGAAAATTAAAAAGAGTTTGAACCAATTTTGTTCTTTACTGTTGAGGCTTTTAAAAGTGAGCGTGATTTCAACAGACGGACAGACAGACAGACATACTAACACGACAATTATCAACGACACAGAATCTGGGGTCTTAGATGAATATTAAAAAGTTTTACACGGACTGACAATCTGTTACACATTCATTAACCACTTGTGGGGGTGGAGGCTACAAAAAGTACACAGTAACTAGGCTTGCCAGACAGTCTGAATTTTTCTTGATATAGAAGAATTTTCACTGTTCGTCAAGAATCAAAAAAAATGTGTTTTGTTAAGATTTTTTAAGGACCAATCAAAAAAACAAGTTGATTTTTTTTTATTTGTATGCAGTTTTTCTTAAAGAAAGCTGTGTGAAAAAAAACAAATAAATATTGTTTTGTTTTAGTGTTTGGGTTTAAAAATCTGTCAATACTACGTTTCGTTTATTCAACACTAATAATTTGACAACACTGAGATGCTGATTTAAAACAAAAACCCTTATCAATACTCAACACTAATAATTTCTGGAGTAGGCTATGCTTGAGCCTATGGTTAATTTTTGGACCGATCTTCAAGAAATTTGACAGTGCGATTTCTAGCAATATGGAACGAGGTTGTGCAAAAATTAAATATCCAATCGTTCATTATACCATCATTTATCTTAGTTTTTGTAACAAAATTATCAATTTTTAGGGTGGTGGTTCTACATTTGGATTCATAACTTGTTGACGAATGACAAATTTAGAATAGTCTCATTCTCATTAGTGTGGTGGTGGAGGGTATAAAAACGTTAAACAGCTGATTCAAAATTAAAAAGTTTTGAAATTGTTTTTGGTGCATAAAGTGAGTTCATTTGCTTGTTTTTCTTTTCTTTTAACTGGTTTTAAACAATTGTGACTGCAATTTTTAAAAAAGATTATTTTAGAAAGCTTTTATTTATCAAGAATTCTTATCAAAATCAAAATTTTTTTTAGTAGATGTCAAGAATTTTGCAAATTCGATTCTGCCAAGTCATGTCAGAATTAAAAGCAGGAAATTTATTTTTCAAGCTAAATTTGCAAACGATTTCTTAATTAAAAATGTGTGTTGTATTAACAAAAATTTTGATTTATTATGAACAAAAATGAAAATATTGCTGGCATTGTGAACTAAGCTTAACTTTGTTAAACACGCCAGCTATTTACAAACGACGCTTAACGCTTTTATTTTGTTTTTGCTTTATAACTTTAATTGTTCACACTATGTGGCGTAATGAATAAATAAATTTTAAAACCAAAACAATTTAAAGTTATTAAACTTTAAAACACATTCTTGCGTACTTTGAGTGTAACGAACAACGGGGCATGGATGGTTGGACGGATCGTGTCTTAACAGTTTATTCGTATGTGAGAATGGAACATCAAAGTCCGCTCATGTGTGGGTTAACGTTAAATACCAACACACTTACCATAAAAAAACTGTTGTTTTGTTTTGTGGCTTTAAAAATATTAGATAATAAATTATATTTCTTTAAGCCGGTATACGAATGCCTGTACGTACATGATCATTTGAAAAAAAGATGAAGAAAACAATTGCTAAAAATATTTCATTGAAGAAAAAAATCTCAGTTTACATAGAAACACAGCAGCGTAAAGACGTTTAGGACAATCTACTAAGAAAGGTTCATTTTCTAAAAGGACATGTTACGAAAAGTATTTAAGTTTATAAGCTTTTATTCAATTATACTGCATATGATCAATAGTGTTCAGGCGGTTACAGTGGAAAATGATTACTTTTCTTCGGTAGCCGGTTTAGAAAATTTGTTTAGGACAGAAGTCCAGCTGTTGGCGGAAATGCAAAATTATATTTCTAATTTACAACAGCATATTAATACGTTGCAAAGGTAACGAGAAAACAACCAAATTAAAAATGTGCAACAAATGAATAAAATAAAAAAAGTTTTACAAATTAATTGATTGATTTTCCCACCAAATGCGGTTAAATAATTTATACTTTAATTTTATGCACGCGGAAATCGACTGGTTTTGTGAATGAGTGTTAATGACTACAGTTGTGTTGCATGTTACATGAAATCGAAATTAGTAATGTGGTGAGGTGTTCTTTGTAGGTTTGCTAATTTTGTGGAAATTCTATTCATTCACGTGTATTGAACACGAATTGTATTGTAGTTTAAAAAAAGGACTGTACTCTAAAAGTGCAAAAGTTAAATATTTAAACATATTAGCACCTATTCAAATGTGAAGTTGGGATAAGAAACTTCTAAATGAAAACCTCTAAAGTGTCACGACTAAAAGAAGAGTAATATTGATTTCCGTGAAATCTTTATCTATGCAGCTTAAATCTTCAAGTGCTCTCAAATTGTTAAAGTAAAATTTTAAAAATTAGTTTGCATCTTTCAGATGAGAAGTTTGAATTACATACAGTGAGCGTCAAAAAAAAAGAAAACAGTTTGTTTTCCAATATAAAAAGTGTTATTTTAGTAAAAGTAATTTAAATGTTTAGAAGTTTATTATCATTTACTAAACTTTAGATAATTTTATTACAATATAAAATTAAAAAAATTTGAAATACTTCAAAAACAACAAAAACAGTGCAGTGACGCTCACAGCTAGTTAAAAGTGAAGTTTCTTAAGTATTAATCTGAAAGATAACTTAAAATACAGTGGGACTTCGTTATGATTACTTTGATGTTATTCGTTTGTGAAAGAGTTACCTTTGTGCAAACTAAAATTTGTATGCGTTCTTTACATGTGAGTCGTTCGTGAAAGAGTAATTTTTGTGCAAACTAAAATTTGCATGCCTTCTCATAAATTATTATAACAATTTTTAAGGCATGAATTATTATAACAATTTTTAAGGCATGATTGATCGTAGACTAAGAACAAAGCTCTATTTTAGTTATCAAGATAATATTGTAATGTTAGAAAATAAAAATTACACAACTGCGCTTATACCATTAATCGAAGACCTTAATATAAGGCGTTAAAATTGTTTACCTAATTATTAAGAAATAGCTTTTCTACTAGCATACTACAAAAGTTGCAACTTTTAATAATCTAAATAATACTTAAACAAAGTTTCTATATCGAGGGCTTACTGTTTACTCAATATACATAAACAGTATGAAACAGTAATAGGGACTCATAAAATTTTTAATAGGTTCTTAAATTTGCATTTAGTTTTCCATAGATTAAACTAAAGCAATTCTTATAGTCTATATCAAAAATTAAAAAACGTTACAGTCCAGCTGTATTTGAAAAATTGATGTCATTAAAAAAATATGTCTGAAAAATTAATAGGGACATTAAGAATTTGTTACTTTTTGCTATCAAATTCAAATATTAAGTTTTGTATTCGGTAGACGTTTCTTTCAGTCAATTTACTTCTTCGCATATCCGCTTCATTGAATTCACCAGATTAGATGATTCGGGTACCCGGGAAAATATAGCACATAGATTCTTGAACCTTTTGTTAAATTGTCTGCTTATTTGTCGACTTATATGTTCCAATTTTTTCGAATTCCACAGAGGTTACATTTGAAAACATTTTACAGTAAGACTTTTCAATAAGAGTTAAATGCGTGTTATTTGGAAGGATAATATACATAATTTCTTTCCGACACTGTATAAATGAATATTTCGTTTGTATTTTTTTTTTTTTTTTTTGCTTTTCTTATAGAGGATTGAATTACATTTGATCTTCATTAAAAATAATTTAATATATTTTTTTTCCCAAAATTCCCAATTTAAACTTGTTCAGTTTGTTTTCAATAAATTACTTGTTTTTTGGTACTATCTGGGGAATTATTAAAAAATGACAAAAAATTATTCGTATAAATCTTTATTTTTAGATTCAAATTAATTTACGATGCATTTATTAACGTTAAAAATTGGAGCTTCCAAAAAATTAAAAATTTGAGCCGCAAAATCTTCTAACGGTTTTCAACTGTGATAAATGTATATGATCAAGTAAAAAAATGAATTAAAATAGAATATTACAGATTTTGTTTTAAATATTTTAATGGCAAGCAATTTATATTTAATATATTATATCATATTGTTAAAAATCTATAAAAAAAAACAAATACTTCTTTAGTCTGGGTTCACACTGCGAAAGTTTTCTTCAGAAATCCTAAATGTAGCCTGCTCTCTTCCTCATGTACAAATAAAATCAGACTTTCTGAATGAAAATTTTCATGGAGAAAATCCAGACTTAAGGCTATTTTACACTACCACGCAAGTCTTACGCATTTAGACGAAAATGCATCTCTAGTCTAATTATTGTTTGAAAATTAAAAAAAAAAAAAACAATAGCAACTTATCATGACAGGGTTGTATTTTCCAGAAAATACGTAAGACTTGTGTGATAGTGTAAAATAGCCATTAGTAACAGTTTTAAGTTTTTTTTTTTTAAGAGTCTGATTAGGTTTACATCTTTAAAAACAGGTCTAAAAATCGTATGGACAAACTGCCTGTTACTAAATCTCGACATAAAATTAAATTTATTAGCTCTAAATACCTCTAAAAATAGATGTATAAGTTGGGAGTCAGCTGAGTGATTTTATCTGTACGGCAAATAAATAATTGACAGATTAGGGCGGTTTAGCTATGCGACAGAATAGAAGCAAATGAGACATTCAGAAACCCAAATTCTGCCAAATCTGCAGTTTTTCCTTGGGAAAAAACTGTGGCATTTTGACAAAACATCTTAAGATGGCAAAAAAGTTTTAAGAAAGAACTCCGTGAAAAAATCAATTTTAAAAACATAAGCAAAAATGTTTTTTGAATTAAAATTCGTATGATTAACATAATTTTTTCAACTTTTTAAATTTTACTTAATATGTTTTGTCAAAATGCCGCAGATATAATTCCCTAGTGAGAAACAGCCATTATTTTGATTTAGTTTTTTACATAGAAAAATTGAAACAAGCCATAAGAAATACTTTTAATTATAACAATAAGAACTTATAAATAAAAATAGTAACTTTGAATCCCCTTAGTAAATGTAAGAAGTACAATAACTTAACTTGGCAAAAACTTTAAGCTACTGGCAACGATGATATGAAGCGGCTCTTCAAGCAACAATTAATGTTGGAGGAATTCTAACCAATTGTAGCGGGGAATGTAACAAAAGATTAACTCATTGTTCTAGATAACTTTGTATTCACACAAATTTTTATAATTGCTTTTTTCTTAATTTTTCATTTGTAAATATAAAACTTAACAGTTTGGAATATCATTTATCTTCAACTAAAACTTGCTTTGGCTTATAATTGTAGAGTGAAAATTTAATGTAGTTGGCGAAATTAAACCAGCAGAAAATTCATCTGCTATGCAAATTATTTTAAGCATTTTTTATTTGCTGAACATGTTTTAAAATATCCTTAAAAAATGTGAAATATGTGTGCAAAGAAAGCAGCTATAGCTAAAATATGCAAATTATTCACAAACAAATCGATACCAAAATTTATTAAAAGTTTTAAATCGAATAAATATATTGTTTCTGCATTCATTGATCGCACAGGAAAAACCATGCAATTGCATATTTACGGGTTCCCTGATCATAAGCTTGTATGTATGCTGAGATATTTAAACGTATTCGCTTAATTACCTCATTGAGGTAGTTAAACGCATTCTTATAACTACCTCAACGAGGTAGTAAAGCGTATTCGGTTAAATACTTACCCGGCATAATTACCCAAAAATGTTGGCCGTTTTTGGCGAGGTAATTATCCGTGGAAAAGTATATTTATCTAAAAATACAAACTAAATGAGAACTCTTGCTTTCAATATTACTTTTTAAACATAAAAATAATGTGTTTTTTTCTGTTTCTTCACACAACAAGCAAATCGCTTTTCACTACTTGTGTGGTGTTGTTGTAGTGTCCACAACAAACTTTGATAAGTTAGATGAGATTAAAACGCACATTTTGTAATTTTACTCTTAAAGTGGCACTACCAAATTTAGTACTTATTTTAAGAAATTCCGGCATTGATTTTCGAAAGTTATCCCATTTAGGATTGTTTTGAGTACGCCTTATGGCTAACAAATCACTGATGGCTTAAACGCTGTATTAATTTTACTAAACTTGAGTTTATATGTAGTTTAAACTCAACAACTGTAAATCAGTGTTCCATGTATTATATGTTGTTAAAAAAGTAACATGTGTCAGCACTACGATAAATCTTATCAAATTCATATGTTCTGTATTTGTAGTTTAAACGCCCAATTTTATGCGTTTGAAAATGGTTTATATGTTGAGTGATTTATAGATTTGTAAGTTTAAATTCATTTTAAACCAAAAAAGTTGAACGTGCTCTGATTTTTTAGCCCTTAATGTTATTCGAAATTGAATTTTTGAGTACGGCTCGTACTAAAAGTAATTATTAAAAATTTAATTTATACTGAGTATTTTTTTCCTTCTGTCTGATTGTTAATCGGCTTTTATTGCAGCAGTTGTTTATAACTGAACTGGATGAAATAAGTATATGAGCTCAATGGTATATTATGAACCGTTATTCTCGAAATTTCATGGTATAATTTCTAGTCGTTTAGAACAAATATGTACAAAAGTTGAGAACAATAGGTCTACTTCGCTACTATTTACGTTAGTTTTTTTAAAAAAATGATAAATTTTTTAGGGTGTTTTGTTTCATAACTATATCCTTCTGAACCGATTTTGTTGAATTTCAATCAAAAGCTATTAAGAACTAGAAGCAATTTGATAACAATATATTTCTTTGCTATCGCATTTTTGGCAAATGCGCGAGTTTTTAACAGACGGACATGGCTCGACTTAGAATTACTCAAGGACCCAGAATATATACACTTTCTGCGGTCTTAGATGGAAATTAAAAAAGTTTCACACGGAATGACAAACGTAGCATACCCTCTTTACAACTAGTTGTGGGGCAGGGCTGCCAGATTTGACGATTTTTTGTTCCGAAATTAGCAAAAGTGCTGATTTGCTGACTTTTTTCAGTCTCTAAAGCCTGAATAAAACATTACATATCCTGACAATTTCGTTTTTTAATCTTTGTAAGTTTAACAGCGGTATCTTAACAAGAGCGGAAGGCGGAACGTTTTCTTTCGCTTAGCTTTTACGCTGATATGCCATACCCAAGCAAGAGCGTCAACATTGTGTCACGAACAGTAGTGATCGCTTTCTTGTTGAATAAAACCCACATATTATAAATAAAAATAGAGATAAAAACGCTATATTGACTAAAAAAATAGCTAAATTGCCAAATTTCACTACTAAACAAGCTGTGAAAATCGGTTTTTCAAAGCATTCAGGCCGCTCTATTCAAAAACTAGAAAACAAGTGCCGCTTTTTTATGTACGGCTGTGTCTTGAATATGACTTGAAAAAATCTTTGATTATTTTCAGAGTACATAAACAACAATGTTACTCTTTGTTTATCTTTCGTCAAACCATCATCGAATGAACCAAGAACGGCTCTCTGTATAAATCAAATTTTCAGAAATTATACGGCAAGCATTTGACGAGCTGTAAGAGAATATCTACATGCGTCTCATACGATTCTTGACATGAAAGTCTCGTAAGATAATCTTTACCACAACGATTGATGAAGCGTCTTTAGCTGTGCTATGAAAGAATCTCATTCGTGTTACAGTTTTTCCCGTGTAAGGAATCTTCTACGATTAAAAAAATGCTGTCATCGACGATCAAAGATGCTCTTCATGAGACTCCCTGTAGCTCTTACACGATTGAAAATGCTAGCTGGGTAGAAAGTAATTATGTTTTTGCTTGAATGTATGTTTTTTTATAAAAATCTAACAAAAATTGTTAAGAAAAAAACTAAATATTAAGTTGTCCGATTTTTTAACTATTTTTCGAAACGATCATTTATCTGGCAGCCCAGTTGTGGGGTTTTTTATAATAACTATTGGTTACATGTGGGGCGTCAAAATTTGTTATTATTTATTAAAATAAATAAACATGTACATAGTTCTCGTTTTTCGAAATGTTTTATCTAAGAATATTGCCTAATACCTGTTTTTATTATTTCTAAATTAAAAGTTTACTTGGAAATTTCTAATATACGACAACAGGTGCATAAATGCTTTACTCTTCAAATTCATTTAAAAATTAACGACACCAAGCATCTCTTTTGTGTATATACAACTCTTTTTACCAAATAAATGCCAATAAACATCACTTGCAGTTAAATTGTCTATTACAAGGAATCAACAGTTTTTAATGGCATTAAATTATTGTCTTCCAGCCACACACATTTTTCGTCTACATATTTAATCAGAACTCTTATGCCCAGTTTTCAGGATTGATATTAAAACACATTTATTCTTAAAATCGATTTAAATACAAAATTCTTTTCTTCACTAAAAACTTAAATCAAACTTAAGTCACCGATGTGGTACACTTAATTTCAACTTAAGTTTCCATTGTAATATTTTAGCAAGGTGGCCTCAATATCACAACAATACAACAACAACAGGCAAAGCATTAAAAGTCAGCTGTTTTTTCAGACCACCTTGTAAATAACTACACTTTTTTATATTTTTTTTTTGTATTTAGTAGTGCTACCATACTTTTATCTTAATTAAATAAGACTTTTCAAATAAAACTCAAAAAACCAATCTGTTTTAAATACGATTTAAGTTTGTAATGAAAATTAACTTAATATAGATTTAAATACTATCCTGAAAATTGGGCATTAAAGATATTTAGAATTTTTTCATACTCCTTGCAGTGAAATCAATTTTCTGCATCAAGAACATGGTGATGCCTCAAGTAATCTCGAGGGCTACCTTAACAATCCCATAAATGCGTATCGTTTGATAAAACGCCTCTTTACAGATTGGCCAACATTTGAAGAGTCTGTTTTGATTGATGCCACACGTACAGGTAGATAAACTTTGATACTTTGTTTTTCTCTGCATTTAAATATTTTATTCTGTTTTTTTCCTACTTATTTTCCTCGTAGATTATTTAGAGAATTTGGAAGTATTAAAACAAAAACTTAGTTTTCCCACACAAAATGATATGGTTGGTTCCACATTAGCCTTGGTACGCTTACAGGAAACATACCAATTAGATGTTTCACAAGTGGCTAGTGGAATGTTAAATGGCGTAAAATATGGGTGAGTAAAGACATGACTTTTAACAGCACGATAAATAATAATGATGATTTATTGTTGTTAATCCGTAAATTATGTGTATAATTTGACTAAGTAAAAAACAGTAGTATTGTGATAAAATATGTTTTGTAGTTCTTCTATGTCATGGCAAGATTGTTACTTGGTTGGTGAATATTTGTTTGCCATGGAAGATTATAATCACACAATACCCTGGTTGAAACAATCTACAAAAATGTTAATGTCTGGTGATTTTAATGATGACGATGCTCAGATGACTTTGGAGTTTATGGAAACAATTGCCGAATATCACAAAGCAATCGGTAAGTAGTAAGTCGACTTAATTAGTAATTAAAATAAAATTTATTGAAAGGCATAAGACGAATTTGATCAAATTTATAGTCTGTGTTAAAAAAATGACTAATGTTTAATTTTTAGGATGGTATTTAAGTATATTTTGCTAATTTTGATATAAACTTAAATCGTATTTAAATACAATATCATTTTTAAGTGTAATTTAAAGAGTTACATTTAATTAAGACAAAATTATGGTAGCACTATTATATACAAAAAACAAGTAAGAAAGAACAGTCGGTCAAGCCCGACCATATGATACCAAACACCACAGTATTTAAAAACAAATTTTCGAAAGTGTATGGCTGTATGAATAGGGATCTATCTATGTTTTAAATTTCATTTAAATCGGTTTGATAGTTTCTGAGAGGCAAATATTGCACCCCATCTCCCCTCCATTTATGTTTAAAATTTCATTAATATCGGTTTGATAGTTTCTGAGAGGCAGAAATTGCCCCTAATCTCCCTTTGTGGTCCTACGATTCTCCCCATTTTCAATAGGCCTTGTGCCAATAAGAACCTATGTACCAAGTTTTATTAAATTATCTCCAATATTGCTACCTGTACTTTGCGCACAAGGTTACATGGACAGCCAGCCAGCATGACAGCCAGCCGGACGGACATCGTTAGATCAACTCAGAAAGTGATTATAAGTCGATCGGTATACTTTAAGTTGGGTCCAGGACCAATATTTTAAGGCGTTACACACATCAGCACTAAAGGTAGAAGTACATAACACGCTTTAATTCGTCGACGTTTGTCGTGCGTTTTAAAACTTTCGCGTATAAAAGCCATTCCTGTCAGCTGTTTTTTATTTGTTTACTTATTTGTGCATTGAAAACGGATTCGAAAGTATATCAAGATTTTTTTTTTATAAAAATATTGTATGTTTTTTAACCTCTTCAATAAGTTTTTCTTTCATGATTCACAAATTTGTTAAATCATTGTTTTTTATTGTCAGCTAATTACTTGTCAAAACTGCACAACGCGTTAAAAAGTTTAAAGATAACCAAATTTCTGGCGCAAACGCGTCAAAATATTTTGCATGTAACTTGTTCGATGAAAAATCACTAGTTTAACTTTTTTTGACAGAAGTCTACAGAGAGCGCGCGCACTAACGCCTTCTACCTTAATGCATAATACCCTGTCCACTATTGTGGTGTGGGTATAACAAATATCATAAAAAGTGTATTTACTTACAAAGTGGTCACAAAACCATCTGACTGCTATTGCTTTGCCTGTTGTTGTTGTATTGTAGTGATATCGTGGCCACCTTGCTAAGTTATACACAATAGAAACTTAAATTGAATTTAAGTGCACCATCTTGGTAAATAAAGTTGCATTTATGTGTCTAGTTTAGAACATAATTTTGTGTTTAAAACGATTTTAAATATAAATGTGATTTAATATCAAATGTAAAAATTGGCCATAGATTGACAAAGATTTGCGTCATTAACTGCCTATTTCACGATGTCGAAATAATTATTTCTTTCGTACAACTACATTTGAAACAAAAACAAATTCTTAAACGCCGCTCATGTTGAAATATACAAAATATTTTTTTATTTTATATTTTATAATGAGCGGCGTTGCCTTTAGTGCGATTCTGTAATTAATTTTAACAATAGTTGTCATTGTTAAAAACTTTAACAAGCAAATTAACGATTTTGCTATTCTGTAACATTTTAAACAACACTTGTTATCGTAAAGTCAGCTGATTTTGTAAAGTAAACGACAACATTTTTAGTGTTGTTTATTAATTGTTAAAATTAAGTTTAAAGAAATAATATAACTTAAAATGGCCATTAAATTATTTGCATTAAATTTCATAGTAATTTTTAATTATTGTAACTCATTCTTTTGTAAGTTTTTACCTCGAGCCTGATTATTTACATAATTTATTTAAAATGTTTTGCTAATCTTCTTAAAAAAAATTCTTTTTAGTTTTAATAATTTTATTTGTTTTATTTTTTTTTTTTGTATCCTAAAATAAAAGTTATGTTGTTATGTAGCAGATTTCTGTGTATTTATAAAAAAGAATACAACAACGCATCTTGCCATATTTTTGAACACAAATTTCAGGCATTTAGAAAAAAAAAATAAATCAAAATATTCTTTTTAGTAATTTTATGATATCGGAAACACGGCAATACTGTATTCACATAAAAATAAACATAACTTTTCATAAAGATTTCATAAAAGTTAAATAAAGAAGAAATTATAAAGTTAATTAATTTATATAGCCATGAGGAGGGCCTATAGATGCAACGATTTGAAAATAAAAGCTAGAAGTTAAGTTGATGACGGCATTTTAAAAATGAACTCGCACTTTCCGGTGTAGCCACTCAAAAAATATTTGTCTTTTTTTACTTCTCCTCATTTTCGTAATTAATATACTCTACTTGCAAGTAGTAATTACTTGCATGTGGAAGCGTAGGGTAAAACGTAACGTCTAAACGTATACGAGTTACCGAAGGGACACCAAAAGAAAATTCATGCCGCATAGTTTGAAAAAGATATAAGCCTTCGCACTGACACCCAAAACAATATTTAAACTAGAGATGAGCGATATTTCCGTACCTGTGATTTAATCACTGTTACTGAAAAATCACGAATCACAGTTGTGACCAAATCTGTTAAGTAACAGGTACTTGCTAAGTTGTTATTTTCTTATTTTGTTTCATACTCAAATTTATGATATTTCACTGTTTGTGTGGGTAATAGCGTTTTTTGCACTCATGAATGTAATTGTTGCTATTTTTTCTTTTTTTCTCTCTTCTTCCTTTTTAGAATTTTTTTTACAGCCAATGCTTATTTGTTCAAGTATGTCCAACTAAACAGGTGATCGTTTTTGTTGCCTTATTTCTTTGTCAAACTCCATAACAAAAAATTTTCAAATATCCTAGAACAAAAATAAAAGTTGTGATCACAATCACAGTTTTAAATAACAGTGATTTTAAAATCACGTTCACTAATCACGATGTTCCTTAAAAATCACGGGATCGCTCATCTCTAATTTAAACCGATTGTGTTTTCGATACATATATGTAAATATATTTAAATATTTTCAACTTTTTTATTTTTCCACTTTTTTAATTTTTCACTTTTTTTATTTTTCTACTCGAGATTTTGCCAACCGTTTTCACGCTACAGAATATGATGCAGATAAACACTTAAACAAATTTTAGAAAATATGAGTTGTTCTTTCTTTAATATAAAGTCTGAATATACTCAGCAAAAGTTCCTACTAAAGACTAAAGTGCAACATTATTAGTATTTTTTCTTTGAACTCATACATCAAATTTATCTTAAATAAGTTATTAAAAAAAATGCATTTCTTTTAAAGGGGACCTTGATTCAGCCTTGGAACTTATTGATTATGTCCTACAACAGGACGAAACAAGACAAAGTGCTTGGGAAACAAAATTTCATTTGGAAGCCGTCAAGAGAGAAGGAAAATTGGAAGGATTAATTTATCAGAATTCCACAAGACAAAATCAATATCATGTAAGACTTTTTAAGCTTAAAAAAAATCCTTATTATTGGACTTCTTTTCCAATAGAATACCAATGAGTACAAACTTTATGAAAAAGTTTGTCGCGGTGAAATAAAACCTCTATCCGAAGAACGTCTCTTCTGCAAGCTTCATAGCAATAACAACCCATATCGTTTATTGCAACCCTTTAAATTGGAAGAACTATCGATTGACCCCTACTTAATAATTGTACACGATGTTATAGCTGATCACCAAATAGAGATTATCAAGGAAATGGCACAACCTTATATAAGAAGATCTACTGTGTTTTCAAAAGATGGCACCAGTTCAGAAATTACTCACTATCGCACTAGCAAGACAGCTTGGTTCAAGTATTCATATCCTGAATTCACCACCAAGTGGTTAGAGCATGTTAATCACCTGACTGGACTGAGTACGGAAAATGCCGAAGACTTGCAAATAGCAAATTATGGCTTAGGAGGACATTATGAGCCACATTTTGATTTCTTTACGGTAAAAAGAAGTTAATGGGGAATTCATTTAAAATCAATATTAAAAATATTTCTTTTTTTCCAGGACGATTTTACTGTTACTGACGTGGAAGGAAATCGTATTTCCACAGCTATATTTTATGTTAGTGCTATTAATATTTCATTTTAAATTTTTAACTTTTCTGATTCATTTCTCGCTTAGCTCTCCGATGTGGAAGAAGGTGGTGGTACTGCATTTCCTTTTCTAAATATTTTAGTTAAACCACACAAAGGTGCCATGTTGTTTTGGTATAACTTGCATGCCTCCGGAGATGGTGACTACCGCACTAAACATGCCGCTTGTCCCGTTTTAAAAGGCTCTAAATGGAGTAAGTGCTGTCATTTAAAATGTTTATACTTTTTATTAACCATAAATTGTTTTTTATTTGTTATAGTTGCCAATGTCTGGTTAAGAGAATTAGATCAGTTTAATCGAAGACCCTGTGATCTTGTGACAAATCATAAAGTTTCATTAATTTATAAAAATTATGACTGAAATAAATCTTACTTCAATGAAAAAACTGCAGGCATATAAAAGTTTGGTTTAAAATATTTTTAATATTCGTTTGGACTAGGTAAAAAGGGTATACAAATGGACGAATTAAGTCAAATTTAAAGAAAAAAATCCGATCTTTTGTTAACTATACCAGCTGAAACTACAATCTTAGAACCAACGCCAACCTTTTGTTTGCAATTAATAAGATCTTTTAAAATAGTTTGGGCATTTTTGATCTTAGACCATTAATTACATATCCATATACATACATACAGTATTGATTACTAAAAATCAAATCAAAAGAAACGACAATTAAGTTTGACGGTTTAAAAAGTAATGAATTTTATTTTTCTTATAAGTTGTTGTGTACATTAAAATCATAATCACACACACAATAAACAAATATATTCATTTGTATTGTGCTGTCTGATAAAACATAAAAAAAATAACAAAAATTATTGTATTCAGAGTTTTGTGTAAAAATGCAGTGTAAGGGTTTTTGTGTTGATATAAATAAAACAAAAATTATTGAAACTAGAGAGTTGTGTTTTTACTTAGCCTCTACTGTGGGAAAATGCAATGTAAGGGTTTTTGAATAACAAGAATTATTATATTCAGAGTGTTGTATAAAAATGTAGTGTAATGGTTTTTGTGTTTAAGCAAAAGGCAATCTTTGTGTGGATGATGTTATAACAATACATATACATATATTAAAGGCCTAAATTTCTTTGATAATGAATGACGCAACTAAAATCAAATGTACATACATAAGTGCAAAACGTTTGTGTACAATCACAAATGCTATGCTGTGCTGTTCGTCACACACTTTAAAAAGTGTTGTGAGCATACACGAGTTCAAAGGAATAAACTCGAAATTAATTTTCATTAAATTATTGCATGTAAATTCAGTCCGAGTTCAATCCCGTGTTCAGTCAAGAATAAAATAATCAAAAAGACAGGTTAGAGTGCAATTCAATTGAATCTTAAATACCCTCAACAACAGTTCGAATATTTTAGGAGTGATATCTAGTTATTAATAATTAATCTTTATAAAAACTGACGTCAGTCAGCGTTAAAATTGGTTGCGGTTTAGACCTTTATTAAATTATTGACCGAAAATCAGAAAATTGTATACTTTTTTTTAGATATTTTAACTAGTTTGTGTTAAATATCATGATTAGTCGAACTAAAATGATTATCAAAAGGGGAATTAAATTGGACCCATTGTAATTTAAAAGAGTGGGCTTTATATGGGGCCTATAGTAAATTATAATTTAAAAACCTGGCAAATTTTCTTCACATGATTTTTGTTTATTTTTAAGTGAATTTTATATTTAGTCACTATATAATTCTAATAGTATGAATGCAGGTTAAAACACCAGTAATGAAATCGATGAGGCTGAAGTATCCGATCTTATAGACTTGTGTACTTAATTTTAGTTTTTTTAACTACAAAATATACTTTCGGCGACTTTTTTGTATTTTTTTCTCAGTCTTTTGCAATTTTTGACTGAAATATTATATGTATGCAAAATTATAGGTTAAATAAAATGTTACTAAAACTGAACAAAATTGACGTTTGGCGATTTCTGGCATCCAGTTTGGCGATGGAGCTCAAAAAAATCTGACAACCCTGGGGGTCGAGTTTGTAGTCGTTTAAAATTTTTGTCGATATTATTTTAAGTTTACGACAGCGACAATGTAAGATACATTTTGGCAATTCACAAAGTGTTCTATTGTCCCGTATTAATGTTGCCGATATTTAAAAAAATTGGTTTTTGATCGTTTGAAACCGGTGGAGAACCAACAATAACTCAACGTGACTTGTGAAGAAACATATAAGCTTCAGACGCAGGGCTGCCAGATTTGACGATTTATCGTAATTTTGACAATTTTTTGTTCAGAAATTAACAAAGTGCCGATTTGCTGATTTTTTCTAAAAAGTGACGATTTTTCTTAGTCTCCAAAGTCTTAATAAAACATTAAATTTTCTGACACGTTCGTTTTTTAATCTTGGAATATTTAATAGCCGTACCTAAATAAGAGCGAAACGTTTTCTTTCGCTTAGCTTTTACGCTGATATGCCATACCTAAGCAAGAGCATCAACATTGTGTCACGAAGAGTAGCTATAGCTTTCTTGTTAAATAAAACCCACAAATTATGAATAAAAATAGAGATAAAACCAAATATATTGACCAAAAATTACTAATTAACGATTGCGGCAAATTTCACTATTAAAAGAGCTATCAAAATTTGTTTAGGTACGGCCTTAATATGCAAGTCTTAAGAAAATCTTTAAACGATTATTTGAATCGTTTATTTCAGAAACCCGTCAACTCTCATTGAAAATAGGCACACTTGACGGGTTTCTGAAATAAACGATTCATTTTCAGAGTACAAAAACAACAATGTTACACTTTGTTTATCTTTCGTCAACCCATAATCGAATGAACCTTTTACGACTCTGTATAAATCATATTTTCAACAATTATTCGGCGACCATTTCACGAGTTGTAAGATAATCACCCCTATCGTGAATAACAAGTGGAATTTTTGTTCCCATTAAATTTTCATTCCCCTCGAAGGGAAAAAAGCAATCATGAATCTCATGTGAAAAATTTTTCACGCTATCAGTTCCAGTGAATGTAACAAAAAAGAAGAAAGATTAGGAAATATTAAAAATCAATGAAATTTATGTTCAAAAATATTTACGTATATATTTTAAAGAAAAGTGAAAATAATAAAGCTAAATGATTAGTATTGGAGGGATAGGTTGATTGCAAAGTTAGTTTTTTGCACTTTTTAAATTTTATGTAGTCAAATATTTCCCAAAATTCTGACACCACGTCTTTCGAAAGCTTTACAAATCCGCCGGCAATCAACCTCTTGCTTTGCATTTTGTTGACCAATATATCGGTTGGTACCTTATTAACGGATCTAGCCCTTAATATTTGATTTATAGGAGGAAATAGTCACATACATGTTCTGTTCCCTAGTAAAAATAAAGTGAGAAAATCTAAGGGAAATGTGAACAAATTACGAGGGAAAAAACTTTTCACGATAAGGGGAATTTTTTTACGTGAACATTTTTTCACGTTATTATTCTCTTTTGAATGACATTTTTTCATGGGAGTTTTTAACGATCGCAAATATGTGAAAAGGGGAAAAATTACGAGGGAAAAATTATTCACGATAGGGGTGAATACCTATATGAGTCTTTACTCACGTCTTAATCGATTCCCACAACGATTAAAGAATCGTCTTTCGTTGTACGATGGAAGAATCTCAGTCGTGTTACAGTTTTTCCCGTGTGACGAATCTGCAACGATTAAAAAATGAGGTCATTGTTGATCAAAGACGCTCTTCATGGGACTCCTAATATCTCTTAAGCTACGGTCACACTAATTAAATATTTGATCAAATAAGCATAACCACTACTTTTGTTAATAGTTAGTGAGATTTAATATGATCCTTATGGGTGCGTTCGTAAATGCATCACTGCGGTGCATCAGTGATTTCAAATGGTTATATATTTATCAGTGAAGTAAATGTGGAACAAAAAATTGTGAAACACTCCACAAAAATAATAGTCACTTAATAAAAAAATTATAATTATTCTTTTATAGCCCTTAAAAAAAAGTTTGCTTTTCTGATGCAGCGCAGTGATGCATTTACGAACGTACCCTATATCACAAAATAAAACTAGTTATGTTGCCAGACCCAGAATAAACTTTTTTTGTATGATGAAGTATTATAATCAAATAAATATTGCAATTTAAGGAATTTATATTTTAGTTTGCTGCCTGTTGGTTACGTCTTTTTCGTCAAATATTTGCCAAGTGTGACCGTAGCTTTACACGATTGAAAATGCTAGCTGGGTTCGAAGTAATTATGTTTTTGTTTGAATGTTTTTTTTTATAAAAATCGAACAAAAACTGTTAAAAAAAACTAAATTTTAAGTTGCCCGATTTTTTGACGATATTTCGAAACGTGAAAGACGATTTTGTTATTTTTTCTTAGGAAAATAACGATTTCTTCACAAATTTTTCTGGCAGCCCTGTTCAGACGTTTACTAGAGGAGACCAAGATTCTCTAAAGCGGATTCTTAAAGCTCTCGATTTTTACATGAAGGTTAACGTCGGCGGAAACTTGTGGAATTGCATGATAGCCTGGCACTATCAATTTAAATAGGTAGTAAGCCAAAAACTTAGTTTAAGCCAAAATAAAAATATGTAAGTGACTTGTATTTTAAGTTTAATTTCTTACGGCAGTTATTAAAAGTTCAATGACTTCGGACATATTTTTGCATAAATTTCATTTATTTAAATCAAATGATTTTTTCTTTACGGTATATTAGTTTAAATAAAATTTAATAAAAACTCTGTGTAATAATGTATAAGTACGATGATTTTGAATTATTTTCTAACTGCTTGGCTGGCAAAGAAAACAAAGACCAATAGAACGGAAAAAATAACAAAAGAAATATTTTTATCTTTAAAGAACCTTTTAAAAACTAAGCCAATGACCAAGCATAAAAAATAGATTCAGGCAACATAAAAGTACTTGAGTTGTTGAGTAGAAAATTTAAATATCAATTTTTTTTAATCAATTGGAATCTTTAAAAATTATTTGCTTAGAAACATTTTAACGATAAGACATAAAATATATAATAATACATTTTAGCAAATGCTGATTTAAATTAATATAAATGAATAACTTGTTGAAATTTATCTTTAAAAACACTTTAATTACTTTCCTTATTCTCCAATTGTTAAATAATGCATGATGATGAATTTTTCTCAATTTTGGTTTGTAATAATTATACAAGACTACATAAGTGTATGAAAATATTAAAATATGTATATAAATAATTTAAAACAGCACACACAGATAAGAAACCCAATCAGATACAATAAAAGCATAAATTTATTGGTTGTATAAAAAAGCTCACTGAATAAAAAAAAAATATTTCAAAAATTCTTTTTCATAAAGAAAATAATGCACTACATTCTGGATTCGACACTTTGTAAATTATCAGTCCCAATTCTCCACGATGCAAGTCATATGGATCAGCTTGCTTCTTTATATGCGAAAGATATAAATCCTCGACTGATGTACTCTTCATAAACGTTTTGTTTTCCCATTTTGAATTCAAAAAACTCACAGATGTGTGTGTACCATGGTGGAATAAGCAGATGTCATCGTTACGGCAACAAATACAACATTACAACAAAAATGGAAATTATATCACCGTTTACGTCAAAAAATACTTTAAACAAAAATCAAAGCGTGCCGCTGAACGTGACGAAATAAATAAATTGTTAGCCAATTTTTATTTAATTATGGTCAATATCTTATTTATTTGCATTTAAAATGATCAAAAACTTTATTAAAATACAATAATCACAGCACAAAACGTGGACTTTTTGTAAATATAAACAAAACTTTGACATAAACCTAGACAAACAATGCAAAAGCATTGCGTAGTGCTGCCACCAGATTATTTCACCATGTGTGTGTACATCATACATTAAAGAGTAATTTAGCAATTAAACTTGCAATGTGTGAAAGCCGAAGATAGTTCAAAAAAGAAAATGTGATTTGTTTATCGATAAGACTTGCTTCGGAAGAATTGTTACTATTTTCAATGTTTTGCTAGGAACACAACTGCAAATAACGAAGAATTTTTGGCCAAAAATATTCGTCGCCAAAAATTCAACATATGCATATGTGTATATAAACAATTTTAGTGCTATATTCGTATCTTTGATATTGCCCAATGACAGTAAGTAAATTTCAGAAGTTGGCTTTATATGACATCTATAAATTATTAACTAATCTTTATAAAATCTGATTAAGGCCCAAACATAATATGCATAAACTGACTTAAGCTACCGTCAGAAAATAGCGAAAGGCACGCCGAATGCATTTAAAACAAGAAACAGTTCTTTATTCGGCTACGTCGAATCTTATATACCCTTTAACATTATGCGATAAGAGTAGAAAGCTACAAAAATGCCATTCTTTAGAAATAATAAATCTTCATTTATAAATTAATCTATAATGCCTTTGTATGGTAAGTGCCACGCCCACTTCTCCAACCCTTCCTATATTTTTCGAGTGCTGTATAGTGAAAGCCCAGCTATAGGTTGCAAATTTAATGATTTTGAGCCACTTAAAATACATAAGCAAAAATAGCAACAAGGGATTTATGAATAAAATTAGAGCAGTCTTGGTTTTTTGCTCATATCTTAGCCATTCATGGGCTGATAAGGAATATGCGATCAGTTTCGCCCTTTGCTTTAGCAAATGAAAATATGTATTTAAATTATAAATGTGTATAATATAACATTTAGTTAAAAAAAATTGGTTTAGTTTATTCAAAAGTTTGTTGGGTCTTGCTAGACTCTAGCGTTACGAATGTGAAAATATAAACATGTGTATGACGGAAGGTTAAAAGTGAAGAAAATCTTGGTTTTTGACAAAGTTATGAAGAAAACTTAAAAAAGGGCGGTATACTCGACTTTTGCCCAAAATTCAACTTGAGCGACCTCTAAACATCTTCCGAAAAATCTAAAAAAAATTTCAAAAATACTTTATCCTATAAGCTCTTAAATAATGCTTAAGCACCCATGGAAATTCAAATGTATATAAAAACACACTAATGTATATGCTCTTCACAACAAGTTTTGAAGGGTATTAACACTCTGTAGTCCCAATTCAATGCAAAGTCCCATTTTCTTGTATCGAATAAGGAGTCAGTGCTCGAAAATAAACCGAACAGTATTTATCGTGCGGTACACACACACACAGAAACGATATCTATCTATCTATATTCGATGTCTCTAGGCTTCTATTCCACTTTTATTTTTTTTAATGATCTCACCTGATCTTTTACGGTTATTGTATCATATTATTTAGCGATGAATTTTTCATTAAAAATTCGATGCAAAAATTCGTCATATAAAGAACCATAACGACGAAATACTTACACATTTTAAAATTGAAAAAGAAATATAAATAAATATGTATGTATGTAAATATATTGCAGAGTTCGTCGCGTATAAAGAATTTTAGCCGTCGCTATGATTTGGTGTATTTTTATACACTCCACCTAGAGGTAAATGACGGAATACAAAATTTGTCATTCCGTGTGAAACTTTTTAAATATTTACCTAATAACCCATATGCTTGAGTAATTCTAAGTCGATTAATCCATGTCCGGCAGTTGAAAACACACTCACTTCCAAACATCTTAAAAGAAAAGAACAGTTTTGGTGTCAAATTTTATCTAGATTTTCTAAGCAGTTTGGAATGGAAATTTAGTAATATCGGATTGAGGAATACTTTCGAAAAACTTAAAAGAAAATAACAATAGTAAGTATTGTGGTTATTTTGTTAAATTGTTTATGTTTTCAATCCATATCCATAAACAAATTAATTTCATGTTGTAGAATTCCTTTCTTCATAGAAATAATTTAATGAAAATAAAATTTGATGAACTTTAGCCTAATGAAAAATGTCGAAATTTGGATTAAAAAGAAAAGAACAATTTGTTTCTTGTTATCTTAAGCAGTTTGGGATTAAAATGCGGCAAAATTGGTTCAGTAGGATATGAGTTATGGATCAAAATGTGATGCTACCACCTTTAGCAATTTATAATTTTGTTACAAAAACTGACATAAATGGTGGCGAAATGCACGGATTTATTTAAGATTTCGTTCAATATGACTAGAAATCATACTGGTAAATTTCGTGAAGATAGGTCTATAATTAACCATCGGCCCCATATATAGCCTGCTCTCAGAAAACAGCTAAGTACGCTTAAAACCGTAAGAAATATTGCTGCTGTAATAAAATTTGGTACGTGACAGTCTTATAGGACAAGAAATCACACTGTTTCTTGAAGATCTGTTCTTCATTTACTATAGGCCCCCTAAAAAGCCTTCTCTCAGAAAACAGTTTAGTGCGCCTAAAACCGCTATTGTTTGTCCGTCAATGTTTTATATAACTAGAAATGACAATGTAAAATTTCGTGGAGATCTGTTCTTATATATTTTTCTTATTTTCAGTATTTTTTTTTTTTATTTTTATTTCAATATTTTTATTTTTGTGCAAGAGTTTTGATTTTTTTAATTTGAATTTTGGTAAATTTTTTGTAAATTTGTTTAATAGTTATGATTAAAGAAATTTTGGTCAATTAAGAGATTTTAACAAGTATTTAATTTTGAATGAAGTAAGTGGATTTTTTGTAATAAAACTATATTTTGCAGTAGTAACTTTGTACTTCAATAAATTATTTCGAATTACAAGAATAATTTCATGGTTTACTTTTCTGTTATATTATTTTGCATTTGTGCTGGTTTTTGTAACGTCATGAAATATGTAGTATTATTATTAATAATATTGGAGTCGTACGCTTTTTCCAAGGACGGACGGTGCTATTGAAATGTATTAAAAACTTCATTTATCTCTAAAACATAGGTATGATCTTCTTCTTGAGAACCTTACAATATTAACCAACGCTGGTTCTAAATTGTTAATAACTTGCACATAAAATTTTTTCCCGAAACCCGTTTAAGGAGAAATCCAAATTCTACTAGACCATATGGATCTCTTTCGCGAATATATTTAAAAAAAGTTAGTATCAAGAACACATGATAATTACCCTGTGTCGACCAACATAAACCTAAAAAAAGTAGTGACTTTAATTAAGTTTCTAAATTTTCTAAGAATTGCATACCCGGAGGCGTTGCCGGCAACCCCAGCTAAATGACAGGATGCTGTGGCTAAATCAGGTTCACATCGTTTAAAAATTCTATTACCGAAATAAAATATGGACGTAAAATTGGGATTAAATCAGTTACCTTCAGCTCATATGCCCAATGGGCAAGCTTTTACAAAACAAACGAGAGGAAGCCAGCCAATCAGATCGCGGTGACAACAATACTTGCTACTGGCTTTGCAAAGAAAGGACAACAAATTGTAAGTACTTTACAAAGAAACAATAACAAATTGTAAGAGCTCTGAAAGCTGTTTATCGAAAATGCAAATATCAAAGTACCTATGGATGTGTGTTTGGTCGTAACTGTATTACATATAGTAGGTAGATTACATTTTAGTAATAACATATGGGCATTTCCATGTCATCGTACGTGACATTTGTACACCTTCAGAGAGATAGAAAATTTGCCAAAATAGTATTAACTGGACATTTTTTTTTATCATTATGTTTCATTTAGAGGGTACTATATATGAAAAAAAAATTATTAAATTCGGAACCTTGTTGTCCAAAATATCGAGCAAAGTAAGTGCATATCGTACGTGACATAAAACGGAAGTGATTTTGGGGTGAATGTAAAAAAATACGAAAATCTGCGAATTGTGAGAGGTTTTTCTTCTTTTTTTAATTTTTAACATTAAACCAGATATTTTACCATTATAATCCGTAATTGGAAATGTTTTTTTTTTTTTTGGATGGTTTAATAATGAACAAACTGTTATATCGTTCGTGACATACCGTACGTGACAGATTTTTCTTTTATAGTATTTACAAGGCATGAAAAATATTTTTTGTAAATATGTGTATGCATATAAAAACTTAAAACAAAGAAGTTAGAAAAGTTGGTCAAGCCCGACCATATGACACCCTACACTATAATATTTAAAACAATTTTTTTTTGAGAGTGTACCCTTTTTGGGACCCATGGCAAATCAAGATCGCCAGAATAGAATTATGCTATGAGGTTAGGAATTATATAAGAGTAATTTTATTATATTATTTATGTATCTCCATCTATATGAGATTTGTGTGCCCCTAGCCGATTTAAGAAAGGGTTGTTATATGGGAGCTATGGTTAATTTTTGGACCTACCCGCACAACATTTTATCATGATATAGTACCTATCGCAAAAGTCATTGTCGCCAATTTTTATGTAAATGCCAACATTTCTAAGGAAGTTATGACATAAAGCTATTTTCGGGAGTAGCACTTGTATGGGAGCTATGGTCAAATATGGACCGATTCCAAAAAAATTTTGTAAGACGCTTTTTATTGTAATAAAATAAGGTTTGACCACATTTAAACTTAATACTAACATAATAAGATGATGCATTTAGTTGCATTTTAGTACTTACAATATCGTACGTGACGAGCTTTAAAAGCTTATAAAATTTTGATTATACCAATTTAAAAAAAAAATCCGATCAATATTTTTTTGCAGCAAATATCTTGCTTTGAACTTTTATTTTGAAACACCTAAGACTGGCCAAATAGAAATGACAAAGACAAATGTTGTTTTTGCACCACGTACGTGACGTTAGAATAGCATCCAAAACAAACCAAAAAATATACCGCTAATCGAACTATATACTTGGTCTTTCCTCATGGATCTTGTTCATTGTTGTTGTAACACTAATTTTAAAGCATAATTCCAGGGTTGACAGTTTCTGTATTTAATCGGAAGAAAATTGTTAATTGCAGTTACTAAAAATGAATCAAAGAGAATGTCAGTTTAAACTTTTATTTTTGCTTTTTAAAAATTGTAATAAGCTATAAGTACGTCTGCATAGTAAAATTTGGGTGTTTTATTTCTCTTTACCATATTTGAAAAAAAGTTTCAAGCGTTTTAATTTTTTGAGTCGTGGTTGACATTCTCATGGAAATGCCCATATGAAGAAATAATGAGCAATGATTATTATTTTAATTTTATATCTAAAAAAATCTTATTAAATAAAAAGTTCTAGTCAAATCCCAAAAAAAATGTGAAAATGTGCAATTAATAAATTTAATATACCTTCAACCTTATTTGTATCAGCAACATACATACATATGTATTTACTAATAAATAGTTGAAAATGTTGCTAAGTATGTATATGTACATTTCAACATGTTGATCCAAATCAAAGTAATACATATTAAAACAAAATTAAATATGCTTACCTTAATCACTTCTAGACTGTCAACAACAACACATTGAACTTTTAATGCAGCAATCAAACACACAAACACATGCACATTCATAAATCTCACTTTTGTATTCTATTCTCAATAATTGCAACTCACTTGCTTCCCTTTACCAAAAGCATACATTTTTTTTGGCAAAACAACAACAAAAACGAAAATGGCTCACACTTTTTTTATTCTTCTTTAATTCGATACAATTAAAAGGAAATTTAGGGTAACTTAAATTTTTACAACACTTATTTCACATGAATTTTTATACTTTTTGCAAAATAAACGTAACACTTCTCAATACAACATTTTCAATTTTACGCTTGAAACAATTTTATTTATATTAAGTGACAAAAACCTTATTAAAATTGCGATTAAAATATAAATTTTTAATAAAACACGGACACGACATAATGATTGCACTAAATAAAACCGCGAACTGAATTGATGAATATGATAAGAGCAAAAAATTAACAGAAGTTAAGATAAACTTTTGACTAGTTAGTGTCAACAGTGGTGACATCTATTTGTCAGCGCCTAATTTGACTGGTAGAAAACTTTAATAATTATAAATAAACACAAAAAACTAGAACAAAAACTACAAATAGAAAAAATGTTATTTTTTAATCAACTCTAGTAAAAAATAACAATTAAAGGGACATTATTTTGAAAAATTTAATAAGAGAATTAGGCAATTTTCTAATGGCCTATTTATTTTGTTTAAGCTTGATATTGTTGCAAATAGGACTTTTTGAGTGTTTGCAATTCTCATTCACTCTGAAGAATTGTTTACTAATGGGATTGGCTTTTCTAAAATTTTTTGGGAGAAGGTTTCCTGATGATCTGGCCTAAGCAACCAGTGAAACGCGCATGGAAACTAGCTTACCCTCCAACAATATATTTCAGTGTTCTTATCAAGAATAAAAGTTGAGAATTAGGCAAGACAAAAAAAGTCTTATTAATTAAAAATTTTGTATTCCCGAAAATAACTTTGATAATAAATACGCAAGTGTACTGCATTAAAAAAGTTTTTCGATTTCTTTTATTAAATAACCCCTTATGTTCGTCGAAAGTTTGAATATTTCAGGAGTAGGCTTTATATATTACAATAATCGTTGCGGTTTCACGGGTACTAAATTGTTTTCTGAGAGTGGGCTTCACATGCTTCCTATGGAAAGTTATGGACCGATCCTCACGAAAATTGACAGTTTGATTTCTAGTCTTATAAAACTGCGACAGACCGAATTTTATTACAACAGCATTATTCGTTACGGTTTTGCGCATACTAAATTGTTTCAAAGTCTTATGAAGCCTATGGTAAATTATGGACTAATTCACGAAAATTTACAGTGTGATTTTTAGCCAAACTGGCCAAATTTTTTTATAACTGCATTATTCGGTATGGTTTTATGCGGACTAAAGTTTTAACCCCGAGTGGGCTTAATATGAGGTCTATGGTATATTATAAACCGATATACACTGAAGTTAAGTGTATGATTTCTAGTCTTATAAAACTGCGACAGGCCGAATAATATGTCAACTGTCGTTATGGCTTTACGCATACTAAACGGTTTCCCGAGAGTAAGGTTTATATGGGGCCTTTAGTAAATTATGACCCGATTTTCATGAATTCCTGTCATTTAAAACTGTAACGGACCAAAATTATTATCCGAGAGTGTGCTTTACATGTGGCTTATAGTAAAAAAAAAATGGACCGATCTTTACGAAATTTAACAGTATGAGTTCTTGTCATAAAGCACGATTTTATGCAAAACCTATTTGTTAGATTTTGTAACAAAAAGGTTAAATTTTTCAGGGTGGTTGTACCACATTTTGATTCATTACTCTTATCGTACTGAACCGATTTTGCTGGATTTCAATCCCAAGCTTCTTAGAAACAATTCGACACCAATATTTTTCTTTTCTTTTGAGTTTTTCGAAAGCAAGAGTGTCTCCAGCAGACGAACAGACGGACATGGCTTAATCGACCCAGAATATATATACTTTATAGGGCCTTAAAAAAGAAATCTTTATTTAAAAATTCATAAAAACTTAAATTTTGGTATAGCAACAGTTAGCTTAACATATTTCGAATGAAATGAGCTTTCTTTCATTCCCTGCAAATAATAAGACTAGTCCAAACACGCGTGTAAAATGTAGCCCACAAAGGACTAGGACTCCAAAAGTAACCCAAACGTATGGAAAAAACATGGTATATTTAACATTACGATGTCCTAGGACAAGACCATATAACCCAGCTTTGGATTACAAAGGAGTAGTCTTAAAACTACTCCATTGTATACACAAGAGGATTAGTTTTAACTTCGTTTAGAAACGAAAGCATGTCGTTAAAAAACGAAGACATGTCGTCTCACTACAAACACTTTTTAACAATGACATGGTCCATGCTTGCATTACATTGGACCAGTCCAGGGAGTAGTCTATTTTATCAAAATGGACGGGTAGTCCAATATCATTTTTAGGGGTTTTTTTCATTACTTAAAAATGAGGTACTTTCACTTAATTGTGAATAAAAGCGAATGCCGTTCATCGAGTTGTATGCTCTATATCTCATTTTATTCATAGGTTATGTGACTTTACGTGAAAGTAGTAAGACTTTGACTTTTGTATGTTTTGGATTTTTCATAATTTTTAAAAATAAAAAATTGTAATTCCAAAGGTTTGATTGTTTTTCAAAGCTTACAATTACATCTTTAAAAAAAGAAAAATCTGAAAAAAGTGTAGTTTAATATTTTGAACTTTAAATTTTTTGCAAAAAAGTCAAAAATTCGATTAGTACCTGTAACTTGAAATGCGAACTGATAGAGAAAAACAGAGATTAAATTTGCAATCAGCGACCTCAAATTAGTAAAAAAAAAACTGGATCAAACTTCCAATCAACACACAAAAGTTAAATTTTTGTTTCGCAGTGTAATTAGATCAGGGAAGCATATTCGTAAAATCCTTACTTAAGACTTTGTGGGATTGTGTATAACAACCTTAAGTTACATACATATTATTTGTTCTGGTTTAAAAGGTTAAACAATGCATAATATTCCATGGAAAACATATTGGAAAATTTCGATGCCACAATTATTCAAATCGAATCAAAAAGTTTCATCACTATTTGTATGAACCAATATTTTTATAATAACTGTGTAATGGGAATCTTGAGATCCGTTCTTTGGCTTAAAAAACCTCACATTTGTAGATTTTTTTGGGTAGCGGGGACTATTTTAGAAATTTTGAAAGAAATTTTATTGGTTTGTTATTTAGCATTACAATATAGTTTAAGTTGTAAATTTTCATTGAATAATATAAATTTAGTTTTTATTGCATTAATAAACATGTTTTTCGCAAGTTTTTGCAAAAAGTCTTCAATGAATTTTACGATTATTAAAAATAAAAAAATGTTTTGTAATCTAGACACTGGTCCCTACTAGTGCTTGAGATATCGATATTTCAGATTTCACTATTGATATTACTATCAACTGAATGTTTGGACTTGAGTAGAACAACGTTAACTAATACCTATTTTATCAGGCTACAGCTCGTTGTTGTGTTACTAAAAAAATATTTTCTTTTTTTTAAGAATTACTTGAATTTTGAATTTTGTAATGAACTAATCATTTTAAATAACTGTTAACTTTAATTATAAAATTTTAACGTCAAACAGCTTGGGAAATTATTTCCCAACTGTCAATTATTTAGAACCATTTTTAAAATAAAGTTTTATTTCAGAATTGTAAACGAAAGAAACCGGTCGTGTAGCATTGTCGAGTGTGATTTTTTATATTTAGACACAACCCTAAAAATAACTAGTGAAATCTTAAAAAATTCCTTAAAAAATATTAAGGTATTTGCAACATAGTACGTTGTTAAACATATATCTGTAAAATGTATGTAAAAATTATTTTGTAAAATCTAAAGCAAGTCCACCTTATTTGGCTCAAGGCAGTTTCTCCTGTTATTTAATAATTCACCGGCAGGTTCACAGCACCGAAGTACCAGGGATTATAAGATATTTTTTGCAATTTTAGATAATTTCTTAATTGGTTTTGATTTTCGACCCAAAAGATAATCGGTCCAGAGGGTTTTTCCTCTAAAGGTCGTTCATTGTATTGCCTTATGCTCGCAATTGCATTGGCATTTTTTTCAACATTATAAAAACATTTGCCATATCAGTCCCGCTGTAAACATATACAAATTTCTCAAGTATAAAGAAGCACAGCTGAGCTATCGATTTTTTTTTTTTTTTTTTGTAAACATTTCATCCAGCTCGAATTATTAGCAAGAGAAACTTGCGGAGGAAAACTGTGATTATAGCTGCTGTTACAAATTTTCATAGCTGTATTTTAAATAATAGTATCGATATTGATTTTTCTCTTTCAGGACTATCGATAGTATCGAAAGTACTATTAATAGTTTCCCCGCACTAGTCCCTACACATTGATGTACTATTCGAATGGAAGATGTTTCTTTTTTTTGTCTAATTCAATAACATAAATAATATTTGTATTTAAATTGTAATTCAAAATTAAAGCGCGAAATCATTGAAGGTGCGATAACGACTATTAACGTAACTAATTTTGCACCCCAGTCTTTTTTTACTCCGACTCCGATTTGTTACAATCTACTTTAAAAAACTCCAGCTTTAGTCAAAGTAGTGAAAATTGATTTATGTCTGATCACAAAGAATTAATCGTTCTGTCAAAGCAAATCTATGAATTTCCAAAAATACTTTCAATGCTCCGAAAATAACAATTAGCTTTAAAAAATTATACCCTGTAAGTGATATCAATTTTCTGCTTCACACATACGCGCTCTTTTTAGCATATTTTCCATAACTTTTCGCCAAATTTCGGGTGCAACGGCCACGATTTTATTTCGAATGTTGGTTTTTAGTTGGAGTATGGTTCCTGGTTTGTCAACGTACACTTTTTCTTTCAACTATCCCCAAAGAAAACTGTCAGGAGCTGTTAAATATGGTGAACGTGGAGGCCGGCATCAACACAATAGACTGTTGGTTTGAAAAATAAAATTCAATTATTTTTGTACGTTGTTCGATCGTGTAATGATTTATTTTTAATTCCCAAAGTCGCCTTCACAAAAGGCTGGAAAAAAAACAAAGAAAGTATAATAATTAAGAAAGTTATAAAGAATTCAATTTAATTCTCATTAGCAATCCAAGCCATGCGTATATTGGATATGCTTATGAATAAAATATTATAAGATTCACTTGAAATGTTAAAATGTTGTAGATTAATTATAAGTTTCAAAAATGTTTTTAATTACATAATTAATTTATGTAAACCTACATCTGTTTTACATAAATACGTCAAAGTGTGCTTATGTGCATGTGAACATATTTTATACATTTTTGTATTAAATATAAAATTATTCATTTTCCTGTTAAGCTATTTTACATGCCTCAGATTGTTGCATTAAACTTGTCATTCATCAAATTAATTGTGTGAGTGTACTGAGGTGTGCATATGTATGTGCAAAAATCAATCAATTGTAAAATAATATTATTTATTGTTTTTATTTGAAAGAATTAAATTTATTTATTAAATACAAAAAGTTGTTTATTTTTAGATTTTTTAAAAATATTGTTAAAAAGTTTTCGGTTTTTTGTATAATTTCTTGGTTAACAAGTTAAATTGATTTAATTGATGCACGTAAATATAATAATGTTAACAATCTTAATTAAAGCAAATAATTAGGATTTTTTGCTACAACTTTTTTTTAATAAACACTTCATTTAAAAATGTTTTTTTTTAATGTACGTAAAATTTAACGTTTTTTTTACGATTTTAAGATAAATTAAAACAACTCAGAGTGCTTTTATACTCTTCAACATGGTGCGATAATTTAAAACCAGTAGAATGCGTATTTAAGGCAGCACTTAGACCACCCAGCCACTTACGCACATTGCCAAAAAATTATATTAAGTATGGTTGTTCGTTCAATACACATTTTCTATTTAAGTGGAAAATTGAGTACAAATAGATGTTTCGGAAGCTTAAAAGCCTAAATACCTTTCGAAAATTTCTAAATTTTGTTATATTTCTATCTTATTAGCATAGTTGGGGGTAGTGCACTAAATATTGATTTAAATCAGCAGTGCACTATCACTAAATAAAACTGCAAACAAAACTTTTTACCAGCTTTAGTAATGATTGTTTTTTTGTAACAACCACTTAAAAAAATTTAGTAATATTGCAATTTTTTTCATTATTAAAACGAATTCCGTATGACGTGCTAAATTCCCAATTTTTATTTTTGATAAATACACTGAAATTTATTGTTGAGGGAAAGCTAGTTTCCGTGCGTGTTTCACTGGTTGCTTAGGCAAGCTCATCTGCAAACATTCTCCCAAAAAATTTTAGAAAACCCAAATCCATTAGTACACAAAGCTTCAGAGTGAACGCGTTTGGTAGATATGAAGCTTATACATCATATGAAATCTTAAGGGTTATATCAGTTTGCTACATTTTCTTTAAGAGAAAGGTATTAAAGACGCAAGCACCACACAACAACATTGATTGCCTAAAAATCTGCGATCAACGGACAGAGTCCTTTTTAATTAAGGAAGAGGTAGTTTTGATGAATTCGTAAAGCAAGACGATAAAATATCTGTTATAAAGTAGAAGGATAACAAATCGGTATATCTAGCCACTACTGCAGTCGGAACAGAACCCATCCCAGCAGTTCGATGATGGGTTAAACGACAACAAATACAAAGATTTTAATTGCCCAAATGTAGCTAAAATATACAAAACATCAATTAGAGGTGTTGACTTTGCAGATAAGCTAATATCATACTTTGCGCTTGGTACCAAAAAGTGGCCCGTAAAAGTGTTTAAGCACTGAGTTGATTTAGCTTTATAAAACTGTTGGATAACGTTTAAAAATGATAAGCTTGCTTGTGGTGCTAACAAATAGGAACTAATGGACTTGTTAGATTTAAAGCTTTAATTTGGGAACGTCGTTCGGCTTGCACCAGTACAACGAAAATAACTAGATCCCTACGCTACGCTTATCGCAGTTCTAGCGAAAAGCAGAACTGCGATTGACGTTGGATTTGGATTTGGCTAAGTTGCCAAATCCACTGCCACGACTTTCTGAAAATAGATATCTGCCTCTATTTGATGCCCCAAAGAGGGATGGCAACAAAAAACGCGATTCAAGTGCACTTCTTGTTATATATTTCTATGCATTGCCAAAGAAAGACCATGTTTTTTGTGTTTCCTTCTTAAATAATTTTTATAATTAATAATTCCTATTATTTTAATTGTTTATTAATGATTTGTACTGAATTAATTCATAATAAAAATTTATATTAGACGTTACACTTTCCAAATTTCCAGCTTGCTGCACCTGCCATATCTCCATAGTCCAATTCCTGGGTAGAAACAATTTTACTAACTTTTCTAAATTAAATGCAGCCAGTTCAGGAGAAAATGGCTATTAAAAGACGTTTTTTCCTTTCACAAATAATTTTTTTATCAATATGTATTTCCAAAATTAACAACTCCTTAAGCTGCTTTTACAACCGATACAAAACCTCATTCTTCTAAAAGTTGACTGTTCAAAAAACTGTTAAAAAAAAATTATTTATGTTGTACAAACTTAAAGTTAAAAATTTTAATTTCTAAAAATAAAAAATCTTCACTTGAGAAACAAATCTTCAAATAATATTTTGGTCAAAAAATCTTCAAAAAAAAGATAAAATCTTTATTCTGGCAACGCTGGCTGGGTCATTCATTAAATTATATCAAACACATCCAATATGACACAATATAACACTTATAGCCAATTTAATCAATTTTATTTGAATATCAATTCATATTAAAATATAGTTTTTCATATAATTTTATTTTTATTTGACATGGAAAACGAATATGAAACATAAATTGATATTTAAATAAATTGGTGAAATCGGCTATTAGAAAATTGCCTAATTCTCTTATTAAATTTTTAAAAATAATGTCCCTTTAATTGTTATTTTTTACTTGAGATGATTAAAAAATAAGATTTTTTCTATTTGTAGTTTTTGGTGTTTATTTATAATTATTAAAGTTTTCTACCAGTCAAATTAGGCGCTGACACATAGATGTCACCACTATTGACACTAACTAGTCAATCGTTTATCTTAACTTCTGTTAAATTTTTGCTCTTATCATATTCATCAATTCAGTTCGCGGTTTTATTTAGTGCAATCATTATGTCGTGTCCGTGTTTTATTAAAATTTTATATTTTAATCGCAATTTTAATAAGGTTTTTGTCACTTAATAGAAATAAAATTGTTTCAAGCGTAAAATTGAAAATGTTGGATTGAGAAGTGTTACGTTTATTTTGCAAAAAGTATAAAAATTCACGTGAAATAAGTGTTGTAAAAATTTAAGTTACCCTAAATTTCCTTTTAATTGTATCAAATTAAAGAAGAATTAAAAAAGTGTGAGCCATTTTCGTTTTTAAGTTTTTGTTGTTGTTTTGCCAAAAAAAAATGTATGCTTTTAGTAAAGGGAAGCAAGTGAGTTGCAATTATTGAGAATAGAATACAAAAGTGAGATTTATGAATGTGCATGTGTTTGTGTGTTTGATTGCTACATTAAAAGTTCATTGTGTTGTTGTTGTATACTAGTGTCAGTCTAGTAGTGATTAAGGTAAGAATATTTAATTTTATTTTAATATTTATTACTTTGATGTGTATCAACATGTTGAAATGTACATATACATACTTAGCAACATTTTCAACTATTTATTAGTAAATATGTTGCTTATACAAATAAGGTTGATGGTACATACCTATATTAAATTTAATAATTGCACATTTTCACATTTTTTTGGGATTTGATTTGTGAATTTTATATTAGATAACAAATTAAAAAAAAACTATTGCTCATTTTTTATACATAATTACTAAAATGTATCTATATTTAATGATCAAATTTTAATCCCAATTTTAAGTCTATATTTTATTTCGGTAATAGAATTTTTAAACGATGTGAACATGATTAAGCCACAGCATCATGTCATTTAGCTGGGGCTGCCGGCAACGCCTCCGGGTTAACGTTACAATTGTGATACTAAAGTATAAATTTGACCCTTTTTAGACGATTTTGATACCCTTTATGACCCTTTTTTTTAATTACCATTGACCCTTTTTTTAATTACCATTTTGTATAATTTTTAACTGTTTTGTGCCACTTTTTACCCCTTTTTTGAAAAAAACTCAAATGTGGTTTTTTGATAAAACTGCTGAATGCTAGTGCTTCAGATAAATGTATGTTTTCGAAATTAGCATTGCTTAAAAATAAACTCTGGAACTGGGTCAAAGTAGAAGCTTACAAATACATGCTTTGTTCTCTTAATTTGATCGAAGCGGAGATGGTGAAATGGACTTCAAGTGAAGATTTAATAACAAAATACAGAACGCACATTTCTAAAAAGTAGTTAGTTTACAAAAAAAGTTTGGATTAAAACATTTTTTACGACTTCAAAAATTAGATTTTCGATTTTATTTAAAAAATGCTATGTATTTGGTGTTCGTTTCTAAAAAATTGTTTGCTCTACAAAAAGGTAGCCCTTACTAATGGCATAAAGCATTGAACTTTTCACCCCGTATAAATCGACAGTGTTGATAGTGCCCTGTAAAATAGGTGACTTCGGTAAATATATGGGGCTATTTTTAAAACAGCGGCGATTGCCTCAAAGTGCAATAAAGCTACGCAAAAATTTAAAAATTTGGAAAAGTTTGCAAAAATAGTAAAAATTAGCGAAATTTTTCCAAACAAGCCATAAAATTTATTAAAAATCCCTTAAACTGAAAGAAGTGGCAAAAATTCGCTAAATATGCGGAAATTTCCAAAAATTTGGAAACAGAGATATGATAGCAAATCCTAATTTTTACTAAAAAGCTTTAAAGTATGAAAAAACTAACCGGAAAAAATCGCTTCTATCGCGAACATGTCTTAAATTCGAGAAAAATAGCTATATTGGTAACAAACTCTAAAATTAGTTTGAAATCAGTAAAAATTTAAGAAAATGTCGAGAAATAACATAAAAATCATTGAAACATTAGCCTAAATGATGGAGAACAAACTTTTTGTCAACTTTTTTAAAACATTTCATAAAAATTAAAGTTTTTTTTTGCACTTCCTACTTGAAATTAATATTTTTTGTTTGTTTACTTAAAACGTTGTCTGTATATTTTCTTTAAAACGACTGTAAATGGTTTGGATACTCCCATCAATACAGCAAGCTTAGATGATGATGCATTCGGCTAATCTTCAAAATACATAAAATAGGTTTCATGAGTAGTTTTTGTGCTATTTTTTTTATATTTTTTATTTCTTCTTTGTTATATACAAGGTTGATTTTTGCCAATTTTGCAAATCTTTTAAATGTATATTTAATAGATGTTTTATGAGTAGTTTTTGTATTGTAATTTTGGCTTAAATCAGTTTTTCAGTTTGGGAATCTTAAGATTTTATGAAAATCGGGAAAATACGGTAACCTTATATCTCCAAAACTAAAAGAGATACAAAAAAAAATGTAATACTTTTCGTTGTTCTTTAGAAAAATAAGCGGACAGGTGTCTGGTACCTGAATTTTGGAACTTTTTTGACACCCCATCTATCTTTTGAACCAATAAACATAGAACCAAAGTTTATAACACATTCGATACTTATCAAAAAAATACGAATACAAATTTGGTACTTTGTCGAAATTCGAACATTTAAGGGGTGAAAATTGGAACTATTTTTGGTACTTTTTTCACAAAACATTTTCCTCCATTCTTTGACATTTTCGTACTAAATTATGGGCTCCCACTACAATACTGAAATTTTTGATACTTAAATGGGGGAAAAAAATAGTACCAAAACAGGAAATACGGGAAATTTTATATTTTTGTTTAGCTTTTTGGTTCTACAACTGGTATTTTTTTAATTATCGTTAAAATTGGACCTAGAAACATAAAAGTCAACATGTAATGTCCTGAGTGGATAAGAATCTATGAGGGAACTTTTTGGTACTTTTGTGTTCTTTAACTGGTACTTTTTGAATTTCCGTTAGTATTGGACCAAGAAACATAAAATTCAAGATGCAAGGTCCTGAGTTAATGAGAAAATAAACTTTGGCATACAGATATGTCCACGAAGAAAAAGAAGACGCTAACGAAGTTGCGGGTTAAATGCTAGTAAACGATAATAGGTTCCTTAAATCCCAATTACGTTATTAAAAGCAAAATCTTAATATAGGTCACTTAAATTGCCAAAGCTTTAATTTAAATAGGAGTTCTATGAAGTTGGAAGAAATCAGGTGCATTTTTGAGGATTGATAGCTAGATGTTATCGGAATTAGTGAGACATGGTTAAATGTTATTAACATTCCAGGATATGTATGTCATAGAAATGATAAGCCTAGTGGTAGAGGAGGTGGTGTGTCTTTGTTTGTTGATAAAAATATAGAACATAGCGTAGTTTGCAATAGCAACAATTTTGGAGAAGCTGAATCTTTGTTTGTGGAATTGGTAATTAATGGTGTCAAAGTTTAAGTGGGCACTGTTTATCTGTCTCATGAACATATTGCCACATTTGAAAACGATATTTCTGATTTACTTGTAAAGTATTCAACTATAGTGTTTATGGGTGATTTTAATCTTTTCGATTGCAATAAGTCCTTAAATATAAGGAATCTTTGTAGTGGGTTAAGTCTCTCACTTAGGCATAACTCCATGCCACCGCATTACTGTGTTGCAAAAAACACTACTTCTTTATTAGATTATTTTTTGGTGTCTTCGCCGGATTTGATAAGGTGTTCAAACAAATTTCATAGTCCTGGCATATCGTATCACCCCATAATTTGTATGTCTCTTGAAATCATTCAACATGCCACCAAACAATATTATCAATTTTATGATTATGCAGCTGTTGATAGGAATGGGATGGAAGCTGCGTTATTAGAATGTGATTTTAGTTGTATGTATAATGCGGAAAGTGTAGATGAGCAGTTCGATACATTTAATAAAAATGTGCAATTTTTGCATTCAGTTGTATCTTCAGAAAACAGAAAAGTCAACAATGTTAATGACAGCTGGTTTAAAGCTCCGGAAATTCAATATTATTTATCACTTAGGGATCTTGCTTATGATACTTATTGACATGATAGAAGTCCGACAAAATGGAAGAATTATTGTCGGTGTAGAAATAAAGCCAAAACTATTATAAGAAAAATGAAAAGAATTGCACATGGTTTATTTAACAACAAATCTTCTAAGGAGATGTGGTCAATTTTTAAGAAAAATGGAATAGGTAGTGAGCAGACCATGGAGAATATTGACCCAGAGAGCTTAAACAATATTTTTTCTTTGAATCAAACTACCGAATACAAAACTTTATCATTTTGCGAAGCACTAACGGTACATTTAAAAAAATAAGCGCACAATTATGCACTACGCAATAAGACATACTGAAATGCAGCAAAGTAAGTGAAAGAACTCTAAACAACTTTTATGAAAAAAAACGCAACGTGTCAAGTGCTACGGCATTCTCTTACTACGAAGCAGGTTTGTAAGGGAGAATCATGGCGAAATAAACAGGTGGCAGCACTACGCCAGATGACGATTTTTTGCCTTTGCATTGTTTGTCTAAGTTTATGTCAAAGTTTTGTTTATGTTTACAAAAAGTCCATGTTTTGTGCTGTAATTATTGTATTTTAATAAAGTTTTTGATAATTTTAAATGAAAATAAATAAGATATTGACCATAGTTAAATAAAAATTGGCTAAAAATGTATTTATTTCTTCACGTTCAGCGGCATGCTTTGATTTTTGTTTAAAGTATTTTTTGACGTAAACGGTGATGTAATTTCCATTTTTGTTGTAATGTTGTATTTGTTGCCGTAACGATGTTACCTGCTTATTCCACCATGGGGAAAATACTAAAAAATAACTGTATCAAAACATTCAGTGTATATGGCCGATCGTTACATACAACAATTTTTATACGCGCTGAATAATGCGCTTTATGTATCAAAAATGTATTTCTTCAAAGTGGGAACTCGCCATATAAAATTCATGTCTTCCGTCAGCCCAATGGTAAGCGAAACGTTTATGTTTCTCCCTTGCAAACCTGCTTCGTTGAAAGCTCCATTTTTTATTGGGTAGGAGTAGTGTTTAGGGCCCAGTTTTAGCAAATGTTTATGCACAGAAAGAAAAACACTCGGGATAAATCAAGTTTTTTGGGATTACTTTAAGTACGAGTCGTACTCAAAAATTCAAGTACGAATAACACTTAAACGTACTCAAAACAATCCTAAATGGGATTACTTTTGAAAATTAATTTCTTTTCAAAGTTTTTTTTTTAAATTTGAACTCATGCTACTCATTTAGTTTATATTTTTGGTTAAATATGTACATAAGATTTCTAAAATAAAAACCATATCGGGCATGATGTTGGTGTTTTATCATTCTGTAATGTGTAATACGGGTAAGTAAATCAATCATTATCATTTTTTCTTTGTAATTTCTTTTTTTTTTTGTTTTTTTCAATCATGAATTCGGGATAAATTCAACTTTATATTACTTGAATCAAACTCATTTTGAGATTGATTCAATCTTAGTTTTACTTAAATAAATCTCATTTTCGGATTATTTCAAGTACGAAAACGGGATTGAATATGGATAATTTAAGTATTTTGGGATTAAAAATCCGTACTTGAATCAATCTTTCTGTACTTGATTGAAGAAAATCCGTACTCACCGTACTATTAATACCGCTCCGGATTGATTTGAGTACGGATGGATTGATTTTTTTTTTGAGTGTGGGGTTTCTATAATGGTTTGGATGTATCTGATTACTTCAGACCTATATCAATGCTTCCTGTGTTGTCCAAAATGGTTGAACATTTAATGAAGGTACAATTGATGGAACATTTTGTTGGAAATAAATTGCTTCATGAATCCCAGTATGTCTTTAGGCGAAATCGTTGTACGGCCACATTGCTTGTGGTCTTACAGACAGCATTAGGCAAAAAATGGCAGATAATGGAAATTCTGTATTAATCTCCGTGGATTTGACAAAAGCTTTTAATAAGGTGGACCACGCTTACTTAGTTGAAACATTTAATATGTGTTTTGGTATTTCAAGTATTGCTTGTAAACTGATTTATTCGTTTCTTCTGATAGGAAGCAATATGACTGCAGTAATGGTACCTTTTCTCAATTGCTTCCAGTACATAGTGGGGTGCCCCAAGGATCTGTGCTTGGACCTTTGTTTTTTATTATGTTCATTGATGATTTGTTTAATAGTATTGAGAATAATATGGTTATTTCAACTAGTGCTTATTTCGTAAATGGTAACACTTAGCTCATGTCTGATTTGACAGATAATTAGTTTTATCGTTCCGCTGAACGAATATGGTTGTGTATACGTTTGAACAACGCTGGGAAATATTGCGACATTACTTTGAAAATCATGGTAATGTTGCAGAATGTGCGAAAATTGCGTAGGGATTTTGGAAGAAGAGAAGCACCGTCAGCTCCGTATGTTCGTTAGCTTGTGAAAGAAGTGAAAGAAACTGCCATCCTCATCGATAAACCAAAGCGTGAAAAGCCAAAAACAGTGCGTACAACCGAGAATATTGCTGCTGTGGCCGAAAGTGTGCGTGAAGCGCCATCAATATCAATTCACCGTTGTTCTCAACAATTGAACATTTCGGAGACATCATTGAGACGAATTTTGCATAAAGACCTTGGTATGACGCCATACAAAGTCCAATTGGTTCAGGAGTTGAAGCCAACTGACCATCCAATGCGTTTTCGATTCGCTAAGTGGGCCTGCGATCGACTTACAGAAGATGCCAATTTTGCCAAAAAAAAAATCATCTTTTCAGATGAAGCTCATTTTGATCTCGGCGGGTATGTAAACAAGCAAAATTGTCGCATTTGGGGCACAGAAAACCCGCACGCATACATTGAAAAGCCGTTGAACCCAAAACGAGTCACTGTTTGGTGCGGATTTTGGTCCAGAGGCATAAAAAAGATAAGTGCTACGCCGACAAGCCAGAGACAATTGACGCTTTAAAGGACAATATTCGTGAAGCTTTTGGTGAAATACAGCTGCAAACAATCGATAATGGGCTTAAAAATTGGACCGATCGTGTAGGCTACTGCATGGCCAGACGAGGCAGCCATTTGAATGAAATTATTTTCCATTATTAACCTGAAGAATTGTACTTTCAAATAAAAAAAATATTTTGTTGAACTATTTAATTTTTAATATTTTTAATCAGGCTTAAGTTCATCAAATTTAATTTTCATTAAATTATTTTTATGAAGAAAGGAATTTTACAACATGAAAATTAATTTAAATTGTTATTGATAATCATTCATTCTTGACTGACCTGAGATTCGAACCCAGGCGGCTGGTTACCATGACATGTTTCGATCGCAACCACTCGATCTCCTCAGATGGATTTGCCGTCTTACACTCGCAGCCATCGACGACTGCTGACGTCAATAGTCAAATATCAATCCTTAAACCAAATTGTATTTTTAAGCTTTGGTAGATCGAAATTTGCTTTTTTGAATGATTATCCATTTTTTAATTGATTTTACATGTTTTTCCTAACTTCTGTTTTTTCCGTACTTATGTCAAGAATTCTTCTTGAAGTCCAAAGTACATTTTTTTGTTTTTTCATTTTGTCTTTCTTTTTCTTGTTGACCTTTTTTAGCACAACTTGAAGGACAAATGTACACATAGAGCTCGAGCCTTAGCTTTAACAATACTTAGAATTGTGGTTATTTTGTTGATCTATTTATGGTTTTAATCCAAATTTTTAATATTTTTAATCAGGCTTAAGTTCATCAAATTTAATTTTCATTAAATTATTTTTATAAAGAAAGGAATTTTACAACATGAAAATTAATTAAAATTGTTATTGATAATCATTCATTCTTGACTGAAAAAGAAATTTGAGAAAATATGCAGTATTTCAGCATTTTCCAAAAAAAAAAGAAATTATTTAGCGGACCCTTTATTACAAAACATGATTGATTAAACTATGAGAATATTGAGTAGTTGGTTGTCTTCAAATAAGAAAAAAATATAGAAAAAAACTTATGCAAAATATAATAGGCTTTGATAGTATACAGTTTTACTTGATAATTCTAATTAGAGTTCCTAGTTAAGATTTTGTTTTATTTGGGATTTAAATTATCAAATAAAAAATAAAAAAAAATAATAAAAATGTTATATTTTTTCTTTCTTTTTAAAGATGAATTTATTGTTATTAATTAAATTTATATATTGTTATTATTTTTAATATGTAATATGTTAATATGTAACCGACTAAGGCCAAAATGCTAGGTTATTGAAAATAAAGATATACATAAATAAATAAATAAAATGGGAAATACTGCTTTTAAAACACTTGACCCTTTTTTAACTGTTAAACACTTTTTTGACCACTTTTTCTGGAAAATCCCCTTTGTGTGACCCCTTTCCAACGGTAACCCTGCTCCGGTCGAAAATTTAGAAACTTAATTTATGTCACTACTATTTTAGGTTTATGTTGCCTGACACATGCCAGGCCAATCATCATGTTTTCTTGTAACTAACTTTTTTTAAATTAATTCGCGAAAGAACGAGTTTCGGGAGTAAATTTTATCTGACAATTTTGAACCAACCAAACGTTATTTTGTTAACATTAAAGATGCTTGGCCAAACGTTCGTTAAGGTTGTAAGATTTTCAAGAAGAAAATCGCATGTTTTAGAGATAAATGAAATAAAATATTGAAATAAAAATAATAAAAAAAAATACTGAAAATAAGATAAATATAAAAGAAAACAAGTGGGAGCGCTATACGCGGCTGGACTGATCTCCACGAAATTTGACATTGTCATTTCTAGTTATATAAAACATTGACGGACCAACAATAGCGGTTTTCATAACGGTTTTAGGCGCACAAAATTGTTTTCCGAAAGAAGGCTTTTTAGGGGGCCTATGGTTAAGCATGAACAGATCTTCACGAAATTTACAATGTGATTTCTTGTCCTTTAAGACTGTCACGTACCAAATTTTATTACAGTACCAATATTTCTTACGTTTTAAGGCGATCTTTATTATTTTCTGAGAGCATACTATATATGAGGCCAATGGTAAATTATGGACCTATCTTCACGAAATTTCAAAGTATAATTTCTAGCTTATATTGAACGAAATCTTATGTAAATCCGTGCATTTCGCCACCATTTATGTCAGTTTTTGTAACAAAATTATACATTTTTTTAAAGGTAGTTACTTCACATTTTGATCCATTACTCCTAACCTACTGTACCGATTTGGCCGGATTTCAATACCAACTGCTTAAGATAACAAGAAACAATATTTTATTTGCTGCGAAAGCTCCTGTAGACATTTAAAAAAATTTTAAAATGCATCAAAATATGCGCTAAAAACTAAAAAAAATGCTGCAAAATGGCTTTTTTAATTAAATTATGCAAAAAAAAATGGCAAAAACTCATAAAAAGTTCTAAAACGGATAATGTTTCTGCCTGCATTGGTCGCACAAGCAAAGGAAATTCGAAGCGGAATTAATGGCACGGTGAGTACGGATTTTCTTGAATCAAGTCCCGAGAGATTGAGACTAAGATTGAATCAATCTCAAAATGCACTTGAGTCAACTTTATGTTGATTTTATCGCGCATTAGAAAGAAAAAATTATTATGATTGATTTACTTACCTGTTTTACAACTTATAGAATGATAAAACACCAACATCGATATGGTTTTTACTTTAGAAAACTTATGTACATATTTAACTAACAGTATAAACTAAATGAGAAGCAAGAGTTAAAATTTACTTTTTAACCCTTTGTGGTACACATGAGTCTGGGCAGACTTTTTTCAATGTGTATAGAAAATCAAAACATGTGTATGCCGGTGGGTTAAACACAACGAAAAGTTTAATCTTTTTTACTTGTTTTAAGAATTTTTTACATATTTAATAATATTCCGGGATTGATTTTCTAAAGTAATCCCATTTAGGATAGTTTGAGTTCGTTTTATTGTTATTCGTACTTGAATTTTTGAGTACGACTCGTAATTAAAGTAATCATAAAAAACTTGATTTATCCCGAGTGTGTTTCTTTCTGTGTATTCAGGGGTTTCCTTCTAAAAAAACATTAAACATACCAATGTGTAAACCAACAAATCTATAATTTAGTAAACATTTAAACCATCGCTAATCTCATTAAATTGGCTTAAACGCCCAATACAGACCATTTGGATTTGATAAGATTTATCGTAGTGTTGCCACATTTTATTTTTTTAACAACATATAATACATGGGACACTGATTTATAGATGTTGAGTTTAAACTACATATAAATTCAAGTTAAGTTCACCTAAACCAGCGTTTAAGCCATCAGTGATCTAAATATATACATTTTAGTTACTTTTCTCATCTTCTAAGCCACAAGGTCTTCGGAACTCCTGATAACCTGAATGCGTCCAAATATTGGCGACTGTAAATAAAAAAAATGTTTATTTAAACGATTTTTTCGAATGCAATTTAATTAAACTTACTGTTTTTGCTGCCTTTCAAAACTGGACAACCGGCATGCATAGTTCTAGAATCCACCTTTAAAGATTTATGTAAATTGTGCCACATAACCATCGAACCTTTGACCGGCTTAACATAAACATCTAATAAAGGAAATACTGTGAAACCACCTTCTTCAACATCGGAAAGCTAAAGGAAAATATTAAAATGTTTCAAATGGTGTTAAATGATGTATGTATCATAGGGCTATCAATTAATTAAATTCAGACTTTACATTATGTTACTCCTTTCATAAAACTTACATAAAACATATTTGTAGATATTCGATCTCCATCAAAACCATGCTCATATTCAATCTAAAACGAAAAATATTTAGGCAAAAATTTTACTTAATTGTATTATTTGACCTACCCCGAAGTAATCATAATGCAAATAATATTCACCACCAATACCATAATTAGCTACTTGTACGAGTTCGGCATTTTTTAAATCTAAACCAGTTATGGTGCTAATAATTCTGAACATGAATTTCGCAATAGTCGATTTTTCTGGATCAACCCATGTTTGTTGACTCACCCGAAATTCATCGTAAGCCTCACCGTCATCACCGACTGCTACGGAAGACCTGTTCATATTTTTATTACTAACATACAATAATTTCGATATCTGGTCATCATTGATAAGGTTATGATATAATGTAATCGGTGGATTTAACAATAAAGGTTCAACTTGAACGGGAGATAAGATAAAAAATGGGTGCAATTTAGAATTTAATTTACAGTTTAGTTGCTGTTTATTTGTATGACTTTCCCCACGGCACAATCTTGCATAATCATTATGATATATATCTGTTAAATTCTCTGCACTGCTGATATTAGTTTGAGTTTTTAAAAGAAATTTTTTTGTTAGTTTAACACTACTTTTTGAATCATTTTCTAATACAGCATCTAAGTGCTCTACAGCTGTTTTAGATTCACCAATAGCCTGATAGGCCAAAGCTAAATATTCTTTGATATGAGTGGTAAAAGTTGATTTAACACCGGCTGTCTCTTTGCTTTCTTGTAGTTTTAGGTGAGACTGCTTTAGCCAATCGATGGCAAGATTAAGTCTGGAATCGTCAAATAAAGTGGTGCCGATTTCAAAGCAATCGTGCCAGTCGGGTTGTTTGCTGAAAATATAAAATTCTATTAACTAATGGTGTTTTCTTTTCTACAAAAAATGTCACATTTCACTTAAAAAATGCAATTTGGTGTTTGTTTCTTAAAAATTCTTTGCTCTCTAAGGCAATTGCAATTACGCCTTGTATAAATCAAGAGTGTTAATAATGCCCTGTAAAAATATGGCTTCTGTTTCAATATAGGGTTAAAAGACGAAGTTGGGAAAAAATCGCCTCTAATCATGACAGTAAAAATTTTAAGTATATCTTTTATTTATAGTAAAAACAAAAGAAAGCATTATGTTGTTAATGGTAGGTTGTCAGTGATATAAAATTTAAATGGATTCGGTGTTATAAAATTGTTTTTGAAAAAAAAACGTCAAATCAAGAAATCGTAAAAACTTGGTGTCAATAAATTCGCAATCTGGCAAAGTTATTTTCTTGTTTATGAAAAACAAACTAAAGAAATTGGAACTAAGTCATTTGTTTTGTTAATTAATTTATTTATTTAATATCAATCTATTAACAAATTTGGGTTAATATATATTTTTTTTCTATTTTAAGGAACACACTTTTTGATTTATGTACATATTTTTTTATATATATTGAAGAACAAACTTTTTGTCAGCTGTTAAAACAGGGCGATCCCTGTAAAAAAAATTGCAGTATGTATTACATGTTCGGCAAGACATTTTATAGATGCACCTTTTAAACTGTGGTATTTTGTTTGTAGAAAAGAAAACACCATAAGATTTTATTGGGAAAAATTATTAGCTTACTGCCTTCTGGCAAAAACTATACAGTAATTAAAAACACAGGAAGACTTTGAATTATGCATGCTAAAGCCGAATGTGAGATCAGTTTTGCTCCATTACGTTACATTTATCTGCCATAAAACATAAGAATCGGTTGGAATGGTTAAAGAAACATTTTCATTGTCGACCTGTGTAATTAGAGTTATCATTTATTTGACATATTTAAAAACGGGCTTGCAGATTACATACATATTTGACCGGTTTAAATAACCGATTTTCATTATTTTGTTTCACCCCTAGAGGGAAGCGAACTGACACCAAAGTAGTCCCATGATAGGTCTGTGGTGTTAGGGACCGGTTCTAGTTCTAACACTTTATATGAATAAGACCTATCACTTTTACATGGGGTTGTCATTGGAAGGGGTCAATTGACACCATTTGACCAGTCAGAGATCTATTCTCAATGAACGTGATAAGTGTCAGTTACTAAAATGAAGTTTTATTTTAATACAATGTAGTATTATTTCAATAAAACAAGTCCTAGAATTAAATTCAAGAACCAAAATTTAGAAAGTACCAAAAAATGTGTCACAGCACCGTTGTAGACTGTACTGTATTTATTACTTTTTCTACCTTTTTGTTCTTCACAAACCAGTTAAGGGATTGGTTCTACTTTCAATAGTCACGAGTCCTTTCTTTTTGTACTTGTTCTATTTTCACAAGTCCCAGGACCAGTAAAAATGTATATATAAATTTGTCACTCCGTTTGTATTTTCTACAATATTGATCTTAGACCCTATAGTATCCGTATATGTAGATGTTCGATGGGGACTTGGTAGTTATATATTTATGTCATATATAAGTTGGAATGGTTTGCTATTGAAATTCAGCATGATCTTTCCACAAATGGCTGAGATATGACACCACGACTGCCTCTAAATTTACGCCAAAATCCCTTGGTGTTGCTGTTTATACCCACACAACAATAGTGGAGAGGGTATTATGCATTTGTGCTGATGTGTGTAACACCTTAAAATATTGGTCCTAGACGCACCTTAAGCGGCCCATTCACTTGCAATATTATTGTATATGATATTCGCCATATTATTTCCTTTTTGCCCTATACCATGCAATAAGTCGCACAATGGTTTCATTCATTCAATAAAAAAGTGAACATAACCTATAGGAATAACATAAACAGCATTGTACAATGTTGCCACCACATTTCACTTTCTTTTTGTTGTGCAATAAAAATCAAAAGTCTTTTAATTGCTGCCAATATATTGTGATACCTTCGAATATTACATACACATTGGCGATATAATTGTACAATACGTAAAATTGAGCAATTTTATTGCAAGTGTATGAGCCGCTTTAAAGAATACCGATCGACTCAGAATCAAACCGATTTAAACGAAATTTAAAACATAGATATGATCGGTATTGACCGACTATACTTTCTTACTTGTTTTTATAATATTTGTATGTACATCTGAAGTACTGCAGGAGCTAAAGTTTCCAAATAAGGTACTAGCATCTTGGTTATCAGTACAAAACACTCGAAAAACTTGAGCAAAAATAAAAGTTATATTTTTATTTTACAAGATTTTGTTTGTCGTGCTTTATTCCCAATTTTATTCTTGATAACAACACTGAAATTTATTGTTGATGGGATAAGCTACTCCTATGCGCATTTCACTACCCAGCCAGCAAAATAATCCCACGTCTTTCAGATATCTGAAAGAAACGTCGATAAAAAAGTCGTAATTGTATAAGAATTCTGTCAGATTTCTGACGCAATAACCTATGAAGTGGTTGACACGAATTATGACAGAAATGTCGTGGGAAATTCTGATTTTCTGCCGACATGGCATGGACAATTTTGATCAGTTAGCCGAGACTGTTATTGATTTGTAACTGATAGCTGAAAGAATTCCTTTTATTGCAAAATGTTTAAAAGTATGTATGTATGTATGTATATAATTATAAATTTTAATCTTTTTATTAAAATTATTTTCAACTTAATGACAATTGTCATTATTTTCACAAAAAAAAAATAATAATAATAATAATAAGTCTCGTTAGACACACACATCTGTAAAAATTCCGTTTGAATTCTATTAGATATATCTGTACATAAATTTCCCCCGATATATCCGTTTGAAATAGATCAAATCCAAATAGATCTGACAGAAATCTGAACGAATTCTCTAAGAAAGAAGTCAGCCAAGTTGCAAGAAATGTCTAATTCAGACAACATTGGAGTATTTGCTGGCTGGTTGGTTGGTTAGGCCAGATCGTTAGGAAACTTTATCCAAAGATTTTAGAAAAACTAAAGATATTAAACCAAATAAAACTGTTAAGCGTTTATTATCAAAGTAACTTTTGGGAATACAATGCAACAAGATAACTCATATCGTTTTCTTTCGAGAAACATAAACATTTATTTTATTTCGGGGAAAAATATTGTTTTATCAGCGAAAGAACACAGCAATTTTTTGGTGAAGTAGGAAAAATTAGTATTCGTTTCAATTTGCATATATAAACATTCGCCTCGAATATACCACTATACCTGTAGAAAAATGTATTAGCATTAAACAACACAACATACCATTGCTTAAAGCCTGCTTTCCTACCAGAGGTCTGCAAAAGCAATTTCAACACACTCTTGTGTTTTTATACCCTTCACCGAAAGCAAAGACTCAATGCACATGAGGGCTTTTACGACGTCGTTTTATCTTGATTCCCTTTTAAAGCAACTTCCAAAATCTCTTTGCGTTCATACGATGATTTTTGGTTGCATGTCTTTTATTTATTTACAGTATGGCCTCGATTTACCGGCAGCATCAATTAACTGGAAAATAAATTTTTTTTTCATTGATTTAAATCACCTCTGTCATCCGAAATCTAACACAAACTATTTTTTTTTTGTTTACTTTTGAACCAAGGCGAACTGAGTAGAAGGTGAGGTCAACTCTACAACAACACTGCATCTGTGGTCGGGTTGTCAAAAATATTGCTAGTAAAAAAAATAGGTTTGTTTACATAAAAAACTAGTTTGTATACAAACTTTGACAAGTCGACCACAGAAAAACAAAAACCATATGTTGACTTGACCCCACCTTCTAGTCAATTCGCCTTGCTTTTGAACAATCAAGACAAATTTAAATAAACGAAGAAAGAGAATTTCCCAACGTACTGAAAGCATATTCTCCCAATTACTTTTTTCCCATTTCTACATAATAATACATTACATAATTATATATAATATGAAACACACCAAAAAAAAATTAATAATCAAGATTGCTGCCGGTCCCGTCTGTTATCGATAATCGAGGACTCACTGTATTTTCAACCACACACTTCAAAGTAAGAAAAAGAATAAAACGTAAAAAGAAAAAGTTAAAAGAGAAATATAAAAAAACGACATGAAAAACACAAAACGAGTCGTTTTGTTTACCCCTCTTTCTTCTCTACACCACTCACCATCAAACCAAAAGAGACGTCGACAAAGCGACGTCGTAAAAGCCTACATGTGAATTGCCTGAAACAATATTGATCTTAGACCCAATAAAGTATATATATTTTGGATCCTTATGGAAAGGAATATTCAAATCCGGATGGCCGTCTGTCTGTTGAAATGGGTTTTCCGAAGCCTTCAGATATGATGCGGGCTCGGTTGGAATATATTTATGTCAGGTATTTTTATTATAATTTTGCTATGAAAATTCAGCCAGATCGGTTAAAAATTGCTGATATAAAAGCAAAAAACCACGACTGCCTCTAATTTTTTCCAAAAATCCCTAGTTGTTGTTGTTTTTTTATTATTTTTTTCTGTATATCTGGAGAACGGCAAGAGCCAATCTTTCACAATTAGGTACAAATGTTAAGGTTATCAATACACAGCATCCCACAAAATGTGGGTGGGATGGAGAAGTAGTAACTCTCGTACAGAAAAATTTATAAAAACCTGACTTTTTGGGTTGTCATATGACCTATGGTTACGCCTTATATATCAAAAGATCGGAAATCTTAAGTATAAAAAATATGAAAAAATCGGTTCAGATATGAAAAAATTATGACCAAAAAAGATTTTTCCGAGTCTAAGTTTTATAATCAAAGTTACAAAAGGTAACGATTTATATTATTTTTGCGTTTTGTTACACAAAACAAATACATGCATGTACAGCGAAGTATTTTTCTGTACATGGAAAGAGAAAAAGTTTCCAAATTAGGAACAAGCATCTTGGTTATTAAAACACAACTTCCTACATACAGTGGGTGGCTTGAATAAGTGGACGTTGCACAAAATATATTTATTTGTATCTTAAGAATGGTGTTTACATAACTTTTTTTTCTTATTGCACCATGGTAAAGGGTATATAAGACTCGGTTAAGCCGAATAAAGCACTCTTACTTGTTTTTGTTAGGTTTAAAAAACACACTTTTCCAATAAAATCCAAAAAAAAAAATCATAATCTTTTGTAAACTAAACTCTTTCCGGCGAACTATATGAAATCGAAAAAATTAAAACCGATTTTAATTTGTATTTATTTATAGAAGTTATTTAGATGTTAAAAAAAAACTGGAAGGATGTGGTATAATTTGTATGCCACCGCGCTTAAGAGTAACATTTATTTATGAAACTTATTAAAGCATTATTTTTATAACGCCAACTTTAAAAATTGACTGTTGCTGTATATTGTTTGTTAAATATTTATAAGCTTAAATCTACATATAAAAGTGGTATTTTTCACTTTTTTTCAATAATTTTAACAACTTTTTATCTATCTTAAGCGTTTAATTTAGTGGACCATGACATTTTGATTAAAAACTGGAAAAAGTTGGAGTATCAAACAGTTCTAACGGCTTATTTAAGGACTTCTTGTCTGGACGTTTAAAATTTGTGCAGATTGCTGACACTAATAGCACCTTGTTACCTGTAACATGCGGAGTTCCACAGGGTAGTGTACTCGGGCCCCTTTTGTTCAAGATTTTTACCTGATGAACATAAGATATAATGGTCAACTTTTCATTTGCATTATTAACATCAGCGTGTGTTAAGTGGAGTACGATTTATCAATATTAGCGGAATATTTAAGATTAAATAAGCTTATTTTGAATACTAATAAAACTAAATTTATCAGATTTACCCGTATAATTTAGAAAGAAATCAATATATGACGGACATATTGATGGTGTTTTAATACAAGTGTCGGAGTCGGTAACCTATCTAGGAATGAATTTTTGCAGAAACTTACATTGGGATAATCACATCGAAGCAGTTAAAAGTAAAATAGCTTCTGCTGTTGGCGAAAATTTAATACTAAAACAAAAATGCTAATTTATGAAAGTTTGACTCACAGTTATTTGTCTTACCTTCCAATAATATATACCCAAGATTTCATACACTGGACCTGTTTAAACGTTATGCAAACAATATTCTACCCATAAATGGCTTGTACAAAATGCAGTTATTAAAATTCATATTCAAATGTATAAAAGGCCTTGGAAATTATTCAATTCAGTTTTTACAAAATGCCCAGTCACAAATAGAAATACAAGACAGGGTCAAAACCTCTCTGTCACAAGATGTCGTCTTGAACGGTCGAAAAAACGGCCCGTTTCTTACAAAAATATTTTACTTTTTTCAACGTTTAATAAAGAGCTTAAGAGCTTATTTTTATGAAACAATCAAGAAACACTTCTTATGCAAAATTTAAGTTTTTATAAATAAAAAGTCAAATTCTCTTTTTTTTTCTTTTGCATTTGTAAAAAATGTTCAATGTGTAAATATGCAATGTAAACGTAAACACAATGTAAATATCACTAGTTGCCCTCTAATGCCTCTTTAATGCCAATTTTGGTGCTGAGGTGATTACTTAATATCTGTGTCATTTTGACAAAATGTTAAGTCGTGAAAAAATCCTTTTTATCAAATACATAATAAAATAAACCGAAATTATAGAAATATTTCGTTTATAATACAACATTTTTAAATCGTAAGCAAAAATGTTTTTTGAAGAAATGCGTACTGCATTTTTTCCGACTTTTTAAATTTGACTTAAGATGTTTTGTCTAAAGGCCACAGATATGTATTAATATCATTAGCATAGTTTTTTTTACCACCGCGACGGAAAGAGGTAAGCAAAAAATGTTTTTTGAAATCTTTTTGTCGTTTTCGTCGAAATTTTACGTTTTTGCTGTGCGTTGCACAGTGGCTGAAAATAGTCTTTTATCGGCTAATAGTCTGTGGCTTTTCACGATTTCAACATTCTTTCAAATTCAAATTCAAAATTATTTTTCAAGTTAAAAAAACAGTTATCTGGTTATCTGGTCCACAATGTCAAAAGAAAATTACTTTCGTATATTTATAATATAAATTTTAGATAATGTTCAATTTTATATTAAAAGCAATAGTAAAAAACTTAAATTTGTTTTTGTTTTCAACGTAAATACTTGAAAGAACTCTGCAGATGAGAATGTTGCTATTCTTGAAATATGTAAATTCGACCCGAGTTCAATTCCCCGGTCCAGTTAAGAATAAAAATTATCACTAAATTTTAATTAATTTCATGTTGTTAAACTCGTTCTTTCATTAAATAGCTTGAATAATTTAATGAAAATTTAAGTTGATGAACTTGAGCATATAGACAACCATAAACCACCAAAAAGAAACCGAATACGAAAGATGATAATGAAAGTAGATGGCTTACCAGTATCTGTTTGGCTGTTATTAAATAATACTCCAAAATAATAGCTTCTGCTCTAATGAAGACCAGAAGTTTTTTTTGTAATAAATATGCAAATAAATTTTTTTAAAATCAAATACTTTTCAAAAGGAAAACATACCCATATTTTTCTCCTTTGGCCATTTCATCAACACTTAAATTATAAATCGTTTGTAACCGCCCCAAACCTCTTATGGCGCCTTTTAATTCAGAATCGTCCTGGAGTTGAACTTCTTTTCCAAATTGGGCCGATAATTCTTCAATACCTTTAAGTACATATGACGAAAAATTTTTAATTAGAAAAAATATGTTTATACCTCTATGACAAAACGTTAATATTTACTTTTTTATAACACTTGTTCAGTCCCTCAGTCACTCACCTATTTTTATATCTGGAAATTGAACGAGTTGAAACAAATCATTCCAATCGTTAACCAGGCGTTTGATTAATGTAAAAGCGTTGATGGGATTCCCAATATAATCATTAACATCCACTTTAGCCAACTCGTGCTTAAATTTAACATCTTTAATGAATCTAGAAAATTAAAATTAAAAAATTAAAATCAAAAAAGGAAGCTGTAAATACTAGGGATGCCGAACGGATCGATTTTAACAAATCCCGGGATTCAGGATTTTGGAAATCCCGATCCAGAAATCCCGGGATTTTTCGGGATCAATGTGTTTATTTAATGCACAACTTTTTTTAAATAAACAACACTTTATTTATTTATGTTTGAATTTTGAAGAAAGAAAACTTAACAAAACAACCCTGAAGGAAACCTGGGTGCAAGTGTCTCCAAGTCACCAGTTTTGTCGACTATTTTGGTGACATTGTCTACACTTCACTACATTTTCCACTATATTTGGCTTTAATACGCAAAAATGTTTATCAATAACAACTGAGAAGTACAATTCCTATAAAAGTTGAAGAACTAATAAAAAAATATTGTTATGATTTCGTATTCGTACCAAAAGTGTAGACTACATTTACTAAAATGTACTAGTGATTCTCTGGTTCCAATGTCTACACATGTTCCCAAAGGAACTACCTAGTCAGTAGTACCAACGTCAGTAGTAGATTTCCAATGACACGCACATGTTAAATGTCTATAGTAAATAACATTGTCTGGGGTATAATAAGTCACTAGTACTGGTGACTGTGTCAATAGTGAATCAGTACAGATTCACTAGTGACATTTCCTACAGGGAATTCATAAGCACCTTTTTTTATTAACGAAATTATATTTATTTTTGAATTAAAAAAAATAATTAACAGAACAATTCGTTAACAACTTTTTTTATAAACAAAAGTTAATATATGTATTGTTTTTTTATTTTTAAAACGAAAACTTATCAAAACAATTCATTTTATATAAAAACTTTAAATTATTATTATGGTCTTATGTCTTAAAATAATTCTTAATTGTATAAACGCTTTAAATGTAACCCCGTATTCATAAATGATTATTAAATTTAACAACGTTTATCTATATATAAATCGGCTAAGGCAAAATAGTTAAGAACACTTTCCTCCTCTGTATGTCAACCGATTTGAACAAAATATACATCATTTAAGAGGTATTTACTCAAAGAAGTGCACAATGTATATTTTATTAAAATCTGTCCAATAATTTCAGAGTTATAAGCGTTCAAAATTGTTACTAACACAAATGCAAAATAAATAAATAAAAATTTATTTTCAATTATCACCCAGCAAACACAGAAATACGCCCTATGTATTGCCAAACGTATTGCCTAGATGAAAAATATTATTGCGGCAATAACCGATTTCGTATTGCGGAAGATACTTCCTTCGGGAAGAAACGTGTCACGATGGCAATACTCCTTAGCAATACGAAAGCGATTCTGCTAGATGATAAAGTGGCAATATCGCCAGATAACCACATATAAGAAAATAAGAAGATATTGCCAAAATATCATTGGGATGATAAAAAGAAGATTTTGCATTTTGAAAAATATTCATTTTATTTAAAATAAATTTTTTAATCACAAACATGCATATAAGCAGCGCTGCCAGAAGTAAGATTTTACCTTATTTTTTAAGATTTTTTAACGGAAAAAAGATTTTAAGATTTTTTCCCCAAAAACAAGACTTTTGTTTTGTCTAGACGAAGGTTAGGTTCAATTAAAAAAAACCTTATTTGTTCTCATTTCAAAAATTTTTAAACTAAATACTACAATTAATGCCCGTAATTTCTACAAACAGATATCTAGCTGTGTATAGTTATCTGTGGTGTTACGAATTTTTGATAATTTTAACATGTTTGTCTTACCTACTGGTTGAACTGTAGTGTATTTTACACCATCGATTTTTGACAGTTAATTAAAAATATTAATAAAAATACAAATGCTGCCATATTTTAAAAGAAAACTTAAAGGAAAAAACACGTATGCAAAATAAACGTTGAAATTACCAAACTACTTTTACCGGATTGGTAAAGATAACTGTTAGGTACAAATTACGGGCATAAGTATAAAAAATTGAATTTTTTGTAATGTTTTTTTTTGTTTATTTTATGTATTAAATAAAATATGAATTGTTTTTATTATTTATAATAAAAAAAAACTTCTTTTTTCCAAAAATAAGATTTTTTCTTCAAAAATAAGATTTTTTTTTTGGTGAAATTAAGATTTTTTGCTGAAAATTTCTGGCAGCCCTGCATATAAGTAAATTATAATTAAAATTAAATAGTTATGTATGTATTTTCCAACAAATTCCTTTAAAATGGCATCCATTATAATTATGAGGGTTCAGTAATATCTGGATTAAGTTGAAAAGGAAACAAATTAATATATTACAGATTTATTTAATTTATATATTTACCTTTTGCAGAATATTTTAGATTTAAAATTTCTTATTTTTTTATTTATGACGTACAAATATTTTATAAATTTTTTTTCTCTAGAAAATAAAAAATTACTTTGATTATTTCCTTTTAGATGACAATTTGGGGATATTGCTAAACTATTGCCTTAGAGGATGTCTTCCATTTGTTTGCAGGGCAAATATTAAAAAATTAGGGTAATCGATTATTCGACATTTTTCAGAAACCGGTTTTCGTATATTTCGACTATATAAATCAGACCAGGCAAAACAGTTAAGAACGCTTTCTTCCTTTGTTTGTCAACCAGGTTCCGTTGGGGAGAAAAAAGGTTGGGGAGAAAAAAGGTGAAATATGGGAAAATAAATTTCTTTTTTTTTTACTTTTCTGTGCTTCATGTGATAATTTTTAAATTTTCTATAATATAGAACTTTGAAACATAATATTATAGGTGTAGGATCCTGAGTGAGTGACAACCTATAAGATAAAAAATGCTGGTATTTTTTGTTTTTCATCTGGAACTTTTTGAATTTTCGTTAATATTCGACCTATGAAGATATAATTATACATTAAACTGGGCGAATAAGAACATGTAAGGGTAGTTTTTTCGTACTTTTTCGTTCTACATCTGATACTTTGATTAATTTTCGTTAATATTAGACATATAAACATAAAATTAAACGTACAAAGTCCTGAGTGGATGACAATATATAAAGGAGACTTTTTGATACTTTTTTGTTTTTCAATTGGTATTTTTTATACTGAACTTACAAAATTAAATCAACTCACGTAGAAGATAAAATATGAACCGGAGGTTGGACCCTCGCCAAATCGAAACAAATAAATTTATATATACTTAGATGAATTATGTTTTCTTCATATTTACAAAAAAAAATTATGGTCGAATTTTGACCATAAGGCGAACACTAGTTATACGAAATTTTCATAAATAATTTGTTTTGTAAACCTTTATTAAAAATTATGAATACAGTCATAAATCTGCAATATTTGTTAATAACTACTTTATCGACCAAAAAATAAAACACTTGACTTGACAAAATAAAAAAACATGTCGTCAACATGACAGAATCATTTGAACGTCAATTCATGTTTAAAGAAGAAAGAGGTATAATCATGTCAATAAGACATGAGCCGTATGAACACAGACTTACTTAATGTCAACATCAATTTATTAGACCGAGAAATTGTCCGTTAACAATTTTGGGTTTCTCAATATACCGACAAAACATTGTTTTCAGTTGGCAGCACCTCTCAAAATACATATGTATAAAAGTTGAGAGTCAGCTGATTGAATTTATCTGTACGGCAAATACATAAAAGGAAAATAAATAATTATTATAATTGGCAGATGAGTGCTGGTTAGCTTTGCGACCGAATAGAAAACAAATGAGCAGCGTTACCGTTGTGCGACTTTAGTTGCAATTTGCAATCTTTTTGACGCTCTGACACTTTTTGTGCGACTTTTTTTTAACTCGTCTAATTTTGCAACTTTTTTCAATTTTTTGCGACTTTTTGCCCCTTTTTTGTAAGTGAACTAATTTTTTTACACTACATAATTTCACATATATTCCATTAAAAATATCAATTTTGTTTTAAACATTCCCCGGGATATGTAACCTCATTCGATTGAGCAGGTTATTATTTTATATCCAGACAATTTCAACAACTGAACTGTATTGTATTTGACTTGTTTTGTATCGAGTTCACTGAATTTCCATGCCAATCTAGGATAAACGGCATTAATATTTTAAGCGTTTTAAACCCTAATTTTTAATACCGCTATTGATCTCATATCTTTATTTTAAAATGTTATAAATTACACATGCTTTTATTAACGAATTTGAGTTGTTAGAAAATAAATCCAATGATAAATCATACAACAACATTTTTGAAATTACAAATGATAAACATTTTAGGCATACAGTAGGAAGCTTAAAAAATGATTTTAATTAACCACTGTACCTTAATTTAGACAAATAAGCAGCGCATGTATTAACTTAACCGCACAACAGTGCGTGGGCAGAAAAATTTTTTTTTTTTTGAAAATTAGTATTAAAGAAACCTAAATTAACCAAAAGGTTAAGAGTGGACATTTGTGAGTCCATGCTATCAACTCTAAATTTTCTAGATACTGAAACACAAAGTTGGATGCTTAATAATGCACTTGTGCGAAAATACAAACAAAGCTAGGAAAACGTAAAAATTATACATATATTATTAATAACACAGTACAACATTTTTCAGGTATTTGATTCGGGACTCAATTCTGATAATTGAAAGTAGACCCAAAAAGAAGAACTTCTGCATCATTAGTTTGGTCATGGTACATCAAAAAATCATTAAAAATGAATTTGAAGTTAGTAAGTATTGTATAGGGGAATTTGTCACGTTTTAGGCTCTTTTGTTTCTCATAACTCGAGAACCACTGGTCCGAATTAGCTGAAAAAAATAGATGATCTTTTTGCCATCATTAAAAAGAGTGATGAAAAAATCATTTTGGAAACGTTTAATAAATACCACAACAAACTGAAATTTACCATCGAAAAAGAACAAAACGGTTCGATACCATATCTTGATATGAGAATTTATAGGGAACACAACGGCATAATTACAGATTGGTATACAAAAAACATCGCATCAGGACGACTTATAAACTACCACTCCACTCAGCCAATGGGACAAAAAACAAATACGGCCATCAACCTTATTAAAAAAGTTGTAAAAATAAGTGACAATAAGTTTTTACAAAAAAACATAACTAAAATTAAAGATATTTTACTTAATAATAACTATCCACAAAAAATCATCACCAATTTAATTAAACGGGCAACTAATGAAGAAAGTCGGGAAAGTCGTATGAATAAAACATCTGGCAGCACCAAATTTTTAAGTCTCTCATACATACCAAAACTCACTGAGAGCAAACAAATAAAGGAATTGATAGATGACGAAACAGTTTTAGTAGCTCACAAAGCTAACAACACAATCTCCTCACTATTCACAACAACAAAAACCAAAATAGACAAAATACAACAGAGCAATGTTGTTTATGAAATCGAATGTGTGGGCAATGATAACGAGACGTGCGGCAAAGTTTATGTAGGGACAACAAAAAGAAGTTTAGGCACAAGAATAAATGAACACAAAACAGATATTGAAAAACAAAAATATACAACAGCTTTGGCGGTGCATTGTTTTGAAATGAAACACACCCCAAACCTCACCGACGTAAAAATTCTTGATAGGGAAAGGAAGATGAACAAGAGATTTACATTGGAGAGCTTACGAATCCAGGAGAGAAATAATCTTGCCATAAATAAAAAAGAAAATAAGGACAATGCAAATGCAAACTACAACTTAGCTTTAATTTAGTCAATTTTAAACTGTGATACCAAAAGAAAATTCATCTGTGATATATTTTATTTTATTATTTATTTTATTTATTTTGTGTTTTATGTGGTACTTTTTGTATTGTTTAAAAACAAATTTATTTAAAATTATAATGTAAAGATTATATGTAAGTGGAATTTTTCTTTTATGTTGTGTTAGTTTAAAAAATTATTAAATTAAAAAACATTGTTCTTTATTTTTCATAACGTTGCCAGATTCAATAAAATTTAAATCCCTGAAGAAGTTGAAAAAATCTCAACGAAACGTCGGAGGAGTAAAATTATGAATAAATAGTCTTTTATTTTTCATTTACTGTGACCTTGAAAGCCTGACTTGGATAATTCTAAGAAAAAACAACATTAAGAATTACAATTCCTTTAATCTGTTCATAGAACGTTTCGCTACATAAGCAACAGTTTCGCAGTTATAAATAAATGTATGAAGGAAAAAAATATTTTTTGCCCAAAAAATTGAAATTTTTTATTTTTAAATCATAAAAAATCCAAAACGGTAAAATAGTGTCAAGTCCTATTACTTTCACGTAAAGTTGCATAACCTATGAACAAAATGAGACATAAATCATGTAAATCGATAAACGCGTTTCGCTTTTATTCACAATTAAGTAAAGGTATGAATTTCAAAAATTTGCTCGAGATATCCCCAAAATTCTTTGGAAAAAACAATGATGACTTTTTTACCAATTATCAGAATTGAGTCCCGAAATCATGTGTTGTACTGTGTAATATACAGACACATTATTAAAAATCAATCAAATGTAAAATTAATACACAAAAGTGTATTTAAACACATTATTAAGAAATTATTTCTCAGCTATTTATATCGTTTTTTTGATTAACCATCGACTTACCAAATATTTTTATGTACATCGTTTACCAATACCCACCCGGGTGTTACTGCGTGTCTTTAACTAAGCTACCTAAACAAGAGCGGCAAGCGCTTTTTTAAACATGAAAATTATATTGTCAACATATTTTCAAAAAAATAAAATTACCAAGCGATCAATCAAATAGGATTTTTCAGACGGGTGGTGTTGAACTCGCGTTCTATAGGTTTGTTTCGTATAAACTGTGTGCAAATGGAACGTTTTGACGTTAAGCAGACGTTTGCCGCTCTTATTTAGGTAGATCAGTAAGTGATGAGGAAAAGTTATCGTCATAAAACTTTTTTCAGTTTTTTTTTTTAATTTGTTCAGTAAGTTAAGTTAAGTTAATTTTATTGAGTCTTCTTTAAAACAATTATAAAATATAAAAGTAATATAACAAATTTGAAACATTTAATATTGTAATGTAATGTCTGAAAAATTATATCATGAAAATTACAGTACCAAAATTAACAGAAAATGTATAAATTGTATAATGAATGAAAATTGCTAACGCATTTGCTCCCGATGCTAACAGTTTCGTAAATATACATTATTAAAAAATAAAGTTTGCAAATTCAAAATCAAAACTTCAATACTAAAAATACAAAATTTAAAATAAAAACAAAAAATAAAAAATATATAAATAAAAAAAATATAAAAATACAAGAATATCTTTCTTCAATTAACCTCTGTGAGTGCCAGGAAAAGTTTTCTTAAAGAAATCCGAAGACGAATTAGTCAAAACACACAATTCATTCTGCAAACCAAGGGGGGATAAATAATGGGTATTAGTCCAGCTAAAGCCCCTTTGAGTTAAAATTATACTTTTAAGGACATCATTTTCATGAAAATGTAACCTGGCAATATAATTTTCAATTATTTTGATGACATAACAGCTCAAAGGAGATACTGAAGACTCTCCATAAATTACAGCGTTTGAAAATCGTTTCGTTCTAGAAACAAAATTTTTTCCAATGCATGAACGTAATATCTTTCTCTCAAAGATTTCAAATTTATTCATCAATGTAGGAGAAATAAAAAACCAAATTGGAAATCCATATAAAAGCACTGGTCTTAAACATGTTTTATAAATTAATAATTTTGTTTTAACAGGTAGTGACTTATGGGTTAAAATTCTTCCTAAACAATGTTTCACTTTGTAGACTTTATTTAATATAAATTTACCATGGCCATTAAATTTAAAAAGTTTATTGAAATAAATACCAAGGTATTTAAATTTATCTTTAAGAGGAATTTCTGTTCCATTCAAAAAAAGTTTTAATCTTTTACTTTGAGGGACAACAAAATATGGACATTTTCCAGATGCATTTCTCAAACAAATGGCTTCACTTTTTGAGGCGTTTATTTTTATTCCCCAGAAATTATAGAAATAGTTAACTTCATTTAAATGAGCAGACACGATTTGAAGTGCATTAAAAGGTGATTCATGGTGAGCATAAAGTAATGAGTCATCGGCATAAAGTATACCAGTTGAGTTTAAAAAATTGTGTGGGAAATCATACATTAGAATATTGTATAAATGAGGAGAAAGAATAGAGCCTTGAGGAACACCACAAGAAACTGAACCAAACTCAGATAAGGAATTATTTAACTGTATACAAAAACGCCTATTATCGAAAAATCTTTTAAAAAGTTTAATAACGTGATGATCAAACCCAATTGTGTGCATTTTGAAAAGAATTACATTATGAATTGCTCTATCAAAAGCCTTTTCTACGTCAAGCAAAACTGCAACCGTACAGAAGCACTGTCTCAAATTACAAATATCATTATTCTGAAATTTAGATAAAGCGTCAACAGTAGAATGCCCTTTTTTGAAACCAAATTGTAAATTTGAAATATAATTATCGTCTAAATTTAGATTCATTTTCTCACGAATGACTTTTTCAAATAATTTGCCTAAATTTGACAAAAAAGAAATAGGCCTTAGATTATTGATATCTGTTGAACTAGGATTCTTTTTAATTGGATAAATTTTGGATATCTTCCAACTATTTGGGAAATACGCATTATTTATACAATTATTGAAAATTATAACTAAAAATTCAAACGCTTTAATCGAAAATTTTTTAATTACAAAATTGGAAATGTTATCAATACCTGCGGATTTCTTACTGTTTAATTCTTTACTAAGAGAAAGTATATTATCTAAATTTATAAATCGAACACAATTTTGATTGTTTAAAGCAGGAAAAGAATCATTAAAAGTAAATAAGCTATTATTATCTAAAGAAGACAAAAAGTTATCTATATCAGACGAATCTCTATCTAAAGAATTCCCTGAATAGACCTCTGCAAAATTATTTCTCAATATATTTAATTTATTGGTATCATTTTCAATAATTAAGCCATTAACTGACAAATCTACAATATTCGTCCTTCTTTTATATCCTAAAAAATTATAAATTTGTTTTTGTGCTCGAGGACCCGGTTTAATTTTTTCTAGAATTTCACAAACATTTTTAATATTCTCCTTATTAACTTGTTCTTTAATCAATATGTTCAAAAGCTGAATTTGCTTGGGAAGAAGTTTGTAATTATTATTATGTCTATTTAATGTTCTGTGGTAAATCCTTTTCAATTCTTTTTGCCAATTATATCTAATTTTAAATAATTTTTTAACGAAATCAGAAGGAACAAATTTTTTTGAATCAAGTACAACTTTCTAAGAATGAATATCACAGAGAATTCATAGCCAAGGTAAACTTATTAATATAAAAATCGATTTCAGAATTCAATAAATTTCTTACAGAAGAAGGAAAATTTTCTAAGATTAAAGAAGTCAAATCGTTCTTAAAACAATCCCAATTAGTATCTTTATATGATGAATATGAAACCGGAGGAATACATAAAAACTTAAAAGCAAAAAATTTCAAATTTAAATTTAGAGGAAAATGATCAGAGAAGGAAGGAAGACTAGTTATATTGTAATTTGGACTTATAATATCAACAATATTAGAGCTTAAAACAAAATTATCCAAAAAAGAGGAACCGTTAGGATAGGAAGGCTTTAAGTCACTAAGTCTAACAAAGGAGTGTGAATAGAGATTTAACCAGTTAGAAAATTAATTACCGTTTAAATTATTCAAGTTATCCCCCCAAGAGATGTTTTTAGCATTAAAGTCACCACCAATTATTAAAGCATCAAAATCGTTTGAAAAGTTGGCAATGTTTGTTAGCCCATTTTCAAATTGAGCAGAGTTGAAGTTGCAAGGAATATAAACGGAGTCAACTAAAATTTTTTTAATGACATTATTGATAGAAATACGTACCTCAATAAAAATATGGGGAAAAAGTAAGTTAGAGATTTCTACTCTCGAAAAGTAATAATTTTTCTTAATGGCAATGCCCACACCTTGTGAAGTGAAGTCTCTAACAAAGAAGTAGTTATCTAAATAAACTTTATGATTTGATCCAAGATGCGTTTCTTGAATAAAAGCAAAATCAATGTTATTTGAATTGAGAACATTTGCTAAATCTAAACTTCTACTAGACTCCTCAAGAGATCTAACATTAAATGTTAACATTTTGAATGCATTACGGACCATAAATTGAAATAACTTCTTTAAAAAGACTTTTACATTCGGAGATTGCCTCAGATTTCGACAAAGATTTAAAATTTTTCATAAAATTCATAATTCTAATTTCCAAAGAATCAGGTTCACATAAAACCTTAGCTAATTTCAAAAATTCATTAATAATTTTAGGTTAAATTAGAATTGTGGTTATTTTTTTGAACTATTTATGGTTTTTAATCCAAATTTTTAATATTTTTTAATCACGCTTAAGTTTATCAAATTTAATTTTCATTAAATTATTTATATGAAGAAATGAATTTTACAACATGAAAATTAATTAAAATTGTTATTGGTAATCATTCATTCTTGACTGACCTGAGATTCGAACCCAGGCGGCTGGTTACCATGACATGTTTCGATCGCAACCACTCGATCTCCTCAGATGGATTTGCCGCCTTACACTCGCAGCCATCAACGACTGCTGACGTCAATAGTCAAATATCAATCCTTAAACAAAATTGTATTTTTAACCTTTGATAGATCGAAATTTGCTTTTTTGAATGATACTCCATTTTTTAATTGATTTTACATGTTTATGTCAAGAATTCTTCTTGAAGTCCAAAGTACATTTTTTTTTTTGTTTTTTTCATTTTGTCTTTCTTTTTCTTGTTGACCTTTTTCAGCACAACTTGAAGGACAAATGTACACATAGAGCTCGTGCCTTAGCTTTAACAATAATTAGAATTGTGGTTATTTTTTTGAACTATTTATGGTTTTTAATCCAAATTTTTAATATTTTTTAATCAGGCTTAAGCTCATCAAATTTAATTTTCATTAAATTATTTTTATGAAGAAATGACCGCAACCACTCGATCTCCTGGGTTCGAATCTCAGGTCAGTCAAGAATGAATGATTAACAATAACAATTTTAATTAATTTTCATGTTGAAAAATTAATTTCTTCATAAAAATAATTTAATGAAAATTAAATTTGATGAACTTAAGCCTGATTAAAAAATATTAAAAATTTGGATTAAAAATTTTAGGTTTGTTTGAAGTTTGATTGCTAAACAGACTTGCAAAAGAACGATTAGAATCAACCTTGTTTGAATTAAAAGTTATTGAAACATTTCTAAAAGCCATTTCTTTCTTATCTTCAGTTTTGTCAGAAATGTTCTTAATTGTTTCTAAATACTTTTTAAATGAAGGACAACCACGCCAACTAGCTGGATAACCATAAGATTGGCAATTAAAGCAAAATGGTTGACTATTATCATCAGAATTAAAAGTACATTTACCAGGTTCATGATCTGAAGAGCATTTAACACAAACATAGGATCTGTTACAATTCTTAGCCATGTGACCCCAATTTTGGAAACGATAACATTGTACTACTTTCTGATTTTTCTTTGGGTTTTCCCAAGTAACTACCTGATTTAAAATAAAACGAATACAAGTAAAGTCATTTAAACACTTACCCTCTTTAAGAGTAATTAAGAAAAGACCAGTTTCTAAATTATTTTTATACCCTTCACCTCATGTGGAAAAGGGTATATATAAGTTTGTCATTCCGTTTGTAATTTCTATAATATTGATCTTAGACCCTATAAAGTATATATATTCTGGGTCCTTATGGGGAGAGAAGTTGATTTAACGATATCCGTCCGTCTGTCCGTCTGTCCGTCTGTCCGTCTTACGTTTGATATGTGTTTTTCGGAGACTCCAGACATGATAGCTAGGTTGTTTTACATTTGTGTCACATATAGTCTACCATCGGTTGCTATTGAAATTCAGCAAGATCGATCCACAATTGGCTGAGTTATGAGCAAAAAACCACGACTACCTCTAATATTTTCCAAAAATCCCTTGTGGTTGTTGTAATTTTATTACTTTTTGCTGTATATCTGGGGAACGGCAAAAGCCAAAGCTTCCAAATAAGGTACACACATTTAGGTAGCCCATACACACGATCCAACAAAATGTGGGCGGGATTGGGAAAGTGGGCGTGGTACCTCCCGTACAAAAAAAATTAAAAATTGTATAAAAACCTAAATTTTAGGGCTGCCATATGTCCTATGGATATGACTTATATACCATATATCGAAAATTTTTAGTAGAACATATTTTATAAAAAATTCAGAAAAATCGGTTCAGATACAAAAAAGTTATGAGCAAAATTAATTTTTTTTTTTTAAATACCCACTTTCGGGAACCATAGATCTCCCCGAGTCCAAGCTTTATAACTCAAGTAAATGGTAAATTCCTTCTTAAACACGTCGGTATATAAATCTGTCAAATCGGTTAAAAAATGGCTGAGTTATGAGCAAAAAACCACGACTACCTCTAATATTTCCAAAAAATCCCTTGTGGTTGTTGTTTTTTTTTTTTGTTTGTGCTTTTATTCGAACGTGTTGAATGTTAGGCATATCAAACACACTCGCTTAAATTGAAAAATACGTACATACCTACATATTAAACAAACAAAGTGACGGAATATATTCTACTTTAATTCTTTATTTGTATAAGCGTTAATGGCTGAGTTGTTTGGGCGGTTGGTCAAAGCAGCGTTGTTAGTAGTTGCCGGGGTTCAAATCTCGGCATCCACCCTTTCAAAAAAAATTTTATTGACTTTTTTTATATTCTATAAACGCTTTTAAAATAATTCAGCAATTTTTGATTTTTTTGACAATGTAAATATTAATCGTTCGCTTAACTTACATGTTAAACAAAAATCATATTCTATACCTATTTGTTTTTTATTTTTTTTTTATTTAATTTGTTTATGTCCTAAAAATGATTTTAAAATTACCTATAAAGCTTTTCGATATTTTCATTTTATTGGCAATGGCACAGTGTTTTATTTTATTTCGGCAAGCATATACGTACCTACATATGTACATAAAAAGTTGTAGGTATGTAATTTAAATAAATCCATACTAACTAGTAGGTTAACCTAGCTATTGCAAAGCCATACATATGTATGTATGCACATGAGTATGTATGAATGAGCAAAAGTTATTTATGTATAAAGGCATTGCTTTCGTAATTGTTGTTGTTGCATTTTATTTTTATCTCTTATTGCAATGCCTTTAGGCATAGCTGTAGTAATTGTTGTTATTGTGTTTCGTCGAATAAGCTGTCGCTACGTTGATATCTTCTTGCATTTCTCTTGGTTGCGGTTTTTTTTTATAATCTTCTCCACAAGTGGTGGATTTTAATGTGTTTTTTACGCATACACATGTATGTATGTTCATAAAATTCTCTCAATATATTTTAATTTAACGCTTCTTCAATAAAACCGTTCGTAGCTGAGTTGTCTAAGTTCTCGCTTAAGGCTCGTAAGATTGCGAGTTCAAGTCTCCAAAATCAATTTATTTTTTATTTTTATTAAATTTTTTTATACACGATTTTAAGATTAAATATAATTAAAACTTATATAACGAATTTCAAACATCAACTTTGTCAAAAGAGGAAACGGACTTAGTTATATACATACATTTTTTGATTTTGTCATAGGTATTCTTTTTAAAAACTTCTTGTTCTTATCTCACCATGGTGAAGGGTATTTAAGATTCGGAATAGCCGAATATAGCACTCTTACTTGTTTTTTGAAAAAGGGGTTTAAAACTTTGTGATAGAATGAACTGTATCAGGAGCAAGTTTATTTAAATCAGATTCAATATCCAAAATATTGGAATCAAAATAAAGACCTCGTAACACTACCGATTGTCGTCTCAATTCCATAGGTGTAAAAGAATAGGAATCAATATTTTTTTCCCTAAGAATCTGAATCATTTCTAAGTGCGCTGAAACATCTTTTAAATAAAGTTTACTTTTATAATTACTTTTATTTACTATTTTAAAATCAAGTCCTTTTACTTTTAGTTGATCAAACTTTTTAATGTGTTTATGCTTTTTCGTGATCGGATTAATTTGTACATTATTATTTGTGTTTCATTCTACATTTAAATCTTAAAAAATCGCAAATCTATTTTATCTACAACTAGGTCTAACGTCAATTTCTGTGGATCTTAGATTAGAAAGATCAACTTTTAAATTGCCTTGAGAGTTTCTTTTGAATTTTTTATTTCTTATAATTTTAAAATCATTATCACCTGAGGAATTCGACATACTACAATTATCATCTTGAAAAAGGAAACCGGAAAAATCCTCATCATTGGAATGTTGAAAACAATCTTCTTGTAAATTTTGGTCCAATTGGGAATCCATTTGAAAAGAAACTTCACGCACATTATTAAAGGAAACACCAGAATCATTGACTGAATGTTGAACAGAATTTGATGATAACCCAGAAACATTAATATTTGTCTTAAGGATATTTGCACCATCATTTTTTTGACTAACAAGTTGAGTTTTAGGATTTTCCCAATATTTATCTGGAGGCTTCTTAGTTTGCTTAACGGCCGGAATTAGAGGTTTATCCATTTTGCCAATTAAAAATTTAAATACATATGTATGTATGTATATGTATGTATAAAAAATAAAAAGTTTGACTTTTTTTCTTTTTTTTTAATAATTCAAATATATTTTTAAAATTTTTATTTTTTAATAAAGAAAAACACGTCTGCTTTCTATGAATATTCAATTCCTCTCATTTGTTCAGCAAGTAAAAATGTCCTTTTAACTGAAGGAAATTTGAAAGAGTTAATAAAGAAAAGTAATTAAAATGTTAAAAAAAAAATGTGAGACGTTAATTTGAAAAAACGACTTTTTTGTGCGACTTTTTGTTTTCCAAACGACTTCTTGTGCGACTTTTTCAAAATCCTCAACGGTAACCCTGCAAATGAGATATTGAGAAAACCAAATTTATCTAACACTGTAGCCACACGATCAAGTTGTTCTTGATAGTCTTTTACATATACTGCTTGTCAAAATTTACAAAAATTGAAAGCTGTGACGTAGGCTGCACTCAATTTGTAAACAATTTACTTTAATGATGTCATCAAAAAAACAATTTTTAAAGACAAACATGTAATCAGCTGTTAAATTGAAAGCAAAATTTCCAAACAAATGGAAAGGTGAAATTGAAAGCAATCTCGTGGTCAATTTAAAAAGTGTGAGTGTGTTAGTTAAAAATTGAGAGTGTATTGCAAATTGAATGGAATTGAAAGGCAAAACTTGATCGTGTGGCCACCAAGTAATGTGCATTGTTTCGTTGGGAAAAAAGATAATCGCGTAATGAGAAAACGGCCATAAGAGAATGAATAATTAGAAGGTATAAAAATTCGATAAAAACGAACATTTTTATACATATAAAAATTTTGCTTACATAAAAGTTGTTAAAATTAAAAATCCCGGAATTTATACAAATAAATCCAGGGATTCGGGATTTTCCGTTTGGCATCCTTAGTATATATGCAATCGCTTGTTTTTTCAGAAGCAATTGTACCCCGTTATGACGGTAGTCATAAAGTCATATGGGTAATTCCATGTCAAATCGACCAAGAGTGGGACACGGTCCCTTTCGATTTTAATGAAATTTCGTGAGAAGGTTCCTTTTATCCTATTAGGAACATATACATAGAACAAAAAAATTAAAAATTTTTTTTTTCAAAAGTTATGTCATATTCAAAATGTCATAATTTCGCCGAATTAGCCAAAGTGTTGAGATTAATTCTTCAATATCTCGAAAACTACTTTACATACGAAGAAGATCTTCATGTCATTTTAAAGAGAATACTTGGGGCTACAAACCATATATTGAAAAATTTGGAATATTCTAATATCTGCAAAATATTAAATTTTAAAAACGGACTAAGTCAAAAACTTATTATTTTATTTGGCTGATTTTTTATTTTATGCCTTAAACCGTTCTTTAAAAATCCTGAAAATTTGAAGGAGATGTTTTTGTTTCCTTGGTGCTAACCGTTTTTTTTAGATAAGCTCTTGTTTTCGAGATATACAGTAATTTCGAAAATGGAGGAGGCTGCCCAATATATATTCGCGTAACTCAAAAAGGTTAAGCTTATTGAAATTACTAAGAACCCGAAATTCCGCAATAAATAATAAAGTGGGGTTGGTCATACATTTGACCCATCTAGGAGTGTTCTACGCGCTGTACCATACAAATATGGATCTATTCTGTGCGATTAGTTTTTTTTCGACCAGGTTTTTACTGTTTTACTTCTCTCTGATTCTAGTAGCCTTCTCGAGGTGTTAGCGGGTCTACCTCTTCTCCATAATTAGGTCTTCTTTGGATATGGCTGGGAATGTGGGGAATATTTATTTTATGCTAACACAATGAGAACATTTTTACTAACCATTCTCATCATATAAGTTTTTTTGGCAGAGGGCGGACTTACATAGGTTTTTGACAACCGAGTTTTATATTTAGTTGTTTATCTATGGTGTGAACCCAACCTAAGTGACATTTTTCATTGAAAAGACTTCTTTTTTTCATTAATTTAAAATAATTTGAATATTTTTATTTATAAAAAAATTTATTTAAATAATGTATGTATAACATTTAATTGGATTTGTCCATTAAGTTTTTTCGTCATTTCATCTACATTTTTTAGCAAATGCTTTTTTCAGTATTCGTGCTAACGATAAGATTTTGCTGTGTGAATTGGGCTTAACGGTTTCTTAAAGTCAGAAATTCGAATTTATATTTTTCCCTATTTAAGTTTGCTAATATCTCGGGCCCTAATTTTTACTGTTGGATCAAATTTTTGTATTATATGCACTAATTCGTTATGAACATTTATTGATTAACGCATTTGAAATTGGTTCCGTAATTTTCTAGCTGGATCTGAAAGTATGATGGGACTCGTCGTCAAAGGTGAAAGGAAAGGCAAATTTTTATTCTTTTATTTTAATTTTATTTAATTTTTTACCATTAAAAAACAAAGAAATTGTAAGCAATTTAGTAAAAACATAAAAAACGAAAAATTTATTTTAAATTATGCTTTATATTTCATATAAACTATGTAAATCAAAATAGAATTTAGTAATGTAAATAAAACAAAAATCATGGTCATGCAAACTATTGTACAAACGATCCGTAACCGAAACGCACATTGCATTTGTTTCCAAATTTTTATCTTTGACGACGAATGGGATGATTTTTCTCGCAGAAGAAGTAACAATTTAAAAATTTTGACAGCACTTTAGTCTTGAAATGGTGCCATTCCGAGTAAGAATCCACGATAAAATAAATAATTGTGAGCGGAAAATTCTTCGTCGTATTTAAGTTGGCATTAATTCAATGAAAATTTTTAACGAAATTTGGAAACAATAAATTTGTAAAATTGCATTCCCATATTGAAGTGTAAGACGGTCGATAACGTATTCGATGTCGTATTCCTTAACATTTACATTTAAATTTTTTAATCCCGGTATTTTTGGGATTGTATCAATCCCGAAATTGTTAACTTAATTTCTTTGTTTTACCTTTTTTTATAAAAAGAAATTCATTATGACATTCCCCATGAGAGGATAGGGAACACAATATTGATCTTTAATATTTATTTGATTAATTCTGTTAATACTGTCATTGAAAACGGAAGAAAATAGTTACACTTTGTTATTATTTTCAAACGTGTCCAATAATTATAAAGAAATTTTAACGTGAGAAGTGCTGAAAATAATTAAAAAAGAAAATTTATTAGAGAAAAAAATGTTTTTGAAATGCACAAAATAATTCACTGGTGCACCAAATACAAAATTTAAACTTTACTCTTTACAGGGTTAAGATTATTAAAGTGTTTTCCGAGAGTTGACATCGAACCTACGCTAATTAATGGAGCGATTTCACAATATTCAGTAATGTATTTTATACACTACTACCGCAAGTAGTGGTGGTTATAAAAATGCGTTTTTGTTAAAATAAGATTTTAATGGTTAACTAAATAAATTGATTTTTTTAGTTAATTTCGAATTCAAATTTCAATTATTTATTTTTATTTAATTTTAATAGAATCTTACAAATAAATCAACTTTTATGTTGCGTTGTTCAATTAGAATACTAATTATTTTTTTTATTTTGCTTGAATGAACTGAGGTAATTGAATCGAATATAGCTTTTATGGTGATTATTTTTTTATTGAATCAAGTAACACATTGTTTAAAGTCGTACGTTGTTTTTTTCATATTTTTTATTAAATTAGTCATTAAATAAGAAAAGTAACAATTTAAAGTTTTTAAAAATTTAAGTAATATTTAACTTAAAATAATAAATTATTTATAAAACCTGCGTTTGTAAACTTCTTTTAACGACGTTTTTTTTAAATAAATATCTATAAAAAGCTTTTATCTCTTAATATTCAAAAATCCCGATATCCCGTAAAATCCCGGGATTCCGGGATTTGATTTTTTGTAATCCCGAATCCCGGGATTTGCGAAAACCAGTCCCGATTGGCATCCCTAGTGGTAGCCCATCGGATTCAAATGTGGTACAATCTCGAAAATTCATCTGTAAATACTATGGTGTACGGGCTTTACCGACTATAATTTTTGACATGGTATTTTTAATGCAAATTTATTTAAACTAGTGTTTGCCGAAATTCGGCCATATTAATAATTACACAGTACAACATTTTTCAGGGGATTGATTCGGGACTCAATTCTGATAATTGGTTATGAAAGTAGACCCAAAAAGAGGAACTTCTGCATCATTAGTTTGGTCATGGTACATCAAAAAATCATTAAAAAATAATTTAAAGTTAGTAAGTATTGTATAGGGGAATTTGTCACGTTTTAGGATCTTTTGTTTGTCATAACTCGAGAACCACTAGTCCGAATTAGCTGAGACTGACTATAGGCTAGGCATGTTCAATTTTATGTTTCTAGATCTAATACTAACAGAAATTCAAAACGTAGCATTTGAAGAACAAAAAAGTACCAAAAAGTTCTGCTTTATAGATTCTTATTATTTCATTGTTTATTAGTTTAAAAGATAAATAGGGTGACAAAGAAGTTCCAAAAAACAGGTTATAAAAATTTGAAAATATGTCCTGAAAATTGTTAAAAATATGTTCCAATAGATTCAAAAATTAATAATTTGAAAACAAAATGTTTAACAATTTAAAAACAGTTCCATTTAACAAAAATAATCCTAAAACTAAAATCGGTAAAAACTAAGCTCCATAGTATTTACAGACGAATTTTTGAGATTGTATCATATTTAGAGTTATTTGCGCCGAATATTATCCCGATATTAACATCCATATCAGATTTTTTGTCTAAAAGGGATTTTAGGGACGGTCCCTAAATTGTTTACTAATGTAAACATTTAAAAGGAAGTTAAAACTTTTTATGGATGGGAGTTTTGGGCAAATGTGAACTGATTCGAAAATAATTTAATTTGCAGAAAAATATTTTTGGGGCGCATTTAATCTAAATACCAAAATAATTAAATGGTTTATGGTCACAAAGAGTATAATTTGGAAAAAAGTTTTTACGGGGAATATCTGAAGTTGTAGACCGATTCTCATTATTTAAATTGACTTGGTCTTTAGTACAATTAAAATGTATTTACCAAATTTGATCAAATTATCTACATGATTGCAATTGCACTTTGCGCACAAACATGGACAGACAGCTAGCCAGACGAACGGATGGTCATGGTTGTATCACTTTAAAACTTGATTCTGATTCGATATACTAAAAGATTGGTCCAGATTTCTATGTATTACACATCGCCAAAAACGAATATAATGGCTTCTTTCTTTATTTCTGCTAACATATAAAATTTTATAGTATAAAATAACAAATAAAATCTGGGAATTTTTTTCTCACGGTGAAGTTACATTTATTATATAAATTTTCATATTCTTCGAATGTGAATTCTAATTTAATTTACAATTTTTAAAAGCTTTTATACTTAAATAGTCTTATTCCTTCAATATTTTCCAGGAATATTTTCTACGTACAAAAGCTTTTAAAAATTGTAATTTGACTTAGAATACACATTCGAATAATATGAAAGTTTAAAATAACATTTATCTTTAACCACAACCTGCTCTTTCGTACAATTTTCAAATAAAAATTTAATGTGGATAGCGAAATTAAAGCAACACGTTGGGTATGCAGATAGACATTTAAAAAATAAAAGCCAAAATATTAAAAAAAAGTTTTTTTTATACGTTGCGAAAGCTTTTGTAGGCATTTATAAAATTTAACATGTGTCAAAATATGCCAAAAAGGTAAAATATGCGCTTAAATATCAAAAAATGCTGCAAAAAGGCTTATATTTTCAAGTTTTTGCTGCACATTTAAAACCCGTAAAAACTCTTGTAGAACATTTTTCCAATTTGTCTGGTAATGAGTTTAAACGAAATTGTGTCCAATTAATACTCTCTGTAGAGTGATGTAGTAGTAGACAAAAGGACAAACAGATGGATGAGCCAGTTATAAATAAAAATCAATCGAATTGTTTTATCTTTTTGTTTTAATGATGGAACGAAGTTAAGCGAAATGTAAATTAAGCTATTAGCTTGTTAAATTGAGGCCAGAGGATGAACAAATATTAATTAAAAACAGTATTTTTAGTTTGCTCTGTAATCACATTATGTGCCAAAATGGCAAAAGAATAACTGCACCTAAATATATGACAAAGGTTGTAGGTAGATCGTGTTAAGCAGGTCAATTTGTAATTTTTTCCACTTTTGAATACACACAAATAATTTTTTGATTGATAACTGAATGTTAAAGATCGTACGTTTTATGGTTTCTCAAAATTATTTTAAAACCCAGTAAGAAAGTCAAATCCGACCCTAGTATTTACTAGGGATGCCAATCGGGACTGGTTTTCGCAAATCCCGGGATTCGGGATTACAAAAAATCAAATCCCGGGATTCCGGGATTTTTCGGAATATCGGGATTTTTCGGGATTCGGGATTTTAGAAAATTAAGAGATAAATGATTTTTATAGATATTTATTTAAAAAAAACGTCTTTAAAAGAAGTTTACAAACGCAGGTTTTATAAATAATTTATTATTTTAAGTTAAATATTACTTAAATTCGTAAAAACTTTAAATTGTTACTTTTCTTATTTAATGACTAATTTAATAAAAAATATGATAAAAAAAGAACGTACGATTTTAAACAATGTGTTACTTGATTCAATAAGAAATAATTACCATAAAAGCTATATTTGATTAAATTACCTCAGTTCATTCAAGCTAAATAAAAAAAATAATTAATATTCTAATTGAACAACGCAACATAGAAGTTGATTTATTTGTAAGATTCTATTAAAATTTTATTAAATGAATTAATAAAAAATAGTTGAAATTTGAATTCGAAATTAACTAAAAAAATCAAATTAGTTAGTTAACCATTAAAATCTTATATTAACAAAAACGCATTTTTATAACCACCACTACTTGCGGTAGGAATTATGTAGTGTATAAAATACATTACTTAAGCTATGTTCACATTATGTGTATTTGTCATGTGGACTGTCACTTTTTCACATGTTAAATTTGTACATATCGTCTGAATCCCTTCAAACAATAGCATGTGTCATTTATCTGTGTACAGTACACATGACATTTTTGATTAAGAACGAGTTCTATTTTCAAGTGACAAAGCATCTGACATCAGCTGTTTTTTATTAACAAAATTGTTTGTGACGGCAAAAATAATTGAAATTTTAATACATATAAATTAGAATAGTAAATAAATAATAAAACAGATAAAATATACACAAATCAATTATTAAAAATGTTTTTTTTTTTATTTTTGATAGGTTATGTCAAATGTACGTTACATACCAACATGTGAACATGTAAATTACAAACCTTATGTAAAACTCAAATTTTGACATACACATGAAATCACATGTGGATTGAAAAGTGACATTCCACATGACAAGTACACATAATGTGAACATAGCTTTAATAATGTGAAATCGCTCCATTAATTACCGTAGGTTCGATGTCAACTCTCGGAAAACACTTTAATAATCTTAACCCTGTAAAGAGTAAAGTTTAAATTTTGTATTTGGTGCACCAGTGAATTGTTTTGTGCATTTCAAAAACATTTTTTTCTTTAATAAATTTTCTTGTTTAATTATTTTCTGCACTTCTCACGTTAAAATTTCTTTATAATTATTGGACACGCTTGAAAAGAATAACAAAGTGTAACTATTTTCTTACGTTTTCAATGACAGTTTTAACAGAATTAATCAAATATATATTAAAGATCAATATTGTGTTCCCTATCCTCTCATGGGGAATGTCATAATGAATTTCTTTTTATAAAAAAAGGTTAAACAAATAAATTAAGTTAACAATTTCGGGATAGAAAAAATCCCGAAAATCCCGGGATTAAAAAAATTTAAATCCCGGGGTTCGGGATTGGCATCCTTAGTATTTACAGAAAAAATTCTAATTGTTTACCCAAACTTCTGTTAAGTGGCTTTGAATCCTATAAGAGTTCTCTTTGCTAACTATTATCCTGATTTCCATATCTTTATGAGATATTTTCGTGCCAAAGTGATTTAGGATAGGGGTTTTTGCAGGATCTGCTCAAGACTGGACCTACCAGCAGATGCTATGATAATAAAAGTTATCGTCGCCAAATTTTATATCAATACATACCAACATTTATAAGGAAGTTATGGGAGGATGATCTATGGTTAAATATGGACCTGGTTAATGAACTAAATTATAAACTAAAATTGAAAGAAGAGATCTACATGTGTTCACCAAACATTAGTGTTTTAACTGAAAAAGCATCACTGATATCAAATTGATCAATTTAAATTGTTAAAAAGTGGTTTAATGCGTTTGGTTTTGGTCGTATCAGCACAAGCGACACCAAGCGCGCAGGTTAAACGAAGAGTCCTTCATAAAATAAAGTCCTGAGCAATATTCCTATTTGGAGGGTACACAAAACATTTAAGAACATGGACTAAATTATTAAATATCCACGTGCCAACCCACAATTTAGAATGCTAACTTAAGCCTGGAGAATACGGAATGTGAAAATCAACATGCACATAAGGTTCTGACGTAATTTCAACGTCATCAGACAACACAAATTGTTCATTGTTGCTTTGTAATGATATCAAAATTACTTTAGAATCACAAGCGCAAGCTGCTTTTCACATACCGTGTACTCTTGTCTTATCCATATGTTGCACACATAATTTTATCCGGTACTGTACTCAGGAAAGTGATGCCAAACTTTATAATCTTCTAAAAATATGTTGGTCAATTTAATTTTGTATGTTGAAACGTTTTTAATATTTGTATCCCTTAAAATTGTTGTTTTTGTAGTTGAATGTTTTTAGTGGAGGTTATTAGGTCATTTAATTAATATGTATCATGGAAAAATATTTTTAATTAAATTTTCAGATTTTTTTTGCTGGCGATTTGGAATTTTTATTTACCTTCGAACACTTTCAATATCCTGTTTCTGTAATTTCAAATGTTGTCTAAAGTTTTGTGTGAGTGTGGCCTCCATGTTGGCCAATATTTTCAAGCTTTCCACTGAAGAATGATACTCTCCATACGTCATAAGACAGCAGCGGGATAAGGTGAAAACCATCAACCACACGCCACAAAGGGACGATAGTGGTATTATTAATCTTGCTCTCATACTTGTTGTTGTTTTTGCTTTTATACTAGTTGTTGTATTTAGATTCATATGAAAATCTTTTGTTTTATGTTCTAACGACAATAAGAATGGACTGTATTCATACATTTGAATGTGTGTGTCTGTAACAATACTTCGGTAAATAACAGAAAAATTGTTTTTCTGCCCCTGTTGTTCGTGCAAGTTTTCGAACTAAGTAGAGTTTACCGATGATGTTGGTTCTACTCGTTTGATGTTATCGGAGTAACTAAAATCGAATTTACTTATATTTCTTTTAAAATATCATTTAATCTAGACCATGTTCTAGATTAAACGAGTTGACAAAACATGTTGTGTTTATAATACAAACATTGAGAAATTATTTAATATGCGTTTTAAATTGTCTTTTAAATTTAAACTTTAACAGTCTGTATAAATATTGAGTTATAAAAGTATTTAAACATGTTCAAATAATAGATTACTTTTTCTTGAAAATTGTTTTTGCTTTTTAATATGTAGCGTATATTTCTTGTAGAATTTCTTTTATTAAAAAAAGTGTCAATTATAAAACAGTTTTACGCCCTCCACCCCAACTAGTTTTGAATGAGGGTGTATTTTTCATCTCAGACCCCAAAAAAGTATATATATTCTGGCACTTTGAGAAATTCTAAGTCGATTTAGCCATGTCCGTCAGTCTGTCTGTACGTGTGTCCGTCTATTGAAAAGAACAATATTGGTGTCAAATTGTTTTTAGTTATTCTTAGCAGCTTGTGATTGAAATCGAGCAACATCGGTTCAGTATGATAATAGTTATGAATCCAAATATGGTACCACCACCTTAAACAATTGATAATTTTGTTACAAAAACTAGCATAAATATTGGTATAATGCACGGATTGACATTGAATTTTGCAAATTTCGTAAAGATCGGTCATTAATTTATCAAAGGCCCCATATAAGCCTTACTCTAGGAAAACAGTTACGTACGCGTTATACGATAACGAATATTGTAATAAATAATACCCACTCCTGAAATATTCTATCCGTCGGGGTTGGGTATCAAAGGTGCGGCACATTCGAATTATTAAAAGCTTTTATTTAACTTAAAATGAATGTATGTTTGTTCGGATGAAATCTTGCAACTCAATTTTGAAGCAGACATCGTCAACCGATTGAGCTGAAATTTTGTATACACGTTTAGTTTGGATGACAATGCATGGCAAATTGTGTGACGTCATTCTAAATCCAATATGGCGGCCACGCACAACATGGCGGACTTGTTAGTTTTAATGCACTTCTACAATATGGGTATCAAATGAAAGGGCTTGCTAAGAATATCTCGAAAAAAAGTGGCCACTTTAAATCCAATACGGTGGCACAAACAAGATGACGGACTAGTAATATTTAATGCACTTTTACAATATGCGTACCAACTGACAGGGATTGCTAAGATTAGTTGGTAAACACGAAAAAGAAAGACAAACATGAAAAATCAAAAATGTACTTTGGACTTCAATAAGAATTATTGACAAAAAGTACGAAAAAACAGAGGTAAAGGAAAAACATGTAAAATCAATTATTATTATTATTAATATTTATTTAATGCAAATTTAATTTACAGAAAATGTAAAAAGAGAAAAGGACTGGCTGCCAAGGCCTTCGCCTTTAATAAATTGAGATTTTAAGTATTTACATAGATAATTGGTTACAAAAGAATATATAATAAAAAGTATAAAAAGGTTTATAATTTGTTTACTACGTCCTGAGGTAGGTGTTTTTTTAGGTGGTTATAATCAAAGTTCTGTATGGATTCCGTTAGAGATGTTATATGGTTGTTTTTGTTGAAGCAGGATAAGAGGTGATCCATAGTTAAGATGTTGCCGCAGTTAGGGCATGTTGGTTTTGAGGAGCTGTTCTTAAGGATGTATTCATGGGTTAATTTTGAGTGACCTAGTCTCAGCCTTGTAAAAATTTTTTGTTATTGTTTAGTAAAGTTGGTAGGATATGTTGGTTTTTGTAAAAGAGGGTTTTTTTTTTTTTTGTAGTATGTATTTGGTAAAGTGTTATTGTTTTGATGTTGTTTTATTTTTACTAGATTTTGAATGTCTTTTTTTGTGTAGTTATTAATTAATATGGTTGGCGTGTTGTTAGTGATTTTGGCAATCGTGTCTGCAAATTCATTTCCTTTAATGTTCATGTGAGCCGGTGTATAGAGTATTTTTGTGTGTTTGCTACGAACAAGATTTTCTTTGATGCGGGAGATTAGGGGATAAGAGTGCTTATAGGATTTCAAGGCGTTAACGGATGATAGGCTATCCGTGCATATTAGGAGGTTCACTCCAGGTGGTTTAAGTTTGACTGCTTCTTCTATGGCTGTTATTTCTGATGTAAATATTGAAGTAAAGTCAGGAAGAATCCCAGTTTTGACTATGGTATTGTTTGTGAAATGATTCGTAATGCGTGATGATAGTATTTCTTAAAAATTGACAGCTGTGTTTTGGGTGCTTTTCCATATATTATGAGGGCATAGTCAATTTTGCTTAGTATAATTGATTTAAGAACATGAGTTAAACTGTTAATGTGGCTTTCACTTGAAAGACCGCAAATACTTTTAAGGATATTTATTCTTTTAGAGAGATCACCTGCTAGAAAAGCAATATGACTATTCCAATTACATGTTTTATTGAATATAAGGCCGAGAACTTTGAGTTCTTTGACATTAGTAAAAGCTGCTCTGTTTATTTGGAATTGATCTATAGAACATCTGTGTTTACGACATATGTGTAAATGTTAACTTTTGTCCTGTGATTTTGAAGCGCCAGATATCTTACACCATTTGTTGAGGTCGGTAAAAATTTTGTTTAATGAAGTTTGAACCTCTTGTGGGTTTTTTGTTTTAGCAAACAAATAAAAATCATCAGCATATAAGCAGTGATGTATCCGTTTGTGATTTTCCATTATTTGGTTGATTTTTTTAAACACTATTAAGAATAAGATGACCGATAGTGGAGATCCCTGTGGGATACCATTTTCAAGTTTGGTTAATTTTGAAAAGTGCCCGTTTGCCCTTACAGAAAAAGTTCGGTTGCTATTATTTTTTCTAATAGTTTGCTGGTACAAGAAATTAACGAAATTGGCCGATAAGACTCTGGTTCTAGTTTGTTTTTTGTGGGTTTAGGTATACAAATTATATTTGATCTTTTCCATACATGTGGAATGGTACCAGTTTTGAGAATGTTATTAAATAAATCTAGGAGTCTTTTTTTAAACGCTTCAGGAGCATTTTTAATCATAGAGTACGTTACTCTATCAGGGCCGGGACTGTTATCTTTGGTGGACTTCAGAGCTAGGTGTAGTTCATATTTTGTGATTTGTTCTTCAATTAGTTTAGCATTTTTACTGATGTTTAGAGGCGAATAATTTTCAGATAAATATATGGTTTTTTCTCTTGAAAATTCGTTTGAGTAATTCAAATTTGATGAAATATTAGAGAATTGAAAAGCAAGTATTTCGGTAATATCTTCGGGTGATGTTGTAACATTGCCATCAAGCCTTTTTAATGCTTTTATATTTTGAATTGTTGGAGTTTTGTCTGAGAAACATTTAATTGTTCTCCACATGTCGGTAATTTTCATTTTAGGGTTAATTTTAGACGTGAAGTCTTTATATGCTTTTTGTTTGGCCGTTTTAACATTTTTCCTAAAAATAGCGTTCGCTTTTTTGTACTCGATACTCAAGGTAAGAGTTGGGGTTTTGTTTAGTTGGTGCAATAATTTTATTTTGTTATCTCTAAGGGTGTTTAGTTCTTTGTTCCACCAATATGTGTTGTGGCTTGATTTTCTAGGTTTATTTTGAGGAATACTTACATTTGCTGCTGATAGTATGGACTTGGTGAGTAAGGGGTTTTCTTTGTTGTTGTTGTCAGATTGTTTTCTTCTACTCAGCTCATATTCTATTGTATTGCAATAAAGAGCCCAATTAGCATATTGGGGTTTGAATGTAGGATTAAACGGTATTGTAGTATTGTTTCTCTCGAAATGTAAGATTATAGGATTGTGGTCACTACCATGGAGGTCTTCGTCGATATCCCATATAATTTTGGTTGATAGATTAGTGCTGCATGCAGACACATCAATTGACGTTAAGGAGTTGTGTGTTGAATAATGGGTACTCTTACCATTGTTAAGAACGAATAAATTATTCAAATTTAAAAAATTTTCAAAAGTTTTGCCACGATCATTACTTTTGGCTGAACCCCACAGGGGGGACCAACCGTTTACATCACCTAATATAAAGTTGTTTGGAGCAGAAACATTTAAGGAGTTTTCTAAGTCCAGTTTTGTTATTTTCATATTAGGGGGCAAGTATATGTTTTGTATAAGTAGTTCTTGTGCCATTTGTACTTTAAATGATTGAATTTGGTAGTTAACTGGAAGGTTTTGATCAAACAAAGAGTGATGTATGTTTTTTTTGATTATTAATGCTAACCCTTGTTTGCTTTGATTTTATGTATTATGAAAGTAAATGTGATATTGTTTTGGATGCTTTCGTTTGATGTTCATTGGAACATGCGTTTCTTGGAGAACCACTATGTCAGGTTTATATTTTCTTCTATTTTCTACACCTGTAATTTTTAAATTAACTGGGTCAACTTTATCATTTAGTGCTTCCCGTGTTTTTTCTACCCCTTGTTTTTCTTTCGGTTTTACAATTAATGGCACCTGTTTGTTCACATCTGGTAGCGCTGTTTTTTAACCGTCTCTGCATATGACATTTTTGTTTGTTTTTTGTTGGTTTCTTTAATTACCTTCTTTATTTTGTTACACATATTCAGATTTTTTTCTTCTATCGACTTGCACATTTCTTTGTTGTTGTTTTCAAAATCATTAACATTAAGATATAATTTTTTAACTTCTTCAACATTTTTTTCACATGATTTTTGAACAATATCCATTTTTTTCAACCTTTCTTCGCACCGTTTTTCTATCGCTTCCAACAATTGTTTGATTTCATTTTCGTTTTGTTTTAGTGATGATGAAAATTCATGTTTATAGTTTACTAAGTTTTGTTTATTTTTATGAACATCTTCTTGTATACCCTTTAGGATCATATCAACATTGTGTATGTACTGCATACAATCCTCACATACGAAACGTAGGAAATTATTTTCCTGCAAAGCTTTTTGGGAATACTGGTCAAGACCAGAACACTTCATTGAACAGTGATACGTTTTTTTACACACCCCCTCACATTGAATTCCCGTTTCACCACGATTGATGATTTGCATTGACTGCACTCAGCCATGACTGAGTGCTGTTATTGTTTATTTTTTTTTAGTGTTTGTTTTATGAAAATAAAAAAAGACTTTATTTTCCACTAATTATAATTAGTATTTTTCTATGGTTTCAAATAGTCCTGTCTATTTTTTTAAACCAATTGTTATTTTATTTTTATTATTTTTATAGAGCTTTAATTTTTACACTTCTTAACATTCGGCGTTGCCACAATTGAGACATTTTTAGCTGTAAAATCTGAACAGTTAGAGATGAAATCATAATCTGTTTTTCTTTAGATATATATTTCCCCAAAGATCATTTCTGCATACCCAGCTCAAAAAATTCAAATTTTGAGTTACTACGATATTGCACCAAAGGCTCGATATGTAGATATGCACAAGATTATTTTAAATAAATTCAATGTTAAAAATCGCCAAAATAGCTAAAGTCTTTGTTTTCGAGTTTTTGACAGTAAAGTACATAATTTTAAAATTAATAAAAATAATTTTCAGATAAATATATGGTTTTTTCTCTTGAAAATTCGTTTGAGTAATTCAAATTTGATGAAATATTAGAGAATTGAAAAGCAAGTATTTCGGTAATATCTTCGGGTGATGTTGTAACATTGCCATCAAGCCTTTTTAATGCTTTTATATTTTGAATTGTTGGAGTTTTGTCTGAGAAACATTTAATTGTTCTCCACATATAAAAGTTATTTAAGTCATATGAGAATTAAAATGAAAACCAACCCCAGATCTTTCTACAATTTTATCAACAGTAAGCGTCGTGCAAGTGCTTATCCTAAAAATTTGAATTTCGGATCTCGGAGTGCTGGTGATGATGTTTCTATCAGCAACTTATTTGCGGATTTTTTTGCAACCACGTATTCACAGAAGTCATTTGATAATCAAACTTCTTATCCCTATAATATATCTCATTCTACATGTATCAACTTTTCATTTATTGACACTGAAACGGTACTATCCAATTTAAAGTCTCTGCAGTGCTCTCTTAATCCCGGACCAGATGGTATACCTAACTGTATTTTAAAAAATTGTGCAGATTACTTATGTATTCCTCTTACAACTATCGTCAATAAATCTATTGAACTCGGCCACTTACCGCCTGAATGGAAAAAATCGTATATTACTCCGTTGTTTAAAAGTGGAAGTAAACTAGAAATATCGAATTATAGAGGTATTGCAAAGCTGAATGCGATTCCCAAACTTTTAGAAAAGATATTGACTGATAGTTTATATCATCAAATCTCTTCCCTTTTATCACCTTGTCAACATGGTTTCAGGAAATCACGTTCCACTGTAACAAACATTTTACAATTAACAACTATTGTAAATGAAGGTTTTATTAATAATAAACAAACCGACGTTATTTACACGGATTTTAGTAAAGCTTTTGATAAAGTCAACCACGATATTTTACTTTACAAGTTATCACGTATGGGATTTAGCAACAACGCAATACGCTGGCTTAAATCTTACCTTTTAGATAGAACCCAACAAGTAAAATTTAAGAATGCTACCTCAAAACTTATAAATCTTCTCTCTCTGGTGTGCCTCAAGGAAGTCATCTTGGTCCAGTTTTGTTCACATTATTTATTAATGATCTGCCATCCGTTGTTCAGCACTCCAACATACTCATGTATGCCGATGATGTAAAAATTTTTAATTCGTTTAACAATATTATTGATCAATCCTATTTGAGGGCTGACATTGAACTTATTGGATTTAAATTTAAAAAAATGTAAACACATGTCATTTTTCCGCTTATTAAAACTTGATACTAGTTTTTACCTAAATGGAACATTAGTGGATAAAGTTCGCAATATTATTGATCTCGGTATTCTATTAGATCATAAACTAAAATTCTGTGATCACATTTCATTGATGGTTAATAAAGCTAATGGAGTACTTGGCTTTATGAAACGTTGGTCAAAAGAATTTTCTGATCCATATATCACTAAACAATGTTTAGTAAACATCTATATACGTCTCTGGTTCGCCCTATTCTGGAATATGGATCAATTGTATGGGATCCTTACTTTAATACTTATATTAACAGCATTGAATCTGTACAGAAGCAGTTCCTTTTATTTTGTTTAAGAGGTCTTGGATGGAATTCACTTGTATTACCTTCCTATGAAAGCAGACTTGGTCTTATTAAGTTACCGACGTTAAACAGTCGAAGAACAATGCTAAGTATTTCGTTTTTAATGGGTCGGTGATGTTGATTCTGATTACTTGTTGAGTAAAATTAACTTAAATGTTCCAGCTAGACCTACACGAAACTTTCAGCTGTTAAACTTAAGGTGTTATCGTTCTGTTTACGCTAACAATGACTCATTTCGTCAAATTTGCTTAAAATTTAATAGTCTATATCATCTAAATGACTTTTCTGATAGTAACGATGGTTTAAAAAAAAATTATTGTTTATTTAAACTAATTACTAAAATAATTTCTTTGTTTATTGTACTCTAATATAAGCACTTATGTCTGTAAGGATTTTTTAATCTATAGACTGAAATAAATAAATAAAAATGTCGGTAATTTTCATTTTAGGGTTAATTTTAGACGTGAAGTCTTTATATGCTTTTTGTTTGGCCGTTTTAACATTTTTCCTAAAAATAGCGTTCGCTTTTTTGTACTCGATACTCAAGGTAAGAGTTGGGGTTTTGTTTAGTTGGTGCAATAATTTTATTTTGTTATCTCTAAGGGTGTTTAGTTCTTTGTTCCACCAATATGTGTTGTGGCTTGATTTTCTAGGTTTATTTTGAGGAATACTTACATTTGCTGCTGATAGTATGGACTTGGTGAGTAAGGGGTTTTCTTTGTTGTTGTTGTCAGATTGTTTTCTTCTACTCAGCTCATATTCTATTGTATTGCAATAAAGAGCCCAATTAGCATATTGGGGTTTGAATGTAGGATTAAACGGTATTGTAGTATTGTTTCTCTCGAAATGTAAGATTATAGGATTGTGGTCACTACCATGGAGGTCTTCGTCGATATCCCATATAATTTTGGTTGATAGATTAGTGCTGCATGCAGACACATCAATTGACGTAAAGGAGTTGTGTGTTGAATAATGGGTACTCTTACCATTGTTAAGAACGAATAAATTATTCAAATTTAAAAAATTTTCAAAAGTTTTGCCACGATCATTACTTTTGGCTGAACCCCACAGGGGGGACCAACCGTCGTAAACCTTTTTTTAATGACTTTTAACGAAGATCTGTGTTTGTATATTTTACTTTGATAATATTTCATGAAAATCTTATAAATTAAATACGGGGATATGCACAATAATTTTTTTTCTAAATTTTAAGTATTAAAGTGTTTGAAAAGCGTTTTAATTTATCTGGCAGACACGCGTACAAAAAGGGTGAATAGTGCATTTTGCCGTCCTCTTAACCCATTAGCGCCCAAATGGGATCACCTTTTTACCTTTTTATTGTATATTGCACAGGTTATCTCGAAAGTAAATGTCACGTGGTCGAATTTCGGCCACCGGGCGATCCTAGTTAATATAAATCGTTGAGTTAACATACATACCTTTGTCGTTTTTTCTTTTGTGAAATGAATTATTAAATTGTGTTGAAAAAATTTAACAAAAATATAAGCAAAAATCTATCACATTGGTATCAACAAAACTGAATTTGTCATACAAATAGTGTTTTTAATTTAGTTAACTTGCTAATGCAAAATTTGACTACCCTGCATTTTTCAGGATATGATTGCAAAAACGATATGATATTTTAATCGAAAAACGATATTATAGGAAGGTACAATTTAAATACAATGCAAGATCGATATCATATATTATAATTTAGTTTGGTTGATTGGCTAGTGTAGCTTTTATTAAATTTATTACTTTTAAAGTACATATAAAAATGAATTAAGTTTTTTAATTTTTCATATTAAAATCTATTACAAATTATTCTTCATTTATAACCAATAAAAAAAATATTAAGAACAAATCTTTAAAATCAATTTGTATTTAATTTAAATAAATAAAACCATAGATGCATTTTATTATGAATCAATTATAAATTTCGTTAATCAACTCACAAGCAAGTGCTTATGTTATAGATTATATGTCGCTATTACTAAACTACTTCTATATAATGCAGATGGTATGAAGTAATCATTGAAAAGTAAGTTGTTTAGTAATTACAAGTCATTACCAAGTTTTTGCTGGGATAGTTCCTATGCGCATTTTACTGGTCGCTTAGGCCAGATCAACAAGAAATCTTTTTCAAAGACTTTAGAAATGCTAATCCAATAAGATTTTTTGCATATTTTGAACGAATCATACGTCCTATTGTATTATGTTCCACGAAGTTTGGCAAGCTATACCACACTCACAATATTCTGTACGTAAAATTAACTGAAATTGTAATATAAAATAAATGAAAGTTCAATTAAAAACCGGTCTACCTATTTTTCATTTATTTTTAACAAAAAGTTCATTTAATTTTTACTGTCAAAAATTCAACACCATATTCCCTAAAATCAAATAAATATTCAGTTATTTTGTAAAATTTTACTGTCAAAAATTCAACACCATATTCAGTAAAAACGATTTAATATTCAGTTATTTATTAAAATTTTACTGTCAATTTTTTACTGTAAAATTGACCCCATATTCAGTAAAAACAATTAAATATTCAGTTATTTTATTAAATTTTCGTTTACTCCACATACCTGTCCGATTGTTTTTCTTATAAGCGAGAGAGGGAGAATATTTTTATTTACTTACCCAGTTACACACGTTTGTTTTAAGGCTCAGTTAGGCGAACGTTGCTGTACCGTATCTGTACTGTATCAATCAGCTGTTCGCTTTTTGTTATATGAAACGCAATACAAAAGCTTACCGAAATGTAATGTACCGTAGTTGCAACGCACCATTCTGTATAAAATAGAATTTCATACCGTTGTTACGTGACATTTGTAAAACAGTGATGGGCAGCTTGTATGTTTCTTGGAATGCGGGTATTTTTGCTCTTTTTTTTGGTACTTTTTTCAGTAGAGCTATGGAATTGTGACAAAACAACTTACAGTACAACTTTTTTTACATGTATATACAAATATACATATGTTAAGATATGTATGTACACATACAATGGAAATGTGAAACGTATAAAAGGCATTATATGTTATCAAAATCTTGTTTGGTGTATGCACATTTACAATAAATGTATGCTTAAAATATATATGCTAAAATACAAATTTGTTTATGGTAAATCTATAATTTAAATATTAGTAAAATACTGTTTTAATACCATTTAAATCACTTGGTACTTTTTCTGCACAGCGGTCACCATTTAAACATTTTTGATTCCCATCACTGTGTGTATTGTTTTATGTACCTATACTATTGCTTTTTGTTTATGTATGGGAAAAACATATGACACGTTTTTAAATGTGCTATAAGTGCACCAACGTGCTTGCTTACAGTACGGTGCGGTACATTACGGGTACAGCAACGTTCGCCTAACTGGGCCTTTACTTTTGTTGTACTGACCACGTTGTTTACAGAAGAACTCTCAATTATAAGACACCAGCAGCATGACCGATATGGCTTCGCAATAATTTTACTTTTAAAATTTGATGTATTAAACTAAATTATTTTAACAAATAGAAAATGGGTATTGCTTACACAAAACCAGCGTTTAAAAAGCTGCAGTTGAGATAGTAAAAGTCATAAGATTGTGCTGCAACTTCGACATCTTCATTTGTCATTGGACAAAAAAAAAACTGTTGCCTTTACTTCTGATTCATTAAATGCAAACAGTCGTAGTGAAGGCAAAAGCAAAAAAACAAAAAGTTGTACACAACAAAGAACATCGGCAGTCGACATGTTCGAAAGTGTTTGGTTTGACAGACTGAAACTTTTGAAAAATCCCGTAGTTACCGAAGATGGGACGTTGAGTTTTTTTCCGATTTTTTTTTCAAGTAATACCTACATGTGAACATAAATACATACATACATATGTATTTATTTTAATGCTTAACAATCTTTTTAATTTTTTGAAATTAAATAAAACGTATGTATTTATGTACACATGTATTAAAAAAAAAATTGCGGAAAAAAACACAACGTCCCATCTTCGTTAACTTCGGTATTTATTAAAAGTTTCAGTCTTGCAAACGAAACACTTCCGAACATGTCGAGTGCCGATGTGCTTTGTTGTTTTCAACTTTTCGTGTTTTGCTTTTGCCTTCACTACGACTGTTTTCATTTAATGAATCAGAAGTAAAGGCAATGGTTTATTTTCGTCCAATGAAAAATCAGAAAGTGGAAGAAAAAGCAATTTTTTAATTTTGACTGCAGCTTTTTAAACCCTGCACAAAACAAGCAATTCATTGTTTTTAGATAAGTAAAAATTAATTTTTGAATATTTAATTGTTTTTACTGAATATGGTGTTGAATTTTTGACAGTAAAATTTTATAAAATAACTGCATATTTATTTGTTTTTACGGAATATGTAGTTAATATTTTGACAATTAATTTATAAAAGATAACTGAATATTGATTTGTTTTTACTGAATTCGCGGTTGAAATATACAGTAAAAATACAGTAAAAATTAAATGAACTTTTCGTTGCTTTAAATAACATTTTTATTTACTTTAACATAAAGAAGAATTTAACTCAATCAACGGACAATATTAACTGCAACTGAAAATCCGTATTAATATGCACTTAGTTTTCTGAATAACTGTTAGAATCAGTTAAAAATAAATTTGCTTGGAATTTTAAATGTTTATTTATTTAAAAAATGACTGAACGGAATATTTCTTAAATAAACTACAGTCCGTTACTGTAATAGAGCAATTCCATATGAAAACGATCAAAATTGGCAAATTTTTGGACGACCCCTCTCCGATTTTAAAATAAATAGTCTCAATCGATTGCCCAGCAAAAAATAATGTACCTACATATTTTTTTTTTTTTATAGTGACGGGTTTAGTGGTGGTGTTCACCACTGTCATGTGACAAAATTGAAGAATTCTTCATAAGGGACCTCATTGAAAGTTGTTTTAAAAAAAAACTACTAAAGCTGGGCAATCGATTGAGACTATTTATTTTAAAATCGGAGAGGGGTCGTCCAAAAGGTGATCGCTTTCATATGGAATTGCTCAATAATATTGTGAGTGCAGGTATCTTCAAACGAATTCAATTCTGAATTTTGCTAAATTGGTAATTTTTTGACTTAAAAGTATGTATAGAAATAAAATAAACGATATCAAATTTAAATTTCTATTTGATTTTATTATTTTTCAAGGCACAAGGTCTTCGGAGCTCCTGATAACCTGAAAACGTCCAAATATTGCCAACTGCAAATACAATAAATGTTTATTTAAAACGTTTTTTCGAGTGTATTAATTTAAACTTACTTTTTTTGTTGCCTCTCAATACTGGACAACCAGCATGTAAAGTTCTAGAATCCGTATTTAAGAACTCATCTAAATTGTACCACATCAGCATGGAACCTTTAACAGGCTTAACATAAACATCTAAATTGGGAAATACTGTGAAACCACCTTCTTCAACATCAGACAGCTAAAGTAAAATAATCAAATGTGTAATGATTTATGTATCAATTAAATCAAAAAATTAAATGCGAACGTCTTTTTTAAAACTTACATAAAACATATTGGTAGATATACGATCCCCAACATAACCATGCTGGTAATCATTTGCCCCGAAGTAATCATAATGTAAATCAAATTGACCACCAATGCCATAATTAGCTATATTTATGGTTTGGGAATTTCGTAAGTCGAAACCAGTTATGGCACCCACAGTTCTCTCTATCATTTTCGTAATATTCGATAATTCTGGATCCACCTTTGCTTGTTGGCTCACGCGCATTTCAGAGGTCCTAACGTTAGTTTTACCAAATATTACTACAGCCCTCCTCAATTTCTTATTAGTTAAACTTAATAAGTTCGCTATCTGATCATCATTAATAACATTATGGTATAATGTAATCTGGGGATTTAACAATAAAGGTTCAACTTGAACGGGCGATAAGATAAAAAATGGGTGTAATTTAGAATTTAATTTACAGTTTAGTTGCTGTTTATTTGTAAGACTTTCCCCACGGCACAATCTCATATAACCACCAGGATATTTAATTGTTAAATCCTCTGCACTGCTGCTCTTAGTATGATTATTAAATAGAAGTTTTTTTGTAAGTTTAACACTACTTTCGGGATCATTTTTTAAAATAGCATCTAAGTGTTCTATAGCGATTTTAAATTCACCGATACCCTGATACGCTTTAGCTAAATATTCATTGATATGAGTGTTAAAAGTTGATTTAATATCATCTGTCTCTTCGCTGTTTTGTAGTTTTAGGTGAGACTGCTTTAGCCAATCAATGGCAAGATAAAGACTGGAATCGTCTAAAAAGGTGGTGCCAATTTCGAAGCAATCGTGCCAGTTCGGTAGGTTGCTGAAAATGTAAAAGTTTCATTGAAATATTGATTTTAATAGCTTCTGCCAGAAAGTGTAAAAATCTGTAGTTCCGTAACTGCAATTACACTGTGCAACAAAATTCGCGTCACCGCCGCCAGCCTCAACACTTGCATCGCAAAATAAAAGTAGACTACTAGTAGAGCAAATCGCCAAATGGTTTTGAAAAGTTTGCTCGGGCTCCCGAAATATGGGCCCCTAAAGTTTTTGAATTTTTTGAAAAGGCGTTTGGTATAAGTCAAAAAAAAATATACTAAATGTACTTCTGAGCTAAAAAATAATTTCAGATGTCTTCAGTAGAATCGTATGGCGATTCTTTTCTTAGGATTTATTAACCCTCTAACTCGCATTATAAGGTGTGATTTTTGTCCTTTTTCCCAACTCTAACATAAAAGTATACCAAAACGACACTTTTAAGGGTAAAATGTTCTACGAATATTTTCTGCATCAAATTTTACTAGGGATCTTTTAACATTAAAAGTTCGTGCAATGTATCTAAAACGAATTCTCGAAATTTCGGGCATTGAAATTTTTGAATTTCTTGAAAAGGCTTTAATTCAACTTGTTTATAGAAAAAACTTGTAGTTGTTGAGTAATTATAGCTCAATGTTAAGCTCTGCATCAACATGATTAATAAATAACCTCAAATTTGATATATTTTTGTTACAGTTAAAACTCAAATCTGTTTTCGTAACGGCTGAATATTTGTATACAAATATTTTAATAAAATTGTAATCTCGGTACGTATTTGCATTTGCAACACTGTTATAATTTTACATATGTATGTAACTATATTTGCCATGCGTGAAATGCCGTTTGCCAAACAAGTAAGAAAGTCTAGTCGGTCAAACCAGACCATATCGAGCCTTTGGTGCAATACCGTAGTAATTCAAAAAATCGTGAACTGAGAAAAATGCATTTGAAGTTTTCAGCCATATTTTTGATAGCATTTTTGTTTACTAAAGTTATGTTTTTACAAGTTTTTAAGTAAAGAGGAATGTTTTGTAATTAAAAAAAGGTGAACAATTATTAATAATATTAAATAATTTTTTTATATTGATGTCAATATGGTTGGAAATAGCTAGAGGCAATAAAGAAATTTTTAGCCGTAAAATCTAAACAGTTAGAGATGGAATCATAATCTTTTTTTCTTTATATAGATATTTTCCCAAAGATTATTTCTGCATACCCAGCTCAAAAAATTCAAATTTTGAGTTACTACGATATTGCACCAAAGGCTCGATATGGTATCCTACACCACAGTATATAAAAAGACATTTTTACAAACTCAAAATAAAGCTGAAAACAATGCTTAACAAAATTTCAATTGCTAAAAGAACGTTAAACCAAAGATTTTAATACATAATTTAGCTGCAAAAATACCAAAATGGTCACACTGATACTTAAACATACTTAAATACTTTAAGATTTCGCTTTTCTGACTCCTTTTGCGCTTTTACTGAGTAGTTCGGTGTTGCTTGGTAGAAAATGTTTTTGCAGATGCTGCATTCACCTATGTCGTTGGTATTTATATGTTTAATTTAAGGTTTTTGCTTTTTTAACTTTAGCTTAACTTTGTTTTTCTCAGTGGTTAATAACGCAGGCAAAATTTGTTGAAAGTCCCAACCATGTTGGAGTTCGGTTAGTGTTCGACCGGTTTTAACGAGTTATTTTAGTTTTACCCAAGTCGAATATTTTAAAAGCTTATTTTTTTCGAATATCGAATAAACGGGTTAGTTTGGTAAAATAAGTGGTTAATTTAGTATGTGTATTTAATATATGTTTACTTTACTTTTGCTATAAATGTACATGTAATTTTAGTCTTTTTTCTAATTGAATATTGGGTAAACTTTTAATAAAGAATGTCAAAACAAAATGTAACAAAAGTCAAAAAATATTATGAGCAATGAAAATGCCATGGCCCAATTAGTACCCTGTCGGACATTCAGTTTACTTTAAATTAACTGAACGCTAACTATTTCTCAAGTAGCGGTGGTTGACACTTGCATTAATTTTATATGAAATTTACTAACTTTTTTAACATTGCGATGTCCTACTTAGGAAGTAGTCAATTGTTCGACTCTGCATTACTTTCAATTAACTTTAAAGTTAGTTACCTAGCCGTTAACTTAAAGTTAACCTTTTGAAGCTAGCTATAAACTTACTACTATAAGTTAGCTTTAAGTTGGTTTTTATAAATTAACTATAATTTAGTTAAATTTCAGTCAACGAAAAGTCAGTTTTTTACACGTTGGCTAAGAACTCACTATTTGTAACTTGCTACAAAGTTAGCAATCATATTAATTATTCGAAATACAAATATACTCGAGTACAAACATTCAGTCAATAGTAATATCGATAGTGAAATCTGAACTATCGATAAATATCGATAGTAGAAAATATCGATAGTATTCCAGCACTACCTCACAGTGTTTGTATACACTTTGGTTAATGTAAATGTTGCATTGCGTAGTAGTTGGCTTTAAGTTAGTCTGTTGGTTTTTTTTTGTAGTTAACTACTCATTTGACGGCAGGGTAGGTCTGCGCACAACTGCAACAATGCAACAATAGAAAAAACAACACGCGTTTTGTTTGTGTATTCAAATGGTAAAAATGTCAGAAAGTTGTCAGCCGTCAAGAAATATGTGTTTTGTATTCATCATGTACATTTTTATTTTGTAAAATGAAAAATTTTCAATCGAAATTTTGGTAAATAAGATTGTTCTAAAAAAAGTGCTTAGAACTAATTAGGCTATAAAAAAAATGAAAACGAAAGAAATATGAGAAGATTTTTTCTATATTTTATGTATAGAAACAATATAAATATGTTAAATACATTTTTACATTTTGCAAAAAAATAAAGCTTAAGTTTGATCAATTTACTGGTCACACTTTTTTTTGATTTTATCGTCAAATATTTGTTAGGTCTGAACATACCTTAAGTCAGTCATATCTACCTTCGTGAATTGTTTTGTTTTTATTCAAATTGGCTTTTAATAACAATAACCAATTTGATTTTCATATATTCGAATCAAAACTGGTTAACTTGTTATCTTTAAAACGCTTAACCGAACCCCGGTTTTTTAAAATAAAACCATGAGACTAACGTATACTTTCCTAAAAGACTAAGTTGCACTGAATCCGAATCTGTTCTCAGAATTTCTCCATCAGGCTTTCTCGATATATAAGCTTAAGGTTTATAAACCCTTGTTTTTAGCCATATATGAGACGTTAAAATCTACGCAAATTAATCTTTGCTTAAAATAAAAGTTTAATCTTTGTGATATCTTTCTTGTTCCTCCTCTGAGGTATCTCAGCCTGAAATTGAAAAAGCAGTTTTTTGATATATTCATGTTTTTCGCCATTTTTTTGTGATTTTTTTTAATAAATTTGGCTGCATTTTTGTATTTCTTTCAGATTTTTATTTAATTTTTATTAGCGAAGTATTCTCTTGAACTTGCCGAATACGAATGTCGTAAAATAGGCGAACATTCGTCTATACGAATATTCGTAACATCAATAATGCACATGTAAGTTATCCATTTTTTGAAAGTTTTCTTGTTTGTTTTTACGATTTATAATCGACATTTTTGAATAACATCTTTTAAATTCAAAATTAATTTATTTTTTTTATGTAAAATAAATATGGACATACATTTCCTTAAAACAAATACTTTCCAAAACGAAAACAATATTTTTTATCTATAATTAACTTACCCATATTTCTCCCCTTTCGCCATTTCGTCAGCACTTAAGTTATAGACAGTTTGTAAACGCCCCAAACCTCTAATGGCACCTTTCAATTCATTATCATTCGGTAGTTGAAGAAACTTCTTAGCAAATTGGGTCGATAATTTTTCAATATCTTAAGAAAAAATAAAAAAAATATTCAGTTTTAAATAACAGGTTTATTTTAAACAGAAAATTATAGCTTATTTTCAACAATTATTACTGGAATGTGTTCACGTACTCGAAAAACTGGCAACGAGAGAGTGAAAAAAGCATACAAATTTGAGAGAACGAACATTTTTGGAAAATGTCTGCTAGTATAATTTGTACTAGCAAGAATTATTTGTTTTTATTTGATGGTGTTTTCTTTTCTACAAATAATGTGACTTTTTTTTTAAAAATTCAATTTGGTGTCTTTTTCTTAAAAATTGTGCTCCCGAAAAGGGTGGCTTGTTTTATTCTAAAAAACTCATGCTTTTCTGGAGCAAAATTTTTAAACAACAGACACCAAATGGCATTTTTTTAAAAAAAAAGGCACATTTTTTTGTAGAAAAGAAAACACCATAAGAAATAAACTTCTGAAAATGTATAACAATATATTTTTATTTAAAATTTAATATTTATTAAATTAACCCTAAGTCTATACGCGCAATTTGTATTTGTTAACATAAGCAATAACGTCGGCAGAATGACGTCACAGAAATGTTCTATGTTTAATATTTTTTTCCGAGTGGAGTAAACGTACACAGAAAAAATTTGTACCCAAATATTATCAATTAAATCAAGTAATGCTGTTTCAAACAATTGTTTTAATTGCTCCAATTAATTTCGTTTAATTGAAAATAAAAATTATAATGTTTGTATGTATGTATATAGGCATAAATGCATGCATATATGTGTATGTACACACAAACATTAAGATGTTTTGTGTTCTATTAAAATTCCAAAAAAAATTTTAATTGATTCAATTAACTGTGTTTATTAAAAAAAATATTTTGATTTGTATTTATGTACACATGTAATACTAAATCAAGGGCAATGACAACAGCATAAACTTTTTTCAGTATTGAAAGTGAACTCGTACGGTGAACATCATTGTGTTTTGTTTCAAAAAGAAGCATCTATAAAAAAAAGTTTTTAAGCGTTTTTGTGTTTTTTTTTTGTGAAATATAATTTTCGGCAGAGGCTTGTGTCTGTACCTTGGTATGTATTCATCAAAAAATTGTATTGTATGTTGCTAGGCATACATAAATATACCGTTACGTAACAAGACAAAATCCTGCACGAAGAACAAAGAAATTTGCTGATCAAAACCATGACAAACTAGGTATATGGAGTCAAAAAATTTTGATTGTTAGCTTTCTGAATGTTCAGAAATTGAAAAAGAAATTTGTAGAATATTTCCAACGGAGAAACTGGTAAGTAAACACATTCATAAAGTTCAACTTAAGAAAATATGTTGTAGGTATGTATAATAATTATTTATTTCAGGAACTTTATACCACTGGAAAAAGAGGTAAGATATATAATAACCAGTTATGGGCACCACTACATTGAAAGCTTTGTATGTGTAGCATTGTATTGGTTTGATTACGTTTGCTTTTGTTGGTTTTATGCTCTTTTGCTCTCTGTTTTGTGTATATGTATACACATCGTTCGCTCTTTTTGCATTTGCCCATAGCTGATAATAACCTTGCGAACTGCAAAAGGCTGTCTAAAAATGTGCTAAAGTTAGAAATAGAAGAAAAAGAAAAGTTCTCCGATAAGTAATCAAAAACTCTTTTTTATAGGACGAGAAATAAAAGAATTAAATAACAATAATTTTGACATTTTTCTTTAGAAAATGCAGATAGTTATGCTTTTGATGTCGAGTACTTAAGATCTTCAAAAACATCCGAAGACGAGTACAACATATGCTGGCGAAAGTGTGCCCCTTTACGTTTCCAACAAATCTCAAGTTCAGAAAATACTGCAGAGATTTTCAAACTTTGGCCAGAATATGCAAAGCCTTCTGGTCATCTTTTGGTAAATACATCGTATTAAAAAAATCTAATATAAATAAAATAATTTTCTATAAAGTAGTTTTTTTTTTATCTAATAACGGGGGTTAAATTTCAATTACTTCTTTAATTGAATCAATTAAAAATTTAATTGATAAAAATCACACACTTCAATTGATTCAATTAAAGATTTAATAGATAAAAATCACAAAAAACAATTAAATTTTTGATTGTATTAATTATCGCATTTAATTGAAAATTAAAAGAAAAACAATTATTTTTTTAATTAGGTCAATTAACGAATTTTGTTAAAAAAAAAATTTAAACTCAATTATTTGATTAATTGGGACAATTAATAGATTTGTTAAAAACTTTATAAAAAAACAATTATCGTTTTAATTTATTTAATTAAAAACTTGTTTAAAGTTGCGTTTAATTTCAATTAAACCTATTAATTGAAACTCAACAGAAAGAAAAGCTCAAACTTACAAATGTGTTAATTGATATGATCAATTTGTTTGCAGGCGGAAAATCAGTAAATAATTTAACTAATAGTACAAATTTCTAACAAATACGTTAATTGAAGTTGGTTTTTAATTTTTTCTGTGTTTGTATGTCTAAACACAAAACATGAATTTGTAAATAGAAACTTAAATTTTCTTTGCCAGCCAATTTATTTTTAATTATTTTTTTATTATTGTAAATTTTATATTTAAATTTTATACGTTTTAAGTTTAAAATTTTTCTTTTTTGTTACTGATAATTGATTTTGACAGCTTGTGTTAAAAGATAATTGCTCAGCAATGTATTATAACATTTGTTGTTGAACATGTGTTCAAATACACGTTAATATCTAGTGTTGGCAATAGAATTTTATAGTTGCTACAGCAATAAATAATTGCCAAACAAATTGCTCTAGACTTAGGGTAAGGAACAATAGCTATGTGCAATAGGAGTATAACCAAATTTTGGCGATAGCGAATAGTGTGTTAATTACGAAAACAATTTCTTTGGGTCCTTTGAAAATAAAAACCTCACCCACAAAAGCGATTTTCTAAAATCCCTTAAGAAAAAAATTGAATAAAAAAATTTTTATTATATTTAACTAATAAATGAAAAAAAAGTTAAAAAGTTTCTTAATTATTAAAGGACATGAATTTCAACTTTAATTTGCGTGGTGTTTTGCTAAAGTTTTTGACTAAATGTACAAAGTACAAATAAAAATGAAATAAAAAAGAATTTTCCAACTTTACCGCGTTTTGTGGGTTGCCTGTTTTGAAAACCGCGAAAAATTAATATCATTTTTTTTAATAGTTTTCAATAGACTATTCGACTATGCTGGGGCCATTTTGATATTTGCAAAAAATGGGAATAAGTTATACCCCTAATGTGCAAATATGTATGTAGATTAAAACAATTGAATTTAGGAAGGAAAAACTTGCTAGTTTTTGCTGATAAAGCGTTCATTTACTTTTTTATTTTTTAGAGTAATTAGGCGAAACATTTCGTAAATTTAATATTTACAAGGGAATTCAATTAATCGATGTTTTGTATTAATCGATAAATCGCGCGAAAAATTATTCGAGGTAAAAATTTAATCGAACAATTTAATATTATTCGGTTAATCGATTAATAATAATAATGTTCCTGAGTTTAAATCGTACTGGCTTGTTTTTTTACATAAAAGAAAAAAACTAATGCCGTAAAAAAACAAAATTTCGATTAATCGACTAATCGGCATTAATTATTCGCTAATCGAAAATAAGGAATTTTCAATTATTCTAACAATTAATCGATTAATTGAGCAACGGTTTATCGTTTCAATACGCTAATATTTAGTCTCTCGTTACAAGTTTCTGCTTCTAAAGTAAATGAACACACCTTATACTTATGTGTGTAAATAGTATTAGTTGTGAAAAGTAAAGATTTGTCATAGAGGTATGAATTTCAGAACTTTACTATTCACCGATCTAAAATATACATTCAATCACTCACCTATTTTTATCTCTGAAAATTTAACGAGTTGAAATAAATCATTCCAATCGTTAACCAGGCGTTTGATTAATGTAAAAGCGTTGATGGGATTCCCAATATAATCATTAACATCAACTTTAGCCAACTCGTGCTTAAATTTAACGTCTTTAATGAATCTAGAAAATGGTATAAAAATATAACAAAAGAGAAATTATCAGGGAAACCGTAAATATGCAATTGCATGTTTTTCCTTGTGCAAATAATGATGACAGCGGAATTCAATGTTTGTACATACAGAACTTATTGTTAAAGATCGTAAGTTTTATGGTTTCTCAAAATTATTTCAAAACCCAGTAAGAAAGTCAAATCCGAACATTTGATACTTTTCATTACAGTATTTACAGAAAAATTTTTGATAGTTTACCCAAACTTCTGTTAAGTGGCTCTGAATCCTATAAGAGTTCTCTTTGCTAACTATTATCCTGATTTCCATATCTTTATGAGATATTTTCGTGCCAAAGTGATTTAGGATAGGGGTTTATACAGGATCTTTGCTCAGTACATGATTATAAAAGTTATCGTCGCCAAATTTTTTACCAATACCAAAATTTTTATGGAAGTTATGGGAGGAGGAGCTATGGTCAAATATAGACCTCGTTAATTTGATCAAAAATTGATAAAAGTGAAATACTTGTGTTGACCAAACATTAGTTTTTACGTAAAAAAGCATCATCAATTTCAATTGTTAAAAAGCGGTTTAATGCGTTTGGTTTTGGTCGTATCAGCACAAACGACACCAAACGTGAAGGTCAAACGAAGGGACTTTCATTAAAATCAACGCACAGTGGCTAAAAATCGTTTTTTATCGCCCAATTATCTGTAACTTTTAAACGGATAGAGATATTTTTGCAACTTTTTTTTTTGGCTAGAGAAAATACGTTTCTTTTTTAGATATACATAAATGATACAGTGATGTAACGAACCATTTCTTAAAGACTACTATCCCACTAATATAACAAAAACAGTTTCGAACCATTATTGATAACAGTTTGCGAGAAAGTTCTGATCAAATTTACAAAAATTAAATTTTTTCTAAAACAACATAAAATATTTGTTTCCAGCAGCATGCCTCACCAACAATTTCCAATATTGATGATGAAATTCAATTTTTATTTACCTTCGAATACTTTCAATATCCAGCTTTTGTAATTTCAAATGTTGTCTAAAGTTTTGTGTGAGTCTTGCCTCAATGTTCGCCAATATTTTTAATTTTTCCACTGAAGAATAATACTCCCCATTTGCCATAACACAGCAGCGGGATAAGGTAAAAACCATCAACCACACGCAACAAAACGACGATAATGGTATAAATAATCTTATCCTCATACTTGTTGTTGCTTTTGTACTAGAAAATTTTTTGTTTTATGTTCTGAAGATAATACGAATGGACTATTAATAATTATTTTAATGTATGTGCGAGTAACGCGTGGTGTGGACCTGCAGCTTTTGAGCTAAGTAGTGTTTTCCGATAATGTTGGTTCTACTCGTTTGATGTTATTGAGGTAACTAAAATCGAATATTCTTATTTTTCTTAACAAATGTCTTGAACATAATCTAGATAAAACGTGTTAACAAAACATGTTGTGTTTACAATACAAATATAAACGAATTATTCAATATGAGTTTAACATTGTTTTAAAACTAAAATTTTAACAGGCTGTATAAATATTAGAGTATTCAAACGATTTACTGTCGTTCGATTAATCGATTAATTTTGGGCGATTACCTGTTCAGATAATTTAAAAATTGCTTATTTTCGATTAACGAATTATTTATTTATTTAATCGAATATATGTTTTTTCACAGTATTAGTGATTTTCTTTAAGTAACAAAACAAGCCGGCACGTTTTAAATGCCTTTTATTTTTTCTTAACTCAGGAACAATTCCTACGACTTACAGTTTTTTAAAATATAGTAAGTTAAAATTAAACCATAGAGTTTGGAAATAATGAATTTTTAAAAATTTTACCTCAATGATTTAGATGAAGAAGTTGATTTTTTTGAGACGAATGAAAACAACCTTCTACTGGACAAGAAAGAGAAGCTTAAATTTTTATTTTTTTTAAGTGTTCCTCTTAATTTACATGAAGTTCATTTTGTTGAATTGTTGTTACTTTTTTAGTAAAATTGTTAAATTAAAAATATAATTTTTAGTCTTTTTTTTAAGTTCTGAACTAGACAAAATTAAAATTATTCGATTGACAGAATAATATGAAATTGTTCGATTATTAAACGATTAATACAAAGCATCGATTAATTGAATACCCTAATAAATATTGAATGAAGAATGTATTTAACAATGTTCAAATAAAAGTCCAGCGGTAAAACTCAGAAGATATTCTAACTTCAGGCCTTTTGAAAGGCTTGCTGAAAAATTCTAATCTAACTGCTTAAGAATGCCTCATAGAAGTCCTCGGCTCTTTCGTATAAAGGATAAGATACACATTCTACATTCGCATCTATGCGAAGGGAGTAGAGATGGAGTTATATTTCACTTTGTTTATCTTGAAATCTTATGGATATTGTCTTATGATTACAAGATTTTCTATGTCGCAACCTAATATCTCAGGATATTCTCTAACTTATATCCCAGAACATAGTTGTTTAGTGGACTTCAACTATAGCATGTTGGAATGCAGAACTTGGATGGCTATGCTAGGTTTCTGACGCTTGTTATGTTTTACTTCATTAAGCAATAATTTTATACAATGCGAAGAATTATAGTTGTTTTACTAATTGTTCATCTAACACTTTTCAAAGCAAAATAATTATATTTTTTTTTGATCCCGCTATCATTCTTATGTAACTGCTAAAGAAGCGAGTTATTTTAGTAATGTGAAATTTATATACGTTTTCCTTACTTTTGTTATAAATGTACCAGCAATTTAAGTATTTTTCTATTTTAATATTGGGTAAACTTTTTTTAAAGAATGTCAAAACAAAATGTAACAAAAGTCAAAAGGCATTATGAGAAATGTAAATCAAATACCTTATGATCGTGTGCGGTTTAATTTTAGGTTGAAAATGCTCTTCAATGTCATGACTTATTAATCACCAAATTACGCCAAAAACTTGACTCTGTTCCAAGAAGTTCTTAAGAGACTGCAAATAATACTTTACTAAATATTAGCCTGTTGTCTTGCCGAGGACGGAATGCCCGTTACGACATTAAAAACTCTTAAGTAGTTCTAGCATATCTTCTTGCTAAAACTACAACATACCGGCGGAATCAACGATGTGAGAAAATTCATCAGTTTTATTTATTAAAATACCAAGAACTTAAAACAAAATTTAAAGAATCAAACATTCTCATGGAAGGGTTTAAATTGTGATCGACGAATTGGCAGATATTTCATAAAAAAAGCATGTTCATATTACAATTCGTATCTATAATGCTGAAACAAAATAATTTGAAATATATAATCCTGGCTAAGAGGTTTTGTTTGCAACTTCCCAAAAATACTGAAGTCTACTGATTCATATAGACATGCTTACCCACCAACAAATTAAAACTAATTTAAATATACTTGGGAGAATATCTCAAATAATAAATTTAGTAAATACTTATAAATTTTTTTGAAACCAAAGTTTTTAAAATTTCTACAGTTATGTTCACACCTATTAAATATTTGATGTCCTACACGTAACCACTAGTTTTCTTAAGGAATTGTTTGCTTTTGCAAAATTTTTGGCTAGAGCAAAAATTATTTAACACTTTCTAAATTACATTATACAATTATCACCTTAGAAATAAATTTTAGTAAAAAAAAATGAAAATTATTAAAAACTGGCTGAGCTTCTCATATAATAAAAATGAGAAGTAAAAAGGAGGTAATATATTAAAAATTTTCCTGGTTTAACCAGAAATTTTTAAACTTATTTTTCTTTACAAACCATTCCCTGAAAAAATATCAGATAAATCGCTCCAGCCGTTCTCCCGTGATGCGACTACATACATGGACCGTTTCATTTTTATACATATAGATAAAGCTTCAGTTTGATCAATTTACTGGTCACGTTTTTTTTTTATTTTATCGCCAAATATTTGTCAGGTCTGAACATATCTTAACTCATTTCTATGTATTTTGTTGGTACCTTACCTCAGGGATGATAAAGTCAGTACAATTGTACTTTTTTCAGTACAATTTGCATTGCAAAAGTACTGAAGTACTCCAACGACATATTAAGTACAATTAAAAAATTTTCAAATATCAAAAGAATTGTAAATAGCACATTGTCTACACAACATTCGTCAGCGAATATGGAAAGGATTTTTTCGTAGCAAAATATAATTACAACAAAGCGTAGAAACCGCTTTTTTGTGAATATTGCATCGAATTTAATTCAGACAAAAGATTTACTACAGTCTAATGAATCTTGTTGCTATAAATAAACGAAAAATTGTAAGCTTGATTTCTTAAAGTATAGTGAAACGGGGTATAGTGCAGCCCCACAAGTTGCGACTTGTTGCAAAATTCGATCAAGTTGTACAACCATTTGTTACGTTAGAGGTGTGGTTGGTCATCGGTTGAATAAAAAATCAATTTAATTTGAGCTTTCAAATTAGTACGTGTGATGGCGATTTTTTCAGTCGTTTTTAATTTTCATTCTGACGTTTTGAAAGCAATAGTGTGCGAAACGAAATTCCAATGCAGAATATAAAGAATATAAAAACTACCGGAACATTATTTATTTTCTTTCTTGCTCCTCTGCTTACTACACTTCATTTATCACCACTAGTCCTAAAAAATCGGTACTCATGTTGACTCTTTAAAAATAATTTCTTAATAAAGCTTAATTAAAAGGTGGTTAAAAATTGAATCATGTGCTTCGAACGATCAACTGGTCTATTCAACTCAATTGTACGACCAGTGACAACGTACAGGGGCCGCATAAGGGCCCTTAGACAATATCTTTTGGGCTTATTACTGGGTTAAAAAGTATTTATACCCTGTTCTACTTTGGCACCCTAAGCTCCAGTGGGAGTGAGAGGAATATAAAAAATACCCTGTTCTACTATCAACTTTAAAAATGACAGATAAACAAGAATCGTCTAAATTCCTTATTACGTATTAACTTAATATTTTTGTTGTTAATTGCCAAAGGTGTTTTGAAAATACGTGTGTATGTATAAGTGTATAGTAATAGTGAACTTTAATGTGCATATGTTCGTACATTTTCTGTTATTTTAATAATAAAACTAGTAAACAATATTTTTAGTACAATTAGGGTCAAAAAGTACAATTCTTTACTTAATTAAGTACAATTTAGAAAATGTCATTTATCATCCCTGCCTTACCTTATTGTTTTGTTCAAGGCTAATTCATACAAGGTGGTATTGGCTTGCTACGTACGCAACAGCTGTTAACATACTACAGTGGAATCCCGAAAATTCGTAATCGCAAGGCAGCGACCATTTCTTACGAACAATAGGGGTTTTCGATTTAGCGAGGTTTCGGGGCTAAAATAAAATAAATACGAATTAACGGGGTTTTTCAATTTATTTACTAAAACGATAAAAACAAAAAAAAAAAAAAACAATTGTGAAAAATAAAATACAAAATAAATGCATAAAATGCTAAAGCAAATTCATTTAAGAGTTGATGGGGCAATTTCAAATCGCTTAGCAACGTCTATTTTTTCTCTATTGTCAATGGCTGCAAAAATTTGTTGTTGTAAAACCAACAGTGTTTTATGCGTTCGCTTTGACGTTATTCTTTATTATCTCAGCAAACAATATGAGTCCTAAAAGAGTCTTTTAGGACACCTTTTTATGAGCAAAACGCTCAGAAAAAAGCTCCTAAAACTCTCAGATATGAGCGTGTTTTCCTAACCGTCAAAAAATTTTGTACTGAATATGAGCGTTTTAGGACTCCTAAATTTAACAACTTGTATGGAAAATTGTGAGCCTTTTTGCTCACAAATCAATCATAAAAACCTCTTAAAAGAGTCATAAAAGAGGGATTTCGGAGCCAAAAAAGAGTGATATAGGAGTGTTTCTTTTTCTTGAAATTAGGGTATTCATTTTATTTGTAAATTTATGCTTGTTAGCCTTTAAGGGAAAAGTTTTATTAATATATGTTTTGTGCATGGCAATAATAATCATTTTAAACCAATTTCAACGAACAAAACCACATAATTTTCTTTTAACAAAGGCTTCAAATGGATAGTTTTGTCCAATGAAACGATTTACAAGGACAATGTTTAGATTTTATCAAAATCACAACCGCACAGCGCAAAATGATCACAATAATGACAGACAAACGCAAAATATTGAAATTATTAAGAATAAGAAAACAAACTACCGTTGCCCCTCAGAAAAGAGAACAAAATAAATAGCGGTGAACTAACAATCATTCTTTCCATGTTTCTGTTGTTTTTATTACGAATTATAAGTGGTAGTTTGGTAGTTAGCAAACAATTACGATTTATAAGAGGTAAAGAAGATGTTATTTGAAAAAATGTATGGAAATTTTACGAATTTACAAGATTTGTTCAAGGGACCGACAGTTTGTTACGAATTATCGGGAAATACGATTTATCGGGATACGAATTATCGGGATTTGACTGTATATGTCAAAATGATTTGCTGTTACTTTTTTTACATTTAAATTTAAATGTTTGTGTGTTAGTGCACAGCTAGTTTGTTTACTTCAAGGCGAATTAACTACAGGTGGTGTCGAAACGGCATCTGGTTTTGACAGTTCGAGCTTATTTGTTTTGATTTGTTAGTGTTTTGCTAAGAATGGTTTACATTTCCAGCCGTAAACACTAACAATGCAATGCAAAAAAAAATATGTTGTTTCTGTTGCTGTTGGATTGTTGTAGTTCCGACACCACCTGTAGTTAAATTCGCCTTGGTTTACTTCTATGTTGTATTATTTTGTCTAAAGGAAGGAGTACTCCTACTTTTTCCCTCTGAGAGCCTACTCAATAAAAAATTATATCATTTTGCGAAGCACCAATGGTACATTTAAAAAAATAAGCGCACAATTATGCGCTACGCAATAAGACATACAGAATTGCAATAAAGTAAGTGAAAGAACTCTCAACAACTTTTATAAAAAAAAACATTTCAAGTGCTACGGCATTCCCTTACCACGAAGCAGGTTTGTAAGGGAGAATACTAAAAAATAACTGTATCAAAACATTCATTGTTTAAGGCCGATCGTTACATACAACAATTTTTATATGCGCTGAATAATGCGTTTTATGTGTCAAAAATTTATTGTTTCAAAGTGGGAACTCGCCGTATAAAATTCATGTCTTCCGTCAGCGCAATGGTAAGCGAAACGTTTATGTTTCTCCCTTACAAACCTGCTTCGTTGGAAGCTCCATTTTTTATTGGGTACTTTTTATTAAAATTTTTTATTTTCAATAGTTATGTAGAGCATATTTTTTGAAGAATTTATTTTATTAAATCGATAGTGTCAATCAGTTCTGTCGCATCGGAGTAGAGGGATTTGTACCGGAGTCGAATCCGAAGAACCTACAAAAACGCGGGATTCCGACTCCAAAATTTTTCAGCATAAAAATTTTAAAAAAATTTTCTAATATTTTCAAAAATAAAAAAAAATTTACGATGGTTTGCTTATACAATTTTTATGTCTGAAAATAAGTACCAGTCTACTTTACATACCTATGTAAATAACTACATATATTAAAGCCTAACCCGGCATGTGTTAGAATTAAACTCTCGATTTAAAATTTTTACAGAATCATTTTCTTGCTGTATTTAACCATAAAAAAGGAACTGCATAAGGACCTAAGTCTCACATACACTTAGAATCAAGGTTGAGGTCGGACTTAAAAAATTTCAGCGGTTGTGGTCGAAGTCGGAGTAAGAACTAATTTTGATGGCTACACAGCCATGGTGTCAATTACAAAACCATTTTGCTTGAAAGAAATAAATATTATTTTATGATAGAATTTTTATGGAAGGAGAACTCAATAAAAAACAAATGATAAGGGTATTTTCTGCCGTGCCGAATCTTTGTTGGTATTAATTTTGTTGGAATTTTTCATTTCCCGTGAAAGCGGGATTTATTTTTCAATTTCCCGGGATGCCGGGAAATCCCGCTCAATACGAATCGATGCCATTGATTATTTAATTTACTTTATTTGCATTAAACTTTCTCAAATTCCTGTTGGAAAAAGGAAACAGTGCCCAATGATCTTAAGATCTTCATGGGCAAAATTTCAATTATTTTGTATGATTTTTGGAAAATTTATAGCAAAAGTAATTTTTGGTTATCTTTTTTTAATGTGCAATAACGTTTGGAATAATAAAAAATTCCGATCTGTGACATTAATAGTGTTCAGGAATAAAAACCTAAACTTCCAAAAGCCACCGTTAAAGTTTTAAATTGTTCTCCTATAAAACTAAACAAATAGACTTAAAACACTTATTGCCACATAATTAATTCAAAGCCAACAGCGTTTATATAAAACCAAAAAAGTTAAATTATTTTAACAAATAATTTCTTTTAAAATAGGATTTAAGTTGACAATAGGTAGGTAGGTAGGTTGAAAGGCTGGTGTGAAGTCTCCTTCACACCTTCACCCAGAGACCAGTATGGTCCATTGTGACGCCTTAATTAGAGAAAGATATGTAGAGAAGGAAAATATGTGAAAAACAGCGAAAGCACAAGTCAGAAAAGAAAGATGGATAGAAAAGAAGGTTTCGGACCAGCCCCGAAAGAAATCCTGACCAACCAAATTCGACCTACGTGTGGCCAGCACCCAGCCTCCTCTCGCGCAGCCAGGCCACCCCCATTACGAATCCTATCAGATTCTCAAGTCCACAACCCGAGACATCCCCTAATTCGTTCAGGAATCTACTGCCCAGCCACCTCAGCCTGCTGCCCTGCAACCTGGGACAGTGGCACAGAAAGTGCTCAACTGTCTCTAACTCCTCAGGGTCCTCACACAACCTGCACATATCCGATAATTCGGATCCTATCCTCACCGCCATCCTGCCTATCATACAGTGGTCCGTGATCATTCCTATCATGGTCCTCACGCAGACCCTACTCCTGCCCAGCAGCAACCCCGAATCGGACTTGCTAAGCACCGGCCACAGCGTCCGTGATACCCGGCAGTCCGTCCGGTTCCCCCAGGCCCGATTGGTCGCGCCCAGAATCCACTCCCTGATCCTTCCAAAATAGAAGCCTATTGGAGGTCTAACCGCCTCCATACAGTTAGGGTCCTCCATCTCTGAGCCCTGTCTTGCTAACTCGTCAGCAACTTCATTGCCACCTATGTCGCAGTGACCCGGCACCCAGCACAACCTTAGCGTATACTCCCCTAAGACTTCTTCCAAAGCCCTCCTACAATCATCAACTAGCTTTGAGTTCACATAACAGCCCCATAAGAGCCGCCTGGCTGTCCACATATATAGTGACCTCAGAGCCCCTATCGATGTTGTCCCTCATCAGTTCCACGGCCCTCAATACCCCCAGAACCTCCGCCTGAAAGACACTACAGTCGTCAGGAAGCCTATATGACCTTCTGATGTCCAGATCCTCAATGTAGACTCCCGCACACGTGCCCCTCATCTTCGAGCCATCAGTGAAAATAGCAAATCCACAAAATAATTTGCTCCTACCTGACCAGCTCTCCCTAGAAGGCACTATTACCTCCGGCGACCGCCTAAAGTCCACCCTGGTGCTCACATAATCAGTGGAGCCGGGTAGCCCCAGGCAATAGCCACAATCCTCAATTACACTCAGGATCCGTGAGTGACCCTGCGTGACATTCCCTATCAATCCTAACTCCCTCAGTCTAAGAATGCTCCTGGCCGCCATTCCCATCACATACTGCTCAATAGGCAGAAGATGTAGAATGACGCCCAGGGCAGCCTAAGGAGTACTTCTCATGGCACCTGTCATGCCAATTGAAGCACACCTCTGAGCCTTAGAAAGAAGGTTCCTACGACTAGCAAATCCCAATGACTCCCACCAAACACAGCATCCATACGTAAGAATGGGTCTAACCACCGAAGTGTACAGCCATCCCACTACTGACGGCCGGAGTCCCCAGCTCCTACCTATCGATGATCTGCAAGCATAGTAGGCATTGAGACCCCTCTTAAGTCTCTCCTGAGTATTTCTTCCCCATGACAACTTGCTGTCCAGAAATACCCCCAGATACTTAGCACAATCAGACAATCTAAGCTCCAATCCTCCCAGTACCGGTAGCCTGAAATTCTCCACCTTGTACCTCCTAGTGAAAAGAACCAACTCCGTCTTCTCCGGATTAACTCCCAATCCCTTATCACTAGCCCATGCCGACAGTTCGCCCAGCGCCCCTTGCATGATGTCGCCTATTGTCGGCAGAAACTTGCCCGACACCAATATAACTACATCATCCGCGTAGGCCACGACCTTCTGACCCATTCTGTCAAAACGTCTCAGAACGACATTGACGGCCAAGAGCCACAATAAGGGAGAGAGAACTCCCCCCTGTGGGGTCCCCCTAGTCACCGATTTTCTTAAGCGTTCGCTTCCCCAGTCAGAGTGAATAACTCTGCTGCTAAGCATCATAGTTATCCATTCGACCAAGAACAGCGGAACCCCTAGGTCAACCAGTGCCTGCCTGAGTGTATTCCTTGTTTCGCAAACCCCGCTCCACATAACCAACCACATCATGCAGCGCACTCACAACAGACCTACCCTTAAGATAGGCGTGTTGAGCACCGCTGACGATGCCGGCGTCAATCTTCGTCCTCAAATGTAGATCCATCAGTCTTTCCAACGTCTTCAATAGAAAAGACGACAAGCTGATTGATCTAAAATTCTTGGATTTAGAGTGACCGGTTCTACCCGCCTTGGGTATAAAGACAACCCTAACCTCCCTCCACCCCCTAGGAATGTACCCGTTCAGCACACATACCCTAAACAGTTCCACCAACAACAGAAGTGATGATTTCCCGATATTCTGTAACATCACAGGGTCCTTGGATTAAAATTCTCCTGAACCCAGACATCTCATTCACGGATTCGACTGACTCGCTAAACTTAATCCACGAGTCCCTTTTCGCCCTTCTAATATCTCCCTTATACTTCCCGTAACTTACCCTGAAGTTACTCCAATCTTCCTCCCTACGCGTATACTTCGCCCTATTGAACAGCTTTCTGACAGTGTACCTTTGAGTCCTCAACTCGTCTGTATACCATCTTGGCTGTGTACGTCTGCCCGGAAAATTTAACGGACAGGATCGCTCATAGCTACTGGTCAATACACCCGTGAAGGTGTTTACCAGTTGCTCCACACCGGCCGGATTCGACCCCCAGTTCCGTGTAACCCTAAGGTTCCTTTGCACCAGTCCCGAAAACGAATCCCAATCCGTCCTCGGATTCCTACACGGACACCTTTTCGACCTCTCAAACATTAGACTAAAGGACAGACGACTATGGTCAGAGAAGGAAAAATCCAAAGCCACCCTCCAGTCCTCTACTAATTCCCCACAGTTCGTCAATGTTATATCTATCACTGCCTCTCTATCCCTAGTTCTGAACGTTGGCGTATTCCCCCTATTACAGATAAAGAGATTGCTGGCAATAATAAAATCAAACATATACTCACCTCTTTTGTTGATGTCGGCACTTCCCCATTGGGTGTGGTGTGCATTGGCGTCACAGCCCAGTACCAGTCTCGAGCCGCTTCTGCCCGAGTGCTCCACCAACTCCCGTACTTTATCACCAGGTGGATCGGTAGCCTCGTACGGCAAGTATACCGATGCCAGTGCCAGAACCGTTCTGTCCTTGGCCTCTCCTGTCACGACCGTGAGGTCTCCATTACTGAAAGAATAAGAAATCATAAATTTAAACTCAGTTCTCGCCAGTATACAAGTTCGTACCTTATATCCGTGACCTTTAATCCAACTACCCGCTTTTTATTAATCCAGGGATCTTGGATTAAGGGCACGTCCACGTTGTTGTCAATGAGATGGGTTGCTAATTCGGTTGAGGCTGCTTCGCAGTGGTGCAGGTTTATCTGCACCACTTTCAGCCTCTTAGGGTCTATCATCTTTAGGAAACCTAAATTTGATAGACCCCAACCCGAACACAGCAACCCCTCCCATTGAGTTCAGCCTTTTGAGAGACTCCTGGTCCACTGCGAACCTGAAGTCTCTCCCTTGGTTCTCCTTACAGCCCAGTGAAGCTATCAATTTCCACTGGCCTGTAGTGAGACCATCGTTCTGGTTGTCCAGTAACCCCAGTATGACCTCCACCGGTTTTATAGGTGGAGGTATCCACACCGTGACTACACTGAGAAAATTAAATCGTAAAATCAAAGAAAATGCACTTTATTGCAAAGACTTTTATTGGTCAGATTGTGCCCAAAGACAAAACATCTTTACCGGAAAGGCGCAAAGATCTTTAGATTCCCATGAAATATATACTTAAAATCAAAGACTTAAAATCTTGTGGCAAGGATGTACGTCTTTGGAAACACACGAAAAAAGTCCTTAAACTAAGGATAAAGTATTTTGGCACAAAGACTTTCATTCGTTAGTCTTAAGACTTGAATTTTTGATTTTAAGTACATTTTTCATTGTAACAAAGACGAAATTTTAACATTATTACAAAGAAACGCAATTAAATTCAACGAAATAATTCTTTGAAATACTTAAGACTGATATGCAGAAACAAAGGCAATTTTCTTTAAAATCTGCTATATGTTTTAAAAAATTAAAATTTTTCTGCAAAATAAAATATTTAATGAAACCAAACACAGCGTTTTTATTAAATTTTTTTTATTTTAGTTTAATGAAATATAAATAAAAAATAGTTCATATACAGCACATGCACAATTGAGCGTTCCTATCGACTGACTTAAAATTAATCACAACCACGAAAACAATTCTTTTTATTTTTTACATACTTATATTGTAATCAATCGGCTATAGCCGATTTCGTTATGCATTCGTATACAAATTTAACTTTGAAGACTAAATTCTTTAAAGATACAGACTTTATCTTTATTTATTTTTTAACCGCTCTTGTTTATTGTTGCAAGCAAACATGTGTGAACAAGCAAACATGTTCACGTATGCATTGAAAACAAAATTCTTTAAAGCAAGGATGCTTAGCTTTAAAAAACAAAGAAAAGTCTTTAATTTTAAATACGTTTTTCAATCCCTTATTAGCAAAGAAATTAATCGTTGTAGCAAATATTTTATCTTTACGGAAAAGATAACTTCTTTGATTAAGCTACAAAGAATTTTCGCCGTTTGTGTTGAAGACGCGCCATTTGCTTGTTTAAAGAATAAATCATTGATGCAAGGATTTTTTCCTTCTAACAAAGATATTTTCGTTACAATTTTACAAAGACCTTTTTTCTTTGATTTTAAAGCTTTTAATTTTCTCAGTGTACTGGCCTCAATGGCAACTCAGACGCTAGTATGACGTCCAATCTGACTTCAGGGAAAGCGCTGCCACACCTGCCAATTGCAGCCTTTAAAAACTCAAAGGTTTTTTGATTGCCGCAACCGACAGTTTTGACACCTCTTGCCCAGTCAGCCCCTTTGAACGATACTTCGTCCGGCCTTCCTTTCACGCTGAAGATTTCGTCGAGTTGTTTGTTCTCTAGCACCTGCCATTTCTCGACACTGATCCTTCCATCGGGATCCATACGATCAATGACAGCCGCCAGAATACCGTTCTTACCCGACGACTCCTTCAGCTTCCTTGACGTGGAGGACTGGTCCTCTCTGGAGACAGCCCTCTTAGTGGTCTCCTTGCGGAGATCCTTAATAGGGCCGGCACCAGCCTGACTAGTCCTCTTAGCCGCTGGAGATTTCTGGTCATCACCAGACCTAACTCTCTTGACAACCCCTCTATTGGGGGCCTTAGCAGAGCTCGGTCAGTGATCACCCGATTTCCCTGCAGATGTTGACTGGTTTGTCCCGGTAATTCCTTTAGTTGACAATAAGCATTTAAAGAATCGTTTGAAAGCCTTTTTCTAATTTTTATCAAGAAGATTTAAATGAGAAGGGACATTATATAATCTAAAGACACTTTCAGTTTTCTTAGCACTTCCTTCAAAACTTTTAATTTCTTTTTCGAAAAGGCGTTTTCTTTATTAATAACTTTTGTCATCATCTCTTACAGAATCTAAATGCAGCTGCTCATTAAATTTTTAGAAGCAAGTTGACACAACTTTTTTCGTTTTTATAAATTAAATATCGGTCATTAAACAAATAAAAAATTCTGTACATTTTTACTCTTTTTCTTTCGAAATATCAGAGCATTAAACATTTCCTTTCTTATCGGTTATTAATTGACATCTCTTTGGCGTTTGGCAAAACTGTCTTCAGTCAAAAACTGTAGTTTTCGTTACGTTAAATTGAAAAATATTTATTTGGTATATTTCATTAACTTTTTTCTAAGAGCCGATGATAACGATTGGAGTTGTGATAGACTATAGTGATATAAGCCAAACAAAAGAGAATTAAAAAGATTGAATAAAAGCTAATCAAAAACTCAAAATAAGTTTTTTGACCTAAGACCTTTTTGCGTCACGGCTAAAAGTTGTCATAATTAAAAAAAAAATCTCGGGAATTCCCGCACAAATTTCCCGGGATCCCGGAATTTTTGTCCCGGGAATTCCCGTATGAAAAACACTAGTATTAAATCATCATTAGCTTTAATAATCCGGCGTTAAATTACAAAACGCTGATAAAATATCATGCTATAAGAAATATAAAATTTAAAATTTTAACTTTGTAAGGGCCAGATGAAATAGCCCATTTTTTCAACATTTTCTCCCAAAGATTTTTATCGGGCGGCAAGCGTTTCGATATTGCCACTTCAAGGTATGCTGCTACTAAAGCCAGTATCAACCAATAGCTAGCTGCCTTTACCTCGAACGCGGTGCATCCTGGAAGCCCAAGTAACTTTAGCAAATAAACGGTAACCAAGCCTCATGGAAATTTAAGTCAGTGTTAAGTGGGGAGGAACTTATCGTCTTCCATATGCTCTGTTCATGCTGTTGTTGTGGTGGTAGTTACCGGAGCTTGAGGCTTCCCTTTGTCATCACCTTTGTAGACTCGGAGCAAGATTGTTCCAAATCCATAGAATATCTTCCCCTGTGTCTTCCGAAGTGACGACAGAGAGCCACTGTTTATTATAACATTGGACTTCCTGGACTCTTCAACAGATTCAGAAACCCTCACTACTTTCCAGTCCTGTGTAGGTAGGAGTGCGACGACAACCAGCTTCCAGTTCTTGGAGGAATACTATTGTTTTGTCTAACTGATACGTCACAATAACTGTTATCATGTAAATTTATGAGAGATGTTGACTGTAGTGCACCAAATGAAATTGTGTTGATTTAAAAAATTGCATACAGTGTAAATCTTTCACAAATTTTAAGCATTTTTGGAGTACAATTATTTTTTGTCATTAAAAAGATTTTGTTTTGTTGTACTAAATTCCCAACTATCATATTTGATAAATACACTGAAACTTCTTGTTGGGCGTTAAGCTGGTTCTATGCTCAGTTCACCGGTTGCTTAGGCCAGATTACCAGGAAACCTTTCCCAAAGACTTTAGAAAAGCTTTTCCAAAATGATTTTCTACATATTAAGAACGAATTAAACGTCGCATTAAATTATGCCTCAAGAAGCTAGGAAAATGCTACCATTTATCTTCAAAAGCATTCAATTCCAATTTTTGCAAAATATGGAGTTTTTGCTTAAATTTTTTTTGTTTAAAGGTTGATTATGATTGTTGTTTTAATTAATTTTATTTGTGGAAAATATTATATAAATTTTTATTTTATTTTATCATTTTCCAAGTCACAAGGTATTCGGAACTCCTGATAACCTGAATACGTCCAAATATTGGCTACTGCAAATAAAATTAATGTTTATTTAAAACGATATTTCGATATCTTCATCGATACACTTGATTAAACGTTTAATTCACTTGATTAAATTTCAATTAACACTGATTGTATTTTTGATTAATGCTTTTAGTGATGCAATATTTTTGAACAAGAGTTTGCCGTAAATATGTGAAACTGCCGTTTCGGTTTTAAGATGATTAAAACCGGTCTGTTTCGGTTCGGTTTTAAAAATATCCAAGTAAAACTACATATGGAAAACAATACTTTTTTTAAAAGAAACAATTGTTCTTCTTACACAGAAAAAAATATCAAAAGTAATTTAGTAATTTATAAAAATTTGTCAAAACTTTTCTTATATTTTTAACAATTTTGTTAATTAACATGTTGATAAATTGTCATATTAACAATTTGTTTCATTTGTAGAAAATTAATAAGTATATCATAGAAAAAAATAATTTTGTGTCAAAAATTAAAAATATGAAACAAAAAAAATCTGGATTTTTCATTTAGAATCTTAAAAAGAATTAATTGATGATAATTGCGAAATTGATTTAATCTACACGGTAAGTAAAGTTAATATTTAATGATTTATAAAGAATTTTTAACGGTTCTTTTATAAATTCTAGTTTTCCAAATTTTACTGAAAATGGTGTCAAGATTCTTTATTTGTGGCTTAAATAAATTATAATTTTATTTGTAACATACATGCATATATATTTTACTACAAAAAATATTAAATGCATCTTCTTATTCAACTTAGTTATCAATAACATATTTTGTTAATATGACAAACTCACAATAAAAAATTATATTTAATTATTAACAAATATTGTATTCAATATTACAACCTCATTGTTAAAAATATTTGTTGAATTTTAACCATTTTAATTAACAACAAAATTTTTTATATTTACAAATTTAGTTGTTGGTGCCTTTTCAATTAAAAAGTTAATTGTATTAACGAATATGGTATTCAATATGACAATTGATTTGTCGTAATTTTTTTCTGTGTAGTACTACTTATTTTAAATTTAAAGGTTTTTTAAATACCTTGCCGTTATTCCAGGTTGTTATGTATTAAGTTTTTATACATGAAGAACGAGTATTATGTATAATTTGCAAGTTCTTTTAGCATAAATATATATTTGAAGTAAAAGCTAAAACCGAGGTTATTTGACCGATTTTCGGTATCAGTTTTTAGGCATTTAAATTGCGGATTCGATTTTTTTTCTGTTAGGATTAGCACTCAGGGGATGACCTCTACTAATGCATTACATTGTGTTGGAACTAGGAAAATAGGTCATTTAAAGGAGGATAGAGGGAGTAGTGTTTGTGAACATTCGACTTGAACCTATTCATGCTGTAAGTGAGAGGGAAGATTGCAGCAGGAATAATGTTCCACATACGAACAGTCCGGGAAAAAATCAAATTCTGTCTGTAATGAGTTGTACGATTCTCCTGTCAATCGACCACAAAAGGATGGGCACTGGATAAAAAACGTGTATTACGAGCCAGATCCCTAATTTCATCAGAACACATCCCATTGTAGTAACGATAAAATAGGCAAATACAACCCACCTTCCAACGGTGCTCAAGGGAGACAATAGCATTGGATACCCTACTATCACCAATGAGAACCTTCGCCCTCTCCTGCGCGCGGTCGAGAATCTCCAATATAGACTTTGAAGCAACGGCCCACACATGAGAGTTTTATTCCATACGCGGTCGGATATATGTGGTATAAATAGTAAGGAGATTAGATGGAGTGAAGTATATCCTACACCGTCTTAAAAATCCGAGGCACTTGAATGTTCTGTCCATCGGACATCGCGTTGTATCCCCATGCCCAGAACATCATGAGATTCTGATTCCTCAATAATTATACCATCCATATCCCCTAATCTGTCGCGCGCAACATTGGGTGTTTCGGGCATTAAAATCTACCCTATTTGCACGACCCCATTCCGAGACTATGTCAAGGTCTCGGCCAAGAGTATCATTCTTAAGTTGTTTAATCCAACTAAATTTTAACGCAATATTAAAACTTTCTGCAGTTTATGACTTATTAAGCTGACTTTAGAGAACGGAATTTAAATAGGGCCTATGATAAATTATTGTCATATCTTCACGAAATTTTATTTCTTGTCTAAGCAAACCGTAGTGGTATAAATTTTACAACAATATCATTAAGGTTTGCAGTTAATGGCGTAGTAAAGTATTTTCCGAGATTGTGTGTTATATGGGGCATTTCGAGTCTTGTAAAATTAGGTTGCTCAAAATTGGACCGACCTTTCCCTTAAATAGCCCCAAACACATTTTATCTTAATTTTCATTAAATTATGTTTATGAAGAAAGGAATTTTACAACATGAAATTAATTAAAATTTATTGATAATTTTTCATTCTTAACTGACCCGAGGCTCGAGCCCAGGCGTTTTTACGGACAGGTTATCCTTACATGTTTCGATTGCGACCACTCAATCTCTTCAGAGGGGTTTGTCGTTTAACACTCGCAGCCATCGACGACTGCTGGCAGTCAATATTCAAACATCAATCTTTAAACCAAATTAAATAATTGAATATCAAAATTTGGATTAAAAACCATAGAACAGTTCAACAAAATAACCACAATACTAATTATTATTGGGCCTAACGGCGCAAGGCTGTTCAAAAGTCTTAATTTATATAATCATAAATCTTGTAATTAAGAGATTTTTTAAATAGTTAATTACAAAAAAAATATCAATCCAAATTAAAATTTTAAACTTGGATACCTTTTTTTACATTTTTTTTTTTTACCAAAATAAGCTTCAGGTGTCCTTATTATACTGAAATAGTTTGAGGATGGTATATCGATAAGTTTAAGAGTTATGAAAACGTTTGTATGTACAAATTTAAGAATTGCCATAAACCGATAAGTGGCTTGCAATTTCCAAGAAAATTCTGTAAGCTGTTGCGACTCGCTACGATATTTGGTTAAGTTTTTTATTTGTATAAAGAAGCAGAATTGTAAAATTTTATAGGAATTAAAAATTATGTGCAAGATCTCTGGGATCACAGACCGTATATAGCAGCATTTGACTGTGAATGTCAGTCGCGGCATAAATCTCGGTCTTAGCTATTTCATTCAAACATGGAGGTCGCCCACCGCCTACTGCACAAACGGAGAAAAATTTGCAGCGGAAAATCAAGAGTAGCGCTAGCTCAACTGAGGTCGAGATGGAAAACAAGCTTTGTTTTGAATATAACATTTTAATTTTAAACAAGCTAATTTACAATATTTTAAAACAGTAAAGGCAGACTTAGGGCTTATATATCAGTGCAAGTTAAATTCTTTTTTTTTTTTGGTGTCAAATGTTTTTAAACCAACAAATCCAAAAATCAGTAACCAAATACGGGCATGTTCTACAAATCGAAATGAAGGGGAATTGACATCGAGCGAGATTTCTATCTCAATTATTAACAAAATGGCTCTAGTTTATCCGGTTTTCAACAGTGGTTCTTGAAAAGATAAAAAGTACTCAAAGTATTAAGTACAGGGTGTCCGCCGGGAAGGTATACTTCTTTGTTTTGCCGCCATTTTGATAAACATTAGTCTTGACAGTTCATATTTCGCAGTCGTGAAGCAGACATATGGCAAATTTATTAAAAACTAGCGGGCCCGTTGCCTGCTTCACACGGCAAAACATAATAATAAAAGAAACACACTTTTTTTTAATAAAGTTGGTTTTGCTCCCTATTATTCAACTTTTAATTCTAGTTTCTTACTATCTTAGACTATGTATCACTTAAACTATCTAAGAGCTCTTTCGTAGACAACATTTTTGGTTTTGCCATGAGTTGTTGTGTAGATAAAGAGAACTGAAGGCTTGCCAACACGTGAGCACGAAACATATAACTGGCCGTGTGAAAAGCAAGGATATTCTAAATCAATTTCACACAATTCCAACGATTGCCCTTGCGCTTTATTTATTGTAATAGCAAATGCAAGACGTATTGGAAACTGTAGTCTTTTGAATTCAAAGGGTAAATCTGATCGAATCATTGGAATTCGTGGAATAAATACATCTTCAACTTTAAACTTCCCCTTTAAAATTGTTGCTTCGATCAAATTGTTCATGACCTTTTTAACCGCTAATCTTGTCCCATTGCATAATCGTGGTTGATTTATATTTCGAATCATAATAATGGGAGCACTCACTTTCAATTGTAAACGATGAGGTGGAAATTCGGGTAAATCCAATGAATTCAAAAATTCTGTCGGATAATTAACAGCGTCGTCTTGATTCGTAACCGTGCCAACTGATTGATATGTTACAACCTCGCCAGGAACATGGGTTAAAATGTCTGCATTCATTTGACCAACGTTTTTTTTTTTTAGCGGCCAGTATAGCTCTTTCAGCTAACCAATTATGATTGCGATAATTTTCTGCAATATTTGGAAAACACTTGACACCAATTCTTCTTTTGTCGGTGCAATATTACAAAAGTTATCTGGTAAAGTGATTAAGCCAGTTTCACGATCAACAGCAAGTTGACCATTGCCTATTGCCAACAGTTGCCTTGAAAATGTGTCGGCCGAGGGATCGTTTTGAATTTGTACTCGCACATTTGTAGTCAAATTGAGTATTTGTACATGTCTCCATAAATAAGATGACTTTAAACATGCTTTTTATTCATCTGCTGGTGTTGAACGGGGAATCACAGGCAATGTCTGACGAAAATCACCAGCCAACAGAATCAAAGCGCCACCAAATATCTGTTGATCATTACTACGCAAGTCTTGCAATGTCCTGTCTAAAGCTTCCATTGATTTCTTATGGGCCATTGTAATTGGCCAAAAAATCCAACTAATTTTTAGCTCACTGATCGGACATTAAACAAAAAAAATTTACTCAATTTTTTAATTTTTTTCACAAAATATCAAATTTGAGATTATGCCACAAAATCATATGATGCACTTGTAACAATCAGAACACTTGTTTAGCAAAACAATCGATTTTTATCTCATTAATCATTGTTTTTTTTTAATTTTTTTTAACAAAATATTCAAATTAAAACGATGATTAGAACGAAAATTAATTTATTTTTATCAAAATACTCACCAAAAAATGCGAAGAAATTAATATTTTCAAAAATCGATTATGATAAGATCAATCACCAACGACGTCCAAAGAGAAAAGAGAAATGATAACAAATTGCTATTTGCATCACTCCGTGCAATGCTCTCCAATAGACAAACGACCAAAATGTATTCAATACTAATGAATGCTGTATGCGGTACAAAAAATGCCTGCGGCAAAAACACACTCACTTCACATACGCACCGCACACACATGCGTTATCGGATTTCAACCAAACTTCATATAAATCATATATGGGCCACTGCCTACGTAGTGTATAAGTGGTTGAAATCGCACGACGCGTTTATGATTAGTTCGGCGACGTACAAATACGGACTTATTTTTATATATATAGATAGAAGAAGATGTACATATGTATATAGCAAACATTTTATAAAATCAATAAAAACAACCTGCCAACAAAACGCACTATTTATCGTGTAGTAAATGATTTGTAAGAAAGAGGGTCTGCAGGTGATAGGTCCAAGCATGGACCAGAATCGGCTAAAAACATAATTGCTTTTTTTTTTTTTTTTTTAAATTTCCTAAGCCCCATATAACGAAGGGACATAAATAGAAGGAGTTGTCAGAAATTTGGTACACTAGCATAAAATAGCTTAGTTAAGAAAAATATGAATTTTTGGAGAAATCGGTCCAAGGACACGCCTACCTCCCATGTGTCCTGAAATGGAAAAATGTAATTTTAGCTTCAATAATGCCCACAAAACTACAAAAAATGGTCATGCTGATACACACACAACTAGCAACGTGTGTGTATATTTTCATTTAAATCTGAACCAGGACTCAAGGTCCTGCCTTATATCCTTTTTCTTAAAAATGCTATAACACTTACAAAAATTGTCGAATCGTAATCAAATTTGGTGTGAAAATTGATATTTGTTAGATATATGTATATGTATGCCAAATTGTGGTAGAATCCGATTATTAATGTAAAAAATACAAAAACATCATTTAATGAAAAATGAGTTAAAAACGCTTAAAATGCTCTTGCAAAAATAACAAGTAAGAAAGTATAATCGGTCAAGCCCGACCATGTGATACCCTATAGCATAGTATTTAAAAACAAAGTTCCTAGAGTGTAATCTATTTGGGACCCATGGGCAATCGTGGACCCGCCAGAACAAAATTTTGTTATGAGGTTAAGATTCGCTTCAAAGTTCTTTCTGCCGAATATTATTTAGACAGCCAGCCGGCCGGACGGATATCGTTAGATCGACTCAGAAAGTGATACTGAACCTATCAAACGAATTATTTCTTATTATATTCCTAATTTATTTTCCCTTAACTAATTTATTTATAATTTACATATGTTCATATTTTTTAATTACAATAAATCATCTTCATTACTGGATTCTTCCAAAAAAATGTTGCCGCTCAACGAAACATTTGTTACGTCATCTTTAACTGGTTCATCAACATTTTCTCTCAGTATATATATCTCAATTTCTTCAAATAATATATTTTTTTAGTCTTTGGATTCCTTTTAGAAGACAACAACGGATCTGAGGAAAGTATTAAATGAGTTATTAAATCTTTATGAGTGTCTCTTCGTGACGTTTTTACGTATGGACAATCTTGTTTTTCTCACGATTTTGTGGTTGGCTTCCAATGCTTCTTCGCACAAGCACCCTGAAATTTATTTTAGTTATTATTATTATTAAGCTCAATAACATCAGCTCCATGGACTAAAATTTTGTGAACTGTGCTAGGCATATAGTACCACCCATAATAAATTAAATACATGTCATTGTCAAAAGTTCTTTAAAGCTTTTATATCAATTGGCCTCCCACAAGATAGCACCCTTAGTATAATAGCAAAATTATCAATAAGATCTTTACTAATACCTGTTATTTCGGCCCCTACAACACTATTCGAAAAAAATCGGCGTGCAGTATTGCCGTCATTAGTAGTGCCAAATCCACACTTAACTTGGTCTATTATCAGACCTGTTCTCTTTTTGAATTCTTGATTTATTTTCAATAAACTTCTGTCACGTACCCATCTTCAATTTAAATAAAAAATAACAGCACTAAGTCACATTTTGAAAACATTCTTTAAACGATGAAAAACCAACGTCATCTGTGAATTTAGTTAGCGTCATCTTGTAGCGACAAAAAAAACAGACCCAACTGTTATACTAATTTTTTTAATTTATCTTGTCAATTTATCTAATTCAATAGTATATACATATATTTGGATTTATTTCTTATTATGTTCCTAGTTTTTTTTTTAAACTAATTTAATCTATTAAAACTTTAGCAAAAATCACGAAAATAGCATTTTTTTACATAAATTTTTTTTTCAAGTTGTGGTAAAATTTTTTTAATTGTTTTTTTTGTAATTTTAAGAAAACAGTCTAAATATTCGAAATCAGAAAAAAACCCATAGACGATATTTTTCTTTTTTTTTTAATATTCCATCAAAGTTAAGAAATTTTTACAGCTTAAGTAAATAATAAGCATTTTTCAAACCATTAAAAAATATGTATAGGAGCATAATTCACCTAAAATTATTTTATACATAGATGGTTTAGAATATAGTTAGGTGTTACAGAAACAAATTTTAATCTCGTAATCCAGAAAATTAATTGTTTACAATTATTTTCTTGAAACAATAAAAGGCCAAGGGCATTTGTGATTTCAGCGCCCTCTTCTGCCGTAAAATGCAGACAAACACAAAAATTTTTTTATACATATTTTGTTTTTTGTTGTTTTTTTATTGAACGGTATAAGTTTGAATAAATATTTCACAGTATTTGTAGTTAATTGTCTTTTAAACTCCTGAAAACTATGAAAATTTGAGCAAAAATCATGAAAATAGCCATTTAAAAAAAATTTTTTTTTTTCAAGTTGTGGTAAAATTTTTTCAATGGTTTTTCTTGTAGTTATTAGAAAACAGTCTAAATATTCGAAATCAGAAAAAAACCCATAGACGATATTTTTCTTTTTTTTTTAATAGTCCATCAAAGTAAAGAAATTTTTAGAGCTTAAGTAAATAATAAGCATTTTTCAAATCAATAAAAAAACACTTATGAGAAAATAATTCAATAAAATTTTTTACAGTTAGCTCTAAATATAGTAAACTACTACAGAAAAAAATTTCAATATCGTGCTTTAAAAAACAACAGTTTTACAACAGTTTTCCTGAAGCATGTAAAACTCAAGTTGTTGTTTAGCCATTTTTACAATAAATTCTCAAACTTTGGCGCCCTCTAGCGCCGCCAAAAAGAGTTAAATCTTAAAAATTCTTCAAAATTCATTTGAATTATTTTGTTATCTATCGATCTGTACATTTTTAAGTACAATATAAGACTTGTTTTTTTTTTATTTATTTTATTTATGTCTATGGGCCACAGAACTGTGCGCCGTGCTGAGGAGATGGTCTTTAAAGAACAACTTTGGTCACAATTTTGCACAAGGATTTGAATTTGATTCCATTTACGATTCACAAACAAAGTAGTATACCTTCCCGGCGGACACCCTGTATACCTATAAAAAGGAATATTTTCATAAACCTTCTTTACACGGTCGTTTTCAAAGTTTGTGCGATTTTAAATCCACTTCATTTCGATTTACAGAACATGCCCGATAAACCAACTTTAAACGAATAAAATTGGCCGTTACATCCAATACAACCCATATGAATTTCACAAGATTTATCGTACTGATGTCACATGTTATTTTATTTACTACATACATATAATACATTGGATACTGATTTATAGTTGTTGAGCTTAAACTACATATAAAAAATTATGTTTAGTTTAACTAAACCAGCTCTGCAGCGTTTACATATTCACCAACTTACTAGCCATTAGTCTATACTTTCTGTTCTGTTACGAATCAGCTGAAAATAACTATTTAAATTTTGTTACAGAACGGCACGGAACAGAACAGACACAGAAAGTGAAGACTAATTCTGCCTTAAGACTGTGACAAATTTTTTATAATAAGGGTAATCACGATGGGTTGTGCAAAGTGTGCAAACGATGCACACATTTGCACAAAACAACAAAAAAGTACGTATTTTCAATTTGCTTCATTTTTTTCTTACCATTAAAAAATATTGAGCAAAAATAGAAGTGCATACATACTTATTTGCTCAGTTGCAAATAAGCGCAAAAACTAAATTTTGATACACAGACTTTATTTTTTTTTATTTGTAAAAAATAAAATTTTAATTAAATTGTTTGTAATCGATTTAGCGCAAAAATAAAACAAAAGCTATAATGTATATTTGTAAATACAATTGTAAGCCAATGAAGATTTTTGGCAACTTATGTTAGTGCTGACAGATGTTTTTTAAGTTGCCAGAAAAATAGCACAATGACCATCGTGAATTCGATGAGAAGAAATCGATCAAATTCATCTTATATTCTAGCGCCTACTGTAGACAAATGCATTGTCCTTTTCTCTACCCCCCATTTATAAAAATTTAAATCTTTTTAAGAAATAAAACTCCTCTTAAATTCTTAACATATTTTTTTATTAATTTAGATTTATTTCTTTTATCTCAAATATTTATTTAACAATCTACATACAATTAACATTTTATTTTGAGTGTCAACTATATAAAAAATAAAAATAAGAAATGCTTAATATTATTATTGGCAAATTTAATTTTTACTAAAGAAAAAGCTAAACAAAAATTTATAAAATTTTGTTTTTGTCTGAATAAAATTGCACAAATGTTGTTGAAACATAAAAAAATGTGTAACATATAAAAGTAGAATGTCTAAAAATATGCTTTGTTTAATTTTCAATTTTATTTTTGAAATCTTTAAATTTGAAAGAAAAGTACCAAATACATAAATTGCAAATAAATTTTATGTTTAACCTTTTAGAAATTCTAAGATTTAAACAATTTTTTAAAGAAAATATAACATTAAAATGAATGAGCTGATACAAAAGATATTTAGATATAAAATTTAGGTATCTAATTTAAAGAATTAAAAGCTAAAGTAAAATCTTAAAGCCTTGAATGTAAGCTAGTGGAAACGAGTATGAGAAGTGGTAGAAGAGATTTTTAGCGTAATGAATTAATTGAGTTTAGTATATATTTAAAATTAAACAATAAGAGTAATTGCACTATATGGCAAATTCGCCATGATCTGGTTCCAAACCGCAAGGGCGTCTAAATTCTTGTAAACGTTCATGAATCCATTTATTGCAGACTGAAAAATAAAAAATATTATTATTTATTAAAAATACTTTACAGAATTTCAAATAAAAACAAAATAAATTACCCCATTTAGAACCAGTGAGTACGGGACAGGCTGCATGTCTTGTTCTATAATCACCCTCTCCAGATTTGTGCAAATTATACCAAAATGCCGCTGTGCCCTTTTTGGGATAAATTGCCGTATTAATAGCAGTAAAAACGGTAGCACCACCTTGTTCAACATCACTCATCTTTTTTAAAACATAAAAGAAATAAAATATACAATTTGGATTTAAATATTCACAAAAAAATTATTAGTAGTGTTTTATCAATCAAAAAATTGTTCAAAAAGTATTAAAATTTAATTAATGTGATAATTGAATTAAGTATTATTTTCTTTTTTTTTTTTTTTTTGTTGAAAGAAAATTAAAAATATATTTTGATTTCATTAACATTTTAGTTGTTTTGAAATAAATTTTTAATTAAAATATTTATTAAATAACAAAAACAATTTTCGGTTAAAATAAAATAATTTAAGCTTGGGGAATAATTATTGTTGACAACTGTCAAAATCAATCAACACATTGTTTGAAATGGCAAAGTTTTTTGATCATTTTTTTAATTAAAATTAAAAATATCATTTATTGAAAAAAAAAATATTCAAAATTTTAAATTTTTACAATTTTTAGTAATCAATATAATCATTTTGGTAAAGGTGAAAAATCAACAAATGGGTTGCTTGATTCGATGAATTTGGAATAAAATTGGTGATTAGAGACAATTTTTAATTTTTTTCTGTGTTTAAACTTTTTTTATATCAAAAATTCTAGACTTATAGGGAAACTTACATAGAATAAAACTGTGGCAATCCGATTACCGGAATTAAGACCTTGAAATGCCCGTATTTCTTCACGCTGTTAATCAGAAAATTAAAAAAAAAAATAAATAAAAATTATTAAGCACATTTTTATAAACAAAGTATAAATTATTTAAAAGGAAAAAAATAAATTATGTATATAGAAAATATTTTTATTTAACCCGCTACTTCGTTAGCGTCTTCTTTTTCTTCGTGGACATATTTGTATGCCAAAGTTTATCTTTCCAGGTTCTAACTTTATTAAATTCTAGCATTTAACCCGCTACTTTGTAATCGGGCCTTTTCTTTCATAAACATATTTATATGCACCTTGCATGTTTAAAGGTCCAATATTATCGATATTCAAAAAGTAGCAATTTAAGAAGAAAAATGTACCAAAAAGCCATCCCGTCGGCAGATAATTTAATTGTCGTATGTGGATTCCGATAGTTTCGAGTAAATTGAGTTTGGAGTTTGAACTCTTATAAAAATACGACATTTAAATAATAAATAAATTTTTTGGTCGTTTTATATGAAAATTTGTCGTATGTGGCGTTTGGCAGTTACAAACTACATTTAATTTGAAAATTGCTTCAGCAAATACCACATACGACAAACTCAACGCTCCATATCTCGAAAACCGTATGAGGTATCGAAAAACTGATTACTGACTAAGATCAAGTAGGAAAACCTAAGGAATCGATCTTAACTCAAAACCGCAAAAAGCCACACACGACATTTAAATTATCAACCAACGATCTAACAGATTCTTATTCACTCAGGACCTTGCATGTTTATTTTGATGTTTTTAGTTCCAATTTTAATGAAAATAAAAAAGTACCAGTCAAAGAACGAAAAAATTCCAAAAAGATCTCTATTACAGGTTCTCATTCACTCAGGACATTGCATGTTTAATTTAATGTTTCTCCGTCCAATAAGTACCAAAAACTTCCCTCTTATAGATTCCTATCCACTCATTACATGGCATATTGAATTTTATATTTCTAGTTCCAATAATTACGGAAATTCAAAAATTACCAGTTAATTAACAAAAAGTTCCAAAAATCCCTCTTAAAGATTGTCATTCACTCAGGACCTTGCTTGTCTTATTTCATGTTTATAGGTCCAATACTAACGGAAACTCGAAAAGAACCAGCTAAAGAACACAAAAGTTCCCTCATAGATTCTTATCCACTAAGGAATTTTATATTTCTAGGTCCAATAATAACGGTAATTCAAAAAGTACGAGTTAAAGGAAAAAGTGCCAAAAATCCCTCTTACAGTTTCTCATTCACTCAGGACCTTTCTAGGTCCAACACCAACGCAAATTCAAGGTACCAGTAAATGAATTAAAATTACCAAAAACTTCCCTCTTATAGGCTCTCAGCCACCCAGGACATTGCATCTTGAATTTTATGTTTCTAGGTCCAATACTAACGGAAATTCAAAAAATACCAGTTAAAGAACAAAAAAGTACCAAAAAGTTCCGACATAGATTCTTATCTTATGTTTTAAGGTCTCACATTAACGATAATTAAAAAATACCAGTTTAAGAACCAAAAAAGTAAAATATCAACAAAGTAACTATTAAAAATTTCAGTATTGTAGTGTTAGCCTATAATTTAGTAAGAATATGGCAATGAATGGAGAAAAAGGTTTTGTAAAAAAAGGACCAAAAATAGTTACGATTTTCACCCCTTAAATGGTCGAATTTCGAAAAAGTACCAAATTTGTATTCGTATTTTTTTTACCCTCCACCACAATCAGTTGTGAAGAGGGTATATTAAGTTTGTCATTCCGTGTGAAACTTTTTTATTATTCATCTCAGACCCCATAAAGTATATATATTCTGGGTCCTTGAGTGATTCTAAGTCGATTTAGCCATGTCCGTCTGTTGAAAACACGCTCACTTTCGAACAACTCAAAAGAAATGAACAAACTTGGTGTCAAATTGCTTGTAGTTATCCTAAGCAGTTTGGGATTGAAATTCAGCAGAAGGACCAGAGCTATGAATCAAAATGTGGAACCACTAACTAAAAAAAATGATAATTTTGTTACAAAAAATAATATAAATGGTGGAACAAGGCACGGAATGAGATAAGATTTTGCAGAAATTTGTTTTATTCGACTGGAAATCACGCTGCAAAATTTCGTGAAGATCCGTCCATAATTTACCCAAGGCCCCATATAAACACTACTCCCGGATAACAGTTTAGTATGCCTAAAACCGTAAAAAATAATGCTATCATAACAAAATTTGGTACGTCACAGTTTTTTAGGACTAGAAATAATACTGTGAAATTTCGTGAAGATAGGTCTATAATTTACCCTAGGCCCCATCTAAACCCTACTCTCGGAAAACAGTTTAGTACGCCTAAAGCCGTAATAAATAATGCTATCAAAATAAAATTAAATACTTCACTACTCACACTAATAAATGGCGTGATGCTCGGTTCATAATTTACTATAGGCCCCATATAAAGCCCACTGAGCTGTCGGTCTAGGGTATCAAAGATTCGGCACAGCCGAATATAGCACTCTAACTTGATTTTTTTTTTTGATAAGTTTCGAATGTCATATAAACTTTGTTTTTATGTTTATTGGTTAAAAAGACAGATGGGGTGTCAAGAGAGTATAAAAATTCGGGTTTTACCCGTTTACTCCCTAATAGGGCCAAATATCAAAAAAAGTACCAGTCTGCTTATTTTTCTAAAGAACAACGAAAAGTATTAAATTTGTTTGTATCTCTTTTAGTTTTGGAGATATAAGAAAACGTTTTTACCATTTTTGTAAATTCCAATGTTTGGATCGATTTGGTGAGTAACCAATCTATGGTCCAAATTTCAAGTTTTTAGCTTCAGGCGTTTAGGCTGTGCGATGATGAATCAGTCAGTGAGTCAGTCAGTAACGTTACAAGTTTATATATATGTGACCTGTGGGTAAATCTAAAAGTAAAAACGGGTTTATACTTGAGAGTGGATTCTGGTACCTTAAAGGGTGTAGAATTAGATAAAATGCGTTTTTCTCAAAACCTCATTTTCACACTCTAAGTCCCTTTTCTCGGAGAAGGTCACATATAGATTAGTAAGTAAAATTGGGTATAAATTGAAAAAAACTGTTAAATATTCTGCAATTATTTTATTTATAGTTACATAGTAAGTTAAGGTATGTTCACACCTATTAAATATTTAACTAGTTTTACTAAAAAAATCATTTGCTTTTGCAAAACGTTTGGCTAAATCAAACGTCATTTAACAGTTTCTAAATAACATTTATACAATAATCTTCTTACTAATAAAGTTTAGTAAATCAAAAGAAATTGTTAAAAATAAAGCTAAAGTTTGCTGAATGTACTGCTCATGCTTTTTTTTAAAATTTTTTTCGTCAAATATTTGTTAGGTATGAACATAACTTTAGCCATTTTTACCTCCTACATTTTCTGGTGGATCTTATAAATATTCGGCCATATTCGGGAAATCAAAATCACGTTAAATTGAAATCGATGGAGATTTTTAATTATTTTGTGATTTTAAGGAACTTTAAACAAAGGATAGTCTTAAAAATTTAATTTCCCTTGAATTTGATTTTCAGAACATCGAAGAACATTTAGTTTGTTTGTATGTAAGTATTTTTAGAGAACTTTATTCCGTGTCATTAAACTCTTGATTTTTATATTCTGTTTTTTTTTTTTTGAAATTTTAAGTCAGAGAAAAGAAAGTAAATTTTCTCAGTTTTCGTTCAACATATCGTTATATGATTCCAGCCCTAAGTCTGTTACCTAAATAAGAGCGGCAAGCGTCTTTGAATCGTATTTGAAATAGAATTTTCATGATTAAACAAACGCTAGCCGCTCTTGTTTAGGTAGCTCAGTAAAGCAAGGTCACACTTGGCAAATATTTGATGAAAAAAACGGCACCAACCGGCAAACTGAATAATCATTTCCTTTGATTCCAATATTTTGATTTTAAAACCACATCCTACAAAAAATCACTTTTTTTTTTGCTATTTCTTGTAATATTATTAGTTTAATTTTGTGATATTAAGACCATGTTAAGTCTCACTAACTATTTATTAATAAAAGTAGGGGCTATGCTTATTTGGTAAACTATTTAATAAGTGGGACCGTAGCTTTAGTCACATTAAAGAAATTTTACAGGAGAAGCAAAAAACTTTCTACATTTAAAAATAACCACTGAGTATGCTTTTCTAAAGCTTAAAGTTGTGCTGAACCCAAACCTTTACTCAGAATTTCTCCATTGCATCAGGTTTTCGAAAAATGTTTGCTTTACTTAACATATTTCTCAAAAAAACTGCTATAGAATTTAAAATTCCTCCTATTTAAAGTGATGTGGTGGCTTCATTCTCTGGAATTTACACTGGTTGTTTCAAATGAACGAATTTGAAACTTCTAAAGCTTATCTTATAAATGTCGTATCTCATAAACAGATCTTGAAGGACAATATATTTTAAAACTAATTTCATATGCTGATGATGAGGCGTCTTAATGCTTCAGAATCGTAACGAGTACCTCTCGTATCAGAAACCGTGGAACATGAAAACAGGATCACAACAGACACGTAAAAAGAATTGGGTGAATTTCTATCTATTCATAATGAGACAATGCATATTTCTTACAACTGACAAGATAGAGGATGTTTTTACAGCTTTCTTAATTATAGTCAAACATGTATCGGTTTGAATGGTTTTTGTTGTTACAGCATAAATCAAATCGGGGGTTCTGTCAAGTCCAGTCCAAGCAATTGAGCTACTTAAAGAGGGTGGGTACGACATTCATGCAGTATCCCGTTACCGCGGAATTTTTAGCGTCTCCATTAATCTCGTTCGAAGCGTTCATATACGAGCTGAGAGCTAAAAGATCCTGCACATACCTCTGCATGCACTCCTCGTATATACTTAGGCTTTGTCTTACGTTCCTCGAGGGTGACTCCCATTTTGTGATGTCGAAGTTTGGATGACTTCTCCGATGACATCCCAGAAGAAACTTTTGCGTCAACATGAAGCTGCGTTCCTTGACCGGTAGAACATTTTTCTCCTCAAAAATATGGCCTTCAGAGATTATTTCAAGGCATCTGTGACGAATCCAAATTACCACAACAGCCGGTTTTTTGTACTGGAGTGACCCGAAAATTGTACGTCGATTTAGGATGCAATAAATTTTTTTTGGGTCGTATTTATTATTTATAGCAAAATAATTAGATAACTTATGGGAACAAAGACGTGGGCTTATGGAATCATTTTCTCTATTTTAAAATGTTTGATCTTAATGTTTCAGGTTTAATCAAACTACACTGCGCACAAGGCTTACATGGGCAGACAACCAAGAAGTCGGACGGATATCTGTAGATATACCAAAAGATGGGTCGGTCTACAACCAATATGTTTATGTGCTACACACATCAGCACAAACGCCAAAAAACCTTTCCACATATAGTGGCGTTAGATATAATAAGAACACGATAAAAAATTTATATTGCACTTTTATGTACAACACAACAATACAAAGGAATTTTATCAAATGATTCGATACTTTTCCGATAATAAAGAAGCAAAAAAAAGGTTAAGAAAAGTTAAACAAAAATATTTGCCTACCCTTGCAAAATCAAAGTGTGGCTCATAGTGACCACCAATGCCATAATTTACAACTTGTAGCTCTTCGGCAGTTACCATATCCAGACCGGTCATATCTTCGGTTCTTTGGACAATGTTCTTAATAATAGGATGTTCTTCAGTCTTTAACCAGGCCGATTTACTAATACGATAATTCGCCGTTTCCAATTCACCAGTGACAGCATTTTGAACCGTAGCTCTACGGAATCTCGGACGAGCCATTTTCTTAATTATCTCAATTTCACTATCGAAAACAACTTCATGATAAACCACAATGTAGGGTTCCTTTGAAGCCTCTTCCAATTTTAGAGGGCCAATTTTCAAAAATGGAATCTTATTATCTACATAACGGCATCTCAAATGTCTCAATTGATTTGGCGTAGGTTTCAATTTACCCTGACACAATAATTCATAGGTTTTACGCTCAGTTTGATCGAACATGGTGTAGGGTTCAGCTTTGGAAATGGGCTTAAATAAGAAAACAAACAATTTTATAAGTGCTTGGTTTTGATAAATTTTTAAGAAAATGAATAATATGGTTTTTTTCTCACTCACCAAATCGGATTTGGGTGTTTCATCTGTGCCATCGTCACCTTTAACCTTTTTCTTTACTGACAATTCTTTTAATTCTTTTTCATAGTAGACTTTATTACCTGTGGCCCGTTCATGATTTGGTATCAGTTGCAGCAATTCATTTGTCATAGAGAGGGCACTTTCAACATTGCCTTTATTTGCAGACCATCGAGACAAGAGTGTGTGGAGGAAGTGGTAAAAGAGAATAGAAAAGTATGAGTGAAAATAAATGCAACGGGTTTATAGAACAACAAATTTGTGTTAGCGTTTTATGGGAAATAGTGAAGGTTGGGTTAGATGGAATATAGAGATGTTGTAGAGCTTAATACAAGTGAAAAATTTAAATACATGATATGAATTATTTCATTTTCTGTTGTTATTACAATTAAAGTGATAAATTGCAAAATAAGTAAAAAGATACCACATTCTAACTTTTAGCATTGCCAGTCCTTAGATTTCACAAAACTACTAAACGTAGAGCATATCCCAGCAAACATAAGCTTGAAGGTGAAACGATATTATCAATTTTTAATCGTTTCATTTGCCATAACTATTTTCATCGCTTGCCTGATTTTTTTTTCATACATATTAAAAAATACTTTTTTAAAATTTCATAAAATTTGTTTCATGCTTTTTAAGATATTAAGACATTTAAGAACGGTCTTTATAGTAGGCAACTTTGAATTTGATATCAATTCAATCTAACTCCGGTTGATGTCTACATACTACAAATATGTGTGTATAAAAACTTAATAGACTTAAAGAGAGACATTTACTTTTTTTAGTTAAGTTACACATTGATCTTAGAGATGGAGGCTGAAGCTAAAATCAAGCAAGAATTTTTTTGAATTTCGTTTTATAAAAAAAATAAAAAGGAATAGTATTTAGGCTATCACAAAATGACTTAACCCTTTCTAGACCTACATAGAAAGAAAAAAACTCGGGATATATTAAGTTTTTTTATACTTATTTAAAGTACGAGTCGTACTCAAATATTCAAGTACGTACTTAAAGCAATCATTAATGGCATTTGTTTTTTGAAACCCAATTCCGGAATTTCTTAAAAAAGGTACAAAATTCTTAAACCAAGTAAAAACCAGATTCAACTTTTCGTTGGTAGTGCCACAATGAGAGTAAAATTACAAAGTGAGCGTTTTAATCTTATTTAGCTCATCAAAGTTTGTCGCAGACACTACAACAACACCATACAAGTAGTTAAAAAACGGTTTGCTTGTTGCGTGTAGAAACAACAAAAATAATAAAACAAGACGCAAACACATTATTTTCATGTTTAAAAAGTAAAATTGAGAACACTTGCTTTTCATTTAGTTTATATTTTCAGTTATATATGTACATTAAGGTTTTAAAGTAAAACCCATATCCAGAAAGATGCTGGTGTTTTATAATTGAAATTCTGTAAGGTGTAAAACGGGTAAGTAAATCAATCATTACAAAATTGTCCTTATAATTTAACTTCTGGTTTATTTCAAGTACGAATTCGTGATTGAAACAACTTTATAGTTCTCAAAAAAAGCGCATTTGAGATTAATTCAATCTTAGTTTTACTTAAATCAATCTCAATTTCGGATTATTTCAAGTACGAATTCGGGATTGAATATGGATAAGTTAAGTATTTCGCGATTGAAAATCCGTACTTAAATCAACCGTTCTGTATTTTGTTCAAGAAAATCCGTACTCACCGTACAATTAATACCGCTTCGGATTGATTTGAGTACGGATGGATTGACTTTTCTTTTGAGTGTACTAAGTGCTACTAACGTAAATTGATATGTAACTGTTGTGTTCGCTGGGATTTTGCCCAAAGTAGATGTTTACTTTTTTGGTTATTGTGGTTGTTATACTGTTTTTCCGGCGTCCGCGTTGCAATTACATAGTGTGTTACAAATATGTTTTGTAAAAATAAATTGTCTTTTTGTGTTGATAAATTTCGGACCCAGATGATCAAATATGACATTGACATTAACAAATATTGTGTGTAAGTTCTTGATTATGTAAATTACAAAAATGTTTTTAAATTAATTGTTTAAAATGTGTGGAGCCTAAATAAAAATTAAGGCAAATAAAAATCAATGTTTTTATTTCTACAACTCTGTTTTTAAAATCACACCAAGAACTGAACTCCAGGGAGTAAAAGTTTGGAAAATAAGAAACCTTTTCAAATATGACATTTTCAAATCATCTCATATCGATAATTGGCACTTTTAGTTGTTTAGAAAAGGTACTTCTGGTTTTACTATTTTGCTTGGTACAAATTAAAATCGCATTTAAGAAAAGTACTAGATGTAAAAGATGATAAGAAATATTTCAGGTTTTTGTGTAGAGTTTAAAGCGAAACAATTTTGCTTATTGATAAGGAAAATAATACACCAACTTTTAAATTTTTTACGAGAAATGTGAAAAATGCGACTAAATGTTTGAAAATAAAAGTATTTTATTTTTTAAAATAAAAAAATAATCATGAATAAAAAACAGGTAATAGTGCTTTATTCTGCTATGCAGAATCAATATATCCTTCACCATAGTTGAAGACGAAAGTGAAAAAGCGAAGTTAATGAATTTACAAAAACAACCTCTTTCAGTTCTAGCAATTCGAAAAAGTTTAATTAAATCAATTCAGAAAAATAAATAATTCAGAAAATCTTGTTTGGAATAGAAATGAATTAGGTCGGCTGTGTTCAAATCGTAAGAGTGATTTTAATATCTATTTGTAGGCAGGACTGAAATAAAACCATATTTATATTTTCGATTAAAAGTATTTAACAAGTTGTTCTTGATCATAAAACAAAGGTATCTGATTAAAATGTTAATGATAACTTATGGGTGGATTACAGATGACGACTGAACTGAAGTTGAGTTGCCAGCAGCAAAATACGGCAACGCCGCTCTGACAAAATATAAAATAAAACAAATTAGAGTGCTATATTCGGCTATGCCGAATCTTTAGTACCCTCCACCGACGGTTAGTATATTTCACGAGTGGGCTCTATATGATATCTTTATAAAAACTGACTTCAGCGTTAAGATTGGTTACGGTTTGGACCTATATTATTATATTAAATTTGAACTGTTTAAGCCGAACTAAAATGATTTTCAGAAGAGGAATTTTATTAAAAACATAAATTAGAATAAATTCAATACAGCAGTGAAATGAGTTCTAGCGTTTACAGAAGGGCCAGAAGTACTCAGAAGGCTGCTTAATATGGGATCTAAGGTAAATTATGGGCCGTATATCATAAAATTGCATGACATTTTTTCTGGCCATCTGAAACTAAGATGGAACAAATTTTACCGCAATATCTATATTTGCTAAGGTTTAAGGCGTATTAAATTAAGTTCCCATATGTTAACATCGATGTTTATGATCGTTTGCATCCTTATTTGCAATTGAAAAATTTGATGTAAATGGTTAGGTTAGGTTCAGAAGGGTTATGTGCCCAAGGGCACACTTCCACTCGGAGACCAGTACGGTCCATTGTGAATCCCTTCAACATGATGAAGAATAGATAAAGAAGATAGAAAAAGAGAAAGGTTAAGAAAAGAAGTATGAGGTTGATAGAGTATGCAATCCACTCTGTCCCCCCAGGATCGGTTAACGTCATCACGGAATTTCTCCCGTATCACACCATAGTAGTAACATAGGGGAGGCCTTACCCCCCTGTCCGTTACCACTAAGTCCATACTCGAACCCCCTCTCGCGAGTTCGTCCGCCACCTCATTTCCCTCAACCATGCAGTGTCCAGGTACCCAACACAGCCTCACATTGAATGCCTCCATGAGTCCACCAAGAGCATTCCTACGCCGAGCGACCAGGCACGATCGCACCGTATAATTCGTCAATGCCCTAAGCGCCGCCTGACTATCGACGTAAATTGTCACCTCAGATTCACCCACGATGTGTTCCAGTATCACCTCCGTCGCCCTCCAGATCGCTAGGATCTCAGCCTGGAAGACACTGCACTCATCGGGAAGTCTGAATGACCTCTTAACCTCGCTGTCCGCTATATATACACCGCCACCAGTGCCGGTTTCCATCTTGGATCCATCCGTAAATACTGCCCACCCCTCAAACAGTCCATTGGATCCACTCCAAACTTTTCTATCCGGGAACTCCACTGGTGGTGTTGCACCGAAGTCCAGGGTCATAGTCATATGATCCGAAATTCTCCCGAGAGAAATACCCTGATCAAGCAGACCCATCTCGTACAAGATTCTCGTGTGATCATCCCGCCTAGGTCTAACTAAGGAAGACTCGTAAAGTCTAATTAAGTTCCTAGCGGCCACACTCCTTACGTACTGCTCAATAGGTGACAGATATAGGATGTCCAGCGCTGCCTGCGGAGTGCTTCTCCTTGCCCCTGTGATGCCAAGAGATGCACTTCTTTGAACCTTGCTGAGCATCTTCCTATAGCTATCCACTCCCAACGCACCCCCCCAACAATGCATCCATAGGTAAGTATAGGCCTAACAACCGATGTGTAAATCCAGTTTACCATATCCGGCCTTAGACCCCAGTTCTTACCAATGGAGTTCCTGCATGTGTAGTATGCATTGAGTCCCCTTCTCATCCTTTCCTGAGTATTTCTCTTTGCTCCGTCCGATAGAGGTAACTCGACGCCATCTAGCACTGGCCTCCTAAATTCCTCTATCCTATACCTTCTGGTAAATAGCACCAGCTCAGTCTTCACAGGGTTAACACCCAGTCCCCTATCCTTTGCCCAAGCCGAGAGTTCGCCTAGCATCACCTGCATAATTTCCCCGATCGTGGACAAAAATTTTCCACTGACCAGCAGAACTATGTCGTCCGCATAGGCAACAACTTTCCTACCCCATGTAAATAGTAATTGTAATCTTGCGAAATTTCGGATTTTTAGAGCCAGTTTTTGACATAAGATCAGCGATTTAATTAGAACTAATCTTTGAAATTCGTTTTTGGGTAGTCGATTATTTCATTTTGTTTCCAAGTTTAAACGCCCAACGTTGGCTGTTTAAACTTGCGACAGAACTTTCAAAAGTATGAAAGGAAATATTTTTTATATTTTTTTTATTTAAAGTTTTATTAAATATTCCACCCTCAAGCTTAAATAATTATAAGTAATTATAAAATAAAGGTCAAATAAGAATAAATATCTGATTATAAATATAAATTATTATATAACACAATACAAAATTCTCGCCTTTTCTTCTTCTTTTTCACGTTAAGAACAGTAATTTGATGACAATTTTTGGTATTTGTTTTAAACTGCCATACTTATACATAAAAGTATTGTCAATTCATATGGCAATGCTAAAAGCTTTAATCTTTCACTCAAAAACGCCACAGAAGATTAAGGCTAGATTTATTTTATTATAAGATTAACAAATCTTACTATTGATCCTGGTTTAAACTCTAAGTAAAAAACCCGCTCTTAGTGTTTTCAATAAACTAAACCGTTTTTGAGTTACACAAATATATGTTGTGCCAACCTCCACCATTTTCGAAATAACGGTATACATATCTCGAAAACAAGACCTAACCTAATAAAAAGGTTAGCACCACTGGGTTCAGCGTAACCGAGTTATGTCTTGTCTGTTTTTTCAACAAGTACAGTTTTATTTTAACAGATGATATTAAAAATTCCAACAACAAATTTTCCTGCTTTTCTTCGTTGTAGTTGTCATAACCAAAATGTAAGAACTTTAAAGGTGAATTATGGCATTTTTGCATTATTCGGTGAATATTCGAGTACAGAATTTGTTTTTCTGAAAATATTTTTTACCCGTTTCCTCTTTTTACTCTCTAAGGGACAAATTTTTTATAATGCAATGTCTTAATTATGTTTTTTTTTTGTACAACAAGTAATACAAATGTATAATACTTTATTGTCTAAAGTATTATTGGAAGCAAAAAATTAATCAAATGAATAAAGAGTATTTGTTTGTTAACTGAAGTGGGAACAAAACTCATATTGTAACAAGTTTTTGATAGTATACACAAATATACATACATACATACATATTTTCTATTCACTTTTGTTAGAAAATAGACTACCAGAAAAAAGTTTCAGACTTGTTTCCATTAGAAATAGAGAGAAAAGATAAAGATATATTTGCTTGTGTCCAGAATACTTTTGGCAAACAAATTGACCAAAACAGAAAAAAACATTAGAGTTTTCAGCAAATAAATTTCTGTTTTTTAATGCATGTAAAACTATATTTTCACAAAACTACATCAATTTGTTTAAGTGACTTTTACACTGCCTGTTATAACTGTAGTCGCACTTAATATCGGTATTATAAGCATTTGAAGTAAAGTTATCTATTAAATGAATGAAGTCTCTAGACGAGTCAAAAATGTTTAACTTACTCCTCCGAAACGGCTTGACCGATTTTTATGAAATTTTGTATGTGTATTTGTTAGCTATGAGAATAGGTCATAAAGTATATTTCATGTCGGTGGAGGGCATAAAATAGGGCAAAAGAGATAAAAGCTTCCCCTACCTATATCTTCTTAACTAATCAACCGGTTTTCTTAAAATTTGGCATGCGGACACTGTAACATCTGAAACAAATAAGTTATATGGCAAAACAACGTTGGCCGGGTCAGCTAGTTATACGATAACAATAATTTATTTCTTAGGATGCCCCGATAGTACAGTTGATGGTGAGCTAATCTATCAGTCCTTGGTGTGTTTCACTACAACGGTCTGAAACACTTTTATGTTACTATTGCACGGTAAATGAAGTGACAATAACCCCAATCGATATCTTCATTAGTAAAGTATATTATTAGCTAAATACGAACATAACTATAGTGTTGAGAAATGTTCCTTTGAATTCCCAACTTATTCCAACATGTTTGTTCAATAACCAAGAGTCTTTAACATCGTATTTCCTGTCATGTCTCGTCCGGAAAAATCAGTTAAACTTAATAAAAGTTGTAGTATTATCTCAGGCTTTTATATCTTTGATGTTCATTTCGAAATATTTAACTCAGAGACATCGTGTATTTTAAAACCGAACTCCAAGCAAAGTGTAAAATTCCTTCTAGGTCCATATCATAAATATTAAACAAATTCTTAAATTTTGCTAATCCTACAATCAGTGTTCCCGGTCCATTTATTGTTCGACATATTAATAGCCATTCGTCAAAGTTTAAGCCTACAAAAGAACAAAGGTACCCCACGACCCTCAGCTACAACAATGCCCGTAAGGTGAGACCAACACGCAGAGAAAAAACATGTTTAAATATGCTCACCTCCAACAAAACTTGTTTTAAATAAAATTTTAAACATGTTATGTTTAATATAACCATATTATTGTCACCGACAACCATATTATGGTTAAATAAGTCCCCAATCAAGAAGCCACAACCATATTATGGTTGTCTCTAAACATGTTATGGTTAAATATGACAATTATATGTTTTCAAATTCACAATAGTATTTTCCTCTTTTCTAAGAGCAACATGCTATGAATGTTTGGAGGTAAATATAATATGGTTGTGGCTTCTTGATGGGGAGCTAATTTAACCATACTATGGTTGTCGGTGACAATAATATGGTTATATTAAACATAACATGCTTAAAATATCTTTAAAAATAGGTTTGTTGGAGGTGACCATATTTAAACATGTTTTTTCTCTGGGTGAAGCAAGACTGATAGAAATAAAGATTACGCCGTCCCAAAAACAAAGTTAAAAATCTTCTGTGCACGGCGGCCAAATGACGTCATGTGAAATGCATTTCTATTGACTAATAATTTTAAGGTGGTAAACTCAAGATAGTTGTTGTTTAATTGCGCTTTTTGCCTTATAAAGTGCCAAAATTTATAATAAAAAAATTCAGTAATTTTACGAACTTTAAGAATTGGCCACTCTTGCCACGGACAAACGGGAAATCATACGCATGGCCAAGTCTGTTCTTTAGGACCCTAATGATCCAAACCTTAAACTGCTCAGAAAGTTTAAGGCAATGACGGCGGTGCGGCTGTCGGCTTGAATAATTTTGATCATAAGTTTTTAATTTATCACCTAAATTAAACTAATCTACAAAAAATTCTAAAAATATTCTCCAAAGAAACCATGGATCTAAAATCAAACCCTAATCCGTGCCTCTCGACTTGAAAATTTTTTTACTTGGGTGAAAATTATTTTTCATGTAAAAAATTTTGAGTGTAGAAAAATGTAAAGTGCAAAAGAACTACCTAACTAAACAATTTTGTTAAGAAAATTCGATTTATTTTTGGAAAAAACTATTTTTCCAAACATTTATTTTTTTTTTTTTGGCAAAGGCGGGCATATACATTTTCAAGTCGAGAGGCGCGGATTAGGATTTCATTGTAGATACATGGTTTCTTCGGAGGATTTTCTTAGAATTTCATGTAGTTAACGTTTTTGCTATTAGATTTAAAAAAATATGTACGCAATTGTGAATTTGTACCTAGTGAATACATCCTAACCGACTAAAACAAGTGTTCTTTAGCAAAAGGGTTATCAGATGTGGCGATGATTAAACCCATTAAGATACACAATTTTATAATTAACTTATTTCTTTTTTTATAAGATTTTCGAAATGGAACAGTTTATGAACACAGATAAAATTATCCTTCGAATTATTTAATTAAAATTTTCAAAAAGCAATACTAAGGCGAATTCATCAGGTGATCGCATAAGAGAGAGCAGAGATGGCTGATAATTTGTATACCCTACACCGAAGGTAAAATTGTATATATAAGTTTGTCAATCCGTTTGCAATTTCTAAAATATTGATCTTAGACCCTATAAAGTACATATATGCATAATTCGGGTGCATATAAGGAGCGAAGTTGATTTAACGATGTCCGTCTGTCCGTTGAAATGGGATTTCCGAAGATCCCAGATACAATGGGAACTTAGTTGTTATATTTTTATGCTACATATAGTCCGAAATTGCTTGCTATTAGCATTCAACCTGATCGGTTAACAGATGGCTGAGATATCCGCAAAAAACCACGACTGCCCCTTATTTTACCCATAAATTCCTTGTTTTTTTTAAATTTTGTATGTACATATCTGGAAAACGGAAATAGTCACAGTTTCCTAATTGGGTACAAGCATCTTGGTTATCAATAGGCAACATCCGACAAAATGTGGGTGGGAGAATATAATTTGAGAGAATATAATTTGGCATAGGCATTGTAGTGACGTAGTTTATTTATAAAACTTGTTTATTTTTTATTTTATAAAAATGTATAATATTATCAAGTAATCTTTGTTTGAGTTTTTAAAAATTGGATTTATATACATATATGTATTTGAATTTTAATTTAATTTGGATTTTTGTTCTTGGATAATTAAAAATTATTAAAAATATTCAATAAGAATTTGATAAGATTTATTTCCTGGAAATCGAAACTACATTGGCGATCCTGCCAGGAGACTTACTAATAATTTATTCAAAAGCAAATAACTACATTCAACAGTTTAATTAAATCTTATGCAAACATTGGATTTATTGGTAAAGAATGGAAGAATCTCCGACAAAATAAGAAGGAATATATGTATCAATAAAATTTTTTAAGCTTGAATTTATTAAACTGAACCAGGGTAAATTTCAATTAAAAATAGCAGTAGAGGAAGTTAATCAAATCAACATTAATTTTTGCTGCATAAATTGTTTAATTATTATTGTTTTATTTGGAGCGGAAATCAACATTCTTATTCACAATTGGTTTCGTAAATTCTTAACACTAATCAAACTAAAGAAGTTGGATAACTTCTTTTATATCAATTTATAAAAGATAAGTCTATTATACCTTAAAAAAAATTTTTTTTTTTACATATACATATGTATATGTATATATAAATCATTTAGTTACTTTAATTATTTTAATAGTATTCGCATCTTTATTATTTTAATTCATTATTGTAAACGTCACTACTACAATTAAACATGTATAGATCTCCACCTCGGTTACCTGCAGAAGTTACTCAGGAGGCTACTAACGATACTAATGACAGAAATAACACAAATAGTTCTCTTAGGGACAATAATGCGGGAATGGAAGTTTGTGCTACATCGTTTAAACTACCATCTTTTTGGAATGAACATCCAGAAGCATGGTTTATTCATGTAGAAACTATGTTTAGAAGCAAACGAATTCAAAATGATAATACGAAATATGAACATATTATTATATCACTTCCGCAGGAAGTTATTATGTCAGTAATAGATATAGTACAGAATCCACCATTGGAAATCGTTATATTGTTTTAAAAAACAAACTTTTAGAACGTCACTCTTTAAGTGAACAGAGAAAACTTGATAAACTTCTTACTGACTCAGTGATTGGAGACCGAAAACCTTCAGAATTTTATAGGTGTCTTCTACAATTAGCTGGTCGTAATATAGACCCTGAATTTCTCAAAAATTTGTGGCTTAGGAAACTTCCGAAAACTCTTAATATAGCCCTTGTCGGTTCTAATGTCGTTAACACCGAAGATTTATTAAAATTAGCAGACAGTATTTGGGAGGTATCTAATAAAACTGAAATTTATAATATAGAACCAGGTCATTCTATTCCAAAGCATTCAAATATAGATACAGTTGTAGAAAATTTGGTAAAAGTTACTTCTGCAATGTGTGAACAATTTAATAAGTTGTCGTTAGAAATTTCAGAAGTTAAAAATTCTATGGGAAATTTTCAGCCTAGATATTCTAGTCGCAGTAGAAGCAGATCTAGAAACAGTCAATCTAAGCAAGAGTGGTTTTGTTATTATCATTACCGATTTGGGAATAAAGCTAGGAAATGTGTTCAACCATGTTCGTATACGGGAAATAATCAGGGAAACTAAATACTCCTGTTGTTATGACGACTAACAATGGGTTAGATAAATCAACACGTCGTCTCTTTGTATACGATATTGAAAATAAGTTAAAATTTCTTATTGACAGTGGAGCAGAAATTTCAGTAATACCAGCATCTACATTTAAACAATTTGCTCGTACTTCAGATATTGTTTTGACTGCAGCAAATGGAAGTTGCATTAAAACATTTGGTACTAAAATTTTAAAAATAAACTTAGGTCTACGAAGAGATTTTACATTTGTTTTTACTATTGCCAATATTAATCGACCAATTATAGGAGCAGATTTTTTTGACAAAATTTGGGCTGTTGATTGATCTAGGAAATAAGAAATTGATTGATCCTGTTACTAATTTATCAGTGAATACAATTGAAGCTTATAGTAAGATTTCTCTTCCGAAGATTTTTTAGTAGATAACAAATATATAAAGATTTTAAAGAACTATCCATCTATCACTGCTGCTCCGGATTATAACAAAGTAGTCAAACACTCTACGGTACATAAAATTGACACTTCTGGTCCACTTCCATTTTCAAAAGCTAGGCGGCTTGATACAGTTAAATATAAAATAGCAAAAAATGAATTTGAAATTTTAGTTAAGTCAGGAATTTGTCGACCATCAAGTTCTCATGTAGCTTCGCCATTACATCTTGTACCTAAGAAAGAACCAAATGACTGGCGTCCTTGTGGAGACTATAGAAGATTAAATGTTGTAACTATACCTGACCGATATCCCCTACCTCACATTCAGGACATTAACATTGATTTAAGGGATAAGACTATTTTTTTCAAAATTAGATTTAGTTCGAGCATATCATCAGATTCCAGTAGCAGAATGTGATATACCAAAAACTGCAATTACTACACCTTTTGGATTATTTGAATTTGTGAGAATGCCTTTTGGTCTTAGAAATGCGGCTCAAACGTTTCAACGTTTTATTAATGAGGTTTTAGCTGATTTAGATTTTGTTTTTGCATATTTGGATGATGTTCTTATAACTAGTAGGGATGAAGAACAGCACTGTGAGCATTTAAACATAATTTTTGAAAGATTATCTAAGTACGGTCTAAATATTAAAATGTCTAAATGTATTTTTGGAGCAACAGATATAGATTTTTTGGGATATAATATTTCTTATGAAGGAATCAAACCATCTAATGTTAAAGTTAAGGCAATTCAGGACTATGAAAAACCGAAGTCAGTAAAACAGTTACAAAAGTTTATAGGCATGGTTAATTACTATCATAGATACATTCCTAAAATAGCTGAGTTGCTCAGTCCAATTCATCAAATGTTAAATAAGGCCATTAGAAATAAAAGTAAAGTATTATATTGGTTTGACAAAGCAGAGAAAGCATTTACAAATATAAAAAACAGTTTTTCTAAAAATAGAATGCTTAATCATTTTCATAGGGATGCAACACTCTCATTAATGGTTGATGCTTCAAATGTAGCAATGGGAGGAGTTTTACAACAGAAAATTAGTGATACAATCGAGCCACTTGCGTTTTATTCAAGGAAGCTTTCACCTTGTGAGATGAAATATAGGTCATTTGATAGAGAATTATTGGCAGTATTTTTGAATATAAAGCACTTTAGACATATTTTAGAAGGAAGAGTATTTATCGTATACACAGATCACAAACCGCTTACACAAGTTATTAATTCACAAGTTGAACGTAGTCCGCGACAGTCACGTCATTTAGAGTATATTGCGCAATTTACGAATGACATACGTTATATTAAAGGTGAGGACAATGTTGTCGCAGATGCCCTTTCGAGAGTCCCTGAAATAGATTCGATTAAAATTGGTACCTTTTATGTAATTCAATTGTCCAAAGAACAAGAAAAAGATTTATTTTTGCAGAATCTTATAAGTAACGTAGATAATCTTTACAAGTTTAAAAAAGTTTTAGTACCAGAATATAATGTTTTTATTTGGTGCGAGCAGTCAGGAATTAAATTGCGTCCATATATTCCGCAAAGTTTAAGAAAGATAGCTTTTGAGAAATTACATAAAATTTCTCATCCGGGAACTAGAGCTTCAAGGAAATTAATTACGTCTCGTTATTTCTGGCCTTCTACGAACACAGATATAAATCAATGGGTTACTAATTGTTTAGATTGTCAAAAAGCTAAGGTTCATAGACATATTAAATCTAAAACAGAAGTGATTAAAATTCCAGATGGAAGATTTACACATTTGCATATAGATATCGTTGGCCCTCTTCCAATATCAAATGGTTTTCGATATATTTTAACTATAATCGATAAAACTACTCGTTGGCCGGAAGCATATCCTTTAAAAGATATTACTGCTAAGACTGTAGCTTTTACATTTTTAAAAGAATATGTGTCTAGATTTGGTGTTCCAAAACAGATTACAAGTGACCAAGGCAAGCAATTTACATCGTCTATATTCAATGAATTAACAAATGTGTTAGGTATTAACAAAATTGTAACTACTGCTTATCATCCACAGTCGAATGGAACGGTAGAACGTTTCCATCGGCAATTAAAAGCATCTATCTTGCCCGGGGAGATTCAACTAATTGGTCTCATGAATTACCTATAGTTTTATTGGGTTTGCGGTCTACAGTCAAAGAAGATATTAAAGCATCAGCAGCAGAAATGGTTTATGGACAATGTTTACGATTGCCTGGAGAACTAGTGGTGGATTCGGGACTTGATTTTAATAATACTGAATTTTTGAACAAAATAGGAAAATATTTTTCAAATGTTCGTTGTGATATTTCTCATCATAAAAATAATATGAAAACGTATATTCCCAAGCATATTGAGGACTGTAAATATGTTTTTGTAAGGGCTGACTCAAATAAATTTGGCTTTTGTTGTCCATATGACGGACCTTTTGAGGTGATGGGAAAAAAATCAAAATTTTTTAAAATTAAAGTAAATTCTTTGATAAAGACTGTTGCAATTGACAGACTAAAACCAGCTTTTATTGAAGATAGTGTTCTGCACACAGAGAAAAAAAAGAAAACAGTAACTTTCGCGTTTAATGAAGTTTTTGTTTTGAAAAGGGGGGTAATGTAGTGACGTAGTTTATTTATAAAACTTGTTTATTTTTTATTTTATAAAAATGTATAATATTATCAAGTAATCTTTGTTTGAGTTTTTAAAAATTGGATTTATATACATATATGTATTTGAATTTTAATTTAATTTGGATTTTTGTTCTTGGATAATTAAAAATTATTAAAAATATTCAATAAGAATTTGATAAGATTTATTTCCTGGATATCGAAACTACAGCATTATAGATTTCTGTATATCTGAAGAGAAACAAGAGCCAAAATTTTCAAGCTATCCATATCCATAGATAACATCTGAAAAAAGGTGTGCGTGATTGAAGCAGTGGGCGTTACACAAAATAGATTTATTTACATATATCTAAAGACGGTAATAGAAATGTTTCCAAATTTGGTACACATAGCTACACTCATAAAATTCGTTTTCCGTACTGTTAAAATTGAATAAAAATGTAGTTATTTTACGAATAACAACTTTATTTTTCAACATTTATGTTTGTTATTCAAAAAACCAACTACCAAAAAAAAATGTTTTTTCGTATTTTTTTGTGAAGTAGTTTGATTTTTGTCGGTTAAAATATATTTTCTAAAAGTAAAAACTATTAAATTTTAAGGAATATGCAGTATAATAAATAAACAATTTTAAAATGAATGTAAAAATCATTTCTTTTAAATGAAATATTAAGTTGTTTAAAATGAATTTTCAGACATTTTTCCTTTCACGTAATTTCTTGTGCGTTTTGATTAAAAATTCAGTAAGAACTTAAACAATAGTTAGCATTTATTTGAGTTTTATCAACACTGCAAATAAAATTTCGATACGTTTAGTATCGAATAAAGCAATTAGAAATTAAATTGCTTTTGAACCAAAAAAATATTCGATCGCGACTGCCAGATATAAGCTCCCTGCTTGTTTGCCCTTAAACAAAGTTAAACTCAGTGTGCATACTGGGAAAATTCAATATTGTGTATTTTGAAGATGAAATGAATTTTCAAGATTCAACGTAAAATGTACTACAATCGAAGAACACTACTGAAAAATAAAATATAAAAAGTTTTTCTTATATAAAACTTCTATTTTTTTTATTTGCCAAAATATAAATTTGGTGATTTTTATTACAATATTTGGCAATGATGCTGAAAAAGAATATGAAAACCCTGTTTAGCAATGACCTAAATATTTACAGTAGCTGCTATTAAATACATATGTACATATAAATTTAGTTGTATGTATAAGTAGAATATGGTCGAACAGGACTGAATAGATAAAATCAGATATTTTGGTTGCAATGTTATATAATTCTTTAACAACCTTGCTGCCTTGATATCTGGGGTCATTGAAAATTAAATTTTTAAGTTAAGTAAATAATTAAACTTCAAGTTTTGTTTTTTAGTGATATGTAGGGATGCGATTTCCATGTTTGTCGATAGTCTAAGAACGATGTCGATTAATTTTCTTTCCGAATCATTAAATTTGCGCTAAAATGGCATCGATTTGTTTTTGCATATTGTTGCATATTTTGGTGAAAATTCATATTTTTGCATATTTAGGGTTTTAATGCATATTTTTGCGTACTTTGACATTTTTGAGGGATTTTTTTTTAATTTTCATATTATAAAAAAAGTTCTTAAACAAATTTTAAGATTTGTCTTCCAAAAAAAATTTAAAATCAATAAATAGATTTTTTGAGATTTGCTTTAAATACAAGATTTTCATGATTTCAACAAAAGGTCCTTATCTTTTAAACGATGCAGCACCTTACATTCTTCTAAAATGTTTTATCCAAAACTGTTACAAGTTATTTGCTTGACACATGGGTTATACCGCTTTGCAGAGGAAATTAAAAGTTAATTCGATAATATTTAAATTTTTAATGAAATATTTTCCATGATTCCCCTTCCTATGCAGCCAGTAGTAAGAAGATGAAGGCCTGTCAAGACGCTTTTTTGTAATAAATAATTGTAATAAAAAAACCTTGAAACTAATAATGTGGAAGGAAGAGTAAACTCGACTAATTAAAAAAATCCAAAACGTTTTGCAAAAAAATTAAGGATTTTAAAAATAAAATAAATTTAAAATATTTTTGATCTGAAATCAAAGTGGGATCTGAAAATAAATTTTTTCAAAATGCATTGGTGTTTTTCAAGTAGATGACAAAGTTTTACTGTTAATAAAACAGTACTTATTTATTTAAACAATTAAAAATTTTAATTAGTTCTTTAATTTGTTTAAAGATTTTTATATAACAAATTACAAAATACTGAATTTTTTATATTTTTGTTTTTAGTAAAATTAAAAAAACAATTTTTTATGGAAATTTTTCAAGTTTTTAGAGCATTTTTTATTTTTTAGGGCATATTTTAGGTTTTTAAGTGCATATTTTAAGCGTATATTTTTGATTTTAAAGTGCATGAAAATCTCATTCCTAGCGATATGTTAAAATATTGTCTAAAACTTTGACCGATTTATTCTATATCTTTCCCACTATTACATATTTATAGTTATCTTTACAAATTGAGGGCAATTTTTACTACTTCATACATAAATAAACATTGTAGATGTATTTTAAATTCCCAGGCATGAAAAAATCCTTGTTCGTTTTATTTATATTTTAAAATCTTCTTCTGAAGCTGTAGCTCAATTTGTATAATTTTGTGGTTGTAGTTGTTGTATTAAATTTTATTTAAGTTTTCCTTGTTTATCTCATTTTCTCATAAAATAAAATAGTTGCTTGAAAATGTGCAAAATTTAATATTTATTATGGAAAATATGGTTAAAATAAGTGTTGAAAATGGATAGAGAAAAACATTTAGTGGGGCCAAAAAGATTCAGAACAAGCAAAATCTTCAGATTTTATTCTACTTTATTCAAGTTTGAAACATTTTGCAGCATAAGACCTGCAAATTATGAAATGCATACAAGCGATTAATATTGAATTTTCATGGTGAAAACTTTAGATTTGTATCTTATTTTAGACTATCTATCTTTAAAAAAGATATACGTATATTAACTGACAGCAAGGCTGCCCTTGCTTCCCTAGCGGGTGTCTATACGACATCTAGGTTATCTGTAGAATGTCGGATGTCTTTGGATGAGATTGCGAAACAATTAAGGGTAACGCTTATTTGTATAAGCAGATGAGCTGGCCAAACAAGGTGGTCGCATGGATGATGCATGCATTGACCAATTCATTGGCCTTCCAATGGCTCACTGTAAATCACTTATAGAACGCGAGTCTTATAGAGTTGCGCAGACGCGGTAGACCTGTGAATCCACCTGCTCGATATCCAGGGCCCTTTGGCCTGGATATGATGGACGGAGAACTAGCTCTCTACTTGGGTTCAGTAGGGACCATATTAGGACGGTGATATCTGTTGTAACTGGGCACTGGCCGGAGGGGACTCATGCTGGAAGAATGGGTCTGGAATTTAACGACTACTGTAGAAGTTGTCAGAACGAGGAGGAAGAGGAGACTGTGCTTCACTTTCTCTGTCATTGCCCTGGATTGCGGCGCATTAGGGGGGAATGCCTGGGGGAACCGGTGTTTGCCTGCTTGGAGGATCTATCTGGGATGGAACTAAAATCGCTCCTTCTCTTCACTAGGAAGACGAGGTGGTTGGACTTTGCAGTGACGCCATCTGAGTAACTGCTCTAAGGGATGGGCATTGGCGCAGGGTATCACAAAGGGACCGATAAAGGACCCAAGTGAGGTGTCCTTTGATGGCTTCCCATGGAACCTTACCTATCTTTAAAAAATAATTTATCTTAAAATTATCTTTTTAAGAAGAGAAACACTAAGGGCCATTATTATAACTTGGCGTTAGCTGTTAACCGGCAGATGACAGATAACACATTACTATCTGCCAATTTAATCTAAATTTTAGCTTACTTCCAGGTTTAATAATGGCCCTAAAAGTATCCACGTCAAAAGTTGCACTTTTGCGAAAAATCAAAATCGCGAAGGCATAACAACAACTACATAGACAATTATTTCGCACAAACGAATCTCTTTATTATAAGATCAGTTGCATTTTGTTAATAGTTTGGAAATCTATATATGAGAGCTTTACCCCTTTATGCAAAACAAGTTAAAGTTCACATTAGTTAACGAACACATAAAAACCCATTCAATTTTGCTGGACTTAAAGTGTTGATTAACTAATGTGAACTTTAACTTTTTTTGCATAAAGGGGTTAGTTTTTATATTAGATCCTTTATGTGTAATGAGAGTTGTACAACATACTTTGATTGATTATAAACTTTGTTATAGAAGAATATTACAAAACAAAGTTTAATACATTTTAAGCTGCATTTTTACGTTTGTCGTGTTAAAAATATCATTATGATTTAATATATTTAAATTATGCAAACATATTTTTCTATTCACTACAATATTTAATTTGAATGTGTGTTAGTTTAACTTATTTTATTTTGTATATTAAATTATTAATTTAAACCAAAATTAAAAACAATTTCATTAAAAAAACTAACCTTGTTTATATGTTGAAAAAGCTAAATATTCTAAGATGTCTGCTTTCGTAAATGGCAAAGTACGATTTCTGGGTTCATCTGTCATTCTAGTCATGGCTTCATTCATCCACAAAACAGTATGATAGTAATCATGATTGACATATGACTGCCGTCCCAATTCGAAACAATCATCGGATGACATTTCCGTACTGAAGACAACAAAAATCAAAAGATATTTTAATAAAATTATTTACAATAGTTATGCTGGGCCTTTGAGATCTCATTTAAACTAAGTTTAGTTAATCTGAAAACAGATCTGCAAATTTTGACGGAACAGCTACGTTTTGCAAAAAATATTGGTATTTAATGAAATGAAAAAATTACATTTCGCAAGAAAAATCCGAGTTTAAGACTACGTTAAACTAAGTTTTAACTTAATCCACGTCTTAAAACCCCGTTCTTAGTTGATAGGTTTAAATAAAAACCCCCGTATTTATAAACGTTTATTAAGGCAAATTTTCATATAAAATTTGTTTTGTAAACTTTTATTAAATTTAAAACATTTTTAAAAATACGGGCGAAAGTCTTTATTTAATAGTAAGCTTAAACTCTCACCTGTATTGTATGCCATTAAGTTCACCTTTGGCCAAACTTGAAGTATCTAGATTGTAAGTATCTTGCAGACGCATTAGGGCTACTGCTGCCCCATTCAAATCTTCATCGGAGGGAAATTTCAAAATGTTACGGTATTTTGTTATATTGGTAAGAAAATCTGTAACCAAATGTGTAAATAATTTTAATAAATCTTTTGTCTCATAAATATTAGGTAATGTCTTACCTCCTCCGACGTCATGGGTCATAAGATTCTCCACTTGTTTCCAATCTGTGGTCAACCTTTTTGTTAGTAAATAGGCATTGATAGGATTTGAAACATAATTAGAAATATCTATAGCTGCTTCAGCATGTTCTCTTTGGTATTCAAGCATTTTTCTAAAAATGAAAAAAAATTTTAAAAACTAAAATTAGTTCAGTAATTAAGCAGATTTAGTAACGTATTTCGTCAGTTTATTGAATCCCTTAAATATATTTATGTCAAATCCCAATTCAAGTTCAAGTTTTCCCCACAAGTAAAAAGAATGTAAAAAAATTGTAATTTCTTTTGTAATCTACCTACTGTTAATCTTAGAACCCCATTAGAACGGGAGTAAATATAAGGATGACCGACTGCCCCGAAGTTGTTAAAATTGTTTTTTTTTTTTTTTAATTCTAGTAAGTTTGCGATGTGTGTGAAGATAAATTCGAATATAAAGTGTGTTTTTTTAGAGTGTCACAACTTTACCCATTTAACAGCTGATAGTTGGTTATTGTTTAGTTTGCTTTGAAATTTCATTATGAATCCACTTACACCAGAGCAACGCGTGCAAATTGTTGAAATCTTTAATCAAAATAATTGTTCTATTCGTCAAACTCATCGTACAATTCTTCCTTTTTATGAAGCACACACTCATCCATCAGAGCAGCTAATTCGAAGAACAATAGATCGTGTTCGGACCCCGTGCATCCCGTGAGAAGTCGAACAGTGCGCACTGAAGAAGCTGTAGCCGCTGTACATGCAAGCATTAAAGATGATTCTAATAAATCAGTTCGTCGCTGTTCATAGCAACTAGGATTGTATCCTTCCACTTTATGAAAGATTTTACGAAAGGATCTGGGCTGAAAAGCTTTCAAGATTCAACTTGTGCAGGAATTAAAGCCAAACGACCATCGTATGCGCCGCCAATTCGGCGAATGGGCTGAAGCACAAATTTATATTGATTTTGAATTTCCATTCAAAATTTTATTTTCCGATCAAGCACATTTCTGGTTGAATGGGTACGTAAATGAGCAGAATTGACGCAATTGGAGCTTTTGTCGAAATTACATCCACAGAAAATTACTGTTCATGTAATTCTTCAAAAACGATAATGGTCAGAATGTTACTGTCAATGGTGAACGGTATAGGAACATGATTTGAAATTTTTTCGTACCTCAATTACGTGGCATTAATCTTGCTGATATGTGATTTAAACAGGACGGAGCCACATGCCACAAAGAGGGCGCCACCAAGAACGTGTGTTTCAACCCCATTGGATTATTTCCTTTGGGGTTATGTTAAGTCCTTGTCTAAGTCGATAAACCACAAACAATTGAACAGCCCGAAATTAACATTCATGGAAATTAACATGATATTTAAACATTAATTCCATAAAATTTTCTTTCCAATAAAGCCCGTTTCATTGATATTAAAAATATACATATTTCCTTGTTTTATTAAAAGCTTTAACATCAATGTCAAAAAGTCTTTGTAAAATTGTAACGAAAATATCTTTGTTAGAAGGAAAAAAATCCTTGCATCAATGATTTAATCTTTAAACAAGCAAATGGTGCGTCTTCAACACAAACGACTAAAATTCTTTGAAGTTTAATCAAAGAAATTATCTTTTCCGTAAAGATAAAATATTTGCTACAACGATTAATTTCTTTGCTAACAAGGGATTGAAAAACGTATTTAAAATTAAAGAATTCTCTTTGTTAGAAGGGAAAAATCCTTGCATCAATGATTTATTCTTTAAAAAAGCAAATGGTGCGTCTTCAACACAAACGACTAAAATTCTTTGAAGTTTAATCAAAGAAATTATCTTTTCCGTAAAGATAAAATATTTGCTACAACGATTAATTTCTTTGCTAACAAGGGATTGAAAAACGTATTTAAAATTAAAGAATTCTCTTTGTTTTTTTAAAGCTAAGCATCCATGCTACAAAGACAAAGTCTGTAACTTTAAAGAATTTTGTCTTCAATGCATAAGTGAACATGGTTGCTTGTTCACACATGCGCGGTAACAAAAAAAATAAAGATAAAGTCTGTATCTTTAAAGAATTTAGTCTTCAAAGTTAAATTTGTATACGAATGCATAACGAAACAAGTGTAGCCGATTGAATTCAATATACATATGTACATATGTAAAAAATAAAAAGAATTGTTTTCGTGGTTGTCATTAACTGTAAGTCAGTCGATAGGAACGCTCAATTGTACATGTGCGCCTTGTCTTTGTTTTTTCTTTTTCGTCAGAGATTTAATATGTAATTTTAATATAAATTGAAGTGTTGTGTTTTTTTTAAATATATTATAATAACAATTTAAAATATATAATAATAACAATATAAAAATAATAAAAAACGCTCAATCGTCGTGGCAGCGCTTGACCTTTTTCAATATACTTATAACTATTAGTGGGTGAAAAGTAAATAAAAGGTAGGTTAATTAAAAAAATTACAAATTAAGTGAAGTGTTGTGTTTTTTCTAATTATATGAAAATATTTGGTCACACGCATTTGATCAATATTTGTTTTTTTGAAGGCTTATGCCCAATTTTCAGTTTAAAACACATTTATTTTTAAAATCGTTTTAAATACAAAATTCTCTTCTTCACTAAAAACTTAAGTGGAACTTAAGTCACCGATGTGGTACACTTAATTTCAACTTAAGTTTCCATTGTAATATTTTAGCAAGGTGGCCTCAATATCACAACAATACAACAACAACAGACAAAGCATTAACAGTCATCTGTTTTTTCAGACCACCTTGTAAATAAATACACTTGTTTATATTTTTTTTTTTGGTATTTAGTAGTGCTACCATACTTTAATCTTAAATAAATAAGACTTTTCAAATAAAACTCAAAAACCCAATCTGTATTTAAATACGATTTAAGTTTTTATGACAATTAACTTAATAAAGATTTAATTACAATCCTGAAAATTGGGCATTCGACTATTTGATGCTATTTCATGTGAATTCTTATATTTGCTTTCTGATCTTTTTTTATTTGTGTTGTTTTCATTTTTGCTTGCTGGCGGCGCGTCGCTAGCTGCGTAATTATGTGTGTGTTTTGTTAGTTGAATTTCGACTGCTGCTGGCGCTCCTAGTTTAATTTAATCACAAAAACTGAATCAAGTTACATAGTTCTAGAAAAATTATGTGGTAAAATTCTTAAGTTATTTTACTTTTTGAAAAATATTCATTCCTTCTAAAGATCACTTTAACCCTCTAAAAAACAAATGTTGTGATTTATGTTTTGGCATACAATTATTTCTATGGCAAAGGAAAAATACTAAGAAACATACCTCAAATTTTAAGATTTATTTTACCTTTACATGATATTTAATTCTTTTTTAGAAATGGAAGCTGAACTTGAAAGTTTACTCCGTGAGTGGGGCATCGATGATGAAGGAATCAAAATTTTTTCGGAAAGCGGTATTTCTACGATCAATGTATTAAAAATGATGCGCTCCTGTGACATAAATGAAATTTTCATAAACCGATGTGACATAAACCGCAAAATTATATTTCGCTACCATTTGCAAAAATGGCGTTTACAAAATAATGTAAGTATAGGGTGATAGTTTATTAATTAATTATTTATTTGTTAACTATCGTGGCGTAATAATAATTTTTTCTGTTTCTGTTTTTCTTCAGTTTGATGCAATATCTTGCTGCGGTAGCGACAAAACAGTGACAAATAGCAGCTCAACAATTTCTGATTGGTTGCAAAATGATTGTGAGTCAACATTTGATTTAAAAGAAGTGCTTTCAACATCTGTTGCTGGACAAGATGTGCTACAAAAATATGAATCAAAAATCTACCTAAACGAACAAGATCAGTCGGCAATTTCACGAATTATTGTCGATTACTTCATACTCAAAAATATCAAAATGCAGCCGAGGCACATGCTAATGGTTTCCAAGTCCATAGTGGCATTATTTCCAACTGAAGTTGAATCAACTTACTATATACGCAGACAAAATAAAAAAAAACCATCCGGAAAAATATTTGACAGGTACTTCAATTCCATGTACAAGCGAAAGCCATTAAAAACGCCAACAAAAAATATTAAGCTTGAGACTGTTGAGGCAGTGCAAGATGAATGCAATTATGTAGAGTTGATCAAAAAAAAATTTTTTTTAATTCATAATCAGCCATCCAATCTCCTCGACATATGGAAAGAAACACGCGAACTCCGAATGAAGGAACAAAGAGAAAACCTCAGCAATATTTTTAACAATTGGCCAAGGTATAAGGATCCCATTGGTTGCGACCTTATCAATGTAGATTTTGCCTGGCTTTTCCCTGGCAAGGAAAATAATCTTTTCAATAAAATAGCTCAACTTGAAGCAGATATGTGTGATCTCATATTCCCTACACACATTAAGGATAAGCTAAATTTAAATTACTTTGAAAAAACAAAAGAAAAAAATATGCAAACAGGTGCGTACGCAAGCAAACCGATATTCTGCATAGTTTTTAAAACCCAATAGACATTTTATCTAATTTTTATTTTTATATTTTTTTTTGCAGATTCAATTCATTTTTATCTCTTTTATTTGCTTCATGCTGTTATTTTGCCTCCACGTTTGAGCAATACATGCAAGCCATCAATTTCCGATGCACAACACGACATGATCATCCATTTAAATAACATCAATAACATACAACAAAAACTGGACGAATTACGGGAAGACGCAATTTATGAAAAAGTAAGAGCACAACCCAAAATAATAGCCATAGGTGACACAATTGAAAATTTAAAAGAATTTTACATTTATTTAGACGGCAATAGATATAAAGTTCCAACATTGGTAAGCGCTATCGACTTAGTTATTAAATGCTGTTTTGTGTTCAACTTAGAATATTCAGCAAAAAGTAAATATGTGTGGATTTTTTTGCAGGAGTATATATATGAAATTCCTTCAAATGAAAAAATTGCAAAAATAGGAACATTTATAAATAAACTCAGAAAATGAATAAAAACAACATGTTGTCACCGAAATCCATGCATATTTGCTTTATATGTCAAAATTCTTACCAATGTTCAGAAAATTTTCTTTCTCATTTAAAATCTTATCACAAAACACCAAATACTTTTCAATATCAATGCAAGTATGAGTTGTGTCAACAAAGATTTCAAAATTTTTTTAAGTTTAAGAAACATATTGAAAAGCACAATTGCATTGTCATAAATCAAAGTAATGACGCTGTTGCCATTGAACCATCTCCAAACAAAAAACAAAAAAGCGAATTACCACATTGTTCACAAAATACAATAAATAGTTCTATGGATAATGAAATCAATTTAGTTTATTTAAAAAAAAATATATTGAAAAAAACATTATAAGATTTGTTTTAAGCTTTCATGCTAAATCAAACATTGTTACAAAAAATATTCCAGAAATATTGAAAAATGTAAAAGATTCTGTTTTTGCTCCACTTTTAGACTCATACAAGCAATTTACTCCTTTTATTATGCCCGAAAAACGAAAGGCTTTCGATGAGCTTAATGCATATGCTGAAGATATATTTAGAAATATTGATAATGAATTTAAGCTTTTGAAATATTTGCAATTACAAAATATATACAAACAGCCGCAACTCTATTCTATTAGTTGTCAGCTAGATGAGGTTTTTATTAATGGCTACCCAACTATCAAAGAAAATACAGTAAACGGATCTCTATGTGACATAAAATTTAAAATAATATCATTTTTTGAGTCCCCTGGTGTATTAAGAAACACGATTGAAAATATCAACAACATAAATTTATCCAATAAAAAAAATCACTTCATCAAAGGCGAATTTTGGAAATCACTAAATAATGTTTATCCAAACAAAATAATTTTTCCAATTTTTATCTATTTTGATTCGTTCCAAGTAAACGATGCACTTGGCTCTCATCCACAATCGATTTGTGGCATTTCCTACACAATTCCTATTATTGCACAGCATCATTTATTACATTTGAATAATATATTTGTTGCCGGTTTCGTCAATTCTGAAGATTTCAAAAATTTTGGCAACAAATTAACTCTTCAGCGACTAATAGAAGTTTTTCAAGATCTAGCTGAAAATGGTATAGATATGTATATTAGACCGGGTCGACCTCCATACAAAAAAAAAAGTTGTGCCAGTCACCCCCTAGAATGAAAGATATGTTAATGAAGTTTCTAAAACAGAAAAAAAATTTTTTTTGCCACGCCCAAAACTACAGCACTTTTGGTTTTTTATATGTAGCGCTGTCATTTAAAGTCCGATCTTATTATATCACATATCGTTGTTCATGGGTTGACAGTGGCTTCATTTTTGCCTTTGGTGACTTTTCAATCCGACATCAAACTCTGGGCGCCACTAATGGCATCTCGGATACTTCCCCCAAATGTAAATTTTTTTAAACGTGCCAAGAAAGTCCTTGAAAAATTAAGTATGTCTAGCTTTTATTATACTCACTTTTATGCCACGCCTAAAAATTGAGCCCATTTTTTCCTTTTCACATACATATTACATTAAACCAGGTAGAAGCCAATAAAAAAAACAAAAACATTTTCATAATTCATGCTCTAGAATAAAAGGTTTAGTTTGAAAAACTTTAAAAAAATGGTTTTTGCCACGCCCTAAATTACAGCCCTTTTTGTTTTATATATATAGCATCGTTATTTACAGTCCAATCTCATCGTATTGTATATCATTGTTAACGGCTAGAATATGAATTTATTTTTAGAATTTCCATGTCATTCTCAAAATACGGAACGTTTTGTGCGTGTAGTTAGTGAATCCGCAAGCAAAGTAACTGATGAGCGAATGGGCGAATGGGCTATATTTTTGCTAAGATAAGAAGTCGAGAGAAGTACAGCTACCTTGAGTCTCGTAAAGATTTACGTACACCAACTATCTAATTTATAATTTTCATATGTGTATTTTGTTAAGCATTCATTTGTATGTATGTAATTAGTTTTGTACTTTTTTGTTTCCAGAATAATGCAATTTCTTTCTTTTTTTTAAGTTCTTGTTTTAACTATGCGCCAAGGTTTCATAATTAGCATTATGTTTTCTTTTAGAAATGTCTTTATTTAGATTTTGAAATAAATATTATTATTTGTTGTATTGAGTATTAAAAAGTGAATTACTATGAAGCAGTTTCAGACAACTTTCACAGTACAAACACCGAAATTAAAAAAATTTCTTCTACAATACAAGCAGGGCTGGGCAGTATTTGAAATACATGTATTTGAAATACGTATTTAAAATACAAATACGTATTTTGTATTTGTATTTTAAATACATGACGTGCAAGTATTTTGTATTTTGTATTTTAAATACGTGTCCAGCAAGTATTTTGTATTTTAAATACATACAATAAATAGAAGTAGTTTGTATTTTGTATTTTAAATACATAAAAAATGGGAGTATTTTGTAATTTAAAAACATAGTTTACAAAATATATTTTTCAGTTTATTTAGGATTGTTTGCATTATGATCTACCAAAAACTAGAATCGCTAAAGAACGTATCAGAAGTAGAAGCACCAGTAAAGAAGACGATGATTTTGTTATTTTCGTAGATAGGGATGATGGTGAGCTAGGACATCAAATTTGGAATTGGAATTTGTCAGTTTCCTCAGTGACAAGAGCAAAGACATTATTACTCTTGACAGCTATCCAAATATAAAAAGAGTATAATAGAATTTAATACAAGTTTGTGCTCATCAGGACCTGTAGAAAGATTTTTTGCTTCAGAAGGATTTATTTTTTCTTCAACAAGAAACTGTTTTATGCTACATTCAAAAATCTGATATTTATGAAAGGAAACAATTGTTTTGTTAATTAGTTTTATCTAATTTATTTTGATTTGAATAAAAATAGATTATTTCGTATTTTAAATACATACAGGTACATAACGTGAAAGTATTTTGTATTTGAAATACGTACAATAAATGGAAGTATTTTGTATTTTGTATTTTAAATACATACAGATGTGTAAATATTTTGTATTTTAAATACATAACCTGAAAGTATTTTGTATTTTGTATTTTAAATACATGACCAGCAAGTATTTTGTATTTTAAATACCGCAAACCATGTATTTTGCCCAACACTGAATACAAGTCATGCAAATATACGCGATATTTTTTGATGATATTACAAGGGGCGATGTAATTGCTATGTGAGGAAATTATAAAGGAACATAATTAAAGTGCGTGTGTAAAAAGTAAGTATTTAAAAAACTTTACTTACAAATAATCAGAAGGGGTTTTCTTCTATTTATAAAAATTTAACATAAGAACGGAATGAACTCAGTTATAATAATTATCATAGAAAAGCACTAAATACAAAAATTAACCCATATTCAAGCAATGATATACAATACGATGAGATTGGTGATGCAATATATGTGTATAAAACAGAAATGGCTGCATTTTAGGGCGTGGTAAAAAAATTTTGTAAGCTCTTGAAATTTAATATATGTATATGACTTTGTGATGTCGATGGTGGATATTTTTTTTATTGGCTTCTACCTGGTTTAATGTAATATGTTTGTGAAAAAGAAAAAAGGGGCTCAATTTTAAGGCGTGGCATAAAAGTGAGTATAATAAAAGCTAGAAATACTTAGTTTTTCAAAGACTTTCTTGGCACGTTTAAAAAAATTTACATTTGGGGGAAGTATCCGAGATGCCATTAGTGGCGCCCAGAGTTTGATGTCGGATTGAAAAGTCACCAAAGGCAAAAATGAAGCCACTGTCAACCCATGAACAACGATATGTGATATAATAAGATCGGACTTTAAATGACAGCGCTACATATAAAAAACCAAAAGTGCTGTATTTGGGGCGTGGCAAAAAAAAAATTGTTTCTGTTTTAGAAACTTCATTAACATATCTTTCATTCTAGGGGGTGATTGGCACAACTTTTTTTGCGACCCCCCCTAATGGATATGCTATGAGAATGAGCAAATAAAACTTTATTTTTTATTGGCTCAAATCTTAGGAGATAACCTTGGTCTCAACGAAGTTTTGGGCTATACCAAAAGTTTTAACAGTAATAGATATTGTAGAATTTGCATCAGAACCAAAATGGAATGCCAAAATGATTATTCTGAAAAAATAGACTATATTCGCGACAAAAACATGTATTCTAAAGAATGCACAACTACAGATAAAAGTTCAGCTGTTAAAGAAAATTCAATTTGAAATAGTTTATGTTATTTCCATGTTACTGATAATAAGGCATGCGACATTATGCATGATATTTATCTTGGTGCAGCAAGATATAATATCAGTAAAGTTTTAAATTATTTTATTTTCGAAAAAAAAAATTCTAAATTTAGATGCGTTTAATTTTAGAAAGCAAATGTTTCATTATGGGCCTGTTCTTGTGGGTAGTATTAGTGCACCGATAACAAAAAACCAAATACAAACTTGTAATTTTAAAATGAACGCTTCTAAAATGAAAACTTTCCTAAATGTGATTTTACTTTTGATTGGCGATTTGATTGATGGTAATGATCCTGTTTATAAATTTTTAATAATATTTATATCTTTAGCTTTTCTAAAATCTTTGGATGAAGTTTCCTGGCGATCTGGCCTTAGCAACCAGTGAAATGCGCATAAATTTTAGTTTATCAATAGTATGAAATGGGAATTTAGCACATTTAAATAAAAACTCTCAATGAGTTTTTACGCGATAATCACCCCTATCGCGATTTGTCAATGCTGTGATTTGGCCGTTTTGGTTATAAAATGTTGACAACGTTGATAGTTAAGACCTCAACTGAGTAGTTTTATTTCTTTCTCTCTTTGTCAGCAATTCCTTTTTTTCTTGTACACATTAAGGTAAACGAAAGCCGTAAACAACCCAACTGTATTGGAATTGATAACTTTTAAGACCACTTGGTAATTATAATAGTCATACAAGTACATAATTTTCTCTAAACAACTCGTGTTGTGTATGTAACATACTTGTTTTCTTATGCAATGCGTGTAAATAAATTTGAATTGTTCTTTTTTTTTGCCCGTTTGTTGTGTGCACCCACTTAAAAAACCAAGTGTGTTTTAATTTTCAAGTTGATTTGTGCAGACCTCTAACAGTTAGCCCTTCATCTAATAATAGTTCACTTGTCATTAATTTTAAAATATATAACATTTATTTGTAAATATTTATTATATGTACAATATTCTTATAACATAAATTCACTCTTTAATTGAGCATTAAAATTAAACAAAATTAAGACAACTTAATTATTTAATGTAAATATATGTACATATATTTCTAAAATACAACCTTTTTCTGCACCAAAATATAAACAAATGCAACAATTATCTAAATTAATTAATTATAAACTAATAAGTTCTTTTTTATACAGTCTTTTAAGTCAAAGGTTCTGAGAGTTTCTTAATTATATATCGTCACATTGAATGCAAATGAGCGTAACTACACAAAAAATCGAAATCGAGTTTTTGATTGATTATGATTCGTTCTATGAAACTTCATGATCACGCAAATTTTTTGAGTCCTTTGATTAAAAATGGCGACTTAATCAAAGAAATTTAATTGCCAAGACTAAATTTTTGTAATGATTTCATAAAGATTTTTGCTTTTTAGATTTAAGGTGACGATATGCATATATCATTATTATATTTAGTTTTTTTTTTGGTATTTTAGCCGTCATGACATGTTATTAAATTATTAAATAGAGAAAAATCAAATAAATAAACAATATTAAAATTTAAGTTAACAAAAAATTAAATAAATTATAATTAAAAACTATTAAATTATTGTTAAGGCTTAATTACACTACATCGACACGATTATCTGGTGGTGGACGATAACACCACAAAGTGCCGATAACACCCAGGCCAATGAAAAACATTGTAAATGCTGACAAGCCAAGAATAATTCCGGTGGTGACATCGTGTAAAGGTAATCCGGGATAGGGATCTAATACCAGTATTACTAAAAGTCCACAACATTTTAGCAAGCAAAACATGGTGACCAATATGTAACCGGATGTATAGCTACGATTTGGCAACCATTCACAATGACGCGAACGAAAACCCAAGAAACCCAAGCCGACACCACTGATGGCCGCAACTAAACTGAATTGTAGATAAAATGATTTACCCATCTAGAAGAGAAGGGAAAGGGATTAGTTTTTATAAATTAGGGAAAAATGAAAATTGACAAAAAGCGATTACAAATTTTGGCGACAGGCAAATAACTTCATTTAGTTTCTTAGTAAAACAGTGACAATAACATTAAGGGCCATTTCTACATTTTGCCGATACTAAAAGGTAGGATTTTGTCCCACGTATAAAAGGTTTTTCATTACAACTTTGCTTTAAACAAAAGTGAGCAATTTGTTAAAGGAATTTCATCATAACGGGTAGGTTAAAGTTAAGTGGAAATAAAAAAATAGCTTGTTATACGTCCGACAAAATCTTAACTTTAAGTAACTTCAAGTTATAATAATGACCCTAAGTATTAAAATGTACTTGAAAATACTTATGCAATATCGAAAGAACTTAAGGTGTGTTCACACTTAACAAATATTTACTGAAAATATCCGAATAAAGCGTGACCACTCAATTTATCTACTTTTAACTTTCTTTTTTTATAAAAGAATGTTATTAATAAATTGTTAAATGTTTTCAAATCTAGCAAACGTTATGTTAAAGCAAACAAATGTTTAATATAAATAGTGGTTACGTGTGGAACTTCAAATATTTATTTTAAGTGTGACGATAGATTTACGCTGAGATTTAGAATGATTGTATTGTGATAGCAATAGCATAGTTGTACATAGTAATGTTTTTATTTAAGAAAACAAGACATTTTATTTTTTATCATTTATCATACGGTCATGTTCTGACAATCGCACGAGTTGAAATTACAAAACGCCAGATTTATTTTGTGATGTTCTGAAACTTGTTCGCTTAGGTTGCGGTCTGGTATGGTTTCTTACAAATATTCTAGTTCCCATGAGCATACTTTTGCAATTTGAAGTCGCAATTCTTGCTATTGCGATTTACAGAACACCTATTATACTATTTCAAGCCAGAATCGCCAATTTTAAGCGTAATAAAATGGTAATTGAAAAGAAAACTGTAACTTTATTTGAAGATCTTAAATAAATATATCTAAGTCTATAAGTCTATCAAGTCAAAATTTATTTTTTCCGCTAAAATTATGAATCTGCCAATCTGCGACACTTTTATTTTTATCGGCAGCATTGCATCGTTTTCAAATTAAAATTGTTTCGAAAAGGTTTGCGTAAGCGAAAGACAGTACCTTATTGGTTTTTTATTGCACTTTGCTTTTATAGTGATTCGCGATGCAATAGAGGTTTGCCCGCCCTGGTTATGAGTCACGAAGGGATCTAGAGAAACTCACGATGACTTTAAGTATTCAATTCAAATTAAAATATAAAATCTAATTATTATACAAATTGAAAACATCTTTCCATATATGGCTAATAAAGATTTTGTTATTAAGTTTCGCCTTTCGCTTTAATTGTAATCTCACTTCCTCAACTTTTTTAATACTTACATGAGCAATCATATACACAATCAAAGCCGAATTCATGGAACTACCCAATACTAGCATCAGCGATACTATTGCCAATGTTATAGTAGCATTTGCAATTTTCTGGGGATACGAATTATTGTTGCGTGACTTTTGCTGTATACTAATGCAGTCTTCATCTTCCTCCTCCAACTGGGGATGTATACGTGAACCCGCCAGTCTGGGTTGTATAACGGCCATGGTACGATCGGATTGCATTGGAGTAACCGGTTTCACAGTTTCGTAGTGTAGTCTTTGTGGTGATAGTTGAGAATTTTTACGTGGCATTATAGGCGGTGGAGGAGGCGGAGCAGATTGCGTAACGTTGTGTAATTGATGATTTTGTTGAGCGTAATGCATTCTCAGATCCCTTTGAGAGGCATACATTTGTCGAGGAGTGTTATTTTGAGATCTATTCATTGGTTTTGCAGGGGTTCTTCGTGGAGGAGTGGATAGTAATTCGTGCAGCATTTTTGTGGCTTGAGGATTTTTGAGAGGTGTATTGGGGTAGGAGCATAAATTCGCCATAGAAACCCCCTTTTGCGGTGTTGAGGTGCGCATGGGTGTGCGGGACTGTTCATAACCTCGGGGTAAAAAGTTTTCGCTACGATTCAAATCGGGATTACTAAGACAAGTTTCTTCTTCTTCGTTGCGTATATCCAAGTCCTCTTCATCTTCAGCGGGAATCATGGCATACCGGTGAGCCTTGCCATTATGCATTTGTATAATTTCTTGGTTGTCATCAACCAATTCTTCGTCCTCAGCTGTGGGTACCATTTGATATCTTTGATTGGAATTTTTATCAACCACAAGAAATGTTTTGCTACCAAAATCACTGGAAAAAGCATGTTTTATTTTAGACTGTTGAAAGTTTTGCGACGAAGTTTGACGATTTGGCAAGGAAATTTTACGTTTCTTTTGTAATTGTGGTTGATCTAATATGGGTGGTAAGCTGGCATAAGGGGCTGCTGAGGGATCTTCATGAAAAGAATGCGGTTCTTCTGGCTCCAATTGAATTTGTGAGGAATACCGATCTAAGTCATCTTGAGACTTTGCATAACGCCTTGCTGACACCAAAGTTGCGGGATAAGCAAAATTATTTGGTGAGGGTAAAGGTGGTCCGGGTACAATGGCGTAACGATTATTTTGATTAGAAGGCAGCTCTTCCACGGGCACTAAAGCATAACGACCAGAACCTGATCTTGATTCAAATGATTCATTTAAACGATTTGCATTTTGAGGTTTCATAGGACGAGCAGGCTGTTTTTGTATATACTGCATTTGTTGGTTTTGCACACGTTGCTGTTGATGTACAGCTGGAGTGGATTCTGCTTTAGACTTTTTAATGGCCACCGAACGCGTAGACATGCTTCGTTGCATGCGCAATGGACCTTCGCGCGGATCATAATGCGTTGTATTCGAATTAAAATTTATTTGTAAACTGCGATTGTAAATCGACTCTACATTTTCTTTGTTTGCAGAGGGCACGGGATAAAATTCACTACTCTGACAAAAAGCCGGATTTGTATAATTATGTTTAGACATATTTTGTATTAATTATGTTTCTTTTTTTTAATTCTTTTGAATATTACCACTGCATCACTTTAAGCAACATTTATATTTTGTATTATTTTTGTGTTCTTAAAAAAATTACGTCTTCACTCTACGAATTATTTTTTAATACTGATATTCAGACTGCAGTTGTTGAAGGTAATTCACTTCAAAACTCAGCAACGAAAAATTTAAAACTCAAACTATAGAACAGAAACAGACAGCAACATCAAAATAAAATACGTTAAAAATTCAACCATGTATATCAGCAGCAAGCAGCCTTAGAGCTCAGCTCAAATAAATTTTTCTTCCCCCTTAGAGTTTCATTATATTTTTTTTTCTTTTTTGTTAAGATACCAGTACAACATGCAACATTCAGTATCATAAGTACACATTTAACACACACACACACACATTATAAATACACGTGTAATAAGGTTGGCGCGTTCCGCTTAAGGAAACATCTGCTCCTTATGGATAGACTCAGTAAAAAAAAAATACCAAAAATATTATGCATGCTCAAGGTACTACTACTTACAATACCATTTGAAACTCTGCTAAGTCGTTGACTCGTGTTATACTCGTATTAAAAAAGAAATGAGGGTTGAAAAAAAAATTAATATTTTATAACTTTTGTAGAAAAACACAAACGCAAACGCAGCCGGCTTTTATTAACTTTATTTCAAAAAATTATTTCAGAGACATACTTATGTATGTATACTTTCGAACAATAGTTGTATATAGTTAAATAAATAAACGAAAAAAAATATTTTTCTCCTTTTAATTCAGTATCATAAGGATTTTATGAAACGACCGTTACTTTTTTTAGCACAAACAAACAAACCACCAACCAACCACCCCTTTTTGAAAATGAAACGATTTCCAAAATAAAAATCTAACTGACCCCCCCACGTTTTCCAGTTGATTCATGACACCTTGTTGAAATTTATTTCTTCTATTAAAATCCCAAAATATTTTGTGTAGAATAAAAAGATTTCTTTAGAAATTATTCGTTTTATTTTTCTAAATTCATTCAAGTTCATACAATTGGTTTTCTTTTCTTTCCCTGGAATATCTTGTTTCATCCCATTACGGTTTTGTTGATTTATTTTATAGTTTAATATATAAACTTTATTTAAATATACATATTCAAATGTGGGTATTGGCAATTCATATTGTAATTTGAATACAAGACAATTTAGTTTTGTGGTAAATTTTTTTAATAGGTGTGTGTTTTAGAAAATAAATCAAATGGCAACCTCCATAAGTTCCCATAGTGCAGTATAAAAAACCATGTACATAAACACTTTCTCCATTATCTAGAAATGTTCGTGTGTTTTCAACAAACTTCCAATGCCATCCTGTCAAGGGCGAATCTAGCCTTTAGTTCAGCTGGGGGCACTATATTCGTTCCCATATAACGACAAAAATAGAAGGAGTTGACGCAGACTTTTGAAATTTCGTACGGTAGTTATATTTAAGTTAGTTATGAAAAAATGCATGTTAAAAAAAACGGATCAAGGATACTCCTACCGCACATTTTCCGAAAAGTAAAAAGATTGACAGGCGGACATTGTTAAATCAACCACGAGAATTGCAAGAATGCGACAGTATAGAGAAGCAAACGAAAAAAATCGTTCAGAAGTTTTCAAAAAATAAATATTTTCTCAAAAGCGGTCATGAGTGACTTTTTGGTATGAGACAAAGCACTGTGGGAGCGGGAGGGGCTCACATAGTCGAATATCTGTCGGCACAGCCTCCAAAACAAATTTATGATTTTAAAAGACCAGAAGGCTAGCTTAGAGGAAGTCATAAATCCCTTGGATCTGGGCTTGCATCCTGTAAATAAAACAGATTCTTGGTATAACGAGAAATATAAAAAAATTAACATTTCAGTACCCCAGTGAAAAATGTGCTCCAAAAGGAGCAGGTTTAATGTATGAATGCATACCTCAAATCGCTTCAAACCTGCTAATAAGATGCCTGATTTTTGTATGGAGTGTTTCCGGTTTGGAGGACTATTTACTGCTGACAATAAGCGCTTTTTTTAACATGCAAACAAAGCACTCCTAAAGCGCTTTTTTAAGGGATAACTATATTTCCATATTCATTGATTTTTTTCTTTTAATTGCTTAAATGCATTGTTTCAATAATTTTCGTAAACCATTATATATTTGTATTTTTTTCGCTTTAAAACCTCATCGTTGTCGCCACTAAAATAGCATCTTTTTTCTGTATTTTATTCTTTCTTATTTACTGCTATATAAAAGCTCTCTTATTGAAACGCTCGATTATGCGCTTTTTCTCTAAAGTGCTTCAAAAAACCCAAATTTTTTTTACTGGGACTCTTCAATTCACGAGCATATATCCTTCGAATGTTAAATGAAAAATTCCTTTTTTTATATTAGCGTTTCAATTTTCTCTGTCTTTTAAGTTTATTTTCGACTTTCGAATTTTTCGAAAATAATCGTTTTATGTATTTCATAAACTTATTCTAAACTGCAAAGTTTAACTTTTTTAAAGCTTATTTGTACCAAAAGAAAAGTTAATGTAAATCATTTTATGGCTTTAATAGATGTTGGGGAACTGACTTATAAAAGTGATGTTAGACTTGGACAAAAATTACAATAAATATTCCTTCGATGATTCTTTAAAATCAAGATTCTCTTATAAAAATTTATAACTAAAAAAATCAGGACAGTTTATTTTTATTTAAACTTAGTAATTGATTTCTCCCTAGCCACTTAACAGAAGTTAAGATCCGTCTGTGATACATCAGATATTAAGGAGAAAACAGCCATTAGCTGGGATTTTTATATTGTACTACACAAGTCATTGGACTACCGTCGTACTTTTGAAGAAACAAAGAAATACTTGGAAATATTTCAGTTGTTGCAATTTTCCCAGCATCGTTTTAGTTATACGTTAATAAGAAGAACTGTTTTATATGAAGCGTACTCGAACCCAAAAGGGCTGAAAACTTCTGCATCCTAAAACAATTACTTCATCTACATGAAATAAGGTAATAACAGGCTTAACACAATTACTTCATCTACATGGAATAAGGTAATAACAGGCTAATCCCACCTTGTAAATTTTGTCACATTCTTCTCACCTTAACCCTTTATAACACTAAATTTTTTATTCATTGAATTGATATATACAACGTTTATACGCACCACTTATTCGCAAATAAATATATTGCAAGCAGAGAATTTTAAATTAAATTTTTATTTGCGAAAACAATTCCTGATTAACGGCACTCTTTGCAAATAAGATTTAAAGCATTGCCACACTTTTAACCGTTTTACGTTTTTATTTCGATGCGGCACATTTATACGACAACAATAGTAAAATTAATTCAAAATTGTGGAAATACAATTGGCAAATACACAACAGTTTCTAATTTGTTCTTTATTCAATAAAATATAAAAAGTTTATATGCACACAGTGGTACCAAATGCATACATTTTCCATCCGGCATCACATAAAAACGAATTTTCAGTATGATATTTGACATATCGCACTTGTTCAACAATAGCGTATTAACTCAAAATTTTTCTCTTTTCTTTTTTTGGAAAAAAAAACGAAACGTTTTATATGTATTCATATCTAACCGCTGTAAAAATATCATGCCATTTGGTAATGAAACGGTCGGTTTAAGAATTCTTTCGCACGTATGTATGCGTTTAATGTAAAATTAAAAATTGGTTTGCTTCTACTGAATTTTTTAATTTTGAGTTAATACACTATTGTTGAACAAGTGCGATATGTATAAACAGTAAGTAAATTAATCGCATATAATTTTTAATTGCAAATAGTCTGCGTATTAACGTGGTAATAGAAATGATAGAAAGAAAATTTAAAGTTGAACAATATTACATTTTTTTTTTTTGACACAACTTCATTTTTTATCGACTTTTAAAAAGTTGTTGACAGTTTGCTATTTATTTAACGGGCATGTTCTGACAATCGCAAAACGCTTATCATTTCCGATTCGGACTTGAAATCACAAAATTGGTGTTCTGTTAATTGCAATCGCAAGAAGTTTGGCGACTTAAAATTGCAAAAGTATACTCAAGGGAACTAGACTATTTTTCAAAAACTAAAGTAGACCGCAAGCAAATATTGGACTACCTGATCCATTTTGATCAAATGGACTCCTCGCTAAATACATACATATGTACAATATATTGTGTCATAAGTGACAAAATGGCATTTGTTTTAAAAGCAGCGTTATCATTTGTCAAGTTTTTTCTTTTTTGTCAGTATTTGTCAGTAATTGTTTTTATTAATTTTTGTTAATTTTTTTTAAATTATTAAAAAAATTAATTCCAAATACATTTTGATATTTTCTTTTAAAATTTTGCCACTTTTGTAGAGAAAAAGTATATAAAATTTTTTTTTCAGAAATGGTGACATTTTTTATTGAATATTTGTTAAATGTTTCAAGCGTGAATGCTTGTTTTACGTTTTCAACATCTTCCATGCGTTTCTCCGAAATGCTTGCAGTTACAAAGGTTATTAGGGAGCTATGGTCAATAAAAGAATATAGATTACAATAACGTAAAAGTAACAACTGTCAAAATGTCTCCCAACACTAACTTCCCTGAGAGATTTAAGTGAGTTAAAGCGATTAAATGTTCAAGAAACAATTATGTATCGAAATTTGGTAGAGTAATTTATCTTTACACAAAACTGATTCTGATTCATATTTATACAAATTATAGACCTATTAAAACAAAATTTGATCGAGTTCTTTATTATTGCATACAAAAATAGCTCCTGCCAATTTATTTTTTCCGATAACAAAATATTACCAATATGGGTTAAAATTTATTCCGGGAGGCTATTTGGAAAAAAGGAATCCCAGACTGATAAACTCTATCTTACTCTATTAAGCTGAATTCAAATAATTTTGAAATTGTGTTCGAACATATACTCTTCCAAAAATTTAACATGATATTGAAAATACTAACTAGTTTTACATAATTATGAAAATGACTTGAAACACAATAAAATATTTCATAACGTTTCAGTCGTGCATTTGTTAATTAATTTTCATACATCTTTTTTGTTTAAAATTTATGAAATATTTTCATATTTTAAAATAACTTCAATTAAATGAACATTCTTAAAAGAAAATAAAAATAATTATAGTATAACATATTAAAAACAAATATTCTGGAAATATTTTTATTGGTTAGTGGCGTAATCTTCAAACCTGGATAAAACAAAATATGCTTGTTTTGAAAGGTGTTCAAGGATAACTGCAAGCAAACAAAATTCAATTTTCCTTTAACATTAAACGAAACAATAAGAACCAGTTCTTATCTCTTCACAATAAAAAAAAAATTTGTTTATACACACGTTATTATATAAAAGTTTTTAATATTATTTGAGGAGTTCCATAACAAAACACAATAGTTCCACTTTTTATACTCACACAACAATACTGGAGAGGCTTTTGTGCTGATGTATGTAACACTAACAAATAAAGGTCCTACAAATAATCGCCTTTTAGTATACCAATCGACTCAGAATCACCACAATATAATATTGGACTACCTGATTCATTTTGACCAAATGGACTACTCCCTGGACTGGTCCAATGTAATGCAAGCATGGACTATGTGATTGTTAAAAAGAGTTTGCAGTGAAACGACATGCCTTTGTTCTTTAACGACATGTTTTCGTTTTTAAACGATTGCAAAGCTAATCCTGTGGAGTATACCATGGAGTAGTTTTTAGACTACTCCTTTGTAATGCAAAGCTGGGTTATATAATCCTGCCCTAGCACATCGTAATGTTAAGTAGACCATGGTTTTTTCCATACATTGGGGTTACCTTTGGACTAGTCCTAGTCCCTTATGGGCTACATTTTACATGCGTGTATGGACTAGTCGCATTATTTGCAGAGTACCTATTTCTTTCTAGCAAAACATTCTTAAAAACAGAAACTAATTATGTTTTATTTTCTACAAAAAAAAATACCACATTTTAAAAGGTGCATGTAAAAATGTCTTGCCGAACATTTTATTAGACGAGAACAAAACACAAAATTGGATCGCGCTGTTTTTAACAGCTGACAAAAAGTTTGGTCTTCAAAATATAAAAAAAAATATACATAAGCCCAAATTGGTTAATAGATTGATTTTAAATAAATAAATAAATGACGAAATTCCAATTTCTTTAATTTATTTTTCATAAAATATGTAAAAAAGAAAATACCTTTGCCAGATTGCCGATTTATTAGCACCAAGTAATGCTTTCTTTTGTTTTTACTATAAAATAATAGAAAAAATTACTATTAAAACTTACAATTTTTACTGTCCTGATTAGAGGTTTTTTTCCCCCAACTTCGTCTGGTAACCCTATTTACAAACAGAAGCCATCGCTCTCGATTTATACGAGGCGTGAAGTGCAATGCCTTATGACATTTAATGGAGAATTTGTTTAGAATAAAATACGCTGCCCTTTTAGAGAGCAAAGCAAATTTTTAAGAAACGAACACTAAATTGCATCTTTTAAATAAAATGTGACATTTTTTGTAGAAAAGAAAACACCATAAGGAGTTCGGAAATAAACATTTTTGCAGAATATTCGGTGCTCCGCTTTGCCAGGATGAGTCAGATGATGACCTGATAACAGAAGAAACTCGCGATAGTAACACAAATAAACTTTAAGCAGAATTAAGTTTATTAGAAGTTTTAAAAATTAAAAAAAAAAATAAAAACAGGACTCTATTTTATATGTTTAGAGAAAATCTAGGAAATGGACTGAGACATTAGACAATCTGTATTATGAATTGATTTCGATTTCTCCGACATCTTCGCTAAGTGAAAGAGTTTTTTCCAAGTCAAGTTTTATCAAAACTAGAGAAAAGTATCGCTTACATCCTAAGCATTTAAGCAAAATTATTTTATAAAATTATTAATAAAATGATCTCACATTTTATTTTTTAATAAATAAAATATCACCCCCATCGTGAAAAACAAGTGGAATTTTTGATTCCATGATATTTTCATTCCCCTCGAAAGGAAAAAAGCAATCGTGAATCTCATGTAAAAAAATGTTCACACACATGTAAAAAGAAAGAAATATTAAAAAAATTCAAAATCAATGAAATTTTTGTTCAAAAATATAAATGCTTAGACGATGTTGCCACAACATAATAAGATTTAATTTTTTCTGATTTTTACTATAGCCCAGAAGATGTTTTTCAATGAAAAACGAAATATTGGCAAATTAAATATTGAAAAATTAGAACAATTAACAATAAAACCAGGACCTCGAGCTCAAAAGAAAAAAGTTTTGTTATTAATTTTTTTCCGTGAACATTTTTTTGCGTTATTATTCTCATTTGAATTAAATTTTTTCGTGGGAGTTTTTCATGATCGCAAATTTGTGAAAAATTATTCACGATAGGGGCGTATATGTAATAATTAAAAATATGTATTAGACATACAAATTTATGAATTAAATTTTTGTTTACTCGTTTTAGTTTAAGAATTGTTTTGTTTATTGTGCTCTTGTTTTTTTTTATTAGTGTAAACTTCAAATAATAAAATTTTTAATTTTTATTTATTGAAATTCCTTAATTTATAACAAAATTTTATTAAACCGTTAACCGATCAATAACAAAATTAACCGATTAAACTAAAACCTCGGTTAAATAATCGAGAGATTAACCGATCAAAGCAAAATCCCGATTAAATGAATACCCTCACATCTACTAATTATATAAAAACTCAATTAACCGAGCAATAGTGACCTAGACCTTCAGCCCGTTGTAGCACAACAGACCAGAGACTCTGGCGCAAGCCATGCACTGATAGTCTAGCTCACTACCAAACATTACACCGGGGCACCCCACTTTGACTTATTTAGGGCATCATTTTTATTTCTCAGTTAGGTTTTAGAAAATTCCATGCGAAGCCCTTTGGTACATTTTAAAGAGTATGCGCACATTTTCAAGTTTACACAGAGGTGCAATCAAGTAATTGAACGAACTCTTAACAAATTTTATGAAAAAAATAACTTTTTAAGAGCCTTCTGTAAGCGAGATGGTAAGCGAAATTTTTACATTTCTACCTTACAAACTTGCTTTGTTTAAAGCTTAATTTTTTATTGGTTATAGTACCACAAAAAACAAACCACAATTTGTACTAAATAAAAATATATTAAAAAAATTTATAACATTCTGTTATGGAACTCTTCACATACTCTATATGCACACCTATGTATTTTTAGTAACGTTAATCCAATTTCCCCTGGCAGAAGTATTAAAGGAAACAAGATATACATATGTACTCAAGAGAGTGCATACTCACATACGCATACATACGCAAATCGATATCAATACAACAACAACAACAGCAGTAAAAACTTAATTAAAAACAACTTCCACTCTAGCAATTACAATGAAAAACGGATGTGGTAGGAACCAAAATACGAGTATCAGACAAAAATATCAAAAATAATAATAAAAGAAATACGTTTGAATTAAAATCTTTTTAATTGTGATCATAAGAGTAAAACGTTAAAGGACAAAGTAAACGAAATGATATTAAAGGATCATATAAATAATAACTCTTAGTGTTTTTGTTTTAGAGAATGTGTTGAAGATGAAGAGAGAGAGTAAATTATTATGTTGTATTGTTGTGGCTACTGCTGCTGCTGCAGCTCTTGTTTTTGTTATTTTTATTCCGACAGGATCCAAACAGCTGTCAGCTGTTTTAAAACTATTGTCTTTTTGTCAGTTGCTATATAAATACGAGTATTTTTTTTTTTAATTATGTGTTTTTGTCCTTTATTTCTTTGCTGGCACCAGCTTTTTCTTTTACATCTCCTTTTTTCTGCTGAGTGTGTAAAAGCCTACATTAGTTTCCTCTTTTTTAGTTGTGTACCAAGTTTTATTTGGTTCGATTATTGAGTTGAAAATAATGGTGTTTTTTTGTTGTGGCTCGTGCCATACAACTATAATAATTTGTATTAAACATCATTTAACTGACTTCAAAAAAGACATACAGATGAGCTGTACTTTAAAGTAATGCTTTCTTAAAAAAATGTTTTTTTCATCAAATCAAATTAACTTATAATGGGAAGTACAAGGCTTTAGAATTCAAAAGTTTAAATAAGGTATCAAATACGGCACTTTAAATCATAAAACTCATACTCCTCTAACAATACATGTTGAGCACCCTCTACAAAACAAAAATATCCAGAAAATTTAAATGTTAGAGAGCTTAACTTAATCTTGCAATCAGGGTTGCCGTTGACAATTTCGAAAAAGTGTCATAAAAAGGGTATTTAAGAAAATAAAGGGTCAAAAAAGGGTTATTTTAAAGTAAAATAGGGTCAAGTTTATTAGTATGTATTAAATAAACACATTAGACTTAAATAAAAGTAATAATACATCCTTCAATTATAAATCAATCTTAAAACTAAGAAACAATTCACTGGTACATTCCTTTGATAATACGCAAGAATTTGGAAGTTGTTTTTAATGCACTTTAAATTTAATTTTTATAGTTTTTGTTATAAAATTCTGTTTAATAGAGAAATAATTGTATAATATTTGTCATAAAATTATTGTACTACAGAAATCTTATTAATAAACGACGTTTAAAATTCTTGCGTTTTACGTTTTCGATTTTCAGAACACCCCTGAATGTTTATAATTTTTTATAAAAACTTATTCTTTATTTTGTAATTTGTTCTTCACTTGGAGTCCATTCTTCCAGCTCCGATTCGAGCAAATTGAGAGAGGAAACCATGGACTCACAAGTTTCTATATTTAAAGTTTGTTTGTAAATAGTGTCCGTGGACACTATGACGCTGGACGTTATGACATGCTACCAATTTGTAAATGTATTTTTACAAAACTCGTGACAACTTTCGTAAGGAATATGGAAAGTTAAAAAAGTGTCATAAATTTTGTTAAAATGATACAAAGGGATGAATTAAAAAAAGGTCACAAAAAGTGTCATTGGCATAAAAAAGGGTCAAAAGTGATACTTTAGTGTCACAACGTAAACGCTGCTTGCAATAGCTACATTATATTCCTCTCGAAAACATTGTTTAGGTTTATGGTGACTTCCACACCGTGCTCAAATACAGAGTTTTCGGATTTTTCCAAGTACGAATTCAGAATTGAATATGGATAAGTATTTCGCGATTGAAAATCCGTACTTGAATCAACCTTTCTGTACTTGATTTAAGTAAATCCGTACTCACCGAACTATTAATACCTCTTCGGATTGATTTGAGTACGGATGGATTGATATTCCTTTTGAGTGTATATATTAACTCATTCAGCCTTATGGTAAACGTCTGTGTCTATTTTGTAATAGATTAAAGTGTGTTCGTTAATCTACTACAAAAAACGACTTTGCCGTTTACTACAACGCCAGCCATAATAATGCTGATTATACTCGCTGTTTCACAACTTTGTTATGATGCAGAAAAAAAACTATGTAAAAAGGTACTACAGAAATTTCTACTTTCGAAAAAAATCACTTACATACTTAAGATTTAAGAAGTCTGGCAAAGTCAAGATATTTAATTGTATAATAAAATATTGGAATCTGACTTTTTAAAATAATTAAAATCAAAGCTTTATTTTGAAAATCTTACGAGATCAGTAGTGTGAAACTTAACATAGCATTTATACATGAAAGTTCTTTCTTGAAAGCATTGCGAAACACTCACACTTCTTTACTAACCCGATTACATTTTTTTCCTTTCAATCCAACTTCCAGCTAACTTTCAAGGAAAATTTCAAGCGATTTTTTGGCACTTTTAATAAAGTAAATTACCACAAACTAAGCTGATGTGTTAAATAGCAGTTACAAAAGTAACTTGTCTTGGGCGATCGTATAAAGAATTTATATATATTTTTTCAACTTAATATGAGGAACACAATTATTTAAATTAAAATGTATAAATATCATAAAAATTTATTGTAATAATAAAAATTAATTTGAATGAATGCCTGAAGTTCGGCGTTAGCAATTGCCTTGGCAACTCTGAAACTGCAAATAAGCAAAACAATAAAAGAAGAAGAAGAACAAATTTTGATAGAAGTTTTCCCTTTGACGTAATTTTGAAAATTAAATTTCACTTTCATGAAAATTTTCATAAAATTCTATTATTTTTTTTTATTTGTGTTCCAAATACTTACGTTTATGGAACTTTCAAGAAATTTCATTTTATGTGTAAAGGCAGCGTTAAGTTTCACCTTAACTCGCGTTTACTTGCGGTCTGTAAATGAATAACTTAAACACTAACTTCAAGTTAGAGTTTAGTTTAGACCGCTCATGTTAAAGATCATTTTAAAGAATGCACTACTTTAAGCTCCTGTTTTCACTTACACCACACATTCACCTATGTACATAAAATGTATTTCAGTTAATAGCCCTAATTGTCGTGTCAGTTTTATTACAAATATTTTCCATGTCGTTATTCTGTTGCTGTTCCTGTTTTTGTTGTTATTCAAGTAACTTCCCCTGAACGGACACTAGCACTCCTAAATGGCATATGTTTGTTCTTTAGCCAGTGGTTACTTTAGAATACAATCAGACAACAAACAACTCATAAATACAACGCATACGTCAAGAAAAGAAGACAATGGCAACAAATAAGAAAAACAAACTCAACTTGACATGTGCATTAAATAATATAAGTGTTTGCTTGTGTTTATTCTGCAAAAAATTTTCACAAATTTGAGAAAAATTTAGTTATTTTTGATTCCCAAATTTTTAAATTAAATTTGATTTTTGACAACTAATAAAATTTTGTGGTAAAAATTTGAATATGGTATTTGAAAAATGTTATGTTGTGTGGTCGCTTTAAGAATTTTTTTAAATTAGAAGTGATACATACATTTAAATAGATTTAAAATATATTGTAGAGAAACAATTGAGGGTTATAGAAAAAACTGTGGTTATCTCCATTTTTGAAGATTCTATAATTAATAGCAAAGCAAGTTTGAACCAAATTAACTCCGAGGTTTAGGAGAAAATGTATTTTTTTTCTTCCAGTTTTAAATTTTAAAAAAATTTCCTAAAGTTTAAAAAAAATTTAAAAATTAAAGTAACGATATAATAAATAAATCAAATTATAACCAATAATTATTTAATCCTTTTTCAAGGAAACGCCCTGTATAAATGAAATGTGTCTTTTGGCAAAGTATGAACATACTTATAAACTCCTAGATGTCACCCTGCTAACAGCTGTTTTGAATGGGATACAAAACCATATGCACACAACCAATATCCGATCAGATATGTTTAGCACGTGTTACATATGGCAACGAAAGCAACAAAAAATACAGTTTATAATTATTTTTACCTGGCACAGTTAGTTTAAAATGACATATGTAATTTTATTGACAAAAGGCTACTTAATGAACAATTAAATTACATTTTTCATAGCGAAACATAATATTTTTTTAATTAATGGTCATATACCAATTATGTGGTCTTAAGATATTTCATGTTTTTATAAAACAGTACCCATGTTCTGTAACTTTGGTGAGAAATTCTCGAAAAGTTGGAAAAAAGTGCGTCTGTAACTCATCTTGAAAATTATCAAAAAATGGATTACGTTGTTACGTTATAAATGTCATAATATTCTACTAGAAGCCGATTAAAAATTGCAGACGTTGAGAACGCCAGTCATACATATCGTTGACGGCGACTAAAATTTGAGGCGAAAATACAACCGTCGGCTTTGCCAACAAATGTTAAGTGCAATTTAATTACAAAATCGCTTTGAAAATGTTCGTATATTTTTCAAAAATCTTAAAAGCAAAATAATTCAACAATGAAAAAATCTGCCAAGAACAAAATACTTACCTCTTTCGTGTTATTATTGATTGCGTTTAGCATTTTTAATATAAATTTTCACATTCATACGAATGTGTAGTCTAAGTAAAATTACAATTTATAAAGCTTCATACTTTAATAGTTTTGTGCATAGAAAGTATTCCTAGAAAATATAAAAAGAAAATTCAATACATCCGTACACAAATCAATCCAATGCACGGAGAGTACGGATTCTCTTGAATCAAGTACCCGAATTCGTACTTAAAATAATCCGAAAATTAGATTAATTTAAGTAAAACTAAGATTTAATCAAACGCAAAATGCGCTTGATTTAGTCAGGGATCACACTATGAAAGTTTTCTTTCAGAAAGTCTGAGTTTATTGGTGAGAGGGGAAGAGAACATGCTTTTCTTTTCTCCTCTCTCATCCATAAACTCAGACTTTCTGAAAGAAAACTTTAATAGTGTGAACCCAGACTTAAGAATTATAAAGTTGATTTAATCCCGAATTCGTACTTTAAATAATCCTAAAATGAGATTGATTTCTAATTTATTAAAAAAATTACAGTCAAGGAACGTCCGGTGAAAACTTGTTAACCCCTTGTACATATATATACATATATGTACATATAACGGGTCCGCCAGCTAACGTTTTTTTTTCAACTAGTGCTTATTTCGTAAATGGTAACACTTAGATCATGTCTGATTTGACAGATAATTAGTTTTATCCTTCCGCTGAACGAATATGGTTGCGTATACGCTTGAACAACCGACCATCCAATGCGTTTTCAATTCGCTAAGTGGGCCTGCGGTCGACTTACAGAAGATGCAGATTTTGCCAAAAAAATCATCTTTTCAGATGAAGTTCATTTTGATATTGGCGGGTATTTAAACAAGCAAAATTGTCGCATATGGGGCACAGAAAACCCGCACGCATACATTGAAAAGCTGATGCATATTGGCAACATTTGGTTTCAACAGGGCGGCGCTACACTCGATGTTTTGCGCCCTGTTTTTGAAGATCGCATTATCAGACGCAGAGCTGATGTCGTTTGGCCACCTCGGAGCTGCGATTTGACACCGTTGGACTATTATTTGTGGGGTGCCGTCAAAGATAAGTGTTACGCCGACAAGCCAGAGACAATTGATGCTTTAAAGGACAATATTCGTGAAGTCATTGCTGAAATACAGCTGCACACAATCGATAATGTGCTTAAAAATTGGACCGATCGTGTACGCTACTGCATGGCCAGCCGAGGCAGCCATTTGAATGAAATTATTTAAAAAAAGAAATTTGAGAAAATATTCAGTAGTTTTTTTTATAGCATTTTCAAAAAAAAAGTTATTTGGCGGACCCTTTAGATATGTAGATTGTTTAAATATCGCCAACCCATAAGATACCGTTTGTTATAAATCAGTTTCTTATTTCAAGATGAATCTAGTACATCAAACAGGAATATTTTATAAATACACTCCAAGATGACATTAATAATGGGTACTTTTAGTTGAAATAAATAATTTTCTATTATTATGCAAATTTCTTGAAGTGTTTACATAAACTGCGCCAGTCCCATAGATCATGACATCAACATTTGGAAAAATTATTAGTTAAATATTCAAGATTATTTAAAAAAAATCAAATACAAGAAATTGCCGCAATTGACAAATTATTTCATAAACGAGAACTTTGATTAGTTTTTTAGAATTCATTTTAATTGCGAACAAGTTTTTATAAAGAAATTTGTAAATTAGAAAGTAGTTTACTTACGTTTTTAAATAATCCAACTTGTGTTGTTCTACCTTAATATAACCCTCTAAATTACTTATTAATACAGATTCAGTCTCCAATAGCTCTTCCATTTCCGCCAAAGCCGTATAAACTTCTGTGTTGATGGACTTAATGGTGCAGATAAGGAAAAATAATGCGAGCAGGAGCAGGGAGGTTGCCTTCTTTCGTCTCAGTTGAAGCATATTTGAAATTTATGTGTTGAAATGGCAGATAGTAGTTTTAGCTAAAATGAGATATGAAAGATTTTAATTAAAACATATTTACATATTTATGTATGTAAGTTACTACTAAGTTTTTCCATTAAAATAAATTTTTGTTATTTAAATTTTTTTTAAGACTTCTGACAACAACATCTCCCAAATTTCATTACTTTTAATTAAGATCCTGTTTACTTTTGGGCCATATCGTAAATTAGTTCATAATTTATATTCTGGCGGCACTTATTCACTCTCAGCAAATCTAATAAATTAAGATTAATTAATTTTAACAACTCACCGTCAGTTAAATAAAAATCAAAAATAAATTAATTTAAAGACTACCACCAATCTGATCAATATTACAATGAATTTATTTTCAATTTATGGCTTAAACTTCAAACTGGTTGTTCATTCTGAGAAAGATACAAAAAAAGCCTTTAGAGAAGTATTAGATAATTTAATTTTGCTTTGTAATCCGGTTCCAAATTTTTATTACTGATTTAAGCAAATAATAAAGATTTAACTAAAAGATATTGATACCTTGGCCACAAACACAATTATATTGAAATTGTATTGAAAAACTTGTTTGTTTTTGATTTGAAATGCAAATTCTGAATCTGATGAAATTTTTAGAGTTTTCGATTAATATTTTATAATAATAAAGAGAAGAAGAGCCTATAAACATCATTAAACAAACAAATAACCAAAGAAGAAAAAAATCTAAAATCAGTAAGTCGTCGTCCAGACTTGCAGTTTTTGATGCTGCTATTTTTTAAAATTCTTCTTTGAAATTGCATTATGAAATCATAGTTTTGCAATTTTTGTATTTTCATCTTGTCTTTCCTCGTCTCCTTTTTAAATTTATATATAATACACATACACCTACAGTGTAAGAATTACAAAACAAAACAGACTTTCTGAGTACATGAAACTGAGAACCCCCCCCCCCCCAATCTTCTTCCTCTTCTCACCAATGAACTCAAGAATTGCTGCAACAAAAATTGCAAGTATGGACGATGACGTAGCAGAATTTTAATATTTTTTAATTCCGCTTTGAAATTGCACTAGTGTGCAGTACCCATGTTCTGTAAATTTAGTGAGAACTTCTCGCATCGAAAATATGTGTAACAAAAAATTCCATCGTTTCTCGAAAAGCGAGAGAAAAGTTTGTCTTACCCTGCCTTTACACATGCAAGTAGTGGCATGCCACTACTGCATACATATTATCAAAGATAATTTGTTCGAAATAGTCGAATCTCATGCCATTAACTTTTGTGATTACACATGCCACTGCGAGTTCATTTTCAAAATGTCGCTTAAGCGTCAACTTGAGCAAATTTGTTTACTTCTCAAATTAAAAAAAAAGTACCAGAAAACAAAATAGAGTTACCAAGTTAATCATGTTGGCACATTTTTGGGGAAATTTTTTCATTTATTTATATAAGCATTATTTAAACAATATTAATGCTCTATAATTAACAAACTTGCTTTTATTAATGCGCGTTTCAAAAATTAATCATAATAATACATTTATCAAGTTAAAACTTTAATTACAATTTGACAATAATCCAGTAAATTTGCATTAAATTTTTAACTGGGTAACATTGCTTATCGTTTTGACATTTAGTGGCATGCAAGTGCCAAATTTCCACTCGCATGCAATTTTTGCTGCCACTGGAGCTGCCATTGCGAAAAATGTGAGTGTATTAGTAAAAAAGTGTGAGTGTATTGAGTTTTTCGAACTGGCAGTGGCATGTGTAAATGCTGGGTTAGCTCATGTCGAAAACCATTAAAACAAATTACGCCGTTACGTCATAAATGTCATAACATTGCACTCGAAGCCGAGGAGACATTGCAGACGTTTAGAACGCCAGTAACACATTTCGTTGACGACGACCAAAGTCTACTAAAATTGAAACATTTTTAACGGCGGCGGCGAAAACACAACCGATGGCTAAATCAAATAATGTAAAGAGCGACCTTAATGTTTGTTGTTTGCAAACGAGCTTTGAAAACATTCGTATTTTTTTATGAAAATGTTAAAAGCAAAATAATTAAACAATGAAAAATGTGCCAAGAACAAAATATTTGTATTATAATTTTTTGCATGCATTTTTAATTGTTTTTTAATGTTGAACTCGCCACATTTTTATTCGTGAGTTTTTTTGACAAGCGGGAACTTTTCTCACAAAACTGTTACAGACGCACTTTTTCTGCAAAGTGGCGAGTAATTTCCTAACTTGTACTTGCCAAAAAAAAAATGTTGCAGACACAGTTTGGTGAGAAAAACAGCTGTTTGTTTCAATATATGGCATTTTTGTTTCATTTCACACATTTCAATCCAAAAGTGTTTGTTCTTTTTATATTTTGTATATACATCAGGGATGATAACTACGGTACAATTGTACTTTTTTTTAGTACTATTAGTATTGCAAAAGTACTGAAGTACTCCAATGACATATTAAGTACAATTTAAAAATTCAAGTGCTTTAAAATATAAACATTTTGGCCAAAGGTTGAATAATTGAAAAATAAAATAATGAACTAATGTTTCCAAATATCAGAGAATTCCTGTACCAAATTTTTCATACCAAAATATGATAAAAAGAAAGCGAAGAAATCCCCTTTATGTAAATTTACGTATTTTTACTCTGTTCCCCTATCAGTTATAAAAAATCTTCGTCTAAATTCCTTTTTACATATTTTTTTTTTTGTTATTTGCCAAATATATATATTTGAAATATGTATGAAAGTGAATTTTAAAATAAAAAGTGAATTTTAAACTAAAGGATGTTTTTTTTTAGCGAGAACTTAAAATGATAATACAAGACAAGATATGGTTGGAATAAAATTGCTTTATTATAATCTGGTAGATAATTTAATAGCATTTAATTTTTAAATATGATTTCAGGCATATGACCACCGCGGCTTCAAGTTTCTCGGCCCATTCTGTTAAATGTTGGACCTCTTTTTCTAATATATCTGGCAGTGTGGGTTCTGTGTTGGCTTGAATATTGGCTTTCAATAAACTAATGCCCTAACATAGCCCCATAAAAAGTTGTCTAGATGCGTTCAATCGCACGTGAACAGGACAACTTCCTGATATTCCAAATACAGCAATTTTGTTTATTGACGTATTCATTTATTCACTAATCACAATTCTTTGATAAAAGTGCCCGCGAACAGGTTTATTTTTTCAAAGTAAACTTCCACAATTTGGAAACGTTGCTGTAGCATCAAACAATTCATGATGACTTGGCCAATTTTACTGAACAGAAATGTCTACACAGTTTGACATTCTCAGCTCTCAAAGCATAGTTACGGATATCGATATTTATAATGCAGCTTAAAAAAGGCCCCAACATTTTTTAGTTATTCTAACTAGAAACAAGGGGCGAGTGTATGAGCTTGCCGTATTATTCGCCCAAATTGCTAAATTTGTGTGTTGGTGGCGCGGTTGCTAAACGCATTGTTTGTTACCCTGTGGTTAAGACCCACCATGCAGTAGGCCCTAGGATTAGTATTCATGTAAATCATTTCCGCAGCAGACCGGGCACCGAAGGGTTAATGTAAATGTCTTCATACATACGGGAAAGAACTAAATTTTCTGCCAGAACAAAGCTGTATTGCCCATTGAAAGGGTGTAGCTTGATTTAGGAAGGTGCATGTTAAGAGAGAGAACACACTAACATATTTAGTTTGGTTGCCAAAGTTCTTGTGGCGAATAGGGAAATAAAGAAGAAGAACTAATTGTCAGAGTATGTATGTATGTATATAGGCTATGTAAAACTGATTGCGAGTCAATTGTTCGAAGGTACTCCAAATTGAATCACTTCAAATTGGATTTGTGTTAACCAAATGTTAAACAATGCGTCGAAGTTTGAAAAAGACAAACAAATGTAATGATATTTTTCTTTAACTTACTGGCATTTTCGCAAGATTATTACGTAAAGAATTTTAAAGCTAAATAAAACTCGTCTCAGCTTAATACAACTCAGTTTTACTTTCGCAAATTCAAATAAATTAATTTATTAACCGTATTTTATTTTGTTTGTTCACAGTTTGTTAATAAATCATTAAAACCGATTTAAACAAGTCCACAAGACTCATTCAATTAATTTTTAATTTAAACATAACGGCTTTTGTTTTTGCTTAAATTTTTACAAAAACAAAAGCCATAAATAAAAAAAGATGAAGCAATACCGTTTTATTTTAAATTGTTGTTCATATCTTTTCTTATGCAAATTCGTTGGTCGGTTTGTAAAAAACTGATTAAGAGAATATGTTGGAAATTTAAATTAAATTTAATTATTTTTATTCTATTTAACTGTATTGTATTTGAAAAAACATGCACAGTGTAGTCAACAAAGAACTTTAATTTTGTCAGTGTTGCAAAATACATTGCACATATCGCTGGCTAAACATGTAAAGGCTCTAAGTCCACTTTTTTAAGAAATAAGTAAAATTACAAAGAAACAATTACAGTTATCTCATTTTTTGTTGCTAAGTCGCTAAGTCCAATTTATCACAAGAAAAAGCTCTAAGTCCCAATTAAAAGTACAGTTTAACCATTTCTCTCAAATTTTTCCATCACATGTATTTTGATTGTTTTTTGTCTCTGCTGTTAAATTTTCAAATATGGACTTAGAGCCTTTACATGTTAAGCCAGCGATATTTCCTTCTTTTTGTAAATTTCGCTTTAAATGTAAATTTTTTTTTTGTGCAATTATTGCAAAATAATGACAGTAAAATAAATGCGTAGGTTTGTGTTAAAAAATTGCTATTTTATTGCTGGAATGGTAGATTTATTTTACTAACAAAATAAAAAATTATTTAATTGCATTGTTTTCTCTCTGCATAAATAAATAATCAAATAAGACAACTGTTTTTTGTACCTGTCATCATTTTTTCCCCAACAACAAATTAAAATTTAAGTTTTATTTGGAAATGCAAAATCAGTTCAGTGAACTTGAATTTTTTTTTCATTTAATATACGAAAAAAACAAAAATTATACAAAAAAAAATTAAATGTAGGGCAGTAAAATTTTGCGGATTTTATAAAAAAAAATAACTGACGACAGCTTGTCTGTTGTAAAGTTAAATAAAAATGCTTAAAACTTGTATGTTATCCCTTCTTTTATTTAAAATTTTACAAAATTACATAAAAAATTAGTTAAAAATTTACCATTTTTACAGAAAATTTTGGCTAAAAAATTTGGCATTTTCATTGAAATTTTGCCTAAAAATTAATAATTTTTTAGCCAGTGCTGCAAATTTTACAACTATCAAATTAACAGAAATTTTATGTAGTTTTCTATATCTTTACTTAATTAATATTAAAATATTTTTATTAACAACATTATCGGAATTATTATTTTTCGTCAACATATAAGTTTTGACCACTTGATACTCTCGTGCATAAAACCATCAACTGTACATACATACATATGAAAAGCTAGGGGCGTTCTAATATGTATATTCCGGCCACTGGATCATATATAATCTGTAGGGATGAGATTTTCATGCACAAAAAATAGATATTATACGCATAACATATGCGCCTAAAACTCCAATATGTAATAAAAAAAAAAAAAGTTACACTTAAAACTTGACCATTTTCTATAAAAAAAAGCGTTTGTTTTTTATTTTATTTAAAACAAAACAAAATAAAATATTCTATTTTATTATCCAAAAAGTTATATTATTTTTTAAAATTTAATTTGAATAACTACACGGTAGCCTGCCGGCCATGGTTCGAGCCCCGGCCACGGTCAAGAATGAAAGGTTATCAATAACAATTTTAATTTTTTTTTCATGTTGTAAAATTCCTTTCTTCATAAAAATAATTTAATGAAAATTAAATTTGATGATCTTGAGTCCAATTAAAAAATAAAAAATTTGTATTAAAAACCATAAATAGTTTAACAAAATAACCACAATACTAATTATTGTTAAAGCTAAGGCACGAGCTATACATATGTGTATATTTGTCCTTCAAGTTGTGCTGAAAAAGGTCAACAAGAAAAAGAAAGACAAAAATGAAAAAACAAAAAATGTACTTTGGACTTCAAGAAAAATTCTTGACAAAAGTACGGAAAAAACAGAAGTAAGAAAAAACATGTAAAATCAGTTAAAATGGATAATCATTCAAAAAGCAAATTCCGATCTACCAAAGGTTAAAATACAATTTGGTTTAAGGATTGATGTTTGACTATTGACGTCAGTAGTCGCCAATGGCTGCGAGTGTAAGACGGCAAATCCATCTGAGGAGATCGAGTGGTTGCGATCGAAACATGTCATGGTAACCTGCCGACCAGGGTTCGAGCCCCGGCCACGGTCAAGAATGAAAGATTATCAATAACAATTTTAATTAACTTTCATGTTGTAAAATTCCTTTCTTCATAAAAATAATTTAATGAAAATTAAATTTGATGAACTTGAGCCGAATTAAAATATTAAAAATTTGGATTAAAACCCATAAATAGTTCAACAAAATAACCACAATACTAATTATAACTACATACATAATTTAAATTTTTGTGTGCATAATCAAATAAATACTTTTTTAAATGATCAAATGTAAGCCTTTGTCTGTTAGCAAGCTTTTGTACATGGAAAATGATCTCTCAACCTCAACCGAAGTTGAGGCATATTTGAAGGATGCCAATTCATTTGGAGGATATTAATTTTCTTATTCAGATCGCACATTTGATTCCAGATCAAAAATAAAGGAAATTTGTTTAAATTTTTTGAAATCCTGTATTTTTTTGCAACACGTTTTGGGTTTTTTTTAATTTGTCGGGCTATTCCTATTCCTTCCACATGTTAATTTTACTTTTATTTAAGTTGACTATTTAGTGAACTAAATCCTTCCAATTTAGTTATTGTTTCACCAATATATCCGAAGATGAAAAATACAAATGCTAATTCACTTTTGATGTTATTTAAATTTAATATTTCTTTTACTCTTTTTATTGCATAATCATCGGTAGCAACAAGTTCTTCAATAATATTCTTTAATTGCTCAAAGTTTTTTAAAAAGAATTCTGAAGCATCTATCCAGGTACTCCTTCTTGTTAAAAATGGCTGCGGTGGTGACGGTACCAAGAGATATATTTCATTAAAAATTGCAACTCGTGAATTTATCGAATTGGCTTCTAATTTCCTCTGTAACTCGGTGTAACCCATGTACCACGCAAGTAACATGTAACAGTTTTGGATAAATTGTTTTAGGACAATTGGCAGCCTTAACCATGTAAGGTGCAGAATCGGTTAAAAATTTAAGGATCTTTTGTCGAAATCTTGTATTTTAAGCAGAGCTCAAAAAAATTTATTAATTGATTTTAAAAAAATTTGTTTTGAAGATTTTTTTTACACAGAAGAACTTTTTTTATATGTAACTCGCTGGTCGGGATTTTCTAAATAAAAATAAAAACTTAAATACTGGACCATTTTGTTTATAACTTGACCCCAGCGCTATCTACCATCAATAAAATAAAATTAAAATATCACGACAAGCGCCAACTATCCAGAGTTTTTTTAATAAACCATCAGTAAAAGTAGAACTTTCCAACGCATGTACTCGTTTGAAAATCGTTTGAGTGGTTATCGAATTATAAAATCACGAACATAGGAAAACTTATTTTTATATACAATAGATATGGAAATTTACAGCCTGGCCCACGCTGATTTAAGACTATCGACAAAAAACACGAATTTGCATAGAAATCGCATCCCTAGTAATTCTGTCTACCAAACATATCAAAAAAAGAAAAAGTACCAAAAAAAGCAATTTTTTTCGTTTTAACATCATAGAAAATACCCAACATTTTAATCTGAACCGTGCCGAATAATTCTATTGTAGTCAATTTTGATCTGTGATAGTTTCCTAACACTAGCACTCACCCTGCGTGAGAATCGGTCCATAATTTACCATATTCCTCATATAAAGTCCAAAGCCGTAACGAATAATGCTTTTGCAGTAAAACTTAGTGTGTCATATTTCAACAAGACTTTAAAACACACCACCGAATTTCGTGACGATCGACCCATAATGGGCCTTAAATAAAACCGATTCTCCTAAAACACTTGAAATTCGACTAAAATCGCAAGGAATAATTATCTTGTGGTAAAGTTTGGTGCAATTACGCTTAATACGGGTAGCAATACCACCATGCAATTTTGTGATCATCGGTCTTTAAATTACCATAGTCCCATAGAGCTTAATAGTGCTCTGCTTTACTGTATAGAAAAAATTTTTTTTTAAATACGGAAATTACTCTGCTAAACTATGTGGTGATCGGTTCTTAAAACTCTACTCCTAAAACTCAAACGAATTATGATATGTATAAATGTTATTTAAACTTTGCCAAATTAGGTTTTATATGATTAAAAATAAGATCATAAGACTTTCTGATGATCGGCCCATAATTTTTCTAAAGGTTTTATATATAGCGCACTTTTGAATTTTAAACTTATTAAAATTAAAAAAATGGAACTGTTGCGATAATTCTTATACGCTTAACAGTTTTATTTGGCTTAATATCTTCAATTTTTCTAAAATCTTTATGGATGAAGTTTTCTGATGATCTGGCCTAAAAATTGGGAATTAAGCACGAATAACAAAATCATTTAAAATTAAATTTTGTATTCCCACGAAAATTATTTTGAATTAAAAAAATTTAAATAGTCTACAACTTCGCAACAACTTTCAGACAAACCCTCGTATAAATAGCTTTTGTATTTCAATTAATTATTTGTTTTATTTTCAACAACCATTTCTTTTTATTTTATTTTCTTGCTCTAGTTAACCACCTAATTAATTGTTGCAAAAGTTATTTTACTAGTTTAGTTCATCTAAAAGTTTGAAATCAAACGCTATAACTAAAGAGGTGTTATATAATCACTTAAAAAAACTAAAAAAATTATTTAACTTATTTTTCTAAAGCCATCGAAAACAATAACGAAATAAATTACCTGTCTTAGCTTTTAACTGTTGTTTTCAGCAATTTAAGGTTAACTGCCTGTTTTTAGAACACGAGAGCAAAACTCGTTCGATTAACTTACATTTAAAATATAAACAGGCAGTTAATCTCGATAACTTATCGTGATTAAATTAGCAACATGGTTAAAACAAATTATTAAGAACAATTTTATTAGGAACATTTCTAACGAAATCATAAAACATATAGAAACCGGTACATTAACCTTTTTTCAAACAAACTTAAAAGATTTAAAAACATCTATTTAAATTCATTAAGTAACGCTTAAGCTGGTTGAAAAAAGGTGTTGAAATGAAGTTTTGATTAAATTTAAATAATTTCAAACAAGCAAATGGTATTTAAAATAAATGGAAAAAATGTTTTGTTGAATTCTATTAGAATAGCACACTCTATTTGATATGATTGCAATATGCAATAAATACAATTTACTGCAAAAGTGTTTGTATGCGAATGGCCCAAATGCTGTTTAAAATGCAAATAAACTTTTTATTCACAACGACATTTAGACATTTTAAACTGAAGCAAATCCGTCTTAAGCCTAAATTAACTGGCTTAAATAATTCATTTTAATTCTGTCGACAATTGAAATTAAAGATTTTATAAAAACAAAGCAAACATTCGAATTAAGTTATTTACATTTTTTAAAAATTCTACTATTCCTTTTGAGTTAAAAATATTAATAATTGGTGGTACAAGGGCCAATGTTTAATGTGCACCACACCTAAACATCATGTTTTTTCTGCATTTCATTTAACATTTTTCAGTTTCAGACTTACTCAATTTCAACCATGTAAAGATACACAATCGAGCAACGCGTTAAAGTTATTCAGGCTTATTATGAAAATGGGCGTTCAAATCAAAATGCATATATGTAGTTTACTTCGTGATTTTTTCGGTCAATTTAATCGTCGAAATGTGCGTAGAATCGGAAAAATCGTGCAAATATTTGAGCAAATCGGGTCTGCAGGAGATGGGAAAACACCAGTGCATGCTCGTACAACTCGTACTGCAGAAAATATTGCTGCTGTTTGCAAAAGTGTAGCTGAAGAGCCGTCCACCTAAGCTCGTCGTCGTGCCCAACAATTTCACCCACCTCTCACGCTCGTCGTTGATGAGCATAATGCATAAACACTTGCTTTTACACGCTTAAAAGAAGCAACTCTTGGCCATTCCAAACGTCGTCAATGTTTCGTGCACATTGCATTAAAACCAGTGAAATATTTTTCCAAAACTACGAATGGTATTCGATGTCTGCCACAATACACAAATTATTAGTGCATTCGTCAGAAATAATTGAGGCTTCAGTAGTACCCGTAGGTTGCCTTGCAGAAAATGCATCTGAGGCGCGAAACAAATATTATAAAAAAGATCGAACTGGTCACGCTCGAAAGGATTCAAGAGTGCACAACATACTTGACATGTATCATAGAGCTATGGATGGCTCTGACCCATATATTTCTAGCTTATGTGTACAAGAACGTATAAAAAGTTCGAAAAAACTTCCGTTTCCTCGAGAAGTCATTGATCTTTTTAAAATGCCTGAATTACCGCCAGAACTGTTATTACCTTCAACATCTCAAGAAGCCTACAGCTGCAATTATAGTTCTGATTCTGATGTTAGCTTAGAGTCGTTAAATAATTATTCATTGGAATTAGAAGCGGATGAAAACGAAGAAACAGACCATGATTAATTAAGCCTTATATCTTTTGAGAATATGTATCCATTATTTTGTTATTTTCAGATAAATTTATAAGCATTTACAACTTCTTTAAAATAATAAATTTTTGAATTAAAAAAAAAATGAATTTCTGGTAGCATTAAATATTTTTTTAATAGTGGGCGTGAACCGCCCATTTTTTCTCAAGCCGCATTTTTTGTCAGTAAAAGATCGTATAACAATTTAGCTTGCCAGGAAGTACTATTTACTATTACTTTGGAAAAAGGGGGCGTGTCCCACCCATTTTTCAAATTTATTTTTTATCATTAGAAGTCTACACACCGAATTTGGTGAAGCTAGCTTGTCGGGAAGTATTTTTTGCCGCTAAAATCGCGATTTCGGCCATAGTGCAATGGTCAGAATGATGGCAAGAAATGGCAACAGTGGATGATCAATTTTCGAAAAAAAATCATCTTCAGTGATGAGGCAACTTTTTACCTCAGTGGATTCTTCAATTAGCAGAATTGCCGCATTTGGACGAATGATAATCCAAGAGTGATTGTCAAAAAACCAATGGACCCACAAAGACTGACTGTTTGGTAAGGTTTATGGGCCGTAATTTTTCCAAAATGAGGTCGGTCAGGCAGTTACTGTGAATGGTGTGTGGTATCGTGAGGTGACAACGAACTTTTATGGCCCGAATTAGAAGATACGGAAGTGTACGATATGTGGTTTCAACAGGACGGTGCCACTTGCCACACAGATAACGAAACAACGGCTCTTTAGGCCGACAAATTCAATGGCCGCGTTATCTCACGTGGTGGGGATGTCAATTGGCCGCCAAGATCATGTGAGTTGACACCGTTGGACTTCTTTCTTTGGGGTTATATGAAAGAAAAGGTGTGCGTCGATAAGTCAGCAACAATTCAAGAGCTAAAAGATGAGATAATTAACGGCATAGAATGACATTAACGGCATAGAACCTCAATTATGCCTCAGCGTGATCGAATATTTAGACCATCGGATGGAGGTGTGCCAGCGAGGTCGCGGCTGTCATTTGGCCGATATTTTGTTACATACATAATTGAAATATTGGTATACTATCATAATAAAAAGAAGCGACAGTATTTTCCTAAATAATTTGTGATTTATTCACAATCAACATCGGCCCTTAAAATTTATTATTAACGCTTTCATGAGTCCAGATTTCTGGAATAGGAGTAAACGTAGTCGAAAAAAAACTAATTGGAACCGTATTTTCAGAATAGACTTTAAAACACCTAAAACTGTTAGGACGGATTTTATGAAGATAGTCTCTTTTTAGACAGATCAATTTTTCTTGAAGCAAGTCAGTCAGTGTTCAAATTTTAAGTATGACCCCATAATGGTACAAGCAAATATGAAAATGAAGTACTCCGGGAAAAGAAAAATTAAAGGAATTAACTAAAGTTAATTACGAAATTATTAACGTCTTATTTTTTGTGTTAAGAAGTGTCAAAATCAGTATCATCGAGTGGGTGAACGAAGTGAAATTAAACAAAAACTCTATCGGTATAGTTCACTGATGGGATTTGTTGTACAATTGCACCTAATTTGGGACAATCGAAACTTTTTTTGGAACAATTTAAAAAAAATACCCATGATGTTTTATCAGTTCGTTTTATGTGAAGCAAGATACGAAACCACTTCCACTTTCGATCGGAAATGAGTTCTGTGACAGGCCTAATTGTAAATTTGTTAATCTGAATAATTTGGTTCGGTTCATGGCTTGAGATATGTTATTAAAATTTGAAAAAAAGAAGAAAAGTGAGTTAATTCACATCACAGGACAGGCCTGATTGTTTATTTGTGTTCAAGATGTTATACTAACTTAATAAAAACACACATACATAAGTATATCCCTCAATGAAGCCTGGGATGAAGTGTCTCCAAATCTCCATTTTTGTCGATTGTTTTGTGACACTGTCTACACTTTTGTCTGCATTTGACAAAATAAGGGAAATAGAGAAATGTTTGCTTCTTCTTTATTTTGTTTACCCAAACCACAATAGTGGAGAGGGTATCATGCGTTCTTGCTGATGTGTAAAACACTAAAAAATATTGGTCCTAGACCTACCTTTAAGTGTATCGATCGACTTAATATTACTTTTGGTTTCAACGATGTTTCGTAGTCGGGGTGGCTGTCAAGTTGGCTGGTTTTCTGTCCACATAACCTTGTGCGCAAAGTACTGGGTCGCAATTTTTAAGAGAATTTGATGAAAATTGGTTTCGATCCATAAGGCCACTAACACAACTTTTATTATAATCAGTCCATATGACACCTCTTATACGAATACTTCTCCCGTAAATATCTTTTAATGTCAAAACTTTCTTATAAATGTTAGTATTGACATTAATAACTTTAACGATTCCTACACAAAAAACACTCGGAATAAATTAAGTTTTCATACTTACTTTAAGTACGAGTCGTACCTACTCAAAAATGCAAGTACGAATAACACTAAACGTAACAATCCTAATTTTTTTTAGTATGCACAAAATTCCTTAACCAAGTATAATAAAGATTAAATTTTTCGTTGGTAGTGCTACTCTGAGAGTAAAATTACATTGTGAACATTTACTGCCAGGCCCACGATGTCGACAAGAACGTTTCTTTCGCATATTTATATTGAAAACAATAATAAAAAACTAAAATTTGTTTTTGTTTCAATACAAATATACGAAAGAAATGTTCTTGTCGACATCGTGGGCCAGGGCCTTAATCTCATTTAACTTATTAAAGTTTGTTGTAGACTACTAAAACAACACCACACATGTAGTTAATAAACGATTTGCTTGATGTGCGAAGAAACAATAAAAACAACAGAACAAGACGAAAACACACTTTTTTCATGTTTAAAAAGTAAAATTAAGAAATCTTGCTTCTCATTTAGTTTATATTTTCAAATATATATGTTTGTACATTAAGTTTTTAAAGTAAAACCCATATCGGGAATGATGCTGTTTAATAATTTAAATTCTGTTAGGTTTAAAACGGGTTAGTTAATCAATCAAAATAAAATTCTCCTTTTAATTTCACTTTTGAGATTGGTTCAATCTTAGATTTACTTAAATCAATTTAATTTTCGGATTATAACAAGTACGAGCTCGGGATTAAATCAACTTTATAATTCTTAATTCCAAAACATTTTGAGATTTATTTAATCATTGTTTTACCTTAATCAATTTAATTTCCGGATAATTTCATGTACGAATTCGGGATTGAATATGGATAAGTTAAGTATTTTGCGATTGATAATCCGCACTTGAATCAATCATTCTGTACTTGATTTAAGAAAATCCGTATTCACCGTACTATTAATACCTCTTTGGATTGATTTGATTACGGATGGATTGATTTTTCCTTTGAGTGTATTATTTCATGAAAAATATTATGCTGGTAGGTCCAAAATAACCATAGGTCCCATATAAGAGCCCTTCCTAAAATCACTTAAGGGCAAACAAATATCATTGTTGTCCATGGGTCCCAAATAGAGTAAACTCTCGAAAATTGCTCTTTATATACTTTTCTACTTTTTTTGGTTTTATTTTTATTGGATAAAATAGTGTTATAAATTATAACGTATGCTTTTTTATTTGAAAGCTACATAATGAAACGGAACAATACCACTTTTAAAATTTTTGGATAAATAAAAAAAAAAATAATGAAAGCAAGTACAATGTATGTATGTGAATTTGTTTCGTTTTGATCCGATTCAAAGTAAATAAATACGATAAAAAATTACTATAACGATTTTAGTATGTAGAATATTATTCAGAAAAAAATATTAAATTTAAAAAGTGGAATTGTTACGTTTTGTTATGGACCTCCTCATTTTATATCCATATTTTAGTACAATTTATGTCAATTTGGTACAGTATTGCCATTTAAAGGGTACATTTTAAGAATTGTAAGATCCAAATAGTGGTATAGTTTAGTTTTTATTTAGGTGCTCCGATCTCATTTTTGGCATTATTTTTACGATCAGGATTTTGATAAACAACCTGAGGGATAGAAGGGCTTGGGTTATTGTACCTTTTTTAAAAAAAAAGTTTTCTTGCAAGATTTGACATTTTGAAGGTTTTAAGGTACCTTATAGTATAAAAGGTCTGAGAAGTTTATGGATTAGCTATTAGCAGTGCATGGGTTGAATCGGCATTAATGGCAATTCTCCAGACCTTTCTCGCATTGTTCATCCGAAAGTGCTTATAGTTGTTATTGCAAGCTTATTGAGCCAGATAAAACGCTACTAATCCAGGCATCAACATCTAAGGAAAGATAGGAGGCATTCTATGCCAGTTATACTTTTGCACGTAAATCTCCGCTCTTTTTTTTTTTGGTTAAATCTTCAACTCATATACGGACACTTTATTGGTGTTATTATATTCACAATTTTAAATGAATTCTTATTTCTATAAAGTTTTAGATGTTGCTCCCATACAAGTGAGTAACTCAAGGCAATTGAATATTTAATTTTAGTATTTTTATCAGGCTAATGTTCAGTGAATTAAATTTTTATTAAATTCTTTTTATGAAGAAAGGTATTTTACAACATGAAATGAATTAAAATTTATTTTTAATTTGTATTCTTGACTGAGCTGGGAATCGAACCCAGGTTTTCACGGACAGGTTGCCCTGCCGTTTCAATTGTAACCACACAATCTCTTCAGAGGCTTTTGCCGTTTAACACTCGCCGCCATTGACGACGGCTGGAAGTCATCAATCTTTAAACTAAATGGTATTTCATCCTTGGTAGATCGAAATTTGTTTTTTTTTACCATCTATTTTAATTGATGTACATGTTCTTCCTTACTTCGGTCTTTTCGTACATTTTGTCAAGAATACTTCTTGAAGTCCAAAGTACATTTTTCTGTTTTTTTTATGTTTTTGTCTTTCTTTTTCTTGTTGACATTTTTCAGCACAACTTGAAGGACAAATGTGAATATAGAGCTTGTGCCTTAGCTGTTAACAATAATTAGTATTGTGGTTATTTTATTAAAGTGTTTTATGGTTTTGAATCCATCGTCAATGGCGGTGAGTGTCCTCTAAAACGTGTGTTCAATTCCCAGCTTAGTCAAGAATGAAAAATTATCAATAAATTTTAATCCATTTTATGTTGTAAAATACCTTTCTTCATAAAAATAATTCATGGAAAATTAAATTCAATGATCTTTAGCCTGATTAAAATATTAAAATTTGGAATAAAAGCCATAAAACAGTTCAATAAAATAAACACAATACTAATTATAATTGATTAAGTTTAAAAAAAATGTTTTTCTTCCGCAGTTGGTAGTAAAGGTTAACGTAATAAAATAAGAGACTTTGGTTAGGTCCAAACAGTTCAGAAGTGAAAATCGCGAGTAAAAAAAGTTAAAAAAACGTGCAGTGGTGTAAACACTACAATTATGCATAACGCCCTTATACAATTTTGTACCAAAGCAATTCAAAATGATTAAATAACTTGTAACTAAAACTACAAATAATTTTTTTAGCTAAAGTTGATTTCGTAACAATATGTAAACTAAAAATAAAACGTGTAATGTTATGATTACAATTTAGTAAAATCGTGAATGTCGTCATCCCATCTTTTAAGCATTAAGTAGTCAATGTAAAAACATTAATTTAAAAATAAAGTTAAAATAAATAAAAATTAAAATAAAATAGATAAAACAAAAAGATATGTAATAAAAATAATTATTAAATGCAACTGCTTTTCAGTAAGGTTTTTTCAGCACAAGTTTTTTCATCTGTTTTAATAGTTTTGCCAATTATTCATTCATCACGACGAATACAAAAACAAAGGACAATAATTACAATACTGAATGAGTGATGGATGATGCCATAAATCTATCAACTTCTGTTGAAATTATTAATATTGTTAAAAAACCAACCCAAAGAAGATAAATAAATATGTATGTATGTGGGCAAAAATATAAATTTTAAATATGTGCTTTATTTCAAGGGAGTTAAAATTTCCTATAGATTAGATGTATTTACTACTAAATAGTATTTACAAATTTAGTGTGAAGTAATTGTAACTGCAGTTTCCTAATGACCCCAAATAACTTAAATCTTAGGATGGTAGTCAAGTCTAACTTTAAAGTGTAAATCCTATATGTAACCTTCTCCGAGAAAAGGGATCTAGTGGGTCAAAAAACGGGTTTGGACTTAATAGCGAATTCAGGTACCTAAAAGGGCGTAGAATAAGATGGAATGAGTTTTTCTCAAAAGTTCATTTTACACACTAGGTCCTTTTTCTCGGAGAAGGTCACATATATGTATAAACAGGGTTGAAAAAATGTTCACAATTGTTTATTATTTTCTAACAAGCAAAACCGTTAACTAATTTTTTTTTGCCAAGTTTTAAATTCCACCGAAAATATACACCTCTATTACGAAAGTCGACGGAACAATAATTATATATTCTTAGCCGTTATTGCCAATAACTGATAACTATTGACAGCCACTCGATATTTTCTAAGGCGCTTTTAAGTCGATGTCAGGAAAAATTTCCTCTGTTTTAATCGACAGGAAATTTTGCAACAACTCAAATGAAAGTTTAAGAAAATTTAGTTAGAATGTAAGCATATTTATTCAATACGTTTCAAATTAAAGATGAGTATGTTATTGTTAAAATTAAAAAAAAAAATTATTTGAAATAGCGAAAAAATGGATTAAATTATTTACAATAAACCAATAAACTCAAGAATTGCTGCACCAAAAATTGCAAGTCTGGACGATGACTAAATACATACACAATACAATTATAATTTAAAAAAACGAAACTCTTTTAACACGAAATAGGAAGTAAAAATATTTTTAAATTGCCAAACTGGGTCAGTGGCACCTTTTAAACAAACACGCTTTTAAAAGTTTATGTTAGAAAAAAATTTATTATTTAATTTTTGACGAGGTCAGTAACGTCTACATTTCCCTTTAAAAATTTTCATTTAAAAAAAAACATAAATCTTAAAATTTCAAACACGATTTTAATTTGCATAGTTTTCTTAAAGTTTAACTTGCATATTTCATTGGAAGCATTTGAAAAATGTTTGAAATTTCAATTCAAAGTAAAAATACATCAACTGTTCGTGTTCATAGTATCTATCTGTGGATGACGTCTCAGCAGAATCATCAACACAAATTCGTTTCAAATTTTCCGGCAACATTTAAACTTTATGGCCGTTTGCAAAGAATTGCAGTTTCAGCTAAAAAAAAAAACAAAAAATAACAATGTGTACACAATTCAAAATGTAACTATTAAATGTTGAATGCTTGCTAGATGGGGAAAAAAAGATTCATCGCAATAAAATAATATCAAATATCAACAACATGGGTATTCAAGAGAGAAAACAAGAGAGGCAAAATAATAAATAAAAGTATTTAAAAGTGTAATTGGGGCCATCATAAAACAACCCAGAATGTAATAATAAAGTAATCTCACAAGCGCAGCTGTTTACAGTGATTGTCTTCGTGGTGTCACGATTACAGCCTGTTCGTCGATTTCGAACGAAATGTAAATAAACAAAACAAAAAAATACACTATTTATTTACATCTGTTAATAACGCATTTTGACATTTGCCGTCTCAATTCTAGCAACAAAATGCCTGTTGTTTTTTCAATTGTTGCATTGTTGTAGTTCTGAGGTCACTTTATTAATATATACATAATACAAATTAATATTATAATACAAATTGGTTAGTATCAAATCTTTTTATAAATAGGGAAAAGTTCGAGGTGCCCGAGCCACTCTAGCGCAACATTCTGCTCATACTTGTTACACCCAACCTACTGTATGTGGAAAGGACATTAAGTGTTTTTGCTTTTGTGTGATACACATTGAATTACAGGTTCTGCCCCACATGTTAGTACACCGATTGACTAGGAATCGAACTAATGACGTCCGTCCTTTCATCCGGCTGGCTGGTTGTGTTGTTTTGTAAGTATCTAGGTTAAATTGGTACAAACAATATTTTATGGCAACCTAAATGAGCATAGAAAACTTAATAGGAATCGGTCCACATTTGACCATAGCTCCCATACAAATACACTCCTAAAAATAGGTTATAAAAAGTAGCTTTTATAAAAGCTTCTATGTCATCTCATAATTGTAAATTACAACTTGTAATCATAGTAATAGCAGTAGATTTTTATATAATATTTCGCATTGAAATGTCTTAAGTAAAGTCAACGAGGTTATTCGTTTAAATGCTTTCCCCGCATAATTACCTTACAATATTGGTATTTTTATCGAGGAAATTATCCGTGGAATACTGTATATACTTACTACATTTTACACAAATTTTGGAAATCGGCAATTTGGATATCATTATCCTCCCAGCAGCTGCATTCAAAACGAAGATAAACATGCATTTTCAAAATGAAGATAAACAAAAATTATGTTATTATTTTAATTCTTCATTTGCAACAGTGTTGAATTTTCAGATTTTTTTAATAATGGCAGAATCATGGTAGAATAAGTACAAGGTATAGTCATTAGAAATGTTGTTCTCAATTTCAAAGCCCATATAAAACCGTGTTCAGATATACGTTTTTTATTGAGTCAATATTCGGTTTATTGACATAATTATCATTCTGTTCACATACACACAATTTAGCTAACTCAATTAGCGTTTGACAGTTTAAAAAAATATTTCTTATATTACTACATACAACATTCAACGTAAGCAAACATGTACATGTATAAGCAAAATGTAAACAACTTTTGACATCTTTAAGGAATAAATATCTGGCTTTTGCGCAGACCTAATGGACGTGCCTTTGTTTTGTGTTAATTTCAGTTGCCAAATGTCACAACACTTTGTTCAATAAGTTGTGTTTTGCTCACTAAACACGCTTGTGACAGTGTCGCATTTTTGTTTTACTTAATATTTACAACAATTTAGTATTAATTAAAGATAATTATGACAATAAACCGAATATTGATTCAATAAAAAGGGTATATCTGAACACGGTAATATGTATACGGATAATTGAGCTTAATGATGGCATTTGTTGCGTAAAACCCAATTAAGGTGTATATCTGAACACGGTATTTCGTCAAACAAAAGAAAATATGGACAAAAATTAAAAAAATTATTTTGGCATTACATGGGTAAATAATAAAAACTCTCCCTAATGAACATACCCGGTACTTATTACACTATGGGCAAAATCAAATTAGTTTTTTATAAACAATTTACCACATATTCAAAACTTTTCTCTCACTGTAAAAATTTTGAATGCAGGTTTTTTTCAATTGTTAACTAAAACACACGTACTTAATATTCCAAGTAAATATGGCAATGAGTCCATTTCAAAATTCACCGCTATAAAAGGGGTGTATAACCTTTCATTCTCACAGTATATCGGTATATATGTGTACCTCCAAAATTAGAAACAAAAATGTAGAAAGACATAGCTAAACCCTCCGGTCTGGCAAAGCTGTCAGCTGTTAAATATCTGTCATCTAAAGTGTCGTTTATTTAGTAAAAGCTTGGCCATTTACAAATATGGATCGATTAACAACCGCAGAAGTCGTAAAAATACCACAAAAGCGGTGCTTTAAACGTGGCCAATTTTCGGGCATTAAGGGATGATTATGAAATTGAAGAAGAAATTGCCAAGATTATAAAGAAATTGGAAAAAACTGGAAGCTTTACAGAATTAGCCAGGCCTTATCGCAATGTGCGCACAGCCGAAAATATCGCTTCTGTGGGTGAAAGTGTGACGGATAACCGAAATTTTTTGGCCTGTAGAAAAAAGTGAATACCCTTAAAAAAATTGTATTTTATATATTATCTTAAACAGTTAATGCTTTAACAGCAGGCTACTTATGGCATATTGAATTGTTTTTCTTAATAAAGGTTAAATACTATGGCAATTACACTAAAAAAAATGTTGCAAATAAATCTCATCTCTAATAAAAAATACATTTTCTGTTTTTAAATGTATGTATTGTTAATAGATTACTATAAAACACAATTGGCATTTGCTTGAATGTATTTATGGAACTTGAATATAAATAATTTGCAATTATGTGTATTTAATTACCCATATCGTATTATATTTCCTTATTTATTCCCTTACGAAATATTATACATAGAAGTAATCTATTAATTAGCTAGTAAGCAAAAATGTTTATTAAGTAAATAATTTTCAAAATACTAATTATGTATACCAAAATTAATACATACTCATATATACGAATAAAACTGCTCATATCAAACTCATGCACAGAGTCATGTGTGAAATGTGCTGTTTGAGTTTAAAGAAATACGATTGTTACGAAATTTAATTTAGAAGTAGTTTTAGTTTAAGTTTTATGTTATTTAAAAAGCTTTTAATTGTATTGTTTTTAAGCGTGTTTTAGAAATGTCTAACGTTAACAATACTAAACAGAATATACAAGTTAAGAGCAAAATTAACCACACAAATTGCTTGATCTTGCGTTTGTACAAATTGTTTGTGTTGTTAATTGGGGGTTTTGCTATTTGCACAAACATTTGAAGCAATGTTTGTAAAAATATTAAAAATTTTTAATAATTAACAGACGTGTTGCATATTTGCCAATTTTTGTGGTGTCTCTAGTGCTTAATGTTATCATTTCAGTGAAAACTTTGCAGAATGAAGAATTCGAAGAAGAAGCATTAAAATCATTTGAAGTCGTAAATTCTATTTACCTAGGGTTTACACTTGCAAGTGCAAGTTCGAAAAACTCAATACACTCACACTTTTTCACTAACACCATCACATTTTTCGTACTTGCAGCCCAACTTGCAAGAGAATTTGCTTGCAAGTAAATATTTGACTCTTGCAGCAAGTAAAATGACAAATGAAAAAACAGTGTTACCGTGGATGAATTTTGTATCAATTTTCTAGTACTTAGTTATATAAAAGTAATGTTTAAAGCGGATTTTGAGTGTATTTATGAAAAATAACAAATAAAATAAAGCACAACTATACAACATCGCATCTTAATGGCAATATTAATCATAAATTTTAAGCATTTTGAAAAAAAAAATTGTTAATCAAAATATTTTTTCAGTAATATTATGGCATCGCCACTACGGCAATACTGGAGTCACATATTTTATAAAATAAACATAATTGTTTCATCAAGATGGACCGAGAATTAAATAAAGAAGAAATTATTAAATATATTTTGTTATAGCATGGTAATGTTTTTAACATGGTAATGTTTTTAAACCGAAAAACAACCCATTTTAATAACATGTTTTCGCTTTGAGAACATTTGAAAAATGAACTTACAACTGACTGTGTAAACACTCAAGCTACTTGCAAGACTTTCGGCTTTTTCTTCGACACTTTCGTTGATAATACGTATGCACAACTTGCAAGTAATTACTTGCATGTGTAAAGGCGGGGTTAGTCAGCATTATTTGCCCCAAAATATCACGTGGTTTAAACTGCAAATCAGGGCTGCCAGGTACTTTATTTCGTTCTCCCCAAATTTAAAAATAAATTACTCCAAATATCCCCCGATAAAAGAAAGAATCCCCAAAATAAGCCCCTGTAAAAAATACATCATTTTTAACGGATAATTTAAATATTTATTTGAGTTTTACTTGTACCATGTTCTACAAGAGATCCTTTTTATCAAAAGGAAATATGTAGTTGTATATTTATACAGTCAAACTTTCCTATAATGAATTTGCATGGGACCACAAAATCACTTAATTTTTAAGAAAGTTTATTATACAAAATTAATTTTATTTCCAATTTTATTAAAAAATAAAGAGGTATTTCTAGTTTAGATTACATTCCTACGTGCAGCTGTTATCCATTTGAGAATTGCTTTAATTGTTTCTCTACAAATACAGATTTGAAGGCTCTTGAGGTTAGTGCTTAATTGCTTGCATTCTACATTTTAAGAATTAAGGTTGCTTTAGTCGACCGTAAATGTTGTGCAATGCAATGTAACGTACCGAAGCGTTCTGTATTTTCTGTAATGCGTAATTATTATTTGACAATTTTAAGTCTTTTGAATAAAAAATTATATGGCACAAATCAATTTTAAAATTATTTAAGGTGTGTGCTCGCATTTTTAGGTCAAGTAATAATTGGCACATTAGTGGTCTGGGGCATCATTTATTACAAGTTCGAATTTTCATGTTCATTTTGAATTGTTATAGAAAAATACATACAAAAACTTACATTGTTTAAAATTTTTATTCAAATCAAATCACTCATTGGTGGGTGGCACTCACCTAAAAAGACAAAAAATAATTTATTAGCATAAGAGATAATCAAAATTCTTTAATAGTGTTTTCACACTTAAGGTTTTACCACAAATTTTGGTTTTAACGATAAAACCAATCATTAAACCAGGTTTTACCATACAAAATAATTTTGTTAAAACCATCTTAAAACCTCTTTTGATTTGGTTTTAAGTAGATTTTATGAAATACAACCATGTTTTAGTTGTACTAAATTCAGTGCTACCAAGTTAAAAGGTTTAAAACAGCTGATAATGTTTAATCCCAGCTAGCATTTTATATCACAATCGAATCTTTTAGGAATGAGCTAATATTTCGATCATAAATGATACTCTTGTTGGGAGAAAAAGCTACACTACCGATCAATCACCTCAAAGAATTATTCGTGATGCAATTATCTGATTCTTTTTTAATCAATTTAATGGTAGGTTTTATAATCATTAGTTAGTATTTTTCGTGGCAGTTTTTAATCGTTAATTATAAAGCTTTTAATTATATTTTACAAAATTTTTAAATTTTCATGTTTTGAATGTTTTTTTGGATTTCTTTGTTAAAAGTAACCCCTGATTATTTGAATAAATTTTATTATGAGCCAAACAAATTTTATTGGGTTCTCGAAAAGGAAATAAGAAACTATATTTTTCTCTTTTAATTTGACAAGACGAATGAACAAAAATACAAAATATAAAGAAATGATTATTATAACATATTGACGATTTTATCGGTACCAAAAACGCAAAAGACCCTATCTAACATCTGGAAAGTTTTACATGAGAAGCAAAAAAACTATTTAAAATCATAAATTGAGAAATCTTCTCAAAATGTTTATAATTAATTTTTCATCTATTTTCCTAGTAAAATCCATTTTCAGCCATTTAGCGTTAATCATTTACGGCCTAATTTATAAAAAAAAACAGGTTAATAAAGAGTTTATAAATTGGATTGGTAATAGGATCTAATAGGATCTAAGAAGACTCATTTAGGTAATATTTACAAAATATTATCACCCAAATGCTAGCTGGGATGGCACTCAATAAAAATAAATAAATTTAAAAAAATAAAAAACGTCAAACCGATGAAATATTCTAAAATTAATTATTTATACAAAAATTTTTGATTTCCAAGCATTCAATTCATTCAATTCTTTTAGAAATTTTCTTATTCCTACTAGAAATTAATTTTATTTTGGAGAAAATAATTAGCCAAACTGTGATTTAAAACCTGATTTAATAAAACTTGTAATGTGAACGCAAAATCAGCTGTTAATAGATTTAATGCTAAAATCAGGTTTTAACTTTAGGTGTGAAAACACTATAATATAAATATTAAATAGGTTTTAGTTGAAAGTTTTTCAATTAAATCAAAAATATTTAAAAAAAGTTAATGACATTTTTAAGTGAAACAGCAAAATATTCCTTAAATTTTTAAAACTTTAAGAATGACCTAGAGGTGTCTTACAAAATTGGTTGCAAACGCTTTTCACCTTTTTATATTTTTAAGTTGAGAAGAAAAAATGTAAACATCAGTTGAACGAATAAAGTCAGCCATTTCTCAAACCATAATTCAGCCGAATGTGCTGCTTTTAATAATTCGGCTAAAGTTCATCAAATTTAATTTTCATTAAATTATTTTTATAAAGAAATGAATTTTACAACATGAAATGAACTAAAATGTTATTCATAATTTTCATTCTTGCCTGACTGGGGAATCAAATCCACGATTTCGACATGTTTCGATAGTAACCTCGCTATCTCTTCAGAAATCTTTGCCGTTTAACAAACACCACAATTGACGATGGCTGGCAGTTAAGAGTCAAACATCAATCTTTAAACCAAATGGTATTTTTACTTGGTGGATCGTTTGTTGTTGTGAATGATTATCTATTTTAATTTTAATTTACATTTTCTTTCTTACTTCTGTTTTTCATACTTTTTGTCAAGAACTCTTTTTGGAGTCCAACAACATTTTTTTTGTTTTTCTTTAAAAAAAAAAAGTAAAGTTTAAAATTGAAACTAGTAGAACTAAATTCTTGGTATTGTTAAGGATCTATTTCAGATTGCGCTATTTAAAATTTTTTTTATTGTTTTTTATTTTTTGTCATCGTTCCAATTGACTTGAGTGTAACGAATTCTGTCAGTTTCCTAAGTTTAACCCTCTAATGTCACATTTTTTGTTTGCCTTGAAAAAATCAAATTAAGCTAATTTTAGGGTGAGAAACATGAATCTGGGGTGTAATCACCGCATACGATATCGAGCAAAATTGATCGAAATTATTTATTTTGGTATCATGAATCTCGATATAGAATGAAATTTATTGAATTTGAAATAATAGCATTCGTTATCGAGTAACTCGACATTACATTTCTCGAGTTTTCATTCGATACTCCAGTGTCTACCGTATACAAAAACATTCGATAGTTTATTCGATACGATAGTATCGAATGCGGTGTTTAGACCCCTGACTTCAGTTTTTTATTTTGAGTACTCGTTGACCTGTAAGGGGTCAAACTGTTAAGTCCGCCTTAACTTTGTTTAATAAAAACTTAATATTTATTTCAATAGAACGTAAAGATACGCAACAGTGATATTTTCTGCCGGATCTAAAGCTTTGAAGTATTATTTTTTCTAAACACAATATTAATGCACATTCCGGTATTTTCTATGTTAATGCCCCACCCGATCTCCAGACGGGTTCAGCAAAAACATCCATAATCAGCAGCGATTATATTTTTTAAAATGAAAACTTAACAAATATTTCAATTTAACGTTTAGATACTTACCAGAGAGTTTTTAGGCCCGATCTAAAGCTTTGAAATATTATTTTTTCGATGCACAACATTAACTTTCTTCACAAAGAATAAAAAATTAACGTAGCCATTCAAATTCAAGATGAAAATGTACTTTTTGTCAAACTCGTAAGAGTGTTGCCACTAGGGATGCCAATCCCGAAATACCGAAATCCCGGGATTATTTTAAAAATTTAAGTCTCGAATACCGGGATTTTTACATAAAAAGATTTTGAATTAAGTAAATATATGGTATTTTGTCTATTAAATACAACTATATTTAAATAAACGTGAGTCAACCTGTTAAAAATAACTTGAAAAATTTACTTTTAAATCATAATGGCAAAGAAGTCGCAAGTGAATAAATGTTACATGCAATGCATTTTGTACCACAGATAATAAAATCATAAGATAAAGTTCGGTGTGGTCTTTTGTCTAAGTGAATGATAATGGAACTGCGCAAGCACAATGCAAGATTGGGATTCTACCAAAGATCTTTTGACACATATTTGTTTAAGTTGATTTTATTAAATTTATACTTCCATATATACTTGAGATAAAATTAATTAGTTATTGTCATATAGCATATATGTAGCCATTTATTTACGATACCACGCAGAAGTGTTTAATGCGAGCATTGTTTTCGTCGGCAGCATATGTTTGCAATAAAATAAGGTATCGATTATCAGACGCTATTTATTTGTTTTAGATATAAGTTTTAATACATAATTCTTTCATATTACTTTCAAAGAATACATTAAACTGTTTTATTTTGCAATAAGTTTAATATTCTTCATGAATTACCCTGTAGGAAGTCAAACACATTTTTAAGTAACTTCTAACTGGTTTATTAATAACCACATCTAGTTGATTAAGTGACGGTTTATAATAAATTATATAAATTTTAAATACTTAATTGTTATCAAAAAAATAAACATATGTATGTACTTATAAACTTACGTACGTATTTTTATATAGAAATAATTAAAATGTTGTATCAGATTAGTTTAAAAGATGATGTATAATAGTGCTGAAATAAATACGCTACATATTTGCTTGTGCATACATAAACAGATTTGTATTGCTTTAATTTTTAATTATTTGAATATGTTTGTATATATATTTTTTCATTTGACTTTATGGCATGCTTGTTTTACTTATTTTGTTTTTATTTGCGTTTTAATTTGAACCAAATTGTATTCATTTGAGAAATTGGTAATTTATAGTTAGTGTTTTTTGCAACTGACTATTTTATTTACTACAGGGTAATTTGTTTTAATACTTATACATAAACATTGTATTATAAATATGTATATGAATTCCAAAAATTATATATGTATGAAATCCCGAAAAATCCCGATACTTCCCGGGATCCCATTTTTTTAATAAAAAATCCCGAATCCCGGGTTTCAAAATACCTGGTCCCATTTGACATCCCTAGTTGCCACTGAATGAAAACTTTTTTATAAAATAAGTTTTGATTTACACCTTGAATATTTATTAAGGATATACTATCAAAATTAATAAATTTATGACGGTTTTTTGCTACCTCCCTAGAGACTTAAGCATTAGAGGGTTAAGGGCTTTTATCTCTCAAGTCATCCAAATTTTGCATAAAACATTTCTTTAAAATAGCAAATTTTCTATAAAAAATTGTAAGTTTTTAGGCCACATGTTCTATAATTATAGCAAATTTTTGCATTATCTTTTACAAATACGCAAAACAGTTTTTGGTAAACTTTTTAATAGAATTGATAATTAAATATTAGTCAAAATCTGGTTTTAAAAAAGCAAAGAAGAGCATAGAAACCATTCTTTTCAAGACGATTTATAATTAAACTATTTTTTTAATTTTCTTAACAGGTACACAACTTTCATTTTTTAATTTTATTGAAACATCAGTTTTAGAAACGTCTAACAGCATTAATCAAAATTAAATTATGTAAATTAAGATCTTTAAAATTTTATTTCAATAGATTCATTCACAATGAAATTAAATTAAAAACACATGTTTAAAAGTTGTATATAAAATTGTCTTTTAACAACAAAACCCGTCATTAAAGTTCACAGGCTTAAAACATAAAAATCTTTATCATTAAACTACGTATGTATGTATAATAAAATTTAAATAAAAACATGAAATTTCACATGCGTATGCAAAAAAATACAAAAAATAAATATAAAAAAAACTATTCAATTAGCACAATTCTATGAATTGAATTAGATAAAGGGTGTTTCTTAAGCTCGATAGAACTGACAAAAGGGTAAGATGTCAAACGAGCTGTCATATTGCGCTCAATTTTTGACATTTAGCGCTACCAACTTATCCGTATTTACTTTAAAAATCCGTCATCGATTCGCGCTTCTTATTCATCATCCAGACACTAGTGCAATTACAAAGCAGAATTTTAAAAAAAATTGCGGCAACAAAAATTGCAAGTCTAGACGATGACTTACAGACGTGTTCGTGATTTTATAGCGTATGGCTCATTTTTTGGTAAACGGGTTTGTTAATAAAAAAAATTTCCGCAAATCGTGGTCTTACTCCAAAACAGACCTCCACTACATCCCAAAAAATGCACCGTTTAATACTTTGGACAACATTTTTAACTGTAATTTTAGAATTTGCACAAATTCGTTTTATGTAACTAAAGATCATACTACTAAATTTAGTGAAGAAGAGGCCGACTTTCGGAAAATAGTAACGATTAATTTTCTTTAGAAATCACACTGTCAAATTCTGTTAAGAGCGGTTCATAATTTACCATGGGCCTCACATAAAGCAGGCTTGTGAAAAGGTATTTAAACGCTAAAATAAATATTAATCATGTAGTGAAGTTGGGTTTTTACCAGAAACCACTATACTGAATTTTGTGGTGATTGATCCATAACTTATCAACGCAAACAGGGGCCAATGACGGTGATTTCACGGTTTAGTTAACCAAAAAGTTCAAGTACTATAAAAACTAAAAGTACTCGGTGAAAGTGCACAAAAATTCTATATCACTAGGCAAAAAATTCAATTTCAAATATGTAACGGTGCTTTTGTAGTGGTGCGTTTAAATCAGTGATAACCCTGCAAATAATAGAACCAGTCCAAACACGCGTTTAAAGAGTAGCCCACAAGGGACTAGGACTAGTCCAAAAGTAACCCAAACGTATGGAAAAAACATGGTCTATTTAACATTACGATGTCCTAGGGCAAGACCATATAACCCATTTTTGGACTACAAAGGAGTAGTTTTAAAACTACTCCATTGTGTACACAAGAGGATTAGTTTTAACTTCGTTCAAAAACGAAAACATGTCGTTAAAAAACGAAGACATGTCGTCTCACTACAAACACTTTTTAACAATGACATGGTCCATGCTTGCATTACATCGGACTAGTCCATGGAGTAGTCCATTTCATGAAATTGGATCAGGTGGTCCAATAATATTTGCAGGGTAGTTACCAACAAAAAGTGCTTCACGACTTCTGCTAAAACTTTTATTGCTGTTGTTGTTCTTGTTATTTTATGTGTTTTTATTAGAGATGTGCAAATGTCGTGATTTGAATTTATATATTATTATGAATTGAAAAATAGAGTGCGAAAATATAAGAATTAAATTCTTACGCACTCGCGAACTTATTTAGGCTTATTAAAACAAAATCTTTTTTGAGTAATTCCTATTCGAACTTATTCAATTAATTAATTAAAAAACATTTGTATGGGGGACACCCTTCTCCCCCTCCTGTACCTACAAGATTTTGTTGGAACATGCAGTTTGTTCTAAGAGTTACGCACATCACATTTAGTGTTCCTTACGATTGCAGCTGAGGAGATATGAATTGATCCGCGAAAAACGGGTTTTTGGCCCCAGTGTGCGTCGGTTCAATATAAATAATTTCAGTACTTTTTACAATTCCAAGTTCTTTCGGGCTCAAAAAACATTATTTGAATTAATTTTTAAAAATTAAATTATACAAAAATAAAACTGCACATGCTACTGATTAAAAAGGACATCACAAACATTTAAAAGCCAGTGCTGCCAGCCAGCAGATGCATTTAAATAAATTTAGGTTAATTTGCTTTTCTACCATTAATAAAAACTGGGATTTTAATATTGCAAAAAGTTATATCCAAAGTTGTGTGTTGGATTGGAATTAACAAAGATGGTTGAATTATGTATAATTTTTACAAACTTTAAATATTACGCTGGTTAAGTCTTTCGTTTTTTAAGTTGAGTTAAAAATTTAATTATTTATTTTTTGTGAAGATTTTTAGTAGACACTTATTATATGCTGTACGTAGATATTATTTGTTAGCATAACTAATTATATGTCTAGTCTAAAAAATAGTTAAATATTTTAATGAGCACAGTTTTTAAACAGAGTGTATTTTTTATTGTATATTAAAATGGTTTTTTTTTATAATTCTTTTGTATTTTTTAATGATTAATTTCTCAATTAACATTGTTTAATGAAAACAAAACAAATTTATTTTGGTTTTTTGTATTTCATTAATATAACACTTTTTTATAACACTTGCTTATTTATTACGTTATTATTTATTATTGTATTAGGAGTTGTGTAAATAAATTAAAAAAAAGCTGTTGCACTGACAATGATGACCAAAATTTGAATTATTACTAAAATCAAAATGTTGATCAACAGGTTCAATAAAAAATCACTCAAACATTCGTTTGTATTATTAAACATACCGTTGGTCTCATGAAGAAAAGGCCTATTTCACATAATTGCAACTTAAGAGGTAAAAAGGTAAAAAGACAATAGAAACTGTTTGTAACAAAATGTAGAATTGTTTGTAAAACATTTATTTTTGATACTATTTCATTAAATTTCATTTGGTAACGAGGTGCACATGTTCGAAATAAATTGGAATCACTAAAAAACTTAATTTCGAAAAAATCGATTTACGGCCTTGCAACATGATACCAACGATATGTATACCAGAAGTTTTTATAATGCAAATAAATGTTATACAAAAATAAATCCATAGACACGAAAAATATTTACGTTCGAAAATAAAATATTTTTTATTTGTTTTATGTTATAAATAATATTACAAATCATTTTCTTAGACCCCTTTCACACTCGGCAAGTCTCTTGCGCAACTCTTAGTTTGTAGACGTGAGCGGTAAGGTCGGGGTAAAGAAAAAAATTTTGTACAGACTTTGTTGTTCGCAGCAAGTAACTTGCGCAACTAACTTGCCGAGTCTGAAAGGTCAAGACCGATCACTTGATATTCTACATCAAGTATACTACGAAACGAAATGGGTTTTTTTAAAAACCGTAAAAATGTGAATCCGCGGTTTCGGTTTTAAATGATTAAAACCGGTCGGTTTCAATTCGGTTTTCGGTTTTGAAAATAACCAAGTAAAACTACATACATACACATAAATGTTTTTGTTTGTAATACAATTTTTTTTTTTTGTTTCAATTCAGGTACTTTTATTAAAATAAGAAACATTTGTTCTTTTTAGTACTTATTTTATATTTAGAGAATTTTGAAATACCTTGCCATTGTTCCAGGCTGTTATTATGTTTTAAATGAAGTACGAGTATTATTTATAATTTGCAATTTCTTTTGCCATAAATATGCATTTAAAGTAAAAGCTAAAACCCAGGATTTTCGGTTAAGATTTCGGTTAAAACCGAACAGCAATCCCTAGAAAATAAATACAGTGAAAACTCCGTATAGTGGACACTCTCTTTAGCCGGCACTCTCTTTTAGTGGACAAAAACTCCGAAACGTAGCCCCAAATAATAATTTTCATCTGAATGAACCTCCGATAGGTGGACACTCCCTTATATGGACATGGACTCGCATTTTGTATATATTTTGGTTAAAACCCCTCCATTATGTGGACATCTTCATCAAATCGCTAAAAATTTTGGAAATGTTTTTGTATAATTTTTTTTATCTGGCATCGATATTGCATATTTTCGGTTTGTTTTCAAATATTATTCAATTGCTAACTCTGAAGCAACTAAATATGTGTGTATGTTTTGTTGTCAAATTAACTTATTGGTTTTGTGTCAAAAATGGCTTCACAGCGAAAGTGTGAAAAAAAGTTACTGAAATAGAAAACTGGGTAGATGTAGCTAACAATATCACAAATACTATTGAAGCTCTGAAACATCTTCATAATGTAAAACAATTCTTATTGGCTGATTTTAAGGCATATAACTATTTAAAACAATTGCAAAGCTGTATTATTGCCGAAAAAGAAGCCAATTTAAAACAGAAAATTATAAACAACTTTTTTAAATCGATTTAAAATTTTAGATTACAAAACATTATTATCTAGGGAATATGTATATCCATATTAATGAAATTAGAATGATCTTTTTATTAGACCTCCCCTTAGGTGGACACCTCTCAATAATGGATTTCAGGCGACCTCAGCTGTCCACTATAGAGAGTTTTCACTGTGCATAGATTGTATCGAAGCATGTACGAGTACTTTCCTATGTTTTTATGTGACCTAAAATTGCAGTTGGTAACAAAACTGGTTCGTTCCAATCACCAAACATTTTCAAAACTATCTCTTTGCATTTTCTCTAGCAATACTCGCTGTTTCGTTGTTTTAACCTTTATGTTCGAAGTGCGCCTAGCTATCGTTGATAAAATAGATTCGAATTAGGAAATTTAAAAATGCAAATTTGTTAACAAGCATGCTTTGACAGATTTGTTTTTTATAAATCGTATTTTTTCAATAGTTTTGTAGCGATGTTCATATACATTTATGACTGAAAATCTTCTGCAGCCCCTGTAGTGAAAGCACTAATGGTGTTTTCTTTTCTACAAAAAAATGTGGCTTTTTTTAAAAAATTCAATTTGGTGTCTTTTTTTAAAAAATTTTGCTCCCGAAAAGGGTGGCTTGTTTTATTCTAAAAAACACATGCGTTTTGGGAGCAACATTTTTATAAACAGACACCAAATTGCATTTTTTTTAAAAAAAGGCACATTTTTTTGTAGAAAAGAAAACACCATAAGTGAACTACATTTTAAATTCCAACCTTCAAATGATAATAGAAAAAAAGGTAAAAAACTCGGAAAAATACAAGACATTGTTCCAGATATATTCCCATTAAAGTGGGGGTTAACGCGAAAAAACCTTTGGGGAAAATTGGAAAGAAAATAGACTTGCAAAAAACCTTTGGGGAAAATTGGAAAGAAAATAGAGACTTGCAATCTTATATTTTATCTTGGGCAATAATTATATCGATTATGGAACGGAAAAAACAATGGCGATAACACTGAAGGAAAAGATTTCAATTTATTTGTTTAAAAATTCATAATTTTTTAACTCTGCAGGTGGGAGATAAGTAATAACTACACCGAGCCACATTTTGAAAACTTTACAGCAGACCGAAAAAGCATGTTGAAAATCACAAATGCATCTATTTCGGTATTAAACATTTGCCTTTGTCCGAATACTCTAACATGTTTTTTTGTGTCGATGATATCCTAAGTAAAATTACGTCATATAAGTTAACATGCCTTTACCTTTTATTTTTTTTATTTATTTATTTATTTATTTATTTAAAGTCTATGGAATAATCCTTGCAGACTAATTAAAATATACATATTGCAAAAGAAATTGAACAGTACAAACACATAATTTAAGACTAACTATTTATTTATTTATTTAAATGTAATATGATATCTCTTCTTACGATGTCCAACCTTCAAACGACCTCACTTCACGATTTACAAAAAGCGACTCTTGATGTTCTTTGACTCTTCTTTACAAATTCAGTGGTAAACAACACTTAGTACACTTGATGACCTTTACATCTTAGCAAGTTGGATTCGGTGTTGTTTTCAACTTGTCTATGTCGAAAACTACATTAGATAGGACACTTCAGATTCCAACAGTATAAAAACGTATTTTGAAAACGACATGAGCTGGTGTAGTTTTTCTCTCCCCTACACAGTGTTGCCAATTTAGCCATTTAGTGGCTAGATTTAGCCATTTTTCACCCCGTTTAGCCATTAAAAAATGCATTTAGCCATTTTTCAACTGGTTAAGCCATAACATTTTTCTTGCCGTTTTTCTTTTAAAAGAATAATTTTTATTTTATTATAAAAATATATAAAAGCAAAATAAACATTTTAAATAATTAAAACGGCTTTAATTTAAATCACAACTTTTACAAATGTTGAAAATCGCTATAAACAATGATGATGAAACATCTTTCAAAATAAAGGAACAGTATTCAAATATTAAATTTATAAAACGGATCAACACAAACATCGGTGTTTCTTTCTGGTTGCAAGTATTTCAATAAAGAGATCCTGGCGGCAACAAATTTTTTTTAGAAATTTCAGAATTTACTATAAAGTTGCTCTCACTTTCATGGTCTAATGCTGAAGTAAACATCGTTAAACGTAATTTCAGAAATAGGTTACATTTAGGAACCGCTAATTCGATTTTATCAATGAAATATTTATACCAACACCACAATAGTGGAGAGCGTACTATGCGTTTGTGCTGATGTTTGTAACACCTTAAAATATTGGTCCTAAGCCCACCTTTTCGTAAACCGATTGACTCAGAACCACTTTTTGAGTCGAATTAACGATGTTTGTCTGGCTGGCTGGCCGTCCATGTTAACCTTGTGCGTAAAGTACATTCGCAAATTTACATATCATTTAATAAAATTTGGTACACAGGTTCTAATGAGGCGTAGGGTATCATATAATCGGGGTTGACCGACTATATTTTCTTACTTGTTTTTTATTGTAGATCTAGAATCAAAAGGTTGGGTAAATGTTGTCGTGTTTACTATTTACCTTCAAATTATTTAAAACTAATAGGCACGAGTGATTCCTATGAGATGAACAATAACGACATAAAATTTATCGATGATTTTATTTTTAAATATCTTTCAGAATATTAAATAACGTTTATTCTTATTAAAGAAATTGATCTTAACTAACAATTTCATCGTAAACAACTTTAAATAATTTATTACAGTTGTGTTATTAAATTTTAATGTGTTTTTATTTAAAAAAGCTTTTAGCCATTTTTTAGCCCATTTTTAGCCATTTTCCCCCGTAAATTTAGCCATTTTGGTCTCCAAGTTTTGGCAACACTGCCCCTACAGAACTATTGTTTAATTTTTAGCACTGTTTGCGATCCCAAAACTCGTTCGTTCCAAAATTAAATCAAATATTTTTCTATATTTGAGTTGGTTTAAATTTTTCAAATGTCGAGTTGTAAGTCAAGAATGGCATAACACTTTAGAATCAAAAGAAGTTCAACTGAATTGGTCCATTTAATCGAGCGCTTTATGTTTTTTGAATTTTTCCAAAATTCGCATAAAGTGTAACGAACGAGTTTTGCATCTGGCCTACTCATACCCTGCATAATAGGACCAGTCCAAACACGCGTGTAAAGAGTAGCCCACAAGGGACTAGGACTAGTCCAAAAGTAACCCAAACGTATGGAAAAAACATGGTCTATTTAACATTACGATGTCGTAGGGCACGACCATATAACCCATCTTTGGACTACAAAGGAATAGTTTTAAAACTACTCCATTGTGTACACAAGAGGATTAGTTTTAACTTCGTTTAAAAACGAAAACATGTCGTTAAAAACGAAGACATGTCGCCTCACTACAAACACTTTTTAACAATGACATGGTCCATGCTTTCATTACATCGGACCAGTCCATGGAGTAGTCCATTTCATGAAATTGGATCAGGTGGTCCAATAATATTTGCAGGGTATCTACTATAAATAATATTCGGAGCAAAGAACTTTTTCATGAATTTTTTGCTCTTGCGGGCTTATGAGTTTTTAAATACTGTAAAATAGAGATTTTTTTTTTTGCCAACAAATACTTGTTACCTTTTCAACAACAGATAAACCCGAAAAATAAAAGTTAGACAACCACTAAAACTTTATTTAGACACATTTATATTCAGTTTCTTTTTAACAGTCATTTTCTCTAAAAGGGCCAGTAATAGACATCTAAAATTAGTTTTCTCAATAAAAAAAATATATGTAGTTAAAATAAATAAACATTTGCTTAAAAATATATTTTCCCTATACTTTTAAATTAGTTTTAAACTTATACATATTAACAAAATGTTTTTTCTTTGTGTGTGTTTGTTTTTTATTTAATGGCCCCGGTTTTCCCCCTTCTTTGTTGAAAAACGTTTAAATAGAAATAAACAAACTTTGACATTTTCCCAATAAAAACTTTGTCACTTACTTGATTTTATCATAGATTTTTTTTGATAAATCTTATTTTAAAATTAATCTAACCTTGATAAAAAAAATAAACAAAGTTTGAAGTTATCATTTTTGTCTCTTATTTATTACAGCAAATATTGTAAGATTTTTTTCGTTTTTAAGCTTTTTTTCTTCATAAATATTTCAAGCAAAAATTTAAAACTAAGTAAACAATTAAAATGTCATCAATAAAAGGTTAACATTAAGTGGTTATATAATAGGTTTGTTCCTGCCTTTGTTGCACACGTTTCCCTAATGGCTTACTAACGATTTTTATAGATAAATAATACTTAAAGTAAAGGCAAGCAAACTTGAAAAAATCAATAAAATTATTTGCTCAGTCTGGGTTCACATTATGAAAGTTTTCTTTCAGAAAGTCTGAGTTTATTGGTGATAGGGGAAGAGAACATGCTTTTTTTCTCCTCTCTCACCCATAAACTCAGACTTTCTGAAAGAAAACTTTCAAAGTGTGATCCCAGACTCATATAGAGTTGGAAAAACTAAAAACAAACTTATTAAAAAAAACTATAAGTTGCATGGAATGCATTAAACATATTTTTACCTTGAAATGTAGTACGAGAAATACTGCAACTAGTTTTTCATTAAATTCCTTTTTTTAATGCAAAAAAAAAATAATTCTGATAAAAAGCACGATATTGCAATTAAAAAAAATGATCGATTAGCGCATCTTTATAATGTTTCTTGTATGAAATGTAGCAGCAGTCATTAAAAAAACACAGGTGAAGTTGGTTAGGAGAAAAGTAATTTTATGAATTCTACAGTATTAAGAGTTTTAAAGTAATTATCCACATATAGCAAATTCACAAAGTGTTTTAAATTAATTAGTGTTACAGTACTAGTCTAAATACCACTGTTGTGAACAGCCTGTTTTATCATGACATGTTAATAAGTGTTAAATAATAGAGAATAAATAAATAGTTATAGAAAAATAATGGCTTCAAATTTTAAATAAGAACCAAAAAATAGCACACTAAAAATACAAAGGTAACAAATTTTTATAGACATGCTAGCTTGACCCGGTGCGCTTCGCTACACTGCTTTAACCACGTTTGAGGACTCTCCCTTTAATAGTTCTTCAGTTGAGCGATATTTAATATATGCATTCTATGGGAGGAATTTCCCCCCTGCGCCTACCCGCTTTATTTTTATTTTCAAAAGTGTAGTATACTATTAGAGTGACTTCTACAAAGTTTGAACATTCTCACTATTACAGTTCTTAACCCTTTACGGCGTCATGTTGTATTTCTGCAACATACCCTTAAAGGTAGTGTAAAAATATTATTTATGGTAGTTGATGTTGCAGCTTGGCCACATAGCATTCTTGCGGTTTAAAAACTATAAGCTTTCTAGACAGCAATAAGTTTGTATCAATTTCATCCAAGTGAGACCTGTGTAGAAATCTGTTGCTGGCTCTTTGAATTAATTTTCAAAAACTTATTTTTTTAAGTAATAGTGATATTTGGCTATTGATATTGGTTTGAGTGTTAGGTAAGAGGATATATTTCAATAGTCAATTACCTATTTTTTTCGCAAAACCAATTTAGTTTGGTTTGTTGTATATATGCAACATTGCCTATTTATACTGATTTTGGTTTGTTGTAGGTATGCAACATTGCCTATTGAGGTGTATTATTTTACTATTTCTTCAACATTGTGAATGATTTTTCTTTAGTATAAAAATGAGCCGCAAATGGCGTTATATAACTCCTAAGGACCGATAAACGCATCAGATGCAAATACAAAGGCTATACGCAGATGTCTTGCCTATTAAGGTGTATTATTTTACTATTGTGAATGATGTTTCTTTAATATCAAAATGAGCCGTAAATGGCGTAATATAACTCCTAATCGTCGATAAAGGCATGAGATGCAAATTTCCAGAATGCAAAGGCTATACGCAGACATCTTGCGTAAATGGGGGATTAGTCTGTGCTACAATAAGCAAAACAACCGCTTAAAAAATTTTCATAATCTTTTCTTTCAACTTACATTTTTAGAGCTACTGCTGCAATGTTGCATTTCTGCAACATATAATTTTATTCAATAAATAAGATCTTAAATATGAATAAAATTTTTTTTATTAAATTTTCCATTAATAGTAGACTATTTACCACCTATTAACCAAAAACTAACAAAATTAGCGTTCTTGCGCCGTAAAGGGTTAAGCTATGCGATATTAACCTTAAGATATGTGATATTTAATATTGGCATCCAATGGGGGGCACCAATTCCCCTGCCCCTATCGAAAAAATAAGTAGCCTATTTTATTTTTAGGGCTCACGGAAAATCGGTTCAGTAGTTTAGGAGTCTATAAGCCAACAAACAAACATACAAACATTTTTCATTTTTATATAAAGGTATGTATAGATATGTAGATAATATTTGAGCATGACGATTTAAGGGATCTGCAATCAAATATGAAGCGAATTGTGGTTAAATAAATGTATACACACAAATTACTTTTACCGAATCTGCTATATGAAGAACAACGCTATTAGAAAAGTAATTAGTAAAAATTTCTACTTCGGGAATTTGGGAAAAGTTTTAATTTCTTAACACTTGGATTTACTTGTCTCAGGGATATATAATGCCACAATAACACAAGCCATTAACCCTACCTACATTGGTTGTTCAATGGCTCTAACCTTTACAAACTATGAAATCCAATTTTACCCCAAACTAAGACATTTAAAAGTCACATCTCCAACAAGACAAAAAGTAAATACTTGTTTGGAATTAAATATGCATGTACATAAAAGTATCTCCAAGTACCGGTTATTGTTTGTAACCATAATTAACATTATACAATTACTATTAAAGATGTTTTTTCTTATAACAACATCTAAAACGACTGGCTGATCTTATAAATAAAAAAAAACGTAAAGTTTAAGACCGTAACGCGCGATATGTAACCATTTATCGGTGTTAAAGTCAAATACAACAACTGTCAGATGAGGAAAAAAACGTGTAAACACAAGCCACTAAATGTGTTATGATCGTTTATGTATTTTTACATTTTTGAGTTGGTAGACCGGCAGATTGATTGAAAAGGCAACACTTTCATTTTATTTACTTTATTGTGTGACCACGATTTTTTTTCTGGGAATGTAAATAACCAGATTTCATTCATGATTTCTTTTCAAGATTTTATTTTTAAATCTTGTTTTTAAATTTTTTTTTATCAAATGTAAAATTTTTTACCGCATCACCTTGCTATCATTTTTTTAATTAGATTAATAAATCAAATGTAAATAACTAATTTCAAAAGCGTTAAATCAGGTGTCTAATCACCGCATTCGATACTTTCGTATCGAATTAACTATCGAATGTTTTTGCATACGAAAAACACTGACGTATGGAATGAAAACTCGAGAAATGTAATGTTATATCGTTACTCGATATCGAATGCTATTATTTCAAATTCAATAAATTTCATTCTATATCGAGATTCATGATACCAAAATAAATAATTACGATCAATTTTGCTCGATATCGTATGCGGTGATTAGACCCCAGGTGTATTGCCTAATAAAAATGTTTACATCTTATGCGCTTTAAATACATACATAAATTATTTTAAATACAATTTGTGTTTTTCATTTCCACAATATTAATCTTATTAGACCCTGTGAAGTATATAGTATTTTCTGCATAATAATGGATGAAAAGTAGTAACGGAGTTAATTTAACGCTTTTTGTCTGTCCATGTGTTGGTTAAAAAGAGGTTTTCCGATGACTCCATTTATGATGAGGACAAGGTTATTATATTGTTACGAAATTAAATGTACATATCTTAGTATTTTTTATAGTTTTACATAGTTATAAGTTATCATGTAAATTATAATTTATGTCGTATTAACTTAAAATTGTTATTTGCTCCTCAGTAATTGTAGACTTAAGATTTAGATGTATAACAGTTAATTTAAAATAATTCGAACAGAAGGTTCTGGAATCGACTAGAAGGTTCCTGAATTAGTTGTGAACTATAAATAAAGCGTTTTTCAACAGGGACGCTACAAAAGTTGACCGATAGGGACAGCAAACGACGCCATATTTTTTGCCGCTCTTTTGAAATTTCTCTTCAGTAAGGTTTGCCATTTCATGATGGAAAGATATACGAGCCAACAACGAGTCGAAATTATTAAAATTTACTGCCGAAATTCGGAGTCAGTGGCCTCAACGTTAAGAGCGCTACGTCAAAGTTATGGTCGTCATAATCGTCCTACCAGATCAACAATTGAGCGTCTAGTGGAAAAATTTGAGTCCACAGGCACAGTTCAAAATGTTCCCGTGCCAGTGAGACAAAGAAGTGCCCGTAGTGTCGAGAATATTGCTGCCGCTGAGGCTTCAGTTGAAGAAAGCCCAAATGTGTCTCTCACACGTCTTTCTCAAGCGTTAAGCCTGGTACTCTGTTCAACATTTCACGTGAAATGCTGTCAAAGAGCCACAAGACCACAAGAAGCGTCGTTTGTTCGTGAATTGAGCTGAGCAACAACTTGAACATGTTTCGCATTTTCATCGAAAAATCATCTTCAGCGATGAGGCTCATTTCTGGCTGAATGGCTTCGTCAATAAGCAAAATATGCGTTATTGGTCAGACAGCAATCCACACGTACTTTCGGTCTTTTCTGTCAAATCATATGGAAAATGTCACTCCGTGCTTGTTCTCTTCATACTCCTACTAAACTCTCATACACTTGCAGTATGAAATTTCGAATAAGTTATTAGTGCAATGAATTTTTAAGTTTCGTTTTTTTTTAACAAATTTTACTTATTAATAAGTAAATGTTAATTTTTTTATATGTTATTATTTTTAATTTACTTTACATTTATAAATATGTGAATGTAAATTTGTCTGTAAAATATGAAAAAATTTTTAAATCAAATAAATTTTTTACTTTTTTTCTTTATGGTACTCTATTTTTATTTTCAAAATCAGTTCGCCATAATTAAGGACAATTAATAATAAAATTATTTTTCAACAGTAAAATTTTACTTTTTTAACACTACTTATAATTTATGAACTTTTCATTTTCATCCTTTAGCCAAAATATGCTCATTAGAATACTGGTAATAAAAATAAAGCTCAAATATTCTCTATATATAAAATGTCTTTGGAATTTAAAATTAGCCACGTCGATTTATTAATTACTTAACTTATGTAAACCATCAATAAAACGGTTTTAACTTGCAAATAGACTTAATAAGGTTGGTAAAACAACCATCCAAACTTACCTCAATCGAAGATATTGCGAACAAAATTATGAAAATTCTCGGAAATAAAAAAAATTTTTCCAGGGTATTTTAAGAACAGAAATATTAAATTAAATAAAATGACCATCATAAATTAATTTTTTTTTATTTGTTAGAAATAAACTGATACTAAACATGAATGAACGCACTTTCAGATTGTAACAAGTACTTGAAAACGTCTAAGTATGCAGTCAATACTTTGATGATTGTGGGTTTCCAAGACAAAAATTACGATTTACGTGACTACTCATTTAAAGAAATTAAAATAAAGCATTATGACTTAAAACGAAATGTCTTTGTGTGTACATATCAGGAATGGGAATTCAAAATTTTCAAATGCAGTGAATCCTAAAAAAAAATATTCTGCTAGAATATGAGAGGGGAATCATTTAAACGTTTATGCTAAATAAGTTTAATTCTATATCCCCACAAGTATATATGGATCGAGGATCCCTAAATAATCCAACTGGATTCCAATAAAAACTGGGAAATCAAGAAGACAAAATTATAAGCCTAATAATAATATATGTATATATATATATAAATAGGCAGAGGACACTTTCCTTCTCTGTATGTCAACTTAGAGTAGTGCACAATATATATTTTATTAAAATCTGTTCTATATTTTTAAAGTTATAAGCGTTCCAATTTGCTACTAATACATACGCAGAACACGGAAATAGGCTGGTCGATTATTCGACATATTTTGGAAATTTCTTTCTTTTACTTTTCCGTGCTGCATTTGATAACTTTTAAAATTTCTATAATATTGAACTTAGAAACATAATATAAGAGGTGCAGGGTCCTGAGTGAATGAAAACTGATAAGATAAAAAATGTTGGTACTTTTTGGTTTTCTTCTGGTACTTTTTGAATTTTTGTTAATAGTCGACCTATAAAGATGAAATTAAACATGCATGGCCTTGAGTGAAAAACAATATGAAAGGGGAGCTTTTTGGTACTTTTTCGTTTAACATCGGGAATTTTCATTAATTTTCGTTAATATTAGACATAGAAAAATTAAATTAAACATGGAATGTCCTGAGTAAATGACAATCTATAAAGGAAATTTGTTAATACGTTTTTGTTTTTCAATTGATCTTTTTTTATTGAACTTAAAACATTAAATTTATTCAAATGGAAGATAAAATATGAACCGGAAGTTGTTCCTTCTCCAAATCGATCAACTAAGACAGAAAAAACAAATGCTCAAAACATGTAAATTCATATATACTTAGATGTGCTATGTTTTCTTCATATGTATGTGCATAAAAATGTTGACCATTAAGCGAACGGTAGTTAAATTAAATTTGCTAAATCTATTTTTTTTAATTAAACAACTCATGCCAAAAAACATGATTTAAATAAAAAACTGGTTATCAAATTTGTTGGATCCTTTTATCTGCGGTAGCATCTCAAAGCGAATCTGTAATATATGTAGTTAGGACAAATTTTGAATAATAAATTTACAAAAAAAAAACTACAGCGAAAATTAGCACCAATCAGCCGAAGCATGTTCGTTTTACAAGAAAAAGTTCAGGAAAATCAGAAATGACATTGGAAATCACCGTCAGCGACAAGTACATACCTACTACAGATCAATGGCAAGTTTCTTTTAAAATAAGAAAAACTATCTGAACATGACGGCACACCATAAAACCAAAAGCACGTTTTTCATGGATCAAGTCTGGAAAGCTATATTTTTATAACTTTTCTTTATTTCCTACTTAATGCGTTTAGTGTTGATTAAACCAAATATGTATTTTTCTCTGCTTTCACTAACTTACTCGCGCACATCAATTACAGAGTAAGTTCGAGATATTATTAAAAATTTGCATTAGAGATACATATTTCACCTGATTAATAACTAACTAATAACGAAGAATTTTCAAATAATAAAAAGCCAAAAACTTCTCCATCCCTGATCTCACACACTCGCTTTCAAATAAAAGAGTTCATTTGAAAAAAGATAACAGAACAGTGAGTTAAAAAAATCTTAGAAGAATAGTATGTATTTTTGTTTATAAATGTACCACAAAAAAAAAAACAAGCACTGAAAATCTTAGATTATCACTTGTTTTAAAGGGAAATGAATGAAAACAGACAAAAAGTTTAATTTAAATAAAAACCCAGCTCAACAATAGCTTATGTACTCAAATATGTGAAGTAGAACTCATAGTTTATAAACTGCAGTCTATTTAAATTGAAACAAATAGAGAACAACTATTAGCAATACAAAACAACTGGTTTTCAGAATACATTGTAAATACTCAATTTAACTTAAGCAAATATTTTACACGACTAATTGGAACGCTAAATGTTTTGATGAATATTAAAAGAAATTTACTTCAGAAATATTTCTTCATATTACAGTAGGGCAACGGTAGCAAAGTTCTATGGTGAATTAAAATTGCCAAGAATTTCTAGGCTAATATCAAAATGTCTACTATCTCCCAAGGCTAATGAAATTTTATTTACCACAACAGTGTCAAAATTTTATTTCCATAAATACTTTGCTACCGTTTCACACGCAATCATTCCTAAAACATACTTGCCATATATGTCCATCCTTAGGGGGCTCCCCGACTTTTGTGAATAACATCAAAAGTTGCTCACAGATTTTATTCATTTATGGGTTGTTTTGTTTGAACCTTTGTTTTTTATATGTATGCAAAAATTAGAAGCATAGCTGCATTTTCCAATTTTTTATGAATTTTTAAAAAACTAAAATTTCGAAATTTTGATAAAAAAAATAATTTTTTTTATTGCGGAATTTCGATTGTTTTAGTTTTTTTCAATAAGCTAAAGCGTTTTTGAGTTACGCGAATATATGTTGTGCAACCACCTCCATTTTCGAAATAACGCAAAACCTAAAAAACGGCTAGGGTTAAACGCCAAGTACCCAGCTTGTCTAAAAAAAGTGTAAATTTCTAGCACAGTGTAATTATTTCTAAAATAAACTTTTCACGTTTAAAAAGGTTTATTGAACAAATGTTCATAGAACTGCCTTTTATTATGTCGTAAAAATCTTTCTTTCGTACAACTACATTTGAGACAAAAATAAAGTAATTTGTTTTCGTTTTACGAAAGAAAGAATTCTCTCGACATCGTAAAATAGCCACTAAATTTATTATTAAAAGTCAAATCTTTCAAAATCCTATCCCTCACATAAAAATAACTAAAACATACAATAACATTAAAGCAAAACAAAGAATTTTTTTAGATTCTATTTAAAACACAGGTAGATTTAAATTGATATCATATACATACATACATATATTTAGAATAGAAAGGACAAATATTTTTAGGATCAATTCCAAATTAGTTGTGTAAAATGTCAGCTAGCTTCTGACCTTTTGGTTTCAATTTGGTTGTTGTTTATCTACCACACCTGGTAGTGTTCTTCATGGGTATATAAAATACTAGTGATCATTTGAATGTGTACATGAATACAAAAGCAGGTAAAATTGCTATTAAAATAACAGAATTCGTATTTATCACAAAAACATTCTGGTAACTCAAGAAATCATTGACCTTTTAATTTACTTTTAAAGCTGTGTATCCGAATTCAATATGATTGTAAAAACATTAGCCCCATTCATTATCATGTGGTTGCATCGTAGCATTTCCAAAATGGTAAAGTATATTTTTACTCTACAACAACAAAATATACAGCCATGCAATTGCAATTCTTTTGCAAATATGCGACACTTAAAACCAATAGGTAATGCCGACTGCTAACACTCAGTGAACCAAGTCAATCGGTTTGGAATCGGTGGCTAAGCGCCGTCGCTTATTTCTCACTCATACCCGCTAATGGTGACGTTATTTTGCACAAAAGCAAAGCTGGCTTAAAAAGCCGCTAGTTCTGTCGCCGCCGCCGATGATAATGCATCGGCTTGGCTTATTTTGCTGACAATAACAAAACAAAAATAAAAAAACAAGTAGGTATGAAAGTACAGTCGGTCAAGACCGACTATATGATACCCTACACCACTGTATTTTAAAACACATTAACGAGTGCACCCTATTCGGGACCCATGGAGAATCATCCTTGCCCGTATCTCCCCTCGTAGTCCTACGATTCGGCCCATTTTCAATACGCTTGTTCTCATTATCTCCAAAATTGCGACTTGTACTTTGCGCATAAGGTTACATGGACAGCCAGCCAGCCGGACTGACATCGTTAGATCCACTCAGAAAGTGATTCTGAGCCGATCGGTATACTTTAAGGTGGGTCCAGGGCAAATATTTTAAGGTGTTACACACATCAGCTCAAATGCATAGTACCCTCTCCTCTTTGCTGTGTGCTTAGTGTGGTTATAACAAGTAAGACCACTTTCAGACTCGGCAAGTTAGTTGCTCAAGTTACTTGCCGAGTACAACAAAGTCTGTACTAAATTTGTTTTCCTTACCCCGACCTTACTGCTGACGAATACAAACCAAGAGTTGCACAAGAGACTTGCGCAAGTAACTTGCTGAGTGTGAAAGGGGTCTAAGAGTGCTATATTCGGCTGTGCTGAATATTTGATACCCTCCCCGTCAGTTCGAATATTTAAGCAGTTGGCTCTACATGATCTATCTTTATAAAAATGGACGTCAGCAATAAAATTCGTAGCGGTTTAGATCTATATTAAATTATTGACCAACAATCAGAAATTTTAATGATTTCATTTAAGATATTTAAACTAGCTCGTGGTAAATATTATGATTCGAAACAGTTTTAGCTGATTTCTGGTATTAAAAAACTAAATTTAGAAGAAATTTCAATACAGTAGTGAAATTTTTTTTATCGACTTTCAGAAGGCTGCTTAATATCCCCTTTTAATGGAAAATATTAAAAAAAAATTAAAACAAAAATTTAAGAAAAAGTAAAAAAACATGCACTCAAAAAATTAAAAAAATAATAAAAATTAAAAAGAAAATAAAAATTAAAAAATAAAAATTAAACTAAACTAAACAAATAATATTCAAATAAATAATAAAAATTAAATAAAATTATAACAATTATAAAAAAATTAAACTTAAAATTTAAAAAAAATGCATACAAACATACATAAAACACAAATAATAGATGAAATATCAGTGCTGATTCTCGCGTCTACTATGCACACTCAAACTTGTTTCGCGCATGAACAAGTTCTCGCAATAAGCGTCAGTCGGCTCGGCTTTGTTGCCCACTCTGTAACCACCCTTAAAGTTGTTTGATCGTAGTACTCTACGAAGTGTATCGTTGCTACCATTGTTGCATAGAGTTCATGAATTTCTTTAATATTTTCCTTTCATTTCTGGCTGATAACAATTTTAGCCGGCCATTTCTATTATTTGACGACACTTTTCTAGCATTTTCGATAAAAAAGAAACTGTTTTATCTTGGTAATGCAGGTGCAAGATCATTTACCTCTCGGCAAAACTATGTTCCTTTCCTTTCGGTTTTTAAGTTAGATAAAAAATAGCAAAATACCTTGAAAACCAAGCAAACTCATATAAAATATAATAATTTTAAAACAATATTTGCAAGGCTTAGATGATTTTTTTTAAGCAAATTACTTTTGTGAGTGTGTATGTATTAATTAGACCGTTAAAATAGTTTTAATGTCAAAAAAAGGCCATGAAATTATGTATGTACAAGGTTTTGTAATTTTATTTTCATATTTTCGTTGTAACACATAGGTATAACCTATGTAGTAAATGGACTTTTTTCCCAAAATTTAACAATTTGTACATTATTTTAAGGAATGTTTTTAACCTTTATGAACTAAAAAATATGGTAAATATTTTTTACACTCACTGTATGTTCACAACTGGTTAAACTAGCAAATGGCCAATGAAAATTAAAAAAAAAAACAAACACATGGAATAAATTAGTCCACATATGGAAACATAAAACAAAATAAACATTTCGATAATTTTCGTAATTTATATGAACTTTGTCCCAGTTTTGTTCAAGATTTTTAAGAAGAAGGGGCTGTACCTATACAACTAGAGTTTTTTTTCCCCCGGACTTTTACGATTCCCGGGAAAGCGGGAAATTTTTTTAAATTTCCCGGGATCCCGCTCCATATAAATAATACAAAGTAAATTTTGTTTTTAATTAACCTTTATGTGCTCGGGATCGAAAACTTACGTGGGCGGTCGGAAGACTACAATTGTAGTAACATTATTTTTGCACTACTTTATCCTTATAAAAAAGAATAAAAGGGTTATATTTATTTTATTTATATGTTATTTATGTAGGTAGATGTGGTATGGAAAACTTGAACAAACAAATTTTAAACATCCCAATAAAAATTTTTATCATTTTGCGAAGCACTAATGGTACATTTAAAAAAAATAAGCGCTCAAATATGCGCTACGCAATAAGACATACATAAATGCAGTAAAGTAAGTGAAAGAACTTTAATAAAAAAAATAACATTTCAAGTGCTACGGCATTCCCTTACTACGAAGCAGGTTTGTAAGGGAGAATTCTAAAAAATAACTGTATCAAAACATTGATGTAAGGCCGATCGTTACATACAACAATTTTTATATGCGCTGAATAATCGCTGAATAATCGCACACCGGTTTCTTACACCAACTGCATATCTTTCGTGTGTTTTTGCTATTTCCCATTTCACATACCTGACATCGTACAGGATGTTTTGGCAGCTTATCCTCAGATGTATCGGGAAATTGATTAGTAGCTGAAGCGGAAGAAGTTGACTTTGGCGAGTGCCCTAGCGCCATTTCGATAGCGAGAATTTCCAGACATATTTATCGTTAAATTTTCTATTTCAGTTTTGTATCACTACTAATATCAAAATACGCACATCTGATTCACTTGACTAGCAACACTTTACTAATTTTTGCAATACAAAGAATAGAAAAACAAAACAATAAGGGTATTCACGTCACAAGTTGCACCCTTGCAAAAAAGCAAAAGTGCAAAAATATAACAACAACCACACAGACAATTAGTTGTGCGTAAATAATTTTCTTTGTGGTTGTTGTTATGTGTTTGCACTTTTGCTTTTTTGCAAGGGTGTAACTTGTGACGTGAATACCCTTAATGTAAAATCATAAAAGTAACGTACACTTTGTCTTTGCTCTATTGTTTTAGCAAAAATAAAAAAAAATAATGTGTGCAAATGTAATAAGCAACAATTAAAGCCTCTTTGCATACAGACCACATAGTGACTACAAATGTAGACTACCGGCCACGAGATGATCATTTTAAAAAACATCCTTTAAGCACCTACGAAATAATTATTTTTACATCAATAACGTTTAAATCTGCTTAAAACAAGATTTTAGGAAGCTACCAAAAACCTCAAACTGTTTTACTGACGTTTTAAATTTTTATTCGATAATCTAATCCAAATTACTACAAATGTAGACTTCCGAGCACATAAAGGTTAATGAAAAAAACTTTTATAAAAATACGTAAGGGAACTTGTTTACAAAGAAAATAAAAGAAATGGTTCAATACTAAAAAATTATTTGAAGATTGAAATAGGAACTTGAATTATTATAACCTCGCGCTTTTATTACCTTTTATATCGTTTTATTATGCTCTAGATACAAGATAACATAAACATAACCATTTAATTCATAAAACAATAATAAAAATAAAATAAAAATTGAGGTACTCAAGATATGAGATCAAAAAATGTAATTAATAAAATAGATAAAATATTTTAAATAAATATATAACATTTTAACGGCTTAAGAAATAACTTTCTGAGACACCAAAAGCGCTTAGTAAGTCATCAAAAAGTATATTTCTGATTTTATTTACGAATTATCATGTTACCGAAAAATTTCGTTCATTTTTTTACCGAGATGGGACAAATAGTTAAAAGTGCACCGGATTCACAATCAGAAGCAATTTTTCTTTTATATAAACAACGTCTATATCAGTCAAATGCATGTCAAGGTTTTTTAAGTTGTATGTTGTAGTATCTTACACGAGTCTCCAAAATGTTATTTTATTTCGGTTTCACCGCAGTTCACTGTTATATAAACCAACACAAATTGAAAAAATTTATGTTTATCGCCTATTAAACATATCGCTCCTTTATTGCATCATAGTCATATCTAAAAAAATCAATAATTTCAAGTAACTTTAGCAAAGTTTTCCTTCACACCTTCTCGTATTACATCTCAAACTAAACCGAAGTTATAGCAAAATATATCTTTAAATCGGTACATTTTGAAACTTTAATCGCATTTTGCCAAGATCGTTTGTTTTTGTAGATATGACTATGTTGAAATAAAGAAGCGACATGTTTAGGTAGCTTCTATTTTTAAGACTTGTTCATTGACAATGAAACTTTACTGCCTGCATCTTATTTTGAATTAATGTACTTTATTAACTCTTCACTTCACTAAATTTATTAATTATCAACTGTTGCACTGCCCATTCTGCTTTAAGTAGATTTTTTGCATCAGTAGACATTGATTTAAATATGTACTCACTTCTTGTAATTGATCTAATCCGCAACCCATCCACAGATGCTTAATTTTAGAGAATAGAAAACTAAATTTTAAAGTATAAATAGCTGTTTTCTGAAATTATGAGGAATTTTTCATTTCCCGGGATCCCGCAAGAAAAATCCCGGGAAAACGGGAAATAAAATAATTGAAATTCCCGGGAATACAACTAAAAAATAATCAATGCCGGCTTTTGAAATTAAAATTTAAAAGATAAGAAATCTGAAATACATAAATACGGCTTCAATTTCTTGTTATCACACTAAAGCACTCCACTAGCAGACGTCTTAAATATATTAGAAATTCTTATAGAAGATTTTTGTAGAACAAAATTCACTTCCTCTTAATGAATTGATAGGAAAGAAAAGTTGAATCTTAATTGAGTACTTACTATCAATTATTTGTTAAAACTGCATACATATGTATATACATACATACATGCATAGGTACTTTGGTTAAAAATATTTTTTAGAAATATTTCCAGCAAAAATAGAAACTCAAACTACATATTTTAAATTGTGAAAAAAACTCAACAAATCTCTAGTAATTTTGCTCCCAATCAGGGGTGCCAGAAGATTTTAATAAGAAATCGGCATATTTTCAAAAAAAAATCGGCATTATCGGCACTTTAATTGAAAAAAAACGGCAAAAAATCGGCAAATTTTAAATAGTTATTTTAAATACAATAAAACATATTTTAAATAACAAAACAGAAAAATTCAGCATTAACTAATGTTTGGAACAGAATAATCAATAACAAAAGAAATGTTTTATAAATAATTTGTAGTTAATTAAAAATAAATATAAATAGAAACTGGGAATTATTTCCTTCCGAAGGTAACTTTATATTATATTTTATAAAATACACAACTGAAATTTAGCTCATAGAATAAATTCGAAAAATAAAAAAATTTTGAAAAAATAAATATATATATTTTGTACTTTAGGGTAATTTTTTTATTATAGACAAATATTTGAGATGAATATTTGAGTTTTGTATAGAAATCTATGGTTTAAATCTGCCTTATTTTAAAAGAAAACTGAAGGTTAAAACACGTTGGCCAGACGTTGGTTGAAATAGGTAAATTTAACTGTTAGGTACGAACACGACCAGCTTTATTTTTGTAGAAATTACGGGCATAAATCATACTTGTTAATTCCGGCAGTGGTGATCGAATACTTTTTCGATGCGAAAGCTTTTTTATTTCTAATTTGTTCAGTCTATGCTGAACGAATCGATTTTTTTTTCAATGTTGTAAAGCATTTATTTTCGTTTGACTGAATGAATTAGAACTAAAATTGCTCTCGAAATCAGTTTCGAACTATTTAAGGGAGCATCGAAATTTTGTTCTATTAAGGTTGACTTGGCCTCAAATTCTTTCATGATTTTCGAAAGATTGGAAGGAAAATAATTTTTTGGAAATGCGCCACTAAAATTTTAAATCTGAATTTTTGCCAAAAAGCTTGCAAATTTACTTCATTCTCTTACGTTAGATTGGATATAGCTGCATCATCCTCAATCTTTTAAAAATAATTTTTTTATTCAAACTATTTTTATTGATAGTGAATATAAATTTAGCTTACCCCTACTGCTTTGTAAGCGTCTATTCATTCTCAAACTCAAATATAAAGTTCTTTATATTTCCTTATAGAAAATATTATTTTAACCGATGGCTGTTTTCTTTAATTTGGATTTTGTTCTTTCATTCTTCATAGTTGAACATTTTTCAAATAAAATTTTAAAAATATACCAAAACAAACAAAAAGTTACCATGTTTTAGTCGTTTATTGAAAAATCGGCATTTTTGAGCAAAAAATCGGCAAATCGGCACTTTGATAATTAAGAGGCAAAAAATCGGCAAATATGGCAGGCCTGCTCCCAATGAGAATATTCTTAAAGAGAGAAAGTGCATGTGTTATTGTTTTTTTTTTTATCAGGGTTGTCAGATTTCATTTGATCTTTTTCGCTAAACTCAATGTCAAAAATCGTTAAAATCACCATTTTTTATCAGCCCAATTATAAATATTCCCGGGGAAATGGGCTCCCTGGGAATTAGTTTTTCCCGGGAATAAATTCCCCTATTCTAAACAGACGGAGAGAATAGTATTATGGGAAAGGGAATATCGATTTTCGCTGTCAGCTGTTTTGCTTTTGGCTGTGTTGTGTTGACTTAAAAAAATTAAAAATAAAATAATTTTTTATAAAAAAACAAAAGAAAAGGATTAGTGCAAGGCCCATTGAAAAGGTCTGCGCAAGAAGCCTGATGATCATTGTTTATGTTCTTTTTAGTTGTCAAAAGTTGTTTACATTTTGCTTACATGTGCATGCATACGTTTGTTTACGTTTATGGTATGCCACACATACACGTTTTTTCCTTTTGCTTTGTATATGTGGTAGTAAATTTTTGACAACTAAAAAGAATCTTTTTTTGTTTTTGTACAAGTAAGCAGACCTGATAGATGGGCCTTGGATTAGTGTAGCAAAGCGTTGCTAGGAGAGAGTAGCGTGATAACGCAAACCCACTTGAGTTGCCACAAGCTTTGTAAGTATTGAAAGATTTTATTATACATGTTTTTTAATTTAAGTAATGAGAACTTTAACGTCCAACTGTCAGCCATAAATGAAGTCGTTCGCAGTATTCCCACTTTTGAAACTCAGGGAAAGATTGTGACGTGTCCCTGGGCCAATGTATTCTGAGCAAAATGTTAACAGAAGTAATTGAAATATTTGAAGCACATTATGCACAAAACTCAAGAAGAAAAACGAAAAATTGTTTGGGCCATGTATGTTAACCGGCATTCCTAGTGTTACAGGATGCGTTGACGGGGCGAATGTCCGTATTATTGCTCCCTCTAATAACAAGCATTTGTATTATAACAGGAAGGGGTACGTACTATAGTTTAAATGTAATATTGGTAAGTACTTTTAGAAATATCAATAAAAACATCTTAATAAAATATTTACAGGTCTGTGACCATGTGCTAAGAATTCAATACGTTCCCATCCTGGTGTGTGCCATGATTCATTTATTTGGAATACCAGCGAATTGCGACCACATCTTCAGCAAGAAATAAAAAATAAAATTGAAAATAATTTGTAACATCTTTATTTTACACAAAGAAAAACACTCTCCACGTATACGTTTTTGTATACTTTGGTTTATAAATAAACAAAATAAAAATAATATTTTTGAGTCTTTAACAAACAAAAATTGTTTATATTTAGGTACTTCAATTATTTATTTTAGTAGCGATTTGTATATTTAAAAAAAGGGAAAAAATCAATTTATTAAAGAGAAAACTTATAATGTTCTTAAAAAACTAAAAGGAAAAACTAAACAAAATAAAAATAATAGTTTAAAAAAGATTTAAAAGCACCACTTCCTTGCAATGTTTTTTCTCGGAATTATTTTAAAAATATGTCATCACATTCTCCTTTTAATTGCCATTCTAGCAATAATTTAGCAAATTGGTCTTTTGGCTTTCCTTGTGCATTCACATATTAATCACAAGTTTCAACTTTTAATTTTATATTTTTTAATTTTCTCAGGTGGAAAAGGGTGGCTATAAGTTTGTCATTCCGTTTGTAATTTCGACAATATTATGAGGAGGGAAGTTGATTGACATCAATGTATATACTTAAAGAAAACAAACAAACACACATTAATGGTGCAAACTATTTATATGCCCCTTTTACGGTTCTCAACTCAAATTAGTTGATTAGTAATTATTGTATTATGGTTTACAACTTTGCTATATTTTGGTAATCAAAAACATCAAAAATAATTACAACTCAAATGAATTGAGTTGTGAACAATAAAACGGGACATTTTAATGATATTCAAACAACGTTCCTTAATGGTTGAGTTGTCTATGGGGTTTGTTAAGGTTAGAAACTGTGAGTCCGCTGGTTCGAATCTTGGTTTTTCAAAAACGTTTTAAAAAATATTTACCAGTTTTCGCTTTTTAAATTTAATTTAAAGTGAAGTTTAAATTATGTATGTATATGTAAAAATTATTTTGTTTTTGTCTAGTTGCTCTGTATTCTGCTCGCAAAATGGTGAAGGTTGTATAAGATTCGGCACAGCTGAATATAGCACTCTTACTTGTTTAATTTATTTTTGTATAGACGTTTCTTACAAGCTGACATTAATTGTATAAAATTACACAAAAATTAAAAATGTTCTCCATGAAACGAGTCTCGCAAGTTTGCACCTTTTCACAAATGGCAATTTTAAGCGATATTATAAAAAACTTTATTATTTTTTCGTATTGACTTTAGCGAATAACAAAACAAATTCGGCTTATCAAAAACAGCAAACAAAACCTACAATTATTTTATAAATTGGCATGCCGCAGTTAAGGACGCCAAACAAATGTTAAAATCGCCACATTTGGCGAGAAATCACCACATCTGGCAACCCTGTTCTTTATTGATTAACCCCGGGTCTCCACGTAGCAATATTTATTGCGGCAAACGTCAAATTTGATTGCTCCATAAAATTTGCGGCGTATAGACCGGATATTGCCATGAGTGGCAATCCATTGCGCAATGATTGCTCTTCTTATTGCTTGAGCAATTATTGCTTAGCAATCTGCTGTAAAATCAGCTGTTATTTATTTGACATTTAATTTCTCTGTACGTTTTTTTATGGCAAAGCAATTTCACGTGTTCTCCAGCAATATGGTCAGCAATTATTGCGCCATGGTTCTGCCGACGTTATTGTTTCTGCTTAGCAAAAAAAAATTGCTACGTGGAGACCTAGCGTAACACTTTTCTTTGCAATAAGAACAGAGATGCCAGATGATGTTGATAAGAAATCAGCATATTTTCAAAAAGATATCGACAATATTGGGACTTTACCCTGCAAATATTGCGACTAGTCTATACACGCATGTAAAATGTGGGCCTTAAGGGACTAGGAATAGTCCAAAGGTAACCCCAATGTATGTAAAAACCATGGTATATTAGCATTACAAAGGAGTAGTCTTAAAAAAACTACTCCATGGTATACTCCAGAGGATCAGCTTTGAAATCGTTTAAAAACGAACACATGTCGTTAAAAAACGAAGACAAGTCGTTTCACTACAAACTCTTTTTAACAATGACATGGTCCATGCTTGCATTACATTGGACCAGTCCAGGGAGTAGTCCATTTGATCAGGTAGTACAATAATATTTGCAGGGTAATTCAACAAAATCGGTAAACAAAAAATACCCATTTTGACCTTTAACTTACCAGGTAAAAACATATACGAAGAGGTAGTAGTAAATATGATACCAATTTTGTTGTTTATTTCACAAGTTATTTAGGGATTTTCTATATTAAAGGACCGATATACATATGAATGAGCCATTCTTCACTAGTTCATTAAATAGTATAAAATGTTGGAACATATAATTATTTTTCTAGTAAAAAATTATCTATGAAAAAATTTCACAATAACATAAGTGACGACGTGTAGTAAAATTTACACATAAGCACGAATACATATCTACGCGCTACTGTTACCTACGACAAAGCAAGCAATACTGACAATATGAGCACATCTTTATATGATGGTACCTACTGAGAATATAAAAATATTTGCGTGCAACAGAGAAAAGTTTTTAAAGAAATAAAAAACAACGGTGTTAAATTTACTATCACGTAAAGTCAAAGGTTAAATACAATAAAACATATTTATATTTACATAACAACTCAGCATTAACTAATGTTTATCTTTTTGGGTACATAACTCGTTTTGCAGTAGGATCTTCAGAGCCCCGAAAATAAAATAAGATAGCAGCTGAGGAACTGGTACCCCCCATACGACACCAATGTTAAACATCGCATATCTTAAGAAAAATAGTGATAATGCTCAAAGTTGGTGGGAGTCACTCTTATGGTAGAATACACCTTTGATGAATGTATGAAATATCGCGTAACTGAAATACTACTATATCGAGTGTCTTCAAACGTGGTTAAGGCCACTATTATAATTAACAATACATTTCAAAATAAAATGGTCGCGGTAGACGGAGGAGGATGTGTACCTCCCATAGACCGAAAACATTAAATACCGTATATCTGAAGACATAAGCCTTCAAGCTTAAAAGGACCCACTCTTATGCTAAACTTCACCTTTCAAAATAAAAATCAAGCGGATCGCTATATTGAAGAATAATTTAATAATATCCAAGGTCTAGTTCATCAGCTGAAGCTTGACAACTATTTTCTAATATGCTCTTATATTGTGTTGGTCCAATATGCCTTGAACGAAAGCAAAATTCTTAACACCAGCTGACCTCATAGCCCCCAAGTGATAACAATTACAAATCCATGTTCCATGTTAATTTAAATTGCTGCCTCGGCTGGCCATGCAGTAGCCTACACGATCGGTCCAATTTTAAGCACATTATCGATTATGTGCAGCTGTATATCACCAATGGCTTCACGAATATTGTCCTTTAAAGCGTCAATTGTCTCTGTCAAATCAGACATGAGCTAAGTGCTTCCATTCACAAAATAAGCACTAGTTGGAAAAAAAACGTTAGATGGCGGACCCGTTACATACATATTTTCATTATAGCAAATAACTTTAAATTGAATTGTTTTAGGCTTAAAAATTTTTTCTTCCTTTGGATTTGGTAAAAAATGCCGTTAGTTTTCTTTTTTTATTCGGACTTAGTTCTTTCATTCTTTATAGTTGAGAATTTTTGAAATAAAAATTACAAACTCTTTTGGAGCAAAAAGCGGCAAATCCACATTTTGATAGTTGTTAGGCAAGAAATCGGCAAAATGTCCATAAAGCGGCACATATGGCACGCCTGTTCATAAACGCTTTTCTTTGCACTCAGAACAATAACAAAAACCAGAAGAGAAACCAAATGTGCAAATACAGGAGGGCCTCGATTATGGGTTATCCGGTTAACCGGTAACCCCGATTAACCGTGATGGCCAATGATCAGTTTTTGTTATTTGCAAGGCGAATTCATCGCAGGTAATCTCGGTACTACAACAAATACAACTCGTACAAAAACCACAAGCAATTTGTTTTTGTAAAATCATTGTACAATGTCAAAAACAGAAATAAAACAAAACAGAAACAATGATAATAAAAGAGAATAAACAAAATTTTGACATCCAACAGTGATTTTAGCTAAAAAAAAAGTTATCAGCAGGGCTTTTAAGACCACCTGTAATAAATTCGCCTTGGTTATTTGTTTGCAATGTTTTCAGATTGTTTGCTTCGATACACCGTGATTACCTCTATTATCCGTGATGGCAGTTGAAAAATATTTGACAAACAACATCACACGACTTTTTTAAAAAATTTTATTCTTTTTGTTTGCTTAATGTCCTTTTTTGTCTCATGTTTTTAGTAGAAAATTTAATTTCAAAATGTACCTACATAAACTTCTTAAATTTTTTGTTATGTAAATGTTGACTTGTTAAATAATAAAAATATGTATGTATTAAAAAAAACTGCATAATCAAAATTGTTATTCGATTAACCGTGAAAATCAATTATCCGTAATGCTTCTGGTCCCGACCATGACAGATAATTGAAGACCGACTGTATATAAAAACAAAATTAATGAATTGCGAATAAAGAATATATGCAGATACAACAAACAAGCAGGCAGGCAATAACAAAAAGAAACCGTAAGAAAAAATTCTGCTCGAGGGGCAAGCACGCACGTTTGTCGACGCTTTAATTTAAATCATTTGACTTTTCATACACAGTTAAACACTCGACGTACTCAATTTTATTAAAATAAAAAATATCATACAACATACATATGTACACATAAATTGTTTGGAAATGCACTTACATTAAAATTAATATTATTTTGGCACCCAGTTCTATCTGAATGCTTCTTTATTTTATTCCACAAAATTGTTTCACTTCTCATTAATTTTATACCTAATAATGATTTTCTTGTAAAAAAATCCTTTTTTACTCTTCTTTTTTGTTAATATTCTATTTAGTACATAGATTTTTTGTCGATTTTCTCACTTCACTATTCTTACTGTTAAAATTCCGCGTCCGCGCTTTGAGAATAACAGTTGTATACTGATGTTATTTTGCTGTTTGCTTTATGTAGATAAAATAATACCCACACACACACTCAACAAAAACTATAATCCCCCACTAACACAGTGTGACCAGATCTCTAAAATGTTTACAGCAAAAAAACCAAAAAACAAAATTTTTAAATGCAAATTTTATCTGTTTTTTGTTAAAAAAATTATTAATTCTGAGCAGATTTAAGACAAATATCATATCAGCGGACAATGGCCTTCCCTTCTACGAAGCAGGCTTTTAAGGGAAAAAAGAATATTAAAGAATTGTAACAACAAAAAATTCACTGTAAAAAAATTATTTGAATAAATCTGTGGTATTTTGGCAAAAGATCTTAAGTCAAGTTGAAAAAAATGTTGTTTACCACACAAACTTTTTTGCTATCTTACAGTTTTAAAATTCTTTTTTTTCAGCTGTTTAGAGCAAACATTCTTTTTAGATATTAACACGAAATTTGTTTTATCTTGGTACCTATAACTATCAAAAATAAAATTTGGGGATTCTTTTTGGGTATTTATAAAACACAAAGGAATATGGCGATTATAAAATGTCAATAAACTTAATTAATTTTAAATTTTTTTTAAATTGCACTAAAACTACAATAAGCCAGAGTGTATTGATTTAAAATTGCAAAGAAAGTATGAGTGTGTTAATTATTCAAGCTTATATTGAATAAATTAATTGATAAACTATTATCAAAATTTGCACCAAATGTTTATACCCCCCGTTTGGGTAAATACCAGGGTATTTATCGACTCTTTCCCAATTTACCGGGTATTTAGCAATTGGATATTTACCCTTTTCCCATCTTTACACATGTTTTACAGCCTTTCTAAGCAATCTGTCTTGAAAGCTATTTGGAGACCTAAGGTAAGTAAAGCTACCCACTTTTCTATGGAGGGCACAGAGCTTAAGCGAACTAAGTCAAAGAAAACATTCGAAAATATTTTGAGTTTGAATAAGAGCCTTTTTATAGCCTTTTTACACTGAGCAACATCTAACATCTACCATCAATATTCGATGATGTTAACATCTTTCCATAGGAAATACATAGGGCTAAGAACCAACATCTTTCAACATCTATAAAATATGTTCCTATCTCGTTTTATTCCATTCTACATCTTTCGATTATTTTAGTGTCAACACTAGAAACATTGCAATAAATTCTATTTTTATTGTTGCATCACTGACAAAAAGAAGTTTGTTTTGAAAGGAGCGTTAGCATTTTCTTATTTATTGCAATGTTTTTTTTAAGTATTTTTTATATTATTTATTCTTATTTGAACTTTCTTTTAATAATTATTTTAAATTGTTTAATCTTTAGGTCTTTTTTTATAAAAATAATGTATATATTTATTGCAATATTTCGCTAACTTTTGGTAAGCCCCTTTCAGACTCGGCAAGTTTGTTGCGCAAGTACCTTGCCGAGTACAACAAAGTCTGTACTAAACATTTTTTTCCTTACCCCGACCTTACCGCTGACGTCTACAAACCAAGAGTTGCGCAAGAGACTTGCGCAAGTAACTTACCGAGTGTGAAAGGGGTCTAAGCATCGTTAGGAAATTAGCAAAATTTTATGTAAATAACCAAAGGTTAGCGAAATATTGAAATAAATATATACATTATTTTTATAAAACAAAGACCTCAGGCTTAAACAATTTAAAATAATAATTTTTTTATATTTTTAAACAAATTGAACTTCATATACATATTTTTGTTTTCACAATTAGAATCTGGGAATTTATTTCTCATGTTAAGTAACATTTATTATAAATACATACTATCAATTTGCAAAGATTTTGAAATGTTCACATAAGAAATATGTGCATTGGGCTAAAAATCAAAATTTTTCAACATCTTAACAAGATGTTTCCTTTTACATCTTTCGATTTTGTGGTGTCATCTCTAGAAAAGTGACAATAAATCCTACTATTATTGTAGCATCACTGACAAAGCAACATTTGTCAGGTTTTTCATTTTATGCAAGTCTTATTTTTTTATAATATTTAACAAAATTAATTTCAAATATATTTTGGTGTTTTCTTTTAAAATTTTGGCACTCAGAAATGGTGTCGGGTTTTTTTTTTTATAATATACATATTTTAATTTTATTTGATACAATAAATTTTCAAAACTTATTAAAAGTTAGCGGTTTTTACAATGACGATTTTTTCTCGAAATCGGACGATTTTCGAATAATTTTATCTGGCAGCTTCGAGAGCAAGTTTTTAAGAAACTCACCAATAAAACCACAGTGGTGAATAAAACTTTATTTACCCTACCACAGGTATTCCAAATAAATTCACTATATTACCGACATATTGCTGTGCCATTACTGCATTGTTGACATCTGGTTTAAGAATACACTTCACAAGTGTCACAAATGGGTTGTTTTCTTGGCTCTAATCAAAATAGTCGCGGATGGGCTGTTATTTAGTATATTTTCTTACCTTTAACTTTATTGTATACTATTACCTACCACGAGGCCTGGCATATTTGTCGATTTATTTGCATTTTGCCGATTATTTTCCTCTAAATTATCAATGTGCCGATAACTTTCTGTGTGTTTTATTTAATCAGATTAAAAACGTAAGAATTTTAAGGCTGCATTTCCTTCAAGTTTTGGTCCTTCCACATTCTTCCGCAAATGTGGAAAAAATTAAAAAAAAAACTAAATTTCGATCTTACCTGACAAAAAAATCTTTGAAAGTAAAGGCTTTACTATAATGTGCATAAGATTGCTTAAGCGGCCCATACACTTGCAATATTATTGAATTTGTTAGTCGCCATATTATTTCAATTTTGTCCTATATTATGAAATAAGTGCCAGTTCACACACGCCAAGTTTAACTTATCAAGTCTTGACCTTTTAGGTGAGAAGGGAAAAGAGAATGCCATTTATTTTCCCCTTTGTTTTAAAAACTCAAAACTTGAAGAGTCACACTTGACGCGTGGATTCAATTTAAAAATTGTTCAACTTTCATTCACAGCATTGTACAATGTTGCCAACACATTTCACTTTATTTTCGTTTTACAATAAAAATCAAAAAACCGTTTGATTGTTGCCAATATACTGTGGCACCTTTTAATATCATATACACATTAGTGATATAATTGTACAGTACGTAAAATAGAACAATTTTATTGCAAGTGTATGAGCCGCTTTAAGGTTCTGTCAAAAATAAACAAAAAGTCTCTAAAATGTATTTAAAAAAATAAACAAAATCAAAAAACATTTGATTTGATCCAACTTAAGCATATACTAGTTGGGTCTTAATTATTTTCTTATTCTAAAGAACACACTTAATTGACAACATCTTTTTGTAAGTTGTTGTTGTTTTTATTTTGTTTTTCTTAACCTACTTACAACTACAATTAATGTTGAGAGAATTTCAACTAATTGTAGTGGGGAATGTAAGATGAGATGAACGCACTGTTTATTGTTGATGTTGTTTTGTTTAAGCTTTGATATTATTACAAGTAGAACTGTTGCTATAAGTCTTATACGTTTAACATTTTTACTTGGTTTAATATCTTTAGTTTTTCTAAAATCTTTATGGATGAAGTTTCCTGATGATCTGGCCTAAGCAACCAGTGAAATGCGCATAGGAATAGCTTATCCCATCAACAATAAATTTCAAGTGTTTTTATCAATAATAAAAACTGGGAATAAAGCACGAATAACAAAATCTTTTGATAATATGAAAAATTGTTGGTTTTCAGACTGTTTCTGGAATTTGCCCATATGTACATTAAGTTTTTAAAGTAAAAAACATATCGGGAATTATGCTGGTGTTTTATAATTGAAATTCTGTTAGGTGTAAAACGGGTAAGAAAAGCAATCATAATAAAATTCTCCTTCTAATTCTACCTTTGGTTTATTTCAAGTACAAATTCGGGATTAAATCAACTTTATAATACTTGTATCAAGCGCATTTTGAGATTGGTTCAATCTTAGTTTTACTTCAATCAATCTTATTATCGGATTATTTCAATTATCAATTAAACAATTATTTACTGGAAAAATTTTCAAAAAAAAAAATCTTAAAAAATGTTGAGCATTACTTTCAGCATTTTTTAAGAAACAGTTGAATAATGTTTGATCAAACCTAAATAAAACAAGTGGTTACATGTTAGACGTCAAATATTTAATAGGTGGTGAACATTGCTTAAGAGTTTTCCAACAAAAAATTTAAATAAAACTCAAAATAATTTCATGTACATATATCTTTACAACTATAATTTATTTACAATATTTATTAAAATAAAGCTTTTAATATGTAGGAATTATAAATTACCATCGTCCTCTTTTAATTAAAAAAAAATCATTTTTAATTTTTAACAAGTTTATAAAATTCAATCTTGGATAATATCTCTATTTTAATTTTCAAAACTTTTATATAAATAAAGCAGATATTTGTATACATATATTTTTAAATAAAATATTAAATTATTGCATATACATATGTTTTAACAAAAATATGTACATATTTAATAAATAATATATAAAATTGCTAAAAACAATTTTTGTCTTTGTAAAAATATTATGTGTTTTTTTTTTGTATTTATGTAAATATTTACACCCTGAAGCATACAGTCTGTGACTAGACCAAGCGGCACACACAACACTAAATCCCCAACACAGGGACACCTAACTCCATAGATCTATTCCTTAAGACAACTTTCTTCTTTAAAATAAATAAAAAGGCGTTGTCCTTTAGTCCTCTATAACCTTAAGTGATTGTGTTTGGCCTTCGTAGGGAAATACGCCGCCTAATATGTATTTATAATAACCAAAGTGACGTATACGATATTCACCGGGTAATGTGTTGGGGCTAATTGCCCAGTGTACATCAGCTTCACTGAAGCCTAAAATCAAATGAGTGCGTTTCCAAATGAATCTGTAATAAAATGGCAGGGATGAGATTTAAAGCTATAAGTCAATGGTTTAAAAAAAAAAACTTACTTAGTATCCCAACTAGCATCAGTATGTACAACTTTCCATCTTTCTTCATTGATTTTACGCTCCACTGTTAAATACGTTTTTTCATGAAACAAATTATTCCTTGGATTACCCGATACGAAGGTTACTTCAACGGTCTCATTTATTTTATATTGTTTTTTGGGTTGTTTCTTAACGTAACCAAAATCTTTGTCCAAAGGATGACCATCAAAAATTACTCCTGTATTCATGGATAACATACGATCATTCATATAGGGAGGGTTTGGACCAGGATCTAAAATTTCTCCTCTTAGCATGGCTTTAGTTAAACGTTCAAATACATCCATGTATATGGTGTGGGTATTAGGTCCAAATATCGTGGAAGCAGCCTCATAACGTTGAGCTTGGTATTCTTCTGGAGTGGTTATATAACTGGAATAGAGGTTGGAGAGACCTGCCAATATAATATCAACATCTTTGCCCCCAGTGGCTGCTGCCACCGCTCTAACTTTATTGCGTAAACGTCTGCCAGCCATAGTGGTTAGTTCCCCAGGAACCGCGATAATAATGATATCACCAATTTGCACTATTTGTGTGGGCACAATTTTTGGTTGCCATTCGTAAGGAAAAGTCGCCTAAAATTCAAAACAAAATTTTAGTATTTCTTATTTTTATATTGAACAAGTAGCAATTTACTCTGCCGGTAGCCAACAATATTGGTTTGGGTGAATGACACGTTATATCGTCCTGTGTAGGTGGGACAATGAAATCACGCACTAAATTCCACATGGCATTTTCCGTTAATGTACCCTGTTCGAAATTGAATGCACCGGGACCATCTGTGGTACCTGCTGCAAAACTATAACCCATGGCCGGTTGGCAGCCACGAATTTTATCAATTTTACGGAGCAAGGGACTGTAGGCTGTGCCGTTGTAATTCGGCATATCAACAAATTGATGCATATAATTTAATTCGCCGGTAATTTCACGTCCATTATTATCTTCCTCACTAGCTTCGTTTAATAAACGCTGCAAAACAGAGTTTATATTTTAGTTTTTAATAAAAAAACTCTTCATAAGCTGATATTATCAGAGTGAAATTTCTACTAAATAATTTAATGACAATAATATTTTCGTTAAAAGTGTTTATGATCTCCTACTTGAAATATCTACGCGGTGTGACTACTACACTCTTTTTTTGAAGTGTACCAAATTTTACTAAAATTGCATTATTCGTTACGGCTTAAGGCGTAATGTTTAGTGTTTTACAAGAGTGGGCTTTATATGGGGCATATGGTAAGTTATGGAACGATATTCTCGGAGTTTGCCAGCTTAAATTTTTAGTTTTTGGATATTCTGCGATGACGATTTTTGCGGCCTTAAAAAAAAAGTTTGAAGGTATAGTAGTTATTAGGGCTTCCAATCGGGAAATCCCGACCCCGGAAATCCCAGGATTTTATAGATTAGGCGAATCCCGAATGTCGGGATTTATGATTTATAATCCCGGGATTTTCGGGATCCCGATTTTTTATATTCTTTATTATTTTCCATTTTTTTAATCACTTGTATAAAGATACGTGTATTTTTTGACAAAAAAAATTTAAAATATATTTGGATACATTTAAAATACATATGGACAATTTTAAATTGTATTTAAAAATTTTAAATATATTTGGACAATTTTAAAATACATTTAGGCTGGGGTTTTAAGATGTCAGTTAAACTAGGTTTATTATTAATACGATTTTCGTATGACGTGCTAAATTCCCAGTTTTTCATATTTGATAAATACACTGAAATTTATTGTTGAGGGAAAGCTAGCTAGGTTTAGTTAATCTGAAAACATATTTGTGCCGCTATTACAAAGTTTGTATACATAATTTTGACGGAACAGATTAGTTTTGCTTAATATGTTGGTCTTTAATACAACTCAACTCTAGTTCAGTTGAAATTTTGCAGTTTTTGTATTATCAAAAAACCATCAAAAATTTACAACTTATCACTAGCAGTTGTTCAATTTCAACTCAACTGATAATAGGGGCAAAAATAATAAAAAAAATATTACACTTCGCCGTAAAAATCTGAGTTTTATATAACGTTAAACTAAGTTTAATCTTAATCCACATTTCAAAAAGCCGGCATGAGAAAACTTAAAAATATATTTGGACAATTTTAAAAACAATTTGAAATGGTGTAATTTTTTTTATCAATAATTAAATATGAATAAAATAAGATTTTTATGTTGCTTTGTTACGTTTTATTTTATCTTTATGAATTTTGATCAATTAATAATTTAAGTTTGTTTTTATTATATTTTACAAATTAATATAAACGTTCATGAAATTTGTATTTTAACAAGAAAATATTGGAATAAAAAAAAATTTTAAAAACCCGAAATATCTCGGAAATTTTTTAAAAATCCCGTGAATCCCGTGATTCAAAATATCCCGAAAATCCCGGGGTCCCGAAATCGGAATCCCGAAATATTTTCTTCAATCTCGAATCCCTGGTTTCAGAAAAACCAATCCCGATTGGAAGCCCTAGTAGTTATTGAATTTTTAGTCACCAACCAAGTTTATTGAGTCAGAAAATAATTTTTTTTTCAACAAAATGTTTACGTGATTTGTTAAAGTAAATTGTTGAAAATTTTGAAATAAATCAAACAAAATGTTTATCGAATCTTTATTTATTTATTCGTTAATTATGTATGATGATCTAAATTCCCAAATTGTTATGCTTTGACAAATACTCTATAGTTTATTGTTGAGGGATAAGCTAATTCCTATGCGCATTTCGGTGCATGCTTAGGCCAGATCATCAGGAAACCTTTTCCCAAAGGCTTTGGAGAAACTAAAGATAAAACTGTAAAGCGAATGAGAATTACAAGCACCCAAGTCTTACTTGCGTTAACGATATCAATTATTTAACAAGGTTTCTTTCAAATGTGCTAAATTCCCATTTCATACTATTGAGAAACTGAAATTTATTGTTGAAGGGATAAGCTATTCCTAGGCGCATTTCACTGGTTGATTAGACCAGATCGTCAGGGAACTTCATCCAAAGATTTTAGAAAAGCTTAAGATAATATACATACATTATATACATATATATAACTTCCGCCTTAAAGCAACCAACAATAACATATTTATTTAGAAGGCGGGGAAATCGAAAGTGTACAAGAACTCGACTACATAGGCTGCATTATTGGAAATACGAGAGGAGTCGAAGAAAATTGTTGGCTTCCTAAACGCAGCGTTGCAACGCATGAAGGGAATAACTTCAATAACTCCATTTCTTCATTCTTTTTTAAGTTCATATATGTATGTATATGTTGCATTATTTTAATTTGCGATGCTTCGAGACGCATTTGTTTTTAGTGATGCCTATCAACAAGACGGACAAATAAAGCTAAAGCGTCGTTAGAAACGTTAAACATTAGCTCTGTTTCTTTACTCCACTTTGCTAGCCCTCGGGATCCCGATTTGCACAAAAAGCGTAATTATACTTAAAATTTGTGTAAAATCAAAGGAACTTGACCCATAAATGGATAATTTAGTAATTCAATAAAATTTATATAACATATTTAATAAAACAAATTAATTTTATAAATTAAATACGTCATCAGATGAATATTTTTCTTCAGCTTCTGAAGAATCGATCAAGATATCATTATAATATATGTTCACATTTTTAAATGAGATCGTAAATTTTTTTAAAATTATCGCAACTCCCGGCTAACTGAGCTTTAAGATATATGACGCGCAAAATATAAAAAGGGACCTAATGGTAAAAACCGGTTTTGTTCAGGATTTAAAGATTTAAATACGTGTATCTTTGGTGTACCATCACTTCATAAAACGATAATATATCTGGGAGGGTTCACTTTTGGGGCATGGGATCGGTCTCATTTGATGCTCAGATGTTGTCCACCTCAAAAAAAAAAAAAGTGAAAATGAATTTTGTTTACACTTAGGTCCCTTCTCTATGCGCTGTCACATATAATAATATATTTAAAAATATAAAGTATACAAACATATATCAAATTTTTCTAAAATGTCTGCTTGGCGGCTTTTTCTTGATCGCTATTTTTTTGAATAAACACACTAATAAATAAACAACCGCACACATAAGTGAAATGTCAGATAAATGACAACTGATTTGATTGCAGATTGCTAAGCAATAATTGCTCAATCAATCAGAAGAGCAATCATTGCGCAATTGATTGCCACTCATGGCAACATGCGGTCTATACGTCGCAAATTTAATGGAGCAATCAAATTTGACGTTTGCCGCAATAAATATTGCTATGTGGAGACCCGGGGTAACTGATGCAATAATTGCCAACTTTTGCTGAAGAGCTGGGGACCCACTGCATAAAAAAAACTTTTGACAGATGAGAGAAATACCAAGATGCTTACAAGATATGCATTTACGAACATTAAACTTTACTAATGCGCAACTGATGGGCAACAACTGCATTTGCAAACGAACCCAATATCCTGTTTCTAATTTCTTTTTTGGGTTTTTCCAAGCACGAATTCGGGATAAAATCAACTTTATAATATTTAAATCAAGCGCATTTTGAGATTGATTCAACCTTAGTTTTACTTAAATCAATATAATTTTCGGATTATTTCAAGACACTTTCAAAAGTGTCACAGTGTCCATGGACTTTATGACACTTACAAAAGTGTCATAATGTCCACAACGTATAATGCCAAAAATTCTTGCAAGCGAGAATCTGAACAAATTTGGGATCATAGCCGGCCTTCGGCCGTCCGCAAGGATTTTCTCCTCTATGGTATAACAAACTCTGGCTTCGCTAGCTAAAGCTTCTCAGTATAGCCGGCCTTCGGCCGGGCGCAAGGATTTTCTCCTCTGCGTAGTCGGCCTTCGTTCGAAAACAAGGCAGATTTTAGTAGCTTAATTAGCGAAACCGGTCTTTGTTATACCATAGAAGAGAAAATCCTTGCGCCCGGCCGAAGGCCAGCTATACCGATAAGCTTTAGCTAGCGAAGCCGGTGTTTGTGATACCATAGAGGAGAAACTCCTTGCGAACGGCCGAAGGCCGGCTGTGCAGATAAGCGTTAGTTAGCGAAGCCGGTGTTTGTTATACCATAGAGGAGAAAATTCTTTAGCCCAAAAGTGTTTTCGTTATATTTATATGGTGGAATAAGCAGTTGGCATCGTTACGGCAACAAATACAACATTACAACAAAAATAGAAATTATATCGCAGCTTACGCCAAAAAATACTTTAAACAAAAATCAAAGCGTGCCGCTGAACGTGATGAAATAAATAACTTTTTAGCCTATTTTTATTTAATTATAATCAATATCTTATTAATTTCAATTTTATATTATCAAAAACTTTAATAAAATACAATAATCACAGCACAAAACGTGGACTTTTTGTAAACGTAAACAAAACTTTGACATAAGATTAGACAAACAATGCAAGAGCAAAATATCGTCATCTGGCGTAGCGCTGCCGCCTTAATTATTTCATCATGATTTATACCGCTTCGGATTGATTTGAGGACAGATGGATTGATTTTTGTTTTTAGAGTGTATTTCTTTTGCTTTATTTTTGGTAAAACTTGTTTATTTCTACAGACAATATGCAATTTTTGAAAGTGGCACAGACTGTTTTGTGAAGATTGTCAAAGGACTTTGATTATTTATTTTGTATATAAAATTGCGTTCTATTGGTTAATCAAAAATCCCAATCAATCAGAATAACGATTAATTGTTATAATTATTCATTAAAATCATGATAAATTGATAAATCAGATATTTAAACAATTTTTCTTATTTACCACAATAGTTAAATTTTGTTTAAGTTTTATTATATTTTCTATTTAAAATTGTTTGTACAAAATTATTCAAACTTAATTAATCAAAATTAAAAGTATTCAGTTAATCAGAACTTTGATTAATCAGGAATGTTGGTACATATATTGATTAACTGAAAAATATGTGAAATCGATTTTGTAGTACGAATGCGAAATTTGGAAGAGTACAATTAAAATCGATAAGCGTTTAAAGACTAATGCAGACAGACAAATGAGAAAACCAGTGCCAAATGGAAAAAAATCGGAATTCACGATGTATTGCCTTAATAAATAGAAGAACCAGCGATAATATTGCTCGACAAGCGTTAACTTGGAACTATTAACATAGACAACGCAATGACGTACCTTCAAAAACCTGGCGAAGAGTTTTTATTACAAAGAATAAATGATTGGAATGATTGTGCCGTAAAGCGATTAATAGAGTAAAATACATAGAAATTGTTGGGGCCCTATGCACCAACGGGAGATAAATATGACAAAAAAAATGACAGTTAAATATTATGAAAAGAACATTAAAAAAACCTTCACTTACCATAGCACCTTCTGCCAGACGTTCACCAATAATTTTCGTACTTTCAAACATGTCTGTACCAGGGCCTGAAGAAAAGCATTCACCTTCTTTGGCGGGACATTTGGAAGTTAATAAATCACAAGAATTCCCGGTATGTGAGCACTTGGGACCTAAAATATTTGGCGAAACATCACCCAAGTTAGATGAGCAAAAAGCACCTACAAATTTTCCCTAAGAATAGAAAAAAGAAATAATAATAACTAAAATGAATAGATTTATTTAACAACTACTTACCTTCCCTGGTACTTTATTAGCATTATATTCTTTTTCCAAAAGCAAAGAAGCATAGCCAACATTATCACTGGACACCAATTTATTGGTATTATTCATGGAAGTGGCATGCACAGCATACCAATTAAAGACACCCATTATGTTATTCTCCCTATCGACAAAACGCAACTGCGTCAATTCTTTGTCTACATCGTGCTCATATTGGGCTCGTTCTTCGGCTGGGTTGCGCAAATACGATGTGGGAGAACGATTGATATTGGCATTAAGGACCACAGTGCGTGAAAGATAGATTTTACCCTGAACCATATTGTCAGTGGCACGTTTAATGCTCTATCATAAGAAAATTAAAACATGAATGAATATGCAAAATTTCTTTTTGTTACAAAAATTTATGTTACCAAATAAATGCCATTGGCCATGGCCTCAAAAGTCTGCGGGACAAAGCCTAAAATTGATATGTCATATAACAGATGCATTAGAAAACCACCAGGAGCACCGTGTGTATGTGTTCCACTAATAACAACGTTTTCATTGTTGTAAATGTCACCATAACGTGTTTTCAAACGTTTAATTACCTGCAATTAAAATTTAAATTTTTAAATGTTAGATTTACAGATAACGTTTTACAAGTGGTTCGTTCGTAAGTTTATTAAAATTTTTTTTTCATTCTACATAATAGTTTTTTGTTTTCATCGTGTTTGTTTATTAAAAATTTCATTATGTACCTCACGCTTAACCCCATAGCCCATCATGCCGGCATCCACCGATACAAAAGCGATACGCTTATTATTTTCGTCTTCAACTACAAAAGCACGAGCAAATTGTCTCAAATGAATGCCTCGGCCAACTTGCTTAATGCTGGCATAGCCCATCTAAAAAAGAGAAATAATAAAGTAATTAAGATTTAAAAATTTAACGAAATCTTTGAATTTTTTTAAGAAAAAATCAAACTTTCAAAAACTTAATTTTATTTAATATTGAAGAATTACCAAATTTTTCGGCAACATAATTTGTATGAATATAATTTAAAAGTTAGGGGAAGGTGTTGTTCAAAAATTGAAAATTATTACGTGCGGTCTCCAAGCGCAATAAACTTGGAAACAATTGTGAACTCAACCGCCAAGTTTTATTGCAAACACCACATGTCCATGTGTGTTCAAACTACGTACATATTTATGTATGAAAATATAAATCTGGTCTAAATATCGCACTTAGGGACGTTCAGTTATAAAGTGTTAAAACCACTGTTAAAAAAAGATACACACGTTTTACAGTGGGAGTTTTTGTAAAAATTTTTTAATAATTCTAGATTTTGTTTGTAAACTGTAAGTCCGATTGAAATAAAATTTCAGTTGGTAATTTAGAACTTCTATTTAAGTTTAAGTGTTGAAAGTGGAGTCAATAAGCCCATCAGGATGGACTCCATAGGATCCCAAAGTAGGGCACCACGGTTATTACACAAATAAAAAACAATCTAGAATAATATAAATTTTCATATTATTCGCATGTGTATTCTAAGTCAAATTACAATTTTAAAAGCTTTTATACTTTAATAGTCTTAGGCCCGTTTTTACAACTTACCGATAGCTAATGGTAGGATTTCATCGGCCGTTTAAAAAGTGTTCCATTATTACAACTTTACTTTAACCTACAAGGTAAGATGAACCTTAATTTACTTTATCACTCACTTTAGGTTAAAGTAAAGTTTAAACAATGGAACAGTCTTTATAAGGCCGGTTAAAGTCTACTTTTATCTATCAGTAAGTTGTGCAAACGGGCCTTATTCCTTCAATTTTTTCCAGGAATATTTTCTATGCACTATCAGAATTATTTATTGGGCCTGGTTCACATTTCACCAATGGCATGTAATAATCGAGTTCTTAGCGACATTCATAGTTGTTCGTCTAAGCAATGCTATTTTTGATCTACCATGGTCTAGGATTTTGCAAACACAAGATCCACATTTCTCCCGAATTAATCTTAAACTATCATAATAAAATGGTTTAAGGGAACAAATACTCTATTCCCAAATGAAGCTTGAATGGGGGCTATACGGAATTATGGACGTGTTGTTAACATTTTTAATAAGTTGGGCCTTCTGACAGGTAAAACTTATGTACCAAATTTCATCAAATTATCTCCAACATTGCGACCTGAACTAAACATAAAAGGTTTACATGGACAGCCGGACAGACATCGTTAGATCGACTTAGAAGGTGATTTTGAATCGTTCGGTTTACTTAAAGGTGCCCCTTGGACCAATTTTTTAAGGTTTTTTTAAACATCAGTTTGTGCATTATACCCTCCCCACTATACAAATTTATGTTATGGAAAAAACTCAACAGTCTGATCTTCTGAACAGGAACAAGATTTTTACGACTTGAGGCAAAGTTAAATCAATTCAAGATTAATTTATATAATAATGACCAACTTCACCAAGTTCAGTTTAAATTAACTTCCACTTTAAAATATGTGTTTTGAATGTTACAGTTAATTTTAACTGAACTTGGTGAAATTGTATTTTTTAAAGATTAACATACGTTTTTTTTAAAGTTTACTTACAAAATTAATTTCCACTGGAGGTCCTGTAATATCGGCTCTTCCCAAGCCAATTTGATATGCCTCCACGGTTTGCCATTCTAGAGACGACAGGCATAAAAACGCCAATGCACAGGCTGCACTGTAAAATTTAATGTTCATTTTAAAAAAAAAATATCTTTTAACAAAACATAAGGAGGGATTTCCAAAACGCAGTCGTCCGCAGTTAAAACTGTAAATAAAACAAAAGAAATTAATAAAAGCATTAGTAAGTTTTTCAACAAAAATATTACTATTTTAAGATAAATAACTATTAGAAGCGTTTTAAAGCGTACAACATATTCCGCATGATTAAACAACACAGTAGAGCGCAAAACTTTGCAATACTGTTAAACTTTGAAGAATTTTCTCAAACGCATTGGATATTATTTCGACCTTATAGAGATATGGATTCTTGACTAGCCTACGTGTAACCCAATTGAGGGTGAATAATTTTTTAAATCGATACATACAACGATGTCATTCAGATGCGACAATCATGTCTACTGCTAAAACTATCTCAAATACTTAAGTGAAAACAGAAAATCTTTTGTAAGATAAAATGAATTTTTTTTGCTGGTTTTTTAAAAATGTTTAAGCTAAATAAATATTAAATTTTGAAACTGTAAAAATAAAATATACATATTTTTTTATTCGATTTGAAATTGCAAAATGTCAGATTTATTTTCTGGTGTTCTGAAACTTTGGCTTGCGATCTGCCACAGTTTCTTAAAAATATTGTGGTTCCCTAAAGTATAATTTTGCGGTTTGAAGTCGCCAAACTTCTTGCAATTGCGATTTACGGAGCAAATATAATGCGATTGAAAGTCAGAATCGTAAATGTTAAGCATTTTGCGATTGTCAGAACATGCCCGATAGACTTGTTTTATTTAAATTTAGCTTAATGTTAAAACTTTTATCTATTCTGCTATATTTCTAAGCCCAACTGTGTATTTCTATGTTTAAAATTGATTAAAATTGCATTTTGATTTTGTTTGTTTGTTGTTAAACTTATACAGGGTGTCCGCCGGGAAGGTATACATACTACTTTGTTTGTAAGCGGCGTAAATGATCTTGTGGAAGAAGCTCTTGTGTCAATTGAATCTTAAATGGAAACAAATGCAAATCCTTGTGCAAAATTGTGGCCAAAGTTGTTCTTTGAAGACCAAGCTCCTGAGCACGGCGTCGAATTGAGGTTAGTGGATTGTTTTGAACACTTTCTTGAACTGCAGTAATGTTTTCAGCCTATCTTGCAGTTCTTTGTGGTCCATGCTTGGGCCTGTCATCTACAGACCCTCTTACTTCGAAATCATACACTACACGATTAATACTGTGTTTTGTTGGCACGTTGTTTCTCCCAAAAATTTCACGTTACTTTCTCATCGTCACATTAATCGATGATTGATTTTGATAAAATGTTTTAACGATCGATGAACTGTCAAGACCAAGGCGAATCAACTACAGGTGAAACACCTTCTGATTTTGTTTCGATTTGTTACCCCCGTATTTATAAACGATTATTAAATTTAACAAACGTTTATTAAGGGAAATTTTCATACAAAATTTGTTTTGTAAACCTTTATTAAATTTAAATTATTTTTTATAAATACGGGCGTTTGTGTTTTGCTAAGAAAAGTTGACATTACGAGCCGTAAACACTAACAATGCAATGCAAAACCCCTATGTCGTTTCAGTTGTTTTTGGATTGTTGTAGTTCCGACACCACCTGTAGTTGAATTCGCTTTGTGTCAAGACTAAATATACCTTCCCGGCGGACACCCTGTATTACAATAAAATCAATTAAAAAATATAAACAAAAGCACAATCGTTGTTTATATTTTGTGAACAAAGAACAACGAGGTTTATTAAACTTTTTTATATTATCTTGGCACAAGAAACGCAAGAAGAACAAGAAAAACATATAATTTGTACATAAAATTTTATCAATGAATTCTGGTATTAATGGATAAGTTATTTTGAATTCAATAAAGTAGAATACGGTCATACCGTACACTGATTATGAGAAAGCAAATCGATATTGTTTTTCCGGCCAAAAAAAAAGACTTGTTTGGTACTTTTTAATACGGATATACCTACATTAACAATTAACTAAATTATCGTTCACTCGAGTTCAATATAACCGTGTTTTGCTATTGGAGCTAAATTTAGCATTTTTTTTTGTTGATTTAGCTGCAAAATTTGCGTTTTAGCAGTTATAAATTTATTTGGCATTTTTCAATTATTTATTTGGCATTTATCTAGTCTTTTTTATTTTCAAAATTTTTACTAAAATTTATTTTGTAACCTTGCTGTTATTTTATGGCCAAAATAAACCACACAAGCTGCTTGGCAAACATGTTCAAATTATACGTCTGTACAAATATTTTGTACATTGTTTATTGGGGTGTTTGCTGTTTAGACAAACATTTGAAGCATGTTTGTAGAAATATTAAAATATTTTTTATATTTGGCAGACATCAGTGATGGAAAATTTAAAAAATTTAGATGGTACTGACCACCAAGCTAAACAGTATTTTTTTCAACATTTTGGTACTTTTTTTCAAACATATTTTTTTGGAAAGTAAATTTTAAAATAAAAAATTTAAATACATAATTTTTTTTAATTAAAATATACCAACAAGCAAATGTACTTTTGATAAGAATAAATGTTGTCAAGAAGGCTGCGGAGTCGGTGTTATAGAGTCGGAGTTATTGTACCGGAGTCGGAGTCGAAGTAACCACAAAAAATTCGTGACTCCGCCTCGAAAATTTTTCGGCATACAAAATTTAGGCAAATCTTCTAATAATTTCATAAATAAAAATACTTCGAAATTAGCGATGCAATATTTAAAATATTGATTCAAAATTTTTACTGAATCCTTTCCTTGCTATATTTAACCATTTAAAAGTTACTGCATTAAAAAAAGTATACAGTCAAATCCGGACCAGTCTCAAATACATTTAGCATTAAGGTAAGATAAGGAGTCGGAGTTGGAATTTCGGCGGTTGGAGTCGTAGTTAGTACTTTTTGTTGTACGTTTTAAGATGTTTTTAATAATTGTTGTGAGAATATATAGAAAAATAACTTATAATAAAAGTTGGTTTTTTAATTCGACCTTTTCTTAATCTTTTGAGAAAAATAACTTCTCTACAAATATTAGGTTTCTTAGAACACACCACAAAATCCACAAGCAAAGCGACTGCTACAATGTCTGACGCTAATCCGCTAGTTAACAGTTTTCGAACATTATTAGAAAATACGATAAATGAATAAGCTAAGATGCAGAATAGTTCAGAGTCCCGAAAATTGTTTACTTACTAAATCGCCAATTTCAATGAATGAAAGATTGGAGACAAAAAGCTCGAACATTTTAAAGACAATTTCTAACTACACAGAAAAAATTATAGCCGAATTATTTTCAAACAAACGCTTGTTTGAAATTTTTTTAATTTCTACAATTTTTTTTTTACTGATTCAATAAATATTTTTGTTTGATTTTTATTTAACCAACAAAAATGTTGATAACTATTCAATAATATAATATACGCGCTATTGGTTTCAAGTGTTCATAATTTTGTATGAAATAGGCAGCACTTCTTTATGTAAAAATAAGAACAACAACACAAAACACATACAGTCTATTTTTGGACGCTTTAAAAAAGTACAACAATAAGAAAGATTATAAAATAGCTTGACGAGGTTTGTAGTAAAAAAAACAATAGCAGGTAAAAAAAAATGTTTAACACTTTTTAAACAACAGAAACAACAACAGCATTGTAAGTCTGGGTTCACATTATCAAAGTTTTCTTTCAGAAAGTCTGAGTTTATTGGTGAGAGGCGAAGATAATATGCTTTTGTCTCTCCTCTCTCACCCATAAACTCAGACTTTCTGAAAGAAAACTTTCAAAGTGTGATCCCAGACTAAGAAACAAAATAAATTTTTGGTTTGTTTCAAAGTTGACCAAAAAGAATGAAAAACAAAATCCCGTATTCAATTTTTTAAACCCGGCTAGTTAAATACATCAAATACAAAAATTGGACGATGACGAAAACAAATCGAGTCGGTCTGCTGCCGTTTTTGGTTACATTTCTTCTTCTTTAGCCAAGGAAAGGATACAGCAACAGTGAGTGATAAAGAAAAACATTGTGTGTATAAACAAGACTTCGTTCAAAAATTATTCCAACAAAAAATGTGTCTCAAAGCCAGCCGCCGCGTTGCTTTCTGCCTTCATCTTCTCCTTCAGTGATAGCTTGGGTGCGCGTCATTGCTTGTACAAAAATTTTTGTTTGATTCTGTAAATTATTTGTTTGAAAAAAATCAGTGTTTTTTTCAGTTAACAAAATGCAAATTAATTGTTTGAATATGCGAATTTGTTTGTAGGACCGATTTCAGACAAAAAATGTTTTGATTCTACAAATTTTTGGTTTGAATTCGAAAAATAATTTTTTTCTGTGTACTTATTGACCTTCTTAACATGATTCCGTATTCCAAAAGTGTTGAAGACACGGTCATCCTTACACCTAACAAAAGTTCTGATAGGTCTACAAGAACTGACCGTTGGAGTGTTTGTGAAAATCTTGAAAGAAAATTTGAAGAAGCGTAATTCTCTGTGCATCCTTCGCTGTGATTCAGCTTAAAAAGAAGTGTAGATATACCTTAAAATATCTGTTTATTTAGTATCGGTATCATATCGGCAAAAATGCGTACCGTTACATCCCTTGTTTAAACCACTCTTAACTCAAAATTCTTTTGCTTAAGTTTATATTTATCCTGCGTTTTAAACAAATTGCGAACAAAATTGTGCAGCACTATCGCCGTCTGCATTCATAAAATACATACATACATATTTATAATGGTGGCTATTCTATATTTGGTTCTAGACCTAATGTACATATATAAGAACATATGTCTAGATTGAATTAATATTTTTTTGTTTTGTAAATCTTTTTATGTTAAATAAATATTTTGTTATATTTTAAGAAATTTAGTTTCATTTAAAGGAAATAAAAGTATTAGCAGAAATGACAAAAACAAGCGGTTTATAAAAAAAAATTTACTTTAAAAGAAGTAAAATTAAATTTTAGCATTATGTTTTAGCACTTAAATTAATTTTTAGCATTTTTTTTTAGCTTTTTAAAGCTGCTTGCAAGTAAATATTTTACCACTAAGAATTTGCAAGAATTTGTCTCAATTTCTTACTTTCTTTGGACGCTCTTTACTTGAAAATTTTTTGGGTTAATGAACACTTTCCAGTCACAATTATTACAAATTCGTAAAAAAAATTTAACAATTGAAAACACCTATTGTTTGCGAGAATATGCATTTTTAATAACAGTAAATTTTAAGGTTATTTATCGTGCTTTATTATCAGAAACTATAATAAAAATGGGAAGACTAAAAATCATCCTACATCTCACCGGTCAAAAACGCTGTAAGTGCCCATTCACATCATACGATTTTTGTCGTTGCGATTCTTACTTTATAGGCAAGAGGGGTGAGAGGAATTAAAAGGGGTACACAAGAGAGTGTACTCTTCGATTCGTTTTGTTCGCTCATTCGTTCTCTTATTTGTCGAAAAATGTATTGAAGTTCGGTTGCACAGAAAAAGTCGTAACGACAAAAATCGTACAATGTAAACATCAGACCGACTTCAAAGAGGAAACGACAATAATCGCAACGACAAAAATCGTATAATTTGAATTTGGACTAACGACGCGTGTTAAGGCTGTTACACACTATCCCACAAAGTCTTACGTATTTTTCAAAAATGCTTCCCTGATCTAATTATTCTTTGAACATTTTCAAAAAACAATAACAACTTATCATGACAGGGTTGCATTTTCGAAAATTACTAAAGACTTTGTGGGATAGTGTAAAACGGCCTTGAGCAGTATTCTAAAAGATGTAGATGCGGGTCCGATAATAAGTCCCCAAAAAATTGGCGAAACTTTTCTTATTAAATATTGGTGAAACTCAATTTGAATAAAAACCTGCAAACATGTTTTTGAAGCCAGTTTTCTGCTTCCATTAAACATTTTTGAATTTTGAGTTGTGCCTTTTTATGACTTATTGTGTGATATGTTCCTTTACGCCAACTTTGGTAACTTACAATACTGTGCGTTACCTTTGGAATTTTTTAACGCCTTTATAATGATCTTTCTAATAACCACATAAAATCTTCTTACTTCCCATTCCTATTAAAAACTATTTTCTCTGAACTAAGTTAATTTTATAAATGAGGAGATGACGTTATGACCATTGTTATTTGTCAAAAAATATTAACCAATGATTCATTCCACCAATTCTGTTTATTGGCATAGCCATTTAACTAAAAGTGATGACTTTGGCGTAAGTCCTGTAAAACTAAAATAACCTCAAAGCAACAAAAAGTGCTGCTAATTAAAATTCTTCGCCTCTAAAAGAAACACCCCATAAATCTTTTTATTTGTCAATAAACTTGCATATTTATATTTATTTACATATTTATATATTTGTTTTATGAATAAAACTGTATCAGGTGCTTAAACTTGATTTTGCAAAAATAACCTTGGAAAAAATTTACACGGAGAGCAGAATATGCGATAAATGTTACGAAATTTATGTTACCAAAAGCAGTTGTAACCAGTGTGACCATATTAGCTTTTTTCCAGCTAAATTTAGCTTTATTTTTTCCAGTTTAGCTTGAGATATTTCATTAAGCTTTACGCTTTTTTCCAGCTTTTTTCAACGATGCATTTAGCTTTTGCTAGCCTTTTTTTAATTTCAATTTCGTGTTTAAGGTTTAAGCATACAGTACTTATCGTTTATAATCACAACAGTTTTTAGTCTCTTTAGCGATATATTCCAATTTATCTGTTGTTTCTGCCATTATTGTTTTGTAAATTTAATATAAAGGATTTACGTGATATTCCATTTAGCGAAGTAAGCATATCTATTATATTTCCACCAAGGGAAAAAGTAAATCGAATTATGGGCGTTTTAGTTACATTAGCAACACGTTCTACGTTCTTTTTAATTTTCGAAGCCTCAAACTATTAAAAGAACTAAAAATAAAATCGTTTATTTTTTTGTCATCTGCACTCAACATGAAAAAAATAAGTTTTTGGCCAGGTATCAGTGAAAAAATATCTTGTTTGGCCTTCTTATGAGTGTTGTTGTCGTGGTCGAAATATAGTCGTTTTAAATCTTGGTATTATAATTCACTCAAACGACATATGTACGGCGAACTATTTACTTATGTCTTTTACATTGTCGTCGTGTATTTATTTTTTCGCTAAGGTCAAAAAAGTTCGCAAACCAACCGCGATGAAGTTTTGAACATTTTTAATTTTATTTTTGGTTAGGAAAAATTAATAATCAGCCTTATTCCGGTTGTCGTATTCGTAATCGATCAAGTCGTTTTTTGTAAGAGATTAAAGAACACTGGCTGTGTTACTTAAATCTCTGACAAAAAACGACTTGATCGATTTCGACAACGACAACTGGAATAAGGCTGAACATGTTTATTTAAAACAAAATATACCTCAAGTATGAAATTTCATTAATATTTACCCTCTTCATCGATTTCGAACGTTAAAGTTCACATAGAAAATTACATTTAAAACAATAATAAAATTCAAAAATTAGTTTTTGTTTTAAATATAATTTTTCTATGTGACCGTTGACGTTCGAAATCGTTAAACAGGCTGTTAGAGATGGTAAGAGATTTTTACGCAAACCAAATCGTATCTTTAACCTTTTTTAACGAAAAAAAAAAATTAAAAACGAATAAAAAAAACACCGCATAATACATATTATTAATATTCAATATTGCGTTGGTTTAGAAAAACCAATTGGTGCGTGAACTTTTTGATAAAAATTACAAAAGATTATAATTTTCGTGGTTACTAGGACATGGTTGAACTCATGGTACTATGCTAAAAAATTGGTTCCTACACAAAGCTATAAAAAAATTTTGCTTTATTTTTGGCTTTAAATTTCCTTCTTTGGCTTTTTTTTAGCTCTATTTCAAACATGATTTAGCTTTATATTTTACAAAAATCTGGTCACACTAGTTGTAACACAAAAACGTTAAACAGAGATTTAGAAAATGTTGCTATAGCACTTTTGAGTAGCACACTTTTGAATTATTTCGAGTCATTCTTAATAAATAAGTTTTATAAATAGCAACAAAAAACTTGTGTTGTGCACTTTAAACAAGTTTTCGACATACTAAGTCCGTTAACAAATTGATTCATTTAGTTTGAGGAGCAAAATTCAAAAATTTAATAACGAAAAATTCACATTAAAATTTTTTTTGTTAAGTTTTGTAAATTTAATTAATTTGACTTGTGCCGTGTTGAATCTAATACCGTTCTATAGAATATAAAATTGAGCATAGTTTTCTTGAAAAACATAAAATAACAAGTACAAGATTTTTTTGGGTGCCAAAAGATTATTTTTTAAAAAAATATACCTTTATAAATGTATAATATAGAATTCCTCGTCGTTAATACAAGGAGCATAGGGCCCCAATCAAATTCCTGAATAAGTCCCTAATTTGCATTTACTTCACCCCAACTCTTGCCACTGCTGTTTACTTCTGTTTACTGTTTAATCTTCGTCTCCATGTGTAAGCTGGGGGTCCCCTTCTGCTTCATTGCAAGTTCCAGTCTATGGCAGAGACGTCGTTAGTGTGCCTTTTAAGGGTGTGCCCAACCAGCGCCATTTGGGTCTTCTGATTTCAATCGATAGGGTTTGTTAGCCTGTTCTTCGTAAGAGCGTATGGTTAGATATGGGTCTTGGCCAGAATACAAGTAGGATCTTGCATATAACAAGTGGCTATATCAGGATTTGTTTCTTTTTTTTAAATTTTCCTAAGCTAATCCTAAAGCTCTACGATTGTCTGCAGGAAAGAAACCAGAGTCTCTGGCGGGAATCGAACCCGCAACCCCGGCGCTGTTAGACTAGCTCTCTACCAGCTAGCCTACCGGGGCACTTAGAAATACTATTAGGCGTATTAAAGTAATTTTCAGGAGGGGATTTTATATTGGAACTCTCGTTAATTATGGATCGAACTTCTTAAATTCTTTTTCGAAAAGCCGCTATATATGAGACCTAGGGTAAATTTTGGACCGACTATGACAAAGCCAACTAGTCATTTTTTAGTTATATAATACTTCATTGGACCAAACTTTTCTTTATTTCTTACAGTTTAAGTCGTATTAAAATGATTTCCCAGAGGGGCTTTATGTGGGGCCTATGGAAAATTATAGACCGTTCTTCAAGAAACTATGCAGAGTGATTTCTAATATTATAAAACTAAGACCGTAAATATTTTGCTACAATATCGTTATTCTTTACGAAAATCGGTGCATTACGGCGCCAATTTTTAATTTTTGTATCAAAACTTTAAATTTTTACGGTGGCTGTTCCACTTTTAAATCCATAACCCTTTTCCTACTGCACCTATTATACTGGATTTCAATTTCAAACTGCTCAGGAGAAAAAATTTGACCCCAAAATGTTTCTTTCTGTTGAGCGTGTTTTTATCAGACGGACAGACAGACAGATGGACATGGCTGAATCAATTTAGAATTATGTATATACTTTATGAGGTCTTTGATGAACCTTTAAAACGGTCTCAAACGAAATGACAAACTGAGTATCCCTCATTATTCACTAGTGGTGGAGGGTATATAACTACATATAAAATATGTATAAAAATACTCGAAGAAGGAAATAGGAAACAAAAAAATTATTTTCTTATTTCCTTAAAGAGAAAACTGTTCTAAAATTTTTAATTTAAACTAATTTATGAATTCTTTATTTAAAATTTCATTCATAAATATTCTTAATTCGTTTTCAGAATATTAAAATTGGTATACATTATTTATAGTGCAAACATGAAATTTGTTTATAAGCAAAAAAAAAATTCATTTAAAAAAAAACAAATGAATGATAAATAAAAAAAACAACAATAAAAACAAACATTAACTTATTTTAACTTCAGCTTAATGTTACTACACTATTCGCATAATTAATTATTATTTTTGTTATATGTTTATTCTTCTTTTTCTCTTTAGTATTAAGCGGCTTAATGACATTGAAAATTGAGATTTTATACCCTTCCCCACAGGTGAAAATAAGTTTGTCATTCCGTTTGTGATTTCTAAAATTTTGATCTAATACCCTATAATGTATGCATATATATGGGGAATTTCATGTGAAGTTACCCAACTTTTGAAATCGATGTCTTCCGATTCCGATTGGATGAAATTTGCACCAAGGATAGTAGTTTAGACACAAATTTTCAACAAGACCGGTCAAAAAGTTTCTGAGTTAGAGGGGGTCAAAGTTTGACATTTTGGCCAAACAGGTATTCTTTCGAAACCATGTAACTTATTACCTATTGGTGTTAGCAAAAATTTTTCCAAAAATCTTAGATACCCAGTAAAAACGTCGCTCACTTTTTCAAAATGAATAGCTTCTCTCACCAATTAATTAGTAGCTTTATTCTATAACTGCTTCTATACCAACTTCTATAACTACTTATTTCTGTATGTATGTAGGTAAAAAAATAATGACTTACTTTTCCCTGTAAAATTCATTGGTTTTTTCAGTAGAATTGCAAGTAATGCTTTTATGTTTTTCTGATTACATGCATCCATCGTTGTGCATATACCAACAAATAAAAACACAAAGCATACTGACCGAGTACAGGCATCTCCGTACAAACCCCCTTTCTTCTTTCTTCTCTCACCAAAAACATAATAGTTGAGCATCAAAAGATGAAACGTGTGAAAGCAGACTTATGAATATGAATTTTAAAAAAGCTTTTTAAGGCTTAAATTGTTTTTTAACTAAAATTTATCTAAAACGTGAATTTAGATTTTTTTATGAATACGGCTTTAAAAGCTTAAGCGAATTTGTTAAAATTATTTAACAAATTATTTTTCCAATTCAATCAAAAAATTTGTTTTTTTTGTCTGTAATCGGTCCTATAAACAAATTCGCATATTCAAACAATTTATTTGCATTTTGTTTACTGAAAAAACACTGATTTTTAATTTAACTGAATCAATCAAAAAGTTAACTGAAATTCATATAAATTTTAAACATATAATTTTGCTGAATCAAACAAAAAGTTTTTGCACAAGCAATGACGCGCACCCAAGCAATCACTGAAAGAGAAGACGAAGGCAGAGCAGAGCGGCGGCTGGCTTTGAGACACATTTTTTGTTGGAATAAATTTTGAACGAAGTCTTGTCTTGTTTGTACACAAAATTGGGGAATTCACAAGGTGTACTATCATGTTATATTTTCATAACGTTCTAACATGGTATAGTTTTATCCGCCTAATATCCGAATTTAACCTGCGGCTAGCAAGTTTTGCAACAAAACACTTGCGCCGTCAAATTAGATGGGCTTAGGACTCTGATGTTTGGTAAACAAACCAAATAAAATTTATTCGTGGTTTGCATTTGAAAAATTTAAAATAGTCAGGAAAGATCTAATTTAATTTATTAATTCAAGGATTAGCATTAAAAAATATTTTTATTTTTGGTAAATATTTATTTTTTTTTTTAATTTTTGATATTCTTTAATTAGGCTTGAGTTCATCAAATTTAATTTTCATTAAATTATTTTCACTGAGGGGAGGAATTTTACAACTTGGAATTTTTTATTAAAATTTATTGATAATTTTTCTTGGCTGAGCTGGGATTTGAACCCGGGTTGATCTTTACATGTTTCAAGAAACACCACTTTCTATCGTCAGAAGATCTTTGTGTTCTACCCACTGCACCACTGCGGTGCCCGTTAGCCAACAGTCAAATATCAATCTTTAACCAGTGGTACTGGTGGTTCGAAATTTGCTGTTATTATCACTTAAATTTCAAATTACATGTTGCCTCCTTTTTCCTCTGTTTTTTCGTATTCTTTCTGTCAAGACTTTGTCTTGAAAACCTGAATACATTTGTTTATTATGATTTTTGTCCACTTTCGTCGACATTTTTATTTGTACAAATTAAAGTACAAATGTAAACATTAGAGCTTGTGCCATAGCTATTTCTAAGAACAATTTTGATTTTTAGTTGAACTGTTTATTTTTAATTTTTGATATTCTTTAATTAGGCTTGAGTTCATCAAATTTAATTTTCATTAAATTATTTTCACTTTTTATATTTGTTTTAAATCAGCTGACTTAAATTCAAAATAGCACACTAAATTATGACGGGTTGTTCACAACAGTCGTATATTTTCATGTTATTATTTTAAGACTTAAGCTGGAGGTATATACCATGCGTTTTCGCCTCCACGTAGTGCATGCTTTTCTAACCTTACTTGCGTTTTACGTTTCAAGTTACATGCAACGCTTTTTTTGCAGCAGCACGACAAGTAAAAATAAAATTTAATTTGTCAAAATCAGCTGATTTGTTCGAACGCTGCTTGTGAAGCTTACAAAAGTAGAAAGCAAACCTACTTTTCGCCTGAAGGCATCGACGCTTTTGTGCATGTAACTTATCAAAACAAGCTAGGCTTATACAATTTGTTTGATTTAAAAGATTTGACAAATCGACGTTTAATATCACCTGGCGCCTAAGCGACACAGCGATAACTAGAATGAGTAAAGGGGCCTAATGGAAGGCCCTATTTAGCAGTCACAAGCCCTTCTCGTCGCATTCCATACTTATTTATTTTTTATACAGATTGTTACTACACTCCATTTAATATCAAATGCAATCCCTTCCCAAAGAAGGGAGGAAGGAAGGTCATTGAAAATAAAAACAAAACATTTTGATAAAAATTTTACGGGCTGATTTTTTTTAAATATTAATTTTAAAAATTAATTGTTCGAAAGAAAGAACTTTTTCGCACGTCGGAAATAGGCAGTTAAAACTATAAAAAATTACATTTCTAGTAGCACAGTTAAGGGTATATAACATTCGGCAAGACCTAATTATTTATTTAGTTTATTTTTATAACCATAATAATAATAATACTGAAGAGTATTATACGTTTGTGCTGATGTATGTATAAACGATCAACTCAAATCCATGTCCGTCCAGCTGGCTGCCTTGTTGTCAAAGTACAGATCGCATTTTTAAAGATAATGTAATGAAATTTGTTACACAGGTTATAATTGTCACATAATTGTCTGAAGAACAAGGCCTGTTGAAAACAATGCTTGTTTTTTTCTTGTTTGTGTTGTACTGTGTAAAATTTTACTTTAATATATTTAAAATATTTTAATCTAGTTTTATTTTGAATTTATGTTTTTTAATTTTTATAAATAAAATATTTTTCTTCACTTTGTATTGATATACCAAATAAAGACATTGCCTTTCAATTTTTCAATAGTTTGATTTTTTTGTGGAAGAAATATTTAAAGTATATACATATGTACATCTTTAAACCCAAAAACTCATATAAACACCTTCTCTTAAAACGATTTAAGACGAAAAGACTCATATACACAGACGTACATACATAGATATCTGATAACATTCGGTACAAAGAACACTTACATACATACATACATATGTATATTAATCTAAGCCTTATAATATAATTTTGACTGCATTGGTCCATGATAGCCCATTGATCCCAAATAGGGGTACACTCTCGAATATTTGTCTGTATATACTAAGGTGTAAGTTATCAAATAGTCAGGCTTGGCCTACTTTGCTTACTTACTTGTTTCAGTTAATTTTATTTTAGAATTTAAGTAAAGTATTTATAGAGTGAACATTTTTATTTTAAAAAAATTATAATACAATTAAAATACTTTAGAAAAAAATTGCACTCTTAGTGAATAATAAAATAAATACAAATGCTCGCTCGATCGCATAATAAAAATAGTTCGCACAAACTAAAAAAACATAAAAATAGTTTTACTATTTTAATTCTATAATTTATCAAATGGTTAACAATAGCAAGGTTGGCAACCGAAACGAATTTCGATATCGGTTATAATTATACCAGTACTGAAACTTTTATTAAGCATTTTCGGGTATTTAGCTCGGTATTCCTCGGCAACATTATACAATGTTGTTTTGATTATAGGTTATGTTGCTTTTTTGAATGCAAGTTGCACCATTTTTTGATTTGAACCATTATTGCATAATATAGGGATAAAATGGAAATAATATGGCGAATAACATATACAAAAGTATTGTATTATGGATATGTCGATCAATCAGGACATATAAAATTATTAATTTTACGTATCTCCCTTAGGGAAATTTGTGTCAATTGTTCCAACAGACTGGTCCTGGGATTTGTGAAAATAGAACAAGTACAAAAAGAAAGAACTCATGACCAGTGAAAGGAGGACCAGTGAAGAACAAAAAGGTAGAAAAAGTACAGTTTTCACCGGTGGTGTAACACATTTTTTTGGTCCTTTCTAAAATTTGGTTCTTGAATTTAATTCTAGGTCTTGTTTTAGTGAAAAATACTACATTGTATTGAAATAATACTAGGTACATTGTAGTAACTAACACTAAACACGTTCATTGAGAATAGAAGTGTGACTGGTCAAATGGTGTCAATTGACCCCCTCCAATGGTAATAACATGTAAAAGTGATAGGTCTTATCCATATAAAGTGTTAGAACTAGAATCGATCCCTACCACCAAAGACCTATTACGGGACTACTTTGGTGCCAGTTCACTTACCTCTAGCGGTACACATGCAAACATTTTTTACATAATATTTTCAATAATTTGTTATTAAAAAAATTAAACAGTAAAATATTAATATTTATAAGTTCTGGTTCTCACACACAATTTAAGTAGCTGTTAAGTTTTCTATTCTCTTTTCTCCATTCCATTGTCTTTCCTCGCTCTTTTAAATACTCAGACTTGACAATTGAAACCTGATGTGTGTGAATTAGCGCCAATGCCGGAGATTAACTATCATATTCAGTCCAAGAATGATGGAAATACATATTATGACATGCGCATTATAACCCGTTAGATGATGTTGTCTGTGATCACTTTTTAAATTGAAATTTAAATTTCTTATAAGATATGTATGCACTTTATAAGAACTGGCAACGCCGCAATTATACAACAACTATTTTGAGTTTGTCAGCTTGAAATTATAAGTCAATAGAAATCCAGTATGCGTGACGTCATTTGTGTTCATTCGCAGATTTAAATTTTGTTTCGGGATAGCGTAATCTATATTTTCTATTACTCTTGATTCAGTCGCAAGATTTGTCAAAAAAAATAAAAACAAAAATAGTGTGTGATCATAAAGTATGATAGCGGTACTTAAAAATTAAATTGAGTCTAGATTTTTAGAAAAGTCCATCCGACTTGCAAAAAATCATTAAAATTTTTGTGAAATGTTTACCAAATTTGTCAAAATTACAAACGAATAAGGAATAATATAAGGAACAAAAAATCCGTCGAATATTTTCGAAGATAATTTTATTAAAGTGACATCATATATTTTAAAAACCGCCAATAACGGTTATTTTCGAACAAAAATTTTAGAAAAATTTACACTGTAAAGGCAAAGATTCACTATCCTTCAGAATCGTGCGATTCATTCCCACAAAAATTTTACAGAATTATATTCTACATATAAAAATGTCTACGAAATCTGTTGTTAATGCCAGACTGTCACACGGAAAGAAGTCAAATCATGACTCAATTACTGTACAAGAAAATGCAACTCTGATCGCATAGAATCTATAATTTTATGAAAATTTTCAAAAACATTTGCAAGTCGAATAGACGTGTCAAAAAATATGTCACTAAAGTTAATTTTTAGGTCACACTATCATACTTTCTGAGCACACACGATTTCTTTTGTCAAATCGTACGATTGAATAGGAAAGTAGTTCACTTTGCATTTTTTTTGATTTTAAAAGCATATGTCATTTTCCGAAAAGGACGGGTCTATAATTGCCCATGACTTCCAGATGCGGTACACTCTTAAAAAAATTTACTATTTATACTGTGGTGTAGGGCATCAAAAGGTCGGGCTTGACCGACCATACTTTCTTACTTGTTACTAATTTAATAAAAACTTACTTTAATCTAAACGAATTTATTTTAAATTTCTGCATTTGTGTGCGTTTTACATTAACTATAAGTTTAAACCTAAAGAATTTTAAAATCACCAAAAACCTTCCCAAAATAAATTTTAAAAACTATTTTGTTATTTTTTTTTAGAGAAAATTAAAAATTTTTTGCCGATTTTCCGGAAAGTCAAAGCGGTCGATAATAAAAAAAACTCTAATTGTCATTTAAAACTATTATAAAATAACTTGACAAAGCGTGTTTAAGTAACAGGTGCTTTATTAATGTAAGCGCACTTAAGATTTTTATTAAATTAAATATTTTTTATTATTTAATTTAACATCTTTAATATGAATGTTTGAAAGGTTTTTTTTTTATCGTACAAATTAAATACGAGCAAATTGTTTCTTTAGATTCTTAAAATATTTTAACTTGGTAACGTAAAAAATTATTAATTAAACAGATGTAGGATTTACTATGTTTTACAAAATATCTTTTGAAAGATTTAAGTGCACAGTGGGGCGGAATGAAACATTTTTGGAAAAGCGATAGCTTCTTCTTTTATTAATTTTTTGGAGTGAACTAAATGTTTTTTTTTATCGATGTAAAGGTTTTTAGGCTTCTAAAACAAAACAATAAAATAATTTAAATGCTTTAAAGTTTTTTTTTTTATAAAAAACCTGAAATTTGTTTTCCGTAAAAAGTATGTAAATCTGCCCTACATATTTATAGTAGTAGTTTTTTATAAGACTTCTGTAATAAATGAAAAAAATTCTCTATTAAACAGAATTTTATAACCGATTGGTAAAGGTAAGATTTGTTCGGCCGTATAAAAAGTGTTCTATTATAACAACTTTACATAAATTGACTCTTATTCGATCTCTTAAAAATTTCAATTAATATTTTTTTAAATTTAGCTTCAGGTCGCTTTTTTATAAAAAATATAAAATTTATAAAGTCCAATATTTCGGCAAACCGTTATGTGCCTTCTTCAGTGTTTGTTATGGAATGTTTTGCAAACTTAACAATTTTTAACAGTTTTAACAAAATGTCATATAAAAATTTCAATTAAATACAAAAAGGTTTTCCAATTCAAACCTAATCTATTACAGTATAAATAAATTTTTAACTTCCGTTTCTATTTTTATAAATAAATGCCTGTATTCAAATTATTTATGAAAAGTATCCTAAATAAGCTTTTGTTAACTTTAATAATCGTTTACGAATACGGTAGTAAATGTCTATAATTTTGTGCTAAACTTTCAGTATCTGACTTTAAATTAATTTTCGATATTGTTGGTACATTTATAATTTGCAACTTGAACATAACATAAATCTACGTTTATAATTATTTTCCGTATTCCTCTTCTTCACTGTGGGGTTTTCCACTACTTAACCTTCATTGAGCCACAAATTATCTGCAATTATAAACTTTGTTTTATTTTCCGTATTTAAAAATGTTCTATTTTCAAAATCAGGATAACGAGTTGATAAAGCTGTTTTTTTTTTTGTGATGAAATATTTCTATATTTTTGATCTGACCTATGACCTGCTAGCATAGTTTTCAGTTTATTTTTTGTTGTACAAACATACATTGCCCATTAACATTTCCCTTACAAGGTATTTTATAAACTACACTCGACATTTTCAACTTATTTATTTAATCTTTCATATTAGTGAATAATCGACCTATTCTTTTATAAGATTTATGTGCAATGTTACATTTCTTCGCATCATGAATATTAGATTTTTCTAAATTTTCTGAAGTTTTTGATACATATTTTAGTGATTTATAGATTTTTGATTCTGAATTGCTGTTGGAGGTATTTATTCTATGGTTGTTATTAGAAATAATTTCTTTTCGAAAATTATTTTCTCCTAATACTCTAGAAAATGTCACCTTATTCTTCTTATGGAAATAAGAATCACTTATTTTTAAGCCCTTTCTATAAAATTTCTAGCCGTGTTAATTGTAATCCTTTTAGGATGATTTGAAAAATAATTAATTATTCTACCAGACGATGTTGGTTTTTGAAACCAATCATTAATAAACTTTTTCTTTTCTTATTATCAAAGTGTCTGAATAAGGCAATTTAGATTCAAACTCCTTTTGCATCCGCACGAAAGAAATTAAATGTTTTTGCTATTTCCGGTTCCTTATTTACACAAAGTCTGGGATCACACTATGAAAGTTTTCTTTCAGAAAGTCTGAGTTTATTGGTGAGAGGGGAAGAGAGCATGATTTTCTTTTCTCCTCTCTCACCCATAAACTCAGACTTTCTGCTAGAAAACTTTCATAGTGTGATCCCAGACTAAGTAAATCATCCACATATTTTGCCATAATTTAAGGTTTAATAGTCAACTGTTCTAAACATCTATCTATAAATTTCTCCATAAAAATATCAGCGACAATTGGAGGTGCTGGTGATCCAATAGGAAGTCCCTTTAGTTGAACATATACATTACTATCCATCTATATCTTTAAATATTATCAATTATACAAATTTTCAAAAAACATAAAAATAAGTCCTTTTCTATATTAGGGTATTCTTCTATCTTATACCATGGCTCCTCAACTATGTCTACAGCAAGATCTATAGGTATACTTGGAAATAATGAAACTACGTCAAGAGAAATTAATTTCTCATCATCCTTTAACTTAATATGTTTAATTTTATCTTTAAAGTGAAGATAATCCCTTACATTACATTTTGAATTTTTCCGTTCTTTTCTTAAGAATTGTTGTAATATATTTACAAAGTCCACATAAGGGAGAATTTTAACATCAATCAATTTTATGAATTTTCGGAACCCCATATAATCTAGGTCCATTTGCTGTTAAGTTTATTCTTTTCAGTAACTGTTATTGTGTTCCTCCTAAAGAGTTCCTGAACAAAGTCATTATTATCCTTTGTAATCTATTAGTAGGATATTTACCCAGTTTCTTATAAACTGAGTTATCCCTTATAATATTGTTAATCCTTAAATTATAATATATTCTGTTCATTGCTACTGTCGTATTACCTTTATCTGCATTAATTCTTTAAAACTTTTCTGTTTGCTCTACCTTGTCGAGAACAAATTTATCCCTATTAGTTAATCTCATTTTATTCAGCTATTCCTAGCTATTTCCTGTTCTTCCTTATTCTTAAGTGTTTGAACCAAATATTCCCCTTCAGTTTTAACTTATAAAATTGGAAAATTTTGTTCTTTCTGTTGGTGAAATGTGTTTGTGTCCTAACGAAAGAACCCATTGTGCATCTATTGGTATATCTATCTTAGATTTATTTATAAACCATTTATTGTTCAATTTTATACCTAAATTCTTTTACCAGATTTTCAAACTTCCTCTTGTGAATATTCTTGACCTTTTTATAAAAATTCCTTTCTACATTATCTTCAAATCCAAAAATTTTGTGTATTCTTCCTTATAAAAATATCTTTGTAAATTCTCTGTGGTTTACCCTCAATTTCAGAATTTTATGTTGTAGATCTTGTAGATATTTTAATATAGTTTGATGACATGATGGTAAACGTTCATTCTCATGAAAAAATTTTAAAATGGTTTTAGTAGATTTTTTTTTATAAATTTAGGAATGATATCTACATTACGACAGCGAATTAAGAAAGTTAATGTTGCTTTAAGTTTGATAAGTTTATTTAACAGTTGTATATCTATGGATGTTTGTTTTGGGAACGCAAACTTTCTTAAAAATAAACAAATTGATGTCATGATGGTTTCTGAAACTCATTTGACCTCGAGAAATACGTTTAAAATCAATGATAATACACTATATAATACCAAGGACCCTAGAGATAGAGCTTGTGGAGGTTCTGCCATTTTAATAAAAACCCGAGACAAACACTACCTAATGTGTGATCATCGTGAAGATTATCTCCAAGCAACGAACATTTGCGTTGAGGAATTAAATAGAAACCTAGAAATTTCATCGTTATACTCCCCACCTAGATTTTCAATATCAGAAAGCCAATATTACAAATATTTTAAGTCATTAGGACCCTGTTTCCTAGCCGCTGGCGATTATAACGCTAGGCATACCTTCTGGGGTCACGACTTATAACACCAAAGGGTCGTGTTTTATTTAATACAATTTCTAAAAAGAATTTAAATGTGGTAGCGAGCGGATAACTAACACATTGGCCTACTGATCAGCAAAAAATTCCAGATGTCATCGATTTCGGCGTGGTTAAAAACCATCCATGTTGAAGCTCCCTTAAAATTATTTTCCGACCACACACCTACAAGTGTTACTATAATGAACCCCAATAGAATTGTATCTCCGACTGGTTACTTAGCGACGTCAGCTACACAAATTAATTGGTTAAAATATAAAAAATATCTCAGAACCGATTGCAAAGAAAATATTCCGCTTAGTACACCGGAGAATGTAGATCGCTCTATTCTTAATTTAGACAGTTTTCTGAAATTAGCTGTTCAACATTCCAGTACTGCCCCCAAAAAAACAAAAAATATTCAAATATATTCCACGGATGTCGAGCGTCTCTTGTGTGAAAAAAAGGAGAGCTCGAAGAGAGTGGCAATTGCACATATCCCCTCAACTTAAGAACTTACTAAAAGATTGTACAAAAAGTCTAAGAAAGTTACTGCAGACTCAGAAAACGGCTTCTCTGGAGCAGCTATTCCCATAAGATTTGAGATAAGAGATATCGAAAAGGCTATTTGTGATTTAAACCCCAAGAAAGCCCCTGGTTTTGATAAGATCAGCAACAATATGCTTTTGGAGCTACCCAGCACAGCAAAGAAAATTATTCTTTTACTTTTTAATGCTATTTACGCCTTGAATACTATCCTTAAAAGTGGAAGGTTTCCTTAGTCAGCATGATACCTAAACCAGGAAAGGATCACACAAAAGTTGAATCATATAGGCCTATAAGCTTACTTTCTAATATATCAAAGCTTTTTGAGAAGCTGTTAGTGTCAAAATTAAACCCAATTTTAAATGAAAATAGATGTACATATTCCTAACCACCAATTCGGCTTTAGAAGAGAAAATATTGAAGGAATAAGACTATTTAAGTATAAAAGCTTTTGAGGATTGTAATTTGACTTAGAATACACATTCGAATAATATGAAAATTTGTATAAAAAAATAAATATGTATGTGGGTCATTCTTAAAAAACATGACCAATTGGTGTCCCCAGACTTTACTATTTTATATTTTGTTTCTCCAAAAAGAAAATAGAAAAATATCTGCATTTTTATAAATTATTATCGATTCTACGTAACTGTATTATAAAACAAAAATAATTAGTTATCTGAAAATAACTTAAAAAATATTTTTAATGTCAAAGGTTTAGCAAAAACCTGTGTCCCGAGCCAATTTATTAAATTTTAATAGTTATTTTCAGTTAAAATAAAATTGAAAAAAATAATATTTACAATTTTTGTTATTCAGTTTGTATATATTAATACCATATATAGAAAAGAATGATGAAAAATAATTTTTTTGTATAATTTTTTTGAAGAAAAATCTTGTCCCCAGGTTTTGGTCCCCTCTGTTACGTCCACTCATTTTATTGAACAATTTTTGTTAAACGTTATAACGCGTATATTTCTATTATGCTTCTCCATCAAAACTTAGCTAAAATCAACAAAATGTGTTTTTAACTGTTCAGTCTTGTTTAGTGCGTGGTTGAGTAAGTAACTTAATTGTAGGCCGGGTGCGTACCCTTATTCAGTGTCTACTCTGTTGAAAAACGGTGAGTAAAGTAATTTTTTATTTATTTTATAATTTTTTTATAAATATTTTGTGTACACTAATTAAGTGGACAAATAAATTCTACAAAATTCTAATAAAAAGCTAAAATATGGTATTTTTGAGTTAATTTGTCCCCTCTGTTACCGGTCCACTCTGTGACTTATTATCAGTAAAAACTCCAAAAATTTAAAAAAATACCGCTGGTTATGGATTCCTATTGTTGATAAGATCCGTAACCACATGAGGCTAATTATAAACATATTTGGCCAACTTAATTTTTTAAAATTACAAAATTCAGAATGGTTATGTTTTTTAAGAACGACCCATGTATGTATGTATGTAGTTTTACTTGGATATTTTCAAAACCGACCGGATTTTAATAATTTTAAAACCGAAACCGCAGTTTCTATATAAACCATCTTTAAACGCATAAAATTGGGCATTTAAACTACCAATAAAGGCCATATGAATTTGACAACATTTTTCATAGTGTTGCCACAATATTATTTTTAAAACTACGTACAGTAAAGGGGGCAATGGCTTACAGCTGTTGAGTTTAAACTACGCATTAATTAAAGTTAAGTTTAACTAAGCCAGCGCTTAAATATTCACTGATTTATTAGCCATTAGTCGCTTTAAGGTCAAGTTGAGTTTGTCATAAACATTTAAAATTTGTATAACTGCACAGCACATGGTGCTAATGGCGTTTTATTTTCTGAGAAATACGTTGCATTAATGTTACATGTTCTACATTTTTGTGTACGTTTGTCCAAAAAATACAACTGTGGAAAAATCTTTCAAGTCCTTTTGTGATTATGTTGATGAAAACATGTTGCATATTTTACCCTTACTTTTACTATAGGTTATCATACTGCCCTTTTTACAACATTGGTACTTACTATTTTGTTCGTACAACCCAGAATGTACTAATAAAGTGACCTCACAAGCGCAGCTGTTTGCAGTGATGTTCTTCGTGTGTGACGTTTGGCGTCATTTTTTGTTTATTTATATTTTTTATAAAGACATTTTGACATTTGCCGTCTCAATTCTAGCAACAAAATGCCTGGTGTTTTTTCTTTTGTTTCATTGTTGTAGTACTGAGGTCACTTTGTTAATACATTTTGGTACAACCACTGTTTTATTTTGTTTGTCATCATTCATAGCGCTCATAATTTTGTGGTAAAATTTATTTCAAAACAAAATATAAAAATATTTACATATTAAAATGGAAAAAGTCTATCAGCCTGTTCATCGATTTCGAACGTTAACGTTCGCATAGAAAATTACTTTTAAAACAAAAAAAAAATTTCGAATTTGGTTTTTGTTTTAAATATAATTTTCTATGCGAACGATGACGTTCGAAATCGTTAAACAGGCAGTATGTATATTATTATCGTTTTAATTTTCCATGCCATTATTGATGTCAAAATTTGTCTCCGAACCGTAGTAGCGTGCAGAAACTGCTCAAATAGCTTTAAAAATCTTACTTAGAAAGTGTTACATGTATATTAGGCTGGGTCAAAAAAATATTTTTTCTCTTATCGACTTCCAATAGCATAAATATGTTGTATTTTTGTCTGAATTAGATCCCTGTAAAATATTAATAATTTATTTTTAGTGTAAGAGCCCGCGCTTTGACTTTCAATTTTGATAATTTTTAATATAGCAACAAAAGCATTGTATTGCAATAAAGCATATTACTGTATTTTAGCGACTTTTAGGTTCGTGAAAATAGTGTCAGAAGCATTAATCACTCTTTGCGCTAAAAAAGTCAAGCGATGGACGAGAGATGCCCGGATTTGGCAGTAAACAAGATTTTGTGACCAAAAAAGATTTTATTGTTTTATGTTGTATAAGAACCAAATTTTTATTTTTTTTAAGTTTAATTCAAAATGTTTTTAGTTTTAATTAATAATAATTGATAGTAAATAAAATATTAAAATTTAAAACATTGACTTTTTTCAAATATTCTTAATTCTTAGGAGCTCATGCGCGGGCTCAAGATGAAACTTTTTTTTTGCATTTTTTATTTGTTTTAACGTAATACAAAAAAATATTGCTATTAGAATATAATTCGAGAACTTTTATTTTTTCTTATACATCCGTGACCCACCCTAATGTATATGGGCATTTCCATTTTGACGTGTCGTGATATTTGTAGCACAAAATGTAAAAAAATTAAATGAAGAAGTCAAATTTGTATAAAAGGGTTTTTATATATACAAAGTAATGAAGTAGCTCTACATTCAGAAAAAAAATTACAGTAATCGACGCTAAGGATTTGCAGATAAAAGCAAAAATCTGCCCTGGCGTGACGTTAAAAAAACGGAAGTGGGTTTTGATTGCATTTTAAAACTGAAAAATACTGCGAATTGAGCAAGAAGTTTTGTACAAAACCTTTTTTAGTAAACTTAGAGCTTATACAGATTTATTTTTTAAGATATAAAATTTATAACTCTTTGCTCGTTTTAAGGTAAATTTGGGAATTTTCAGCGAAAATTTTACTTTTTTTTATTGTAACGCCAGATTGCAAATAAGCTTGTATTTTCGGACCATGATGTTCAATCGTTATCCCTTTTGTTACTAAATGTAGAGCTAGTTGCGCTTTACACCAAAATATAAAAAAGTAAACGATACATATAAAATTTTTTGAGAAGCAATTTAAAATACTTCTGGCGTTACGTGACAAAAAGTAGACTTTTCGCTGGAAATGCCCATATACTATATTTTATATATTTTTCTCAGAAAAGAAATCGCTATAAGTTTTAGAGAGAACATTTATTATAAATAAATTTACCGGCTTTAGGCATGTTTAGATGGTAACGCAAACTGACTTTATAGGATCAAAATATTCACCCCTATCTTGAATAATTTTTCCCTCGTAATTATTCCTCTTTTCACATATTGGTGATCATGAAAAACTCCCATGAAAAAAAGGTAATTCAAATAAGAATAATAACGTAAAAAATGTTCACGGGAAAAAATTCCCTTTATCGTGAAAAGTTTTTTCCCTCGTAATTTGTTTACATTTCCCTTAGATTTTCTCACTTTATTTTTGCTAGGGAACAGAGAATATATATAAGTAATTCCCCCTATAAATCGAATATTAAGAACTATTTTCGTTATTAAGGCACAAATGTTGGTCAACAAAATGCAAAACAACAGATCAATTGCTTGCGGATTTGTGAAGCTTTTGAAAGACGTGGTGGCAGAATTTTGGAAAATATTTTACTACACAAAATTTAAAAAGTGCAAAAAACTAACGTTATAATCAAACTATCCCTCCAATACTAAATATTTTGCTTTATTATTTAAACTTTTCTTTAAAATATATACGTGTATATTTTTCAACAAAAATTTCATTGATTTTTAATTATTTTACTCATTCTTCCTTTTTACATTCATTAGAACTGATATCGGGAAAAATTTTTCACATGAGATTTACGATTGTTTTTTTCCCCTTCGAGGGGAATGAAAATTTCATGGAAACAAAAATTCCACTTGTTATTTACGATAGGGGTGATTATGAAATTCTCTTCGTTGATTTTGTAATTGTATATAAATGTACACGCTTTCAATATATAATGTTAATGTGGCCAATGTTTACTTTAATATAAACCTCTTTTCTGATGAGAATACATAAGTATCTAAAATGGTTTAGAAATGCCGATTGTTTGTCTGAATTTTGTATCCGTAATCTTTCCTACACTTTGATTTTACATTAAAAGATTTTTTTTTCATTCTACACAATTTTTTGACATGTCCCAATACATGTATTACCATGTAAACATGCTTTTAATAATATTTTTCAAAATGAGATTAAGGAATTTTCAACAAGCATCTGCCTATTCTTTACTTTATCCTCTAGAAAAACCCACAACCAATTATCATGGAGTCAGGCAGGGATGATAAATGACATTCCCAAAATTGTACTTAATTCAGTAAAAAATTGTACTTTTTCAAATCTTATTGTACTTAAACCCTAAATTATTTTTTACTATTGATATCCGTAACTATGCTTTGAGAGCTGAGAATGTCAAACTGTGTAGACATTTCTGTTCAGTAAGATTTGGCAAGTCATTATGAATTGTTTGATGCTACAACGACTCTTCCAAATTGTGGAAATTTACTTTGAAGAAATAAACCTATTCGCGGGCACTTATCAAAAAATTGTATTTAGTGATTAGTGAATAAGCCAAATTGCTGTATTTGGAGCTAGAACAAATTCTGGAAATTCTGTAACTGGCCCCTTGTTCGTGCTATATAACGCATCTGGATAACTTTTGATGGTCTGGTTGGTTGGTTAAAGTGGTAGCTCGCACAGATCCCGGCGTGCTGCAAGTAGAGTCGACAGTGACTCCGTTTAGACACCACACAGCTCGTCAAGAATTGGAACCCCAAATCAAACTTGACCTAGGGGCAATATCGAGGTGACTAGAGCCAACCCGTTGCGTTGAGATATCTTAGCAGGCTGCTGAGCTTCACCCGTGATATCTTCGAGAGTCCTTGCAGAAGGTAGTTCCCAAATAATCCATGTCGTGTTCAATAAAACGCTGGGCAATCACATAGAAGATGAAATACTGTCTCCTCAGTTCCAGGTTCCCTGCAGTTTTTTTAGGTCTTTTGTTTATTGGACGCCAATATTCAAGACAACACTTACGCCACACGGCTAGATTTTTTTTAAAAAAGTGGTCCAAAATTGAACAGAATGGACCGTGTACCAGATTATAATAAAAAATTTCATTCCAACCATCTTGTGTTATCATTTTAAGTTATCGTATTGCACTAAAATTCACTTTTAATTTTAAAATTTACTTTTATACTTATTTGAAATACGTAAGTATTTGGCAATAAACAAAAAAAAAATATGTAAAAAGTGTTTAGACGTAGATTTTTTAGCTCGTTTTTTAGACTTGAAAAATTTGTTCCATATTCGCCGACAAATTTGGTACAGCAATTCTCTGATATCTGGAAACATTAGTTCATTAATTTCATTTTTCAATTATCCAACCTTTGACCAAAATGTTTTTATTTTGCAGCATTTGAAATTTTTAAATTGAACTAAAAATGTCATTGGAGTACTTCAGTACTTTTGCAATGCTAATAGTACTGAAAAAGTACAACTGTACCGACTTTATCATCCCTGGAGTCAGGTAACAAAATTTGTTTGTGTACTCTTACAAGGATTTCTCTTGTCACCCTTTTAAAGAGATAAAATTGTTGTAGTTTGTGTTTTTTTAATTTTTCGGTAGAGAGTCCCATTTAATAGCCAAACGTTGGTTAACTCAACCAAGTGACATCGTGAAATGGGCAGTTAGACACATTTTTATCTAGTAACATAAATGTATATACATATGTACATAGATACATGTATGTACATACCCTCAAAGATAAAGAAATTTCGAGAAAGAATAAACATATTTATGATTTAATTTTTTAGGTTGTAATGTTTAATTGGCCAATATTTATTTCAAAAACTAATAAATTTTATTATCGATCCTCCGAAGAAAAGAACTTTATTAAATTTTTAGCTATACACAAAGTAAACCATACTTCAGTTAAACAGACTATATTTAAAACTTAAAGTCCAAGTTAAATACCCGCACTAAGTTTAGGAGGAGGTACATATCTATTAATTTTATTTTGGTTTTTAATTTGCAATTTTATACCGCCTGCTAAACTTAATGCGGATATTTAGCTTTTGTATTAAGCTCATAATATAGTCTGTTGCAGATTTTAATGGTACACTTTTTTTACGGCCGATAAAATCCTACCTTTAGCTATCGGTATGTTGTGAAAACAGGTCTAAGTGTTATTTGGGGCATTTCATTGCGCTTTTGCGTAAGAGCTTGTTAATCCGGCGTTTCCACATCCAAGTAATTACTTGTAAGTAGTGTATACGTGTTATCAACAAAAAATCGAGGAAACTGCCGATTGGCTGAAAGTACAAAAATTTAGTGAATGTTAGTGAAAAAGTGTGAGTGCATTGAGTTTTTCGAACTTGCACTTGCATGTGGAAACGGGGGGGTAAAGGCACGGATTTTAACTATTCTTAATATGAAAATGCAATTTTTTTGAATTTTTTTTATAACTCTTACAGTTAGAAATTTTACACTGGCAGGACTCGAACACGCAACCTTCGCACTGTTTTACAAACTTTCATGTTTTATCAGCACTGTGATGACAAAATTAAAATTGCATAACAATACAAATATTGCTGGTTAAATTAACCCCCGTGATGGTTCTGAATTGACCAGTATGTTTTTTAATTACAGAACGATCGTATTATTGTGGACGCTCTTAAAAACAAGAGAAATATTGTTTTAAAACTGTTGAGCCAATATTTTGTATTTTTTTTTTGCAATGGCATAATTATGTTTTAACTAAAAATATTTGAATTTTGTCCTTTTGTAATAACGCTGATTTGAGTGGGGTGAGTCTGAAGTTATAAATTGGGGTTTGAGGCTAAACCGAACTGAATTTCCTCTTTGTGAACCCCCTTCTAAACTGAAGTCCGACTTCGCCCTTTATTTTTTAGATATCAATTATAAAGGATGGTCCAACCATAATGTACGATGTTAATTGTTTGTCACATATTAACGTCAAGTTGTTGCCCAACTTAATTTGACATTTCTAAATTTCTGTGTTAGGCAAATTCAACCATGGGCAGCGCGTTGATATTGTTGAAGCCCTTTACGAAAATGGGCGTTCAAATCAGAATGCATTTCGTAGCACGCTTTTGCCTCAGTGGATTGGTTACCAAGCAGAATTGCTGCATTTGGGCAAATGAGAACCCACGAGTGATGTTAAAAACCCGATTCAACCACAAAGAAGTACTTTGTGGTGCGGTTTATGAGCTGGCGGCGTCATCGGGCCGAACTTCTTCGAAATGATGTCGGCCAAGCAGTTACCGTGAATGTTGTTCACTATCCCGAGATGATAACGGATTTATTGTGGCAAGAAATTGAGGATATGGACGTGGACGATATGAGGTTCCAACGAAACAATGGCTCTTTTGCGCGAGAAATTCAATGGCTGTGTTAGCTCTCGCCGTGGCGATGTTAAATGGCCGCAGCGAACATGTGATTTAACAACGTTGGATTTCATTATTTAGGGATATTTAAAATTAAAAGTGTACGTCAATAAGCGAAGAACAAATTCAAGAGCTAAAGGATGAGATAATACGGCACATTAACGAAAGCCGTGGCAAGCATTTGGCCGAAACTTTTTGTTTGATTTAAAATGACCATCGTGCGTTTTAGTTGGACTTTATAATCAATATTCTAGAAATCGATAGAGATTTTCAATTACTAAATTAAAAAAAATAACAGTAATAATTTTTCCTAATTTTTAGAGTAGTTCTGGTTAAGACAGGTGGTAATTAAAGTACATATGGCACATTTGCTGCAACGTCGTATTAACTAAAAAGTATTAGTTTTACATAAAACTACTTTAAAGTTTTTAATTAGTAAACAACACAATAGAAAAAGAAAATGTAATTCTAGCATCAAGAGTTGAGTTTACAATATCTTCATAGGAAATATTTACAACATCTTCATGAACACTTATACCTATAAGGAATTTTACTTAAATTCGATATCACTGGTTACTGAAAATTTTGATTATTTTCTCATCACAAATAAACTAAGTAACTCGACCTATTGCGTAAATATTTTTCTTAAAAATCAATTTTTTCTTAGTTGACAAACTGTATCTACATAGGTACATATATAAAAACTGAATAGGAAACTTACCGTAAAACTTTTTTTCAAATTCCGTTTATAGTTAACACTGCAACCAAAAATTTAATTTAACAACAAATAGGTATTAACTTATTAACACTAGCAAATATTTTGGGAAATATTTTAAATAAAAACCTTAAATTTTTATAAAATAAAAAATACTAGATATATTTTATTTCTTACACCTTTTTGTGACTGTATCTTCCTTTGCAAAACTATTTCCACAACTAATTTTAATAAAAATAAAAGATTTACACAATATAATTTATTTATTTTAATTCACAAAAAATAAAACACAAACCGCAAAAAAAAACGAAAAATAGAAAAACACAGAATTAAAAAAAACTGATGTCAAATTCACATTTATCACACGTTATTTATCAATTACAATGTGAACGAACATGTTCTGTTGGTGATAATGACGTTCGTCTTTGTTGTTGTACTTTTACGCTCGACAAACGAAATTTGATTCAATGATCTTGATATATTTTGGAAATTTCAAATTAATTTAATTTGTTTAATCCACATTATACCTAGTTAATGGAAGTGTTAGTATTATTTTTTTTTTTGGTAGGTACATTAACTAAGTAGTTAATTATTTAGGTTTTAATTAACACCCTCTCTTTGCCAAATTAAATTCAATAGTTATTTTATTTAAATCGTATCAGCATTATTGTACATTGTTGAAATTTCATTTGTAAATAATTTTTTGTTATGATCGTTTTAGTGTAGTGATTATAATCAATTGCACCCAGTTTATTTTTATTTATTCATTCATTTATGTATTTATTTATATTATTTTTACTCAAAACTAAGCAAATTTTAGTTTAATAAGCGCAGACGATTGGAAGACGTGCCAACTTCTTGTACGATTTTGAGAAAACTGACCGTTGAATTTTATTTATACGTATTTCCAGCAAATAGCTGTTTGTTATTCTTTTATTTGTATTGTGTGCATGCACACTTGAGCACGGTTGCCAGATTTAATGACTTTTGAGTCAAAAATTACCTTGTGATGATTTGATATAAAAAAGTATTAAAGAGATATGTGAAAGTGTAATACTCTGAATGCAATTTGTTATGACATCCCTACGACTTCATTGTTCTTTGAAATTTCTCTAACAGCCGTACCTAAACAAGAGCGGAAGGCGGAACATTTTCTTCCGCTAAGCTTTTACGCTGATATGCCATACCTAAATAAGAGCGTCAACGTTGTCCACAAACAGTAGTGTTAACTTTCTTGTTTAATAAAACCCATATAATAAAAATAAAAAAAAGAGAAAACCCCGCTAGATTGACAAAAAATAGCTAAATTGTCATTATTTATTATTAATAGCGGCCAACTTCACTAATTAACGCGCTGTCAAAATCGGATTTTCCAATTGTAAAGCGTTGACGCCGCGCTATTTTGGGATGCTTCATACAAATTGTATGGGCATGAGAATTTTTGACAGCTAGGAAACGCTTTCCGCTCTAGTTTACGTATGGCTGTAACTCTGCGTCAGCGAATCAATTTTTTTTTTTTGCTAAGCACAAGCAAAAAAAATCGGCACAACAATGGCGCAAAAATTGCTGATTATATTGCTGGAGAACATGTGAAATTGGCCTCTATTATGAGTTACATTCGACAAACGATTTCCGCAGGCTATCGAACATCGACTATTGAATATACATTTTGTATTATGAGTTGACAGCTCCGTCAAAAATTTCGTTGTGCAGCAAATTTTTTAACGAAAACAAATTTGCTTTCGACGGTGCAAATTAATTTAAAAAACTTGTTGAAAATGCAAATATTTGTAAATTTTTTTTGTGATCTTGGTATACCAAATACCTAATTCTTAATCAGTTTTATTCATTTTATGCAACTCTAACGTCATAAACGGCTCGTTTTCCTTATGGGATAAAAATATTTGTTGATAAAATGATTTGCATAAAAGTTCAGTATGTAAAAAAGTGGGATGAAACTCAACAGAAACTAAATTGCTTGGAAACAACTATAATTCCGTCGTGGTCACTTTTAACTTTAATTTTAGTTTTTAAGTTTGTAAATTAAATTGTTTTTTTTTCACATTCACAATAGTACTTTTTTTATCGAATGTGCGCCATAATACCAAATGAAAATTTGTTCGATCAGCTAATTCGACTTCGAATTTAGTTCATAATTGCTTTGCCATAATCAAACGTACAGAGAAATAAAATGTTAAATGAATGACAACTGATTTGACAGCAGATCGCTAAGCAATAATTGCTCAAGTAATCAGAAGAGCAATCATTGCGCAATGGATTGCCACTTATGGAAATATGCGGCTCACACTTTGCAAATTTAATGGAGCAATCAAATTTGACGTTTGCCGCAATTAATATTGCTACGTTCATTGAATCAGGGTTGCATTTTAACAAAAGCTTGCTGATGTGTGAATACAAACTGTAATGTTGAATTAGATTTGACAGTCGAAACAAAACTCATTTGATGTGGAAACTAGCCTTAATGCTAAATTTAGCTGCAAAAATTCCATAATGCTTACACTGGCAACAACATATCGGCAGCTGTTTTTATTTTTTTTAGTTTTTAAATTTAGTATTGTTCAACTTTAATTCAATACAAAGTTATGCACAAAAAAGTGCTTAGCGTACAACTGAATTTTGTATCGCTCGTAAACTTTAAGAGCTTCTCGTACAAAACTCAGTTTGTCATGCTAAGTTTTGGAATTAAGCTGTCGATATTTTGATGCTTTAATTTATTGAGATTGGAGTCATTTTCAAGTTTTAAAAATCCTTACGTCGAACGTCTTAAGGTCCAACCAGAAGGTGCATAACGTGGCTTAAGCAACTGTGCGAGTCAATATGAGTTAAACCATATTGAACTGCAGGAAACTTTTTGTTAAGTGTTATGAAACTGTCGTTTGCTTAAGCAAAGTGCGAAGCTTAACGCGCATTCCGTACGGAATCAAATATTTTTAATTTTATTTTTTTAATGCACTTAATTTTTGTAACAGTTGCTTAAGCTTGTTTATGGATTTTCTGGTTGGGCCTTTAGAGTGATCTATATGGATATTTTGTTTAATTTCTTTCCAAACGATGTTTATTTACGCCTCAGATTCTTACTATGTATAGGTTTATTTTTCTTCCCTGGTCACACACAGTCCGATGAAAATCCCATCTTTTTGTAGCACTGAAGCACAAATTCTTATATGCATCAGCGCATGATTACCACATTACCCAGTTTTCTTGCTTTTAAATTAATAACGATATTTTTATAATTTTGGTTGTGTTACTTAAATAAGTGCATTTGGCATGGCACTTAATCAAATAGAGGCTCTTATTATCAAATTTGTGGGGTCCTCCGACGTTCCTAGTTATCGCCTTCAACATTTCCAACAGTAAAGCGTCAAAACAGCCCTATAGAAGTGACTTCGAAGAGGACATGTTCGCCAAATACTTTTTGAGTTTTAAAAATTCCATTTAACATAGTAAATCAATGATCAAATCGAATGCACTTTGCAGGTGGCGATGAATACACAACTTAGCTACATACTTTTTTTCTAAAGCCTAGAGTACACGGAATGTGCACATCTTGTTCTGACGTAATAATGAAGTCATTACAATGCCACAATGGCCATTGTGTGTTGTGTGATGACATCCCAACTACATCAGACCACAGGCGGACATGGATATTCCAATTTGGTGTACTGTAGGCTTTACATAGTAAGAAAAATGTCAAGAGACGTTTGTGTTTTTGACGTAACGACTAACTAAAACAGCAAAAGAAAAACAATTTTGTTGCATATTTTAAAGTATTATTACAAAAAAAAAAATATAATAACCCTTATCGTGGTTGGCGACTGCGACTGTTTCGTAATAGATTAAAGAGAAGGTGAACATATTTTCTTTAATCTGTTACCAAACAGTCGTAGGCGTATTTTAAATACGCTTACCACGATAAGGATGAATATCTTACTGATAAAATGAGAAAATGTCTTAAAATATAGAAAACTGCTGTTTGCAATGAAAATTTTTGACAATTTGAAAAATTTAAGTAAGCTCATATGGTTTGACATACATACCTATATGATTTACATGTATTCGCACAGCTGATTAGCCCAGAAACCCCTAACGTTAATCGACTCGACTAGCAGCGCTTTACATTTTCATCACAGATTACTTACTAGTAATCTGTGATTTTCATGCAGTGTTCTATAAAAATGTTACTAAAGACCGTTTTACACTATCACCCAAGTCTTTAGTAGTTTGACGAAAATAATTCCCCCATCGAATTATTGTTTGAAAATTTTAAAAAAACAACAACAACGTATCATAACAGGGTTGTATTTTCCTCAAAATACGTAAGATTTGTGTAATAGTGTAAAGTAAACTTAATAAATATTAAAAAATTTTATGTTAAAAAATATAAAAAAATCTTGTTTAATTTTATTAATCTAAAATAAAGCGAAAAATAAATTTTTAACAAACCAACTAACAGTTTTTTAACAGATACGGACAAAATCGGTTATATGTATATACATGTTAGTCGTTTCGATAATGATAAGTGTTAACTTATAAAAAAATACCGTAAGTGTTTTGCGGTTAAGCCAACTCATGCACATTTTAGTTGGGCCTTAAAGTTGTCAATTTGACGAATTTAAATTTGTTCGTCAAATTTGACGATTTTCTACCAATTGTATCTGGCAGCTACTTATGCGTTAAAGTCTTTTTGTTTTTTGCTTATGTTTGGTGTTTTTATTTATTCATTATATCTGCTCTCATGTTCAAAGAGCGAAATATAAAACCACTGTGATAATAGTGATGCCAGAGATAAAATATTGTAAGGATTTAATTTACGTTTATTTAAATCCATTATTTTAATGCAAATTTTTTTTTTTTTAATTTCCTAAGCTTCTTATAGCAAAAGGAGTTTCGATCTCTGAAACTAGATTGCCAAACATGCTGTTCGTTCGATTCGTTCTTGTTTCATTTTGACATTTTTTTTTGAGTTGTTCTTCTTTTTAAAATAGATCAAAAAGTAAATAAAACTTAAAAATATATTATTTAATACTTTTATTAATAGGTATTATTATGTTATTATTATCACTTTATTTTATTTTATTTATTTTTATTTTGTTTTTTTCTTTGTTTTGATTTTTTTTGAGAGTGCCCATATTTTGTATGAAAGTTTTCCATTTTAAAAAATTTGATTTTGAAAATGTTGATAAATTGAATATAAAGGTTATAAGTTAAGAGAATAATATAGAAATAGGGAAAAATAGGAGATTTTAATTTAGAGATGGGAATTTTTGGTGACTTACAAATTTAAATTGGGTATAATTTGAATGAATCACAGACTCTCACAGTCTCTCTATCTCTCTCTTTCTCTCTTACTCTGTATGTCAAAAGCATTCTTTGTTATTGTTTGTTTTTGTTATCAATAAATTTGAGGTTCATTGTTTATAAAGGGGAGCGCATAATAATGTGCTCCACCAAAAAACAGTTTGTGACACTACAAGCATACACTTGCACTTTTAATATGCAAACAAAAACAAAGTGATGACTTTGATTTTGCTTTTCTGATATGCATTAAAAATAAAAACATTTGCTTGTCAGCTAGTATTGTTGTTATTCTCATTGTAATCGCCTTTATTACTATTTTTGTAGTTGTTATCACACAGTGTCTTTTTGGCTTCTTTTGTTGATTTATTTAATTCATTACATTTGCTGTTTTTTAAAATGTTTAAACCATTTTTTTTTTACAAAAAAAAAACCGGCAGTAAGGAATTAAGCGGTAGCAAATGTATCCAACCATTTAATCATTTTGGCTATCTTTCCATCTGTCGTTTTTGTATCTTTTTTGTTGTTTATGTTATTTCCATCGTTATTTGTTTAATTTATTTGTGAATTTTTGGTTTATTTGTAAAATGTATGTAAAATGTATGTATGTATGTAGGTATGTATATCAAAGTGTGCCAAAGTCAACTTGTAAGTGGTTTAGTTTATTTATGTATGTAGGTTTGTCTTTATTAATGACAATTTACGTACAGGGTTGCCGTTGAAAATTTGAAAGTGTCATAAATAAGGTATTTACAAAACGGCCAAAAAGGTGTGTTTTAAAGTAAAATAGGGTCAAGTTTATTAGCATGTATTAATGAAATACATTAGACTAAAATAAAAGTAATTATAACGGGTCTGCCATCTAACGTTTTTTTAACTAGTGCTTATTTCGTGAATGGTAACACTTAGCTCACGTCTGATTTGACAGATAATTAGTTTTATCTTTCCGCTGAACGAATATGGTTGTGTATACGCTTGAAAAACGTTTTCGCTTCGCTAAGTGGGGCCTTCGATCGACTTACAGAAGATGCCGATTTTGCCAAAAACATTATCTTTTATTTATTATCTTGGCGGATCACAAGCAAAAATGTCGCATTTGGGGCACAGAAAACCCGCACGCATACATTGAAAAGCCGTTGCACCCAAAACGAGCCACTGTTTCGTGCGAATTTTGGTCCAGAGGCATAATTGGGACATTTTTCTTCGAAAATGAGCAAGGAGTGGCCCTTACAATCAATGGCGATCGTTATCGGGCCATGATGAACGAATTTTTGTTCACAAAAATTAAAAATTACGTGGCACACAGCCGAAACTACACTCGATGTTTTGCGCCCTGTTTTTGAAGATCGCATTTTCAGCCGCAGAGCTGATGTCGTTTACAGTTTGCTTGTGTATAGTTTCCGTGGACGTTATGACATGCTACCAATTTTTATATGAGATCACAAAACTCATGAGAACTTACGTAAGGAATATGGAAACTTGTACCTAGTTATTTTCAAAAAGTGTCATAAATTTTGATAAAATGATACAAAGGGATAAATTAAAAAGTGCTCACAAAAAGTGTCTAAATAATTGTTTGTACAGATGACCACTTATACAAAGCTTCTTCTAGTTTGGCTATGGGTTTGGAGTCAGAATTAACAAGTTTGCCAATCTTTGAGGAAGGTGACTGATTACAATTTCTATCCCAAAATTGTAACCAGTGGGAAAGGTGTAAAAGAAAGAGGAGGGGGATAAAAACTTTCTTTTACAATGGAGTTAAATTACATATTCTTACCTTTTGAAGGAAACACTTAATAAATGCAGCGCTGGGTATTTAGATTAAGTTGAGTATTTATTTTCCATAGGTAGTTCACAAGGAGATTGAAATGTACTTATCTATAGCAAGTTTAGTATGACAAGAATTTGTTTAAATTTGGTAACGCTAAAGTGCAGAACTGATCGCTTCTGGCTAGGTTGAATTCTTGCAAGCAAGTGTTTAATATTTGTATCTTTTTAACAAAGGCGCAACTTCATTTTTTGTGGTTTACTACATCTGGATAAAAGTGACATTTAGAATCTTCAACGAGTACAAAATAAATCCAGGGATGGAAAAGTGTATTAAGTTTAAGTAATAGAAAATCATATTCTGCAACTTTATATAAATACAATTAAGGTGTTTAATCAACATTAAACAGTGTCATTGGCATGAAAAAGGATCAAAAGTGATACTTTAGTGTCACAACGGCAACGCTGATCTCGAATCATATTCCAATAGCAATTTTTTTGTCGTACATTAAAACAAATAGAAATTGCTTAAAAAAAGTAAAAGAATGTCCCATCTTGAGCCCGCGCCGGAGCTCCTAAGAATCAAGTATTTTAGAAAATAGAGACATTTTTAAATTTTAATATTTTATTTCCATCAATTGCACTATGTGTCAGTTTTTTGACTAAATGTATTTGAAACCCGCTGAATCCGAATATGAATGCCTAAAAGTAGAACAGTTTTCGAGATACTCCAACATAACCGTTATTTGTGTTTTTAAAAAAGATGATGTCACTTAAAGGCAAATATCTTCAAAAATATTAAGCTGATTATGTTTTTCTTTTTTTAATGAAAGATAATAAAATTACTAAAAAAAACAATGGATTGCTAGTGAAGATTTGTCGAGATATGAACATTTTATGATTTTTTTTGCAATTTTACTCTTTTCAAGTTATTTTACGTTTTATTGCATGGATCATTAGTTTATTTAAATTTTGCGCTTAACAAGATCTAGATTTGTGCAAAAACTATAAAGCTACTGAAGATTTAGTGAACACATAGTAATTTAACAGTTTAAGGCATTTTTTTAAACTTTTTTGCAAAAAATCATTAAAATTTTTGTGAAATTTAAACTTTGGTCCAATGTAACTTAGCAATTTCTTGACCAATTTTTACGAACGACCTGTGGTTGTTTTAGTAATTTCATTATCTTTGAACAAAAACAAAGGAATTAAAAATCCGTCAAATATTTTCAAAGTTACTTTTATTAAAGTGACCTCATCTTTAAAAAAAACAACCGCCAATAACGGTTATATTGGAATATCTCGAGAACTGTTTTACTTTTGACCATTCTGCTTCATTCATATTCGGATTCAGTAGACAATTTTACTTAAAGATTTTGTGTCAGATTTATTTGGTCACGACTTTGTTGAAAATTTGTGACACAGTTTTATTATTAATTAATATTGAAAACATTTTTAATTTCACTTTGGATCTTATAAAACATAAAAAAAATCATTTTTGGTCACAAAATCTTGTTTGCTTTCATATCTGGAAATCTCTCGTCTTGATTCAAGTTTCGTCTCTATTAAACCTTCTCTTGATTTTTTATCGCATAGAGTCATGATTTTCATGAACTTAAACCTCGTTAGTATACCGTAATATTCTTTTCTGCCATACAATGTTACTGTTGTTATGTCAAAGTTCGTGTTCTTACACTAAAAATAAATTAATAATATTTTACAGGGGTCCAATTCAGGCAAAAAAAAAAAGTCGATTCAAGAAAAATTTGTTTTTTTGACCCGCCATAGCATATAATATCCTTTTCCACGTGTGGTAGAGGGTATAAATAAACTGTCACACTACTAAATGTAAATAACACTCCGATGAATTTTAAATGATCAACTTTGCATCCGAAACCACTATTAAACATTTTTAAATTTGTATAATAACATTAACCCCGTCTCGGCAATTCGTTGGCCACTTCGTTACACTCTACGCCCTGGCGGCCGAGAACGCAGTAGATGTATAGCATTCTGTTGGCACCAAGACTATCTATTGAGTCCCTACACTCCTGGACGATCGAAGAGTATGCACATTTAGCGGATGTCGCCTTGATCGCCGCCTGACTATCTATAAATATATTTATATACTCCCTCTTCCATTTTAGAACCATCAGTATAAAAACTTAAAGCCGTTCTTCTCTAAAGTAGTACGCGGTTTTCTATTTTCTATGAAGTCGCTGCTTCAATCTATACCCCTTATAATATTACCGTGACCGTAAGGTATATACACAAGTTGTCCCATCGCTCTAAAGCGGATCGCAGATTTCCTTGCCACCAGCTGATTCGGTTGTAGGCTCAGAATTATATCCAGTTCCGCAGCCTGTGTGCTACGCAAAGCTCCGGTAATACTAAGCCCAGCGAGTCTGAGTGCCCACTAGCTTATTTCGGTAAGATATCCACCACACAAGTATTCCGTATACCAAGATTGGTGTAGCCACTGCCGTGTAAATCCAACCAGTAAGAGCAGGGATTAGACCCCAAGTTTTGCCCAGCATTCTCTTACATGCATAGAGCGCGTTTGTTGCCTTTTTCCCCATTTCTTCCACATTTAGTTTGAACGACTGCTTAGGTTTTCTCTAGGGATCAATTCTTTATATATTCGTGAAGAGTATTAGGTCTGTCTTCTCAGGATTAACTGCGAGTCCTACTTTAGTTTCCCACTGGTTGGTTATCCCCAGTGAAGCCTCCATCACAGAACTAATAGTACCCAGATCCTTACCAGTAACTATAACCGCTACGTCATTTGCGTATGCGGTTACCCTCGCTGCCCCGTTCTAAAGCCTATTGAAAAGCGTCCAAAGCAGTTCTTAACATGTGGGTGTTTTATGTCCAATAACACTCCCACTTTAAAGCTCAAGTTGATTTACCCTTCGTGTAAACATGTTCATTTCCAGAGAGAATTGTCGGTAATATTCTCTTTGATATGATAGCCCAATATTCTCTCTAGAATTTTCAGTAGGAATAATTTGAGACTAATAGGTCTGAAATCTTTCGGGTACATATGATTGCTTTTACTTGATTTCGGTAAAACACAATCTTAGATATCCTCCAAGATTGAGACACATAGTTCAGCCGCAGACATCCTCTAAAGATTTTAACTAACCATGGTACTATCCGTGAACTTCCCCACTGCAGTTGTGCCGGGAAGATACCATCAAGACCAGGCGTATTATTTGGTTGGAACGACTCAATGGCCCATTCCACCTTTTTATGGAAGATAATATCACTATCCCCATTTTCTGTAATAAGAGTTTGTTCCAGTCGGAATGAGAGCGTCCGAGCAGCCGGGAAAGTGTGTATCAACAAGTACCCTTAACGTTTCGGTGCTGCTCTTCGTCCATTATCCGTATTCTCTTCAAACTGTACTAGACATTACCGGATTGGTTACCATAAAATTTAACAAAAAAAAGCACTTTATTTGTATAAATTAATACTATTTTGTTGACTTGTCGCTAATTGTTTAATATTCGACAGTAAATAATTAAATTTCATAAAATTTTTAATCAATTGTGGAATTAAGCTGTTTTGAAGAATTATTGGCCTGTTTGCTGCTGTTACTTGAGGTTGTTGCTGTTGTTGGTTCTTGATATTGTTATTACTTGCTGAATTTGTTTCGACATTTTGTTAAAATTGGAAAAAAAAACACTTTTCAATATGCCGGCTAAGAATAATAAATGTGGCATATGCTCTGATAGTATCTGCAAGACACAGGGCAGCATTCAATGTACGTCTTGTGAGTTGTGGCTTCATTTGAAATGTGTCAATGTGGCAGAAAAACACCTCTCGTTACTTAAGGAAAAATCAGCCTCTTTCTTTTTCAAATGTGTTAACTTTTCGAGTAAGTCAGATGGTGACCGTTCATTTCGTGAGGAAATGCTATCGATGAAAAATACGTTTGAAAGTTTTATTAAAACAAGCCAGCAAGATCATGACGCATTTAAAAACACTATGGCTCAGATTTTGTCGGATTTTAAGAAGGAAACGTCGACTGCCATTAAGGATTTGAGATCTGACATTCTTAGTTGTAATGAGATGATTAAACATATTGATTCCTCTACCAACTTAAAAATTTCTGCTTTGGAGACTGAGAACAACATTCTTCATCGTAGACTTTACCGTGGTGATTTTGTGATAAATGGGCTTCCAACTGGTATTAATGATTTAAACTCCGCGATTGTTTCTTTATGTTCATTTTATAATATAAACGTATGTAGCTATGATATTAATCATGTTTGCTACATGAACAACAGAAGAAATACACTTGTTAAATTTAACAATGTTGCATTAAGGGATAGGATAATGAAGGAGTATTTTAAAATGCGGTCGCTTACTGTAAAAATATTATTGGAGGAGAAATTGATAGCCGTGTATATTTAAATGATCACTTTTCACCTGCTGCTTCCAATTTAAATGGTCTTTGTCGCAAAATGCTTCGTCAAAAATTAATTTTGAAATTTAAAATTATAAATGCGGATCGGTTGAAAGCAAAGCTAACACTGTGTGATGGTAAGGAGGTTGAATACACTGTTAATGAATGTGCTGATCTGTTAAGTGAGAATGCTGGAAGCTGATTTTTTGCTGTATTTTATATAACATTATTTGGTAAATTTGATTTTAAACTTTTAATTGTATTTTTTCCTCTACTCAAGATGCTTTTACTCTAGCTTGTTTTTTTTAATTATAATGTATGAATCTTATTATGTACTGTATAGACTGAAGGCATCTTGGTGGTTTTGTCAATTTTGTTTTTTCTTTACTATAAGTTTTTAAATCAAATTGCTTACCTTTTTTACTGATCTCTTTGTTGCCTATAAGATTCCATTTTTAATACAAAGCTTTAATTCTGCATTTACCTTTTGGAACTATTAGGTTAACAAACAGTTCTTATGATATTTATTTTATACACTTTTAAGTGCTTTTACAATTATTCTCTGTTCATGTTATGATGGCTGAAATTTGTAAGGATTGGTCTATATTCTGTTTTATTTTGAAAATTGAATTAATGAATTTAACTTTGATAATCCATTCACTTGGTTCCCCGCCATTCTCTTTTTGATAATATTTAATGTCTATGAAAAGTGATAATATTGGTCCAATAGCTAGTAGTAGTTCTTATCTTAAGACGATTTTGCGGAGCTTCTCAAATGTTTTAAAAATATCTCGTATAAATTGTCAAAGTATTCGCCCTTCTTCAAACTCTTGTAAATTTGATGAGTTTCGGAATGTTATGGATAAAAACTTTAATTTGATTGCGGTTTCTGAGACATGGTTGAAACCGTATGTATCTACTAAGTCTATTAGAATTTCTGGGTATAATATAATAAGAAATGATCGATTGTTTGCCTGGGGTGGCGGTGTTGCTATTTTTGTTTCAGATCAAATTACCTTTACTGTTCTTTCTAAGGTCTCTCTTCCTGGTTGTGAGTCAATTTTTGTTGAACTTAAATTTTGTGTTTTTAAAATCTTGTTTGGAGTTGTGTATTTGCCGTATGGTGATTTGGAGTTATTTGAGACTTCAAATTATGAATTGCTTTCTAGGCACAATGATATAATTATTGTTGGAGACTTTAATTGTAATATGTTTGATGTTAGAAAGGCAGTCCGGTGCGTTCTCTGTGTGTAAGATGTAATTTGTATGTTTCACATAATAGCAGACCAACCTACCTTGATATTGCCCATGATACGACGTCTTTGTTAAGCCTATAGTACACGGAATATAAAAAGCCACATGCGCATGTGGTTCTGACGTAATTTTGACGACACCACAAAGCCACAATAGCAAGTTCGTGTAGTGTGATGACGACAAAATTACGTCAGAACCTCATGCGCATGTAGCTTTTAACATTCCGTGTACTATAGGCTTTAGATATTTGGCTGGTGAGTAATTCCTCACATATGAAATTTTCTGATCAGGTTCAGTGCCCAATGATATCTTATTTTCTAAGTTATTTTCTGGCGTAGATAATTCTGGTATGTGGAAGCTTTTGAAGGAGTGTGGTGTTACTAGTGATAATGAATGTATTCCTGATTTGAATGTGGATGATGTCAATAATTTTTTTGTAAATGCTTCTGTCTCTGATAATCATGAATTGGTTGACTTTGGTTCTTTTGTTAATATGAATGAATCATTTTCTTTTCATTGCGTAAGTGGACTTGAAGTATTAGAAGCTATGTATCGGGTAAGGTCAAAATCAGTCGGCACTGATGGAATCCCTATACGATTTCTTAAGGTTATTTTCCCGTATATTTTTTACGTGCTCTTACGTAGCATATAAACCAAATTCTCACTACATCTATTTTTCCTTCTGCTTGGAAGACTGCACGTGTTGTGCCGATTCCTAAGTCTAAAGCTATCCATAGTGTTGATGATCTTAGACCTATATCTATACTTCCTTCCATATCGAAGATTCTTGAGCATATAATGAAGGATCAAATTCTTTTGTATGTGCGGAATCAGATTTCTCCATCCCAATATGCTTTCCGTCGTGGTCATAGTACTACTTCTTTACTACTTAACCTAACTGATGATATTCGTTGTGGTTTGAATGAGGGCAATTTGACAGCTATGTTATCTCTTGATTTGTCTAAGGCGTTTAACTCAGTAGATTTTTGTGTTCTAATTGGTAAGTTGAAAAACTTGTTTAAATTTTCGAGTTCGGCCTGTAGGCTTATTTTGTCGTACTTATGTGATAGGTTTCAGTTTGTAGATATTGGTGGAGCATACTCAAGCTTACTACCTCTCTCGTCTGGTGTTCCTCAGGGTTCCGTTTTGGGTCCGCTTCTTTTTATATTATACGTCAATGATCTTCCAGATTGTACCTATTGATACGCCCATTTGTAAATCGTTTTTATTTGCAGATGATATCAAGATTTGTTTCGAACTGGTGCAGATAATAGTGATATTTTACAATCTAATATGGACTATGCCCTTCGTCGTTTCCTGCAATGGTCTACTCCTAATAATCTGTTGGTAAACTCTTCTAAAACTAAGGCGATTTTTTTTGGAAGTTTTAATCTACCAGAGTTGACTGTTTCTATTGGTGATTCTATTATTGATTTTGTTGATAGATTGCAATGTTTAGGAGTTTCTATTGATAGGTGTCTTAACGTCGAATATCATATTGATCGTCTAAGTTTCAAAGTAATTAGTATTTTACGTAGGCTTTATTCAATTGGAGTTTTTTTACCAGTTCACATAAGGAACACTATTGCACATACGATTTTGATGCCTCATGTAATGTATGGGCTTGAGGTTATATCTGGTACGGTGGCTTATTTTGTTTCTAGATTGAAACGTATTATGAACATGATAGTGCGTTATGTGTATAATGTTCGAAGTAGAATGCATATATCAGATTATGTTCGATGCTTCTTGGGTTGTTCTTTCAAGAGTTTTATTTTGTATCGTAATCTATTGAATTTCTACAAGGTTATTAGAAGTGGTTTGCCTGTGCAACTTCGATCTGAATTTATATTTTCTCATTCCAGTAGAAATCCTCAAATTATTATTCCTAGGATTAGATACTCTGTATTTGAACGGTCATTTGTTATAAGAATTGCGCGTTTTTGGAATGTCTTACCTCTTGAACTTCGTCTGTTTTCACATACGAACAATGTTTTTCGTTTAAAGCTTCTTAGACACTTGTCATTTTTATAGAATACTTCTTACTTTTCTTATTTGTTATATTAAAATAAAACAATTGGTCTTACTACTTCTTATTGGACTAAATTTCCATATGATCTTGTTTTTATAACTTTTTTTTTTTTGGCTGGGGAGCCATTGAATGAGATTTTTATTAGTTATAAGTGAAAGTATGTTTATAACTATCTATTAAGATTAAGTTGTATTTGTATTCAGGAATATATCTTTGTAATATATGTTAATTGGCCTAGGAGGCTTTTATATATTACTGTGAATGAAATAAATAAATAAATAATCAATCTACCTTATTTTGAAAAGAACGATCCATAATTAACCAAAGGTAAGAATCAAATTCATAAAACTTTATGATGATCGGACCACGATTTGCCATATATTCCATGTACAGGGTACTTTTAGGATAGACTTTAAAACGTCTAAGCTGCTACGAATTATAATACTATGAGGTCAGTTTTTATAAAGATTGGTTCATAATTTATAGATCCCACACAAAGCCCTCTCCTGAAATATTCTTACTTTCGTTGGAGGGTATAAAAGATTTGGCACAAATATGTATAACCAGTGCTGCCACGACAATTTTTACAACCAAAACTATTGAAAAAGTTAGCAAATATAAAAAAATATAACCAAACTTAAAATGCCTTTAATTAATTGAGAAAATAATTAAAATTTATTTAAAGTTGTATTGTAATACAAAGGTTATTTGCTTTTTATAGTAAAATAATAATAATAAAAATCAGGAAAACAACCAGGGCTGTGGAGTCGGAGTTGAGGTTTTTGTGCCGGAATCTTAGTACCCACAAAAACTCCCGACTCCGACTACAAAATTGTTCGGCATAAAAAGTTTTCTAATATTTTTCAAAATAAAAAAATTTTAATAGATTCAGCTTTAAAAATTTTGAAGTTATGAGTAGGTGAGTTTCAAAAATTAAGATAACAATTGATTTTGACAAATCTTTTTACACTTTAAGAGAATAAATATATAGGGAATTAGGGAATTTAGAAATGCAAATTTGCAAACAAATAAACTTGGATATATTTGATTTTTATAAATCTAATATTGAAAAATGTTTTTGAAGCGGTGTTCATATACATATGTACATACATAACTATGGGACGGAAAAAACCATGGCGAGTACACTTAAGAAAAAGATTTAAATTTATTTGTATAAAAATTCATATTTTTCTAACTACAGGTGGGAGATAAACTACACCAAGCCACACTTTGAAAACTTAAGAGCAGACCACAAAAACATGTTGAAAATCACAAATACTTCTATTTCTGTATTAAAAATTTGCCTTTGTTCGAATATTTTATATGACCCTAATATGTTTTTTTATGTCGATGATATCCTTAATAAGATTACGTCATATTATTAAATTGAACTTGGTGTTCTTTACCTCCCATTATCGTATTGGTACTGTTCAATCCCTTGAGACAACCAGTACTAAGTCCAACAACAAAAGGTCTGCTATTTCCCAAAAATATTACGAGGCTTAGAACAATTTCTTTTACCTTAATTTTCTCTTTGAAATGTGTTACACAAATTTTTCCAGTAAAAACTGAAGGCTCATCTGCATGTTTAAATACAAATTGTCTACAAACACAGTGGTAAACCACACTAAATAAATTTGATGCAATTTACGTCTAAGCTAGTTAACTTGTCTATCTCCAAAACTACATTAGATAAAACTTATGCGAATTCACACATCGATAAAGGAAAAATTCTGATTCCAACAGTATAAAAAACGTATTTTGAAAAAATGTGAATTGGTGTAGTTTATCCCTCCCCTTCAGAACAATTGTTATTAGCACTGTTTGCATAATTTTAATAAATTAATTTAACTTTCAAAATATACTTAAGCTCCCTGAATAATTGCAAAACTAGTTCGTTCCCACTGTTTGCAAAAAATTATTAAATTAAATAATTAATTGGTGTACATTAATTATTCAATTAATTTTTTGTTTGCAGCAATTAATTTTTTTAATCAAAACCCATAAAATAAAATGTTTGTGTATATGTGGTGTATTTTTTAGTTTATGCAATTAATTTTTTTATTGACTAAATTTGTGTCCCATGACTCGAAAATACAAATCCGTTAATTGATATGATCAATTCCTTTGCAGGGGCAAAATTAGTAAAATATTTAATTGTCTGAACGAATTGTTTAATTAAAGTCGATTTTCTATTTTTTCTGTGCATATGGATTGTAGCAAAGCCCATTTCTTACTTTCGAAACTTCGTAGCAAAACTCTTTAGTTCTAAAATTAAATCTATTTTTTTCTATATTTCAATTGTTTCAAATTTTTCAACTGTTGAGTAATTAATCAAGAATGGCATAACACTTCAGAATCAAAATGGGTTAGCTAATTTGGTCCATTTAATCGGGCGCTATATGTTTTTTGCATTTTCCCAAAATTCAAAAAAAGTGTAACGAACGAGTTTTGTATCTCACCTACTCATATGTAAATAACTATATTAAAGCTCAATCCGGCACGTGTTAAAATTGAAATACCGATTTGAAATTTTTATGGAATCTTTTTTTTTTTTGCTATATTTAACCATTTAGAAGGTACTTCATTAAAAAAAGTGTTTAAAGTCAAATAAGGACCATTCTCATATGCACTGCGAATCAAAGGAGTCGGATTCGTACTTAAAAATTTTATCGGATGGAGTTGGAGTTATCACTTTTTCATGACGACTCCACAGCCCGTAAAATTTCCATACAAAATTCAGTAGGTATATTGAAAGTTAATAAATAATTTGAGGAAATGTATGTGTCCTAAGTAAATTTTCCAATTTCAAAAAATTTTTAAACTATTTACGGACAATTTTACCAAGTTCCGCTGTAATCTATAAAATCCAAAAAATATAGTTTGGTGTATTTTTATTTAACAAAATCTGAAAATACCTATTAAAATAGTAAAAAACAATTTTCAATAAAAATTAACGTAGCTTTTCTTTATTTCAAAAGTAGTTTAGGTAGAGAAAAGTGGTCCTGAAAGGAATTAGGTATTTTTATAAATTTTGAGCCCGGAGCCCGAATATTAAAAACAAATTCTAGGAATTAAAGATAATTGTGTTAGAATAAGTATTTATTTAGTATTTAAAAAATATAATATTTATAACAAAATTTCGATTTTGTTTTTGTCTTTCTCAGGTGTTTAAAGAAAAATACTATTGGAAGAGGTAGCCATAAAATCATATGTCTTAAAAATAATAACATGACAATATACAACTGCTGCGAGTCACCCATTATAATTAAGATTTCTACTGCGTATTTATGAGAAAACAATAACCACAGCGTAAAAAGTCCTATTATTATTTCAGAGCTTTTGTTGTTATGCTATGTACTGTTAAATACTAGTATATTTTAAAAATATGACTTAAACAGGGGTTTTCTTAATATCTTGGTTTTTTGTAGACTGAACCAAAAAAAAACAGTACAAAAAGCAGTACAAAGTGTAAAAAACAGTACATTTGCGTACTGTTTGGGGCATTATGTATAAAACAGTACAATTGCAAAAAATCAGTACATGTACTGTTAAAAACAGTACGTATGGCAACCCTAAAAACAGATGACGCTAGAAACATAGTTTTTGCACGGGCCGTTACAACCAAGTACTATAGTGCAAGATAACTTTTAACTCCTCATTATCTCATAAAAAATAGTCTGAAGTTACACCACTTCTGCGCTGATAGCCTCAAACAACAAAAATGGAAAATTGTTTTCCGCTTTTTAGCTGTTTTTGGCAGGACTGTAAAATGTGGCGATTTCTTAATCCTTTTGTCGACGGAAATTTATTTTTGGCAATATGGCGATAATTTTGGCGAAATTGAAAACGATTGGCGATACGCGAAATGCATTTTATGTAAATATTTTCTAATTTACATACATATTTCTAAAATATTATTAAAACTTATTTCTCTGGTTTGTAAATTTTTATTTAAAATTTATAATTCTTATTATAAATAACGGTTTCAAAATTGTCCTATTTGATATATTTTGTGAATCATTGTAAAATATTATGGCGAATATAAAAAAATTCGCCTTTCGTAACGTACATTCAATAGGGAAAAAGTATATGCATGACAGTTAAAGGTTTTTTTTACCAAATAATTATTTTAAAAAGCATTAAATAAGTACATGTATGTACATACCGACAAGTTATAAGCAGTAAAATTTCAAATTTCTTTAAACTTACAGCCATTTCTTAGCGAAAATTCCATAATTTTGAAAAATCTTCAAAACTCCTATGTGTTTTTTCAAATACATATGTATTACAATATACTTCTGGAAATAACCTAAATTCAGCACTTAGTTCAACTAAACCAGCGTTTAAGCCATCAGTGATTTAATAGCCATTAAAATCAAGAAAAACTACGCTCATTTAAAAAAAATAATTGAAAATCTCCATTGATTTGTTTTCGATGTAAGAGCATGGCGTTTTAATATAAAAATCACAAATGTCAATATTTTCTTAGCAAAAATCTTAAAAAAATTATTTTGTTGCTGGTCTGAAAGGGATTTTTTGTTTTCGATAAATTTTAAAAGACTTCCGTTGATTGGTAACAAATAATGAAACAATTGTATTACATAGTACAACTTATTTGAGCTCGTAAATATCAAGAAGAATATATTCGTGTATTCGTATTATTATTTTAGGAAAAAGTAACCAAAATGAAAAAATATTCACATCTCAACATTGAAAAAAATATAACAAATTTTGGTTAAAAATAACCAAAAAATGCAGCTCTGTGTATAACACTTTTACTTGGTTATCTTTTTATTTTATGAAGATTTATACATAAAATAGAATTTGTTTAATCTTTTGATTGTATTTAATATTGATAAAAAAAAAACTTATCAAATAATAATATATGCCCCTATTGCGGTTCTCCACTCAACTCAGTTTGGTCGTGTGAGAGTCAATCCAACTTATGCGTAGCCAAACTCATTTTTGGAATTGTGTACCCAACTGTACACTCAGTACAATTTTTTCAAATGTAAAACCACCGATTGAAAAACAACAACAATATAATGTTGTGTATGAACTTGAATGTATGGGAAATGACGAACAGAAATGTAATCAAATATATATAGGTACGACAAAACGATCATTGCAAACAAGAAAGATTGAACATAAAAACGACATAAAAAAACTGAGAGAATCAACAGGGTTGGCAGCACATATTCTGTCATCTGGACATAAAGCTAGTCTTGGGCTTTATCGTTCATTTAGGTAACCGGTCATTATCGTTCAATTCAAAACAATGAACGAGTTCGTTCATTTCGTTCAATCGTTCATTTCAGGTCACTTGGTCTTTTGGGTCAGTTGATCTTTTGTGTCAGTCGGCCTTTTGTGGGTTTCGTTAATTCATTCACAATTGATTGAATACGGCAATGTGCTAAAAGAAACAAGTATAGCATACTTTTGTGATGTTACACTCAAAATATTATGTAGGTAAATTTAAAAGAATATTAAGTTTGAATAACTGAAAATTTAATTATTAAACGGATAATTTCATTTAAAACAGAGGAATTGTACGGCTATTTTTTAATGTTAATTTTAAAACGAAGAATGACTTAATATGTCTGTTATTTTTAATTTTAAATATACAAAATACAAAAAATTCATTCAAAGGGCTTTTTAGTTAATTTTAAATCAATTTAAATTACATGGCTTAGTATTTTTACCTGTCCATTATTACCTACACCTAAATTATATAAAATATAAAATGTTTTTACGGAATGTATAGTTAATTTTTTATGGTAATTTATATAAAATAATTGAATATTCCTTTGTTTTTTACGGAATATGTAGTTAATTTTTTGATAGTTAATTAATATAAAATAACTGAAAATTCATTCGTTTTTACGGAACATGGGGTTGAATTTTTGAAAGTAAAAATTAAATGAACTTTTTGTTAAAAATAATTAAAAAATAAGTATGAATACCATTTTTAACTGAATTTTTATTTATTTTATATAATCATTTCAGTTAATTTTACTTACAGAATATTGTGAGTGCACCAAATCAGCGAAATATTTTTGTTTTTTATTTATGTGCACATGCATGTAGGTATGTAAATAATAAAATAATTTAAGATAACTTTGCAGTTAAGTATTTCAGTTTTATTTAATGCATAAAAAATAACTGAACATATTAGTTTTTGGAACATGTTGAAACGGTTGAAGAATTTGTTTAATTATAAAATAACAAAATTTTCATTAATCTTTAACTTTACAGAAAATTATTTTAGTAAATTACACTCAGTTACTGTAAAACTTTTTGAGTGTACCCAAATTCACAGTTGTGTTTTTCGTTTACCAAACAACTGATTGAAAAGAAACAAAACTATTATAGTGTTTATGTTATACGAATATACTATAGGTACCCCTACAGGCGCGGATCCAGCTCGAGCCTTAGGGGGGGGAAATTTTTTTTGATACAAAAAAGTAAAAAATTTGTTTTAAAAAGTTTATTAAAATTAATATGTGTATATTTATTAAAAAAACTCAACAATAAGGTGAAATATAAGAGTAGTTCAATATAAATTAATTTTTTTAAATAAGCAATTTATGATTTCCTCGTGAGGCAAATTTAGATAGTACAGTCTTTCTTCTGTCATTGTTGATCTGAGCCATGTTTTTTTTAGACGACTGGTAGGAAATGACCTCTCTCTCGTAGCAATACTAACGAGTAGGGCAAGTTTTTTATGGCATATGCCATTTTTGCCATTTCTTTAATTATTTTTTTAAAAAGCAATTTTTGGTCCAGCTTGCTAAAGAATACCTTTTTGCAACCTAGAAAAAAATTTTTAAATAAGCTTAGCGAATATGAGGCAGAATCTATTCGGAATGCTAACTGAATAATGCAAAAATCGGACGTAAAAAGTACTTTAAATGCATCTGCTCAAGCCTCTTGAAGTTACAAACGAAAGGGATTTCTATGAATGAAAGCTTTGGCTTAATTGATAGTGCTAAGGAAAATAATACAAGATGTCAGTAAAAAAGATTTTGTTGAAAAGTTTAAAAAACGATTTAGATCGTAATACTTGTGTTAAATTATTCAATACTCCTGAAAAATCTATATGGCTTTGCAATTCAATATTAAAAAAGTGTTTTAATCGATTTTCTCACAATTTTGTTTTAATGAAATTGAGACGGATGAATTTATTGACAATCTTTCCCCATCTGAACTTTTAGTGTTCAAATATGCTCCAGTTACATCTTGCGAAGTTGAAAGAGTGTTTTTCATTTATAGAACTGTTTTATGTGATAACAGGAGATTATCAGGGGTGTTCTAGAAATCGAAGACTCAAAACGCAAGAATTTTAAACGTCGTTCTTTAATAACATTTCCCTGATAAAAAAATTTTGTGACAAATATTTTAAAAATATTTCTTTATTAAACAGGATTTTAAAACAAAAATTAGATTAAAAGTGTATTAAAAACAACTTCCAAATTCTTGCGTTTTGCATCCAGTATTTTTTTTTACAATTTGAAGAAACCTACTATTGTACTTAGTCTGGGATCACACAATGAAAGTTTTCTTTCAGAAAGTCTGAGTTTATTGGTGAGAGGGGAAGAGAACATGCTTTTCTTTTCTCCTCTCTCACCCATAAACTCAGACTTTCTGAAAGAAAACTTTCATAGTGTGAACCCAGACTTACAAAAAAAACTTAATAAAAAAGAGATTCTTTAATAACATGTTTATTTTTGCCATTTTGTGCCATTTTTTATACTTTTTCGTGCATTTTGCCAGCCATTTTTCGTGCCATTTTAAACTTGCCCTGCTGACGAGCATTGAAACGAAAATTTGAAATATTTTTCTTAGATTTCGGTAGATATCTTCATCACAGTTTATTAAAGCATCTACAACGTTATCTGATAGATTTTCAGATATTTTCCATGTTTGTTGCCAATGCAACAGTTCAGACTCAAGTTTAGATGTAAGTAAGTGCTTATCTCTTTTATCAAACATAATCAGCTCATCAGATACTTGTGATTTTAAAAGTTGTGTATTTGTATTTGACTTGATTACACTTTGGGGTAGAAGTTTAGGTATGTTCAATACATTTAGGAGATCTATTGGGAAACGTGTTTTGAGATCTTTTAAATTAAATTCAATAAGAGGAATGTACCCTACAACTCGGTAGTAATCTTAAACATTTTGAATGTGATTGGAACCTCGATTTGAACGCAGATAACTTTAACTTTTTCAAAAATCGCTTTGAATAGTTCTTCGGCTTTATTTCTTTTCTCTTCAAGGCACATGATTTAAGTTTTAATAAGGCTTGATCCTTTTTGAAGATCTATATCGTGCTTTTGTAAAATGATACTATTCCTCAAATGAATTCAAAAGTACTAAGCGAGTTCCTTAATATAAGGCTTTTGATGAAGTATCTCTACCTTTCCACTCAGATATTCTACTACATATATGATGTACACTTGTTGCAAAGTGTAAAATTGAGTCGTGACGGTCCAACCATCTTGTCTCGCATAATGTAGAGAGTTTGGCTCCCAAATACTTTGCTAAAACTGTGTTTCGCTTGGGATGAATATATTTAAAAAAATTTGTAGTTTCTTTAACAAATGATACAACTTATTGTATTAATGGCACTTTGTTGCTTTTTAAAATTGAGTTGTTTGATTTATGGGAATAGCAAGGCGTTTGTTTTGCATTTGTCCAGAATTTTATAACAGCTCCATTTTCTGATGACATCAGAGGACACCCATCTGTTCCATTTCCTACACAATTTTTTAGGTCAAGACTAAACTTTGTCAAAACTTTTAGAACTTTTGATGATAGTGCCTTCGCATCAATTGACATATCACATTATCAATATCCTTTGAAGCCTCTTCAAATGCGTTTACAACAAAGCCAATAAATGCCTTCCTAATAATTTTTTGTTGTATGTTGAAATATCTTTAAGATAAGGAAATCTGGGTTTTCCCCGAAAAATCTGTGTTTTCGTCAAAAATTATCGAATAGAATTTTTATTCATATAACACATATATATGTACATAAATATTGCATATACTAAGGCTTATTAATAATTCGATCGCACGCATTTTCAAGTCAAACGTTTATTCTGTGGATATAAATAGATGCCACCTGCTGGGATTGAATGTAGAATAATAAGTATTTAAATACAGTAAACTGGATATTTCATTGGAAATATCTAATAAATAACTATTAGAATTAAGTTTTGGATACTTATTGAAAATTTCGTTAGATTCAATAAAAAAACAAAAAAAAACTTTGCTGGGATTTCCAAAATTTTGTGCATAAAAAAAAAAATATTATTGGGAATAGTTGTATTATCGAGGGAAACCAAACATATTTTTAAAATTTAGGGGGGGGAAATTTCCTTATTTCCCCCCCCCTGAATCCGCGCCTGTACCCCTACAAGAAATGCATAACCAAAACAAAAAAAATTACTATTACTATAACACTATATTGGTCAACACTACCGGTCATATAGCTAGTAAAATGACCGGTAGTCTTCTTGTAGGGACTTGTTTCTTTTAACACATTACCAGTGGCAATTTGCCACATTGTTTTAAAATTTTCATAGTATAATCTGGGCTGCCATATGTAGTGATTTCTCGCTAAACGCGGCTATTTTAATACTTGTTTGGTATTCTTATTTTTAACAACATTTTTTGCGAGGTCTTATTCAAAGTAAGACGTTGTCATAAGTCCGAAGTTTTTCCATATATACCTATCTACAGCAAATGTTGAGCGAAATTTTTCAAAATATAAACAAAAATAATGTAAGGAAATAACTAAAAATTTAAAATGGATGTGATATTTAAAGAACAAAAGACTTTAATAAATAAAAATAACAGCAATCTTAAAAAAGCAAAGAACAAATATCAGATGTACCTAATTATTATTATGCATATGTGTTATTTTTTCAAAAGATATAATAACATGTACGGAAGCTGTGTTGATCTTGTTTCTACTACAGTGTGTAAGATAAGTAATTAATTAAAAAAAATATTTTTATGCTTTTACGAAACTGTCATAAAATCATAAATGTTGAAGATTTAGAAGTTTTTTTTAGATATAATTCTTACTTTTAATTTCCAAACATGCTCGCAGTTCACACTGAATTTTTTTAAAAGTAATATTGGAAAATATCCAATTCTTACTGTTTTTTAAAAAATTTTAAATATTAAAATTTTAAAAGTCAATTTAAAAAATAGAAAATTTAATTTGGATTGTATCAAGGCCCATTGAAAAGGTCTGTGCAAGAAGCCTGATGATCATTGTTTATGTTCTTTTTAGTAGTCAAAAGTTGTTTACATTTTGCTTACATGTGCATGTATACGTTTGTTTTCGTTTGTGATATGCCACACATACACGTTTTTTCCTTTTGCTTTGTATATGTGGTAGTAAATTTTTGACAACTAAAAAGAATCGTATTTTGTTTTTGTACAAGTAAGCAGACCTGATAGATGGGCCTTGGATTGTATTATTATAATTGTTTGACAGCCAAAACAATTTCTTTCTATTAAATTTAAATAAAATTTGTGCGCTTAGTTTTGCGTATCTCTGTACTTTAAAGTTCTCTCGCAATACATATGCAAAAGCACGACCCCATATGCAAAACATTTTTGAGCACCCCTGACATAAAGTCAACTTTGATGACGTAAAAATTTTAGACATTGAAGGTGGAGAAAGAAAAAGGTACACAATAGAAAGCTTACGTATGTATACAACAAAAAATAGAAAGAACAATGAACAAAAAGGAGGATACTGACAATATAAATACAAGTTATAGAGTTGCAATATAATTTCGAACTGTGATATTAATTTTTAGGCTGTGATTTTAATTTATTTTTTTGTGTTAAATGTTTTTTGTAAAATTTATTTATATTAATTTAATGTGAAAATTACTGTTAAATTTGTAAGTTTGAAGAAAAAATAATTGGTGTATTTATGTTTTATTAATGTATTATAATTTTTTAATTAAAAAGACGTAACTCTGATGAAGTCAACAAATAATTGACGAAACGTTGGAAAAATGTGAAGAAAAGTTTTTTATTTACATTAAATAATATAGGCCTAATTAGCTGACTTGATGCAATTCAAACATAAAATATTTATTAAAATTTGGCCAAATATCACATTAGTATGTTTTTAGTTGAATTTGCTATAAAGTTGCCAACTAAAAACATCGGTTTGCCAAATTTAAATACAACGTTTGACAAGTGAAAATTTTATAAAATTAAATAATTTTTTAAACTAAAAGTATTTTTAATTGTTGGGTTGAAAAAAAGTATTTATAAAGGATATTAGTGAATTAGCCGTTATAAAAAAAATAAAAAATATGTTTTATGTACCGCCTGCAGGGATATTTTTAGGGATGCTTTTTAGGTAGATTTTTATATAACTGCAAAAAAACATAAATTGGTAAAAAATGCTAAAACTAAATAAAAGGAATTTGTCTAAATAATTTATATGACAAAACATATATAAGCACCCTAAATTAAAAATTATATTTCTACTAAATTTTAGCTGTTTGTTTCACTGTTCGCAAGCGCGAACATTAGCCGCTATTTGGAGAAAAAGCTTCTTTGGTCGTCATGCATGCAAAATGTGTATCCTGAATAAGCCAATTCGTTTTGGGTACAAGATTTGGTGTTTGTGTTCGAGTGGTGGTTATTTGTTTAATTGTATGCCATATTCTGGTTCGAGTGAAAACTACGATGGTCAAATTGGCTAGAGTGTAGGCGTGGTTTTAAGACAATTGGAATGTGTAAAAGAGCCCATTATCTTTAAAATTTACTTTGACAACTTTTTCACATTATATTATTTGATGTGCTTTTTAAGTGTATAAAGGTTTTGCGCCACGGGAACCCAATCGAATTGCAAAAGCCCCACTACGCACAGGAAAACAGTTGAAGCGGGGAGAAATTGACTATCAATATGATAGACCAAATTCTATATTGGTGTGTCGTTGGGTAGATCACAAAGAGGTTACGGTTCTCACCAACTTTGAACGAATTGAACCGATGCACAGCGTAAAGCGATGGAAAAAGGATGTAAAAAATACAAGAATGCACCACCACCATTTGCTGGTTGGATAGTTGGTTACCGTGGTTGCACGCACAGTACTTGGCGTGCTGCAAGAAGAGTCGACAGTGACTCCGTTTTGACACCACACAACTCGTCGAGAATTGGAACCTCTAATCACACTTGATCTGCCCCTGGATACTAAGTTGGCTAGAGCCAACCCATTGCGTGCCGATATTTTAGCAAGGTGCTGGGTTGCACCCGCGATACCACGAGAGTCCTTGTAGAAGGTAATTCCCAAATAATCCATGTCGTATTGAATTAATCGCTGTGAAATCACTTAGTAGATGAATTACTGTCTCCTCAGTTCCAGGTTCCCTGAAGCTGCGGCAGCATTCATTAAAAGGGCGGCCGAGTCTCACAGCGTGCTTACCGATCGTCCAGTGACCAGTAAATACGTATATAAGTCTAGACAGGTCTCTCCGAATGAAGTTGAGAAGTCGCTCTTACTTTGGTAGCCTTGCAGCCATCTAGTTTCTTCCATTTATCGTCCGCCATGTCCAGTTAGTGTTTGAAGATTTCGCTTCTGATAGTTCAAGAAAAGAAGTGGTATTGGCCTTTATTTATTTCTGTTCTAAGCTCCTCACTCATTTATGCCTGGAAACTGCACTGCTTCTTGAAACAAGAAGACAGAAAAAATATGCTATCTCAAAAACAATTCAGAGTAAGCGTAAGCGAAGTTTTGCTACTTAGTTCTCAAACAGATGCTGAATCCACTCAGGAAAGATGCGGCAAACACGTTGGTTATCAATTGCTAAATATTGTAGGGGAGCATATTCCAATAGATCAGTCACAAGGGAAACCTGGCAGGTGCTAACTTAAAGGAAGTGGCAAACCAAACAAAAGGATGTGCCAAGAAAACGCACATTTGCATTCAAAATGCTTTGAAAATTGTCATTTAAAAAATACATTATTATTTTAATATCCTAATAAATATATTTTTGCAACGTTGCTCATTCGTTATTATCTTATTTTTAACATTTTGATAAATGAAAAAAAATGTTTGATATTGTAAATTTATGTCAAATAGCAGCCCATTTCCGGGACTCATGGACAAGGCAGCGTCAAACCGACAACGGATTTGAATGCAGAAGACCAAAATTACTATAAAAAGAGTATACATTTTTAAAAATATCACGTTTGAATTTTCTTGGCCGAATATGGGTTAATATATGTCACATGAAATCTATGGGGTTTTTCCATTAGATCTACGAATGTATTTAATGCAGTGAAATTCTAATATTCAGTATAATAAATCTTTCTACTTACGGTTTTTCCATTTTTATTTATTTTTTGCTTTTAAAAATTAACGTCGACTGAAACAGAAAAAAAACTCAATTACTAATAAACAGTTGTGTATTTATTACGTTTCTCTTGCACAAACTTTTACAAAGTTGAAAACGGCAATACCACGAGAAAAAAACAGATACACAACTGAAAAGCCAACTGCCAGTTGAGTTGAGAATGGTAATGCGAATTTACCAAAGACAACCAAACTGTTACAAAAATGGAGAACCGCAATACGGACATTAACCAATATTTTATAAATTTTATGCATAAACATAGACAAGTAAAAGTGTTACATTCGCCTGGGCCGAATCTTTGACAGCCTCCACCGACAGTTCGAATATTTAAGGCGTACTTCCTATATGATACCTATAAATTATTAATTAATCTCTATAAAAAATTATGTAAAATAATTGACCGACAATCAGAAAGTTTAATGCTTTTATTTCAAGTCATATAAAACAGGGTAGGAAAAAATCAAGGCGAATTCAACTACAGGTGGTGTCGGAACTACAACAATCCAAAAACAACAGAAACAACATAGGGTGTATTGCATTGCATTGTTAGTGTATACGGCTCGAAATGTCAACCATTCTTAGCAAAACACTAACAAATCAAAGTAAAAAGGCTCCAACTGTCAAAATCAGATGCCGTTTCGACACCACCTGTAGTTAATTCGCCTTGGAAAAAATTCTACTCGCGAGCACAATTCGAGTCAATTCTCTCGTTTCAAATTTGTTTTATTTTTTAGCTCGCGAGCACATATTTTTTACGATTTTTCTTCTCGACTCGTTTTAAAATTTGTGCTCTCGCCATGTATTTGTCATCTGACATGTCAAATTTCCCACTGCAAAATGCATACATGTCGTGTGTTACCTTTTTAACTTTGCTTCTGTAAAAGTCAGACGATAAGTCATCTGACAAAATTTCAATTAGAGCGTGCTCTATTTTCTTCTGACAAACAATCTGACTTCAGAAATCTATGCCGGGAAGAACCCGTCAGCGGCGTCCACTATTGACGATTGGCAATCGTCGATTGCATTAGCCGGCTGATGTTATTTTACAATACCGATAAGTCTGCTTTCACACGATTCATCTTTTAATGCTCAACTCTTATGTTTTTAGTTGAGGGAAGAAAGAAGAAAGGGGGTTAGTACGGAGATGCCTGTACTCGGTCAGTACGCTTTGTGTTTTTATTTCTTGCATCCGGCACTTCTTTTTATAAATGCCAATCATTTAAGATCTTCATATTAGTTTAAAAAAACATATTATGCATGCAATGAAGCCAAGTCTTAAAACACATATTGTTTTAAAAACGGCTAAAATTTTGAGTTTTTAATGAAGACTGACTTTAAAAAATATCGAATTCGATAGTCGTATTTCAATATCGATATATTGATATATCGGTATTTTAAATATCGGCGATATATATCGACTATTTTTTTTTAAATATCGATATTTCGATATATCGATATGGTTTGCCCATTCCTAGAGCCGCCTCAATTTGGGCGAAATAAAAGTCAAGCTCTTAAAAAAAATCTGAGTCCGATAAAAAAAAATTGAAACGGATTTGTTAAATGTTTTGTTTGGCCATGAAAATTAACATTCCAGATTTGGTTGTTATTTAGCTAATATTTAAAATTTTATAGTCTGTGGCCCATACTCATAGTTAAATGGCAACACTGATAGCAACAAACATTTATTTTTAATACAATGGTAATAAATATTTATTTGCAAATTTAAAACTGAAAATTGCTTCTCCACAGTATTTTTATATTTTGCATTCTTTCAAATTAGTTCTTTTCTTTGCTTTTTCTATTTAATGATTACCCTGCAAATTGTATTGGACCACCTGATCCAATTTGATTAAATAGACTACTCCATGGACTGGTCCGATGTAATGCAAGCATGGACCATGTCATGGTTAAAAGTGTTTGTAGTGAGACGACAAGTCTTCGTTATTTAACGACATGTTTTCGTTTTTAAACAAAGTTAAAACTAATCCTCTTGTCTAAACAATGGAGTAGTTTTAAGAGTACTCCTTTGCAATCCAAAGCTGGGTTATGTGGTCCTGCGCTAGGACATCGTCATGTTAAATAGACCATGATTTTTCCATACGTTTGGGTTATTTTGGACTAGTCCTAGTCCTTTGTGGCCACACTTGACAAGCGTGTTTGGACTAGTCCTTTTATTTGCAGGGTAGTTATGACTGCCACAACGTTATATTTGTCGTATCAATAAATTTATTTCTTCTTTTTTACTTTTAATCCATGTGCTAATGTTGTTGTGTGTCTTCGATAAAACATTCATACATACGCACATTAAACATTAAATAAATTTTATTCACATTTACCAACAAAAAAGAAATGTTGTTAGCTTAAAAAAATTATACACAAAAATAAAACTCGCGAAAAATTCTTTTCAGCTCGACTCGCGAATTGAGTTTTATTTTTGGCTCTTAAAGTTTGAACTCTTTTCGCGTGTCTTATTTTTCAAATCCAAAAATAAGACTCGCTCGCGAGCAGAAAAAAATAATTCTTTCTAATGTGGAAAATAAAACTCGCTCGAATTGAATTCGCTCGCAAGCGTATGAAAGAGATTTGCGGAACCAAATAATGTTCATTTCTGCAAACTTTGGGTTTTTACACAAAGTTGTTACAAAATTGGAAACAAAAAATCTTTTATTGGCTTCCTTAGTGAATATAGTTATGGACAGCGTGAGAAAAATGTCCGGTGTTCCAGGGGATATAGGAGACTAAAAATTTAAATTGGCATGTTCTAAAAGTTGCTGGAAATATTTTGGGAGGCAAGCGGAATCGTGAGTCCAATCGTATAAAATATACTTCAGAGCAAATACAATACAAAGTTTTCGTTCAGTTAACGAAGCCTTGATTATATTAAACAAGCAACTACAAAAATTACAGGAGCAGCGCAGAAGTTTGCTTGTTAATACCATCGCCCACTACTATGATAGCTTCTTGTATCGGATTGAAAGAGAAATATGTAGTTGAAACATTTCCTACTAAGCAGAGCCTGGCAGAACATTAGTACGGTTTGTAAAAATTATAAATAAAAATATGTATACCTACATAATAAATTTGTAAAAATATAAACATTTCGCTAATGCCTTCATAAATTTTTTTTGGCGGATACAGTAATGAATTGTGAAATGGAAAATTGTTAAAATAAAATCTTTTAAAGAATGGTCATTCATTGTCACAACGAACAACTTCGTTGTACGGAAATTATTAAATTTTTCCTTTGCTCAACGTACATTTTCGTTGTCTCCACGTACATTTTTGGTTAACTGTCTGCTATTTTTTTGTAGTGAATGTTCATACTGTGTGGCATTTACCAGCAATTTAAACTCTATTTTTTTTTTTTTATAATTTTCTAGCTTATCCCGCGAAGCTTTATGCTTGTCTGCAGGAAAGAAACCAGAGTCTGCAATTAGCTCCTTTTTAATGTAGTGAATGTTTAAAATAACTTTTTATATTATTTATACTTTTAAAATTCAAAAGTTACGAAATTTATTACTTTGTATAAGTCGTAAAATTTAAGAAAACTTTTGCACTTGCACATATAAATCTCAACAAAATAATAATAGGCCAATGTATTTGCTTCATTGTTAAAGTTTTCTAAACATTTCTTTAATAAAAAATCCTAAAATCATTAAAACACTTTTAATTCAAAATTAAACTTACTTTGTTTGTTAATAGCAAAAAAAAAAAAAAAAACACACGCACTTGAGAACCCCCAGAGACCAACTGAAAGCCAAGGAAATACTGAAAATAAAAAAAACTACAAAAAGTATTTTCAATCCACTTGCGGACAAGTTCAAGAGTTTTTTTTTAGTCAATTGCAAACACCCGTACCGAGGGTATTTGTAATATCAATACAAAGATAAAGACACACATAATCGGATTAAAAATATTTCGATTAGAAAACAACGTTTTGTGTAGTTGTTGCATGGTATTAAGAATATCTAAAAGAATACACAAATAAACAAGAAGAGGAAAATTTATTAAGGAATTAATATAGAAAAAGAAAAAAGCCTAAAATGAAAAGTAGTTAAAGGTTTTTGAAATACGTTTTAATTGTACGCCTACAAGTAAAGTAAATTAATTATTTTTATTTAAAAAATAATAATAATTTTAAAAAACCCCTATTAATGGCATCGCAGATAATATGGGTCCCAGGGCACGGGGATATACTGGGGAAAATGAGGGCAGATTTGCTTGCTAGACTTGGAACTACCTTACGGGCTCCAATGGATCTGGAGGGCGTTGGGATGCCTCTGCTCTCCTGCAAAATCAAACTTCATTGATCGAATTTAGATATTGCTGATGACAGATGTAGCAAGAACATGGGATGCAGGACTGCCAGGCATTTGTGGCCCCGCATGTTTGACAGGCGAACCATGTCTTAACTATCGATGACCAAGAGGGACGTATCACTTTTGGTGATTTGTGATGATTTTTTACGACTTCTAAATTAGATTTTCGATAGTAAAGTACAATTTCCCTAATAGCAAACCTAACTCATATATTTACAATTAGGTGTTCGTTTCTTAAAAATGTTTTGCTCTCTTAAAGAGTAGCAAGTTTTATGCTACAAAATTCACCCTTAATAACGACATAAGGCATTTTACTCTTCGCCCCCTTTTAAATCGACAATGTTAAGAATGCCCTGTAAAATAGGTGATTTCGGCTTATGTATGGGGTAGTGAATGGTAAATCGATTTCGATTCCAATCGAAAAACGATTTTGTGGTAAAAAATCGATTTTTGGCTATCGAATTTACGTATGCGATTTTATACTAAAATCGATTATTGGGCTTTTAAAAACGATTTTTTTATTTTTATCAAAATTATGGCAATTTTTAATTTTAATCTTAATAAAATCGATAAATTATTGGCATGCACCATATGTAGGTGGTATGTTTATACAGTTTACTAAGTTTAAAGTTGTAGTTTTACGTATTTACCTATTAGTACCCTTGGTATATTTTCAACTTTAATATTGGGCTCTTGTTCTTCAGAAATTAAAGCCATCAATTGACAGTTAATAAAGCAGTCCAAACATATTTGTTTTTTTTATTTTCCTAAGCAAATCCCGCGAAGCTTTATGCTTGTCTGCAGGAAAGAAACCAGAGTCTCTGGCGGAAATCGAACCCGCAACCCCGGCGCTGATAGACTAGCTCTCTACCAGCTAGCCTACCGGGGCACTCGTACCGAACCAAACACTGAAAGTCAGCTTTGAGAAAATCAACATATGTGACGCGCAAAATAGAAAGGGAACTAAGGGTTTTGTTCAGGAGGGCCATTTTAAAGATTTAAATACGTGTATCTTGAGTGTACCATCACATTGGTCTCATTTGAAAGCAACACCTCATGACGTCAGGAACGTGTTGGTCAACCCTGAAAACGCGCGTAGGTCGTCCCTTCCTCTTGTTTTGTGTAGTTGGTTTTTACTGTTCCCTTTACCTTACTGGTCCCTTTCTCTATGCGCTGTCACATATTAAAGAAACACAACAGGTGAATTAAACCAAGGCATTCTCGTGAAAATACGCTAATATTGAAACAGACCAGTGTGTGAGCGGTATTTAAATCTAGTAATCGAAATTACAAAAATCTGCATCTTTCCGACATCAATGACATGCAAACGGTTGTTTTCTAAATCGAAATAGTAATTTAGCAAAGAAATAGTCGCCACCGATCAGGAACTATTAACATAATCCTTTGAAATACTATCCATACATTCAGGCTTCTCACAGAAATCAATTACGATCAAAATTGGTTTCGATTTATGTGAAGCAAATCACTTTCGGTCGGAATTGATTTATGTGACAGGTCTGATGGACTACACAAGAACACAATTTTAATGTGAAATGTACAAACATATGGCACTTGTTCCTCTAAAGGTCATCTCAAAATTTTTGAGGTTCGATTAATCGATTTTAAAAACCGAAATAAAAAAAGTCGATCAAAAAATCGAAAATCGATTTTGGAATCCATTTACCATTCCCTGGTATGGGGGGTTTTCTAAAACGACGACGATTGCCTCAAAGAGCAAAAATTTCAAAAAAAGCGCCAAGCTTTGGATTACAAAGGAGTAGTTTTAAAACTACTCCATTGTATACACAAGAAGGTTAGTTTTAACTTCGTTTAAAAACGAAAACATGTCGTTAATAAACGAAGACATGTCGTCTCACTACAAACACTTTTCAACAATGACATGGTCCATGCTTGCATTACATCGGACCAGTCCATGGAGTAGTCTATTTAATCAAATTGGATCAGGTGGTCCAATATAAGGATGTATATATTATTAAAATTCTTTTACCATTTCTACTGCCATTCATAACTCACGTTTTTAATTCAATTATATTTTCTAGTTCTTCTCCTACAAAATGGAAGCACGCAAAAGTTATACCACTACAAAAGTTTAGCATGGGATATCATTCAATAGCAATTCTAAGTTTTCTTTCAAAAATTTTGGAAAAGATTTTGCATTTGCAAATGAGTTAAATGAAAATCGTTTAATGTCCGATAAACATCGGGATTTCGTCCGAACCACGGCTATGTAACTGCACTGGTTAACGTGTCTGAGAATATAAGACGCGAACTCGGTAATGTTAAAACTAATTTCTTGATACTTCTCGACCATTCCAAGACATTTGACACTGTAAACCATGAAACCTTATGCATGAAATTGAGACATTTTTTAAACTTTTCATCCTCATCAACTAAATTAATATCGTCATATGGGCATTTCCATGAGAATGTCAACCACGACTCAAAAAATTAAAACGCTTGAAACTTTTATTCAAATGTGGTAAAAAGAAATAAAACACCCAAATTTTACTATGCAGACGTACTTATATTATTACAATTTTTAAAAAGCAAAAAATTAAAGTTTAAACTGACTTTCTCTTTGATTCATTTTAGTAACTGCAATAAACAATTTTAAATTTTCTTCCGATTAAATACAGATACTGGCAACCCTGGAATTATGCTTTAAAATTAGTGTTACAACAACAATGAACAAGATCCATGAGGACAGAACAAGTATATAGTACGATTAGCGCAAGGTATATTTATAGCAGGTAGCCGCGAGATTACAACAATTGTACAATAAAACAAACAACAGGGCTTTTTATTGTTGTTATGCGATACAAACTGTCAAAAAGCAAAGGGGCTGATAAGAGACAAAAAAGACAAAAGATAAAGACAAAAAACTTGTTTACTTGTTTACTATACAACATTTGACAGTTCGTATCGCAAAACAAGCAAATAAAAAATAAACAGCTGGCTTTCCGAGACTACCTGCTATAAATATACCTTGGATTAGCGGTATATTTTTTGGTTTGTTTTGGATGCTATTCAAATGTCACGTACGTGGTGCAAAAACAACATTTATATTTGGCCAGTCTTAGGTGTTTCAAAATAAAAGTTCAAAGTAAGATATTTGCTGCAAAAAAATATTGATCGGAATTTTTTTTTAAATTGGTACAATCAAAATTTTATAAGCTTTTAAGGCTCGTCACGTACGATATTGTAAGTACTAAAATGCATCATCTTATTATGTTTGTATTAAGTTTAAATGTGGTCAAATCTTATTTTATTACAATCAAAATCGTCTTACAAAATTTTTTTGGAATCGGTCCATGTTGGACCATAGCTCCCATACAAGTGCTGCTCCCGAAAATAGCTTTTAATGTCATAACTTCCTTTTAAATGTTGGCATTTACATAAAAATTGGCTACAATGACTTTTGCGATAGGAACTATATCATGATAAAATGTTGTGCGGGTAGGTCCAAAAATTAACCACAGCTCCCATATAAACCCACTTTCTTAAATCGGCTAGGGGCACACAAATCTCATGTAGATGGAGATAACTAAATAATATTCGGCACAAATTACTTTTATATAATTCTTAACATCATAGCATAATTCTCTTCTGGCGATCTTGATTTGCCATGGGTCCCAAATAAGGTACACGCTCAATAAAAATTTTTTTTTTAAATATTATAGTATAGTACCCTCTAAATGAAACATAATGATAAAAAAAATTTCCAGTTAATACTATTTTGGCAAAATTTCTATCTCTCTGGAGGTGTTCAAATGTCACGTACGATGACATGGAAATGCCCATATGTATCTTTTTGATAGAAGTCAATTCGTACACGTTAATAACACTATTTAAAATCCAATAACACTCACAAAAGGTATGAAACACGGATCGATTTTAGGACCCCTCCTTTTTTCAGTTTACGCTAATGATTTACCACAGAACTAACTTACTGTAAAATACATATGTCTGTATGCGGATGATGTTCAGTTGTACTTATGTAAGTAGTCCTGCAAACTCTATTAGGGAAAATGTCGATAAACTTAATTATGATCTGAACAAAATGGCCTTTGTCTTAATCCTCAAAAGTCAAAATGCTTAATAATTCATAAAAAAACTTATTGAAGATGTCATTTTAATAAATAATAAAAAAATCGACATGGTGCAAAGAGTTAAGAACTTAGGGATAGTGTTCAACAACAACTTAACCTGGTCAATCCACATAAATACTCTCGTAGTTCATCTTTCGAAAACCTTTTTAATATTAGAGCCCTTATTTTTCTGCACAAAGTTGTGTATATAAATACCACAACTTTGTGCCATGTATATATAAAAACCACAATGCATTTATAATTTTATTAAATTTGCTATATCCACCAGGGGTAGAAACATGATTATACCTAGATGCAAATGTCTTGTGTCGAAATGGCAATTTTTATAAACGCCGTTCGTCTTTGGAATAGCAAAGCAACTCTGTTTAGGAAATTTTTATTTAAAACTTTCGCAAAGCTTAACCCTAGGGCTACACGAAAGATAAATATCTCAGCAAGTTGAATAACAGTATAACAGAGCAATATTTCTTATTATTCAGGTTATGTTAAAGGCATGTGAAAACGTATTTATGTTAACTCATAATTTTAAGGAAATCAAGAAGGTGCAGTGTAAACATGACGCAATCTTGAAAGAAATTAATGTCAACGAAAATGTACTAACAATTATTGCAACATAAAATTTGACATTATCTGCAATATATGTCGCAATAATTATCTCTGGTATAGACGAGCAGTGAACCCAAAATTTTCGTGATATATCTATATAATGCTATTTTAGCTGTATTTTTTGTTTAATTTTTTATATATTGCATTACATTTTCATTTTAATATAACTTGTAATATTTCTTTTATTATATTTATTTTTTTTAATTTAATGTTTAATGTTAATTATTAAAATCTTTTATATGGCAATCCTTATAAACCAATATATAATCCTGTACTTTACTTGGTGCTGGTTCACATAAAGTCTTGAGCTTTTAGGAGAGAAGGGAAACGATAACGCCATCTCTTTGCCCCTCTCTCCTAAAAACTCAAGACTTGACGAGTAAAACTTGACGTGTGTGAACCGGCACTTGGTGGCCACACGATCAAGTTTTGCCATTCAATTCCTTTCAATTTGCAATACACTCTCACTTTTTTACTAAGTGCCCATTCACATTATACGATTTTTGTCGTTGCGATTCTTACCTTATGGACGAGAGGGGAGAGATGAATTAAAAGGGGTACACAAGCGAGTGTACTCTTCGATTCATTTTGTTCGCTCATTCGTTCTCTCATTGATCTCTCATTTGACGAAAAATGTATTGGAGTTCGGTTGCAAAAGAAAAAGTCGTAACGACAAAAATCGTACAATGTAAACATCAGACCGACTTCAAAGAGGAAACGATAATAATCGCAACGACAAAAATCGTATAATGTGAATTGGGACTAACACACTCACACTTTTTAAATTGACCACGAGATTGCTTTCAATTTCACCTTTCAATTTGTTTGTCTTTATAAATTGTTTTTTTGATGAAATCATGAAAGTAAGTGCTGGTTCACACACTTCAAGTTTGCCGCGTCTAATCTTGTGTTTTTCGGAAAGAGGGGAAAAGAAATCGCATTCTCTTTTCCCTTCTCTCCTAAAAGCTTAAAACTTGACAAATCAAACATGACGTGTGTGAACCGGCACTAAATTGCTTCCAAATTGAGTGCAGCCTACGTCACAGCTTTCAATTTTTGTAAATTTTGACAAGCAGTATATGTAAAAGACTATCAAGAACAACTTGATCGTGTGGCCGCAGTGTTAATTATATGACTTGTTCTTGTTGTGCAGGAAATCGATAAATAAATAAATTAAACGATTTTTTGCTATTTCTAGTAGTATAATTAGCTTGATTTTTGATAGTAAGACCCTTTCAAATCTTAATAACTATTAACAAAAGAAGGGGTTACGCTAATTTGGTCAAATATTTAATAAGTGTGACCGTAGCTTTAGTTAATAATTAGATTTGAATTGATTTAACTTGACTCAGTTTAAATGTACGACTGATATTACTAAATTTATGAAGCAAAACTAGCTAAATTTTAAACATTTTACTAATATTCTCGCAAAAATATATTTTATATAGCTTCTTGAATATTTTATTGTTTGAATGGCAAAATCGTTAATTTGCTTGTTAAATTTTTTAACAATGACAACTATTGTTTAAATTAATTAGAGAATCGCACTACTGCTGGCTTCTTGCGCAGACCTATTGGATATACCTAGATTTGCCCGTATATAAAATAAAAACCAAAAAAAATCTTGTGGAAAAACCTATGATTTGGTAACTCTCTAAGCAGCAACAGTGCCCTCTGTTTTCAATTTACCTACCACAAATCAACCGCTCACTAGCAAAACAGCCGCTTTATGGTGTCGTTCAATTACTTTGACATTTCCCATTTGCTTTTCAATGCATTTCTTATTGTTTTGTTTTGATACGCACTACATAATGAGTAATTATAGTAATTGTTATTAAAAAAAGAAGAAAAACTAAATAAAACTATTGACAATTAATACAACATCATAAACAACAACTTATTAGTAATTCCATAATAAAAAAACGAATGAAAATTTTGAGTTTTTGCAATAGATAAATTGCAAGTGAAATTTTAAAAAATGTCTTCGAAAGCCATAAACTACATGGGCATGAGTATAGTGGAACCCGAGGAAAGAATGCGCTATTTGGTCAACTACGGCAACATGATTGAGGTAGATCCTAAGCAATCCATAAATCGGTGAGTTAAAATCGAGAAATTCGATTTGTATCAAGGAAAATCTTTTATGACAAAATTTTTGCATAACTTTAACCTTGTTTGTGGCAGTAGTTTGTGTGACAATAATGCAAATAGCTAACAAATAAACAAGGTCATTAAAGTGACCTTAGAATGAGGTTATTTTAAATCCTTTTTGTCTATACCACAAACTGAAGGTTAGACTCCTGTTGATATGTATTATAGCTTTTAAAATGTTTGTTTTTTGTTTTCTATTTTCTCTAGTTACTATCGTTCTGGCACAGAAATGTTACGCATGGCTCAAGTGTATCTTGCTGAAGGGAACCATGAAAATGCCTTCATACTCTACATGAAATATTTAACTTTATTTGTAGAAAAGGTTCGCTCTCATCCTGACTACGCCAGCATTAAGTCTGAAATGAAATTTATCAATAAACGTATTAAAGAAGAAGTTATGCCTACTTCGGAAAAGCTGCGAGTCAAACTATTAGATCGTTATCGACGTGAATATGAACAGTTTTTAGCGAATAAAGAAGCAGAACGTGTTCGAGAAATGGAACGTGAACGTCGTATTCGGGAAGCAGCTGCAAAGAACTCTTCAAAGACTGCTTCACTAATACCCGCCAATCTGCACGTTCAAATGGATCCTAATGTGCAGCCTACGGCACCCGATATGGGCTTATTGGATCAGGTGGTGTATCCCAATGATTTCCCTACGGGAGGTCAAAAGTCTAATCTACTATTGCCAACAGATAGTATGGATAAAGATGATAAAAGATCGAGGTAAATTTAATTGTTAGAATTTTTTTATTTTTAACAAAGATTATCTTATTCGGGTATGTTCTGTAAATCGAAATGAAGTGAATTTAAAACCGAACAAATTTTGAAAATGAGCCTGTAAAGGAAGTTCATAAAAATATTCCTTTTTATGTACTTTATACTTTAGGTACCACTTATACTTTTAATAAAAACTCTTAAAAAGACGAATAACTACCGTAATTTTGTAATTAATTGAAATTAAAATTTCTTTCGGTTTCAATTCCACTTCATTTCGATTTGTAGAACATGGCCGATTATGTATTTGGTAACCAAAACGTTACTTAATTATTTTTTATGTTGATTATCGAATAAAAAAAATTGATTAAATTAAAACTTTGCCATACACAATTCCAAGATAAACTTAAATAAAGTTTAATCTATAAGTGTGGCATTTTGACAAAACATCTTAAGTCTAATTTATATAATTTGATAATCATAGGAATTTTCGTTCAAAAAACATTTTTGTTTCGGTTTTCAAAATTTTGTATTATAAACAAAATTTTTCTTTAATATTGGTTTATTTTGTTATTTGATAAAAATGTTTTTTATCGAGTTTTTTTAAAAACTTTTTTGCTATCTTGTCTCGACTTAAGATGTTTTGTCAAAATGCCGCAGATATGTATCTATTAGTTTAATTTTTAAATATTTTTTTTTATTTCAAAGATTAGAATAACTAAAATGGCTTAACAAAACAATATGCTTTGTTTTGGTTGCCTTTGTTCAAATATTTTTAATTCCATTTTAAATCTTATAAATAACTTTTCTTTCGTTCTTAAAAAACTACTATTTTTATTTCTGTTATTTTATAAATTAACTTTTAATTTTTTATACAAAACCTTCTAACAACTGCTTCTTTTTACAGCAAACCCTCAAACCCCTCATTTGATCGTTCACAAAAACCCCAATATGACCGTTCAAGTTCCCTGTTGGAGGGTTCGCTGCGTACGGTGGTTATACCGCAAAATACTATGGATGTCTTTTTGCAATTAGCACAAGTGAATACGCAGAAAAATATTGAAACTTGTGGTATTTTGACTGGTCATTTGGCCCATAATCGCTTGTATATAACGCATATAATAATTCCAAAGCAACAGGGTACTCCCGATTCGTGTACCACGATACATGAAGAGGAAATATTCGAAGTTCAAGATGAACAAAATCTAATTACATTGGGATGGATACATGTAAGCTAAGAGAGCTTATATAGTCGTTCTGAAAAATTATTATATGTATATTTTTTGATATTTTAAGACTCATCCAAGTCAGACTTCATTTTTATCCTCGGTGGACTTGCATACCCATTGTTCTTACCAGATAATGATGCCCGAGGCTATAGCAATTGTTTGTGCACCAAAATATCAAACGTAAGTTGAATAAAAACTGGTAATATGTTTAAATAGTTGTTTTAAACTAAGATTATTAGACTTTTAAAACCACAATTCTAAGTTAAGTCCATTTAAAGTGAGTTTAAATATCCATTTTACTCAAATCATTTATAATCGCTAATTGCAGTCTTTTGCTTTCCTCCTGGAAGTATGTATGTGCATGTACCAATGACTGATATAAACAGTTATCTAGCTGGTTTATTATTTTTTTTCCTTTTTGAATGGATTACAACAAGTTCCTACGAAACCCAATTTCGTTTATTTTTAATTAATGCCCAGTTTTGTCGATTAACTGCGACAGTACATATGTACATACAAATATGTATTTGTATGCCTTCTCCTTTTAACAACATTGACATACGTCATAACTGGGGCGGGCATTTCATGCAAATTCAGGTTATTCTTCGAAAGTCTAAAAAGTAATTTGTTCGAATCGCAATTTTTGCTGAGTAGTATCGAGTTGTTTGCATATTTTTACCATTTTTTTGTAATGCTTAAAGTAACAATTCGAATGTTCAAAATCACCGTTTTGATTGATTCTGAAAGACGTTTTTGAGTTTGACAAACATCTTTCAATTGGTGTCTTAATTTATGAAGTGTCAAACATTCAACCCGCAGTTGGTTTCAGAACGAGAAAATGTATGGCATGAAATTACTCGAACATTTTTTTTACAAATCCTTAACCAAGGCGAATTCATTACAGGTAAAATCGGTACTACAACAAGTTCAATTCATACAAAAACCACAAGCAATTTGTTTTTGGAAAATCATAGTACAATGTCAAAAACAGAAACAAGACCACCTGTAATCAATTCGCCTTGTTCTTAACAGACATTTTTTTCGATTAAATTTTGTTGTTTTTACGATTATAAAAATCACATGATTTTTAACATTTAGAACAGCCAATAAAAATTAAATAAACTATTTAACAATTTAATATTTGAACGTAAAAGTAACTTTAATTCTATAAAAATCAATGTCTGTTCCTAACATATCTAATTAATTTGCAATATGTAGTAGTTTAAGTTCGAGTTTAAATGTCCCAATACCCAAAAAAGCTTCATCATAACCATGACACACAACTTTGAGGACGTTTCCACGACGACTCGGAGTTAACCGTACACCGACCAAGGATTGTCAACGCAGCATCACCTGTTTTTCCGTTCTTGATGCTACAACCAACAACAACAACTTGCAGGATTTTTAATTTTCGGTTTGTTAAAACCTTATGCGTTTTTGGTAAGCTTGTATATAAGCTTACTACATATACACCTGCCTTTAATTTTTAACCATAAAAATTAATTTTCTGATGTTTTCTTTTAATTTATAATCTTTTAGTTCATCTAGTTTTAGACAAACAACTAACTTGTTCATGCCGAAATAATAATTTTGTCATAATAAAGCCCACCATTTGAGCCAGGATGACCAAATTTGGCTCAGATATTTCTTATTTACAAGGAGTATTTAATATTGAAAACAAACCATATCCGTTCATTATTTCACCTGGACCCCATACAAGCGTATTCTCGAAATTAAAGTTGCGATATGATTTTAAATACTATGATGAATGGCATATAACATTCGTCGAAAATAACACTTTTTCTTGTTTTTTTTTATCTTTTTAGGGGTATATTAAAAAAAAAACTGAACATTATTAACATGACATATCTAATTACATATAATATGTTTATTAAATGATATTTTCATTTTGTTTTCAGTAACGGTTTCTTTATACTCACCCCAACTTATGGTCTGAACTATATTGCTGAATGTCGAAAAAGTGGATTTCATCCCCATCCCAATGATCCGCCATTGTTTATGGTAAGATGATAGACAACTCGTATCTTTTCTTGCTAATTTATTTTATATTATATTTAAAATTTTAGGAAGCCCAACACATACAGATGGATACAGGTCATAAAATACGCGTAGTGGATTTGCGAAGATAGTTTAAGGAATTCTTTATCTAAAGTTACAGAAAAAAAAACGAATTGAAGGGGTTTAAAATTTAAAAAGGCTTAAATTATCAATAAATTCAAAAAGAATCCAACATTCTTAGAATTATATAAGACCCCAGAAGAAGTTCCAAATTTAACTACTATATACATACAACCATACATACATACATATATAATTAAAATACCTAAAACTAAACAGAAATTACTTAAAAATGTTTTCGCTGCATTAAATGTAAAACTAAATTAAACCCATTTAAATTTTCTTTGGCTTTAATTATTGACTATATATTTATTTTAATAAAATTATTTACAAAAAAAAGTGCTTTAATAAACAAAAACCTGCAAAAATAGCAAACAAAAAGAGAACAAAATAGATTTAAAAGCAAAAAGAAGGAAACGATTTGAAATTGATGACAAAACATATTTTTGAGAAAAATATTTATTTTTCAAGAACTTTTTAAGGTAAATACCAAAATATATACATACAAACAAATGAACATACAGAGTAAATCCAATGGTCTATTTTAATACTTTATTTTATAGTTAAATTGCAACTAACTTTAGCATTTTATTGCATTGTTGCCAAACTTTGATATTTTTTGGCTTTAATTTTAAATTCCTATGTTGTCTTTTATTAATTGTTATTTGTATATTATTACAACACTTATTTCTGTGTTTGATAATATATTAAATTTACTATATATGTAGTTTATTTATTACTTTATATTTTAAGAAGTCATTGTTATCATTTTCTTTATTATTAATTTTAAACTAATTTAGATCCACAAGTGTTACTATTACAACTATTTGCAAAAACAACACGCTTAAATATTTAAACAAATCCCAATTCTATTTATTTTTAATAACTTTAATAACATTACTAATAAAAGTATTCATATTAAAAAAAAATTAACTGCAATTGGTGTTTTTTTCCAAAAAAAAAAAAAAAAAATTAATTGATACATATTTTTAAAAATAGGAAGTATAGAGAAAACAAAATACTAAATGCTTGTAATTAATTAAAATACAAAAATAAAAATAAAGATGCAAACAAAATTGTTTTTTTTATAAAATTTCGAATTTTCAAAATATGCTTTAGCAAAAAAAAAAAAAAAACGAGTTTTATATGTTTATTAAACATTAAAAAGCAACCTATTGGATTTATGGCTTTTTTATTAAATAAAGCCGCTATAAATTGAAAAACAGCCGCGAATAACGTTTTAAATTAAAAAAAATAATTATTTTTCAGGAGAGCTAAAAATCGTTTTTAACAGGCAGGATTATTTATTTTTTAATTTTTGTTTTTTAGATTATCAAAAATAACGATAATAAAAACTTTAATGCTAAAGGCTTTTAAAACGTTTTTCTACTTTGCAAAAGCATTTTGTTAGTAACTTACAACGTTCTTCCACTGGCTGACACCATTTTTAAGTGGTTAAGGTGCACAAATTTGGGTGATTTTGGGTTAAACCAGTGTAAGAGAGTAATGTTAACGATAATTTGCAAAAAAAAAAAAAGATTTTGCAAAAAGTGGCGATTACAAAGTTATTCGCGGCTGCGCTTCAATTATCGAAAATAGTTATGAACTATTTTATTTAATAAGTAAAAAGAAAAGATTAAGAATATGTTTATCAAAGCAAATATGTAACTGCATATTAGGATTTTGCTAAAAACAAATATATACCAGGTGATTAATGAGCAGTCGAAGTTGGCATTTGCAAGCAGCGTTCAGAGTGCAGCATTTAAAGTGTAATTTTGATAAGAATTCAAACGTTTTTTAATAGTTTTTAAACAAAAGGAAGAAAATCGTGGATAATATGGTGAAGAGAGGGGATAGTAAGTAATTAAAAAAACCAAAAATTTTGGTGGATGTTATTGCTTTGTTAATAAAACGTGTAATTCAAACTTAACCTCAAATAAATTACTTTTTCCATAAATTAGAATAAACTTCGCATAAGCTTTTGATAATATTGGCCGTGGACTGCCGTGTTTTTCTTTGATGGAAAGTGTTAAAAAAAAGAATTTAGAACTATTTTTTATTTTACATTGCGATTTTTTGCGTTTTTTGATTTAGTATATCATTTGTGAAAAATATTTAAAGAAAAAATGTTATTATCAGTCAAATTTATTTAAATTTAAAGATTTGGCTTCGTTAAAGCAAAAGGTACTGACTTTTTGCAAAAACTTATCTTTAAGTTTGCACAAGGCTCACGGAAAAATTAACTACTTTTTCAAGCAAAACCAAAACTGATGTTATAAAATGGAAGAGTTTATGTCTCAAAAGCGTGAAACTAAAAAGGTCAAAATAAACCACGCAAATGGCTTGGCAAACATGTCAAAATTTTACGTTGGTACAAATGCTTTGTGTTGTTAATTTGGGTCTTGATTGTTTGGACAAACATTTAAAGCACGTCGTTTCGAACGAGTTACGCGCAGTACGGTTTAACTTTTGAAAATTGCTTTCGAAAAAATTTACTTTTCGAATTAAAATACGCGATAGAACCCCATTTTCTAACATTATCATGTTAGAACTCGCCGCCTGCTATATCGTGAGATATATTTGGGGTAAATATGTTTTTCAAATGTGTAACAAAAATATTTCCTTTTTCGATATCATTTCTTGACGAACTACTTTTTCAAGCAAAACCAAAACTGATGTTATAAAATGGAAGAGTTTATGTCTCAAAAGCGTGAAACTAAAAAGGTCAAAAAAAACCACGCAAATGGCTTGGCAAACATGTCAAAATTTTACGTTTGTACAAATGCTTTGTGTTGTTAATTTGGGTCTTGATTGTTTGGACAAACATTTAAAGCACGTCGTTTCGAACGAGTTACGCGCAGTACGGTTTAACTTTTGAAAATTGCTTTCGAAAAAATTTACTTTTCGAATTAAAATACGCGATAGAACCCCATTTTCTAACTTTATCATGTTAGAACTCGCCGCCTGCTATATCGTGAGATATATTTGGGGTAAATATGTTTTTCAAATGTGTAACAAAAATATTTCCTTTTTCGATATCATTTCTTGACGAACTTCTAATCAAGTTTCATTATGGGGATAAATAGCTTTTTAACATTTCTAGTCTGCACAAAAAATCGTGCAAATAAGATTGTGCAGCTAAGTCAAAATTACTGTACCTATACCCATTTTACAGAGAATTTAGGAAACAAGATCAATATTTCAAGGGGAATATAAGAAAAAAATATTAAAATTCAATTTGTAAACGATTAAATTCAAATTTGATTCATAAACAGAAATTCAACAATACAAGCGAATGAATTTATCTGAGAATTTATTATTCTGGAAGTAAAAGTTTAGAAAATAAGAGAACAATTCATTAAATATGTACGTCCAGGAACTAAACTGAGAAATTTATAATTCTGCAATACTAAATTCTATTTTATAAAGAGAATTAGAAATTCATTAATTTAAATCATGGTTTTCTGCAACAAAACTATTTTCTCTATTGTATAGTCCTTTCAAACAGCTGTAGTTGAATTTACTACTTATGGCAACACTGTTCGTCATCACTTCCAGTAATCTCTCTTTATTATTTTCTCAAAGAAAATCCATCACACTCTCTGCGATGACATATGAAACGAAAGAACTTTTTTTTTGTTACCAGTACAATGAAAGCCAAAACAGTTACATATAATGCGGTGTTTTAAGGTAAAAGCTCAGTTTGATGATACGTAATATTATTATGTCTCAGTTTTAAATAAGAATTCTTTAAAAAAGTAATTTTAGATTTTAACTGCGCATAGATATATTTGTGACTATAATCACTGACCAAACAAATGCATTTTTTTAAGGGCGTAAAGAAATCTTGTTATTTAAAAGAAATACAAAATCGGAAATAGTTTTGAGAAAGCAAAAAAATATTGTAGTAAAATAACTGCACCTAGAGAAAAAATGTTAAAATATGGTCGCATACCTACGACAAAACATTTTTAAACGAAAACTTTTGAAAAAGTTTAAGATAACTTTTCCATATTATTGTTGAATTAAACATCCATTAAAAACCTACAACCATATTATGGCTGCCACCGAACATGTTTTGATTATTAATAAATAACTCAAATAATTTTTCTTTCAACAATAGCCTGTTGCTTTTGGAAAAGAGGAAAATACTATTGTTAATTTAAAACCAAACAATTATTTATGGTTAACAAATTATTTTCATATTTAAAAATAAAATGTTTAGAGGCAACCACAATATTGTTTTGGCTTCTTGATGGAGGAATAATTTAACCATAATATAATTGCCAGTAACAATAAAGTGGTTAAATTGGCCAAAATTTGTTTAAAAATTTCGTTAGTCTTGTTGAACCATATTGAAAATTATTTTTCCACTGTGTGTGGGGATGAGTAGAAACAACGAAGGCCCTAGATGTTTAAGCAGAACAGGGGCCAAATTGTGCCATTCAATATTGATCCAAATCCCCATTTAAATTATTCTATAATTTCGGTCGATTTTGTATTCTATAATTTGGCTTCCTTATTTTAAGGCAAAAGGTCACGATTTACCTTCGGATTTATGATTAACTTTTACTGTCTTGATTCATTTAATTTACCTACGAACCATAAACACTTTTATCTTTCACTGTTAACATTCCATCATTCAACATTAATGACATTCCTCCACTAGAATAAACGGTTTCCAGACAACATTTGCTGGTTGTTTCTGTGCAAGAGATTCGTTTTCAGTTTTTCGTGGTTGGTCAAGTGTTTAACAACGCAAAATAAGCAAGAATCTAATCGAGACACATACGAAAAAATACACGGTGGCAACATAACAACAACAAAAAAAGTTTAATCCAAGTTAAAAGAAAAAAAATTAAGTCGAAAAAAAGAATAAATAGTGCGTTATTTTACATTTTCGGTCGTTTTACACACATGTGTTCTATAATCTAAAAAAGGAAAAAATAGACAAGAAAAAAAGCAAAAAATTAAAATCAATAGTTAAACATAATAAATAAAGTGGTTAAATCTATAATACGAGTATTTGCTAAAAAAAAGTAAAAAAAATCTCCCTTTTTATTTTGGCCTATAAATTATTTTATGTATGAATCCAAACATTTCCTAGACTTTAAGTTGTGTATAAAATTTAAGAAAATACATACATATTGCTAAAAAGTGTAATTAAACAGAAAGTTTTAAATTTTGTTTAATAAATTTATTCAACATATTGCAGATTTCAAAGCAAATCCTAAAACCATTAAAAGGAAGGTTTTGAAAAACATAACCTTGAACATTTATTAATTGAGTGTTCCAGTGTTTATTATTTCTTAAAAATCTACAAAATTTTTCAAAAGTGTAAAAATAAACAATAAATTAAAGTTTTAACTTTAAAAAAGCGTTTTATTTCCGCTTTCATTATAATGTTTAATAATTTTCATCCAATTGTTTGGATTATTAAGCCAGTTCAATGTCAAGATGTAAGTTCATTCAAAAAGTTATAGAGAAAAAGAGAAAATCAAAACGAAGGAATAAATAATATTAATTGCTTTTAATTATAATTATGTCGTACCTATATTGTCTTCTGTGCCTATATGCATGACCTCTTAATGACATTTCGTGTTGTTTGTTTATGGACTTGGGTTTTCTTTGCTGTCAGTTTATTGCTAGGCATTTGTTATTTTCATATGCCACCTTTATTGATTTCCTTGCCATAGCCTTAGTTTGTGTGAAAGAGAAGAAGAAACAGAGAGTTATTGTTTGTGATTGTGTCAGAGTTAACTACAATTACATATTAGTTTATGTAATTTCAGTATGTTTTGTTATTGCGTTATAGGTATTTTACATATTTATTTATAAGTTTCAACTGTTTTGAATTTTAATGTTTATTGTTATTTGCAGTTTCAGCTTAACGCAGTACTTATAACGGTTTCAAATGTAGAATATAAAACATTTAATACTTGTGTTTTAGTTACCGCATGTTAAACAGTCCAATCCTTATAAGGGCGGCAAATGTTTTTAGATGTCAAACTTTTAATTTTCATAGATCTTATACAAAACAAACAATTTTTGCGAGCGAATATCAAATTCTCCATCGCACAGCCGTATAGGTAGACATGATAAAATATTAAGAAATGATGTATGTAGGTACATATTACTTTTTCGCAATTGTGGAAAAAGTTTCCGCACCAAACACGATAAAGTTTTGAATTTCAATTTTTCTCCTTAGAGTGTGTGTGAAACGGTAGCAAAGTACTCATGGAAGTAAATTTTTGACACTGTTGAGGTGAATAAAATTTCACTAGACCTAGGGGCTAGTATGAATTTTGAGATTAGCGTAGAAATTTTTGACAATTTTAATTTACCATATTTAATTCACATCTATTTTAATTATGGTTTTTTTCTTTTTTTATTCTGAATCAAGTGGCATATTTTTTTTCGTACGCCCCGCCCCGTAAAGTGCACTTCAGCCAAAAGTTTTTATATATTTGTAAGGTTTACATCCCTAAAATAATAAAGCAATGCTATTTATATTAAAATTTATTTAATTTGCTTTTCAAAAATACATACCTGGTAGACAACTAGTTTTTAGTTTATGCTGCACTTTTAATTCAGGTTTTATTCTTTTAAATGTAAATTGTCGACTTTTTGTTTGCAAATTGTATGTATTTTTCTAGTTTACGATATTGAATCATATGTTTTTGTTTTCTACTGGATTTTACAAGCAAAAATTTGTTCAGTGAACATTTGCAGGCTCTTTACTGACAACTGTTACTTTACCCTCTCAGTAGATGCTCTCTTTTGCAAATGTATGTGTACGCGAACGCATTTCAGTAAAATCCAGTACAAATTTGTACAAATTTTTGCAAATTTTGGGGTAAACGAACGCAGCTATAATGTGTTTGGAAATTAAAATAAAAAATGTTTTTTTGAGGAGCTTTAAAAATTGCATTTGGTGCGGAAACTTTTTTGGCCGAAATGTACATATCGTCACCTAAAAGACGAAATAACCTATCTGCAGTTTTTAAAAGTTTACAGGAGAGGGAAAAAACGTTATAAAATTGGAACTATTAACGATATTGAAACGAAAATTACACATTTTGATTAAAATGAAACCAGTAATATATATCGGGTGAGAAAATTTTGTTTTTCTAATCACAGCTTATGTTATGACACTTAGGTTTTTTGGAATTGTAAAAATCTGAAACCAAATAACCTATCTGCAGTACTAATTAGTATGAATAAATAAAAATTTCTATACACATGAATATTATATACATTCAATAATTAAAGTAGTAGTTTCTTTTCCTGGTTTAAGCAAAAACAAGCAAAACATGTTTTATCGCGATTTTTGATGATTTATTTTTCTCTTTTTTTGTGCGTAACGGTCCTCTGGGTAGAAAAACTTTGTAATTTGTAATATTATATGTTAAAAATTTTGCACACATATGCGTTATGATATAAGGAATAAAAATCCATAAAAAAATCAATTTTGAAATTTTTGCAGATAGGTTATTAGGTCTTTTAGATGACGATATGTACATATGCATGAACCTGCTGGTAAGATTAGGTAGAACGGCTGGTGCAGAGTTAATATTCACCCTTTCCCAGAGACAAATTTGGTTCATTGTGACGCCTTAGGTAATATAGGAATATTAGGAAAAAAAGAAAGAGTGAAAGTTTAAGAAATAGTGGAACATAATATTGGACCAAAGAAAAACAACTCTACTAAGCACAATAGTCAACCTGCTGTCTAGGACAGAGACACATAATATGATCAACTGTCTCTATCTCTATCCTCGGACAACCTGAATGAATCCAATGAGTCAGATTCCATTACCACTGCCATGCTACCTATCATGCAGAGGTTCTAACGCAGACCTTGCACCTGCGTACATAACACTATCACACAAGTCTTACGTATTCCATAATACTTTTAAAGATAGAAATCTAATTAGTATACACACAATCACAAATGAACATGTTTTCGTTAAAATGCAACCCCGATCAAATGAAACGAATCATTGTTTAGAACAATTTTAAAAAACGATAAAGTCCTATGGGATATACATTTTTTTCGTAATACTTGTCATTTTCATTAAACCTTGCATTCACATTTATTTTACATATTACTTGGGGGTGTGACATTTACTAATAAGGGTATTCATTTAATCGGGCTGTTGCTTTAATCGGTTAATTGCTTGATTAATTAATCGTTATTTTGGTTTAATCGGTTAATAATCGGCTAATGTTGTTATTGATCGGGTAACCGGTTAATAAGGTTTTTTCTAAATTAAGTAATTTCAATAAATACAAATTACAAATTATTTCTTATTTGGAGTTTATTAGAAAAAAAAAACAATAACATAACAATTCGTTTTAGTAAAAAAATAACCAGGGGCCTGATTCTGGCAGTAGTGATCGAGTACTTTCTCGATACTGAACGAATCGAACTTATTTTTTCAGTATTGTGAAACTCAAATTAATGCTTTACAACACTGAAAAAATAATTCCGATTCGTTCAGTATTGACTGAAATAATTTGATATTAAATTGCTTTCGAATCGAGAAAGTACTCGATCACGACTGCCACCATCAGGCTCCTGGTTATTTTTTACTAGTTTGGTACTAAATAGGCACTACTTTAATATCCTGTAGGGACACCAAAAAAGTTATGTTTAGAAATATTTTTTCATACAATATATCTTCTTCTTAAAATACAGTACAAAAACAGAAATTAAGGAATTCAGAAATAAACTTTTTTCAGAACGTTCGGTGCTGAGCTTTGTCTGGATGACTAAGATGGTAGGTAACACAACAACAGAATTAACCAAAAAAATTAGAAGTGTTAAGCATTTCGAAAAATTAAAACAGGAAAATGACTGAGAAATGTGATAATCTGTATTATGGGATGCTTTCGATTTCTCCAACATCTTCGATAAGTGAAAGTATTTTTTCCAAGTCAAGTTTTACCAAAACTAAAGAAAAGAATCGCTTAAATCCTTAACATTTAAACCAATTTATTTTTTTTTTTTTTTTTTTTTTTTTTTTTTATTAATTTTCCTAAGCAAATCCCGCGAAGCTTTATGCTTGTCTGCAGGAAAGAAACCAGAGTCTCTGGTGGGAATCGAACCCGCAACCCCGGCGCTGATAGACTAGCTTGCTACCAGCTAGCCTACCGGGGCACTCAAAAACACTATTTTACTCTATTTTATAAAATCTCCTTAAGCTGTTCTGAACTGTAAACTTTTCTATACCATCTTGAGTGTGCTTGGAACATCGCTAGTACTATTGGTTCTAGACGTGTACTAGTACATTTGGACCACATTGGGTGCTTTTTGAATGAATAAATAAGTGATTTGAAATCAAATTTAAGAAGCAGTATCAAAATAGAAATATGTACTGGAGTTTTAGTTTTGTTACAAAAAATTATATCAGCCTATCAGGGGTGTGCTGGAAATCGCAAAAGCAAAACGTAAGAATTTGGAAGTTGTTTTTAATAAACTTTAAACCTAATTCTTGTAATTTTTGGTTTAAAATCCTGTTTAAGAGGAAAATATGTGTTTAATATTTGTCATAAAATTCTTTTATTACAGAAATCTTATTAAAAAACGACGTTGTAAATTCTTGCGTTTTACGTTTGCGATTTCCAGCACACCTCTGTATAAGTAGTGCCCTTGTACTACATCAAGTACTGGCACTCATACACTCACAATATTCTGTACGTAAAATTAACTGAAATTGTAATATAAAATAAATGAAAGTTCAATTAAAAACCGGTCTACCTATTTTTCGTTTATTTTTAACAAAAAGTTCATTTAATTTTTACTGTCAAAAATTCAACACCATATTCAGTAAAAACGATTAAATATTCAGTTATTTATTAAAATTTTACTGTCAATTTTTTACTGTCAAATTGACCCCATATTCAGTAAAAACAATTAAATATTCAGTTATTTTATTAAATTTTCGTTTACTCCACAAAAGAGCCGAATTTCTAAAAAATGCCAGACAGACACCTGTCCGCTTGTTTTTCTTATAAGCGAGAGAGGGAGAATATTTTTATTTACTTACCCAGTTACACACGTTTGTTTTACTTTTGTTGTACTGACCACGTTTTTTACAGAAGAACTCTCAATTATAAGACACCAGCAGGATGACCGATATGGCTTCGCAATTATTTTACTTTTAAAATTTGATGTATTTAACTAAATTATTTTAACAAATAGAAAATGGGTATTGCTTACACAAAACAAGCAATTCATTTTTTTAAGATAAAAAAAAATTGTTTTTGGTAGTAAAATTATATAAAATAACTGAATATTTAATTGTTTTTACTGAATATGGTGTTGAATTTTTGACAGTAAAATTTTATAAAATAACTGCATATTTATTTGTTTTTACGGAATATGTAGTTAATTTTTTGACAATTAATTTATAAAAGATAACTGAATATTGATTTGTTTTTACGGAATTCGCGGTTGAATTTTTGACAGTAAAAATTAAATGAACTTTTCGTTGCTTTAAATTACATTTTTATTTACTTTAACATAAAGAAGAATTTAACTCAATCAACGGACAATATTAACTGCAACTGAAAATCCGTATTAATATGCACTTAGTTTTTTGAATAACTGTTAGAATCAGTTAAAAATAAATTTGCTTGGAATTTTAAATGTTTATTTATTTAAAAATGACTGAACGGAATATTTCTTAAATAAACTACAGTCCGTTACTGTAATAATATTGTGAGTGTATGCACTAGTATTTTTATATAAGAATGCTAACCCCGTTAGCATTAGTACTTCTTGTTCTAGCAATTGTAAAGGGTCCGCCATCTAACGATTTTGTCTTTCAACTAGTGCTTATTTCGTGAATGGTAACACTTAGCTCATGTCTGATTTAACAGATAATTAGTTTTATCCTTCCGCTGAACGAATATGGTTGTGTATACGCATGAACAACGCTGAGAAATATTGCGACATCACTTTGAAAATCATGGCAATGTTGCAGAATGTGTGCGAAAATTGCGTACTGATTTTTTAAGAAGAGAAGCACCGTCAGCTCCTTATTTTCGTTATCTTGTGAAAAAAGTGAAAGAAACTCGCATCCTCATCGATAAACCAAAGCGTGAAAAGCCAAAAACAGTATGTACACCCGAGAATATTGCTGCTGTGGCAGAAAGTGTGCGTAAAGCGCCATCAACATCAATTCACCATCGTTCTCAACAATTGAACATTTCGGAGACATCATTGAGACGAATTTTGCATAAAGACCTTGGTATGACGCCATACAAAGTCCAATTGGTCCAGGAGTTGAAGCCAACTGACCATCCAATGCGTTTTCGCTTCGCTAAGTGGGCCTGCGATCGACTTACAGAAGATGCCGAGTTTGCCAAAAAAAAAAATCATGTTTTCAGATGAAGCTCATTTTGATCTTGGCGGGTATGTAAACAGGCAAAATTGTCGCATTTGGGGCACAGAAAACCCGCACGCATACCTTTAAAAGCCGATGCCCGAAACGAGTCACTGTTTGGAGCGGATTTTGGTCCAGAGGCATAATTATGCCATTTTGATTCGAAAATGAGCTAGGAGTAGCCGTTTCAGTCAATGGCGATCGTTATCGGGCCATGTTGAACGAATTTTTGTTCACAAAAATTTAAGAGAAGGATATTGGCAAAATTGGTTTCAACAGAACGGCGCTGCGTGCCACACAGCCGAAGCTACACTCGATGTTTTGCGCCCTGTTTTTGAAGATCGCATTATCAGCCGCAGAGCTGATGTCGTTTGGCCACCTCAGAGCTGCGATTTGACACCGTTGGATTATTATTTGTGGGGTGCCGTCAAAGATAAGTGCTACAAAGATAAACAAAGACAATTGACGCTTTAAGGACAGTATTCGTGAAGCCATTAGTGAAAAACAGCTGCACACAATCGATAATGTGCTTAAAAATTGGACCGATCGTGTAGGCTACTGCATTTCAAATAAAAAAAGAAAATATTCAGTAGTTTTTTTATAGCATTTTCAAAAAAAAAAAGTTATTTGGCGGACCCGTTACTAGTGGCATTTAAACAATTAACTCTTAATCTTCTGCAGGGTACTTTGTACAGATAAATTTGTAAAATTCTTCATGGTTGCATTTTAAAAAGTGAGTTTTTGCTACATCGGTTAATCGACAGTAATCAACCGGTTTAATCGTTAATCGAAAAAAGCCAATTTTAAATTAACCGATCAGTTAATCGGGTAGTAATTAATCGGTTAACCGATTAACGGTTAACCGTATGAATACCCTGATATTAATACAAAGTGTAATAGTATTAAGAGGCCTTAGGCACCGGCCATATTGTTCGCGATGCTCTACAATATATTATATTTCTCCATGTCCGATTTGACCCGTTTATAACCCTATTGGACCCTCAGTATCCTCTATTTCCGAGCCCTGTCCCGCCAAATTATCGGTCATTTTATTATCGGTGATGTTGGAATCACATACAAAACATATTCCAGGGGTTCCGGGCCTCCCGCCCAAAATTTTTTATTCATTTGCTTGTCTAATTCTCCCATTAAACTAATACTTCTTACTGGCAAGTATGCTTTAAATAATTAACAGCCAATTTCAACAAGCCGCGGATAGATTCAAAATTTGCACAATTAGGCCGAGGCCACGCAATGAGCGGCAAAGCTGCGAGTTTGAGCGGCAAGTGACTTATTACTGAGCGTCATTTCTGAGCGGTTAGTTGTTAAAATGCCATTGTCAAGAAAGGTTTGTTTAATGTAATTACGCGAAAATCGTATTCGTATTTATAAGAATTAAAATTTGGTAATATGCCATGCCATGAAATTGTTATTATAACTTTTTGTTTTTTTTTCGGAGCGGTGAAAATAAACATGGCAAAAGTGATTGTGGAATTTTTGCTATGTTTTATACCATTTCACCATTCAGGATAAAGGAGAAAATCAATCAACCTTATTTAATAACATATTTTTTAACAGCTTGATGCCCTTAATCAGCAGTGGTGTACGAAGGTAAAATAAGATCCAATGAAATAACACCCAAAAAATGAAATAAGACGTAAATTTTGTATGTTTTCTGGAATCCAATAATTTTCTTGTAATTCAAATATTTATTTTCTTGAAATTCAATTATTTGTTTTAATTATATACATATTAGAGAAAAGCGCGTATTGTTTTTCCAACAATTTGGCGAAAAAATGGACAGCTTATTTCCTCCTCATTGTTGGAAACACACGCGATTTACAACTTTTAACGGAACACCTATAAAACACCGTATTTTAATAAATTTTTATAAATTTTTATAAATATAGAAGTTTACTATTTTTACGACGTCCACAAATAATTTCGTATTCCATATTTTTATTGATCTTAACACTTTAGGACTTTACAAAAGAATGAAAATTACTTACTTACTGTTAAAATATTTCAAGCAAATCTTAACTGTAAGAAATTACAATTTAGAGCTTTAAAAATCCTAAAAATGCTTAAAATTATGAAAATGAAATAAAACCCAAAAAATTAAATAGAGCCCCAAAAAAATTTTATGAGAAATAAAATAAAATTAAATAATTTGAGGATTACTTTTTTTTTGGGCATTATTTCATAATGGAATTACCCCAAATTTAAATATGAAATAAAACCCAAAAAAACGAAATTAGGCCCAATTTTCAAATTTTGCAATTTTATTGGGGCTTATTTAATTTTTCTAATTAGGCGTTATTTCATCAGGTGTTATTTCGTGTCGCTTTTAAAGTCGATTAAGCGATTTTTGTGCTAAATTTTTTCTAGTTCTCCTAGGCACTTTTGGACCGAATTCCAGCAGAATCGATTCAATAGGAAGAGAGTTGTACACGCAAATGTAGAACAAACTGATTGTCATTAAATTTCAACAAATTTGTTTTATATGTCACCAAATTTCGTGAAGGTCGGATAAAAGCGTAACGAACAAGACTCAAAATGACACCACTAGGTTTTGTAAAGATTAATTTATTTTATGACTCATACAAAACACACTCTCGGAAAGTACTTTACTACGACCTTAACGGCAAAACTTAATATTTTTTTCTTTAAATTTAGTCCACTACAGTTTGCTAAGATAAGAAAAAAAAATTTTGTAATCATTCGTTTCATATTTCATTCAATTTCATTCTCAAAATTCAGTCTAAAAAGCTGCAGCAAATTTCAATATTGTGGGTAAATTTAGTTGAATTAAACAACCATCCACTTAAAATACACTGCAGTCGTCAGGAAGCCTTTATAAGCTTATAATATTTTGATCCTCAAGGTAAACCCCTGGATCCGTGCCCCTCATCCTCAAACCATCAGTTAAAATAGATAATCACGCATACAATCTTAACTTAAAAAAATTAAAATACAAGACAGAAATATTGTTGGCATTTATTTTTTAAATGTGGTTGCCGGTATATGTCCGCCGCGGCTACGAGTTACATGGTCTAATCGATCCGTCTAATAAATCTGACCGTATGGTATCAATGGTGGCTTCCTTACAGGATGGGACATACCTCATTTTACAGATAATTAGGCCCACTTTTGTAATCCATTTCGATTTTTGAGAAAAAAAACCTCTGGGCTATTTTTAAAGAATTTTTGAAGTTCTCAGATGTACTAGTACTGCGGTTTTTTTCTCAAAAATCGAAATGGATTACAAAAGTGGGCCTAATTATCTTTAAAATGAGTTATGCCCCATCCTGTAAGGTCTTCCAGTTTGTCCACAATTTCCAAATATCCCTCAGAGAATCAGTACTAGTATATCTGAGAATTTCAAAAATTCTTTAAAAATAGCCCAGAGGTTTTTTTCTCAAAAATCGAAATGGATTACAAAAGTTGGCCTAATTCTTTAAAATGAGGAATGTCCCATCCTGTAAGGTTTCCAAGTTTGTCCACAATTTCCAAAAATCCCTCAGATAATCTGCATTTTTGATAAAATTTTTAATTTCTTTTAAATTTCACTAAATATGTAACAAATACGAAGATATTTAATAATTTGATATTTTAAATATGTCACAAATACGAAAACATATTTAATAATTGGTCATAAATATTTAAACATATTTGTAAAATTGTCCCAAATACGAAAAACATATTTAAAATATGTAAAGACGTAAGATGTTACGTCGAAACATATTTAGTTCGACATATTTATCTTCACCCACATTGTGGTTTTTGTATTGTTTAAATTGTAGTTGTATTGCTGCCCGTATATCATAAACACGCCTTGAACTAAAGCCCTGTTGTCAAGGCGAATTGACTTTCAGGTGGCGTTGAAAACACAGCTGTGCTACTTTTTTTTCTTAATTAGAGAGAGAAACGTCAAAAGTTACTTGAGTTTTTGACATATCGGCCAACGAAAGCAACAAAAAAATACATTGTTGTGTTTTTGGTGTTGTTACTTGTTGTAGTGCCGACACCACCGTTAACATGAATTCGACTTGCCTGTTGTTTTTTTTTTGTTGCAGTAATTGTAGGATTTCCGCCACCTGTTAAATAATTTTGACTTAGTTTTTAGCAGGGAAACCGGAAATATGCTCTTAACAAATGTGTTTCATTTGAATTTAATTTACATATTAAAAAATACACAATAAAACACAAAAATGGCTTTAAAATAGTTGCATAAAGTAAACAAGTAAAATAGTGTATTCGGTTGAACCTGACCGATTGATACATGATACCATACACCACAATATTAACAGATTTATTTTCGAATTTTAGCTATATTGGAACATAGTTAGACGGTTTATGGGCACAAAGACTCTATTTCGGGATACGTGAAGTTATAGACCGACTCTTACCATTCATATAGGATTCGTCCTTATGGCAAAAAAAACGTACATATGTACTAAGATTTGTCAAATTATCTCGAAAATTCCGATATGTGCTTTGTTATTTATTTCTTATTATAATCCCGCAAAGGTCTACGCTTGTCTGCAGGAGACCAGAGTCTCTGGCGGGAATCGAACCCGCAACCCCTGCACTGACGGACTAGTTCACTACCAACTAGTCTACCGGGACACCAGTGCACAATGTTAACGTAAACAACCGGCCGAACACCCCGATATAGTTAGATTGATTTAGAAAGTGGTTCCGGTTCGATCGATGTACTAAAAGATGGGTCATCAAAAATGCTTATAATTGCTTTTTCCTAATGTTTTGCTTATGTATAAAATTTAAAAAGTCGGGCTAACATTAATCTTTAATAAAAACTTGCTTTACTTAACATATCGCTTGTTCAATAGTGTCATGATTTAAAACTAAATTTTTCAGTACAACCGTAAAAAAGTTTTGATTAAAAATTAAAATGTCAAAAATGTCGTTCTAACTCAAAATAGATCGTTTATTCTGAAAAAACCAACAATCTTAACCTTATGACGACCCTTGAAAACTGGGATTTAAAAAACGCGTAAAAAAGAAGAATAACGGGATATTCATGTGCCGGGACGAACGCCGGCTATTCGGAGAAATTTTTTCTGGATTTTAAAATTCGGGAGTTTCGAATCCGGGATTTTATGTTTCGGGTATCTGACCTCAACCCAAAAAAGTACATTTGTATGTTTGTTTAAAACTATTTTCTAAGAATTATTAAATACAAATTTTAAAATAAAATTGTTTATTATTTTTCGGCCCTTTTTGGATATAATATCTATTTTGTCTGGGAGTTCTTTCTTTGTTTTTGGGCCTTATTTTATTCCTTTTCGATGAAATGTTTTTGGGAGTTATACAATTAAGTTATTTCATTATGATATATCGCCTAAATGTTGGGATTTGCTTAATTTTTGATTGGGGAATTATTATTATTTTTTTTTTGGGACTTTATTTTTTTTCCAGTTCGGGACTTATTTAATTTATTTTGGGGTTTATTCCATTGGGAATTGTTGCACTGGGTCTTATTGCAACCGGGACTTATTTTGCGGTGTCATTCAAATCACTGAACATTTTTCAAATTCTTCATTGTAATGTCGCAGATTAATACTGAAGAGAAATAGTGAAAGAGCGGGTATGTAATATACTCTCAAAAATTAACACGGGAATGAAATATATACACAGCAATGACAGTGGGAAAAAACATACACACATTCTTAATTTTTTTAATGTGAGTTTGGGATACTTATGTACGAATTATTTTGTATGCTTTTTTTAGGCAAGAATTTTTACTGTATTCAAAGGGTTTAAAACTGTATTTAGTGTATTTCTTTGAATTTTTTTACTCTAGCAAAAATATTTAAAATGTGCAAAAACAGTACCGCATAGCATTTGCACATAAAAATATGTGAAAATCGGTAAATATGTATAAGTAGATAGAAAGGAAATTAAATTAAAAAAAAAAGAAAAGAAAATTTATAGCTCCTAACATACTTTTCACAATACCCTTGATCAATGGTTTTTGCAAAATTAGCAAGATTCTTTTTTTTTTTGCAAAATTAGCAATAATAAGGTTTTTTTTTTTTTGCAAAAATTAGCATATTGTTTTATTAAGCAAAGAATTTGTTAACAAAAATATTTTTTTTAAATTTTTTTTATTTATGGCATTTCTTTTTACTTAAAAAAGAAATATCTATCTCGGCCTGATATTTACATTTACATGTACATATTTTCATTTCGCACGATTCCTTACTGGAAATGCCTTTGCACTTGAAATGTTTCAGTACGTTTTTGTATTTTATAATAAATTCTATTTAGTATATACTTAATTTCCATTCTGACAAACTGCCATAATGCATTTCTTCCTCTTTCATCTTTTGGCACACACAACTGTTTATAAGCCTTTTTTAATATTTTGCCAAAAGATATTTAAAAGTCATTAACACGTGTAGAAAAATAGTCACAAGAGTTCTTCAATGTCATTGAATACACGTGATCATTTTTATACCGTTTCCCTCCTAGCAATAGAACTTGAACTTTTGGTAAATACTAACCACATACATACGTACATACATAAATACATATGTTAGTATATGAACCATATAATAAAACGTGTACCAGTGGTATAGCGAACTCTGTACGTGTATATTCGCAAGCTCTAACAGAACTACCGCTAGTTTCAACACAATCTACCTCACATGCTTTTAGGTGGCGGATTTAACACGGTGACGTCATTGGAAGTGACAAATAACCCCTCTCTGCATTTCCTTTACCTACCATAAGGGTCAGCACTCCTTATTCCTACAAATAGTACTACTAAAATTAATCATTAAAATTGTTTTTGTTTTAGTAACGGTATCATTTTAGCATACACATTTTTTGTCTTATCGCTATAGAATTAGCTAGCGAAACGTGGATACATATTTTAACATGTCAACACTAGAGAAGAGTAGTACAAATTGAGTAAAAGTTTTAATATTTCGCATGTCATTGGTAGCGATTGTTCCTTTTTATACCACTGGGATTCTACAAGTTCTTATGGTGGTTGGTACTTGTAAACGATATCAGCAAAAACAACATTTTCGCTTTCTATTATTAGTTTTTTTTTTGCAACTTGTTGGTTTTTTTTAAGATTTAACACACTATAATTAACAACAGTAACAACAACACTTGAAACAAAAACTTAAAAGCGACAACACATTTTAAGAAGTCAAACAATGTTGTCATAGAAAGGAAACCGGAATCCATTTCCAACTACACTTATTTTCATTTGTTGTTGTATTGGAATAGTTACAACAAATATATACATATACATATATATTTTTTTTGTAAACAATATTAATTGTTATGAATTCTTTTGAATGTAATAGACAACACCCACAACAATGTCAACCTGAATCGCCATAAGTAGAGCAGACATGAAAGTAAACATTTTTGTGAAAAGAATGCAAATAAAATTTAAGAAATTAAATCTTAATTACTATTGGAACTTCTTGAAAAAAGCAAATTATCTCAAAAAGAAAACTTTTCACAAAAGTTTCTTTAAAAACCTTTATGGGACAAAAAGTTGTCCATATAAAAAACTGTTGTCCCAAGAAGTTTTCTAAGAAATATTATACTGCCCTCCCAAAAATATTTCTTAAAAAATAAAAAGTTTTCTTTAAAAAAGTTCTATAACTCTAAAATATTCCAACAGGGTTTCTTTACTACCTCCATCGAATTAAACTGAGTAACATTTTTTTTAAACAGATCTCGGGTATGCATCTTGTTCTAAAATTTAAATGCTTTTACGGTAACCGTTCTGCAGATATACAGAAATTGGAGGTATATTCGTATAGGAGGTGCCATGCATACTTTTTCCTTTTGAACCTATTTTTTGAAAGATGTTGTGTATTATTATCTGAGCTATTTGTACAAAATTGGAATAATTTCACTGTTACAGTACTCCAAATATGTAGAAATATTTATTGTCATTGTATGGGAGGTGCCACGCCCACTTGAAAATTAAAAAATATTAATAGCCTGTGTTAAGCTCCGGATAAAAAGAAAATTACTGTGAAAATTTCAGGAAAATCAGTTCAGTTTGTTCGGAGTCTATGGGGAACAAACAAACATACGCTTTTTAATTTATATATCATTTATTGCAACATCCTTTATTTTGAGAGGTGTAGTTTACCGTAAGCTTGAATGCCTTTGTCTTCAGATATTGGTTATTTTATATTTTCGTTCTATGGGGCACTGCTCTTCCTCCGTCTACCCCGCCCATTTTTATTTTAAAGTTTATAGTTTATCTTAATAGAGGGTTTAACCACGTTTGAAGGTTCTAGCTTTAATAGTTCTTCAGTTACGCGATATTTAATGTATGCATTCTATGGGGGGTATTGCTCCACCTGCGTTTACCACATTGATTTTTATTTTTAAGAGAGTCACTCCTACCAAGTTCGAAAATTCTCACTGTAACAGTTCTTAAGATATGCGATACTCATAATTGGCATCCTATGATGGGACGACTAGCCCTGTTGCTATCTTATTTCAATTTCAGGGCTCAGAAAATCCTACTGCAAATAGTTAAAGAAAGTGGGGGCAGCTGCTCTTAAGATATGCGATACTTAATAATGGCATCCTATTGAAGGTACCACCTTCCCTGCCACTTTCGAAAAAATTGGTAGTCTATTTCATTTTTGGGGCTCACGTGGTGTTGCTATCAGGAAAATCAGTTCGGTAGTTAAGGAGTCTATAAGACAACGAACAAACAGACAAACATTTTTCATTTTTATATACATGGATTTAAGAGGTCAGACAGTGAATTTTCCTATTCTACTTAGAAATACATATTAACAAAAAACAAGTTAGAGTGTTTAATTCGCTGAGTCGAATCTTTGATACCCTCCACCGACACTTCAACAATTTCAGGAGTGCGCTTTATATGGGATCTATGGTAAATAATGGACCGATGTTAACGAAATTAATCAGAGTGATTTTTAGTCTTTTAAAACTGTGACAAATAGAATTTTATTTCAACAGCATTATTCGTTACGGGAAGGCTTTACATGGGGCCCAAGGTAAACTATGGACCGATCTTCACTAAATTTGGCAATGTGATTTCTAGTCATATGGAACTATTGCGGACCAAATTTCATTGCAATAGCGTTATTCGTTACGGTTTTACGCGTACTAAAGTGTTTTTAGAGAGTGGGTTTTATATGGCGTCTTTGGTAAATTACGCACCGATCTTCACGAAAAATTGTGGCATGGTTTCTGGGCATAAAGAACAAATTTGTTCAAAATCTTATATCAATATGTGCATCCTACCACTATTTATATTGGTTTTTGTAACAAAATTTTAAATTTTTTAGGGTGGTGGTTTCACATTTGGATTCAACACTATTATTGTACTGAAACGATTTTGCTTAGGATAACTAAAAACAATTTGACACCATTATTGTTCGTTTCTTTTGAGTTTTTCGAAAATGAGCGTGTTTTCAACAAACCGACAGACGGCAAGATGGACAGACAGACGGACAGGGTTAAATCGACTTAAAACTTCTCAAGTACCCAGAATATATATACTTTATGGGACCTTAATCTTATTTCGTATCAACTCAACTGCGTAGGAAATATATTTTGAAGAATGTGAGCAACGCAAATGTAGGAAATGACAAGTGCATGGGATTCGGGCAATAATAACGGACATACAGATATATTTACACATCCATTCAAAGGGTAAAATATCTGTTGAATCGTCAATTTTGTTTACTAAAATTGGAAGTAATTTTACTTTTTCAAATATGAAAAGAAAACTACAAAAAATTTCCCTAAAAAAATCCCCAATTTTATCCCCAAACGAAAACAAAATTGCTCCTTATTTGAAGGTGGAATCACAAATCTGGCAGCTCTGGTGGTGGGGGCTATATTGTCGACCGACTGCGTATGATAAATTTTAATCAGCTCAAAATTAATGTTCCTCAAAGCGACACTCATACGTCATGTAGCACGCGAGTAAAAATTAAACACAAATGAACATAGAATTTAAAGTATTTAGTAATATGTAATTACAAAATAAAAAAAAATTAATTCTCCCATGAGCATTTAATAAAAAGTTTTATTTGTGTTCTACATTCATTTATATTTTCTGTATTAACATTAAAACTTTTGAATAGAAAAAAAGGAAAAAATCCTTAATATTAGGATTTCTCGATTAATGTTTTTTTGTATGTATGTATGGATTTTTCTCTTGTTCCATTTAATTTTTTAACCGGCAAGGTCACATAGAGAAGATGAAAGTATTTACCATACCAAACATTCCTTTGCTTTTACTTAGACATTCTGACTGGGAGCCAAACAAGTGAGAGGGAGTAGAGACACAAACAAACAGTACAAATAGAAGAAGTAATTTAAAAACTAAATAGAAATAATTTTATTTTATTCCAGATAGCGTGACAATAATAGTTGTACTTTTCATTATTTAATATTCATAGCTGTGAGCAAAAAAATTTAGACAATAAAAAATTGTTAATGACAAAAATATTCGTTAAAACATAACAAATTAAACGTGATCGCTTTAGCTTAAAGAACAAATATTATAAAATTTCTATTAAAAAAATCACTTGCCCAAAACTTTTTTTAAAGAAAATCTTTTGGTCAAAATTAATTTTAACAGAAGTTGTTTCCCAGACAAAAATCTATAGTCGTCCATTCCAACTTGTAATGGTAAAACATAACTAAAATATGTTTAGCACTAATAATAACATGGTTGGTTTTCAACAATAATATGGTTAAATTAAACATAATATGTTTACAATTTTCTTTTAAAATAGTTGGAGGTGGCCATATTTAAACATGTTTTTTTTGCATGTATAGCAAATTAAACAGATAATAGCCTTACGCAAATTCGTTTCTATAGAAAATCTGCTGTCTTAAATTATTTTGATAGAAAATCTGATTTTCTAACTCATTTTTTGTTGTCCAAAAACTTGTTCTATATAAAAATAAATTTATTGTCTCAAAAATGTTTTTTTATAATAGAAAATCTCAAGATAATTTTAATAGAAAACCAACTGCAACTTTTTTCTAAATGGGTGTTTCCAAAGTAACGGTCGTTACCGATTTTCGGAAATTTTTTAAAATAAAATTCCAACCTACCCAAATATGGCACGAGGTTTGCTCCATTTAGGACTTACGAAAGTTCAAGCAACGGCAGCAAGCGAAAGAATTCATAAAAAATGTAATTTAAATACTTTATTTAATCATTCAAAAAGTAACGGTCGTTACTTTATAAATGTGCTGTTTTCAAATGTCGGAAACAAACATCATGTATTGTAAAATTTTGCGCAGGATATGTCAAGTAAAATATCTGATTAAATTCTTTGAAATGTTTTGTTTAAGAAATGGATTTATTTTCAAACCAAAGAAATTAATTACCAAAAAAGTAACGGTCGTTACATTTTAAAAAGTTAACACTTTTTTGTTTTTGAATTCATTTATTATGGGTAACTCAAAATTGCATATTTTTGTTAGTTTAAAGAAAATTAAAATTAATCTTTCGTAAAATGACAGATACATTTATTTTTTATAATATTTGCGGAAAAATAAATTCAAAATAATAATTTCATTTTTGAGCTAGGGGGGGATAATTTTCTGTGGAAATATCCAAATGTGAACAACTTGAAATTAACCAAATTGTATAAAAAAAATTTCTGATACCACTTATATCGATTTAACGTCACAAACAATTAACTTTGTAACTTAAATTAATTATAAACATTTGCACGTTTTCTTGATTGTTTGACTACTCTGCGCCAAATGAAAAAGACCGATATCGAATTTACAAACTAACCTCTAATTAACACAAGTATGCATTACTTTTTGTCTTCGTTTCTCCCATTTTAGCCGCATCGCTCTATTTACTCGTCTTGGGTATATAAAATAGAAATCGAAAATGCTGATTAATGCAAGTGAACAAACAATAGAATTTTGCTCAGATAACAAATAAAATATTACAGAAACAAATGCGAGAAGAAAAAGCTTTTAAGATATACCACAAATTTAAGTAAAAGTTAAATAGATTTGCTATTTTTAATGGAATTGTAATTTATAATTATAAATTCTTGCGAACGCTGTGTAGTATTATAAGATTAAAACACTAAATACACATTAAATTAAATTTTCTATTTCCAAAAAGTTTTCATAAAGGAAACCTTTTGTCCCAAATATTTTCTTATGGAAAAACTGTTGTTCCAAATATTTACTAAAAGAAAAATAACAGTCCCAAAAGTTTTTTTATAGAAAAACGCTTTCAAAAGTTTAAAAAAAAATTTTGCTCTAAAAGTGAAACATTTGTCCCAAAAGTTTTCTTATAAAAAAGTGTTGCCTTAAAAGTTTTCTTTTAGAAAAACTATGGTTCCAAATATTTTCTTAGCCAAAAAAATTGTGAATAAAAAATGTTTTCTATAAAGTAGCGGTTGTCCCATTTTCTATTGAAAACTGTTTCTCTAAAAATTGTTATTTAAAAATATAACATCTGCTGCTGTACCAAAATTTTTATTTTTATTGAAAACAAGCAATTGAAAATTTTACATTAATACTGACACTAACACAAGATTTTTTCGATTTAAAGCGATTTTCAGAAGTAGATCGTTAAAGGTCTTATACCTACATAATTAATTCTTAACCTAAGTGCAGGTTCACTCACACTCTTCAAGTTTTAGTCGTCAAGTCTTGAGTTTTTAGGAGAGAGTGGAAAAGAAATGGTATACCTGCATTAAGCAGTTTTTCGAAGCATTGAGCAGTTTTTTTTGTAAACTGTGCAGATTTTGCAGTTTTTAAATTAACATTTTTTTACTTTCAATTTTGTTATATTATTTTTTACCTTACTTGCTTAACACATACTTGTAAAACAAACAAACCACACAAACAGCTTGGGAAACACGCACGTTCCGTTTACAAATTAACGATAATTTTTCAATAAATTCCAATAGAAAACTTTTATCCACTTACAGTTTTTACTAAAATAATTAAATTTAAACTAGCTAGCGCAAACAGTTTGGAAAATATTTAACATTTCGATTATTCTACAAACATGTTTTAATCGCTTGTCAAATGTATAAATTCACCGTTATTCTTATTTATTTGACTTTTAAGTCAAACGTGCCGACTATTGGTGGATGCCGACTTTAGGAGCATTAAAGTTCATAATAGTTTGACATCGGGATGCGGCTGGACTTAACAGCTAGTATGTTACACTCAAGTTATTTTATTAAAAATAATCTATGAAAAATATATGAACACAAACCTTTTGTTTTCACAAAAATTTTTGTTAAAAAAAAACAAAAAACTCGTCATTATGAGCAACATTTGTCTGTGACTGTATTTAAAATTAATTTTCCCCTTCCTTTTTATTGTTTCTGTGTTTTCTCATTATCATAAAGACAAGTAATGAATCCACTCACAATACCAGCAATCACACGCAAACAATTTACAGCAAATGAAAGAAAAACAAAAACAAATTTATTAAAATAAATCAAAAACATTTTTTGTTTTTTTTTATAAATTTGCATAGAAAATGTAAACAACAATTTAGCAAGTGCAAAAAGAAAAATAACAAACAAACAACAAAGAAGCAGAGCTTTTTATTTCTAGCAAAAACAAATTTTGTTTACATTTAATCAGATGATGATGTTTAAGAAGGAGATAATGAAGAACAGGAAGTAATCACTTTTATTTAATGTAAACAGAACTAAGAATTCCACTTTGAATTGAATTTATATAATTTTTTCTGATTTTGTACAAATTTAAATTTATTTATTTTTAATAGGTATTTCTTAAAAAATTTTTGATGAAAACAAAACCATTCCATATAAATACATACATACATACATATTTACATATTCTGTTGTAAACAATATTATCTGTAATTGTATAATGAAAATATTTATTTACTCGTTTCAGTTTTGTTAAAATAATTATTTATTAAAAAAAGCTTTTTAAAATATATTTTTTTTCATTTTGCGAGAGAAAGAACAGAGGTGTAGTTGGATAAGGGATTTAGAAGGCAACTAAGTTTGTTAATAAGCTAAATTGCAGCATGTGGACTGACAGTGCACCTTTTGGTGCGGTTTACACGCAGGTTGCATTACCGGATTCAAAAATGAAGTCGGCTTCCGTTACGGTAAATTAAGATCATTACCGTGCCATCATGATAGGTTGATATCGAGGACTTTAAAGTCCATTCCATTTGACACCTCTCGATTATTTCCTGTGGTGTTACGAGAAGTCACTTTGTAAGTGCTGAAAAACCAGAAACATTTTACGCCTTGAAGACCAGCATTGTATATATTTTTCGTGAAAAAAGGCCATCAATGCTCGAAAAAGTGGCTCCAAGTTTTACGCCAAGAATCCGCTACGTCAAGATCAGCACGGTGTCCAAAATCATTTTAAAATGTTTTGATTAAATAGTTATCATTGTGGTTATTTTATTGAACAGTTTACAATTTTTTTAAACCAAATTTTCATATTTTAATCATTAAATTGAATTTTCATTAAATTATTTTTATTAAGAACGGTATTTTACAACATGAAATTAATTAAAATTTATTACCACAGTACTAATTGTTGTGAACAGCTAACTGCCCGTCTATACCAGAGATCAAAATTGCGACATATATTGAAGTAAAAGACAAAATTATGTTATCTTTAATGTAGACAGCACTTTTTTGTACATACATATGTATTCATTGATGGCAATTTATGTTGCAATAACTGCTAGTCCATTTTTATTGACAATTATTGCTAACATAAAACGTCAAATTTGGTTGTCAATTGATAAAAAAGAAGCAAAAAAAAGAAGCAAATTTTGTGGGAAAGGAACTAAGTTTTTGAAATGGTATAAAATTATAATTGAAGTAAAAGAAATAAATTAAAGAATTAAATAAACACTAAAATATAATTGCAAAAATTATTTTTATTAGAATAATTTTTTTCTTATTCGATCTTTATTACTTTAAATTATGTTAATTTGTTTAAGCTTGAGTTCTTTTTTATACAAAAATGTTAATTTTATTTTAACAAAAATAAATATATTAATAAAAATAACACTATGCGACAGTCAAAATCGGGATGGGTTCAAACTACCGGGGAAAGTTATATCGGTAAAAAAGAAGTTATATGTGTCCCGGCGTTTCGCTGGGTCACGTCTAGGAATTTGAAAAATGGGCTAAAAAACATCAACATTTCTATAAAAAAGTTTTAGGGCTGCCATACGTCCTATGGATATGACTTATATACCAAAATATCGGAAGTTTTTGTAGAACATATTTTATAAAAAACTCGGAAAAATCGGTTCAAATACAAAAAATTTATGATTAAAATTAAATTTTTTTTTTAAATACCCACTTTCGGGAACCATATATCTCCTCGAGTCCAAGCTTTATAACTCAAGTAAATGGTAAATTTCTTCTTAAACACGTCGGTATATAAATCTGTCAAATCGGTTAAAAATGGCTGAGTTATAACCGAAATACTGAATCCCCAAAAATTACTCTTTTTATACCCTTCAGCGAAGGTAAAAAAAAATTTAATTTTGGTCATAACTTTTTTGTATCTGAACCGATTTTTCCGAGTTTTTTATAAAATATGTTCTACTATAAATTTCCGATATTTTGGTATATACCTAAGTCATATCTATAGAACGTATGGCAGCCCTAAAAACCGATAAATCTCTATTCCTAGACGTGACCAAGCGAAACGCCGGGACACGTATAACTTCTTTTTTACCGATATAACTTTCCCCGGTAGTTTAAACCCTTCCCGATCACTGAGCCACACCATTTGTCGCACAGTGTAATTTTTGCAAGATAGCGTCAGTTTTTACACTGCACCTTCTTCTTTGATTGTTTTTTAAGTTATGAGTTAACATAAATACGTTTTCCCATGCCTTTAACATAACGACCCCTTTGCGCGAAATTATCGTATGTTACAAAAACCAAATTTTACAGGACTGCCATTTTTCTACTTTTCTCTGCTTTCGCTTGCAATATCAAAATGAAAATATACATTAAATTTTTGGAGCAACGAAGTGGAATTCGCCTACAATATTTTGTCAGGTGACGTCTCTTTGAATGTAGAACAAGATTGCATCAAAAGTTCAATTTCAAAAAAAATTTGCATATACATACGATAATTTCGCGCAAAGGGGTTGATAAGCTGAGCAGTAAGAAATATTACTCTGTTATTCTGACGATGTAAGAAGACCTAGGGTAAGGCACAAGCTCTATGTTTACATTTGTCCTTTGAGTTGTGCTAAAAAAGGTAAACGAGAAAAAGAAAGATAAAAACATGAAAACCGCAAAAATTATAAGCAGAATTAAGGAGGAACATGTTAATCAATGAAAATAGATAATCATTCAGAGCAAATTTCGATCAACCAATTAGAAAAACACCATTTGGTTAAAAAATTGATGTTTGACTACTAATTGCCAGCCATCGTCAATGGCGTTGAGTGTTAAACGCAAAGATTTCTTAAGAGATAGTGCCACATGTCAGATCAACCTGTCCGTGCACGTATGTAGGTTCAATTCCCCGTTCAGTCAAGAATGAAAAAGTATTAATAAATTTTATAAATATCAAGTTTTAAAGGAATTTTACTCAATTTTATAAACTTTAACCTGTTTTGATTGAATTATTTGTTAGTTTATTTTTACAGTTTTAAGTTCTATCGGACTTAAAAAAACACCCTCTACATTAAAGCTAACATTGCCATGTTAATAATCAATTAACATTACTCTGTAGCTTTTAAACATAATTAAAAAAAACAGTACAAATAAATTAAAATATTTAAGCATAAGCTCATGCTTTGTTTAAACTTTTTAAGCATTTTCTTTTGAAAATTAAAAAAATTAACGCCCCTGTTCAAAACCATTCATTAATAAATTTTTCATACAAACATACTAACATTTCAGCTAGAGAATTTTGCTGTGACGCTTTCATTCATTTCTAATGGGAAAAGAGCCTAAAGAAACAAAAACATATTGCCGCAACAGTTGCGGATCAAACGCGTCTACAACCAGACGTATTTTTCTTACTTGTGTAAAAGTAAATGATAAAGGTTTTAATTTTTCTCCGTCTGTGTTCAATTTTGCACGAATGTCATCATTTCAAAATTTTAAATAAAAATAAATAAATATCGAGTATTTAAGAAACATTACGCGGGTGCCGTTTATTATTCAAAAAAATTATTTTCATCAATTTTTTTCATTATTTTTGGAAATTATTTTCTACACAACCAAAAAAAAAAAAGAAAGAAAAGAAAAATTATTTTTGGCTAAAAAAAGTAATAACCCATAAAAATATTCAAGGTTTTAAGTCAAATTCAATGTTAAATATATGAGAAAATTATTATGAAAATAATATAATTTCGTGCTAAATTTAAAAAATAAATAAAGAATATAACTTGCATTTAAAAAATTTCAAATAATAGCTTTTAATAGTATAAACATTTTATAAGATTTTAAGAGTGTTCTTAAAAAAAGTCTGACATATTTTATTCTATTGCTGGTGAAATATTTATACAAACAACATGCCTGAGAAACTACGAGAGGTTGGTTTTTACAGTTTTATTTCTGATTTATATTTATGCTTACGAATACGCACCCTACAGCGGTTTTTATTTTAAATTTTCTTCTGTTTAAAAATATACAAATTTTAATTCAATTTTCAGACCTCAAGATAATTTTGATTATTACATTTCCTAGCCCATAATTGGTTAAAGTCAATATGCAATAACTTTATTTGAAAATCAATAAAACAAAGTCCTAAATATAATATTTTCAACACAAAATTTGACTTATTATTTACGGCAAAGAAATTTTATACAAATTCTATATCAATGTGCAGGAAATGATGTCTTGTTTTCACAATTTTCCAAAAGTACTTTTAAATTTTGTAAAAAAAAAAAAAAAAAATACGTGTGTTAACGTTTTGTACAGTGGGAGATTTCGTAAAAAAGTGGAAATAGTTATGGATTTTGTAAACGTTTAGTAGGGATAGAATAACATTCTAGGTTACAATATAGGACTTGTATTCGAGTTTAAGTTTTGAATTTGCCCAAAGTAGGGCACCTCGGGTGTTAAACTAGAGTTTGATAAGAACCGTAAAAATGTGAAACCGCGGTTTCGGTTTTAAGATGATTAAAACCGGTCGGTTTCGGTTCGGTTTTGATAATATTCAAGTTAAACTTCATACATAAACAAATATATTTTTTGTATGTAATACATTTTTTTTATTTGTTTCAATTCAGGCACTTAAGTGTATACCTGGGCCTGGCCAGCCATTTTTTGACTTTTATCCAGTTTTTTTTTTATTATATTATTAAGTATATTAGAACAAAACTTTATGTATTCCTCAATCAAAGTATTTTTTACAAGAAAATGAGGAAAAAGTGTAAAAACCGTGGGCGTCGCAACTGACAAAATGAAAATTATGTGCATATTGTATCCACCTGGGCCAAGCCAGGCCCTGCCCTATTTTATATGTATATACTGCAGAAAATTAAATCAAAATGAAACGTATCGAAAAGCATACGCAACACATAAGAATTCTTTTTTTTTGTTTTTTGGTAGAATTATTGTAATTCCCGACAACATGTTCCTGCTACAGCCATAAAACAAAACACTAGTGGTCCCAGCTAGACGCATGTGGTAGTTTGTGCCACACAAATTAGGTGTCTACTTAAGAGCTAAAAAGGTAACATTTGTTCTTCTTATGGTGTTTTCTTTGCTACAAAAAAATACCACATTTAAAAAGGTGCATGTATAAAATGTCTTGACGAACATGTAATACTGCAAACTTTTATGTGACGAGAACAAAACACAAAATTGGATCGCCCTGTTTTTAACAGCTGACACAAAGTTTGTTCTTCAATATATAAAAAAAATATGTACATAAATCAGAAAGTGTGCTCTTCAAAATATAAAAAAAAAATATGGGCATTTCTCTAATGTCGAATGCGACATTCGTACGCCTTAAAAGTGAAAAAAAACATATAGCAAAACATTAATTTTATTTTGACAAAAGGCAAAACTTATAGCTCTTGATTAGCTCTATAATTTGTGCTAAAAGTTGGTTTTGAGCAATTGTTCGTTTTCAAGAAAATTAAAAAAAACCAAGGCATATGCATGCGACAAAAACAGAAGTCGCTTTTACGGCAAACAGTTCAAACACTGATTTCAGCGAAACCTGATGAAATATTTTAATGCGACTAATTTTAAAATGTTATGCATTGATGTATCTTAATAATGCTTTTTATTTGATATAAAAATATTGTGTAGCTTATTTTTAATTCAATTTTAATCACTGTCGCACGCTACATGTTGCATGCGACATTTTGTTCCATCATACTTTTATGTTTACGTTTTTACTTTTTATGTATAAGACATCCGTAAGATGATTCTACTTTATTTTAAATACATTTAATATATATTTATTTTACGAACAAAAATTATAAGCTTAAAAAAAATATCTTCAATAAAGAAAAATACATATATAGAATAAAAACTAACTTAACTGAAAATAGTATTGCTAGTCTCAAATAAAGATTTTTTTAATGGAATAAGCTGTCCTTGCTGCTTGTAGTTATTGGCCATCGCAAATAAAGATATTATAGAAATTTTTTTTTTTGGATTTTATGCATTTTACACAAACGATATCGAACGCTACAAATTTAAAATAAGTACCAAGAGAAAAGCACTGATTATTTTCCAGCACAATTTTTGTTATTTAATTTGCAACAATAATATCTGTTTGTTACTAATATTTGATGCGCATTGTACAAATACCCTCGACGCACTGATAACAAATGTTCTTTTTCAATGTCGCACGCTACATCGAAATATAGGGTAAAGCAAAGAAAATAATTGCCGTAACTGGCTATCGCATCGTTCCGTTTGCATTTTTCTTATATTATTTGAATATAAACCGAGATTTAAAAAGCAATTGTCAATGCAATAATGTTTCCCATTAGGATCATTTAGCAAAACAAAACGGGCAATAGAAATGTTCAAAACAGAACTTTTGCACTTTTTCGACTTTGCATTTGAATATTTCAAAGTGTGTTATGATTTAATGTAAAATTTGTTTACATTATTAAAAGTTGATAGATTCCCTATAAAAATATGTTAAAACAACATACTTTTACAGACTTTGAATTTTTTGGCTGTGGTTGACATTTCTGGAGAAATGCCCATATACATAAACCCAAATTTGTTATTAGATTGATATTAAATAAATACATAAATGAACAAATTGAATGACGAAATTCAAATTTCTTTAGTTTTTTTTTTCATAAAATATGTAAACAAGAAAATTCCTTTGCCTGATTGCCTATTTATTAACACCAAGTTTTTACGATTTCTTGATTTGACGTTTTTTTTCAAAAACAATTTTATACACCGAATCCATTTAAATTTTAGATCACTGACAACCTACCATTAACAATGTAATGCTTTCTTTTGTAGACTATTAAAATCTAAAATTTTTACTGTCCTGATTTTAGGCGATTTTTCCCAACTTCGTCTGGTAACCCTAGATTATATATAAACATAAGCCACCTTTTTACAGGGAATTATCAACACTTTTGATTTATACAGGGCGTAAAGTGCCATGCCTTATGACATTCAAGGGTGAATTTTTTAGAATTAAACACGCTGCCTTTTTAGAGAGCATGACATTTTAAAGAAACGAACACCAAATTGCATTTTTTTAAATAAAATGTGACATTTTTTGTAGAAAAGAAAACACCAATAGTACCTTTTTTAATTTTAAGAATTTTGAAATACCTTGCCATTGTTACAGCATAAACAAGAAACTAAGTCTTAAAACTGATTCAAGTTTACCATATTGATCCTTTTGAACTGTAGTCTATTAAATATATATTGCTTTTTGAATGGTTATTATTATTTAGGCTCTAGGTCTTTTTTATGAAAAAACAAATTTTTATATTCATTTATCTTGTTATCTTCAATATGTCGCTTTAGTTAGCATCTTCAGGAAATTTTAATTTTACTTAATTTCTTATATGTGTGTATTTGCTGGAGGTAAAATTCGCCGTCCATTTCCATCCAGCATCACCGGTGTGACACATACATACAAACACATTTTTACTAATACTACCACAATGCTTGATGAGTATTTTGTTCAGTGTATTTGGGCCTTTAAACTTGTACATAAATAAGGGCTTACAAAGAACTTATGCAAGGCGAATTCATTCTATCAAAGCTACTTTTATCATTTTGTGTGTGTAATATTACTTCAAATGTGAAATTTGGGACACAGTCATGTGTAGCTTCCAATTGGCAACACTGATTTTAATGTGTATAAGAAATCCCCATGATGACCACACATTAAAATTAATAATAAAAGTCAACTAAATTCTTATCACACGTACATTTCTTAGAGAATAACTTTTATTTTTGCTCGAAAAAAAATAAATCAAGAAATACCTGTCGTTTATGAAAAAAGAAATAATTATTACGAAAATAGGAATAATTACTGCATTAAAATTTGTACTAATTTTTATAAATTTTAATGAAAAAGTTATAATCATTTGAAGTTAAAATCTTCAAAAAAGTCGCTATTTTGCCATTTTATAGTTAAAAAAGTATTTTATATTGAGGCATTCATTATTCGTAAAGCGGACATACAAAAAAATTTGTTTGCCCAAATTTCTTCATATTAAGGATAACAATAGTTATGGTAGATATGAAAGTGTGTGCCAAATATTTTAATGGTATTTATTTGTCGAGATATAGGGTGCTAAAGTGTTGCCAATTTTGAAAAATTGTTTTTGTAAATTATCGTTTCAACTCGAAAATCGCTTGATCTCTTTTTTAAGACAACAATTAAAAAAAAAAAAATAAAAAAAATTTTACAACCCAAACAATTTCGTGTCGCTGTACTTTAAATTCTCTCACCAATACAACTGTTAACTATTTTTGGCTACCCATGGTATAAACCCAGAATATGTACATATATGTACATTAACACTTTATGCAGCCAGACATATTTATTGTTATTAAAATTAAAACGAAATTAAAATGCTCTGCGACGTAACTCGGCAATTTTTAACACTAGAATTAACTTTAAAATAATGTCAGAGCAAAGTAGAACTTTATGGTTCTCTTAGTACTTTTCGATATAAAAATATTTAAACTTTTTGTTTTTAAATTTAATTTATAAAAATCACATGACAACAAATTAAACAACACAAAATTAATTCTTTAATTTATTTTAAACTAATTTTAACTAATTTTTGTAATTAAATGATAAATATAACAAAATTTTTTTGGTATGTAGTGCTTAATTAAAAAATGTAACAGACGACTACTGGTTTACGTTTTTTAAAAATAAATGTTTTTTCCAATAAACAAAAATATTATTATGTTTGTATACTGTATAAGTCTTTACGTAGACTTTCGGTATATTGTTCATCAATTGGTATATCCTTTTGGCGTTTTAAAGGCAAACGGTTTATTTATATACATACAGTGAGCGTCAAAAAAACCTTATGTACACCTTTAACTATTATATTTAAAACCTTATTTTCTAAATATATTTTAACAAATAGAATCTGGGAATTTATTACTCATGTTGAGTAACATTTATTATATGTATGTGACCTGCTCCACGAAAAGGGACCTCTGCGCCGAAAAATTTTTTTTTTACTTTTTGAATGATTCTTATAGGAAAAAAACGCTCTTTCAAATGCCGCAAATCACCTGTAAAGATGAAAATAATTAATGAAAAAATTTAAAAATTTGATATAAACAGATAATATGTATATGTAGGTATATAATATTTGAAATTTAAAAAAAGTTGAATATCAAAGGTACAAAATTACAAAAATATCAAAATTTTACTCTTTTTTACTCCTAACACGCTTTTCTGGTGGTTCTTCTGTATTTTGCTGCTTTTCGCCTTTGTCTGATTTTTTTTAGGAAGTTCTTCCAGTTTTTTTTTTTTTTTTGCTATTTTCATCTCCGATTTATTAACCATTGTAGCACGTTTCTTTATAGATTGTTAATCTCCGTCTTTGTTTCTGGTTTTCACATCAGCTTGAGCTTTATCACCTGCAGCTGCCTTCTTAGTGAGTAATAAATAAAAGATTCAATTCTATCGGCTTCAATCCAAAACATTGATAATTTGATAAGGAATAAAACAGCTCTAGTAATTTTGAAAACAAAATTAGCATAAACAAGTTTTTAACTGTTAGAAATAATTTTCATAGAGGCAAAACTGCATAGTGAACATCGTACAAAGTACCAGAAAGTCGAAATACATCGCCAGCTGATCAGGTTAAGGGAAGAGTTGCATAACCATGCGCAAAACGCGGAAAAACGAAGCGCTTTCTTTTAAACGCTTTTTTTTCAATAACTTCTTTTCGGCGTAGAGGTCCCTTTTCGTGGAGCAGGTCACATATTAATTTTCATATTATTCGAATGTGTATTCTTAGTGAAATTACAATCTTCAAAAGCTTTTATAGTCAATTAACCATTTTTGGTTTTTTGTTTGTAACATTTACTTCTTTTGCTTTTAATCAAAAGAGAATAACAAAATTCTAACAACAACAAAAAATCTTCATTCATGTTAAGAAAAACCTTTTAAATTTTGGAGCAAGAAAAATTCTTAATTTGACCAGCAATTTTTTTTTGTCAATACCGCAAAAATCGTGAAGAAAATTTAAAATTTTTTTTATCGTATTCAAATATAAAAATTATTTTTTCTCTGGGTGTACATTACACTGCATTTATACATGAAAGTTATTCTTCACTAACCTACATACACTTTTTGTACTTTCAGCCGATCGGTTCTTTCTAAAATTTTTTGTTGAAAATACGTATGTATACTCTTTTTGCAAGAAAGTACTTTCATGTGTGACCTCGGGTTTTCAGGTTAAGTCAATAAGTTTGTTTGAATTAAACGCAAATTTTTAGAATGTATGGTGCTTAGGGTGCTACAAAACATTTTTGTGCTGTTCTTCCACCGACGTTAAGGGAATGAATACTACTTGTGGGTACGTGCCGTTATACATGTGTTCATTCAATTCTTTCTTACTACACAAATTGGTAAGTTTTGCGAATAAATTCCGGCAGAGCTACTTTATAGATTTGTGTGTGCAATTAGGTACATAGTCATGTATAATTTCCTAATTCTTCACTGACAACACTGACTATGATGTAAATGCAATGCATCTGGTGAGTAGTGTTGTCTTGTCAAAACGGAGTCCTTTTCACTCTACTTGACTGTTTACGCGAAGTGGACTACCACAATACCCAACAAACTACACACATTCGTTTAAAAAAATTTAAAAATGAACCTTAAAAGTTCCGAAGAATTGTAGCCAATTGAAAAATATAGGGCTTCGGTCGATTAAAATTTTTTTTAGTAAAATAAACAAGTCTCCGAATTAAGAAAAATGGTGTTTTACTTTTTAATGTTACACTTCATATAAACCAAAACTAATAATAATAATTGAAATATTTTCTTACATTTTTCAAAACAATTGAACAAACAAATTAATTTTAAATTATTCTAAAACGTGTATGCTTTCTGGATATGAGATATTATATACATATGTACTACTAGAATATTCACGTTTTTATTTTTCTAGCTATTTTGTCGTTTTTATCTGTTTTTATTTATATTTATCTATTTTTAGTTAATAAGTAGAGAATAACAATTAAACACATTTTTAATGTGTAGTATGACTCAATTTGTTAAGAGGGGCTTTTTTTTTAACTAGTAAATGTTAAAAATTACACAATTACAGTAGAAAATAGCAAATAGTAGAAAAACAAACAGTCAGGCGTTAAATGCACTTGAAATGTTGTTTTTGCTTTAAGTCGTTTGTAGTAGATGAGGAAATCACATGTAAAAAAAAACAGAAATTACAAAACAAAATCGTAACGGGAGGGTATTAAAAGTACAAAACAAAATACAGAGAATAAGCACTCGTATCATAATGACTTTTAGACAAAGTCAAAGTTAATATAAAAAAGCTTTTTTTTATTATAATTTTGTTAATATGTATGTACATACATACATAGTAACATATCGTTGGACTCATCTAGAAAGGCCCTTACTCGATTTTTTTAAATTAAATTTTTTAATGATTCAAAAATTTAATGCAATATTATCAAAAATATAATCAACACAGTTTCTACTTTCTGCCTGTTTGTAGATGAGAAGCGCCAAACTCCTTTGTTTTATTTGTACTATGTATGTTCACACTTGAGATTTTAAACGCGTTTAAGCATCACATCAAAATCGAGGTGATTAACCATACATTGAAGTGATTTGTTTATCACTTCAAATTGACATGATCTCAACTAAATACTTCATTAAACGGATAGAATCGTCTGAACATACCTCGAACTCAGTATAATGTAGAATTGACCACCATGAACGTACCATGCACGTGTACAACCGACCACGTTTTCTTATTAATGTTTTAATTTTGTCCATAAATAATTCTTAAGTGTTCACAATTTCATCATGAGTATGTTTAAAATAATCTTCTGAAGACTTTATTAAAGTATTTTTAATACTTTAAAGAAATATAAATTTGTTTGGTCGAAAATGTGTGTACATCTTTCCGCTTTTTGAGTTGGTTTGACAGCGACTGTCTACGGTTAATGAATCAGGGTGTCCAAAAATTAAGGTATCATTTTAATTTTAATAAAAAAAAGAGTTTATTTTGAGATATTTAAAATATTTGTATTTAAGTTTAATGCAAATAGGTTCCGGTTGAAAATGGAAAATTATGTCAGTCAAGAGACCGACCAATCTTTTAACCAAATTCTCAATCACGTTTTTTAATGAACTGTTTTGTCAATGATATCTGCTCGATAATGTTGTTTTTAAACTCTTGAACTTTTGTGTCTAAAGGTGAATCTTGGTGGCCAATTATCTCCCTCTCTACAAAAAATAATAAGATTCATTGTTTGTCTTGCTGTGTGGCAAGTGACACCATTCTGCTGAAACCACATTTTCTCTAAGTCTATACATATAATAAATTTTCCGCCACACAAAGCATCAGATCATCTGCCTGTAGCGATTTACATACATACCTCAAATTTGGACACTCTTTATTTTCCATTCATAAGATTCAAATTTTTATTGAATTTTTCGAAATATTTTTTATTATTTACACTACGTGACAGTTTTTTGACCAAATGTATTTGACACCTAATCTTTATGTATGCCCGCTGAAGCCGAAAATGAAGTCAGAATGCTCAAAATTAGAACAGTTTTCGAAATATTCCATAATAATCGTTACTGGTGGTTTTTAAAAAGATGATATAACTTTAACAAAAGTATCTTCGAAAAAGTTCGACGGATTTTTTATTCCTTTATATTTATTCAAAGATAATGAAAATGCTAAAACAACCACAGGTCGTTCGTAATGTTATCTTAAGCGACAAGTAACGACCAATTTTAAGGTTTGATATTTTTTGCATTTATATTTAAAATAGTTTTAAATACAAAATTCCGTTCTTCACTATAGTAATAAGCACTTTAATGTAACTTCTCGCAGATAACGAGACTAGTCCATACATGCATGTAAAGAGTAGTTCATTAAGGAGTAGGAGTACTCCAAAAATACTCCAAATATATGGTTAAAAGGTGGTCTATTTAACATAACGATGTCATAGGAGTGGACCATATAACCCAGTTTTGCATTACAATGAATAGTCTTAAAACTACTCCATGTTCATACACACTCTATTGGACTAGTTTTGAAACTACTCCATATTATACTCCAGAGGATTAGTTTTAACTTCGTTTAAATATGAAAACATTTCGTTTAAAAATGAAGACATGACGTTTCACTGCCCTGAAAATAATAGGGCTAGCCCAAACACGAGTGTAAAATGTAGACCACAAGGGACTAGGACTAGTCCAAAAGTAGCCCAAACGTATGGAAAAAACATGGTCTATTAAACATTACGTTGTCCTAAGGCAGGACCATATAACCCAGCTTTGGATTACAAAGGAGTAGTTTTAAAACTACTCCATGGTATGCTCAAGAGGATTAGTTAGAAGACATGTCTCACTACAAACACTTTTTAACAATGACATGGTCCATACTCGCATTACATCGGACCAGTCCATGGAGTAGTCCTTTTGATCAAAATGGATTAGGTGGTCCAATATTATTTGCAGGGTACAAACTGTTTTTAGCAATGACATGGTCCATGTTTGCATAACATTGGACCAGTGCAGGGAGTAGTCCATTTCATCAAAATGGATCACGTAGTCCAATATTATCTACAGGGTTGGTGGTGGCCTCAATTTCACAACAACATTTTAACATCGTTATCGTACTCTAATTTTTTGATTTGCAGCTTTGAGCGAAATCTATTTATAAATGGGTCTGACGACAATAAAAGATTATGCATTACGTTTTAATTAGTGGCTACACGTCCACTTCTTCGCGAATGATGTAATTTATAGGCTCTATAGTCTTTATTCCTCGCTTCCTGAGCTTCCTCGGACAGCGCCTGATACAAATAAGCAAATAAAATGTAAAAAATAAAAATGCTTTTTTTGAAGAATGAAATATATAACAATTAACACCATTGACTAGTATGTATAATACATTATTGGGGTACTCACAAGGTGTGCTATCATGCTATATTGTAATAATGTTCAAACATTAAGAACTTTGCTTGGTATGTTTATTGTGCTGTCGTAATTAATCAGAAGAGACCTGCGCTGAGCGGCTGAGCCGAACCGCATTAGTTTTTGTAGCCGTCGCCGTTGAAGGTATAGTTTTATCCGGCTAACATCTGAATTGAACCCGCGGCTATCAATTTTTGCAACAAAACACTTGCGGCGTCAAATTAGATCGGCTTAGGACTCTGATGTTTAGTAAACAAACAAAATAAAATTTATTTGTGGTTTGCGTCTGAAAAATGGAAAATAGTCAGGAAAGATCTAATTCAATTTATTAATTTATGGATAAGATTTAAAAAATATTTTTATTTTTGGTAAATATTTATTTTTTATATTCATCTGACTTAAATTCAAAATAGTACACCAAATTATGAGGGGCTGTTCACAACAGTCGTATATTTTCATGTTATTATTTTAAGACTTATGACTTTATGACACCTTGTGAATCCCCCATATGTATTAATTGTAAACAGTAAAGAATTATGGCAACAACAACAAGCATGAACGAAATTCATGTTTTGTTACTTTATCATTTCATAGTTTTTACTGTTGTTTTTGGAAAGGAGCAGGTAGGAGCAGCTGCATTTAGCTGACACTTCAAGCTGTAATTTGACATCTTTTGTTTAACAGCGCTAAAAAGAAGCAGTCCACAGAAGTTGATGAACATTGAAATTTTGGTGTTGTTTACATTTTGTTCTACGGAATTTTTTATATTGCACTTTTTCCAACTTTTTTTAATGCAATTCTCATCTTTAACTATTGCTATTTACGAAAATATATAAAAAAGTCAAACGGTAAGTTTACTGTGATTGTACCAAAAGATTGAACATACTGTAAATTTGCATGCCATTTTAAACAAGCGAACATATATGAGCGTGTCTGTCCAAACAAATAATAAATATATCAGGCTTATATTTCGGAATCATAATATTCAGATATCTGACAACAAAATACCAAAAAATTATCCAAATCGGCGAACATGAAAAAAATGAATTCAATAAATAAATAATGAAAAAAAGCAAAAAAAATACTATCCTGCAAATTAGGTAATAAAAAAGGTTATATGCATATGTTTTTTAAGAAATATAAATAAATGCATTATTAATATAGGATATCAGGATGCATGTAGACTTTATTGGGCTACTGCATGTATGTTTATTGCTTATGTTTGGAAAAAAATTATATTTCGTTGTTGAAAGTGTAATTTTCAAGTGCATATTTTTATGCATACAAATGTTAGAATTTCTTTTCATATGATAAAAAAATAAATATGATATAAAATAAAAAAATAAAATCTCAGCATTTGCATGATTTACTTTCCAACAATAACATATCTATTGTTAATGTCCTTCACAAAAAAATTTATGGCTGTCACAATTTATGAATATTTTTTTCATATCCAGCAACAGTTTTCACATAAAGACAGTAGCGTATTTGAAAATTGTCAACAATAAAAAAAGGTTTCTTCAATAAAGCCCAGTAGCCATATTTTGTAACTTAAGTGAGAACTTCTCGAATCGAAAAGATACAGGAAGTGAGAAAAAAATGTATCTGTAACTCATTTCGTTAACTATCGTTAACGGCGACAATAATTTAACAAACTTGAAAAATTTTCAAGAATACACTTCCTTAGTAAAAACTTCGCTTACTTTTTCAAAATGCATATCTTCTTTCACTCATTATTTAGTAGCTATCTTCGCTACTATTTGCATTACGTAAAAGCAATTACAGAACGTATGATATGTCTTTATTTTAATTAATGAAATAATCACACTTGTCCAAACATTTGACGAAAAAAAAACGGGACCAATAAGCAAACTAAATAACCATTTCCTTTAATTCCAATATTTATTAAGATTATAATACCACATCTTACAAAAAACAATTTGCTGCCATGTCTAGTAGTAACGGGTCTGCCATCTAACGTGTTTTTTTCAACTAGTGCTTATTACGTGAATGGTAACACTTAGCTCATGTCTGGTTTGACAGACAATTAGTTTTAACCATGTTGAACGAATTTTTGTTCACAAAAATTGAAGGAGAAGCCGAAGCTACACTCGATGTTTTGCGCCCTGTTTTTGAAGATCGCATTATCAGCCGCAGAGCTGATGTCTTTTGGCCACCTCGGAGCTGCGATTTGATTTGCTGCCATGTCTAGTAGTATAATCAGTTAATTTTGTAATATTAAGACCACGTTAAATCTAAATAACTTTTAACAAAAGTAGTATTACGCTTATTTGATCAAATATTATTTAGCCAAATATAAGTGTGACCGTAGCTTTACATTTAATGATTTACAAAAGTGATTCCAAAAAAATATGTATTTTTTTAATGAAAATGGGGTTTTGTCAAGTTTGCAAGATTTTTTTTATTTTTTGGAATTTTTATATGCTACTAATTTTTCGGATGCACGAAGGTATAAAAATAATGCCATACTTTTTCAGTACCATTTAGTTTAATGTGAATGTGCTTAATTTTGAACTTCCCTTCTTAAATTCATTGGTTCTTCCAGTAGAATTATAAGTGGTCTTTTTGATATTTTCTGATTACCACATTATTTTGTAGGCGAAGTTTTTCCTGGGTTAAGATAAAAAATACTTACTTTTTCCCTCGTTTGGGCTGGATTCACCATCCTACACAATCGTTCATTCATTCATTCACACGAAAATCTGACGGAATTCAATCCGACAAAAAAAAACATCTAAAAATCTGCTCTCAGCTATTACACAAAAATGATGCTAACTAAAATGACTTAGTTACTTTACATGAAAATACAACTCTGATCGCAAAGAATCTATCATTTCATGAAAATTGTAATAAACTTTTGCAGGTCCAATAGACTTGGCACTCAATATATTTTTAGGCCGCACTGTCCTACTTTATGAGCATATACGATTTTTTTTGATAAATCGACCGACTGAATAGGGCAGTGTAGTGCTGGCTTTAAAATTCATTGCATTTTAGATATATATTTTATATTTTTAAAATTAAAAATTATTTGATAGTTTAAAGCGGGAACTCTTCTGACAAAAAACATTTACAGATACCGTTTAGTGAGAAAAAAACAGCTGTTTTTTTCAATTTATTTCAATTTATTGCATTTTTGTTTAATTTAACACGTTTTAAACAAAAAGTTTCTTGACTTGAGAGTTACAGACCGTAAATACAGGAAACAAATCATCTTACAGATTAGGGTCTATTAAAAATAATGCCAGCAAGTGAAAGTTTTACTGTAGCATTGCTTTTCGTGTGCATTTTTTCTTTAAATCTGTTGCAATTGTTGGGGCAATTTAATGATGAGCAATTTTCATTAGGTCGGTATGAATACGAAAATGTTGAGAAAAAATAAACCATTAACTGGTGCTACATAAAATTATACATTTTGTTTTCTTTAGTTTGAATACACAAGTTCGATTTCATTTGCAACAGCAGCAGGTTAACCCCGAATGACCTTCGGTGTACACATGCATGTATTCATGAATACTTAAAAAAGAAATTTTTTATTATTGAAAAATTCACAATTCGTTGCATGTGCACAGTTTTGTATAGAGGATATTAACATAATTACTAGTTTAACGTATTTTTGATATGAGTTTTGTGCTAGAGGAACAGGCGTGAAGGGTGTAGAATTTATTTTTCACAAGTAAAAAGAGGAGAACAAGCATGAAAGCGAATGCCTATAGATGGGAAAAGGGTAAATATCCAATTGGTAAATACCCGGCAAAAAGGAATATTTGGATAAGAACTGGTAAATACCCTGGTAATTACCCTATTTGTACAGTCTATATCAGTCGGTTCATAAAAGAGCTGTTAATTGGGAGCGCAAGTTGAAATTTAGAAAAATCGGTGAAAAATGATAAGCGATTTTACACATTAAAATGATAGAAGACGGAGGCACTTATATTTGAGTGAGAAAAAATTAAGTCTTTTTTCCAAAAATATTGGTTGCTTATCACAGATCGCTCTTCTTATAGGCATTTAATTAAGTATTAAATGATTTGTGCCACAAATTTTTGACAAAAAATAACAGTTTTTGCGGAATAACCTCACGTTGCTTAAAACGTCCACACGCCAGGTCTACGCCAACAACCTCGTGGGTAGACATCATGGGTGACAATTTAAGTACTGATGTAAAGATGGCGGCAGAAGTTGGAAAAAAATTACTTTAATAAAATGTGTCAGCCTTCCAAAGACGTCAATATGAGTGAATTTGTAACATGAAAAAAATTGGGTCTCGTTATATAATTCATTGCTTTATTTTAAAAGGCTCCAGTCCAAACAATTTTAAAGCCGAGCCAAGGGAAGCCTGTTCCCTTCAAAGTTTAACGAGGCCGTACGAGCTGCTAAGACGAACACCGTACACGCAAAGAAATAACATGATTTATGCAATTATTATTAATGATTGTGGTTAAGTAACAATATATGTTCAGACATAATGTTTATTACTTATTACTGTCTCAAACATATTATTATGTTCAGCAGAAAAACGCAAACGACCTTTCCAACCATGTTTCAATATTTAATGGCCGTTTTATCATTACGCGTTTATCTTTTTTCCCAACGACAAACTTTGCATTAAAGAAATTTTGTTTTCTCAATGTCTCATTTGCTTCTATTCAGTCGCAAATCTAACCAGCATTCATCTGCCAATTATTTATTTTCCATTTATTTGCCGTACAGAAATAATTCAATCAGCTGGTTCCCAACTTTTTTCAATGTTGTAGGTGTTTTTGGCAGCAAGAAAGACAACGTTTATACATGTATGTACATACATATATAATTTTATAATTTTGTGGCCGAATGGAAAAACCAGTTAACTCCACTTTTTCCGTAAGTTGAGATAACACCAAAAATAGAAAGCGTGATTCATTTATTATCACTCTCTCAGATATAGTTTCTCATTTAAAAGTGATTTGAAAAACAAAAATCAGAAAAATACCAATTTTTATGTAAAAACTAGATAACTCCATACATTCTTTGAAAAATCAAGATATCTCCATAGTGTCTAAAACGTTTAAATCGACGTTGTTTCGAAAACTAAGAGAGAAAGAACGAAATAGAACAAATAACAGTAAATTAATAAATAAAAATACAAACGCATATCGCTCACTGCTTGTTTTGTAAATGAAACAATATATTAAGGGTCCTCATGATATCGTTTATAAGTCTCGTAATCTGTGCAAACTGTGCATTTTTACGCCCTCGTAAATGAACTGTCAAAAATTGTATGAGAATTCATTTACACAAACTTGGTAAATTTGCCCAACAATTTTGTCTCGTAAACTTGCGCTGTTCAATTGTGCATTTATACAAACAGATCTTTAAATGATTTTAACGTCGTTTTCAATGAAAAATCCAAGTGCCTATAAATCACAAACAATAAATTCTAGCAATAATTTCAGTAAATTGGTCTTTGGGCTTTCTTTGAGCATTTTTAAAAGCAAATTTCTCATTCATATTAATCACAAATTTAAACACAAATTTTTATATTTTTGAATTTTAATTTTTAATTTATTTTTGTATTGACGTTTCTTACAAACAGACATTAATTGTTTAAAATTACACAAAAGTAAAAAAGGGGCTTCACGAGACAAGACTCGTAAGTTTGCGCATTTGCACAAATGGCAATTTTAAGCGACATCATGAGGACCCTTATTGTTTATATTGGTATGTATATATTTAATATGATTTTATTAACTCACTCAAAAAATGAACAAGCTTTTACAAATATTTTGTAAGTTAATTTTTTCTTGTGTTAACCGTTCACACGTTTCTTGTTTGGTTTTCTTTCAAACTGTTACCAGTGTTACGAACACTTAAAAGAAAAAATATAGAAATTCCCAAAATTCGGTGGTTTTTCCGTTATTACGAATTTAAATTTTTTATGAAACACCATGTTAATTTGGCAAAATTTTAGCAAGGGTTTCTAATAAAACAAATTAGCTAAAAAACCGGAGAAAATTTGAAAGTAAAACCGACTTATTTTTGTCGGTTTCGGTTTTAGGGCTTTACAAACCGCGGTTTCGGTTTCGAATTAAACCGACCGCGAACCTCTACTCTTTTTTACCAGCTTTGTATGTGCACGGTTTTTGATTTTTTGGAGGATAGGCATAATCAAAAAACATTAACAAAATGAAATTTTGTCAGTAACGGTATAATAATTGGCTTTAATCATGAAAAAACAAGTTTTTGATTTAAAATTTATTTCAACAATTTTAGTTGCACCCAAATTAGTGAAGAAAAAAATGTTGCAATAAACTCTTTTTTTAAATCAAACTATTTTTTTTTTGAGTGCAAAATTTTTTAACATCAATATCACTCATGTTTAGTGAGGCTTAGAAGTTTTCAATTCATCACTCAACATCAAGAAAATAATTGCAATATTTTTGCATTCTCACTAAGTGTGAGTTGAAACTGAAAAATGAGTGCACTACCCCCATCTATGCTAATAATATAGCTTCTAACCATAATATATTTTTATTTTTTACGCTTTTAAACCTTCTTCGCTGTGAGCGCTAAAATATAAGCTTTTTTGTATATTTTTTCTCATTTACTGTTGTATAAGAATTCTCTTTTTCTCTTAAGTGCTTATAAAACCCAAATTTTATTACTGGGTAAGTTTATGCATAAAAACAGACAAAAGCTCAGCTCATTTTTTATTAAGAGCAAAAATACTTTTTTGAAAAAACTGGGTAACTCCATTTTTTCGTAAAAAAACGGATTAATTATAATGTTTTTCCACAAATCATTATTTTAATTGCTTTAATTCCATAAAATGTTTAAATAAATTAAAAAAAGTTTTTTCGGAAAAACTAGATAACTCCAATTTTCGAAAAATCATGATAACTGACATTGATTTCCGGTCTTAATGTCCAAAAATTAGTTCAATGCAACTAGAAATTTTTCACATAATTTAAAATGGTGTTTTGTTAAATGCACATGCTTTAAAATATGTATGTATAAAACTTAAAATGTGTTTTTCTCGTATTTTCAAAAAATGGAGTTATCTAGTTTTTCCATACGGCCACAGAATTATATATAAATAACTTACCTGTTCTAAAATACGTATAAGTTTTGCACCACGGTGCTTATTGGCCCGATTAAGCACCCTCTGAAAGGGCTTCAAACTTTATTTGTGATAATATTCTATACATAAAAATATAATAAATAAAATATTTTTTTATAATTGTTTTAATTCAAAAGAAATTTTAACTTACAATTTATGACTGTGAAGAGAATAAAATAATTGCTATAAAAAACATGTATGACCTTTACATTGAAATATACAAACAAACAAAAAGAACAAAATGTATATTTTGTTTAAAAAATGCATTTTTTTTATAAAAAGGCCAAACATATGAGCAAAGCAAACACTCTGTTATTACGTTGGCGTAAATTGTAAGCCTCCTACTGGCACCACCTGCTAGCTGTTTTATTTAAGTTATCAAACAAAATAGAAAAAACAATAAATAAAAGAAAATAATACCTATGACAGCGACAAACTCAAGCCGGTACCAACAGAAGCAAAATTAAAACAAAACGAAAAAAACGCTAAGAAAATATTACGTCTGGCAGTAGACTCAATTTAAATAGTGACTGACATCAACTCTTATTACATTGGAATTCAAGAGGTTTAAAAGAATTTAGTTGTCAAGTATGTTGTTAAGCTAACTGGGTGCCCCCCATATATCACACACCTTTTAAAGTCTGTTATTAGCGGCTCATCATGTCTTGTTTGGAAGTTCTTGGTATCTTCACCTATTATTCATGTTAGCTTTTGGGATGTACGATTTCAAAAAAAATTGAGAATTTATAACAGAGACGTTTGAGTTTTTATGATTTTCTTGGAACACTTTCAACCAAGGCGAATTCAACTACAGGTGGTGTCGAAAAGCCATCTGATTTTGACAGTTCGATCCTATTTGTTTTGATTTTTTTGCTAAGAATGGTTGACGTTTCGAACTTTAAACACTAAAAACGCTATGCAAAATACCTTATGTTGTTTCTGTTGTTTTTGGATTGTTGTAGTTCCGACAACACCTGTAGTTGAATTCGCCATGCCTTTAACGAAATGTAGAGAAATTGCTATGTCTCGGAATTTGTGCAAACGCGGCTGATTTTTTGTCTTTCTGCTCCCTAGTAGTTACTGGTCTCAAAACCGTTTTTTTTGTTGCCGAATACAGTCCCATTCTTGCTGAAAGTTTATATCCTCGATAATTCGCCTGAAATCATAGAATTTGCTTTGAACAGTTTTCAATCGTTATTTCTTAAATATTTTTTTGAAGTGTAGTATGATTTACCGTTAAATAACGTAATTAGTCCATGGCAAGGGTGACCAAATCTGGAATTTTATAAGATTTATAAGAGCCGACAACTATTTTGTCTTTGCCAGCTAAAATTATTAGCCAATAGTAATGCATTTCGCGTGACGTGATTTGTCCGATATTCGCAGAATATTTCCACTTTATGTTAAGTCTTGCCAAATTATAAACGTTGTTAAAATTGCAAATCGCCGTCTTTTTTGGCTTTGCACAGATCCGAAATAAACAATTTTCAATGGGTTTTGTGAACTTTAAGGACATCGAGAGGTTGCGACTTGTTAGCTAGCATATACCAGTGATTTCATAAAAGGTTTCTGTGGCGTCAGTGAAAAACTTACGTTACATCCGCAACAGTATTAGAAAATATTTACTTGACTCAAAGTGGTCTTAACGACTTTATGAACAAACAATGCGTTTACCATCCGCCACTGGATGTGCGAACAATAGACACACACAGGTAGCAGTTTGAGTATACAATCCGCCAAGATTATATACTCGACCCTCATTAAGGAGCTGGAGCTATATTAACTCCGCTGCATATATATAGCCGGCAGAGTCTGTTGGATAGCAACAGCACCTTTGGATATCCGTTCCTTTAGACCGAACTCTCCTACAAGTTGTGAAATATCAGCGCTTGAGTTCTGTTCAGGATCTGCCTTCCCGGGGCTTTGGATTTAAGCCATAGCCACCACGTGATCCCCGAAGGTATGTCCTCGTGAAAAAAGTATCATTCGGTAAAAAAAGCATTCTTTTGTGCAAAACTACATTTTAATGATAGTAAAAATCGTCTTCTGCTCCATCCCCATTTTCTTCTCCTTCCTTCTTATTCACAATTCCTGACATATTCTCCATTCTTAATCACTTAGGGTTTATTCACTTTTTGCTTTGACCTTTGGAAGAGTATTAATTCTACATTCATTCTTTCATTCATCGTACATGGTTAAGGCGAGTGTTTTCATTCATACATTATTCTTTCATGGTGATGGACGCTCTGATACTTTCGTGGCGAAAGGCATTTTTTACAAGGCATTTTTTTACAAGGCATTTTTTTACGGTCTGTCTGCTACCGATACACGGGGCTACTGAGTTACGTATTACCAGAAGGGATCTCTGGTTAGCCGTAAATTTTAAACTTTGCCGAATTACAGGTATTGACTGCACCAAAATGTTCCCGGTGAACATAACACAAAATGATAAAATATCCCTAAGATGCAACAGTTGATTGTGTCGTTTGCTAAAAACTCTCTACACCATCATCCATATCGTACATTTTTGTGCATTAAAAAGGCTTGAGCTGAAAAACTGAATCGTTTGCATTATTTGGATTATGTTTCTGACACTCGAGTCAAATAGAGTTCAAGTTGGCTTTCGCTCCAAAATGCTTGGCATCTTCGTCAAATCTTCAAACTGCATTACAAAAATATTTAAAAATAAATCGTCTAAAAAATTAGTAGAATTTATATTTAGAAATTTGCTTAAAATTAGAAAATTTGATATTCCTGCTTTATTATGTTTAACATTTAATAATTTTTTCAAATTGCGTTGAATTCTAGATACTGTCCTGGCAAAGGACTAAAAAGTTGATCTTCTTCAATTGCGTTTAAACGCGTTAATATTTGATCCGATCAAATGATGCTTTTATTTTTTCGAAATTTAAAATCTGACAGGTGATTCCATTTCACGGTGGCCTTGAACCTAACTTAATTGGGGGGGTAAGGGCACATCGAATTTTTTTGCTGGAGATCACATATTTGTGCTTAAGAAGCAACATCCCGCAACAATTAAAAAAATCCGCTTAGCCGTTTTTGTAAAAAATGTATTTTTGTACTTATAATATAACTGTTTTTGACAAATTCTTAATTTAGAAAAAAAAAATCTGCGTGGCATTTAAAAAAATATATAAAAATAATATTTCTCAATAAGTAGGCAGATATGTCAACGCAATCAAATGACGGCGTTGTATGCACCTGCACTCTCTGTCATCTCGCTAGATCTCGAAGTCAATTTAATTTCAGCTCATCTAATAAATCTGAATTAAAATCGAAAAATTTTAAGAAGTAAAAAAATTTCCTAAATGTTTAACAATGGTATCTCGTGGTAAAAACCATAATTGCAATAATACTTCGAATTATGATAATGTTAAAGAACACATAAATGATACTTTGAATCCCAAAGAAAAACAACAATTAATATGCCACTTCATCAAAAATGATGTTACAGTAAAAAGTGATAAACAGATATCAGAACAAAAAATTGCACTATCTCAAAAAAAGGGTAAGCCAATGAACGTTATAGTAAATTCAAAAGCTGCAAAAAGAAATATTGATCCTCAAATTTCAGCGGATGATATGTCAAAAATTAGAACAAGCTTTTCATTATCGAAAAATAGTATTTGTGGTATTGCTAAGGCCTTTCGAGTGGCAACAAAAAATCGTCGAATGTTTGTGCCAAAACTTAAATATCGCCTACAAAATAAAAATCACTTGCTCGATGGATTATTCGAAATAAAAAATATCACAGCCATTTCTTCTAAAAAAGGTAACGTCACTCAATATAAAGAAAATATGATTATTTGTAATAATTTAAATGGCTTGATTGATTTTGTTAAAGAATGTTGACAAATTGATAGTGATCAAGTGAATTTAAAATTTGGAATAGACGGGGGTGGCGGTTTTTGAAAGGTTACTTTATCGATTCAAGTATATGGCATTGATACAGATAGCGAGAGAAAACGTCAAACTTATGATGATGGTGTTACTGCGAAAAAGATGAAAGATTTAGGGGTAAAAAAAATATTTTTAATTGGTATTGCTGAGAAAATGGAAGAATTATATGAAAACGTTGATACGGTGTGGACAATTTTGAACATAAGACAATTTTACGATGCAACAATATCTACAGATCTCAAACTCGGCAACGTATTATCAGGAATAATGAGTCATGCAAGTTGTTACCCTTGTGCGTGGTGTACCGCAAAAATGGTAATCTTGACTCTTGCGGAGAATACAGAACAATTAGAGATTGTGTGGAAAGTTTTGAATCATGGAAGAGAGCTGGAAGTAATAAAAAAGATGCTCATAATTATAAAAATTGCATAAACCCTCCAATCTATTCAGTTGACAAAGATAGCGAAATAATAGATATTATTTCACCTCCGGAGCTGCATTTGTTACTAGGCGCGGTAAATTATATATATAAACATATGTTAGTTGAATTTGAGGAAGAAAGTTTAAAATGGGCCAAACAGTGCAATGTGTCTCGAGAAATATTTAATAAAAGTCCATCATTTGCAGGAAATGCGTGTAAAACTTTATTAGAAAAAGTGGATATTTTACGATCATATCAAAATTTAGGCTGCCTAAAGTATGTTCAGTGCTTTCAAGACATTCGCGAAGTTGTTCATTCTTGTTTCGGGAGTATTCTGGACCCAAAATTCACCGATCATATTAACAATTTTCGTAAAAGCTTTCTTGACTTAAATATCAGCGTTACACCTAAAATTCATGCGGTCTTTTACCATATTGAATATTTTTGCAACAAATCAAAGAGAGCTCTTGGGTATTACAGCGAACAGTCTGTAGAATCTGTGCATGCTGATTTCAAAAAAACTTGGCAAAAATACAAAGCAAAAAAGGATAATGCCAATTTCTGTAATAGTTTATTAAAAGCTGTGCGAGAATACAATAGTCAGCATATTTGAAATTGTGAAAATTTATATTACAAGCAAATGGATATATTTTTACATAAAAATCATCACATTTTGAAAAGTATGTATACAAAACATATTTAATGTATATATATATACTTATGAATAACTAAATTACATAATATTTAATTAAATGATGTCAAAATCGATAAAGGCTTTTATTTTGTTGTTACACTCATATTACATTATTTATTCCGTTTTTAAACAAGTATATTTACATTTTTCAGTTGTCTTCTAATAAAATATGTTTTTATTTTACAGTTATTTGCCTAATTATTGAGAAATATTATTATTATATATTTTTTGTAAGTGCCACGCAGATTTTTTTTTTTTCTAAATTAAGAATTTGTCAAAAAAAGTTATATTATAAGTACAAAAATACATTTTTTACAAAAACGGCTAAGCGGATTTTTTTAATTTTTGCGGGATTTTGCTTCTTAAGCACAAATATGTGATCTCCAGCAAAAAAATTCGATGTGCCCTTACCCCCCCAATTAAGTTAGGTTCAAGGCCACCGTGATTTAATACCACAAAACCTTAAATGTATGATAGAAATTGCAGAATGATTTCTTTTGAAATTTGCAAGAATTTTAAAAAATGTTTGTCGAAAATATTTTTTCGAACAGAACAAATTTAAGTACATCCATTAGTGTACCTGTTTAAACTACAAATTTTTTAGTGTTTTTAACCGATATCTACTTATATCATTCCTAATTAAAACTCAATATTAAATTATTTCAATATTTTTCGAATTACATGTTTATGTACAAAAAGATTTTACTCTTTCTCATCCCTGTGAATTTCCATAATTTGTAAGTCTGTTTTTTATTTATTTTGGTAAACAAATGACTTTTATATGGTTGGCATTTGTTCGTACAGTATGCCTGTCTGTCTTTCGGTATGCGTGTGTAGGTATTGTGGAGAAACTTGGCAAAAAAAATCATGGTTTTGTTCGCAATTTTCCTCTCTTTTTGTATCATCCTCCCTTTAATGAAGGTCATTTTGTTAAGAAAAATTATTTACAGGAGTAAAAATTTATTTGTCGCATAATAAATAATATTGCATATGGGACAATTTTAACAATAACAACAACAAAAAACAACTTTTTTTTTATCGAAAAACAACTAAATACAATGAGAAAGGAGAAAAAAACTGTGCATGCATAGTGTAAAACTTAAATACATACTACATACAATCAGAGATATTACATACATATGTATGTACATAGGCATATAATAGGTATTGCTGAGAGTAATGCTAGAAGAAATATAAATAATTTTGTATAAATAAATAAAACAAAATAGTGCAAAATAATACATCGTATTACAAGGATTTTTATCTTTTCTACGCTTTTTCTCTTCAGGATTTCCGGGAAATTCGATTGTTTATAATATGAATTTGATTTCCCGGGAATTAAGTGAAGAAGATGAAGAAATCCCTCTACCCTCTACACAAGAAATAAACAGGTGTTCTTATACAGCAATTCTGTTTTTTTGTTGTCTACATATTGCTGGTTTTTAAGGTACTTTTACACTACAGACAGTGGGATATCTTGGAAAAAAATTAAACAATATTTTGTTAACCGTTAGTCCGAATGGAATATAAATAGAGGTGGCAATTAAGGACTTGTAAACGAGTGGATTTTTTTTTTCTATTAACAAAAAAGAATGAAACTTTTTTTTAGCTAAAAATGGCAAAAAGCGACTTTTAAATTTAAATGCATATAACTTTTTAATTACAAAATATTTTTACACAATTCTTTCTGAAAATTTTAATTTTCAGAACTTGCTGGTAATACACCAAAAATATTTCAAGACATTCACGACAAATATCAGTCGTATATTTTCAAAATACAAGACCGATGTAGGACAAACATAGCTGGTTTTAATTGTCAAAGTCGGGTATTTCCTAAATAATAGGAGATCAACTATGTATGTTGCTGGGTACATTTCGCTGAAAAATGTTTAAAAACAGGCTAAAAGTAAGAACCCGAAATCCAACCATAAGCTCAAATTCAAGTCCTTAATTGAAAACCTGAAATTTTATTCCATTTGGGCTAACGGTTTACAAAATGCAGAATTAATTTCAGTTTTTTGCAAACTCTCCCACTGTGCGACATGTACACACAGAAAAAAATACCAATGTAAAATGAACATCGAAAAATGTTGATTGAGAATCACAGTAAATTTCTGCAAAAGTATGCCCTTTATTTAAATTTATCATTATTTCATATTAATTTGAAATGAAAAATATTAAAATAATATTATTCACCAGATCATCAGGAAACTTCATCCATAACGATTTTAGAAACACTAAAGATATTAAACCAAATAAAACTGTTAAGCGTATAAGTGGTAGTGTTTAAAGTCATTTCTGAAAAATTGAAGGAATAGGATTATTACAAAAAAGCTTTATAAAATACATAACTGAAATTTAGCTCATAGAATAAATTCGAAAAATAAAAAAATGTGGAATTCTATTTATTAATTCTTTTAAGGACATTTTTTAATAAATAAATTAAAAATCATTTTACCCAGGATTTTCAAAAACCATCATCAGCCATTTCAATATTACATAATTTAGTTTCGAATACTGATTATACATATCAATTCCTTAAATCGCTGGCTTAACATGTAAAGGCTCTAAGTCCACTTTTTTAAGAAATTGAGATTTTAATGCAGTAATGTGCAATAAGTAAAAATACATTGTTTACAAAGAAAAAATTACATTTATCTCATTTTTTGTTGTTGTTTTGTAGTGATGAGGAAAAGTGCTAAGTCCAATTTATCACAAGAAAAAGCTCTAAGTACCAATTAAAATTACAGTTTAACCATTTCTCTCAAATTTTTCCATCACAAGTATTTTGATTGTTTTTTGTCTTTGTTTGTTACATGTTAAGCCAGCGAAATTCCATACATTAAAATACTAGAATAAAAATAATATTGTTTCGTATTGAATTTAACGAATTTTACAATTTTATAAATCGCCATGTCGCCTATTCGAAAATTAGGTCACCAATCATGTTTGAAAAGTTGCTTCCGATTTTACACAAAAGTTAAAAAAAAAAACGGCACTGACCTTTTCCAAATAATTGTGGGAAATTATTCAGCTCTTTATAGTTTATATGTTACATATTTTAATTTATATAAAAAAAAACTAAAATAATAGGGAAATTTTTCGTCGATGTAGTACAACGTTTCGTATAGCGCTGCAAGCTGACATAACTTAAAAACGGCAATCTAAAAGTAGGGTAAACAGAATACGTACCTGAAGTTGAGCAAAATTTTGAACATTGTTGCGCTACAGAGCATTCGCCGGATTTAGCTACTACAACAACTACTTTATTCTGTGCCAGGCCTTCAGCGGCCCATACACTTGCAATATTATTTAAATTTTGTCCTTTATTATGCAATAAGTCGCACAGTGGTTTCATTCATTCAATAAAAATGTGAACATAACCTATAGGAATAACATAAGCAGTGTTATACAATGTTGCCAACACATTTCACTTTCTTTTCGTTGTGCAATACAAATCAAAAGCCTTTCGATTGTTGCCGATATATTGTGCCACCTTCGCATAACACATACGCATTGGCGATATAATTGTACAATTCGTAAAATTGAACAGTTTTATTGCAAGTGTATGAGCCGCTTTAGTGACACTGAACTTTTTTTTGTTTGTTCTTATAATGCTGGGTCGGTGGCATGTCATAACGTCCAGTGTCACAGTGTCCATGGAGTTTATGACACTTTTAAAAGTGTCATAATGTCCATCAGAAAAGTGACATAACGTCCACAACGTAAATTTCAAAAATTCTTGCAAGCGAGAATCTGAACAAATTTGGGATCATAGCCGGCCTTCGGCCGGGCTTAAGGATTTTTTCCTCTATGGTATAACAAATACCGGCTTCGCTAACTAAAACTTATCTACACAGCCGGCCTTCGGCCGGGCGCAAGGATTTTCTCCTCTATGGTATAACAAACACCGGCTTCGCTAGCTAAAGCTTCTCAGTATAGCCGGCCTTTGGCCGGGCACAAGGATTTTCTCCTCTCCGGTATAACAAACACTTCGAAAACAATGCAGATTTTAGAAGCTTAATTAGTGAAACCGGTCTTTGTTTTTCCATAGAAGAGAAAATCCTTGCGCCCGGCTGAAGGCCGGCTATACTGAGAAGCTTTAGTTAGCGAAGCCGGTATTTGTTATACCATAGAGGAAAAAATCCTTTAACCCAAAAGTGTTTTCGTTATATATTTAATATATACACCCAGAGAAAAAGCAAAAAAACCATTTTTAAAAAAATTTTAACCATAATATGTTTTATTTAACCAAATCATTGTAACCGACAACCATATTATGGTTAAATAAGTTTCTTTAAAACTAGTTTTGTTGGTTGTGACCATAATAAAACATTTTTTCTCAGCGTGTATGTAGATCTTTTTGTATTTAACCGCTTTAGTAATTACGGACCTTATGACACTTTTGAAAGTGTCATAATGTCCATTTGCAAAGTGTCATAAGGCCCACGGACATTATGACACTTTCAAAAGTGTCACAGTGTCCGTGGACGTTATGACATTTTTTGGAGTGTCATAGTGTCCATGTCCATGGACACTATGACACTGGACGTTATGACATGCTACCGCTGGGTCTCTGATTTTTATTAAAGTTTGAAAATGCTTTAAGATTTAAATTATATAAAATTTTTTAGACCAAGATTTATTTAAATTTTTTTAATTACAAATTTATTCGTTACTGTTTTTGTTTTCTTCTGTAAATTAAACAATTCATTAACATTTTGTGCATTATACATTGACGTCACTTTATTTAATTGCACATTATCTCCTCAAATACCATGATGGAGTGGTAGACAACATATGAACATTTATGAAAATATTCCATGAATAAAAAAAGTCAATAAATAAATAAAAAATATAACAGTAATTATAAACAACATTATATAGAATTTTTTTGCGAAAATTAAGAATAGTTGATTAGTAACGATCAATATTTTTTAATGCAATCGTATCAATTTAAACAAGTGATTTAATCAGCTATTCCGCATTTAATATACCCTTCACTTTATTATTATTTAAAAGTTGATTTCCTCTAGTTCATGTGGAATGGGCGCTTTCGTGTCAAAATCCCTATTCCGCAATTATATTTGTATGGGAGCATGATGAAATAATTGGTTGATTTTGCTGATTTTTAAAACCAAATAAACCAATCCATACGTACTCAAATCAAGACGAAGCGCTGTCAATAGTTCGGTAAGTACGGATTTCCTTTAATCAATTTCACAACGCTTTATTCAAGTACGGAATTTTTAAGTGCAAAATACTTAACTTATCCATATTTAATCCCGAATTCGTATTTAAGATAATCCGATAACAGGATTGACTTAATTAAAAGTGAAATAAAATAAATCTCAAACTGTGTTTGATTCAAGAGTTTCTAAGACTGTTTAAACTCGATTCTTACTTGAAATAATCCAAAAGTGAGATTAGATTGATTCTAACTTTAACACTTACCAAATAGAACCAGAGAGAATATTATTATTTTACTTACTCGTTACACATGTTTATTTCACAATGGTTTTATTCCGCCTTTTCTTTGCAGAAGAATTCTCAAGACACCAAAAGTATGCCAAATATTGTTTTCGTAGTTATTCTACTTTAAAAGTTTGATGTATTTAAATAAATTTTTTTTTAAATAAAATATATGGGAATTATTGCTTCTAATTTTACTTTTTAAACATGAAAATAATCTATATGGTTCTTGTGTAGTGTTGTTGTGTCTACAACAAACTTTTATAAACACACGCGTATGTACGCATATTGGTTTTCAAAATGTATCCCATTTTGGATTGTTTAAAGTACTTTTAAGTGTTATCCGTACTTAAATTTTTGAGTACGACGTGTACTGAAGTAAGTAGAAAAAACTTAAATTTAGTACGAGTTTTTCCTTTCTGTGTAAAGGATATTTTGCTACCTAATGACATCAAGGATCTATCTTACGTGTTGTTTAGGTGCAAATAGAAATAGAATTGTTGTCCTAAGGTCGCGAGAGCTCTATTTTATCAAATATTTTTTGTTTGTATGGACACTGTCGTGCCAAAACCCTAAAGGAGGGAGGACACTTGCATGGGGGCAAAGTTATTTAAATAATGGACCAATTTGGCTCATATTAAATGTTTAATATTATTAATATTTAACTGTGAACTATCTTCATCAAATTGTATCATCCTAACTCATATGGTATGCGCGCTATTATGTCAAAACCATTATTTTGGAAGAAGAAAGTAGTTGTGTGTCTATAACTCGGTCATTTATAAATCGATTTTGTTAATTTTCTCTACCAGTATTCTACTAAGTAGATTTAAGGTAAAATTAAAGAAATACATTTCATAGATAATAAGGCTACGTTAAAAGGTAAAGTTTTTTAAGTAAAAATTAGAGATTAACGGGTAAAAATTAGAGGGAGTCGTTTTGCTAATATCTCATCCATTAATAGGAACAATCTGGCTGATTTTCAATTGAAAATAAATTAAGTATATATGTGATATAAATATATAACAATATGTCTCCCTCATTTCTGGGATCTTGGGAAACCTCATTTGAAAAGACACAGGACAGATGGACATCGTTAAATTAACTTCGTCTCTCATAAGGACCTAGAATAGATGAATTTGAAGCTTCCACACATTTCCCCCATCCATCTGTGGTAAAGTGTATAAAAAAAGGAAACATAAACTGATGCATACCATAAGCTCAGTAAAAATAATAGCTCTATTCATAATCTTGGGCAAATAGTCTTGCACCGTAGCATTTGCAAAATTGTATAGTTGATTTTATATTGTTTACACCAACAAAATATACAGCAATACATTTGCTGCTTATAGTTTATATTTATTCGCCTTTCACTAAAAAAGAAATCAATCTAAAATCGTCGAAAACAAGGTTGATTTAACATTTTTCGGCAGTGATTTTGCTTCATAGTTACTTCATGTTAATTTAACAAAATTTTACAATAACTTGCGAGAAAATTTGGTTTTAAATTAACTATAATTCATGTCAATTTAACATTCCAGAAAACTTAGAGCAAAATGACATTGATATTGAAATTACACTAAGAATCACGTTGAATGAAAGTTATTTCAAGTTGAAACAACGTTAATTTCATGCGGATCAATTTGATTTGAGTGTGAAATAACAGCGAGAAGAAGCTTTAGAGACAACATATGTATTTATTATACCCTACACCACATGTGGTGAATAGGGTATATATAAGTTTGTCATTGTTGTTAGACCCTATAAAGTATTATATTCTGGGTCCTTATGAGGAGTGAAGTTAATTTAACGATGTCCGTCTGTCCGTTGAAATGGATTTTCCGAAGACCCCATATATGATGGGGGCCAGGTTATTATACATTTATGTCACATACAGGGTTGTTAGATGTAACGATTTTTCGTCATTTTGACGATTTTTTTGAGAAAATACAGTAAAATGACGATTGACGATTTTTTGCCAAAAAGTAATAGTGCTATGAAGATTTTCTGGCATCAATAAAACACAGAAATATTTGCAATTACGTCTATTGGGAACAGTCCAAAAAGTAAAAATCAATTTTTCGAATTACAAAAATGTTTGCAAATTAAAAAAAAAAAATTCTTCCCCCATCACAAACCAGATGGCTTTCATTAGAAGCATTAGAAATTCAAATTCTACAATTATATAAATGCCATCGATACTGCAAGAAATATACACTAGAGCCCTGATTTGCGTCGGTTCTATTTGGCCCGCTTTGCGTTTTTACAAGGGAAAATCGAATGCCGTTTCTTTTCCTCTCGCTCTCCTAAAACTCAAGACTTGACGGCTAGAACTTGAAGAGTGTGAACCAGCACTTACTAAGTTTGGAACTAAAATTAGACGTAATAAAACGTTTACAGTCTGGTAATAAGACTGTTTATATAGAACCCTTAGTAAGCACATTCAACAGTAAAAACAATTTGCAAAAGTGATAGCGCCAAAAATTAATCATTTAAAGATAGCTCGAGTTAATAGCAAATGAGATTTTATTTTTAATTTTTTTTTATTTCCTAAGCTACTAAACCCTAATCTTTTTGTGAATATGGATAAATGAAATTAATAAATTTTTGTTATGTATTTATGAAAATATGTTTTCATATGTATTTCTTTTCAAATGATAAATATATTTCAGCCCACTTGCTGAAATAAATAGAATAAAACTTAACCATATAACTTTCTTCATCATAAATAGAATTTCTTGCTAAAAATTTATATTTTTGAACCAATCAATGCAATAAATTGTATCTAATTTGTAAAATTTAAATATTTGACGATTTTGTTAAATGCTCGTAACGATTTTGACGAATTTTGTTAAAACTTTTGACGATTTTTGAAGAAAAAAGTCTAACAACCCTGGTCACATATGGTCCGGAATTTTTTGCCATTGAAATTCAGCAAGATCGGTCTACAAATGGCTGAGACATGAGTAAAAAACCACGACTGCCTCAAATTTTTCCCTTTAAAGGTACAATTAGACGTGACATTACCATACCAACACTGTATTACCAAAACGACATAAACATACCATACACACCAGTGTTGGTAATGTGGTTTTTTTGTTGTTTTTTTATACCCTTCACTACAAGTGGTGGATTTTATTTGTAATGTCCATGCAAATATTATTGGATCACCTGATCCAATTTTATAAAATGGACTACTCCATGGACTGGTCCGATGTAATGCAAGCATGGACCATGTCATTGTTAAAAAGTGTTTGTAGTGAGACGACATATCTTCGTTTTTAAACGAAGTTAAAACTAATCCTCTTGTGTACACAATGGAGAAGTTTTAAAACTACTCCTTTGTAGTCCAAAGATGGGTTATATGGTGCTGCCCTAGGACATCGTAATGTTAAATAGACCATGTTTTTCCATACGTTGGCGTTGCTTTTGGACTATTCCTAGTCCCTTGTGGGCTACTCCTTACACGCGTGTTTGGACTGGTCCTATTATTTGCAGGGGTGTTTAATTTTACGCATCCACATACACATTAATGCATGTACATTAGGGTGGGTCGAAAAAAAAATTTGTGCCAGTCACCCCCTAGAATGAAAGATATGTTAATGAAGTTTCTAAAACAGAAACAAATTTTTTTGCCACGCCCCAAAATACAGCACTTTTGGTTTTTTATATGTAGCGCTGCCATTTAAAGTCCGATCTTATTATATCACATATCGTTGTTCATAGGTTGACAGTGGCTTCATTTTTGCCTTTGGTGACATTTCAATCCGACATCAAACTCTGGGCGCCACTAATGGCATCTCGGATACTTCCCCCAAATGTAATTTTTTTTAAACGTGCCAAGAAAGTCCTTGAAAAACTAAGTATGTCTAGCTTTTATTATACTCACTTTTATGCCACGCCTCAAAATTGAGCCCCTTTTTTCTTTTTCACAAACTTATTACATTTAACCAGGTAGAAGCCAATAAAAAAATATCCACCATCGACATCATACAATAAAAGTCATATATATTAAATTTCAAGAGCTTACAAAATTTTTTTACCTCGCCCTAAAATGCAGCCATTTCTGTTTTATACACATATATTGCATCACCAATCTCATCGTATTGTATATCATTGCTTGAATATGGGTTAATTTTTGTATTTTGTGCTTTTCTATGATAATTATTATAACTGAGATCATTCCGTTCTTATGTTAAATTTTTATAAATAGAAGAAAAACCCTTCTGATTATTTGTAAGTAAAGTTTTTTAAATACAGTGCAATCTCCCTTAACGGACACTTCCCATAAGCGGACACCCCCATTAAACGGACATTGTTGCTAGGTCCCGGCAGCGCTCCCTAAGAAAAGCATTGCAGTCGCTTTCCCTTGAACGGACGCTTCTCATGAGCGGACGCGGACATCCGCTAGATAAAAAAAAATTCTCTTGGACGGACACTTAGCTTATTTTTTTCCCGAATTTTTCATGTCATAATTTACAAATAAGCCTGCCAAGACTCTTTTAATTTGTTCGCTCTATCAACAGGGCACGGTTTATCATATTTACTACATCACATAACATAGTTAAATGTGGGTATGTTAAATATGTATAGTACTCATAAAACATTTTAAACTTTTATTACATATAGAACTACATTTAATGATTTTTTGTTATTAAACCCAATTGAATTGTTTATTTTTTATATTTTTTTTTATAAAAGTATGTATCTTTAAATAAAAACAAACAATATAAGGCAAAGTTTTGTTGATTTAAATTTGTAGTTTTCTCTTGGCCGGACAGCCCCCTTGTGCGGACACATTTCAACGGTCCCTTCGGTGTCCGCTCATGGGAGATTCCACTGTACTCACTTTTTAGACACACACTTTAATTATGTTCCTTTATAATTTCCTCACATAGCAATTACATCGCCCCTTGTAATATCATCAAAAAATATCGCATATATTTGCATGACTTGTATCGTAGAAGAATTTTTTTTAATTTCGGTGTTTGTACTGTGAAAGTTGTCTGAAACTGCTTAATAGTAATTCACTTTTTAATACTCAATACAACAAATAATAATATTTATTTCGAAATCTAAATAAAGACATTTCTAAAAGACCACATAATACCAATTATGAAACCTTGGCGCATAGTTAAAACAAGAACTTAAAAAAAAGAAAGAAATTGCATTATTCTGGAAACAAAAAAGTACAAAACTAATTACATACATACAAATGAATGCTTAACAAAATACATACATACGTTAGTCGCAAATATGTGTTATATTTCTTAAATAATTTTACATAGGAAAAATGAATAATGTATTCAGCTTTAGAAACATTTTCATGATACGTTTTAAAAATTAGACATTAGAACGGAATGATCTTAGATATCATAAATACCATCAAGAATTTCAAGTTAGACTAAAAAAGCACTAAAAATAAATTCATATTCTAGCCGTTAACAATTATATAGAATACGATGAGATTGGACTATAAATAACGATGCTATATATATAAAACAAAAAGGGCTGTAATTTAGGGCGTGGCAAAAACCATTTTTTAAAGTTTTTCAAACTAAACCTTTTATTCTAGAGCATGAATTATGCAAATGTTTTTGTTTTTTGTATTGGCTTCTACCTGGTTTAATGTAATATGTTTGTGAAAAAGAAAAAAGGGGCTCAATTTTGAGGCGTGGCATAAAAGTGAGTATAATAAAAGCTAGACATACTTAGTTTTTCAAGGACTTTATTGGCACGTTTAAAAAAATTTATATTTGGGGGAAGTATCCGAGATACCATTAGTGGCGCCCAGAGTTTGATGTCGGATTGAAAAGTCACCAAAGGCAAAAATGAAGCCACTGTCAACCCATGAACAACGATATGTGATATAAAAGATCATACTTTAAATGGCAGCGCTACATATAAAAAACCAAAAGTGCTGTATTTTGGGGCGTGGCAAAAAAAAAATTTTTTTCTGTTTTAGAAACTTCATTGACATATCTTTCATTCTAGGGGGTGACTGGCACAACTTTTTTTTTTTGTATGGAGGTCGACCCGGTCTAATGTACATGATATGCCGCACAAATAAAGAAACAGACTCATAGACTCAATATATTTTAATTTTACGCTTCTTCAGTAAAAGCATTCGTAGCCAGTGAAGTTAACTTTTATTTTTTCATTACCTTACGGCCCTTTAAAAATTACCGTTTTTGAGAAGAAATTACCTTACGCAAAGATTTTTAATCAAAACATTAATGTTCTGTTTCCAAATGACAGGCGATAGATAGCAAGCATTATTTATAAACCATTAATTTTAAATGTGTTTTAAGAAAATTCTAAATGTACATTTTTGTCTTAAAATAAATTTTTAACTAAAATTATTCAATTTTTTATGAATAAGGTGGTAAAATAATTTTTAATTTCACCCGTACTTAAAATAATCCGAAAATTATAGTTAAATTTATAACATTGCGGCACATGAGTGTTTAAGAATTGTTGAATAATGTACAAGAGTGATTTCATTTTTCTTATTTTGTAGTTATCGGTGATACGAAAACATTTATAGAAACATAATGTTGTTAATTTTTTTGGTAATAATATTTGTCTATGCATTTTTAAATTGAAAATCACCTCCCAAAAGATAAACTTTAAACCCTACATTAGAGTGGCCATAGTGGAAATTTTTTTGAAAAGTTAAATTTTTCGCACTTTCAACCTCCGGGTTGAGCCCAAACTTTTATTACATTTGCCGTTTATCACTATTTTTGTTCCTGTTTATATTTAAATAACAACAAAATCTGACTTTATGTTCCCAACTGAATTTCTTCGATACCTATAATTTTTACCTTTCCAACGAGCCGCAATAGTCTGCAGATAAACTACGGATAATCTTGCCCGCAATACCCTAAAACCAAAGTCCAAAAAATAGGGCCTACATATGTAAGTACGCATATTTATACCAAAATCCAAATTTCTTTAAATTACCATATTTTAAACAACATTACCTTGCTACCAAAATTACCCTAAAAAAGGGTAATTACCGTACGGTTAACATCACTGTTCGTAGCCGAGTTGTTAAGTTCTCTCCTGAGACTGATGATATTGCCATTTCGAATCCCAAAAACAATTTTTTTTAATTTTTTTGATTTAATTTTTTTATGTTCTAAAAAACGAATTTCAAACATCAACTTTGGCAAAAGAGGAAACGGGCTTAGGTACATATATAAATGTTTTGTTTTCTTTTATATTCTTCGGCATGGCGAAATGAAAAGTTGGCGTGGCTCAATTATTATTTATTTATATCTAAAGAACGTTATTTATGTATTTATATAACTTTTTGTTCTTATCTCATCATGGTGAAGGGTATATAAAATTCGGCATAGCCGAATATAGCACTCTTACTTGTTTTAAAATAATTTTTAACACTTACCCACGGTTCCATAGAGAGAACAAATATTATCATTTATTTTCCTGTTACACATGGGTCACTCTTTTTGTATTCCCCTTTGTTTACAGAAGCATTCAATTAAAAGGCACCAGCAGAATGGCCGGACATGGTTTAAGTCATCATTCGGCTTTGAAAATTTTATGTATTTAACTAAATAATTTTAACAACAAAATTACGTAAATTTGTTTCCTTTTTTTAAATTATTTTATACATGAAAATGAAAAAATTTATGTGTTTCTTCCTGTAGTGTGGTTGTTGTTTCTACACAAAACATTTTTTATATAAAAATTTATCAGGCCTGTCACAGAAATCATTTCCGATCGAAAGTGATTTCGTTTTATGTGAAGCAAAATCACTTCCACATTCAATCGGAATTAATTTATGTGGCAAGCCTGTATATTAATTTTATGTTAATTTTAAATAAAATCCATACTTTTGCAGAAACTTACTATGATTTTCAGTCAACATTGCGCCATGTAAATTTAACATTGGTAATTTTTTCTGTGTGTAAGCAACAATTATTTGCTCACCAAATGCTGGCATTCCCCATTTCTCAATCATCTGTAATTTGGTATTTTGTAACTAAGCCGAAGAGGTAATTTCTCAATTGATATAAAATATTCACAATTGCATAAATTTGCAATCTCAAATGCAAAAGATTGTTAATAGGGCTATTGAGTTTACAATGACTTTGCTGGTGGCCAGGTCATCATAATTGTTGTCTGTTCGAAAACATCTTTTAATACAGTATTTCTATGCTGATAATAAATATCATGAAGACAGTCACAAAAATAATTTAACCTAAAACTAAATAAATCATAAAAGCAAATAATAAATATTTTTCGCTTTAACAAAATGGAAAACAATATAAATTTTTATAAAAAGTTATAAATAATAAATTTAATATTTATTTTTGTAACAATTTTCCACTTGTTGTTGGTCGGTTGTCTTGACGTTTTAATATTGCGAAAAAAAAAAATATTGTTTGAAAAGAAAAAATATATAGATTGTGGTGGCGAAAATAAATTTGTTGCAACTGACAACCATTAAAATTTAAATAAAATTGGAAATCTCTTTATTTTTCCGTTAATATTCAATACTGCGTATAAAATTTTAATAAAAAACATGATATTTTTGTGTTTTGTTAACTCTGATGAAATTTTTCGATTTCAATTTAATTTAATAAATAAAATTTATCATTTGAAAATTAATCGGTGCACAAGGTGGGGGTCACAAATGCATTTAATTTAATCGCTTAATTTGTTATTTACTTCCATTTATAAGAGACAAAATTATTATATTTTTTAAACCTTTACTGATACCGATACAAAGGCGTACGTAATAGAACACTACTGTAATATTCAGCGTTGCCAATTTCTGTGTAATTATCCAAAAAGTGGAACAAACAATTGTTTTTTATACCTCTAGCAGACATATCGCCGTTTTCTCATTACACGATTAACTTTTTTCCCAACGAAAAACTGCACATTAAAGAAATTTGGTTTTCTCAATGTCTCATTTCGCCGTTTTCTCATTACACGATTAACTTTTTTCCCAACGAAAAACTGCACATTAAAGAAATTTGGTTTTCTCAATGTCTCATTTGCTTCTATTCTGTCGCAGAGCTAACCAGCATTCATCTGCCGATTATTTATTTTCCTTTTATTTGAAGTACAGATAAATTCAATCAGCTGACTCCCAACTTTTACATGTATTTTGAGAGGTGTTGCCAGCTTAAAACCGTGTTTTTGTCGGTTTATTGAGATACCCAAAATTGTTAACAGACAGTTTATCGGTCTAATAAATTTATGTTAATATTAAGTAACAGGCAGTTTGACATTGAGAAAATGGCCAATAGGATTTCTATAATATACTAGCATGTGTGTAAACTAGAGATGAGCGATATTTCCGTACCTGTGATTTAATCACTGTTACTGAAAAATCACGAATCACAGTTGTGACCAAATCTGTTAAGTAACAGGTACTTGCTAAGTTGTTATTTTCTTATTTTGTTTCATACACAAATTTATGATATTTCACTGTTTGTGTGGGTAATAGCGTTTTTTGCACTCATTAATGTAATTGTTGCTATTTTTTCTTTTGTTCTCTCTTCTTCCTTTTTAGAATTTTTTTACAGCCAATGTTTATTTGTTCAAGTATGTCCAACTAAACAGGTGATCGTTTTTGTTGCCTTATTTCTTTGTCAAACTCCATAACAAAAAATTTTCAAATATCCTAGAACAAAAATAAAAGTTGTGATCACAATCACAGTTTTAAATAACAGTGATTTTAAAATCACGTTCACTAATCACGATGTTCCTTAAAAATCACGGGATCGCTCATCTCTAGTGTAAACCTAAACTACCATGATCTTGACGACCAATTGATATCGCACCACGTGAGATAACACGGCCATTGAATTTGTTTTGCAAAAGAGCCATTGTTTCGTAAGCTGTATGGCAAGCGGGTAGCCAGATTTAAAATTCGGAAAAACAGTACATTGAATACAAAAAAACAGTACAACCAAGAAAAAAACAGTACATTATTAACCCCTTATTTCACCAAGTTCAGCTATAATTAACTATCAGCTGTTGGTTTTAACTAAACTTGGTTAAATTGGGGGTAAATAGTTTAAACTTTTAATTGAATATGCAACAACAATTATATTAAGAAATATGTACATACACTTAAATTGTGGAACGACAAAGGAATGATTTCCATTTTATGGCATTTCATAAATTTACGAAATTACTCCATTTGCGTTTAAAAAGCAACCACCACAAACGAAGCATTTGGACAGGAAAATCACGATATTGCTGTAAGCTATATAAGAAAGTCGGAAAGCCTAACTTAGCTTAAAACAATTAACCCATTGAATGTATTAGTACGGTTTTACGACAAACAAAATCTTGTTAATTAAAAAAAAATTTGTATTCCTGCAAAAATTATTTTAAAAGCTGAAAATATTAAAATGGTAAAAAACGAGTTTCAATTAAATTTAAAAAACAATTTCTGTCTGTAAAACAATCAAACGATGAATATTTTCAATAAAATTTTTGTAAAAAATAACTTTTCTTTTCCCTATTTCAAAAGTAGTTTTGGTAAAGAAAAGTGGTTCTCAAAGGTATTAGGTATTTTTTTTTTAAATTTTGAACATGGAGAATTTGCCAAATTTGTTCGTTTTCAATTTCACATGATACTACTGCTGCGAGCCATCCATTATAATTTAGATTTCTACTGTGTATTTATGAGAAAACAATGACCACAGCGTAAAAACTCTTTTTATTTTAGAACTGTTTTGTTTGGAACACAACAACATTTTTTTTAAGCTTTGTACTGTTAAATATTGAGAAATTATTAAAATATGACTTTAGTAGAGTTTTTTTTATATAACTTGGTTTTTTGTAGACTGAACAAAAAAAAAGTACAAAAAACTGTACAGAGTGTAAAAACAGTACATTTGCGTATATTTATCGATCACGTTTGTTTATTTCAAAAAAAATATTCCATAGTTTGATAATTTAGCAGGTAAATTCAAAGCTACAACAAATGTACAATAAAAAAAAAAAAATATACACATGGGTGATTTCATGTCAAGTGACCTAATTTTCAAATGGATGTCTTCCGATTTCGATGAAATTTACACCAAGGTTAGTCCAATTGGATAGTTGCTTAGACTCAAAATTTCAAAAAGATCGGGCAAAAAGTTTCTGAGATAGAGGGACTCAAAGTTTGACATTTTGGCCATACAGGCAACTTATTATCTATTGGTGTCAGAAAAATTGGTCCCAAGTAGCTTTGATAGCTATGTGATCAATCTTTTAAAAAAAATTTTTATCGGGAATTTTTTTTTTCTAAAATGAAAGCTTATGTCTTTTCCTTTAAGGTAGTTTTGGTTGCTTATTTGGCTGCGAGTGGCTTATGTATAAAAAAAAATAATTTTAAATTTTAAGTATATGCAGTGTTCTTTCTCATCCATGTTACTTATTACTTTTTGGTGCTAGCAAAATTTATCCCAAGTAGCTTTGATAGCTATTTGATAAATCTTTTGAAATTTTTTTTTTGTTTTTTTAAAATTTTTTTTTTTTAATCCAAATTTTTAATATTTTAATCAGGCTTAAGTTCATCAAATTTAATTTTCATTACATTATTTTATGAAGAAAGGAATTTTACAACATGAAAATTAATTAAAATTGTTATTGATAATCATTAATTCTTGACTGACCTGAGATTCGAACCCAGGCGGCTGGTTACCATGACATGTTTCGATCACAACCACTTGATCTCCTCAGATGGATTTGCCGTCTTACACTCGCAGCCATCGACGACAGCTGCCGTCAATAGTCAAACATCAATCCTTAAACCAAATTGTATTTTACCCTTTGGTAGATCGAAATTTGCTTTTTTGAATGATTATCCATTTTAATCGATTTTACATGTTTTTCCTAACTTCTGTTTTTTCCGTACTTATGTCAAGAATTCTTCTAGAAGTCCAAAGTACATTTTTTTTTGTTTTTTTTTCATTTTTTTTTAAATTTAAAACTTTTTTTTATTTTTTTAGCGGAAATGTTTTTTTTTCTCAAAATTGAATTGTCACACCTTAAATAAATAGCGATTGACAAATTCTTATCTGGAGTTATGGTATTACTGTTTACCAATTATACTCAATCCACAATCTTGGAGAGGCTATTATAGGTTTTTTCTAATGTGTGTAACACATAAACATACCGATCGAGTTATAGTTACCTCCTGATTCGATATAACAATGTCCGTCTATCCAGCTGGCTGCATAAACTTTGTACGCAAAGTTGAGTTCACAATTTTAGAGAAAATTTAATGAAATTTGAAACAAATTTTTAAATTGTCATAAGAACGAACACATATTAAGAATCGGCTCAACACTTCACATAGCCCCCATACAAACTTCCCTCCGAAATGGAGTCTTTTTGTATATGAACCATTTTTATATGTAATCAAAATTGAACTTGGGCCAAAAATATTTTACTCAAACCTTAATCATCTAACAAACAAACACGGAGGTTTGATTTCAAATTGAAATTGACATTTGATAATGATTTGAAAATCATAGCATTTTCCACAACAAAAAGGGGAAATTATTTTCAATTTGAGAAATGCATTTATTTTCAACATGCTTTTAAACGTTATTCTCAAATGTTTTTCAAATGTGAATTTTAATACAAGGTGGAACATAAATAAAAATATTCTTTTTTTAATTTAAATTCATTATTAATTTTTAATAAACTGTGAGATCAACATTCGGCACCATCAGCGTTACCGTTGGAAATTTTCGAAAAGGGCCACAAAAAGTGGGTATTTCAATAAAAAGTTTTTTAAAGCAGTATTTCCCATTTAAATAAATATAATAAGACAAAGTTTTTTATAAACAAACAAAAAATATTTATTTCCGGAAAATATTTATTTCCAAAAAGGGTCAAAAAGTGGCACAAAATAGGTGAAAAGATCTTCGAAAAAGGGTCAAATTGATACTTTAGTATCACAACGGTAACGCTGGGCACCATAGCTTAAATATGAAATAGTGTTCTTTCGTCCTCTAAATCTTGGAAAGACAAAATACTTTGCTTCTTTTTGGTTTGACGATTGTCTTGACGTAGCACCCCGATCGTACAACAAAATTTTACTTTCTTCACTTTCCCCTTTTTATTTTTATTCACATTATTTTACATTCTTATTAACTTTTTAATCACAAATAATTTATATTTTTTGACAAGAAATCAAGGTTTTTTTAAGGCAAATTGACTTCACGTTACATGTAACTTTTCTTAAATTGTGCAACACATTTAACTTTAATCGCCATTTTTAAGTGTTTACCCAACAAACACGGAGGTTTGATTTCAAATTGAAAATGTTCAAACGTTTTCTCAAACGTCAAACGTTTGGTCCTCCTTTTTATAGCCTTCACCGTAGGTAAAAGAGTATATATAATTTTGTCATTCCGTTTGTAATTTCTACAATATTGATCCTACACCCTATAAAGTGTATACATTCTGGGTCCTTATGAAAAGCGAAGTTCAAATCCGGTTGTCCGTCCGTCCGTCCGTCTGTCTGTTGAAATGGGTTTTCCGAAGCCCCCAGAAATGATGGGGGCTTGGCTGGTGTATATTTCTGTCGGGCATTTTTATTATCATTTTGCTATTGAAATTGAGCCAGATCGGTCCAAAAATGGCTGAGATACGAACAAAAACCGTTGTTGTTGTATTTTTGTTACTTTTTTCTGCATATCTGAAAAACGGCAAGAGCCAGTGTTTCCAAATTAGGTACAGACATTTAGATTATCAATACACACCATCCTACAAAATGTGGGCGGGACTGGAGAAGTGGGCGTGGTACCTCCCGTACAAAAATATCAAAAACTGTATAAAAACCTGGATTTTTGGACAGTTACATAAACTATGGTTACGCCTTATATATCAAAAGGTCGGAAATCTGTAGTATAAAGTATTTTCTTAAAATTTCGGAAAAATCGGTTCAGATTCGGAAAAGTATGGCCAAAATAAAAGGTTTTTTTAAATACGCTTTAAATACCATCGTCCCGAGTCAAACTTTTATAATTATAATAAATGGAAAATTTGTTCTTTAACACGTCGGTGTATAATTCTGTCAAATCGGTTAAAAAATGGGCAAGTTATGAGTAAAATACTCATAAAATGGGCTAAAAAACATCAACATTTCTATACAATGCTACTTTATAAGGCTGTCATTTGATCTATGGACACGACTTATTTATCAAAACATCGGCAATTTTTAATAGAACATATTTTCTAGAAAACTCGAAAAAATCGATTCAGATACAAAAAAGTTATGCCCAAAATTATTTAAAATAATTTTTTTAAGACACCCACTTTCGGGAACCATAGATCTTCCCGAGTCCAAGCTTTATAACTCAAGTAAATGGTTAAGTTCTTCTCAAACATGTCGGTATATAAATCTGTCAAATCGTTTAAAAATGGCTGAGTTATAACCGAAATACCGAGTTCCTAAAAATTACTATTTTTTTTTATTTTTATTACAATTAAGTTTGTTGAAATATATGTACATACTTATGTATGTAACTTCAGTAAAACCTTGGTAATCCGGACCCCGCTAATCCGGATTATTTGACAATCCGGACATCGCTATCAGATAAATTATATGTATATTTTTAAAATTGCTATTGATAATCATTCATTCTTGACTGACCTGAGATTCGAACCCAGGTGGCTGGTAACCCTGACATGTTTCGATCGCTACCACTCGATCTCTTTGAGGGATTGCCGTCTTAAGGCTTAGTTAGCCGGGAGTAACAGTAACGTTGCAAATCAGCTATTCATTTTGTTGTGTGTAAAGCAATTAGAACGGTTACAGTTAGCAGTAAGATGTTACGTCTCAATCTGTAAGAAATAGATTGGTCTTACTTTTTTACGGTGAGGTTACTGTTACTGTTACTCCCGGCTAACTGAGCCTTTACACTCGCAGCTATCGACGACTGCTGACGTCAACAGTCAAACATCAATCCTTTCACCAAATTGTATTTTAACCTTTTGGTAGATCGAAATTTAATATATATTATATTTAAAATATAATAATATATCATTCAAAATTTGCAAAAACACTGTTTTAAATTTTTATACGGTAATCTGGATAATTTGATAGTCCGGATTAGGGTCAGCAATAATTTATCCGACATGTGTAAATTTGTTTTTAGCTGTCAAAAACTTACTACATCATATACAAAGCAAAAGGAAAAACGAGTATGTGTGGCATGCCATCAATGGCGCTTAAATTTATGTGGGAAAAAACAATAAACGTAAACAAACATATACGTGCACATGTAAGCAAAATGTAAACAACGTTTGACAGCTCAAAAGAATAAAAACAATGATCATCAGGCTTTTTGCGCAGACCTGTTCAATGGGCCTTGATTTGAAGGTTCTTAAACTCTCTTTTCAGTGTTTTTCTGTTAATCGATCGAATATTCTCCGCATGTGTGGCAAGAAAAAGAGCGCAAAATAGGGAAAGGTTTAAAAGAAATAAACATAAAAACAACAAGTAAATACAATTAACGTCGATCAAAATAAAAAGACAACACATTTTTATAATGTATGTATTTTGCTTTGTTTTTTTTAAGAAAAAATTCCCGCTCACCGGGTTCATAATAGAATTGAGGTCGTCTCTGGTGCTGGCTGGCATTAAATGAGTTTTATTCAGTTGTTATTTCATCGGCGTTCGAATTGGTTATATTTTATCTTGCGAGGTTTAAAGTTGTTGTCGCAACGCGTGTGTGGTTTTTATGTGAATTTGCAAAAACAAAAAAAAAAAAAAAAAAAACAAAAGTAATCGTAAAATAAGACGCAAAAAAATGTTTAATTGAAATTTGGAAATTTTGTAAACAAAATCTTATCCACACTCAAACGCGTTTCCTAAAAAAAGAAATTAAAGAAGTTTGAGCTACAATTATATTTTTTATCAGAGGATTATTCTAATTTATTCCGGAAAGTTCTTAAAAGTGTAATTGAGCAGAAGAGTAACGATACACAATAAAAAGCAACAAAATGCCGCTAACGAAAAAAGCACAAATTGTATGTTGAGTGATTATTTTTTTTTACTCTTATTAGGTATCTTTGATTTTGTAGTTTGCTATTGAATTTTTATGGAGCGAATATACACTGAGAGAAAAATTTTAGAAAAATTGTACTATAAGTATATAAAATAAGTTAAAAATTGAATTTTTCTTAGTTTTTTAATGGCAAAATACCTTAATCCCCATCGTTTTTACAAAGAACTAGCATAACCAAATGCACTTCGCTATCCCTATTGAAATCAAATAAGTAAAACAGCTCTTGTGTTGATAACGAATGCTTTTACTAAGACCGTTCTGCAGATGTATGTACAGAAATTTCTATTGTCCTACTTAGAAGTTAGCAAACTTTTTTTATATTTTAAGAAAATCGGGTCGGGTCAGTAGCTTCAAAGTGGGAAAGAAACAAATTTGTCTTGTAGCATCTGAAATAGCCTTGGTTTTAGTTTGTGTAGTTTTTGGATCAATTCTTGAACTTTAAACTGCCTGAATATGCTAAGTTGAACATTTCTTTTAATTATAAATTCTTGCGTTTGAGACAAGTGTTGAACAATACCATCTGTATGATTCTAAAGTATGTGTTATAAAATACTTATTCAATTTAAAAAGCTAAGTATTAACTGCTTCCTTTTTCCTTTCAGAGTGCAACGTCAAGAGACTGACTGCTCTACCTCAAGACACTAGTTAAAACATCTAAATTCAGTCTCAGAAATCAAAGCTTTTGAAAGCGATTTAAGTATTGCACAACTTATATGAATAAAATTATTATCACTCCCATTATGAAAGGCGACTGCATCGCAACAGTATTCGTATTTTTTTTTTAATGCAAATTTAAAAGAAGTTATGGGCACAAATTTTATAAGTAAATAAAACGTTGCAAAAACTCTAATAAGTTTGCTAAAATAGCTAAAATGTTTAATTTTCGACGATCCGAAAATTGCAAAAATGGGAACAAATCGCATCTATCGCCAACATGACAAAAATTCGCAAAAAATTCAAATCAGAAACAAACTCTAAAATTTAATTGAAATCGCTAAATCGGTTAAAAAAACAATAAAAATAGCTAAATAGCGTCAAAAAAATAAACTTAACTTTATAATCTTGTCTCATAATTTTTATCTTTGTCATGTTCAATTTTAAGTTTTCGGTTCTTTTTTTTACTTTTCATGTACATACAAAAAATATTTTACGGAAAAAATAAATATCTTTTTTTTTTGTGTTTGTTTTTTATTTTTTTAAATTGATGGAAAAAATTTTATTTTGTACGAAAAAATTCAATTTTAAATTTTGTTCAAAAGTAACTTAAAGAAATAATATCAAACAAAATATTTTTTCTGATTTTTATACAGTTTAAAATATTTTTCGAACAGCAATGATAAATATTTTTTAAAAAACATAAAAACAACGTTTTCCGGTTCTTGGTTTTAAGATACTCCCTTAGCACCAAAGCCATTGAAAATAATTTATTTGGCAATCACGAATTACGTTTTACGCCTTATAAGCATAAGTGTTACAAATCTACAGGCTTGAATACATTTTCGTGCCTTTTCAGAAAAACTTCAATGAAACGAACACATCCTAGACTAACTCTTGAAAGAGATCGAGGTTTGGACAATGTTGTGTTTGTGTGTTGAATTGATCTGGAGAGAGTTTCAATAGCATCAATTCTTGCAACAACATTGTATAATTTCCTTGGCAAATCATCCGGAAGTTGGCAATTAATCAACTTCCGAGACGAACTTTGATGCTTCTACGATTTAACCAGCATGAAAGGCTAAATTTATTAACATCACTGCTTTCACATACCACTTAAATGCCTTAAACTTTATTTGCTAAACTTTCAAACAGTCGTGTTTTTAAAAAATCATTGTTAACTGAAAAGTGAGTTCATGCGTTTAAGGTAATGGGATGATTTCTGATCACTAATGCATATTCCAGCTAACAATCATTTAAGTTGGTGTTCAGAAGACACTGCAAATGATTTAATCGTATTTGCGAGAGGAAGGTGGGGAAATAATTATAATCTTAACCAAATACAAAACTAATTGGTCCAAGCACATTACCAAATACTCGAACTTTGTAATATCTTGGATTATTACACACACACACACACTTCAAACTTCAGGTTCGGCTTTCTAAAAAGTACGGAGTTTAGGAGTTTTTGCTATATTTCTGGTGTATTTACAGGCCCATACAAGTCCTATTAAAAGCCAACAGCTTAAATATGTCGGTGGAGGTTATCAAAGATTTCGGCAGTCGAATAAAGCTCCCATACTTCTTTTCTTTAAAATATTTTTTTTTAAATACGATTTTTGAAAATTTTCAAAGAAAACGATGATCGTATAGCTTTTATTATTTTAGTTTTATTTTATGTCACTATTTCTCTCAGTGTCTATCTTAAATATTCTCTCTTGTGCCTCTCTGTTTGCTTTTGTTTATTTATATCGCTCGTGAATAATAAAACCACATGTTGCTTAATGACCTTGTTTAGTGCATTTTAACTGTTTCTATCTCCCCTTTATTTTGTTCTTCTCAATCATGTAAAAATTTGTAATAATTTTTTTATTTAATCTCTTTTTCTTTTCTTTTTGTACTTAAAGGGACACTCGTTTTTAAAACGTGCCAGCACCGATAAATTACGTGAAGTCTTCCGAAAATACGCAACCTACGAAAAGAATGGTGAACATTTTATGACTAGCGAAGATTTTGTAAGGAAATTTTTGGGTTTATTCACAGATGACGCATTTAATGATGTAAGTATGGAAAATGAAAACAAAAGTTATCCGTTTGAAAAAGAAAACACATCCAAATTACAATAAAAGAAATTGCTGACAACAAGAAACAAACTTACCGAGAACAGATACCTATAAAGGCTGTATATTTTCTACATACGCAGTCATTTAAAGCTAAAAAAAAACTTAAAATGTGTGGCAAAAGTCCAAATTTTTACAACACATGCATACAGACCAGTGATGCCAACTTTTTAATAGCGAAAAGCACTTTAAAATTTAAAAAATCACTAAAAAATCGAGCAAAACAAAAACGTTAAAAAGCACTAAGCCATTTTTAAAATTTAATTAAATACAAAACAAGTTGCATTCGGCTGTGCCGAATATTATATACCTTCAATATTTAAAAAAAGGCTACGGCGTTGATGTGGAACCATCTTCATTTAAAATTAAATGATAAATATATTAACATTTGTATACAAACATTTTTAAATGTAAACATTGAAGATAATTATTATATCTGTGGCAAGTCCCATTGAAAAGGTCTGCGCAAGAAGCCTGATGATCATTGTTTATGTTCTTTTTAGTTGTCAAAAGTTGTTTACATGTGCATGTATACGTTTATAGTATGCCACACATACACGGTTTTTCCTTTTGCTTTGTATATGCGGTAGTAAATTTTTGACAACTAAAAAGAATCGTTTTTTGTTTTTGTACAAGTAAGCAGACCTGATAGATGGGCCTTGATCTGTGGCATTTTGACAAAACATCTTAAGTCAAAATTTGAAAAAGTTGAAAAAATGTTGTTAATAATAGGAATTTTCATTGAAAAACACTTTTGTTTACGTTTTTAAAATTTTTTATTATAAACGAAATTTTGCTTTAATTTCGGTTTATTTTATTATTTAATAAAAATGATTGTTTCACCGATTTTTTCTAAAACGTTTCAAAATGCCACAGATATATTATTATTATTATTATCTTCAATATAAATAAAATCATTTAAATCATTAGGATCATCATCAGCTGAGTTTCTGCAATTAGGCCATAAAACAGTTTTAAAGTAATTTGTATTTTGATATTTTCTATGATTCATTGAAAGAAAGATCTCTGCAGACATTAGATGGTTGAGTATAATCATTACAGCATGAATTATGTCAACGAAGTCCACATATAACGTGAAGAATTGAATAAACAGAGTTATGAGATAACCGGTTTCCGATTTTGGATTTATGTACTGTAGTTTATCGAACTAAATGTTCTTTCAACTTCCGCTTTAGAGTATGGCAAACTTAAAATTCTTAATACAAAATTGGACAATTAAATCGTTGACTTCTATCTAAAAAATATATGTTCGTTGTTTATTTTTCCATTTACAATTCCTTATATTTTCCAAGCCATTTTCTATTTTTGAAACAGTGTCAACATGTTTAAAAAATGTCTACCGAAAACAAATACGATTAATTAATATATTGTCAACCCTAAATAGTGCAACATTTTGTAAAATTTTCTAGCTCTCACTTCGTAAATAAGGTTTTTGGTAAAACGAATACAACTTTCTTTTATCACTTTTTTTTATCATTTTAAATATTATAATCTTTACAGGCCTTCTCAAAGTTGTACCCCAAAAAGCAAAGCTCATCTAAATCATCCTCTATATAATCGAAGTTTTAAAAAATGGTAGAAAAACAAATAAATAAATTGTAAAAAGCACTAAAGCCACTAACGAAAAATTGAAAAAGCACCAAGTTAGTGCTTTTTCTTAGTTTGGCACTAAGGATAAAATTGTGGCGCTTTGAGGCATGAAAAAACCATAAATAGTGCCAAAAGAACTATGTTGGCATCACTGATACAGACATACTTACATACATATGTACACATAAAAAGTTCACACCCACCAACTATAAATAATGAAGGGATTGACTTTATTTTTTATTCTTTCGATTAGGTACCACTAAATATTTACAATTGTTTAGATTTTTTTATTGTTGTAGTGTGTTGTAATTCCCAATTGTATCTGGCTAGCAATTGTAAAACTGAAATTTATGATCTTTTACAGCAATTCGTAGTTTTTAAAGTATGTATTTTAATTGCAAGTATATTAAATGTTATGAATGGGATTTAAAGGAACTGAATCATAATAATGTAGAAATCAGATTAGCGTTAAGGTTAGTTTACACTATCTTAAGTATTCCATAATAATTTGTGGGATAGAAATCGAATAAGTTTAGTTACGACTGTCACAAAATCTAATTGAACATTACAGTTTCTGTTCAAACCATCCCACATAAATATTAGTATGCCCCACTTTTTTTGATTTTTATGGGTGCTCAAGCAGAATATAACAACTTATAGGGTAAAGTATTTTAGAGATTTTTTTTCAGATTTTTCGGATGAGGTTTAGAGGTCGCTCATGTCGAATTTTTGCCAAATTATTGTTTTAAAAAATTTCAAAAAACCATGAAGTCGTATGGGAAGTCAAATTTAGCAAGGAGAATTCGTTTTTTTAAGGGAGTGCAATTAGGGATGCCAATCCCGAATACCGAAATCCCGGGATTATTCTAAAAATTTAAGTCTCGAATCTCGGGATTTAGTAGTATGTGGTATTTTTTTTAAATACAACTATATTTAAATAAACGTGAGTCACCCTGGGTTAAAAATAACTTTAAAAATTTAATATTAAATCATACTGACCATGATAATTTTTAACTGGTTTCAAAAAGAAGTCACAAGTGAATAAATGTTACATGCAATGCATTTTGTACACCAGAAAATAAAATCATAAGATAAAGTTCGATGTTTGGCTGATAATATAACTGCGCACGCACAATGCAAGTTGTGCAAAACAACATTTTTTAACCATTGTAAAATGTTACAACATTATGACAATATAACAATTGTGTTCTGTTTTGTAAAAAGGATAGTAAAAAACGTGATAATGTTCGCGACAAACTAAAAAAATTTTGTCATCTTTATCCCGGTATTGTGCATGATCAACTGCATCGAAAGCTTTAGAATGATTTAACAGTACTAAAAAAGTGAGTTTGTTTTAATCAAGTTTTTCCCTTAAATCCTCTGAGACATCAAATAATAAAGTTAGACAACTATGATTAGATCTGAACCCTGATTGTCGGTCCGCAGTTATGTTAGAATTATTGTTTAAGAACAAAGTTATTTGTCGGGGAAGAAGCTTTTTTAAAGCTTTTGCTAAATATGGTCGAATAGTTTATACCATGTATACATTCACTTCGAAAAGAACTCATTCTTTTAAGTATGAATTTTAAATTTAATTCAAATTTAATATTTAAAAAACTTGGTGGTTGCTTTTATCACTATGACTAGGAGCTTAAAATCTAATTTATATCAATTATATTTAAATATAATTTCACTCTTCTACTTTAATTATCACTTCAGTTTTACTACTAATTAATGAATTTTTTTTTAATTTTGTAGCGATAATAAGTGTTGTATAAAAAAAATTATGTATGCTTGTTAGATTGTGTGTGGTTTTATATTTATACCGAGTCATGAAAGTCAAACCAAAATCACTTACTAGGCACGTGTTAAATCTTTATTGCACCCAAACAAAGTCATTTAAAATATTTTTTGATTAAAATTTTTGTACAGCAATGAACCTTTTTACCTAAGACATAATTTTTGACTTTTAATATACATAGTACACACTCGTACATATTTGTATTAACGAATAAAAAAGTACTACAGACATATTGATTATATTTAATGATTGTCTAAAGTAGAAGCAATCAGTCATTAAACAATTTGTTCTATAAACATACATTAAAATTTTTTTTTTCTTAAAGATTAAAACATTTTTTTTGTTTGTTTTATCTCCTTTTTATTAGCATTAGATTTTTTTTGTTATTAATATTTAATTGTATTATTTGTTGAATAAAATATCAAACCACCAAAACCATCACGAAGGGTGAATGACTCCACAAACAGTTAGTATTATTCGAATACGTAATTAATTCTTAGTCAATATAGCTATCTATTGGCCATCTGTTGGAGATATTTTTGGGGATATTGGGGAAAAATCTAGTACAATCTAGAATTATTGACAGTGCTGACCACCAAGTAAAATAGTACTGTATTCAACATTTTGGTACTTTTAATAAAACATATTTTTCATTCAAAAATAATAAAAAGTTAATTCGTTTTGATTTGACATTATTAGTAATTGAATTATAACTACACTGAACCAAAAAGGTACGTGGAGACAATGAAAATGTAAGTTAAGCAAACGTAAAATTTATTAATTTTCGTCCAATGAATTTGTTCGTTGTAACAATGAATGACCGTTTTTTTAAAGATTTAATTTTAATAATTTAATGAACTGTTCGTTGATGTAACGAGAAATGATCAGTAATTTATAATTATAATTTAATGAAAGTATTTTTCAATGCAATAATCTTTTCGTTAACTTTCGTTAACAATTTGTTGACTCAACGTACACAGAACATTGTGTCAATGAATAATTTTTTTTTTAATTTCCCCTCGAAAATTATACCAACTGTCCGACCCTCATAATTTACCACTGTAACCCACTATAAAATAAAAAAGAATGTTTGGACGCCAATGAACCACTTGAAGCTGATCTAAATTAACTATCAGCAAATCCATCGCACTTAATTTTATTTTACACATTCAGCAAATCATTTGTCTGAACCGAATTGAACTCACAAATATCCTTTTTCACGACACGACAATATTTTTAATTTTACACTGAACGTCACATTTATCAGATACAGTTCACTTGTGTTTTTCGCTGTATATTTCTCTTAAAGCCGCCATCCAGAGTCCAAGTCTGGTTCAATTAAAATGAATTATATCTTGTTTTAAAGGTTACTTTATTACGCGTCGAATAGTGCATCAAATCTAAGATTTTATAAAAATTTTACTTTTTCACCAAAAACCGTCGTTTTGGAAGATGTTTTGTACCACAATTAATTACAAAATCCATAGTTTTATAAGCTTATTGCATATTTAAAATGGTAACAATCAGTCCATAATAGCTACGCTATTACGCTTTTTTAAGAGGGCAGCCTTTTTTTTTTTGATATGATGTCCTTTAAGATTTTTTCAACATAAAGGACATTTTTTAGTGAATTGTCCTTTTGTTAAATTATTACTTCTTCTTTAAACTCAAAAACTTCCCCAAAACCAACATTAATACAGCAAAACACACTGGTTATCACTAATGCCGGCGATAGATCGAATCTAAAATTGTTCGTTCCATTGATATTTTCTCTCTCAACAAAGGAGCCCTATGATATTGCAAAAATTATTTCGATGATCCATGTGCTAGATTGTGGTTCCTTAAGAATCACTTTTAATAACAAAGTGCACATTTTAAATGGACTGTGCGGAATTTAAATTAGTTTTTGTACAGAAATATGTCAATTATTGTTAATTATAAAATTTTTCTGTTTTAAAGACTTTTACATAATTTTTTTCTTTATATGACTTATTACATACATATCTAATTGCCTTGATACTAATTATCATTTTTACTACATTTCGAAATGTACTTTTTTTCGTTTGAAAAATATGATACAGTAATAATAGCGCCCATGAAGTTTCTTTCCGATATAGTCTTTATGATCATTATTTTGTTGGTATTAAGATCATATTCGATCCAAACTTATTATATTTTAATCAAAATTTTCTTACTTAATTTTACAAATACCCAAAAAAGCTTTAAATGTCATAAATTACTTATACATACTGGTACTGATATAGAATTTGACGACAGTAGCTTTGACGATAAAAACCATGTCGTGTCATTATGTTGGTAAGTCTAGAATTGAATATATGTACGTGCTACATAAACCTCCTCCTCAAAATAACTTTGTGACAAAAAATCTTATATATCTGAATATATCTAAATAATATTCGGCACAAAGAACATTTACATGAATCTTAACCTCATAACATAATTCTGTTCTGCCGTCCGTTGTTTCCCATGAGTCCCAAGTAGGGTACACCCTCAAAAACGTATCTGGGCCAAATTCAACCACAATATTAATATTAACTACAATAGTATTATTCGTTATAGTTGAAGGCGTTGCGGGTTCGATTCCCGCCAGAGACTCTGGTTTCTTTCCTGCAGACAAGCATAAAGCTTCGCGGGATAAGCTTAGGAAAATTAAAAAAAAACTTATGGACCGATTTCTAGTATGATTTCTAGTCATACAAAACGAATATGTGCAAAATATTACAGGACTTCAAGCATTTCGCCGCCATTTATGTAAGTTTTTGTAAAAAAGTTATCAATTTGTTAAGGTGGTTGTTTCACACTTGGATTAACAATTCATTTACTTCTGAACCGATTTTGCTAGTTTTTTTTTGTTCTTTTCTTTTGAGTCGTTCGCAAGTGATCGTGCTTTTCGAGACAGACAGACAAATATACAGGCCTGTTCTGCAAATCACTTTTACACAAATCACGTGATTTCAAATCACATGTGCCTAATAAAATCACACGTGTGATATTTTAGTGTCTCGTTTTTGTGTGTTTTGCTGTGATCTTCAATTGCCGAAAGCACACCGAGAAACACAAAACCGGTATGACCTTCAGAACACCACAAAATCACACGTGTGATTTTCAAAAACACGTGATTTGAAATCACGTGATTTTCAGAACAGGCCCGTATCGTATAGTTTAGATTTACGTGAGTACCTCCTTTTCGGTTCTGTCTCACGGTGGATCTTAACCACTTGGTGATTTATTTTTGCATTTACCAAGTGCCTCTGTGTGTGCAGCATCATTCAGGCACACATAGTTTGCAGTTTAGGTACAAGACCAGTAATCTTAGTGGCTGTAGGAAAAATCGCCCAAAAAAAAAATTAAAAATCTCCCAAATGAAGAATCGCCCAATAGAACATGAAAAATAACCCAAAAAGTTAAATATGAAATTTTGCCCAAGAGAAACGAAAAAGGGCCCAAAAAAAATGAAAAATTACCCAAAAAGCAGCAAATAATTTTTTCAAAAAAAAAAAAAAAAAATAAAAAATTACCCAATTTGCAAAAAAGTGTTTATTATTTATATAAATTTAGTTAGTTTTTAGGTGGGATGTCATAAAGCCATAGGACATCAAGCCATATGGCGTTAACTCCGATTCCATTGAAACATTAGGACATATGCCATTAAGACTCAATATAATGAGACTTAACCCCATACATTTTTTTCCGAAAATGAGACATAAAGCCATATTTTTTAAAGGATTTTCTCCTCTTTGATAAAACAAGTACCGGCTTCGCTAACTAAAGCTTCTCTGCGAAATCGGCATTTGATGTAAAAGTGCCAACATCTTGTGGTACCAGTGTCAAAATATTCCACAGATCAATCTGGATGAAAATAGACAAAAGTAATTTAAAGTCTAGAGTTAAAAAATGTTCTTAAGGTTCAGCAGAGATACGTAATTTTGCGTAAGTTTAAAAGAAATACATTCCGGACTCCCGCTTACAATTTTTTTAATTCGAAAGCCTGGAGAATTCCACCATGTACCATTTTCTACAATTTCTGGGCGGAGTTACGGTGCGATTTCACATTTTCAATAAAAAGGCGCACCCTAGTATCCCGCCATACAAAAAGACAACAAAAAACAAAAGCAATTGAAAAAATTCTGTTTAAATTGGATCCATGCTACAATGAATAAGGTAACCCTAGTTCTACAACTACATAGTAAAACAAACCAAAAACAACATGTATTTTGTTGGTTGAAAAAGCTGATAGATTGACCAGATTGGACGCGGGGGCAACCAGGGTTCTACTGGAAATGGACAGGGGTGGTCTAAGAACACTTATAGGGTTCTTGACGGGTCATTGTCCTGTTAGGGCTTTTATGGGCAAATGGTACAACACCATACCGGACTTCTGCAGGTTGTGAAGACGATCGAGCATGTATTGTGCCATTGTCCTAGGATGCAGGGTCTCAGACAGAAGTGGCTAGGAGATAGATTTAACACCGAACTGGTGTGCATCGCTTGATGTAATCCAGCTGATCTATTGGGGTTTGTCAGGGAAATATTGCGGTTGCTTCTGTTGAGGGGACTGTAGAGAAGGTATAGTTCTACGTGGTACCTACTAACATTCTAACTTTCTTAATTCTATCCACCTCATACTTCTTTTCCTTACTTTTCTCTTTCTATCACTGAAGGGATTCACAATGGACCGCATTGGCCCCCGAGTGGAAATGTGCCCATGGGCACATAACCCTTCTTAACCTAACCAAACCTTGTCAAAAATATGTGTTTTTCTAGCAACAATAAATGTTCTTATTTGTAGACAAACAAAATTGTAAGGCAATTGTGTCATTATGCAAGGTTCGCTAATAATAATCAGCTGGGCTACTGGAGTGGGTTTAAAAGTCAGAAACGCAATTTCAATAAATAAAAAAATAAAGTTGTTAAAAAATAAATAAAACATTTTCTAAATTCTTTATTTTAAACTTCGTTTGCAGGAATCAGTGCGTTTATTAGCTGGTATTGCCGATACAAGCAAGGATGGACTTATATCATTCTCAGAATTTCAAGCTTTTGAGGGTTTATTATGCACACCAGACGCTTTATATAAAACAGCTTTTCAGCTATTCGATCGTCAAGGCAATGGCACAGTATCCTACAGTAAGTTCAAATGTTTTAATACGACATTACTTGATTTTATTTATACATATAATTTTAAAATTTCAGCTGATTTTGCTGATGTCGTACAAAAAACTGAGTTACATTTAAGAATACCTTTTAGCCTCGACAGTCCCTTTGTCAAACGATATTTTGGTGAAGTAAGTTGATTGTTTTTCTTTTAATTAATACAGTGAAAAAAAATATTAATTTATTATCTCATCTTTTTTAAAGAAAAAACAACGTTTAATTAATTACGCTGAATTTACCCAATTAATTCATGATTTTCATGAGGAATATGCGATGGAAGCATTCCGTAGCAAAGATCCAGCTGGTACTGGATATATTTCTTCATTAGATTTTCAAGATATTATGGTTAAAGTTAAAAGGCATTTACTCACAGCCGATGTTAAAGATAATTTAGTAGCCGTAAGTTTTGTTTTTTTCGCAATAGACTTTATTTTGCATATCATTTTAATCTTCATTTACAATTCGATAGGTCACCGAAGGCCATAAGGTAAGCTTTCCATATTTTATGGCTTTCACATCGTTGCTAAATAATATGGAATTGATAAAACGCATCTATTTACATTCTACACAAGGTCATCGCACAGAACCCGTTACCAAAGATGAGCTTTTATATGCTGCTCAAACTATGAGTCAAATAACACCCTTAGAAATTGATATACTATATCAGTTGACTGGAGCTTTACATCATACCGGGTGAGTTTTCTTTTTTTGAAGGAGTAATGGGAATTTGAATTTTAATTTAGAAATGTTAAATGTTATTATACTGACACTATCATAATTGGTGTAGGTTATATTAGTTCTAGAGTTTTTTAGTTTACCAATCGACTCTGGTTCACGTTCTGTGAGTTTAAGTCGATTTGGTGGAACTTAAGACATATTTCCAACTGCCATTAGGGCAAATCCAATTGAAAATTGGTCCACTAATTTACATAGCCCCCATAGAAACATCTTTTTAGGAAAAGAGTCTTTGTGCCTATAAACTATCTTATTACATTGATATTTAGATTAAATTTGAGCCAAAAATATTATACTGCAATCTACATAATCTTAACAAATTTTATAAAAATCGTTTCATATTTAACAGTAGCTAGCTGCCATTCAAATACCACTCCCTGAGATAAATTTTAAAGCGTTAACTTCCTTTAAAACACTTTCAGACAAAATAATCTCATGTAGATAAAGATTGCTGAGGTACAATATTGAAAGTGTGTCGGATTTGACAGACATTATAACTTGTCTGACAATTTGCAGTGATTAATATCAAAATAAAAGTATTTTAAGAGTAAACTATTTCAAAATATATTTTACACAAAAGATCAAAATTTAACTTTTTTGTGTTGATTGGAAGCTTAATGAAATGTATTTTACTACCCTGCAAATAATATTGGACCACCTGATCCATTTTGAATAAATTGACTACTCCATGAACTGGTCCGATGTAGGAATGGGCAAAAAATATCGATATATCAAAATATCGATATTTAAAAAAAATATAATCGATATATATCGCCGATATTTTAAATACCGATATATCGATGTATCGATATTGAAATACGACTATCGAATTCGATATTTTTTAAAGTCAGTCTTCATTAAGAACCCAAAATTTTAGCCGTTTTTCAAACAATATGTTTTTTAAGAATTGGAATTATTGCATGCATCATATGCTTTTTTAAACAAATATAAAGATCTAAAAAATTTGGCATTTATAAGAAGCAGTGCCGGATACAAGAAGCAGATTGTCTGGAGTGCACATAAAACAGAGAGTGCTCCTGATGTCCATATCTGATGATTACTAGTTTGACTAAAACCAGTTGGTACTTTTGGAGTGCAATTCAAATTTTAGGGAAAGTTGGTACTTCCATGACTTTTTTTTCTTATGGTTTTTTTGTATTCTTCCCTTTTGTTTTTGTTATAATTGAATTTTTTGTTTTGATTAAATTTTTTTAAATAAAATAAAACAATAAAAAGTAAAAATGTAATTAAATATAATTAATTTGTTCATACATATGTTTGTACAAAGGTATACTGAATACCGATATATCGATATATCGATATTTTTGAAATAATAAATATCGATACTCTAAAAAAATATCGATTCGATATATATCGATATATTTTTTCAACTTGCCCATCCCTAGTCCGATGTAATGCAAGCATGGACCATGTCATTGTTAAAAAGTGTTTGTAGTGAGACGACATGACTTCGTTTTTTAACGACATGTTTTCGTTTTAAACGAAGTTAAAACTAACCCTCTTAAGTATACCATGGAGTAGTTTTAGGACTACTCCTTTGTAATCCAAAGCCCTAGGACATCGTAATGTTAAATAAACCATGTTTTTGGGTTAATTTTGGAGTAGTCCTTATCCATTGTGGGCTACATTTTACACGCGTGTTTGAACGAGTTCTATTATTTGCAGGGTATTTTAAGGTCTCTGATTTCAAATCTAATCTCCGTTTTTCTCCACCAGCTCGAATTTTTCAGTTACAGGTACTAATCGTATTTTTGAATTAAAAGTTAAAAATTCATAACTTTACCCCTCATTAAGCGATTTCTTTGAAGTAAACAACTATTGCTCACCTATTTTTTTAAAGATGTAATTGCTGACTTTAGAATACAATAAAATTATTGCGAATCCCCCAATACATGGCTGAGTAATGCTAGGAACACAACTAGGACGAACGACGAATTTCGTCCAGCACGACGAATTATTCAGAAGAAATTCGCTGTATAAAACACAATAACGACGAAAAAACAAAACTGAAATAAAATATGTTGTATAAACAAGAAATAGTGGTACCATATGAACAAAAAATACTTCACAAATAAAACATTAAAAACAACTTAACTAAAATACTTTTTTATTGTTAATTTTTTTTCAATTTGTATTTTATGTAAATGATATTCAGTTAAAATTTTACAATTTCTAAAGTAAAAAGTAACTTTATTTAATAAAACACTAACCGTTTTGAAGCAATATGGCTAGCCAGTACAGATATGTATGTTCGTCGTTCGCCGGCGTAAGAATTAGAATTAAATCTATTTAAACGTTGAAACGTCCGGCGAATTTTCGTCGGCGCCTTGATTGTGTGCATTTTCATATACACAAATATTTTTTATTTTTGGCGACGAATATCCGCGGCCAAAAATTTGTCGGTCGTCCCAATTGTGTTCCTAGCATAATAGTTGTTTACGTAAAAACAATTACAAATTTTGTATTTTAAAAAATCATGAAAAATCCAAAACGGGAAAAAGTTATTTTCTTATTTTTTCACTGAAAGTCACATAAGGTATGAACAATATGAGACAGATCATAAAAATCCATGAACGCGTTTCGGTTTTATTCACAATAAAGTAAAGCTACCTAATTTTTAAGTGAAGGAAAGAACGCAGCAAACACACACACATATTAAAAAAGATTTTTTTGTATGGAAATCACCGATTTTTATCAATTCAGTATTCTCAGTAAATTGTGAACAAAATTAAAAGTTGTGCACCGATTACAATGAAATTAAGCCCATTTCATTAGAAATCTATTTAACTAAATGTTTTCTAACCAAAACTGTGATGTTTGCGCATTTTTATTTTCAACGAAATCTCTAAAACTACTGGGAAATTTAAAACTTAAGCATGCATTTTTATTGTAACTGAACAGGGTGATAACAATATATAACGAAAAGTAGAGCTGATATAAAAAAACCAATTACAAATTTTGACTAAGCGTCCCAAATAACCTTAACAGTTCTTAATCAACAAAAACCTTGTTCCATTGTGTTATCCATCGGCAAAGTTAAAATATATTTAAGCGTGTCCTTTTAAGAGTATGTAAATACTGGGGTATTCGATTAATCGTTGTTTTGTATAAATCGTGCGAATAATTATTCGAGGTTAAAAATTTTATCGAATAATAATCAAACAATTTAATATAATTCGGTTAAACGAATAATTTTAATTTTGTCCAGTTTAGAAGTAAAATTAAAGCTCATCTTAATGTACATGTTTCTTAAATTTACATGTGTCAAACGGTTTCTTTCTTTTGTTTTGACAAAAGTTGATTTAGAAAAGATTATTTTACTTATTGTTGACGTTGGATAGATTGAACGTAAAGCGTTATACAGCATATCCAATTTCTCTGTTCTTTTTCTCGTCTTCTCTAAAAATTAGTAGTCCTTTGATTTTTTTTAACGGTTGAATAATTTTAATAGTGTTGTTAAGGACTGGTTTTCACTCATCTCAAAAAAATCATCTTCTTCATCTGAATCATTGTGGTAAAAGTCTGTACTAAAAATTCTTAAAAATAAATTATTCTCAAACTCTTTGATTTCAGTCTTTGTACTATATTTTTGAAAATTTTAACTCGAAGGAAATGTTACTTAGTTAAGAAACAATAAAGGGTATTTAAAACGTACCGGCTTGTTTTTTTACATAAAATAAAAAAAGTAATGCTGTGAAAAAACAAATTTTCGATTTTTCAACATAATTTATTCGAATTATTCGTTAATCGAAAATTAGCAATTTTAAATTATTCGAACAGTAAATCGCCAAAAATTTTTCGATTAATTGAACAAGGGTTAACCGTTTGAATACTCTAGTAAAAACTAATACTAATAAATTTGGGAAATCGAAGAAATTTTTCCTAGACTAACTGAAGTAGTTTGAAATTTTAAGTTTCTTATTCAGGTAAAATTTTAGACACACAAAAAAATCGAAAAAAAGCAAACCATTTGTTAATGCAGCATTTAATCCGCTACTTCGTTAGCGTATCCCTTTCATTCGTGGTCATATTTACATGCCAGAAGTTATGTTTCTCGGTTTTTAATAAAAAGTACCAACATTTTTCATCTCATAGGTACTCATTCCCTCAGGTCCCTGCACCTCTAATTTAATGTTTCTAAGTTCAATATTATAGAAAATTCAAAAAGTACCACATGTAGCACGGAAAATTAAAAGAAAGAATTTCCCGTATTTTCCTTTTTTTTAAAATTTAGGGAACAAAAATTTTATTATCGTAGTGGGAGCCCATTATTAAATACTTATGCATATGCCAATGATTGGAGAAAAGGGATTTGTAAAAAAATACCAAAAATAGGAAAATATGCGTCAATGAAGTGGCTGATGAGTTAGCAAGACAGGGCTCAGAGATTTAGTATCCTAACTGTATGGCAACGGTTACTCCTCCAATAGGCTTCTATTTTAGAAGGATCAGGGAGTAGATTCTAGGCGCGACCAATCGGGCCTGGGGGAACCACTGTCCCAGGCTACAGGGCAGCAGGCTGAGGTGGCTGGGCAGTAGATAACTGGGCGAATTAGGGGATGCCTGGGGTTGCGGACTCGAGGGTCTGATAGGATTCGTAATGGGGTTTTGTCTGAAACTTTCTTTTTCTATCTATCTTTTAAATCTGTCTTATGCTTTCGCTCTTTATTTCACCTACTTTCCATCTCTACATATCTATTTCTAAATAAGGCGTCACAATGGGCCATATTGGTCTCTGGGTGAGGCTGTGAAGGAGACTTCACAGCAGCCTTTCTACCTACCTACCTAGGTACGATTTTCACTTTTTATTCGTTCGAATTTCGAAAAAGTTCAAAATTTATATATGTTTGATGTATGAAAAATGAGCATTGCCTTTGTTTTGAAAGTATTTAGGTTAAAGCAAGTTCTCTGAGACCATTCAAATATATTTACCATGTACCTTTTAATATTGCCTTCAAAGCCCGCTGCACCATGCCCCAAATTTACAGCTTAAAGCTGTATATCATCCGCATATACATATACATATACATTACATTTCAAAAAAATAATATTAAAAATGGATCTGGGCGAAGCTCCTCTATATAAAATGCCCAATTTTTTTTTCATTCGACATACTAACAACGCTGATTTAAAATAACATTTGGCCATTTAAAGGAAGGGTCTACACTTTTATGATGCCTTTAATACTAATAAAAAAAATGTTGTGGGCAATAAAGGTATAATTATTCTCAATTTAATTTATTACAATATGTGGCTTCAGCGCATAGTGGCATTTTTGAGGCCAGTTGGCGAAGTTAATTTAAAATTAATTTCAATATACATACGTAAATTAAAAAAAGAATAAAAAATAGTTATATATTTAATAAGAAATAAATAAATTTTACGCTAAAAAAGCTCATCTATATGTTCCAAAATGTGTTTTTTTCAGTATTTTTTTAAAAATTTAAATTCTATTTGCGTTTTTTAACTCTTGTGGCAAGTAATTATACTCACGGCTACCCATGAACTCAACACGCTGCTTAGTTGTTTCCAATCTGCATCCGTCTATTCTTAAATGTTGATTATTTCTAGTATTAATTACATTTTGATTTGGTAAAAATTTAATGGTGTGATGTCCAATGTTATTCAAGCATTTAAATACGTATAATAAAAGTTGCATTTTGTAAATACCATATATTGGCAATATAGTTTGACATATGTCTGTAAATATTGATGAAGTGGAATATAATATTGATAAAATATAGACTACATTTAAAGCTCTATTCTACATGCGTTGTAACGATTTTAAATGATAAGTTTTTTTTATATCCATACAAAATGGCCAAATAACTAAAATGACTGTGGACTAAAGCATTGTATATAAAAAGTTTCGAATCTTCATGAAATTCGTTTCTAAATTTGTATAAAATGCAAACGGCTTGCGCGGCTTTTATTCTAAGTGATTGTATGTGTTTGTCCCAAACCATTAATGTAGACAAGATTTACTAATATGTACTAGTAATTCTTTGGATTCAATGTCTACATACGATCCCAAAAGAATCACCTAGTCAAAAGAACGAACCAACGTCACTAGTAGTTTTTTTTTTACACGCACATGTTAAATGTCTATAGCAAATAACATTATGTGCGTTCGTTTACTTTTCCAGTAAAATCCCAGTAAAATCCAGTAGGTGAGTTGTATGAAAAATTTACAAATTTATGTGTACGCGAACGCATTTCAGTAAAATCCAGTACAAATTTGTACAAATTTTGGGGTAAACGAACGCAGCTATTGTCGGGGGTGTAATTAGTCACTTGTACTGCTGGCATTTCCTGCAGCCTTACTGAAGTCCAAAAATACAAGCATTTGCCGCATTAAGATCATTACAAATACTTTCGACAAGCAACTCATCACACTGATTGGACGATAATCTGACAAACTGCGAGGATTCTTGATCTTTGGAATAGGTATCACTTTTCCCAGTTTCCATAGTTTTGGAAATTTAGACATCGTTATGCTTTTATTTACAATGTTAAGAATATGTTTAGAAATAAAGGGACAAATTAACGTTATAAGTATTATATGAAGTCCCGTGAATTCCCACACAAATTTCACAAAACATCTGCAGCATTCCGAGATTTATTTTATCGGAAAATGCCGTATCAAGGCGAATTCATACAAGGTGGTCTTATTTTGAAAACGGATGAAAAACTGTAAAATACTTTAACGTTGTGTCAAAATAGTACAACACTGTAGTAAACAATTCAAACAAACATTTCATCATGCATTTCATATTGTTTTTAATTTTGAATGGTTTGATTTGAAATGTGATAATTTAAAAAAAGTTTTAAATTTCATAAGTAAATTTCTAAGTGAAAATTAAAGAATTTATGAAAGATTCCCAAGGACTACCAGAATGGTTAACCAGTTTGAAACATGGTTAGTTATCCGCTGTTGCTTACGAAGCAAGCTAAGGTCACCTGGTATGAATTCGCCGTGTCCCTTATGAAACATACCAGCCATAATACAATACATGCATACATAGGTTAACAAACATTCCCAAACATTTTTTAGTATGTTAGTAATATATGTATTGTTTATTCCTCTTGTTTTTTTCTTTAAACATGTTGCCAAAAAAAAAAAATATTAAATAAAAAAAAAAATAGTTGGTGGAGACGTAAAAAGATACAACCAAGTAGGCAAGTGTTATTTAAAAAATTAACAAATATCCTTTTTTACGTTTTTGTTCCCGTAATTTCAGTTGTTTTTTGATGATTTAGATTTTTCAGTTTTGTTTTCCCTGAAACATGTTTTTTTTTAATTCCTCGCTTTTTATGTTCCTTGAAGTTAAATACCCATCGAACTCTTCTACAAATTCACTTTAAACATTTAACTAATAATATTTGTTTGGTATAATTTTAGCCGCATAGTTTATAGCGACTTAAATAATATTGCACCTGAGCATTATACGAAGCATATCACCACCAGATTGGCTGAAATTAGAGCCGTTGAAAGTCCAGCCGATAGGTCAGCATTTATACAAATTTTAGAGAGCACATATCGTTTTACCTTGGGCTCTTTGGCAGGCGGTAAGAAAAACTAACTTTTTTAACTATATATTAAGGTATATTTTATATATCTAAACAATTTTTTTTTTGTTTTTTAAAGCTGTGGGTGCCACTGTTGTATATCCCATTGATTTGGTAAAGACACGTATGCAAAATCAACGCACAGGTTCTTACATTGGTGAAGTGGCCTATAGAAACTCTTGGGATTGCTTTAAAAAGGTGAGACATAACAAACTCCTTAAAGATTGCTAACGAAAAAATAAAATCAAATATCGTTATCAATTTGGTGCGAAATTGAAAGAATTTTTTTTTGAATGTACAGAGGGCAATTTAAGGCATTCTATAACGATCGAAATTACAATACAAGTTTAATGGAAATTTCGATCAATATTGATTGCCGTAATTTGTCCCGTAGCTGCAATTCCAAACGAATTTGTTTAGGCTTTTTCAGTTTAATTTTCGTTTTTTTTTTTTTTGGAGAAGCAAAACACGAAATTGTTTAATTTTCGAATTTTTGAAAATATTTGCACACTTTTGATTTTACTTGATTTCGATTTTTCCAACAGTGCTTTATATTTATAAACATTTTTTTCTTTTTCATTTAATTGTTATTGTAACAGGTAATCCGCCACGAAGGTATCTTAGGTCTTTATCGTGGCTTACTGCCGCAATTAATGGGCGTTGCTCCCGAAAAAGCCATTAAATTGACTGTCAACGATTTAGTGCGTGATAAATGTACCGATTATCAGGGACAAATTCCCTTGTGGTCGGAAATTTTAGCTGGTGGCTGTGTAAGTTTCAAATTAATTATTTTTTGTTTTTATTTTTAGAAGCCTAGTTAAAACATTTTCATTTGAAGAACTATGAAGACCTTAACACACTGAATTTAATATATATATTTCGATTATTTTATTAAAATTTTAGGCTGGCGCATCTCAAGTGGTCTTTACGAATCCTTTGGAAATTGTTAAAATTCGTTTGCAAGTTGCTGGTGAAATTGCTGGTGGCAGTAAAGTTCGTGCCTTATCGGTTGTACGTGATTTGGGTTTATTTGGTCTCTACAAAGGTGCTCGTGCCTGTCTGCTGCGTGATGTACCATTTTCTGCCATTTATTTCCCCACTTATGCTCATACGAAGGCCTTGTTTGCCGATGAAGATGGGTGAGTTAAAATATTTTGTTCATTTAGATAAAAAAAAAACAATAAAATGAGGTTAGACTACAAATCAAACATCTCTCCAGATATCCGAAATTTTAAAGGATTTGTTTTAAGGTAGTTTAATGTTTTGGTTAAAAAATCAACAAGATGCTTTAGAATAAATGTATTGCAATAGCATCAAAAAACTATTTGAAAGTGTAGGAGATCAGTGGCCGAATAAAATTGTACTTTCGGCCGTAAAAGAGACACTTTTCAGGATGCATTTCCTTAACATTTTTCTTGAAGATATACCCTTTTTTGTTAAAATCTATTGACGTTTTTTTAATCTTAGAATAAAGTTTATGGCTACCTTGTATAGTTTTATTGCCAGTATTTAGTCATCTTGGAAGCCTTTACATCCAGAAACCGCTTCTATATCACTGATGGGATTTGTGGTACAATTGTATCAAATTTGGTAAAATCGAAACTTCATGGGTACGCTGGTACAATTCATCCCTTTTTGGTACAATTTAAAAAAAAAATACTCAAAAAGTTTTATCATTTCTTTGAGGTGGATTAACTCACTTTTATTTATTTAAATAAAATTTTTAGTAACAGCCGTGAACGGAACTACCAAAAATTTTATAATTGTTAATTAATGTTCGGATATTTTACTAACATATAAAGTACATGCATTTATGTATTTATATGTATTCGTATGTATCGCAGAAGAAGACTAGGATTAAGTGCCTCCAATCGATTGTTTGGATGACACTGTCAACCAAGTGTCTGCCTTTAAGAAAAAAGAGAAATGGACAAATTTTGTCCTCTTCTTTATTTTTATACCTACACAACAATAGAAGTGAGGGTATTATGCGATTGTGCTGATGTGTGTAACACTACAAAATAATACTTTCTGAGTCGGTTTAACGACGTCCCTCCGTGCAGCTGGCTGGCTGGTACATGAAACCTTCTGCGTAATACTGACTTTAGTGGAATATTTTGCTTTCAAATAAGCCATATATATTTTTTTAAATGTTCATATTTTCTAATTATTAACATGTAAACTTGCATTACTTGCTGTGTTGTTGCCAAATAGTAGTAAAAAAAATTGTATATCCCATCCCGTATTTCCCCTTTTTGATATTTTTTTCCCCCATTGAAGGATCAAAAATAGGTTCGATCTTCGCCCACTAAAAGTTCGAATTTCAAAAAGTACAATATATTTGTATTTTTTAAAAAAGTTAAAAATGTGGTATGATTTTTATTTCTACCTTTATTGGTTAAAAAATACATGTTTTTAACATTTATCACCAAAAGGGCCTAATTTCAAAAAGAACTATACACCTGTTAGCTTATTTTTTTTTTTTTAATAAAAACGATAAGTTTCTTTCCTTCCGAAGGTTACTTTATATTAGCGGTTTTCACCCTTTGTATTAAGTGTACAACTCTGCTTTTCCTAATACGATTTTATACTACAAAGCATGAGTGTCTTTTTTGTTTTTATTGTAAATTAATGAAGTTGCTGAGTGAGGAAAAGAGACAGATATAGTTTCTTCAACGGTTTTATTCTGGGTAATTTTACAAACGTGTTTACTAAAGCTTTTTGTTGGATTTTTCAACAACAGCGTAGTAAATTTCAGTCTAATACATTTTGTTGTTGCAGTGTTGTAAATCTTAGTACTTTTACTAAATTAATAAAATTTACAAGGACTACAAGGGACATTACTATCAAGGTCGAATTTATTCTATGAGCCAAAATGCATTACATTCTGATGGTGTCTAATAATTGTAAATTTTTCTGTACATACAATACACCTCATTGCTTTCCAAAGGAAAGCTAAGGTAAAATGTAACAAGAAAATACAATATAAAAGTCTGGTAGTGTATAAAGTCATTTCTGAAAAATTGAAGGAATAGGACTATTACAAAAAAGCTTTATAAAATACATATGTAACTGAAATTTAGCTCATAGAATAAATTCGAAAAATAAAAAAAATGTTGAATATAACGATAAGTTTCTTTATTTTGTATGTCTTAGATTATAGGTTAACGAATTTTGAAATTAAAAATATTAAAGAATGTTAACATTCCTCATAAAAGGATATTTGATCAGTGTGGCACCATGGCTTTAGCCGGCAAATTGTTTGAATGAAAAGGAAGTGGAATTGGTGGAATAACATTTTCGTAAATCCGACGGTCTGCAAGGATTAAAACAATGATATCTTTCGGAAAATTTCTCTTAAAATCTGGAAGTGCCACCATAATACCCTGTGCATTTATGATTGAAAAGGGAGTTTTATTGCTGTCACTTCTCAATTCTAAACTTTTATTTATATTTGGCCCTCTTTACCCATTGACAAAGGTTTTAAGCGCTTAATGCAAAGAATTGCCTTAAGAGTTTAAACAATCTAAATTCAAAATTCGCCGGAAGTTCAAAAATTGTCCGTCTTTTAATACGTTAAAAACAAATCCTGAAAACACCTCAACGATATTATATTTTTTATAACCTTTTAAACGATTATTTTTTAACTTATTTCCAGTTATAATCATCCACTTACTTTATTAGCTGCCGGTGCAATTGCTGGTGTACCAGCTGCTTCTTTGGTAACGCCTGCTGATGTGATAAAGACCCGTTTACAGGTGGTAGCAAGATCGGGTCAAACAACCTATACTGGTGTATGGGATGCTACAAAAAAAATTATGGCTGAAGAAGGACCCAGAGCATTCTGGAAAGGAACAGCCGGTAAGCTTTTAAATTTCCCATACTCTTCTTTTAAAAACAAATTAAATAAACTTTGGTAATTTTCTTAACAGCTCGTGTCTTCCGTTCATCACCCCAATTTGGTGTCACCTTGGTGACCTACGAATTGTTGCAACGTCTCTTCTACGTTGACTTTGGTGGTTCACATCCCACTGGCTCAGAAGTGAACAAACCAAAACCCATTGACAGCACCAATGTACGCATCAATGCCGATCACATTGGTGGCTATCGTGCTGCTGTACCTCTATTAAATGGTATCGAATCGAAATTTGGTCTATACCTACCACGTTTTGGCCATGTCCAACCACAGACTTCTACTTCTACACCAATTGCCAAAACATCATCATGATGACGGTATCGTAGTTTATATTAAGTTTAAATGCCAGTTAATTTTATTTTTAACTTCCTTTATATTTTATTATTTTTTTTTTCTTTCTATAAAATAATTCTTTTCATTTCTTTTAAGTTTAAAATAAAATAAAAAATAAAATTTATTTGGTTTTCATCAGACGCAGAATAAAATTAAAAGAAAAAGTGAGGGCAAAATTTTAAGGCAAACGAGTTTAAACAAATAATAATTTAAGCCATGGTAGAAAAAGTACAAGGTATACCAATAAGAAATATTGTCCTCATTTTTAAAACCCATGTTACTTCAAACAAAGGAAAATAAGGAAACAATTAAGACACGCGTCAAAATTCAAAGAAATTAATTTGACATTACATGGCTAAATAATGACAACTCTCCCTAATGTACAGACTTACTACCTGGTACTTATTCTACCATGTTCTAAACAAATTAAATATAAATATTAAAACAATCATTAATTAAAGAAAGGTTTAGTAAACAATTTAATTACAATTCATACAACAAACACAAAAACAGAATTACAACAAAAAAATATATTTTTTGCTAGGAAAATTATTATATTTCAATTAAAGTAAAAAAAGTAATTTAATATAAAATATTTAAGTATAACAGTATAACAGTTAGTGCTATTTGAATGATCTGTAGATACTTCTACATTCAAAAAAGCATGTACCCACAAAACACTTAATAAAACAAAACAAAGAAATTTAAATTATTATTATTAAACAATTTATGAAATTTATTACAAAATTAATGAATTCTTATCTTTGAGAAATCATAAAAACAAATTTACTGTCCTTTTTTTAGAGAAAATAAATTCAAAGAAAAAAATTTACATAAATAATTCAAAACTTAACCTCTTTTTTCTATACAAACAGTTTTCAAAAACTTTACAAAATGAAATGGTTTAAACACAATTAAGATGAGCGACGAACTTCGCAGGGCACGACGAATTTATCGGTAAAAATTTGCTGTGTAAATTAGTCGAATATGACATAATCAGTACGAGCTTTTAATGTCATTTGAAATTATGTCCTTGAAATTATTTAAAATTAGGGAATGAATCATAATACTTTGAGGTTAGATTTAATAAAGATTGGCATATAATTTATAGATCCCATTTAAAGCCCACTTCTATAATATTCTAACCCTAGTTAGAGGGCATTAAAGATTCAGCACATCCGAATTTCGCACTCTTACTTACTTTAATTAAAATCTTTAAGTAGATTTTTATCAATTAATTATTTGTAAGTACGTAAATTTTTGTTTACATGTAGCAGCTGATAGTAGGTTTGTTGCCGTACTCAAAATTTGAACTCGGCAGAATTGCAATGATAACAATGAGAACGGAAACAAACCTTAATTGAAAAAGATGCAGTAAAAAACCAATAAAAACAATATTATTGTAATTAAAAACGTGGTAAATAAATGTATGTATATGCTATATATATATATGCTATATATTATGAACTAAATTCGATTTTCGACAGCAGTCGAATTAGTTTATCAAACGAATTTTCATTTGGTATTATGGCGCGCATTCGATAAAAATTAAGTATGTATTGTGATTTTGTTAATTCACAGTAGTACATTTTCGATCAGCTGTCACTTAAAATAAAAAATGTTTGTTAACAAATTTAAAAAATAAAATTAAAGTTAATCGTGACCACGGCGGAATTATGGTTGTTTTCAAATAATTAGCTTCAGTGGGGTTTGATCCCACTTTTTTACATGCTGAACTTTAATGCAAATCATTTGGTAAAAAAAAGAATTTTGTTCCATAAGGAATATGGGCGTTTCCAATTACTGTTTACGACGTTGGACTTGCATAACATGGACAAAACTGATAAAGAATATGGTATTTGGTTTACGAACACAAAAAAATTTACAAACAAGTTTTTTACATTTATTTGCACCGTCGAAAGTAAATTTGTTATCGTTGAAAAATTCGATACACAACGAAATTTTCGATAGTGCTGCCAACTCATAATAGCAAATTAAAAATTGATAGTCGACGTTCGATATCCAGCGAAAATCGTTTATCGAATGCAACTTATAATAGGGGCCATACAGCCCTTTTAATACTACATTTTTTATTCATTAATTGATATAGAATTGATAGAAAGAAACAGTAAATGCTAGAAAGAGCAAACTATTAAAAATGTAAACAAAGTTTTTTAGTTTTTCTTTCTCTTGTTATGGTTTTGCTTCAAGGATGGCGTTGAGAATTTTTCAAATTGTACCACCAACCTTTAAAAATTATACTTTTTTACCCTAATTGTACTAACAGATTTTTTTAGTTGAAATTTATTTAATTTATGTTCTTGAAAAATACCACAAAGAGGTATTATAAATTTTAGTTTAAAAAGTATCAACAAAAAAGTACAATTGAAACAACTTAGCCATCCCTGTTCTGTTAGTTGTATTAAATGTTGCCAACTTTTTGTTTATGAGAAACCTAAAAACAAAAAGCGGTAAATCGCTGAATTTGCCCATAAACCGCTGATGCTTGAAATTTCAATTTTAAGTTAAACAATTTTACATTTTTTTTGACATAACTTCATTTTTTATCGATAACTTTAGTAAAATTTTTGAAAGTTTGCCATTTATCTGAATACACCTTCGCACTTGGTAAATATTTCTATTACTTTATATTTGCACTGTTCACCAAAACCTGAACAATGCATTAACAATGTAGTGTCATAAGGGCTTAAATTAAAAAATAACTTGATTTTTTAAAACACGGGTCACTCTATCCCATATGATTTGTCATTCGTCGACGTAAGACATATAAAGGCATTTCGACAAAACAACTTAAGTAGAGATAAGATAGCAAAAAAATTTAAAAAAAGCTCGGTAAAAAAATAATTTTTTTTAAATAATAAAATAAAACAAAATTAAAGAAAAATTCCGTTTATAATACAAAATTTTAAAATCGTAAACAAAACTGTTTTTTTCGTATAATTAACAGCATTTTTTCAACTTTTTAAATTTCACTTAAGATGTTTTGTCAAAAGGCCACAGAAATATACATATTGCATCGATATACACGACGTATTTTGGCCGACACACAGATGGTGTGTATTTTCATAATGACTTGTTCCGACAATAGCAAAATGCCTAACATTTACGATGCTGACTTGTTTCTCATAATAGGTATTTTGTAAATCGCAATTGCAAAAAGTTAAGCGACTTCAAGTCGCAAAAGTATGCTTAAGAGAACCCGGAAGAAAAACGTACGAAATCCAGAACACCATAAAATTTATCTTGCTATTTGCTATTGCGTTTGTCAGAACATGGCCGATATAAGCAGATGTGTTTTATTTTTGGCAATGAATATTTTTTGCGAAAAATTCTTCATGCGTCCTAGTTGTGTTTATGCCATAATGTATAACAGTTAAGAGTAAAATAGTTTTTAAATATAATGTTGGTTGTATAAATTGAATATTGCTGTTCATTTAAGTAAAAAATCCGATTATAAAAGTATTCAAACTAGATATGATAAGTCCCGATGACCACTTTTTTAAATAAAGCTCAGGCTTCGGATCCCGGGATTGTGGAGATTATGTTTGTAATTTTGCTAGTGCAAATTTACCCTAAATTTCTTATTGTACTCTTGTACTATGAATAATTGCCAAAATGTTTCTTTAAAAATTTTAACTTTAAGGGATAAAACTGGATGCAAATTCGTACACTTGGCACTTTTTGTTAACACGTTTGTTTATTCAAATAATTTTGCGATTCTAACTGCCTGTTCATCTTTTCCATATATTTAAAACAAAAATAATTAAGAACTTTTTGTTTTGTTTTAAATGTGAGTTAAGCGAACGAAGGCTTCGTTCGAAATTAAATTAAAAATTTTTATTTCTACATTTTAAGTTGGCCTTTCAGGGGGTAAAAGTGGCATCAAAGAAATTAAGTACATTTCAGGGGCAAAATATTTTTTAGGTTTGCACGTTTTGTAAACACTTTACAAAATTTACAATTCACCCCCTATTCGCTATTTTCTTTCAGATGTTTCAGCGTCTGCATACCAAATTTTAAGAAAATCGGTTGATGAGCTAAGAAGATATAGGGAGAGGGAGCTTTTACCCCTCTTGCCCGATTTCCTTTCAGATGTTACAGTGTCTGAATGCCAAATTTCAAGAACATCGGTTGATTAGTTAGGAAGATATAGAGAGGGGGATCTTTTACCCCTTTGCCCTATTTCACGCCCTATTCCCTATTTTATTTTAGGTGTTACAGCGTCTGCATGCAAAATTTTAAGAAAACCAGTTGATATGTTAAGAAGATATAGGAAGGGGGAGCTTTAACCCATTTTGGCCTATTTTACACCCTCTAGCGATATTAAATATACCTTTCGACCTATTCTAATACCTAGCAATTAAATGCAATCGAATGATCGAATTTAAGTTGAACGATTCTACATTTAAAAACGTAACAAAAAACATTCTTAGTCGACTTAGTATGTTTTGGAATTGCGCTGTCGATTTGAGTAGAGTAAGAAAATTTTGTGACACAATTGCTGAAAGGGAATTTTATTCTCTTTTGTAATAAGCATACCGAAGATACAAAATTTCTTATATATAATTGTTTTTGAGCTTGAATTACCAAATTAAACATATATTTTTTAAACTTAGTCTGGGTTTTTGAGATCTCAGTTAAACTAGGTTTAGTTAATCTGAAATTGGATTCGTGCCGCCATTACCAAATTTGTATACAATGTTTTGACAGAAAAGCTTAGTTTTGCTAACAATGTTGATCATTAATGAAATAATAATAAAAATACATAACATTGCGCCGGAAAAATCCGAGATTCACACTATGTGAAACTAATTTAAACTTAATCCACATCTCAAAAACCCGGTACTTTTTGTGAAAGAACGCATTTCTTTGAAAAATTTCATAGACAATTTAAAAATATTATTGAAGTTCAATCCGATTAAGTCAATTGCACTGGTGTATAAAAAGTGCATTATAAATGGAAAAGGGTTCAAATTGTACAAAAACGGAAATATAAGTTTTAATACTTTTGGTACTTTTAGCAAAAATAAAAATTTGCCCAAAATAATTTTACGGAAACTTAAAAATGGAGATGCAAATTTAAGACATAATTAATGTACACTTTATGTAAGAGTTGCTTTAGAAAAAAGGCTAAAAAGGGTAACAAAGAAAAATTTATTATTTCTAAGGGACTTAAAATATTAAAATTAATTTACTTTTATCAGGAAATATTATTAGGAACATAAAACTAAAAATATGTTAATACATACGCATATATAATTTGAAAGAACAGAAAGAGGCTGATAAAAAAAACTCTTGGTACTTTTTTGTAAATGCATCTTTTATTAAGACTATTTGACAAACACTTTGAATAATAATGCAATACAATCCGAATTCAAAACAATAAATTATTCAAATTCTTAAGAGCACAAATTTCATAATAGAAGAAAATGTTAAAAGAGTAAAAAGGGATTTTTTTTTAACAAATAAATAAAATTGTAACAGTAAGAGCTTATTTATACAACCAATACTACAACAGGGGCCAAATTACGGCATTCGATATCGACCGAAATTCCAATTTAATTTACATAAGCATTTCGATCGATATCGAATGTCGTAATTTGGCTCCAGTTCTATTGAATATCTATCTTTAAAATCGCCTAGAATTTCAATCTTCTCCATTATCGTCTTAAAACAATCTCCCATCTATTTCATATTTTCTAAAAAATTAACACATATTTACATGTACATACATACATAGCCAAGACACAAAGTGTTCTAAAGTACTATTTTAGTCTAAATATCACTGTTGTTAACAGTCTGTTGTATTATCATATAATAAATTAGTGTAAACAGTGTAAGTTAAATGATAAAAATCTATTTGTTTTTTATTACGTAAATAAATAAACAATTAAAAAAATTATAATGGCATAAAATTGCAAACAAAAAACCGCTGAAAAAATAGCACACCGAAAATTCATACGAAGGTAACAAATTTGTATTGTAATAAAATACATATTTTAATATGAAAAATAAAATAAAATGTTTAAGACGTTTGGGGTATTCACAAGGTGTGCTATCATGTTATATTGTCAAAATGTTCTAACATTTTACAATGATTTAAAAATTTTTTTGTTGCTTTGTAAACAAAAAGTATCTTAAATTAATAGGACTTTGCTTGCTATGTTAATTGTGCTGTCGTAGTTAATCAGAAGAGACCTGCGCTGAGCCGAGCCGCGTTAGCAATTTTTGCAACAAAACACTTGCGGCGTCAAATTGTATCGGCTTAGGACTCTGATGTTTGGTAAACAAGCAAAATTAAATTTATGATTTGCGTCTAAAAGATGGCCTAATCGAGTACTTTCTCGATTCAAAAACAATTTTATTTCTAATTATTTCAGTCGATACTAAACGAATCGAATTTATTTTTTCAGTATTGTGAAACTCAAATTAATGTTTTACAACACTGAAAAGATAATTCCGATACGTTCAGTTTTGACTGAAATAATTAGATATTACATTCCTTTCGAATCGAGAAAGTACTCGATCACGACTGCCAGAATCACGCCCCAGGTAAGAAATAATTTCATTCATTTATTCATGGATGAGAACTAAAAAATATTATGATGTTAGGCAAATATTTATTTTTTATATATTTGTTTTAAATCAGCTGATTTAAATTAAAAATAGCACACTGAATTATGAGGTGTTGTTCATAACAGTCGTATTTTGTCATGTTATTATTTTAAGACTTATGACTTTATGACACCTTGTGAATCCCCCAAATCATAAAATTAAAGCAATAACAACCAATAGGACACCATAGAACACTTTGTGAATTGCCTAATAGTGTGAAAATTGTATATTTATTTATTTATTTTTTTATAAAAGACAACTACGGTTCTTGAAAAAATTATGTTTAAAACTTGAAAACATTTTACCGCACTAAAAAATATTAAAGTAGATATAAAATTTAAATATACGGCCAATTTCACCAAACTCAGTTGAAACTAACTATGACTTTAGCTGCCAGTTAGCAATGTAGTTTGATAGTTAATTATAGCTGAACTTGGTGAAATTGCCCTTTCATTTTAAATAATGGCTCTATTAAAAGAACTTTTTTCTGACTTCATGAAAACATTTTTCATAAATTTAATCAGAAGCCAAATTGCGACATACGATATCGATCGAACGTATGATATTGATGGGAATTTCGATCGTTTTTGAGTGCCCCATTTGGCTCCAGTTTCAAGTTATTTGAAACAAACTGTTATACGAAAATTGTTATAATATAAACCTGAAAGTAATAAGAAAAATTAAAATAAATAATTTTTTAGCACTTATGAATCTCTAAATTTTAATTAAAAAAAAAAAAAAGAAACAACAACAACAAATACTATTAGTAGTACTAGTGTTATTAACTTAAGTGAATGTAAAAAACTAATACAGTTGTGTAAGAAATATAAGCATTATATCGATTACTTGTTCTTATATTATTGTAAACTAAGAGGAAGTTTGAAGGAACTGACATACAACTGTTCATAAGGATACTTTTTAGTAGAACAAGAGACTCAATTGGCCTCATCAGATACCAAAAAAATCGGAAATAGAGATAGAAAAGGGATAGTAAGAAAATGGGACGCACATGAGATTGAGATATATTTTTAAGAATCGATACCAAGAAAACAAAGGGTGGTTAAAGGGCCCATGTTGATTTTGAATAAAACACAAATTGTTAAGGAAATTATTGTCATTTCTTTTGATTATGATAATATTGGTATGGTTCAATTATGTATGGAACAAAATATCGGTCAAATGGCGGCACACCTCCATCCGATGGTCCAAATTTTCGATGACGCTGAGGCATAATTGAGGTTCTATGCCGTTAATGTTCCGACTTATCTAATCCTTTAGCTCTTGAATTGTTGCTGGCTTATCGACGTGCACCTTTCTTTCAAAAAAAAGAATTCCAACGGTTTGCAGGATTTTTTTTTCGATTGCACGCACTAGTGCTGGGATACTATCGATAGTTCAGATTTCTCTATCGATACTATCGACTGAATGTTTGTACTTGTGCAGGAAAACTTTAACTAGTTTTTTATCAAGCTGCAGTTCGTCGTTTTTATCACTTTATTCAACATATAAGGCGTATGTATGTACGCACGTTATTTTAGATGACAGTTTTTGAAAAATTGATAAGTACCTTTCTGAAGGAACCGAAATTGCAGGGACTATAAGATATTTTATTGCAATTTTAGATAATTTTCTAAATCGGGTTTGATTCTCAACCCAAAAGGTAATCAATCTAGCGGATTTGGATTTGCATTTTTTTTTTACAACATTACAAAAATGTTTGACATTTCAGTCCCTTTGTAAACATGTACAAATTTCGACTTAAAGGCCTTTAATTAGCAGTAAAAAACTAAAGCTAAGCAATCAATACCACCTGCCATTCTTGTTGTTTGTATTCATTGCTGTAACTCAATGCAAATTAATAATGCCAAGTAAAAACTTGCGGCAAAAAACTGTGTGTGTATAGCTGCTGTTACATGTCTTCATAGCTGTATTTTAAATAATAATAATATCAATATTGATATTTTTCCTATCATTATTTTAGGACTATCAATAGTTTCCCACCACTAGTATGCACATTTGGACGATTAAATTGACTGAAAAAATCACGAAGTGCACGATATGCATTTTGAATTGAACGCCGATTTTCATAAAAAGCCTGAATAACTTAAACGCGTTGCTCGATTATGTACATATCTTTCCATGGTTCCAATTGAGTTAGTCTGAAATTGAGAAATGTCAAATAAAATGCAGAAAAAAACTTGACGTTTAGGTGTGGTCCACATTCAATATCGGCCTTAAAATTAAACCACAATATAAAATCTCTGCCGAATCTGTCAATAAATGACCTTTATATTATCAAAATTATATATTGATGTTTATTTTAGTACTTTTTCATTCCTCTGGGGCCTAAGCTTACCCACTGGGCGCGAACAGAGGCCCATATTTAAGGCTTTCAATTTAAAGATCTCTTTATGATTGAAGTATGTAATCTGGTATAATTTGAATCGGCTTTCTCCAGAACTTTTCGGATCTAGTTTAGTTGTTAGCCAAATTTTTCTCAAAAGGACTGCCAGAAATAAGAGAAAACCTCCAATAAAAAAATTAAGCTTCCAACAATGCAGTTTTGTATAGGAGAAATGTAAGAGTTTCGCTTACCATCTCGCTTACGTAAGGCATGAAGTTTATATGGCGAGTTCCCACTTTGAAGCAATACATTTTTGAGACAAAAAGCGCTTTCTTCAATGCACATAAAAACCGGTGAGCTATCAGCTTTACAAACTGAATGTTTTGTGAATGTTATTTTTAAGTATTCTCCCTTACAAACATGCTACGTATATAAAACTTGTTAAGATTTCGTTCACTTACTTAACTGCAAATCTGTACGTTTTATTTTGCGTAGCGCATAATTGTGCGCTTATATTTTTAAATGTACCTACCATTAGTGGTTATCAAAACGATGCAATTTTTTCTTTGGCCTATACTTAAACGTGCTTGTATACGTTTTTTAAAGAGGAGGTTAGGAAAAAATGGAACGGATTTTTCAATTGTAGAAACCTTTTTAAAATACAATTTTGATATCAAAAAATTCTATATATTGTTATTTTTTTAAAAAATCTTTGAAACATAATAAATTTATTGATTTAAATTTGTTTTCCAAATTTTTTGTTAAAAGAAATTTATGTTGGAAAATATTTCTATTTGTTTGTAGGGGAAAATCAAATTTTTTTATATATTTAAAAAAAGGTTTGGCAACACTGATTCAAACTGTATAGCGTACGCAAAGTACTGGGGCCTGATTCTGGCAGTCGTGACCGAGTAATTTCTCGATTCGAAAGCAATTTATTATTTAATTATTTCAGTCAATACTGAACGAATCGGAATAATTTTTTCAGTGTTATAAAGCATTAATTTTAGTTTCACAATACTGAAAAAATAATTTCGATTCGTTAAGTATCGACTGAAATAAAATTGCTTTCGAATCGAGGAAGTACTCGATCACGACTGCCAGAATTAGGCCCCAGGTCGAAATTTTAAAATTTCCGTTAAAGAAATTTGGTTTATAAGTTTTAATTGTCATAAGGAAGAAGTCTTTTAAAAATGTGAGAATCGGTCCATTATTTCCATCTTATTTTTTCGATAGATGGATTAAATAATGTTCAAAAATATCTTATTGCAACCTAAATTATCTTATCAAATATGATTGAAATCGGTTCATATTTTACTAAAGCTTCCATGCAAATGCCATAACTTTCTTATTAATGTTGGTTAGCGACGATAACTTCTATACAAATAAGCAATTATGTCATGTCGAAATTTTTAGCTGGTAGGTTCAAAGTCTACCATATGGTCCGTGTACACCCCATCCCTTAAGTTCACTTAGGGGTGGACAGATCTCATCTCAAAGAAGTAGATACTTAGATATTTGGCACGAGTTCTTTTATGAATCTTAATCTCATTACATAATTTTGTTTTGGCTTATCCATGAATGCCCATGTGTACCAAATAGACGACACTCTCGAAAATTAGTTTTAATGCGTTTTTAAGGGGTAGGGTATCATATGGTCGTGTTTGACCATGCATGATGTTATAATAAAGGTGGCAGTACTACGCCAGATGACGATATTTTGCTCTTGCATTGTTTGTCTAGGCTTATGTCAAAGTATTATTTATGTATTATGTATGTTCACATTAGTTAATACATTTATGGTGATTTTCTCAATGTACCGACAAACTGTCTGTTACTTAATGTCAACATAAATTTATTAGACAGATAAACTGTCTGTTACTTAATGTCAACATAAATTTATTAGACAGATAAACTGTCTGTTAACAATTTTGGGCTTTTTTAATAAACCGACAAAAAACATTGTTTTAAGTTGGCAACACCACTTAAAATACATGTAAAAGTTGGGAGTCAGCTGATGGAATTTATCTGTAGGGCAAATAATAGAAAACAAATAATTGGCAGATGACTGCTTTGCGACAGAATAGAAGCAAATGAGACATTGAGGAAACCAAATTTCTTTAATGTATGTTTTCTGTAATATGTGAATTAGGACAGTATTCGCGGCTTGAGTTTTTAATTTACTTTCAAAACTTGAATGCTAGTATTTTGTACACAACTGTCTAAGGAAATTTGTATATAAATCTATTATAAATGGTTTAAGAAATATATAAATTAATTATGATAAAAATAATATACACAAAACATTTTCTTACTTATGTTTAAATGCACTAAAATATAGTTTTTTTTTTTAATTTTTGTTTAAATCAAAAAATATGACACGCTGCCGCCCATAAAAAAATACAAAATCGACAAAAGGTAACACCTACAACTCAAAGAACTTAAAACATTTTAAAAATACAAAACACCGGTTCTAGAAACAAAATCCGGGAAACTGTTTTGTTTTACAAGCAAGTCCAATCAAATTAACAAATTTTGCTTGATACAATTTCAAGTGTTCTCACTTAACCAATTGACGTTTTGTTTAATTTTTTGTTTTGTTTTTATAGAAAATGTCCGATATTTAAATTAGAATTTTAAGTTGAAAACAAAATTGTTTCAAGTCAAAAAAAAAAATTTATTTATTTCTTAAATTAAATTCTGATAAATGAGATAATTTCTAAACTTAAGGGCTAAGTAAACCAAACAAATGGCTTGGCAAACACACACTTTTCTTCTGTTTGCAAATAAACAAAACAATCATATTTCGTACAAACATGAATTTTTCATTTTTATTTTATTTTCAATAAATGCAGAGGGCAATTGTGCTGTGGCAAATTTTAAAACGGAGAAGAAAGGGAACTAAAATATTGTAAAGAAAACAAAGCACGTGTTTCAGAACACCACAAAATAAATCTGGCGTTTTGCGATTTTTAATCGTACGATTGTCAGAACATGACTGATAGTAAGAAAGAATAAAATATGGAGTAAAAAGTTGTTTAAACAACGACCTTTTTTCTTGGGACAAACAATGCTGCTTTAAATATTTGCGGCAGAAAATTATTTTAATTCTTCTTCTTCTATTTCTTTACTCTGCAAAATGTTCACGGAAATGATTACATTAAGCACTACACAACACAAAATGTTTGACAAATATTTAACATGTCTTAATATTTTTTAATATACGAATTAAATATTCGAGCTTAAGGTCTTATTTTTTATATAAAAAACTTATTTTTATAAATTTATTCAAAACCAATATTTCAGCACTTCTTTGAGTGCCTTCTTCAGGGTTTTTTCTTTCTTTTAAACAAAATTAGCAATTTTTTATAAACAAATTTAACAATAAAATAACAAAATTAAAAAAGTTTTCAAAACAAACTAGATCTATTAAAATATACATTGTACATAAATGTTTAACTTCCGTTTCTATTTTTATAAATTAAATGTCTATAATTTTGTGCTACATTTTCAGTATCTGACTTAAAATAAATTCTCGACATGGTCGATACTCTTATAACACTGTGCGACAAATGGTAGGGGTCAGTGATCGGGAAGGGTTCAAACTACCGGGGAAAGTTTTATCGGTAAAAAAGAAGTTATACGTGTTTCGGCGTTTCGCTGGGTCATGTCTAGGAATCGAAATAAATCGATTTGAAAAATGGACTAAAAAACATCAAAATTTTTATAAAAACCTAAATTTTAGGGCTGCCATACGTCCTATGGATATGACTTATATACCAAATAGCCATTTTTTAACCGATTTGACAAATTTTTATACTGACGTGTTTAAAAAGAAATTTACCATTCACTTGAGTTATAAAGCTTGGACTCGGGGAGATCTATGGTTCCCGAAAGTGGGTATTTAAAAAAAAATTAATTTTGGTCATAACTTTTTTGTATCTGAACCGATTTTTCCGAGTTTTTTATAAAATATGTTCTACTACCGATATTTTGGAATATAAGTCATATCCATAGGACGTATGGCAGCCCTAAAATTTACTTAAACTTTCCCCGATAGTTTGAACCCATCCCGATTTTGACTGTCGCATGGTGTAATTTGTAACATATTAATATTGTATTAATATTTCTACAAACATTGTTCAAACTAGCCAAAACTATAATTAACAACACAAAACGTTTGGTAAAATGTCCAATTTTGACATGTTTGCCAAGCCATTTGCGGGGTTTATTTGGCCTTTTAACGGCATAACGTAAGATTTGTAATATCTCGTTATATAAACAATTCAAATTCCTCTAAAAACCGGCTAAAAAAACTAATCCCAAAAATTTGATATATCAACAAATACACAGTCTGCTCGAAGTTTATTTACTAGCGGAGTTCAGAATTTGGTGCAAATTATCTAGCGAAAGAACGAATGCAAAATATCGTAACTCGTCTGCTAAATCTAACAATAAAATACAAAGAGTTTCTTAATATTTTCTTAGAATTTATCTAAACAGGCTTTCAAGGTCATTTGTATTTAAATAAAAGATTATTTATTTATATTTTCATCCAACGTTTCGTTGGTATTTTCCAACTTCATCTGGGATTTTCAGTTTATTAAATTTGGCAACGACACAAAAATAAAATAATATTTAGGGACAACAACAATAAAGTTCCACATTACAATAACCAAACTTACATTCAATCTTTGTTAGATTTACATTTGATAATAAAAAACACACAAGTTTTACAACATAAAACACGAAGTTGTTTAAAATTATTTAAAAATAAAAATAAAAAAGTAATTAAATATCTGTTTCTGTTAGATTCATTCGCCTTGATTCAAGATTTGCACCAAACATTGAACTTTGCTGCTATTTTTTCCAAAAAAAAATTATTCATAACAAAATCAAAACTCATTTGTACTATTCCTCTAAGTAAAATTATTCCACTGCTAAATAGTTTTTTTAAATACATAATTTGAAACTAAAATAATTTTCTTAGTTAATTGTGAGCATGTAGTAAGAAAAAAAGAAACCAAAACATAATGCAAATATAGTTTTCGAAAAATTACAATTATTTCTATTAGTTTAAATTAAGAAAAATATTAATAAAATAAAAAAAATATGCTTGAAATAGTTTTAATTCTTTTATTATTTTTTAGCTAAAATTTATTTAATTTTTGTTTTTTAACAAAAATTAATCTACAAATTTAATATTATTAAAAAAAATGATTAAAAGCAAAACTGTTGATAAATCTTTAAATAAATAAAACATAAAAGTATTTTAAATAAAAAAATATTATTGAGTTTTTTTTATCTTTTTAAAGACCTTCGATAAGACGCGGATCCAGCTTAAATTTGGAGACGGGGGTGTTTTTAAGTGGTAGATGGTACAAAACATATTTTTAAAATTTTGTGGAATGGGGGGGGGGGGATATTCGTTTCCCCTAAACCCATGCCTGGCTATTAACAGTTATTGTTTGATCATAAGGTCAAGTGTAAACTAGTAAATTTAAGACAAATCATTAAAAACAAATTGGTAAAGGGTCCGCCAAATAACTTTTTTTTTTTTGAAAATGCTATACTTAAAAAAACTACTGAATATTTTCTCAAATTTCTTTTTTTATTGGAAAGTACAATCCTTCCGGTTAATAATGGAAAATAATTTCATTCAAATGGCTGCCTCAGCTGGCCATGCAGTAGCCTACACGCTCGGTCAAATTTTTAAGCACATTATCGATTGTGTGCAGCTCTATTTCACCAATGGCTTCACGAATATTGTTTAAGCGTCAATTGTCTCTGGCTTGTCGGCGTAACACTTATTTTTGACGGCACCCCACAAATAATAGTCCAACGGTGTCAAATCGCAGCTCCGAGGTGGCCAAACGACATCAGCTCTGCGGCTGATAATGCGATCTTCAAAAACAAGGCGCAAAACATCGAGTGTAGCTTCGGCTTTGTGGCACGTAGCGTCGTCCTGTTGAAACCAAATGTTGCCAATATCCTTCTCTTAAATTTTTGTGAACAAAAATTCGTTCAACATGGCCCGATAACGATCGCCATTGACTGAAACGGCTACTCCTAGCTCATTTTCGAAGAAAAATTACCCAATTATGCCTCTGGACTAAAATCCGCACCAAACAGTGACTCGTTTTGGGTGCATCGGCTTTTCAATGTATGCGTGCGTGCGGGTTTTCTGTGCCCCAAATGCGTCAATTTTGCTTGTTTACATACCCGCACAGATCAAAATGAGCTTCATCTGAAAACATGATTTTTTTTGGCAAAATCGGCATCATCTGTAAGTCGATCGCAGGCCCACTTATCGAAGCGAAAACGCATTGGATGGTCAGTTGTTCAAGCGAATACACAACCATATTCGTTCAGCGGAAGGATACAACTAATTATCTGTCAAATCAGACATAAGCTAAGTGTTACCATTCACGAAATAAGCACTAGTTGAAAAAAACGTTAGATGGCGGACCCGCTAGTTAAATTATAAATCATATACAACGAAGTTGGACCAAATATTCTCATTAATTCAGATACTAATTTTGTATTAACCTTAAAGAAAAACTGTACTTTTTAGACTACCACGACGGGGCCCATCATATACGGAGACCGAGACCATTTTTTTTAATTTAATTTCACTGTTTTTAACATTACATTGTATTTTATCATGGCCCAATTAGTTGATATGCGCGCAACTACAACAATCCAAAAATAGAAAATACAACAACAAAAAAAAATGGTGGAAATATCAAAAACAATTGCACGTAGAAAACACAACTCTGCAAAAAAATCAGCAGGTGTTTCGAGCAGACCTACTAATTGGACCATGGTATTGTATTTGATTTTATTTTTGATGACACATAACAGAAAATCTTTAATTAATGAAATCAAAACAAAACAAAAAGTCAACGTGTGTTGACGGAAACGTGCGATATGGGTTATAAGAAGACCAGTTTATTTGTCAGTTGCAAAAAACGACGTATAAAGTACAACGTATTAAGCTGGTGTTTGTTATACCACAACTAAACCGTTTTTGAGTTTCGCGAATATTTGTTGTGCAACCTCCTCAATTTTCGAAATAACGGTATATCTTAAAAACAAGAGCTAACCTAAAAAAAACGGTTAGCACCACTGGATTCAGCGCTTATGCCAAAACGCTTGATGCCTGGCTGGTCGGTTTTTTTTTTAAATAAATAATAAAAATGTTTTTCAACAAAATTAAGGATACATGATTCTAAGAAAATGCGTTTCCTTAATAAATTAAAAATTTAATTTTTTTTAGTTTCTTATTCGATATTTTTCAGATTATTTTGTTTAATAAGAGATTAAGGAAAAACTTGTTAACAACTTTTATACAAAATATATATTTTCTAAGTTATGAAACATAAAAGTCAGATTTCATCTGAAAATATAATTTTTCTCAAACTGTGGTGGGCGTGAGCCATCGCCGATAGTCCTAAGATTTGTTGTGTTTTTTTATGGCGTTGTATTCTAAATTTTAGGGGCCGATGCTGATTTTGAATAAAACACAAATGATTTAGGAAATTAGTGTCATTTCTTTTTTTTGTGATAATATTCGTATGGTTCGACCTCGGCGGTACACCTCCATCTGATGGTCCAAATTTTCGATGACGCTGAGGCATAATTGAGGTTCTATGCCGTTAATGTGCCGAATTATCTCATCCATAAGCTCTTGAATTGTTGCTGGCTTATCGACGGTCATCCTTTCTTTCAACTAATCCTAAAGAAAGAAGTCTAGCGGTGTCAAATCACATGATCTAGGCGGCCAATTGATATCGCCACCACGTGAGATAACACGGCCATTGAATTTGTCGCGCAAAACAGGATACTGTTGAAACCACATATCGTCCACATCCATATCTTTCGATTCTGGCCATAAAAAGCTCTTACGATAGCGAACAACATTCTCAGTAACTGCCTGACCGGCCTCATTTAGGAAAAAAATACGGCCCGATTATGCCGCCAGCCCATAAGCCGCACCAAAAAGTCTACGAGTTTTTTTTACATCTCCTACAGACCCGCTTTGCTCAAATTTTTGCACGATTTTTTCGATTGTACGCACATTAGAACGATTAAATTGACCGAAAAAAATCACGAAGTGCACGATATGCATTTTAATTTGAACGCCCATTTTCATAAAAAGCCTGAATAGCTTTAATGCGTTGCTCGTGGTTCCCATTCAACATCGGCCCTTAACCACCAAGTTGGCGGGTAAGACCACACTAATTTAGATGGTTGAACCATATTTCAATCGGGCAAAAACTAAAAATTTGGCATTCTAAAAGCAAACAGGTATGCCACACTACCCGGACTTCTTTATAGTAATTGAATTAAGCAAACTAACAATCGTATTATTCGTTTTATATGTAGTTGCAAAGGGGGTATATCAAGTTTGGCATTCCGTGTGATCTGAATAAACAAATTCTGGGTCCTTGAGTAATTCCAGGTCGATTTAGTTATGTCCTTTTGTTAAAATCTCGCGAACTTTCGAACGCAAAGAAAAGCTCAACATTGGTGTCAAATTGTTTATAGTACTCCTAACCAGTTTGCGATTGAAACCCAGCACAATCGGTTCAATGGAAAAAAAGTTTTCAATCCAAATGTGGACCAACCACAAACAAAATTTATATTTCTGTTAGAAAATCTAAGATTAATTGGTGGCGAAATCCACTGTTTGTTATTCAATTTTTCGTAAACTCGTTTTATACCTTATACTACTAACTGCCGTGATCATCAGTCCATAGTGTACCAGGTCAGAATGTCCGAAAAAACCCAACCGAAATAGGTCCAATGTAAAATCATTCCCGGAAAATTACTTTAATTTGGCTAAAATTCTCTCAGTGGAGGGTTTCAAAGATTCGGCATGTGTCTCCCTCGTGTACATATTTATAGGCAAATAAAGCTTGGGGGATAATTCTCGCAGTCGTGATAGAATAAAAAAGTATTTGATAATGACTGCCATAATTAGAACCCTGTTTTTTAAATATGCAAAAAAACTTCTTTTTACGCGCTTGAAAAATCTTGCTCTGTTTTGTACATTTTCCAGCACTAAAGAGAAACTCAAAATTCGGTCAAATTTTATTAAATGTAAAAATTATTTTAAGACAATACATTGTAAAAAAATTAGCAGTTTCATACCTTCTAAGCAAAATAGTGAAAGAAATTTATATTTAAATACCATAATTTGGTTCTGAAAATTTCCAACCGACTTAACAATAAAATACGCAGGGGCTTATGCAAAAATTTTTTTTTTTTTTTAATTTTCTATAACACATTCATTTTCAAAATCATTGGGTTAATAATGAAACTAAAATATTGGAATAAATATATGAATTTTATTTGAAGCAGAGATTCCCAAAGAGTTTCTTGAAAAGTAGAGAAGTGTAACGGTCACTGCCACCAGCAACTGCATGCAACAACACAACATGTGGCACACTTGACAATTGAAATGCACTTTGTGGTGTATAATTATTATGGGCTGGAATGGCAGAAATGTCACTCTTCACTGACTGATTAAATGATAAAAGCAGAATACAATTTTTATGTATAAAATAAAAGTTTTGCTGGAAAAAACTTTCAGTTGCTTGCTTGAACGTGGACAAATTGATTGTGCGGTAGAAATTTAAAAGTGAGACAAAACAATCAAAAAAAAAAAGACAACATGTGTTTTTTAAAGCAATCCTTAAAAATCCTTATATTATTTGTTCTAATAAATTTCAAAAATACAAAAGCTCTTCCGACTGCTAACAAAGAATTTTCTACGCGAAATCTGCCTAAAATATCTTGGATACAACAAATGAGCGTTTTACGTCATTTAATGAAAGAATGTGAAAATGTATGACAAATAAAAAAACATAAAAAACAAATGAAAATATTAAAAAATCCTTTTTAAAATTTCCTTTACAGTCCTCTCCGCCAAATGCCACCTCAACCTGGCAGTGTTTGAAAGTGACATGTTTAGATATTTTTGAAGACATGACAAGGCGGCAAATCATTCCGCTATGGTCAGGTGTAAGATTTGTGCAAAGGTCGGATGCAAAGGCAAATCAAGTGCCGTGGAAAATAAATCAAAAGTATGAAGAAAATATTAACAAAATTTTGATTTGAAAGCAGTGGAATTAATAAAAGTGTTTTCTTTTTTTTTTGTTTTGTTTTATTAAGTGATTTTTGGCAACGCAAGGATCTGCAGTATTTGACCTGGTTTGATCGTTTGGCTTTAAGTTTTAACAAAATATTAAACACCCATATGTTGGAGATAAATTTAAAGGAATTAACTGAAGCATATGTAGAGAATATGAGAAGAAAGGGTAAGATAAGACAAACTATTTTGTAACAAAAAGTGATTTAATCACTTTCAAAAGCCAAAAATCGAACACGTTTAAAAACTGGATAATATTTTTAATGGCAACCGTGTTATTTCAAAAACGTTTAAAACTTTAGCGCGAAGTTAAAATTCGGTGTAGTAGTTGTTCCATTAAATGATCAGTTTCAGGCCTGTGGAGTCGGAGTTGAGGTTTTTGTACCGCAATCGGAGTCAAAGTACCTAAAAAAACTTTATAAGATTTTCCAATATAAAAATTCTTTGAAATTGGCGCTGCAATATTTAAAATATAGATTTGAAATCAGCTCAATCGAATAAGGTTACATATCCCGGGGAATGTTAAAAAATAAATCGATATTTTTAAGGGAAAATATGTGAAATTATGCAGCGTATTTCTATGAAAAGAAAAAAGGAGCAAAAAGTCGCAAAAAGTTGGAAAAGATTACAAAATTAGACGAGTTTAAAAAAGTTGCACAAAAAGTGTCAGAGCGTCAAAAAGGTTGCGAATTGTAACTTAAGTCGCGCACCGCTAACGCTGTGTACGATACATCTCTTATTCCTTCGGAGAATTTCCGCTTTAACTGGGGTTTGCTTTGTTCTCTGCAATAGGGCTTGGTTAAAGATATAAAAGTTATGGAGATTAAAAGTGGTTGAAATAATTTTTAGACGACAGATATGTTTGGTAATAAATTCGGTCCATTATTTCACTTAGCACTCATACTAAAGTTCCTCCGGGATAATAATATTGGCAGTTAACCGGCCATACGGGATGAGCTAAAGCAATACAATTTAGCATAAATGCTTATTGTATAACAAAAATGCTTGTTAACTTAACCCCAAAGCAAGTTGGACAAACAAATGTGATAAAAGGTAGATAAAAGAAATTCAACGGAAACAATATGGTAACTAAAGTGAAGCGTGATGGAAATGGATGTTGTACTACGTCCTCAAACAGTTGAATCCGACCAACATTCGTCCGATATTAACCCAATCAAACATCTGGGAGAATTTGGACAGAAAAATTAAAAAAAAAATTTTTTGCTGCAAAGACTTTATGAAGCAAATTCTACAGTAAGACTTGTCAAAAATGTCCACTGAGCTACCTTTGAAATGGGTAGAATCGACGGCCAAGAGTCTAGCAGCCGTTCTAAAAGCAAAGGGAAATCAAACAAGATATTAACCACTCAACTTTTTTTTAAGTATTTTATAACTGTACATTTTTTTGACCTCTTAAAAACGGAATAAATTTGGTTTTTAATTTTACTGTTTTTGTTGTTATTGAAGTATTTTCAATTCTTACTTTTATGTTATAATACCATTGTCTACAGATTTGAAAATGGCAAGAAACTTCTAAAAATTTAAATTCTTTATGACGAGGGATGCGATTTCCATGCAAATGCATGTTTTTTTGGTCGATGTCGACCAATTATCTTTTCGAATCATTAAATTTGCGTTAAAATGGCATCGATTTGTTTTTGCATTTTGTTGCATGTTTTTGTTTATTTTGGTTTTAAATGCATATTTTTGCATATTTTAACATTTTGGAGTGATATATTTTTTAAATTTCCATATTATAAAGTAAATTTCTACAAAAAATTTCCAAATACACAAAAAAAGTCTTCCAAGAAAAATTTCAAGATCAATAAATACATTTTTTATGGAAACAAATAGAAACTGGGAATTATTTCCTTTCATAGGTTACTTTATTATATTCAAAATTTTTTATTTTTTCGAATTTATTCTATGACCTAAATTTCAGTTATGTATTTTATAAAGCCTTTTTTGTAATAGTCATGTTCCTTCAAATTTTTAAGAATTGACTTTATACACTACCAGTAGAGTTTTTTTTCCCGGAGTTTTTCGATTCCCGGAAAAACGGGAAATATTTTTAAATTTCCCGGGATCCCGAGATCCCGCTCCATATAAATAATACAAAGTAAATTTGTTTTAAATTAATGAAAAAAACTTTTTTTTTTAAAAAGTAAGTAAAAGAAATGCCTAAATACTCCCAAAAATTAATTAAAGGTTAAAAGGGGAACTTGAATTATTTTTACCTTACGCTTTTATATGTAAATTTTTCGTATCATTATGCTCTAGATACAAGATAAAAAGATAACATAAACATAACAATTTAATTCATAAAACAAGATAAAAAGATAACATAAACATAACAATTTAATTCATAAAATAATAATAAAAACAAACAAAAATTATGGTACTCAAGTTTTGAGATCAAAAAGTAAATTTATAAAATAGATAAAATATTTTAAATAAATATATTAACATTTTTTAACAGCTTAGGAAATAACATTAAGACACACTCAATGCGTTTAGAAAGTCGGCAAAGAGTATATTTCTTATATTATTTACTCATTACCATGTTTCCGAAACATTTCGTTCACTTTTTTAACGCGATTGGACAAATAGTTTAAAGTGCAAATGTTTTAAAGTTGTTGCATATTTCTAATTCGCAATCCGAAGTAATTTTTCTTTTTTATAAACAAAGTCTATATTAGTCAAATGTATGTCAAGGTTGATGCAAAAAATAGCATCAAACGGACTTCTTCTTACAAGTTCCACCTGTAATATTTAGTACAATGTGTTTTTAAAATTGTAGTATTTTGTAGTATGTTACACGAGTTTCCATAGTTTTTTATTATTTCTGTTTCCCAGCACTTCCCAGTTATATAAGCCGTCACAAAATGAAACAAATTTATGCTTATCACCTTATAAACATATCGTCATATCTCAATTTTTTTTTAATTTTAAGTAAATTAAGCAAAGTGTTTCTTCTTTCTCGTAACAAAACATCGGTTTTTATCTCAAACTGAACCGAAGTTATAGCAAAATATATCTTTTAATCGGTACATTTTGAAAACTTTAATTGCATTTTGGCAAGCTCGATTTTTTTTTTGTAGATATGACTTTGCTGCAATAAAGGAGCGATATTTTTGGATATCTCCTATTTTAAAGACTTGTCTATGGGCAATTAAAATTTACTGCCTGCATCTTATTTTGAATTGATGTTCTTTATTAACTCTTCACTTCACTAAATTTATTAATTATCAACTGTTGCACGGCACATTCTGCTTTTGGTAGTTTTATTGCGTCAGAAAACATTAATTTACGAACGTACTCACTTCTTGTTATGGATCTAATCGACAACCCATCAACAGATGCTAATTTTTAGAGAATATAAAACTAAATTTCAAAGTATTAATAGCTTTTTTTAAAACTATGAGGAACTTTTATTTCCCGGGATCCCGCAACAAAAATCCCGGGAAAACGGGAAAGAAAATAATTGAAATTCCCGGGAATTCCCGGGACGGGAAATCTCGGGAAAAAACCCTACTAAAAACACATCTCTAGTTTAGTTTATTTTTTTATGGATGTTTTTGGACGCAGTATAAAAGGATGCAAGTGGCAAATGTAATAAAGCAAGTTTATTATTTACAAAATTGTAAGAGTATTTAGAGTTTTCTGTATTTTAGAGTGACAAGAAAAATTGTTTTGCTATTCAATTAAATTACAAGATAATATCAATCAGCTGTTCTTTGTATTTATTAGTTAGTTAACATTTAGTTACAGCTCTACCCATAATTAAGTGTAAACTTTTTCTGCTGAAAGTTACCAACTGTGAATAACTTAAATAGGTACTTAAAATAGTTAACACTTAGTAATAATTTATGAATATGCGCCAATGTATTTAACTCAACTATTTAAACAAATAGAAACTGGGAATAATTTTTTTTCATAGGTTACTTTATTATATTCAACATTTTTTATTTTTTTTATTATTTGCTTGCCATGTGGGTGGTACTGAGATGTAATGGAAATTAGAAGCCAATTCGAGAGTATTGATTTATTGGTTTCATACGTAAAAAATATATTTTTAAAGGCTTCTTAACGAGAAGTAATTTTTAATGAAATGTATCCCTTGGTACCCTTACCACCGCATTCTGTATTGACCTGGGTAGAGGCTGTTGAATAATATTCAAATTATTTTAAGCAATTTTAAAATTAAAAGTCAATTAGCATTTGTAACAATAACTACATTTGAGGAATATTGTTCACTTAAGACAACTCAAGTCAAACTAACTTTTGCTATGCAGATAGTAAAATTAACAATGTGGAAGGAAGCCCGACCAATTAAAAAAAAATCCAAATGTTTTGCAAAAAAAATTAAGGATTTCAAAACAAAAAAAAAACAAATTTCAACTATTTTTGATCTTGATTCAAATGCAGGGTTTGAATTAGAAAATTAACATCCTTCAATTATGCTCCTATAACTTCCGTTGGGCGATCATTTTCCATGTACAAAAGTTTTTTGCGGCCGAACAGACAAATGCTTACTTTTGATCATATAAAAAAGTATTTATTTGTTTATGCAGACAAGAATATAAATCAGTTATTTAAACTAAGTTTTAAAAAATATAAGACTGAACTTTTTATTTTTATTTTATTTTGTTTGCTTTAAAAAATTGCAAAAAAAAACGCCTTTTTAATGAAAATAATCAAGATTTGAGTGCATATTTTTTCATTTTTTTAAGGCAAATTTTGGAGTTTTAAGTGTATATTTTTTGCGCATATTTTCGATTTTTAAGTGCATGAAAATCGCATCGCTATTTATGACTATAACTTTTTATATTAAAAAACCAGTTGTACACTTTATTTTGATGTGCACAGTAGGTGGTTAAGATTCTAATCTTATTATTAACCATAACATGTTCGGAAGCAACCATGATATGATTTTTGTCTCCTGTTGTAGAACTACTTTAACAATAACCTGATTGCCCGTGACAATAATATAGTTAAAGTAAAAATAATATGTTCACTTCTAGGGTTCCCACGTGTGACAAATTTCCTGGAAGTATTAATGTTGCCATTTTCGGGAATTCTAATTTTTTGATTAAATTCGGTATTCATTTCAATGTTCTTTAAAAATATTTAACAATTTTACTCATATTTCAATTAAAAACTAAATAAAATCAAATTTAACAAAAATGGTCCTAAACATCAATTTGTTTTAGAAAATACTAAACTTTCAGCTGTGTTTAAGATTAACGTAAGTTCTTTCCATGTTCGGCATTATCCTACGCTGGCCTTTACTCCGAATCAAACCAGGCGTTTACCAAAGCCGTATTGTATGGGAAAACAGAATACAGCTGAAAATTGTGGTACAAAGCTGCCTGGACTATGAAAATTCACGTTACAGAAGAGAAGAGTTTCTGTCCACAAGCAACAGAAAATGGTGACATCGTAGATAACCGGCAAGATATGTCTTTAAAAACTATGATGGTCAGAATGTTACTGTCAAAGGTGACCGGTAAAGGAACGTGATTCGAAATTTTTTTGTACCTCAATTACGTGGCATTAATTTTGCTGATATGTGGTTCAAAAAGGACGGGTTACATGCCACACAGCGGGCGCTACAATTGATTTATTCAAAGAAACTTTTGATGAAAAAATAGTTTCACGTTATGGCCCAATTAATTGTCCACCAAGATCGTGTGATTTGACCCCATTGGATTATTTTCTTTGGGCTCATGTTAAGTCACTTGTCTACGTCGATATACCACAAACAATTAAACACCTTGAAATCATCATTCGAAGAGGTATCGGCGTAATACGGCCGCAAATACTGTGAAAAGTTGTTGAAAATTGCTGTTCCAGATTGCGCCTTCTATTCGCCAGCCTTGGCAGCCACAAGGCAAAAATCATAGTTAAACATTAATTTCATAAAATTTTCTTTCCAAGAAAGCCCGTTTCATCAATATTTAGAATTTATTTCCCTGTTTTATTATGATTTAAACTTGTTTCACTCTATAAAACAACACCCTTTAAATAAGTTTTAAATTCATCAAACTCGAAATTGCCCATCTGTCCGATGATCTTTCTTTTCAAATTTCATCAAAATTGGTTAGATATTTTCGAAGGGGCAGTAATTCTCCGCATTCGGTTAGTGAACTGTCGAGCGAACAGCGTTCTCATGTTAAAATGGCTTTCTTTTCATTTTGATTACGGAAACTTTCTTTAATAGATCTCTTCTAAAACGATAACATTTTCTGAATATAGGAGGTAAAGCGGCTCTGAACCCTATCGTTAGTTAGTACCCGTTAGAGAAATACAAAGTACAAAACAAATCCCCTTTTTCTCCCCATTAAAGTATCAAAAATTTCATATTCTAGTGGCAGCCCATTTAATACGTATAAGCCGAAGAATAGAGAAAAATACTTTATAAAAAAAGTACCAACAATAGTTACGAATTGCACCCCAAAACGTTCGAATTTCCAAAAAATACCGAATTTGTATTTTTTAAAAAGTTACGAACATGATAAAATGTTTATTTTTAAGTGGATTGGTATTAAAGTTAGACAGCGGGGCAAAAAAAAAAAACTACGAAAATTCAAGTTTTACTCGTTTACTCCCTAAAAGGAGGTATTTTCAAAAAAATACCAGAAACCTGCCGCTTATTTTTCTTAAGCACAATGATAAGTATTAAATTGTTGTCTGTCTCTTTAAGCTTTGGAGATATGAGTGACGTTAGAATAGTAGTTTTAGCGCCCCCAGACCCTTTCTAAGTACTTTAGTGTAACCAAAATGTTAAGTAAAGATTAGTAATCGTAATAATTACTTATTAGATTACTTTTTTTAAAGCCAAAGTAATGATTACATTTATGATTACATTTGGTTTTGCATTATTACTAATTGATAACGATTACAAGTAATCAAAAAATAATCAGGATTACCGATTACTACACTAAGAGAAAAATGACGATCAAAATTTAAGAACAAAATTCTTGAATTTAGATTGCAGAAATCTTCAGATTTCAATCTTGAAATTTGGTCAGTAAGATTTACATTCTCAAATTATTAGAATGAATTCTAAAAATTAAGATCGCAATCTTAATTTGAAGATCGTATTCTTCAATTTAAGAACGTGGTCTTAAGCTGTAAGAACACATTCTTAAAATCAAGATTGCATTCTTAATAACAAGAACGCATTCTTAAAATCAAGAACGTAATCTTAATTTTAAGATCGTATTCTTGAATTTAAGAATATATTTTTAAAGTTAAGATTTAATTCTTGATTTTTTGCGAAATTTATCAACAATGAAAGCGTGTTGTTTAATAAAGTGCAAGATATTGAACGAAGAAGACGTATAGAAAAAAAGTAAAAAGAAAATTAAAAATGGAAAATCAAAACACAGATGAAATGGTGTTTATAACTATTCCAGTAAGTGAGGATTTATTACCGCTGGCAAATGGACAGCATGAAATGATCAGCACGCCGGAGGATATTGCATCGGAGTTGTCTGACTATGCATTATTAAAAAACCACCTACAAGAGTTCCAAATAGAGTCTGTTTTCATGTTTCTCAAGGGTAAGTACGACTTCTTATTTATACATAAACAGTTAAGAAAACGATAATATTAAAAGAAATATGTGCAAATAAAAAATTGATTAAAATCCTTGATTTAGTTTACCACCTGTCATTAGATATTTAATTAATTTGTTTCAGACTCAAATTGACCTTTAAAAGTTTGCAATATATGAAGAAAGAAGACATACAAGAAGCGATCCCCCCTCTGGGACTTTTATACCCAATTAATAATGACATATGTTAGACCTAAGTTTATATAAACATGTATGTACTTATTATCATTATCATTGCGTTTTTCTTTTTTTTAATACATATACATACATATGCAAATATTTATATAAATAAATTTTATTAATAAATAATTTGAACAACTAAAAATATATGTGTTTGATTTCGACATTTGAATTCGGATAAAAACCAATAAGACTATTTTCAAGATAACATTAAAACAAGAATTTTATTAAGATTAAATTCTTAAAATTTAAGAATTTATTTTTGATTTAAGATTCCTAACAAGAACACAATCTCAAATTCGAACTTAAAATAAGAATTTTTTCAAGATTATATTCTTAAATTTTTAAGAATGTGATCTAAATTTAAGATTTTTATTAAGAAAAAAATCTTGAATTCGATATTAAAATGAGAATTTATTCAAGATTACAATCTTAAATGCGATCTTAAAAAAATTAAGATTTTATTCTTGAATTGAGAATTTTCGCATTTAACAGACTATTAAGATTGAAATGCTTTGATTTTGAACGTAAAATCTTGATTTTAGCACGTTTTTCCCCTTAGTATACAAAATTATCAAAAGTAATCCATATGTAATCGGATTATTTACAACTATTATTTTTGATTACCACATTTGACTGTAGTTATTTATTACCAAACAAAAATGTAATCAAATAGTTCGGAATTTTATCCCCAGTGGCAGACGCTAAGAAAAAAAAAATTTCCAGGAATAGTTTATACGAACGGTAAAGTATTCGAAAGTAATACTTTTTTTTTAATCTCAAGCACTTTTGAAATGGTGGCGTGTCATAACGTCAGTGTGATAGTGTCCATGGACTATTCCTAAACTATTCCTGGAAATTGTTTTTGAAAGATGATAAAATAGCGTGACGAGGTTTGTAGTAAAAACATACACAAAAACAACAACATTACACTGTGTGTAATTTTTTAGTCATTTAAAAATAACCATATACGGATAAAAATAACCATAACAGACCAAAAAAAAAAAAGACTCGAGTCTCCCAGTTTTGCCCAAAGTCATGTACTCTTTAATTTATGGGCCCTTACAGATTTGGGGCCTCGGTGTCATTTTTGCAAAAAAGTGATCATTTTCTCAGGCTCATATCTTGCAAACCGTTCTGAATTTTGATTTACACTTTGAGACAAAGTTGTAGCTCTTGCCATGAAGAACAAAAGTTGTTAACATATAAAATCTAAAAATTGATCTTCCAGATCAAAATCGCAAAAAACTTTAAAAAATTATTTGTTTGAAAAAATCAGTGTTTTTTTCAGTTACAATTGTTTGAATATGCGAATTTGTTTATAGGACCGATTTCAGACAAAAAATGTTATGATTCTACAAATTTTTTGTTTGAATTGGGAAAATAATTTTTTCTGTTTACATACGGGATGGAGTCTGGTCCACAAAAATGCACAAGTTTAGACGATTATACAATAAGAACAATAAGAGTTATCTAACTTATTCTTCGGCAATGCGATGCGCACATGAGAGTTATATTTTCATGTTGAATTTCATTAAAATCGGAGATGGTAAAAATATAAACTAATGAACTATAACTTGGCGTTAGCTGTTATCCGGCAGAAAAGAGACGCTTTTTGACAAAACATTTTTTTTTTTGATAAAACATTACTTTCTGTCAACTTAATCTTAAAAAAATGCGAAATAAATGTAAAAACTGAACAGCCACTGTACATACAACCTTATTGGGCAATTAAATGGAGTTAAATTGAGATGAACAAGAGTACATTTTGTTCTGCTACTCCTTAAATGCTTTCGTTAATGTTGCTAATGAAAATATTAAAATTTTTTGATTACGGCAACTTTAAACAGGTAATCAACTGCTTCAAAAAAATTTCAGTGCAAATGAATACACAATTGTAAAAAGTAATCAAAAATTATCGTTGAAAGTAATCATGTTACTTTTTGATTACTTTTGATTACTCTGTATTAATCGCCAGTATTTCTAATTATTTTTCGATTACTTGTAATCGTAACGAAATAGTAATTAGAATTTTTTCTTATAGCATTACATAACCATTACAATTCTTTTTCAAAAGTAATCTAATTGCTTAATAACACTGTGCTCGAAATTGACACTTTTTTAGACTCGGCGATTTAACATAATTCGGGTACGCTGAATCCAACGGTGCTAACAGTTTTTTTAGATTAACTCTTGTTTTCGAGATATACCGTTATTTCGAAAATGAAGGAGGTTGCACAGCATCTATTCGCGTAACTCAAAAACGGTTTAAAATTTCATTTAAGAAAAGTAAAATGCGCAGTTGTTTTAGAAATAGATTTTTTTTTTTTGAACAAATAATTTTTTTATCAAAATATCGAAAGTTTTGTTTTTTTTAAATTCATAAAAAATTGGAAAATGGAGCAAGGCTTCTAAACGCAATATTTGTATGGGAGTCTTCCTAAGAAGTGGAGATAAGGGGCAAATATGACTCGAGAAAATGTTAGGGACAAAAACCTAATTGAGGTCGTTAATACATTTTACCCCACTAGGGTGAAGTCCTTGGTATTTATGGGACTTTTTCCTCAATATATTTCTTGTCTACATTGAAAATTTTTTGTGAGAGCACCCTTAAGGAATGCAGATAGCGGGTAGATATATTAAAAATAAATGATTGAGATGAAAAATAAAGTGGGGTCGGCCATACACTTGACCCATCTAGGGGCATCGTAGGCGCTGCAGCAGCCAAATTTAAGAATTTCAACCGTACAAATATGGCGGTTAAATAAAATTCTTTAATTTGGCTCCTGCAGCTCAAAGGAATAAAGCAATTTTACTTCCTTTATGTTACAGGTTCGTTTTTTGATTATAATTAGTGCAAGCGGCTGCTCCATTATATCACTATCCGCCTATGAAAATGTCTCCTCCTTAAAACAAGCTTTTATTTTAAAAATATATCGCGCTAAAAGTCCTTAAGCATGACTGTTAAAACCTTATTCTAAGTTATATAACTTTCTTAGTTTAAAAATTTTTTTTGTTCATTATGATGTGCTAAATTCCCAATTTTTATTCTTGATAAATACACTGACATTTATTGTAGTTCTATTTTTTTTTTAAATGCGGGATTATTTCAATTTAGCTTTAAGTTTGATTTTAAATTTTCTTGTGCACTCAAATTTCTTAACATCTGCAAATGATCCAGCATTTATTAGCCTTTACTTAACCTTTCTTCCAGACTCCTCACTATCTAACAGCACAGATCCTGTTGGAACAGCCCGTCATCGACGTCAACGATTTAACATGATGATAACAATGATGTTTGGGGTAACAGCTCTGGGAGCCGTACTTGTCCCAATGGGTTTCCAAATGTTGTCCATTGTCAGTGGCAAGGCTTTATTATTAGCAAAAATGGCTCTTTTATTGGCCTCCATAAACGGCCTTAAACGGGTAAGTTTTCGGAGAGTAAAAGAAATAAAAAAATATGTACTACAAAATTAAAGTTTAATTATATTTTAACATACTTTAGGTGGCCAATAGTGGGGTCCACTATGGTCTCTACCATGTACCTGGGGAGCATTATGCTAATTATTACGATCGTGGAGACATACATCATCCAAGAAATGTACAAAACCTAACGCCAGTCGGTCAACCAGTCGATGTGGGTTTAGCTGTTTAAAGGGTAATGGTAGCACTGGCCTATAGTGGTAAAGAAAAAAGTTTTTTTAAAGCTTTTAATTGTCTTAGCCAAGTTTGAAACCATTTTCTTCTTTGTGTTAAATTGTTTAAGTCAAATAGAATAAATGTTTGCTGTTACATTTAGTTTAATGTTGAAGGCAACAAGTTGTTGCAAATTCATTCATAAAAATATATTTTTGTTATTGTTGTTTTGAGTAAGTGTGTGTGTGTGTGTGCGTGTGTGTTAGTTGCTTGAGAGCTTTTATTAGCAAGGATTTTTGTATAAAAGGACTTGTTGTGTTTAAGACAAATAACATTCTAACGACTGTTGACCAACGTTAACGGTCGTTGAAGTAAGAATTTCTATAAAAAAAAAACTTAAATTAAAACACATTTGAATTTTGAAAACGGTTATATTTTGTTTGTGCTGAATTTTTTTTCTTTGGAATAGTGAAGTGCTTTAAGAAAGAGAATTCAATTGAATTATTTTATTTTTGTGTGACAGTTTTTCCAAAAAATATTAAAAAAAAAAAATAAATTACTACAATATTAAACTTAGTGTGTTTTAGTGTTTAGATTCGGATATTGTCTTCAGAGTTTTACTTGTCAATTTATTGCGCTAATAAAATTATTATTTCAATAAGCGGCTTGGACTTTCAGTCAAACGTAATTGTGAACATAATTATATTAAACCATTTTTTTTTATTTTTTGGAGAAAAAACGCAATAAAATACATACATTGTAATAAAATCCAAAATTTTCCTTTTTTTTTGGAACCAACAAGTGTTTTTATGTTAAGAGAAAGAGAAAAACGACAAAATAAGCAAAAATAGAAAAAGTGCTAAAAGGACATTGTTAAATAACTGCACGTATTTCCACTTTTTGGTGTGCTTAATTGATTTACTTTATAACCGTATTATTTTTTTGTTGCTTGGAGTCTTAAGCCAGTGAATGAAGATTTAATCAAATTTTATTCGAGCAAAGGTCACATTACAGCAGCAAAATTTTATGATCATATTTTACGAATTAATGTTCCGATTTGTCAATTGTTGTTGATTTGAGTGTTTGAGGGCAAAAAATAAAAGGTCTATAAAAGGAACAGACAATTTATATGGTTTTTGTCACTTGCTTAACTAAACAGGCTTTCTTTTTTTCTTAACCCAACCAGTTAATTAAATTTTATTAACCCAAAACGTAAAAGATTTAAAAATAAAACAAAAGAAATTGCGAAAATTGAGATTTATTAATTTGAAAAAAAAACACCTACAAGATATTATCCAACACCTGAAAAAAATTTGTTTAGCTAAAAAAGAAAAACATTTGCAACACCTTAAGCCCAAAATCATCATTCAAAATGAAGGCAGCTGTATTTTTTTCATTGTCAGTTATTGTGTTAAGCGTTAAGGTAAGTTTATATCCTTTATATGTACTTTAAATGAAAAACACACTCATTTTGATATAAGCAAAAAAGAAAAACTCTTGGTTTTTTTTCATTTAATCGTTGATAAAAAAAAAATCAAAATAAAAGAGCCATATGTTGCACATGAATATGAATAATTTTATGTATGAATGTTTAAATTTGATAAAAAAAAAAAAAACAAAAAAAAAAGTGTCCTGTAAATATGAATTCTCTAAGGATCAAATTATTGCAAATATTTTTCAGCTCTAAGGAGCCTGAATGATGTAAAGATTTTATTAAAAATGTTAAAAAATAAAGAAGACTTAAATGTTAAAAACTTTAAATTGCTGCGTATTTTCATATTTAAAATAGGATCAATAAAATCACGTTACATCATGGTCCCAGAGAGACCCTTTAGGTGCCTATAAAATAAATTTAAACCAGTGTTCGAAAATAAACAGTACATTATTTAGCGTTCGGCTCACATACCAAAGAACGATATCTATTTTTTAGTGATTGTGTAGACGAACACAACCCTTAATACCGTTCGTTACTATTTTGAGGAAAGAACCGAACATTATACACTGTTCTGTTCTTCGTTAAAAAAAGAACAATTGTAGTCATACTGTAGACAAACATTATATTTTAATGTTCTATAATGTTTCTTTTTTTACATTGATAAACTGCATCACGAACAGCTTGTGTGTTTAATGTGTTTATGTTTTGTTTGTGTTATATTATTTTGCTGGCTTTTTGTATTTTTTTCGTATGTGAAATTTGTTTTTGTAAAAAACGGACGAACATTAATGAGCCGAACCGAACAGAATGAAGTTTGTGGATTTAAAAAAAACCGAACGGTACTAAATGTTCTCATCTTTTGTTGAGTTTGATAAAACTAGTATTATTTTTGTGTTCAAAAGATGGCTAACAGGAAAACGTTACCTTTTTCAATGATTTTCTAAAAAAAAACTATTAGCGGTTTCCACAAATCTACCGAACCGAACACTTAGGAGCGATATTTAGTGTTTATTTTCGAACCCTGATTTAAACAGAATTGGTAGCACTATAAAATTGCGTAGCATCAAGGGGCAAATTATGGTAGTCGTGATCGACGAATACTTTTTCTATTCGAAAGCAATTTTTTTCAGTCAATACCGAACGAAATAAATGCTTTACAACACTAAAAAATAATTTCGATCCGTTCAGTATAGACAGAAAGAATAAGAAATAAAATTGCTTTTGAATCGAAAAGTATTCGATCACGACTGCCATAATTTGCCCCCAGATCTAGATAAATTCCTAAAAATTCGATTGAAAAATTTTACGAAAATTTCGATTAAAAATTATTTGCTGAACAATTCTAGAACATTCATCAACTGCCTGTTCGAACGAAGACGGTCGCATAGAATTTTATATGAAAAATATATTTTGAGGGATAATTGTTTTCCAATGGAACTGATATCAAGTTTAATAGGACAATGCAGTAACCATTGGGCAAACAACTTGCATATAATTGCAGAACCAAAAATTTACAAATCACTGACATATATTCCTAAAATATCGGAACGTTTAGAAAAGTCGAAAATATTCCACACAAGGACATGTAAAATAGCACATAAATCATATAATACAGTTGGTAAATTATTCACTAGGACTAAGGATAAAGTACATAAGTTAGAAATGTCGAATGTAGTTTATAAAATACCTTGCAAGGGATATGATAATGGACAATGCAACAAAGTATATGTAGGTACGACAAAGAACAAACTGATAACTAGAATTTCGGGTCACAAATCAAATCAAAAGTTAAGGGATATTTCATCACAAAAAGCAGCATTAACAGCCCATTGTGCCAGTTTAAATCACTCTCCGGACTTTGAGAATGTATCAGTTTTAAACACAGAAAAAAAATATAAACGACGTTTAATGCTAGAAATGTTGGAAATCATTAAAGTACCAGAATTGTTAAGAATTAATTTTAAATCGGACACGGAAAATGTAGCACAAAATTATAGACATTTGCCCCCATATTCATAAAAAATATTATTAATTTACAAGAGGTTTACTATACAGATTTCCATAGGAAATTCGTTATTAACCTGAAATAAATTTTATGAATAAGGCCTTTAGTGTATAAAAACGGAAATTAAAAAATTTTTTAGAATGTAATAGATTATTTGTATAAAAATTTTTCTAATTGTAAATAATTTCTTCTATTGTGACAATCATTATTATTTTTTCATTATTTTTTGAACGTTATTTTTATTGTTTAATTATTTCGCTGACGATGATACACATTGCTGTATCGAAATATTGGAATTTTTATAAAATAAAGGTGTAAATTAAACCCTTCTAAAGACAACCCCATGCAAAAGTGGGAGGTCCCACTCATATAAAGTCTTAGAACTAAATACGGTCTCCACTACCAAGGTTAGGTAAAGTAAGATAGAAATGGCAGTCAGTATCCATCTGACATACTAAGACCCAATGATCCATTGAAATACCATGGAGTTCCACTAAACAGAACCCATACCGCAGAACTAGCCCGAACTTCTAACGATGTTTAAAATGCGCTCTAGGTCAAAGCCAGAGACGTCATACAATAAGTCAAAGGTGGCAGTAAAGGTGAACTATATTCTCCTACTAGTCATCGTCATCACAGCTGCGGCAATATTAATAGTGTTCGGCTCCCAGACTCCTACCTATAAAACAGTGTCCTGTGACAACAGATACCAAAAGGGGAAAAAGGACAGATTTTTTTACTTTAAGGCAAATGTAAAGAATTTTCAAAATATTATTTCATGTCTAAAAATATGTATGTTTATATATTCGTCTTTCTCAGCTACCTTAATAAGAGCGGCAAGCGTCTGTTTTATGTTAAAATTTTTCATTTTCACACAGTTTATACGAAATAAACCTTAAGAACGCGAATTTAACACCACCCGGCTGGAAAATCTTATTTAATAGATCGCTTGGTCGTTTAATTTTATTAAAAATGTATTGGCAATAGAATTTTCATGTTTAAAAAAACGCTTACCGCTCTTGTTTTGGTAGCTCAGTAAGACGAGCATTTAAGTACAACTTTAGTATTATTTAACAGAAACCCAATACTATAAGTCCCAACAGCCTAGCCTGACAATCTTCAACAATTGCCCAAACCATGTACCCGAATATTTGCCGACCCCCTTGTACATATATAATAACGGGGCCACGAATATTCGCGGTCGCATTTGCGAACATTTCTCTTATTTTTGCTATTTGCATTCGCACTCACAATCGCTAAAATATATGCGAATATCTTATGAATGAAATTTCTACATAGAAATTAATTTGTTAAAAAAAGCAATCACTCCTTCTAAGCTAACAGAAATTAAACAATACAATTTTGAATTTTTAAAAATTTTTTAATGAAAACTTTTAAGGATAAGGAAGGATATGTTCTTAGAAGGAATTTTTTTTGTATATTTTAGTTTAGTGGAACTGAAAAAAATATTTTTTTTAAAGTTATTTTCGGGAATAAACAATTTTTTATTAATAAGATTTCTGTATAAGCTAGTAGCTTCTATGCGCATTTCACTGGTTGATTAGGAAAGCTCATCAGGGAACCTTTTCCAAAGATTTTAGAAAAGCTAAAAATATTATACAAATAAAAACTTAAAGCGAATAAGAATTATAAACACTCAAAGTCTTACTTGCAACAATATAAAAATTAAACAAAACATCAACAATAAACAGTGAGTTTATCTTTTCTTACCCCGAGTCTCCACGTAGCAATATTTATTGCGGCAAACGTCAAATTTGATTGCTCCATAAAATTTGCGACGTATAGACCGCATATTGCCATGAATGGCAATCCATTGCGCAATGATTGCTCTTCTTATTGCTTGAGCAATTATTGCTTAGCAATCTGCTGTAAAATCAGCTGTTATTTATCTGACATTTAATTTCTCTATACGTTTTTATATGGCAAAGCAATTTCACGTGTTCTCCAGCAATATAGTCAGCAATTATTGCGCCATGGTTCTGCCGACGTTATTGCTTGTGCTTAGCAAAAAATATTGCTACGTGGAGACCTAGCGTTATATTTCCGACTCGAATTGTAGTTGTAAGTGGGTAAAAAGAAAAAACAATATTAAAAAACAAATTGCTTCATTTTATTGTCATCTTAAGAAAACAACAAAAAACCCAATTTGCCAGTTCAGTTTTTGCCCGGGCACATGCATGTGCCCTGATAAGCTGGCCTAAGCAACCAGTGAAATGTGCATAGAAGCACACCCTCACCAATAAATTTTAGTGTATTTATCATATAAAAAAATTGGGAGTTTAGCACGTCATACAGAAATCTTATTAATTTTTTTTAAATTTTAACAGAGAAATTTTGAAATTTCTCTTAGCATCACTGCATATGATCATCATATTAAATTGCTCAGCCGTCTAGTTAAGAAATGGGCGGCTTTGAATTTGTTCCCAGGGAGAGGGAATCGAAGGCCATAATAGCGCCACGGCTATCAGTGTAAATATCATCGACACAGCAGAAAGCTTGAGCCAGTCTACAGATTCCATTACCGCAAGTATCTTCACCTGGAAAACGCTACAGTTATTTGGAGGTCTAAAAATGTTTTCTGTATAAACCAAATTTTGTTAAATTATCTTTAAATGTAAAGCTGTACTTTGCGCCCAAGTTTAACAAACTTTGTCAGAACAGTCAGAACTTATTTCTAGTGTCAATATTATTTTTTTTCAAAATCTTTTTGAAAGCTTTTACATTCGTTCACTGTTTATTTAATGTGGGATTGCAAAAAGTTAAAAATACTTGAATTAAAAATTATCATAATAACAAAAAAAAAACCAAGAATATTTACCATATGTATGCGAATTTGGTTTAAAAACACATATTGTTAAAATAAAATATCGATTCAAAATTGTATGTCACGTAATCTTGTGTTAATAAAAACAAATTAATAGTTTGAGCCTTTTAAAATTCATTTAATTCTTTTCAAAAGAAACGCGAACGTCACTTTGGCCACAAAAATCGAATTACACAATTTTCCATTTCATCTCCATGCTAAATTTATTTATGCAGAAAAAAAAACAACATGATCATAAAAACAAAATATTTTCAGCTCAATGAATAAATAATGTTTTTTGTATCGACTCTTATTGAGGGCTAAAACGCTCATAAGAAAATGAAATGTGCCAAATTCAATTATGATGTATGATGATGCCAACGCTTATTTTAAATGTAAATTTTAAAAAACATTTTCTTTCAACTTTGTTTTTTTTTTTTTTTGGTCTGCGCGCAAAGTGCGACTATGAGAATAAAGAACAAAATACTTCCTTATAAATAATGTTTTCAGAAATAGGAACTGAGTGAAACATTAAGGGATTAAAAAGTGAAACAACTTTTATGTTGAACTTTGTTGAACTTTTTCTATAAGAGTTCCTTTTAAATTTGTTGACGTATTCTAAAGATAGTCGGAGAAGGTGTTTAAACATGTTTTTTTTTTGGCAAACAAAAGGTTTACAATTTTAAATATCAGCAAAAGTTTTCAACTGACGATTATCAAAAGGATTAATAAGAATTTTTGTGAAGAAAAGTTGATGAAATGTTGCGTATTTCTTGCAAAGAAACTTTTTAATAGTCAAAAAACATTTGCTGAAATCAAAAATTATTAATTAAAAGAAAGATCTTACAAATGTCGTATTAATTTCTATTAGAAGCAAATGGACGAAAATGGAAAGTGGTTTTATTATATTATTTTTTTTTATTTAATTATTCAGCAAAAAAACAACAATTTCAACCTTTATGTAAAATTAAAAAAAAAAAAATTGGCAACTCACATCATTTTGGTTTGAACAAAACTTAAAAATAAACCAATTCAATTAAGAACTTGCCGAACTAAATAATTTCCCCCTCTCTCTCAAAAGTAAAACGTCAAACTCAATATGAAAAAAATTGGTCTGGACAAAAATATTCTTCGGAACGCATGGGTGAATCGAGCTTTAGCGAATCAAAATATTCAATGGAGAATACAACTTATGGATTACTTTTTCAGAAGTAATTAGCAAAGTTGTCTATATAGATAATTAGAATAATAAATATCTTTTCCATGTAGGGATTTATTGATAACATGCTTGAACAATTAAAAGAAAAATAAGTAAATTATTTTTAATACAAATCTCGTGAAATGTCTACGAAGCTATTTGTACCAAGTTTGTCTACTCTTACTGTTACCATTCTCCAGTAATACAGAAATCTACATATTTTGCCTTTGTATTAAAGATTCCCAACATCTGCAATACAACATACTTTTTTACAGAGGTTGTGCTTTTATTAACAAGCTATTTGTACCAAATGTGTAAACTGTAGCTATTGCCGTTCTCTAGATTATAGAGTTCTTGTGTTTGCCACGCCTACTTCTCCAATTTGGAACATTTTTTACAGATGATGTGTATTGATAACCATTCTATTTGTAGCAAATTTTTACCACTTCTTGAATAATGTTGCATATTGATAAACAAGCTATTCGTTACAATTTTTTAGGGTTTAATTCTTACTGTTCTCTATGAAATCTCCCACTTTTACAATCCCGCCCACTTCTTGTCGGATGATGTGCATTGATAACCAGATGATTATGCCTAATTTGGAAATATTGATAACCAGATGATTATGATTAATTTGGAAACATTGTCTATTGCCGTTCTTCAGATATGCAGAAATCTCTATCGTCTTTGTATGGGAATTACATTTTTATACAATAAGGAAATTGGGCTCATTCGCCAAAATATGGTTACAAAATTAATTTTCCCGAAAATCGCAAGACTTATACGCAGGTACTGAAAAACTATAGAGGTATTGACATACTTTTTTCGTATTCGTATTCCCTATTATATCCTCCATAAGTCCCAATGTGATGATTAAGAAATTGGGAAATTTGTTTAACAGTAATTATTTAATGGCCAAAATTTTTACAAGAACTGAAAAAATTTTTTTTCCTCCTTGTAAATGAACCTTCAAACTTATGGGCGTGTGAGCCACCCCTTCCCGATATCTGATCAGCATAAATTTTCTACATAAAATTCTACTGGGAATTACGGTACAATTTTGCAACTATGAAAAATATGGCGCACCCTAATATTTTTTTTTTTTTCTTTTCTTCATTGTTTATTTATTGAATCTTCATATATTATATAAACTAACAATAATTAATCAAATCTTATCCTAATTCTTTATTTATGTCCTGCCAGTGCCAGACAAAAATTTTTTTTCTTCACGGGTTCTGTTCACATATATAGGTGCTTATCGTTCTTCTAGTTGGGTAAGTGCTGCAGTGTCTCTTCTTCTTAAGCGAGTGTGGCCGCCATGACTTAAAATATTTCGAGCTAGTGGATTTGGGTGCTGTTCAAGCCTTTTTAAATATTATACTGCATATTTTGTAATCATAGTTTTTACTAATGGCACATTGAGATCCTTATGAATGTTTGAGTTTTTAACGTACCATGGAGCTGCTGTGATTATTCGAAGAAGTTTATTTTGACGCCTTTGAATTTGTTCGATATTAGAGTCCGATGCGGTGCCCCATAGTTGAAGACCGTAGCACCCGCACCCTAATATAAACTAATAACTCTTTTATAAAGTCAATATCACCATAAACATTTGCATATAGAGAATAATACTTATCTATAACTTTTATATTATAAGAATCAAAGTAATCGATAAGTTTTTTTTGAAACTCAAATTTATATACAAATAATATTCAGATTTCATGTTATCGATAATTTTTATCTTTTAAGAATCAAGTTGAACAATAACTTCGCCGATAACTTTTCTTTATAAAGAATCCAAGTTATCGATAAATTGTCTTTATAGAGGGTCACAGTTATCGATATATATTTAATTAACAGAATCAAATTAACCGAATCAATGTTATCAATGCATTTTCTATATACATATATAATCAAAGTTATCGATAACGAGAATCAAGTAATCGCACTTTTTTCTTAATAGAGAATCAGAGTTATCGATAAATTTTATATATAGAGCATCAAGGATATTGCCAACTTTTCTAAACAGTATCGAAGTTATCGCTTACTTTTCTGTAGAACACCAAAAGTATCGCTTATTGCTTAAGTTATAAATAACTTTTTAAAATTATAGATAAATTTGCTATATAAAAAATTAAAACTTTCGATAAAAGTTTTATATAAAGAATTTAAGCTATCGATAACTTTTCTAAATAGAAAATAAAAACATACAATTACTTTTTTTCTGTGTAGAATTAAAGTTATTAATAACTTATAAAGTTATCGATAAATTTTATTAAAGTAGAATTAAATTTTTTTGCAATAAAGTTATCGTTAACTTTTTTATGAAGAGAATCATTTTAATCGATAACTTTTTTATATATAGAATTAATATTGTTGATAAATTTTTGTTAACAGGGAATTAAAGTTATCGCTAAGTTTTCCACAAGGAATCAAAGCTAATTTTAGTATAGAGTACTACAATTATTGCTTTAATTCTCTTTCAATTTAGTATCAAAGTTATCGAAAATATTCTTTAAATAATCGATACATTTTCTATAGAAAATTAAGGTTGTTATTTCATTGTTTAAAGAAAATTTTTTAAAAAATTTTAATGCAAAATTGAAGCTGTCGATAAATTGAAATATTTTAATTTATTAATAACTTTTCTACAGAACGTTAAAGTTACAAAAAAATGTGCATGAAAATTAATTGTTAATTATAAAATGTTTAAAGAAAGTTTTGTTTATTAATAAGTTTTATATGGAAAAATAAAATTATTCTGTTTTTTAAGGAAAGGAAATTTAATAAACTAAAGATCAACCTGGTGCTTTTTAAAAAGATCTCAGGTATGAATAACGAAGGAGTTTGTACGGGATTTCAAACTTCTTATATCATTGATAACAAAACTATTTGTTTAAAATTTGGAAACTTTCACTTTAACAATTTTGTAAATAGCTGATCGTGGTGTATTTAGGGTTTTACCGGACTGCCGTCTACATGGTGGTATTGACGATGCTATGTTGGGCGTATTGATTTTTTCGTGCAGTTTTTGGGGCTTCCATCTTATAACGAGTAAAGGAGTGTTGCATTTAGCTGGCTCTTTTGATGCTGCCATCTGTTTATGAGAAGTGGCGTGTTGTATTTTTAATGTGCTGAATTTCTTTTGATGTCTTTGAATGAGAGAAACCACGCCCACTTAAAAATCAGGAAGTTATTCAGGTACCAGTGATGCCATTAGGATACGAAAGACACATTTTTCGTTTCTTTTGATGACTTCAAGTACCATGTATAATTTCCCATCTTTTGAATCTGCACCCAATATGTACAGATATAAAATATTAGAGAATTTTTAGCCAACTAAAACTAATTAAGACTGATCATCGTTGCCGACTCTCTACTGTGTAATACAATTGCAGTTTTAATAATGAAGATAGAATACATTACTAATAGTAAGAAGTTGTTCTGAGCAAATATGAACATCTTTTTTATTTTCAGGAAATTTATATGAACTTTTTGATATAATCGCCTTAAAACGAATCGACTTTTATTCTAATATGTAAAACATTTTTAACAAAAAAAAAATAATGTTTTGTTTTAGTTCAAATTGTTTTTTTCCCAATTTAATCAAAATATATCGTTACCTAAAACGCAAAAGGCCCTAACAAATCCAAAATTTAAAATCGTCTTTTTCATTGATTTTTTAACGCTTTTAAGGTTATTTTAAAATCTTATGATTATTTACAGTTTAAACGATTTATTATAAATAGTATACTTTGCTATCATTCCGCTGTTATCAAATTTTTCGAATTTCTGCTAACTTAGCAGTTTTTACTGAATTTTTGACATTCCTTATTGTGCTAGGGACTTTTAATTAATTTTATGGCTTGTTTAAAATATTAAAAATTCTCGCGAATTTTCGCTATTTTTACAAAATTTTTTTTTTTTATTTTCCAACATTTTGTTTTTTTTTTAACCCATTTAATGATTTCAAATAAATTTTAGTGTTTGTTGAAAAGCTTGCAAATTTTTTCCTGTGCTTCTTTACAGCTTTCACGATTTTTAATAAATATTAGGCTTTGCCATCATGCTGCGGGTATCAAATTAGCGATCTTTAGTTCAACTAAAGTTTTTTCGAACAAAAACTTCGAATATACAAAAACATGTGGATTACAGAAAGCGGATTCAAAAAATGTTGCGTTTTCAATTCGAGTCAAAACATATAACATACCTGATAATTTTCTTTACAATATTCATTAAATATGAAACAAAAATGTTATGTTATTAACATGTTAAACGTTAAAAATGAATTTTTAAAATTTTTTTTTTGAAAATGTATATTTTTGGGAAAAAGTGTATCTTTTTGGAAACTAAAATGTATCATTCCCGAAATTCCACTGGCAACACTGATAGGAACATAGATTTAAAGAATCCAGGTACCGATAAATTTTTCTTTTATAAAAAAATAAATTATTTGAGCTAAATATTTTTATACCTATAAATGGTTGAGACAACCGCAAAATGGCCATCGTAATTCATAATATTGTTGCCATGGCCATGTAGAGGACTTATATTGTTGATATTGCAACAATAAAATCGTTTTAAAAACAATTAATTGCATGAAAATAAAAAAAATAGTTCCCTGAGTACTTTAAAATGAACTCTGTATAAATTTATCTTAAATGATTGTTTTCTAACGTCAATAATAAAAAAAGAAAAATACTAAAAGAAATTATTATAAGTAGATATCTACTTAAGAATTTATAATCTGTAGATAAAAACAAATTATTAAATAATGCCAGCAAAGGCAAGTTTTAATGCATCAAAATATTTGAAAATATGCTAACAAAAAAAAAAAAATAAGAAACAAAGAAATATACAAAAAAATTAATTTTTTATAAGTTAGTACCTTCTACAACAAAACATAAGTTTTTATAATAACACTGGTCTACAAATTTGGAAAAAAATTAATGCAGAAATTAAGCATGTTTTTGAATCTGGCAATAAAATTGGGCCATCACGTTATGTTAATTTTTTATCGCATGCCGGCAATTTTGTTGGGAAAAAGGATATGCAATATCATAATCATTAAAATATGCATACAGTGCACTCGCCGGCAATTTTGTTGGGAAAAAGTATTATGCAATATCATAATCATTTAAATATGCATACAGTGCACTCGCGATAATATGAACAAATTAAAACAAAGCCAGTTCACTTTTGCAAGATTGTTCAAATTTGTTAATGACATCCAAATCGAAATTATGCGCACCAAATTCTTTAATTAAAATCTATCGCTATCGGCTTAGCATAATAATAATTGTTATTTTTAAAACAAATTGGTAACTGAAAATGTTGATCATGATTCATGACTTTTCAGGATTTTAAATTTAATATTTATGTATGTGCTGTTTCTAGATGTTGATATTCACTTAATTTAATGGCCTGTTCGTCGATTTCGAATGAAGAATTCGTTAGCTTAGCTTACATGCAAAACCAAAACAATATTTTATAATTTGTTTCTGTTTTGAAATGTAAGTTAAGCGAACGAAGTTTTCGTTTGAAATCGACGAACGGGTCAGCCCATAAAAATTTAGACCAAATTCGGTAATAATATCCCAATGTGGCGGTTAATGACAATAGATCATAATTTTTGAAAGAAAATAGATTGCGATATTGCAAAATATGCACTTATTTGCAAATTAAGTATTTAAGCAAAAGTCTTGCGAAATATTCAAAAACCTTTTTTTCAAGCAGAAAATTTAGAAAAACTTGGCTGATAATCACAATTGTCAACAATAACGTTTAAAATCACCAACATCATATTTTTTACATTTCTTACTCTAACATGTCTCTATGTCAATAAATCCCAGTTGGCTACGTCTTTAAGACATCTTCAACGATGGGAACGAGACAACAGCAAGTCGCAGAAGACAAACTGAGGACAGCTCAATACAAACCGTCGACGAAATTTTCATACAAGTTGCGGCGAGGTCATACAAGACGAGATGAGTGAAAATGTCTTAAATGATTTCGTCGACGACTAAGTACAATAACGACAAAAGAATAGAAAAACATATGAACACGTAAAATTGTTCAGTTGAGTCCAAGGCAAATTCATTCCAGGTAATCTCGGAACTACAAAAATTACAACTCGTACAAAAACCACAAGCAATTTGTTTTTGTAAAATCATTGTACAATGTCAAAAAAAAAAATATTTTGACGTCCAATAATGATAAAGCTAAAAAAAATATTAGCAGACTACCTGTAATTAATTCGCCTTGGTTGAGTCAAAAAACTTCGGGTGAAGGGTCGTGTTTTTGATTGATTTTTTTATGTCGTTGATAGATCGACTTTTATTATAAGAGTGATATTGTCGCCCATATGATTGTCGTGAACGATTTTCAGAACCCTGTTTAAAAAATTCGCAACGATTTAAGGCTCAGTTAGCAGGGAGTCGCAGTAACGTTGCAAATCAGCTGATTCATTTTGTTGTATGTAAAGCAATTAGAACGCTTATAGTTAGCAGTAAGATGTTACGTCTCAATAAGTAAGATACAGATTGGTCTTACCTTTTTTACGGCAATGTTACTGTTACTGCTACTCCCGGCTAACTGAGCCTTTACTTGGACGGCCGTCTATGGTCGTACACGCGTTGTCAACGATGCCTTCAAGACATGGCGAATTGGGTATGCTTGCCACTAGCACAAATTAACATTTATGTTCATACATATGTATGTATGTGTTTATATTAGAGACCAAAGTAAACCAAAGTAAACAACTATAAAAAAGCGTGACAAGGGAAGGAAAACAATTTAAAATAACAAACATCTTCACAACTCACTTGCATCGACTTGGCATAACAAACAAATGAATGGAATAAATGATCAGCAAAAATAGTAACAAGATGTAAAATAGAGTCAAAGAAAGAAAAACAGGCACAAATAAATTGAAAATATAATTCCAGCATGAATTCAAGTCTGAAATAGAAATGAAAACAAAAATGAAGTAGAAAAAAATTGTTTTTCTTCACAAAGTGTAAATTGGTAGTAAATTGATAGAAGAGAATTTTAAATGGAATATACATATGTATGTATGTGGGTGTGTGTTTTTTTAGCTTTATATAAACACACCTGCATGCATACAAACATATGCAGCATATGTTTTAAAAACGTCGATTACGTCTTTAATAGTGGTCCGGACGAAACGCCGATGCGTTTCGTGGAGTGTGGACTGTATATTGGGGTGGATTTGGGCTACACCTCCAGAATACCTGCCAAAGATCCAAACACCTTGGTGATATTCACTGAAAGAACGCCGATTGCGTTTCTGGGTTTATGGAGTGTATAGGGTAGCTTCGGGACTTAGCGCAAAAGTATCCACCAAGTATCCAAACAACTTGGTGATATTATAAAAGCTAGAAGAGAAAAAAGGCACTAATATTTAAACAACAAGAAAGCACTTCTAACCATATATGTAAAACACTTTCCTTATTTTTTATTTCCGTCGTTAACACACGTCCATTTATTTAATACAAAAAATAATTAAATTTTCAAACAATTAAGTTTTATAATTAAGATATAAAGAGTTGGCCACCCTATCGTAAAAAAGTCAAAAAAATAAAGTGATATTGCAAAAATATTTAAATTTTTTAAAAAAATCTTAATTGAACCTTTATAATAAAAAAAAACTTTTTAATAAAATAAACAGATCCTGTAGAACCTGAATTATATGAAATTGCAAGGCCCATTGAAAAGGTCTGCGCAAGAAGCCTGATGATCATTGTTTATGTTCTTTTTAGTTGTCAAAAGTTGTTTACATGTGCATGTATACGTTTATGGTATGCGACACATACACGTTTTTTCCTTTTGCTTTGTATATGGGGTAGTAAATTTTTGACAACTAAAAACAATCGTTTTTTGTTTTTGTACAAGTAAGCAGACCTGATAGATGGGCCTTGGAAATATGTGTAAAGCAAATCGTCGTAGTATTAAAAACAATAAGAAAAATTGCAGTCAATGTAATTTTGTGGTAAACGAAGATGAAGATGATTTTATTGTTTGTGACAAGTGCAATAAGATTTATCATGTAGTTTGTACACAACTGGATAAACGCAAATATGAATTCTTCTTACAGCATGAATATGAAGAGTTTGCTTGTCATCAATGTGATAATTGTGGTACCATTCAAACTATGCTTAATGAGATCAAAAGTGATTTATAGAAATTAGACAATTTGCAAGAAACTATGAACTTCATGGCAAAACAATACGATGATATTTTGAAGGGTGTTGTAGAAAACAAGAAAAAAATTTAAACTGTCCAAAAAGAAAACAAATTATTGAAGCAAGCGGTAGAAACATTAAAAAAATCGATAAAATTTCTATATGATCAGCGAGTTAAAAGTGATTGTTTAGTTAGTGGAGTAGAGGTACCAGCTGGATCGTCAGCTATCTATACGATTTTGAAACTTACAAGCAAAGTTGGTGTAACGTTAAATGCGGATAGTATTGATGATGTATGTTTTATTAAAAAGCGTAACAATAGAAGTGGCAGGAATGAAAATAAAAATGAAGATAAAGCTGAGAAACAGACTGTTGTAGTGATATTTAATTCTAAAAAATCTAAAGAGAAACTAATGTTAGTAAAGCCAAAGCTAAGGGAAACTGAATCAAACATTTTCGTTAACGACTTCCTTAGTAGAGAAACACTTAGTTTACTAAACCATGCTAAAACATTAAAAACCGTTGGGTATCGTGCTGCCTATGCTGCCGGTAGGTAAAACTTTTGTAAAAAAAGTGAGCTGTCTAAGCCAAAATTCATTGTCAATAAAGAAGAAGTTACTGGAGGCAACAACAAATCGTTCAAGGATTCGTAGATCTCGACATGGCATTAGTACTGAGCGTGAAGCAGGTGTATATAATGATGATGATGTTTATTTATCACCTTAATTTTTGATTTATTTCTTCCCCTATATATTTGATAATTACACTGTGCGACAAATGGTAGGGGTCAGACTACCGGCGAAAGTTATATCGGTAAAAAAGAAGTTATACGTGTCCCGTCGTTTCGCTGGATCATGTCTAGGAATCGAGATATATATTTGAAAAATGGGCTAAAAAAACATCAACATTTGTATAAAAACCTAAATTTTAAGGCTGTCATACGTCCTATGGATATGACTTATATACCAAAAAGGTATAAAAAGTTATGACCAAAATTTAAAAATTCTTTTTTTAAATACCCACTTTCGGGAACCATATATCTCCCCAAGTCCAAGCTTTACAACTCAAGTAAATGGTAAATTTCTTCTTAAACACGCCGGTATATAAATCTGTCAAATCGGTTTAAAACTTTTGCTTCAAAATATGGAAGAAAACAAGTGTTCATATTTTGGGGTGTTCATATATTAGGGCATTCATATTATCGCGTGTGCACTGTATTTACGTTATTTTGGTTTTGCAGTCAGAAACTTGGACAAACCGTGGACACCAACAATGTTCTGCATATTCTGGATTTGCATTTAGATTTTTTCCAAAAAAAAAATAAAAAAAAAAACTACGTGCAGTGAGCGCTAACAAGAGGAGCGTATGGAGAAGTATGGACATAGTTATTTGGTTTAAAGTTGAGGAAATAATATTTTAAGTTTCAACAAATATTAGTTTAATTAAGTTATAGCTAGGGATGAGATTTTTAATGCACTAAAAAATCGAAAATATGCGCTTAAAAAATGAACTAAAAAATCCGAAATATGCGCAAAATAAAAAATATGCTTTAAAAATTAACAAAATATAGAAAAATAATTTAATAATTTTTTTTTAAATTTAATTTTAATTTTTATTAATTGCCAAACACAATTTTTTGTTAATTTTTAATTGAATTTTATAAATATAATATCCTGAAGAAGATCTTCAAAGGAAATAGAAATATCGATATATCAAATAAAAGAACTATTTGAAATAAGAGTGACCTTAAGCTCAGTTATTAATAAAGAAGAATAAAATTATCAAGAAGTAAATATCTAAAAAATGCAGGAGATTTTTAAGTTACAATAAAAATTAAAAATTCTTTTTTTAGAAAGTAAAAAAGTGCCAACAACCTAAATGTGAACATAGCATAATATATTTATGTCGAGATTCAGTAACAGCCAGTTTGCTGATACAATGTGAACTTATTAGATAAATTATTACTAAAGCTATAAATTCTTAGGTCAATTTGATTTCGTAACAATATTATAACTTCTTGTCAAAGTTTCCGGAGTTGTTTTGCCTCTTTAACACATTAATATCTTTTAATTTTCCGCTCACAAATAACCACACAAACATTTTACAATATGGCTGACTTCCAAAACGCCAATTGCTTTGTATTAGAACAAAGTATAAAATATTTCATAACGCCGCAGTAAAATATATGTACAATACAATGCAAACCCTTCCAAAACATCACTGTTAAAGGCCCAACCAGAACATGCATGTATTAGCTTACGCAACTGTCAAAAATTAACGAAAAGTCTGTCAAATGCATAAGCAAATAAAAAAAGACTTTTAGGTGGCCACAATGTACTTAATATCTATTTAACCATTGTTGCATATTTGTGCAATATTTGGTTTTTTTGCGAGTACTTAAAACTAAAAAGTACCAAAAAGACCAACCGTGTATTTGTTTATTTTATGCTATTTAATTTGTAAAGAATTTAAAAATAGATAATTTGTGAGTGTCTTAAAAAAAATGGAAAATAAATTAAAATATGTTAATTCGTCTTCTTTGTCCATTTTAATTTATTTTACTTTTTATTGTTATACATACACTGCTTTTTGCGTACGGAATGTGCGTTCAGTTTGGCACTTTGCTTAAGCAAATGACATTCGACGAAACTTGACGAAAAGCATCATTAAGTACATTGTAGCTTGCCATATATGTTTTATATGTATTCGCACAGCTACTTAAGTTGACTTAAGCGACCTCATTCATGTTCTGGTTGGGCCTTAAGAATTAGAAACACAGCAAAAAAGCAATCACGGCATCGGTTTTAAAGTTGATTCTTTGTGGCTTTTTACATTTAATTTGCAAAAATACAGATTTGTTTTTATTGTAATGCATTGCATCACTGACATTTGAAAACGTTTAAATAACCAAAACACATAGTTGCATCGTTTCGGTACGTTGCATATGTACATGGTTAAAAAAGAGTAGTAAAACTATATACAACGTATGTTTTAGTACGTTTTGGAAGTCAGTCTTTATATTTACAAGGTAAATATGTTTGTGTTTTGTAAAATGTGTGCTATCAAGTGTTTTTTAAACCGGATTTCCCGGGGTTCGGCATATTTTTCGGGGAAAATCCCGGTAAATTTTCGCGGGAATTTCCGGGATGATTTTTAATTTAATTATGGCAGCTTTACTGCTGATAAAACGGTAAATAAGTTGTGTCATGAAATAGATCTTAGCCTATAGGCAAGGACTTAACTTAAAAAAACGCATTTTTAGCTTATATTGTCTTAAATTAAGTTTTGATCTCTTTTGTGTCGTTTAAATCTAGAAGAACTGCTTTTAATCGTTCCCATCTGCTCTTAGGAAAAAATCTATGAAATACACCAAATAAATATTTTTTAATTTTACATAAGGCAAATTCAATTCATATCCGATAAGTAAGGCAATGTTTAATGCTCTGAAATTTTGAAAGAAGAATGTACAACATTTTTAATTTGTTTAAAGACGCAGGTTTTTTTTTTTAAAAACAAAAAAGTTGTTCCCACTTGGTTCAAAAAATTTAATGATTTTTGGGTTTAGATTCTGTTAGAGATGATGAAAAAAGTTATTAATAAAGAACACGCTTATTCGATTCGAAGAAAATAATTCTTTTTAGAAAGGAATAACAAGTTTTGAAGGAAGTGCTATAAAATCTGAGTATGTCTAGAGGTTATATAATGATCCTTTGACTACAAGTAGAGAAAAAAATATGGTTGAAGAATGGTTAAATAAAAACATATTATGGTCTCTGCAATGGCAACAAACAAACTTTTGTTGTTTTTAAAAAAACTTTTTTCACGATTGATAATGTTTTGTTTCTATTTAACAATAAAGTGTTTACCTCCCTTAAAACTTCAAATAAGGTGAATTTTAACAATATAATGTTTAAATAAAATAAAACTGCAACCATACACTTAAACATATTATGGTTCCCTTAACCATATTATTATTATTACGGTAACCATATTATGGTTAAATTCATCCATCCAAAAGCTATATCCATATTATGGTTGCCTCCAAACATGTTATGGCTAATATTTAATAACAATAATATGTTCGAAATTATAATATTTTAAAACATTGTATGATTAATTTTAAATTTAAAATAATATGTTTAAAAAGCAACAACATTCTGGTCGTTTGCATTTTACTTGGTTTGCTTAAAATTCTCATTCATTTTTTTTAATTATTAATTAAAACACATAAATTTACGTAGAAAAAACTAGTAGAACAGAAAAATGGTAATTTGCAGGTCGTCACAGGCTGGAAAATGAACCAAAGGGGATTTTTTATAAAAGTGGAACGTATCACATATCAAGAATATAAAATTAAATAAAATTATAATTTGACACTTAACAAACAAATTGAAAAAATGAATTTACCATAATATGAATAGCATTTACCATATTATTGTTAATCCTGACCATAATATGGTTACTCTTCTCAAAATTCTGGGAAATTTTGACCATATTATGGTTAATTTTGAACATAATATGTTTAGTTTTGACCATTATTATGGTTAAAATTGACTAAAATATCGTAATTTTGACCATATTATGGTTGATTTAGGGAACATTTTGTTGATTTTTTTTTGACCATAGTATGTCATATTTAAACATAATACGGTAACCTGCAAACATAAACATTGTTTAAAACCAACCATAGTATGTTGCTCTTAGAATATGGTTACCTCCAACCATATTTTTTTTCTACGTGTATAAAGGAAATGTGTAAATCAAACGTTTTCTCAAACGACAAACGTTTGATAATGATTTGAAAATTATTTGTAAATCGTAGCGTTCTCAACAAAAAGCGAAAATTATTTTTAAATTGAAAATGCCTTTATTTTCAATTTGCTTTCAAACGAAATTCTCGAATGTTTTTCAAATGTGGATTTTATTACAACGTGAAAACATAAAAAAAATATTTAATTTTTTTAATTTAAATTCATTATTTATTTAAATAAAATGTGAGATAAACATCCGGCCCATAGCTAAGGGATGAAATAAAGTTTTTTCCGTCTTCTAATTCCTGCACAGACAAAATAATTGGCTCCCTTTTATTTTGAGGAGGAGCACCGCGATCATACAACAAACTTATAACTTCTTCACTTTCCCGTTTTATTTTCTTGATCCGTATTCTTAATCATTGCAACTATGTATTCACAAATAATTTTTATTTTTCACGAGGAATAATTCATTCACTCGTAAAACACATTTAAATACGAAGTAAAAATTTAACTAATCGCCTTTTTTAATGTTTACATTAATTTTTCGCTTTAGAATTGCCAAGTTTAATGTTTTTTTGAATTTTACATTTGATATCAATTTGATAGAGTGATGGGTGATAAAAATGACAAGGATTGAAAAATTTCTAAGCAATAATACTTTTAATTGGATCAGGGTTGCATTTTATTTCATATATATCCCAGCGGTAAAACTCAGAAGACCTTCTTACTTCAGGCCTTTTAAAAGGCCTGCTTAAAAATTGTTTTGATTAAATTCCTATTCTTATCTAACTGCTAAAGAATGCCCCATAGAACCCTTGGCTCTTTGGTGTAAAAGATAAGATACACCTTCCACACTCGCTTCTATGAGAAGGGAGTAGAGAAGGAGTAACATTTTTTGTATTGTTTTTTTTTTGCACAAGCACAACCACAAGCAAAAGCAAAACAATTATTTTTTTGATCCCGTTGCCATTCTTATGCACCTGCTAAAGAAGCGAGAGCGGAAGGCCTTCTATATCCAAAAGAAGGAGTACAGAGGCTTTCTAGAAGGCATCCGTACTCCTTCTTTTTCCCGCTGGGTTGTGTGATGGTGTGAACACAAACTGCTATGTTAAATTAAATTTCTTGACAAACGCAACAAAACTCATTAGATTTCTATCTCACAAAGTATTATGGAATACGTAAGACTTGTGAGATAGTGTAAACTAGCCTTAAGCACTTTTTCCTTTTTGCCATAATTAAGTTGAATGCATCTATAAACTTATCTAAGAAAATGTTATTTGTTCAAGCAAAAAAAATTTAATAATATTTTTCATCGATTCCCGGAATTGTGGGAAATTTAAAAAGAAATATCGCTTTCCCGGCAAATTAAAAAGTCAGGGAAAAGTCGTTGATATCGCTGATGCAACGATTTTTTTGCTGCACATTCTCTTCTTGTTATCGTGAAGTCGAAGTGGTAAAGAAGACTACATCAGATAGTGAATCTTCGATTGTAATGTATGTATGTATATTGTTCTTCTTAAATGTGTAAAATATTTTTTTTAACTCTCCAGAAGTTCAAAAGAAGTGACGCTCAGTCAATGCCTTCTTTAAAAATAATCTTAATGCTTGTAGGGTGAGACTATGCAGCCAAGAAAGAAAGAAACAAACAATTTTATGTTTGTTTCCAACACATCCTCATCCGCTTGAGTAAAATTTTATATTTTTATAACACACATGTAAGATTACACACATCTAAATGTAAAGAAACTCAAAGAAATCTATTTAAGAACGTGCATGTATCTGTGTTTGGTGTAGAACTTAAGTACAATTTATTAAAACCTTAAATTGCCAGTTTAACGCAGTATAAGTTTTAAACTAAAAAAACCTTTTTTCATTCAACTCTTATCCATAGTTTTGTAGGTGTCTTCGTCGCTAAGTCAATTCAAAAACTATCTTGGTTAAGTGGAATTTCTTTTGAAAAAAAGAGCGGAAAATTGTTTTACGTTAAACTTGCACTGCCATTAAGTAACTTTAATTTAAAAGTAATAAGTCAGGATGAACAGTACACAAGTAAAAAAGTCTTTTATCCTGAACAGAATGAAAAAGTCTAGCTGAAGTAACTTTATCATGCGAAAATGCATTTAGTATTTGGAAGAAGTTAAATTTTTAGTTATCCCAGCAAGCAATTTAGGCTAGATTTACAAACTTTAGCTATTTTTCTCGTAGGTGTCCTTGGTTAAGCAGCCCCTGTTGAAGTTGGCAAACCATAAAACATTGACTAGAACGAAAACTCTCTCGAAACAAAATACAAAAACTATCCCTCAAAATTTAATACGTGTCACATTATAATAACAAATAAACAAATTGTATATTTTAACATGAGCGGCGTTGCCTGATATCGCAGCTGGCAACTCAACTCAAACTTCAGTTTAGCTGTCATCCGAAAGTCTGCTTTCACACGTTTCATCTTTTGATGCTCAACTCTTGTGAGAGAAGAAAGGGAATTGGTACGGAGATGCTTGTACTCGGTCAGTACGCTTTGTATTTTTATTCGTAGGCATATGCACAACGATGGCTGCATGTACATTTTTTATTTTCTTTTTCTCTTTGATTCGCTGTGAATAAAATTGTTGTTGTTTTTAACGGAAAAAAGTTGAAATCGATTGCTGCGTGTGATCATATTGCCATTTCTAAAAGGGAATTGAAAAAGGAGTTGAGCATCAATAGATGAAACATGTAAATTCCGTTAGTAAAAAATGTGTTTACTTTGGGGGAAGGAGGATGGAGGGAGTAGTGCCTGTTGATATTTGATTTAAACTGATTTTTTTTAAATAACTAATTCTCCGTGTAATGCGTTGTACGATGTACCGGCCAATCGACTGCAAATAGATGGGCTCGTATTAAGAACAAACGTACGAGTTTATGGAACCAGATATCTAATTTCATCAGAACATACCCCAAAAGATTGTAAAGATACACAGGAGTTAATAGGAAATAGATTTTAAAGCACCAGCCTGACATGAGAGTAGTATTCCATTCTTGGTCGGATTTAGGTGGTATTAATAGTAACGAAATCAGATGAAGCAAAGAATCTCTTACAACGTTTTCAAAAACTGAGGCACTTTGAATATATGTTTTGTCCATCGGACATCACATTGCATTCTCCTGCCCGTGCGACAGATCAAGCTGCCTCATCTGCATATATGGTTGATATAATTGTTGAGGAATCGCAATCTCTCGACCCATTTCGCACAACCCTATTCCGAGATTATATCAAGATCTTGACCAATCGTATCATTCATGTTTTGCTTAATAGCACCAACATCTGATACTTGGTCTATAATCAACTAAAAACGAATGGCAAGGGTTGCTGTCATATGCAAAAGAGAATATATAGGCCTGTTCTGAAAATCACTTTAGCTCAAATCGCGTGATTTCAAATCACATGTTGCTTTCAAAATCACACGTGTGATGTTTTGGTGTTCCGTGTTTGTGTGTTTTGGTATGATCATCAATTGCAAAAAGCACACCAAGAAATACAAAAACGGTATGACTTTCAGAACACCACAAAAATCACACGTGTGATTTTAAAAACACGTGATTTCAAATCACGTAATTTTCAGAATAGGCCCGATAGGGTTGAAAGTTTTACAAAGGAGGTTGTTTAGACAAATAAGAAATGGAGTATGAAAAAAGAACGAAATAGAGTATGAACGAATGAACCTGAACCTTAAACTCATTTGACGAAACCCCATCTATAACAACTCGTATAGTGCTTTCTCTGAGAAAACTCGATGTAAATCGAGATAAATTAGCACCGACGCCAAATGCAACAAGTTTTGACTAGAGTGCATCATGCTAGGCTCTGTCAAAGGTTTACCTCATTTTTGCCCCTTTCTCTCAAACCCTCATTTGAATTGATAAATTGTCAATGCATTACTTTTTATCATTTAAGAACCTCTAAAAATGAAAGTGTTTGATCAAATATGAGATCGATTTGCTGCATTTAACTATTAAAATATTGTTTCGCCGTACAATCGAAAAAACTTAAAAAAAAACTAAAAACTAAAACTAACATGAAATTTATACATTAAAATATGTTTTAATACAAACACTTTTATTAAAAGATTCTTTAAACACACGTTTAAATCATAAAAAGAAATCATGATATTAAAACATCTTAATGAAAATCTGCTTATGACGCTTAATCATCTCGTCTTTAATATGAAATGTCGCGTTGTGGTATTTTGTATGCGAACCAAAATTCATCACATGTTATGCCCTGAAGCGAAAAAGATATAAAAGAAAAGATTAGACATTTACAAAATTGAAAACCAGTTAAATACAAACGTGCAAGAAAATAAATTTGTAGACTTACAGAAATAGCTTTCATTGTAGAGATAAAGGATAATGAAACTAAACAAGCACTGTCAAAAGAATTAATTAAGCGATTTTAAAATTAAGTTCATTTACATCGTAGGTAACCTTTTCTTAAAGCAAAAGATGTAAGATTAAGAATGTTCACATGGATATCTGTGCCATGTTTGTAAACGAACTCGTCTCCAATATAAGAAACAAGTAAAAATGTATTGTCGGTCAAGCCCGACTATTTAATATCTAACACCACAGTATTTGCAGAAATATTTGCGAGAGTGTACCCTTTTTGGGAACCTTGGGAAATCATGAACCTGGCAAAACAAGATGTTGTCATTAAGTTAGGATTCATATAAGAATTCTTTTATATGGGAACTAAATATTGCCCGTTCTAGATCTGCGAGCATAAAATTTTGCCGAGACTATAAAAGTTATCGTTGCCAAATTGTATGTTGATACCAATATTTATAAGGATATTATGGCATCAAATGCTATTTTTTAGAGTAGTATTTGACCCGGCAAACATTGTTTTGCCATAAAACTTTTTTCTAGTGAATATTTTGGTTTTTGATTAGAGAATAACGAATGTATTGTAAGTGTGTTGGGATGGGATCCATATCATAAAGTGTAATGAAATAAATAATAGCCATTTATTTCTGTTCGTTTCATATTCGAAAGTTAAACATAAAATAAGTGATGTATTTCTTAGCCTGAAGTACGAAAATCAAATACAGATAATCAATATTCATTACCAGGGAAACCATAAATATTCAATTGCATCTTTTTCCTTGTGCGACCAATGAAGGCACAAACAATATATTTATCCGTTTTAGAGCGTTTTATGAATTTTGCCATCGATTTGTTAGTGCATATTTTTGCATTTTTTACCATTTCCAGCATTTTTGTGCAGAATTTAGTTAAACGAGCATTTTTGCAGCATATTTTGCCTTTTTAAGGCATATTTTGATACATGTTAAATTTTTTTTAGATGCTTATAGGAGCTTTCGCAGAAAATAAATTTTTTTTTGCTCTTCCAATTTTTACTCTCAAATTGTAAGACAAAGCAGGTTGTCCTTAAGGATAAATGTTATGCGATGTGTATAATACATAGAAATGTAGACCAATCTTTTAGTACACCGATCAACTCAAAATAACTGTTCAAAGTGATCTAACGATGTCCATCCGTCCGTCTGGCTGGTTGTCTACCCATATTAACCTTGTGCGCAAAGTACAAGTCCCAATTTTGTAGATAATTTCATCAAATATGGACGAGGTCAGAGTAAATGATGACAATCGGTCTATAATTTCACATATTCCCCATAAAAACATGTTTCCAAATAAGACTCTTTGTGTCAGTTAGCCATCTAATTATAATGGTATTTAAATTAAATTCGCCCCAAAAATATTTTACTGCAAATTAAATTATTCACATTTGCCTAAAACTCCCATCCTTAAATAGCTTTCACACGGAATGTAAAAAGCCACATGCGCATGTGGTTCGGACGTAATTTCGACGTCACTACAAAGCCACAATAGCAAGGTTCATGATGTGCTATGACGAGAAAATTACGTCAGAACCACATACGAATGTGGCTTTTTACATTGCGTGTACGACAAAAACACATATAGATGTTTATATCAAGATAATATTCGGCGCAAACATCTCTTATATGTATTTTAAACCAATAAATGGGCTTTAGCGATAATATTTTTATGTTTTTTTTTTCGAATTTTGTTATTCAATTGCTGAATATTTTGTCTTCAAGTTAGCAATATTTGATTTTTAAGGACATATTTTTAAAAATTTTCAGGGCATATTTTCCAGTTTTAACTGCATATTTAATGCGCATAAAACGTGTTTTTAGAGCATATTTCTGGTTTCCCTGTTCATCACGAAGAGCAATTGGGTCTACTATAATTTTTTCAGTCTGTCCTTAGCCAACACAAATAAGATCGATAGCTTGCCGACTCGATTACATGCCAGGTATAATTGTCCGTGTGAACAACATCGTGTGCCCAAATCTAAGCCGCAAACAGACATCGATTGGCCGTGTGAAAAACATGGCGTGCGATTTTTTGATTCTCATTGCAAATGCCAATCTAATAGGAAATTGAACGCGTTTATATTGAATTGGGGCATCTCACAGTGGCTGAAAATTTTATTTCATTGGCCAAAAATCCAATTTTTGTTTGTCACCGATTTCTAAAATTTTAATTTTTTTTAAAAGTTAACATATTAAAACAAAGAAAGCCAAAAAAATTGGTCAAAATATTGGTAATTGTGGTCGTGCCATGTTGTTAAACACAACTTTTTTTTTAACTTCAGAAATAAGTGATTTATTTTATATTTAATCCGAAAGAAATTATCATTGCTCAAAAACAATCATCGATAATGACCTGCTAGCTTTTTTGCTAGGTTGTTAGTCTTGTTATCTTTAAAAAAGTAATATGTGCGACTGTTGTGTTATTTATATTTGAGATGTTAAGACATATTTTCTTAACTACTATATTTTTGTCAAATTTCAAATTTAGTGGAATAGAACTTTTGCGGATCAAAGAAAATTAAAAAGGTAAAACCACTTTCGGAAAGTTGAAAGTGTTTTCTTTAACCCTGTATATACTCTTGTACCCGTTCGGACCCGTCTGTTTAACACTTTTTTTAATTTTAATTAAATTACTCAAAAAAAAAAATTTTTTTTTATTTTTTTTTTTTAACTTTTTTTTTATTCCGCAAAAATGTTTGCAGAAGTAACAGAAATCATGTGCTATTGCCTTCAAAAACTTTATGATATAGGGAATATTGATCGTGATCGAACAGAATACAGGTAGTGCATATAACAAATTTTATTATTGTTACACAATCAGAAAAACGTATAGCTGCCCTAATTCATCCTTAGCCGTTTCACTGCGTTCCCACTTGCGTATTTTATAGTAGAACAAAGAGTTTAAACACGAGTTTACGCTAAACAGGTTTTATTGTTAATCCCACCTTAGAAGGGATTTTAAAATTTTGTTTGGTCTTTTTATTTTATCTGTTTTATACCCACACCACAATAGTGGAGAGGGTATTATGCATTAGTGCTGATGTGTGTAACACCTTCAAATATTGGTCCTACACCACCCTTAAAGTATACCGATCGACTTAGAATCACTTTCTGAGATGATCTAACGATGTGCGTCCGGCTGGCTGGCAGGCTTTCTGTCCATGAAAGCTGTGCACATAGATTTTATTGGCACAAGGACCAAGCCTATTGAATATAGGCCAAATCATAGGACCACGAGGGGAGATAGGGGGCAATTTCTGTCCCTCAGAAAATATCAACCCGATTTTCATGAAATTTAAAACGTAGATAAATCACTATTCATATAGCCATACACTTTCGAAAATTTGTTTTTAAATACATACTGTGGTGTTGGGTATCACATGGTCGGGCTTGACCGACTATACTTTCTTACTTGTTATGACTCTAATAATATTCTATGACCCTATAACTATTCAATGCGTTGTTAAATTTGTGTCAGGTATTTTAAAGCATATAAATAAAAGGATTTTAAGTTTTTTTATCCTTTTTATTCTACCTGTATTTGGTATGAAAAAAGTATGAAAAGGTTTAAAAGCAAGTGACATTCGGATGCAAACTCAGTGGATATAATATACCTGAACAATATCCACGTTTTTCATAAGAACATGGAGAGCTTCAGCTAAAATTGTCTGGAGAGTATTGCAGAAACAAAAACGAGGAAGATGTTAAAAATTACATTCGAAAAAAGGAATCTTAAATTCCTATAGCACTGAAATGCAATTGGACTTAGAAAATAAATTATCTGTTTTCATCAAAAATTAAAAAAAGCGATACAGGAAAATTGATTACAGCAAAGATAGATTTTATAAGAACTTTGCAAGCTGGTTAGAGAACGAACTTTCGCTCCAGATCGCTTCAGAAACTACAAATCAAAACACTCGTGGGAGACCTCAAAAATCGCTGGACAGCTGTAGCGATAGATCTAAGAGGCGGAAGCTTGAGGATAACAATGAAGAAATCGGATATGAAAATATTCAAGATACTTTCCTACATCAATTACGATCACAGAAACAATTGACAAAAGTGGAAATCATTGAAAAATTTGTTAAAGCTACTCCATTGAGAACAAAACGGAACAAAAGTATACCCAATCCGAGCGATGCAAAACAATTCAAAAATGAGGAGGCATTAGCATTATTTCTGGATTTGAAATTAACAAAACAGCAATATATTCAGCTCAGATTGCGTGCGATTGAAAAAGGCTCAAATCTGTATGCAGCATATCATCACATAACAGCTGCTAAAATGGACTGTTTGCCATTAAAGCACACTCTTACATATATTGTATGTGTAAACAGAGCCTCACATTGTTACAAAAGCTATTAAAATCTATTGCTGCTTTTATTTTTAAAAGTTTTTATCCACATTTGTTGGAATTGTTTTAATAAATCAGAATTCAGCGGATTTATTTTGCTAATATTAACAAATTTTACAGCAAAAAATAATCATTCTTCTGTAGTAATAGCAGGATTTTCGATAATATTTCTAGTTTTTTTAAGTGTAAACTAATTTGACAGCAAAAAATTGTTAATTTTTCAGTAATAATAGCGAAATTTCCGGTTGATTTTACTATTTTTTTGTATGTTAACATTTTTTTTAGGTCCCATTAGCTCTGTTTCTTAACTCTACTTTGGGATCCCTCGGGATCCCAATTTGCACGAAAAGCGTTCCCGTACTTTTAATTTGTGTAAATGAGAGCGAATTTGAGAAAATAAAATCCTTCTTCTTCTTGCACGAAACAGCACAAACTTTTTCTTCGTGCAAGTTGTGTAAATTGTTAAACAGCTGTAAAATATAAACCAAACCAAAAAAAAAAGGAAAAAAGTTCATGATCCAGTTTCTGGAAAAAGTGTTGTGGAATAAAACAATGTACTTAAATAAAAAGTTTTGTACTGAAGTATTAGGGAAACATAATGTTAGTTATTGTGAAGTGTTTGTTTTGTTTTATTTTTTGTAAAAGTAGTTTATTTCTAAAGCCAATAAAAAATTTTCAAAAGTGGCGCAAATTTTTTTGGTGTTGTAAAGACTGTCATAACACTGAATTTTTAATTTGTGCTTAAAATTTTGTTTTTTCTGTTCCCGTACTTTTGTGTAATGTTGGCTTTTTACGAGAGAAATTTATGCTTGCTCTCATTTGCACGAAGTTTACCCAAAAAGTACATTGTTACAAAAAAAATGGGAATGATTTTTATTTAAATCCAAAAATGATATTTTTAAATAATTAAAAAAATAAAAAAAAAACATATTTCACGCTAAAGTTAAAAAATCTAAAGTTCCACTTTGCCCTTAAATTTCCCAATAACTACTCAACCGATTTTAATGAAATTAAAAGTGGAGAAAAGTTTATGAATCTATCTGTTGATTTCACTAAAATATCTCTTTCGGCGTCTGTGGGAATCATTGGAGTTCGTGGCAGCAAAACATTTTCGTCTCAGTAAATACCATTCAAAATATCGGCTTCGTTTTTCATCCATTTTTTATGACGAATTGTGTACCACTGCATAGCGATGGTGCAGTAGAATAACCATTGATCCAACTTATAGTCGTAGAAGGCGTGGTGGCAAGCCTGGAAAATCCAGATAGTTAAAAAACTCTGTTGGATAATTTACTTCGTTAACATCGCTAACTGAACCGATCGATTTGAATGATACTTAGTCGCCTGGAAACGCCTGCGTATATTGAAGTTCGTTGCCATCGGGAAATATTTGGTAAATGAGGGTAACCGAGTGCATCCAGTATTTTCGTAGACAGCAACTTTTCCATCGCCAATATAAAAAATTTGTCAAAAAAAACTCTTCCAATTTTCAAGAGAATCGCTTAATTAATTAAAAAGGTATAGGAGGGGGTGCTTTTACCCTTTTTGCTTTATTTTACGCCATGAATGTTGAAAGTTATAGCTTTTAGTTCCTTAAAAACTTAAAACTATCATCGGATCATTTATTAAGAAGACATGGTTAGGAGGAGCTTTTACCAGTTTTGGCCTATTTTAGGCAATAAATGTTGGAATTTCCAAAAAATGTATATCTGTTAGTTCCTCTCAGATGCCTGCATGCCAAATGTTAAGAAAACCGGTTTGATTAGTTAACCAGGTATAGGGGAGGGGAGGTTTTACCCACTCGTGCCCGTTTTTACGCCCTAAAAAGTAAAAATTATAGGTTATAGTTCATTCCAGATGTTACACAAATTTCAAGAAAATCGGTTGATTAGTTCAGAAGATATAGGAAGGGGTAGCTGTTACCGCTTTGCCCTTTAGCGATATGAAATATACTTAACGACCTATTGTTATACCTTACGAATAATACCTAACAAATACGCATACAAAATTTCATAAATCGGTCAAACTGTTTTGGAGGAGTTCAATTACAAACATCGTGACACGAGTTTTTATATTTATAAATATTTATTCCTTTAACTCCTGTAGGGTGCATAAGGCCGTTAATTAGCTTTCAATTCACCTATACTAAGGTTTAACTTATTAGTTATAATTTCAATTTTCAGTTTTCATGTGTGTAAAGGACGACCTCTTCTCCTGCTGCCCTGGTGGTTCCACGCGATAGCCTGTCTTGCGATGTCATCTGCTAGTTTCCTTAACGTGTGGCCTATACATTCACATCTGCGCCTTTGGATTTCAAGATGGATTGGTTGTTGTTGAGCATAGGTTGTTGTTGCTTAGATCCACCTGTTTTGTCTATACGGCTTCTCAAGTAGCATCTTCTATCAGTTGATTTTGTATACAGAATCGCTCAAAGTTCTCGCCGTTTAGACGCATTGATTTGGTCCCTTTCATGTTTACCTTTAGGCCGGCACTTCTCGCCGTTCATTGTATTAGTGTAAGCTTTGATTGCATGTCCGCCAATGTGTAGGTAAAAGGCAGATGTCGGTTGTCGAAGTACTCTATTCTTTCCCGCTTTTGAGATAGTTTTCGACTTTTTTTCGTGTCGGTATTCGGTTTTGGTCAAATGCTGCAACGTTAGAGGAGGACCTTTGTGGCCAATTGACGTCGCCAAAACGTAAAATTACGCGTTCTGGACACTTCCCATGAAATAAAATCAAAATCGGTCTTGTTGAACCACATATCGTCTAGTACGTAATACTTAATTGAACGCCAAAAAGAACTCGGTATTATGCGCCCAATTGCAAAGAACGCCGCACACTGGGGATTTCGCGGAAAAAAGTCAAATTGTCAACATTGTCTTCATGCAATATGCAGTGATATGTTGCAATTTTAGACTAAATGGTACAATCAAATCAAACAGATTTACTCCGATCTGACTGCCAGTTTTTTTTTATATCCGTCTCAAACTCAGAACTTGTGTGTTTATCGAACCAACTTAATTTAAACCTAAGAATTTAAATACGAATATAATTTTACTATGTGAGCTAACGTTTTTCTTTTTTTTTTCTATTTAAAGTAGTATATTTCAGTATACTAAAATTGAAAAAAAAATCTGCAGAGACTTGAGTTTTTTTTTTTTTTGTGTATTTTTATGAACATATAACAAAATTCCCATTTTTCTCCAAACATTTGGACCTGCAATTTTATCTTTACTTTTCCTCAGTTTGAAATCACACTTAATACATTGTCTTATATCTGTTTTAACATTATTAATCAATTTCAAGTGCCACCAGGTGCCACCTCTCAATTTGTTGCATTACACAGTACAACATTTTTCAGCTGATTGATTCGGGACTCAATTCTGATAAGGCTCTTTTGTTTAACATAACTCGAGAACCACTAGTCGGATTTTGCTGAAAAAAATTTAGAAAAATCAAGAATTACAATTACTTTCTTCTGTTTACATAACATTTTGCTACATAAGCAACAGTTTCGCAGTTATAAATAAATGTATGAAGAAATAAAATATTTTTTGCCCAAAAAATTTTAATTTTTTATTTTTAATTCATAAAAAATCCAAAACAGCACAACAAAGTTTCAAGTCCTATTACTTTCACGTAAAGTCGCATAACCTATGAAAAAAATGAGATATAAATCATGAAAATTGATGAACGCGTTTCGCATTTATTCACAATTAAGTGAAGGTATGCATTTCAAAAATTTGCTCGAGATATGAACAAAATTCTTTGCAAAAACATTTATGACTTTTTTATGATTCTCAGAATTAAAAAAAGCAATAAACAAAAGGTTATTTGGTTTTTATGATTGCGGTAGCAAAGTAATAAGCGGTAATAAATGTGCGTGGAAAATGGAAAGGAAAAAAGGAAAGTGCACTTTTTTAATTATTTGGGTTTTTTTCCTTGGCTACCTGCATGATTTTTTTACACAAATTGCACCCACATTTATGAGTGGTCATGTTTTAGAACGTTTCGAAAAATTTTAAACGCACACGAAACAGGTATATGGCCACCCTTAAAAGATGCGCGAATTCATAAGTACCTTTCAGTAAAATGTTGAAACTTACGTAGTATTTATGGGTGTTCACTGATCGATTTTTGAATGATGGTAACATCAGATCCCTTGATCTCACACTTGACTCCTTCATTTAGCCAGAAAAAGCATAGTGATATAAGCGACGAAGTTAAGGCTCTTTTAAAATAATAAATTAAAAAGTAGATTTAAAATAAATAATAAATTAAAAATTAAAAAAATCATTTAAATTTTTTGTTAGTTAGGGCTTTTTACATTGTAGGTAACGATATACATTTGTCTAGCTTTCTTTATTTTGATTACTTTTGTATATAACTATATAAATAAAAATAAGTTTGTGATGAAATTAAAAATAGATTTAATATAAATAATGAATTAAAAAAATCATTTAAATTTTTTTTGTTATAACTATAGTTAGGGCTTTTTACATTGTAGGTAACGATATATATTTCTCTAACTTTCTTTATTTTGATTACTTTTGTGTATTACTATATAAATAAAACTAAATTTGTGATGAAAACATTATATTTTTTGAAAAATATATTTTTTTCCTCACCTCCATACAAAAATCCCCAGTGTGCGCCGTGGAATCCACAAATTTTGTTTATCAGCCACACTTTCACTAACAGAAGGGATAATTTCGGCAGTGCGCACATTGCGATGATGCACAGGCCTGACAACATCTGTAACGCTTTCAGTCTCTTCAAATTTCTCTTTAATCTTTCCAATTCCTGCAAAGTAGGTCGATTATGGCGACCATTATCACCCTGAAAAGTGGCATTTTTGGGTTGTTAATCGATCTATATTCGTGATTGGCACTAAATAAATGACACTTCAGCTGACAGATATTGAACAGCAGAAAGGCTTGCCAGACCGGCGGTTTTTAATCCAATAAATGGATAATCCTATTAATGATGGTCGCCACACCCGCTTAAGGAGCAAATATGCCGCACGACTTATCCGATTCAAAAATCTATGTGAACGGGAACCGTGATTAGAAGATGTTTCGTTCGAAAAATTAGAATAAGATTTGTCTTATTCTTATCAGTTCTTTTTTAAATGAACTTAAAGATTAAATAAGCAAATGTGAAAAAAAACAATTTATGTGTTAATAAATATTTACAACAATCAAAAACTGGGTAGAGAATTAGGGGTTTTAATTTTAAGATGCAGATTTTGAGGGAATTCAAAATTTAAATTAAGGAAAAAGCTAAGTTACAACACTGGAATCCAATTTTTTTAGAATAAAATGCAAACTAAACGACTTCTGTTGGACTCTAATGTCTGAAGTGTATGTCAAGCAATTCCAACGATACAGTTCTTATTCGGATAAAACAGGGTTTATTGCATAGAATAGCCATTTATTGGCAGTTGATTACTTGCCCCTGTATTCACAAGCGCTTATTAAATGTAGCAAACGTTTATTAAGGAAAATTTTCATAGCAAATTTTTTTTTTAAATATTTTTATGAACACAGGCATTATCATATTACTTTTTAAAAAATATTTCCGGGATGGAAAGAAAGTGTTATGCCTTTCGATGAATGCAAAACAGTAAGGGAAATTAGAAATCCTAGTTACAATGGAAGATACTAACGATGATATTTGATCAAATTTGCTAATGATCTACTGCATTCGTTGCGAATGGAAAGAATAACTTTGTATATTCCCTTTTTTGTAGGTATTTTACAAAATTATTAAAACACTTTTACAAATGTTTCAATTTAAACTTTAGCCGCTTCTTGTTGTTGGAAGTTTTTTGTTTTCTTGTAGATCTTCTTGTTGCCACAACATATTTTTAACTCTGCTTTTAATATTGATTGTCAACAAATTCATTGCACTTTTCCTTCAGCATAATTTGTTTTTGTTCTCGTCTTAATATAAAACAAAATAATGCTTTTGACATTTGACATCAGTTGTAAAGTTTTTAATACTTTAACAAATTTTTCGTTCTTTATTTTTTTTGTCTTCCCCAATTCTTGTAGTAGCTGGTTGATGCTGGTCTTCCAACTTGTTTTTCATTTTTGTTGCAACAAGCGATTTAATTGTATTGTGTGTGATTTTTTTAATTTTTTTTTTGCGCCAACAAACTGTGGTTTTCCTGCGACTTCTCCAACACACTCAGCCACAATAGTAATGGGAAAAATGTTTAACATCTTTTAAAGATTTTGGTTTACTCTCTCTTGTTTCCTTTTTCTTTTTTGTTTGTTTACTTGTTATGTAATATTTGTTACAGTTGTTGTTTCTGCTGCCACTGCTACTGTTGACTTTAATTGTCCATTAAGGACATTTTTAAAAATTAACTATTTTTAGTAACATTCTTGAGAAGATACAAGAGTGGACTCTTTCTTTAATTAAATGTTTTTTTTATTATTTTTGTTAAATGAAAAATTAGGTTTCTCTTTTTATGTAGATTTTAAGCCATTGCATATTTTAGTATGTTTATTTGGCCATACAAATTTTTATTTTTCGGGTCCCCCTCTAGGCTAGTTAGTAGTGTGATAGTCTATCAGTCGGTCGGGAGTTAGATTCCTGCCAGATGTTTGGTCGCGACGAGCGGCAGAGCAGCAAATGGCAAAAAAATAAAACTAACCGCTCAGAAATGACGCACAGTAATAAGCCACTTGCCGCTCATTGCGTGGCCTTTAGTGGCTACACTGGATAGTGCAAGTTCAATTCTAAAATGTCGGCATCAACTAAACTTCTAGCTTTTATTTTCAAATCGTTGCATCTATAGACTCTCCCCATGGCTGCGATATAAATTAATTAACTTTATAATTCTTTCTTAATTTAAATTTTATGAAATTTTTATGAAAAGTCATGTTTATTTTTAAAAATATGAGATATCATAAAATTACTAAAAAGAATATTTTGATTTAATTTTTATTTCTAAGATTTATTAAGATGCGTTGTTGTGTTGGTGTGTTTTTTTTTTATTTTTAATTTTTTATAAATACACAGAAATCATAACTTTTATTTTACTAAAGGTGCTATCAGACGGGATGTATTTTCTATCTGTAAAAGTTGTACACATCGTGTGATACATATGAAACTTTGCATGTGTAAAATACATGTGGAAATACATATGTAATTTTTTCGATTAGAACATGCTCTATTTTCCTGTGGCAAACATAAACAAAACAGCTGGCTTTTGTTTCTTTTTTTTATTTTTATTTCAGATATTACTGCAATAATGCTGGACGCTACAATTATTTTATTAGCAATTGTTACATCCATTTTACTTTTAAAAACATTATAATTTCAGCAGCTTTATAATTAAAACAATTTATACACGTTAAAAAGTCAGCTTTTGTTTACATTTATAGGTTATGTCATAAGGAAAAACATAAGCAGGTGTGATAGCAAAAATTATTAATCGTATGTAAAATGGAAATTTGGACATACATACGGAATTACATATGGGTAAGAAAAGTGACAGTACATATGTAAAATGCATCCCGTCTGATAGCACCTTAAGTACTAGTTAATTGATACAAAACGCATCCACGGTAACACTGTTTTTCCATTAGTCATTTTAGTCTGCTTTCACAAGTTTCTTCTTTTGATGCTCAACTCTCATGTTTTTGGTGAGAAAAGAAAGAAGAAAGGGCGTTGGTACGGAGATACCTGCACTCGGTCAGTACGCTTTGTGTTTTTATTCGTTGGTATATGCGCAACGATGGCTGCAAGTAAATTGGTTCTTTTCTTTTTCTCTTTGATTCGCTGTGAATAAAATTATTGTTGTTGTTTTGAATTGAAAACAGTTGAAACCGATTGCTGCGTACGATCATATTGGCATCTTCAAAAGGGAATTGAAAAGAAGTTGAGCATCAAAAGATGAAACGTGTAAATTCAGACTTACTTGCGACAAGTGTCAAAAACTTACTTGGAAGCAAATGCTCTTGTAAGAAATTTAATACGTATGTATGTTTGTACATATCTGTGGCATTTTGACAAAACATCTTAAGACGAGATAAGATAGCAAAACGTCTTTAAAAAAACTCAGTGAAAAAATAATTTTTCTTAAACAATAAAATAAAACAAAATTAAAGAAAAATTTCGTTTATAATACAAAATTTTAAAATCGTAAACCAAAATGAGTTTTAAATGAAAATTCGTATGATCTGCAACATTTTTGTTTAACTTTTTAAATTTGACTTGAGATGTTTTTTTATGTACCTTAACAGAGATTCCAAAATAAAAAATGCTTTTAGACACAAATTTCATTCATTATTGCGAAAATTTAATTTTAAAATCAGTCCACCACAACGTTTACTAAATTTTAGACTTTTGCCTAATGTTTCGGCAAATGCCACTATAAAGTGAAGCTTAATTAACTAACCCAGCATTTACACGTGAAAGTAATTTCATGAAAGTCGCAATACACTCACAATTTTTCACTAACACATTTACATTTTTTTACTTTCAGCCCAACTTTCAGCTTGCTTTCAATGAAAATTTGAAGAAAGCGATTTTTTGACAATTTCATGAAAACAAATGACAATAAACTAAGCAGTGTTGCCTATTTAAAATTTGCATTTGAAATTTCAGGATTGTGTTAAATTATAGTTACAAAAGCAACTTGTTTTGGACGTATATACAAAGAATTTTAATATATTTTTTAACTACAATTATTTGAAACACAACTATTCTTATTAAAGTGGATAAATATTAGGAAAATAAATAAAAATAAATATTAATTGGAACGAATGCCTAAAGTTCGGCGTGAGTATTTGTCTTGGCAACTCTGAAATTACAAATAAGAAAAACAATAAAAATGGAGGCAAAATTAAGCAATAAACAAATTATTAAATTAATAAATTTGTACCGATCCCACCACATTTTGTGGGATATGAACCACAAATCCTACAGAAGGAACGACTTAAAAAAAAATCGTATGAAGCCATTGCAAAAATTATTAAAATCCTTGTCGTCGTCTTCCCACAGTAGGTCTCTCAGTAAATTCGCTTCCACATCGAATTCACATCTTTTTATTAATAATGGCTTAACCCACTGCCTCCTATTTACTGATTTTTTTATTTTCATATCTTTTTTTTTGTTTTGGTTTTCAATTTCTAGTTTTTATAGTTCTAAAACTAAAACAATTTTTGCCACTTTGCGCTTTGACGACATTTTTCAAATGAACTTTCACTTTCCTGTGTAATCGAACAAGAAATTTTCAAGAAAGTCATCTATTTCATTGAAATTTTTACTTATCCCAGCATTTACACGTGAAAGTAATTTCATGAAAGTCGCAATACACTCACAATTTTTCACTAACACATTTACATTTTTTTACTTTCAGCCCAACTTTCAGCTTGCTTTCAATGAAAATTTCAAGAAAGCGATTTTTTGACAATTTCATGAAAACAAATGACAATAAACTAAGCAGTGTTGCCTATTTAAAATTTGCATTTGAAATTTCAGGATTGTGTTAAATTATAGTTACAAAAGCAACTTGTTTTGGACGTATATATAAAGAATTTTAATATATTTTTTAACTACAATTATTTGAAACACAACTATTCTTATTAAAGTGGATAAATATTAGGAAAATAAATAAAAATAAATATTAATTGGAACGAATGCCTAAAGTTCGGCGTGAGTATTTGTCTTGGCAACTCTGAAATTACAAATAAGAAAAACAATAAAAATGGAAGCAAAATTAAGCAATAAACAAATTATTAAATTAATAAATTTGTACCGATCCCACCCCATTTTGTGGGATATGAACCACAAATCCTACAGAAGGAACGACATTAAAAAAAAAATCGTATGAAGCTATTGCAAAAATTATTAAAATCCTTGTCGTCGTCTTCCCACAGTAGGTCTCTCAGTAAATTCGCTTCCACATCGAATTCACATCTTTTTATTAATAATGGCTTAACCCACTGCCTCCTATTTACTGATTTTTTTATTTTCATATCTTTTTTTTTTGTTTTGGTTTTCAATTTCTAGTTTTTTTAGTTCTAAAACTAAAACAATTTTTGCCACTTTGCGCTTTGACGACATTTTTCAAATGAACTTTCACTTTCCTGTGTAATCGAACAAGAAATTTTCAAGAAAGTCGTATATTTCATTGAAATTTTTACTTATAATACATATACAGAAATTTCATGAAAGAACTTTCATGTGTAAAGGCAGTGTAAAATACGTATACAGAAATTTCATGAAAGAACTTTCATGTGTAAAGGCAGTGTAAAGTCGTCAGGGTGAATACTTAACTTTTAATTTTGTCAAAAAAAACACACTTTTAAGTTTAATTCTTTGATAAATAAAATAAACTTATTTTAGAAAAACTGAATGTCAGAAGAAAAAAATAATTAGTGGTGATATTTTTTCTGTCGGATTTTCAATAACTAATCGAGAACGACACAACATTCTTAGAAAATATCAAATTATGGTCGAAGGGATGCAGTCGTCGAGTTAATGTGTCAATAACTTTAAATATACATACGTCGACATTGACAACAACTTTCATCATAGGGGTGAATGTTAATACAAAATTCCAAGTAGTTTAAGAATTTTTTTGTTCCAATTTTGCCTAATTGCAAAGAAATAAGCAACGCTGCATGGCTGTGGCTTTGTCGTTATTTCTATAACACAAATATTCTGATTATTTTCACATAAACCATAGTGTGCATTGTTGGCTATAACAGCACTTAACTCATGCCGACAGTCAACTTAACCTAACTTCCTTTCATCTATTTCCTAAAAGAAAAAAAAAACTTTATGAATCTTAATCTGATTTACAATATAATCATTCCTTTAGTCCTTAATCAAAAAATTTACTACGACAAGTTCGCTTTTATTTAAAATAATTTTATCCTTTTTATCTATGGCTTTCTATTAAGGTATGTCGTTCTTTGCTTCTTTTCCCACATTCATGAAGGTAAAAGCACACGTAAAAATAGTTATATTGTTAAACAATTTGCATAGTAAAATAGAATAAAAGTAAAAGAGTAAAATAAATATTTGTTGCTTAATAACAGACAACACTGGAAAGAACAATTGAAAGAGTGGGAGAATATCATTTAATCGAACTTTAAGTAGGGGATTGGGAGTTTAAGGATTTCATCATACAAACATACAACTAATAAGAGTGTATTTATTTTTTTTTATCTGGGAATTTATGCAATAGACGAGTGGGGATTGTGTTGTCATATTGAGTGGGTGTGAGAATGTCCTTTATTTTATCTTTAGCTTTTGGGAAAAACATTAGAATTATAATGCTGTTTACATTAAGATTGTTTGAGATAAAATCTCTATTAAACAATTTTTGTTTTTTTTTAAGGGGCAGACAGGTTGAATTCATTTCCTTGAACCACAAAAGGCGGGAAGAACATTTTGAGTTTGTGCATAGTTATGAACATTTTACATCTGACTGGCAACCTCCTTCATATTTTTGGCGAAAACGAAAAAGCAAGTTGTTATTGTTTTCATTTTGTTTTTTCTTAACCTTCTTACAACTACAATTAGTGTTGGAAGAATTCCAATCAAATGTAGTGGGGAATGTAAGAAAAGATAAACTCGCTTAACAGTTTTATTTGTTTATCTTTAGTTTTTCTAAAACCGTTGGATGAAGTTTCCTGACGATCTGGCCTAAGCAACCAGTGAAATGCGCATAGGAATAGCTTATCCCTTCAACAATAAATTTCAGTGTTTTTATCAAGAATAAAAATTGTCAATTGTACACGACAAACAAAATCTTTAAAAATAAAAAGTTAATTTAAATAAAAACAAGTTAGAGTGCTATATTCGGCTGTGCCGAATCTTTCCCTCCACCGACAGCTCAGTGGGCTTTATATGGGGCCTATAGGAAATTATGAACCGAGCATCACGAAATTTATTAGTGTGAGTAGTGAAGTATTTAATTTTATTTTGATAGCATTATTTATTACGACTTTAGGCGTACTAAACTGTTTTCCGGGAGAAGGGTTTATTTGAGGCCTAGGGTAAATTATGGACCGGTCATCACGAAAATTCACAGTGTAATTTCTAGTACTAAAAAACTGTGTCGTGCCAAATTTTGTAATGACAGCATTAATAATTACTGTCTTAGGTGTACTTAACTGTTTTCCGAGAGTAGGGTTTCTATGGGGCCTAGGGTAAATTATGAACGGATCTTCACGAAATTTAACAGCGTGATTTCCAGTCGAATAAAACAAATTTTTGCAAAATCTTATTTCATTCCGTGCCTTGTTCCACCATTTATGTTATTTTTTGTAACAAAATTATCATTTTTGGTAGGTGGTGGTTCCACATTTTGATTCATAGCTCTGGTCCTACTGCGCCGATTTTGCTGAATTTCAATCCCAAACTGCTTAGGATAACTACAAGCAATTTGGCACCAAGTTTGTTCATTTCTTTTGAGTTGTTCGAAAGTGAGCGTGTTTTCAACAGACGGACAGACAGACGGACATGGCTGAATCTACTTAGAATCACTCAAGGACCCAGAATATATATACTTTATGGGGTCTGAGAGGAATAATAAAAAAGTTTCACACGGAATGACAAACTTAATATACCCTCTTCACAACTGATTGTGGTGGAGGGTATAAAAAACAATTCACGATGGTAAGCAACCAGCAAAATACATAGATATGCCTAAAGGTATGTTAAGATCTAATAAATAATTGACAAAAAAAATCATGACCAGTAAATTGATCAAACTTAAGCTTTATTTTTAACAATTTCTATTTATTAACTAAACTTTATTTCTAAGACGATAATTATATAATGTTATTTAGAAACTGTTAAATAATGTTTTCCCTAGCCAAACGTTTTGCAAAAGCAAACAATTCTTTAAGAAAACTAGTGGTTACGTTTAGGACGTCAAATATTTAATAGGTTTGAACAAAGATTTAGAATTTGTGAAAAACTTTGGTTTTAAAAAATAAAAGGAATTTAATAAATTAATTATTTGAGATAGTCTCAAAAATTTTATTTTGAATGCGTTTTTATTTGTTGGTGGTTAAGCATGTCTATATGAATCTAAAGACTTCAATCATATTTTGAAAAGTTGCTAACAAAACCTCTTAGCGAGGATTATATATTTTAAATAAGTATGTTTCAGCATTATAGAAACGAATAGTAATACGAACAAGCTTTTTGTATGAAATATCTGTCAATTTGCCGATCACAATTTAAGACCATCCATGACATTGTTTGATTCTTTAAATTTTGTTTCAACTTCTTGGTGTTTTATTAAATAAAACTGATAAACTTTCTCATATCGTTGATTCCGCCGGTATATGTTGTAGTTTTAAGTATGAAGTTATGCTAGAAATAATTAAGATTTTTCAGTGCCTTAACGGGTATTCCGTCCCTGGCAATACAACAGGCTAAGATTTCACCCAATGATTAATTTTTGGCAGCATATTTGAGTAACGTATTATTTTCAGTCTCCTAAAAACTACTTTTAACAGAGTCAAGTTTTACTTGGCGTCTATTTATGTCAAGCTTGTGGACTAATTAAAGGTGATTAATAAGTCGTAACGTTTAAGAGCCTTTGCAACTTATCATTTAAGGGCCCTTAAAGCACGATTGTCTTTTAGATTAGTTCAAAATATCTTCAGAGATGTCATTTGTATAAAAATAATTAGAATACTGTCAAATTACTAATTACTTTTTAAGCTGAATTTTTTTTTTTTTTTTGTAAAGGGTCCGCCAAATAACTTCTTTTTTTTGAAAATGCTATAAAAAAACAACTGACTCAAATTTCTTTTCTTATTTGAAGGTAAAAGTTAGTATTTTGAATTGATTTTATAAGCGATTTGTATTTACATTGTTCATAATATTTTTTGACTTTTATTACATTTTGTTTTGACATTCTTCAGAAAAAGTTTAAGTTTGCCCAATATTCAATTAGAAAAATACTTAAATTACGGGTACATTTATAGCAAAAGTAAGCAAAACGTATATAAATTACACATTACTAAAATAACCGGTTTATTTTACCAAAATAGCCGGTTTTTTCGATGTTCGAAAATGGACAATTAAAAATATTCGACATGGGCAAAACTAAAATAACAATTTAAAGATATTAAATTGTTTTTGTATAAATAAGTTCTTAAGAAATCGATGCAATGATCAAACATAAAATACAATCTTTAATTTTGACTTAGTACATTTTTAGTCAATAACTCTTTCTTAATAGCAATTCCACTTTAAACATGTTACACTTCAAAGAAATCTTTCCTGTTTGGTTTTCTTAAGGCTCGACTTTTTAAATTAAAACAATTCTCGATCAGAATTGCGTTCTATGACGTGGCTGATAAAGCAATTTTCGGCAGTGGTATTTGTATTGGAGCTTTGGTTATATATGGACCGATTTTAGAAAAATTGGTATGACCATTTATGTTGGCATAAGAAATTTTTGGATTTAATCTAAATACCAACATGATAAGATAGTTTTGGAAAGAAGTTTGTATGGAAGCCTTGTAAAATGTTGGAAAGATTCTTAATAGGCTTCGTCCTATTAAAACCTTTGAACAAAATTTCATCAAATTATTTTCAAAACTGCAATCATTCCAACAGCTAAGAAAAAGTATCAACCTGCAATTTTGTCTTGACACAATAAATCCTCTAAGCTTCCCTTGGAATGCTACTTATAAGTTTCAAGTCTTAATTTCCCGAGAATCCCGAACTAAATTTCCTAAAAGCGGAAAATAAAAACAATTGTAAATCTCGAGAAAAAAAAACTCTACATTTACAGCAAACAGAAGTACCCACAAATAAATTATTAAAGTTACCATATGAGTTTATTGTGTACCACTTTTTTTTATTTTTATTTAATTTGCAACATTTTAAACTTTGTAAATTATATAACGTAAAAGTAAAGCTAGTGTGTGCACATAAATTTATTTCAGTTACTACTTTTCTCATTTTCATTCATAAATATGTATAAACTCTACTATTCCATTCTCTTATGAATTATTTGTTCGAAAAAAGTAACTTTAGGACGTTTATTATAGTTTCTCTGTAAAAGTTGCAATTAATTTACAGACTAAACATCAGCATTGGAACTGAAAGAACAACTTCAGCGATTTTCCGTTCATATTTATGTGTTTGTGTGTATGCAAGTGTGTTTCCTAAATTGTAGCGATGTAAGTTTCCTACTTGGGGTTTAATAAACGACATGCAATTGAGGCATAAAAATGTCTTTAACGTTTTCTTCAAGTTTTACAAATATTTGATGAAAAAAATCGGAAAAAGGCATGACCACTAATCGATGTTTAGATTTTTTTTTAAATATTTTTGTTAATTCATTAAACTTTATTTTTGAAAAAAAATCGTCGTAGAATGTAAATCATATTTTTTTTACGCTTTTTAGCCAAGAAAACGTTATTTTACATCAAATAAATATTTAATAAAAAATATTTGTTAAATGTGACACAAGCTTTAAAATGTTTTTCTAATACAAATTACTATTTGCCGGGAAGAAAAAACTTTATGATTTAAACATGCAAAAATTTCTTTGAGCTAAAGAAAATTGTTTGGCTGAAGGGAAAACAAAACGTTCTACTTTTGCAAGAAATTGAAAATAATTGTATGACTTGTAAGGAATTATAATTATCAATTTGTACAAATTTGTAATGCTATTCTGTAGGCGAGGTCATAAATCGTTGGCCTACTTCTTGGTCAAAGTTCTTGGACAATGGACGTTAGTTTGATGTTAGACGAAGGCGATAATACACTGAGAAAATTAAAAGCTTTAAAATCAAAGAAAAAAGGTATTTGTAAAATTGTAACGAAAATATCTTTGTTAGAAGGAAAAAATCCTTGCATCAATGATTTATTCTTTAAGCAAGCAAATGGTGCGTCTTCAACACAAACGACGAAAATTCTTTGAAGTTTAATCAAAGAAATTGTCTTTTCCGTAAAGATAAAATATTTGCTGCAACGATTAATTTCTTTGCTAATAAGGGATTGAAAAACGTATTTAAAATTAAAGACTTTTCTCTGGTTTTTTAAAGCTAAGCATCCTTGCTACAAAGACAAAGTCTGTAACTTTAAAGAATTTTGTCTTCAATGCATAAGTGAACATGTTTGCTTGTTCACACATGTTTGCTTGCAACGGTAAACAAGAGCGGTTAAAAAAAATAAAGATAAAGTCTGTCTGCCGTATTCATAAAAAATAAAATAAGTTTAAAATGTGTTTTAAGGCAAAATTTTCATACAAATTTTTCTTAAAATGCATTTCAAATCCATTTTAATTTTTTATGAATACGGCAGTGTATCTTTAAAGAATTTAGTCTTCAAAGTTAAATTTGTATACGAATGTATAACGAAATCGGCTATAGCCGATTGATTACAATATATGTAAAAAATAAAAAGAATTGTTTTCGTGGTTGTGATTAATTGTAAGTCAGTCGAAAGGAACGCTCAATTGTGCATGTGCTGTATATGAACTTTTTTTTATTTTTATTACATTAAACTAAAATAAAAAAATTTTATAAAAATGCTGTGTTTGGTTTCATTAAATATTTTATTTTGCAGAAAAATTTCAATTTTTTAAAACATTTCTATAGCAGATTTTAAAGAAAATTGCCTTTGTTTCTACATATCAGTCTTAAGTATTTCAAAGAATTATTTCGTTGAATTTAATTGCGTTTCTTTGTAATAATGTTAAAATTACGTCTTTGTAACAATGAAAATTGTACTTAAAATCAAAAATTCAAGTTTTAATACTAACGAATTAAAGTCTTTTTTCCTTAGATTAAGGACTTTTTCATGTGTTTCCAAAGACGTACATCCTTGCCACAAGATTTTAAGTCTTTGATTTTAAGTATATATTTCATGGGAATCTAAAGATCTTTGCGCCTTTCCGGTAAAGATGTTTTGTCTTTGGGCACAATCTGACCAATAAAAGCCTTTGCAACAAAGTGTATTTTCTTTGATTTTACGATTTAATTTTCTCAGTGTAGCAACGCATACGAGTATAAAAACAAGTTAAACTTATCATTTTTGGTTAAAAAAAAATCTGCCTGTTTAATAGACATCGGCAAGACTACTGCACCGTACTTTTTTTTCTTTCAATCTCAAACCTACGTATCATTAAATATTAAAAAACCCAGGCCGACTTTCTAGAGATTTCGCACAGAATGGGTTGAATTGAATGTTCCCATTTGCTGATGTTTTTATATATATTTTTTTTTTTATAAAAATACGAAATCTATAGCGAAACCTAAAAGGTCTGCAGACCCCCATTTAGGAACCGTTAATTTAAGCGATTTTATTTTCTATTTTAACAGTTTCTGACAACACTGCTTACATTGATCTCTATTCTCACTTATCCTACTAAAATATTCCAATGTAAATGGTTGCCGATCTCTGCTGTAAAACAAAGAAAGTGGAGTAGTACACCTACACAGCGCTGTCAGATATAGCGATTTCTCGCCAAACGTGGCGATTTGGAAACGTGTTTGGCGGTGAGACTTTCCATTTGGCTACTGGCGACTTTTTTCGGCGATTTGTGAGATAACTGGCGATTAACTTGGCTATTTTTATTATTTATATTATTTAAGCGATTTTTATTAACAGTTTGTCATTTTTTGTTACCATTACGAATTTAAAAAAAATTAAAAATTTTTTTCAGATGAAATTTGTTTTGTTATGATTTTAAGTGAATTTTATTTTCAGTCGCTATTTAATTATAACAGTATGTATGCAGGCTGAAGTGTAGAAACTTATAGACTTGTGTCCTTAATTTTAGTTTCTCCATTTTATGGTATTCAAAAATAAATAACAGAAACTAAACAAAATTTACTTTTGGCGACTTTTTTGTATTTTTTTCAGTTTTTGGCGATGCTTGACTGAAATATTATGCTTTTTTGAATGCAAAATTTAATTAAAAAAAAAAATGTTGCGGAAACTGAACAAAACTGACATTTGGCGATTTCCGACATCCGGCTTGGCGATGGAGCTCAAAAAAATCTGCCAACTCTGTACATACACATTTATCTTTTTGCAAAACGTAAAATTTAAAACAACCCAGCGAGCAAAACTCCAAGCGCTAATTATTTTCAGATCTTTAAGAATATTTACTGGCAATTCTCTGCCTTCTTCAAAAAAGTCTTCCAGAATGTCCATTATGAAATATTTTACGGCCCTACCTTAACAAACCCGGCACGCATTTTCTATTTAGTTGTCAAAAGTCGTCATGCCCATAAAATTTGTGTGAAGCATCCCTACACAGAAAAAAATATCTCAAGAAAATTTTTAAAAAAATTAAACAAAACAGTCAGTTGCATTATTTCATTTTCAGAAGCCTTTTTTTATTATTAATGTGTTTTTCCATGTCGCTGAAGATGATTGATTAGCTGACTAAAAACTGTTTACAAACTCTGCAAAAGACCGCTTTGACTTCATGTCTTGGTTAAGCCATTTATACTTCAGTTCCCAGTCTTTCGAATGGTATCACCAATTATTACTTTTCTTAGAAGGACATACCTCGGCGGCTAAAAATAATTTTGTAAAATGAGCACTGCAAACACCACAATTTTTTATTTTTAAAAGCTTTTTTGATAGAACTATTCTTTGACACTTTGCGAAAGATTTCTTTAATAAATTGTGTACATGACAAGGTTGCAAAAAAGTTATAAAATTGTTGCCGAAGGAACAATATTCAGTGAATTGCTTTTAAATTTTGACGACGTTGTTTTGACGATTTTTTTTTTGATAAAAATAATACGAAAATTTATAATTTACTGCAAATTAAATGTCTTTTGTGAGAAACGAAACAAAAAATGGTAAAAATTAAAAAGTCGCAAAAGTATGCGATAATAAAAGTCTCGAAAATATTCGCAGGCCGCTTAAAACGGGTCAAATTGCGACTATATTTAGGCGAACGGTAACCCTGATGCCCTGTTTTTAACACCTGACAAAAATTTGTTCTTCATCAGTTTCGATCATTTTTTAACGCTTTTTGTTATTTTGCGACATTTTTTTTTAACCGATTTTTGCGAATTTCTGCTAATTTAGCAATTTTTGCAAATCTTTATAGTTTTAACGACTTTTAATAAATTTTTTGGCTTGTTTGAACAAATAAAAAGTTTCGCGAATTTTTGCCACTTTTTCGAATTTTTGCAATTTTTGGAGACTATTGTCGCCGTTATTAAAATATCCCCATATCTAAACCGAAGTCACCTATTTAACAGGGCAATATCAACACTATTAATTTATACGGAGCGAAAAGTACAATGCCTAATGCCATTTGTGTACAACTTTTCGCCTTTTGAGTTGGTTTGACAGCGAATGTTTACATTTAATGAAACAGAAGTAAAAGAAATAGTTTTTTTTTTGAATAATGACAAATGAAGAAGTGGAAGAAATGGCAGTTTTTTTGCTTTAACTGCAGTTTTTTAAACGCTGTTCCTTCCCTTTTAGAGAACAAATCTTTTTTAAAAAACTAACATTAAATTGCGTTTTAAAAATAAAATGTCACATTTTTTGCAGAAAAGAAAACACCATAAAATTCCGAAATTGCTGTTACTTTGTTAAAGTGTCCCATTGTGCACTTTTAAGTTATATTATCTTAATCCATGTTACACAGTTAATGATGTAACAAAACAAGTGGGCTGTAACTTTTGTGTAAGCATATTTTTTGTGCTAAATTTATGTCAATTTAATTTTATATGTACATACATCTATTTTTAGTTTAATTCCCTAAGATAAATTCAACAATGGTTGTTTAAGGTGTTTTAAAAAGATAACAATTGTAACTTTTTGTTTTGTAACTAATATGAATTATTTTCTATTGAAAGTCATTTATCATTTTCAGCAAACAAGTTATGAATTTTAATTGAATTTCTCTAGTTATTTGTGGACAAAACTTTTTCTTTGTTTTGGTTGTTTTCTTCTTTTTAATGAAAAAACGAAAAGTGGTCAAAAAAGACAAAAAAAAAATGAATAAAAAAAAAACAAAAACAAAAAAAAACTTTGCTAATTACATTGATAAAATGTGTAGGATTTTCGAAACGCTCGTCAAACATTTTAGTGAAATTTAATAAATTCTAGCACATAAAAAACAAAACGTATGAATTACGGTTTGCATTTAATCGCAAATATCTGGCCCTCTCATTAACTATGCTAAGCTTATTTATGGTATAATTGATATGTTTATACGACGATATGAATCACTTGTTTCGCTCTCTGAAATTGGCAAACATGCTGTTTACACGATTTATTCTTGTTTCATGATATTATTTCTTTTTTTTTTATTTGGTTTCTCGGTTATTGTTAGGGTGATTTTATTTAAAATAGAGAGTTTCAACTTAAATTACAAAAGTCTGGGTTTACACCATGAAACTTTTCTTTCAGAAAGTGTGAGTTAATTGGTGAGACGGCAGGAGAACACATTATCCTTCAGCTCCCCTCTCACCAAAAACTCAGACTTTCTGAAAGAAAACTTTCATAATGTGAACCCACACAAAAGGATTGCAACTTCAAGAAATAATAACAAAGTATATTAATATTATAACCCAAATATGTGTATGTATCGGGCCTGTTCTGAAAATCACGTGATTTCAAATCTCGTGTTTTTGAAATCACAAGTGTGATTTTGTGATGTTCTGAAAGTCATAACACACAGAAAAAAATCAAGTTAAAAACGTAGAAAACAAGGTTGTTTTAAAATTTTTCGGTGGTGATTTTGCTTCATACGTTTTTCATGTTAATTCAACGTGATTTTATAATTACTTGCGAACAACATTTTTTTTCCTTTAAAATAACTATAATTCATGTAAATTTAACATTGCAGTAAAGTTAGATCAAAATGTAATTTATATTGAAATAACAATCCGAATCACGTTGAATGAAAGTTATTTCATGTTGAAACAACGTGTATTTCATGTAGAAACTAATTGGTTTAAGTGTGTTATAACAGTGTGAAGAAGCTTCAGAGACAACATATGCATTTATTTAAGAATAATTCAATACACTTACCCCTGTAACATCAATCAGCAGAATGGCCCGATATGGTTAACGTCATCATTCTACTTTGAAAACTTGATGTACTATTTAACTAAATAATTTTAATTAAAAGAATACGGGAATTGTCTTCTTTTTATAACATATTTTAAGAATGAAAATAAAAAAATTAACATACTTAACTATGTATGCATGTTAATTTAACAAGATACAATTTTGATTTTAATATAAAACAGGTTTTTATGGATTCAATATTGAATCCATATTTATTTATATTTTAATATTTTTTTTTTATTTTTTTTAACAGTGAATAATATTAAATAAGCGTGATTTAAGATAATTTTAATATTTTTCATTTAAAATTAATATGAAATAATGATAAATTTAAATAAAGGGCATACTTTTGCAGAAATTTAATATGATTCTCAATCAACATTTTTCCATGTTGATTTTACATTCGTTTTTTTTTCTGTGTGAACGTTTTTGTGTTTCTAGGTGTGCATTCGGTAATTGAAGATCACACCAAAACACACAAAAACGGGACACTAAAATATCACATGTGTGACTTAAGTTGGCACATGTGATTTGAAATCACGTGATTTGAGTTAAAGTGATTTTCAGAACAGGCCTGTATGTATATATAAAAAAGAGGTGTTAGTTTGTTTGTTTGCTCTGCAATTACACCCAAACAGCCGAACCCATTTTGATGAAATTTGTTATCAAGATAGAATATTATACTTAATCCTGACAGATTTTCAGATTTTGGACCAGAAATTGATAAAGTAGTTAAAAAAAGGGCAAAACTGGTTCAGACCTTTTGAGAGGTTAATTTAAAGAGTTTGGCATATAGAAACTAACCACTTGTTCAGCGATTTTTCTTCTTCGGATATCTCTATAGTTCGCAATGTTATGCGCCTTCCAGACCCATAATATAAATTATTGGCGCTGCGAAATATGGCCCCAAAAAATTGGGGGCTATAATGCAATATGATCCCATTTTTTTAATGAAAAATTACCCCCAAAAAATGAAAAATTATCCTAAAAATTAAATTAAATACGATCCTAAACTGGGGGTAATTCTTCATTATGAAATTCACCTCAAAATTTTTAATGAATTTTAACCCCAAAAAAGAATACAAAGAAAGTTATATAAAAAATTTTGGGTGGAATTTAGAATCGCGATATCAAAATCCGAAAAATTATACAGTTTTGATTTTAAAAATCGTACGATTGATAGCATGGTTGGGCTTTCGGCCATGCGCAAGGATTTTTTCTAGGAAGTGAGAAATTTCCAAAATTGTAATTAAATTTTTAGCTTTGTTTACTATTTAGAGCTATTAAACGTTGTTACCTGTTTAGAGAGTTCATACAAAAAACTTTTTGTTAACTATAGTGGAAATTCTAATTACTGTATAGAAGCACAGTTCTCATCATATCTAATCTGTTTGGAAATCTCGTTTTAACCAACACACGGACGGATGGACATTGTTAAGTCAGTTATCCTATTTATAAGGATCCAAAAGATGTATTCTTTATAAAATTTAAGATCACTTTTGCAGAATTCCTATAAGAAGGATAAAATTGTAATTATACATACATTCCAACAGGGAAGAGTATAAAAGTAGCGAAATAAAGAATGCATTAAAAAGGCTTTGAAAACAATTTAGTTTCTTCTGATATTTTGGTAAAGCACTTAAAGTTGTCACAAATAGGAAACAATTAATCCAAAGTCATAACACGAAACAATATAATGGATCATTGCTCTGATTTAAACAAGACTGTGTTAACGTTGTAGGTTATTTAAGGATCAGTATGTTAGACCATATTTTTAACTCGTTTGACTTACAATTTTTATTCAACCTTGGAATATCCAATCATTATCTTTGGAATTTTTGAGCAGTTGCGATAAGAAGGTGCAATTAATCAGGTTCACGGTTAGTATCGACTTGAAAACCGTAGTATAAAAAGAAATTTGTAATATTCTTTAATGCCGTCCACTAGATTACCAATATTTCAGGATATTAACAATCGAAATATATGAAAAAAATGTCACCAAATTATCTTCAAAATTGCGAGCAGAACTGTGCGCACAAGGATAACATGGACAGTTAACACAGTGTTACAAAAAAGAATGAAACAGAAATACCTGGGATGCGATAATTTTTCTCTTGTAAGTGTTGTCGAGAACAAAAAGACTCTGTCCTTGAAATTTGCGAAACACCTCCAAAATCTCGAGTTATGGGTAAAAGCCGGTTTTTCGTACCTTTCACACTTATATGCCAGTGACTTTGTTAAATGTAAAATAATATAAATTTGTATCTATGCAATAAAAGCGTTGTTCAGGTTGATTCAATTCTGTTGTTTTCATTAAAAACATTCTTAAGGAGTTTAGTATAAATATTCCATTTCTCTTTAAATATAAATAACCTTTAATAAGCGCGTTTGAGTTCTTTTAATTGCAAATCCGAATAAATACACACACTTATTCAACTTAACAAACTTAATTAATTATTTTTTGTTCACAATTGTTAGTTACGAACAGAACCCGTATATGTCTCTAAACTAAACTCAATCTTATTATTCATGAATCATCCCTTTTTATATTTCATAACTATTTCTAGATTTTTCCTGAACCTCGCTGTAATAACAATTCATTATGTTCTAAAACCAATTGTTGATATGACGGGGAAATTAATGTAGGGATTATTTTAAAATAACAGTTGTGTTGAAAATTATACATGACAATTTTAAGTAACTAATATGACATAAAACTAAATCTTACAAGATAACAATATAATACTTTTGAATTAACATAAAATTGCTAAAGCTAAAAGGGAAATCACGATGGGAAGTGCAAAGTGTGCAAATGGGTGCAAAAATACAAACATTTGCACAACCCAACAACAATGTGTACGTGTTTGCAATTTGCTCTTTTTTACTTCGTTTGCACTAAAAAAAAACCATGAGCAAAATTTGCAGTGCATATTTGCTCAGTTAAAAACAAATGTAAGCAATAACATTTGACATATTAAGCGCCATATTGTTTTTAAGGAAACTTATAAATTGAACATTTTCGTGGGTTTTAATATAAAATAGAGAATTAAATTTAAATTTGTTAAAAAGAAAGAAATTATTTTTATTTGCTCGTTTAAAATTCTAAACAAATGCAGATTTTTTAAAGTGCTGCCAGAAGTTTTTAGTGTTGCCAGAATAAATATTTAGAAAAATAGCAAATTTGCACAAAAAATAAGGTAAAAGGTAACGTGGAATATACATATTAGTACAAGACGTTTGTTGAGGATATTAAGATAGTCTGCTTAACTTGAAAGTGATCTTTTAATTTAAGCTTAGGATCTAAATTACTTGACTTTGTTCATCCATGATACTGAACTGTTGTTGAATGTAATTAGATTTTGTGAAGTGCTTGTGGTTTGGTGAAGTATATGGCTTGGGTCGTTTGCGGGTTGGCAAGAATTTTCCATTTAGTAAAAAAGCTGTGAACTACAGTTAGTGCTGTTTGTAATCTGAACAGAACATCCGTTGAAAGTATACCAGAGCTAAGTTTCGCCGTATCGTCTGCAAAAATAGAAGTAGCCCAACCATCAAGCGAGTGGAAGTCAGCTGTGTAGATGTTGTATTGTAAAGCTGGGATCACACGATTGCCGCAAATGCACCAATATGACACAATTATTATTGTGCTTTATTGACGCACAATAATGAAATTGCCAAAACCAAATTTTCTGAAATCACACGATTGTCCTGTTTTATACAAATTTAATTGCCGCTAGTTGGTACAAAGCGAAATGGTTACAACAATTGCCGCAGAACAGTCACACGATTGTTCTTACTTAAATTAACTGCGAAAACAGCTGTTGTGGTAGCTTTTTTATTTGTTTGAAAGTTCTTGTTGGTTTGTTCATTAAAAAAAATTTAATTTGTATCATATAATTAACAGTCTGTTCAACAATTTCGTATGTTTAGGTTCGAATAAAAATATTTTTAATAAAAATATTCGCACAGAACAGCTAAATATGCTCATTTGTCTAAGTTCCGCCTGAGACTCGTGAGGTTGCCAGTTCGAATCTGGATGTCCCAGTTTTTTAAAAAAGAAATTGATTTTTTTATTTAATTTTTTTTTATGTCCTTAAAACGATTTTAAAATAATAAAACGAATTTAAAACATCAACTTTGGCAAAAGAGGAAACGGACTTAAATAAATTTTTTTGTTTTTTTATATTCTTCGGCATGACGAAATAAAACGTTGGCGTGGTCCAATTAATATTTATTTATATATGAAGAACGTTATTTATATAACTTTTTGTTCTTATCTAATCATGTTGAAGAGTATATTAGATTCGGCATAGCCGAATATAGCACTCTTACTTGTTTTTTTTTTAATTTCAAAAGTAATTACACAATTCCTTTTGTAAAGAGTTTTTCAGAATTTTAACTTTAAACATTTATTATTTTCTGTTTTACAATTAACGCTTTATTTATAAAAATTCACTAATCTAAAATACAACTGACACCTTTTGAATTTCTGAATAAAAAGTAGAAAAGGTGTAGTGCATTCCATTGATAAAAATTTTTAAAATCAGGCTTATATTAAAAATTCTGGATCGATTTTGATTTTGAAACTCAAATTCAAGACCTTAATAGGCGCCTGAGTTTTATTCCAACTGGACGGACCGTTTATAAAATCCAGAATTATTTCCATTTGTTTTCCAAAACCTTCCACTGTGCAACAATAGCATGTTGCTCTTAGATTTTGGTTCCGGCCAACCATATTTTTTCTATATTTACAATTTGAATACCTTTAACGAGTACATTAAATTTTATTCAAACATTTTTTTAAATTTCTCTTGGATTTTAAAGCAAAATTTCATATTTGCAAAATTAATTATCACGTTTTCGGCGTTTTTTTTAAGCTTTTAAGTGGCTTTGAAATGTTATACTATTCCAAAAATACACAAAGCTAACCTTTGTTTTAATATTTTTTTGCTTTTTGATATATTAGAAATAAAAAATCAATTAGATTAAAGCCTTAAAAAAACTTTAATTATTTAAATTATTTTTTTAAACAGTATAGAATAAATTTACACCCACACAACCATAATTCAGCACTTATATTTTGTGGTAGTGTTTGTAAGGTGTTGCAAAATATAAAGCATACGCATAAGGGCCGAAGTCTTTAGAAAGAAAATTTTTAAGGGAACATAAATAATTATCAGGGCAAGTTTTAACACGCACAATAATTTTTAAAATGTGCAAGCCAGAAAGCATTAATATGACATTCAAAATAAGCTTAACGAAAAACTTATTATTTTCAATATTTACTTTTTGTGTTTTCAGTGAAGATCGCTACAAGGGTACATTTACTGCCTGTTTGTAGAACGCGAGTGCAAAAGTGACTCGTTTAATTAACATTTAAAACAAAAACAAAAATTCAAAATTTTTTGTTGTTTTGAATGTAAGTTTGAACATCATGGGTCTAAAATACAAGCCTAATTGCTTGATGGCGTAACGTAACAAGAAGTAGACTTTTCTGTGTATAAAAAATATTCAAGTAATTTTGGTAAAAACACGCTAATAGTGTTTGTGTATAAAATCATTAAAAACAACGTTTCCCTGTTTGTCATCTTTCGAAAACAAATATACTACCGTTTTTATCCAACTCAACAAAAAGATGAGAACATTTAATTCCGTTCGTTTTTTTTAAACACAAAATTCATTGTGTTCGGTTCAGCTCTATAATGTTCGTTCGTTTTTGTTATGCGTAGCGCCCTTTTGGCTGGTAAAAAACCAAACATACGAAAAAAAAAGCCAGCAAAATAATTTTTCACAACCAAAACATATGCACAATGCACACACTTTTGCTCATTTCTTTATCAATGTAAAAAAAAGAAATGTTATAGAACATGAAAATATAAGGTTTGTCTACAGTATCACTACAATTGTTCTGTTTTTTAGCAAAGAACAGAACGCGATATAATGTTCGGCTCTTTCTTGAAAATCGTTCTTGTGTGTGTGAGCCGAACGCTAAATAATGTACTGTATTTTCGAACACTAATTAAAAGCTATACATACTAAGTTTTAGAAAGTCTTTTTTGGCATGTGCGAAAAAATTTTCCATTATGGGAAGGATCCGGAATGACATACGTAACACCGAGAATTTGATGTCGGATTAAAAAGTTAGCGAGGTCTAAAATTAAGCCATAGTCAAGCCATGAACAATGATTTGCGATATGATGAGATCGATCTGTAAGTCGCAGCGATATTTTTTTGGGGTCGTGGCGAAAAATGTTTGTCCTGTTTTAGAAACTTCATTGAAATATCCTTTATTAAGGGTTGACTTGCACAACTTTTCTTATGTATGTAGGCAGACTCTATTTAGTACACAACAATCAATTGCGTTTGCTACACGGTTTTTTAATTGCCTTGAAAATAAATGTTATTTTGCGCGGAATTTGATATCGCGTTTAAGTTTAATAACGATATCTTTTAAAAATGTATTCGTTCTAAGTAATTTATGGTAGCAGGGATATATGAACCTTTTACTTAATTTTGGACAACACACAAATATGCTTAAATAGACTTAGAAAGTATTTTTTGAGTCACAAACTTCCGCACAAACCCATAATCCCCAGCTTTGTGGTTGTAGGGTAAAAAAAACTTTTTTTTACTTCTAAATTTGTACGGCTTGATTGAATATTGAAGAATTATGTACATACATGTTAAATATTGATATTGAATGCGCTTTAAAAGTTGTTGGAATGTATCTGCTTCTTACTAATACTCCTTAGAGATTTTTCATGTGCAAAAATATGCATTTCAAAGACTACAATTGTAATCTAATAGAATAAACTTTTTAATAAACTTTTTTAAAAGTTATTCTTCTGCTTAAGTAATTTATACTATATATATATTGAATAATTAAAGGTTAAGGTATAAAAAGTATTTTATTTTTTTTGAATGTAAATTTTGTAGAGCTGAGACAATTTGTAAGGGAGAAAAAGTTAAAGGAAAACATCGCTTGCCAAGTAAGCGATATTGTAGTAGAAAAAACTCTTTTCAAAGGTCTTTTGACAGCATATATATAAATATAAATATATTGTTATCATTATAGCTGCGTTCGTTTACCCCAAAATTTGTACAAATTTGTACTGAATTTTACTGAAATGCGTTCGCGTACACATAAATTTGTAAAATTTTCATATTAATCACCTACTGGATTTTACTGGGGTTTTACTGGAAAAGTAAACGAACGCACATAATGTCAACGCAATCCGTTTTAATTCTGCAATTTTATTTTAACCCACACCACAATAAGGGAGAGGGTATTATGCGTTTGTTCTGATGTGTGTAACACCACATAAAAAATGTCGACTCCAGTCCGATCTTTTATCATATCGATCGACTCAGAATAACTTTTTGAGTCGATTTTCCAATGTCAGTCACTTTCTTACGCTTAAAAAAAAAACGCCATGATAACAATCAGTTTTTCGTCGTCCAATTGAGCAAAATATGGAATCAATTTCAAGTCTCATTTGAAGAAACTCTTTTATGATAAGTTTGCAACCTTTTTACTTTTTTTTTTTGTATTTTTAATAAATCAATTTAATTTTCGAGCCATTTTTTCAGACGCCCATGAGATTTATAATTTTTTAAGTCATCAAAAGTACTTAAGCAAGACTCAGCTGGAAACTTCCAAATGGTTAAGTTTTTTGTATTTTAATTCGCTATCTTAAATGTTTTCATTTAAATAAGTCTGAAATTTTTGTTTTCTGAAAATAATTGAGATCTCGACTAATTACAACGTTTATTCTGAATAAAACTTTATAACTTTTTATTGTTTATAAAGAAAAAGGAAATGCAACAGAAGCTGACAATACTGATATTTAAATTATTATCACTTACAAAATACACCCTATACTCAATATTTTAACGTGTTTAATTGTTTATCAATTTGGTTTATAATAAACTTAACATCAAGAAATTTGGTGGTTTACAATCATATAAAATGAATTTGTACAAAATTCAATAAAAATCGATGCATTCCCCCACTAATCTATTAATTTTAGTTTTTTTTTTACAGAAATATCAATTAATTAGCAGCGTTTGAAATGCTGTCGCCAAAACAATATAAGCCTACAACTTTTAAGATCAGCTTTAAAATTAATGCACTGGTTTTGAAACGATACTTTTTGAATGGGCACTGGCTCTGGCCAACTTTTTTATTTTAAGAATAGCAAAAATTTCTTAACTCATCTCTCATATGTCAAAAGTTTTTTATGCAGTCATGCCGCAGCTCTGCAGAAAATTTATTTCTGATGCAATAAATTTTGACATAAAAAAATCGTTTAATTTTTCTTTTGTGATGCTTTTTTTGTAATTATAAGAACACTGTCACTTTTTGTTTCAATATTTTCAATAGAATTTGTCATCGTTATTGTTGATAACATTTTTATTATAATTTTTTGTTTGCCTATTAAACTTTTGAAATTTAGCTCGTGTTCAAAAATTCAAACTTTGCACAGCTGTTGTGCAGTAAAAACGTATTAAGGTCCAACCATAATGTGCTTAAGTTGGCTTAAGCAGATGTGCGACCGCATGTAATAACTAAGGCAAACCATATTGAACTTAAGGAAACTTTTTGCTAAATTTAATGAAACTGTCATTTACTTAAGCAAGGAGCGAATCTAATCGCACATTCTGTACGGAATCAAATGTTTTTTAATTTTATTTTTGTTTTTTAAAGTGCATTTGAGAGACTTTTTGTTAATTTTTGACAGTAGGTTAAGCAAGGCAATCGTTGGGCCTTTAGAATTACAACTGCAACTGGTAACCACGCATCAGCAACAACATTTTGCATCACTGCAGCAGCATAGCTTTTATATATTTACGTACGTACCCAACGTGTTCTGAAACTTTTACGACGTGCGATGATGGAAAAAATTTTATTTCAAAAGCAGTATATATTTTTTTTATTTAATCTGCTGTTTATTAGTTCAAAACTATTTTAAATAAATTCATTTGTTTTAACGCTATAAAATGTATTATAAATAAGTATGTATTTATATATTTATTGGCTTAAATTAAGTTTGTTACGAGTCTTGAATTATGCATGTTTTTCCTTTTTATAAAAGTTTAAAAAAATGATAGTGGCACAACTGAAATATAAATACACAATAAAAAACAGCTGTTTTTAATTTTTCAATTGTAGCTGTCATCTTTATAATAATTCAGTAGCTGTCTACACGACTGTAATTGCACCCAGCAGCATTTGTAGTCGTGTGTTCGTGTATTTTGCTGTGGTGAATGTGTTAAATGCATAATGCCGATTTCTTATACACATTTAAAAGAGGTTTGAATTCTGACAAACAAAATAAAACATTTGTTGTAGAAACAAGATAGTAGTAACAACCAAAGTTGTAAAACAGGGCAGTATTAACACCTTAAGTTAAAGTAAGGGTAAAATATGCAATATGTTTTGCATGTTTTACATCAACATATTCACAAAAAACTTAAAAAATTTCCCCACGGTTGTATTTTGTGTATAAACGAACACAAAATGGAAAGATTCGTACGGCTTAACTTGCAAACAAGACGTTTATTTTCACTGTGCATATATACATTCGAGCTTCTCTAAAGGGAACTTATTTACTTTGAAGCTCTCCATATAATGAACAAAGTTCAAAAATTAGTAAAATGTGATCTAATTTTATAAGCAAATGTGCAAAAAAATGTAAGTTCAGTACATCAAGGGATACAAACCGAATTATTATAGGGAACTTGGACTATTTATGTACTTTTATAATGTATTATTTGTACATAAGAAGAGGTTTATTTTTTGTATCGGTAATATTTTCAGTGAAAATAACTTAATAAATATAAACATTTTCTTATTTTTAAAGTTGCCCCTTTTTTTCTCAGAATTTTCCTTTTTGTGCCACTTTTCTTTTAAAAATCCCCTTTTTGTGCCCCTTTTTGAAAATTTTGAACGGTTTTGAACCAGCGTGACACAAGGCTCCGTTCTTTTTCCAGCTCTATTTTTTATTTTTCTAAGCGACCTCCTATGTCAAACTTTCATCCCTATACACTCTTTTGCAGATGACAGCAACGCTTTCTGAATTACAATTGACTAATCTGAATTACAATTGACACCTTCAGAATATCAATTGACTAATTTGAATTACAATTGATGCATTCTGAATTAAAATTGACTATTCTGAACATAAACCGACGCTTTTTGAAGTCAATTGATCAATCTGAATTACAATTGACGCCTTCTGAACAACAACTGGATATCGGTATCAAATGAATGTTAAGCAGATTTTCTAGAAGAGAAACTTTAAACTATAAATTCCTTATAGCCGATATTTAAGTCTGTTTTACCCCTCCAACTGAATAAAAAATATTTAAGAAAATAAGCACAACTTATTTCATAATGACACAAAAATTTAGCTGGTCATTTTGTTTTCCTTATCAGCGAATTATTGAAAATACAACAAGCGTAAGAAATCAGTGCAATCAGTTGGCTTTATACGTTTCGAAAGAGATCAACAAATGTTTATAAAAATTTTAATAATATTTCTTTTTTGCGCATTGTTAAAAGCCAATGAACTAGATTACAACAACAATTTTAATAAACCAATTAACAATAATACAAATAACTACAACAATAGCAACAATATAATTAACTATAAAATAAATACTACCGAAATAAAAACAAATTCCCTTAACAAATTAAATGAAACATTGAATTTTGAATTAAGTTCAAATCCTGAAGAAGTGAGTAAATTGAGAAGTTTTGAAAAACAAAATAATTATTGAAATAATAAAAATGTGAAAATTCTATTATTTAGAATCGCCGGCGTAATAAATCCATATTTATACCGCCTCCACGACAAGCGGCCAATTGCGGTTTTAAACATAACGGAAAATTATTAAAGTGCTAATATTTCTTACACTTGAAGAAATTATATTGAGAGGATATTTTGTTGATACTAAATCGAGTCGATTTATAGTCTTCGAAACAGATATTAATTGAATAATGTATTTATTTAATGTGAAAACATTTATTTTTTTATTTGTTTTATTGAAATTTTCTACGGCCCATGAGGAAAGTTTGGAGAGGAGCGTTGCCCACGATTTTAATGTAAATATTAAATAATATTTTAAAATTAATAATTTAACTTTTGATTTTTTGTTTTTTATTTTAAAGGATACTTCATCGGAAATAGTTTATTTTATCGCACAAGCTCCGCGACGTAGTAATAAAAATTGTGGTTTTAAGCACAATGGAAAGCCGATACCCTGTTCTAGCGATAAGTTATTATAAATGTAATTTTTTTATTGCTTAAAATAAATATCTTTGGCCCTTAAATGAACACACCAAATTAAAGATATACGATAATTTTAAACCCCTACGAAAGTCAAATAAATTGAGATAATAAAATATTGGAAATGTCCGAACTTTTTCCATTCAGTTTTCCTATTTCATTAAATTTTTAATTCTAAAGTATTCATCGGTTGTATGGTCAGCGAAATTTTAAACTTTATCTCACCGCAGTTTGTGCAATTATAGTATCAAACAAAAGAGAGAAAACTGGATTTATCCCAAACGAACCAATTTTTCGGAAAACAATAAAGCAAGTTGTTGTTTCTTTTCATTTTGTTTTTTCTTAACCTTCTTACAACTACAATTAGTGTTGGAAGAATTAAAATCAATTGTAGTGGGGAGTGTAAGAAAAGATAAACTCACTGTTTATTGTTGTTGTTTTTGTTTAAGCTTTGATACGGTTACAAGTAAAGCTTTTGCTTGTAAGTCTTATTCGCTTAACAGTTTTATTTGTTTAACATCTTTAGTTTTTCTAAAATCTTTGGATGAAGTTTCCTGTCGATCTGGCCTAGGAATAGCTTATCCCATCAACAATAAATTTCAGTGTTTTTATCAAGAATAAAATTTGGGAATAAGCACGACAAACAAAATCTTTTAAGTTTACAAAGTATTTTTAAATACTGCGCACAGTAGACCAAATTTCGAGAAGGTGGTAAAAACCCATTACTTTTAATTGGATTGGAATTTGGCCTTAAATTTTTGATATCAAGCTTAAAAATCAACTCAAGCAGAGTTGGAAATATGTACATACATTTTCGTTTTTAGTTGAATTTTAGTATAAAAGTGAAATATTCAAACACTTAAAAAACGGGAATACTAAGGTTGTCATTTTAAGTGAAACTTTTTAAATATTCATCTAAGGTCCCACAAAGTTTATATTTTCTGGGTCCTTGAGTAATTTTGCAATTTAGGTCGATTAAGCCATGTCCATCTATCTGTCTGGCTGTCTGTCTTTTGAAAACACACTCACTTTCAATAAAATTCAAAAGAAAAGAACAATATTAGTCTCAAATTGTTTATAGTTCTCCAAAGCAGCTTGCAGTTAAAAATCCATTAAAATCGCTTCAGTGGGAAAAGAGTAAAGCAACCATCCTAAGACCCCTTAAAGACTCGGCAAGTTAGTTGCGAAAGTTACTTGCCGAGTACAACAAAGTCTGGTATACATTTGTTTTCTTACCTCAACCTTACCGCTGACGTCTACAAACCAAGAGTTGCGCATGAGACTTGTGCAAGTAACTGGCCGAGTGTGAAAGGGGTCTAAACGATTTACAATTTTGTTACAAAAACCAAAAAAGGCGGAATGCACAAAGTGATTGATATAAGATTTTGCACAAATTCGTTTTATAAAACTAGAAATCGTGTAGATCGGTCCATAATTGACCATAGTTCCTTTATAAAGTCCACTCTCAAAAAAAAAACTTTAGTACGCCTAACAATGCTGTTGTAATAAAGTCTAATCTATCGCAGTTTTATATGACTAGAAATCACACTGTCAAATTTTGTGAAGATCTGTCCATAATTTACCATAAGTCCCATATGAGCATTAAACTCGCAAAACAGTTGAGTAAGCGTAAAATCGTAAATTAAAATAATGTTATTAAAAGAATTTGGTCTATTACAGTTTCATAAGACTAGAATCACACTGTTCAGTAAAATCGATCCTAATACTCTCGAAAATAACTTTAGAACGCCTTTAACGAATACTGCTATTTTAACAAATTGTGGTCTGTCACAGTTTTATTAGATTAGAAATTACTCTGTCAACTGTTGTGAAGATCAGACCATAATTTACCATAGGCCTCCTATAAAGCCCACTCCGGAAATATTCTAACTGTCGGTGAAGGGTATCTAAGATTCGGCACAGCTAATTTTGCACTACTATTTGCTTTTATTTAACGTTTGTTTGATTTTTATTATGTTTGCTAGATTGAACAATGATTAACAGTTTATTAACAATATTCATAAAAGAAAGCTAATCGTTAAACAATAAAGTGATCACGCTTTTTCGGATTTTTTTCATCAAATATTTGTTAAGTGTGAAGCTTTTATCAAACGTTTCTTACCGATTAAACTTTTTAAATCGAAATGTAGTGGCTAAAGATGTAAAAATTAGCTTGTAATATAAAGTTGAAGTTGTTTCCACTATCCGTTGAAAGAGTCTTAAAAGATAACTTGAATTTCAAACTTAACATAAACTACTGCTCTTTAGGTTCATTCATAATTTGTAAAACATCTGTGCTGTGTACTTATTTTAAGAGCACTGATATGTTTTTCTACAGATGAACATCTTTTGTTTTTACTTTATTTTAACAACAATTGTTAAAGCAACACAATTGAATAAAACACAATGAATTGTAAAGAAAACAGATCGTAAACAATTGTTTCATAAAGTTGCATTTGCAAAGAGTTTCTTATCAGTTCAGTTGAAGGCTGTCTTTAAAACTTTCTGGTTCAGTTATTGTTGTTTATCTTCGGCTTCATTAAACTAAAAAACTAAAAAAAAATGGTTTTATTTAAAGTATTTTTATTAATTATGTGCTTAATAATTAATATAATATCGACCCAGGAGAGTACAATAAATACGGAGTTTGTTAAAATCAATAGAAGATCACAGGTAAGAAGTGATAAAGAAAAGGGCGCCTAATAACAGGAAAGTGTATACAAATTTGGAATTGTCTAGTAAAATTTTTTTGCGCTTAATGGTTTAAATCTCTTAAGAATGTTTGATTATAAAAATAAACTAATTTATAAAGTTTTTTTTAAGATGGGTAAATTAAAGCTCCTTATTTTCTTCTTACAGACAGTCCAGAAAACTCGCAAATTAAGTCCTATGATTTTAACAGTACGACATCGTTATATCTACTGTGGCATGACCCACAAGGGCAAACCGAGACGTTGTTTTAAGAATATAAATTAATTATAAAATAGTTTTTTTTGTAATTTTGTATTGTAGTTTTAATAAATATTATTAAGAAAGAAAATGCATTAAGTTGTTTTTTACAAAAGAATTAAATTTTGAATTTTCTTGAAAAAAGTACCCAATAAAAAATGTTTGCGAAGCACTATGACATTTAAAAAAATAAGCGCACAATTATGCGCTACGCAATAAGGCATACATAAATCCAGTAAAGTAAGTGAAAGAACTCTCAACAATTTTTATAAAAAAAAAATAACATTTCAAGTGCTACGGCATTCCCTTACTACGAAGCAAGTTTTTAAGGGAGAATACTAAAAAATAACTGTATCAAAACAGTCAGTGTGTAAGGCCGATCGTCACATACAACAATTTTTATATGCGCTGAATAATGCGCTTTATGTATTAAAAATGTATTGCTTCAAAGTGGGAACTCGCCATGTAAAATTTATGTCTCCGTCAGCGCAATGGTAAGCAAAACGTTTATGTTTCTCCCTTACAAACCTGCTTCGTTGGAAGCTTAATTTTTTATTGGGTACATTGTGTTATATTCGGCTACGTCGAATTTTTGATACCCTTCACCGATAATATGAATATTTTAGGAGTGTCCTTCACGTGGGAACTAAAAATCATGAGCCAATTTATTACAAAACCCGTGGTCGTATTCTGTAATTAGCTAAAGCCAAATCTCTATCGCTAAAAATCTATAAAGTTGATTTAGCGATTTTTGGGTACGAATGCAATACTGTAAAGTGCATTGCTTAATTTCCGTCCTTCGTGCAAAATATAATTTGCTTAATTCTAAATTATATAACGATTATTTGATTAAAATAAAAAAGAACTTAAAACACGATCCAAGATCATTCTATAAATTTGTAAATTCGAAAAGAAAGATCTCTGGCGAACCGAAGGTCATGAACTATATGGGTACGGAAACACATGATGAAAAGGAAATCAGTGATTTATACGCAGACTTTTTTTCGTCCACATATTCTGATGCACATTGTACTGAAAATGTCAAATATCCATTTAATATAGCTACTGGTCAAACTATATCATTTTCACCAAGAACGACAGTTAATATTATCAATTGTTTAAAATCATTTAAATATTCAAACTCAATGGGTTCTGATGGTATACCAAGCAGTACTTTAATCAATTGTATGGAAGCTTTAGCAATGCCGTTGTCAATTATTTTTAATATTTCTATGAAAAATGGTTATTTCCCAAAAATATGGGAAGAGTCATATTTAATTCCCTCTTTAAATCTGAAAATAAATCAAATATGATTAATTACCGGGGTATAGCCAAACTTAGCGCAATTCCAAAACTTTTTGAAAAATGCATTTTAGATTCCTTGGTTCATCAAGTTTCACCGTTATTAACACCTTTTTAACATTTATTCCGACTTTAGTAAGGCATTTGACAAGGTAAATAATCACAAGCTTCTTCTGAAAAAAATTGATATTATGGGTTTCGACAAAATGTATGTAAGCTGGCTAAAGTCATATCTTCTCGGCAGACTACAATGGGCAGAATTTGGATTTTCAGCTTCTAAACCGATATTGGTAAAATCCGGCGTTCCGCTTTTCATATAAATTTTACTTCACGTTCAATCACTTGTGTTGTGAAAACAGCTCATATGTCAATAAACCGAATATTGACTCAATAAAAAAGGTATATCTGAACACGGTATAAAGCTACTGTTGTATCTCTTTAATTCAATTGAATAAGAAATTATCTCATACTCAGTAATATTGCTTAGTATATATATGGGGTATTCACGGAAGGCTGATTTTTAGGTTATGTGGTCATGCAGATGTATTTACAGCCATGGTGAAATAAACAGGTGGCAGCACTACGCCAGATGACGATTTTTTGCTTCTGCATTGTTTGTCTAGGTTTATGTCAATTTTGATAATTTTAAATTAAAATAAATAAGATATTGACTATAATAATATAAAAATTGGCTAAACATTTATTTATTTCATCACGTTCTGCGGCACGCTTTGATTTTTGTTAAAAGTATTTTTTACGTAAACGGTGATTTCCAATTTTGTTGTAATGTTGTATTTGTTGCCGTAACGATGCCACCTGCTTATTCAACCATGTTTACAGCAACAAAATACATTTAAAACAATTAATAACTAAATTAATTTGCTGTTAATAAAATGTTAAAACCATATAACCTGATAATCAGCCTTTTTTTAACGACGCTATTGTTTTGTTGAAAGTTTTTTAATGTTTTATATTTCAGGCCTTTTTCCGTTTTTTTGAAATGGTGTAGTGTCCCAAGAGTTGGCGCCATTAGGACTATTTGAGCTTAATTTCAATTCCAAACTGCTCAGTAGAATCCTCCACCACTAGTGTTTTTACTTTTTAAGAACAGACTGTTGTTTTTATAGTTATTTGGGACGCTTAATTCAAATCTGCACTCAGTTTTTTATCAGCTCGACTTTTCGAGATACACCGTTATTTCCAAAATTAAGTCACATCCACTACATATATTGCAAAAACTTGAAAACGATGCACCAAATTCAGTGAAAAACCCAAAATTCGATAACAATATTATATTTGAGCTAAAGATAATTAACAAACAAAACTGTTAAGCGAATAAGAATTATAAGCAACAGCTTTACTTGTAACAATATCAAAGCTTAAACAAAAACAACAACAATAAAAAGTGAGTTTATCTTTTCTTACAGTAGCGACTACAAGTGTTTTTATCAAGAATAAAAATTGGGAATTAAGCACGACTAACGAAATCTGTTAAATTGAAATTTTGCATTCCCGAAAATTACTTTCATAATAAACTGGCGAGTGCACGGCTTAAAAAAACTTAACTGGCAACATGCAAGTTGTTTTTGTTTTCATTTTGTTTTTTCTTAGCCTACTTACAACTACAATTAATGTTGAAAAAATTCCAAACAATTGTAGTGGGGAATGTAAGTGGAGATAAACTCACTGTTTATTGTTATTGTTTAAGCTTTGATATTGTTACAAGTAAAGCTGTTGCTTATAATTCTTATTAGCTTAACAGTTTTGTTTGTTTAATATTTTTTCATTCCCTTTAAAATTAGATACCTTCACATAATTGTGAATAAAAACGAAACGCGTTCATCGATTTTTATGATCTATGTATGTCTCATTTTGTTCATAGGTGATGTGACTTTACGTGAAAGTAATAAGACTTTGACTTGTTTATGTTTTGGATTTTTCATGTTTTTAAAAATTAAAAATTGTAATTTTTTGAATTTTTTTTTACGTAAACAACCATTACTCAGCCATTTTTTTGTGATTTGCAAAAATTTGATTGTTTTTCAAAGCTTACAATTACATCTTTAAAAAAAAATAAAAAGAATTCTGAAAATCGTTTCATGAAAGTGAAGTTATGATTTTTTGAACTTTTAATTCGATAAGTACCTGTAACTTAATAATGCGAGCTGCATCAAATTGCATCAAACTTCCAATCAACACACAAAAAGTTAAATTTTGTTCCGCTGTGTAACCATTTATATTTTACTGATCTTGATCTCTACAATCATAAACTTACTACAGTTACTGATTGTGGGTTATTAAATTCGTTTTTCGTACTGTTACAATTGAACAAAAATATTGTTATTTCACAAATAACTTTATTTTTAAACATTTATGTTTGTTATTTAAAAAACAAACTACCAAAATAATAATGATTTTTCGTATTTATTTTGCTATGTATTTTTTAAAAGCAACAATTATGTACATACTTATTAAATTTTACGGAATATGGTATTTAATATATAAAAAATTTTAAAATTTACATAGAATTCATTTATTTTAAATGAAATGTTAAAGATCTGTTTTTTAAATGAATTTTTAGATGTTTAAAATAAACTTTCTTTTGAATTTAACTACATAATATTTTGAGTGTAGAAAGCAAATTGCTTCTTCTTTTTTACATTCGGCGTAGACGAATATAGTGAAAATCCCGTATATTATTTCGCATTTCCCCTTTACAAATGTTGTCCCGGAACAGAGATTTTGTATTAATAAACCATCTAATTATCTTGGAATTTATGTGGACCGATTGGGTTGATCATAGCTTAATAAAACGTTCTAAGCTCAATTCTTCAGTTAAAAATTTATTATTAGTAGCGATAAAACATTTTTTCCAAAGTTTCCAAAGAAAAAAAAAATGCAAAAATAATAATATTTTTTTATAATTTTTATTTCACAATTTCACGTTAATTTTTTTCACAACTGTCAATATTTATATTAATAACTCGTTTTTTCCTCGCCCCTTACATTATAACTCAATAACTTAAATATTGTAAATTCTTGAAAATTCAAAAGATTGATCTTAAATTTATAAAAATTTATCAAATGAAACTAACACCGTATCGGCCTCCCGTTGTGTTTGTAACCACAAATGTTAAAATTAGGTCTATGTGATTCAAATACCGACATTTGTATTGATTCCGCCATCTATTAGAAAATTATGAAATTTTATAAAGATTAGATCCATAATTACAAAAAAAAAAAAAAAAAAAATCATTGACTCACTCGTTCCCTTGATTCTATGGGCACTCGTCTTGTGTCTTGAGCTTCAATATTGTAACACAAATAAAAAAAGATGAAAAAGAAACTCAATATTTGAGGAAATATTAGAAAACCTTTGAAACGCATTGTAACAGCAGCAAAGTTCGAAACGTACTAAAATGTCTATATTATATTGTATTATATATGATAACAAGATTATAGCAAATAAATAGCGTTACAAGAATAATAATTTTGTAGAATTACATTTTTGTAGTTTCTTCTTCTGTCATCCTTCTCTCCCACTGGAGCATTGATTATTAAGTTTATTTTTTATAAATCAATGAGAAAGCTTTTCTTAAATATGATGAATGCATTTTATATTTATAGCCCAGTTCGCAAAACTTTGAGTCACAATTAAATATTTCCTTGGCAAATTTTTTTTAAGTTTTACCTATCAACGCCAATTTGACCAAGTTCAGTTATAATTAACAATTACTTTAAGGAAAATTGTATTATATCCTATTTCGATGAAAAATCGAGTTTGAAAATGTACAATGTTTTGACCCATTTAAGATCTGTTCCCCACAAAGAAGATACACGAAAATGAAACTTAAGCTTTGTTCACACTTATTAAATATTTGATGTCCTACTCGTAACCACTAGATTTAATGAAAAATTATTTGCTTTTGGAAAACGCTAAGCCCGATCAAACATCATTTAACAGTTTCTTAATTACATTATACAATTATCTTCTTACAAATAAAACTTTGATAACCAATAGAAATCATTAAAAATTAAGCTAAAGTTTAATCAATTTATTGGTCACACTTTTTTCTGATTTTTTCATCTAATATTTGTTAGGTCTAAACATAAGTACATTCATTTTTGATACAAACTCAACTTTTTCACACTTTCTGCGTTTGCCTAGTACTTTTTTGACTTTAGCGAGATTTTGTTTGTATAACAAAAACAGCTGACTGAAACGACTTATTGGAAATCAAAATCAGACAAAAAATGGTTAAGTTTTTTTAAATTTTCATCAAAATCGAATTAAAAAACATCAAAAAACTGACATAAACATCTTGCTAACTCGTATCTGTGGTTACATTTTTAAAATGTTTCAATGCAGAATCGAAGAATTTCTAAATACATATGCTTTTTGACGAGGTTTAGCTCCCGCGAGAATATCGCCAGAGCCAAAATTAGTTTTGAGGTGGGTACATCACCAAATTTTTTTTTTGAGTTGGTCTAATGTACATATGCACATTAGGGGTATAACCAAATTTAGGCCCTAGCACTTCGCGATAGCGAATATTGTGTTATTTACGAAAACAATTTGTTTGGGTCGCTTGAAAATAAAAACCTCACCCACAAAAGCGATTTTCTAAAATCCCTAAAGAAAAAAATTTATTAAAAAAAATTTAATGTATTAAAACCGCGAAAAATTAACATAATATTTTTTAAGAGTTTTCAATGAACTACTCGGCTATGCTAGGGCCATTTTGATATTTGCAAAAAATGGAAATAAGTTATACCCCTAATGCACATACACTCAGAGAACAAAACGGGTATTTTTCTTTAATAAATATTTTTTTCACTTCTAATAGCAATATTTAATATTAATATTTTTAAAATTTTCTTTAAAAATAGTTTTGTTGGAGGTGGTTATATTTAAACATGTTTTTCTCTACGTGTAGTCTGTACATTTTACAACTGTGCTCTACTTACAATGCTCTTTTCTCTGCTGCCTACCTGAATTGGTAGTGTGAACTCCTATTTTAAGCTGCTATTACAATATCACAATTGGTTTTTCTATTTTAAATATGTACATCTATACGCATCAACAATTTAATATACCAAAATCGAAACAAAGCACGGTATAAAACTTTGATATAAGTACACACCTACGCATAAAAATGTTCTTCCTTTATAATAGATTTTGCCTGTTGTAAACAAATTTCTCAAAACACAAACGCATTTTTTTTGCTCTTTTTTGAGCTTTTTTTATAAGTACTTTTTTAGATTTATTTTTGGTACAAACACTATATTTTCTTTAAACATTATATTTTTTTACTCCTGTTATAAAACTCACCTTCAAATTACAGCTTTTTTCAATAAATAAACCATTAAAAAATAATTTCCTTTTTATGTTCTTTCGCATACATACAAAGAACTTATTTTTTCAAATCTTTCCTGTAAAACTACGCATGTACTAAAAAATACGTACGCTAAGAGTTCATTACGCTTTCACTAAAAAATAAAAAACCCATAAGAAAAAAAACACTACACGTACGCTTAAACAAGACCGGTCAGTTATCTTAATTTTTGTGATCGTCAGCTCACAATCGTTGCGTACCGTATTTTGTTTGTGTACAAATTCACAAGCACACATTTTTTTTATTTTTGTAGAGAATGTGTGTGTGTGCACTGTAAATAGTAAAATACGGTACGGTACACTAACTTTCCATACTTTACTGTTTTTTCACACTCTATTCGTAAGGACGAAGTTTATGGAGAATGGTGAGAATCGATTCACAATTTCACTTGGTCCCCATATAGTCTTTGCCTTATTATATTGGTAGTAATATTAAATAACCCTCAAAATTATTTTAATGCAACACAAATCGTCTTGCCATATTTTTATTAAAAAATCGGCCCATATTTCACCATAGCTCTTATACAAATACCAGTTCCCAAAATACCTTTGAATGCTATAACTTCCTTATAATTGTTGTTATTGATATAAAATTTGTGACGATAACTTTTATAATAACTTCTATGTCATGGAAAAATTTCGTAAAGGTAGATCCAACATTGGCATAAGTGTCATATATGTAAACCCTCTCTCAAAAATAGCTTAGGATAAACATATCTTATACATTTGCATTACGTTATATTCTTAATAATCAGCTCTTATATGAAGCTTAACCTTTCAACATGATTTTGTTTTGCAGGTTCTATGATGGGTCTCAAATATGGTACACCGTCAAAAATTATCTTAATATACTGAAGTGTACGGCTGTACTTTCTTACTTGTTTAATAACTGCGTAGGTATTTTTGAAATATTTTCAGGCAACACTATTCGAGGGTATACTAATTACTTAATATTTGATTTTTGTTTTAAGACAAATTATAAATTAAGTATAAGAAACTTTTGCACAGAATTCTGCCAGTAAAATTATAAACAACATAAATTTCAACCGCTTTCTTCTTTTATAATTTCGAAGTTTTCTCGCAGGACTAGAAAATTTAATTTACAAGTTTAGCACTTCATTAAAATTTATGAAAACTTTTGTACTTAGTTGAACAGAATATCCTTTTTATTAGATTAATTGTAAAACATCAATCATAGCCACCACAAACATTTTTAATTATCATTGTAAATAACTGTTTCTTTCAAAATTTTACGTATTTAACTTTCATAACTTTTTGTTGGGAAAATGGAATTGTAGATTATTTGATTAGCTATTAATGCGTAAAGGCGTTTAATAGAAATTTTCTTATGCCATGTTAATTTTTGAGACGTGTTTCTTAATACACAGTCCACCTCAAATTCTGCTCAACTATTTCCAGTATGCAAAATTAGTCGAATTTGCATCCAAAATAAATCACTATTTCGTAAAAGTTCATCGATATTAAGTTCTATACGTAGAGAAAAAACATGTTTAAATATGGTCACATCCAAAAAAACTATTTTTAAGGAAAATGTTAAACATGATATGTTTAAAAAAACCATGTTATTGTCACCGACAATAATTAAATAATGACAATTTATCTATTTTTTATCTCCTTTTTTTTTATTGCTATTAGTTATGTGGGTTTTATTAAACAAGAAAGTTAACACTACTGTTCGTGAAACAACATTGACGCCCTTATTTAAGTTGGTAGTCCACACCACACGTTTTCGCCTGATTTGTTGAAACGCTGCTTGTGGCGCTTTCAAAAGTACAAAGTAAACCTACTTTTCACATTCAACGCCTAAAGGCATCCTACGCTTTTGTGCGTGTAACTTGCTACGAAAAACAACGCAGATTGACAGCTGTGTGGGCAGCGAGAAAGCGTAGAATGCATGGTGCGGACCTCCAGCTTTTGGTATTGCATATCAGCGTAAAATCTAAGCTTAAGAAAACATTTCGCGTTCTGCTCTTCTTTAAGTATGCCTGTATTATTGAATTTTATTCTCAAAAAAATCTGCTGTGTGCGAAATGTTTTTCGTAAATTACGCTCATTTTATGGCCGTCTTAATCCAGTGGTTGCTAAGATCATGTGATTTGACCAAACTAAAATATTTTTTTGTGAAGTTACGTGAAGTCTCTAGTGCACGTGCATAAGTCCATTCATACCTGTAAGACACTATTACAGCTGCCATGGGTGAGATACCGGGAAAAGTGCTGAAAAAAGTATGCCAAAAATGGAACATGCGGACACAGGCAACATTAACATTAAAAAATCTTAAAAAGTAAATGGCAGGCATTCATTTATCGTCCCAAATAAATATTTCATTCACTTTTGCAAATTTTCCGTTGTTTTTTTTCAATTCTCAAAACCCGAACAGTTAAAAAATCGTCCGTTAGAATCAAAAACGTTTTAGTTTTGAGAATTTTTTTCGAGAAATAAATTGAAAAATAAATGTTTTTGTTTAGATTTACATTTCCGATGAAAGCTTAAAAATTATTTCAGAAATTATGTTGAATCGAATTTTGTATTGTTTTGTCCTCAAGGGTGGTTAAATTTTAAGGGGCGATGTTTATTTTGAATAAAACAAAAATTATTAGGAAATTATTGTCATTTCTTTTTATAATTATAATATTCGTATGATTAAATTTTTTATGGAACAAAATAACGTCCAAAGGCCGCCGCGACTTCGGCGGCACACCCCCATCCGATGGTCGAAATTTTTTATGACGCAGAGGCATAATTGAGGTTCAATGCCGTTAATGTGCCGAATTATCTCATCCTTTAGCACTTGACGTACACATTTTCTTTCAAATAACCCCAAAGAAAGAAGTCCAACGGTGTCAAATCACATGATCTTGACGGCCAATTGACAGCGCCACCACGTGAGATAACACTTGAGTCAATTCCACCTTGTAAGCGTGCAAATACAAGTCTAATGCATAATGTTCATCAACGACGAGCGCGAGAGGTGCAATTGTTGGGCACGACGACGAGTTGAGGTGAACGGCTCTTCAGCCACACTATCGCGAACAGCAGCAATATTTTCTGCAGTACGAGCATGCACTGGTGTTTCCACATATCCTACAGATCCGGTTTCCTCAAATTTTTCCATGATTTTTCCTACGAATTTGTTGGATTTGAACGCCCATTTTCATAATAAGCCTAAATAACTTTAACGCGATTCTCATTGCTGTATCTATTCATTGTTCCAAATTGAGTTAGTCTGAAATTGAGAAGTGTCAAGTGAAATGCAGAAAAAACTTGACGTGGAGGTGTGGTTCACATTCAACATCGGCCCACCCTTTATTTTTTTTAATAGAACGGCAAGATTTACCGAAACATTAAATTTCTTCCTTAACAAACAAAGATTTTTAACAATCCAAAAAACTTTTTTGCGACTGTTTCTGACTTTTTTCTTCGTTCTGTTAGACAGCATGCAGTGTTAAAATGCGTCCAGATATTAAATGAGTTCTTTATTCAAAGATGAAACCTTTTAATTTGATGTTGCCTTAAAAATTTTAATTAAATGACAAAATCCATTTTCTATGAAATCAACGAGTAAAAGTTACTTTGAATTACAAAAAAAAAAAATCTGAATAGAAGAAGTCAAAGGCAACCACAACTGTGAATAAATAATGTAAATCTTCATTAAGATAAACAAATATGTATAGATACGAGTAATATTTATTTAATAAGAATCACAAAAAAAAAATCACAATTTAGCGACCGTGGCATATTGGTGAAAAGGGTATTCCAAAAACAAGTGTATGTATTTAAAAATTTGATAAAATAAAAAGAGTGCTGATTTTAAAATTGTTCTGGGAATATATTACGAGATTCTTTTTCTTATAAACTTTTTTTATTAAAAAAAAGCAAATCTTTTATACCTCAACCGTTGGAATGATTACCATAACGCTTAAGCCCGCCCTTAAAATGCCCTACTCACGAGTATTTTCAGACAAATTTTCCGGAGTGTAACATTTTTTTAAACCCCACACTAGATCAAGCACTTTATGACTTTAGGGTTAAGATTCACATTAAAGTAATTTGTGGCGAAAATGATCTTGTGTTAAACACTTTTATGAGGAGTTTTTCATCTAAAAGAGTTTCAGGGACAAAATGTATGATTAATTCTGGAAATCCCATCACAAAAATTTTTCAGAACATAGTAGCTGCTACTTAATTTATGGTCACCGATTTTTTTTCAATTCTAACAAATATAAAATTCGGCGACAATAACCTTAATATTAACTACTACGTCATGCAAATATTAACTCACTATCAACATAATTAGATGGTAAACACCCCTTCTTAGGTGGCGGCCCTGGCAGAGGACAGAATATTTTAATCGTGGTTTTCTAGTTTTAAAAATTAAATTCCTTAAACCCCCTTCCAAGCAATCCATCTAAGAAGCCCTCCGACACCTCTCCCGCTGGAAAAGAGGATTACATCATGGCAAATGTCAGGCAGTCGCCATAATTTCTGAGAAAAAAAAAGTAGAAACTAGCAAGGTCCCCCACCACTACACCAAAACAGACGTAGGGCGTTGTTTTTAGGCAACAACAAATGGCAGCTCCATTATCCTAGAACCTGCATGCTACAGCAGACCAATCATCTACTAAGCTGGAGTAACAAAAGATTAACGAAACTGATGAATAAAAATACTGAATGGATTGATACTCCAAGAACAAGGACATTGAAATCTTATATTGGAAGACGCGAAAACAACTGCAACAAATCGTATGAGTTGGAAATGTACTGTAAAAGTCATATGCTTCCAAGGCGAATTAAGTTTTCAGGTGGCGTTGAAAGCCCAGCTGTGCTACTTTTTTCCTAAATTAGAGAGAGGAATGTCAAAAGTTGCTTGTGTTTTTGACACATCAATCAACGAAAGCAACAAATAAAATGCAATGTTGTGTTTTTGCTGTTGTTACTTGTTGTAGTATCGACACCACCGTTTACATAAATTCGCCTTGTATGCTCCCAAACGGGGTAATGGAAAAATAAAAATAAAAAAACACACCGTCTTAACGAGCCATAAATTAATTAGAACTATCACGAAGATAGCGTTAATGATGAACAGAATAGAGTCTTCAACTTCAGTCAAAAATTCTAAAGCCCATAATTTCTCATTCTCATTTCTTTCTTTATCTTTTTTTATGTTCCTTTGTTTGCCAAATTTACAAAATTTAATGAAAGTATGGTAGCATTTAGTGGTAGTTGTGGACTGCTGATGTTGTGTTTTAACAGCGTTGTTAAGCAATCTGTTTTTTTTATAACAAAATTTCTAAACATTAATTTACGACTCGTGAAAACGGGATATTATGGGCGCACACGACAGAAATTCAGGGGTGTTATGGAAATCGAAAACGCAAAACGAGTCTCAGTATTTTTAATACGCTTTGTCCTGATGCCAATTAAAGCATTCATCCAGAGAAAAACATGTTTCAATATGGTCACAACAAAAATATTTTTAGAGAAAACTTAAAAGACATTCGCATTTATTCATAAAATTTTTTTAAATTTAATAAAGGTTTACAAAAATTTTTCTTAATAACCGCTTGTTAAATTTAATAATCGATTATGAATACGACAGATTATGTTTAATTTAACAATATTATTTTCACGCACAATAATATTATGGTCTGTCGTAATTCATTTAGTACTACAACAATTTACCAATTGGTTAAGACTCATCAAGAAAGTTTAAACTGCAATAAAAAGAATATTTAGTATTTGATTAATGGCTAATAAATCACAGATGGTTTGAACGCCGGTTTAGTTGAACTAAACTTTAATTTATATGTAGTTTAAGCTCAACAACTACAAATCAGTGTCCCATGTATTATATATTGTTAAAAAAAAACATGTGGCATTGGTAGTTTAATCGCCTAATTTTATACGTTTAAAAATGGTTTTGTATGTTTACGGATTTATAGATTTTTTGGTTTAAGCCGAATGTGTTGGTTTAAACACATTTTAAACCAAAAAGAGAGTTTAACTAGCTGTGATTTATTAGCCCTAAGGATACATGTTTTTGTACTACCCTTTATTTTCCTTTATTAAGAAACAAAACAAATGACGATACAAAGTAAAACTAACTGTACAAAGAAAGTGCGATTTTGTTTGCGTGAAAAAATATTATCTCATTAAAGCATAACGAAAGATGCTTTAAAGATAATAATTACAAAAAATGGAAGCGGCGAAATTAATTTATTAATTTGTATGCAAATAGCAACCCCTTAACGCGTATTTTTAATTAAATTTTGATTTATTTTAACTATTTTATATTTCAAAAACATAAATAAAACGTGCGTCCCACAAGGATAAACATATTTTCTTAAGTCTAGAAGAACATTGCTTGTTACAATATTTTCTTTACTTAGAACAAAGGGGGAATTTCTTAAAAAACCATATTTTTTAATGAAATTTGCTTAGTTCTTGACTTTTTCCTTTCCTTGAAAAATAGGTAAAAAATGGCTTTTACCGGCTTAGAAATTAATATTGTTTAGTTTTAACATTAAAAAACGCGTTTCGGCTGATTTCCTTAATATAAACCTCAAGTTCTTTTAATTGCAAATCAAAGTAGACACACTTGTTCAAGTTAACTAACCACAACTAGTATCGTGGTTATTTTGTTGAACTGTTTATGGTTTTTAATCCAAATTTTGATATTTTAATTAGGCTCAAGTTCATCGAATTTAATTTTCATTTAATTATTTTTCCTGAAGAAAGGAATTTTATTAAAATTTATTGATAATTTTCTTGGCTGAGCTGGGGCTCGAACCTAGGTGGAATTAACATGTTTCAAGACTAACTAAAAATATCAAAATTAAAACGAACAGTTCAACTAAAAATCACAATTGTTCTAATTTATTATAATGTTCACAAAATGTACGTATCTATCGATTATTGTTAGTAACGAACTGAATCGTTTAATAACTCAAATCAAACTAAGCTAAACTTTTATTTTTAATTCACCACTTTATGCTTAAGAATGAGCGCTTTTGCGCCATAGCAGATGTTTTTTTTTTAAGAAAGTAGTTTTTTTTTTTAAATTTCACTACACACAGAAAAAAATACCAATATAAAATTAACATGGAAAAATGTTGATTGAGAATCATGTTAAATTTCTGCAAAAATATGCCCTTTATTTAAATATATCATTATTTCATATTAATTTTAACGGAAAAATATTAAAATAATTTTTAATCACGCTTATTAAATATTATTCACTGATAAAAAAATGAAAAAAAAAAATATTAAAATATAAATAAATATGGATTCAATATTGAATCCATAAAAACCTGCTTTATATTAAAATCAAAAGTTTATCTTGTTAAATTAACATGCATGCATAGTTAAGTGTGTTAATTTATTTATTTTCATTCCTAAAATATGTTATAAAAAGAAGACAATTCCCGTATTCTTTTAATTAAAATTATTTAGTTAAATAGTACATCAAGTTTTCAAAGTAGAATGATGACGAAAACCATATCGGGCCATTCTGCTGATTGATCTGTTAACAAAGGAGACTACAAAATAAGTGAAACATGTGTTACAGGGGTAAGTGTTTTGAATTATTCTTAAATAAATGCATATGTTGTCTCTGAAGCTGCTTCACACCAATTAGTTTCTACATGAAATTCACGTTGTTTCAACATGAAATAACTTTCATTCAACGTGATTCGATTGTTTTTTCAATGTAATTGACATTTTGCTTTAACTTTACTGCAATGTTAAATTAACATGAATTATAGTTATTTTAAAAGAAAAAAAATGTTGTTCGCAAGTAATTATAAAACCAGGTTGAATTAACATGAAACACGTATGAAGCAAAATCACCACCGAAAAATTTTAAATCAACCTTGTTTTCGACGTTTTTAACTTGATTTTTTTCTGTGTGTATTAGTATTTTAGTAAGCTTATTTCAGAAAGGAAAGACATAAAGTTCACAAGTTACAAATAGATTTTAAAACATAAGAGGCTTAAGCTTTGTTCACAATCAGAGAAACAATTTCGTTTTTTCTTCTATCTTTTTTTCTTCCCAAAGTATTTCATATATTTTCCTTTAATTTTTAGAACAAAAATGTAACTAAATTTTTTTTTTTAAAATCTACCTAAAGTTGAGTCAACTAGAACTTCAGCAACAATTTGTATGAAATTGTTTCTGACATTTAAAATAATTTTATTTAGTTTTGAATGAAAATTTCAACATAATGTTGGAAAAAATAATAATTAATGCATCATTTTGTTGTGGGTAAAATTTGAAAACGGATTCTAAATGCAAAATGTGTGTGGTGGCGAAAAAAATTGTTGCTGTATTATGAACACCAAGCGAAAATGTTTCTGGGGTTGTAAACGAAGCTTTATGGTTAAAAGTTAAAGATTTATGGGTAAACATTTGAGGCAGGAAGTCACATCTCCTTTATCGGTCATTTGTGAACCGATCGTCCTGAATTTCAATAGCAACCTATATGTGATATATATATATAACAATAGCCAATCGTATCTACATATGTACACTGAAAGAAAAATGCTTCATATATTTAATGAATCACTTTCATAAAAAAATTTTCAGTGGTTAAATGAAAATTTTCATTGTCTAAATGAAATTTCAATGTTTTAATGAAGTATTTTCCTTAAAATCGCTTCACTGGATTTCGGAATTACGTTAAAAATTTTCATTGGATATATGAAAACATTTTGATTATGACAATGAAAAATGTTATTATAGTAATGAAACAAAAACTTTCAATCAACGCTGTTATTGTTGTTATTAACAATTTAATCTCATATTTACGCTCTCAGTTGAGTAAAAAACATAGTTTTTTTATTCAAAAACTACACTGCCCCTGTAGGCAAGCTGGTAGTGAGCTAGTCTATCAGCATGGAGGTTGCGAGATCGATACCCGCCAGAGACAAAAAAAAAATAAAATAAAATAAAAATTAAAACAAAAAAATAAAAATAAAAGAATTAAAAAAAAATAAAATAAAAAAAATTTTTTTTTTTACTTTATTGAAAGTATTCATCCAATGAATAATATTCATAGATCTAATGTAATGTTTCATTTAATACATTTAAATGAAACAGGTTTCATTGATCCAACGAAGCGCTGCATAGGTTCCTTTTTAATGCAATTTTTCATGGGATTAATGTCAAAATTCATTGGTATTGCGAAGAAAATTCTTTCAGTGTAGGTTGTCCGGAAGCCCCATTTCAACATAAACACGGAAGACATTGTTAAATCAACTTGGTTACTTATAAGGACCCAGAATATAGTGACTTTATAAGGTCTGAGATCAATATTGTAGAAGTTATAGACGGAATAGCAAACTTGTATTTGTTTTCTCTTTCCAGTCATCCTCTCCACTAGTCTTAAATGGAATAAAGAGTTAAAACATATTTGCAATTTTTATAGCCTTCACCACAGGTGGTGAATAGGGTATATATAAGTTTGTCATTCCGTTTGTAATTTTTACAATATTGATGTTAGACCCTATTCTGGGTCCTTATGAGGAGTCAAGTTGATTTAACGATGTCCGTCTGTCCGTTGAAATGGATTTTCCGAAGACCCCATATATGATGGGGGCCAGGTTATTATGCATTTATATCACATATGGTCTGGAATTGTTTGCTATTGAAATTCAGCAAGATTGGTCCACAAATGGCTGAGATATGAGCAAAAATCCACGACTACTGCAAATTTTTCCCTTTAAAGGTCCAATTAGACGTGACATTACCATACAAACACTGTATTACCCAAAACGACATAAACATACCATACAAACCAATTAAATTTTGGTTTCTAAGGTCATACAGTGGCTATGGTAATCACTACAAGTAGTGGATTTTATTTGTACTGTGTTTAATTTTACGCATACACATTAGTGCATGTACATCATATGCCGCTCAAATAAAGAAACCAACTCACAGACTCAATATATTTGAATTTAACGCTTCTTCAGTAAAAGCATTTGTGGCCGAGTTGTTAAGTTCTCTCCTTAGACTGAGGATATTGGCAGTTCGAATCCCAAACAGAATTTTTTTTCATTTTTTTTATTTAATTTTTTTATGTTCTAAAAAACGAATTTCAAACATCAACTTTGGCAAAAGAGGAAACGGGCTTAGGTACATATACAAATTTTTTGTTTTTTTTTTTTATTCTTCGGTATGGCGAAATGAAAAGTTGGCGTGGCTCAATTAATATTTATTTATATCTAAAGAACGTTATTTATGTATATAACTATTTGTTCTTATCTCATCATGGTGAAGGGTATATAAGATTCGGCATAGCCGAATATAGCACTCTTCCTTGTTTGTATTTTATTTGGTTTTATAATTAGCAAACGATGTCTGCAAAATGTTTTAATTTAAATTAATAATAACCACTAGCTGAGCATAATTCCAACTAAAATCGGTAATAAAATGTATGCAATTTGTTCTTTTTATAGTTACAAACACTTTATTTTATTGCACTTTGGTGATAAGTATGTATTTGCTACTACGCTTTTATAAAATATATGTACATCCATACTTGCACACTTCTTTAGGGATACATCTACAATAAGGATACTTTAAGGATATTGTTGACAATCGCTATTAGAGTGGTGTCACCATGAGAACAATACGTCACTTCATGTTAGCAATCTGTTTGAATTCAAGAAGTTAAAAAACACCAACATCAACAAATTCATTACACTTCAATGACTCTCTGAAAGGAAAAAGGTTTCAAGAAGTTGTTTACCCACCCAACACTCAATTAAATTTTGCAAGTATAACTTGCAACAGTTTTCTTCCAATTGTCGTATCAAGGGTTTTGTTTGTTTTGGTCTCTATTAAAAAACAAAAAAGCAATTAAAGCAAGAGAATAAACAGAGAGTAACAAAGGTTTATATACAATTTTTTTACGTTATAATGAACATTTAATTTGGCCTAAAAGTGTTTGCTGTTTTAAGACTTTAGCAATAAATATTTTAAAAAAGGGGCGTATTCTGTTTTTCAAAGCGTTTTTAGGATATTTAGAGGATTATTGTTTTGATTCATTTCAATAATAAAAGCAACGCATGGAGGCGGAAACTCGTGGTGTGGACCTACAGCTTTAGCTTTAACGCTGCAATTACACACATACTAAAAGAAGAGCGCCAACGAAGTGTCATGAACTGTAATGTTAACTCATCTTGTATAATAAAAGCCACACAATAAAATTGACCTAGAAATATCTCAATTGAAATGGTTTTTTAATAAAAATAAAAGCAGTTACATATTCATGCAGCCAACTTCACTGCTTAACGCGCTGTCAAAATTAGATTTTTCAATTGCAAAAAGTTGATGCTGCGCTATTTGGTTTCGATTAAAACATTTCGTATGAGCATGAGCATTTCTGACAAATAGGAAACGCTTGACGCGCTGATATAGGTTGGTCTGTTTAGCGTTCGATTAGTTGTTTGCTTTAAAAATGTCAAAGCTAAACTAACATTTACAGCGTTTTGCAAAAATTATAGCATCTTCCGATAAGGTGACAAACATAAAACTTTAATTTTACCCAGTTACGTGGATGTCAAATCTTAATAACACAGAGCAAGAAAATTCGGGTCATCGCCGCCAGCATCAATGAAATTACTATTGGTTGAGCAAATCTGCCAGGGGCTTCTGAAAAGCTAGCTCGGGTTTCCAATATACCAGCCCCTAAAGTTTTTAAATTTTTTGAAAGGGCGTTTGGTATAAGTCAAAAAAATATACTAAATGTACTTCTGAGATAAAATACTATTTCAGATGTCTTCAGTAGAATTATTTGGCGCTTCTTTTCTTAGAACATACTAACTAACCCTCTCACACTAATTTTAAGGGTTAATTTTTGTCCTTTTTTAACATCCACACAAAAGTATACTAAAACAGCACTTTAGAGGGCTAAAATGTTCGACGAATATTTTTCGCATTAAATTTCACCAGGGGTCTTCTAATACCAAAAAATCGTGCAATGTATGTAAAACCGATTTTCGAAATTCCGGGCCTTGAAATTTTTAAATTTTTCGAAAGCCCGTTTTACATACATTGCACGATTTTTTGTTCTTAGAAGTCAAATTTAATGCAAAACATATTCATCGAACATTTTAACCCTCTTAAGTGGCGTTTTAGTATACTTACCGCTTAAAATCAGTGTTAGAGGGTTAATATATTCTAAAAAAAGAATAGTATTTTAGCTCACAAGTACATTTATGCCCAATTTTCATGATAGTATTTAAATCTATATCATGGTAGAATAAGTACAAGGTATAGTCATTAGAAATTTTGTTCTCAATATCAAAACCCATATAACGTCAAACAAAAGAAAATATGGAAAAAAATAAAACAACCGTCAAAAATCAAATTAACTATTTCGACATTACATGGGTAAATAATGAAAACTCTGCCTAATGAACATACCTGGTACTTATTATACTATGATCTATATTAAGTTACTTTTTATGTAAACTTAAAACGTATTTAAATACAGATTGATTTTCTGAGTTTTATTTTAAAAGTCTTATTTGATTACGATAAAAGTATGGTAGCTCTACTAAATACAAAAAAATATCATAAACAAGTTTATTTATTTGCAAATGGTGGTCTCAAAAAACAGCTGAATCAGTGTTGCCAGAACTTTTAGAGGAAAAATCAGCAAAAACCCATAATTTTTCGTCAAAAAATCTGCAAAATCTGCGCCAAATTTTTAAAAATCTTCAATAAACCTCAAAAACAAATTTATTACATTTTTTATGTAGTTTGTTTAGAAAAAGATATTACAATAAATTTCAAAATATGTTCCCGAAGTTTAAATCGATGGTATATTTAAAAATCGTTCTGGTCAATATGAGTGGTCCTCGAAGTATGAGGTATAAAAAAGGTAATATTTTTTTGAACTTTCAACACAGAAAAGTTTTAAAAATTTGTTCGATTTTAGAACATGACTAATAACTTTTGGATATTTTTACATTAAAAATATCTATCTATTTAATTACTCAGGCTGAGTAAGGATTAATCTTTGTTATTTTAAAAAAACAAATTAAACGTTAATTGTTTGACATGTTATTTAAATTATCAAGGGTCTTATTGAAAATTTAGAAGAGATCAAATATTGCAACTTTTGAAGATATTTGTACATAAGTGCGTATAAATATATACGTACATTAGAGCGACTCACCAAAATAAAGTGCTCGATGTACCCTCCTAAAAATAAACCTTGGACTTTTTTAAGATACCATTTTAAATATCTCGGCTCCAGCTTTGACCTCTCGTGAGCTGGACCATTTTGAAAAAGGGTCTATTTTTGCATGTTTTGTTAATTTGAGAATCTGTTGCCTTACCAACATATACAAATTGAGTATCGTAAGAAAGGGCTTTTTAAGGCGCGTCCAACTTTATATACAATTTCGTTTTAAATAGAGCAATATGGGTATTAAATTTTTTCTTTTGCCAAGTACATCATCTTTGTATGTAAATAATTTAGATTTTTGCAAATTAGATGCATTTTACACGGTGCTCTGGTAACTCTAATATCACGTATGGATGAAAATAGAACTAAAGAAAGAGCTAAAAAATCTGCAATGTTAAACCAAAAATCTGCAAATCTGCATTTTGACAATTTTGGGGATAAAATCTTCAAAATGCAGATAAATCTGCACTTCTGGCATCGCTGAGCTGAATGTTATTGCTTTGTTTGTTGTTGTTGTATTGTTGTCATACTGAGGCCTCCTTGCTAAGTTATTCCAATGGAAACTAAAGTTGAATTTCAGTGTATCACATCGGTAAATTAAGTTTTATTTAAGTGTTAAGTGAAGAAGAGAATTTTGCATTTTAAAAATGATTTTAAGCATAAATGTGTTTTAATATCAATCCTGGAAGTTTGCCATTAGTATATTTTTTGAAAAATACAAAACCCGAGCTAACTTTTTAAAACCCTTTTGCAGATTTGCTGTACCGCGAGTCTAGTTTCATTGAGGCTGTTTTTTTTTTGTTGCTCAGTGTTATAAATAAACACTGAACTGGTTCTGTTCTGTTTCTGTTTAGTTTTTATAAATCTGCCTGTTCAACGATTTCGAACGTCAACGTTCGCATAGAAAACTACATTTAAAACAAAAACAAATTTTCGAATATTGTTTTTGTTTTACATATAATTCGATGAACAGGCTGTACATATTTGTAAAAGTACGAAGAAATCATAATTAGGGTTGGGAATCCCGGGATCCCGTAATCCCGAAATCCCGGGATCCCGCAGTTTTTAACAATCCCAAAATCCCGGGTTTGAGCACTGAATCCCGAGATTTGACTTTTTAAGCTACAATCAAAAATCGTACAGATCTTATATCTGATGGCTTGTAAAAGAAACAAATCTATTAATAATTTCCCCAAAAAGAAAATGGTGTTTTTTTTATTCTTAATATTCTTGGAACAAACAATCTGGTAGCCCTATTTTAGTCAATTGTTTTATACAAGGCGAATTCATTTATATATTAATTCGCCTTGTTTTTGACAATTAATTTCAAAGTGTAAATTTAAATTAAATTTTCGTTCGCTATACCTACGTAAAACTAAATTTTTTTTAAATAAATATAATGGCTTCTTACGTGGACTATGAAAAAAAAGTAATTCTACTGTTTGGAAATATTTCTTACGAGAAGAAAAAGGCCAGATAGCGATGTGTAAGAATGACGAATGCAAAAAGATTTTAAAAATTGGAGGTGGCTCAACGAAAGGTCTTTATACGCACCTATTCTCGATTCATAAAATTAACCTCACAACAGCCAATAATTCGGCAAAAACACTAGAAGCAGATGAAGCACCAACAAAAAAATCGAAACCGTTTACCAAGTATTTTCCTATGCGGGGGCAAGAAGAAAAATCACTTCCTGCTACACTTGCACGACTAACAGCCCTTGATGGGATTTCATTCAACGTTATATGCCACTCTAGTGACTTACGTGCTGGTCTTACATCAACGGGATTTAAAAGTTTACCTACGACTGTCAACACAGTCCGCAAATTGGTTGTAGATTACAGCAACAAAATAAAACATTCTATAATCACTGAAATAGCTCACAAAAAAATCCTGAATTCGGTGTTGGAGAAAGGTATTCCTTATCTTTTGATTAATGGACATCGCTACGTAATCGTCGATACTTAAATATTAATTTACATGCACAAAACTGTCAGTTCTGGAATTTAGGCTTAGTTCGAATAAAAGGATCAATGCCTGCAGACAAAAGTATTTGGCTACTAGAACAAAAGCTTGCAGTATATGGACTTAACTTGCGAAAAGATATAGTCGTTATTATGACAAACGGTGCAAGTGTCATGAAAAAAGTTGGCAGCTTATTACCTGTAAATCAACAGTTATGCTTTGCCCATGGTGTCCAACTGGCGGTAATTGACGTGCTATATCAAAAGCAGGACTTAGAAAGAAAAACACATGAGCAATCCTACGAAGGTGAAGAATCAGAAGTGGAAGACAATTTTTCAGCGAGTAACGAGGATGAGGACGAAGAATTGGTTGATCTCTATTATGGTCGTAGACATGGAGGATACCAATGTGATATTATTGAGGTCAATTGCGGTTCATTGATCAAGAAGGTGCGAAAATTAATAGTAATGTTTAAACGATCGCCAGCAAAAAACGATGTCTTGCAAAAGTGTATTACGGCTGAATTTGGAAAGCAACTAACTCTAACAAAAGACTGTAAAACTAGGTGGAACAGCCTTTTGTTAATGTTGGAACGCGTCTATTTATTAAGGAATTGTATTCAAAAGGCATTAATAGACATAAGTCCGCCTGAAGGTGAATATTTTGCTTTATCCAAAGATGAGATTAAAATGGTATCCGCAATCATTAATGCTCTAGTCCCAGTAAAAGCAACAGTTGACGCCCTTTGCCGTCGGGATGCTAATCTGTTCACAGCTGATGCTGCCATAACATTAATGCTAAAAAAACTGAAAGATGCTAACAACGTTATAAGTAAAAAACTACATTCAGCCCTCATTCTTCGTATGCAACAAAGGCGAACAGATATCAGTGGGGTACTTCAGTATCTGCACAATGGTAGAACAAAAGTTCAGTCCGAATCCGAAACAGAGTTCGTAGTGGTTCATTCTTCCATTAAGTGTCGCAAATTAATAGTTGAGTTATTGGAAAGACTAGACGCTTCAAGTCCAGCTACATCACATCTAATAGCTCATGATTCCGAAGCTACACCTACTTATTCAAATAAGGCACCTCCCGAAATTGTTCCAGATTCTTCTGAGCGTTTATCTGAATCCTTTAAATATTTCAGACGAGCTCAATGAAGCAATTAAAAAGGCACATTTACCGAGGATACCAATTCGATGTCACACGTTATCTGTGAAAATTCAGAAAAAAATGCTCTTGTTTGAAAATGGAGGAACACGTGGTGACTTTTTGCAAAGAGCATACGAATTTTTAATAACTATTAAGCCAACCAGTGTAGAATCTGAACGTGCTTTTTCTGCAGCCGGATTATTCGCAACTAAAATAAGAAGTCGTTTGGGCGATGAAACTTTGGATGCGCTTTGCTTCCTCAAATCGTATTTTAAAAATAATAACGTATGAATATATACATACATATATAAAAACAATGAACTTTTTATAATTAATTTAAAAATGTGTAATATTAATAAAAATTATTTTTATTTTTTTAATTTTATTTAATTTAATTTTAATGAGTCATGTTATTAATATTATTGAAATAATATGTTAATATCTTTCGAAAACCACTTTTTTGAATCCCGTGGTAAATCCCGGAATCCCGGGACTAAATAAATGCAATCCCGAAATCCCGGGATTGAAAATATAGAACGGGATTGCCAACCCTAATCATAATTATAAAACTTTTTTTGCATAAATATGCCTAAAACAATATTCACATAATGATTATTTGATTATCCTTTTTACATGTTTATTTTGAAATATTTACGTCAATCATTTTACACAGGTTTGAAATGTAAAAACTAAATACTAAAGGAAAATCAATACAAAAAACTATTTAGTGTTTATTTTTATGGAAATTCAATATGAATGTTATTTAATTTGTTAATTTAATTTATATTTTTGCAGGCCTGGCCAAACGTTAAAAGAACATTTGAATTATATCCTCAGGCGAGTTCATACCAATTGCATACGATAACCGGTAAGTTAAAATTGTATTACATTTAGAATAAAATGGAGAATAACAATTTTATTTTAGATGTTAAATAGAAGCTTATGTAAAGGGTGGCGCAAAAGTAACGTTATAAATTAATGAGTGGCTCTCGTTAGAGTGCAATCAGTTCTTATGCCCATACGACAATAGTGGACAGCCTATAGTGCGTTTGTTATGATGTGTGTAACAAATAAAAATATCAGTTTAAGACCCACCTTTTAGTATTCCGGTCGAATCAGAATCACTCCATTTCCATATTTATGCATAATTCCCATACAAATACCACTCCCAAAAATATCTCTTAATATCATAACTTTTTTATAAATATTCGTATTGATTAGGAAAGTAATGATACGCCTTTTTGTCGATACGATACCGATACTCAAAGAGAAATATCGGCGATGCGAATATTCATTTTGAATTCAAAGTAAAATGGACAAAACTGAAGAAGAATTTTTTTTTTATACAAAATTATAGTGTAGGAGATTTTTATTATTTAAAATTGATATTCAAATTATTTCCAAAAAAATAGCGAATTTTATTTTATCGTAATATTAACATAAAAAATAATATTGCTATAGAAAAGAACACTGTAAGAGATTATAAACATTTAAAATTGAAATTAATAAGATTTTTGTTAAAAACACAAGGTATTCTCAACTTTTGCGGAGATCGCAAATCTGCTCGAACCAGACATACAGTGCAAAATAGTCTATCAGATGAGACAGAACTCATTTGAAAACTTAAGTATTTCAGCACCAAGCGGAACTGCGACTCTATAAATATTAGGATATCTGAGTTATATCTCCACATCTTCTTCAGCAGAACTACAACTAAGGATGAAAAAAAGTCCCATTCTCCCCCGATTTTCTTATAATTTTTTTACAAACGCTCCCTAGGCCAAAGGGTTCCACAGTTTCAGGATGCATAGTTATACACTCAAAAGAAAAATCAATACACCCGTGCTCAAATCATTTCGAAGCGGTATTAATAGTACGATGAGTACGGAAAGTACAGAAGTACAGAAAGATTGATTCAAGTATTGATTCAGTCCCGATTTCGTACTTGAAACTTCCGAAAATTAGATTCATTTAAGTTAAACTAAGATTGAATCAATCTCAAAATGCGCTTGATTCAAGTATTATAAAGTTGATTTTATCCCGAATTAGAAAGAAATTTACTTACTCGTATTACACCTTACAGCATGATAAAACACCAACATCATGCCCGATATGGTTTTTACTTTAGAAATCTTATGCACATATTTAACTTTAAAATATGAACTAAATGAGAAGCAAGAGTTCAAATTTACTTTCTAACCCTTTGTGGGACACAGGAGTCTGTCCAGAGCCTTTTTCCATGTGTATAAAAAATCAAAACATGCGAAAACCGGAGGGTTAAACACAACGAAAAGATTAATTTTTTTTTTACTTGATTTATGAATTTTATACATATTTCAAGAAATTCCGGGATTGATTTTCGAAAGTAATCCCGTTAAGGATTGTTTTAAGTGCGTTTTAGTGTTATTCGTGTTATTTTTGAGTGCGACTCGTACTTAAAGTAATCATAAAAAACTTGATTTATCCCGAGTGTTTTTGTTTAGCTCAGTTAGACGTTTTCTCGATACGAATAAAGCCGATTGCCTTTAAAATATTTGAGGAAATTTCGAAAAGCAAAAAGTTCATTCAGAACTAATGCCAAGCAAGTCGCCAATTTAGGGATCGGTCCTTGGGCCACTTTTATATTCGCTATACGCAAATGACCTACCACAAAATCTACTTTATGCGAAAATTCAAATGTATGCTGACGTCGTTCAACTAAACCTCAGCAGTCCTAGGGACTCATACCTTACTATTGTGAACCATTTAAATTTTGATTTGGACAAGATTTTCAATTGGGCTTCGGCTAATGGCTTGAAACTAAATCCGGAAAAATCCAAATGTTTGGTGATAAGAAGAAACAATTTAGTAATAGATGATGATCTGAATATTTATATTGGAGATGCTAGAATTTCTGTTGTTGCCACGGTTAAAAATCTAGGGATTACAATGAATAGGACTTTGACTTGGTCGGATCACATCAATCAGGCTTGTGGCAGGATATATGGTATGTTAAGGGGATTGTGGATCACACAATATTTTACACCACTTAGAATAAGAACTTTAATTGCGAAGACTTGTCTACTTCCGACGCTACTGTACTGAAATATATGCTGGCTGCAACTCCCGGGATATGAGAAAACTTACAACTACGTATATACGTAATATATAATATAATAATATATAATAACATTGTCCGTTACGTTTTTGGTCTGAAAAAATTTGAAAGAATAAGTTCGTATTCCTGCAGGTTACTTCATTTACCATTTAATAATTTTCTTAAATTTAGGAGCATTATTTTTCTACACAGGTTTATAATAACTAGGGAACCAATGTACCTGTACGATCGTTTGCTGGGATCCAGATTATGATGTTCACATAAACCGAATAGAATCTGTCCAAAAACAATTTTTATTGTTCTGCTTAGGAAGAAAAATGCTTAACATTGCGTTTTAAGTTAATTTGCTTAATGGTAACGTTAGTTCGAAATTCCTGCTTAATAATGTCAAACTCAACGTTCCTAAGCGATCAACTCGCAATTACATACCATTATATCTTCAGGCCTTTCACACAAACTATACAAATTCTGAACCTTTTCGGAGAATATGTAAAGATTTTAATGAAATGTATGATTTAGTTGACTTTTCTTTATGTGCTAGTGTCATTAAACGTAGTATTATCTTGTTTTTAAATAAATAAACTAATAATATTGTTCGTATTTTAATTATAGTCTGTACGGATTTAAATCCATAGACTTAAATAAATAAATAAAATAAAAAATAAAAAAATAACATTGTCCGTTACGTTTTTGGTCTGAAAAAATTTTAAAGAACTAGTTCGTATTCCAGCCGTTTACTTAATTTACCATTTAATAATTTTCTTAAAATTAGGAGCATTATCTTTCTACACAGGATTATAATAACTAGGGAACCAAAGTACCTGTACGATCGTTTGCGGTTCGGAAGATCGCTTAGGGGGAAATCAATTATACAATTTCGTCATCGAAGTCACGCATCGGAATGCCAATTTTTTATATTTAGTATAAGCCTCTGGAATCAACTTCCAAATCATTTGCAAACAACTTGCAGCGCAATAAAATTTTAAAAATTACTTACTGATTATTTTTCCTGAAGTTTATCGTTTTCATATTTGATTGTATTGCATCAACTTATTATTATTAATATTTAATATTTTTTAATCTTTATTAATGTTTCAATTTCAATTGTATACCTATTTATTATATTATTACGCCCGTATTTATAAACGATTATTAAATTTAACAAACGTTTATTAAGCCAAATTTTCATACAAAATTTGTTTTGTAAGCCTTTATTAATTTTAAAATTTTTTATAAATACGGGGGCTAATCTTTATTTTTTAGTTAGTTAAATTGTGTACTCTACTATTGCTAAATATCCTATCGACCTAGTATAACCTTTCTGATTCTAATATTTTAATTCATAAGATATAATATCTTGTTGTATTAGAAAGCCAACTACATTGTGATAAATAAATAAATTATCTTAGTTGTTATGCAAAAAATAAGCATTGAAAATTTAATTGTTTTTTTTGTGCCTTCCGTGTAGTATGTTAACAGTATGTATTGTTGACCTTTTTCAAAAAAAAATCTAAAAAAGTATCGGTGTATCGACAGTAAAATAACGCCGATACCGATATATCGGTAAACCTGAAGTATCACCGAACATCGGATAGAGGTATGCCACCGGAGCCGTGGCGAGCATTTGAGCCATATTTTGTTTCACGCATAATTTTGAAAGATTCTTCTATCATAATAAAAAATATTACGATAATTCTCAGAAAACTTTTTGATTTATTTACAATTACCGTCGTGCGTTTTGGTTTAGTTGGTTTTACTTCAGACTAGCTAAACATCTCTTTTTTTGTATCTTACAGAATATATTCCTTACTAACACAATTATAGAGTTCAGGGTTTCTTTACAGCTTTTTTTGCAATTGTAAATATTTGTCCTTAGAAAGTATTACAGTACTCCGAAAAGTTTAAATCTTTCAATTAAAAATATTCAATTAACTAAAGACTTACAAAGTCTTTAAGAATTTTTAAATTATGAAACTAGTTTTTCTTCAAAGCTTTTCCGCGAGGTTAAAACGTGCGGTGAGAAAAATACTCTACAATGAAACTATTTTAATACGTCAATACGTAAAAAAAATATTTATTTCTTGCTTATTTTTTGCAAGAGTTTTTGTTACTATTCAAAATAATTGTTTTATGTACAACAATTATGTACAAAACTTACTAAAAACTAATGGCATTTTTCTTACATGCTGTTTGGAGTGGGATTTATTGCACATTAATCACGTCTTTTCTTCTTAATTTTTCTTTTTATGTACAACTAGAGTAATAATAATAACTTTAAACATTAAAAGACAGCTGGAAAACAAATACGATTATATTTCAATATGACGATTATATTAATATCAGTCGACAAACCCACACACATACATACTTATAAGTGTTTGCACAATTAAACAACTGCCAACTTCTACTTCTACAACTTCTAATTCAGTTTTTCATTAGACGAGAGTTACCGTAACTGAACAAAACAGTTACACAGCTATTCTGTTGAATTTGTTTTAAATTATATCAAATAACAAAAAAAAAATGTTTGCCAAATATATGTACTCTTAAGCCTAGAGTGCACGACCAGTGTTGCCAGAACTTTAAGAGGAAAAATCAGCAAAAATCCACAATTTTTCATAAAAAAATCTGCAAAATCTGCGTAAGGTTTTAAAAATCTTCAATAAACCTTTGAAACACATTTATTACATTTTTATGTAGTTTATTTAGAAAAAGATATTACGATTAATTTCAAAATATGTTCCCGAATTTAAAATCGATGGTTGTTTTAAAAGTCGTTCTGGTAAATATGAGTGGTCCTCGAAGTGTAAGGTATACAAAAGGAAATATTTTTTCGAACTTTCAACTCAGAATGTTTTAAAAATTTCTCAAAGAAATAAATATTCAAGCTCGAGTTCAAAAAACATTTATTAAAAAAACGTATGACCACGAGCTTGAATATTTATTTCTTTGAGATTCCATTAAGAAAAGGTCGAAATAAAAACCCAATTTTTATTGTTTTAAAAATTTGTTCGATTTTAAGAACATGGATGATAATTTTTGGATATTTTTACATTAAAAATATCTCTCCAAATTTAATTACTCAGGCTAAGCAAGTTATTTTAATCAACAAATTTAAAGTTAATTGCTTGATGTGTTATTTAAACTATCAGGGGTCTTATTGAAAATTTACAAGAAATCAAATATTGACACTATTAAAATCGTCATAATGTCCTAAATAATATTTTACAATTGTTTAAAAAAAATACTGTTATGTTTCAAGCAAAATTAAAATTGTAATGCTGTGTTCGTTGATTCGTCATAACTGTGTAGTATAAATGTAAATTATAAGCGGTTGCTCACAGCAGTCATATATATTTCTTGTCATTATTTTAAGACATATAACTTTATGACTACCTTGTGAATTCCGCAAATATATAATAATATATTGATACGTACATATGTATGCATATCATTTCGTGTAAAATCAGATGACATAAGTCCGGCGATATTAATGTGTCAAAACAATGAGAATTTTTAATTTTAAAGTAATCTTTTGTGAATAAAATTTCTACTAATGAATCTATTTCCACACGGTTCTTCCAAGAATGGTTGATATACTATATTTATTTATAAATGCAAGAAGTGGAATTAGTACAATCATGACAATGTAAAGAAGTTTTCACCGAGCTAAAAAGTAAAACCAAAAATCTGCAAATCTGCATTTTGACGATTTTGGGGACAAAATCTTCAAAATGCAGATAAATCTGCACTTCTGGCATCGCTGTGCACGACATGTGAAAATCCACATGCGCATGTGGATCTGAAGTAATTTCGACGTCATACACAGCACACAGTATACACTGTGAATTTGTATTGAATATTGAACTACACGCGCATGTGGCTTTTTAGATTTTAAATACTGTAGGCTTACTTATATCGTGTTCAGATATTCACCTTAATTGACTTTTACGCAATAAATGCCATTATTGGGCTCAATTATCCACACAAAATTGCAATTTAGTTACTGCTCAATTAATACGAAATTGTTACAAATATTGAGTAAATATAAAAAATTCAACACTGTCAAAAGTGTGTTTAGTGAGTAAAACCCAACTCACTAAACAATGCGTTTTGACATGTTTGTATTGTTTTTTCTTTAAAGTTGTCAAAAGTTTTTTACATTTTGCTTAAGTTAATTTCTAATTGAGTTAGCCAAATTGTGTATTACTACGTTTATACGCACCACTTATTCGCTAATAAAAATATTGCAAGTAGAGAAAATTGCCGCATAAACAGTGAATTAAATTTTTATTTGCGAATAGCTAGCTCACGAAAACAATTGCTGATTAACGACACTATTTGCAATTAAATTTGCCTAGAATTAATCAGAACGATTTTGTTTTCTTTTTTAAAGTATGGAATAAATATTTTAAATGTAAAAAGGAGTTAAAAAGGGGCTCTAAATATTTTAAGCTGTACAGAAAAATTAATGAAGCAAAATTTGATGAGTACGCATAATTTAGTTATCGTGATAAAATAAAAATTTCGAGAGGACGTTTGTATACGGAACTCTGCAAAATAATGCATTAAACACATTCCCCCAGTAGGCTACACGAATAGACGACTACAAATGCTGCTGGCTGCAGTAGTCAGCTACTGAATTATTTTGAAGAGGACAGCTACATCTAAGCAGCTTTCATAAATAAAATATAAACAGTTTCAGTAGTGCCTCTTTAAATTTTTGAGTTTAATAAAATGGAACAACATCCATGATTTTAGACATGTACATAAACTTGTTCCAAGCTTATTAAAATATAATTACTAATTTACAATGTATTAAATGTAAAAAAAAATTACCGTAATCATTGTTTAACAAAAAAATCGGTTGGTTCTTTTTTAAAACAACCTTACTTCGCCTACAAAATAGTGTGTTGAGTAATCCAAAAAATATTAAAGCACTGCTTACAATTCTACAGAAAGAACCGTGAATACAAGGGAAGGCCGAAAATTAACGCATTCAAATGTAAGTCATTATTGTTTTACCTACGCATTTATAGAAGTTGTAATAGAAGTAGTTATCGAAAAAAGCTACTAAATAATGAGTGAAAGAAGCTATCAATTTTGAAAAAGTAAGCGAAGTTTTTACTGGGTATCTTAAATGTGTTTTCTTTCCACTATAGAAAAAAATTTATGAACCAGCTTTAAGTTATTTTACATTTCACTTTTCAAAAATCTATTTGATTTAAAAAATATTTCTTTTTTTATTCATGATGATAATGATTTACAAATATAAAAGGTTATGAGAAGTAAGTATTTAATTTTGTAAAACTGCCTATGTAACTCAAATAGTAGCGACAACTACTAAATAATTAGTGAAAGGAGCCTTTCATGTTGAAAAAGTAATCGAAGTTTTTACTGCGGAATTCGCTTTACAAATTCTGTTATATTGGCAACACTATTTCTGTTTTGTAGCGGACAAAAAGTTTTAATGAGTTAATTTGAATACAACAACAAAAGCAGTATGGACAACAACCTGCTGTGGTCAATGTGTTTGATGCATAATGGGCCAATTTAGTTAATTTTTAATATTGTGCACAGAAATTATTTTTGCTAAATATTGTTATCCCAACTTATATGTTATATACGCTTCTGCGCCAAATCCGTAATTTCAGGTTGGTGGCCGGGGGGTGTTTGTCTATACTCGACCTTGTATGAATCATTATTCTCCGCCATTATTACTTTTTCTATTTATATTTTGATTTTTTTATTAATGTTAAAGTGTAACATTTAAGTTTATAGTTAGGGAATCATTTTAGGGCTGTCTTTAACGATTTAACATGAAGATAGATAGGAAGGGAGGGTAGAGAAAGGGAAGAATTGACGAAATCAATGCGAGTTAATGACTCACACTTACTGGGAATTCCAAGTTCATGTGAACAGTTTCAGTTCACAATCCCAAGCATGAAAGTGGTTCAGCGGTTTACCCGGACCTCTCGGTCTAGGAAATACACGTTGATACTTTCATTGTAGCGCGCGTGCAGCCCAGGACATCTAAGGGCCCTGGTAGGCCAGCTGGTATTGAGCTAGTCTGTCAGCGCCGGTGTTGCGAGTTCGATTCCCGCCAGAGAATCTGGTTTCTTTCCTGCAGACAAGCGTAGAGCTTCACGGGGATTAGGTTAGGGAATTAAAAAAAATAAAAAATATTAAAAAAAAAAAAAAAATTAGAAAGCGATATGCTAAATTTTAGTAGTAAAATTCCTGAAACTAAAAAAATATAAAAAGTTTCAAAAAAATATAAAACATCCTAGTCCCTCCCAGCTTATCTGCGATCGTCGGAAAACCCATTTCAAAAACCATACGGACAAATGCATATGGTTAAATCAACTCTCCCACTCATAAGGATAAATAATATAAATCTGCGCCATGAACCAAAAACAAGATTGCGCACTCAGCCATACAAACAAAAAGTATACTGCGTATCTACGTCATCATAGACTAAACATAAGTGTTTGTTGTAAAACATGTAAGACACACACAAATGCACATACACAAAGTCTATCCCCATATTCACAAACGATTATTAAATTTAACAAACGTTTATTAAGGATCATTTTCATAGTAAATTTGTTCTTTAAACCTTTATTATTATTATTTATTATTTATTTCTTCGTCACACACAAAAGTAACGGACCTGCGAAATGCGCAATCTGGTTTCTTTGATTCATGTATGTCCAATATGGAAAAGTATCATATGTCGAATTTTGCGGTTTCGAGATATCCTTAGTTTTGTTAAAGTTTTATCCTAGAAGTTTTTTTTTGCTTTAATTTGCTATACGTTTATCGAATTAGTAACAACTATAATTAGCAATTTTCAAAAAAAATGAACTTTTTCATTTTCAAGCTATGAATGCCGAATGATTTTAATACTTCGGGGATAGAGTCGAGTACCCTACTTGCTTATTAGGGTGTCCCTCACTTGTCCTAAAACGGATATTTAGGGTGGCCCTTAAAACTCAGATTTTTTGACTTCTTATGAATTTAACGCATTATTTATGTTAATAGCTACAAAATCAATGTTTTTATGTGTTGAATAGTTAGTTGGGGTAGTAATCTTCCATTTTTGGTTTTTTTGAAATAATACACTGAAAAAAACAATGTGGCAACAACAAAACTTGGAAGTAAGAAAATACTACTTCTAATATTTAGCGCGGCACAAATTGGGCTGAATATTATGGCTTCCCATTCAACACAGTTGTTAATGATATCAAAATCTAAAATTCTGCGGTGGTGCGTGGCGATCGCATTTTTCGTTTACAAGAAAATTAGGAAAATGTAAAAAAAGGCCAAAAAAATGAAAAAAATTGTTTGACCTTCATTCACTTATAACTTTTGAAGTAGGAGTGTTATCTTCAAGCACCACCGCAGAATTTTAGATATTTTAGTCATCAACAACTATGTTGACGTTCAAGGCATAATATTCAGCCGAATTTGTGCCGTATTACAAACAGTACAGCCTATTTTCGACAAATTTTATTAATTGATAAAAAAAAACCTTGTCTTCCTCAAATTATTTCATTGTAAATAGTCCGTTACAAGTTTCTTATGTTATTGTTTTTCTCAGGGCTGCCAGGTACTTTTTTGCCTTGTCCCCAAAAAATTAAAAAAAATCCCCAAAAATCCCCAAACTAAAAATCAAAACCTTAAAAAGCTAATATTATCTTTTGTTTTTTTCTGAACAAATTTTTAATCTTGTTAATTAAAAATTTTAATTTTTTTTAAAAATAGTAAGAAACATTTTAATAGGAAATCCCCAAAAATCCCCAAATAAAAATTTTAATTTGCTTTTAACACAGACAAGCTTAATTTCCTTACTGCAAATTTGAAAAAAGATGTTAACATTTTCCAAACGGTTTTAGCGGCTGCGAAAGATTCAATGTTAAAAAGACATATCGATAGACCTGTAGATGATGTATACTCATTCCACAGTAATATCAATGTGGAGAGAGTGCTTGCGATGGCGAAGAGGAATGAGGATATGGCACCTCATAAAGAAATATACACCAGATGTCAGCAAGTAAAGACCCGGCAAAACAAATGCATTCACTTCCCTTTAGATATTTTGCAGTTCTATCCAACGATGCAAGATATGGAAAATGGTGTGAAAATAATGAAAAAGGGTTTTCAGGAAAATAAAAAATGGAATGCTGAGGAACGAATTAAGAGATTGGAAGAGATGGAGAGCAAACAACAAGTAAAAAAAACGACGTACGACGTGAATGAGCCTATGGAATTATTTAATTTATTAAATGAACTATCTTTTGTCGATGTACAGAGTAATCGCATAAAAATTCTTAAAAAGCAAATAAGCATGTTGAGAGGTTTAAATAATAAATATCACGGTAAAAATGTTTGGCAACAACAAATTTGGATTTAGAGTCCCAACTCAAAGAAAAGGTTAAGAATTTTTGCACTCATATGTAGATCTCTAAAAATTTAAATAATAAAATAACTTGATGTTTTTAAAAGTATAAATAATAAAGATTTCTGTTAAATACAATTCTAGTAAAATAACTAAAAATTTTTTCGCAAAACTAAAAATGTAAACTTTAATGATCAATTTAATAAAAGTTACATACATATTTTAATATAAATTTGATACTATTTCATTATCTTATAGATATTTTCTTTCTCATTCGGTTATTTTTCATCCGATTTTCAAGTTTTTTTTTTTTTTGTTGGAAAGGTATTCAAATTACCTTTCTAATTGTTGAATATTGTTAGCACAAACTATTGCCGCTAGATGGCATAAAATTGATTTTTTTTAAATGCCTCAAAACACCCTGTATTTGCAAATATTTTGAGTTCATATGTTCTGCAAAAGTACTCGCCATATGATTTTGTACAAAGTTGCCGAACATTATTTGGTCGAATTCTGGAAATTTAACGGTCAAAATTTTGATTTTCTTCAAGAACCTAAAAATAACGGTAATTTTGTAAATAACGGAATTATAAAAAAGTCGCGGAACAAAAGTTGCTTCTGATACCCTAAAGAACCATTTTCAACAATAAAAAAGTTCTTTTTCGCAAAAAGTCGATTTTGGCATATTGCTAACTATAATAGAGGTTAAACGTATATGTATGTTTAATAAACGTTACACCTGTTCTACTTGTATTAATTCAATTCTCTTCCGTCTTAAGCTAATCTTCCATATGGCTACAAGTATACTTTATGGGGTCTATGGTAAGAATTGTAGAAAATTTAAACGATATGACAATTTTAAATTATATTCACATTGGCGATAAAGTCCATTTTTTCTGTTTATTTTGCCGCTATTTAGTTAACTTAATATAAGATATTAACGTTATAGTCCATTTAGCGATATAAGCACATTTGCCATCAACAGTAAGGAAAAAGTAAAGCAAATTAATGGCGTTATAGTCACATTAGTAATACTTACTAAGTTCTTTTTATTAGTTTTCGAAACCACAATCCATCTTAAGAAAGAAAGAATTAAATCGTTTCATTTTTGTCATCAACTCTCTACTCGTTAAAAATTAGCTTTTGCCTTTGGTATCAGTTATGAAATATCTTGTTATTATTTTAACTATTTTTTATACATTAATATAACTCTTTTGCAAAACCATTACCCTGATGTTGGTGTAATTTATATGAATTTTTTATTTCCTATGTTCACATAACTTGATTATATTCGAACTCGGTTATATGCCCTATAGTGGCATATATGTGAATTAGCCTTATATAACATTACATTAGCGATATAGTCCACGTTTTGTCTGCAACTAAAGGATGTGAATAAAAATACGGTCCTCCAACGAAATCATGCATAAAGCCATTTTAGGAAAATAATATGACAAGATTAAAAAATGGTCTAAACCAGTGCTATTTAACCTTTTTGGCTCGTGTACCACTAAATTCACGACAAACTTTTCGCGTACCACCAAAAAAAAAAAAATATAATGTTAACAATTTTAAAATTTTTAATCCATTTTATTTATTAATAATAAAAAAAAATAATATTAAAAAAAATAATAAAAATAACAAAACACATAACAAGAACATGAACATTAAAAATATATTTTAATAAGGAAATCTTTCATTTAATTTTTATACAACTTATAATAATTTAGTAAAAAAAGAAATTTTTAAAAAATTTAAGAAATTAAACATTAAGAAAGAATTATTCAAAGTTAATAAAAAACGAAACAAAATTAAAAATAATGCATTTATAAAAAACTTAACAGAACGAGTAAATTAATATATCCTAATTAAGAGATCTTTCATTTGATTTTAATCCAACTATTAAATATAATTTAATAAAAAATTAAAAAAATAAACTTTACAATAGAACTAGTCAAAGTTAAAAAAAAAACGAAACAAAAATGTATTTGCAATTAATTTTATAAAAATCCGAATCAATGAGATCGTTGGCACTGCAGTTTTGATATTAGAGATTTTATGTCTGGTTCCATTTTTGTTAACTTTAATCTCATATTTGGCTCCAAGTTCATCGTTGTTCGGTATTTATTTTTGATTATCACCATTGAGGAAAATCCTTGTTCACATAAATATGTGGAGGTGGATGGCAACAAATACTTAACTGCTTCACGATATAACGATTCATATTCAGTTTTCTGTTTCATCGAAAATGAAAAAAGATTCGTGTTTTGGAAAGCTATTTTTTGTGTTGGTTACAGGATATATCAATTAATGATTCCTTATCTTTAAAACACAATTTTGAACGTTGTTGCTCCAAAAATGGATTTTGTATCCATAAATGGTCTTCATGGCTTTCAGGAAAATAATTATTGAATGTGATTATTAACATTTTACAATGACTAATAATGCAAGTTTTTAGCTCAATTGTGGCTTCAAATTTGTTTTCAAATAGAAATTGTTCCAATTTTGAAAATGATTCATAACTGTTGTTTTCAACAGCATTTACGATTAAATCTAACTTTTTAATCATTGCTTTTATTTTTCCATGTACCTCAAAAGGTGTCTTTGATGAGCCTTGTAGACTTAAATTTAATTCATTTAAACGCGAGAAAATATCTGATAAATAAGCTAACTTTGCTATCCAAATTTCATCTAAAAATTTATTGTAAAAATCATTATTCATTTGTTGCAAAAATATTTGAACTTCTGTGCGTAGCTCCAAAAGCCGAGTAAGCATTCTTCCTCTTGATAGCCATCTTACCTCAGTATTCATAAGAAGATTTGTATACTCACATTCCATTTCGATACACAACTCTTTAAACAAGCGACAATTAAGTGATCTTGATTTTATTAAATTAATTATCTTAACTGCATCATCAAGTCCTTCTTTTAGGTCACTTGGTATTTTTTTCGAAACCAAAGCTTCCCGATGTATAACACAATGGGTAAATGCACAGTCTGGAGCAACAGATTTTACTTTTGTGGTTACCCCATTATATTTTCCCGTCATTGCTCGGGCACCATCCGTGCATAACCCAACGCATCGCTTCCAGTCCAAATTGTTTTCTTGAACAAATTGATTTAGCATTTTGAAAATTTCATTAGCTGTGCAATAATTTCTCATTTGTTTATTGGTATGGTTATCATTCGCTTACGTTTGTTATTTTTTATTAAATGTAGATGACAGTGCTACTTAAATTTAAAAATTCAAAATTTCACAAAAAAGGTATACTTTTAGGATGATTTTTCTTTTTGTTTCCAATTGCAAAATAGAAATCGTTAAAATTTTAAAAGATTTCGCGTACCACCTGGAAATTTTTCGCGTACCACCAAGTGTACCATAGGTTGAATGGCACTGGTCTAAACCACTTTATGATTTCACTTTGTCGCTATACAAATGCAACTTTAGACTAGAATCAGCTACAGTTAATTATATATGTATAAAACTACAGCTTCCTTATTTTGTAAGACTCAATAAAAAATTGTTTTTTACAGGATTAGTTTAATTTCTGGAGTTCGTTAAATTACACAAAATTACAATGATGGAAAAATGTGGCAACATTCTAAGTTTCCTTTCCGATTTCATGTTTTATTAGCCATAAGATGACATGGATATATTGAGTTTGTGGTTGAAAAAACAAACATCCTTTCACACACACACACACACACACATACGCATACTTCAAATTATCGCAAACATGCAAACACATACGAAATTGCCCAACAAACACGAAGTCAAACCTTTGATATGAAATGACTTTATCATTTGACATCAAACGCAATTCTCAAACGTTTTTCAATTGTTTGATTTAACATTTAAATTCAAATTGATAATGATTTGAAAATAAACATTTGATATCAAATGTTTTTTCAATTTGATGTCAAATGTTTGTCAAAGTTAAAATCAAATCAAAAATAAACTTGGCAGTACTAAAGCGAAAAATAAATGTAAGCATTAAAAATGGCGATTAAAGTTAAATTATTTTTCCTTGTGGTTACATGTGTTTTACTATTAAAAATAAATTTTAATATAAAGTGAACAGTATATTTCTAGTGAAAAATAAAAATTATTTGTGAGAAATTACAATGTTTAAAAATACGAAAAAAAAGAAATATAATAAAACAGGAAAGTGAAGAAAGATTGTTGAACGGTGCTACAATCCTCAAAATAAAAGGGTGCCAAGTATTTTGTCTTTCCAAGAATTAGAAGACGGAAAGAACACTATTTCATCTTTTTGCTATGGTACCGAATGTTTATTTCAAAGTTTATTTAAATAAATAATAAATTTAAATTAAAAAAATTAAATTGTTTTATTTATATTCCACATTGTATTATAATCCACATTTGAAAAACATTTGAGAATTACGTTTGAAAGCAAGTTGAAAATAAAGGCATTTTTCAATTTGAAAATAATTTCCCCTTTTTGTTGAGAACGCTATGATTTACAAATGATTTTCAAATCATTATCAAACGTTTGTCGTTTGAGAAAACGTTTGATTTCAAATCACTTTCAATTTGAAATCAAACCTCCGTGTTTGTTGGGTGTCTGCTATTAGAGGGCTGGCAGAGCCGGCTTTATGATAAAACATTTTACATAAGAATGAATATGAATTCAAATTGTTTCAAATGTTCTTAGGGCATAAGGCGAAACTTTGAATTGTAATTAAGACCCTTAAACAAAAGGTTATTGCCGAACTACATACTTTGAATGGTTTTTGGTTCGCAATACAGTCATAAGCAGGGAAACCAAAAATATGCAATTGCATGTTTTCTCTTGTGCGACCAATGAAGGCAGAAAGATTAAATTTATCCTTTTTAGAGCTTCTTATGAATTTTGGCATCGATTTGTTAGTGCATATTTTTGCACATTTTACCTTTTTGCAGCATTTTTCAAAAATTTCCTTTAACCCATTTTCTGCCACCGGTCAATTTTTTGACCAGTACCTTTTTTAACGTATATCTTTAAAGTTGACATAACTTTTTTGATCTGTTTTCACAAAAATAAAATCGGAAATGATTTCCAATATATTTGTAATAAATTGATCTTCTATAGACTTTATAAAATATTTTGGTAAGAGGATTTATAAAAGCCAATTTTTAATACTTCTTTCAAATTAAAAAAATATATTAAAAAATAGAAAATAAAGGTTTTTGTGTTTCATTATTTTAAAGCTTAAATAGTATGTTATAAGAATAAACAAAAATCCATTTGTAGTTGGCCAGTTTTCTGACTTATAAATGCCCATCGTCTTTGGCGGTTGAAAAATCGACCACTGGCCGAAAGCACTACAATATCATTGACACATATCTGATATCGGTTCAGAACATCTAAAAGGTATTTACATTGATTAGATAACAGTCGCTAAGAAATAGTTCCTATGTTGAGTGACACTCGTGCAAAATGTTCGTTGATAGAACACAAATAAGTTTTGGACTTAAAAAATTTTGCATATGCTCCGGAAGTGGAGATTTATTCTACAGTATTTTATATGGTGCTTAAACTATTTTGGTCGATTGTCATATACTACATAGTTTTGTTTGACAATTTTTTCTATCATCTCATCTCTCTACTGAACGAGCGCGGCTATGAAAGCTGTAGCCAATGTAATTATCGACAACGAGAATGGCTCTCTTTCACAAATTGATTTTCGACCTGAAGTCACAATACCGTGGATGTACGTTGAGGATTTTAACATGCTCCTAAATCCCCAAGAGTTTGTGAATCTAAAGGATATGCCACTTTGTCGTGTTACTTTCTCTGGTCAAATCGGGTAGTCGGCATAGTTCTAAATTTACATATATCATCAGATCGCGGCTGACCAGAGGCCTTTCTGGTGCCACGGCAGTCAGTAACACCCAGAGTCACGACTCCGGTCTGACAATTGGTTAATACCAAAATTCACAGTAAGGGAGATCTTAAAAAGTCAGTTAGGACCATCATGAGGTGGGTCGAACATAAATTAAGACTCAAGCAATATTTTTTTTACTGTTTTCGGCCATTGGTCGATTTTTCGCCCAGTCCATATAAAGACAACAACAAATCGGCAGATAAAATTTTGTGAAAAATATTCTTAATTGAAGTCTCAAAAGCACCTCCTTGCAAGGGATTTAAAAAATTCCTGCTTGTTATGATAGCCGCCAAAAATGAGTTAAGAAAGGTAAAACTTTTTTCTAATATGCGCAGCAGGGGCATAACCAAATTTTGGACCTAGCACTACGCGATAGCAAATATTGTATTATTTACGAAAACAATTTGTTTGGGCCGTTTGAAAATAAAAACCTCGCCCACAAAAGCTATTTTCTTAAATCCTTAAAGAAAAAAATTTAATAAAAAAATTTTATATATTGATTTTGTTATTCGTGCTTAATTCCCAATTTTTATTATTTGATAAAAAACTCTGAAATTTATTGTTGTAGTGGGGAATGTAAGGAGAGATAAACTCACTGTTTATTGTTGATGATTTTGTTTAAACTTTAATATTGTTACAAGTAGAACTGTTGCTGTAATTTTTATACGCTTAACAGTTTTATTTGGTTTAATATCTTTAGTTTTTCTAAAATCTTTATGGATAAAGTTTCCTGATGATCTGGCCTAAGCAACCATGCGCATAGAAATAGCTGAACCCAAGGCGAATTGACTGGAAGGTGGGGTCAAGTCAACATATGGTGTTTTTTTCTGTGGTCGACTTGTCAAAGTTTGTATACAAATTAGTTTTGTATGTAAACAAACCTATTTTTTTTACTAGCAATATTTTTGACAACCCGACCACAGAAGCAGTGTTGTTGTAGAGTTGACCTCACCTTCTACTCAATTCACCTTGGCTGAACCCATCAACAATAAATTTCAGTGTTTTTATCAAATAATAAAAATTGGGAATTAGGCACGAATAACAAAATCATTTAAATTAAAAATATATTTTTCTTAAACGAAATAAGTTCTACCTTTCTTAAAGAAAATTTTATTACGGAATTTCGGTTTTTAGTAATTTTAATAAACTAAACCGTTTTTGAGTTACGCGAATATATGTTGTGCAACCTCCTCCATTTTCAAAATAACGGTAAATCTCGAAAATAAGAGCTAACCTAAAAAACGGTTAGCACAATTGGCTTCAGCGTACCCGAATTAGGTTAAAACGATTGTCTAGAAAAAATTTCGAGCACAGTGTTACCATTAAAAAACGTTAAGGTCTATTGAAATATAATAGTTTTTGCCATCAAGTGGGGGTCAACCATATAAGTCTAGGGCTCTCTAAGATATGGAAACCATTTCAGATATGTAAAGGTGAAGATTAAGCTCTCTTGCTCTATAACACCCATTGGCCATAGTTTTTTTATGTCTGAATAGGCCATGTGGCCTTCTGCGATCGCAACAATTTTGCCTCAATATGATTGTTTTTAAATTGCTGGAGATCAGCTACTAAATTTGGTAGCTTAACTCAGGGGCACACGAGGATCCCGGGAAAATTAAAAATAAATCCTTCTTTCCCGGGGTATGATAAAATCCGGGAAAAGAAAAACTCTACTCTTAATAAACTTTAGATCTAATCTTCTATATATAAATCGGCTAAGGCAAAACAGTTAAGAACACTTTTCTCCCCTGTTTGCCCAGCGACTGGAATAAAAAAAACACCATTTGAAAGGTATTTGCTGGCAGAAGTGCACAATATATATTTTATTAAAATTTGTTCAATATGTTCAGAGTTATAAGCGTTCAAATTTGATACTAACACATATGCATAACATATAAATAAAAATTTTGAGTTTTCCAATTATCAAATAATGAAAAAAATAGGGTGGTCGATTATTCGACATTTGCAAGAAACCGGGCTTCGAATATTTCGACAATACAAAACTTATATATAAATCGGCTCAGGCAAACCAATTACGGTCGATAACTTTCTTTGTTCATCATATTAAAAAAAAATATGGCCGAATTTCGACCATTAGGAAAACACTTGTTTTTATAATTTTTGTTAAATGGAGAAATATTTGTCATCAAATTCTTTTATTACAGAAATCTTATTAAAACCCGACTTTTTTAATATTTGCATTTTCGATTTCCAGTGCACCCCTCAATATCTATTTTACGGTAAAATTCTTATTATTCCCTTCAGAGAAGGTAAGAAGTTGATTAAACTATGTCATAACTATATACTCTGCTAATGTTTGTTATTAAAATTTAGCCAAATCGGTTATTAAATGACTAGAATATAAGCTAAAAATCACGGCTGCCTCTTATTTTACTCCTAAATCTCTTGTTGTTGTTTATTTTATATAGCTTGTTTATCAATACACAACCTATCTTAAAAAATGGGCGGGATTTGAGATCAAGGCGTGGCACATCCCGTACAAAGACATTACAGATTTCTGTATATCTAGAGAACGACAGAAGCCACATTTTGCAAATTACGTACAAGCATCTGGGTTATCAATACACAACATCTGACAAAATGTGGGCGTGATTGGAGAAGTGGACGTGGCACTTCTCCTTTTAAGACATTATACATTTTTGAATAACTTGAGAACGCCAAGAGCTAAAGTTTTCAAATAAGGAACAAGCTTTTTGGTTATTAATATGCAACATCCAACAAAATGTGGGCCTGATAATAGAAGAGGCCGTGGCACAAAATATATTCATTTATATCTGAAGAACAGTATTTTTATAACTTTCTATTCTTATCGCACCATGGTAAAGGGTATATAATATTCGGCAGAACCAAATATGAAACTCTTACTTCTTTTCTTATGTTGTAAAACACTTCACGTCACTTAAAAAATATTTTAATTTTGAGTTTTTTTTACAATTCAAAAAATTTTATATAAAAAATTTCTAGGGAAATCCCGAATTTTTTACATCTCGAATTTCAGAATTCTATGTCTCGAAATTCCTCATTAAGAAACTTAAGTAAGCGAAGCCGAATCCCAACCAGGCTTTCTATCGCGAGATTTTGAAAACCAAAACTATACAACTATTTTAGGTACTAAAGTTCATAATTTTGAATTTCGAGATTTTTAGATTCAAGTTTTTGAAATTCGGGATTTTGTAATTCGGGATTTTGCAATTCTGGTTTTTTTAATTCGGGATTTTGTAATTTGGGATTTTGTAATTCTGGATTTTGGAATTTGAGATTTTAAGTTTCGGGAATATGACCCCCCAACCGAAATTTCTAATGCAACTTTCTTGTGATTTTTAATTTTAACTGTTTTGGGGTAAATTTTCATTCAAAAATTTAAGAATTACCCTAAATTAAGGAGCATATTTCATTTTATTTTTAGGCACATTTTTAATTTTTTGAAGTGACATTTCAATAAAAAAAAATGGAAAAGTAACGCATAATGAAGAAAAGCTATAAATTTAGAGTAAATTTTGGGGCCACATTTCGCATAGCCATGTATGTTTTTTCCTTTGGAAATTATTTTGAAATCTTAATTATTTACAAACTCTGACTACGAGCAAAAATCTTACCATGTAAACATGGAAAAAATGATAAAACTTTATTATAAAACAACAATTTAAGAAAAACAAAAACTGTGAATAGTTTTTTAAAAATTATCGATGGTGATACGATAGTGAAAACCCATCGAAAGTGCTATCGATTGTTCAAGCCCACTACTAAAATGCTTATCAGACTCACTTTTTTATGTTTAACTGCAAATTAAAAGTTTTGTTTTAAAATTTTTAGCCCAAAAATTATAAAAATTAAATTGAAAAATTGTTCACGTATATTCAAATTAAAACTGATTTACGGCCAATTTCACCAAGTTCAGTTAAAACTAACTGTTACCTTAACTTCCAGTTTACAGTATATTTTTGACAGTTATAACTAGTAACTAGTTAATTATAACTGAACTTGGTGATATTTTAAGTTTATAACTTCTTTAAAATTATTCTTGTATTTAGTTTCTATTTCTTTCTTTTTGTTTCGTCAAAAGATTGCATGCATGTTGCATCTGAATCCGGTGATTATGCCTTCAAGAAACAACCAGCTCGATCAAAAATTTTTGCCAACAGTAACAACAACGATGACAGCGAAACGGCAGCAGATCTACTGCAATTAGAAGAATCCTTACAAATTTGTGGTCTCTATATTGTGGGCGAACCCGATACCATTGTGGAAATAACGATGAAACACTATGATGTTAATTGTGAAAGTGGTGGCCTAATGGCGGTAGGTGAAAGAATAAAAACTTATTTAATATTTTTTTTATAAAAGAAAAATCAACAAAAACATTTTAGTTTGTAGATGGTTGGGAATTGAATGGTGAATACTTTCCCAGCATAAAGGATCATCATCGTTTATTGAATGAAAGAGTTCAGGAGTTTTGTAATAATTACAAACAATGGTAATTGATTTATTGAAGCGAGATTAATATAATATGAAATTTATTATTATTTTGTTTATGGGTTCCTTGTTTTTTTTTCCTTTTAGGCCACGATTAACAAACAAAAAATTCTTCCGGTCTAGTCAGAATGCGGCACTTTTGCAATACCGCATACCTGTTAAAGGAAGTTTTATAGCCAACGTCCGTTTTCATAAAATCACGCAACGTAAGTTGAATGAAATAAAAAAATTTTTGTTGTACTAAAAACCAGAGGTATATTAAACTGTTCATTTAGTTTGCCATATGGCGAGATCTGTTTAAGAGTGACATAGAAAATTAAGCGAATATTGTTTAAAAATTTTGTATCCTGCAAAGTGTTATGTGCAATGAATGTACTTATTTATTCTTGCCAGTGTATTACCCGGACCACTAGGGATTTTACGTTAGTGTTTTGAAAATAAGGGCCTTTTTGCTTTCCAAAATCATATCCCAGTAAAAAAAATTTGGGGTTTTTGAAGCACTTAAGAGAAAAAGCGCATAATCGAGCGCTTCGATAAGAGAGCTTTTATACAGCAGTAAATGATAAAGAATAATATATAGAAAAAAGCTGCATTTTAGTGCTGACAACGACGAGGTTTTAAAGCGCAAAAAAATAAAACTATATAATGGTTTACGAAAATTATTGAAACAATGCATTTAAGGAATTAAAAGCAAAACATCAATGAATATGTAAATATAGTTAGCCCTTTAAAAACCCCCTTTAGGAGTGCTTTGTTTGCATGTTAAAAAAAGCGCTTAGTCCTCCAAACCGGGAACACTCCATACAAAAATCAGGCATCCCATCAGCAGGTTTGAAGCGATTTGAGGTATGAATTCATACACAAAACCTACTCGTTTTAGAGCACATTTTTTACTCGGATATTTCTTTGCACGTTTTCAATGTCGGTTATTATTTTTTAGTATTGAATGAAAAACAAATTTTAACAGGCCTGTTCTGCAAATCACTTTTACTCAAATCACATGTGCCTACTAAAATAACACGTGTGATATTTTAGTGTCCAGCTTTTGTGTGCTTTGGTGTGATCTTCAATTGCCTAAAGCACACCGAGTAACATAAAAACGATATGACCTTCAGAACACCACAAAATCACACGTGTGATTTTCAAAAACACGTGATTTGAAACACGCGATTTTCAGAACTGGCCCGTAAGGCAATAACTTTTTCTAGATCCAAAAAAAAATTAATATATAAATAAGGCTTTAAAATAAGCAAATTGCTCCTTCAGAAAATCGACTATTAACTATTATTTCTTTCCGAAAACATTTTTTATTTTTCGGAATATTAAGGCAATTTCATTTTAAAATTTTCTTCTAAATTCGAGGTTGTTTGTCATTATTTTTAATAATTGTTTTATGTAATTCATAAATTTTTAATATTCATAAATAGCCCCTTGATGGGTCCTTGACTAATTCGAAGTCGATTTGGCAATGTCCGTCCGCAGAATTTTTGATAACTTTCGAACGACTGAAAAGAAAAGAACAATTTTGGTGTCAAACTGTTTCTTTTTTTCCGAGCAGCTTGGGATTGGAATCCATTGAAATTTGGTTGAATAGCAGCTATGATCAAATACGGACCGATTCCAAAAATATTTGTGGGATAATTTAGATTGCCCTAAAATACGTTTGTACCGAATTTAATCTAAATTGGGTAAGTGCTGCAGTGTCTCTTCTCCTTAAAAGAGTGTGGCCGCTATGATTTAAAATATTTCGAGCTAATGGGTTCGGAGCCTTTCTAAGTATTTTACTGCATATTTCGTAATCATAGTTTGAACTAATGGAATATTGAGATCCTTGTGAATATTTGAGTTTTTAACATACCAAGGGGTAGCTGTGATTATTTGAAGAAGTTTATTTTGGAGCTTTTAAACTTCTTCGATATTAGAAGCTGAGGCAGTGTCCCATCACTGATTACCATAGCACCAGGCAGATTAACTTTAAGATTGAGTTGAAAAGTAGAAGTTTGCAATCGAGACTTAGGACATAGTTTCTTCCATAAGCCAATGAATTTGGATGGCTTTTAGTTTCATTTGAGTTAAATTTGCATCTATATGGCTTTTCCACGTTAAACGGCGATCTAGATGTATACCGAGGAATTTTACATGCGAATTTTGAGGTTATATTTGATTATAAATATTAATAGGCGGGCATGAGTCCCGGCGCAAAATGAATGTTATATGTACGCATTTTTGCTGATTGACTTTTATCCTCCATTGTCTTAGCCATATTTCTAGTTGGAATATATGATCAACGCAAATGTTCGTTGCTTGGAGATAATTTTCACGATGATCACACATTAGGTACTGTTTGACTCGGGTTTTTATCGAAATGGCAGAACCTCCGCAAGCTTAAATTTTTTTTTAAGGATCTGGTCACACTGCTTATAAATGTTATTATCCCCATAAAATTTAGCACAAATAACTGTTCTAAAAATTTAAATCGTTGTAAAGGGACTCCAGGCCTGTTAGGAGTCGTAGATCTCATATAGAATAATTTGCACAAGGACCAAATTTAACTATAGCTACCGACTAAGTGTATTACTTTCAAATATGTTTTTTAATTAATAATAAACTGTTTAAAAACCCCTGTCTCTTCTAGTGGTATGTATGTCATGTAAGTGTAAGCAACACGGAAAGACGTTTATTTTCTAAAATAATCAATTTAATTTCTGAAAACAAGAAAATCATTTTGCTCTACCCAAGCCAAACATATATTTAGAATAAGTATTTAGTAATTAATTCTTTCCGTGAAAGTTAATTTGAAATTTTTCAAGTTTTTTTATTCGCTGTAAGTGATAATATAAGTTTTAGAATTGCAGGTTATAAAAAACGGATTTTTATTATTTTCTTTTTTGCTAAAACAACTTGTTTAACCTTTGTATTTTTTCTTACAGCTTGTAATATTTTGGTTCAAGATATTGATGCTCTATACCAGCTGGCAAACTATGGTCATAATCGTAATTGTTCTATATCTGCTTTGTTTCCGGCCGTTGTTTCTGTAGCAAATTTAAAGATTGGTGGTAAGGCGGTACGTCAGGATAAACCGAATTATGATGTAAGTTATGGTATAACTAACTTCTAAGCGATGTTTTTAAAAAAGTATAACGGTTAATTAAAATAATATATTGAATTTACATAATTTCAAATCAAATATTGGCCTTAAATTAACGATAACTTTAAGTAAATCCAATATGGATATGATTTCAGGCACACCCGAAAATAATACTATCTAAACATATTTCTACCCCCTAAAGGCGCCCTTACACGGCATGTTTTTGTCATCTGACATGTCAAATTTCCCACTGCAAAATACATACATGTCGTGTGTTACCTTTTTAACTTTGCTTCTGTAAAAGTCAGATGCAAAGACATCTGACAAAATTTCAATTAGAGCGTGCTCTATTTTCATCTGACAAACCATCTGACTTCAGAAATCTATGCCGGGAAGAAACCTTCAGCGGCTTCCACTATTGACGATTTCATTAGCCGGCTGAGGTTGATATTTTACAATACCGATAAATGTATGTTCTTTTAACCTTTTAATAGAAATAACGTACATACATATATAAAAAACGTTTCATTATTATACCCAAAATTGGCATCTTCGAATTTAAAGAAAAAAATTTCAAGATGGCTGAACTCTTTTACGGCGCAAATAAAAATGTGTGTGGCGGCAGCACGTTATTTTCAAACCGAGAACTACTTTGGTTTCTGCAATTACTATGAAAAAAAAACAGAGACGATGTCAGAAGCAAATTACAAGTACGTTTGTGACCAAATATTATAAACCTTACCCCGGGTCTCCACGTAGCAATATTTATTGCGGCAAACGTCAAATTTGATTGCTCCATAAAATTTGCGACGTATAGACCGCATATTGCCATGAGTGGCAATCCATTGCGCAATTATTGCTCTTCTTATTGCTTGAGCAATTATTGCTTAGCAATCTGCTGTAAAATCAGCTGTTATTTATCTGACATTTAATTTCTCTGTACGTGTTTTTATGGCAAAGCAATTTCACGTGTTCTCCAGCAATATAGTCAGCAATTATTGCGCCATGGTTCTGCCGACGTTATTGCTTGTGCTTAGCAAAAAAAATTGCTACGTGGAGACCTAGCGTTATGTAAACCAGCAATTTTGACAGACATGCAAAATTACATGTGACTTTAAAATTTGACATGTCAGATGACAAAAACATGTCGTGTACATTTAGCTTAAGTTAATCAGAATTAAAATAAGTTTATAAAAGGTTTATTAAAAAAGTTTTAATAAAAACAAACGTTTAACAGACCTTTTATAAACCTGTTTGATATTTTTTAACTAGGCCGCTAGAGTTTACTTAAAATTTTGTATGGGAGCGCCCTTAAGGAAGAACTATAGATAAAATAGGGTACATTTGACCCATCAAGGGGCATCCTATGAGCTGTTTTTACAATTTCTTAAAGTTTTAAACTTTGCGTGGGATTCCCCTAAAAAAGCGATAGGTTTGTTTGAAAAAATATTGGGGACAAAAAGACAAATAGGGATCGGTCTCACATTTCCCTCTTGGTTTGACTTTGCGGCAGCTATGGAACATTTTGTTAATTTAGATCACCTTTTGCTTCAACTTTGACCTCTATGCCATTTTGGGCCATTTGCCTCCACCTCAGCTGCCTCATTTGTTGCCTGACGCTTTTTTCTGCAAACCTCACAAAAAAAGAGGGTTTGGCATTTCGAAATCGAAAAGCCGGTCACTTTTTAATTGGTAATAACCAGGGTAAGTTTAAATATGCACAAAAATGTTTAAAGAATGCATGCAAATATACCAAAAAATATATACAAGCGAAAAAAACAAACTTATAATTTTTAATTGGTTTTATTTGAACAAATGTTGGTTAAAACATATAATTACCCAGTCGGAGATTAAACTAGTACATAACTAGTACAAAACTTGTACAAACATATTCAAAAAGGAGCTAATTGCAGACTCTGGTTTCTTTCCTGCAGACAAGCATAAAGCTTCGCGGGATAAGCTAGGAAATTATAAAAAAAAAAAAAAAAATAGAGTTTAAATTGCTGGTAAATGCCACACAATATGAAAACAAAACAGTACTAGTTCACAACTTTAAACCTTTCAATATCATCTTAATGCTCAAATTAGCATTGAGTGTGCTTGGAAAATCACTAGTACTATTGGTTCTTGATGTACTAGTTCGAAAATAAATACTTAATATCGGTCCTTAGTGTTCGGTTCGGTAGATTTGTGGATAACACAAACGCTAATAGAGTTTGTGTAGAAAATCATTTAAAAAACAGCGTTTCCCTGTTGTTCATCTTTCGAACACAAAAATAATTTTGTTTTTATCAAACTCAACAAAAGATGAGAACATTTGATTCCGTTCGGTTTTTTTTTTTAAATCCACAAACTTCATTGTGTTCGATTCGGATCATTAATGTTCTCGTCGCTTTTGGTTGGTAAAAAAACCAAAAATTTTTTTCAAAAACAAAATACACATACGAAAAAAAAACATAAAGCCAGCAAAATAATTTAACACAAACAAAACATATACACAATGCACACGATGTTCGTGCTGCGGTTGTTGTTAAAATTTATTGTTTATTCATTTCTTTATCAATGTAAAAAAAGAAACATTTCCAACGGTATTTAGGGTTTTGTTCGTATACACAAAAAAATAAATATCGTTCTTGGGTGTGTGAGGCGAACTCTACATAATGTACGGTCTATTTTCGAACACTGTCTAGTACACTTGGACCACATGGGGTGCTTAAGAACCAGTTTGGTACTGGTTAGCTTTATGCATTTTTAAATTTTTTTATAATAAAAATGGCATGAATATATCGAGCCCTTACCGCGAAAATAACGTAAGCACCAAAAATCAAATTTTACAGGAGAGAGTTTTTTTGTTTTATTCCACATACATTTTGTATGAAATTTGTCCCTAACGATAAAATTGTGTTTGCTATAAAATCGTAACGGTACCTTATGTGACCATGACATTTTAGGAGATGATGCAAGTGTTGCCAATAAGCCATTTATTAAAAAAAACGAAAATTGAAAATGTGTGGGTTACGTTATTTTCGCGGTTAGGGCTCGATATGATTTGAAATCAAATTTAATGGCGATTTCTTTTCTGAGAAAATATTGTTCACTATATATAAGCACTCGAAGTTTGTGTAAAATTATTTGTTTACTTTTTTAAGCTTAAGAAAACAAATTTTTTTTTTTATCTGTCTATTTCTTTAGTGTGGCCTATTTAGTGATCGTTTGGAAATCGGTGGTTCTTCAGGTTTGGATTCAACGGCTATGGAAAAATCTAATGATATTTGCGGTTTTTCTAATGAACCTGGTAAGTTTTAACACATTCTAAACATTTAAGATAAAGGCTCTCACTAAAAAAAATTTCTTGTAAAATAGGTCCCGAACAAGCTATATTTTGTGGTGTTACTTCCGTACGTTTAATCTCAACAGGACGTTTTCAAAATCAGGTCACTCTTATGATACGCAAAGCCGAGGAGCATGATTTGGATATTGCAACATTAATTTGTGCACTTTAAATAAAAAAAACTCAAGACAACAACTGTAGAACTCAAAAATAAAAAATAGTTTAAAGAAATTATTTCATAAAAAAAATACACTAGCACTTAAAAATAAAGCAACAATAAAAACACATAAAAGTTTAATTATATTAAAAATACAGTGCATACCACAGGTTTTTAAAGTTAATAGCTAAACCATAACTGCAACGGAATTTAGTCATTGAATCATCATACTCGTTCGTATATGTCAATTTTATTTCCTAAAAATTTTTTAAGCGTTTCGTGACTTAAAGAGAGCACTGTTTTTATTACCGCAGTTTGGAACATTTTTGTTTTTTTATTTTTTATTAAAGTTTTACTTTTATTTCTTTTAAATACAAAATTTAAGTAATTTATATTAAAAAAAAAACATAAATGTATATAAATGATTTTTTTTCTTTTTTGTAGTGTGAATTGAATTGAACGAAAAAAAAAATAATAAAAAAGTTTTGAAAATCCTTATGTGAATTTTATGTACTGTTTAAGTGTTTCAACTGAAAAAATCAAAAAAGTATTCCATTAACATTAAAAACAATTAAAAAAAAACATTAAAAACTTTAGATTTGTAATTAAGAAACAAAATCTTGAAATGGACTTAATTATAAATAAAAAATTAACATTGATGTTCTAACAAATTTATGTTAAACGAGTTCTTTTTGTTTCATAAGAATTGCAAAAATTATAAAATTTATATACAGCCGGAAGTTAATTTTAAGAAATTTATAAATTCCAGGCAGATGACTTTAGCAGGCTGCTATGGGGTTAAAACCAGTGAGCAAGCTTTATTCGGGTATACTAAATCTTGTATGCCCTTCTTCAAAAATTAGAATTTTTCAAAAGTGGACTTTATATGGTTGGGCTTAATTTTTTTACTTGTTTTATTTGAAAAAGAATATTTCGACAAAAATTGCGATAGTGCATAGAAAATAGTCCTGGAAACTATTGAAGGAATAAGACTATTAAAGTATGAAAGCTTTTAATATTGTAATTTAACTTAGAGTACACATTCGAAATAATATGAAAATGTATATATACATATAACAAACAGCTTAAGGCCATTTATTATTTGAAATGATTTTTACTTCTCCTGTTAAACTTTGAAAATGTTAGATAGGACCGTTTTCGTTCAAGGTTTAATGACATGGGTTCAAGTTTTGCAAGTAGCACGACTTACTTGTACAGTAGATAATTTCCGATTAAGAGGAAAGGAGGATAATAAATTAAAAACTTAAGAGGGTCTAATATCCAGTTCTAACGGAATGTTGATTAAAATATTTAATTATTAAATTGACTTTTAAAATTTTAACTTTTAAAAAACAGTAAGAATTGGAAATTTTATAATATTACCATTAAAAAACATTCAGTGTTAACTGCGATGCACATGCTGTTTCGAAATTAAAAGTAAGAATTATATTTAAAAAAAAACTCCACTAAAATCTTCTACATTTATGCGTTTATTACAGTTTCATGAAAGTATTAAAATATTTTTTTAATTTTATTACTTATCTTACACACTGTATTTGAATAAAGATCAACACGGCTTTCGTACATGTGCAACTAAATTAATGAGCGCAAAAAACAAAGAGGTGGGGCTTCTAAACAATTGTTTGCTTGAATGAGCATCACTGATTTAATATATACTTTTTAGCAAGGACCGGAACAAGTTTTTTAATTTGGTTTTTGTTTGAATATTTATCATTAAAATTAAAAAAATATTTTAAACCGTACGAAAAAAATATATATATAAAAATTCAAATTAATATCTCTCAAAGTGCAAAATAATAAAGTTCTCAAATTAAAAAGTTTTTGAAGAAAAAAAAAAGTTTTTTTTGTACATTTAAAAATTTTAAACTGAAATTAAAATTTTTGCAAGGAAAAATAATTAAAATTTAAGCAAATACATTGAAATAAAGTTTTCTAAGAAAATGAGTCAGGCAAAACGATATAATAACGAATCCCACGTAGCTTAAAGGTTGTAGGCAATAGACACTGTCGGAGAGAGATCGTTACCAAAATTTGGAAATAAAGGCATTAAACGTATACAATTGTATTTGTTGTTGCTTCCAAGACTCATGGTATAACTATCGGTTTTGAAATTTCGAAATGTTGGAAAGCTAAATGTTTACAACACCAATAATGTCGATACCAGTGTTGCCATAACTGTTTGATGAGAATATGCCAAAACTTAAAAAAAAATTCTGTTGAAATTTGTCAAATGGTAAAATAAAGAAAATCTGCTGAAAATCTGCTAAGATTAAAACTTGATATTTTTAATATTTTAAACTTGCTAAAAATATGCTTTATTTTTTACAAAAGAAAGAAATCCTTAAAATCTGCTGAATTTTTATAAAAAGAAAATTATGCTGAAAATCAGCTAAACAATTTAATACATATTTCATAAAAAGTTTTATTTTTTAAAAACAAAATGCTAAACAAAAATTGCTTTTTTAAAAAGTAAACATATGTATGCAAAAAATTTGCTGTTGGACAAGGAACTATGCTTAAAAGAAGTATGCATATTTTTTCAAAAAAAAATTTATGCAATTACCCAACTAATGCCCGTAATTTCAATAAACAGATGTCTGGTCGTGTTCGTAACTGACAATTATCTTTACCTATCCGGTAAAACTAATTTGGTAATTTCAGCGTTAAATTTGCCTACGTGTTTTTTCTTTTAAATTTTCATTAAACATATGGCAACTTTTGTATTTTTATTAATCTTTTGAATAAGCTGTCAAAAATCGATGGTGTAAAATACACTACAGTTTAATCAGTTGATAAGACATACGTGTTAGAATTATGAAAAATTCGTTACACCTTAGATATACTATATACACAGGGCATAACCCCCATTTCCAGAACTTACCGATAGCTAAAGGTAGAATATTATCGGCCGTATAAAAAGTATTCCATTATTACAACTTAACTTTAACCCTTTCTACAAAAAAAAAATACCACATTTTAATAGGTGCATGTATAAAATGTCTTGCCGAACATGTAATACCGCAATTTTTTATTTGACGAGAACAAAACATAAAAATGGATCGCGCTGTTTTAACAGCTAACAAAAAGTTTGTTCTTCAATATATAAAAAAATATGTACATAAATCAAAAAGTGTGTTCTTCAAAATATAAAAAAAAATATACATAAACCCAAATTTGTTAATAGATCGATATTAAATAAATAAATAAATAAATGAACAAAATGAATGATGAAATTCCAATTTCTTTATTAACATCAAGTTTTTACGATTTCTTGTTTTGACGTTTTTTTTCAAAAACAATTTTATAACATTGAATCTATTTAATTTTATATCACTGACAGCCTACCATTAACAATGTAATGCTTTCTTTTGTTTTTACTATACAATAATAGAAAAAATAACTATTAAAACCGAATCTATTTAATTTTATATCACTGACAGCCTACCATTAACAATGTAATGCTTTCTTTTGTTTTTACTATAAAATAATAGAAAAAATAACTATTAAAACTTGAAATTTTTACTGTCCTGATTAAAGGCGATTTTTCCCATCATCGTCTGGTAACCCCATATAAAAACAGAAGCCATCTTTTTACAGGGCATTATCAACACTCTCGAATCAATGTCTTATGACATTTAAGGGTGAATTTTTTTTTAATAAAACACACTGCCCTTTTAGAGAGCAAAGCATTTTTAAGAAACGAACACGAAATTGCATTTTTTTAAATAAAATGTGACATTTTTTGTAGAAAAGAAAACACCATTAATTTACTTTATCGCTCACTTTAGGTTAAAGTAAAGTTTTAATATTAGAACACTTTTTATAAGGCTGGTTAAGGTATACTTTTTGCTATCTTCAAGTTGTGAAAACGGGCCTTAATCTGCTAAATCTAGCAGAAAATATGCTGAAACGGTAACACTGGTCGAAACTTGCTTGAGTAGCTTACTTGAGGGTTACACGATCAAGTTTTGCCTATCAAGTTTTAATACACTCACACTTTTTCACCAATACACTCATACCACAGAATGTGCCCATACTTTTAAAAATTGATACGAACTTGCCTCTAAAATTCTCTTGCCAGTGAGTGTATCAATTTTCGTTCAAGAAAACAGCTGATTACAATTCTTTTGAAGTTGTTTTTGTTTTTTTTCACAAATATTTTGCTGGCAAAAGCTGAAGTTCTTTTTTTACAAATTGTTGCGGGAATTTTAAAATTTTAACTAAAAACCTAAAAAAAATAGTGAAATATGTTTATTAATAAAATTAATAAGCAAAATGATGTTCTGCGATTCATAGAGCTGTACAGAAGCCATGAAAAAACTTTAAGTGAGGCAAACATTTTGAGTTGTTTTCTCGGCGACGACATCTTGAAAAAGTAAATTGCTGTCAACTTGCGTGCAGCCTACGTCACAGCTGCCAACTTTTGCATATTTTGACAATCAGTATATGTAAAAGACTATCAAGCAAATCTTGATCGTGTGGCTGCACTGTTAGATGTACCTGCAATTCAGGTCTCCGTGGAAAGGGCGATCAACGCTTTACCAATTATTATGACAAAAAACCGCAGAAATTTAAGTTCAAAACACTTACTGCCTGTTTGTACAACACACACAAGGCGAATTCATGTAAACGGTGGTGTCGATACTACAACAAGTAACAACACCAAAAACACAACAATGTATTTTTTGTTGCTTTCGTTGGCCGATATGTCAAAAAAACAAGTAACTTTTGACATTTCTCTCCCTAATTAAGAAAAAAAAGTGTTTTCAACGCCACCTGAAAAATGAATTCGCCTTGAACACACACATTTTGAAACTAAATTTTGTTTTTGTTTTAAATAAAAGTTAAACGAACGAGTCTTGTGCTCGTGTTCTACAAACAGTTAGAAAACTTGTTACTCACACTCAACAATAAATAAATTAACGAAGTGCCTATTAAATTCGATGATAACAAAAAAAACAAATTTTTGTACAAAAAGAAAAGTTTTTCATTTTAATTTTTTTTTTCAGGTACAAAATGATAATTTACTTTAAAAATAAATACAAATTTTTATATTATTCGAATGTGTATTCTAAGTCAAATTACAATAAGCAAAAGCCTTTATAGGTACATACTTTAATAGCCTTATTCCTTCAATATTTTCCAGGAATATTTTGTATGCACTATCAGACTTTTTGTTTGTATATTTCTGTTACGAGGCTTACTTTAGCTATCCTTTGGCTAGCAAAAATGATGTAACCAACAAAAATAAAATTTTACAGGAGAAGGTTTTTTTAAATATCTTTGCTTCAAGTCTAGGGTTTCGGTTGAAATTGCTTTTGCTCGGTACTTCCCAGAGATACGATTTTCATCAAAAAACAAAAATCTAAAATGTTGTTGGTTACATCATGTTTGCTATTAGGGCTCGATATATACATATGTATGTATGGATCATACATGGGCATACTGCATTACTTTTTTACTGCAGCAAGCGTTTCAGTAATCAGTAAATGCTTACTGGTAATGAAATATAATTTTCATTACCAGTAAATTTTTACTGATTACTGAAAAAAAAATCAGTATTCAGTAAAGTTTACTGATTACTGGAAGAAAAAATCAGTATGCAGTAAATTTTACTGATTACTGGAAAAAAATTTCAGTGTTCATTAAACTTTACTGATTACTGAATTTTTTTAAAATATACTGGTAATGAAAATTCAAGTGCAGTACTAGTAAAAAAAAAATACTAAAGAAGTTTTGGTACTGCAAAGTGCCCATCTTTGGTATGGATAAGTTTCATTGTGTTTTTATTTTAAATTAGCGTTTGCCCAAAGGTCGAAATTCGACCACATTTGTTTAGAAAATATGTAGAAAACATACATATAAGCATGAGCACATGGATTTACAAGTTTCGAGCATTAAACGTCTTAGTGGATCGATTTGGCGAGGGACCAACCAACCTCTGGTCCATATGTTATCTTTCACTCAAGTCCAGTTAAAGTGCAGAAAAGTACCAAGAAGATTCTATATTCACTTAGGACATTGCATGTTTCATTTTATGTTTCTAGCATGGCTTTGGAGTCGGCTCTAAAATGTTTCGGCATGAAAAATGTTTAAGAAAATGTTCTAATAATTTCCAAAATAAAAATTCTTCGAAATTGGTGATGCAACATTAAAAATATCGATTTGAAATTTTTACAGAATTATTTTTTGCTATATTTAACCATTTAAAAGGTGCTGCATTAAAAAAGAGTTTAAAGTCAAATAAGTACCAATTTCAATTTCATTTAGCATCAATGTAAGAGTAGAAGTCGGAGTTGGACTTAAAAAAATTCAGCCGTTGCAGTCGGAGTCGGAGTTAGAACTATTTTTTGAAGACTCCACAGCCCTGATTTCTAGGTCCAATACTTACGAAAATTATAAAAGTAGCAGTTGAAAAACCAAAAAGTACAAACATTTTTAAACTTCTAGGTTCCCTTTCACTCAGCACTCTTCACCTATAATTTTATGTCTCCAACTGCCTATTTCCGATGTGCGAAAGAATTCTTTCTTTCGTACAACTACATTTAAAACAAAAACAAAATTTTTAGAATCTGTTTTTGTTTGGAAATAGGCTTAAGTTTTATGTTCAAATTCAACTCAAAAATTACCACAAGTGGTACGGAAAAGTAAACGAAAGAAATTTTAATTCCCGTCTTTCAAATTTTCGATACTTTTTCTTTTTCCCATAGAAGTATCAACTAATTATATACATGTAGATAATAACTGTTAAGATAAACAAAAACATGGTTAAACATTATTTTGCCTATAGATAAGCAATTTTTATATTCCATTGTTCATTAATCTGCTTATCTAGTTTAATCTATTTTGTTAACTTTCTTTAAGCATTTTTCTTTTTTTGCTAGCAATACACGTTTTTTAAATTTTTCAGCACTTTTACTTTCTACAAATCAATAAATTTGCTGGACTATTAATCAAAAAATTTAGTCAGTTTTTAGACCCGATCACAAAAAGATCGCCAATTATTTAGTGCCTGGTTAAGAAAAATGTTAAGAATTTTGGTGCTATTAGCCATATTGGCTGCAGCAGTAACTGGCTTAAATTTACCAGGCGTACCAGTTGAGTTCGCAGCGAATGATGACGTTATTTCCGCAGTTTCAGGTGGGTTAAAGTGAAATGAGAAAATTTAATTTAAAACTGTGATCATGTAGAATTATGGACTAGAGTAGTTTTAATTTTATTTTAGCATTATATAAATATAAATATTCATAAATATTTTCGTTGAAAAAGGTGATTCTATGACAGAACTTTAGCTAAATACGAGAAGACACAAAAGAAAAATTCCCGAAACTTATTTTTTAATAGAAGAAAAATCAAAAAGTTTCAATTTATATTATTAAGGCCCGTTTTCACAACTTACCGATAGCTAAAAGTAGACTTTAACCGGCCTTATTAAAAGTGTTCCATCATTAAAACTTTGCTTTCACCTAAAGTTAGCGATAAATTAGAAAAAGGTTTATCCTACCTGGTAGGTTAAAGTAAAGTTGTTATAATGGATAACTTTTTATACGGCCGATAAAATCCTACCTTTAGCTATTCGTAAGTTGTGAAAACGGGCCTAAGTGCTACAGAGTGGCTCAGAGTGTGCTATATGGTTCAAATGGTTTATAATACAGTATATTATTCGGGAATTTTTTGCAATTAGCTTTGAAAAATAATATCCTGTAAGTGATGTCCATTTTCTGCTTCGCACATACGTTTTTTTACATATTTTCCATTTACTTTTTTATTTAAAAAAAATAAAACAAAGACAAAATAATAACTAAAAAAGTTTTAAAGAATTCCAACAAAATAGGGTTTTCTGCGCTACCCTGTATTTCACACACCCAAGACAAGTCATTTTAATAATAATTAATCGTTATAATTAACTCCCCAAGTCTCCTTCACAAAAACAAAGAAAGAATAGTAATTAAAAAAGTTATAAAGCATCCATATAGCTCATTCTGCGCCACTCTGTAGCAGAAAATTTTCTTTGGAGATTTTGTTTTTGAAATTGACACGTTTTTTTCTTGATTGTCGGGCTTAATCTGAAAATCACGTGATTTCAAATCACGTGTTTTTGAAAACACGCGTGTGATTTTGTGATGTTCTGAAAGTCATACAGTTTAAGTGTTTCTCGGTGTGCTTAATGCCACTATTCAATAAAAACAATGACATTTGATATTAAAAAACCTATAGTTCTTATCAATTTTTTTATTTCATAATAGAATTAAAATCATTTTTAAATCGTTAGATACAAAAGCAATTTTCACTATTATTATTTTATGTAAACAACCACCACTTAAACTGTATTTATTACCAACATAAAAAGTTAAAAACGTTTTAATCTTAAGACCTTTTGTGAAGAAATTCGCTTAACTTATCAGCGAACACTCAACAATAAAATAATAATTCGCAATTTCCTAAAATACAGCACTTTGCTGACACAATTTCAATATAACACGATTTGAAAATTGTAGATTAAAAATAATTTAGTTATAAAAGAAACAAATCCAACATAAACATATTAATATTGTTTAAAAAACCAAAAGTGTTATAGATTAATTAGGTATGTGCTCGAAATTCACATTTTTTTTTAGACAATCTTGGCACTTGCCGTTTTAACCTATTTCGGGTACGCTGAATCCAGTGGTGCTAGCCGTTTTTTTAGGTTAGCTCTGGTGTTCGAGATATACCGTTATTTTGAAAATCGAGGAGGTTGCATAACATACATATATTCCCGTAACTCAAAAACGGTTTAGTGTATTAAAATTACAAAAAAAAAACCGAAATTCCTTTAAGAAAAGTAAAACTTTTTTCTAATGTGAGCATTCGTTTTAGAAACATATTTTTTTTTTTTGAAAAAAAAATGATTTTTTTTTATCAAAATTTTGAAATTTTTGTTATTTTAAAAATTCATTAAAAATTTAAAAATGCAGCTAGGCTTCTAATTTTTTGCAGACATATAAAAGCTGCAAACAAACCAAGCAAAAATTGATTAAAATCTTTTAGCAACTTTTGTTTTTATTCGCAAAAGTTAATTTAAGAATTTCATAATTCGCAATATTTGTATGGGAGCCCCCCTAAAAAGTGGTGATAAGGGGCAATATATGTATCGAGAAAATGTTAGGGTCATGCATTATATCACGCTAGGGACGACTCCTGGGCATTTATGGGACTTTTTCTTCAATATATTTTATATTTCTAGTCTGCATTGAACATTTTGTATGGGAGCCCCCTTAAGGAATGCAGATAGCGGGTAGGTATGTTAGAAATAAGTAATTGAAACTAAAAATAAACTGCGGTTGATCATACATTTGACCCATCTAGGAGCATCCTAGGCGCTGCAGGGGTCAAATTTAAAAATTTCATTAAACGGTCATATTTTAATGGTTGAAATTCTTAAAGTTGGCTGCTGCTCCTTAAATTAATTTTAATTTAGACGGAAAAAATAAAACTCCAGAAATGAGTTTTATTTTAGACGGAAAAAATAAAACTCCTCAAGTGAGTTTTATTTTAGACGGAAAAAATAAGACTCCTCAAATGAGTTTTATGTTAGACGGAAAGCATAAAACTCTTACTGACTGACGAGCTCGTCAGTACGAATCTATTGATATATGCCACTATAGATCTCCATTGGCTCTAACATGAAGAGTTTTTATTTTTAAATTTTCCGGATAACTGTTATTTACGGTTCCTGGTATAAACTTTCAGTCGTTTTTAAAATTTGCTCGATTTAAAATCCACTTCATTTCAATTTCTAGAACATGCCCCAATATCTTTTTTTATCTTCTTTTGAAAGAAAAATTAAACTAAATGTAATACATTATTTCAATAGATTTTTCCAAATTAAAATGAACTAATAATTAAAATATTTAAATATTTTTAAATTACTAAATAAAAAAGAAACTTTTGTAACTTTATATTTTCAAAAAATAATGTCACTAAATCAATGAAAACAAAGTAAAGAAGTTCTCTTAATACAAAATACTTATGACGATAAGTGTTTTAAAAACGTTAATTTGAATGTTTTATAATATCAATGAAAAAATTTCAACTAAATGTTAGTAAAAACAAACAACTCAAAAGAAATAACCGGAGCAAAAATTCCCACATTCTTTTTCGCTTAATGTACCTAAAGGTTGGTTGAAATATAAAAACGAAATAAAATTCACAACAACTTTAAACGCACCTTTAAAAATGGCTTTAATAAATAACCGTAAATAAGTATATATAAAATTCATTAACCTAATAAAAAATTGTCATAAAAATTACGAAATTTAGTACATACTTAATAAAATTTTTGATTTCGATAACGAGTGAAGACTTCGTTCGCTTATATTACATTTAAAACAAAAACCAGTTATAACATATTGTCTTTATTTTACATGTATTTGTATAGTCTCGTTAAAAGTAACAGGAATATTTTGATGCTTAAGAAAATCAAGAGCGCGAACGAAATCGTTAGTTTCGTAAAATATGCAAAGACAACCTTTTTTCCTGGTATTTACGAAACTTTTGTGACAAATACAGGGCGTCCCAAAATTATCGAAGGTGTTTGAATTGCTTATAACTTTTTTGTTATAATTTTTTTCTTTGTTTCTTTTAAGTATTTTGTAAAGAAGACTTGGGGAATTTAAAATGGAACAGTACTCAATTGAACAACGTGCCCAAATTGTTGAGCTTTATTTTTCAAATCAACGATCCATTGTTTTGACTCAGCGTGCATATTTATTCATCGTTTAATTATAAGTTTAACATCGAGAATCACACCCACCTAAGTGTACAGTTTGGTGCGGTTTTTCATCGGAAAGGATAACTGGTCCTTATTTTTTTTAAATGAACACGGGTTCGCCGTTTCCGTCAATTGTGTCATCTATCGGACAATGCTGGAAAACATTTTAAGGCCAGCTGTGGAAAACCATCCACAAGTATGGTTCCAACAACCGCACACTGCAAGGGACACAATGGCTCTTTTACGGGACATCTTTTGTGAACGAATTATTCCGGGTACAAGTGCTTTTAAAGCCTAGAACCATCCAGCAATTTAAAAGCAATATACGCAACGAAATAAACAACATAACACCTGTAGTTTTGCGAAAGGTTATGGAAAATGTGTTGGAAAGAGCACGAATTTGCGAGGCAGAAAATGGCCACCACTTGCGAGATATTATTTTTCACAACTAAACTAAAAATATTCCCCATTTATAATTATTTCTTTAATAAAAAGTTATAACGAATTCAAACCCCTTTGTTAATTTTGGGCAACCCTGTACAAACAAGTACCTACGAAAGTTTCTTTCGTAAAATGAAACTTAAATTATTTTTAGTGTTTAAGGTTTTAATGCAATAACCATTTTATAATTTGCTGAAGATTTTGTTCCTAACTTTTAGATGATATTGCCCATAAATTCTCCAGGGAATATATTAAATATGTAGAAACTGGCAAAGAATCAGCGGCATTAAAACAAATGTCTGCACACTTGGCCAATTCACACAGCAAAAAGGACATGTTTAACACCAGCATCTCAGAATTGGGAGCAGCTGATCAGTTCTTTATTTGCACTACATGCAGGGCGGTTATTAACGTTATTGCTGAAACCTTTAGATCCGAAGACGGTGAATTGAATGGCCCCAATGCTAAAGTTGATGTAAAGAAAATTGTTTTAGAAATATGTAATCGTTTCAAAATACAAACCCCTGAAGTATGCAGTGGTTTGGTAGACTTAAATTTGCCTGTTTTGCATTATATTGTTATGAATTCCCTGGCAGATTCTCGTACACTTTGCGGTACATTGCCCATTAGTTTTTGTAATGTTGAACAAACAAATTATAACTGGAGTGTTAAGGTCGATAATACTAGCGGACCTCTTGAAGCGCCTAAATCGGAAGTACCCAAGAAAACCGATAATGATTTGACAATTGTTCAACTTACCGATATACATTTTGATCCCGAATATACACCTGGCTCTTTAGCTGATTGTGAAGAACCACTGTGCTGTCGGGTTTCACCAGCTGGTGAAATTTTGGAGAAATCTAAAGCTGGTTATTGGAGTGATTATCGTGGCTGTGATGCACCTTTACATATGGTGGAAAATGCTTTTGCTCATGCTAAGGAAACTTATAAGAAAATTGATTTCATCTATCAAACTGGTGACATTGTGCCTCACAATGTTTGGTCTACCACAAAGGAAGGAAACAAAGCCACTTTGAAGCAAATTAATGACTTGATAGCTGAAACATTTCCTAATATTCCAGTTTATCCATGTGTAGGTAATCATGAACCTCATCCAGCAAATGTGTAAGTTAAGTCTTTACAATCTGTCAAACCCTTTTTTTTAATATCCTAAATCTTTTTTATTTTCTCAGTTTTGGTAACGCTGCTGTCCCCGCTGATTTAAATGTCAACTGGCTGTACGAACATTTGTGGTCCGACTGGCAACGTTGGTTACCCGCCGAAACTAAGGCTACTATTTTAAAAGGTGGCTATTACACTGTCTCTCCTAAGCCCGGGTTTCGAGTCATCTCTTTGAACAACAATGATTGTTATATTTACAACTGGTGGATATATTTTGATGGTAATGCCACCAGTCAACCTCAATTGGATTGGTTACAGGAAACTCTTTTGGCCGCGGAAAAAGCTGGAGAATATGTACATATTTTGGCTCATGTTCCTTCGGGAGAAGTTGATTGTTGGACTGTATGGGCTCGAGAATATAATCGTATTATTGAACGTTATAGTCATATTATTGGTGGTATTTTTGGTGGTCACACCCACAAAGATGAAATGAATTTGCATTATTCGAAAAAAGGCCATGCTATGGCTATTTACTGGAATGGTGGTAGTTTGACATCTTTTTCTTTCAAAAATCCTAATTACAGAACTTATGAAGTTGAACCCAATACATATGTAAGTATATTTGTAAAAATAAATAAGCAGAAAAAAGCAAAACTAAAACTTATCCCAAATGCTATAGCAAGTAGTTGATCATCATACTTGGATCTTTAATTTAACTGAAGCCAACGAACATGGCGATAGACGCAGTCCCCAATGGTTTAAGGAATATCAATTCACGGATTTCACCCAAGACTTAAGTCCAGCTGGTATTAATGCTTTGTTTGAAAGAATGGCTGCAGAGCCTGCCATATTGCGCCAGGTTCGTTTAGTTCTCGAAAGATCTTCATATTATAAAATTAAATATCTATTAAATTTTTAGTACTGGCGATATAAAATGACTTCTGCCGATCCTAAATTAGCAGCTGGTTGCAATGAAAAATGTTTATCCAGTACTCTTTGCAGTTTAGTAATGACAAATTACGACGAAAAATATCGTTGCAAGGAACTGCAAGCAAAATTAAAAGAATCGGTAATTTCATTAAACGATAGTGAGATTTCAGAATAACTTATAAGTTTTCTTTATTATTTAGTTGGCCAATGAACTAACAACTATTGCACCCACAGATAAACCAGATGGTGCTGCTTCTTTGACAGCTTCCATAACTTCTTTTGCAGTTTGGCTGTACGTGATTAATCATTTTGTCTAGTGGACTGATTAGAACTTCTAATATCTATGATATTGTTATATACATTTTAATTTAGGATTAAAAAATATACTGTTCAAAATACTTATAAAGTTACATTTTCTAAAGGTGTAGTTTAATCTTTTAATTTGTGTTCGAAATTAAACAGAACATTATTTAGAGTTTGGCTTACACACCCAGGAACGATATCTATTTTTTATTGTATGTGTAGACGAAAACAACCCTTGATATCGTTCGTCACTATTTTTAAGAAAGTGACGAACATTATATAGTGTTCTGTTCTTCGTTAAAAAGAGAACAATTGTAGTGATACTGTAGAAAGCATTAATCAAAAATAAAATGCTCAATTAATACGAAATTGTTATAAATATTGAGTAAAATTAAAATGAAACACTGTCACAAGTGTGTTTAGTTAGTAAAACCCAACTCACTTAACAAAGTGTTTTGACATTTTTGACAACAACAAAACAACAAAAACAAAGGTGCATCCATTAGGTTTAAATTGTTTTTTTTTTTCTTTAAAGATGTCAAAAGTTGTTAAGTTAATTGCCAATTGCTAATTGAGTTACCTAAATTGTGTATGTGTGAACACAATGAAAATTATGTCAATTTATCAATATCTGAACACGGTATAAATCATTTATCTCGACTAACTGTCAATAAAAATAATGTTGCATTTCAGTTCTGTTTGGTTTTTTTATTTTTCTGCGAATGGATTTTTTCAAACATCTTAATTAGCAGTTTTGTTTTGAATAAATGTGAATCTTTTTATGTGGCTAGACATTTTATAACAAAAACCAAACACAATTTTTTTATACAAAACCCTTTATATCTCAAAACACGAAATTTCGACTTAAGCCATTATTATTTATTGCCACAGATATTATTTGGTTTCGACATTAGAGTCAAACAATAGTTCCTAAGGGTAGGATAGCACGATTGCCGCTAATGCACCAATAAGACACAATTTTTATTGCGCTAAATTGAGACACAATAAAGAATTTGTGCCAATCAGAGAATCTCCAATCACATGATTGCCTCATTTGAAATAAGGGGCAATAATTTGCCGCATAACAATCACACGATTGTTCTATAATATGGCAACTAGGAGTAAATAAAATTTAAACATAACAGTATTGGGGTATTCACAAGGTGTGTTATCACGTTGTATTGTCATATTTACAATACACATTTTACAATGGTTTAAAAATATTGTTGTTGCCTTGTAAACAAAAAGTGTCTTAAATTAATAGAACTTTGCATGGTATGTTTATTGTGTTGTCGTAATTAATCAGAAGAGACCTGCGCTGAGCGGCTGTGCCGAACCGCATTAGTTTTGATGGTATAGCTTTATCCGGCTAATATCCGAATTTAACCTGCGGCTAGCAATTTTTGCACTAAAACACTTGCGGCGTCAAACTTGATCGGCTTAGGACTCTGATGTTTGGTAAACAAACAAAATAAAATATATTTGTGGTTTGCGTCTGAAAAATGGAAAATAGTCATGAAAGATCTAATTTAATTTATTAATTCATGGATTAGAATTAAAAAATATTTTGATTCAAGCTAAATATTTATTTTTTTTAATTTGTTTTAAATCAGCTGATTTAAATTCAAAATATCACACTTAATGATGAGGGGTTGTTCACAACAGTCGTATATTTTCATGTTATTATTTTAAGACTTATGACTTTATGACACCTTGCGAATCACCCATATATTTCAACAAAATAACTTGGCATTTAAAAATTGCTTAAAGGGCATATTTTAAATAATTTATTTTTTATTGTAAAGACGGCGTTTTATTTAAACTGGAAACCAGTGCTGGGATACTATCGATATTTATCCATAGTTCAGATTTCACTATCGATATACTATCGACCAAAGGTTTGTTCTTGAGTAGGAAAAAATTGATGCTTGTAATACCACAAGAATATCCACCTTTTATGGCTTAAGGCAGTTTCTCCGGTTATTTAATATTTCACCGCCAGCTAAAAAGCATCTTTATGAAGGAACTAATTTAGATAATGTTCTTAATATCTATTGATTCTCCGTCCAAAAGGTAATCGATATAGAGGACTTTTCCTCTAACAGTCGTTCATTGCGTTGCATTATGCTCGCAATAGCATTTCCCCTCAACACTGGTATACAACAAATAAAGAAACCAATATTGCTTTAGATTAATTTGATAAAGTTACAGCCATAAAGGCTCAGTTAGGCGAACGTTGCTGTACCGTATCTGTACTGTATCAATCAGCTGTTCGCTTTTTGTTATATGAAACGCAATACAAAAGCTTACCGAAATGTAATGTACCGTAGTTGCAACGTACCATTCTGTATAAAATAGAATTTCATACCGTTGTTACGTGACATTTGTAAAACAGTGATGGGCGGCTCGTAGGTTTCTTGGAATGCGGGTATTTTTGCTCTTTTTTTTGGTACTTTTTAAGTAAAGCTATGGAATTGTGACAAAACAACTTACAGTACAACATTTTTTCATATATACAAATATATGTACATACATATGGTAAGATGTATAAAATAAACAAATGCATATACACACACTATGGAAATGTGAAACATATAAACATATGCACATTTACATTAAATTTATGCTTAAAATATATACATTAAAATGCAGATTTGTTTATGGTAAATCAATAATATAAATATTATTAAAATACTGTTTTAAATACCATTAAAATCACTTGGTACTTTTTCTGCACAGCGGTCACCATTTAAAAATTTTGGATTCCCATCACTGTGTGTATTGTTTTATGTATACTATTTCTTTTTGTTTATGTATGGGAAAAACATATGACACGTTTTTAAATGTTTTATAAGTGCACCAACGTGCTTACAGTACGGTGCGGTACATTACGGGTACAGCAACGTTCGCCTAACTGGGCCTTAAATCATGCTTTAAATTAAACAACACGTTTTTATTTATTTGTTCGTTGCTTTCTTCAGAGTTTTTATTAGTTAATAAATGAATATTTTTTATGGTTTTTTTTTTCAAAATATAAGCCTGAAAGTATTTATTGATTTAAGATATTTATAATAGCCATACCTGGTAAATTACGGTAAATTATGTGTTAAAAGAACTGTATGTACTGATTACACAAGGGAACAAAATTTAACATTTTTTGTGTGGCCTGGAACTTTATTGCAAATTTTTACTAATTTAAGGTCGCTTATTTCAAATTTATTCTCTGTTTTTCTCCATCAGCTCGCATGTTTAAGTTGCAGGTACCAATCCTATTTTTGAGTTTAAACCATTTGAGTTTAAACAATCATTAAGACCTTCATTATACGATGTAATTGTTAGCATTATAAAAAAATAAAATTTTTCGAAATCACCAAAAAATTTGGGAGAGGAATGGTTGTTTATGTAAAAAAATAATAATTACAAATTTTGTATATTAAAAAATCATAAAAAAATTCAAAACGGGAAAAAGTTAAAGCCTTGTTACGTTTACGTTTATTTATTCACAATTAAGTGAAGGTACCTAGTTTTTAAGTGAAGAAAAAACCTCCATAAATAGAACATACGAAAAAAAAAAATATTTTCGTATGAATCTCGATTTTTATCAATTTAGTTTTCATAGTAAATTGAAATTAAAATCAAAATTTGTGCACCGATTACAATGAAATAAAGCTCCTTTGATTCAAAATATGTTTAGCTAAATGTTTTTTAAGCAAAACTGTGTTTTTGTCGTCATTTTATTTTTTTATGAAGGTTTTTAATTGTTATTTTTTTTAAAAACTTCAAAAAAAACTCTGTAACTACTAGACAAATTTAAAACCAATTAAAAGCACGGCTTTAAGATAATTTATTTGCCGAGTTTCGGGTTTTTTTTAACTGAATATGATCAACCGTTTTCAAGTTATTCCAATATATGTAGTGAAAGTGAAATAATTTTTTGCATAACGGTATATCTCGAAAAGTCGAGCTGATAGAGAAAAATGGAGGTTTGATTTGAAATCAGCGACGGCAAATTAGTTCCCGGCCGCAAAATTTCTGTTTCCCAGTGTTTTATATCTCTGTGAAATATAATTTCTAACTACTTACTTATTTCGATTATGTACTATTTAAAAGATAATTTTTATTTTTGATTTTTAAAACCAAAGCGTGTAATAAATTCTGATTCGAATATAAAATTTTTAAAAAATAAAATACTACATATTTGACCATTGTTCTCAGAAATTTTTTCTAAACGCATCCAATAAAATATAGTTTTTTTTATAAATAAGACGTATAAAACAATTAAGAGTGCTTTATTCGGCTATGCCGAATCTTGTATAACCTTCACTATGGTGTGATAAGAACAAAAAATTATATAAACTAGTGTTTGCCAAGTGGTCGAAATTCGACCATAATTATTTATAAAAATATGAGGTAAACATACATGTCATAAGCCATCTTATTATGTTAGTTTTAGATTTAATTTGGTCCAAACTCATTTTATTGCAATCGAAATCATCTTACCAAATTTTATTGGAATTGGTCCATTTATGACCATAGGTCCCATACAAATACTACATAAAAATTTGCGGCAATGGCTTTTACGATACCTACTATGTCACGACAATATGTTGTACTGGTGGGTCCAAAATTTACCATCGGTCCATATTGAAGTGCAGAACTAATATAGGAAGCCTTGGATATTGGATATACAAATTAATCTGCGAGTGATGAATTAATACAAGAAAATAAATCAATTTATTTTGTTCTATCCAAAAACGCAAAACCCAGCTGGAATATTCAGCCTTATTGTGGTTGTCGTTGTCGTAAACGAACATGTCGTTTTTTGAAGAAGATTAAAGAACGCAGGTTGTGCGTTACTTTAATCTACTACAAAAAACGACACATTCGCATACGACATCGACAAATATTATATACGGGAAAGAGACAGGACCATTTTAACAAATTTCAGTTTTTATATATGTATATATTTTAACGAGAAGGGGAAATTTTAAGATTTTAAAAGATGCATGTATAAAATGTCTTGCCGAACATGCAATACTGCAATTTTTTATTTGACAAGAACAAACCACAAAATTGGATAGCCCTGTTTTTAACAGCTGACAAAAAGTTTGTTCTTCAATATATAAAAAAAAATGTACATAAATCAAAAAGTGGGTTCTTCAAAATATATAAAAAAATATACATAAACCCAAATTTGTTAAGAGATTGATATTGAATAAATAAATAAATAACCAAAATGAATGACGAAGTTCAAATTTCTTTAGTTTGTTTTTCATTAAATATGTAAACAAGAAAATACCTTTGCCAGATTGCCGATTTATTAACACCAAGTTTTTACGATTTCTTTATTTGTCGTTTTTTTCAAAAACAATTTTATAACACCGAATCCATTTATATTTAATATCGCTGACAACCTACAATTAACAATATAATGCTTTCTTTTGTTTTTACTATAAAATAATAGAAAATATAACTATTTAAACCTAAAATTTTTACTGTCCTGATTTGAGGCGATTTTTCCCAACTTCGTCTGGTAACCCTATATATAACAAGAAGCCATCTTTTTACAGGGCATTATCAACACTCTCGATTTATACGGGGCGCTAAGTGCAATCAATGCCTTATGACATTTAAGGGTGAATTTTTTTAGAGTAAAACACAGCAAACAGAGCAAAGCATTTTTAAGAAACGAACACCAAATTGCATTTTTTTAAATAAAATGTAACAATTTTTGTAGAAAAAAAACACCATTAGTTATTAATGCAAAAGGCACAATAATGCATTTTGGCATTCACAGTCCCATATAAACCTTCTCCTAAAATCACCTACACCCAAAATATTATGTAGGTAAAATTAACGTAAAATGAAACATAAAACAAATGAATATTCATTTAAAACCCGGTCAACACATTTTTTATTTAAATCAGACTAAAACCAACTACAAACAGTTAGTGTAAAACTGTGTGTAGTGTCAGGGCAAACAAATTTCATTTATCGGGGTTTTCAAAAAGAACTTTGTTTTTTAACTGTGGCAACACCAACAACATGATAGTTTTGATATTTAGTTTTTTGACGCATTCCTAGTAGATGCATTGCCCATTTTTATAATGATTTCAATTTCGCTCGAAAATCGCATTTAAATAATTAAAATCCACTATGAAAATGGTTGTTCTGTTAAAGTTACATTTCGTAAAATTCGTGATATTTTCGGACAACATAATTCTGAGACCGCTATTAAGAATTTGTTCCTTAAATTTGAGCCGACAGGCTCGATACAAAATGTGTCAACACCAACAGGACGGTGTCACACAGCCAATGAAACGATCAATTTATTGCAAACCAAATTTCCTGATCGCATAAGTTCACGAACATCAGCTGTTAAGTGGCCAGCCAGATCGTGTGATTAAACACCACTGGATTTTTTTTTGTGGGGCTATGTTAAGGACAGAGTCCATGCGGAGCCATTCGAATCGTTTGCAGCCTAAAAACTTAAAACCGATGATATGATTAACGAAATAGTCCCTCCATTTCGCAAAAAAGTGATTAAAAACTTTGAAAAAAGAAACGACATCTGTCAGCGTGCTCGTGGTGGACATTTGCCAGATATTATTTTTCATTCATAACGCTGTGCTATATATTGACACTTTTTTTAGACAAGCTGGGCCTTTGTCGTTTTAACCTAATTCGGGTTCGCTGAATCCAGTGGTGCTAGCCTTTTTTTTAGAAAAATGGAAGAGGTGGCACAACTTATATTCGGGTAACTCAAAAACGCTTTAGCTTATTGAAATTAGTCACAAATTGCTTGTAGATATTAGGGTATTCAATCGATAAATTCTTGTTCGATTAATCGAATAATTTGAGACGGTTAATTGTTCGAATAATTAAAAATTGCTAACTTCGATTAAAGGATTAATCGAAGAATTTATACCAATTAATCGAATAATAATAATATATAGTATTTCTGTTAAATGTAAAATGTTTTTAAAGCTTTAAGTCGAATAAAAAACCAAACGTATGCGTCCGTTGGAATTAAAAAAAATTGTTTATTCAGTAATTTAGTTTTTATTTTTTGTTATATTTATTCAACAAAATTAAATAATTCATTTCACAAAAAAAACGACAAAGATTTATATTAATTTAGAAATTGAAATGAAGTGAGATTGAAGTCGAACGATAATTTAAATGCAAATTCTATTTACAAAATGGCAGAAGTTTTTCGCGGTTTCAAGTGTTGTTCTTGCAAAAATTATATGTAGATACTCTAAGAATAAAGCAGGGACCGAACATAACAGCTATATTGGAATTATAAAACAAAAAAAGCATATGGATGTAAATTTCGAAAAACTGATTAAAGTTTATCATACTGATTCATCTGAACACGTCTATGATAAAATATATATGTACTACTATATATATATCCTTAATTTATCTAAAAAAAATAATATGATTACAAAAAAAAAATGTAAAATAAAATATTTAAATACACTGTTCACGGAGAACATAGGCCGTCAAATATACTGATTTTTAAAATTTTTATTTTTTCGATCAAAATTAACAGTTACATATTTTTTGATTTTTAATTTTTTGTACAAAAATAACAGTTATTTTTTGATTTTGATTTTTTCGAGAAAAAATAAAAGTTATTTTTTAATTTTTATTTTTTCGAACAAAAATAAAAGTTGTTCTCTAAAGAAATGTACGTGTAATAATAATTTAGTTGCCTTTAAATGTTTTTTTTTATGTGTAATCATCATTGGGATTTCGTGTGCGCATTAAAATAAACATTTAAAGTCAACTAAATTATTATTATTATATTTTTGCTCGAAGAAATAAAAATTAAAACATAACAGTTATTTTTGTTCAAAAAAAATAAAAATCAAAAATTAACTGTTCTCATCTGACTTTTATGAAAAAAGGAATAACTGTTACGGTCCCTGGAATAAAGTAGATTAAATGGAATATTTTTATAAATTTTCATTACAGGGTCGTTTTTAAAATGTTCTCGATTTTAAATCCACGAAGGATATCGCTAATAATGCTAAATGTAACAGGTGTTAAAAAATGTATTAACGTTAATCTTCTTCAACAACTTCACTTCATGGTAACTGAAGAAGATGCTCTACCACAGGGATGATAAATTCAGTACAATTGTACTTTTTTCAGTACTATTAGCTTTGCAAAAGTACTGAAGTACTCCAATGCCATGTTAAGTACAATTTAAAAATATCAAACGCTTTAAAATTAAGAAATTAAGGTTTGGACAATTGAAAAATGAATTTTTTATACCAAAATATGATGAAAAAAAAAAACAAAGCGTAAATCTTTACGCATTTTTACCCTGTTCCACTTTGAAATCTTAAAAACAAGCGAAAAAGTTTTCGTCTAAACTCCTAATAAGTAAATATACTTAATTTTTCTTTTTGTGAATTGCCAAAGATATAAATATTTCAAATATAATGGTAGAGTACAAGTTAATTGTAATGTATAGGGTGTTTTTTTTAGCTGCATGAAAAATTAATATGTTAATACAAGACAGAAATATTGTTGGAATGAAATTTTTTTATTGCAATCTGATAGATAATTTCATGGCATTTTTATTTTTTAAATATGGTTTTAGGCATATGAGCGCCGCGGCTACGAGTTATATGATCCATTCGATCAGTCCAATTTGTGACTACAGTACTTTTCGCTTATAGTCACATCCTTTAGTTGCAGCCGAATCGTCGACTATATCCCTAAGAAGACTAAAGGTCTAACTCACATTTATGCCACTATAAGGCATATAACTGAATTCTATATAATCAATTTATCTGAATATAGAAAACAAATTAATATTTATTACAACGACAGCAGGCTTATGGCTGTGAAACAAAAAATAGTTAAAACCAAAATAAGATATGAAATACAAAAACCAAAGACAAAACCTAATTTTTTCGAGTAGAGAGTTGATAACAAAAATTAAACGATTTAATTCTTAGTTCTTTTAAAGACAATAAAGATGAAATGAGCTGTTTCGTTAATGTGTAATTGTTTTTGGCTATAAATAAAAAGTACAGTACTTTTTCCAACAGTCCCATAAAAAGTAATCCAGATATGTTAAATTGCACGAACGAGTGGGCAGTGAACAGGAACACTTCTGGAAATAAAGTCATCAAATTGTTTTTTTTATCTTTGCTAAGCGCATTGTAGGGCAAGTTGCGCCGGCTTGTTGGAACCAAATGTCGTTAATGTGTAGCTGCTTAGCTAATTTAGGGAAAGCGCTTGCTATTAGCCGTAGCGACAGCTCTTTGCTCATACCGAAAGAAATAAGGATCGATGGTGTCGGCAGCGTATAAACCGCACCACAGTCAATTTTAATTGATGCAATAGTGATTCGTAACAATATAATCAGAAATAAGCTTAATCTGGTAACACAATTCTTTGAAAAAAGTGCTTTATGAACTTCGCTAACAGAAATTTTACTCAAGCTAGTTAAAATTGCTAAAAAAGAAAAGCATAAAACTTTCTGATTGTCAGTCAATAATTTAATATAGATCCAAGGCCCATTGAAAAGGTCTGCGCAAGAAGCCTGATGATCATTGTTTATGTTCTTTTTAGTTGTCAAAAGTTGTTTACATTTTGCTTACATGTGCTTGTATACGTTTGTTTACGTTTATGGTATGCCACACATACACGTTTTTTCCTTTTGCTTTGTATATGTGGTAGTAAATTTTTGACAACTAAAAAGAATCGTTTTTTGTTTTTGTACAAGTAAGCAGACCTGATAGATGGACCTTGTATAGATCTAAACCGCAACCAATTTAAATGCTGACGTCCGTTTTTATAGAGATAAATTAATAATATTTAGATATCATAGTGGGATCCATATTCTGTTATATATTCAAACTGTCGGTGGAGGGTATCAAAGATTCGGCACAGCCGAATAAAGCACTCTAACCTGTTTTTATTTAAAATAAAATTTCATTAAAATTTAACGTTATCAATAATTGCACAGTTCATTAGATAAACATCATAATGTCCACTAAATGTGAATAATAAGTCAGAATGAAGTAGTTTTATAATCAGATATCGCCCCCAAGATCTTATTATGACTGTTAAAGGCAAAAAAAAACAGATTTTTGGTAAGAAATTAATTTAAAACCCTCAAGATACGAAATTAAACGAAAATAAAGTATTTGTCCGAAAATCATTTTTAACTTTTCAAGAAGTTATTTTTCAATCAAAAACCATTAAAAATGCAAGTTATCAAAAAAAAAAATTAATTCTTTAATGTATTTAGTTCAAAAAAATTAAAGGGTTCATTCAATATTCACCTTCGTTTTTTTTCATTTAAGTATTTACACTTTCATTTAAGTTTTTTATTCAGATCTGAAATAATAGTTAAGATAAGCAACAGATTAACATTTGTATGCCTCCAGATAACCAAATTTTATATTTCATTCCATACTGTTCGATAATCAGCTTTTCTAGTTTAATCTAACATGCTAACATTTTTCAAGAACTTTAACTTTGTATAATCCAATAAATTTGCTAACAATCAATCAAAAAATTTAGTCCAGTTTTAGACTCGATCACATAAAGAACCCGAATTTTTTAAGTGATTATTAATATTAAGGAAAATGTTAAGACATTTGGTTATTTTCGCCATATTCGCTGTAGCAGTAACTGGCTTAAATTTACCAGGCGTACCAACTGAGTTCACAGCGGATGATGACGTTATTTCCGCAATTTCAGGTGAGTTAAATTAAATATCACATGTTTTTGGTTGCCGTTGCACACAGTTCTATAAACTAAATTAAGAGTTTATATAGACGGATTCGCCCATTTATTCCGAACATAATTTAGGACCGTAATGTTGCTGATACACCTTCTCCTTTATAAAGGATATTTCTTAAACATTTCACGTGGCTTATGGGTTTTTTGAAGCTCACCTATACAGGCTGTAACGCGTTTTCGACTTTCCATCATATTGAAAATGGCGTAAAAGTTGCCACATTTATTTGTCAAAATTTTTAAGTTTTTCTTATTCTTATAAAAGTATGCGTTCATTTAAGAATCTTCTATATATAAATCGGCAAAGGCAAAACAGTTAAGATCACTTTTCTCCTCTGTTTGCCCAGCGATTAGAAAAAAATACACCATTTCAAAAGTATTTACCGGCAGAAGTGCACAACATATATTTTCAATATGTTCAATATTTGCATAGTTATAAGCGTTCAAATTTGAAACTAACACATATACAAAATACATAAATAAAAATTTTGTTTTTTCCAATTATCAAATAATAAAAAAAAAGCGTGATCGAAATCGGCACAGGTAGGCAAACCAGTTAGGAACGATATCTATCTTTTTTTTGTCTACTACTCACGTGGAACATAATATATGAACCGGAGGTTGGTTCGTCGTCAAATCGATGAAAATTCATAAATAAATATATATTTACCATATTTTCTTCATATTAAAAAAAAAATGATGGCCGAATTTCGACCATTAGGCAAACACTTCACAGAAAAAATAGAAACTCGACTTTAATTAAACAATTTGTTCAGACAATTAAATATTTTACTAATTTTGCCCCTGTAAAGGAATTGATCATATCAATTAACGGATTTGTATTTTCGAGTCATGCGACACAAATTTAGTCAACTAAAAAATTAATTGCATAAACAAAAAAATACACCACATATACACAAACATTTAATTTTATGGGTTTTGATTAAAAATATTAATTTCAGCAAACAAAAAATTAATTGAATAATTAATGTACACTAATTAATTATTTAATTGAATAATTTTTTGCAAACATTTTTTCTGTGTTGTTGTAATAATTTGTTGATCTTTCGAAAAGTATTAATTGTATTTTCTGATCTTTTAGACAATATTGCGAATAAATTCTCAAAGGAATATATTAAATATGTAGAAACTGGCAAAGAATCGGCGGCATTGAAACAAATCTCTACACAATTGGCCAATTCACACAGCAAAAAGGATATGTTTATCACCAGCATCTCGGAATTGGGAGCCAATGATCAATTCTTCATATGCACTACCTGTAGAGCGGTAGTTAAAGTAATTGCTGAAATGTTTAGATCTGAAAATGGTGAATTGAGTGGCCCCAATGGTGAAGCTCATTCCCAGAAAATTGTTGTTGAATTATGTATTCGTTTTAAATTGCATTCCCCTGACGTATGCAGTGGTAGGGTGGGTTTAAATTGGCCCATATTGTATTATATTGTTATGAATTCCGTAGCTGATGCTCGCTCCTTTTGCGGCACTTTACCTATTACTTTTTGTAATGCTAGACAAACAAATTTCGATTGGAGTGTTAAGGTCGACAATACTACCGGACATCTTGAAGCGCCTAAATCGGAAGTACCCAAGAAAACCGATAATGATCTGACAATTGTTCATATCACTGATATACATTTTGATCCTGAATACCAACCTGGCTCTTTGGCCGATTGTGAAGAACACATGTGCTGTCGTGCAACATCTAAGGGTACTTCGAATCAAACTAAAGCTGGCTACTGGAGTGATTATCGTGATTGTGATGCACCTTTGCATATGGTGGAAGATGCTTGTGATCATATTAAAAAAACTTATAAGAAAATTGATTACATCTACCAAACTGGTGATATTGTTCCTCACAATATTTGGTCTACCACAAAGGAAGGAAACAAAGTAATTTTGACCCAAATTAATAATTTGATAGCCAAAAAATTCCCTAATATTCCAGTTTATCCATGTGTAGGTAATCATGAACCTCATCCAACAAATGTGTAAGTTCTATTCGTAACATCTCTCAAAACTATTTTTTGAAAAATTTCTCTTTCATTTTCTCAGTTTTGGTCACTCAGGTGTCCCAGAAGAGTTCAATGTCAACTGGTTATATAGACATTTGTGGTCCGATTGGGAACGTTGGCTACCCACCGAAACTAAGGCTACCATTTTAAAAGGTGGCTATTACACTGTCTCTCCCAAGCCCGGTTTTCGTATCATCTCTTTGAACAACAATGATTGTTATATTTACAACTGGTGGATATATTTTGATGGTAATGCCACCAGTCAACCTCAATTGGATTGGTTACAAGAAACTCTTTTGGCCGCTGAAAAAGCTGGTGAATATGTACATATTTTAGCTCATATTCCTCCGGGTGATGTGGAGTGTTGGCCTGTATGGGCACGCGAATTCAATCGCATTATGGAACGTTTTAGCCATATTATTGGTGGTATTTTCGGTGGCCACACCCACAAAGATGAAATGAATTTGCATTATTCGAAAAAAGGCCATGCTATGGGTATTTACTGGAATGGTGGCAGTTTGACATCTTACTCCTTCAAAAATCCTAATTATAGAGTTTATGAAGTTGAACCCAGTACATATGTAAGTGTTTTAATGCAAATAGATAAAAATAAACCCAAAATTGTTCCCCAAATTCTATAGCAAGTAGTTGATCATCATACTTGGATCTTTAATTTAACTGAAGCCAACGAACATGGTGACAAACGCAGCCCCGAATGGTTTAAGGAATATCAATTCACGGATTTCACCGAAGACTTAAGTCCAGCTGGTATTAATGCCTTGTTTGAAAGAATGGCTGCAGAACCTGCAATATTGCGCCAGGTTTGTTTATTTGTTTATTTTAAGGTAACAACAAATCAAATAAATATTTCATTTTAGTACTGGAAATATAAAATGACTTCCGCCGATCCTCAATTAGCAGCTGGTTGCAATGAGAAATGTTTGTCTAGCACTCTTTGCACTCTGGTAACGTCAGTATATAGCGAAAAATCTCGTTGCAAGGAACTGCAAGCAAAACTAAAGGAATCGGTAACTTTATTAAACGATATTAAGATTTCAGAATAACTTATAACTTTGTGTTAATTTTTAGTTGGCCAATGAAGTAACAACTGATAAGCCAGATGGTGCTGCTTCTATGGCGGCTTCCATAACTTCTGTTGTAATTTTATTGTATGTAATTAATCATTTATTCTTGTAGACAAATAAGACCTTATTAATTCTTATACATATGTATATGTAGATATATGTTTATTAATTGCATAAATATATAAATATGTACAATGTACATACCTATGCACACATTTTTTAATCTCAAAATTATAAAATTCCGAACAATAATAAATTGTAAAAATATAGTTAGTATTTTTAATCTTATTTTTGAAACACGGTTAAAATTTTATATTTTAAAATTATAAAACTTAAGCTACGGTCAGGTCACACTTGAAAAAAACGTGACCAACAAGCAAACCAAAATATAATTTCGTTAAATTCCAATAATATTTTGATTTTATCGCACATCTAACAAAAAACAGTGTTTTTCTATGTCTAGTCGTATAATTAGTGCCGGTTCACACACGTCAAGTTTGACTCGTCAAGTCTTGAGCTTTTAGAAGAGAAGGGAAAAGAGAAGGCCATTTCTTTTCCCGTCTCTCCTAAAAACTCAAGACTTGACGAGCCAAACTTGACGTGTGTGAACCGGCACTTTGTTTTATTTTGTGTTATTTCGACCAAGTTAAATCTCTCTAGCTATTAACAAAAGTAGTAATTCTGCTTACTTGGTCAAATATTTAATAAGTGTGACCGTAGCTTTAAGCACATTAATGCCCGATAAGTAAGTAGGTATCTACGGACCATAGATTTTCATACGTCGCACAGGTTATTTTTGAGACAATTCCAGTTTAAAAAAAAAAATTAATAAAATTCGGCTACTTTTACGCCCACCTCCCATACAATTGAAATTTGTTAAATGCCGTATTGTCCGTTATACTTTAGGTATAACTTTCAGTTTTGGTATACTTGATTGTTATATTGTTACAACATTATCGGAAAAAAAATTTGAACTTTGGCCCACTTTTACCCCCCCCAATACAACCTCAACATAAAAAGTGCCATATTTCTTAAAATAGGTACAACCTTCAAATTTGATATTACTGTAATTTATATCATTTGAAATGTTTCATGCAAAAATTACAATAACACGCCCACTATTACGGCCACCTCCCATTGAAATGCAATAAAAAAAGAACAATTTTTTTTTCATTCTATCGATAATCTTTTAACATCATCATGGTATTCTAATTTTTTCAATTTCATTCTCATTCTATATGAATTAATATAAGGATCTGATGATATTTGCAAATAAGTCTTTTTCATCTGCATTCGTAGAAATACGTGAATTTTTACGAGAATGGAATAGCCTACAGTTTCTATAATCCTTATTCATTGCTTCTTGCGCTTCTTCGGATAACATTCCTCTAGCAAAAAAAAAAAGTTAATATTTTAATTTTTAATAATTAAGTCTGACTTTTCATTGAATTTTGTTGGTATGACACCAACAACAACATCAATATCTTTATTGCTATCGATCCATATCCATATCAGAAATTGCACTATAAGAAATTGTTGAATTGCACCCTCAAATAGATTGTGAATTAAATATATAATTGCAATTACCGTTTGTTGATCAATAATATTTAAAAACAACAACAATGTAATATTATTTTACAGTTATTACGTATAGCGACAGAATGTGCGCGTTGCGTATTTTTTATAGTTTTTTGTATGTTTAAAGTACTTTTGCTATATCTCCTTTTTGAATGCTAAGACTTCAATCTTTCATTTAATATAAGTCTGCACCTAGGGCGAGGGGCTGCTTTATATTTCCTAGTCAATTGAAAATGCAAAATGTTCAATTATTACACCACAATTCTGTTGTTCAGAAATTTTTTTTTGTGTTTTTTTTTTAATTTATTTTTTGATCTAATCATTCTACAACATCTAAATTAATTAAAAAAATTGTGTATTTTTTTTATTTTTTTGAATATAACAAATTGAACTAACATATTTCAAGCGCGTTGGCATACCTCAACTTTGACTTGCTCTAGACCAAAAAGTAATTAAGTTATGAGGCTGAAATTTCAGGGAATTGTTACTCATATATCTGTTAATATACTGTTATAATTTCATTCAAATTGGACGACACGCCAAAAACCATTTTTAGCCGCGGTTACTATAGAGCTGTCTCACTGTGCGTCGCAGCCAAACGTTCAAGTTTTGCTTTAAAGTTTCTTACTCAACCGCTTGTCCCACAGATACAAATGAAATTCGTATTTGACAACAAAAATTGCGGATACAAATAATTTTTTTTTCAATTTTTAACCTACAAAGATTCTTGTAATATTGAACAATAAAATAAACGTTGGTTTTCAATTATCATATCATATAATCATATTGACTAAAATCTTTGTTGGATAATGTTAAAATTTTAAATAACAATGTAAATTTTCTAACATAAAATTTTTAAAAGTCAAATATTTTAACAAATATTTCTCCGTTTTATTTAGAAGAAAATTGTGTCTGGGGTTGGCAGAAAAAAACTAGTCATCTAAGAGCTCCGTAAAGCAAACAACGCTGGGAAATATCCCTACAAGAAATGCATAACCAAAACTAAAAAAATTACTATTACTATAACACTATATTGGTCAACACTACCGGTCACATAACTAGTAAAATTACGTCTTCTTGTAGGGATTGTACTAAATTTTGTGACGCTTAAAAAAATTTGTCCTGGACCCAGGGTTGTAAGGCTATTTTCCTTAAAAATCGTCAAAAGTTTTAACAATATTCATCAAAATCGTCACGAACATTTCAAAAAATCGTCAACAAATCGATAAATATTTAAATTTTACAAAGAAAAGGCAATTTATTGCATTGATTGGTTCAAAAATAAAAATTTGTGGCAAGAAATTCTATTTATGATTAAGAAAGCAAGTGGGTGGAAATATATTTATCATTTGAAAAGGAATACATAAGAGAAAATATACCTATGTATATTTTCATAAAAACATAAAAAATGCAAGGTGGCTTAAATATCACAGCAATACAACAACAACAGCCATTTCATAAACTTTTTTATGAAATTTTTGTATTTAGTAGTGCTACCATACTTGTATCTTAATCAAATAAGACTTTTCAAATAAAACTCAAAAAATCAATCTGTATTTAAATACAATTTAAGTTTATATGAAAATTAACTTAATGCTAGGAACACAACTGGGACGAACGACGAATTTCGTCCAGCACGACGAATTATTCGGAAGAAATTCGCTGTATAAATTTGGCGTATGAAACACAATTACGACGAAAAAACAAAATGAAAATAAAATATGTTGTATAAACAAGAAATAGTGGTACCATATGAACAAAAAATACTTCACAAACAAAACATTAAGAACAACTAACTAAAATACTTTTTTATTGTCAATTTTTTTACAATTTGTATTTAAAATGATATTCAGTTAAAATTTTACAATTTCTAAAGTAAAAATTAACTTATTTTACTAAAACACTTACCATTTTCAAACAATATGGCTACCCGGTACTGATTTGTTCGTCGTTCGCCGGCGTTAGAATTAGAATTAAATCTATTTAAAGTTTGCAGCGTCCGGCGAATTTCCGTCGGCGCCCTGATTGTGTGCATTTTCATATACAGAAATATTTTTTATTTTTGGAGATTCGCGGCCAAAAATTCGTCGTTCATCCCAGTTGTGTTCCTAGCATAATTTAGATTTAAATACTATCCTGAAAAATGGGCATTAGAATAACTTACCTAACATAATTAAATGCGAATTCGTCTTTTGCGCAAATCGGGATGGAAAGTATTTTGTGTTGATTAATTTCCAATATTTTGTATTTCGAAAAATTGATTTTTTTTTATTGTAAATATTTCATGTAACTGTTTTATTCAAGGCCCATCTATCAGGTCTGCTTACTTGTACAAAAACAAAAAACGATTCTTTTTAGTTGTGAAAAATTTACTACCACATATACAAAGCAAAAGGAAAAAACGTGTATGTGTAGCATACCATAAACCTAAACAAACGTATACATGCACATGTAAGCAAAATGTAAACAACTTTTGACAACTAAAAAGAACATAAACAATGATCATCAGGCTTCTTGCGCAGACCTTTTCAATGGGCCTTGGTTTTATTGATGCCAGAAAATCGTCATAACACTATTACTTTTAGCTAAAAAATCGGCAATCCTCATTTTGCGGTATTTTCTCAAAAAATCGTTAAAATTACGAAAAATCGTCACATCTAACAACCCTGCCTGGACCAACCTTTCAATTTAGAATCTTGCAATAAAATGTAGCCAATCAAAAATTATAAATCTTTTATAAAAGTGTTTTATATAATGTCGCAAAAGTTAAAATTTAATTTTAAAAGATCTTGTTAGTCGTGCTTGATTCCCAATTTTATTCCTTATAGGAATGGGCAAAAAATATCGATACATCAAAATATCGATATATAATATAAAAAAATATAATCGATATATATCACCGATATTTTAAATACCGATATGTCGATGTATCGATATTGAAATACGACTATCGAATTCGATATTTTTTAAAGTCAGTCTTCATTAAGAACTCAAAATTTTAGCCGTTTTTCAAACAATATGTTTCTTAAGAATTGGAATCATTGCATGCATGATATATTTTTTAAACAAATATGAAGATCTAAAATAATTGGCATTTATAAGAAGCAGTGCCGGATACAAGAAGCAGATTGTCTGGAGTGCACATAAAACAGAGAGTGCTCCTGTTGGTACTTTTGGGGTGCAATTCAAATTTTAAGGAAAGTTGGTACTTCCACGACTTTATTACTTCCATTTAAATTTTTCGTAATTAATTTTTTTTCATACATATGTTTGTACAAAGGTATACTGAATTCTTTAATTTGGTAATAGTTTCAGCAAAATACGTTCGATATATCGATATATCGATATTTTTGAAATAATAAATATCGATACTCTAAAAAAATATCGATTCGATATATATCGATATTTTTTTAACTTGCCCATCCCTAATTCCTAATAAAAACACTGAAATTTATTGTTGAAGGGACAAGTTATTCCTATGCGCATTTCACTTTCATCCAAAGATTTTCGAAAAACTAAAGATATTAAACAAACAAAACTGTTAAGCGAACAAGAATTATAAGCAACAGCTTTACTTGTAACAATATCAAACCTTAAACAATAACAATAAACAGTGAGGATATCTTTTCTTACATTCCCCTCTACAATTGTTTGGAATTCATCCAACATTAATTGTAGTTGTAAGTAGGTTAAGAAAAACAAAATGATAAGCAAAAACATCTTGCAAAAGCATGTTGCCAGTTTATTATCAAAAGTAATTTTTGGGAATACAAAATTTTAAATTTAAAAGATCTTGTTAGTCGCGCTTAATTTAAAATTTAAGTCGAAAACTTTTTGAAAAAGTTCTCGAAATATTCCGTCTTAAAAGTCCCAGAAGTTTTATTAACATTTGACCAGTGCATTTTTTATGGAATGGGAGATATAGATGGTATTGATATAAAATATGCAAAATATTACTAACATCTAAAATTGAATTGAATAGGTCCAAACTCAAATTCGGCACAAACCTCGATATAACGAATCTGTAAAGGATTGAAAAAGTTTATACAGAGTTGTTCTCTCGATTTTTGGGGGTTTTTTTCATTTTATATGGGGTGTTATTTATTTTTTTAATTTAAATAGTATGAAGGAACATTTGTGTTGGTTAAAATGGTTGTGGCCTTGAAAAAAATAGTTGTTTTTCATATCCGAAAATGTACCGTTATTTTCCTGTTGTTGAAGAAAATCGCCAATTGGACCCTCTTAACCTCAAAATATGACTTAACAATGTTTTAAAAATTTTTTTTAGAACGGTTTGTTCTTAATTCTTTGTAAACAACCAACCTCTCAAAAATTTTCAAAGAATGGCAAATTGGTAAAGTTTTTTTTAGCAAATACTGGATAAGCGCCATCTCGCAGTGACAGTTTTACTTATGAAAATCGGGTAAAAAATTAGAAGCTAGAGGCAAAATTATATAAATAAAGCCTAAAAATTCCATAGTAACACAAGTTAGAGTGCTTTGTTTGGCAGTGCGGAATCTTTGATACCCTCCACCGACAGTTCGAATATTTCAGGAGTTGGATCCATATAATATCTAAATATTATTAATTTATCTTTATAAAAACAGACATCAGCATTCTTGCACTTAATTGTTTTTGGAATTTAAAAATTGTTTTTGTCTTATTTTTTTTTGTCACAATAATAAATTTGTTTTTATTTTTATGAATTTAATATTTATGTATATTGAATATACGAGTACACGAAAATAAAGAAAATAAATTGCGAAACTATGTCTGATTTCTTTAATCAAGTTTATTTTATATTATTCACTGTTAAAAAAAATAAAAATAATAATATTAAAATATAAATAAATATGGATTCAATATTGAATCCATAAAAACCTGTTTTATATTAAAATCAAAAGTTTATCTTGTTAAATTAACATGCATACATGGTTAAGTATGTTATTTTTTTATTTTCATTCTTAAAATATGTTATAAAAAGAAGACAATTCCCGTATTCTTTTAATTAAAATTATTTAGTTAAATAGTACATCAAGTTTTCAAAGTAGAATGATGACGAAAACACTTTCGATATACAATTTGTTTCGGAATTGCAACTAGCAAATTTAAATTTATTCTAACGGACGTCTTCAGAAAAGATTTTTTTGCTGTACATTTTTTTCACCTTGACGTGTACGCACTACAGCTACGAAGAACTCTGCATGCAAAGTACGAATGCAATCTCACCAATAATACTTTCTTTATGCTGAATGATATTCTGCTCTGTAGGCATATTGCGTTTCTGTGATCGAGGAGTTATTGTATCAATCGAAGTAGATTATAATTTTGCCAATGACGCAGGACTTTCGCTTGAAGTAACGCAAGTCTCTGATATCAGCATTGAATCTTAAATATGTACCGCTCTATTTATCGTTTTATCAAATTCATCGTCGATATAGCACTTGGTTCCGCAAGCATCATTATCCTTCTACTTTTCCCAGTTGCCTTAACAGAAAGCGATAACAACTTTTGCACTTGTCGACGTTCCATGCCTATTAACCACAGTTTTTTTATCTCTTGAAATGTTCCTCTTCCGAATTCACCTAATATATATTTTTCCGAATTGCCCTAAGACCGCCTCCAGACGGGCTACCTTGCAGGACCAATAAAAAGCTTGCGAAAAGCAACACACCAATAATTTTTTTTTAACTTTGACTACTGCAATATTTTTTATTTTTTATTTTTAGTTATTCACACTTTTTGCCAAATAATTTTTTTGTCCGCATTTCATACTTTTGCAACTTCAAATTACCATGATAGCTGCCCAAAGCATCAGCATATGCTAAAAATACAGCAAAGCTAATGTTTGGACTTCTCGAATTAAACGAAATACAAAAAGAAAGCAAAACAGAATTTATAAACCGAATGAGCGAGCATTGAATTTAAACCGTCTACAGGCGGTAATGGGCATTATGGGATTAAGAATAAAGCAGTCGCGTACCTAAATACGACATCCGCTTGTAAATTTTAATTTTAATAATACGATCGTTGGCTTAAAGAGATGAAGATGATGTATTAAACTGCCTGAAGAAGAGGAATAACTCAACCAGTTTTATTCGCACAAATTTCCTGTTCTCAAAAATATGTTCTTTTTGCTGTTTTTACACTTCGAGTAAATGATCATGCCTTGCCACTACAATATCCATGCGTACACTCGAATACAAATATATTTATGCAGACCTCTAATGCTCATAATATGCTATTGTAAATGTTTTTTAGTCTCGTGATGTGGCCTGATATTTATAATCTTTTAGATTATAAGTTGCCCCTAATTATATTTATGAATTTTGCGAATTTGTTTTATTTACTACACATACTGCATAAATAAACAATTCAAGTGTTTTGATTATTAATTTAATTTATTAAACGGTCGAATTTTTGCAAATTTAACTGTTACGATAGCTAAACAAGCATTTGCAAATTTTTTATGTTTGAAATTTAATCAAACTTCTTCTACTATAAATAAGTGGGAAAGTACAGTCGGTAAAGTCCGACCATATGATACCCTAAAGCACAATATTTAAAAACAAACAAGGGCCGCAACAAGGCGAATATTATTAAGAGATCTTTCTCTACAGAATATGAGATTTTTGCCTTTATTTGATTTAAGGAAGGTATTAATGGATGGCTTTTAGCCTATAAGCGCAACATTTATGAGACAGTTAAAGCATTAAAAGCTATTTTCGGGAGTAGTATCTGTATGGGAACTACGGTCAAATGCAGACCGATTTCAATTAAAATTGGTTAGATGACTTATGGCTAATAAATCGCTGATGGTTTAAGCGCTGGTTTAGTTGAACTAAACTTGAATTTATATGTAGTTTAAACTCAACAACTACACGCAGATAAAAAACATGATTAATGGGTGGCCCCTACGACTCCAATAAATTTATTATAATCCTAATAGAACTTGAAAAAATAGTGTTTGTCCTTAACATTTTTAAATTCACTATAATAATATTATATGGTGTTTAACACCTAAAAAGTTACTCTGATCTAGCTAAACATATTAAATTATGTAAAATGTTTGCTACTATAATTTATATATTTTCAACTATACAATTAAAATCATACTTAATATAAATTGCACACAAAAGGTATATTTAGAACCATAATTTTTGTTTGCTTTAAAACACATTCTCTATTTGAGCAAACATTTATTGTCAAAATAAACAATTGGGGTATTCACAAGGTGTGCTATCATGTTATATTGTCAAAATGTTGTAACATTTAACAATGGTTTAAAAATATTGCTGTTGCTTTGTAAACAAAAAGTGTCTTAAATAAATAAAACTTTGCTTGCTATGTTTATTGTACTGTCGGAATTAATCCGAAGAGACCTGCGCTGAACGGCTGAGCCGAGCCGCATTAATTTTTGTAAGCCGTCGCCATTAATGGTATAATTTTATCCGGCTAACATCCGAATTAAACCTGCGGCTAGCAATTTTTGCAACAAATCACTTGCTAAATTATGAGGGGTCGTATTTTTTCATGTTATTATTTTACGACACATGACTTTATGACACCTTGTGAATCCCCCATATGTGTATTTTTAAAGAAAATCAAATTTTCTTCACGTCATTTTACGTCTGCGAGCATCATTTAATCGGGAAACTTAAATTATTACAAAATAATTAAAAGTTTTTTCAGGTAGAAAAAGGCCATGCTGTCTTGTAAAACGTATATGTTTATTGAAACAGGTAAGTTATTTATATATAATTATAAAAATACATACTTGTAGATGTATAAACGTTGTCTTTCTTGCAGCCAAAAACACCTAAAACATTGAAAAAAGTTGGGAGTCAGCTGATTGAAGTTATCTGTACGGCAAATGAAAGGATAATAAATAATTGGCTGATGAGCAAATGGCAAATGAGACATTGAGAAACCCAAATTTCTTTAATGAGCAGTTTTTTGTTGGGGAAAAAGATAAACACGTAATGAGAAAACGGTCATTAACTGTATGTATTTAATTTTATTTTTTAATATTTACTCAACTGTTTATAATATAAACTTTATATGAAACAAAGTACATATACACATTAGAGCGACTCACCAAAAAAAGTGCTCGATGTACCCTCCTAAAAGGAACCTTGAACTTTTTTAAGATACCATTTTAAATATTTCGGCTCCAGCTTTGACCTCTTGTGAGCTGGACCTTTTTGAAAAAGGTTCTATTTTTGCATGTTTTGTTAATTTGAGAATCTTACCAACATATACAAATTGGGTATCATAAGAAAGGTTTTTAAGGCGCATCCAACTGTATAAACAATTTGTCCAAGGACGATCACCCATGTCCTTTTTTTAAAAATTTTCTGTGAAAAAAAAACGGTTTTTGAATTTTTTGTTCGGGGTTGTTTGTAATAAAATTGCCAAATTAACATATTTTAATCTTTAGTCGATTTAATTAAATACGTGTTTCCGCTTTTTTGGAAATTCGTGCTAGTTTGCGTTTTGAGAAAAATGCAATGGGGTGGCAAACCTTCGTTTTAAATAGAGCAATATGGGTATCACATTTTTTCTTTTGCCAAGTACATCATCTTTGTATGTAAATAATTTAGATTTTTGCAAATTAGATGCATTTTACACGGTGCTCTGGAATATATATAAATGGAATTTTGTATTAACTCTAATATGATAGCGGATTTAGCTTCTAGATCATGTATGGATGAAAATAGGACTAAAGAAAGAAAAAAAGAAATTATCCACGACTTAAATTTTTTTTCATTTGCGAAAAAAATATGCCGCCAAAAATAACATGTGGCAGCACTACGATAAATCTTATCAAATTCATATGGTCTGTATTGGTAGTTTAAACGCCGAATTTTATGCGTTTAAAGATGGTTTATATGTTAAGTGATTTATAGATTTGTTGATTTAAACACATTTTAAACCAAAAAGAGACCAACTTGCTCTGATTTTTTAGCCCTAATATTGCAATAGAAAAGTTTGGAACAAATTTAATCTAAATACCAACATAATAAGTTGTTTTAAGGCCATTCAGACTCTATTCCGATAAGAAATAAGAAATTATGGACCGATTCTCATCATTTTCAAACTTCATTTAATTATCTCCTAAATTGCGATCTGCCAGGCGAACGGACGGACATGTTTAGATCGATTCAAATAGGGATTCTTTATCGATCGATGTACCTGAAGGTTAGTCTAAAACCAATATTTTTAGGTGTAACAAACATCAGCATAAACGCTAAATACCCTCTCCACTATTGTGGCGTGTGCATAAAAACAAAAATATATTTCATTTTAATTATTTTTGAAACAACTTGCAATATAAAAGTAGTACATTTGTACAAAATAACTTAGTCCGTTTTTAGACTCGAACACGTTACAGATACATCTAAAGGAAATATAGAGAACATTTCCCAACAATGCTAGGAAAATTAATCCTATTGGCCTTATTGTCAGTTGCAGTAAACGCTTTAAATCTACCAGGAGTGCCGGCGGATTTTGAACAAAATGATGAAATTTTATCAGCTATTTCAAGTAAGTTGATGTGGATTAAGGAAACTTTTAACATAAAAACATTATATTTTTCAGATGATATTGCTAATAAATTCTCCGAGGAATACATTAAATTCCTAAATACTGGCTTAGAATCTTCCATTTTGAAACAGATTTCAACGCAGTTGGCAAAAACACACACAAAGAAAGACATGTTTACTAAAAGCATTTCGGAATTGGGTTCAGCTGATCAATTTGTCATGTGCACAGCCTGTCGTGCTGTGACCAATGTTGTGGTCAAAACTTTTAGAGCCGAAGATGGGGAACTAAATGGCCCGAATGCTGAATCTGATACCAAAAAGATAGCTCTAGAATTGTGCAATCGCTTCCAAATTCAAACCCCTGAAGTATGCAGTGGTTTAGTGAATTTAAATTGGCCAATAATGCATTACATTATGATGAACTCTTTGGCAGATACTCGTTCATTTTGTGGTACTTTACCCATTACTTTCTGTAACGTCAAACAAAATATCTATAACTGGAGTGTTGAAGTTGATAAAGGCAAGAACCCCTTAAACGAACCCAAATCAAAAGTCCCTCAAAAAACTGAAAATGATTTGACTATTGTTCAAATAACCGACATACATTTTGATCCTGATTATAAACCTGGTGCTTTAGCTGAATGTGAAGAACCTTTATGCTGTCGCTCAAGTCCCTCAAAAGGAGTATCCGAGTCTGCTAAAGCTGGCTACTGGAGTGATTATCGTAGTTGTGATGCTCCTTTGCATCTAGTGGAAAATGCCTTCGATCACATCGCGGGGAGTCATCAGACTATGGATTTTATCTACCAGACTGGTGATATTGTACCACACAATGTTTGGAATACTTCTAAGAAAAGCAACATGGAAATGTTATCACAAATTACGGATTTGATGTATGAAAAGTTCCCTGGTATTCCAATTTATCCTTGTGTTGGTAATCATGAACCTCATCCCGCCAATATGTAAGTAAGAAATAAATTGTAGTTTTGTTTTACAACTAACACAATATGTTTTACTTTCCATGGCATTCAGTTTAAGTTTCAGTGATAATGTCCCAGCTGAATTAAATGTCAACTGGTTATACGAACATTTATGGACTATTTGGCAACGTTGGTTACCTGCCGAATCCAAGGAAACCGTATTGAAGGGTGGCTATTACACTGTGTCCCCCAAACCAGGGTTTAGAATTATTTCTCTAAACAACAATGATTGTTATATTTACAATTGGTGGATTTATTTGGATGGTAGTGGCACTAGTCAACCTCAATTGGATTGGCTTCAAAAAACTCTTTTGGCTGCTGAAAAGGCTGGTGAATATGTGCATATTTTAGCCCATGTTCCATCTGGTGAATCAGATTGCTGGACTGTATGGGCTCATGAGTACAATCGTATTATTGAGCGTTATAGTCATATAATTGGTGGTATCTTTGGTGGTCATACTCACAAGGATGAAATGAATTTGCACTATTCACAAAATGGTCATGCCATGGCTATTTACTGGAATGGTGGCAGTTTGACTTCTTACTCTTTCAAGAATCCCAATTATAGAACCTATGATGTGGAACCAAAGACTTATGTGAGTAAACAAACACTTAAAAACGAGCACACACAAAAAATGATTTTTTTTTTCAAATCTGCAGCAAGTGGTTGATCATCATACTTGGATATTTAATGTGACCGAAGCCAATGTACTTGGTGAGCTTGCCACACCCAAATGGTTTAAGGAATATCAATTTACTGAGTTTACCAACGATTTAAGTCCTGCTGGCATTGATGCCTTATTCGAAAAGATGGCTGCTGAACCGGAAGTTCTACTACAGGTTTATACGTTTATTTTTATAACTTTCAAATTTCAAATTACGTATGTATATAAAAATTTCTACTTAAAGTACTGGAAATATAAAATGACCTCGGCTGACCCCCAATTAAAAGCTGGCTGCGATGAACGCTGCTTGTTAAGCACAATTTGTCGATTGGTTACAACTGTTTATGATGAACCTGCCCGCTGCAATGAATTGAAGGCCAAGTTAAGGGAGTCTTTGAAACATTAGGTTATGATAATTTAATTGAGATTCAAATAAAGAAAACATCGAAATTTAATTGATAAAGAAATTACACATGTTACAAATACAAATCACTCCATTATTTAAAAAGTAACATTTAAAAAAAGAAGTCAGAGCTATAAATATATTCGGCTGTGCCCTCCACCGTCAGTTAGAATATTTCAGGAGTCGGCTCTTTTTGGGTTCTATAAATTATTTACCAATCTCTATAAAAATTGACGTCTGTATTATAATTAGCTGCGGTTTCAGCCTATGTTAAATTAATGCCCGACCATTGGAATGTCTTATGCTTTTATTTCTTGTCAAATTTGAATCAAATTTCATGTTTCGTAATAGTTTTAGCCGTACTAAAATCATATTTAGGAGGGGTATTTATTTTTAAGCCATGGTGAATTATGGATCAATAGTCACAAAATTTTGTAGAGTGATGTCTGGTAACAAAAAACTGAGACAGACCAAATTTTATTACAACAGCATTATTCGTTAAGCTTTTAAGGGGCCTATGTTAAATTTTGGAGCCATCTTCATGAAATTAGTCTGGGTTCACACTATGAAAGTTTTCTTTCAGAAAGCCTGAGTTTATGGGTGAGAGAGGAGAAAAGAAAAGCATGTTCTCTTCCCCTCTCACCAATAAACTCAGACTTTTTGAAAGAAAACTTTCATAGTGTGATCCCAGACTTAAGGCTAGTTTACACGGTAATACATTGTATTACGACATTATGTAGAATGAGAAAAATCATACAATGTAAAAGCAAAATGTATTGAGTAAGAGAGAATACGAACACAAAATCTGACAAGCGGTCGTTAAATGATTTTTTTCTAACCCTGAGGCCACACGATCAAGTTGTTCTTGATAGTCTTTTACATATACTGCTTGTCAAAATTTACAAAAATTGAGAGCTGTGACGTAGGTGGCACTCAATTTACTTTCAAGATGCCATAAAAAAAACAATTTATAAAGACAAACATGTACTCAGCTGTTAAATTGAAAGTAAATTGTCAAACAAATGGAAAGGTGAAATTGAAAGCCATCTCGTGTTCAATTTAAAAAGTGTGAGTGTGTTAGTAAAAAAATTAGAGAGTTGAGTAAATTGAATGGAATTGAAAGGCAAAACTTGATCGTGTGGCCGCTATGTAAACCATTTTAGAAACTTATGTATTTTCATCACACCAGAGGTGTATTTTAACAGAGTATATTAAAGGTGGTAGCATTTTTATACAATTACAAAAACAACTAAAATCAATTCAGGAAATTTTCATGTTGTTTTTGTAAAAATTGTTAAGCTGTAACCATCTGATTTTTTGTTATTATTTTTGATTTTACTTGTACCATCCGTGTAAACATGAAAAATACATACAACAGATTTTTATTTTTTTCTTTTAAACACGGAGAGAATTTCATAATATTTTGATTCTACAAACTCGTAATACATTGTATTACCGTGTAAACTGGCCTTTAGTAATATAATTTCTAGTCATATAGAACGGATTTGTACAAAATCTCATGTCAACCCGTGCATTTCGTCACCCAAAAAAAAAAATAGATAAAAATATATCAATTAATTTAATCAATATTATTCACTAATAAGCACATGCCTTCTTCAAAATTTCAAATCAATGTACTCCGGCTTATTGTAGTTTTAGTGCTCAGTTTTTTAATATTAAACGACGTTTAGAAAAAACGAAAAGTACAAGGTGAATTCATGTATGGGGTGGTGGCGATACTACAGCAAGTAACAACACCAAAAACACAACATTGTATTTTATTTGTTGCTTTCGTTGGTCGATATGTCAAAAACACAAGTAACTTTTGACATTCCTCTCTCTAATTTAGAAAATAAGTAGCACAGCTGTGCTTTTAACACCACCTGAAAAATGAATTCGCCTTGGAAAAATAGTTTAAAATTAAATTAAGTTTATTGACAGTTAATGATTGCCATATTCATTTGTGTTTGATAAATACCCATATAAATTCCCAAAAAAGGAATATACCCGTCATTTACCCAGGCATTATTTTTTATTTTATATTACATATTAAACAATTGCGAAGGCAACAATAAAATGTAAAAATACATTTATTTAGTTTATAAACACGATTTATAAAAAAAATCACAATATATATTTTCAAAACTAATTTCCATCTTCGTCACTCTCTGATGATTTGTAACGAACATTCGAATTCGCTAGCATAAGCAGAGCAATTGTTTCCGCCAAAAAGGGAGTTTGCTATTTTTCTTTTTGCGTTTCTCGTGCTACTTATAAGAGGGTCTGACGTTAAGAGAAGTCTATTATTAATGTCTTTGTTGCAATCTTCCCTAGAGAATTTTTGCGCGAAATCTTGGTAAAAGTGTTTATTACGGGCTTCTGCGGCCTCCTCTGAAAACTGTCCAATGGGTAATACTGCGTTCTTTATGACAATTGCACCATGAATTAATCACCCCTATTATGAAAGTATACGTCAACACAAGTCGAAGGCACCTGAACAGTAATGGTATTTTCTAGGGATGCCAATCCCGATTTAGCGAATCCCGGGATTTAAATTTTGTAATCCCGGAATTTTCGGGATTTTGTCAATCCCGAAATTGTTAACTTTATTTTTTTGTTTTACCTTTTTTTATAAAAAAAATTCATTATGACATTCCCCATGAGAGGATAGCGAACACAATATTGATATTTAATATTTATTTGATTACTAATACTGTCATTAAAAAGGTGGGAAAATAGTTACACTTTGTTATTCTTTTCAAGCGTGTGAAATAATTATAAAGAAATTTTAACGTGAGAAGTGCTGAAAATAATTAAACAAGAAAATTTATTAAAGAAAAAAATGTTTTTGAAATGCACAAAACAATTCACTGGTGCACCAAATACAAAATTTAAACTTTACTCTTTACAGGGTTAAGATTATTAAAGTGTTTTCCGAGAGTTGACGTCGAACCTACGGTAATTAATGGAGCGATTTCACAATATTAATTAATGTATTTTATACACTACATAATTCCTACCGCAAGTAGTGGTGGTTATAAAAATGCGTTTTTGTTAAAATAAGATTTTAATGGTTAACTAAATAAATTGATATTTTTAGTTAATTTCGAATTCAAATTTCAATTATTTATTTTAATTCATTTAATAAAATTTTAATAGAATATTACAAATAAATCAACTTCTATGTTGCGTTGTTCAATTAGAATATTAATTATTTTTCTTATTTAGCTTGAATGAACTGAGGTTATTGAATCAAATATAGCTTTTAAGGTAATTATTTTTTTTATTGCATCAAGTAACACATTGTTTAAAATCGTACGTTTTTTTTATCATATTTTTTATTAAATTAGTCATTAAATAAGTCACAATTTTAAATTTTTACAAATTTACAAATTTAAGTAATATTTAACTTTAAAATAATAAATTAATTATAAATTCGGTAAAATTTGCAAAATTAGCGGAAATTCCGACTTCACCGACAGTTCGAATATTTCAGGAGTTTATTATTTATTATTAATTTGTCTTTATAAAATCAGAGATCAGCATTAAAATTTGTTGCGTTTTAGACCTTTATGTAATTATTTACCAACAATCTTGAGTAAAATATCATGATTCGTAACATGTTAAGCCGTACTTAAATGATTTTCAGGAGGGGGATTTATATTGGAGCCATGGTAAGTTATGAACCAAAAAGATAAATTTCAATATATTTCCAACAACAGCGGTGAAATTAGTTTTAGCGTTTATAGTGAATTTCAAAAGGCTGCTAAATATGGGATCTAAGGTAAATTATGGGCCGTATATCACAAAATGCATAACATTTTTTCTGGCCATATAAAACTAAGTTGGAAGAATTTTACCACAATAAACATATCTGCTACGGTTTTAGAAATATTAAATGAATTTATCAGAGTGGGCTTTATATGAAGCCTATATACTTTATGGGGTCTGAGATGAATAACAAAAAATGTTCACACGGAATGACAAACTTAGTTTACCCTCTTCACAACTAATTGTAGTGGAGGGTATAAAAATTTGTATATATTGTATGTAATTAAAAAAAATATCTAGTACATATTAATACCGAGTCGAATTCAACAAGGTAAACTCGTCGCTACAACAGTTACAACTCTAACAAAAATAACAGCAATTTTGTTAGTTTAACAAGTTCAATTTGTCAAAATAGTTGCTTACAAAAAGTGTGATGAAAACGTAAATAGTAAATAAAAAAAAAATAAATTTTATTGATTGTTTTTATATTTTAACTAGCCCTAAGCAAACATTAGTGTTGTATTACCACACGATTTAAATTGAGCATTTAACAAAATTTATGGCCTTTAAAATAAAAATCCATGGAATACCTATCATAAAGTTTTTTTTACAAAATAACTTACATATGGTGTAGATATGGGCTCAATCAAAAAAAAAACGCATGTATTTAAGGCAAATTGGAAATTATATTTATTTATTACTTCATCTTAAGGCCAGCGCAAAGACAATTTTTTTTTTTATTTGGTGTAAAGAGCCGTTTTCTGATTTTAGGTAAATCGAAAAATGCGGGCGGTGCAAAATTTTCTTTGCGTAAAAAGTTGGACCATGGCGATCATTTTTAAGAAATCGTCCAAATCGGTCAAGCCGTTCTCAAATTATGCTCTTAATAGAAAAAACGTAAAATGGATTAATACGAACAGTTAAAAGAAAAATTAGTCAAATCGATGGAGCAGTTTTTTTATTTTAGGTAAATCGAAAAAAGTGGGCATAAAAGTGGGCGGGGCAAAATTTTCTTTCCTTAAAAACCTAAGTGGGACCATGGCGATCATTTTAAAGAAAAATCGTCCAAATTATATAGATGTCATTGATGGTGCAATATGAAAATTGGATTTTGCCACGCCCCTCCGCCCGCAGAGCGAAAATCAAAAATCAGACTTCACAGTGTCACCCGCCTGAATATTCTGAAGATTCCCTGAAAATTTCATCAAAATCGGCCCAGCGGTTTTGGAGTCCATACGTTACATACATACATACACACATCCTATTTTATATACATACATACATATGTATGTAGATATAGATTTGTGTTTTTGAAGATTTTAAAGATATTAGAACAATTTAAAGGGGATAACAAAATAGAAGCTATTGAAAAACAAGTAAGTAAACATACTTTGTAATCAATCATTTTTAATAAAAGTTTTACACAAAATGAGTTTTTTCTCAAAAAATTTTAACTTCGACAATTAAATCTAATTAAAACAAAAAAATTAAAAAAGAAAATTTTTTGACAAATAAATATTTTAATTAAAAGAGAAAATCTAAGCTTATTGCGTTTTTTCTCGATTTGGCGCGTTTTGGAAATGCCAAGTTGCCAACGCTGATTTGTGTATTAAAGACAACTGTCAAATCGAAACATGTAGATAAGTCGTGTCAAGGCCCATCTATCAGGTCTGCTTACTTGTACAAAAACAAAATACGATTCTTTTTAGTTGTCAAAAATTTATTACCACATATACAAAGCAAAAGGAAAAAACGTGTATGTGTGGCATACCATAAACGTATACATGCACATGTAAGCAAAATGTAAACAACGTTTGACAACTAAAAAGAACATAAACAATGATCATCAGGATTCTTGCACAGACCTTTTCAATGGGCCTTGAGTCGTGTAAACACCATGATGCATTAACATAATTCAGAGAGCGAAGCAGCTGATTCAAATCGTCGTGGAAACATGGTATAAGAACGCTTTCTTCCTTTGTTTGACAACCGAACCTACATGTGGAGAAAAAAGTAACAAAAAGGGGAAATTCGGAAAATTAAATTTCTTTCCTTTACTTTTCCGAGCTTCATGTAAAAATTTGTAAATTTTCTATAATATTGAACAATATTCGACCCACAAAGATAAAAATAAACATGCATTAATGCCCTGAGTGAATTGCAATGTATAAGAGGGAGCTTTTTGCTACTTTTTTGTTCTACATCTGGTTTTTTGATTAATTTTCGTTTTCTTTAGACAAAGAAACATTAAATTAAACATGCATTGTCCAGAGTGGATGACAATCTGTAAAGGAGATTTTCTGATACTTTTTTGTTTTTCAATTGATATTTTTTATATACTTATTTAACTTACAAAATTAAATTAACTCACGTAGAAGATAAAATATGAACCGGCGGTTGGTCCCTTGCCTAGATGAACATGTTTCCCTCATATTAACATAAAAATTTGTGGTCGAATTTTGACCATTAGGTGAACGCTAGTATAATATTAAAAATAATAAAATCTTAATTCTATTTACTCACCTTGGCTGTAATTGCTTTTTTATTTAATTTGAATTTTTATTTTTTAGATTGATTTAAATTTTCACATCTTTCTTTAATTTTACACTGTGCTAGTAAAAAAAAGACAAGCCGAGAAAATAGTAGGTTAGCTCTTGTTTTCGAGATATGCCGTTATTTCGAAAATGGAGGAGGTTTCAAGACATATATTCAAGTAACTCAAAAACGGATTAATTCATTGAAACTACTAAAAAACGAAATCCCGCAATAAAATTAGCTTAAAGCAAAAATAATACTTTTTCTAATATGCGCAGTCGTTTTAGAAACATAATTTTTTTAAATTATTTGGCAACATTTTTGTTTGTTAAAAATTGGAAAATACAGCTATGATTATAATTTTTTTTGGACATATTTATAAAAAACGATGTTGCAAACAAAACAAGCCATAAATGATTAAAATCTGATAACAACTTTTCATTTTATTCACAAAACCCGAAAGTTTTAATTAATTCAAGAATTTCATAAAACGCAATATTTGTATGGGAGCCCCCTAAGAAGTATGAGTTTTTTCCCTTTTCCCATTTTTGCAATAGAATTTACATAGGAAAAATGGGAGCAGGGAGAAAACTCCCGGGGAATTTTTTTTCATAATTGGGCTGTATTATATCTCGAGAAAATATTAAGGATAAAAAACTAATTGAAGGCGGTCATACATTAGGTGCGTTTGAGAACTTTTACAGTGAAATGCAGTAAATGAGTAAACTAAAAAATTTGCTCTCACAAAAAGCTGTCGTACAAAAAAGTACGCGAACCCCAAATTTGTAAAAATTCGTAAAATAAAGGCAACAGCTAATGGCAAATAATTAAAGTGCTGAAAAATGTTTACTCTTTTGACTACTTAACTCGTTTTCTTATCGGTACTCGATTAAATAGTTGGATTAACACGAACATTTTTGGAAAATACAAACAAATTTTTCTATGTTATCTTTCATATTTGTTTTTTTTTTTTTTATTTGATTTTACTAATTTGTGGCAGGTTAATTTATTCAAAAGAACATGAATAATGTTTTTGCTATTGACTACTTAAGTACCCAAATATTTCACACTTTTACAACTCTAAAAAATTAACGTAACAAAATAAGTGTCAAAAGTTGGTATTTAGCCAAATAAATGCTTCACAAACAAGTTTAATTAATTAATATTTATCCACTTTTTCTTTTGGTTAAATTTTTATTTCAACTTTTCTTTTATTTAATAATTTTTTCACATTTTGTAAGCTTTTTGTGTGTTACTTTTGTTTGTTTCCGTTTGAAACATATGTTTTTTTGCTTTATTAAATTTTACTGCAAAAATGTTTGCAGCAAAAATTTGCAAATACTCAGACAAGAACTGTCACTTTACGCTCTCAATTTGTGTTCACATTTTGTGTACGCGAACGCAATTTAGTAAAATGCAGTAAACTTCAGTAAAAATAGTAAAAACTTTTGTGTTCTCGAACGTAGCTATTATATCCCCCTTAGGGGCGACTCCTGGGCAGTTATGGGACTTTTTCTTCAAAATATTTTAAGTCTGTATTGAGCATTTTATGTGGGAGAACCTCTAAGGAATGGAGATAGCGGGTATTTTTCGTCTTTAGTAAATAAAATTAAAAGTTGCTAACAAGGCGAAATCTTTTTTCAGGTGACGTTGAAAGCACAGCAGTGATACTTTTTTTCTAAATTAGAGAGAGAAATGTGAAAAGTAACTTGTGTTTTTGACATATCGACCATGGTGAAATAAACAGGTGGCAGCACTACGCCAGATGACGATTTTTTGCTCCTGCATTGTTTGTCTTGGTTTATGTCAAAGTTTTGTTTATGTTTACAAAAAGTCCACGTTTTGTGCTGAGATTATTGTATTTTTTTAATAAAGTTTTTGATAATTTTTGATTAAAATAAATAAGATATTCACTATAATATTATTTAAGTTTATTTTTATTCGACCTTTTTATTCTAACATAAAAGAAGTAATTAATTATTGGACCTCAAGCTTAATTAATTACTTCTTTTATATTCACTATAATAATATAAAAATTGGCTAAAAATTTATGTATTTCATCACGTTCAGCGGCACGCTTTGATTTTTGTTAAAAGTATTTTTTGACGTAAACGGTGATGTAATTTCCAATTTTGTTGTAATGTTGTATTTGTTGCCGTAACGATGCCACCTACTTATTCCACCATGATATCGACCAACGAATGCAACAAATAAAATTTAATGTTATGTTTTTGGTGTTGTTACATGAATTCGCCTTTGTTGCTAACAGATTAATTTCATTTATAGCAAGCCGATTCAAACAGATTAATTCATCTCGTCAGCCATTCACAAAGCTCATCTATCAGGTCCGCTTACTTGTACAAAAACAAAAAACGACATGGACCTATTTTGTTTGTGTAAAATTTCTTTTAAGCTGTCAAAAACTTACCACCACATATGCAAAGCAAAAGGAAAAACGTATATGTGTGGCATACCTTTAATTGCGCTTAAATTTATGTGTGAAAAAACAAACGTAAACATGTAAGCAAAATGTAAACAACTTTTGACACCTCAAAAAAATGAAAACAATAATCATAAGGCTTCTTGCGCAGACCTGTTCAATGGGCCTTGGCCGTTCATCAGCTGTATCCATGGCGAATTAAATGTCAAAATATAAAATTTTTTTGAGAAGAAGTTGATTGAAAAGGTGTAAAATATTATTCTTATAATAAAAAAATTTCAAAACTGCGAATGATTAAAGTAAATTTAATAATTTCTTTTATAAAAAAGTGATAATTTTAATTTGCAATAAAAAAATTTTGACAGCTATCAATTATATTGCAAAAACAAAATACATTGGGCTTTTTGTAGTTGTAGAGTTGCACTTACCTTTTTAAATTCGCCTTGATTTATAGCTTGTTTTGTTTGCAACTTGTTTTTTATATGTCCGGAAAAATTAGAACCATACCTGCATTTTTGCCATATTAGAAAAAAGCTCACCTTTACTTAAAGGTAATTTTATTGCGGAATTTCGATTTTTTAGTTATTTTACTAAACTTAACCGTTATTGAGTAACGCGAATATATATTGTGCTACCTCCTTCATTTTCTAACTACAGTTTAGGTATGTATCTCGAAAACAAGTGCTAACCTAAAAAACGATAAGCACCATTAAATTCAGCATACCAGTATTAGCTTAAAATGCCAGGTGCCCGACCTGTCGCAAAAAAAGTTTCAAATTCTAGCACATTGTTATTAACATATTTTTGGCAAAATTTTTATTTTTTATTTTATTTGAAAATATAATTTTTTTTATATTATATTATTTTTTATATTTTATTTTTGACCGAAATGTTTTGTTTTAATTTACCGAGTATATTACACTTTAAGTATTATTATCCATTTTTAGTTTTAAAACAAACCGGAATCTCTTCAAATCCAATTTGCTCTTTTCCGTTAATTTTAAATTTCAAACTAATTGTACCCAAATGTCTTGCACACCCTGTGTAGCAGTCTGCTTTAAATCCGGTTTCCTTCATTTTACATATTTATCGTTTCCCTTCTATATCATCCTTCATTTATACCTGTCTTTAAAAGTAACAAAATTTCAGCAGGTTTTTTTCTATTTTTTCCGACATTTCCCCGAAATAGTGCCTGATTCGAATGCACCGCTATTCACTTAATATTTTAAAACACTTTTTACTGCGAAAATTCATTTATTTACACGTTTTTTTTCGTTTTAATCCAAAGCATCCACTAAGCAAACAAAAGACGGCAAAATATCCGCGCTCAAACTGAAAACAATACACAGGGTGCTTCCAATATATTCAAAATAAATGTTTTATATGTAAATCTGCAGTGTTGCGTTTCAGTCAGGGCTACCACTGCATTTTTCAAAAAGTGCCACTAAAAATCGCCTTAGTCCAAATTTCGTCAGGTAATTATTGTTTTAGCCTATAAGCCATCAAGTCGGTTTTGAGAAAAACGATAAAATAGGTTTACAGCCAATTTTCTCAAAAACTACCCGATAGATTTTTTTTAAACGCTCCTTATTGATTGCTACGTATGTTTTTAACAAAACTTTACATTTTCATGAATTTACATGCTTTTTGTTTTTTTTGACGTGGAGCAAAGTAAGTCAATAGCAAAAACAACGAATTTGATAGTAAATAGAGATTTACAAGGAAAGGCTGGTATGTTTTAGAGTGGTGATAATTGCGAAACTCATTCCTATAAGCCCCGAACTACAGATACAACATAATATGGAAAGAAAATATATGTTAGATAGCGCAAATCAATATTCAACAATTAGTTTTGTTGTGGGCTCCATATTCATCTCAAGTTTCACATTATATCCAATAAATTTTAACTATTGTGACGATTTATTTTGACCTACGTTGTTCATTATTCATATTATGTTATGTTTGTATGCAAAGTTTGCTCCATATGCAAAAAATTGTAATATGTTGCTATATAATATTCAATAAACTTAAAAAATGTGGATGTAGACCAAAGTCGATACTAAGTATCTCAGATTCTATACGAGATATCAAAAAATGGATTTTGGAGTAAGAAAGAGAACATTAAAGCCATAAATAATCCGTTCCTAACTCATTTTTTTCAAAAATGCCGTGTAGGCTAAAACAATAATCACCTGACGATTTACACTATGGGCATTTTTTGCAAGAAAGAAAAAGTTTTTTGGCGATAGAGATAGATACAAATAAACTTTTTCAGTCAAGCAAGAAATGTCCATAGTGTAAATTGCGATTTATATAAGAAGTCGCACAAAAAAAGTCATTTAAGCGACCTGTACACTATACAATATTATTGTAAAAATATGTAGAAAACTTTCAAGAAAAACCTTGATAGTGTAACTTGCAACAATTTTTTTATTCAAAGTTAGCTACCGGCGCTGCCACTGTTTATAGTTTGCAATTTTTATATTACTTATTTGTATAGTAATTTATGTATATATTTATTTTATTCTCTTTTAAATAGAAGTTCTAATAAAATTTATGAATTTTTATACCCCCAACACAATAGTGGACCCAACTTTAAGTATATCGATCGACTAAGAAAGTGATTATGTGATTAACTATGTTCGTTTGGCTGGCTGGCTGTCCATGTAACCTTGTGCGCAAAGTTCAGGTCGTAATTTTTGAGCTACATAATTTGATGAAATTTGTTACATAGGTTCTTATTGCCACAAGGGCCAAGCCTATTGAAAAAGGGCCGAATCGAAGGTCACAAGCGGAGAAAGGGGGCAATTCCTGCCTCTCAGAAATTATCAAACCTATTTTAATGAAATATAAAACATGGATGGATTCATATTTATATGGATACATAAGCTATGCAGATTTTCCAAAAAAAGGTCCACAATGGGAATTTAGGGGGCAATTTCTTCCTCTTACAAACTTTCAAACCATTTTCGTATAAATCTAAGTTGGACCATGGCGATCATTTTAAAGAAAAAATCGTCCAAATTATATAGATGTCATTGGTGGTGCAATATGAAAATTGGATTTTGCCACGCCCCTCTTGTAATTTGTTCTGTCTTTTTCTGCGAAAGCTGCCCTTTTTGAATATTTTGTTTTGATTACGCAATTCGTTTTGATAGTAGCGGCCTGTTTTTACACATTGCCACTTTACTACCAAAAAACATTTTCTTTCGCTTTCTTCGAAAGCTGCCCTCGCAAATGATTTGGGCATTTTCCATACGTCACTTTTTTCATCTCTGTATGCTTTGTGATTTTTAGTTAGGCTTGAGTCAAGGCGAATTCATCCCAGGTAATTTCGGTACTACAACAAGTACAACTCGTACAAAAACCACAAGCAATTTGTTTTTCTAAAATCATTGTACAATGCCAAAAACAGAAATAAAACAAAACAGAAACAAAGAGAATAAACAAAATTTTGACATCCAACAGTGATTTAAGCTAATATCAGCAGGGCTTTTAAGACCACCTGTAATAAATTCGCCTTGGCTTGAGTTCATCAAATTTAATTTCCATTAAATTATTTTTACTGAAGGAAGGAATTTTTACAACTTGGAATTTTATTAAAATTTATTGATGAATGTTTTCAACAATAAAATGGATCAATATCATTTTAGGTGATATCCTTTAAAGGATAGAAACAAGCATACATCTTTCAGACGTGTCATAATCCTTTCAGTACAAAAAAATAACGTTATCTCTCTAGGGTTAATAAACTAATAGAAATTTTATCCAATATATCGATGAATACATCTTGCAGGGATTTTCTGTTAAAAAAAGGGGAATAGGTTGTAGCAAAATGAAAGTAGCCGCAAAAAAAATGAGATTTATGTTAAAACTGAAACATGCGTAGTCAAACATGTTTCAACTAATATTGACTCGTCTGTGGGCAGCAGTAAAAATGTCATGTGTAAGAGAAACAACACGACACAAAGTGTGTGTGAGAGTGTGGTCACTGTAGTAGTAGAAATTGCTGTAGGTGGAAAAAGAAAGATAGGAAAAAGTCAAAAGAAAACGGATGAATAAAAAAAAACACATAATTTCGTACAAATAATTACAAAGCAAACATAAGTGACGCCATTTTTTACATAAATCATTCAATTTAATCAGTTTTTCTAAAGAACAATAGACGCAAAAAAAATCCATATATTAAAAGATCCAGGAAGCAAAGTGCTAGTACCAAATAGTGTTTCTTTTTTAGTTAATTGTTAAGGCACTTACGAACAATAATTTCTTCGTTTTTAATGAGTTTAATCAATTTCCTTAATCCCAAATTAAAACCATCGGTAGAGTGCGATGCCGTCTGTGAAGATGGCTATGGGGTATCTAACCTAATAGCCGATGACCCGGAACAGTTGAAACGTGGTTTTATGGCCTTCTCGGTTAGCAAGCCACCTATTGAGATTGTCTTTGAATTTCCCAAGGCCATCGACTTGAAGGTGATCAAACTCTGGAACAGCCATGGTGCTTTAAGGTCAATAGCCTTCGAGGTGCACGGCAAGTATGAGGGAATTTGGGAACGTGTTGCGTATGTGCGTGACTTGGCCAAAGATGTCGAATCGTTGACGTTTTGCTATCAAAGTGATTACAGTTCGAAAAGTTCCGAACAGCAGTCGAGTGAGAAAGTGTTTTTCTTTAAGACGGCAAATAAAATGCTATCGAATACCAACAGTATTAAATTGACAATACGTGCCACACAAAAGTGTCCACCTGTCTTGCGTAAGGTGCAGATATGGGGCTTGCCAGCACGTTCCCTGGACAAGGCCGATCGAGAATTGGTTAAGAGTATTTGGAATGAAATAACCAATCCTTATGAGTATGGCGCTACACGACAGCGTGACGATGATGCTGGCCAAAGATCGCCTTCAAGATCTATACCAGAGTTGAATAAAAATTCAAAGCTCACAATTCCAGAAGAGTTCCTAGATGCTATAACATGGGAACTTATGGTGAGTTCAATGTTTGTAGAAAACTTGATTTTTTTAATAGATTTTCTTAAGTATTAACTTTAAATCGAAAACCCATTTACAAAATGTGTGCCATAAGCAGTGTTCGAAAATAAACAGAACATTATTTTGCGTACGGCTCACACACCCAGTAACGATATCTATTTTTTAGTGTTTGTATATTAGGACACAACCCTTTATACCTTTCGTAACTATTTTTAAGAAGGTATCAAGCTATATACCTAGTATTTTATAAAAAAAAATATATAAAAATTAACACTACAGAACATTAAAATATAATTAATGTCTTCAGAACCACTACAACTGTACTGTTTTATATAGAAAAATATTGCTCTACGTGTTTGTTTTGTTTTTTACTTTCGTGAAAATGGTTATGAACGGTACTATGTGTTGTTAACTAATAAACAAACACTAAAAAATATACAGGGGTGTGCTGGAAATCGAAAATGTAAAACGCTAGAATTTTTAAAGTCATGTTTTAATAAGATTTCTGTAAAAAAATAATTTTATGAAAAATTTTATACAAGTATTTCTCAAGGTATATTTACACAAGGTAGACTCATTTGGGAGTGTAGACATGCTGCTCTATAAAAATAACCGTGTGGAACGGAATTGTCAAAATGGTCTTCATATAAATTTAACGCACACATGTACAAATTTTGGCTCATATACACGAAATTTGACATTGGTGTTCCAACTTAGGTAAACAGCTGACAAACATATGGGCCAACGAGATTACCTTGTGTAAATATACCTTGATATTTCTCTATTAAACAGAATTTTGTAACAAAAATTAGATTAAAACTTCAAAATTCTTGCGTTTTACGTTTTCGATTTCCTGAACACCCCTAAATAATGTTTGTTTTATTTTTGAATACTAATTAAAATTACATAAGCAGTAATTCTGTGGTTTTCATGGACAACCACGTAGGTATTTCAATTTTTTCGATTTTGAAATGTTGATTCCATTTTGGTTAATATTAAACGCTCTTTGCATGGTTCTAGAAATTTTTAAAAGCAGATAGACCCATTTCCATTTTTTAACTGAATTACAAAGTTCAAAAGGTGCAATACCTGGCCTTGATCAAGAATGTTGATTCCATTTTGGTTAATATTAAACGCTCTTTGCATGGTTCTAGAAATTTTTAAAAGCAGATAGACCCATTTCCATTTTTTAACTGAATTACAAAGTTCAAAAGGTGCAATACCTGGCCTTGATCAAGAATTGTTTTTTAGGCTCTCTTAAAAAATTTTATTTTAAGACATACGCGGTTGCCCATGAAAACCACAAAATTATCATACATCGAATTCCAGTGGAATTATAGAAGTAGAGTTTTTTTTTTTAGAGTGGTATAAGTTTAAATCATAAAAAACAAGGAAATTTATTTTTAATTTTAATTAAAGAAAATTTTATGAAATAAATGTTTAAATATGATTTTTGTCATGTGACCACCACGGCTGGCGCGTAGAAGGCGCAATCTGGAACATCAATTTTCAACAACTTTTTGCATTCTGACCTCATCGTTTTTGAAGACATATGGGCCAATGACTCCGCCAGCCCATAAAGCGCACCAAACAGTTATTTTCTGTGTATGTAATAGTGTTTCGATAAAAGCTTGTTGATTCTCCTCATTGCAATTCTCGAATCTGCTTATTTACTTACCCTTTCATGGAAATTAAAAATCAATATCAATTTGTGCATCAGCCCCAGGGTTGTTAGATGTGACGATTTTTCTTCATTTTGACGATTTATTTGAGAAAATACAGTAAAATTGACGATTTTTTTTTACTAAAACAATTACAAAAAAATTAAAAAACAATTAAAACAAATACAAGAAATATTTACAATTATATTTGGACAAGGGGGCTGCCGCGTATTTCGATTTATAAACAAATGGGAAATTTGATTAAAAGTTGGTAGCACTGCTATTAAAATACCAAAATGGACGAAAATATCCCACAACAAAACAAATAATAAATACATACTATTCAATGTGTGAAAAATATTATAATTGTGTTTTTAAATAAAAATTTATTAAATTTCCCTGTGGTTTGAAGAGTCAACAGAAAAAACCAACCATTACTTTATAGTGCTTTTTGTTTGTAAATGTATTTTTTTTTTAAATTTCAAGACCACACATATTAAAACCTTTTCAATAATAACGTTAGTAAACATTTATTTTATATCAATTATAATATTATAAGGTTTAATTTGTTTGTTTTACACAATTATATATCTTGAACTTTGTCATTTGCAGTTTGTCACTAACAAAATAGCTTTCGGACAATTTCCTAACGTTTGTCACATAACTTACGCTCGTTTTCGTAATACGGAGTTGGAGTTTCGAAAGAGAATTTTATTATTCGTAATAGAGAGTTGCCGTTACGAATCAAAATACGCGGTAACCCCCCAGTTCAAAACGTTAAAATCAATTTTTCGAAATACAAAAATTATTGGAAATTAAACAAAATAAATTCTTCCCCCATCACAAACCAGGTGGCTTTCATTAGAAGCATGAGTAAATTGAATTCTACAAATTTATGAATGCCATCGATACTACAAAAAAGTATACACTAGAGCCCCGACGATTTGCGTCGGTCCTATTTTGTCCGCTTTTTAAAAATTCGTTAAACCCGCATTTTTATGATTTCGATTTTCGTCGCTACATACGATTGCATATTTTCGCTGAAGTCATAATCACATGTAAAGAATTTTTCTATTTGTATGTAAAAAGGCGAATTTCCATTTAATTCTGTTAGTTAGGCTATTCTAAGTATAATGCGTGTTAGGAAGTAAGAAGTGAGTTCTTAATAAAAAGTTGTGTAGAAAACAGTAAAACTATTTGCAACAGTGATAGCGCTAAAAATGAATCATTTAAAGATACTTCGAGTTAATAGCAATTGAGATTTTATTTTTTATTTAATGTTTTTGTGAATATGGATAAATTAAATAAATACATTTTTGTTATGTTTTTATGAAAATATAATTTTTCTTATGTATGTATTTCATTTCAAATGGTAAATATATTTCCGCCCACTTGCTGAATAAAAAAGAATAAAACTTAACCATATCACTTTCTTAGTCATTGCTAAAAATTTATATTTTTGAACCACTCAATGCAATAAATTTTCTCTAATTTGTAAAATTTAAATATTTGACGATTTTTTTAAATGTTCGTGACGATTTTGATTTTTTTTAACAACCCTGATCAATCCATTCGCCAAATTATTTTGATTAAAAATTTCAACAATTTGGACGATACCTGTCAAATTTTTAAAATAAATTGCTTCACTTTTCATCACTGCCTTTGCCATTTTTCTAAACGAGTACGAACTAGCATTTCACAGTAAAATTGAATCCAACAAATCAGAGGTTATTAAAATCGTTACAGACGTTCTCGAGTTACAAATGACGAAACTACACAATTTTCTATTTTCTTTTGTTAGTTTTCGATTATTTAGAAGTTTGCAACCATTTTTAAATTTTAATATCAATTCTTTTATTCGGGGCGATGACAAACCCAACAAATCATAAACCGTTAAAAATACAATTCCTTCTGTTCTGGTGTTTATTTTCTATAAGAAATTTAAGCCGAATTTTATGCATATATTTCTCTATTAAACAGAATTTTATAACAAAAACTATAAAAATTTGATTATAAGTGTATTTAAAACAACTTCTAAATTCTTGCGTTTTCGATTTCCAGAGCACCCCTGAATAACTGAGAAAACTTTTGCGAAATTTTCCCAGTCGTTTAGTAGGAGCTCAATTTAACTCAAATTTTTTAAGAAATTACATGCAATATAAAAATTTAATTTTCTTTATAGGTACCTACATAAGTATTTATTTATTTTATTTTTTTTTTGTCCAACAAATCAAAGATAGAAGATATGTATGTATGTAATATAAAGTTTATTTAAAAAATTCATTTTCTCTGCCGTTCATCTAATATAATTTTATTCTTCAAATCACCACCCCACCGATACTTGTTGCTGTCACCAGTTTTGGCTTTTACACGATGACATGGTATAAAAATTGCAATATTATTACTACCCACAGCAGTTCCTACAGCTCTAACCGCCTTTGGATTACCAATCGCCACAGCTAACTCTCCATAAGTGCGTTCTTCTCCAAATGGTATTTCCAATAAGGCAGACCAAACTTTCTTCTGAAAATCAGTGCCGTTTAGTACCACGTAAACTTCCTGGTTTTCTTTTTGCTCTGTCATAAAAATTTCCAATGTTTCGTTGGTTAGTTTATCGTCTTGTATATATTCTAAATTAGGCCACAGTTTTTGCAATTCATTTGTAAAGTTTCCTATAGCTTGGTTTCCAGTAAAGTGAACATAACAAATGTATGGATTTTTTTCCAAAAAAAAGCTACAAATAGTTGGCCATATTTTGGAGTTTCCACCAGCCCATAAACAATTTTATTGGGTAAAGTTGCAGAACAAATTGTTTTTACTATAATATTTTTGTTCATTATATACACATATTCGCAATTGTTTGCACGCTTTAGGAAATTTGTTTGTTTATTGAGAAGAACATTTTTGTTTCCTTTTGAATTGTCAAACTATTAGAGATGAGAAATTTAAATTAACAAAGTACTGTATAAATTTAATATATTTCAATCAGTATCGGGATTCAGGATTCTTGTCCCCCAAAAAATGTAAAAAAATCCCCAAATTAAACCACAAAACCTATACGCCCGTATATATAAAAAATTTTTAAATTTTATAAAGGTTGACGAAACAAATTTTGTATGAAAATTTGCCTTAATAAACGTTTGTTAAATTTAATAATCGTTTATAAATACTGGGGTTAAGGTTAATACATTTTTGTTTTTGTTTCTGACCAAATTTAACATTTTTTTTTTTAAATAATAAGAAATCCCCAAAAATCCCTAAATAAAAATTTTTAGTAAATTTTTTTTTATTTCAACATTTTTATTTTTTCGAATATAAGCTAAATTTCAGTTATGTATTTTATAAAGCTTTTTTTTTTTTTTTTTTTTTTTTGTAATAGTCCTCCTATTCATAGAATAAATTCGAAAAAATAAAAATGTTGAATATAATAAAGTAACCTATGAAAGGAAATAATTCCCAGTTTCTATTTATTTTTATTTTTTAAATTTTGTTTGTTGCAAATGGTTTCGGCATATTTTTTTAAATACTTTTTATGCTATTCCACTGGGGAATTACCCAAGCAGAACAATATGCTGTGTTTGAAGATGAATGAGCCAATTCATAAGAATTTGGAGCTTGTTCAATCGGTTTTAGCCATCCTTTAAACCAACAATAAAAATACATACATATATCCGTCATTTATTTGATACTTCGAAGCATCGTAAATACTTCCCAACAGCCCAGCCTTCTTTTTCCCAAACTTCATATATTATCTTTTCTATTTATGTACTTATTTTTAGGGAAGACATACTGAGCTACCTAAATAACAGCCGTACCTAAACAAGAGCGGAAGGCGAAACGTTTTCTTCCGCTAAGCTTTTACGCTGATATGCCATACCTAAACAAGAGCGTCAACGTTGTGACACAAACAGTAGTGCTAACTTTCTTGTTTAATAAAACCCATACAATAGAAATAAAAAGAAGAGAAAAACCCGCTAGATTGACAAAAAAATAGCTAAATTGTCATTATTTATTATTAATAGCGGCCAACATCAGTAATAAACGCGCTGTCAAAATCGGATTTTCCAATTGTAAAGCGTTGACGCCGCGCTATTTAGGGATGCTTCATACAAATTGTATGGGCATGAGAATTTTTGACAGCTAGAAAACGCTTTCCGCTCTTGTTTAGGTATGGCTGTAAGAGCGGCAAGCGTCGGTTTTATGTCAAAACTTTTAATTTTTACACAGTTTATACGAAACATACCTTTAGAGCATGAATTTAACACCACCCGGCTGGAAAATCTTATTTGATAAATCGGTTGGTCGGTCGTTTTGTTTTATTGATATTTGGTTTTAGATTATTTTTTTAAATTCTTCTTTAAACCAATCACTCAAGATTAATAATAATAATAACAAAAGTTGTTGATAAGAGCAAGATAAAAGTTTTGCTACTTTTTTTGATATTTAATATACGAAACAAAAAAAAAAAAATTAGCGTAAATAATAAAAAAGGAAAAATATATTAAAAATTAGTAAAATCCCAAAAAAAACGCCGAATCTTTTTTAGATCCCCCCCAAATGGCTTTCTGTGTCCTTGTTATCATTTGTATCATGGCGAATTCAACTACAGGTGGGGTCGAAACTATAATAATCCAAAAACAACATAGGGTTGTTTGCATTGCATTGTTAGTGCTTATATCTCGAAATGCCAACGATGATTAAGCCCTTACATGGGGTCTTGATCTGACAATTTTTTAAACGCTGATAAAAATTTTAGAATTTTTTTATTTAGACTGACGTTTGGTATGACAAAAAATTGTCAGGTGAAGACTTCAGGTTATGACACTACATTTTTTGTTCATTGAATTGATAGAAAGAAACAGTAAATGATCGGAAGAGAATTTTTTTCAGTTTTTCTTTTGTTATGATTTTGTTTATTTTATTTAATGCTGTCAGCTTTTTGTTTATGAGAAACATAACAAATCAAACAAAAAGGGCTAAATCGCTGAATTTGCGCATTAACCGCTGATTTAGCAACACTTTTAATATTGCAAGCTAATATCGACGCTAGCTCGTCCCTTAGCAAATCTTTTCAGCACTTTATACCGTGCCGCGGAATTTCCAATCTGCTGGAAAGTTGCTAACGTAACGCCAATTCCTAAAAAGGGAACCGCTAATAACCCCGAAAATTACCGCCCAATTGCAATTTGTTCGGCACTTTCCAAAGTTATGGAGAGTATGGTAAATTACCATCTTGTCAAATATTTAGAGTCAAACTACCTACTAAGCGACCGCCAGTATGGCTTTCGTAGAGGTCGCTCTACTGGAGACTTACTTGCTCTGTTATCGGAAAAATGGTGCCGTTCCATTCACCATTTTGGCGAAAGTAAGGTAATTGCTTTAGATATTTCCAAGGCGTTTGACAGAGTCTGGCATGGTGCACTCTTGTCAAAACTTGCTGCATTTGGTGTCGGTGATAATTTCTCTCGATTTATATCGAGTTTTCTCAGAGATCGCACTATACGAGTTGTTATAGATGGGGTTTCGTCAAACGAGTTCAAGATTCATTCAGGGGTGCCGCAAGGCTCCGTTCTTTCTCCTACTCTATTTCTTATCTTCCTAAACGACCTCCTTGGTCAAACTTCCAACCCTATCTACTCTTTTGCAGATGACAGCAACCTTTGCCACTCGTTCTCATTCGAATGCAGACCAAGCGTATCCGATGTCGCTGCTATGCGGCAGAATATGAATGATACGCTTGGCCGAGATCTTGACACGATCTCGGAATGGGGTCGAGCGAATAGGGTCGATTTTAATGCCCGAAAAACACAATGTTGCGTGCTGACGCATAAACGCGCGACAAATCAGGGTGCCTCATCTGTATATATGGGTGGTATAATTATTGAGGAATCAGAATCTCTTGATGTTCTGGGCATGAGGATACAATGTGATGTCCGATGGACTGAACATATATTCAAGGTGTCGAAAGAAGCATTCAAGTGCCTCGGTTTTCTAAGACGGTGTAGGATATACTTCACTCCATCTGATCTCCTTACTATTTATACCACCTATATCCGACCGCGTATGGAATACAACTCTCATGTGTGGGCCGGTGCTTCAAAGTCTATTTTGGAGCTTCTCGACCGCGTGCAGGAGAGGGCGAAGGTTCTCATTGGTGACAGTAGGGTATCCAATTCTATTGACTCCCTTGAGCACCGTCGCAATGTGGGTTGTATTTGTCTGTTTTATCGTTACTACAATGGGATGTGTTCTGACGAAATAAGGGATCTGTAGCTCGTTTCTGTATTTCTCGCATCGTAAAATTTCTTACATAAAGTGTGAAACAAAAAATTCCATCGTTTCTCGATTTATGAGATAAAAGTGTTTCTGTATTTGAATGCGAAAACAGACACAACAAATTCTGTTTATACTGGAATATTTCCAGTAATTAAGTGTCAAATAAAAGCGAAACGTCAACAAAAGAAATAAATATAATAAAAACAGGGCTGCCAGATTTGACGAGTTATCATCATCTTGACGATTTTTTGTTCCGATATTAACAAAGTGACGTTTTGATGATTTTTTCTAACACTGCCTTTACACATGAAAGTTCTTTCATGAAATTTCTGTATATGTATTATAAGTAAAAATTTCAATGAAATAGACGACTTTCTTGAAAATTTCTTGTTCGATTACACAGGAAAGTGAAAGTTCATTTGAAAAATGTCGTCAAAGCGCAAAGTGGCAAAAATTGTTTTAGTTTTAGAACTAAAAAAACTAGAAATTGAAAACCAAAACAAAAAAAAAAGATATGAAAATAAAAAAATCAGTAAATAGGAGGCAGTGGGTTAAGCCATTATTAATAAAAAGATGTGAATTCGATGTGGAAGCGAATTTACTGAGAGACCTACTGTGGGAAGACGACGACAAGGATTTTAATAATTTTTGCAATAGCTTCATACGATTTTTTTTTTAATGTCGTTCCTTCTGTAGGATTTGTGGTTCATATCCCACAAAATGGGGTGGGATCGGTACAAATTTATTAATTTAATAATTTGTTTATTGCTTAATTTTGCTTCCATTTTTATTGTTTTTCTTATTTGTAATTTCAGAGTTGCCAAGACAAATACTCACGCCGAACTTTAGGCATTCGTTCCAATTAATATTTATTTTTATTTATTTTCCTAATATTTATCCACTTTAATAAGAATAGTTGTGTTTCAAATAATTGTAGTTAAAAAATATATTAAAATTCTTTATATATACGTCCAAAACAAGTTGCTTTTGTAACTATAATTTAACACAATCCTGAAATTTCAAATGCAAATTTTAAATAGGCAACACTGCTTAGTTTATTGTCATTTGTTTTCATGAAATTGTCAAAAAATCGCTTTCTTGAAATTTTCATTGAAAGCAAGCTGAAAGTTGGGCTGAAAGTAAAAAAATGTAAATGTGTTAGTGAAAAATTGTGAGTGTATTGCGACTTTCATGAAATTACTTTCACGTGTAAATGCTGGGTAAAAAAGTGACGAAAGCAAAAACAAAATCAAAAATATTTTATAATTTTGTTGTTACTTTCTATAGAAATTCATCTTGAATTTTTAAATTTCAAACACTTCTATTTTGTGGCGTTGAAAATAGAAAAAAAAATAATATGAATGTCTGTAGAAAGCAACAACAAATTTATAAAATATATTTGATTTTATTTTTGCTTTTAATGAAATTGTTGGCGTTGCGTTTTACACTATAAGCCCCTTAGTCTTCGAAATAAGATAATTGTAAATAGTTTTATATGTTTGTTTATTAGAAAAAAAGATATCTTTAGAAACAAGGCTACTTAAATTTTTATATTTATCCCTATTGTGAAAATTGTCCTCGAAATTGTTTTTTTCTTCCCTAAAAAATGTATCGGCAAAAGCAAAATTTCGAGGGAAAGTAATGGACCGATTTGGCTTATTTTGAACCTTTAATACTTCTTATATACATATACAAAATATGATTGATATTTGATATTCTTATCTAATATGTACACTTTTGTGCCAAAACCATTATTCCGGCAAGAAAGAAATTTGTCTCCCAGTAAAAACTTTTTCAAAATGGATAACTTCTTTCACTCGTTATTAAGTAGCTTTCTTCCATAAGAACTTCGATAACTACTTTTTTCTGGATGTATTAAGATAAAATAAATGACTTACTTTTGAATTTGTTCTTTTTGGCACAACCCTTGTAAAATTCATTAGTTTTTCAGTAGAATTGTATGTAGTGCTTTTATGTGTTTCTGATTACTTAACATATTATTTTGTAGGCGAAGATTTATTGGGGGTTTAACCCGTTTATTAATGAACCGATTTTTTTAATTTTAACTTCAGGGTATTCTACTAAGTCTATTTCAGGTAAAAAAGAAAAAGATTATAGGAATAGGTAAATTAAAGATTTATATCTCAATTATTAAATAATAATTATTAAATACCAATGAACTTAAACTATGTTTTTGTTTGATTATTTTTTAATAAAAGTCGAAACAAAATTGTTTAAAATTGATTTTAAATTGCACGATTTTTAAAACAAAAAAGACGATCTTTTTTATTTTTTCTCAGGAAATTGACGATTTTGACACAAATTTATCTGGCAGCACTGATTAAAATCAAAACAAGAAAAGGCTAACAAAAATTTAAACTAACAATATATAACAATTGTTTTTTGTTTATTTTCATCATATAAATTATGCATTTATCATTTATATTCCTTCTATTTTTTTTATTTATTTAAAAAAAATAGTATAAAAACATATTTTAAATTCAAAATATCTACATTTTGTTTTTCTCGCCACCAATTTCAAATGTGACTTATTTTGACAGTTCTTGAAAGAAACTTTTCGCAAAATATTGTTATAGAAACACTTTTTCTCGCATCCTTCCAATAATTGCTGGAAAATTTTTAAAATGACAGATAATTCTCGCAACGGAAAGACACAGAAACACTTGTGCGAGAAAACCCATTTTTTGTTTCATTTTGCACTGTTTCTGTCCCGATTCACTGGTTTCATGCGGACAATTTTACGATGCGAAAAATACAGAAACGGGCTACTGGTTCCCGAAACCCGTACGTTTGTTCGTAATACACGTTTTTCCTCAAGAGCCCATCCTTATGTGGTCGATTGGCAGGTGAATCGTACAACGCATTACAGAGAGAATTCGTTTTTTTCCCGCACAGTTCGTATGTGGAATAACCTTCCTGCAGAAGTCTTCCCTCTCACTTACAACATGATCAAGTTCAAATCGAATGTTCACAAACACTACTCCCTCTATCCTCCTTCCGACAACCTATTTTCCTAGTTCCAACACAATGCAATGCATTAGTAGGGGTCATCCCCTGAGTGCTGGTCCTAACAGTAAAAAAAAAAAAAAAAAAAAAAAAAACATTTTTTTAAAATTCTTGACAGTTTGCTATATACATATCTTAATACAGCTGATCTCTTTGCACTTGGTTAACTTTTCTATTACATTATATTTGTACTGTTCAACAGAACTTGAACAATGCATTAAAAATTAAGTGATATAAGGCCTTTAGCAAAACACTAAGTCTGGGATCACACTATGAAAGTTTTCTTTCAGAAAGTCTGAGTTTATTGGTGAGAGGGGAAGAGAACATGCTTTTCTTTTCTCCTCTCTCACTCATAAACTCAGACTTTCTGAAAGAAAACTTTCATAGTGTGAACCCAGACTTAAGGCCTCATTACTCTTACGTAAATGTTGCGGATACGTAAACGTTGCGGTCGACTTGAAATGTTGGTAGCACAGAATACACAGAACTGTCACGAGACGGAAGATTTTGCGTTTTCTTTTTTCTTCTTTTAAGAAAGCTGCCCTTTTTGCATTTCTCTTTGCACCATCTTTTTGCCACAATACAATGAACACAAATTTATTAAGTTGAAATTAACATGAAAAACTGTTGTAAAAATTAACTTTTAAAATTAACACAACACTAGTAAATAATATTTAAGTGAGTAAATAACATTATAAAACCAAACAATATAACTAAATGATTTTTTTTTCACTAAACACAACGTTTGTTGAACTAATGCATTTGTTTAACGTGTTTTTTTTTATTTTCGTTTTGATCACGCCATTTGTGTTGATGGTTGCGGCCTGTTTTTACACATTGCCACTTCACTACAAAAAAAAAGCTTTCTGTCTTTTTCTTCGAAAGCTGCCTTCGAAACTGATTTGGGCCCTTTTCACACATCACTTTTCACAGTTCTGTGGTATTCTGTAGTTGGTAGTTACTAAAAATACGCAAACTTGTCATATGGTGTTGAAGTGGATGTGTGTACTCGTACATATGTATGTATGTATGTAAATTATTATTTGTTTTGATTTTGCTCACAGTCTTGTTCCAAAACATGTTGCTAACATTCACCCTTATCGTGGTTGGCGTATTTAAAATACGCCTGCGACTGTTTCGTAATAGATTAAAGAGAAGGTGAACTTATTTTCTTTAATTTATTACCAAACAGTCGTAGGCGTATTTTAAATACGCCAACCACGATAAGGGTGTTAATTGTTTAAAATGGCCAATACATAACGATATCGGCGCTTTTGTAAAAAAAATAAAATACTTTATACATATCTGTGGCATTTTGATAAAACATCTTAAGTCGAGATAAGAAAGCAAAAAATCTCTTAAAAAAATCTCGCTGAAAAAATAATTTTTATCAAATAATAAAAAAAAACCAAAATTAAAGAAAAATTTCGCCTATAATACAAAATTTTTAAAAATGTAAACAAAAATGTTTTTTGAATGAAAATTCGTATGATTGACAACATTTTTTTCAACTTTTTGAATTTGACATAAGATGTTTTGTCAAAGTGCCACAGATATACAGTGGATTCCCGATTTAAAGAACTCTCGATTTAACGAATTCGGGATTTAACGAACAGGCAAACATTTTACCTTAGGTACTGTGTATAACGAATTAAAATCCAATTTGGTACTCGATGTAACGAACAAATAAAAATAATATACATAAAATTTGTAAAACTGAATTAAATACGTAAATGGAGTAGTCAGGCAACAAAATCTTGTAAATTTTGTATTCCCAAAAATTACTTTGATAAATAAAACTTGATATAACCAATATGTGTACATACAGTGCACACGCGATAATAAAAACAACCTAATATATGAACACCCCAAAATATGAACATTTTTCTTCCATTTACTACTCTAAAATATGAACTTGTTCAAAACTTTAAAATATGAACAACTTATAATTGAATTTTCAACGGTTTTTATCTACCAGTGGTAAAATCCATTTTAACTCAACTGCATAATAACTTGGGTATTTCCCTAGCTATTTGCTTTAAAATTGTCTGCAGTTGTTAATCAAAATGTTTTTTTACATGCACGTTTTAGTTAGTGCCCACATTAACATGGACATCTATAAACATCTTTAAATATAATTTTAACGTGAGAAGTTCTTAAATATGAATTTAAAATAACAAAGGTTTTGAACTTTCAAAAGAAAAATCTGAAATTTTAGAACATTAGATGCCATTCGCAAATATGAACAATCTTGCAAAAGTGAACTGGCTTTGTTTTTATTAGTTCATATTATTGCGAGTGGACTGTATAAGCAAAAATTGAAAAAAAAAATTATAATTTTTTATTGTAAACTTAATTTAATTTCTTAACGATGCTATCCAAAGGTTGCGAAATAATGAGAAAAATAAACAAATATAATATATTTTTTTTAAAAAAGACCTCAAGCTTAAACAATTCTTAAAGCTTAAAGCTTATATGGCCTAAATTTGTCCATTGTAAATTAAAAACACATTTAATTACATTTTTTCCCAACGTTTCGTCAATTTTCTGTTGACTGTTGAATGCCAAATTTAGCAATGCACGTTACACTATTGCATTCGTAGCCAAAAATCGCTTAATCAACGTTTTATATTTTTAGCGATAGAGATTTAGCTTTAGCGAATTACAGAATACGGCCACTGTTCACAACACCTTCCAGGATCAGTAGGCAGCAAATCGCCCAAGGCCTGTTGTGCCAACCCATTTCAGACCCGTTCTTTAAAGGAATCCCATTTTGTCCCCCTCGGGTTTCTAAACGGAGCAACCCTAGGCAGGTAAAAATTCAGTGTAAAGGTAATACGACTATGGTCACCGCACCTGCAAGAATGAGAGATGAGAAATTTTAATTCATTCCTCGCTAGTATACACGTTCTTACCTTGTACTCTGTGGACGGGACAAACAGACCGCAAACCTTTTTTTATTAATCCAAAGTTCTTGGATAAGGGCTACGTCCGGCCGAGTACATGAGAGGAAGGTTACTAGTTCGGCTGAAGATGCTTTACAATGTTGTAGGTTTATTTGCACCACTAAAAGCTTCTTTGGTCCTGTCATGTTTCGGGTACTAAATCCTAACGTTACATAAACCGAACTTAACCCCCCACCTCCTCTAAGATGTCCATGGACTTTCGATCCACGACGAAACGGAAGTCCTTGGCGGCATTCTCCTTACACACCAGTGAGGTCACAAGCCTCTTTTGGTCGGTTACCCTGCAGATAACGAGACTAGTCCATACATGCATGTAAAGAGTAGTCCATAAAGGAGTAGGAGTACTCCAAAAATACTCCAAATGTATGGTTAAAAGGTGGTCTATTTAACATTACGATGTCCTAGAAGTGGTTCGTATAACCCAGTTTTGCATTACAACGGAGTAGTCTTAAAACTACTCCATGTTTATACATACTCTAGTGGACTAGTTTTGAAACTAGTCCATGGTATACTCCAGAGGATTAGTTTTAACTTCGTTTAAAAACGAAAACATGTCGTTAAAAAACGAAGACATGTCGTCTCACTACGAACACTTTTTAACAATGACATGATCCATGCTTGCATAACATTGGCCCAGTCCAGGGAGTAGTCCATTTCATCAAAGTGGATCACGTAGTCCAATATTACCTGCAGGGTAGAAGTTTACTGTTTTTTTGCCCAATACCGCCACTAGTGGAATCGGATAGAGAGTTACTAGTCTTCTTCCCGTATCCGCTGCCTTAGCCACTTTGCCTCTATTGGGTATCGCACCCTTTTCCTTCGCAGCTCATTCTGAAGACATCAGCACTTTGGACATCGGGGCAACACCTTACGTAACTTGCTCTCCACGGCATGTAGACGAAGCCACCGGCCCTATACTCTGTTGAGCTAAGGATAATACCACCCAAGCATTGACAGGGCCGTAAATTCTTTAAAATTTTCCGACGTTTTGTCGGTGCCGTATCAGAAGGTGCCTATCCCTCACATTGAACGTTGAAGGATCTCTCTTCGCCATCTTATCTAGATATGTTAGAAATTTCATCGTTCCTTTCTGCGCCTTATCCTCCTTCGTTCGACTGGTGTTCTTAATCACCCTTATCGTGGTTGGCGTATTTAAAATACGCCTGCGACTGTTTCGTAATAGATTAAAGAGAAGGTTAACTTATTTTCTTTAATCTATTACCAAACAGTCGTAGGCGTATTTTAAATACGCCAACCACGATAAGGGTGAATATCACGGCCCATCTTCCACGGTGCCCTGCCGAACAAGTTGTGGGCAATCTTCTCCCGAGGGTATCCTCTGAAGTCCCCTGGCCTCACAGATGGAAGTCTATGCAGTCTGACTATGAGCAGATATACTTTCGGCATCGTTCTCTGTGCCAGAGAGCAGAGTCAGCCTCTCCAACCCCTGAGTAGCCCCGGTTTCACCACAGGAGACTTTCGATAGTCTCAGAAGACCATCAACATATAAGTCGGTCAGTACCTGTCTCTCCTGCTCAATTATGCTATCATGAACAGTCGAAACGGTACTCATCGACTATTCGACTCTCCGACGTCCGAATGACCCTCGTCAATTCCGTCCTTCATGTCCTTGCAGGTTGTATTAGTGTGTTTTTTGTTTTTAAAATAAAGGGTTTCATTTTTGTTCCCACGAGTATGCTCGTTCACACGGACCGTACCACGCAGTGACGGCGTGCGTGGAAAATAACATACAACAGCGCTTTGTCCTGACGCTGAGGGGAGCTGTTAACGACTTGTTTCGTTTCGCACTAACTAGCCACACAGGCCTTCGGTACTGCTACCACCACGTTGACCTTAAAAGTGCATATGTCGCGCCCCAACCACCGATTAAGCCCCCACCTTGCAAGGGGCGAACCCGCGGTCTGGCACGTCGTGCTATATGTACTTATAATAGAAGTGTAAATTTCCACTACTGCCTCATTATCTTGACAAGATGAGTAACCTTTACAACATTCCAAACGATCAGAACCGTAGATTGCACTCAAGCCCTCGCATCTCGACAGGATTGTTACCCATGCGAATGGTTTTTTTTTCTGTATAGTAATCTAAAATTAATTTTGGGCGGGCAACGCCGCGCGAACGACTAGTATTGAATCTATATATATTATTATATAAACATAATTAAATATTTTTTTTATTAAAAAATTAATAAACACCTTTATTTTTTTCTATTCTTGCAGATTTTTCCAACCGTGTTACCTTCGGGAAAAGTGGTTGATCAATCTACAATTGATAAACACTCTGAAGAAGAAGCCAAATGGGGCCGTTTACCTTCTGATCCCTTTACAGGTCTCGAATTTACACCACATCGCAGAGCTATCTTGAATTTAGCCTTAAAAGCACGTATTGAAAAGTTCCTAATGGAAAATTCTGAGCATTTTAAAACTGTACCACGTTCACTTGGCAGTTCAAGAGTAAAACGTAGTAAAAATAGACATGCCTCGCAATTTGCTAGTCTCTGCCATCAACACTCTTCCGGTGGTGTCTATTCGTCACTATCAAAATCTTATAAAACTACAGCCACAGCAACACTCTCTTCAACAGAAAATAGCACTAATATCATTGACTCAGCCAGCTTACCTTATGCACTACCAACTAAACGTGCTAGACTTATGGAGTCAACAACAATTGCTCCCTACACCTCAACAACAACCAGTAAATCTCGACTTAATAAGAAATATTCTTCCTCGGTTACTTCCTCCACAACCTTAACTTCCTGCACCAATCCATCACTGTTGACCTCTACAGCCACACAGACTTCTGCCACAGCCACGTCATCTTTCTCCAAGTGTTCCACTTTAACAAAAAAAGATAATGCTAACAACACAACTGCCACCAGCACTTCTTCAACAGCAACTTCCTCCGCCGGTATAGACCATGCCATACAACAAGCTTTACAGAAAATCACACGATTTTCACAGTTGCCTTTGCAACCTGAACCACAGACAGAGTGTTGTATTAGATGTCAGACCACAGAATTTTCATATGAAATACAAACTTGCCGTCATGTGGTGTGCCGTGAGTGTTTGGTAACACTATCACGTGATGAAAAATGCATTTGTAGTATAACATTTCGTTCCTCGGACGTGGAACGTTATCATAAGTTGTGAATGAAGAGTTAATTTTTTTTTCAGCAGAAATCTAAGACAGTACTCAGCATAATAGGGGAACAAAATAATAAAAGGGGTCTTAAAATAATTTTTGGGATATTGGAAAGTTTGCTGCACACTTACACAAAAAAGCCTTTTTTTTAATAAATTTTAAGTTCTTTCATTATTGTTTAAAATAGCAAGTAAAGAATAAATATATTAAACATTATTCCTATAACTCTCCCGAGATGAAGACATCCATCAAGGGAATTTGAAATTTAAATAATCGGCCATGCTCTGAAAATAAAATTTTAGTGAAACTGAAAGGAACATTTTATATGCCAAAAACAAACCCTTAACACAATAAACGTAGCTCGACATACACATACATCTGTATATTTCACGTAAATTTGTTTTCAAGAAAATGGTCAAATGACAAACCGCAGAAAGCAAAAAAAAAACGTAAGACTTGGCTAATTAAATTTATACTCTAATTGAACATTTCGTTCGCTAAAAAAAACAAATGTCACTAAAGCTACGTTCACACCTATTAAACATTTGACGTCCTACGGTTAAGCGTTTTATTAAAAAATTATTTGCTTTTGCAAAACATTTGGCTAGATTAAATATCATTTAAATCAATAGAAATTGTTAAAAATTATGCTTACGTTTAATTATTTATTGGTCGCGCTTTTTTCTAATTTTTTCGTCAAATATTTTATGGCCTGAACATACCTTAAGGTAAATGAAGTCTTCGTACGAAATCGAGGGGCAGACTGGCAGCAAGAAAAAATTAGAAAATCATTAGCGAATTAATTCAAACATAAATTTTTATTGTTATTTCCTTCTATCTTGCTGAGTATTGGAATTTTCGTTGGACTTCGAAGATTTTAATAATCTAATTTGCTACTTTAGTCGTCAAATTTTTATCTAGTTTATTGTCAAAAGCAGGTTATTTTTATTTTCAAATATACATATTTTTAAGTTGTAGTAAATAGATGGTAATTAAGTTTGAATTTATACATATTCGTAAATACTGGTGTCTTAATATTAAATTTTAAACGGGTTTTAAACAAATGAAAATTGATTAACCTAAAAATAGAAAAAATAAAAAAAAACGTTTCGACTAAAATTGGACAACATTTTTGGAACATGTTTGAATAAAAATAACTAAAAACTTTACCACTATCGTGAATAAAAAGTGAAAAGTTTTTTCCTCGTACATTTTTTTTAGGGGAAAAAAACAAATTTTGAGTGACATTTTTTTCACGATAGGGGTGAATAGAAAGTTACATGTATTTGGTTCAAATTTATAAAGCACTTGCCTGTCAATACAAAAATGATTTCCTTCCCAGTTAAATTACAACGGGAAGATAAAATCGAATGTCGTAGTTTGCGCCAGGTTTTGCAAGTTAATAAAAAATGTATTTCGTTTAATATACTTCATACTTTGAGTACCGCTTATCTTTAACAGAACTACTCTAAAAATCAGAAAGGACTACAGGCGGTTTTAAAAAGATTGAACTGAATAAATCTGTTGATTTCAATTTTCAGAACATGATCCATACAATTACTTTTCGAATTTATTTCAATTTTCTTCGAAATTAAAGTCGGACGATTTTGTATGTCTTATATCAAGCACTTACCGCAAAAAAAGCTTAAGCGACAAACACACAATTTTAGAGGAGAAAGTTTTTTTTTTATTTAATTTCATAAACATTTTGTATGAAAGTTGGCGCTTAAGATAAAATTGTTTTTGCTAAAGAATCGTAACGCTTCTATATGTGACCATAGAATTTTAGGGGATAATGCAAGTGTTTCCAATAAATTTATATATGTATTAAATTTAAAATGATGTCGTTTAAGCTATTTTTGCATTAAAGGTTCGATATATTGGTATTACAAAATGTTTTTTTTTTAATTGAATTTTACAAAAATCTTATGGATTTGTGTTTGACTTTAGTCTGAAAATTTTTTCTTTTTCATTTAGAAAAGAAAATTTGTCTAAATCAATGGTTTTAAATGAAACATTAACATTTAAGTGTTTTACTTTTTAATCGAAATATAAAAACTTTCGGATTATTGTAAGATTCACTTTCTTAATAAAATTTATTAATTTTGCACACTGTTGTACTTGTCATTAATGCACAACTGCGGTTAAGACATCTTCTTTATATTTTTGTAAATTAAAAATAAGAACAGCTAAAAAACGACAGTGTTACCCCGTGTAAACTAAATAATTAAAGGTTATTTTCGAAGTTTTCGCCCAATCCTGTTTTTTTTCATAGTCAAGATGTTTGCTTTAAAATTTAATTAAATATTTTCATTAAATTATTCGTTTTATTAAGAAAATTAGTTTTTTTTTTAATTTGTTGTATAAAATTCTTATTAAAATATCCAAAAAATATTAAGTCCTCATCCAATTTATGAAACATTTGCTGCAAAAACTTTCTTCAATGCTCTTTTGAATCTGCATTCGTGTCCATAGTATAAAAAATTTTGTTGTACATTTTCTTTGCCTTCTCTCTTTCAATAACAAACTTTTTAAAAACTGCTTGTACAAATTACACTTTTCCATTCGTCTTTCCCCTTTCATCAACAAACTCAAATGTTTTTCGCAGCAAATGTTTCATAATATGGATTTGGACTAATGGGTCGATTTCGAATGGCAACACAGCTAAAGTTGATTTGCAACGCCGCGCCTGATTTCGCTGCTGGCAACTACACTTCAGTTGTCATCCGTAATAGACCCATAAATTTATATAACCTTAAATTGTAGTTGAGTTTTTTTGATTAGAAAAATACGAGTTGTTAGGTGGTTTATTAATTTAAAAGTTATGTTTTATTAATAAAATTATTTCTTTACCTAATTTTAAAAAATTCTAAATAAACCTTATAAATTGTGAAAAATCTAAATTTCCTTTTTTAAGTATATACTATAATAAACATAATCGGAATTCACGGTTTGCTATTGTAGACCTTGCACATCTTGTAAATCTTTATTTACAACACTAAAACAACAAAACGCATATATTTTAAATTTACTATCCGGCATATTCTGCAATCGTCAAACACTTGCGATTTCGACTTGAAATTTAATAATTGGGGTACAGTATGTTTAAGGAAACTTTAAGAAACTATGACAGATCGCAACACAATAAACTAAATCTTGCGTTTTGCGACTTCAAGTCTTGCTGTTGTCAAAACATGGCCAATACGCCATCTGTTTATGTATGTTTATGTTTTTAATCGAGACCTACAGGATGCACAAGGTATACAATAGCAAGCAAACCGTAAATTCCGCTATAGTTTAAAAACCATTTATCTCATATTCAACCACCGTGCTTTAAAGAATAATTGTAATGCATAATTTTTTTTATTTTGTAATTTAAAGCTTTATATAATTATTTTAATTAATTAAAACAAAAAATAAAATTAATGTGCAAATTATCAATATTACAAAAACAAAGCTTTTTGCAAATTTTTAATTTTACTTTCAATTTTAAAATTTTTTGTATTTTTTTTTTTTTTAATATTTTCAATATATTTAACTTGTTCAACAATTGAGTTTTAACTCAAAATTTTTATTTTTAACTCTGGGAAAAATAGCCACGTAATATTCATATCTAACAGCTGTAAAAAATATCATGCCATTTTTCCTAGTTTTTGGCAATGAAACGATTGATTTAAAAATCCTTTTTCATATGCTTTTAATGTAAAATTAAAAATTGTTTGTTTTGATTTTGAGTAAACACGGTTTTGTTGAACAAGTGCGGTATGTAATTTATGTTGTTAGTAACAAGAGAAACAAACCAACAATAAAACCCTCAAATAAATTAAACGTATGTTTCCTTAATACAACCACAATTTAATAATAAGTCAATAAAAATTATTTAAATGTTAAAAGGAAAATAAAACATATGATACAAAAAAAGAAAAGCAAAATATTAAAGTTATAAAATATATCATATATATTTTTTCATAAACATATTTTACATTATAGAAATAAAAAGAAGAAAAACAAAAAACAAACAAAAAGCATTAGCTGTTTAGAAATTTAGCAATACATAATAAATAATTCAAACATATATAAGAAATAATAACACAAGATAAATACAATAAAATATACAGAAAAGAAAAAATAAAACATATAAATAATTAAGATTTATCATACTTTTAACACACATTTGAAAAATAAATAATAAAGTATCTATAAACTATATCATATAAAAACTTGAATATTTTTGGAATTTAATTTGAAACTCGACAACTAGTTGTCCAAATCGATTTTCGAAAAACAGTTTTTTTTATTTTTCCAGTTTTCAAAGTATTCGAGACCGGGTTTGATCCCAAATAATCGACTGTTTTTTCTTTATATTTCAGCTGGTACAAAGTTGCAATTCATAAAAGGGACTTATTTTATAATAGTAGCAGATCCCTACTGCTAAGTGCTAAAAAGTCTAAATTCGAATTGTGACACTTTTAATAAAACTTATATTTCGTCGGCTGATATGGACAGACAACAGTCAGACGGACATTGTTAGATCACTTCAAAAACAGACGGGCTTACTTCGTATTTCGATTCGAAAGAAATAATTTACGAGTTCGAACAATTTGTACTGTGTATTACGATTTTCGCAATCGTTCGAAACGGTGACAGAGCTCTTATTTTTAAAAAATGGGAAATTTGATGAAAACTTTTTGTTCGGAATAGAGAGTGGCTGTTAAGAAAGGGATTTTTTGTTTTCAATAAAGTATAAAAAACTTCCGTTTACTAGAAACAAATAGTTCGAAAATCGTAATACACAGAACAAATTGTTCGAATCCGTAAATGCTTTATTTCGAATCGAAATACGCGGTAACCCCCTTATTTTGAGTCGATCGGAATACTAAAAGATTGGTCAAGATTTCTATGTATTATTTTATAATTTAAGAGTAAAAATTAAATGTAGATGGCGAAATTGAAGCAACACGTTGGGTATACAGAAGCATATTTAAAACAGAAAAGCCATCTCTTACTCAGAATTTCGAAAAAACAAACAAAACTATATTTTCTTTATTTGATACGAAAGCTCTTGTAGGCATTTAAAAATGTTTCATGTATCCAAATATTCCTCAAAAAGGCAAAAACTGCTAGTTTAACTAAATTATGCACAAAAAATGCTGCAAACGGTAAAATTTGCACTAAAAAATCGATGCCAAAATTTATAAAAGGCTCTAAAACGGATAAATATGTATATTGTTTGTGCCTTCATTGGTCGCACAAGTAAAAAACATGAATTTGCATATTTATAGTTTCCTTGATAATATGTATTGAAGTAAGTCTAGTAATAGTTTCAAAGATCGGCCCATAAGTTACCATAGGTCGCACATAAAGCCCATTCTGGGAAATCATTAAAATGCGACTAAAGATAGGACAAATATAAGTAGATATTGTTGTAAAATTTGGTTAAATTAAAACGATTTTGTTAGTCGTGCCTAATTCCCAATTTTTATTCTTGATAAAAAAACACTGAAATTTATTGTTGAAGGGTTAAGCTATTCCTATGCGCATTTCACTGGTTGCTTAGGCCAGATCGTCAGGAAACTTCATGCAAAGATTTTAGAAAAACTAAAGATATTTAACAAATAAAACTGTTAAGCGAATAAGAATCAAAATCTACCATAGTGCCAATATAAAGTCCCCTCCTGATAATCATTTTGGTACGGCTAAAACTTGTACGAATCATATTTTTGAAAAGAAAAGCATAAAACCATCTGATGGTCGGCTCAATATTTAACATAATAACTTATATAAGAAGGCCCTAACGCAACAAATTATAGTTCTAACGTCAGTTTTTATAAAGAGGCGTTAAAAATTTATATATGCTAAAAAAATTATATATGGAATACATATAGATCCTACTCCTGAAATATTCTATCTGTCAGTAGAGTGTTTCAAAGATTTAAGCTATGATCGTCACACTTAACCAAATATTTGACGTCTCACACGTAACCACTGTTTTTATAATTTTTTTTTTATTTTTTAAGCGCTGAACGTCTCTTAACTTCTTGATTTTAAAGTATAAAACAAAATAACTTTATTTCAAATGAAGACAGCTTAACCAAACGATTTTTATTAACCGACTTTTTTGTGCAGTTACTCTGCCGACGTTATTGATTACGGACGGTAATAAATATTGCGTGTGGAGACGTTAACATAATTTTTGTATTCAAAAAAGTGAGAAAATGTTAATCAATTCGCTTTAATCTACTTTACCAAAAACTCGCTAATGTAGGGCATTTTTTAATAATCTCGAAAAACAAGCGTGTTTGGTATAACACATTAAATCTATCACAAAACGGGATAATTGGCATCGCGACTGAACTTTTACGATCGTTGTAAAAGTTTGTATACAATAAAAGTACCTATGTATATAAAACTAAGAAAAAAAATCTAATAAATTGATAAAATGAAAAAACTAATAAACAAAAGAAATAAGAATCTGGTAAGATGAAAACAAGCACTTTGAATTGCAGTTCTTACTAACTTAATTTTTCGAGTTATTTAGAGATGACACATTTTCACAGCACAATTATATTTATGTATACAGTTCTTTTACTGTCATTAAGAATTTCTCTAGCAAAAAAAACATTTAAATTGTGTTTATTAATTTGTGAATTTGTGCGCGCAATTTGTACCATACATTTTTAATGTTAATTTCTTAAAAAAATACCACATTATTAAATAAAAAAAAATCATTTGCTTCTTCTAAAATGAATCCAACGGTTGACAATTTTAGCACCCCAAAACAAATGAAAAGATTGGGACTTAGACGCACCAGTAGCATATTAAAAACCAATAGTGCAAAAAAACTAACGGGCTCTAATGCTAAAAGTAAAATTAAAGAAATTGCAACACCTGCATCCACACCCAGACGGGAAATACCACAAAGCGATGTGAAAATAGATTATAAACATTTGGAACAAGATAATAAAAGCAAAAGTGCAATGCATGTTGTAACTTCCCCAGGGACACCTAAGAATTCCAGTTCAGCTGATGCACAACGTTTGGCCGTGAGTACCAATTGTCGTCCATATAGATTAGCATTGAGTAAGAAAGTGAGAGAAAAAATGACCAAGAAAAGATTAGAATTTTATTTAGCCAATGAAATGGAAAAAGAGGCAGCAGTAAAAGAATTGTTGAATGATGTAAAAGAGGGGGATAATAATAATGAAATAAACAGTATTGAAACGGAAGTGGAAAGTGTAACAGAAAGAAACTTTAAAACCAGAGAAGAGTTAATGCAACAAATTAATAGTGCCCGCCAAGAGTTGACCTGCCGCCAAATCCATTTAAATAAAGTTAAAGACCTTCAACAAGCGATTGATGTATGGAAAGCTGGATTTTCATCTGCTTTACTAGATCTACAACAGAAAATAGAACCCCGCTTAGAAATAGCAACGCTTTTAAATCGTTTGCATATACCACAAGAAATGATTAAATATATTAAGGATTAAATAAAAAGTCGAAGCACTTAAGAAAATAATGTATTTTACTAAAGAAATATATAAACTAATATTTATGAGGTCTAATGGGCCTTTCGGGATCAAACAATTTGGGATCTTTCATAAAATCCATATCTTTATGATATGTTGGCATCATGGCGCAGTTCTGAGCTTTAATAATGGACTTCTCCACCTCTGTTTGTTTTTGTTTACATAATCCGGTAATGTGGCGGCCATAAATGCGGCCGGTGTATGGTGATTGGAACTGTGCGAGCAGTTTAACATTTTTATAGTCAGGTGTAATGGCATGTTTGCATAAGATGCAAATTTTACGTTCCTTTTCATAGGGATTCTTAATATCCACAGGCTCATCTGGATTCAATGCTGCATTATATTTCAAAGCCGAAACTCCCAGTGAACGTATGCCCGTTAAATTTGTGACATTTGCTACAATAAAATTATAAACAACATAATTATAAGTGAAAAAGAAATTTTAATTAATTAATAATTTACCATTCTGTGCTAATAATTTAGTTAATTTAAACATAATTTCCAAACTTTTATAGGACTAATATTACACCAACGAAAAATCTGAAAGAAAAAATGTTTTGTTCAAACAGCTGTTTAGTATAGAAGTAATAAATGACATTTTAGGAAGTGTTTGGTGTGTATAATGTTTAAACAAATGCGTCTCTGTTTATAGGTTTGTGTCTGAGGAAACTTATTTAAAATTGCGCCAAATACTGTATAACTATAATCTGAACTTTTCTTTATTTACAGTTAATCCAAGTTGTAAGCAACTTCATAAAAATTAAATAAAAAAGTGTTAATTAAATAAAGTTGTGTTGATTTTATAAAAAGTGTGTGAAAGATAAAGTAATAAATTGAAAAAATAAACTTAAAATAAAAAATGCGGAAAATCAGTCATCAGATATTAATTTGCTTTAAGACTGCAACCCCATTTTGAGGTGAGTGCTTTTTTTATAAAATTTGATTTCATAAAATTTTTAAAGTCATAGCTCAAATTATGCATACTTATGTATATACCTATTGTTTAATTGTTAAAATTTAAATAATATAACCTTGACACCATTTTGAGGATAGGCACTTGGAAAAGTTTTCATTGTTATTTATAAATTTTCAACTTACACACCAGCTCTGGTTTCTTCCTTCAAGCGTTCGTAAACCTGTTTTGGGCGAGCAGGCAGCTATCTTAATATTTGCGTTATAGTTTAAGGCAAAACGTCCAGAATCTGGAGTGCAGATCTTAATTGTCTGTCCTTGCGCATTATAGCATTGGCTAAAATGTTAATCTTTTTTGTCGCACAACTGTACCGGGTTACGGTTTTTTGAGGATCAATCTTAAACAGATGCAGTCGTCATAAATAACTTATTGCATTGAAAAAACTGTTTTGAAATCTGAATAAGAAGCAGACTTTGGAAGTATCGGCTGCCGACATAAAAGTGTAGGTCGTTCAAGAACTTTTTAATGAGGCATTTTAGGTGCATGTCGTAATTTGTAGTACCTTTTAGGACATTTCTTGGCCAATTTAATTCTTCCGCCATCGTTAAGGAGGACATTGAAATAAAGAACAAAGTGGCATACACAAACTTTTTGGTTTCACTCTAGTTTATTTGTGTGCAGCACATTTGATCTTAAACAGGTTTTTACTATTTATTTGGGTAGGGACTCTTTCCCTGTTCTATGATTTCCCAGGCAACTTTTCCGGTTTTATAACCTGCCGCTATTCTTTAAATACAAATTAACAAATTTAGGAAGTTATAACTAGTGATGGGACAAGGGTAAATACCCAAATGGTAAATTGGGTATTTAAATGTAAATACCCAGGTATTTAAGCACCTGGGTATTTGCCTAAAATGTGGGTATAAATGAGAATAAAGAAAAATTTAAATAAATTAAAAGAATTCAATATTTTATTATGAATTAGATTTTTTAATAACAAATTAAATAATTTTTAAATTTAATCGTAATCGCTGTCGTTGGCTGTACCCGATAAAAACTCATATCGAGTAGTGTGCGTGATTCCTGGTAAGTTGAAGGGATATCGCCTTGAGTACCTTCTAGTGAAGAATTCTGCCTTATCTGAGGAAAACACATCAAGAAATGTATAAACAAAATACACTTAAACAAAATATGTTCAAAATAAATTTTTGAATTTCACATTTCTGTTACTCTACGTATCAACGAGTATTTGTTATTCAAATGAGTTTTTACCCGAAATTAGATAAAAACCCGGCTATGAAAGTGGGTATAAATGGGTCAATACCCAGCCTTTGGTAAATACCAGGGTCTTAGTCCATCTCTAGTTATAACCAGGGAAACCGTAAAATATATGCAATTGCATGTTTTTCCTTGTGCAACCAATGAAGGCAAAAATAATATACTATTATTCGTTTCAACCCTTTATACATATTAAAGGTCTGCATGACTAAATTCAAAAGGCATATGAATTGTACATTCATTTGTTTTTTAAGTAGCTAAAGTAAAGTACAACACACGATTTAAGTACGTAGTGCTTTTCATTTTGTGTTAAAAAAACAAATGAATGAACACACAAGGCGAAAAAGAAAAGAAAACAACTGTATTTGAACAGAAAAAATACTACCATATTCAAATAAAACAGACATAATAAAATGTGTATAAGTTTCGAATATAATATTATTTGAATGTTTAACTCCTTACATGAATATATTAATATTATGAATATTATTTAATATGAACAAAAAAAAGTTATCATCATAAATTTCACAATTTTTTTGTTTGTTTCAGTTGTTGATTACTTTTATTAACTCTATGCCACACACAACTTTTTAAAAAAGCACTGGGTTTCACACAGTTTTTTTTACTTTGTAATGAGAATATACATAAGTACTCATTTTACTATGTAGTATTTCTTGCACACAATCTAACTGTTACCACATACTTGTGTGTGTTGGAATTTGCAAATTGAGTAAATAAATATTCAAAGAAAAAGAGTAAATAGAATGTGTGCCTTTGTTATGATAATAATAGTAATTTCTTCTCAAAAAACGGTAATTTTTTAAGGTAATTAAAAAATCAAAGTAAACATCACTTTTGCAGCCCTTTAATACATATGAATTCTGGGATCGATTTTGCAGCATTTTTTTGTTGCGTAATTTAGTTAAAATCAGGATTACCGTTGAAAAGTACGAAAAAGTTTGATAAAAAGGGGTTTTAAAATAAAAAGGGCAAAAAGGGGTATTTTAAAGAATTTTAGGGTCAAGTTTATTAGTATGTATGTTTTAATCAAATACATACATTAGACTAAAATAAAAGTAATTATACATTCATTATAAATCAATGTTTAAACTTAGAAACAATTCACAGGTACATTCCAATATTAGTAGAGTTTTTCTTTTCCCGGGAAAGCGGGATTTATTTTTCAATTTCCCGGAATCCCGGGAATTCCCGCTAAATACAAATCGATGCAAAATATTATTTAATATAATTTATTTGAACAAAAAACATTTCCTGAGATCAATTAAATAATTTTATAAATGTATTCAACTTTTTTTATTTCAGTGGCAAAAAGGTAAAAGTGCTTAATGGCATCTTAAGATCTTCATATTCAAAAGTACATATGGGCAGCATTTCAATTATTTTGTATGATTTTTGAGGAAGTTATTGCAAAATGACTTTTTGGTTATATTTTTCTAAGTGCAATAACATTTGGCATAATAAAATCTTTCGATCTTTGACACTAGGAGTGTTTAGGAATAAAAACTTAAAAAACTATAACCGCAGAGAACTGATGATTATATTAAACTCGGAGTAATTTTTTAAAAGCCACCTTTAAAGTTTTAAATTGTTCTCCTATAGGACTAAACAAACAGACTTAAGCCACAGAATTAATTCAAAGCCTACACCATTTATGTAAAACCAAAAAAGTTGAATTATTCAAACAAATTATATCTGTTAAAATGGGGTTTAAGTTCAGAATAAGCAGTTACAGAATCGTTTGATTGTTAATTTTTATCAAGAAGATTTCAATGAGAAAACGCGTTTCCTTCCTACGGATGTTTGGTTTTATAGTCAAAGGTATAATCTCTAGACACTTTCAGTTGTCTTCGCACTTCCTTCAAAACTTACAAAGGAGTAAATTAAAAAAAGGGTCACAAAAAGTGTCATTGGCATGAAAATGGGTCAAAAGTGATACTTTAGTGTCACAACGGCAACGCTGGTTAAAATATAAATATAAAGTTTATAGCGCATATTTCACCTTTTGAAGAATATTTTCATACATATTAAATTTTTTAGATGCCTACATGTGCTTTCGCAACGAACCAAAATTTTTTTTTTGAAAATTTTGATGCCTTTTCTTTTCCTAATAATCAGGGAAACCAAAAATATGCTCTAAAAAACACGTTTTATGCGCATTTAATATGCAGTAAAAACTTGAAAATATGCCCTAAAAATTAATAAAAATATGCTGCAATTAATTCAAAAATTGCTCATTCGATCGGTTAGTCAAGATTTCAATTACATGCATCGCCAAAATCGTATATGCTTGATTTTTCCTTAATTTTTGCTTATATATAAAATTTTAAAGCTTTGTCTAACAATTTTCGAGTTTAAAACATAAAAGCCAAAATTTCGCAAAAAAATTTTTTTTTATTTGCTGCGAAAGTTCTTTAGGCATCTAAAAAAATTTATATATATGTTCCCGAAGATCCCTTAAGGAGCATAGGGCCCCACCTAAAAAAATTTAACATGTATCAAAATATGACTCAAAAAGGCAAAATATGCACTACAAACTTAAAAAATACGGCAAAAGGCTATTTTAACTAAATCATGCAAAAAAAATGCTGCAAACGGTAAAATATGCACTAACAAATCGATGCCAAAATTCATAAAAAGCTCTAAAACGGATAAATATATTGGTTGTGCCTTCATTGGTTGCACAAGGAAAAATACCCAACGTGTTAGTTCAATATCGCCATCTACATTCAATTGTAAGCCGAAGCAGTTGCAATTAAATTTGGTAAAATTTGGGGAATACAGTTTAATTATACTAAGGGCAAAGCCTATGCAATTGGTGAGAATCGGTCTATAATATCACATATGTTCCCATACAAACTTTTTGAAATAGGTTCGTATTTAGATTCAATTCGCCTACAAAATATTTCAACTTTAACTTTAACTTTAACCACAGATTCTTTAACTTCCTTTAAAATGTTAATATTATGTAATATAAAAATTACATTAAAATCCGTCTTAGACAAAAATATCTTACATATGTATTTGGTGTAAATAGATAATATTCGGATAAAATAACTCTTATATGAATCTTAACATCATGTTTAATATTGGTTTTGGTGAGCCCATGACTGCCCATTGTTTCCAAATAGGGTACATTAATTTTGACCTGTTTTTTTTAAAAGCAAATATGGGCATTTCCATTTTGACGTGACGTGATATTTGTACAAAAAAATGTTAACACATTAAATAAATAAGTCAAATTTGTAGAAAGGGTTTTTATATATGCAAAATTATGAATAAGCACTAAATTCAGAAAAAAAGTTTCAACAATCGACGCTAACAATTTGCATATGACGTTAAAAAAAACACAGAAGTGGATTTTGACTTGCATTACAAAACTGAATAAGACTGCGAATTGAGCTGTGTACTTATATAGATTTTTTTTCAAGCTATCAAATTTAAAAATCTTTGCTCGTTCAAAGGTACATATGAGCATTTTCAGCGAAAAGCCTACTCTTTTTAATGTAACGCCAGAATGCAAATACATAAGTTTGTATTTAAGGGCCATGTTGTTCAACCGTTATCCCTTTTGTTTCTTAATGAATAGTTAGCTGCGCTTTGCACCAAAATATAAAAAGTAAACTATAACATTTTTTGAGAAACAATTTAAATTACTTCTGGGGTTACGTAACAAAAAGTAGACTTTTTGCTGAAACTGTCCATATAGTTGATAATTTTGTTTTTAAAAAAGGGCATAATTTTAAAAATTTTTAGGGTATATTTTCAAGTTTTTACTGCATATTTAATACACATAAATCACTTAAAAGTATATTTCCGGTTTCCCTGGTAAAAAAATCATGATTAATATTGTGTAAAAAAAATATTTCTGATAAACATTTGGCGGGCTAAAAGCACAAAGGTCTTAAGTGGCTTATTTTAAGTAATAAGAAAAAAGCGATTAAAGTTAAATTGCAATTAAAACTGTAAAAGGCTATCTGGAATATAACTTTTTAATTAATAGAGATCCTGAGATATATTTTAGTCATACAAGTTATAAAAATACCTTCGTTTACATGTACAAATACCCAAAAATGTCCTTTGAAATAAGGAAAGCCACAAACAAATGAACTTGTACCTGAAAATATTAATAGTAATACCAAATAAGAAAACCACCTACTCTATGTACGGCTCAGCCAATATTTCAAGCTTTCATGTTTACTTTGGCCAATTTTTTTTCGGATGCCCGAAAATAAAATTAATCAAATACTATTTGCAATAATAAGGTCAAACAGATGTTTTGACAACAAGTGCTACGATAAGTTGTCAAATTTTAGCTCAGAATTTATCTGAATTCACGCACTCAGTCCATGTGAAAAATGGATTTTAATATTTGCTTCGAGCACAAGGGGTTTAATTGCTCATGTACCCCTTCTGCTCAAAACGAAGAAAAAAATACTGCGTCGATTGGTCCCGGTCCCATATTTGTATGATGAAAAAAATTCACTTTTTTGTTTCCATAAAAAAATATCTGGAAGAAAAATCTGTGGAAGAAAAATCGTTTGCTGTAAGCCGCAAAATCACCGGGAATAATTGACTTGAGAGGAAATGTTTACAGCCAATATAAAAAGCGAGAAAAAAATAAAAATACGTTTTTAAACTCATGTTCCTAACTTGTATAGTTTTTGCGATATGATTTTTTTTTCTACTTTCATACAGGTTTTTTGACTCTGGTGATTTAATGTTCAATGTGTCAGTCACAGCGTTCTTTAATTCTTGCGAGAATATTATGTTTGATTTAACTATATTATTGTCATCGACAACCATATTTTGGTTATATTAGTCCATTATCAAAATTATATTATCATATTATGGTTGCCTCCGAATATATTATGGTAAACAATAACTAAAATATGTTTAACACTTATAATAGCATGGTTGGTTTTCAATAATAGCACGTTGTTCTTAAAAAAGAGCAAAATAATATGTTTAATTTAAAAACAAATTATTGTCGTATTAAACCATAACGTGTTTCGAGGCAACCATAATATGGTTGTAGCTTCTTGATGTTGGACTAATTTAACAATAATATGGTTGTCGGTGACAAAAGTATGTTTAACATTTTTTGGAGGTGACCATATTTAAACATGTTTCTTCGTTGCGTGCACTTATTTCATATGCAAACTCAATTTTAGAAAAAAGGCACAAAAGGGGTTTACCCTTGGGCTTTAAGCCCCTCATATTTGAATTTGTTCGATTTTGAGCAACAAATATTTAGGTTGTTCACGCAAGGCGGTTATATGGTTATGTAGTAATGTTAACAACAACGAAATATATTAAATAAAAAAAATTAAATACATGTGAGGAGCTGAGTTCCAAAACTTCAAAAAACGTTTAAAAAGTTAAATATGACCTTTTCAGCTGACTTTTTTACTGTTTTATTGGACTGGTATATCAAAATTTTTCCAAAAGGAAAAGTATTTTCCTTGAAAAATAAAGCGACAGCATCTTTTTTTAAATTGCAAGGATCGAGTTTTGAAACTTTCCACCTCAAGAAAAGATTTTTGGAATTAAATTTTCTACAAGTGGTATGTGTGGGTACTAAAATTAAAGGTAATTTGCAAGAAAATCGAATCTGAGGTCTTCTGAGGCAAAAAAGCCCTAACTTCTGTCGCGCGATTTTTCAAAATTTTTTTGTAACTAAAGCTTCTCTGCTTAGCAGGCCATCGGCCGGGAGCAAGGATTTTCTCCTCTATGTAATAACAAATACCGGCTTTACTAAAATACATTTAAATTAACCTAGAGGTGAAAATAATGAATAAATAGAAAACAAAATACATATTTGCGATCGTGAGCAACTAACCTTTAATATGAGTACCCACACATACTAAGTGGGTGGGGCGGGTTTTTGGATCCAGGGGCCCATGGGCTTCAGCCCGCTTAAATTTAAATTAAGTTTTTTTTTGTCTTTTTATTCTGAATCGGGTGGCATATATTTTTTTCGTGTGCCTCGTAAACTGAAGTTTAGACAAAAAATTATTTAAATGAATATTTTGTAACAAAATTAAAAATTTAAATTCATTGCAAAATTGGATTCTGCATCAAATGAACAAATGCATATTCTTAAATCTTCATTTTCCTCAAAGTTGTAATGTTTTTATTCGTTCACGTTTTTTTCTTTCGAAGCATCACGACGCTATCTAAAATATCACGGTAAAACTTTAAACTTTATATTCCTCGCCAGTGTACACCAAAATGCTTTTGAAGAAGTTTGTCTACGTCAATCAACCGATAGTGCTACTCACCTGTAAAAAAATTAACCTTTTTTCTCGATAATGATTCGTTTTCTTGGTGCAAATTTAATATGAATCCCACTTGTTGCTTTGAGCACAGATAAAACCTCTGATTTTTAGTCCTCAATAGCAACTTTCTCAATGACTTTATAGACTGTTCCGAATTCGGAAAATATGTCAGATACTATAGTTGATAAATCATAATATAATATGGATTAATCATAATTTTCTTTACGATACGCCCAAAAACTCTATCTTCCGGTATGTAGGAGTGTCCGACAACAAAAAAAAGACAAAAACACAAGAGAATAAGAAAAATTTACAATAAAGGCAGATTATGGCTGTAAGGGACGAATTTGGTTCTGTTCCATGCAAAGAAGCAGTTTTGTTTTTCACTATAAAATGCAAGGAACTCACTCTAATTTTCAATGTAATTTACAGAGGTCTAGAAGAGACTTTTTTCACTTCAGATACTTAAACAGCGCAGTGTTATCTGTCAAAAGTCATTGCTATCATAGTTTTTTAAAAAATGCAACTAACGAGTTTTGGAACTTCTTGTTTATAAACCTAAATAACCATACAACCTGATAACCAGTTTTCCATGAACAACCCAATTTATTTTTGCCTAAAAAAAGTGGAATTTGAAAGAGCTTTCGAGTGGTACCAGGGATGTTAGATGTGACGATTTTTTGACTAAAAGAAATAGTGTTATGACGATTTTCTGGCATCACAAACCAGGTGGATTTCATTAGAAGCATAAGTAATTCAAATTCTACAATTATAGAAATGCCATCGGTACTGGAAAAAATATACACTAGAGCCCTGCCTGATTTGCGTCAGTCCTATCTGGTCCGCTTTTAAAAAATTGGTTAAATCCGCTTTGCGTTTGTATGATTTCGATTTGCGTCGCCACATACGAATGCCTTTTTCGATGAAGTCATAATCACATGTGAAGAATTTTTCTATTTGTGTGTAAAAAGGCAAATCCCAATTTGCAATAGAGATAGCGCTAAAAGTAAATCATATAAAAATAGCTCGAGTTAAAAGCAAATGAGATTTTAATATTTTTCTGAATATGGATAAATCAAATAAAAAATATTTTTGTTATGCATTTATGCAAATATATTTTTTCTTATGTTTTCTTTTTAAACGATAAATATATTCAGCTCACTTGCTGAAATAAACAGAATAAAACTTAACCATATCACTTCTTCATAAATAGAATTTATTGCTAAAAAGTTATATTTTCGAACCAATCCATGCAATAAATTGTCTTTAATTTGTAAAATTTATATATTTGACGTTTTGTTGACGATTTTGTTCAATTTTCGTGACGATTTTGACGATTTTGACGAATTTTATTAAACATGTTGACGATTTTTGGGGGAAAAAGTCTAACAACCCTGAGTGGTACTTTGACTTAAACCCAGTGTGGCCAATTAAGCCATTTGGTGGCATCTTCTTGTTTAGCCATGAAAGCTATTTAGCATTTTTTAGCCATTTTATTTAGTTTATGTTTTTTTGTAAGAAATTTATCTTTTATTTACAATTTTATTGCAAAAGATTTTTAAATGCATTTTCTTTTGTTCTGTTGTTAAATTTTTATATGTTTTTAACTTTTTTGGTCATCAAGTTTTGCTTAAAGCATCATTTAAAAATTGTTCCGTATTTTCCTGACATGCATTTTTTTTCTTTTTATTTTCAAATGTTTAAGATTTAAGTTTGACGTTTGCTGATATAAAAATCTTATATCTCATCTCACTTGTAGACCGCAAGTAACTTATGCAAGATATTCAAATATTTTGAGTGCAAACATGCTATTTAGAGAAGGGTTGTATAACAAACTCTGTAAGTTCTTCAAGTCATATAAATAGTTAGTGCACTTTTCAATGTAATTGAATCCCAAAATATTAATTTACAAAACAAATCTTATCAAGACTCTGTTTATTAACTTCCTTTATCAACAACTTGTAATAAATTTTAATATGGTTTATCCTGCCAACTCCTATTCTTATTTTTTTTACATAGGAAGTTTCATTTTGCGTAAAATGAAGTACCAAATGAAACAAACACTATTAGCATAATTTTAAATTTAAAGTGTAGAGCGTTCGATTTCATGCAAATTTCAAATTATAAGGCCATAATAACCCATTCATATTGACACCCTTTGCAGGTTGTTTTTAGTAAAAAAAAAAATATATAACCCAGTTTTGGCAGCTGTATCTCGTTGGTGTTATCAATAAGGTTGTAATGATATTTCATTATCATGTAAATCCCGCGAGATTTTTTCCCTTTTCGATTTTTCGCAACAATGTAATTTGTTTGCAAACAAAATTTATTTGACTTTTTGTCGTTGCTGATAAACCCTTGACACGGTTTATTATAAACGACTTTTTTAAGGCAGAACAAATTTGTTTTTCTATTGAAAAAAACAGCGGAAAAAACTGTAAAGGAACTTAATAAAGTTTTATGCATACGATTATTACGCTTTAAGTAAAACAGCGAATACATACTTATATCCGTTTCCGTACAATGAATAAAGGAAATGCTGTTCCATCTGTCAGTAGGAGGTAGAGGGAAAACCCTTCTACTTTAGCTTCCAAAATATGTTCTATTGTTGTAAGAAGACACACAAGAGTTTGTTTCTATATGTGTGTGTGTGTGTGTGTGTGTTCGCCGTTTGTTGTGGGTTTATGATTTGAAATAGGTTAAATAAGTGTCTGCACTCTGGTATTGTTGTTGCCAATACATTGTAAACTGGCTGGGTAATAAATCTTTCAAAGTCTATTGTTGCACTATTGAACAATTGACATTCGATTGCCTCTGATGACATGCATTGTAAAGTCAAATATTCTATTTTTATTGGGTGTAGAGAGAGGTTAGCATGCGTTGCAGAGATTTTACTAAGAATAAGGGTTAAAATATTTTCTAAAGGTAGTAATTTGATCTGAGACTGGGTTGCGGTAATAGAAATAGTTAATTAAAAACATAAGAATGTTTTTTTAAGAACTTAAAAAAAATGTTTTTAAATTCATCATTAAGGAACAAAGGAATGCCATACAAATTTAAAAGCTAAATTATAACCCCTGTATTTAAAAACGTTAAATAAGTAAAACTATCATAGAAAAGTTCTTTTGTAAACCTTAATTATGTAATAGATTGCAATAACATGATTTTTCGTCAATAACTGCTAATATATACCCATCACCGAAGGTAAAAGGGAATATGCATATACTTAAGCTTGTCAATCCGTTTATAATTTGTACAATATTGATTTTACACCCTATAAAGGATATATGTATTGTGGGCCCTTGTGATAAGCGAAGTTGATTTAACAATGTCCGTTTGCCCGTCTGACCGTGGGTATGTTGAAATAGGTAATGGTGGAGCCTTGGTTGTAATATTTGTATGTCACACATATTCCGTTAAAAATTGCTATTGAAATTCGGTCCATTAATGACTGAAATGTGAGAAAAAAACCACGACTGTTTGTAAATCCCTTGGTGTTGTTGTTTTTTTTATTTATTTTTTCTGCTTTATAAATTTCATTATACTACCTGTAGAACGACAAGAGCCAAAGTTTCTTCTTGGATATCAAAACACAACATCCGAGCAAAAATTATAATTATAATACATAACTGAAATTTAGCTCATAGAATAAGTTCGAAAAAAATAAAAATGTTGAATATAATAAAGTAACCTATGAAAGGAAATAATACCCAGTTTCGATTTTAAAATGTTTTAAAAATTAAATCAAATTTGGGGTAATTCATCATTATGAAAAATACGCCCTAAAAGGTAAAATTAAAAAAAACACAAAGAAAGTTACATATACATACATACACATTAAAACATTTTGATGAGCTACCCAGCTAGCATTTTTTGAAATTTTTAATCATATTCTCGGGAGAAAATGGTACCTACCCGCGACTCTTCTTGATGAGTCATATATGATTCGTTTTTTTTATTAGTTTAGATTTTCATTTATGATTGCAAAATTGATTATATACGGGTATTTTGCACTTGCAGCTGATTTTTAAATGATTAGATTATGATACAAAAAAAAAAAAAAAATGCTAGCTGGGTATGCCCCAAACTGAAAATCCCGAATTTCAAAATCCCACGTTTAAACATCTAGAATTTCAAAATCGTCAATATTAATATCCCGAATAATTGTACAGTTTCGGATTAAAATCACACGATAGATAACATGCTTGGGCTTTCGGCAGGAGCCAAGTAAATTCTTCTCTATGGTATAACAAACACAGGCTTAGTTAGCAATAAAGCCTTCGCCTTGACAAAAAGATTTTCTCCTCTTTGGCAAAACTTACAAAAGATTCGCTAACTAAAGCATCTCTGCATAAGGGGCCTTCATTCGGTCCCAGATATTTTCTCCCCAATGGTATAGGAATTCCGGGTTTTCATACTATACCCAGAATTTTTTAATAGTGTTTAAGAAAAAAATAAGTACATATTATTTTATATGGTAGTCAACATTTTAATATCACTACATCTATCTATCTTCTTCTATATATATAAAACAGGATGTGTGGATGTATGTATGTATGTAACGTATGGACTCCAAAACGGCTGGGCCGATTTTTGTGAAGTCTGATTTTTGATTTTCGGTCTGCGGCCGCAGGACTCCAAAAAGACTGGGCCGATTTTGATGAAATTTTCAGGGAATCTTCAGAATATTCAGGCGGGTGACACTGTAAAGTCTGATTTTTGATTTTCGGTCTGCAGCCGGAGGGGCGTGGCAAAATCCAATCTATATATAAAATAGGATGTGTGTATGTGTGTATGTATGTAACGTATGGACTCCAAAACCGCTGGGCCGATTTTGATGAAATTTTGAGGGAATCTTCAGAATAATCAGGCGGGTGACAGTGTGAAGTCTGATTTTTGATTTTCGGTCTGCGGGCGGAGGGGCTTGGCAAAATCCAATTTTCATGTTGCACCACCAATGACATCTATATAATTTGGACGATTTTTCTTCAAAATAATCGCCATGGTCCAACTTAGATTTATACGAAAAGAAAATTTTGACCCGCCCACTTTTTTCAAATTACAAAAAACCAGAAAACAGCTCCATCGATTTGACAAATTTTTCTTTCAAATGTTCGTATTAATCCATTTTAAGTTTTCATCGAAAGAAAAATATACCACGCCTACTTTTACGCCCACTTTTTCTATTAAGCGCATTAATTGAGAACGGCTTGACCGATTTGGACGATTTTTTCTTTAAAATTATCGCCATGGTCCAACTTAGGTTTTTACGGAAAGAAAATTTTGTTCCGCCCGCTTTTTTCGATTTACCTAAATTCAGAAAACGGCTCTTAACACCAAATAAAAAAAAAAACAAAAAACATTGTCTATGCGCTGGCCTTAAGATGAAGTAATAAATAAATATAATTTCCAATTTGCCTTAACTGATTATGAAGTTGTGCGTTTCATCTGTTGTGTTAAAACGGTAAGTGGATGAGCTAAATGAGTTGAATCAATGTGAGTATTATAAGTATTTTTCTGAAATTATACATCAAACTGAGGTCATTTATGAGTATGAGTATGATGTCGTCGTCGCACTCATATTAAATTCTCTTGTGAGTATGAGTGCATCAGAGTAGTTTAGTTTAAAGGATTTCTACGCACTTATACTTACAATTGCATGAGTCAGTGTGAGTAACGAAAAAACGATTCATTGCTAATCTCTCGTCCAGATTAAAATAAGTGATACTTTTTATAATGTTAAAATTGGTACTTTTTCTCTTTTTGATAAATTTGGTATACACATTTTATATGATACAGTGGTCGGAATATACATATTTAGAGACCCCTTGCTTTTCATATGGACATTTGAATGTAGATTGGTCAATAGTATTGAGTGCTCAAAACTTATATGTACGTTTTGGCGGAAAATAATAATTCCTTCAATGTTGTTTATTGAAATATTTTAACACAAATTAAGTGTAAATGTAAAATACTACATAACTATTTTGAAAACTTTTAATACGATAACCCCTTTTCTTTAACTCTTGCTCCAATTTTCACATGAATAAAGTTACGGGTAAAAGCTACATAGAAAATAAAAATAGTTTTACTTTAGAAATATTATTTTAAAAACAATTGACTTTGCAATATAATGATGAAGAGTGTATAAGTTACAGTATCGTCGAATATAGCACTTTTACTTGTTTTATTTTGAAAAAAAGCTAATAATAAAATAATCACTATCAATCCTTTTTTCCAATAAACTACAATCGATGATACTGGTGGCATAATCAATACAAGACACAATATCCTCTTCAAATTCAAATAAAACTCATTGAACATTTATGATGTGTTTTACGTAAAATAATAATAATAACCAGCATGTGGCAGTTTTTCCCCATTTAATTTTGATATTTTACCAATATCCTGCAACTGCAAAAAGTAAACATTTATTCAAGTACAGACACTTGAAATTCCAATAAATAAACTATGAATTATCTTCTATTTGTTGCTCTAGTGCTATAACTAAATAAAATATTTCAGAAAGGAGGATGTGATGTCAAAGGGTTGCATGGTTTTGGATGACACACTAAATCAAAAATTAAATTTTTATATTTATTTAATCATAATGTCTCTTGGCATGGGCAAATAATGACAATGAAGTCTTTTAGCAGAAAAAGCGAAAGGAAAAAATAAAAACTCAGGCGCGTGTCCCTACCAGGAAAGAGAGATTCAAAGAATGAAAATATTTATTAATAAAACCATGACCATAAATATAAATCTAAATCGTTATTTATATACGATAATAGTTTTTTGATATTAAATTATGATGATGGCATTATGAAGTAACAAACGATGAGGACAACGACAACGCAGTTTCCAAAAAAAGGGTTAAGTACGAATGCAGGATATTTGTACACAACGCTTTGCAAACGTACACATTATTATTAGAAATTATGTATTGAAGTTGTAGTATGTATGTATTTGGTCCCAGCATGGTTTCCTTTTTCTCTTTTTTAAAGAACTCTTTCTAAACGAGGGGAGTGCCATATAACTCATACATTCACTTTCACTTATTTTTTCCATTGACTGCATTTTTTTCCAGCTCGTCCTTTTGTATTTACCAGGACAAGCCATTCATGCATAGTTTTCCATAATGAATAGTTATGACTACTTATGTTTGCACAAGTATGTATGTATGTATGTCGTTTGTTATATTGTCCCTTATTGTTTCATTCATATTTTATTTCTGAATTTTACTTTCCTTTTACTTTTTTCCCAACTCCGAGGGGTTGGCTTTTCATTGTTGTAGTCATTGTTTCGGTTATTAAATAAAAAAGGGATATTGCGTGATTTTTTTCGGAACATTTGTACAATATTGACATATTCGTCGTACCATTTCAATTACAAGTCATCATCTTTTTTTTTGTTTGCTGGAATAAATATGACATTTTTAGTAGTGGGTTTGCTGTTGTTTTGTTTGCTTTTAATATTAATAAATTTATGTTTATGTTAAATGTAGAACAAACATAATTGTGATAGAAGTTGACATTGTTTAGTGGCCGAAATATGTAATTTAATAAAAATTAGGAATTTATGGAATATGAAAAAAAAACTAAACGATTTTTTTACCCGCTTTTTATTAAAAATAATATAAAAGGGGGATTGTAAGTGATGACTTGTAAATAGATTTAAATTTTATAGTGCTTTTTACAAAATATCCTCTTTTAAGAGCTAAACACATTCCAATAAATTAATATTTATTGATTAGCAAAATATAATACAAATTTTGTTACATTTTAATCGAAAATCCTGGTTAAAGGGTAAAAGTGCAATTTAAGTATTTTTTGGCGTAAATTGGTGTACGTTTCGATTTCTTTTAAAAATGGGAATTTATGGGACTTTTTCTTCTTTATATTTCTAGTCTGGTTGGTCTTACATTTGACCCATCTAGGGCATCCTAGGCTTTGCAGGGATTTCTTTTTTATTGCGGAATTTCGGTTTTTTTTAGTTTTTTTCAATGAGCTTAAGCGGTTTTAAGTTACGCGAACATATGTTGTGCAACCTCCTCCATTTTCGAAATAACGGTATATCTCTAAAACAAGAGCTAACCTAAAAAAACGGCTAGCTCCATTGGATTATGCGTACCCGAATTATCTTAAAACGTCATGTGCCTAGCTTGTCTAAGAAAAGTGTCAATTTCTTGCACAGTTTTATTACTCGATAAATATTTGTGTCTAATGCAACGAGAACTTGCAGCGTCATTGTAGGTAACACATTCGACAATTTCCCTTAAACTCATTAATATAAATTCAGAAGAGAAGTAACACTTATTGCCTTATAAACTAAAGCCGAGGGACATCGTATGCCCATTGTGCTTATCAGAATTACTTACATTTGGAAAATAAAATCAATTTGATTTTAAAATCATTTTAGCAACAATATTCCTTAACATTTATTAAATAAAATGTTATGTATTTTCCTTAAATTCTTAATTTTACGCTTTCCAAAGAACTGGGTTTTCAAGTAAGGCAAATTGGCGAAACATTTTGAAAGTTTTTTTTTTGTTCTATAAGTAATAATTGAAGTTTTTTTTTTAAGAATATGTCATCTTAAGATCGTATAGTTTTTTTTTAAATTTTCGATTTATTTCTGTAAAACCTGGTTTTTACAAAAGTGAAACATAAATTTTAGTTTGACTATGAAAGTGGAAAACATTTTGGATAATCAACTTCTAGTTTCCTCATTACGATAAGTTTAATGCAAAGGGTCTTCCAATTAAACTTTGATAGAGGCCAATTTGTTGATTGACTATCGTTTATTCCCAACAAACACGCAGTCAAACCTTTGATATGAAATGACTTTATCATTTGACATCAAACGCAATTCTCAAACGTTTTTTAATTGTTTGATTTAACATTTAAATTCAAATTGATAATGATTTGAAAATAAACATTTGATATCAAATGTTTTATCAATTTGATGTCAAATGTTTGTCAAATCTTAAAATCAAATCAAAAATAAACTTGGCAATACTAAAGCGAAAAATAAATGTAAGCATTAAAAATGGCGATTAAAGTTACATATTTTTACTTTGCGGTTACATGTGTTTTACTATAAAAAATAAATTTTAATATAAAGTGAACAGTTATTTCTTGTGAAAAATAAAAATTATTTGTGAGAAATTACAATGATTAAAAATACGAAAAAAAAGAAAAATAATAAAACGGGAAAGTGAAGAAAGTTTGTTGAACGATCGCGGTGCTACAATCCTCAAAATAAAAGGGAGCCAAGTATTTGTCTTTTCAAGAATTAGAGGACGGAAAGAACACTATTTCATCTTTTAGCTATGGTACCGAATGTTTATCTCAAAGTTTATTTTAAGAAATAATAAATTTAAATTAAAAAAATTAAATAGTTTTATTTATATTCCACATTGTATTTAAATCCGCATTTGAAAAAAATTTGAGAATTACGTTTGAAAGCAAGTTGAAAATAAAGGCATTTTTCAATTGGAAAATAATTTCCCCTTTTTGTTGAGAACGCTATGATTTTCAAATGATTTTCAAATCATTATCAAACGTTGGTCGCTTGAGAAAACGTTTGATTTCAAATCATTTTTAATTTGAAATCAAACCTCCGTGTTTGTTGGGCTTAGTCTGCTGTGCTAAATCGCCATGGACAGATAAATATCGTTTTATTAAAATAACCCAAATTTTTATGTCAACAAAAAAATTTTTAAATTTGGGACGATACCAATTCACCTGAAATCCAAAAGCGTCCAATGCATCCCGAACAAAGTCACTATTTGGTTAGGATTTTAGATTGGTGGCGTCATCGGTCCATTATATTTTAAGAACGACGTGGGCTTTTCCATCACCTTCAAAAGCGCGCACTAGGTCGCTGATTACTAAATTCGTTTAACTACATGTGGTTTCAAAAGGACGCCGTGCCACCCAGCTCATTCCACATTGGGCATTCTGCACAAGCGATTTGAGGGCATAGTCATCTCGATTGGGGGTGACTTGAGTTGGATACCGAGATCGTGCGATTTGACGCTGCTAGATTTTTTTCTTGTAAGGTTTTCTTAAAACGCAGGTCTATGCGATTAATAGTTCGATTACGGATGACGACTGAACTGAAGTTGAGTTGTAAACAACGAAATGGGACAACGCGGCTCATGTTAACATATGGAATTAAAAATATTGAAGATTTGGATTAAAAACCATAAATAGTTCAACAAAATTACCACAATACTAATTATGGAATTTATATTTTTATTTTATATTTTAACATGAGAGGCGTTGCTTAATTTCGCTGCTGGCAACTCAGCTTAAGTTGTGTTGCTAAACGTTATCATCCCATAAGTCACAAACCACAGAGGCGCTCAATATAACCCATACAAACTCAGCCTTATATATGCCCCAGATTAATGATAAATGAAGCCGCAGTGGTCATTTGCAAGATATTATATTCCATACATAATGGCATCAATAGGCCTTTAAAACGAATAAAAATGTCGATGGTAAGTCCAGTTAGCATGTTTTAATTTTTTTACATTTTTGAATTGAGTATTGTTCAACTTAAATTCTGTTAAATTTTGCTGTTGATCGGCTTATCCAATCCAAAGTTATACACACAGAAAAAATCAAGTTAAAAACTTAGAAAACAAGGTTAATTTAAAATTTTTCGGTGTTGATTTTGCTTCATACGTTTTTCATGTTAATTCAACCTGATTTTATAATTACTTGCGAACAATATTTTTTTCTTTTAAAATAACTATAATTCATGTTAATTTAACATTGCAGCAAAGTTAGAGCAAAATGTCATTTATATTGAAATAACAATCCGAATCACGTTGAATGAAAGTTATTTCAAGTTGAAACAACGTGAATTTTATGTAGAATCAAATTGGTTTGAGTCTGTTATAACAGTGTGAAGAAGCTTTAGAGACAACATATGCATTTATTTAAGATTAATTCAATACACTTACCTCTGTAACACATGCTTCACTTATTTTGTATTCTCCTTTGTCAACAGAAGCATCAGCAGAATCGCCCGATATGGAATACGGGAATTGTCTTCTTTTTATAACATATTTTAAGAATGAAAATAGAAAAATTAACAGACTTTACTATGTTTGCATGTTAAATTAACATGATAAACTTTTGGTTTTAATATAAAACAGGTTTTTTAATTTATTCAATATTGAATTCATATTTATTTATATTTTAATATTTTTTTAATTTTTTTTAACAGTGAATTATATTAAATAAGCGTGATTTAAGATTATTTTAATATTTTTCATTTAAAATTAATATGAAATAATGATAAATTTAAATAATGGGCATACTTTTGCAGAAATTTACTATGATTCTCAATCAACATTTTTCCATGTTAATTTAACATTGGTATTTTTTTCTGTGTATACACAAAAAAGTAACTTAGCGTACAATTGAATGTTGTATCGCCCCTACACTTTAAGAGCTTCTACTGCAAAACTCACTTTTTCGACTTAGCATGTCATGGAATTTTTATTGCGGCCCTATGCTCCACAGAGGAGTAAAATGCACATATATATAAGTATATATATTTATAGAGCTTGCGATATGTATACTACACTTAATGTAATTGGAACGATATTATTTTACGCATGCCTTTTTTGTACTGTACCACTCAATAAACTATTTTGTTGCAGAAATGTGACCCTAATCAACTTTGTTTTTTTCGGTTTTATACTCTCTTTTAAAAAAGATGGTAACCGAATTCAAATGGTGGTGTGGTATGATGTCGTGATATCGATCATTAGTAACTACCATTATTGCTTTGTCAACCTCATTTTAAAAATGATGCCTCCAATCCAAAATCTGCTTAATTGCTTAGGATGGTTTTTCTCGAAAAATCTTCATACACTTTTAATGATGATGAACTTTGTTTAATCGTGTACCGCAAAATTTTTACTAACGCTAAATAGCTAGTTTTCAAATTGTTTTTAAGGGTTGCCAACACTTTACTGCAGAAAAAGCTGCAAATTCATATCACGAGTTGATTGTGAACAACCTTTACTAAAACCAATTAAAATGAATAATATCTTATTTCAACTGCATTCAAGTGGGATATATTTTATATGTTCATATTTATAAAATTAATAAATTTCAACTATTTTTGAATCTATTTAGATTTATCACCACTTACTCTCTCGTTTACACTCGCTAATCTCAACATTTCATTAAAATGTTAACAGTTGCGAAACTTTTTAACGATATAAATCAAAATTATGTCTATTTAATAAATTAAACATAACGCATAGTCAATTGATAGAAATAATTTATCACAAATTTGTTTTTTAAATGCGAAATCAATGATAAGACTTTAAAGAAACACGTAACAAAGAAAAACAGCTAAACTTCGAAATATCTGTTAATAAATGTATGGAATTCATATATGAATTTCACATAACAATTGAAAACATACTAAATTTTTACACACGATTAAATAATTTTAACGACAAAAGAAGACAAAGTGAAACTACTGCGATAGGAAAAATGTAGGGTGTGAGAGGAGTTTTAGTGTGAGAGGGCGCCCAGCTAACAACACCCCATTTAATCAGCATAAAATTTAAACATGTTTAGTTTTTAGCGATAGCAGGGATGGAAAATTTATACATTAAAATTATATCTTATCCCTACTAAAAGAGTGCTTTTTGTGGAATAAAAGTACTAAACATTTGTATGACTTTTTAAATCGACAAATTGAAAAGGAAGACACAAATTTACTTTAAATTTCTCAAATCAGTTTTCCTTGACATAATAACAAGAATTTAAGTTATCGACTCAATAATCTCTAAATAATTTTCGTATTTTCAATAAGCTTACTTTCGAAATATGCAAATAGATATTTGGGTTCTTGCTTGTGCAGAGTATATTGACTCTAGACATATCTCCCCCAATCCTTCTCACAATTGCAAATAAAAAGTATTTTATGGTTTTTTTTTATTTATTTTACTCAACGTTTCGTTCGCGTTTTTCGAACTTCTTCAGGGAGGTACTTTTATTTCTATAAGAATGAATTAAGATCAACATATCTAATGCACTTTTTCAATTATGTAATATTTAAATCTGGACTCCAATGCACTGATGATTTTCACTTTATTAAGATGCTCTATAAAGGTTGTATATCCATTTTCAGTATTTTTCACCATTTACTTTCGTCGAGGATCGTTGCAATACTGCAAAGATTCAACTGCTGAACTAGTGAATTGGTTACAGAGCCAGTTAGTATGCCCTACAATTTCAGGCTTTTGATTGAGAGCAAAAATCGCTGTGTTTTCATGACTTACCATATCGAAAACATACAACTCTAAAAACTTAAGTAATTTTTTAAAAAGATTTCTATAATAAAAGAATTTGATGACAAATATTATACAAATATTTCTTTAGTTAACAGAATTTAAAAGCAAAAATTAGATTTAAAGTGCATTTAAAACAAATATACTGTAGCCTCTTAGCATCTGTCAAATCAGTGTTGTAATTAAGCAATTGCTCTTAACAACATTGCAAAATAAATGCATAGCAGAGTTCAGTATTAGGCTTGCAGAAGTGCAAATGAAAAAGAGCGTAGCTCTTTTGTTAAATTCAACAACAAAATACACAGTTTCTGTTAGATTTCATTAACCATAAAACGCACAACCGGGTACCCGTGTGTTCACTAGCAGCTTAAAGAGTTTCTAGCTGCAAAACCAATACTAATAGAGTATTGAAAATTTGGATCTAGCAAATTAAAGTCTTTTTGGGTAGTTTTATTGACTATTTATGAAATTAGGTTCAGCGATTCCATAACTATAAGCCTTCGATCGACGATGACACCTACGCAAACACATAACCGGTTTACCCGTGTAGTTTTTATATGAAAAAATTAACAAATAAAGGGCTGTTCAAAGTTTTTTTTTTATTAATTATATGTATTTAATATCTTCTATATATAAATCGGCTAAGGCAAAACAGTTAAGAACACTTTTCTCCCCTGTTTGCCCAGCGACTGGAATAAAAAATACACCATTGGAGAGGTATTTACTAGCTGAAGTGCACAATATATATTTTATTAAAATCTGTTCAATATTTTCAGAGTTATAAGCGTTCAAATTTAATACTAACACATATGCAAAACATATAAATAAAAATTTTGTTTTTTTCAATTATCAAATAAAAAAAAAAATTATTACGAACGATAACTTTCTTTGTTTTTCAACCACTGACGTAGAACATAACATTTGAACCGGAAGTTGGTCCGTCGCCAAATCGATCCACTAAGAAAAAAAATCAATGCACGAACCATCTAAATTCATATATACTTAGATAAACTATATTTTCTTCATATTAAAAAAAATGTATGGCCGAATTACGACCATTAGGAAAACACTTGTTTAATTAATTTTTCCAATTTTTAATTAAAAGATTCTTAAAAAAATAATTTTTTTGTGAAGGCAAAAGTTACAATGGGGTACAAATGAACCTCGCTTATGTGTTTGCGTAAGTATTTTTTGGTTTTGTGTTTTTCGGTTAAAGTTCTACGATATTTTGCATATGTTCTTTTGCAAGCCTTATACTGAACTCCGTCCGCTATAGTTATTTTAAACTTTGCAAAAGCAATGTTAATTTAAATAAGGCGCTTGTTGCGTTTGTTCGCGTATCAACTGCGAACCGATAACTGTAAACTGTAGCACTGTAAACTTTTTCAATATTTGCACTTTGTTATAGTTTGCATTATTAAATATGCCCTCCAATTCCAGACTGCATCACAAAAACCTATTGGCTTTTGCGGCTAATTTAATATGCCCTTCAATTTCAGACTTCTGATTAAGAATGTGAATATCCAGTTTTCCTTCTCCTGTATCCACCACTGCCTCAAAGGATATAATAAATATGCATCTAACATCATATAAATTTATTATTTCTTAACTGCCCGTCTATACCATAATTGTCAAATTTATGTTATCTTTAATGTAGACAGCATTTTTTTTGTACATATTTATTGCTAACAATTTATGTTGCAATAATTGTTAGTCCATTTTCGTTGACAATTATTGCTTACAAAAAACGTCAATTTGGTTGTCAGTTGAAGGAATGAAAGAAAGAAGCAAAAAAGAAAAAAAAAATAGAAGCAAATTGTGTGAGAAAGAAATTAAGTTTTTGAAATTGCAGCAAATTATAATTGTAGTAGAATAATAAAATTAAAAAATTAAATAAACACTAAAATAAAATTGCAAAAATTATAATGTTTTCCTTATTCGATCTTTATTGTTAAAATTAATATTAATTTGTTTAAGTTCGAGTTCTTTTTTATTAAAAAATAATAATTTTACATTAACAAAAATAAAAAAATTAATAAAATTAATATTTTTGTATTAAAAATTACCTCAAGCTTAAACAAATTAATATAAATTTAAATAATAAAGTCGAATAAGAAAGAATTTATATTAATAATAATAATTATTGTAAGATACCGCCATTTTTACACTGCACATTCTTTCTTGATTTTTTTCAAACTATGAGTTAACATAAATACGTTTTCTCATGCCTTTAACATAAGCTGAGCAATGAGAAATATTGCTCTGTTATTCTGCCGACGTTATTGCCAACTTGCTGAGATAATTATCTTTAGTGTAGACCTAGGGTAAACATTATTTTGAATTTTATTTTTGTATGAAATACATAAGTACCTGTTTATCAAAAAAGTACCAACAAGATTTATTTTTTCGAATATCCGAAAAGTACCAAAAATGTGTTTGCGAGCTTCTTAAAGAGAGAAGAACATAATTTAAGTTTTATTCCATCTTTATTACTTTAGAAAATAAATGGTTTACCAAAACTACATTTTTGCCCATTTTCCCAAAATGTACAAATTTCAAAAACTATCAAGCACATGTTAATTTAGTTTTTAATTCAAATATGATATACTTGATGAATTTTATATCTACATTTGTTATATCACGTGGAAAGGGTTGGCACTGCCGTAATTTCTATCTAATAAGTACAAAAGTACTGAATTTTCCATGCCTGATCGACAGATATCTATTCACAGTTCTTCATACGAATTCAAAATTCTATAAAAGCAGATACTTTCATAAACTCGTACTTTTTATAATAATGGCAAATTTCTCTGTTAACTATACTTTCCTGTCTCTTGGAAAACTTTTTATGATTAATCGGCCTTAAGATCGAATAAAAAAAAAATAGGTTAATAAAAGTTATTGCTGTTTGTATACAACTAAATGACATGCCATTTATAAAGATTTTTTCTTCGATTCGAGTATTGAGACATTTATTAATATTGTTGTTTAGATGGTTTTATTTCGCAAATTACTATCTCACACTTATTTATTTTTAAAGGATGTTCTTATGTGAAAATTATGTTTTCTTTTTGCTATTTTCCGGTTTGCAAAAAATATTTTTGCTTGCCTTGTGAATAACGTAGATGTTTTGGTCAAAGAAAATTTTTTCCTATTGTTTATTTAATTTTTTTCAACACTCTGGAAAAATTACTCTCAATTTGGTTTATACAGAACCGTGACGAAATTGCAATCATTTCGATAAATGACATTTGTTTTTTTTGTGAAGGTTTTGTGTAGCAAAAAAATCATTACATTGGCTTATAAAGGAGTTTGATGCAATAGCAAAAGGGAAGTTTATAGTAGATGAAAGAAGTTTACGCTATCCAAAGAAAAATTCATAACATGCAGTCTGCAACTGACATGAAATGCTTAACTTTAACACTAATATGATGTTAGTGTTAAGTTAAGTCAGTTGTAGACGGGCAGTAAGGTATAAGCGTTCGAGGGAATTATTTTGGGTGTCAACTTAGTTTAAATATCAAAAACGATCAGCTATGCAAATGCGTTTACCAGTTTAGTAAAGCCTTGCATCTATGGACACAACTGGTAGTCAGAAGGGCAAGCATATGTATAATAAAACGTGTGATGTAAAATTAACCATCAGTTGTTTTGCAAGAAGAAGAGATATCGCAGAACTCATCTGATTAGAAGAGCCCTAAACACCTACATATGTGAACAGGAACCGTGATTTGGAGAATTTCCGTCCGGCATCGGCAGGACGCAGACTTAAGAATAAGATTTAATTAATTGCAATGTGCTTGAATTTTACACTTTTAACAATAGTAGAAGTGCTATAAAAGAGTAGTTCATTTATAGTTAGTCGTGACATTATATTATCTGTGAATGCCTGACTTTGCAGTGAATTTAAAAAACGTTCTTACTAAGTTAAAAAGATTTTTTGACAACGGATAAGGGTATACTTTATAAAGGTGACTTTCTATGAAAACGTCTAACGACCTTCGATGAACTCGCACTTTTTATGCATCCAACCCCTGTGGAACTTAAGTTTCTAGCAAAACATTTTATAAGGTTCTTTTAAGTCGAACTAATCATCAAACCAAGTTACGTTGCAAACTTTTTGTGTACTCGTATGTGTAGTCTTTTACATAGGAAGATTTTCTCCCCATTGATGGTGTAAAAAGACAAATATGTTTTTTATAAACGCTTTTTGCCACACATTCTGTTTTTTTTTTTTTGGGATTCAAACATTAAAAATTAGATAAATATTGCAATGTGAGCATGTTTCTCTATGTTACGATGTTATTAGTGTCCTATAATGTGCTGATTATGCGATAAATATTTGGAACATTTCATTGTTTTAATGGAAATACATATGCATATTTTTGGCACAAACATATTGTTTGTCTTGCATGACATGTTGAGATTAATATATAAAAAATTGGCAAAACATTGTTTTCCAGTCTAGAATAGAATTAAAGATCCCTTTAAGGTCCAGAAAATTAGCAAATGTTTTTTTTTTTTATTTTGTTTAGAATATGGGAAGAGTGTGGGTTAAAACCTATTCAATCTAAAAGGTTTTCCCATCGATTCCGACTTCAAAATTTGCATATTATTTAGTCGCCAACAATGAAAATGGTGTATGATTTGTGATTGTGTGTCATGTTGGCGGTTAAGCATACAAGATAATGCCATTAAAATAAGTTAATAAATGTACACATGGGTCATAATTAATAAATACAATTTTAAACTTCAAATGTAAGAACTACGGAAAGTAAGGATTGTAGGCAGAAAGCATTACACAGATACGTATTTAACCCGTTATGAGAAACAGAACAGGAAACAGATACAAATACTTAAGAATAAAACATTTTCAATACCAGGAGTATGAAATACAAGTATGCCGTGTTGGAAAATTTACAGCCATGACAAGTTGAAAAAGTTGTTTTACTATTACAAACCAGAAAAACAATAAATAAAATTCCTCCTGGAAATTCATTAACATTCAAAATCTTAGGTAAAGGGTGTTTTAGCAAGATTGTTCTTTATTCTTTATAAAATAAATTCCATTTAAGGGGTAAAATTGTTTTTTAAATAAAATTTTGCACCCAAATTACGAACAACAGGTTTGCAAACAATCCAATTACAGCTGACCAAAATAATATTTACAAATTGCCCGAGAACATGTAACGTAGTGATAAATAAATTTGTTTTAATATACTGATTTGTCCGCTTTGATGCTGCGCTTAATATTTTTTTAAATTAAATTATTTTTCCGCCTCTACATAGATTGGCACAGAGGCGGTCTGAAAGTTTTATTTAAGAGTGTAAATATTCCTAAATAATTTTACTCGTAAATAAGTTTTTCAGGAAACTTATTTCCCGAGGTGGCAAACTTGCCCACGGTTGCCATATATCCATTAGACAACTCGTGATTTCTTATTTTGTTAATTTTTATTTAAATAAAAAAAAGCTGGAACTAAACAGCCTGGCTCACGGTTTCGACCACTATCGTTCGTTTGCGTTTTTAACGACAAACAGCTGATTTGCGCCCCACGAACCATTTCCAGCACGACAAGACGATCGACAGTAACAGTTTTTATTCAAATCTGCGGCCCACTTAAAATATGCGACCACAAAATTTAAAATCAGTAACTTGTGTTGCGATTGTCGACAGAGACATTTTGTTAAAATATTAAAATTTTTCTTTACACACCAACACTAAGTATTTTTTTAAAATCATATTTTTTTTTTTTTTTGATAACAACACAACTAATAAAATTATAAGTTTTATCAAATATGTTTCACAAAATTTTATTCTATATTTTGTATTTACTGCTTTGTTTGTTCGAGTTTAGACGAGCAAACATTTGGAAGGAAAACATATGGAATTCACTTTTGTTTTTTTATTCGCGGTCACACAGGCGAACATGTTGCCGGAAAAATTCTGTTACTATTGTTGTTCTTTTTCTCAAAAAGCAAACTAAATGTCCTCAAAGAAAATGAGAACAAAGCTTGTCGCCAAGCAGGGCTGACAGATATGGCGATTTTGAAACGTGTCTAGCTGATATGGATTTTCCATTTGGCGTTTTTTGATATAACTGGCGATTTACTTTGCTTTTTTGCACTTATATTATTTCAGCGATTTTTTTTTAACAGTTTGTCATTTTTTTGCTATCATTACTAATTAAAAAAAAAAAAAATCTGGCAACTTTTTTCGCATGATTTTTATTTTATCAATTTAAGTGAATTTTATATTCAGTCACTATTTAATTCTAATAGTATGTATGCCGGTCAAAACACCAGTAATGAAATCGATGAGGGTGAAGTGCACGATCTTATAGACTTGTGCAATAAATTTTCGTTTTTTTTTTACTGAATATATGATCTCCATTTTATGTTATTTAAAAATTTACTTTCGGCGACTTTTTGTATTTTTTTAACTGTTATATAAAACTAGCTTTTTTTGTATGCAAAATTCAATTAAAATATTAATAAAAAAAATATTACGAAAACTGAACGAAATTGATATTTGGCGATTTTTTGCTATTTCTGACATTCGGTTTGGCGATGGAGCTCAAAAAAATCTGAAAACGCTGTCGCCGAGTAGCGAACACAAAAACCATTCTCTCTTTCCCACCCGTAATCAGCGTTGCCGTTTTGGTTATTTTTAACCAAAATTGGTTACTTTTATTCTCAATGTGTATTTGTGTACTTTTTTCCATTTCGGTTCCTTTTTTTCAACTGAAAAATAACCAATTTTTTTTGTCTTACTTGGCTGTTAGACGATGAAGATTTGCACTTTCAGTTTAAAACCCCCCAAACATTTTTACCTATTCACTCATATTTTTGTAAATTAAATCTAATTTGCTTTCAGTTTTTTCTGTGTACCATTATCCGCTCCGCTTTTCTGGGCATATACATATAATTGTGTATGTTATTGTGCATTCAACATTTATATTATTTTTCAGTTACTTTATAAAGATTCTTTATGTAACCGATTATGAATTAAGCCATATAACTTATATGATATACATAAGTAATATATACTGAAAATAATAACCACTATCTGAGGCGGTGATGACATACGTAGAGAAAATCCCTATTTGTAGGGATTTTTATTTAAAAAAACAGACAAGTGATTGTGTAGAAAAATTTATATGAAAATCAATAGATAGAGTGCTTTTCATATAAATTTGACGACACAATCACTTGCTTGTTATTTGGAAACAGCACAAAAATAAATGGTCATCCGACAAGTCGATAGTTAGTGGGCCGCCTAAGAGAACGATAACTTGTTGTCGCTCGCTTTAGTTCGTGGCCCATGCTGTAAAACATGTTAATGTCTGGGAAAATTCGGAACAAGAATCCTGAAATTTTTTTTTAAAGATTGGTTGTGTTTTCTAATGAAGGTTCGTAAAACACAATTCTTTGCACAACCCTGTAAAAACAGCTTTCGTTGGCTTAGCTGGCTGTTTGGCTCCAACAAGCATTAAAGCATGAAATATGCCCAACGTATGTATGCATCTTGTAGTAAGCAAACTAGTAACGATATTCTTACTTCAAGTTACAAACAAGTGGCAGTCGAAACAGATGGGGGGGAAATTTAGAAATTATTATCATGTTGGTGTCTATTACTTTATGTAAATGTGCGTTATCATCAGTTTTTTTTTTTTTTTTCATTTAACTTTTCATTTCGATAAAGAAAATAAATAAGTTAACAATATTAACATAACATGGCCTTAATTTTAATCACTTGCCAAATATTTGAACAGCAGGAGTAAGAAGTGAAATGAATTGTGTGCTGGAAATTAAAAAGTGGGTGTGAATTTATTTAGATGAATTCTATATCATCATTGTCTTATATAGCACATCATTATAACCATCATGCAGCCATCCTTTAACTGTTAGATAAAATATAAAACAAAAAAGACTTTATTTGAAATGCGTTTAGCTGAAGGGGTTGTGTTTTCACTTGGCAATAAAAAGCAGCTTAATTTCTAAATGTTGTACGCTTTTTTTTCTATTTTGTGAATATTTAATTATTAGTTGACTTTGTAATTTTATTACGTTTCTATGAAACCGTTAATTTAATAAATATTAATAAATATTTATGGTTTTTAATATTAACGTTATGGCAAAAAGAGAACAAGGATTTATTAGCCAGAAAAGTTTTCTTAATTTCATTAAGTCTTTACGTTTTTTTGTTTCGCTTTAAACTTAAAATTGTTTTATTATGGAAATTAACAAGATTAAAATTTGTTGTAAATTTTATTAAAAATCATTGAACTGAAGGGTTTTATTTATTACAATAATACTGGAACTATCATTAGCAAAAAGTGCCTACAAAGCTTTATTTTTATCGAAAAGCGTAAAAAGACTTGAAGGATTTAAAAGCAGTTCAGTAATCCTTTTTGTTGTTTCTTGGGGATGGGTGAATGCGTCTTAAGATGTACGTTTCATTTGAGGTAGCACCATGGAATATTGATGCAGCCAATACATTAAACTTGCCTAAAGCCTAAAATTAGTATATCCCTTAAGACAGCGGCTGACTAGATTGTCTGGTACCACGGGAACCAAAAGCCGCGGGACCTTATGGGTCCCAGACAAATTATTAAAATGAGGTCCCATAAAGGATCACGGGAAAGCTGTGTTTTAACCCAAAATGCGGTAAGGGGAAATATATCTGCAATTTTCATCCTGTTGGAACGCCGCTCATGTTAAGATATACATTTTTTTATTTTATATTTAAACATGAGCAGAGTTGCCTCATTTCAACTCAACTTCAGTTCAGTAATTCATAATCGACCAAAAGTTAATTATCTAATATATGGAAATAATAACATGAAATACAATTTATACAAAATCGAATGAAAATTTATTTTATCCGATTTTTTTCTCTGTGTTCATATTGAGAACTGCATTTGGTTCAGGAATGTATTTTTAGCGTTTTGTAAGGCAAACTAAAAAGGAAAGTAGTCCTAATTAACAACAGCTCTAATTAAATTCTGTAAGATAAATCCATATCTTTAAATTGGGCCCATTTGAAACGTTGAGCTTGTTGATGCTACACTCTTTATTTTTTTTTTGCTACTTGCGCGGTTGAAATAAACATCAAAATTTCCAAAAAGTCTTTCGAATTTTGCTTTTTTTTTAAATCACTTAACTGTTAGGAAATGACTAGTATGTAAATTACCTATAAAATTTTTATTAACAGCAAACAAAAGGCGAATCGAGCCACGAATTAAATCTCGTTTCAAACCTCTGTTTCATATTTCTAATTTTTCTAATTCGTTTAATTTTTAATACAATTTCTAAATAAGTTATCACTTCACCGTCTGCAGGACTTATTGCTAAATTCCAAATGTTACAAATTTGATGAAATCGAACCTGTTGCTGATACTAAAAAAAATTAAAGTGGAAAGAAGGTGGACGGTACACCGAGTTTTTTTAATGTACACACTTGAAGAAATAATCAGGGGTGTGCTGGAAATCGGAAACGTAAAACGCAAGAATTTTAAAAGCAGTTTTTTAATAAGATTTCTGTAATAAAAGATTTTTCTGACAAATATTATACAATTATTTCTCTGTTAAACAGAATTTTATAACAAAAATTATATTAAGAGTGCATTAAAAACAACTTCCAAATGCTGGCGTTTTACGTTTACGATTTCCAGCCCAACCCTGAATATATTTAAGTTTAAAAAAAGTTTTTTTTTATGTGTTTTTATTTTAAGAAACTGCAATCAACTACTATTTTCAATTTTCTTGCGATAATATTCAGATATTGGTAACATTGCAATTGTACAAGATCCACGAGGAAAGACCAAATGTATATAGTTCGATTAGCGGTGTATTTTTTGGGTTGTTTTGGATACTATTCTATCCCTAGCGGAAAGGAAATTATTACAAAACTAGTCACATGATAGTTTTAAAGTGGAAGGAACCGGTTCTAGTTCCTAACACTTTATATAAAGGGGACTTGTTACTTGAAGATGTCGGTGTCCTAGGTGGGTGTTAAATGGCACCTTTTCGACACTTTGTAACAAGTCACTTAAATTACCGCAAGTGACACATTACATTTTGGGTGAAAATAATGCTTGTCGCAGATATCGTACCGAGTGAACCATGTTAAAATGATAGATCCCCTTCATATAAAGAAATAGAACCTGATAGCCGCTACCCACACAAAATCCAGATGCATGACTAGTTGTTTGCCAATTACCTTTCTTCCTGAATAACTACTCTTTAAACACATAACCACCAGTTAAGTGATATGTTCTGTTTTCACCTATCACAATTCGTTTCTTTTTATTAGAAAACTGTGTTCACTGATCACGGGATAAGTGATTTAAAACCAATTGATACAAATTTTCTGTAGGGAATGTCACGTACGTGGTTCAAAAACATAATTTGTCTACGTCATTTGTATTTGATCAGTCTCAATTGTTTAAAAAAATGTTCAAAGCACGGTATTTTTTAATTGAAAATTGTATAAACTTTTAAAGGTTGTCACGTACGGTATTGTAAGTATGTACCACAACTGTAACTAAATGTATTATGTTAATATGCTGATATTTATATTAAATTTGGTCCAAACTTATTTTATTTAAATCTAAATCATCTTACCAAATGTTATTGGAATCGTTCCATAGTTGACAATAGCTCTCATACAAATTTTACTCCCGAAAATAGCTTTTAATGCTATAACTTCCTTATAAATGTTGGCATTGACCTATCGTTTGGCGACAATAACTTTAAGGATAGCTACTATGCCATGACAAAATGTTGTGCTGGTAGGTCCAAAATTAACCATAGGCCACCCCTTAACCCCCATGCTAAAATAACTAAAAGGCAAACAAATCTATATAGCTGAAGATATCTAAATAACATATGACACAAAGAAGTTTAACATGAATATTAACCTCATACCGTAATTATGTTCTAGCGAGTCCATTACTTACCATGGGTTCCACATAGGGTACACTCTCGGAAATTTTTTAAATTCTGTTGTGTAGGCTACCCTATGGTCGGGCTTTACCGACTACACTTTCTTACTTGTTTGTTTCAAGTTTGTCTATATATTTTTTTCAAAACATAATAAATACTACAAGAAAAAATATGTAACGTACGGTATGTCACAAACGATATTAAATTTTGTTCATTATTTTTGTCACCTAAAATAATTTTTTTTTACATTACAAGTTTTAGAGGAAAAATATTTAGTAAAATGTTAGAAATTAAAAAAAATCCCAGAATTCTCATATTTTCGCATATGACTACATTCACCTGAAAATCACTTGCGTTTTATGTCACGTACGATATCCGAATGTGAAATTTAGTTTTTCAAATTAAGTACGTACTCTCTAAATGATACATAATGATACAATTATTTTCCAGTTATCACAATTTTTGCAAAAGCTCTGCCTCTCTGATTGCATGGAAAGGCCCATATGACATGCGAAAAAAATAAGCTTACCATGGATCATATAAATTTAAGTAAGAACTACACTGTTTTATTTTTTTTTTTTTGGTTTTAAAAATAACACTTTTAAGTATTTATGTGCAAGCATTTTGTCAATATTTTATTTCCAACGGAAAACTAACAATTTTGAACAGCCGTAAATTCCTAAAAACTTGACAGGTTTAAACGATTCTTTTAATTATTATTACCTTTTGATTACTTATCAAATTAACATTAATAGTTTTTTGAAAAAGAGTGTTTGATATTTTACATTTATGGCCGCCCTCACCCTGCTACGTTTATACGGTGCAATTGTGTTCCTACGGCTAAAAGGAAACATTTAAGTTTGAAGAAAGTGTATTAAGTTAAAAGGAGATTACGTTACAAAGCAAATTATTTATTCATGTATCAAAATAACAAAAACAATTTATTTAATAAATCTACAATGAAATTCATTTGCCACATTTTCAATTTATTTTGTATAAATTATACAGTTTAAACAAAATGAATACATAATGTAACAAAAGAAATTCACAAACTCAAAGAAATATATTTTTGTAATTGTAAAACCAAATGAACAAAGTTTAAAATTTCCGCTACAGTTTTGTTTTTTTTTTTTTTAGAAAATTCTGATTATTTTAAATGTTAAAACCAAAATACTTTCTCTCAAGGGAAACAAACATCTAGACAGCGAATAAAAGTCATAAATCTCTTACAGATGTCAGTGAAAATTCTCATAATAATTTGTTATAATAAAATATTCCATACATAGAAAAATATGAAAAGAAATAAACAAAATTATTATGGATATTAAAAAATTTTAAATGGAAATCGAATCAAATATCAAAAAACAAAAGCAGATATTTTTTTTTAATAAAAAAGCCGCCACATTTATTTTTATCCTTTATCCTGTTAATGGCGAAAAGAAATTTAATTTCCAACTTCAAAAGCCAACGTAGCAACAAGCAGATTAGAAATCAACCCTAAAATGCCGCGAAAGAAGAACTTTTTTGTTTGTGGGACCAACGTTTTGTTTTATTGTGGGTGGGCGGGGGTGTTACTATTATTTGTTGGTTGTTGTCATTTTGTATGAGTGTTTTTAAATTATGACTTTTTAATTCCAAAAATATCTTTAGGATCTTGTTTTTAAGCTGGTCTTTGTTAGTGTGGCGTTTCGTTTACAGAATACCCACTTTTTTTTGATTTAAACTACAATTTGAAAAGCAATAAAATTTTTTTGGGTTTTAAATACAGGAAAAAAGTTGTAATTTAAAAGTGCGTGCATTGCGTCTGTGTATCAAACCAATCAACACCAAAAGTTCCCTGCCACGTTTTGTCGGATTTCTGTTTTATTTTCTTAGATTTGACTGGATAATAAAGCGTGTCCAAAATAGCATATTTTACATTCATTTAATTTGTATATCCTGTGTGTTTGTGCAACTTATTTACTTTGATATTTTTTTTTTTTTTTGAGGAGAAAGGAATAATGGGTCTTATGGTCAATTTGTAAGGCAGTAAACACCTTTTTTCTGTTAACGTGTTTGGCAACAAGGTGTAAATTGTTATCGATGTTTGTGGCTCTAGTGAAATGTGGTTGTAATAATGCTTGAATATACTTTGAGTTTTGGCAGTTTTTTTTGTTAATTGGAAATCTATTAACGGCTGGAGCGATTTGGCTAATTTTTTTTTATTTGATTCGAAATTTTCAGGAGATGGTTTGTAAAGAAAAAGAATTTAAAAATTTCTGGTAAAACTCGGAAAATTTGAGTTTTTAATATATTGCCTTCTATGCAATTCTCTTTTTTCTAATGGTGTTTTCTTTTCTACAAAAAAATGTGCCTTTTTTTTTAAAAAAATCAATTTGGTGTCTTTTTCTTAAAAATTTTGCTCCCGAAAAGGGTGGCTTGTTTTATTCTAAAAAAACCCATGATTTCGGGAGCAAAATTTTTAAGAAACAGACCCCAAATTGCATTTTTTTTTTAAAAAAGCCCATTTTTTTGTAGAAAAGAAAACACCATAAGTATAAGCAAATTTAAGGGGAAACGTTTCACTTCTCATTGTTTTCCAAGTATGAGATAAATTTAAGGAGACACTCTTACAACCAAATTTTTCACAGGCTGCCTTCTTTTTACTGCCATTAGTAAATCGCTTTCGAGCGAAACCGGGGCAGCCAGAAAGTATTTTAATATAATCTTAGGTTTTTACCAAAGTTTTTCCCGGGATTCAAAAAATTAATAAACAAGGTTTTGTTTAAATGTGCTAAATTCCCATTTCATACTATTGACAAACTGAAATTTATTGTTGATGGAATAAGCTATTCCTATGCAAGATCGTCAGGAAACTTCATCCAAAGATTTTAGAAAAACTAAAGAATTTATACAAATAAAGCTGTTAAGCGAATAAGAATTATAAGCCCAAGTTTTACCTGTACCAATATCAAAGCTTAAATAAAAACAACAACAATAAACAGTGAGTTTATCTTTTCTTACAGTCCCGACTAAAAACGTTTGGGTTTTATTTCCTTCAAATAGTCCATGTATGCATTTATTGCATTAAAACTCTTTGTTGAACCGCTTGCAATTTTCACTATAAAATGTCAAAAAAAAAAACACTCACAGCTACGTTTTTTATTTATTTTTATTTATTTATTTATTTCCAATTCTATACACAAGACTTAAAGCCTCTTATTGCAGTATAGAACATTGTTTTAGCAGAAACATTTATAATTATAATTTGTAAATGATAAAATTTAAAACAAAAGAAAAAAATTTAAAAGAGAGAAAAAAAAAATATTAAATTAATAAATTTTTTTGAGTTGAATTTATACTTTAAGGTGTTGCCAAACCTTAAAATGAAGAAAACATGCTAAAAAAAACATACAATTTTTAATATATTTTCCAAATAATGCTGAATTTTTATAAATTTTATAAATTAGAAAAATAAAAAATGTTGAATATAATATAAAGTAACCTTCGGAAGGAAATAATTCCCAGTTTCTAATAAAAATTTTATTTAAAAAAAAATATTATATTAATAATGCGAAAAACGAAGAAGAATTGTATGAAAATATGTATAGTATAGTTTGATAAAAAATTTGCTAAAAAAGATTCTGTTTTTCTAAAAAGTAAAAATATGCTAAAAAATCTGCTTGTGGACAAGAAAATATGCTAAAAAGCAGATAGCATTTTTTTTTTTTGTAAATATGCAATTTCTCAACTCAATCTGCTAAATCAAGCAGAAAATATGCTAACGTGGGAACACTGATACTTCATTTTAACTTTCTAGCAGTTTTTAAACAAGAGTAAACATTCCACTGCACAGTGGATCCGCTTGTATGGAGCAGCGGCCAAAAATGCTTTGAGTGGGAATATCGTAATGAAATTTTCATGAAAATTTTTTTAATTATTTCCAATATACGACAATTTTAGCCAGGTCGGATAACTATATCATATAGCCCCCATAGGGACGATTGGATTTAAAATATTATTTTTTGGCCAATCTCTGCCAAATTCACACAGTATGCATATAATGCCATATTCGATACCAAAACCAAATTTTATTCAGATCGGACTACTATATCATATAGCTGTCATAGGTCATGTCTCCATACGAGTTGATCTACTGTACATAGCGTCAAATAAAATGTAAGACCCTCTTAACAAAACATTTTATTTTATATTAAAAGAGGAAATAAATTTTAGAACAAAATATGTATTTTCATGAATTAAAAAAAAATATAACAAAATGTAAATTAGAAAAAAGCAGTAAATTAAAAACTAAGTTGAGAATAAAAAAAAATTAAAAAGAATCATCTAATAAATCAAAAACAGATTTTAATATAGTTGATTTTGGTTTTTTAGGTAGTTGTCTTTGTCCTGTAATAAATGGATCTGATCTTAAAATTAAATTGTTAATAACATCTGTATTTGAAAGTGTGCGTGAAATTTTCCGACTGTGCTGAAGTCTACATTTTTTATTTCCTTATTATTAGACTCGGCAGCTTCCTCTGATAATTAATAATAAATATTAAGAAAAAATATTAATTAATAAATATTAAGAGGTATTTATACAAGTTGGGCACCACAAGTAAAGACAAAAACAAACACACAAAACAAATACAGAGGCTCTGCTGGGAAAGTTTGACATTGAAAAAATAATAAGATGCGTTAGATGCGTTTCTAACACATCTGCAAGTTTCTGCAGCTGATTTAAACACTTTTATTAAGTAAAAACTTAGATTAATACAATGAATATAATATCTATGGGGGAATCAGGGGGGAACACAACTAAAACTTTAAGTAAACATAAAAGCCATGCCCAAAAAAGGAACAAAAACTAAGGTTACATAAAACATTAATTTTAAAAGGATAAATTCACAAAATAGTTTTTAATTATTTACAAAAATAAAATAAACACCTTTAACTTCAAAATCCATTGATAAATTATGTAATTTTGTTCACAACAAGAATATGCGATCCACTTGAAACTGACTTTCGCTTCGAATGTTTTTGCAATTGCTAAGCTTTGCGTTACAACTGAACACGTGTTCGTGCGTTTCGTTCTATTTTTAGGAAGTACCGTTATGTTTCCAGTAAAAACCGGTTTGCCATTGCGAAGATTGAACATTTTAGAGACAATTTGCTTACAAATTTTTTTTATACGTTGTGACAATATTTTTTGATTTTTGGCCATTGGCGGAACCACTGTGCACTGTCATAAGTTAAGCTCATAACCAGGATAACCGTAAAAATGCAATTGCCTATTTTTCTTGTGCGATTAATCGATCAATGATACATATTAAGCAATTTTAAATCTTTTCATAAATTTTGAAATCGATTTGTTAATGCATATTTTTGCATATTCTTCTCTTTGCAGAAGTTTATATTCCACCTTTTTGAAGCATATTTTAATACTTACTTATTTTTTTTGAATGCTTACAAGTGATTTTACTGCGGGTTTGTTAATAAACAAAATTGCCACATGGGTGTTTCTCCGAAATGGTCCACCGTGTACAGATAATGAATATATAAATGTTGCTCGAACAGGAAAAAATTAAGTTGGATTAATTTTGTAGTATATTTTTTCATTTTTTAATAAAAGTTTAATTTTTTTGTTAAAAACTTCTGAAAATTTATGTAAAATTACTAAAATATGTATGAAGGTAAAAAGTGTCACGTGCGTAATTTACAATTTAATTTTTTCTTCGCCAACCCATGCATAGTTGCTTTTGAACAAAACATGATTATAAAGGCCCATTACTAACCTTTATAAAAACATTTTTTCCGAAATAAAAACCTTTTTTAATTCACTTACTTTCGCACTTTTTCTTACGGTCCTAAAAGGCACTTCTATTTTTGTCACGTGAGTAAGTCAACTTTGATTGCATGGCATTTTGGCATCATCTCATCACAAACAATGTAACGATTCTAGAATTCATTCTAAAATTCCAATCCACTTCTATTTTTTTAATATTCAAACACAATAAAACGCGTACAAATGTCGCGTGCATAACCAGAAAAACACCCACATATGAAATTATACCTAACAGACTCTAAAAATCAGTGCCAAGTTAAACTCACATTTTTTAGTTTAAAATGTGTTTATACCAGTGTTCGATAAACAAGATTATTTAGCCTTCAGCTCACAAACCCAGGAACAATATTTATTTTTTTAGCGTTTATGTAGACGAACATAACCCCCAATACCGTTCGCAACTATTTTCAAGAATGCGCCGATGATTATATAGTTTTCTGTTCTTCGTTAAAAAGACAGAACAATTGTAGTGGTACTGTAAACAACCACTATATTTAAATGTTCTATAATTATATGGTCCTTTATGGTTATTTTTTTTATCCGTATATGGTTATTTTTCCATGACTTAAAACTTTACACACAGTGAAATGTTACTTTTTTACATTGCTGAAGAAATGAACAAACAAACGATTTTAGCAACGACCGCAGCACGAATAGCTTGTGTGTGTATTACCAGCCAAAAAGGTGCTAAGCATTACTGAAACGAACGTACACCAATGAAGTGAACCAAGCACAATTAAGTTTGTGGGTAAAAAAAAACCGAACGGAATTAAATGTTGTCATCTTTTCGTTGAGTTGGATAAGAACAGTATTATTTTTGTGCTCGAAGAAAACAAACAGGGAAACGTTATTTTTTTAATGATATACTACACAAAAACTATTAGCGTTTGTGCTTTCCACAAATCTACCGAACCGAACACTAAGGAGCGATATTTAATGGTTTTTTCGAACCATCAAATTTAAAAATCAGTAAGCATCCACCTCTAAAAGCAACAAATTGGGCGTTGTAAACTATAAATACAAATCATGAATTTCGCAACATTTATCGTAGTGCTGCCACATTATTATTTTTTAAACAAGATATAATGTATGGGACACTAATTTACAGCTTTTGAGTCTAAATTACATATCAATTTAAGTTCAGTCCAACTAAACTAGCGTTTAAACATTCACTGATTTACTATCCATAATTTCTCCAGAGAAATGCACTGTGGCTTATATGCTGATGTGCTCAAAATTACGAAAATTGGACAATCAGACTGCGCTTTGTTCAGCTCATATGTCGTATTTTATTTTTTTTTTTTTGGAGAATAAATTAAATGCAAAATAATAATATTGGTTGCTCAGAAAGTATGATGTAGCAATTGGTTTCAATACTTCTACGAATTCCTTCATATTCACCACTTTGATAGCCGAGAAAGTCTTGTTCTTACTCAACTTATCAATTATCATCTTATCATCTTGTGGGACATGAACATAAGCAAGTCTTTTATAACTTCTGCCGCTTAGGGCCTTTTGAAAATATTCTATAAAAAAGGACACTTAACAGCCCAGCTAGCATTTGGGTGATCATTTTTTATAGAAACCTACTAAGCGAGTTTTTCAGATCAAAATCTGATGAATTAAAACTGATTTATCACTTGAGCGATTGCGAAAGGATTTACATATAATTCATTCATATGTTAAAAAAGGAATCAGAAAATTTTATCGCAAATAATTTATTGAGATGATTATTTTTTCCTCTATTTCCCAAAAGATTCGATTATGATACAAAATTTATCTTTTAAAAAAAATTTATCCTTTAATAAATTCATCATTAAACAAGTAAGAGTGCTATATTCGGCTGTGCCGAATCTTTGATACCCTCCACCGACAGCTCAGTGGGCTTTATATGGGGCCTATAGTAAATTATGAACCGAGCATCACGAAATTTATTAGTGTGAGTAGTGAAGTATTTAATTTTATTTTGATAGCATTATTTATTACGGATTTAGGCGTACTAAACTGTTTTCCGAGAGTAGGGTTTAGATGGGGCCTAGGGTAAATTATAGACCGATCTTCACGAAAATTCACAGTGTAATTTCTAGTACAACTAACTATAAAACTGTAACGTACCAAATTTTGTTATGATAGCATTATAAATTACGGTCTTAGGCGTACTAAACTGTTTTTTGTTAGTAGTGTTTATATGGGGCCTGGGGTAAATTATGGACGGATCTTCACGAAATTTTGCAGCGTGATTTCCAGTCGAATAAAACAAATTTTTGCAAAATTTTTTCTCATTCCGTGCCTTGTGCCACCATTTATGTTATTTTTTTAACAAAATTATCATTTTTTTAAGGTGGTGGTTCCACATTTTGATTCATAGGACCAGTACTGCACAGATTTTGCTGAATTTAAATCCCAAACTGCTTAGGATAACTACAAGCAATTTGGCACCAAGTTTGTTCATTTCTTTTGAGTTTTTCGAAAGTGAGCGTGTTTTTAATAGACGGACAGACATACGGACATGACTAAATCGACTTAGAATCACTCAAGGACCCAGAATATATACAGTAGTTTTGACTTAACTGCCTTTTGTTTACGTGCACTTTTGACTTAACTGCACAAAATTGATAATTTTTGGAATTATTCTTTCTAATTCCATACAAATTCCTTTTTTAAGTGCACTTTCTATACCTGCACATTAAAGATAAATGCACAAAATTTTTGGCATTTTAAAATTATTTTCATACAAAATATCAAAGTTAGCTGCACTTTGACTTAACTGCCCAAAATAAATATTTTCTGGAATTATTCTTCAAAATCCTTGTTTACGTGCATTTTGTATACCTGCACATTTTTCATATTTTTGGGCAGCTTTAAAATATTTTCATACAAAACATCAAAGTTAGCTGCACACATAAAACTATATGTTGGCCACTTTTTCACATAAATATCCAATTTAATCTGTTTATAAAAATATAAATCGCAATTATTTTGTTTTTTTATGTTTTATGTTCTTTGTGAATTCTCATTGTTATTGTTAATGCTTCTTTTATATTAAATAAACATACATTCATGTATAAAATGATCTGTTATTTCCCAGCTAGCATAGGCTGTTTGTTAGACGATTATGTTTAATATACAACTCCTAAAAGAATCTTCTGGTGATTATCTGACGAGCAACAAAAACATCTAAATCTTTTCTTAATTTATTTATTTTTTGACACGCTCGTCTGTAAATCTTGAAATGAACCTTTTGGGACTCTCTGTTTTTAATAAAACAAACCGGTCTAAGGATCTGCAAAAAAGGATTTTCCGACAGGATGGTATTGATTTCGCGACCTTAAGGTTTGTTTTATAGAAATTGTATGAAAATTAGAAGTTTTGGCATGAAAAATACGCCTGATGCCCTTATTTAGGTAGCTTAGTCATACGGCTGAGTATTTCACGGGTTGTAAAATAAAACCTACATGAGTCTCATACGACTCTTAGCATACTTTTGAAAGACTCGGTAGATAAACCCAACATACATCATAAACGATTCCCTTTACGAATAATATTAGCGTTTTTCGCTGCTTTATGGAAGAATCTCTCTTACGAATCAGCACGTGTAACAGTTTCCCCCGTGCTAGGAACCGTCTACAATTAAAAAATGATCTCGTCGACGATCAAAAAGACTCTTTGTGAGATTCCTAGTAAGCTCCTGGGTTGAAATAAAATTTTAATAAAATATAAAGTTATGTATTAAAAAAATAATTTTTTTATTCTACTTTTAAATCAAACACTTTACTTTAGCTGCACTTTTGTGCAGGTAACCACAATTGTGTACCTGCACATTAAGGCAGGTAAATGCATTTAAGATAGCTGCATTTTTGATTTACCTGCACAAAAAATCGTGCAAAGGAGATTGTGCAGCTAAGTCAAAACTACTGTATATACTTTATGGTGTCTGAGATGAATAATAAAAAAGTTAAATACGGAATGCCAAACTTAATATACCCTCTTCACAACTAATTGTGGTGGAGGGTATACAAATTAGGGTGTAAGAGAATTAATTTTTATATTTATTAAAAGTAAATGTATTTTGTGAAAAAGTATTTTGAGACCATAAGTATTTAAAATACAAAATACTTAATCGACAGGTATTTAAAATACAAAATACTTTTTGGGAAGGTTTTTAAAATATGAGTACAAAAAACGTACTTGTATTTCAAATACTTACCAACCATAATGGTAGGTCCAAAATTGACCTATATTAATTAACCCCTTCCCCAAAATCGGTTTTAGTAAGAAAAATCTCTTATAAATGTTGATATCCAGATATTATCCGACACAAAAAAATCTTATATGAATTTTAGTCTCATAACATAATTTTGTTAAGGGGGAGCATGAATGCCTAGGAGTCCCTTATAGCTCAAAAATTTGTCTGAAAGTAATGTTGTATAGGGTTTTATATGGTCGGAATTGACCGACTATAGTTATTTGCTTGTTTATTTTATGCATATATTATGTTTTGCCTTTAAGGAAGTTATATTTTTTTGGTCCGTGTTTCAAATAATTTTAGAGCTTCCCTGCAAATATTATTGGACCACCTGATCCATTTTGATTAAATGGTTAAAACTAATCCTCTTGTGTATACAATGGAGTAGTTTTAAGACTACTCCTTTGTAACCCAAAGCTGGGTTATATGGTCCTGCCCTAGGACATCGTAATGTTAAATATACCATGTTTTCCATACTTTTGGGTTACTTTTGGAGTAGTCCTAGTCCCTTGTGGGCTACATTTTACACGCGTGTTTGGACTAGTCCTATTATTTGCAGGGTTATTACTGTTTAGCGTTTATTTCCGGGTTTACTGCTCATAACAAGTTTATGCTACCTAACCACAAAACTGATATACATTTTACTTATACATTTTTATCAACTACTTTATTTAAATTAAACGGACTACTTTCAACACATTATGATTAAATTCTTTAGCCTATGGTCACACTTATCAAATATTTGATGCCCCAAACGTTGCCAAATTTTTTTATCAAACTTTTGTTTAATTCGCTCAATCAGAATTTTAATGTTTATAAATTACATTTCACTACGATTTTTTTTAGAAATAAAGTTAAATTAATCAATTACAATTGTTAAAAGGAATGTTAATTTTATTTCGTCAAATATTTGTGAACATGCCTGTACTAGAAAAATGTAATAACGCATAATACGCGGCTACGTGATTACGTCTATAGTCGTTTTGCAAACCCTAGTGTAGACCCACTTAAATATTCAACACGGGTATAACTGACAATTATGTGCGTCTTTAATCATCTTCCAATTTCTAAAAAAAATGATAATGCGTTGGTAATGCATTGTTTAAAACATAATTTTCCTAAAAAAAGACAAAATCACTTTCGCACTGTCCGTCTGAAAATCTAATCAATTTTAAAATTACACACATCATCGTCAGAAGAATATAGAAAGAAAAAAATTAAAAGAAAAACACACATTATTTTTACGCAATATTCCCAACTGTCAACCCATGGTCTTAATGTGGTAGTAGAAGTGACCTAATCGAAATTACGTGCCCTGTTTGTTTACGTGTTAAAATCGACAGGACACATTAACATCCTGAAATACACAAACACATACATACAAACACTTCTGAATAGACCAGGGGAATATATACAAAATACTCTTGTTAGAACATTTGATTGATTGAAAATAAAAACGACGCATGAGACTAATACATTCGAGTACTTGTTGTAATTTAATGGTGGGATGTTGACAATCAAGGATGATGATGATGAGAAGGAAAATAACAACGAAAACAAATGTATTACATGAACACATTTCCCGTAACATGGTGATGAAAGAATTTTAAATGAAAATTGCAAAAAGTACTTATCACTCCTACAAGTGAATGCGAAAAGAAACAAACAACATGTGATTGTTTCTGGAAAGGACTACTACGACTTTATTAAAGACAAAACAAACCGGATGGTATTATGGGTACTGTACCAGGCTACATACAAAACGATTGTCTTTTTTCCTCTTATTTACGGATTATTGATAAGGATAAGTGAATTGGTAGACCAAAAAAAAAAAATAAAATAACAAGAGATAAGAATTGAATTTATTTTAGATTTAAAAGAGGCGGAACTTTCATGAAATCCTTGTGGATTTTTTTTTTAAATTTTCTTACATTTTGAAAAGCAAATTAACTAAAGGATACTTAAACTTCTTAATATTTCAAATCAATATTTGACCATTTCTCTTTTCGTAGTTCGCGGCAAAAGTAAATAGTCTGTATAATTATAATATTTAATGCAGATGTGGCAAAAACTAAATATTCCATTATATTTCACTCATACATCTTTGCTTTGTGCATGTTCAGACAAAACGTCTTGTTTTCTTCTTACATTTTTTGTCTCTTTTGTAATCGTTTTCATGTTTTTACAAGAAAAACTTTTATTTTTGCTTCAGTTTGCAAAATAAAACAAGAGAGATTTTGTTAAGGAAACATTCTTCCTAGATTTTTCTTTTGAACGTGGTTGAAGCAACATTTGGCAATGCTCTGGGTAAAAAGATTATCCAACAACCAACTACACAAAATGAATTATGAGCTCTAAGTTTATGTATTTATATTCTGTAGTTTTTTTTACGTTTTTAAAATTGCGCTATATTTTAAAGGAAGATATTTTGATTTTGTAATTTGTTCTGAAACTGCTGCCAATCATAAATTAATAAACCTTTCGTAATAAAGAACAACCAAAAGATTTTCGTAAGTTATCCTTACTATAAATGGATTGCCATAAGTAATCCAACAGTTTGTTTATGTCCAATGAAAAATGAAAATGTCGAAAAAAGCCCAATCTTATGACTTTTACTACATCAGCAACCAGGCTGCTTTTGTACAACGAACTTTCCAAGCCCCAGGATGAGCTGTGACGTTAAAAAATGGATTTTTGTTATAGGCTTGTATTAAGTCATTATGGAATTAAATTTTAAACTAAGAATTTATATGGCTAAGTTTTACCTGGAGGTCTAACGGTGTTGCGCTCTAAGCGACCGCCAGTATGGCTTTCGTCGAGGTCGCTGTACTGGAGACTTACTGGCCCTGTTATCGGAAAAATGGTGCCGTTCTATTCACCATTTTCGCGAAAGTAAGGTAATTGCTTATCATTTTTTCAAGACGTTTGACAGAGTCTGGCATAGTGAACTCTTGTCAAAACTTTTTGCATTTGCTGTCGGCGAAAATTTCTCTCGATTTATATCGAGCTTTCTCAGAGATTGCACTATACGCGTTGTTATAGATGGGGTTTCGTTAAACGAGCTCAATATTCATTTAGGGGTGCCGCAAGGCTTCGTTCTTTTTCCTTCTCTATTTCTTATTTTTCTAAATGACCTGCTATGTCAAACTTCCACTCTTTTGCAGATGACATCAACCTTTGCCATTGATATTCATTTGATTAAAGGGAATGGGGTCGGGCGAATAGGGTAAATTTTTATTGTCCGACAGAACTAGTGTTGCATGCTGACACATTAATGCGCGAAGGATCAAGGTGCCTTTTCTGTATATATGAATGGTAAATTTATTGAGGCATCAAAATCTCCTGATGTTTTGGGCATGAGGATACAATGTGATGCCCGATGGACAAAATATATATATTCAAGGAGTCGAAAAAATCATTTAAGTGGCCCGGTTTTTAAAAAGGTGGTCTTAATCTCTCAGGTGAAAAGGTTGTTCACAACCCTTAAATTGTGTTATTCAAAAAGGAGCTAATTGCAGACTCTGGTTTCTTTCCTGCAGACAAGCATAAAGCTTCGCGGGATAAGCTAGGAAATTATAAAAAAAAAAAAATAGAGTTTAAATTGCTGGTAAATGCCACACAATATATACTTCACTCCATCTTATGCGGGCCGGTGCTTTAAACAATATTTTGAAGCTTCTCGACCGCGTGTAGGAGAGGGCAAAGGTTCTCATTATTGACAGTAAGGCATTAATTTCCAAACCTCAAGGGGTTGGGAAGTTTTTAAAGTTTTGTCTGTTTGTCTGGGAGTATGGAACCAAGTAAATTAAGGCAACATCTTTAAACTATGCATTTTGAATATATCGATAAATTTCTAGATGTTTTTTTCAAAGAAGACTAGAAGAGATTAATTTAAAAAACAGTTTCTGTTCCATCAAAATCACTGTTTGCATCATACCAAGTTTCCTATAGAATTGCAGAATGTAAAAAACCCCATTCAATAGGTGAAACGCTAGTACTACTAGCAGTTATTGATATGGTTAAATAGTTTTTTTTATCTTATAAGGGGCCGCCAATTTTTTATTTTTTTCTTATTTGGGTGCAGTAAGGTATCCAGTCGCATTGTGGGTGATATTTACCCGTTTTATCGTTACTACAGTGGAATTTGTTCTGATGAACTTATAGATCTGGTTTCCAAAAGCCGTACGTTTGTCCGCAAAATACGTTTTTCCTCAAGACCCCAGCCTTTTGTGGTCGATTGGCCGGTAATCTTACAATGTTGTAACGTGTAACTTTGCTAGCACGATAGTGTATTAAAAATGCACGACTCTATTTAATTAAATATATTTATTAAGTTATTTAATGCAGAGATATTAAACAAGCAAAAGGAAAAATGTAGTTTCTCTAACAAGGTTAAAATAAAAAGTAAAAAGTACGTGAAGCGTACAATCAACATAGACAAGTATATGGTGTTGCCAGAGTATTAGCTACCTGAGACCACAACATACAACATATTCGTTTTTTTTTTTGCTGGAGTCTTCTCTCTCACTTTCAACATGATTAAGTTCAAGTCGAATGTTTACCAACACTACTCCCTTTATCCTCCTTACCATTTTCCTAGTTCCAACACAACACAATGCAATGCATTAGTAGAAGTCATTCCCTGAGTGATGGTCCTAGACAAAAAAATTACTTTCTTTTCGTACGACAAACCCAATATACTATTTATTTTGATGAAGTGCTACCAGAAATCAAAATGTCTTGCTTGAATGCCAACAAATTTCAATACAAAGAGAAAGTTCTTTTGTTGCCGTGTATGAGTAAAATTATTCTAGAAGTTTTTTTTTTAATTTTCTACAGTTTTCTTTACTCTTTTGGAGTAAGTCGAATTTGCTAAACTGCGGCCAGCAATAAATTTTCCTTAAAAAAAACGGAATTAAAAATTAAACTTGTACTTATTTTATTTCTAACTTAAAAAAGGAAACGAAAACAAAATCTTATCTTAATGACTTGTTTAATGCAACTCAAGTAGATGAGAGTTAAAAAAGGGTATTCAAATCCTGTTAATTCCTGGATTTTCGTCGTGTTTTATAAAATTTTTTTAGCATAAATTTACCTGCTAAAATAAAAATGTCACGCCTTTGCATATGTCTGATGGCGGGAAATTTATGGCAGTTTATTTTATAATCGTCTAAAGGATTTGGAAAAAAAGATTTACAACTTAAAGCGTGTAGATGGAGCATTTACAAATTTACTTGGAATTTTTGTGGAAGAGCCTTTTAAACAAATTAGTTTCTGAAAGTATTAAAAGTTAAACAGATAAGAAATAAAAAAAAAATTAAAGGTAGGGGAACTAGTTTGTTTTAGAAATTAGAATTTTAATCTAGATAATGTTGGGCTTTAAGGAAATTAAAATCAGCTAATTTTAATTTTCAAATTTTCATTAAAAGCACAACTGTTACTTTTTGGAATTTTCTACTATTAAAAAAAAATTTACCACAAATGTTGCAAAAAATTATACAGATTATAAATGATGACAAGTTTTGAAATGTAATCAAATTTAGGGATTTTATAAAATAAAATATTCAATATCACGCATGCAACAACATGTACAACAACAAAAAATCCCTCTGCATCCTGATAAAAAAAAAAACCAACCAAAGTTAATTTTTTAAAAACTGTGCAAATCAAAAAAATTTGTTTGTAAAGCAACATGTGACCACACATGTTAAAATATTTTTTCTTTTTGATACACCCATACAAAAATAATTTAAAAAATCATTGATAAAATTTCAAAATATAAAAAATGACAAAATTGACACATGTAAAAAACAAAATATCCTTGTAATGCGATTAAATAATATGTGTGTTTATAAAACACCATATAAATAAATTGCTATGTATGTCTGTTTGTATGTATGATTATATGAAAGTCCTTTTGCCACTATTTTATGAGAGTCCTTTTGTCACCATTGTTAAGAGTGTTTATTTGTGACCAGGGTTAGAAAAATTGACATGCCGTGTCAATATGAAATTTTAAATCGAAAAATACTCAAAAAAAAAAAATTAAAATTGGTTCAATTTGCCAATAAGATTATCTGGAAAATCCCTCATATGAAGCAAATAAGCAGAGAATAAAATGACAACCACGTTTTATTAAATTTAATTTGTTAAAAGAAAAACCTCATATGACGGGCGAGGAAAGTCAGAATTTAAAAGAATTTATTATTTGAAAATAAAAGACGAATGTTTTTTAGAATTAAAGCTTATAATTGCAAATTTATCGAATTATGTTTAACACCATTAAAATTTACAGCTTTTTTAAAGTTTAGAAATATTTTGACAGCAAGTACATTTAAGGATTATCTCCATTAGCGCACAGTTTTGTCTTCGTACGACTTAATGGTGTATTTTTAACTAGTTTCATAAAAATCGGCACAAAAATATACATTAATTTGCTATCTTTTCTTTAAAAGCTCCAAAGATATCAATATTTGCCCTTCATGATTTTGGGTTAAGGTTTTTCGATCTTAGTAAAATGATCTGTACTACAATATCTTCAATAGGTTTAACTTAAAATTCATAACAGTAAGGAAATTGGGCTTATTCGCCAATATATGCCCCAAAAATTAGTTTTTCCCGAAAATCGCAAAATTTAAATAGCAGGTACGGAAAAACCATGCGAGGTATCGACATAAATTTTTCAAATTTGTATTCCCTATTTTATCCTCAATAAATCCTTATGAGATGATCAAAAAAGTCGGAAATTTGTTAAACAAAATTTTTAAAAACTTAAAAATCGAGTTTCGAAACTGCCGTTAAAAAAATTATTTTTTTTTTTTGTTCATACTTTTTTAATAGGTAAACGGTATCTTACCAAGACAAAAACTCATATACAAGTAAATACGGGTAAGTTTCAAGTAAAAATTAGCTCTTTTTCAAATATTTCTCAAAATATGTTATTATTATTCTTATTGAGACATGTTAATGGCCTGTGGAAATTGTAATAACTTTAAAATATTTTCATCAAATTTTGTCTTTTATATATAATTAGAACGATAATTTTGCACAAATTTCGGTTCTTTAATTGCAAAAGTAATTATTTAATAGAAACATTTTTACCTAAACTGAAAAAATTATTTTCCCCTTTGTAAGTGCACCTTTCGAAACATAGTAATTTTAAAGGAAGAACATTTCTAGTGGCAGTTACGGTACAATTTCCCAAAACTTAAAAATAAGGCACACCCTACCGTACACATCCATACGTATGTTGGCGTACACAAAAGCCACACAGCGAGAAATTCAAGTGTGTATGGTCCAGGTAGTACCCTTGCTTAAAAGCTATCTAACCATCAATGATAGTTGCAACTGCTAGATCTGACAAACTTGTGACATTCTTATCCCTATAGACAAATTAAACCTTTAGTAACTGTTAAACTTATATATAATTTATTTCTATGTTAGAAAAAAAGCACAAGGTAGATTACATCTTGGTGCACCTCATTATGGTTTTTTCATTTTTTTTAACTCCCTAAATCACTTAAGAGGTTGTCAGTACTTTAAACAAATCTAACAAAATCGGTTGGTTTTAAAAACTTTCTATATACATACATACATGTACTTCTGTCCTAAGAAGAAACACTGTGTTGCTTTAACGACTTAACATTATAATCATCCCAGGTACCGGCTTTCTAAACCATCAAAAACTCCCAAAGCGCAGCTGAAAGTCAGTGGCGTATACATCAGACAATGAAGGTTCCGAATAAATTCCTTTTAAAGTAACTTTCTATACCTTTTGCAAGGTATATTTACGCTTTCATGCTCATGCATCTCATGATAATGTCTTCTTAAATCAAAAGGTCAATTGTGTTCTTTTGATTGAATAAGCGCTGGAAGTCAATCCATAAACTGTTTGCCTTTAATCCCCGTTCAAGTCTATTACGAAAATTCGATGTTGTTTAAACGGGTCTCAATAATGTTTCGATACACAAATGTACCATCATTCAAAGGATATGTCCCTCAATAGTTTCCTTAATATTCGTCAAGTAAGAATAGGTAATAACGATTTATATAAAACTCATACCTTTAAAGATGTTAAATCCTCCTCACCTCAAAATAAATATCATTAGAAAATTTTTCAATCAACTTTTCCAAAACAAAAAAAAAATAAAACTTTTCCTTAAATCATGATAAAATAGTACCACGTAAATACAGGAAAATATGGCCTAAAGCACAACACACAATTTAATTTTGATTTATTGTGTGAAAGAATATGTGAAAAGATCTAATTCACTCACATTGGCGAATGCATGAAGGGGCGATTAAAGTCCCTTTTGTGTTGTCTATATATTTGAAACTCGCTTGGTCACTTTAATGTTTGAATTATTACACGTACGAAAAGGTTCACTTTAAAGTTTTAATAAAAAAAAAAAAAATAATAAAATAACAACAGAAAAAATAAACTACAAGGGGATGTGCAAGAATCATAAAAGGGATGATAACGATGATGTACATGATGATGATTATGTTTTGTATGACGAAAAATAGTTAAACAAAATAATTATCCTACCAAAGACATACGATGTGCTGCTACTCCAAAGAACACAAGTAATCATGTGTCTGTATTAACGGAAGTGAATTATGTCTTTTCAAAAATATTTTCAATTCTTTTGAGGTTATATGATGAGGATGTTTGTTAAATAAGCGAACGAAGACTGCATACACATACGAGGACAACTACATACAAAAACATTTAAAATAACTGTGCTAACTGTACATCTACTTTAACGGCAAATTGCTAACAGGCGTCTTTTGACTAACTGACTCACGCTTTGACTAACTGTACTTTTGACCGTGTGCTTTTTTCCTGTTAGGAATTAAAAAACAAAACCTGCGTTGCTGTGCAGAGAATCAAAAAAGCGTTAAACACATTTTTATGATTCCACTAGTTGTTTGTGTAGTACGAGTATTTTAGAATGTTACCAACCAAGTCAAAGGTTTTTCCAAAATCATCCCCATTTCAATGAAAATTATTTGTTTGCCATTTGATTTAATGTTTTTTTCTTCAATACTTTAAAAGTATTGTTCTCTACTACAGTCGAACTTCCCTATAATGAATCTCCACGGGGACAGACAATTATTTCACTATATAGAAACTTCATTATAAAGAAATTTTTTTTTTTTTTATTTATTTATCTGATATTTTTGTTTGAATTACTGACTTGTTTTTTAAAATGTTTGATAATGTACTGGGAAGAAATACAAACTCTTTAGCTACTTATATCTTTTTTCTTTGATGTCCCTTCTTCAACTTTATTAATTACTAATAACTTTTTTCAAGAGAAATGCTACTCCGGTGCGTCATTTTCGTTCACTGAACTCGGGCAACTGGTGTTAAAAGTCAAATCATTAAAGTTTTTGTTTTCATTTACGGTACATTTCTTATTTTCTTAATAAATAGTGTTGCTAACAAGTGAAAAATAAAGCTGCAAAAAATAGTTCACTATATGGAGACAAAAACACACGTGAAATGTATTTTTGGTTCCAAAATTGTGTTTATTGTAAAGAAAAATTCACTGTATGGAAATTCATTATACGGAGATCAAAATACATTCAAAGTAGAACGAAAAAGTTGTGTTCTTGATTTAAGTTCATAATAAGGAGAACTTCATTATATAGAAGTTCACTATAAGGAAGTTCGACTGTATAAAGTATTGTTCCCCATTTTCCTATTGATGGCATACAAAAAGGAGAAAGTGTTTAAGGAGGCTGTAAACTTTTGAAGTATGTGAAAAATATTTGGTGTTGCTGTTAAAAAATGTTGATGGGACTTAGTGTCAACTTAAAAGTGTGATTAGTTTGAGTGTCAATGATTAAGAGATTTTATCGATAGTAACAAATGTCAATACATTTGTTGATTTCCAATTGAATAATTTTTTAATTTTCTTATTTGCTTTTTCGATCTTTCGATAATTAAAAGGTTTATATTTTTTTGCCTTTTGGGTGAAATCTTATCTCACTCCAAGTCCAAGTACGTTTCTTGTTGGCGTCTCAAGGTGATAGTTGGTCTTCAAATACGTTAGAGCCTTGTGTATTTTATTCGACCAGCTAACTTGTTATGTCTTTCACATGGTGTGTCGTATCCATTTGTCACGGAGTACAATTCCGAAGAAAACGTAGTTCTTTATGGATAGAATTTGTATTTTGATAGTCTTTTGGCCTTTCAGATACACAAAACTCCTATTCCGTTCATTAAAAAACAAAAATGGTTTCATTCCGAAAAATGTTTTCGTCATTTTCTGAAGCACTAAAATACGTAATGAATTCCGTTTCTGAACGGAATTGTACTCTGTGACATGGCTGATAGCTTTCATTACGGCCGACTAACCTCAGCATAAAACTCTTCATATTTGTGAAGACGAACGAAGTTAAAAATATTCAATACAAACGTGAAATCGACACTGTTGTATTCATGTGCGATCTGGAACACATCATCAAGCAAACTGCAATCCATACTAGTTTTCGTAAACAAATGTTTAAAGAAAGATACTTCGCAAATACTGTCAAGGACAATTTAAAACCAGCAGCTCTGGTCTGCAATCAAACGTTTATCACATATGAAATCCGAAAACGTTAGTTGAGTTGGATCGGCCAAACTCTACGTAAACAGCTAAACGATGTTGCGTACGAAGCAATTATGGGGAACCCACAGGACAGCCGAAAATGACGATGACCATCACAAACTTGGAAACATCAAACCAAAGCTGAACTCTCCTAAAGACGTTAAGTTTCATTTGTGTGCATATAATTTTTGATCTCCAGAAATTATTCAATATTCCGAACATCGATTTCACATTGTTCATCCTAGATCGCATGTCCCCGTCGCTTTCGTTTGTTGCAATAATGCTTAGCAGATAGCTAAAGGTATTAAAGTCATCAATATGTTGACCGATTAGTTGGAAATTGTTGGTTTTTTAATTATAAATTTGTATAGACGAGGTTTAATTAATGTTGATCTGCAAAAAGCCCTAGCCGCTCGTTCGGAAAGATTTTGGAGATCATGTCAGAAAAACGGTGTGACAAAAGACTGACATTTGCGTTGTCTGCATAATCTAATCTAATCCAATCATCTAGTCCAGATCTGCCTTGAGACCAAACGATAATCCACGATGGCCGCGCATGGAGCTACACACAATACCGTCTAGAAGTATGTTGAACAGAAGTGGTGATAGACCGAAACCTTGTCGCACTCCCATGTTGATTTCAATTTTTTCGCTTATCATCGCTTCATGTCAAATTCGACAGTTTGCTTCTTTTGTAATTTCCTAAATTCATAATAGTTATAGTACATAAAGATTGTGAATTAATTAATTAATTAAGAAGTTTATGTAGAAGAACATAGGGCACCAACGAATCTTCTTCATTAGTGACGGTTGTTGGCGAGGAATTTTATTTGACTCCATTATTTATTGTAATTCATTTACTAGGGTTCGTTGCCAGGTGTTCCGAGGGCGACCGGATGTACGATGTCCTTGGGGATTCCATTCCAAGGCGGCTCTTGGGTTATCATTTCCAGATCTTCGGAGTTAGGACAGCAACCATGTTAGACATGGTTCGCAACTGCGAATTTGTCACCCAATTTGGCTAGAAAATTTTGTTAATAAACGTTTGTATCCTAGCCATTTGATGTTGTGTTGTACCCCAGGTTGTGCAACCGCATGGTAGAATCGACATGACATTACAGTTGCAAATGCGTATTATGGTTAGATCTCCTTATCTTGTATAAGCTGAGGAACCCTGCTCTAGCTTTGTTTATTCTATTTACGATATCGTTTTCTGAACCGCCATCTTTAGTTAACATACTACGTCGATGACTTATCCATTCAATGTAAGAGAAGTGTCGATTACTAGACCAATACGCATTAGTTTAGTTTTTTTTTTGTTAATTTTTGAACCCACTGCATTTGTGCGTGATGCGAGTCTGTGTAGTTTTTCTTCAATATCAGAATAGCGGCGAGCCATTATGGAAAGCTTATAAGCATAATCAATATCATTAGGATATTCATTTAAATTCCAGCGGATACCATGGAGGGAATGGATGTTATTTTGCTGCATAACACAGTCAAGCAGAATTCGGAATTGCGTGGGAGATAGAACGCAGCAGGGTTTAAGAAACTGCAGTCGAAACCAAAAACTGTCGAACAAAAAACGAAAATGTGTGTATAACTTATCGCTTAAATGAATCAGAATTTAAAGCAACTGTTTTTTTTTGCCAATGAAAAATAAAGAAGGGGAAGAAATTGCAGTTTTTCTACTTTGACTGCAGTTTTTTAAATGCTGAAACACAGCCTTGTTTTACTCCTCTGGTTGTTTGAAATGGTTTACTCTCGTGGCCACTATCGCGTACGGTAGAGACAGCGTCTGAGTATCGCTCCTTTATGGGGCTATTTTCTGGTATACCCTAGATTGTGAGTGCATCCCATAAAGGTTGACTAGATACAGTATCAAAAGGTTTTTCGAAATCGATAAAAAGAAGATAAAGCTACGAGTTGTATTTGATAGGTTGTTCTATAATGATTCTATAATGATTCGAAGTGTATATGGTGAGCGCACGAGCGGTTTGGTCTGAATCCAGCCTGTTCCTAACGTTACAATGATTCTATTACTGGAATAATCCTCTTTAAAATTAGGAGAGACAAAACCTTACTGGTATGCATTTAGCAGTGATATTCCCCTCCAGTTTTTTGCACTGGCTAATATCTCTATTTTGGGCACCGTTATGACCACACAGTCCTTCCAGGAATTACGTATTTGGTTAGTGTTCCACACTCTTCTTATAATTGGAGTAAGCGATTGTGCAACTGTTGGGGCTCCGTACTTTAGTAGCTCGTCGGGCATGTTGTCGATATCGAGGAATTTTTGATTCTTATGGGTTTTGTGGATCTTAAGTACTAAATTTTTAGTGGGTTACGTCGGGAGTTCCTTAATTAGTTTATTTAATTTTATAGAAACACTTCTGCACAAATAGCAAATATAAAGGTGAACGCCACTCAACCGATTGTTCGACGACCACTTTTATGCTGTTTATTTATCCACACAGGACCTGTATGATCTGAATCCAGCCTATACTCTTCTGCGGTCTGTGGGCAAGCACAATATGTAAGAGGTTAAATCCATCTTAATAATTATCTTAATATTTTTTTTATTATGATAGAAGGCATTAAAATATTGGCCAAAATGCTTGCCACGGCTTCGGTGGCATACCTCTATTCGATGGTCCATTATTGCAGTGACTCGGAGACATAATTGAGGTTCTATGTCGTAAGTGTACCGAATTATCTCATCTTTAAGCTGTTCAATTGTTCTTGGCTTGTTGGTGTACACTTTTTCCTTGAAATATCCTCAAAGAAAGCAGGCACAGGTGTTTTAACGTTTCCTACAGACCCGAAAAAATCACGAAGTGCGCAAAATGCATTTTGATTTGAACGCCCATTTTTGTAAAAGGCTTGAGCAGTCTTAACGCGCTGCTCAATTGTGTACCACTCCATGGTTGAATTTGTCAAACACTGAAACAAAGAAATATCAAATTAAATTGGGCAAAAAACTTGACGTTAAGGTGTGACTCACATTTAACATCTAGCATAATGGTTGGACCACCCTTTACAACTGCGGTGATCTGTTCTTTATATTATGGAATTTCTTGCAACCATACTGAGGAAATTGTCTTTTGTTTTACTCTTGATGCGTCTGAAATATCATAATAATGCATAAATAAATAAAATTTCTTTTAGATTTTTTTTATAACTGTAATAAAAAAGAAAATATGTTTTAAAACGAACTGCGTTTCTAATATTTTCGCTGTTAATAAATTAAAGAGATTTTCATTAAAAACTCGTAAACACTCTATTTTGTATTTCGATGTACCCTGTGTAGAAAACAAACGTTTCATTACAAAATTGTGCGATTATTTTTCTAATAAACAACCCAAAAAACGAGGCCACTTTATTGTTTATGAGTCATTTATTTTCTAATGATGGGTGTAGCCCTTCCACCAACATCTGACATTGTTTCTTTTTTGTCTGTAACTGCTGCTGTTTTATGATTTTGTAACAAATTTTTTACATGTTTTTTTTTATCAAGCTGTTGCGCTGACCCCATTTGAAATAAAAAAGTAGCAGCAGCAGCAGTACTTGGTAAGAGTACTCTTTGTTAGTGTATAAATGTTTGAATGTCCTGTAGCCTAAGGATACATGTGATGTTTTACCCTTATTAGTGAAATTTTAAGATTTTGTTGCCGTGTGAAATAGAAAATTAAAAAAAAAAAAAAATTAATATGAAAAATATACAATTTACATAATTTATTGTACTGGGCATATAATGAGCATATGCTTTGTAAAAGTTTTTTTTTGTAATGAAAACATTGTTTCTTTATTAAAATTTACGCGGAAATTTATGATTTTTTGCTTGTATTTTCTTTAGGAAAATCCTTAAATTTTTGTGAGTTTTTTTTTGTGGGGTCTCTTCCTTTTCAATTTTCATTTTTTTTATCAAATTTTTTTCTTGCTTCATTAAAATTCTTGATTGCATGCTGGATTGAAAAGTTTTTATTTGGGCATATTTAGTAGTTTAAGTATTTTAAGCTAAATTGTTCCTTTTTTGCGTTTCTGTTTTAGAAATTTTAACACGTTTTTAATTTTTATAATTTTTATGTTTATATTTTTAATATCTGTGTTAATCTTATTTCTACGATTTGGTTTCAAGGGTAAATTGTAGCCAGCATTCATTATGTCTTGATTTTTTTTTTAATTTTATTTCTGACTCTTCACCCTCCTGAATTTTACTCATTAACACGAACGAATACTTGTTGAATTTTCTTCATCAACTGGTGTCACAATTAAAAAAAAAAAAACTCAACAGTCAAATTAACCGCCTGACAGACAGTCCTTCTATCCTGCTTTTAAGTAAATTTCCCTATTTTCCTGTTAAAAATACGGAAGAAGTTAAAGCAAAGAAAATAAAACAACTAAACTTTATTGTTTTTATGTATTTTACTAATTAGTTACGAAGTCATAGAATTTATTTTATCATTAAATTTAAGTACTCACTTCACTTCTTGCTGTATCCACTTAAAATTTCCAGAAATTTTTAATGTTGATGGCAAATTGTCGGTTTGACGGTTGTTTGGCAAACGGAGATGAAAATGCTTTTTGAACTCTTGAAGATTTGTTTCCGTCGATGACTAATGAAGGAAACCGCTAAATGTTTGTAAGAGTATGTTTTATTATTTGGGTTTTTTTAATGACATTTTCATAAATTCTTCGGAAATATTAAAGACAAAAAGCCATTAAATGGGTTAAACGTTTATATGTGGTCTAGATTAAGAGATTGTTCTCATTTTTAAGCTTGTAGTTAAAGTAATTAAAATAAGCTAAAAGAGCGTCATAAATTATATATGGAAGTACATTTCCACATTTCACACAATTTATTTTAACAAATCACGTAAACATTTTGTCAAAAAAATTTACTTTGGGCAACAACTTTTTTTGTTGACTCAATAAAATTGGTTGTTGACTAAAAATTCAATTGCTATACCTACAAACTTTTTTTTATCACTATCGCAAAAATCGTCATCGCGGAAAATTCAAAAATTTTTTTAATTAAATATGCGATTTTGTTATTCAAATATAAAAATTATTTTTTCTGTGTATAAATAACTTTTTTTCTTTATGCAAATATTTCGAAAGGAAATATTTCTTATGAAATAAGTAGTTAGGCCTCTTTTTTATTCGTCGAACTAAGATCTATTCGTCTTTTGTAATATATTATGCTCCTTTTTGCAATTATTATGTTTAATACTGGGTGAATAAATCAAAGATGCAGGTTTATACACGTTTTGTTTAAGCAAAATAGTTATTTTTTATGCTTCGAAAATATTTTGTGGCACTAATGCTTTTATTAAATATATAAAATGCAGCTAAAGCACATGGCTTGCTTGCCGAAGTTTATTCTGCGATGGTTTGTGCGGTTACAAAGTGGTGATTTTGACACGTAAAACAAAGACCACCCAGGTTCCCTATAAAAGCTCTAAGAGAATAAATTGGATGCCTGATTAATCTATGAAGATTGTTGTCAAACTCAATAGGCAAAAATCATTGGGAACCACTAAACTGGAAATTTCAAAACGTTTGCAAGCAGCAATAAAATTGGCTTGAACTGCTTGAACGCTATAAAAAAGTTGCAATTCTCGCATTGAATTATCAGCGGCGATAAAGAAATAAATCCATGATGGCGCAAAACCGAATATCAAAGGCCCCAAAGTGCTTCTTTACAGAAGTATCCCAACTATTTTAAGCTGCTACTCTAAGGCCAAATAATCACAGGGGACCTACACCGAGAACTGTTTGAAGCGAAATAAGCCGCAATAATGCCAGGAATATTCTACCAAACATAATGATGGCTCCCGGTCACATGTTGCAAAATTAAAGAAAACTATTTAGGATGTAGTGGAGAGGATATTTTACCTTACCCGCTTATAACAAAGATCTTGCCGCATATACAAATTCTTTTCTCAGATTTATTCGTATTACGTGATAAGTATTAGTGTAGAGTATTTCATCACCAGTCCTCGTTTCCTTAACGGTCTTATGGAGGTGGCATGCAACTTCTATGGTATTCAGATCCGGTCGCTGCCGAAGTTTAAAATAAGTAATTTAGTTATAAAGCAGAAATCGTTCAACTTTTGTGCTTTCCAAGTTCAAACGCCACCGCAAAAGCCGAATCATCAATAAAGATCCACTGCATAAGAAGATCTTTCCAAACATTTGAAATGCAATTAATTCTCTTAATTTTTATCAAAACTATTTCTAAAAATGTAAAATAATGCAATAATGCGAACAAAGATCGCATATTGTAGCAAAACTTAACGAAGATAACAAGAAATTTGGAACAAAAAGTAAGAAAAGCGACTGTGTGAATGCCTCTTTTTTAACTAAAGTGATAGTATACAACGATCTTTTAGTTTCTACATTTTATTGAACAAAAATTGTCAAGAAGAAAAGAAAACTTGATATGTTTCCGAGAAATATAGGAACCCTAATTGCAACACAAACATATTTTATTGCAGAACTCCTTAAGCGGCCCATATAATTGTTTAATATTAATACTGCCAATGTCTATATGTTATTAGAAGGTGACACTATATATTGACAACAATCATAAGACTTTTGATTTTTATTGCACCACGAATATAGTGCAATATACTGTGAAATGTGATGGCAAAATTGTACAATATTGTTTTGCTTTACGGTTTTTTTTCAATAAAAGTTACGCCATATTTTAATTGAAACCATTGTGCCACTAATTGCATAATATAGGGCAAAGTAGAAATAATATGGCGAATAACATACACAATAATATGTTATAATGCATGAGGCGCTTTATAAAATATAATCTCCACTTAAAGTCCAAATTTACGGATACCATTTTCGCAGTTGATTTTATGTAAATGTCTGCATAAAAATCCTTTAACATAGAAAACGAAAATCACTAAAACCTTAAAAAGTAAAAAACAGAAAAATGTTAATTAAAATATTTTAATAAATTTCTTTAATTACCCAAAGGCAATAATTTACTCTCATACAATAAATTGATAATGAAATCTTTCTGAGAAAAAGGGAAACATTTCAGTTAAAAAAGAATTTACTTTAAAATAGTTCCATTTCAGCAGAGCGTGAATTAAATAAGTAAATGTGCAGCATTTTGTTATTGGCAAATAAACACAGGGCTGCCAGGTAATTTTTTCCTTGTCCCCAAAAAATTTAAAAAAATCCCCAAAAAATTCCCAAATTAAAAAACAAAACCTTAAAAAGTTAATATTTTTTTGTTTTTTTCTGACCAAATTTTAAATTTTGTTTAAAAATAGTAAGAAAAAAGTAAAAAAAAATTATTTTATTTTGTTTGTATCGACTGGCTTGGGCATGTTTTTTTAAAATCCTTTTTATGCGATTTCAGTGAGGAATTACAAGCAGAACCAGATAATTTGGAGCTTGTTCAATCGGTTTAAGCCATCCTTTAAACCAACAATAAAAATACATATATCCGTCATTTATTTAATACTTCGATGCATCGTAAGTACTTCCCAATAGCTCAGCAATCTTTTTCATAAACTTCATATATTGTTTTTTATATTTACTTATTTTTCGGGAAGACTTATTTGCTTGAAAATTGTCTTTAAAAAATCAAACATTGTAAGTGTTGTCAACGGTTTAAGATTCTTCCTTTTTTTAACACTCACTCGAGAATAATAACATTAGTTTATTAAGTACCCTTTACACGCTTAACAAAAATGGTAGTCTTAATGAGGACCCTTTATGAGTAGTTGATAATAATTTTTGTTTGCAAGAAATCCCCAACTTTGAGGATAAATCCCTAAATCTGGCAGCCCTGAATTAACAATGGAAGCACTTTTTTTTTTTGCAATTTTCGTAATGTTCCATTTGGAGCCATAGATACACTTGCACAATTTAATTTTAAACTATACAATTGCTCTTCACAATTTTAAAATGGCTACAAAAAAGGATAAAAGAGATTTTCTATGAAAGGATTTAAGAAAAGAATCATCCTCAAAAACGGACAATCTCAATACAATTAAAAGCGAAAGGGTGTAAGATTTTAGAAAAATGTTTAACACCAGAAACGAAAGAAAAATAATGAAGTAAAAAGAAGGTTGGGTTAAGGTTTTTTTTTTATATATAAAACTGATTGTAATTTTGTTTTCAGTGGAGAACGTCTGCTTATCATATTAAAATATTAACGTTATAAAGTTTAAGATAATGGAGTTTTACTTTTTTTGTTTAAGTATTATGTTCTTGGTTAAATTACAAAATTAACACTTTAGATAAACTCAAAGTTAATTTACTACCTCCCTAAACTGGCCAAATCCTTTTAAAATTTCAATTTTATATTTCCAAGAAAGCATTCCATTTTTTCTAAACTAATTAAAAAAAAGAAACAAACAAAAAAGCTAAAACAATTTTTTACAAACTTTAACCTGTCAACCATACATTTTTGAGTTGCCACAAGTCGCGACAAGCTTTTATATCATATAAATTGTGTAATGACGTTATAAGTTGATGGTAAAAGTTTTTTCCAGATATCTATGTATTACACACATCGCCAAAAACGTATATAATTGTTTTTACTTAATTTTTGCTAATAAATGTTACATTTTCCGAGAAAAGGGAACAAGTGTGTGAAAATGAAGTTTTGAGAAAAACTCATTTCATCTTATTCAACGCCCTTTTTGGTACCAGAATCCACTCTTTAGTCCTAACCCGTTTTTTGACACACTAGGCCCCTTTTCTCGGAGAAGGTCACATATATAAAATTTTATAGCTTAAAATCTTTTAAATTAAAAATTTTTGTATCCCCAAAAAATTACTTTGATAGTTTCAAGGCCCATCTATCAGGTCTGCTTATTTGTACAAAAACAAAAAACGATTCTTTTTAGTTGTCAAAAATTTACTACCACATATACAAAGCAAAAGGAAAAAACGTGTACATATGTGTCGCATACCATAAACGTATACATGCACATGTAAACAACTTTTGACAACTAAAAAGAACATAAACAATGATCATCAGGCTTCTTGCGCAGACCTTTTCAATGGGCCTTGGATAGTTTAAAATAATAATGATCATTAATGACAACCTGCTTTGCCTTACAATTTTAGAGTAAAAATTGAATATATTTAAAGTTTTTTAAAACAGAAAAGCCAGTTCTTTTTAATTTGCTGTAAAATAAAATATGCGCTATAACTTTAAAAAATGCTGCAAAAAGGCTCTTTTTATTAAATTATGAAAAAAATTCGTAAAAAACGGTAAAATAAGCACTTACAAATCGAAGCCAAAATTCATAAAAAGCTCTAAAACGGGTAAATACACTGTTTCATGCAATTGCATATTTATGGTTTCCCTGGTAATTAGCTATTTGAAAGTATTCAAAATATAATACAGTTGTATCCCGGTTCAAGGAATTATATATTATCGAAAAATTCGTTAAATCCCGAAGTTTTTTTTAATAAATTTTTATTAATAAAACAATAAAATAACAAAGTATGTAGATCTAGGGCTTTTGATTTTAATATAGGATCACTAATAGGAATGTTCGCCTTCCTCTTGTTTTGAAACCAACTAAGCAATTCTGTTTTCATTCTGAGAAACTCACCTCTTTTTAAGGCCCTTCTATTCTTTTATCCGAAATTAGTCTTTTCCATTTCGCTGAACAGTTTTCGTTTTGATATTATAATTGTGCATATTGATGACTTTGGCAGCTGATATTTATTAGATAAAGCATTTAGTCGCAGGTCCTTTTCATAGTTGTCAATAATGTTTAATTATTCTTTAAGAATTAAACGTTTTCGTTTGGGCATTTTGATGTCAACTTTAAAAAAACTTCACAAAATTTACGTAAAATTTGAAACAGAAAACAAACATTTGTTTTGTAAACAAAAGTAAAAAATTACATTGTAACCAAGGCGAATTCATCCCAGGTGATCTCGGTACTACAACAAGTACAACTCGAACAAAAACCACAAGCAATTTGTTTTTGTAAAATCATTGTACAATGTCAAAAATAGAAATAAAACAAAACAAAAATAAAAGAGAATAAACAAAATTTTGACATCCAACAGTGATTTTAGCTTATATCAGCACTGCTTTTAAGACCACCTGTAATAAATTCGCCTTGTTCGTAACGTACAAATTTTTATTTTGGAGAGCAAGAAAAAATTGCTTTCTTTGTAAGAAAAGAAAGAAAATAAAATCGCTGTTAAAATATGGTAAAAATTTATACAAAATCAAAACATATTTGCATCCATCGACCCGTTTCCGCAGTTAGTGGTGACATCAAAGTGTACACTTCTTTATATATATATATATATATATGGGAGATTAAGCTTATTTAAATAGGATGATTAAATCGGGTTGGTTTGTTTCGGTGCAGCTGTCAAACAATGGCTCCGCCACCAACTGAAGAAATACTATTCCTTTTGGTGATTTTTTGATTTTTCGACTTTTGTTTTTGGCTTTTCTTCTTCTTCCTTCTCCAACCATCGCCGTGATAAGACAAAAAAACAAAAAAGAAATCATTGAAATCGGTCAAGCAATTGTCGAGTTTAAGCAGACTAATCCACAGCAATTAATGGTGCAATGTAAAATTTGCAAACAAAACACAATTTTCGCTTTTTTCGATTTTTAAACTTTTTTTTGGGCTTTTCTGAACTTTCTTCGTGATTCGACGAACAAAACAAAAAAAAATCATACAAATCGGTCAAGTACTTCTCGAGTTTTAGCGAGACTAACACATATCGTTTAATTTTTATATACATATATAGATTTATTAAAACTTCATATGGGCATTTCTATTTTGACGTGTCGTGATATTTGTACCACAAAATGTAAAAAAATTAAATGAGGAAGTTAAATTTACAAAAAGGGTTTTTATATACATATACAAAGTAATGAAGTAGCACTATATTCAGAAAAAAATTACACTAATCGACGCTAAGGGCCCATAAATTAAAAACAGCATGACTTTGGGCAAAACTGGGAGACACGGGTCTTTTTTTTGGTCCTTTATGGTTATTTATTGTCCGTATATGGTTATTTTTTTTCGTGTTGCACTGTGTAATACAATTCTTTTTATTTTCGGTTGCTTAAGTATTTTAAAATTATTTTAAATTGGTTAAGCATGAGGTCTTCTTTTCTAAAAAATAATATATTTATTATTTTCAATATTTCGCTAACCTTTTCCTTACGATAAATTAACAAAATTTTTTATAAGTAACAAAAAAAAAACAATATCAAAATTATGAAAAAAAAATTTTGTCATAAATTAAATTCAAAAACCTATTTGTCATAAAAATTTTCAAAAACCATAATAACAAATATAAAATATAACTAAAGTATAAGCATTCATATGAACCGAAAAAAAAATTTCCATCTATAAATCTAATTCAAAAACCACATTTACAATAATAAAAAAACATTTTGACTAAAGAAAATTCCTATAACATATAAACATTTTCAACTAAACTTATTTTTATCTTACGTACTTATAAAAACATTTTTAATTAAATTTAAACGGGAATTATAAATACTGACGATGCTAACCAAAGGTAAGCGAAATATTAAAAATAAAAGAAGACCTCAAGCTTAATCAATTTAAAATAATTATAACAAGAAAGGTCAAGTAATACTAAATAACATTTAAGTATTTTAATATAAACATTGATTTACTTTAGCTTTAACTATGCTTTATTTTTTATAAAGTTGATAACACTGGTTTGCAGCAAAAGTAGTTTTAAATAGAATTATATGAAATATAATATAATTTTTTACGAGCTGGTTATGCTAATATATGTATTTCATCCGAACATAAGAATGATTTTGATCAAAACATTTACAAATGATTATGAATAACATTCCTTTAAATTTTCAAATAGTTCGTAGAAATTTTGTTGCTCATGCATGGGATCTGACTAGTCGGATATATGCAAGTTGTTTGAGAGCCCAGAGGAGGTAGTAAATTCTGAGGCGAATAAAAAAATGTCTTGGGCTGTGGGTAAGAGAACCTGCGCAACAGGAGACTGGGTACATGTTCTGAGGCGAATAAAAAAATGTCTTGGGCTGTGGGTAAGAGAACCTGCGCAACAGGAGACTGGGTACATGTAGTGCAGTTTTCTGTTTAGTAGGGTATCCTTTCTTGTTTGGTAGAAATTTTTTCTTCCACTACATTCTCTATTCTTTCACTCTCTATTTCTTCTATTATTTTCTAATTCATAGAATACAAATTAACTAACTATGGCGTCGCAATGGACCATATTGCTCTCTGGGTTAGGTGTGAAGTTGTCTTCGAACCAGCCATTTTACCTTACCTAAGCTAAACCAACCTAGCCTAACCCTATGGGCATGAATAATATTTTGTCCGAAATAAGGCGAATTTGCCCGATTTAAATAAAATAACTAGCATGGGGTTTGGAATTAAATTCATCTTAACTAATTTTTTTCAGTTATTTGAGACATTCAGAAATAAGTGGCGCTAAAATTTTTTAATGCAAAATGAATGCAAATTTTTGTTTAAAAAGAATTAAAAAAACAAAACAAAAATTAAAAAGGGCAGAAATTTTACAATTTTACATTGTAATAAAATAACTTATAAACCAAGGAAATGGGTTGACAATTCTGAGCTGACGAAATGTTGATTTATTCCTAATCATATGCAAGTATTAAAAAACATAAATTTCAATACAGCGGTGAAATAAGTGTTAGCGTTTACAGTGAATTTCTGAAGGCTACTAAAAATGGAGTCATAGGTAAATTATGGACTGTATGCCACAAAATTGCATGGCATTTTTTCTGGTGATATAACGGGTCCCCCATCTAACATTTTTTTTTCAACTAGTGCTTATTTCGTGAATGGTAACACTTAGCTCATGTCATATTCCGCTAAACGAATATGATTGTGTATGTATACGATTGAACAACGCCGGGAAATATGCGTTTGCGCTTCGCTAAGTGGGCCTGCGATCGACTTACGGAAGATGCCGATTTTGCCAAAAAAAATCATCTTTTCAGATGAAGCTCATTTTGATCTTGGCGGATATGTAAACAAGCAAAATTGTCGCATTTGGGGCACAGAAAACCCGCACGCATACATTGAAAAGCCGTTGCTCCCATAACGAGTAACTGTTTGGTGCGGATTTTGGTCCAGAGGCATAATTGGGCGATTTTTCTTCCAAAACGGACAAGGAGTGGCCGTTACAGTCAATGGTGATCGTTATCGGGCTATGTTGAACGAATTTTTATTTACAAAAATTGAAGAGGAGGATATTGGGAACATTTGGTTTCAACAGGACGGCGCTACGTGCCACCCAGCCGAAGCTACACTCGATGTTCAGCCGCAGAGCTGATGCCGTTTGGCCACCTCGGAGCTGCGATTTGACACCGTTGGACAATTTTTTGTGGGGTGCCGTCAAAGATAAGTGTTACGCCGACAAGCCAGAGACAATTGAAGCTTTAAAGGACAATATTCGTGAAGCCACTGGTGAAATACAGCTGCACACAATCGATTATGTGCAGCCACTTGAATGAAATTCAGTAGAAACCCGATAATTCGTAATCGCAAGGCACTGGCCATCTCTTACGAATTATAGGGGGTTTCGATTTAACGGGGTTAAAATAAAATAAATACGAATTAACGGGGTTTTCCAATTTATCCACTAAAACGATAAAATACATAAAAAACAGTTGTTAAAAATAAAATATGTATATAAAAATTTTATATAAAAATTATTCATCCCTGCAAATAATAGGACCAGTCCAAACACGCGTGTAAAGAGTAGCCCACAAGGGACTAGGACTAGTTCAAAAGTAACCCAAACGTATGGAAAAAACATGGTCTATTTAACATTACGATGTCCTAGGGCAGGACCATATAACCCATCTTTGGACTACAAAGGAGAAGTTTTAAAACTACGCCGTTATGTACACAAGAGGATTATTTTTAACTTCGTTTAAAAACGAAAACATGTCGTTAAAAAACGAAGACATGTCGTCTCACTACAAACACTTTTTAACAATGACATGGTTCATGCTGGCATTACATCGGACCAGTCCATAGAGTAGTTCATTTCATGAAATTGGATCAGGTGGTCCAATAATATTTACAGGGATGTAACAAACTGATCTTAAGAAAATATTACATACACAAGCAAAAACCCACGCAAAAAATAGCATTGAACAAAAAATCATTCTTTCCATGTTTCTATTGTTTTTATTACGAATTATAAGTGGTAGTTAGCAAACAATTACGATTTATAAGAGGCAAAGAAGATTTTATTTGAAAAAAAAATACGATTTAGCGAGGGGACCAAAATGTATGGAAATTTTACGAATAAACGAGATTTTTTCAAGGGGCCGACAGTTTGTTACGAATTATCAGGAATTACGATTTATCGGGGTACGAATTATCGGGATTTGACTGTATTTTCCATTATTAACCGGAAGAATTGTACTTTCAAATAACAAAAGAAATTTGAGAAAATATTCAGTGGTTTTTTTATAGCATTTAAAAAAAAAAAGTTATTTGGCGGACCCTGTATATTCGGTTTTAGGCGACTTTAATTAATTTACCAGAGTGGGCTTTATATGTGGCCTAAACTTAATTATGGACCGATCATCACGAAATTTATTAGTGAGATTTCTAGTCCTTGTGAAGTATTTAAATTTATTTTGGTAGCATTATTAATTACGGTTTTAGGCGTACACAATTTTTTTCCGGGAGCAGGGTTTCTATGGGGCCTAGGGTAAATTATAGACCGATCCTCACCAAATTGCAGATTGTTATTTCAAGTCCTATAAAACTGTGACGCACCAAATTTTGTAATGATAGCATCATTTATTACGGTTTTAGGCGTACTTAACGGTATTCCGGTAGTAGGATTTATATGGGGCCTAGGGTAAATTATAGACCAATCCTCACGATATTGCAGATTGTCATTTCAAGCCCTATAAAACTATGACATACCAAATTTTGTAATGATAGCATCATTTATTACGGTTTTAGGCCTTATAAACAGTTTTCCGGGAGTAGGGTTTATATGGGGCCTATGGTAAATTATGGACGGATTCTTACGAAATTTGATTCCCAGTCGAATAAAAATAATTTTTGCAAAATCTTATATCATTCCGTACATTTAAGGTGGTGGCTCCACATTTTGATTCATAGCTCTGATCCTACTAGGGATGCCAAACGAGATCGATTTTACCAAATCCCGGGATTTCGGGATTTTTCGGGATCAATGTGTTTCTTTAATATACAACTTTTTTAATAACTACTTTATCGACCAAAAACAACACACAAGACTATACAAAATAAAAAACATGTCGTCAACATGAATCATATGAATGCCAATAAATGTTTAAAGCAGAAAAAGGAAGAATCATGGCAATAAGACATGAGCCGTATGAACTCAGACTTACTTAATGTCAACAAATAAATTTATTAGACCGATAAAGTGTCCGTTAATGATTTTGGGTTTCTCAAAAACCGACAAAAAAACATTGTTTTCAGTTGGCAACACCTCTCAAAATACACGTACAATTTGGGAGTCAGCTGTTTGCATTTATTTGTACAGCATATAAAAGTAAAACAAATAATTGGCGGATGAGTGCTGGTTTGCTTTGCGACAGAATAGAAAACAAATGACCCATTGAGAAAACCAAATTTCTTTAATTCGTTTAATTTCGTTGGGAAAAAATATAATCGCGTAATGAGAAAACGGCCATAAGATATTAATGAATAATTAGAATGTATAAAAATTCAATAAAAACGAATATTTTTATACATAAAAATTATTCATACATAAAAGTTGATAAAATTAAAATCCCGGGATTTTTCGGGACTGATTTTGGGATTCGAGATTCCCCATTTGGCATAGATAGCTATATGATCAATCTTTTGGAAAAAGTTTTTTCGTTTTTAAAAAAAAAATTGTTTTAATTTGTTTTTAAATTTAAAACTTTTTTTTATATTTTTTAAGCGGGAATGTTTTTTTTGCTCTTTTCCTTTAAAGTAGTTTTGGTCGGCTTATAAAACCTTAAAAATAAAACTTATGCTGAGAAACTAGACAAATTAACCATTCCGACGGTATGTAACATACCCAACTAGCTTTTTATACCTTCGATACTGTAATACCCACAATATTAACATATCTCAAGAATAAAATCACTTTTTTCTACAGAAATGTTGACAAATTAATTTTTTTTGTATTTGTAATACTAATTAAATTAATATTTAATAATAATGACAAAAAGATAAATAATTTAATAAAATTTAATCTTAATCACTTTATATCATAATTTTTTTTTATATTTAATTTGTTGTAGCTGTTGAACTGTTAAGTTTTGCAAATTTTCAAATACCCAGTCTTTCATCTCTCCTATGTATCGCCTTTATTTTCCGCTCTTTTGCCAATCCTTTCTTGGCATTACTATGTGCAGCTGTTGATTTTGCTCCCTATGCGTCGTAGGGATTTTGCAATAATTGCTTTCTTAAAAGGTGCTGCATATTCCATGAGATTAATTTTTGATGGATTTAATAGGGGTTTTAAAAAGCGACATCCTAGAGTGGACTCTGTACAGGAGTTATAGTAATAATTAATTAAACCACCACTTTAAAATTTGGTTGTAAATTAAAGTCCTTGTAACGGTGCTTTGTGTCGAATTTTATTTTGAAAGCAAAGGAAAAAAATGGAATCCAAATTGAATCTGTAAAATTTTTTATAGTTTCAGATAATATTTATTTATTTATTTTTCATTAAAATTTTAAACTAAGTACATATAAGCTTATTTTTTTAATAATATACATATGAAGTCTTGAAATATAAAAAAAAATTAACATAATTTAAATTAGCCGAATCTTCCTTGTGGATACCATGTGTAAGGCTTGCAACAGTTAATAGCATGTGGGGCCAACACCATGGCTAAAATAAGCCCAAAAGTAAAAACTTTAAAAACTTTCATTTTTGTTCCTTTTGTATTTTTGTATTTATCGTAATTCTCGACGTACACTAAAAAGCTTTGCGAATGGGTTTGGTATTTATAGTTAAACTTTGTTATGAACATTTTAGAACTGCGCAAAAAACTTGTTTAATTTTATTTTAATAAAATATTTGTTTTTCTAGCTGTTTACATAAATGGAGTTACAAATTTATTTTTCCTTTTGTTCAAATATTTTTTATGGTATTGTTGGCTGATAAAATAAAGAACACAAAACAGATTTTAATACTTTTAAAACCAAATTTGTATTTGTTTTGTTTAAGAACAGCAAACATATATGTATATTAGAGATGAGCGATTGTGATTACGGTTTTTCAGTTTTGAGTTCATTATACCGTACTTTTCGCTTACAGTCCATTCCGCTCAAAGGCGAAAAACGGATTTAAGCCAAAAATGTCATATTCACTTGCAGATTAATACGAATTTCATACAAATTATTTATTCTAAGCACCCTTTCGCTTGAAGTCCATTTTCGATTAAAATGCACATTTTCTTAGAATGCGTATATAATTCTTTATGCAAAAATTTTCGCTTAGAGTCCACTCTGTTTTTTACTGGTAACATATTTTTATTTAATTTTATATATTGCGGTGAACAAAAACATAACAAAAATTACAACTGATCACAACCAGTGGTGCGATTCACTAACTTTTAACGAACCGGAAATCTTAAATTTGTCGACATACAAATATGTGACGCGCAAAATAGAAAGAGACCTAAGGGTTTTGTTCAGGAGAGCCATTTTAGAGATTTAAATACGTGTATCTTTGGTGTACCACCTCTGAGCGTGTTGGTATTTGTCTCATTTGAAAGCGACACATCTCATGACGTCAGGAACGTGTTGGTCAACTTTGAAAACGCGCGTAGGTCGTCGCTACCTCTTGTTTTGTGTAGTTGGTTTTTACTGTCACATTATTCTTTTGCAGTAACGATAGTGTGATTCTTGAACCTTTTTTTAACAATAGTAAACAGCTGAATTTTGTTAACATCTCTGCCTACAAAATGTTAAAAACAAACGAAAAGTATAAAAGAGGATAAAATAAAAACAAATTAAATTGTTCTTAACCCCCGTGTTACACATGTTTTTTCATTCAAAATGCATTGATAAAGGGTCTGGCCAGACTCATAAGGAAGACCAAGGGTTTATTTGTGGTTTTTATATATTTTTTTTTTTGTTAATTTTAAATTTTGGATTTTGTTTTTGTTCATAAATACATACGGATATATCTTTGTATGTATGTTAGCTATTTTAAACATTAAATACCCTGCAAATGATAGGACCAGTCCAAACACGCGTGTAAAGAGTAGTCCACAAGGGACTAGGACTAGTCCAAAAGTAACCCAAACGTATGAAAAAAACATGGTCTATTTAACATTACGATGTCCTAGGGCAGGACCATATAACCCATCTTTGGACTACTACAGAGTAGTCTTAAAACTACTCCATAGTTTAAACTTCGTTTAAAAAGGAAAACATGTCGTTAAAAAACGAAGACATGCCGTCTCACTACAAACACTTTTTAACAATGACATGGTCCATGCTTGCATTACATCGGACCAGTCCATGGAGTAGTCCATTTTATCAAAATGGATCAGGTGGTCCAATATTATTTGTAGGGTTATTTATATTATCAATTCCTATCGTCATAATATCCTTAATAATATATTACAATTGTTTAAAAAAATATTGTTGTGTTTTAAACAAAATAAAAATGGTAATGCTGTGTTTAATATATTTTCATAACTGTACAGTTGAAATCTAACTTATAAGCGGTTGCACACAGCAGTCATATATATTTCTTGTAATAATTTTATTACATATGACTTTACAACTTTATGACAACCTTGTGAATCCCCCAATTATGTCGATTTAATAAACACAACCTAAATTATAATCGCTAAAATAACGACAAAAAATTGCTTAAAGTAACAGGTGACTTCAAACGACAGCGAATATCGTTAAAAATGTTACTGAATAGAATATTTGATAAATTTTCGTTATAAATATTTATTTTAACGATACGATTATCGGTGTAAAATTTAGTGAATCGCACTACAGTTGTCTTAATTACAACTCAGCTGAGTTGAGTTGTGAACCGTAAAGGGCCCTATTTTAAAATTCGTGACATAGGTAATATGTTTATTAATCTTTGTTACGTATTCAACAAATAAATAAGAGTTTTGAATTGATTTTTATTATTGATATAAAAATCAAAAATAACTTTTATTTTTCATTTAAAAATATAAAAATCAAAAATAACTTTTATTTTTCATTTAAAAATATAAAAATCAAAAATAACTTTTCTTTTTCATTTAAAACAATAAAAATCAAAAATAACTCTTATTTTTGATTGTTAAAATAAAAATCAAAAATTTAAATATCATGCAATATGTTGGATGCATTTCGCCTAAAAATCAAGATGGTGTAATTAAAAGTTTTCTACGATGTTCATTTATGTATGATTTATTTCTTCAAAAATTTAAAAATAACTCTTATTTTCGGTCCCTGGTTAAAACATTAAACAAGCAAATCAACGATGTTGCTATTCTGTAACATTTTAAACAACACTTGTTATCGTAAAGTCAGCTGTTTTCGTTAAGTAAACTACAACTTTTTAGTGTTGTTTATTTATTGTTAAAATTTAGTTTAAAGAAAAAATATATGTAACTTGAAAGTGGCCTTTAGTTTAATAATTACATATTTTGCTTATCTTCTTAAAAAACAAAAAACTAAACAAATTCTGTTTAGTTTTAATAATTTAATTTGTTTTTTTTTATTCCTCTTTGGGTTTTTCTTTATTTTGCCACTTTTTTGACAGTGATGCCACTTGACTTTAATTTTTATCTATGTTGTTAACAACAATTTACAGAATCGCATAATCGTTAGTGCAAACAACAAAACAGTAGTGCGATTCACTAACTTTTATAACGATAATCCTATCGTTAAAATAAATATAACGAAAATTTATCGATTATGCTATTCAGTAAACTTTTTATCGATATTCGCTGTCGTTTGAAGTCAGCTGTTACTTAAACAATTTTTTGTCGTTATTTTACCCACAATAATTTACTTTGTGTTTATTAAATCGATAAATTGTAGGTATTTTATGTTTAAAATAGCTGAGGCCCGACTTCTTACATACATACCTACAAAAATATATTCATATGGGTGTTTCCAAAGTAACGATCGTTACCGATTTTCGCAGATTTTTTAAATAAAATTCCAACCTACCCAAATATGCCACGACGATTGTTTTTTTTTGGACTGACGAAAGTTCAAGCAACGGTAGCAACCGAAAGAATTCATAAACATTTAATTTCAATACTTTTTTTTTCCAGTAAAAAAGAAATGTGCTATTTTCAAATGTCGGAAACAAACATCATTGTATTGTAAAATTTTGCACACATTAAATTCTTTGAAATGTTTTGTTTAAGGAATGGATTTTTTTTCAAACCAAAGAAAATAGTTATCAAAAAAAATTTTTTTAAAGTAACGGTCGTTACATTTTGAAAAGTTAACAGTTTTTTGTGTTTGAATTCATTTATTATGGGTAACTCAAAATATCATATTTTTCAGGCGCGGATCCAGCTTGAGTCTTAGGGGGGGAAATATTTTTTGATACGAAAAAGTAAAAAATTTGTTTTTAAAAGTTTATTAAAATTTATATTGACGTATTCACAAAACCCCTTGTATCGTTGTATCTATTGTATGTTGTATAAAAAACCAATAGAGAACTATGTTTTTTAATACAACATACAATTGATAAAAGGATACAAGGAGTTTTGTGAATACGGTATATGTGTATATTATATTAAAAAAACTCAACAATAAGGTTAAATGAATTATAAGATCAGTTCAATATAAATAATTTTTTTAAATAAACAATTTATGATTTCCTTGTGAGGCAAATTTAGATAGTACAGTCTTTCTTCTGTCATTGTTGATCTGAGCCATGTTTTAATTAGACGACAGGTAGGAAATGACGAGTGGGGCAAGTTTTTTATGGCAAATGCCATTTTTGTCATTTCTTCAATTATTTTTTTAAAAAGCAATTTTTGGTCCAGCTTGCCAAAGAATACCTTTTTGCAAACTAGAAAAAATTTTTAAATAAGCTTAGCGAATATGAGGCAGAATCTATTCGAAATGCTAACTGAATAATGCAAAAATCGGACGTAAAAAGTACTTTCAATGCATCTGCTCAAGCCTCTTGAAGTTACAAACGAAAGGGATTTCTATGAATGAAAGTTTTGGCTTATTTGACAGTGCTAAGGAAAATAATACAAGATGTCAGTAAAAAGATTTTGTTGAAAAGTTAAAAAAACGTTTTAGATCGTAATACGAGTGGTAAATTATTCAATACTACTGAAAAATCTATATGGCTTGGCATTTCAATTTAAAAAAGTGTTTTAATCGATTTTCTCACAATTTTGTTTTAATGAAAGTGAGACGGATGAATTTATTGACAACCTCTCTCCATCTGAACTTTTAGTGTTCAAATATGCTCCAGTTACATATTGCGATGTTGAAAGAGTGTTTTTCATTTGCAAAACTGTTTTATGTGATAACAGGAGATTATCAGGGGTGTTCTAGAAATCGAAGACGCGAAACGCAAGAATTTTAAACGTCGTTTTTAATAAGATTTCCCTGATAAAAAAATTTTATGACAAATATTATAAAAATATTTATTTATTAAACAGAATTTTATAACAAAAATTAGATTAAAAGTGTATTAAAAACAACTTCCAAATTCTTGCGTTTTGCCCCCCAGTATTTGTTTTTTTTTTTGTTTTTTTTTTTGACAATTTGAAGAAACATACTATTGTACTTACAATAAAAACTTAATAGAATAAATGTTTCTTAAATAACATGTTTATTTTTGCCATTTTTCGTGGCATTTTGCGCCACTTGGACATTATTGGGGCGAGTTGGCAAAAAATATTCCATAAGTTTTATATAATAATAGCAATAATAAAAAAAAAGAAAAAAAAATATTATTACATTTCAAATAAATTTTCACAAGAACTTTTACATTAGAAGCATTTCTAAATTTTGGAGAAGAAACTCTTTTAAACTTTTCTTAAAAATTGAAACCCCTTCTATGTTTTTCAAATTCTGAGGAAGATTATTGAACTCAAAACTACCCATATGTTCAACTCTTTGTTTCGTGGTTTCCAAACGACATTTTGCAACTCGGAGATTCATGTTATTTCTTGTGTTAAATACGGTTTGATTCCTAACAAAAAAAATTGTATGATGACCAATATTATGTATCGATTTGAAAACATACAAAAGCAACTGCAATTTATACAATCCGTAAATAGGTAGAATTGTTTTCGATATATCCCTATGCAATGTTACTGTGGAATATATTAAGGGCTTATTAAAAACGACTTTCAGTGATTTATTTTGAATTCTTTGTAATGATTTTAACTCAGTGCTTTTTTATAAGCATATATAATGGGCTAATAATTTAAACGACTGTGAATTAATGACTGGTTTATAATTAGCTTAGTTTTTTCATTAAACTTGTTCCTAAATTTATAAAGCATACCAATAACCGATGTAATCTTCGTTTTCAGGGTCTCAATATGTTTATCCCAGGTAAGATTGTTGTGTAGATAAATTCCAAGATATTTTGTTGAGCAAACTGCAAAAACTTCCTTCCCATCAATATATGTACTAAAATTTTGGTTATCTGTTACATATGGCCGAAATCTTAACAATTTGGTTTTATCTGGATTTAAAATAAGTTTATTTAGCCTCACATACTCTGTAATTATAGCAGCATCATACTCCATATACGTCTTTAAAACTAATTTGTGCTTATATGGGTACAACATACATACATATATCATCAGCATACATGTACAGTTTTCTATACAATTCTAAATATTTTATAACGTTTAGATACACATTAAATAAAAGAGGACCCAACACACTCCCCTGTGGTACCCCATACTCTACTACACCAGTAAAACTTTTACAGACTTCAATATCTACATATTGTTTCCTATTTGTTAAGTAGTTCTTCAACAAAACCAATGCTTTTTCATTAACCCCATAATACTTAAGTTTTTCAATTAATATTTTATGGTCTACTAAATCAAACGCCTTAGAAAAATCGTAAAAAATTCCAGCCACACCACTGAACCAACCAGAGCTCTTTGTTAAATCTAGGTTTGAAATCATATGTTTAATTTCCGAGGAAGTAGCGTATGAAAAGCTAAATGAGGTTTGACAATGTGTTAAGGTTCTTAAATCGTAACATGAATCAGCAGGTGAATAACTAATTTGTTCCTTTAGTGTTTTTGGAATTTTAAGAAAATACTGGTTAAAGAGATTACTTTTAAGTTGATTGTCAACTACTAATATATCATTCGAATCTTTAACATTTATTTGACTCCTTGTTTTCCTACCAAGATTTTGATTCAAAAACTTCCAGCATTTCCTCGGTTCTTGCTGAATATTTTCTAAATTGTTGTAGTAATAATTATTCCTTAACTCTCTACACGATTTCTTAATTACGGAACTTATTCTCTTTAACCTAATCTCTGTACCAACACTTATTCTTTTTCTTCTCATTTTTAACAATTTATCTTTATAAATTATTAGGGCTTGTAAATTTTTATTTATCCATGGTAGCAATTCATTCTTAAAGAACCTTTTAGCATTTTTATTCTCAGTAGCATTTTGAGCCGAATTTCCCATATAGTCTATAATTTGTGACAAATCTGCACATATACTATCATACTCCCAATATACTTGCAAGAAATTGTTCAGATTTTCTCTGGCTTTATCATTTTTTTCTTTCAACCTTACATGAAATTAAATTGTGATCGGTCAATAAACATTCAATCGTATCCGTAAAAACAGTTTCCGTAATGTAACTAAAAACATTGTCAATAGATGTTCCAGATTTTGGCCTAGTTATCAGGTTATGACAGTTTCGATAATTAAAACTTGATATTATATCCAACAAATTTGCTGATAAGGGACTTTTTAAAAATTCAACATTTGAGTCGCCAACAATAGTACTAGGACATCGTCCATAGTTGGTAACTAAGTTTTCAATAAAACCTGAGAATTTTGCAAAAACACATTTCTGAGACCTATAAAACGACGTTACCTTTAAAGATTTCCCCCTGATCTTAATATTTTCCACAGTAACTGTAATTGTTTCAATGAAATTCTCACTTTTGCACAATTCAATACTATAATTAAAACAATTTCGAATATAAACCGACGTTCCACCGTTACTATCCGCCCTACAGCAATGCACTACATTATATCCCGGGATATTATAAATCTGAACTAAATTTGAAGAAAACCATGTTTCCTGGACAGCAATGATACTGGGTTGTTTTGAAAAATTTGAAATCATAAGTTTAAATTTATTAAATTTGTCAATAGCTGAAATGCTTCGTATGTTCACAGACACAATGTTTAATAAAGGAAAATTGATTTGATTAAAATAATTATTAAATGAATCAAAATTAGAAAAATGATTATTATTGGACATAAAAAATAAAAAAGAAAGTGTTATGCAAATTATTTGAAATATAATTAAGTTTTAATTAGGTGACAAAAAAGAAGCAGGGTTATCCTCATCATCTGTATTTTCCTCAGGTATAACAGGCTGTTGGACATGAAGACTTGATCTACGTCTTTGCAATCTATTTGTTGTAGCTTCCATAAGCTAATCATCGACAGCATCCTCACTCTTTATTGGTCTTGGCTTTGATAATTTTTTTTTGCCTTAACAATTTTGAAGTTATGAGTAGGTGAGTTTAAAAAAATTGGGATGACAATTGATTTTGACAAATCTTTTAACACTTTATAAGAATAAATATATAGATTGTATCGAAGCATGTCTTTCTCATGTTTTTATGAGTGCCGGTGGTAACAAAACTAGTTCTATCCACTCACTAGACATTTTCAAAACTATCTCTTTGCATTTTCTGCAACAAAACTCGTTGGTTAACTATTTTAAACGTTCTGTTTGAGTGCGCTAATTGTTGATGAAAAAGAGTTGAATTAGGGAAATTTGTTAACAAGTTCGCTTGGATATACATATTGGTTTTTGAATAAATCTTATATTGGAAAATGTTTTTGTACACACAATATTCTGTACGTAAAATTAACTGAAATTGTTATATAAAATAAATGAAAGTTCAATTAAAAACCGGTCTACCTTATTTTTCATTTATTTTTAACAAAAAGTTCATTTAATTTTTACTGTCAAAAATTCAACACCATATTCCGTAAAATCAAATAAATATTCAGTTATTTTATTAAATTTTCGTTTACTCCACAAAAGGGCCGAATTTCTAAAAAATACCAGACAGACACCTGTCCGATTGTGTTTCTTATAAGCGAGAGAGGGAGAATATTTTTTTTTATTTACTTACCCAGTTACAGACGTTTGTTTTACTCAAGGCGAATTGACTAGAAGGTGAGGTCAACTCTACAACAACACTGCTTCTGTGGTCGGGTTGTCAAAAATATTGCTAGTAAACAAAATAGGTTTGTTTACATAAAAAACAAGTTTGTATACAAACTTTGACAAGTCGACCACCGAAAAAAAACACCATATGTTGACTAGACCCCACCTTCTAGTCAATTCGCCTTGGTTTTGCTTTTGTTGTACTGACCACGTTGTTTACATTAGAACTCTCAATTATAAGACACCAGCAGCATGACCGATATGGCTTCGCAATTATTTTACTTTTAAAATTTGATGTATTTAACTAAATTATTTTAACAAATAGAATATGGGTATCGCTTACACAAAACAAGCAATTCATTTTTTATAGATAAGTAAAAATTAATTTTTGGTAGTAAAATTATATAAAATAACTGAATATTTAATTGTTTTTACTGAATATGGTGTTGAATTTTTGACAGTATAATTTTATAAAATAACTGCGTATTTATTTGTTTTTACAGAATATGTAGATAATTTTTTGACAATTAATTAATAAAAGATAACTGAATATTGATTTGTTTTTACGGAATTCGCGGTTGAATTTTTTACAGTAAAAATTAAATGAACTTTTCGTTGCTTTAAATTACATTTACTCAATCAACGGACAATAGTAACTGCAACTGAAAATACGTATTAAAATGCACTTAGTTTTTTGATTAACTGTTAGAATCAGTTAAAAATAAATTTGCTTGGAATTTTAAATGTTTATTTATTTAAAAATGACTGAACGGAATATTTCTTAAATAAACTACAGTCCGTTACTGTAATAATATTGTGAGTGTAGCGATGTTCACATACATATATGACTGAAAATCTGCTGTAGCTTCTGTGGCGAAAACACTAAACGAACTACATTTTTAATTACAACTTTTTAAGTCAATGATAATATAAAAAAAAGAAAAGGAACTCGAAAAAATACAAAAAATTGTTCTAGATATAATTCCCACCCGAAAAATAATTAGAGAATACTTTATCTACTCACTTTGGGGAAAATCGGAGAGAAAATAAAGACGTGAAATATTATATTTTGGTCTTGGGCAATAATATTATTGATTAACTATGGGACGGAAGAACTATGGCGAGTACACTGAAGAAAAAGATTTCAATTTTTTTGTTTAAACATATTTTTAACACTATAAACTTCACCAAGCCACAATTTGAACATTTTTGAGCAGACCGCAAAAACATGTTGAAAACCACAAATACTTCTATTTCTGTATTAAAAATGTTTTTTAAGTCGATAATATCCTTAATAGAATAACGTCATATAAGGTAACATACAGGGGTGTACTGGAAATCGAAAACGTAAAACGCAAGAATTTGGAAGTTGTTTTTAATACTCTTTTAATCCAATTTTTATAATTTTGGTTATACAATTCTGTTTAATAGAGAAATATTTGTATAATATTTTTCATTAAATTATTTTATTACAGAAATCTTATTAATTATCGACTTTAAAAATTCTTGCGTTTTACGTTTTCGATTTCCAACACACTCCTGAGATCTTTACTTATTAAATTGAACTTGGTGTTCTTTACCTCCTATGATGGTGTTGGTACTGTTTAATCCCTTGAGACAAACAGTACCAAGTCTAACAGCAAACGGTTTGCTATTTCCCAAAAATAATACAAGACTTACAACGATTTCTTTTATCTTTATTTTCTCTTCGAAATGTGCTAAACAAATTATTTAAGTAAAAACTGAAGGCGCATCTGCAGTCGTAAACCACACTAAATGAATGCATTTTATGCAACTTACGTCTAAGCACGTTGGACTTGGTGTTGTTTTCAACTTTTCTATCTCGAAAACCACATTAGATAAAACTTATGGGAAATTACACATACATCCAACAGTATAAAAAACGTATTACGAAAAAGATGTGAATTGGTGTAAGTTTTGCAAATTTTCAAATACCCAGTCTTTCATCTCTCCTATGTATTGCCTTTATTTTCCGCTCTTTTGCCAATCCTTTCTTGGCATTACTATGTGCAGCTGTTGATTTTGCTCCCTATGCGTCGTAGGGATTTTGCAATAATTGCTTTCTTAAAAGGTGCTGCATATTCCATGAGATTAATTTTTGATGGATTTAATAGGGGTTTTAAAAAGCGACATCCTAGAGTGGACTCTGTACAGGAGTTATAGTAATAATTAATTAAACCACCACTTTAAAATTTGGTTGTAAATTAAAGTCCTTGTAACGGTGCTTTGTGTCGAATTTTATTTTGAGGAAAAAAATGGAATCCAAATTTAATCTGTAAAATTTTTTATAGTTTCAGATAATATTTATTTATTTATTTTTCATTAAAATTTTAAAATAGAGTGCATATAAGCTTATTTTTTTAATAATATACATATGAAGTCTTGAAATATAAAAAAAAATTAACATAATTTAAATTATCCGAATCTTCCTTGTGGAGTCCATGTGCAAGGTTTATGCTTGCAACAGTTAATAGCATGTGGGACCAACACCATGGCTAAAATAAGCCCAAAAGTAAAAACTTTAAAAACTTTCATTTTTGTTCCTTTTGTATTTTTGTATTTATCGTAATTCTCGACGTACACTAAAAAACTTTGCGAATGGGTTTGGTATTTATAGTTAAACTTTGTAATGAAAATTTTAGAACTGCGCAAAAAACTTGTTTAATTTTATTTTAATAAAATATTTGTTTTTTTAGTTTTTTACATAAATGGAGTTACAAATTTATTTTTCCTTTTGTTCAAATATTTTTTATGGTATTGTTGGCTGATAAAATAAAGAACACAAAACAGATTTTAATACTTTTAAAACCAAATTTGTATTTGTTTTGTTTAAGAACAGCAAACATATATGTATATTAGAGATGAGCGATCCCGTAATTGTTGAGGCATATCGTGATTTGTGAATGTGATTTGTAAATAGCTGTTCCTTAAAACTGCAATTGTGATTACGGTTTTTCAGTTTTGAGTTCATTATACCGTACTTTTCGCTTACAGTCCATTCCGCTCAAAGGCGAAAAACGGATATAAGCCAAAACTGTCATATTCACTTGCAGATTAATACGAATTTCATACAAATTATTTATTCTAAGCACCCTTTCGCTTGAAGCCCATTTTCGATTAAAATGCACATTTTCTTAGAATGCGTATATAATTCTTTATGCAAAAATTTTCGCTTAGAGTCCACTCTGTTTTTTACTGGTAACATATTTTTATTTAATTTTATATATGGCGGTGAACAAAAACATAACAAAAATTACAACTGATCACAACCAGTGGTGCGATTCACTAACTTTTAACGAACCGGCAATCTTAAATTTGTCGACATACAAATATGTGACGCGCAAAATAGAAAGGGATTGTTCAGGAGAGCCATTTTAGAGATTTAAATACGTGTATCTTTGGTGTACCATCACTGAGCATATTGGTATTGGTCTCATTTGAAAGCGACACATCTCATGACGTCAGGAACGTGTTGGTCAACCTTGAAAACGCGCGTAGGTCGTCGCTACCTCTTGTTTTGTGTAGTTGGTTTTTACTGTTCCCTTTACCTTACTGGTCTCTTTCTCTATGCGCTGTCACATTATTCTTTTTCAGTAACGATAGTGTGATTCTGTAACTTTTTTTAACAATAGTAAACAGCTGTATTTTGTTAACATCTCTGCCTACAAAATGTTAAAAACAAACGAAAAGCATAAAAGAGGATAAAATAAAAACAAATTAAATTGTTCTTAACCCCCGTGTTACACATGTTTTTTCATTCAATATGCATTGAAAAAGGGTCTGGCCAGACTCATAAGTAAGACGAAGGTTTAATTTGTGGTTTTTATATTTTTTTTTTTTGGATTTTGTTTTTGTTCATAAAAACATACATACGGAAATATCTTTGTATGTATATTAGCTATTTTAAACATTAAATACTATTGGGGTATTCACAAGGTGTGCTATCAAGTCATATCGTCATAATGTCCTAAATAATATATTAATTACAATTGTTTAAAAAAATATTATTGTGTTTGAAACAAAATAAAAATGGTAATGCTGTGTTTAATAATTTTTCATAACTGTACAGTTGAAATCTAACTTATAAGCGGTTGCACACAGCAGTCATATATATTTCTTGTAATAATTTTATTACATATGACTTTACAACTTTGTGACAACCTTGTGAATCCCCCAATTATGTCGATTTAATAAACACAACCTAAATTATTATCGCTAAAATAACGACAAAAAATTTTATTTTCTAATTTTTTGACAATAAAATATATATTTTTTAAAATATTTTTTATAAATCCTAAACAATAAATTTGTTCCGGATATCTAAAACCCGACAAAAATTAAAAAAAAACCTCCATGACATTTACTTTGTTTGATTTTTATTTAGAACAAAGTAAAAATAATTAGTGAACGCAAAAAAGGTACAATCTTGTATTAATATATTAGGGTTGCAGGTCAAAGTTTGTAAACAATTATTTTAACTTTTTTGTTTGTTTTTTTAATTCTGATTTTAATTAGTTAATAAAAAATGGAATGCTAAAATTTAAATTTTAAAAGGATTTGGCCAGTTTAGGGATGTAGTAAATTAACTTTGAGTTTATCTAAAGTGTTCATTTTGTAATTTAACCAAGAACATAATACTTAAACAAAAAAAGTAAAACTCCATTATCTTAAACTTTATAACGTTAATATTTTAATATGATAAGCAGACGTCTCCACTGGAAACAAAACTACAATCAGTATCATATACAAAAAAAACCTTAACCCAACCTTCTTTTTACTTCATTATTTTTCTTTCGTTTCTATCGTTAAATATTTTTCTAAAATTGTACACCCTTTCGCTATAAATTCTATTGAAATTCTCCGTTTTTAAGGATGCTTATTTTCTTAATTCCCTTCATAGAAAATCTCAATTTCTCTATTATCCTTTTTTGTGACCGTCTTAAAATTGTGCAAGTGTGTCTATGGCTCCAAATGGAATATTACGAAAATTGCAAAAAAAAGTGCTTCCATTGTTAATTTGCCAATAACAAAATGCTGCACAATTACTTCTTTCATTCATGCTCTGCTGAAATGGAACTATTTTAAAGTAAAATTCTTTTTTAACTCAAATGTTTTCCTTTTTCTCCGAAAGATTACATTATCAATTTATTGTATGAGAGTAAATTATTGCCTTTGGGTAATTAAGGAAATTTATTAAAATATTTTAATTAACATTTTTCTTTTTTATACTTTTTAAGGTTTTAGTGATTTTCGCTTTCTATGTTAAAGGATTTTTATGCAGATATTTACATAAAATCAACTACGAAAATGTTTTCCGTATATTTGGACTTTAAGGGGAGATTATATTATAGAAAGCGCTTCAAGCCTTATGCAATATTATTGTATATATTAATCTTCATATTATTGCTATTTTGCCCTATATTATGCAATAAGTGGCACAATGGTTTCTATTAAAATATGGGGAAATTTTTTTTAAAAACAAGTAAGAGTGATATTTTCGGCTATGCTTGTCCTTTCAATAAAAATAATTTAACTTTGTGTCACGGTCACTTCTCCAATCCTGCACACAGTTTGTCAGATGCTGTTAATTGATAACTGTTGTCCAGATATACATAAACCTTTAATATCTTTGTATGGGGAGTGCCACGCCCACTTCTCCAATCCCGCTCACATTTTGTCTAATGTAGTGTTTTGATTTCAAAGATGCTTGCATATAATTTGGAATATTTGGCTTCTGGCGTTCTCCAGATATATATTTAAAAATGGAATTTTTAGGTAAAATTAGAGGCAGTTGTGGTTTTTGCTCATATCTCAGCCATCTGTGGACCGATCATGCTAAATTTAATTAGCAAGCAATTCCGAACTATATGTTTGCTGAATATTTTATGTATCAAATTTCACTAGGGGCCTTCTAAGACAAAAAAATCGTGCAATATATGTAAAACAAATTTTCGAAATTCCGGGCATTAAAATTTTTCGAAACCCCGTTTTACATTGCACGATTTTTTGGTCTTATAAGACCCCTAAAGAAATTGATACATAATATATTTGGCAACATTTTAACCCTCTAAGGTGCCGCTTGAGCATACTAATGTGTGGAGGTTAAAAAAAAGGACAAAAATTACCCATCAAAATGAGTTTTAGACAATAATGCCCTACAATTCTATTGAAGACATCTGAAATAGTCTTTTAGCTCAGATAACATTTAGTATATATTTTTGACTTGTAGCAAACGCCTTTTCAAGAAATTCAAAAATTTCAATGCCCGAAATTTCGAAAATCTCTTTTACATACATTGCAACGAACTTTTATTCTTAGAAGACCCCTAGTAAAATTTGAAGCCGAAAATATTCCTGGAACATTTGAACCCTATAAAGTGCCGTTTTAGTATAGTTTTGTTGTGTAAGTTAAAAAAAGGACAAAAGTTACCCCTTAAAATGAGTGTTATAGGGTTAATATATTCTAAGAAAAGAATCGCCATACAATTCTACTGAAAACATCTCCAACAGCATTTTAGCTCAGACGTTCATTAAGTATAAGTTTTTTGACTTATAATTAGGAACCGACATTTCGGGAACCCGACCTAACTTTCAAAACCTTTTGGCAGATTTGCTCTGCCAATAGTCTAGTTTCCTTTCGCGCTGCAAGTATTGTGGCTAGCGGAGGTGACCCGAATTTTGTTGCACTGAGTAATGAAAGAAATTTACTGAATGAAATTCAATTTATTTAAAACAAGTAAGAGATTGATATCACCCTCAAAAAACTTACGTAAGTTACCCTCGTGTGTGGTTTTTCACACATATGTAATGTCAGTCTACTTAACTGTGGCGCTTGTAATCAAAGTCATGATTTACGGAATATTAACAATGTACTTATCCTGTTGGAGATCCACAACAAACCATACAAAGCTTTATGTATTTTATATAAGCACTCACTTTATAAAACATACCGAGCCCTAATAGCGAAAATTATGTAACCAACAACATTTTAGATATTTGTTTTTTGATCAAAATCGGTAATTTTTGATCATTTGCATCATCTCTAAAAATCTCATATCTCTGGTAAGTACCGTTACAAAATAAGAGTAAAAGCAATTTCCAACGAAAACCTAAACTTGAAGCAAAGATATTTAAAAAAAAACTTTTCCTGTGCAATTTTATTTTTGTTGGTTACATAATTTTTGCTATAAGGGCGCGATACATTGCATGCAGTTCTCAACAATATCAAAAATATTTATACTTGCCGACCGAAAATTTTGTCTCTAGTGCAAATAACATAGAAGCGACATATGTGTGGAAAACCACACATTAGGATAATTTCCGTAAGTTCTGAAATAATTCTTTGCAAACATTTTTTTTTCAATCAAACAATTTGTTTTAAGTTCTTAATTTATATTGCTAAAGCCCTTATGACACCACATTTTTAATGCATTGTAAAATTGTTCAACTTAAAATTGACATTTCAAGCTTGAAATATTAAAAGTGTTGCTGAATCAGCGGTTTATGGGCAAATTCAGCGATTTACCGCTTTTTGTTTTTAGGTTTCTCATAAACAAAAAGTTGTTAACATTTAATAAAATTAACAGAACAGGGATGGCTAAGTTGTTTTAATTGTACTTTTTTATTGATACTTTTTTAATTAAATACCTTTATAATACCTTCTTGTGGTGTTTTTTAAGATCATAAATAAAATTAATTTCAACTAAAAAATTTTTTTTGTACAATTAGGGTAAAAAAGTACAATTTTTAAAGGTTGTTGGTACAATTTTAAAAATTCTCAACGCCATCCCTGAAACAAAACCAGAACAAGAGAAATAAAAACTAAAAAACTTTGTTTACATTTTTTATAGTTTGCTCTTTCTAGCATTTACTCTTTCTTTCTATCAAGTCAAGAAGTTTCTTTAGTGTACTTGAAAAAATTAGATTTTTTGCTGGTGTCACAAGTTTGTGGTATTTTTATGGTGCAATTTGCTCAGTTGAGAAAAGTTGTGAAAGAGTAAACATCAGGGTGCTATGCATTAAAAACATTATTTAATAAAAAACCAAATAAAAAATTATTAATTACTATTGAAAAACTTTTAAATACACTATTCATTATGAATTTTTAATAAAAAATCACGAATATTTTTATTTTTTAATTCGGTGCGTTCATACAAAATTTTTTAAGAAATGAATATTGAACAAGTATGTTTGAATGGTATACATATGTTTCGAGCACAACTCAACATCACTTGATTGCGCCAGTATGCTGGAATAATGTATGCCCTGCTTAAGACGATCTAACATTATTTTCGAGAGGGGAATTTATATTGGACACATTATGGACCAAATTTTACCACGATATCTACAGGGTGGCCCAAAATTAACGAAGTCAACTCCCTCATTCTAGTTCCTCGTTCGTTATAACTTTTTATTTAAGAAATAATTATTAATTTTTTTTAATACAGTATATAAATAGGGAATATTTTTAGTTTAGTTATGAAAAATAATATCTCGCAAGTGGTGGCTATTTTCTGCTTCGCAATTTCGTGCTCTTTCCAACATATTTTCCATGCTGGATGGTTCTAGGCTTATTAATGTAGACTTTTCCTCTCAAATAAAACCCAAAGAAAACAGTCTGGGGCGGTTAAATCCGGTGAACGCGGAGGCCAATTAAAATCACTGAGTCACAATCGGGCTGAGTCAAAACAATGGATCGTTGATTTGAAAAATAAAGCTCAACAATTTGGGCACGTTGTTCAATTGAGTACTGCTTCCTTTTTAATTCTCCAAGTCTTCTTTACAAAATACTGAAAAGAAAAGAAAAAAAAATTATAATAAAAAAGTTATAAGCAATTCAAACCCCTTCGGCAATTTGGGCCACCCTGTATATCTGCTACGGTTTGAGGCGTATTTTAATAATTTCACAGCCTTTTAAAATTACGAAGCCCACCTTCTGCTACAAAAACATTATTCGTTACGGTTTAAGGCGTAATAAATTCTTTTTCCGAGATTGGGCTTTATATGTGGTCGATGTTTAATGATGTGCCGATCTTCAAGAAACACATTGGTTTTTAGTCATATATCATCATTCCACTGTTTATGTTAGTTTTTGTAAAAAATTATCAATTTGTTGGGGTGGCGGTTCCATATTTGGACTTATAACTCTTATCCTATTCAACCGATTTTACTGGATTTTAATCTCAAACTGCTTAGAATACCTAAAATCTTCTCGAGAGTAAGCGTGTTTGAACAGACGGACAGACAAACATGGCTTAATCGGCTTAGAATTGCTCAAGCAGTCAGAATATATATACTTTACGGGGTCTGAGCCCATTAGTAAAAAATTTCACAAGGAATGATAAGATTAGTATACCTTCAATCACCTCGAGTAGTGGTGGTTGCTATAAAAACAATATTTGTTTGTAAATTTGCATTAATTAAGGTTTAATTTTTTTTGCCACCAAGTTTAAGAATTAAGGGTGCTGCAATTGTCGAGATGTTGCGTTTATCGATGGTGGCGTTAAACGAGGCTACACTGTAATTTATATTTAGTAAGTTTCATAAAGACGCACAAAAATTAAAAAGTGAAATTGTCGCGTTATGTTTTGTACCTCCTCAGTCCATTGTGCTGTATTTTGAACAAAAAACTTATGGCCATTTTCTCAATGTATCGAAAAACTGTCTGTTAGTTAATGTCAACATAAATTTATTAGACCGATAAACTGTCTGTTAACAATTGTTGGTTTCTCAATAAACCGACAAAAAACATGGTTTTAAGTTGGCAACACCTCTCAAAATACATTTAAAAGTTGATAGTCAGCTGATTGAATTTATCTGTACGGCAAATAAAAGGAACATAAATAATTGGCAGATGAGTGCTGGTTAGCTTTGCGACAGAATAGAAGCAAATAACACATTGAGAAAACCAAATTTCTTTAATGTGCAGTTTTTCGTTGGGAAAAAAGATAATCGTGTAATGAGAAAACGGCCATTAGACTTTAATTCGGAAATGGATTTTAAAATCGCTTAAAGTTTATCAAACATTTTCAGAACGATCGGTTTTCATCACACAATTATTTCTGCAAATGATTGTTAATGACTTAGGTTAGTTAGGTTCCATTGGCAGCCGCCATCAAGCACAGCTCACGTGGGTCCATTAATTAGTTTTCGTTGTGTTACCATATCGCACCGTCTCCCAAGGGTCATATGTTAACCGGCTGCTAATATTCTCACTCAGCCACCCAGTCGATTCAATAAAGGAGTGGATCCTGTTTCAATCAATAGTAGAGAGATAAGTTTTGTCTTCAAGGGTTCTTTGACCAAACAGTCTAAGTCTTAGATCTCCGAATGCCGGGCAATGACAAAGAAGATGTTCCGTTGACTGTTCCTCCTCCTCGTTGCCGCAACTTCTGCAAAGGTCATTCTAAGTGAGCCTTAGCCTTTGGGCATGCCTCCCATTGGGCCAGTTATAACCACAATAAGGATTTTAGGGTGATGTCTGGACAACTGAAATGCTCGCCTAGTCCTTTCTTCATCCATGATGGGCCAGATTTTCCTCGTTTCCCCACAGGTGGTTTCATTAAGCCATCCCTGAACGGCAGCAATATGAAACTTTTTTGCATGTGCCAACGAGTCCGTTTCCATGTATATCCCTATGTCCGGGGATCCACTTAAGGGTAACCACTGAATGTCTCGCTATCTCCGCCAGAAATATTCGCCATTCTTTGACAATTTTCGATGTGATGAACACATTCTCCAGGGATCTGATGGCCGCCTTGCTATCGGTAATAATGTGAATATTCCTGCCAGATATTTCACCATACCGAATGTGTTACGCGGCTGTGTAGATGACCATTATTTCGGCCTGAATGACACTGCAGTGATCCGGCAGCCTAATAGGAATACTCCAGTTTAGCTGCTCGGAGAATATGCCAGGGCCGACACCGTATAGTGTCTTAGACCAGCCAGTAAATGTTAATGACTTGTTTCTCCGATACTTTCTTGTGGTTGCTGTTTTTTCCTTTAAGAACTCAAAAATAATAATTATTTACGGTTCCTGAAAATAAGTAAAGCTTTGTAGTCAGGATTCTTGCAGAATATGGAGAAATAATCTTTCTGAAATTTTTCCTGCTTTTTAAGTAGTCGGGAATTCGCTTCCAAAGACTTATGTTAATACCAAATTATTCAAAATTACTTATTTCATAAATACAAAATAAATTACAGTGTTGTCTGATATTTCCTTTTAACTTAAATTTGCTTTACATTTAATTTAATCTAAATTTTATTGCTGATTTTTGTCTTTTTTTGTGTAAGTTGCAAAACTCGTTCGTTACAAAATTTAAAATATGAGATGACAATTCATTCTAACAGTTCTTCTGGCGCTTAATAAGAACAAATGTACTGATTGTATCATTGCATGTCGTTGGAAAGACATGGAAGAGGACATGCAAGGATACAATTAGTATATTACTTTCCATAAAGCGCCAAGAGAATGAATTGTCATCTTGTGTTTTTAATTTTGTAATGAACGAGTTTCTCAGCTCACCACTCATATTATACCAAGTTAAGATAAGTTTCTATTAGAAAATTTACATTAAGAGTCTTAATAAAAAGGCTACAGTCTCGCAAACTGCGAATTTTTATGACCCTGCAAACGAACTGTCAAAAATTTTATGAAATTTCGTTTAGTCAAACTTCGTAAAACTGCCTAACAAATTTTTCCATAAACATTTCAAGTGTTAACATATCACAAACAACAATTTCTTGGAATAGTATAAGCAATTTAGTCTTTTGGCTTTCTTTAGGCATTTTTTAACCCTGCATGCTTAATGTTATTTTTTTGTGAGTTATGCCCAATGTTAGTTGATTCGACTAACATCTCGAAAAATCAATTCTATGATGCCAACGATTAGCCTTATTTTTAAAAAGGCACCAAAAAAATGAACAAAGCATTTCCATCTTTCACGATTTGTTGCAATTTCTTCCCATGTTAGATTGCACTGTCCTTCGCAGCGGGAAAACTGAGAAGACCTTCTTACTTCAGGCCTTATTAAAGGCCTACTTTAAAATTTTTTTTTGGTTCAATTCCATTTCTTTCTAACTGCTAATGAATGCCTCATTGAAGGCCTCAGCTCTTTCGTACAAAAATAAGATACATATTCCAGATTCTCTTCTATGAGATGGGAGAAGAGAAGGAGTAAAATTTTTTGTTTTGTATTTTTGCCAAAACGAAAGCAAGAGCATTGTTTTTTTTTGGCCCAGTTACCATTCTTATGTAACTTCGAAAGAAGCGAGAGCGGAAGGCCTACCCACCAATGACTACATTTGTTGAAATTATTAGTATGTATATTCAAAAGAAAGGGTGCATAGGCCTTCTTGAAGGCCTACATACTCCTTCTTTTTCCGGGTGGGTTGCTAATCTTTTATTCCTACCTTTTTTACCAGGGTGTAGAGGCTGATCTTTGACATGATTTTATCATCTTTTCCAAGCGGAGGGTAGTCAGGGGCTGCTAAGATGGAATGTTTGAAGCCACTTAATTTTTAATACTCGAAAACCATGACGAAAAGTTTTCGTCCTCTACCAGGTAACGAACCAGGGGTGCTTGGTTTAATAGGAGAGCACTTTAACACTCACTGACTTTAATTGTTAAAAATTGCACTTAAATTAAAAAGCGACTTCATGAAACGAGTCTCACAAGTTTGCACATTTGCAGAAATGACAATTTCAAGCGAATTTATGAGAACCCTTAATGTTTTGTTTAAAAAAATTTCTTAAAAGTCACCCCTTCCAAAGGATAAAGCTGGATCCGCGCCGGAAAATATTTCGTACATAAATACACGCAATTAAACAATGAATAGCTGGCTTATCGAGATCACCTTATAATAATTACACCATGATTCTAAGCTATTTATAAACGTTTCTTATGTTTTGAGTGACAGTTTTCTGCTGCAATCAAAGCTCACAATCTCAAAAGATATTAGTGAATTTTGATTTTAAATATCTACAGAAATGGACTTTGAAGACATCTTTGTAGGTGAAAACTATACCTTGAAAATGCTCTTGTAAAATGTTTATTGTGTTGTTAGCTGTGTGTTTACATCGCCCATGATGAGGTTTACGTTTAAATCTTTTAACTAGTCTAATCAGTGACTCTAATTGTTAAAAGAACAAAAAAAATCAGCTGCTTCTTCTTATCTAATTGTCCGATTTACATAATATTACGTTCTGTGTTCTTTATGTTTATTGGGGGAGGCAAAATTTAATACAAGATATGCTGGTCAACTTTAACCCTTAATTTTAAAACCTGCTACTTGACCCAAGTTATAACCTTCACATTTTTCAATGCACTAATAAATAAATATTTATGTCTGTAAGAACAATTTTGATTTTTTAGTTGAACTGTTAATTTTTAATTTTTGATATTCTTTAATTAGGCTTGAGTTCATCAAATTTAATTTTCATTAAATTATTTTCACTGAGGAAAGGAATTGTACAACTTGGAATTTTTATTAAAATTTATTGATAATTTTTCTTGGCTGAGCTGGGATTTGAACCCGGGTTGATCTTTACATGTTTCAAGAAACACCACTTTCCATCGTCAGAAGATCCTTGTGTTCTACCCACTGCACCACTGCGGTGCCCGTTAGCCAACAGTCAAACATCAATCTTTAACCAGTTGTACTGGTGGTTCGAAATTTGCTGTTATTATCACTTAAATTTCAAATTACATGTTGCCTCCTTTTTCCTCTGTTTTTCGTATTCTTTCTGTCAAGACTTTGTCTTGAAAACCTGAATACATTCGTTTATTATGTTTTTTTGTCCACTTTCGTCGACATTTTTATTTGTATTCATAAAAAATTTTTAAATTTAATAAAGGTTTAAAGAACAAATTTACTATGAAAATTATTTTTAATAACCGTTTCCTAAATTAAATAATCGTTTATGAATACGGGGGTTAATATATAGAACTTAATTTTAAAAACATACCTAATTGTCTCATAAAATATCAACAAAAAAGTAACAGTTTTTAATTTAAATATTTTAATTTTTTCAACTTTCTAAAGTATTTGAAAATGATTTTAAGCGTTTAATTAGTAGTCAACAATTGTCAGGACATAAAGTAGTTAGTAACCAAAGTGAATTTTAAAAACATTTAGCCAACCAGTGACCCCCTTCCTCCCTGCAATATGTTTGATGTCAAAATTTGAAATTGAAAATAAATAAAAAAATAAACATCGCCCTTTGATTAAAAATTACATTAGAAAAGAAAAAAATATCTGGCTTAAAAATAAATATTGGCGAGTAAAAAAAAGCCTTGGCTAAATACCAAAACCGTAGTAAAATAAGAAAATCAAATAAGAGAAAAAAAATTTTATAAAAACTTTTTAAAGAAGCTACAAAATAAAGAGGGAAAAAGTGCCTTAAATGAATAAAAAAAAAAACAAATTAAAAAACTCTAGAGACCTTAAATAAAGGAAAGTTAAACAAGGAAAAAATTGAAACGTAAATTAAAACACACAATAATTACACATTTAATTGAAGAAAATCTCCAGGCAAAATATTAAAAAAAAAATTATCCACCTTCCCCATTTTAAAAGTATGCTTTACATTTTCAGTAGCTAATTTACACGAGGACATTGTTCTATTTAGAATGCAATTGTTTTTGTTCTTTTTATTAAAAGAATTTAAAAATATGCTAATTTTTATAATCTACGCCTCATAAAGTATGCTACAGAAAAAAAAGAAAATGTTTTAAGAGTATCACAAGATAAAGAAAAATTTGCATTTACGTGTTTTGTTTCTACAAGAACTTTTCAATTGTAATTGAAACTTGAAAAAATATTTTGGGGTTTTTTTTTTTAAATAATACACCTTTTTCTAAAGTTGTTATTGTCCTTTGTCTCGGTCCATTTATTAGATTAGTTTCAATTTGTTTTTTTTTTCAACATTAAAAGCATCTGTTTAATGTTGTGAGTGGTTGCGATATAATTTTTTACATATTTTTATGAGGGATTCCAAAAACGAGCATCATAAAGAATATTGAAAACAAAATCAGCAGTTTATAAACTGATAATCTAATTTTGATAACATTTTTCATATTTATAGCAGAGCTATAGTAGAGTTTTAGGGAAATCTGCTTAAACAAATTCAAATTTATTGGCTTATTGAAAGAAATTCGGACCTTAATCTGGATTGTTAACTCTTTAAATCAGTATTAAAATTCATCGAGGTTTAGACTTACATATGTTACATTATTGACCGACAATCTGTTTTGTCAACTTTTAGTAAAATATAATGATTCGTAACAGTTTAACCCTCAAAAAACTTACGTTAGTTACCCTCGTGTGTGGTTTTTCACACATATGTAGTGTCTGTCTACTTAACTGTGGCGCCATAACACGTTTGTAATCAATGTCACGATTTAAGTAACATTAGTGATGTATTTTTCTAGTTATTGATCAACAACAAACCATACAAAGCTTTGTGTATTTTATATAAGGACACACTTTATAAAACAAACATTGCATGCAGTTCTCAACAATATAAAAAGTATTCACACTTGCCGACCGAAAATGTTGTCTTTAGTGCAAATTACGTAGAAGCTACATATGTGTGGAAAACCACACACTAGGATAACCTACGTAAAGCCTATAGTACACGGAATGTAAAAAGCTACATGCGCATGTGGTTCTGACGTAACTTTGTCGTCGTCACAAAACATGAACTTGCTATTGTGGCTTTGTAGCGTCGTCAAAATTACGTCAGAACCACATGCGAATGTGGCTTTTGACATTCCATATACTATAGGAATAAGTTCTGAAATAACTTTTTACTAAAAAAATTTTTTTTATTAAAAAAATTCGTTTTCAGTTCTAAAGTTTTATTGCTAACAAAGTCAAGAAGTTTCTGTAGTGTACAGTATGATTTCTAATTAAATATAACGAATTTGTGCAAAATCTTTATCTATGTATATCTATACATCAATCCTTGCATTATACCTTTATTTATATTAGTTTTTGTAAGTAAATTATTAATTTTTAAGGCTGTTAGTTCCACATTTGGACTTATAACTCTTATTCTACTGAACCGATTTTGCTGGATTTTAATCGCAAATTGCTTAGAATAACAAGAAGCAATTCGGCACCAGTATTATTCTTTTCTCTTGAGTTTTTCGAAAGTGAGCGTGTTTTAACAGACGGACAGACAGACGGACATGGCTAAATCGACTTTGAATTATTCAAGGAGTAAGAATATATATACTTTTTGGGGCCTGAGATAATTTATAAACATTTTTTACACGAAATGACATACTTAGTATACCCTCATTCCCCACTAGTGGTGTTGGAGGGCAGGGTTTAAAAAACTGCAGTCGCAACCAAAATTGTCGAACAAAAACGAAAATGTGTGTGCAACATTTTGCTTTTTGAGTTGGTTTAACAGTGATTGTTTACATTTAATGAATCAGAAGTAAAAGCAACAGTTTTTTTGTTTGGACAATGACAAATGAAATAGTTGAAGAAATGGCAGTTTTTTATTTTGACTGCAGTTTTTTAAACGCTAGTGGAGGGTATAATAAAATTCTAGTCCATAATTTTATATTTCGTGTTTGCATTGCCTTACAATACTTGCTTTAGCGAAAATATAAATAATCCCTTACATTTGTAAGCAAAAAAATCCAATTCTTATATAAAGTATAAATGCTCCTATTAGTTACTCGCGTGGAACCTGATATAACCGTCATGTTTGTAATTAGGAAGCTATCCCTCGAAATCACAGGTCACCAGAGTGGTAACGCGGGGATCAGTAGCACCTGGGACTTATTTCCTTGACAAACTATTGGGATGGCTGTGCTTTTAAGTTTATGGTCCTGCCGGATCAGACACTTAATTATTACACTTGTGCGTTGGTTCAGCTCAGACAGGGGCATCGAGTCCACTGGGTGTTAAGATCACCGTAAGATTAATCCATTATGGTAGGTTTTCATGTTAATCAAGCATAGTTATTTATTACAGTGGCGTAGGAAAGTTAAGTTTTGGAACACAAACATAGGTATAGAAACGAAAAGATGAATAGTCTTAATATTGCCTTGTTCTTAACCAAATTGGTTATTTATTTTAAAAGTGGGTGATAAACAAAATAATTTTTTAATTTCTAAGTCTTGAACAATTTATAAAATATTAAAAGGCAAGACTGTACTATTGAAAACCTCTCAAGCAAATGAAATTAATCTATATAATTCTTTCACCAAACAGATGTTTGCCAACAGCACATTTTCCCAGATGATTGTTTTCATTGAAAATCCATCACAACAAAATATTGTTTCTATAATGAATATTTAATAATAAAAAAAGTCCTTAAAACTTGTTTACATTAGCAAAGTTTCTTTTTATAGGAATAATCTACAGCCAAACGCTGCAGTATATTCGCATTTGACTTAATTACGAATATTTACTGAATAACGATTTTTTGTTTTCTTGTCGATATTTTTTTTTCGAAATTAATCCCAATGCTAAAAAGACCATTGGAATAGAATTAAATGGAATTAGCTTTAATTACTAATTTATAAAATGTTTTGTAATTTATTGATGTAGAAACATTAAATGCACAACATCATCCTCTCAATCTTTGAGCATCATTATTTATTCAATGATTATTTTTTTAAGGTTTTTGACTTACAATTTTTTTTATTAGTCGACGATATTCTTTTTGTTTTTTTAGCCTTAAGGATATTTAAAAAATATATACAAAAAATTTACTTTTCCTTTATAACGATTTTTATCTATTGCAAAACAACAACAATTTAATTAGACATTCAACTGACAGCTTACATTTTTAAATAAGCTTTTTTAAAAAAAAATGCTTTAAAACCCTATTTATTCGGCTGTTTTAAGGCGGCATTATACGATGATTTTTAAAACACGCCTTTTTTTAATTTTCTTTTAAAGCTGCTACAAAAATATTTTTACGCTTACATGATGCCTGCTCAAAAAATTCTTTTAGATATTTTATATTATTGTGTTAAAAAATCTTTTGTAGGGCTGATTTGCTTATTTATAATGAGCTGATCCCGTTTATTAGTTCATTTGTAAACGAAAAGATAAGAAAACCCGGTAAGAGTACCAACACTCAATTCACATGAGGGCTTTTACGACGTCGGTTTATCTTGATTCCCTTTAAAAGCAACTTCCAAAATCTTTCCAAAATTTGAGTTCATACGATGATTTTTGGTCATTCGATTAACCGGCAGCATCAATTATCTAAAAAATAAAAAAAAATGTTTTGCATTGATTTAAATTACCTCTCTTATCCGAAATTATAAACAAATTATCTATTTTTCGTTTACTTTTGAATAATCAAAACAAACTTTACTAAACGAAGAAAGAGAATTTCCCGACGTAATGGAAGCATGTTCTGCCAAAATTACTTTATTCCGCATGTTTACATAATAATACATTTATATATTTACATAAAATAAGAAACACACAAAAAAAAAAAATTATCAAGAATGCTGGCGGTCCCGTCTGTTATCGATAATCTAGGTCTCACTGTATTTTCAACCACACACTTCAAAGTAAGAAAAAGAATAAAACGTAAAAAGAAAAATTTAAAAAAGAAATATAAAAAACGACATGAAAAACACAAAACGAGTCGTTTTGTTAACCCCTCTTTCTTCGTTGGCAAAGCGACGTCGTAAAAGTCTCCATGTGAATTGACTGTAAGTTCGACTATGCCGAATTTTATATACCCTTCACCATGGTGCAATAAGAACAGAAACTTATGTTTGTAAATACCGTTATAAATAAGCTATAAATAAATATATCTTAGACCACGCACACTTCTCCAGTACCGCCCACATTTTGTCGGATGTTGTGTACCTAAGTTAGAAACTTTTGGTCTTTCCGTTCTTTATATATACAGAAAAATAGACGGACATCGTTAAGCCAACTGTGCTGTACGTGTACGTATATATTCAGTGCCCCGGTAGGCTAGCTGGTAGTGAGCTAGTCTATTAGCGCCGGCGTTATCTAAAAAAAAATGTATTTGTTATGTGCAACAAAACGCAAAAAAGTCTAAGTAAACATTTTTTTATTTTCAGTAATGGACTGAGAATGGGATCCGACTTGTCGGATATGTGGGGGTTGTGCGAGGACCTGGAGGAGTTGGAGACAGTTGAGCATATTCTGTGCCACTGTCCCAGGCTACAGGGCAGCAGGCTGAGGTTGCTGGGCTGTAGATTACAGGGTCTGATAGGATTCATAATAAGGATGGCCTGGCTGCGCGAGAGGAAACTGGGTGCTGGCCGCACGTAGGGCGAATTTGGTTGAGTAGGATTTCTCTCGAGTTTGGACCGAAACTTTATTTTCCTATCTATCTTTAAATCTGTCTTACGCTTTCGCTCTTTATTTCACCTACTTGCCATCTTTACATATCTATCTCTAAATAAGGCATCACAATGCACCATATTGGTATCTGGGTGAAGGTGTGAAGGAAACTTCACACAAGCCTTTCTTCCTACCTACCTAGGGCCTAAGACCAATATTGTAGAAATTACGGACGGAATGACAAACAAACATATCTACCCTTTTACCCTCGGAGAAGAGTATAATAACACAATGCATAATAAACAAACAAATAAACAGACATGATGTCTTTTTTTGCCCCTCTTTCTTCTCAACCGAATATGCCAACAAATTAAAAAAATACCTTTAAGACAAGTTTTATGTGCAGTTTTCACAACACAAGTGATTGAACGTGTAGTAAAATTTATAAGAAATAAAAACTACACGTGCAATCACTTGTATTGTGAAAATCGTTTAAATGTCGCCCAACTTCGGCTCCTATCACTAGGAATAATTCACTTCAAGAGGAAACATGAAACAATCTTAAATTTCCCGGAATCCCAGGAATTCCCGTTTGAAAGAAAATAACTAAACATGAAAATATTTGCTTTTCGTTGAATCACATTCTCTTAAAAATTATATCAACATCGAGTTCAATATGGTGTACTACAATAAAGCTTGCCAGACGGCCTGGATTTTTCTTGATTTACAGACATTTTCCATGCTCGTTAAGAATTAAAAAAAATTATGTTTTGTGCAGCGTTTAAAAAACTGCAATCACGTCATTGGCCAAAAAAAAACTTTTGCTTTTAGTTCTTAATGAAATGTAAACAGTCGCAGTCAAACCTACTCAAAAAGCGATAAGTTGTACACAAATTTTCGTTATGTGTTCGACACTTCTTGGCTTCCACTGCAGTTTTTTAGCCCCAACCAAACAGCACGTATTTATTTTTCTATTTTTCACAGTTTTTCTTAAACAAAGCTTGTTAGAAACCAGACAAATATTTCATAGTTTTGTTTAAGTGTATTTATCTATATATTTCTAGTCTAGGGGTGCCCCCTTAAGAAATGGAGATAGCGGCTCCAATCGCGGAAATATTAGAACATTTTTGGAAATTTTTTATGCCGGAAAATTTTGGAGTTGCAGTCGCGAGTTTATGTGGGTATTTCGACTCCGGTATAAAAACCTCAACTCCGACTCCACAGTCCTTGTTAGTAACAAATGATTGGGATGAAAAATAAAGTGGGATTATATAGATTAAGGAAAAAATAAACATTTAACTCGTTTAGGGTCATTCGAGGCGTTTAAGAATTTAGTTAAAGCGCCATATTCGTATGGAAGCCCCCATTATGGATGGTGATAAGGGACAAGTATGTTTTGTGAAAAAAGGTAAAATAATGGAAATCGGTCATACATTTAACCCCTTTAGGGCCAACAAATAGGCTGTTATGGGAATTTGTATGCAATATACATACATGAGGAATATAACACAATTGTTTTATTAAAAAAAAGTAATAAAGTATAGTCGGTCAAGCTCGACCTTATGATACCCTACACCACATTATTAACAGATATATTTTAAAGAGTGGATCCTATTTGGGATCCATAGGCAATCATGGACTCGCCAGAACCAAGTCAAGCTTAGGATTCATATAAGAGTTCTTTGTGCTGCACATTATCTTCATCCATCTTTGCCTGCCTAGGACCTGTGGTTAATTTTGGAACCACCAGCACAACCCTTTGTAGTGGCATAGTAACTATCGCTTAAGTTATTGCCGCTAATTTTTATGTCAATAACGAAGTTTGTGCGTCAAAAGCTTTTTTAGTATTTGCAAGGGAAATTTGGTCAAATATTAACCAATTCCTATCAAATTTGATAACATGATTCAAATTTAATTACCCTTATCGTGGTTGGCGTATTTAAAATACGCCTACGACTGTTTGGTAGTAGATTAAAGGAAATAAGTTCACCTTCTCTTTAATCTATTACGAAACAGTCGCAGGCGTATTTTAAATTCGCCAACCACGATAAGGGTGAATGTTAATGCCATCAGATGGCGTATGGCCGCAAACTCTATTGCTTGATTCATACCATTTAAAACAGGCACGTACAGGTACAAAATTTTATCAAATATCTTCAAAATAGCAAAGTGTACTTTGCGCACAAGGTTTACATAGAAGCTTCGTACAGACGGTGGTCAGATCTTACAATAATGTAAGGTCTGGCAATGTGCTTTGGCACTGCAGCAGTGTTGCTAAAACTTTGTGACCAAAAATGGCTAAATTTACGGGAAAAAATGGCTAAAAAATGGCTAAAAATGGGCTAAAAAATGGCTAAAAGCTTTTTTAAATAAAAACATATTAAAATTTAATAACAAACAGAAATAATTCATTTAAATTTGCTTGCGATGAAATTGTAAGTTAAGTTTGTTAAATAAGAATAAACGTTAATTAATATTTTGATAGATATTTAAAAAATTAAATCATCAATAAATTCGATGTCGTATTGATCATCTCATAGGAATCACTCGTGCCTATTAGTTTTAAATAATTTTAGGTAAATCATAATCACGACAATATTTACCCAACGTTTTGAATCCAGATCTACAATAAAAAACAAGTAAAAAAGTATAGTCGGTCAAACCTGACCACATTAGCACCTACGTACCAAATTTTATCAAATAATCTCCAAAACTGCGACCTGGGGCCTAATTCTGGCAGTCGTGATCGAGTACTTTCTCGATTCGAAAGCAATTTTATTTCAGTCGATACTTAACGAATCGAAATTTTTTTTCAGTATTGTGAAACTAAAATTAATGCTTTATAACACTGAAAAATTATTCCGATTCGTTCAGTATTGACTAAAATTATTAAATAATAAATTGCTTTCGAATCGAGAAATTACTCGATGACGTCTGCCAGAATCAGGCCCCTGTACTTTGCGCACAAGGTTTACATGTACAGCCAGTCAGACAGCCGGACAAACATAGTTAATTCGACTCAGAAAGTGATTCTTAGTCAATCGGTATACTTAAAGGTGGGTCTAAAACAGCCATCGGCAACCTATACTATTACATTTTGCGATTATATGCGTTGTATGAACGTAATAAAAGAGCATACAAGAGAATAAAAGAGAAAAGAGAAAACGCGGCGCCCTGATTTTGCCGATGGCTGGTCTAAAACCAATATTTGAAGGTGTTACAAACATCAGCACTAACGTATAGTACCCTCTCCACTATTGTGGTGAGGGTATAAATATTTTATTGTAATGGTAAAAATATTTACCTAATTGATAAAATCGAATTAACGGTTGCTAAATGTAACCTATTTCTCAAATTACTTTAAAGTTTAAACGATGTTTACTTGTCTAAATACACTCTCTACTTCAGCATTAGTCCATGGAAGTAAGATCAACTTTAGTCAATTCTGAAATTTCTAAAAAAAGAAACACCGATGTTTGTGTTGTACCATTTTATAAATTTAATATTGGAATACTGTTCCTTTATTTTGAAAGATGTTTCATCAACATCGTTTATAGCGAAAACAACATCATATATTAACATCATATATTTATTATCAACATTTATAAAAGTTCTGATTTAATTTAAAGGCGTTTTAATTGTTAAAAATGTTTAATTTACTTATATAAATTTTTATAACAAAATAAAAATTATTCTTTTATAAGAAAAACGGCAAAAAAATTTTATGGCTAAACAAGTTGATAAATGGCTAAAAAAATGGCTAATGGCTAAACTCATTTTTTAATGGCTAAACAGGGTGAAAAATGGCTAAATCTAGCCACTAAATGGCTAAATTGGCAACACTGCACTGCAGTAGCCAAATTTAAGAATTTCAACTGTACACATATGGCGTTTTAATAAAATTCTTAAATTTGGCTACTGCAGTGCCAATGATGCCCCTAGATGGGTCAAATGTATGACCAGCCCCACTTTATTTTTCATCTCAATTATTTATTTCTAACATACCTACCCGCTATCTCCATTCCTTAAGGGGGCTCTCATAAGAAATGTTCAATGCAGAATAGAAATATATTGAAGAGAAGTCCCATAAATGCCCAGGAGTCGCCCCTAGTGGGATATAATGTATGACCGACCTCAATTAATTTTTTGTCCTAAACATTTTCTCGAGCCGTACTTACCCATTATGCCCACTTCTTAGGGGTCTCCCATATAAATATTGCGTTTTATGAAATTCTTCAAGTATTTAAAATTTTAAGACTTTTGTGAATAAAATCCAAAGTTGCTAACAGATTTTTACCATTTATGGCTTGTTTTGTTTGCAGCGTCGTTTTTTATATGTCTACTAAAAAGAAGCCTAGCTGCATTTTCCAAATTTTTTATGAGTTTTTAAAAAGCAAAAATTTCGAAATTTTAATAAAAAAATTATTTTTTTTTCCAAAAAAAAAACATGTTTCTAACTCACCGATAGCTTAAAGTAGACTTTAACCGGCCTTATAAAAAGTGTTCCATTATTAAAACTTTACTTTAACCTAAAGTGAGCGATAAAGTAAATTAAGGTTCATCCTACCTGGTAGGTTAAAGTAAAGTTGTAATAATGGAACACTTTTTATAAGGCCGATAAAATCCTACCTTTCTTTTTACTCATGCATAACAGGTATGGAAACTATAGTGCAGTTGTACTTTTTTGAAACATTGCTGGATATCCTTTAAAAAAAATATCGTTAATAATAAAGTTTTTTTTTTTATAATATACAGTGTAACCTCGGTGAACGCAACCAATAGAAATTTGGGGCTGTTGCAATAAAATAATGAATAAAAACAGTAAACAAATGTAATTCGTTCTTTGCTAATTTTTCGACATACGGCAGATGTTTCTTTGAATGTTACTAAATTTTATCCGGCATGATTTTATAAAATAGACAGCCGTTGCTCCATGTTCATTTGATTTTTCTATCCAGCTCGCGTGCTTTTTGTTTAACGAACCAATTATACAAAGCTTTTTCCATTTCGGGATATGCGGATGCTCTTATTAAATAACGCCTACCAGGTCCAGATTCAGCATTTGCCACAAACGTCTTTAATGCTTGTTCATATTTTTATACCCTCCACCACAATTAGTTGTGAAGAGTAATTCTTAGTCGATCTGTCTGTCTGGCCGTCTGTTGAAAACACGTTCACTTTCGAACAACTCAAAAGAAATTAACAAACTTGGTGTCAACTTTCTCGTAGTTATCCTAAACAGTTTGGGATTAAAATCCAGCAACATCGGTTCAGTAGGACCAGAGCTATGAATAAAAATGTGGAACCACCACAATTAAAAATTAATAATTTTGTTACAAAACAATAACATAAATGGTGGAACAAGGCACATGATGAGATACGATTTTGCAAAAATTCGTTTTATTCGACTGTAAAATTTCGTGTAGATCCGCCCATAATTTACCTTAGGCCCCATAAAAAACCCTACTACCGGAAAACACGTATAAAGCCCACTCTGGTGAATTAAATAAATACGCTTAAAACGTTGCAGTAAAAATGGCGTTAAACATTTTTCCAACTTAGCTTCATGTGGCCAGATAAAATTTCACGCAATTTTGTTATGTACGGTCCCTAATTTACCTTAGATCCCATATTTAGGAGCCTTCTGAAATTCACTGTTAACGCTAAAACGAATTGAAACTGTTACGAATCATGATATTTTACTCAAGCTAGTTTAAATTGCTAAATAATTTAATATAGATCTAAACCTCAAACCAACCAATTTTAATGCTGATGTCTGTTTTTATAAAGACAAATTATTAATGAATAGACATCATATAAATATCCCTCCTGAAATATCCGAACAGTCGGTGGAGTGTATCAAATATTGGGCACAGCCGAATATACCACTCTAACTTGTTTAAAAGTTGCGTTTACAGAGTCTCCAATGTTACGAAATTTGGTGTTGCGTTATGCAAGGGTTGCGTTGAACGAGGCTACACTGTATATGCCAAGAGATGAGCAAAAAAATATAAAATTTGGTACCGTTATAGTCTCAAAGTTGGTTAAAAAACCTAAAGCCAATTTTTCATCCCTGATACGCATGTATTTGCAGCGTTGCCAATAGAAAAAAAGTCTCTGCCATCATTGTCAGATGCATAAACATCGCACATCTGACAATAAAAAAATAAGCTTCCAACCTTCACATGATTGTCAAATATTTAACAATATTGTTGTCTTACAATGGACGTACAAAGCTTTTTCTATCAACGTCGTTAAACAAAAATTGCCAGTTCACACAGTTGCAAGATATTTTTAGTACATAGACCTAACAATATTGTTAGATCTGGCCACCGTTTGTACGTTGTTGTACAACAGACAATTAAATTGACTTTTAATTTTCTTTTGTAGCGTGGTTGTTGTTGCTACAACGATCCAACCTTTGTAATGTTGTTTTTGTATCAACAGCAAAAGGCATATAGCAACGCAGCCGAAATTTCATAATTTTTCTTATTTTTCGACGGCTTACAACTAGTAATAAACTAGTCCAAAACCTTACTAGTAACGATTTTAGCTGCACGGGGACACACACTTTATAATATATTTGTAGCGCTTTTACTTCATATTTTAAATTTAAAACAGACAGTCATTATTTGTTTAACATTTTAACAGAAATATCTGCTTAATATGTTATTGACTTTAATTGGTAGAAAGTTCTCGGCGCGGTACCCCTATACTGCCATATTAACGGAGACAATTCTAAAAGTAACAAATTTATATTTTCTCTTAGCTATAATTTTTTTTAAAGAAGTACCCATTTCTTTTTTTTAAACAAATTTCGGGCTGAAACAAAAAACAGAAACAGAACCAGAACCAGAACAAATTAACAGGTTAAAAGTCATGTTTTCACATTTTTCTCTAGCCAAGCGTGAACCTAACAAGGCGACCTCATAAATTCTATGGTTGATAAGTGGAAAAAAATCACATAAGAGATTTGCTACGCACTACACACATTCACAAACGAATACAAGTCCTACAAAAACACTTACATGTGTGTAATACGGATGTAACAATATGTAAATGAAATTCTTGGAAAGACGTAACAAAAAAGTTTTCCAAAAAAAATTACTAGTACATATTTGCTAACAATGGTAAAAGTAACCAAAAAAGGACGAAACTTAAAAAAAACTAAGCCAAATGCATATGTGACGCATTATCCTTAAAATTGGCTAAAGTCGTAAGAGAATAATATATAAAAAACAACAAGTCGTAAATCTTGCAATTGCCAAGTACTACTTGATAACAATTGGAATACCAATATTACACACGTATTAATGAAAGAGAAAAAGTTTTAGTACCAGCATTTGAGTACTCGTTGGTTCTTTCAAACAATAAAATCACAATAAATCATCAAGTGTCAAACACAATTTAAATATTTACTATTTTGCCACGGTGACATCACAATCACGTGTGGTTGACTTTTTTACATTTCTACTTTATTCTCCTGATTCCTTTCTTCCTTTAGTGCAAGGGTGTGCAAAATGCTAAAGGATTTGAAAAATCTACACATGTGTTCTCTTCGCTTAAACTTTTACATTTTTGTGACAAACAAAAAAATGAAATTAAACTCTCAACAAAAAAAAAAAAAAAGGCATTTAAAACTGTATTCCCTAAAGAAATAAATATTCTTTGTGTATTTGATCTTAAGATTATTTTTGGAAATTGTTAAATTAAAATTTTAAAACCCCTTCTGTCACATGTGCTTGCATAGCAGTAGTCTAAGAATTTATCCTGTCATGCTGACTGTTACAATATTTCCTTTCAAATTTATCTTGTTCTTGTTAATGATGTCGATATTTTACATAACATTTATTTATACCAATGCCTGCATTGATAAATGTAACACAATTATCTAAGAAACTTAATTAAAAGACATTTTAGCAATTTATTTTATTCTTTAAACAAATAAACGAAGAAATCCTTTAAATTCTAAAACAACAAAAATTGGTGACAATTTTCTTAACAAGGATATTAATAAACTATAAGGTTTTCTATGTTTTTACACTGAAAGAAGAGAATAAACAAAAATTCCGAAAAATTTCGTAAAAGAACAAATTCGGTTTTTAGGATAACAAGAAGATTGCATTTTATCGGGCGTAGTCATTCAAACTATTTCATTACTACAACTTTACTTGGTTAAAAAAAAGCCTTAAACTAATCGCATACTTTAGGTTAAGCAAAAGTTGTGATAAAGAAAGACGCCAAGTTGTAATAATGTCCCAAAATCTTTTCAAAGTTTTGGACAGTTTGCAGTCGAAACCAAAAACTGTCGAACAAAAAATTAGAATTTGTGTACAACTTTTTGCTTTTTGAGTTGGTGTGACTGCGACTGTTTACATTCACCCAGCATTTACACATACCGCTGCCAGTTCGAAAAACTCAATGCACTCACACTTTTTTACTAATACACTCACATTTTTCGCAAAGGCAGCTCCAGTGGCAGCAAAAATTGCATGCGAGTGGAAATTTGGCATTTGCATGCCACTAAATGTCAAACCTATAAGCAATGTTACCCTGTTAAAAATGTTATGCAAATTTACTGGATTGTTGTAAAATTGTAAATTATATTTTAACTTGTTAGATGTATTATTATGATGATTTTTTTTAAAGGCGCATTAATTAACGGAAGTTTGTTAATTATAGAGCACTAGCTGGCCCGGTCAGCGTTGCTGGCCCTAAGCAAACATTAGTGTTGTATTACCAGACGATTTAAATTGATCTTTAAACGAAATTTACAACCTTTAAATAAAAATCCATGAAATACCTATCATAAAGTTTTTTTACAGAATAACTTACATATGGTGTAGATATGGGCTCAATCAAAAAAGAAACGCATGTATTTAAGGCAAATTGGAAATTATATTTATTGATTACTTCATCTTAAGAACAGCGCAGACAATGTTTTTTTTTTATTTGGCGTAAAGAGCCGTTTTCTGATTTTAGGTACATAAATCGAAATAAGCGGGCGGGTCAAAATTTTCTTTCAGTAAAAACCTAAGTTAGACCATGGCGATCATTTTAAAGAAAAAATCGTCCAAATCGGTCAAGCCGTTCTCCAGTTATGTGCTTAATAGAAAAAGTGGGCGTAAAAGTAGGCGTGGTAAATTTTTCTTTCGATGAAAACTTAAAGTTGATTAATACGAACATTTGAAAGAAAAATTAGTCAACTCGATGAAGCCGTTTTCTGATTTTAGGTAAATCGAAAAAGTGGGCGTAAAAGTGGGCGGGGAAAAATTTTCTTTCCGTAAAAACCTAAGTTGGACCATGGCGATCATTTTAAAGAAAAAATCGTGCAAATCGGTCAAGCCGTTCTCAAGTTATGGATTTTGCCACGCCCCTCCGCCCCCAGACCGAAAATCAGACTTCACAGTGTTTATTTTTAATGTGCTTGTTTTGTGATACGAACTGTCAAATGTTGTATAGTAAACAAGTTTTTGTCTATATCTTTTGTCTCTTATCAACCACTTGCTTTTTGACAGTTCGTATCACATAACAACAATAAAAAGTCCTGTTGTTTGTTTTATTGTACAATTGTTGTAATCACGCGGCTACCTGCTATAAATATACTTTGGGCATGAGATTCGACTATTTCAAACAAATTTTTTTTGATAATATGTATACAGTAGTGGCATACCACTACTTGCATGTGTAAATGCAGGATTAATGAATCAGAACTGAAAGCAATAGTTGTTTTTTTCCAATGACAAATGAAGAAGTAGAAGAAATGGCAGTAAAGGCCACTTCCCTCCTCTGTGTGTCAACCGATTTGAACAAAAAATACACCATTTGAAAGGTATTTAATTTCCATAAGTCCACAATAAATGTTAAGTTAAGATAATGGGGGTAAAAAGGGGGAAAACGGTTAAATTTGGTAACTTCATATTTCTAAAACTAAAAAGATAAAAAAAAATTATACTTTTCGTTGCTCATTTATTCTTAGCCCAAAGAAATATTATTGTTGTTCCTCAATAAAAACAAGCGGGCAGGTGTTAGGTACTTTTTTGAAATACGGTCCTTTTGGGGAGTAAACGACTACAACCATTGTTTTGGAACTTCTTTGTCAGCCCATATATCTTTTAAACCAATAAACATAGAAAAAAGATTATACCAAATTCGTAACTAATCTTAAACAAATATTAATGTGGTTCTTTTTCGAACTTCGAACGTTAAAGGTTTAAAAATCGTACCTATTTTTGGTACTTTTTTTTTAGAAAAAATTGTTCTCTATGTATTGGCACTAGGGTTGCCAGACAGCCTGGAATGGCCTGGATTGTCCAGTTTTTTAGGGTGTTGTCCAGTTTCCAGCTAAAATGCAATTTGTCCAGTTAAAAAAACTTTATTTAATTTATATACTAAGAAAAAATTTCTAATTTGCCGACATACATTCCAATTTATGAGATAGAGAGAAAAGTCCAGTTTTTCAAAAATGCGATAAAAATAACGTATAAAACTTATATAAATTGATCTCGTTTGTTAGTCATGCCAATACTTTTTGTGCAAGGACTTGAGGTATTTCTGATAATCTTTATTTACAACTAAAGTATACTTTTATTTTTTTATAATAGAATTGTTAAATTCTTTAAATAACAATACAAAACAAAAATCTATCGAATCGAATTCGATTTTGTTTTATTCTGCATTCCATTGATTTCAATTTCACTCGTTCCATAACATTTGATTTTCATTTTCAAGTTGAACTTATATATACGGTGGCAGGCAGCAAAACTATAACAAAACAAACACCACAGAAATAGCAGATGTTTACGGCTCATAATGTCAACTATTTATAAATAAAATATTGTGAAGCCAAAACAAATTGGTTCGAACTGTCAAAGTCAGCTGGTTGTATTCGTCCTGATTTAAGTAATTTTAAGTGTTCCGTTTCCTTGGTGTCTGAAGTAAAATCTTATTTGTTCTTTTAGTTAAGTACTTTTTCAAATTGTCCAGTTATTTTTCAAAATCCAGGTTAATTTTTTCTATTGTCCAGTTATTTGACTTTTGGTATCTGGCAACCCTAATTGGCACATACGTATGCAATTTTTGATACTTTAATGGGAAGAACAAATTTGCTACTTTTTCGCTGTTTTAATTTTCTTTAATGTTGGACCTAGAAACATAAAATTAAACTTGCTTGGTTCTGAGTGAATAAGTATCTGTAAGAGGGAACTTTTTTCTTCAACTGGTACTTTTTGAATTTTCGTTAATATTGGACCTAGAAGCTGAAAATTAAACATGCATGGTTCTGAATAAATAAGAACCTGCAAGGGGGAGCTATTTGGTACTTTGTCGTCCTTTAACTAGTACTTTTTGATTTTTACTAAAATTTTTGATTTAATCTAATTAATACTGAACCCAAAAACATAAAATTCTACAAGCTGAATTTCATGTTTTTGGGTTCAGAGTGATTTTGAAACTATATATAATTGGTACTTTCTGATTTTTTTTTAATATAATTGAACTTACAAAACTAGTGAAAGATAACATATGGACACTAAAAAATAAACAATTGCTCGAAATATGTTAATTCGGGTGATTTCCAAAACGTTATGTACCCTGCAACCGAGCAAAGTCATGCATTCCTTCACGCAACTTTTTAAACATTGACAATGTCGTACGTCCCTAAACATATAATAACAGTTAGCGATGCGCAAACAAAGGCAACGCGAAGTTGATTTAACGTTGATTTTCCGAAGACACTAGAAATGACTGGAACGGTAACAGAAAATGCGTACACGTTCGGTAGACATAGCGTGGCACCTCCGGTAAAAAGACATTATGGAAATAAACTACAATATGCATGAGCTTGCTTAAGCTTTTGTCAAATATTTACGAAAGCTAGACAAATACATGAAAAAACTAAATAACAAACCATTTGATTCCTGATACGGAATGTGCGATCAGTTTCGCGATTTGCTTAGAAAAATTACAGTTTTTTAAAACTTAACAACAAGTTTCCATACGTTCAATAGTACTTTCGTCTTCAAATTCACCAAGTTAAAAAAAAACATATATTTTAATGAAAGCGAAACCGATGTCTATTTTCACACACTATTTCCATGATAACTATTTTTATTTATTTCAATCTGAGCCAGTAACATCGACTGATGTTGAACATATATTTTCAATATTCTCTTTTGGTCTTGTGTGACAATCGAAGATCATTTCAATTTAAAAAAAAACACATGATAATACTTTGCAATAAACATTTGTTCAAAAAAAAAAAAAAAAAATATAATAAAAAATTCTTAGTTTAGTACGAAAACCAGAAGTTATGAAGGAACATGTAAATAAATTACAAATAGATAATCAATTACAGCAAATTTCTAGCCACCAAAACCTTTGGCTGAAGATTGATATTTGATTATAGATTGGCAGCCGCCGCAATGGCACAAACGGTAGAACTGCAAGAATTCTTAAAATGCGAATGTGGTTATTCTCGAAACATGTAAATACAGTCGAGAACAAAAGTTATCAAAAAATTGTTTAATTATTTCATGTTGTAAAATTCTTTCCTTTACTAAAACAATTTAATGAAAATTTAATTTGATAAACTTAAGCGTAATTTAAAAATATCAAAAATTTCAGTTATTAGTTAATGTTTTTCACGTGCATTTAATTGTGCATATTTTAAAGTCTTTTTTTAAATGTTTGGGCATAAAGTACAAGGTGTTTTCAAGACCTTTTTAAAGCTTTCCTCTAATATGATTGTTCCTCTTCTCAGTGTATATATTATAGTTTGTCAATTCCTCTTATTTAATACACTCTTGTTATGTATTGAATACCAGTCAAATATTTATTTTATCTAATCCCCAAGGATACTTAATTTTAACAAGTTTTACTTCATACATGAACAACTTTTAGGATTTCTTCTCTCAAATTTCTTCTTATATTTCCACTGAATATCGCTGACATGTTTTGGCATATAAAGTCGGCTGTTGATTATATTACAAATCATTGTATTTACTTTCATTCCTTCCCTGACATTCACTTGAACATCAAAAGATGACAAACTATATTTTTAATGTGTTGCAATTAAATTTACATAATATTAATACGCATTTGCCTTGCAACCTTTTCGCGTTGCTGTTGTTGTCTTGGTTGGCCTTAAACTATTTTAATCACAGGAACAACCCTTTTACTGTTTTCATATATGTGTAGGTATATGTAAATGTTTTTTTGGTTAAAAAATTCATCACATTTTTCCCCCAAAAGAATTAAAAGTGAATTTCATTAACGCATATTTCTTTGATAGTTGCGAGAATGGCGATAAGGGTGGTGGTTTATTTAATAGTTGTTTTTGATGGCACAGAGTGACATATATTTGGGAAACAGTCAGATCATTAGTAAAATCTGTTGAAATATAAACCGCAAATTTGTCCAAAAACATATTTTGAACGCTTCATTTTTGAATTAGTGAATCCGAATAGCACGAATTCGTACTTGAAGTTATCCAAAAGTGAATTTAGATCGATTTTAAACTAAAGCTTAAAACTTATCCTAGAGACAGAAGGAGAATATTATTATGATAAATTTATTTACCCGTTTAACACCCAACAGAATTTCAATTATAAAAAACCAGATGTTTTCTACTTTTAAAATTTGATTTATATACATATTTAACTAAAAATATAAACTAAACAGGAACTTTTCCTGTTTATTTTACTTTTTAAACATGAAAATAATGTACGTTGTTCTACGTGTATATAAAACATACAAAATTATTGGCAGATTCACTCCAGAATATATTGTTTCCGGAAAAGCCAATATCGTAATACACTACATATTGTTATTAATGTTATTTCCGAACGAGAAAAACTATAAAGATATCAATTCTCAATTCCGTGTACTTAAATTTTTTTGGGAGAATTATAGCCAAAATTAAGAACGAAATGAATGAGCTAATGTTTTTTGCCATTCACCGTAGGCCTCCAATGGGCTTCTACTTTGGAAGGATCAGGGAATGGGTTCTGGGCGCGACCAATCGGGCCTAGGGGACTGCCGGTTATCGCCGATGCTGTGGCCGGTGCTTAGAAAGTCCGATCGGAGTCGCTGCTGGGCAGGAGTAGGGTTTGCGTTAGGACCACGATAGGAATTATCACGGGCTACTGTATGATAGGCAGGATGGCGGTGAGGTTCCGACTTGTTGGGTGTGTGTGAGGACCCAGAGGAATTGGAGACAGTTGAGCACATTCTGTGCCGCTGTCCCAGGCTACAGGGCAGCAGGCTGAGGTTGCTGGGCAGTAGATACCTGGGCCAATAGGGGATGTCTCGGGTTGTGGACTCGAGGGTCTGATAGGATTCGTAATTGGGATTTCCTGGCTGCGCGAGAGGAGATTGAATGCTGGGGCCGCTCGTAGGGCGAACTGACTGAGTAGGATTTCTCTCGGGTTTGGTCCGAAACTTTATTTTCCTATCTATCTTTGAAATCTATCTTATGCTTTCTCTCTTTGTTTCACCTTCTTTTTATCTTTACATATATATCTCTAATTAAGGCGTCACAATGGACCATATTGATCTCTGGTGAAGGAGACTTCACACCGGCCTCTCTACCTACCTACCTACCTTGTATCTCTTAAAGAAAATTTGCTTTATCTTAACTACGCTTAATTAATACACGTAGAGAAAAAACTTGTTTGAATATGGTCACCTCCAAACAAACTATTTTTAAAGAAAATTTTAAACATATTATGTTTAATTTAACCATATTATTGTCAGTGGTAACCATATTATGGTTAAATTAGGCCTACATCAAGAAGCCACAACCATATTTATAATAAAATGAAAATTATTATTTTAAAAGAAAAACGGCAAACAAATTTTATGGCTAAACAAGATGAAAAATGGCAAAAAAAAATTGATAATGGCTAAACTAATTTTTTAATGGCAAAATCGGGTAAAAAATGGCTAAATCTAGCCACTAAATGGCTAAATTGGCAACACTGTTACATGTGCACCTTTAATAAACATACATAGATAAATACATTTTATTCCTTTTATTTTTAAAAATGCTCGTTTTATTTTTTTTTTAACAAAAAGTACCATTTGGTAGGAAAAAGTACCCTTTTAGTTACAGTTAAGTACAATTTCAATTTTGCAACACTGGTTTTAATTTAAACATAAGCAAAGGCCCCTATTACGGTTTACAACTTAACTCAGTTGAGTTGTAATTTCTTAATTTTTGTATTATGGTTTACAACTTGGCTTTATTGCGATGTACAAAAACATAACAAAAATTACAACTGACCACAACCAGTTGTCTTAATTACAACTCGAAAGCGGAAAAAATTCCGCTTATCGTGAAAAGTGTTTTCCCTCGTAATTTGTTCACATTTCCCTTAGATTTTCTCACTTTATTTAAGGTAGGGAACAGAACATGTATGTAAGTAGTTGCTCCTATAAATCGAATATTAAGGGGTAGATTTGTTAATAAGGCACAAACCGATATATCGGTCAACAAAATGCAGAACAACAGGTCGATTGCCTGCGGATTTGTGAAGCTTTCGAAAGACGTGGTGGCAGAATTTTGGGAAATATTTTACTACATAAAATTTCAAAAGTAAAAAACACCAATGTTGTAATCAAAATATCCCTCCAATACTAAATACTTTGCTTTATTATTTAAACTTTTCTTTAAAATACGTGTTTATTTTTTAACAATAATTTATATTGATCTTTTAGTTTTTTTTTAATCTTTCTTCTTTTTTTTAACATTCACTGGAACTGATAGCGTTAAAAATTTTTCACATGCGATTCACGATTCCACTTGTTCTTCACGATAGGGGTGAATGTTTTACCAATTTGATGTCAAATTTTTTATTAAATGTTATTCTCAAATCAAAAAATTACTTGGCAGTGCTGAAGCGAAAATTGAATGTGAAAGAATGACAATCCTAAAAACAAAAATTTGTTTGTCTTTCCAAGAATAAGAGGACGGAAAGAACACTACTTCATCTTTTAGTTATGGTGCCGAATGTTTATCTCAGTTTATTTAAATAAATAATGAATTTAAATTAAAAAAAAAAAAACATTTGAGAATATCGTTTGAAAGCAAGTTGAACCTAAATGCATTTCTCGATTTGAAAATAATTTCCATTTTTTGTTGAGGAAGCCATGATTTTCAAATGATTGTCATACGTTTGTAGTTTGGGAAAAGGTCTGGGGTCTAATCACCGCATTCGATACTATCGTATCGAATAAGCTATCGAATGCTTTTGCATACGATAGACACTGACGTATCGAATGAAAACTCGAGAAATGTAATGTCGAGTTACTCGATATCGAATGCTATTATTTCAAATTCAATAAATTTCATTCGATATTAAAAGTCATGATACCAAAATAAATAATGATTAGACCCCTGATTTCAAATCACTTTCAATTTAAAATCAAACCTCTTTGTTTGTTGTGTAATGCTCGGCATCACTTCGAATGTACTATTGCTCGTGTGCTTGACGAAATACTGGCCTTCATATCTAAATTTTTTGATTTTTCATTTAGTATCGTCGGTGTCACACATACAAACACATTTACACTAATACTATAATAACGCTTGATGAGAAATTTTGGCCGTGTACAGACCCTTTTAAACATTCCAATATGATAAATTCGCCAATTCGCTTAAAATCATATAATATTTCATAGACTCTGTAGTAGTAATTTTAGGGGAATTTGTAATATATTTTTTTCAATAGCAAATCCACCGCATTACTATTACCCCGGATTAAATTCCCATTCACACTTAATGCCTGTTTTCCAAATTAATATTAAAATTTTCGTTAAGAAACTTATATTGAAAACAGAACTAAAATTGCGTTTGTTTTTTTATTGATGTTTCTATAAAAATTCTTAAGCGAAATTTCTTATTTCATTTTGAAAAACAGTCAGTTAATCGATTTGTCTGAAATTATTATAAATTTTTCTTTTAAAAACGATTGTAGCAACTAAGACCGGTTACTCTGTAAATTTGATATATAAATCAAGAGCGTCAGATATAATAACTAGTTACGCTTTTGAAATCATGTTAGACGTTTTATTTTAGGAAAAGGATAGTTTTTGTTTTACTTTGGCGTTTAAACCTGTTTAATTAGGAAATTGAAGGATTTCTGAAGCGTGCATGTGTGTTTGCTTAAGAAAAATATTGTTTTATTTCATGTTTATTTTATATATTTATTGTTAATAATTAAGTTAATGTTTGTTAATAGAACTCGTTTCTTTTGGCCACAAAACACGCACATGTTAATTGAGGTGAATCACTATGGTATTGACGCTTTAAGTTTTCTTTGGAAGGTTTAATTATTGCCGGTATAATTTACTGTACTTTAGAGAAAAAGTGAGGTTGTTAGAAATCAAGGGCGTTTTTTATTTTTTATTGGCTTCATTTTGCGAGCGGGCTTTTCCGAGTAAAATTCTGCATTTATTCTGTCTTTTACATTTTTTATGTGCTTTTCTGAAAAACATGTGTTACATGCGTTCTTTTCTGATAATGTTCTCTTTAAAAATAAAAAAATGCTAAATGTTCAGCACTCATTTTAATTAAAGGGGCATGAGTGCAGCACTAGTGCAAGGCGAATTGTTTTATGCCGAAATTTGTGTTCTTTTGCAAACGTAAAATATGCAACACTTCTTAAAAATTAAGGGAGCATTAAAAAATGTTGTCAAGTCACATGCAACACTTATGCAACACTTTTTGTTTAGAAAAGAAAACGCCATTAAGTATATACGACAATCATATCCGGCAGCTCTGATAATTTTTTCTCAGTTTATTTTTAATCGATTTACGTATAACTATCGGTTTGCGTTCTTATTCAGTTAACCAAATGTGTATTGGAATTAAAAATATCTGGACGTCTTTTTCGCAACGTATTGTTCCCATAAATATTTTTCAGGCATCCTTCAGGTATACACATAAAAAATTACATTTCGTGCTCTTAGCAGGAGTTGGAACTATTGGTCGCTACTGTCTTTGAACCGACAAGTATGTCACAAACGATATGAACATATGATTACATACATAGTGCGCCTTATCTTATATATAAAAGTGAATATTTGCGTGTTTGTAAGTAATGCGCGGCCAAACCGCCAAAACCTTCCATGCACAGGCAATATATATTTACGTGTATGCAGAGAACGGCAAGAGTTACAGTTACCAAGCTCGGTACCACCATCTTGGTTATCAATACACAAAATCCAACAAAATGCGGGTAGGATTGGAGAAATGGAAGTGGTATCACCCATACAAAGACAATATAGATTTTTGTATATCAGAAGAACGGCAAAAGCTAAAGTTTCTAAATTTGAAACAAAATATCTTGGTTATCAATACACTACATCTGGCAAAATTTGGGCGGGATTGCAGAAGTGGGTACGGTACAAAATTGTTTGTCCGAATTTGGTACACATAACTGGGTTATCAATACACAAAATTGTCACAAAGAGGGTGTTACTAGATAACTGGGCGTGGCACCTCCCATACATAGACAATATGTTTTCTTTTTTCTGAAGAATGGCAAAAGGTAACGATTTAAAATTTGGTTGAAAAAAATTGGTCATCTATCAATGCACAACACATGCAACAAGTGGGCGAAAATAGGAAAGTCGGTGTGGCAAAAAATAGAATTCTGTATATCTGAAGAACAGCAAAAGCTTACGTTTCCAAATTTGGTAAAAATGGCTTGGATATCTAAACACAACATTTAATAAAAAGTGGGCTGAAATGAATAAGTGGCATGTTACCTCCCATACAAAGGCATTATACATTTCCGTATATCTAGAGAACCTTAACAGCTAAAGTTTTCAAGTTGGTACAAATCGTTTTAATGTTACTACGCAACATCAGTCAAAAAGTAGGCGAGATTCCACTAATTGAATCGCGCGTGGCACAAAAAAAAATTTTGCATATCTTAAGAACGCTTAGTGAAAAATAGCCCCACTTTGCTACAAACAGAATGGTTATCATTTTAAACATGTGTTTAAATTGGCTGAATTTTAAAAGAGGCATATAAAGACAATATAAATTTCTATATCCTTTAAAATAGGTTGCAATACAAGTTGCCAAATTCGATACATTTAATTTCGTTCTCGAATGAGAGCTGCATTAAAAACATGCTACTTAATTTATTACAATTGGGGTAGCGAAGGGGATTGGGTTAAGCTAGTACTTAATCAAACCGGTTGACAGCAACTTATTATGTCTACATTAGGCCCGGCAATTTGCCAACAAGATAACAGTCTTTAAGCTACGTGAAGCTATTCGCTTATTTTAACCAGGGTTCATATCCGGAGAAAAATATTTTTAAATTCACGGCTATTTTCACAGAAGAGCAATTTCTTTGGTAAAAATAAATGGTTGAAGAACTAGAAATAATTTCAAATGAAAATTTAATAAGTCATCCTCCTGACTTGCAATTTTTAAAAATTCTGCTTTGAAATTGCACTAGTGTAGAGATTATGAAGTTCTAGATGGTTGCACTTTTTGTATTTTTATCTTGTCCTTTTTATATTTTATATATAAAAATAAGTACACCTACAGCCAATTTCAAGTTTAAAAGTGTGAGAATAACAAAGCAAACAAGAATTGCTGAGTACATGAAACTAAGTAGCCCTCCCCAATCTTTTCTCCCCTCTCAACAACAAACTCAAGAATTGCTGCAACAAAAATTTTACAGACTCAGTAAAGTGAGAAACACAGTTATTTGTAACAGAACATGTGCGCTCTATCCATTGCTAGCACTCTTTCTGGTAAAATCACGATCAAGACTAATGAAGAGCAGAAATGATTTTTGCACGACATATTCTTGTGATACTGAAAATGGGCAAAATCGGATTATTATTTCGACTTGCCCCAAAATACAAAAGGCCCTTACTAGAATAATACTTTAGGCTTGACAACGGCAACACGGGATGATCAAAAGCAATAAAATTTAGCACAAATACTTATTTGATCCATGAAATGCTCGGTAGCGAATTGGATAACAGGAATTGAAGGCTCTGAATTAGTAAGATAACAGCCAGTGGTACTTAAGGCCCTTTTTCACTATAGAACTGAGTATTACGACATGTGATAAACTCACATAAATTTCAAATGCATAATAGTTGGGGTATTCACAAGGTGTGCTATCATGTGATATTGTCATAATGTTCTAACATTTTACAATGGCTTAAAAATGTTGTTGTTGCATTATAAACAAAAAGTATCTTAAATTAATAGAACTTTGCTTGCTATGTTTATTGTGCTGTCGTAATTAATCGGAAGAGACCTCCGCTGAAAGGCTGAGCCGAGCCGCATTAGTTTTTGTAATCAGTCGCCGTGATGGTATAGTTTTATCCGGCTAACATCCGAATTTAACCTGTGGCTAGCAATTTTTGCAACAAATCACTTGCGACTTCAAATTCGATTAGCTTAGGACTCTGCTGTTTGATAAACAACAACAATACATTTTTTTGTGATTTGCGTCTGAAATATAGAAAATAGTTAGGTAAGATCCAATTTAATTTATTTATTCGTGGATTAGAGTTATTTTAGGTAAATATTTAAAAAAAAAAAAAAAAACTCAGCTGATTTACATTCAAAATAGCACACTGAATTATGAGTGATTGTTCATTACAGTCGTATTTTTCATGTTATTATTTTAAGGCCCGTTTTGACAACTTACCGATAGCTAAAGGTAGAATTTTATCGGCCGTATAAAAAGTGTTTTATTATTTCCACTTTACTTTAACCTACCAGGTTCATCCTAACCTTAATTTACTTTATCGCTCACTTTAGGTTAAAGTAAAGTTTTAATAATGCAACACTTTTTATAGGGTCAGTTAAAGTCTCCTTTAAGCTATCGGTAAGTTGGGAAAACGGGCCTAAGACATATGACTTTATGACACCTTGTGAATCCCCCAAGTGTGAAAACAATTTGTTATGAAAAGTACAAAAATACGTAAAAATCTCGCTATTTTTTTTTTAATTTTTTCTAAACGCTGAGATGTTTAATTTTATTGGTGATGTATTTTTTTAAAGCACGCGAAGGAAATAAGAAATGGTAAATTGAAATTTAGTTTACAAAGTTTATCTCTAATTTTTTTCTAATAAGAAAAACATGTATTTTTTTCAATTTGTAAAAATTTTTACTAATAATAATTCAATAGATTTTTTACTCTTTAAATAGAAAAAATAATTTGCTTAAAAACAAACCTCCATAAGTTAAGCATAAAACAAATCCATTAGAAATGCCTTCAAAATATCTTACTCTCTGTCAGGACATACTTAAAATCCATTAAAATTGTTATAAAAACAAAACTAAACAAAAGAAATAAATGGATTTCCAGTTAAAACTTTTGTACATTAATGGTTTTATGAGTCTCTCCCTTCAAACTTGAGACCAAACTACTATTCGTTTGTAAAAACAATTGACAATAACAAAATGAAATTATTTTAGTATTTATTGTGAACACTACAACAAGTGACAGATAGTGAGTAAAACAACAATACATACTGACATATATTAAAACAAAAACAGGACAGTACATTCTTTCACTCGTCATCTAATGTCCCTTAAGATAACAAAACACTTCAGTCCATAAGTGGGAAGAATTTAAATGTTTTCCTTTAAGCTCTCTCTATTATGAGTATCATCATTGAAGATTTGACAATTAATGTTTAATTCTTTATTCCTCTTAATAGTATCTTAAGGATACAAATAAGAAACAATATATAAATAAATACTAGTTGTTAAATACTCAGATCTATTTGTTCGATAAGAACAATCGTTAAGTTGTCGTTAAGTATTTTAATGACCCAGTTTGAGAGGAAACTTAACTAGACTGGAGGAAGTAATTAAAATAAGCTTATGCTGTTACAAAAACAATTTATGATATCGATGGCGGGTGGATTATGGCCATAATGATAAGAATAATTTAGGATTGTGGAAATAATAAAAAACAACGCTTATCAAAAGAATATCTTAAAAAATTGGTACTAATTTGGCAACAAATCTATATATATAAAAATGAAAAATGTTTGTATGTTTGTTTGTCAGTTTGTTTGTTTGTTTGTTGGCTTATAGACTCCTAAACTACTGAACCGATTTTCCTAAAATTTTTACAGTAGCATCACGTGAGCCCTAAAAATAAAATAGGCTACTTTTTTTTCGATAGGGGCAAGATATTGGTACCCCCATTGGATGCCAATAGTAAATATCGCATATCTTAAGAGCCGCTGCACGCATTTTGTTGAACTTTTCGTAGTATGATCTTTTGAGTCCCCAAATTGAAATAAAATAGCAGCGGGGGAAGTGGTTCCCCCCATAGGACGCCAATGCTTAATATCGCATGTCTAATGAACTGTTATAGTTAGAATGTTCAAACTTTGAGGAAGTCACTCTTATGGTATACTACACTTTTGAAAATAAAAATAAAGCGGGTAGGCGCAGGGGGGAAAAACCTCCCATAGGATGCATAAATTAAATATCGCTCAACTGAAGAACTATTAAAGGGGGCGTCTTCAAACGTGGTTAAAGCTACTACTATGGCAAACTATAAATTCCAGTATAAAAATGGGCGGGGTAAACAGGGGAGGAGCAGTACCCCTCATAGATAGAAATATAAATAAGAGCCACTGCACGCATTTTGTTGAACTTTTGGTAGTAGGATCTTCTCAGCCAAAAAATCGAAATAAAATAGCAACGGGGGAAGTGGTGCCCACCATAGGACGCCAATGTTTAATATCGCATATCTTAAGAACTGTTATAGTGGGAATGTTCAAAATTTGCAGAAAACACTCTTATGGTATACTACACTTTTGAAAATAGAAATAAAGCGGGTAGGCGTAGGAGGGGAAATACCTCCCATAGGATCCATATAGTAAATATCGCTCAACTGAAGAACAATTAAAGGGATAGTCTTCAAACGTAGTTAATGCTACTGTTTTGCCTTAATATTTTTTAAGGATTTTTCATAAACTTAAATAACAGTTTTTGGGGTTGTTTTAAAACTTTCTATAAATTAAAGTTTATGAAAAATCCTTAAAAAATATTAAGGCAAAAAATATTAAGGCCTGCATTAATTGTTTAAAGAAAGGTCATTCTGTGACGAAATGTAAATCGTCAAAATGTCGAGTTTGTAGTCGCTCACATCACACTTTACTACACATATATGCTGCAAATAATGCACAACCGGTAAATGAAAGTAGTTCTGATCCTAATAGAGCTTCTACTTCGAGGGCTTCTGTTAACCATTCGTCTTCAAGCCAGGACAATGTTATATTGGCGACCGCATTGGTTAATATTAGAAATAGATCTGGTCAATATGTTTTGGCTAGAGCGTTATTGGACTCCGGTTCACAAATTAACTTTGTAACTGAGGAACTATCTCAGCGACTACAACTCCGAAAAGAAGAAAGAAATCTCAGTTTACTTGGTATAGGTAGAACTAATTCTTCCGCCAAATTTAAGCTACAGGCAACAATAAGATCTCGAATGAATTCACATGAATTTTCTTCAGAATTTTGGATTCTTCGATCGATCTCAAATTATCAACCAGATCATAAAATTTCGACACATGGTTGGAACTTGCCTTCTAATATAGAATTAGCTGATCCATATTTTAATAAACCTCAGAAAATAGATATGTTGATCGGCGCTGAGATCTTCTTTGAATTATTATGCGTTGGTCAAATTAAACAAAATCCTAACAGTCCAACACTCCAGAAAACACTTCTAGGATGGATTGTTTCAGGAAAATATAGGGAGCCAACAATTACTGATAAGAATGTATGCCATTTAAGTACACTGAACGAAAACGAGGAAGATTCACTTGACTTAGTTGTCCGTAGATTCTGGGAGTTAGAAGAAATGCCTAAAGAGGTAAATATTCTTTCGTTAGAGCATCAAAAATGCGAGGAAAGTTTTTTAAATTCTATTCAACGACTACCCTCGGGAAGATTTAAAGTGGCGCTACCTTTCAAAGCGAATCCTAATACTTTGGGTCTTTCATTTGAAACAGCAAAAAGACGATTTCTTTCATTAGAACGTCGACTGTCGAAAGAACCACAAATGAAAGAGATGTATAACTCCTTTATGAAGGAATACATTAACTTGGGGCATATGTCTATTACAGACAACAAAATTCCCAATACACCACATTATTTTATCCCGCATCAATGTGTATTACGTCCCCAGAGTTCTACTACTAAATTAAGGGTAGTTTTTGACGCTTCTTGTAAAACGTCAACACAAATTTCACTTAATGATCTACTAATGATCGGTCCTACAATTCAAGAGGAATTATATTCTACGCTAATTCGTTTTCGAATGCATAAATACGCCATCACGGCTGACATTGAAAAAATGTACCGTCAAGTAATAATTGATGAGGCCGACAGAAATTTTCAATTAATATTATGGCGGGAAAGTCAAACGGAAAATATTGAAATTTATAAATTAAACACAGTGACTTATGGCACCTCATCTGCTCCGTTTCTGGCAATACGATGCCTTTCTTATTTGAGTGAATTGTTTGAAAAAACTTTACCTATCGGGTCTAAAGTAATAAAAACAGACTTCTACGTCGATGATTTGTTAACTGGCGCCGATTCAGTAGAAGAGCTTGATGTAATTAGATCTCAAGTCACTGAAATTCTACAATCGGCAGGTTTTAATTTAACTAAATGGTTTTCAAATAATTTTGGTCAAACCGATCACACAATGATAGAAAAGTCTGTTCAAATAGATCCGGATCTCACGAAGACATTAGGCACTTATTGGAGTCCGAAGAGTGATGTATTTAAATACCACTTGGATGATTCATTTCTGAATTTAAGGGCAACAAAACGGAATATATTATCCGTTTCGGCAAGGCTATTTGATCCGCTCGGACTTTTGTGCCCATTGGTTATAAAGGCGAAGATTCTTCTGCAAGAACTATGGCTAATAAAGCTAGATTGGGATGAATCAATCCCTACACGTCTTGATACGTCTTGGTTGAATTTCAAGTCCAATTTATTGAAAATTGATACTTTAGAGATCCCGAGATATGTTTTAACCAATACTAGAACTAAATGTCAAATTCATGGGTTTTCTGATGCTTCTATGCGCGCGTATGGCTGTTGCATTTACATCCGGAGTAGAGCTTCTGCTAAAATTTCATGTCGATTGCTAACGGCTAAATCAAAAGTTGCTCCTCTGAAGACAAAGTCACTTCCCCGACTTGAATTATGTGCAGCGCATTTACTGGCCAAGTTATGGTCGAAAATAAAACCTATGATTTCGTTTGAGATAGAAAGCATAACATTTTGGACGGATTCAGAAATAACGTTGCACTGGATTCAAACTCATCCATCGACTCTAGCGACATTTGTGTCAAGTCGAGTTTCAGAAATTCAGGATTTGTCTACAAATATCACTTGGCGTCATGTTCCAACTAAAGAAAATCCTGCTGATATAGTTTCTAGAGGTTGTAATGTTGATGAGTTAGTTGATTCTATTTGGTTCGACGGCCCAAGATTTTTACTTAATGAAAGTGACAAGTGGCCCGTTAGCAAACATTTTGAATTGTCAATCGAAGAAGAGTCTCTTGAGAAAAGGAAAACTAACGTGTTTTTTGCTGTAGAGGAAAATGAAAACAACTATGTAGTAAAAGTGATTGAGAAATATTCATCATATACTAAAATGATTCGAGTATTCACTTATGTGTTTCGTTTTCTCGATATTGCTCGTGGAGATAAATGCCGCAATTTGGGTATACCTACAGCGAAAGAAATTAATTGGACTTTCCTTCAGCTTATTGAATTTTACCAAAAATTGGACTATACCGAAGAGCTGAGAAAGTTAAGTAAGTCACAAGTTTTGCCTTCTAATTTACAAAAGTTGAATCCATTTGTCCATCAATTTAAAGACGAACATCGTTCATTTTCACTACTTAGGGTCGGCGGGAGATTGCTAAATGCACCAATTGCATATGACGCAAAATTTCCCCTTTTAATGAAAAGGAAATCTCATTTTATGGCACTTTATTTGCGACACTTACATTTAGAGAACTGTCATGCTGGTGCTAAAGCACTAGTAGCCATTTTGCGAGACAGAATTTGGCTAATAAATGCCCGCGAAGAATGTTCAAAAGTAGTCCGCAAGTGCCTTCATTGCTTTTTGTATAAACCAAAGTTAATGAGTCAGATAATGGGAAATTTGCCCGCCGATAGGGTGAGAGCTCTACGTCCATTCAAAGTGTGTGGTGTAGATTTTTGCGGCCCAGTTAATATAACGCTTAAAATTCGTGGCCGTCCACCCGTTAAAATGTATATATCTATATTTGTGTGTTTTACTTCAAAGGCTGTACATATTGAACTGGTTTCTGATCTCTCTTCCAATTCTTTTATTCTCTGTCTTCAAAGGTTCATCGGCAGACGTGGGCTCCCAGAGCGCGTTTATTGCGACAACGCAACCAATTTTGTCGGTGCCAGCAGAGAGCTGCAGCAGCTTCGAGAGGCGATGGTCACCAATGCCGGAGAGCTACAGAAGTATGCTGCCAACAGAGGCGTCAACTTCATATTCATTCCGCCGCGGGCTCCACATTTCGGCGGCCTGTGGGAAGCGGCCGTCAAATCTGCAAAAGGACTGCTCGTCAAAACCGTGGGCACGGTGGTACTGAGCCAAGAAGAGATGCAGACGGTCCTAGTTCAAGTAGAGGCAGTATTGAACTCCAGGCCAATCGCTCCAGTCAGCAACGACCCGAACGACGGCGAAGCGTTAACTCCGGGGCATCTGTTAATCGGCGAGAGCCTACAAGCGCTGCCGCTCGAATTGCCTCGAGAAGAAGTGGACAGGCTGAGGTTCTGCAAGAGATGGCGGCTTACCTGCGCTCTCAAGCAGACGTTTTGGCAGTCTTGGGAGAAAGGCTACGTCCGCAGCCTACAAGCCAAAACCAAGTGGGCAGAAGAAGAGCCAGATCTCGCCGTCGGCAAGCTCGTCGTCGTTCACGAGGACAACATGCCACCAATGCAGTGGTTGACCGGCCGAGTTCAGGAGGTAACCCCAGGCGCAGACGGCAGAGTGCGAGTAGCGCTAGTGAGGACTAAGAACGGAGTTCTGAAGAGGGCGATTCATAAATTGGCGATGCTTCCAGTTGATTGAAGACCGCAGGTCCTTCAATGGGGCCGGTGTTTCGCCAGATCAACATTTTAAATTTTATTTTCTTTTTCATTTTTTATTACTTTTATTGTTTTTTTTTTAATTTTAATTTTACGTGAACTTTGAATTTTTTAATGAATTAACTGTTTTAAATAACTGCTAACGTAAAAATCTAAATTGTAACGTCAAACAGCTTGGGAAATTGTTTCCCAACTGTTATACTGTTTTTTAATTGAAGAACCATTTTTAAAATAAAGTTTAATTCTGTATTGTTAACGAAAGCAACCGGTATTGTATTTATTTTCGAGTGCGATTTTAATTTATAGAAAGTTTTAAAACAACCCCAAAAACTGTTATTTAAGTTTATGAAAAATCCTTAAAAAATATTAAGGCAAAACATTTTGAGCTTGACGGATGGCATAGATTTGAGCAACATGACCACCACCGTTGACGCGGACACGGATGTCTACACCAGCGAATTTTTCCTTACCAAGTAACAACAAAGGTTCTTGCAATTTGTATTGCAAAACTTTGGGTTCTGAAGAAAATTCATGTGAATTCATTCGAGATCTTATTGTTGCCTGTAGCTTAAATTTGGCGGAAGAATTAGTTCTACCTATACCAAGTAAACTGAGATTTCTTTCTTCTTTTCGGAGTTGTAGTCGCTGAGATAGTTCCTCAGTTACAAAGTTAATTTGTGAACCGGAGTCCAATAACGCTCTAGCCAAAACATATTGACCAGATCTATTTCTAATATTAACCAATGCGGTCGCCAATATAACATTGTCCTGGCTTGAAGACGAATGGTTAACAGAAGCCCTCGAAGTAGAAGCTCTATTAGGATCAGAACTACTTTCATTTACCGGTTGTGCATTATTTGCAGCATATATGTGTAGTAAAGTGTGATGTGAGCGACTACAAACTCGACATTTTGACGATTTACATTTCGTCACAGAATGACCTTTCTTTAAACAATTAATGCAGGCAGGAACGCCCTTAACAAAGTCAAATCTTTGTTGTACAGGCACTGCTGAGAACGAAGGACAATTAGATAAATAATGTTGAGCCGATGCACAAAATAAACATTTAATTGCCTCTTGTTGAGTATTGGGTTGGCTTACAAATGAAGACTTTGATTTCTTTTTAGAAAACGTTTCATTTTTCTTTGGAAAATTGGCAGTAGGCTTTAGCCTTGAACTTGAAGCTTCTGCAGCTGAAATGTGTTGATACCTTTTGTTCAATGCTGCCTCGCAATCACTCCATAGGGGCAACTTATCGTAATCAAGTTGCTCTTCCCATTTGGATCTAGTGCTCGGATCTACTTTTGTCATTACTAAGTGAATTATTATCGCGTTAGTAATTGCTTTGTCGTCGCCAATTGACAAAAGTGACCCATATATGGCCGAAACCGTATCGATCATGCACCTCAAGGCTGTTGCCGATGGTTTAGACATTTCCGGCAACTCAAATAATTTAGTGATATTTTCGAAAAATATCAGACAGGGATTGTCATAAACTCTTTTTAAACTTTGCAAAGCCTTGGAATAATTTTGCTCACTTATTTGATAGGCTTTAACCGTGCCTAGAGCTTCATCTGACAAGCATGATATCAAATGGTTGAATTTTTCAATTTCAGTCAGAGTTGTATCACTATCAACCAAGCTCTCGAATAAACTTATAAAGTTTTTATATTCGGAATATTTTCCGCTGAATTTCGGCAACTTCATATTTGGTAGTCGGTTATGATGAGGCTGGAAACCTAAAGTGGTTTCTGCAAAACTGTTTTGCCTTGGAGTTAAATACCCCAGAAGCATACTTTTAGTGGAAACGCATAAGTTTTCCAAATCAGACCTTTCACTATTCGATGGATCTAAAATGTCTATCTCTGCCTGAATATCCATTGCGTCTTCAATATATGAATTTAAAATTTCCAACCTACACTGCAACTCATTCTGATTAAACGAAATTGTCTTCTCTTTAATGGAACGACGTATTCTTGCCACGTTGCCTAAAATTGTGTTTTTCTGTTGGTATAAACTCTCAAGACTAGGAGCGGAACCTTTTTGCTTCTTGCCGCCTGCCATAATGTATTCGAGATTATTTGATCAACAACAGAATAAATAGGAAACAAAGTTTAATTTTAATACTTTTTATCTTAAAAATTTCTGGAAGGATCTCAAGGAACTTTAAGCGTTGTCGTATTGACACGAAAAAATTAATAAAAACGTTCCGAGATCAACTTACTGTCTCAATGCTATTGCAGAAACAACCTTTTATATTGTACAGAAATTTTTAGGTTTCAACTATTTTTTATTTATTAATTTTTTGCAATTAAACTGCAAAAATTGTAGGGAAACTTTTTAATTAATTTCAAAAAATAATTGTTCGCTGGGTTGTGAAGAGTAATTTCAATAATTTTTCTCGATTCACAATGATTTTCAAAATTATCGGTAAAATAAAAATATTTTATTGACGCGTTAAAATTTTCGCAAAAATGTTTGCTGGGATGCACCGCAAGCAAAAGGAAAAAAATTGAAAACAAATGACAAAAATATTTATGTATATGTATGTTGTTTATAAAACAAGCAAATATAATTTCAATATGTAATTAGTTTTTTCTCTTTATGTTTCACTAGCTTACCACAGCCTCTTGAATATTAAATTCACTCGCGATCACTTTGATAAATGTCCGTCCGATAATAATTATTTTTCCTCAATTTATTTTCACAATATTTAACGTATATTATTTTTTATACACAGTTTTTCTTTCTATTAAAAAATTCTCAACTATTTACCGTTTATTTTATGTAATATAATTTATTTATTTATTAATTTCAAATTGTTTTTATTTATTTTGTGCACAAAATATTTTCTTCTTCTTGTTATTTGTTTATGTTTGTTTTTGTTTTTACTCGCTGTTTACTTCTGATCAATGATGTTGCCAATCAGATCAATACACACAGTGTTGGTAAACTTTTCTATTTATTAGTAACGAGTTTAAAGAAAATAAAACAAAGCAAACGTCAAATAATAAAACAAGCGAATTAAAGAAAATATGTAACAACAAAAAAAAAGGTAAATATTTATTGGAAATATGTAAATAGTTACAATTTAATAAATTTTTTGATTTTGTATTAAGAGAAAAACTCCGGAATATGAAAATAAAGAGAACGAACGGTAAGTGATGGCAAAATTGCAGCGAGGAGGCGTATTATTCCCGTTTGTGGTGGTTTTTTCAACACTTGCACTAGATAATTATGTTTTATTAATTTTCTGTTAATGATAATTAACTTGCGAACAATAAAAAGCACTTTTATTTGTATATGTTTGTGTGTTTCACTACTTAGGCGATTGTTAGTAATACAAATCTCATTAAAAGAACGAATAATTTTGGTGTGGAAAATAAACTTTGGCAAATTAATATTAGTAGTTTAATTTTTTAAATTGAATTGCTACAAAGTCTCACACAATTATTTGTTCTTTAATACCTGGTTAGAAGTTTGTTGACGTTCGGCACTTTCCTTTTGGCATAAAATGCAGTTGCAATTAGGCATCTGGATGACTTCCTTCTGCTGTGGTTAGGTTGTTGTTTTTTAAATTTGTTGGATTTAATTAATTTGCTGTTCAATTGTTTATTGGTTTGTGGTTATTTTGTTTATTTATTTTTCGGGTGTTACAATAACGACGCACGAAAATTAGCACTTATTTTTACACAAACCGAAACCGAAAGTACGGTAATGGTAACCGTGGATTTTTTAATTTATTTAATTTTTAAAACAGTCCCTGCTCGGGCGCCAAAATGTTTTGCCTTAATATTTTTTAAGGATTTTTCATAAACTTAAATAACAGTTTTTGGGGTTGTTTTAAAACTTTCTATAAATTAAAATCGCACTCGAAAATAAATACAATACCGGTTGCTTTCGTTAACAATACAGAATTAAACTTTATTTTAAAAATGGTTCTTCAATTAAAAAACAGTATAACAGTTGGGAAACAATTTCCCAAGCTGTTTGACGTTACAATTTAGATTTTTACGTTAGCAGTTATTTAAAACAGTTAATTCATTAAAAAATTCAAAGTTCACGTAAAATTAAAATTAAAAAAAAAAACAATAAAAGTAATAAAAAATGAAAAAGAAAATAAAATTTAAAATGTTGATCTGGCGAAACAGCTACTATTATGGTAAAATATAAATTTCAATATAGAAATGGGCGGGGTAGCCAGAGGAGGAGCAGTACCCCTCATAGATAGAAATATTAATAAGAGCCGCTGCAAGCAATTTGTTGAACTTTTGGTAGTAGGATCTTCTGAGCCCCAAAATTGAAATAAAATAGCAGCGGGTAGGCGCAGGGGGGAACTACCTTCCATAGGATGCATATATTAAATATCTCTCAACCGATAAAGTGGTTAAAGCAGTGTAGCGAAGCGCACCGGGTAAAGCTAGTATTTTATAAAAGACAATTAAATTAATAAAATAGCCCTACACTTTAAATACTGAACAGTTTTTGAATTTTGATACTTGGATATATTTTAGCTTAATTTTTAAGATATTTTATTGGAAAAGAACAATATTGGATTTATTTATTTAAAAACAAAAGAATGTAATATACGTTTAGTTTGGCCCCCGCATCCCGGGATTTGAATTTTTAAGTCCCGGGACTAAAATCAAGTTAACCCTGAAATTTTGTACTAAATATTTTTGTTTAACCTTTTTTTTTTTAACAAATTCATCATGACTTACTCCAATTAGAAGATGGGGAACACAACATGGAAAGATATCACATTTTCTGTTCTCTGTGTTTTCTTACTAAGGGAAATCACGATGGGTAGTGCAAAGTGTGCAAACGATGCAAATGCGTGCAAAAATACACACATTTGCACAACACAACAACAAAATGGACGTATTTGGAATTTGCTCTATTTTACCTCGTTTGCACTTAAAAAGCCGTGCCCAAAATTAGTAGTGCATATTTGCTTAGTTGCAAACAAGTGTAAACAATAAAATTTGACACATTTAGCGCCATATTGTTTTTAAGGAAACTTATAAATTTAACATATCGTAGGTTTTATTAATATAAAAAAGAGGATTAAACTTAAATTAATTAAAAATAAAGCATTTATTTGAATCCTCCTGTGTGTTATTGTAAACAAATGCAGATTTTTACACTGCTGCCAGAAGTTTTTAGAGTTGCCGGAATAAATTTTTAGAAAAATAGCACATTTGCACAAAAAATAAAAGTGGTCTACTCATGATTAATCATAATATGCGCTGCAAATTTACAAATTTGCACAATGACCATCGTGATTACCCTTATTATTTTAATGTGGCAACGTCTCTTTACAATACAAAACACGGATCGGATTATAGTTGCTTATTTTTACAAATAAGCAAGTAAAGAAGAATTACAGATAACGGGAAAATGTGAATCCTGAAAACATGGGGCAAATCATCGTTTGTATATGTTTTGTTTTCGTAAGAAACTGTTAAAGCGAATTAAAAAGTAAACAGCGCACACCTAGTTCAAAAGTGACTCAAAAGTGACCCAAAAAATTCAATTTTGCAGAAATCAAATAAAACTTTCTTTGACCTAAAAAAAGTAGCTTAAAACTAATTTTTGGGCCATTTAGTATAAAATCCTATGTTTTTCAAATTTATATATATATTTTTTTTTTAGATATTTATAGACTAGATAATAATAGAAATTTTGTGAAGCACTTCAAATTGATATGCTTACAACTTATTCATCTCATTAATCACATAGAATCCTCTGAACATACCTAGAACTTAGTCGTGCTTAATTCCAAAATTCTTGACAAAAACACAGAAATTTATTGTTGAAGGGATAAGCTATTCCTATGCGCATTTCACTGGTTTAGGCCAGATCGTCAGGAAAGTTCATCCAAAGATTTTAGAAAAACTAAAGATATTAAACAAACAAAACTGTTAAGCGAATAAGAATTATAAGCAACAGCTTTACTTGTGGCAATATCAAAGTTTAAACATAAACAACAACAATAAACAGTGAGTTTAACTCTTCTTACATTCCCCACTACAATTGGTTGGAATTCTTCCAACATTAATTATAGTTGTAAGTAGGTTAATACAAAACAAAAACCACTTGCAAAAGCATGTTGCCAGTTTTTTTTCTCATTATTTATTTATTGAATCTTCATATATTTAATATGAACTAACATTCATTAATCAAATCTTATCCTAATACTTTATTTATGTCCTGCCAGTGCCAGACACAAATTTTCTTCATCACGGGTTCTGTTCACAGTTTAGCGCTCATCTAGTTGGGTAAGTGCTGCAGTGCCCCTTCCTCTTAAGCGAGTGTGGCCGCCATGATTTAAAATATTTCGAGCTAGTGGACTTGGGTGTTTTTCAAGCCTTTTTAAATATTTTACTGCATATTTTGTTATCATAGTTTTTACTAATGGCACGTTGAGATCCTTATGAATGTTTGAGTTTTTAACGTACCAGGGAGCGGCTGTGATTATTTGAATTTTTTCGATATAAGAGGCCGATGCAGTGCCCCATAGTTAAATACCTTAGCAACATATAGGATTTAAGATTGAGTTGTAAAGTAGAAGCTTGCAATCGAGACTAAGGACAGAGGTTCTTCCAATAATCCAATGAATTTGAATGGCTTTAAGTTTCATTTGAGTTAATTTTGCCTCTATATGGCATTTCCACGTTAATCGCCGATCCAGATGTATACCGAGATATTTTACATGCGAATGTTGCGGAATTATTTGATTATTGATTGTAATAGGGGGGCAAGATTCCCGGCGCAAGGTGAATGTTATATGTACGCATTTTTGCTCACTTACCATTATCCCCCATTGTCTAAGCCATATTTCTAGTAGAAATATATGATCAGTAACGAGATGCTTCATAACGGGTTTCATGGGCGCTTAGAAAAGCTAAATCGTCTGCAAATGTTGAAGTTTGGGTGAAGTTGTTTATTTTGTTTTTTTTGCATACTGGTCTTTTGTCGAACGGATGGAGTTTCTCCCGGGGTACTTCTTTTGCTGTGACTTTTGTTGTATTTTTAATACGTTATTTTATTTTTTAAGCAATTAATAAAATTTAAACAAATAAAAATCAATATCACGAAAAATACTTTTTAAGAAAAATATGAGAATTAACAATTATGTATTTGCGATCGCTGGCTTAAACTTTTTTCTTGTACAAGCCTTTCAATTGCTTTCAAGCCTTATCAAACCTTTGATTTTATATCAAATAAAAAGCACATTGTTTTTGTAACAGTGAGACCTGTAGAACAGGTGTTGGCTGAGTTGACAATCCTTCATCATTGTTATTTGAACTCCAAGCCAATCCGGTGCCTAAAACCGATTGTCGTGGCAAAGCACATGGCTCGGTAGATGGGTTAACTTGACTTCTTGTTAAGGAAAAAAGAGGCAATTAAATAGAGCCTTAAGAAACCGTTTTGACCTCACCATTCAATATGCTCTGAATTCGCAAATCAAGGACTTGGCATGGGCTGTTTTGCTTGTCATGATCAAGAATCGTGTTATGTTACCTAAACGGATCGTTGTTTCTCAGTATATGCTTGCCTAAATGACTTGTATACCGTTGCAAGTAAAGTGTCGGACATTCACAGCGAAGATGAACAAATGCTTTTTACTTGGCAATTTCTGTTAAACGGATTACCAAGTCTGTTCTCCAACGGCCTAATGCCCGGTTCGCGCCGATATCAGTTTTTAAATATTCTTTCAGTATAGTTCAGCACTTGAGACGAACGCTTCTCGTGAAACCTGGGCTACAATTTCCTAGCGAACCGGCACACATTGGTTGAAGAGTGGCCAAAATTCATTTTTTTCATGTTCGCTGATTTGGATAATTTTTTGGTATTTTGTTGGCAGATATCTGAATATTACGATTCCGTAATATTAGGCTGATATATTTATTATTTTTTTGGATAGATACGCTCGAAGTTTAATATGTTCGCTTGTTTAAAATGGCATGCAAATTTACTGTATATTCAATCTTTTGGTACAATCACAGAAAACTTATCATTTGACTTTGTTGTATATTTTCGTAAATGACAATTGTCAAAGATGAGATTTGCATTAAAAAAAGTTGGAAAAAGTGCCACATAAAAAATTTCGTAGGACAAAATATAAACAACATCAAAATTTCATTGTTCATCAACTTCAATAGGCTCTATCTTTTTAGCGCTGTGGAGCGCTGTTCAACGAATGATGTCAAATTACAGCTTGAAGTCTCAGCTAAAAGTAAAAAAAATTCAGCTGCACATATTTGCACTTTTCCAAAAAAAACAGTAAAAACTATAAAGTGATAAAGTAACAAAACATGAATTTTCGTTCATGCTTGTTGTTGTTGCCATAATTCTGAACTGTTTAAAATTATTACAAACTGTAATATGTAAGTCAATAGTGTTAATTATACATTTCATTCTTGAAAAAAGCATAAGCTTTAATTGAATTTGAATTGTGTTTTACTAATTTACATTAAATTGGCAAGTGCAGTGATAAGTGGTGTATTATTAAGTGATATCAACAATTTATTTTATTAATTATGGAAAATTTAACAATTTCTTATTTAAATATTTGCGAAATATTGATTGATACCAAAATGGATATTGATATTACTGTCGAAGTCATTGCAAATAACAATGAAGAAATTACTGCTGAGGATGTTGAAGTCTTTACTAGATTTTTGAAAAAAGACTTTTTTACAAAGTTCAAAGATAGATGGCAAAAAGCATTTCGCATGAAAACCAGATTTCTCGATCTAAATGATTTGATTTTGATTTTTTACATTTTAATTAATTATTTGTATCAGGTATGCTGTCCGAAGAAGCTCAGGAAGCAAGGAATAAAGACTATAGAGCCTATAGATTACATCACGTACTGGACGTTTAGCTACTAATGAAGACGTAATGCATAATCTTTTATTGTCTTCAGACCCATTTATAAACACATTTCGCTCAAAGCTGCAAATTAAAAAATTGGAGTACGATAATGATGTCAAAAAATTATTAAAAGACTATGCTTAAAATTCAAATTCATGTTTTTTGTATTTGTTTTTTCTGTGGGAGGTGGGCGTAAAAGTGGGCGGATCAGGTATATATTTTTAGGAGCCTATTCTACAATTATAATATTTATTTTTAGTGAAAATTGAGTTGATACAATCAAAATCAAGGGAGTTATGCCACTTTTTCAATACAAGTTGTATGGGAGGTGGGCGTAAAAGTGGGCGGATCAGGTATATATTTTCAGGAGCCCATTCTACAATTATAATATTACTTTTTAGTGAAAATTGAGTTGATACAATCAAAATCAAGGGAGTTATGCCACTTTTTCAATACAAGTTGTATGGGAGGTGGGCGGATCAGGTATATATTTTCAGGAGCCCATTCTACAATTATAATATTGATTTTTAGTGAAAATTGAGTTGATACAATCAAAATCAAGGGAGTAATACCACTTTTTCAATACAAGTTGTATGGGAGGTGGGCGTAAAAGTGGGCGGATCATTTTGATTTTTCCATTTTTTCTTGATTCAAACAAAAAATGACTATGTGCCAAGTTTCATTGTCCTTTGACAACTTCTTCTATTTTTAGCCGCTCGTTATATGAACTTCAACCAATGTGCGGCATGTCCTTTTTCTGGGCCATCTTCTTTTGAAAATTCCTCTCTTGGTTCAAGCGGTGCAGAAACCGACACCAAACACAAAATGTCCAAGGCGGATCCTGCTCTATCTAAACAATCCACCTCTTTGCTGCGAGGGAAATTGATAGATGCGGAACTCATACCTGAGTATTGTTAGCTTGACAGGAGGGGAAATACGATGTAAATGACATCAGTGCCGCTTGACTGTCAAGGAATATTTCAATATTTCTGTGTGTGCACCATTATACACTAAAATCTTCATTAAGTGGCCTCGGTTAACGTTGTTTCGGCTTGGGACGCCAAAGTGTTTGTGCCTTTTCAATTTGATTAGACTGTGTTAGTTAAATAACAGACCAGCCGGGCACATGGCGTTTTAATATAATTCGGGTACGCTGAATCCTATGGTGCTAACCGTTTTTTTTAGGTTAGCTCTTGTTTTCGAGATACACCGTTATTTCGAAAATGGAGGATGTTGCAGAACATATATTTGCGTAACTCTAAAACGGTTTAATTTATTAAAATTACTAAAAAACCGAAACTCCGCAGTAAAATTTCCTAGGTGAACTTTTTCTAAGATAACCAGTCGTTTTAGAAACTTAATAATTGGAAAATGCAGCTATGCTTCAAATTTTTTCCAAACGTATAAAAACAAAAACAAGCCATAAATGATTAAAATCTGTTAACAACTTTGGATTTTACTCACAAAAGTCGAAAAATTTCATTTAGTTAAAGAATGTCATAAAACGCAATATTTGTATAGGAACCCCCATAAGAAATAGTGATAAGAGGCAACTATGTCTCGAGAAAATGTTAAGGAAAACAAATTAATTGAGGTCGGTCATACATTATATGCCACCAGGGGCGACTCCGGGGTATTTATGGGACTTCTCTTCAATATATTTCTATTCTGCATTGAACATTTTGTATTGGAGCCCCTTAAGGAATGGTGATAGCGGTTAGGAATGTTACAAATAAATGATTGAGATGACATTATTTGTGGGGTTGGTCATACATTTGACCCATCTAGGGGCATCCTAAGGACTGCAGGGGCCAAATTTAAGAAGTTTAATAAGCCGCAATATTTGTGTGGGAACCCCCTTAAAGAGTTGTGATAAAGGGCAAGTATGTTTTGAGAAAATGTCAGGGACAAACAACTTATTGCGGTCGATCATACATTTTATTCCCATAGGGGCGACTCCTTGGCAGTTATGTATCGGGCTTTTTCTTCAATATATTTCTTTTCTGTTTTAAACATTTTGTATGTCCCCTTAAGGGATGGAGATACCGGGTAGGTATGTAAGAAATTAATGATTGAGATGAAAAATAAAGTGGGCGCTGCAGAAGCCAAATTAAAGAATGCCAACCATACAAATGTGGCGGTTAAATAAAATTCTTAAATTTGGCCCCTAAAGTTCATGCGTTTTTGAGTTACGCGAACATAGTTATGCCACCTCCTCCATTTTCGAAATAACGATTTACCCCGAAAAGGAGAGCGAACCTAAAAAAACGTTCCCGAATTAGGTTAAAGCCCCGAGTGCCCAGCTTGTCTAAAAAAAGTGTAAATTTCTAGCTCAGTGGTAATGTTGTCATTCGATTTAGGCCGTACAATTTATTGTGCGTTATAAAATTCGAATTACATAGGTTCCTCTGAGAAAACGCCAGGGGTTTAATCACCGCATACGATATCGAGCAAAATTGATCGAAATTATTTATTTTGGTATCATGACTCTCTATATCGAATGAAATTTATTGAATTTGAAATAATAGCATTCGATGTCGCGTAACTCGTCATTACATTTCTTGAGTTTTCATTCGATATATCAGTGCGGTGATTAGATCCCAGATCCAAGTTATCAACTCATTTTTTACATTAAAGCAAAATGTTTAAAACTGTATATAATCCAAAAACGGGGTCTTATTATAAACTTTATAACGATATAGAGAATCATTTTAAAACTTAAAAGTAAACAATTTGATAAGACCTTCACTAAATATTTCTTGTTCAAAGTCAAGTTATCTTTTACTGTTAGCACCTCTTTTAACTGATAACTAATTTTCTATAAATTTTTCAAGATAACGAAAGCTTAAACTAGACATTTAATTTTTTTTTACTTTTTAACTGATAAATACTACGTGTCAAAGCTCTTGTTTATTGTTGGGACGTGTAACTTTTGTCATTTATACTGCTGCACAATAATAATTTGTCAATGAAATAATTTTTAAGCAAATAAAGAAAAAAAAAATCAAATCATATCAGTAAAGAAAACTTTATTTTCAAAACTATGTTTTGTTGCTATTGTAGTTGTTCAAAGGAAATTTATCAAAATGAATACAATAAGACCCCAAATATATTCTTGTTAAGATTCCTCATACGTGCATACATTTAAAATTATATGACTACGGTTACCTTTAGTAGCTATACAGGGTGGCTCAAGCGAAACGAAAGGGTTTAACTAGTCTTTAATTTTCGAAAGTCAATACATATTTTATTTATGCAATTCATTTTTAAACAGTAAACCTGATCAACAACGTTTCGCAAGTGTTGCATATTTGAAGCCTCGTCTATTTGCGCTTTTTTTAAGATTTTTTGAGCTTAAGCTGAAACTTCTTCTTTAATAATATTTTGAGTAACAGTATGCTCTATAGTTTATTTATATACACCCGTTGTTTTGAATACCCCTAAAGGAACATATCAGGAAAGGTTAAGTCCAGAAATATCCTCTAAAAAATGCGTTTAATGCGCTTTAAATATGCAGCAAAAATTCAAAAATTTGTTAAAAAAATATGCCCATAAAATCAAAAATTACTCATATAAAAACAAAATATTTAAAATTTGCATTAAAAAAAACAATGCTAAAATTATAATCGGTAAAGCATAAACACCAAAGTATTTATAGACCAATTGGAAAAGAATTAAATTAATTAAATTAAACATAATTACAATTAAAACGTATTCACCAAATTTGTTCAAATTATGTACAAAATTGCAACTTGTACTTTGCGCACAAGATTAACGTGGACAGACAACCAGCCAGACGGACGGATGGTCATCTTTAAATCACTTTAAAAAGTGATTCTCAGTCGATCAGTGTACTAAAAGATATGTTCAGATTTCTATATACTGCACACGTCGCCAAAAACGTAAGTTTATATTTGCTTTTGCTTTAATTTTTGCTTTTATGTAAAATTTAAAATAACATCATCATCACCTGCTTTGTCTTCATTTTAGACTACAAATTAAATGTGAATGGCGAAATTAAAGAATTAAAATATCCCAAAATATGCACTAACAAATCGATGCCAAAATTCATAAAAAGCTCTAAAACGGATAGATATATTATTTCTGCTTTCATCGGTCGCACAAGGAAAACCATGCAATTTCATATTTGTGGTTTCCCTGTTAATTACACCAAGTTGAAATGTTTCTTAAGTTTTTGTCATGCTAAACTGTCTGCTGTCCTATCACGTCACATTTATCAGATAAAGGCTCACCTGTGTTTCTAGCTGTATATTTCTCTTTCAGTTACCTTCCAGAGTCAAAGTCTGGTTCAATTAAAATTTATTATATCTTGTTGAAGAGGCTACTAAATTAAGCGTCAAACAGTGGAAAACTGGATTAGAACGGGTAAGAAAATGTCTGAGTAGATCAAAGCACAGATTTTATTCGGATTTAGCATGTCAAAAAAACCTAAGGCTCAGTTAGAATGTTTAAGAAATTTTTCTCAACGTCGACAATGTCGAAACTTGTATAGAATCATGATTTACTTCGGCTTAAATAAATGAAAAATCAAATCTCTCCTGGTTCATTAATTCGCTGTTTTATATTGTTCATTTGCATTCCAAATCCTCTTCACAATAACTTGAAGATAAATCAAATAGAAAATTTTGTTTTGTAATAACAAAGTTCCATATCATTTAAACCACATTGATTCTTTTGAGCTACCCTGTATTATAGAGTAGTGTTTGTTTTTTAATCCCATTGAAAACTATTTTATCATTATTTTAAGAGCCAATATGAAACAAAAAACATCACCATTGTCTCTATTGTTTATACAGTGTTGCCATAGTAAATCTAAGACACATTCTTACATACACAGAAAGAAAAACCCTCGGGATAAATTAAGTTTTTTAAAGTTACTTTAAGTACGACTCGTACTCAAAAATTCTAGTACGAATAACAATAAACAATCCTAAATGAAATTTCTTTCGAAAATCAATCCCGGAATTTCTTGAAAAAAGTACAAAATTTTAAAACCAGGTAAAAAAGATAAAACTTTTCGTTAGTAGTGCAACTCTAAGAGTAGAATTTCAAAGTGAGCGTTTTAATCTCGTTTAACCTGTCAAAGCTTGTTGCAGACACTACAACAACACCGAACAAGTTGTTAAAAAACGATTTGCTTGTTGTGTTTTCAAACAGCAAAAACAACAGAACAAGAAGAAAACACAGTTGGGGTATTCACAAGGTGTGCTATCATGTTATATTGTCATAATGCTCTAACATTTTGCAATGGTTTAAAAAAAAATATTGTTGCTTTGTAAACAAAAAGTGTCTTAAATTAATAGAACTTTGCTTGCTATTTTTATTGTGCTGTCGTAATTAATCAGAGGAGACCTGCGCTGAGCGGCTGAGCCGAGCGGCTATGTTCTTGTAACCGTCGCCGTTTATCAACCTGCAGCTAGCAATTTTTGCAACAAAACACTTTCGGCGTCAAAATAGAAAGGCTTAGGACTCTGATGTTTGGTAAACAAACAAAATAAAATTAATTTGTGGTTTGCTTCTGAAAAATGGAAAATGTACAGGAAAAATCTAATTTAATTTATTAATTCATTGATTAGAATTAAAAAATATTTTGATTTTAGGAAAATATTTATTTTTTATATTTGTGTTAAATGATTAAAATTCAATTTATGAGGGGTTGTTCACAACAGTCGTAATTTTTAATGTTATTATAAGCATTGTATCACTATTCGTTTCGACTCTTTAATACACAGAAAGAAACTATTTTCATATTTGAATACAAAAATTGCAAAAATATGTAAAAACATGAATTTTTCTTTTATTTTTAATATCAAAATAATCTCAATAACAATATACGGTGCAACAACTCATCCGTACAATTGTTTATAATGATGAAATTAATATTGCACCAGTATGTTTGTATGGTATGTGCTATGAGCCTAATCATGCTTGTGCCAGTATGTTGCAGCAAATCAATTAAATAGATAATCATTCAAAAGCAAATTTCGATTTACCAAAGGTTAAATACAGTTTGGTTTAAAGATTGATGTTTGACTATTGACTGACAGCAGTCGTCGATGGCTGTAGGTATTAAACGGCAAACCCCTCTGAACAGATTGACTGGTTGCAATTGAAAAATGTAAGGGTAACCTGTCCGTAAAAGCCCTGGTTCGAGCCCAGCGGCAGTCAAGAATGAAAAAATTATAAAATAAATTTTAATTAATTTCATGCTGTAAAATTCCTTTCGTTATAAAAATAATTTAATGAAAATTAAATTTGATGAACTTTAGCCTAATTAAAAATATCAAAATTTGGATTAAAAGCTACAGTTTTTGTTAAATATTTTCCCTTAAAAACCTGCCTTGCAGCAAGGGAATTTTATGGGCCTTTAAGCGATTTTTTTTATAAAATTTATAAGGACAATTTGTTATTTGGTTATGACAACACTTAAACTTAAATACATCTTTGCTTACCCCATGCTTAACTCCATGATATTGTTACCAGCCTTTTAAAATTGTCACACCTGTTTCTATAGTATTCGATTATACCCAACTGTATGTAAGGTGATAAAAGTTTAAAATTCTCATGCTGCTTTCAGGTATCAAACGTATCTTTATCTGCACTATAGCGTAGAGGATTATTTTCTATTAAAATACTTAAGAGAAATTGTTTCAATTCAATTTTTCATGAAAAAAACTGGAAAATTTAGAAAAAAACATTAACTTAAAATTTACTTACTATCTTAAAAAGTTTTGCTACGTGATTTGTCGCTCATTTCGAATACTAAGGAATTAAAAGTATTTATTTTGCCACTAGAACGATGAAAAGCAGCAAAATAACTTTAAACGTAAATATGGGTAAGAATGCTTGTTAGAATTGTGTGAGAAGTTAAATGTACGACATGTACCAATATTTTAAAGTTCAATGTTCATGTAATAGAAAACAACTAGAAGAGAAAGACAGAGAAAACCACCCAACGCAGCGGTCAAAAAACACCTTATGATTGTATAAAATATTAGTGTGTTAACTTCACACATTCGGAATTTTGAGCTGCAGTTTTTTTTTTTTTTTTTTTTTTTTTTTTTTTGAGAAAGTTTCGCTTCTATTTTGATTTAATTTTATATTAGAAATTAACGTATTTTCGTGGTAGTTTTTTTTTAAATACTATAACGTGTTAGCAGAAATATGTTGAATTTCTTGTAGGCTTTTTACACTGATCAACATCTACCATCAAATATGTAGAAAATGTGAAACACACGTTTACATTGCTCACATCCAGGGTTGCTATGTTTTTTCTCAAAAAAATCGTCAAAATGACGAAAAATCGTCACATCAAACAACCCTGCTCACATCAACCATCAAACATAAATGTTACCATTTTTGAAAAAAAATTTTTTTTTTTTTGTACAAAGTGCCAAAATTTAAAAAGAAACCACAAAAATGTATTTGAAGTTCAATATGTTTAAAAATATAAAAAATTCTTCACAAGAAAACATTGCAATAAAAAAGAAAACTTGACAAATGGTAACGCTGCTTTCAAAATAAACTTCTTTTTGTCAGTTATGCCACAATAATAATATAACTATTGCCACTTTTCTAGTGATGCCACTTAAATAACCGAAAGATGTAGAATGGAATAAAATGGAATAGGAACATCTTTTAAAGATGTTCGTTTTTAGCCCCATGTACCTATTTCTTATGGAAAGATGTTAATATCTTCGAAAATCGGGGCAAATTTATGTTAGATGTTGATCAGTGTAAAAAGGCTATTCAATTACTGGTTTTCGAAATAAGAGAGTAAAGAGATTTTTGCAAATTGGAATATTAAGCAGGAATACCCTGTTTTTATAAATTCTAAATTAATAAATCGTACCAGCCGATAACTGTTTGGTACTGTTTTTCAAATTAGCCGACACAACAAATTTGAAAAAAATGTTTTGCTCTTCAACGTAATCTTCTTTTAGTTCGACACACTTTTCGTAGCGATAGTCAATATCTTCGAGTCATTGTTTACAGAAATTACTGGCTGGGCAGCTTTTGAAAATTGCCATTAACTACAGACTCAACATCTATGTACATTGTTGGCAAATCTTTTACCACCGAGCAATTTTCTAAAGTTTCAAAATAGAAAGTAATCCGAGGGAGCCAAATCTGGCGAAAAAGGGTGCGTAAAAACCTAATCGAACTTTAATTCATTTATTTTGGACATCGCAATAATGGATTTGTGAACACGTGCATTGCATTGTTCATAGTCAGATCATATTCAATAAAAATTATACTTAAAAAACAAACGCCATTGTCTTGCCTGCAGATGAAACAGGGATCGCCTTCTTTAGACACGATTCCCTGATTTCAGTATACTGCTTTGACTGTTACTTTGTGTAAGCTGTTAAGTTGTGGGCCCAAATCTCATTTCGATGCAAAAATTCCAAAAATGCCAGATTCTATAGGTAATTTGAAATTCATTTAAAAATAATCTTGGTCTTGAAAAGGCTATTTGACAATTAAAAACTTCCTAAAATAATCCTTTATAAAAATAACACAGTTGTTAAAAAAAGTGTAAGCAAATGAACTCTTTATTTGTACCAAATATTTCTTTAAGCTTTTGTTTCGAGCCATCGTTTTTAATTACACTATACAGGTTTAAAAGCGTACCATGCATTGCACCCGATATAAAAATAACTAAATGGTAAACATCGGAAAAAAAATCCTTAATTTTTTGTAATAATTAGAATTGTGGTTATTTTGTTGAACTATTTATGGTTTTTAATCCATCTGAGGAGATCGAGTGGTTGCGATCGAAACATGTCATGGTAACCAGCCGCCTGGGTTCGAATCTCAAGTCAGTCAAGAATGAATGATTATTAATAACAATTTTAATTAATTTTCATTTTGTAAAAATTCCTTTCTTCATAAAAATAATTTAATGAAAATTAAATTTGATGAACTTAAGCCTGATTAAAATATTAAAAAAAAATTATTTTTTTAATTTTAATTAGTTTTCAAATAAGAGGCAACCTAAAAAAGGTTTCTGCTTCTGAATTTATAGTACTCAAATTAGGCGAACCCGCTTCTTACAAAGAAAGTTTTCGATTCAAGCACAGAATTATTAGTGTTGGGCATTTAGGAAAATCAGCGGTTTCTTTTTCAAATTAGCAACTCAGTGTTGTCAAACTATGTATGTATTAACAAAACTTTTGATAGGATTGACAATATTGCTTTAACTGGCTTATGGTATTTTCTTTTCTGACAGTAAAATTATAAGTAATTTAATAAGCAAATTATTTAACTTAAAACAAGGAATAACAAAAGTTAATATTTTTAAAAGATACAATTAATCGCGATTATGATTATGATCGTTATAAAAAAGGTATGCAGCCTTATCGTGAATAAAATTTCCCTTTAAAATTTGTTTGGTTATCCCTAAAAAATTTATGTATAAGAAAAGCATTATGTCGAGGGAAAAACTGTTCATATTTAATTCACGATAGGCGTCATGCATTTCAAGAATTTTATCTAAAGTGTTGCACTCTTAAAAATTTAATAACATGCAAAAGCAAAATAACAACAACAAAATTGAAAATATCAAAGATTTAAAGACAATAAACCAACCATTTTCACTTTTTGGGTATTTCGCAATTACAAGAATTAAAATGAACATGAATTTTTTTATATTATTTTTTTTTTTTTCAAAATGTAAGTGTGCGTAGCACGTACTAATAAAACATACAAAATAGATATTTAATGTCATTTTTATATTTGTGGCATAACGTTTAACAAATAAAAAAAAAAACTAAATTTTAAATAGATGCCGCAAACATGATACACGAACGCAACACGCATGCAAACACCTTAAGGCCTTAATAATAAGAATTTTGATTGTTATTTCTTTGGTTGTTTTTGTGGGTTTATGGGCCTGATGCCAGGGGGCGAATCAAAAAACAATAAAGTGAATGAAGAAACATTTACGCAACGAAAGAGGCATTAAACATCAAATATGGTTTATTTTTGTTCGTTAATGTTTAAATTTATACAATTAGAAATAAATATTATGGTAGAGAATACATAAAATTGTTGTTAATATTTTTTATTGTATTTGTTAAATATGCGTTATATGTCCTTTTTACGTACGGGAAAATCTACTCCTTAAAAGGGCTTTCTAAACATTTGAGGTATTTATATGCTTTTTTATATTCTGTCTTATTGCAAAAAGTCTTGCAGTTATTGTTAAGAAACTGCGCGTTAATAAGATTTTATGACTTATTATGCTTACCCTACATTTGGCATGGTAATGCATTTATGATGCTCTGAAAATATTTGACCAATTCATATTAAAATGGATCAATAGTAACTCGGTTTTATCTCTAAAATGCTTAAAAAATATCTCTCTTTCGAACAAAAAAAAAAAAAATGTTAAAAATTAAATAGTGTTCTTCTAAAGATTATGTTAGCCGATATGAACAACAATTAGAGGCAGCGGAGACAAAAAAAAAAAATTTACATGTGGGTTCGTTTTGAAAGATCACATGGGAATTTTATTTTAGAGGCGGTAAAAGTTCCCCAGCTTTGGTCGCTCTTGCAGCATATCGGTATGTTAAACTATGTTTTCTTTACATCTGAGATATAGGATATGTTCAGCAACTCATAACGGCATTTTTGGTTTTATTATAACGAATAGTAAACAAGTAAGAGTCTAAACACAATGTTTGCGGTGCGGTGCGATTTCTCGTTGCGGGAGAGAAAAATAAACATAAAACAACGGAAGACGGCGACGGAAATAGTTGCCATTTTTTGTTTAAATTTTTATTAATTTATTTGTGCATACATTTTTATCATGTTGTTTGTTTTCAATAATGTTGTGAACATAGCCAATTATTCAAAAACTATGGCAACATCAGAAAGAGAACGAGTATCAAAAATTGAGAAACAAATTAAATTCGCTTTGTTGGGAGAGACAGAAAGGCCGCAATGAAAATAAAATAGATTTTAATTTTATTTCGTTCCGCACTGCGGTTTTTTTACTTCAAAATCGCACAGCAGTAAATTATCGTTACATTGTGGTTACACTCTAAGGAAGTATAGTCAGTAAAGCCCGACCACCACAATATTTTAAAACAAACCATGCTTATGTGTCCATATACATATGGATTTTTCTGTGTTAAACTTTATTTTAATTGGTTTGAAAGTTTGTGAGAAGCAGAAATTGACCCTACCTTCCCTTGTGGTCATATTTTTGAAAAACTGCATAGCTTATTTGTCCATATAAATTTGTTCCTATCTATGATTTAAATTTCATTAAAATCAGTTTGATAGTTTCTGAGAGGTAGAAATTTCCCCTATCTTTCCTCGTGGGCCTACGATTCGGCCCATTTTATCGAGTTATCACCAAAATTGCGACCTGTACTATACGCACAAGGTTACATGAACATCCAGCCAGCCAGCCAGACGGACATCGTTAGATCGACTCAGAAAGTGATTCTGAGTCGATCGGTATACTTTAAGGTGGGTCTTGGACCAATATTTTAAGGTGTTACACTCATCAGCACAAATGCATAATACCCTCTCCACTTTTGTGGTGTGGGTATAAACACCCCGCAGGAGAGGGCGGGTGGGGATGAAATGTTTGAACACACCAATTTCTTAATGTATCGACAAACTGTCTGTAACTTAATGTCAGCAAACATTTATTAGACCGATAAACTGTCCGTTAACGATTTTGGGTTTCTCAATTACCGACAAAATACATTGTTTTCAGTTGGCAACACCTCTCAAAATACATGTAAAATTTGGGAGTCAGCTGTTTGAATTTATCTGTGCGGCAAATAAAAGTAAAATAAATAATTGGCGGCTGAGTGCTGGTTAGCTTTGCTACAGAATGAAAACAAATGAGACATTGAGAAACCCTAATTTCATTAATGTGCAGTTTTTCGTTGGGGAAAAAGAAAAGCTTTAACCTCGTCTAAACTAAAATTCCGATGTGAACTTTCAAAACGCCGACACAGATAATTTTTTTTGGTGTTCTCTACCAGAATCCGTTATCAGAATTTTTGTCGTGTTGAAGTGTGTTACCAAAAGCAATTTTTACAAAAAAAAAAAAAAAAAAAAAAAATCTAAGGCCGCACGAATTTGGTTACATTTTGGTAGTTGCATTATTTCCTACAGGAACCAAGTAGCTTATGCTGAAAAGCAAGAGCACCTAGGGATCCCTCTACAGGCCGAACTTTCCGTAAAGGGTGAACAATCAGCCTTCCATGTGGTCATTACCCTTCCCGCGGTTTTGCCTTTTAAGCTCAAATTAGACGTGACATAACCACAACCATACAAAACAGCAGTTTGAACCAACCTTTGTGGAAATAATGTATTTTTCTGTAGGTAATTTTCCATAACGCCATAAAACCATTCAAATGTTGGTTTCTATGGCTAGGGTTACGGCTATGGCATTAGGTTAATGATAACGTCTAGTTGGACAAATAACTACATCCACCACGTGATCTCCAAAAGTAACCTTCAAAGAAGAATACTAACGGAGGACCGGTGCCTGCACTCAGCGGAAGTTCCCGACTCTCATGGAACCTTAGTCAAAACCAAAGGTACATCTTCAAATTCTTTTGGAAAAAACTCTAGCATTTGGATCTTTGGCGCATCCCAAGTTGAATGCAGCTGCTATTTACCCAAGTGGATGTAGCATCAAGTGGTCTGACTTCTCAAAACTACTACATCTCCTGGGGGAAATTCGCTAATGGTGTAGGGTATCATCGAACATACTTATTGGTTATTTCGGCTTTGCCAAATAACCTTCACCATGGTGTGATAAATGCAGAAAGTTAAACAAATACCGTTGTTTAGATATAAATTAATCTATTTTGTGCCATGCCAACTTCCCAATCCCGCTCAAATTTTGTCGGATGTTCTGTATTTATAACCAATATGCTTTTACCTTGCCGTTCTCCAGATTCACAGAAATCTATAATGTGTGAACGGGAGGTGACACGCCCACTTCTCCAATCTCCACAATATTTTTAAAGAGGTTGTGTATTAATAACACAGCTGTGTGTACCAAATTTGGACAATATTTCTTATACCGTTCTTTATGTGTTTGTCTCTTAAGTGCCACGCCCACTTATCTTATCCCGCCTATTTGTCTTTGCCGTTGGTTTTTTCCTCATGTCTCAGTAATTCATGGACCGAGCTGGCTGAGTTTCAATACCAAAATTTAAATGAGCATATCTGACATAAAAATATACCAACCAAGTCCCCGTCATATCTGGGGTCTTCGGAAAACCCATTTCAACAGACGGATGGACATACGGTCAGTTGGATATGAACTTATCTTCTCATAAGGACCCAGAATATATATACACTTTATAGGTCTAGGATCAATATTGTGGAAGTTACAACCGGAATGACAAACTTATATATACCCTTTTACATTCGGTGATGGGTATAAAAATAACTTGTAGCTGAGCTGAGATTCGAACTTAGGAGTAAACAAGACGTGCCATACTATATAGCCATAACATGTCCATTAGGCTGCTACGGATTAGTCCAAACTTGTTTTGCATCTTACTCACTACCCCACATCCGTTATATTTTAAATAGAATTAACAAATGATTTTTACTAACAAGCACAAATCTTAATATCCTAAAAAATATTACTGGCCTGGTAGAGGCTTGAACTTGGGTCATTTCTGTTTTTGTTGATTTTTTTTTTAGTTTTGTTTTCTACCCAATTGAGCTACATACATATGCGAATTGCCGTGTGAATTATTTATAAATTTTTGTAAATTACTGAGTAGATATGCCATCTTTCTTTAATATCTACTAAGAGATTCCCTACACAGGATGCTTTAAAACTCTTCTAATTTTCGACTTACACACGTATAATTACAGTAACATAAAGTCGACTATTTCCTCTTTAAATTAAATCTAAAGAATTTATTGCATCCTTGTTCCTTAAAAATTTATATTGGTTCATCACTTTTATCCTTAATTCTTTCATTTGCACATGAAAAACGTGTCACTTTTCGTAAACTCCTCATCGTCAGAAATGTAAATTATTTAGACATTTTAACTCAACATTTTTATGTTTTTTTGTTGACTGCTGCTCAAATGTTTAGCAATGATCTGCTGTACGCAATTTTTGTCGCTGTAAAACCTATCAAAATTAATATCCTTAACCAGGAATTCTATGCATCCTTAAACTTAAATGTTTGTCTTTTTATTTCTACTACAAATTCATCATAAATTTAATTTTATACGCAAATAGAAATATAACGAACATTTTACTGTCCAAGCATGACAAATTTGTGGTAAAATTCATTATAATTTCTGTTTTGAAAAGTGTTTTATGAGGAAAAAAAAAAGAAATCAATTTTATGCAACATTATTAATTTATATTTTTATATATTTGTAGGTTGCTTTTTTCCAAATTATAAAATTAAGAGGATTTTCCTAAATTTTTGTGTATAAGTACGGCGAAAATTTGTCATTTTTTTAAGAGGACAGTCCTGTTTTTGATACGATGTCCTTTAAGATTTTATTCAAAATAAAAGACAGTAGTGAATTGTCCTTTTGGTAGCTTGTGACTTCTTATTTAAACTCAAAATCTATAAGTTTTATTTTCCCAGAACCCCAAAATTTCTACATTAATACAGCAAAACACACTGGTTAACACTAATGCCAGCTTTATATAGAATTCTAAAATTGTTTGTTCCATTGAAAGAATGACCTTTTTTCGTTTGAAAAATATGGTCAGGGTATGTATAAGTAAAAAATGGGGATTCTCATATTTTTATTTTGTTTGCTTGGTCTCTGGGGATGACTACTAACGCATTGTATTGTGTTGGAACTAGAAAAATAGGTTATGGGAAGGAGGAAAGAGGGAGTAGGGTTATTCTACATAAGAACCGTCTGGCCAAAAAGCGAATTCTCCCTGTAATTCGTTGTACGATTCCACGGTCAATCGACCACAAAAGGATGGACTCTTGAGGAAAAACATGTATTACGAAGAAATGTAGGGGTTTCGGCCACCAGATCCTTAATTTTATCAGAAGACATCCCATTGTCGTAACGATAAAACAGGCAGCTTCAACCCTCATTGCGACGGTGATCAAGGGAGTCAATATAATTTGAAACCCTACTGCCACTAATGAGAACCTTCGCCCCCACCTGCACGCAACCGAGAAGCTCCAAAATATACTTTAAAACACCGGCCCACACATGAGAGTTGTATCCCTATAGCGGTCGGTTATAGGTGGTATGTATAAATATTAAGTAGATCAGATGTAGTAAAGTATATCCTACACCGTTTTAAAAAAATTAGACACTTGAATGCTTCTTTCGACACCTCGAATATATGTTCTGTCCATTGGACATCACATTGTATCTTGAAGCACAGAACATTAAGAGATTCTGATTCATCAATAATTTTACCATCCATATAAACAGATGAGATGCGCCATGATCTGTCGTGCGCTTATGCGTCAGTACGCAACATTGGGTTTTTGGGCATTAAAGTCCACCCTATTCGCATGACCCCATTCCGAAATTATGACAAGGTCTTGGCCAAGTGTATCATTCATGTTCAGTCTCAAAGCACCAACATCGAATACGGTTGCTGTCATCTACAAAAGAGTAGATTGGGTTGGAAGTTTGACATAGGAGCTCACTAAGAAAAATAAGAAGTAGAGTAGGAGAAAGAGCGGAGCCTTGAGGCACCCAGAACGAATCTTTAAATGGTTTATCGAAACCCCATCTATATCAACTAATGCTTTTCATACAGGATAAAAATCCCGGGTTCCCGCAAATTTTTCGGGGGAAAAAAGCCCTGGAAATTTGTGCGGGAATTCCCGTGATTTTTGCTGATATAATTGTAAATAAGTTGTGTCATGAAATAGATCTGAGCCGTAAGGCAAAAAGTTCTTATGACAAAAAACTTATTTTGAGTTTTTGATTGGGTTTTTGCAAACCGTTCGGAATTTTGCTTAACCCTCTAAGACAAAGTTGTAGCTCTTGCCATAGGGAACAAAAATTATCAACATATAAAAAAAAAAAACTTCATCTTTAAGATTAAAATCGCAAAAAACTTAAAAAAAATTCGATTTTTTTTTACCTTTTTTCCCTGTTCAGGTCCATAGGTATCAAACCGTTCAAAATTCAAGAAAACTTTCTAGAGCATATAAACTTCCTAAGAATGATTCCTAATACCGTTTAGGTAAGTTAAATAATATTTTCCATGGACTTGTATTGAGAGGGAATTCTCGGAATCCCGGGAAATTGAAAAATAAATCCCGCTTCCCGGGAAATGAAAATGTCCGGAAAAAGAAAAACTCTAATAACAACTCGTATAGTGGGATTTCTGACTAAACTCGATGGCAATCGAGAAAATTATCAGCAACAAGTTTTGACAAGAGTGCTCCATGCCAGACTCTGTCAAACGCATTGGAAATATCTAACTTTCGCCAAAACGGTGAATAGAACGGTACCTATTTTCCGATAACATGGCTAGTAAGTCTCGAGTAGAACGACCTCTTTGAAAGCCGTACTCATGTTCGCTAAGTAGGTAGTTTGACTCTAAAAATTTAAGTAGATGGTGATTTACCATACTCGCCATAACTTTGGAAAGTGCCGAACAAATTGCAATTAGTCGGTAATTTTCAGAATTATTAGCCACTCCTTTTTTTTAGGAATTAACGTTACATTAGCAACTTTCCAGCAGACGGGAAATTCCCCGGCATGGTATTAAGTGCTGAAAAGATTTGCTAAGGGACGAGCTAGCGTCGAAGAGCACTGACGGTTACTGCGGATCTGTACAAAAAACAATTTGTTCTTGGAAGCCGAATATCCATTGCAACAAGATAACGCTCCATTTTTGGTAGGAGCTACTGAAATTTGGCTAGAAAATTACAGGAGATCTTAGCAAAACACAGGTGATTCTTGCAACCGAATATTGATCAAAAATATGCAACCAGTCATGAAGCCGAAATATTTTTCACGACAGCGCTCAGCCACATGTTACAAGACCAGTAAAAAACGATTTAGAATAAAGAATTTGAATATTTTGGCCTCAAACGTTTTATAGTTTAGACCTTGACCCATGTGACTACCATTTGTTTCGTTTGATGCAGAACTGGAATACGATTTACTTCAAAACGGGGTATCCGCAATGGGGTTTGTCCATTCTTGAATTAAAAAAAATTAGTAGTTTTTATGGCGTTGGTTTTTAATGTTGCCAGAAAGATGGTTTACGTTTAATTCAAGCGATAGCAAATAATTTAAATTCATTTATATTGTGCAACTGAAAAAAAATCTCCAAATTGTTCACCAATTGAAGCATTAATCAAAAATAAAATCAGTTTAATTAAAAATTTAATCAAGTGTATTAAAGGTTTAATCAAGTGAATTACAAGTTTAATCAAGTCAACTAAATGTTTAATTGGTACTATTAATTTGCTTACTGGTGCAAATTTACTTAATTTTATAAATTAGTACTAAATTGTTTTTAATTAAAATCTATTTTTATTTGTTTCTGTCTACAATAAAAATTTGCCAACAAAAAATCCAAAATTGTTAATATTTCTTAACAAACCTTTTAAAACTTTTTTAAAAACTGTTAGACGAATTTTTTTTTAATGACTACTCTAACCTGCACACAACATTTTTTCTTTAAAGAAAATATTTCTTTATTTTTTACTCTTCTTCAATTATAACAAACTTTTTAACTTTTTCAACGTAAAGGAAATTAACTTAATATCCTGTTTTAGAAAACTAATAGTGAGAATAAAATTGAAAAAAAAAGAAAAATTCCCTTAAAGTTCCTTAACATTATAAAACATAAATTCAATAAAACATTATGTACTCCGCCGTACATTTCTAACGATACCACAATTTACATCATGTTGTTTTTGTGTCGACCAACTTTCTTAAAGTTGTCATCTGATTACATTCGAACTTGTCGAATTGCATTGAAGTACTCGTACAAAACCAAATCGTGCTGCCTGTCCGTCTCCCACATTTAATGGCCTGACTAAAAACATGAAAATAAACTAAACATGTTGAAGAAAATAAATAATATCAAAACCTTGACATTGCAGTAGTCCTTTTGAAGGGTTCCCAATTTCACGATTTTTTTCTTTTTTCGAATGCGTTGTCTTTAATTTTTGGAAAGAATATTTAAAATCAGGACAGTGGAGTCAGGGCTGTCAGGTATTTTTTCCTTGCCCCCAAAAAATTAAAAACAATCCCCAAACTAAAAATCTAAACCTTAAAAAGTTAATATGTTTTTTTTCTGACCAAATTTTAAATTTTGTTAATTAAAAATTTTTTTAAAAATAGTAAACACAAATTTAATAAGAAATCCCCGAAAATCCCCAAATAAAAATTTGTAGTAAAAAAATTATTTTATCTTGTTTATAGCGACTGGTTTCGGCATGTTTTTTAAATCCTTTTTATATGATTCCAGTGAACGATATGCTGTTTTTGAGGACATATGAGCCAAATTATAAGAATTTGGAACTTGTTTAGTCGGTTTAAGCCATCCTTAAAATCAACAATAAAAATACATACATCCGTCATTTATTTCCCTGAAGGAAACCTGGGTGCAAGTGTCTCCAAGTCACCAGTTTTGTCGACTATATTGGTGGCATTGTCAACGAAGTGGCTTAAATACGAACAAGATTTTATCAATAACAACTGATAAGTACAATTTCTATAAAAGTTAAAGAAATAATAAAAAAAGATTGTAATGATTTCGTATTCTTACAAAAAGTGTTGACTACTTTTACTTAAATTTACTAGCGATTCTCTGGTTCCAATGTCTACATATGTTCCCAAAGGAACTATCTAGTCAGTAGTTCCAACGTCAGTAGTAGATTTCCAATGACACGCACATGTTAAATGTCTATAGTAAATAACCTTGCCTGGGGTATAATAAGTCACTAGTACTGGTGACTGTGTCAATAGTGAATCAGTACAGATTCACTAGGGACATTTCCTGCAGGGTTAATACTTCGATGCATAATAAGTACTTACCAATAGTCCAGCATTTTTTCCCCCAAACTGTATTATATTGTCTTTCATATTCTTTCTTCACCTAATACGTAAAAGGCCTCATGTAACATTTTGAAAATTTCACAGCAGAAGCAAAAACTATTCAAAATGATTATTTATTAATAAATCGCCTAAAACTGTTTATAATAAAATTGTCTTCTATTTTTCTTGTTAAACCTTCCAGTTGTTTTGACATTTCGCAAAGTTGCATATTATGCAAACTGTCAGTTAGGCCTTTTAGCGTTAACCATATTAAACTTTGTGTTGATGCAATACATCACACTCAAAAGAAAAATCAATCTAGCCGTACTCAAATCAATCCGAAGCGGTATTAATAGTACGGTGAGTACGAATTTTCTTGAATCAAGTACAGAAAGAGTGATTCAAGTACGGATTTTCAATCGCAAAATTATTTAATTATCCATATTCAATCTCGATTTCGTACTTGAAATAATCCGGAAATGGGATTGATTTATGTAAAACTAAGATTGAATCAATCTCAAAATGCGCTTGATTCAAGTATTTTAAAGTTGATTTTATAATTCGTGCTTAAAAAAAAAACTAAAAAAGAAATTAGAAAGAAAAAATTATTATAATTGATTTACTTACCAGTTTTACACCAACATCATGCCCGATAAGGTTTTTACTTTAGAAATCTTATGTACATATTTAACAAAAATTATAAACTAAATGAGAAGCAAGAGCTTTTTCAATGTGTTTAGAAAATCAAAACATGCGTAAGCTGGAGGGTTAAATATAAAAATAATATATGTTTTTCTTCTTGTTCTGTTGTTTTCTGTTGTTGCTTTTCCAAACTTGTGTTGTGTTGTTGTAAATGCAATGCTAAGAGATCAGACCAACGAAAAGTTTAATCTTTTTTTACTTGATTTTTACGGCACGACTATGCCGCCAGCGCATAAACTGCACCAAACAGTCACTCTTTGTGAATGCATTGGTTTGTCGACAATCACTATTGGATTATCATTCGGCCAAATGCGGCAATTCTGCTTATTGGCGAATCCACTGAGGTGAAAATGTGCCTCATCACTGAAGATGATTTTCTTCGAAAATTGATCAACCACTGTTGCCATTTTTTGCCACCATTCTGACCATTTGGAATGGTCTAGAGGCTTTAGTTCTTGAGTCATTTGCACCTTGTAAGCGTGTAAATGCAAGTCTTTGTGCATAATGTTTATCAACGACGAGCGTGAGAGGTGCAATTGTTGGGCTCGACGACGAGTTGAGGTGGACGGCTCTGACGATTATGTATCTTTCCATTATTCAAATTGGGTAAGTCTGGAATTGAGAAATGCCAAATGAAATGCAGAAAAACTTGACGTTTAGCTGTGGTTAACATCACACCCTTTATTTGAAAAATTTAAAGAAGAATGACAATGTTTTTATGCGCAATTAAAATGTGGGCCAAACTTTTCTGCAAATGTTTTTGTTTTTAAACCAAGGCGAAAGCCCTTGAATCAAATCTCAATGTGATTGAGAATGTCTGTATACATAATCATTATTTTGTTTTTCTTTTCTACCATTACAAAATCTAATTTACCTGTATAATTCTCTTTCAATGCATCGAATGTTGTCAAAAAGAAAGTTATATTTTAATTGAACATCACATTTGCATACATTCGATTCGTATATTGAAATCATGAGATCTAACACACACTCGTACGTACTTGTGTTGATGCTTATGAGTTTGAACTTGGGCGTGAGGCAAGATGCAACGGAAAATAAATTCAAAGACATTTGGCAGACATGTCTCTAGATATAAATACATGTGTATGCTTCTAGTAGGGTTATCGATAATTCGGCATTTTTCTTAAAACTCGATTTTAATTTAATTGATAAGTTGGAATTTAAAATAAAATTATGGGTTTGCAAAATGTTAACTCTTACTTTGAACTAAACTGGCTGATCAGAGCTGATTCATAAGTTTTAAAAATATATTTCAGTAGAAGCTGACGCAAAAGTCTTCATTCTATCGGAAGATGCTAGAATTTTGGCAAATGTTGTTAGATGTCAGTTCTACTTTTGTGGGGTTTCTTGAAGTCACGAGTCTGTTGATCAAAAATTTACTTTCTTAGTATTTTGCTAAAAATAAAAATTTCTTCGTAACACGTAAAACTTTTAAATGACAAAAACATCCTTGTTTTAAGAGATTTTAAAGGGAAATACATTTTGTATGCATGCGTAACTTAGAAAAAATTGTTTTTAAATGTCCAAATCGTCCGAAAATCTCCTACTTAATAGAGCCTTACTTCTTCCCTTCAAAGCCAGTCAAAGGAATCTTGCAGCATTTTGTTGCCCGAACTCTCATATACAACCATTACCCCATTGTATATCCGGCAGGTTTCGCACGTGTAGACCAGAAGGTCTGATATTTTGTGCACAATTTGTGAATACAAAAATTTAAATTTTGTATGGGAGCCCCTTCAGAGAATGGAGACAGCAGTAGAGTATGTGAGAAAAAAATCGAGCCCTAACCGCGAAAATAATGTAGCGACATCATTTTGAATTTTCATTTCTTTTTCTTTTAATAAATGACTTTATTAGCAACACTTGCATCATCTCCTAAAATATCGACCCCTTTGCGCGAAGTTATCGTATGTTGCAAAAAACCAAATTTTACAGGACAGCCATTTTCTACTTTTCTCTGCTTTCGCTTGCAATATCAAAATGAAAATATACATTAAATTTTTGGAGCCACAAAGTGGAATTCGCCTTTAATATTTTGTCAGGTGACGTCTCTTTGAATGTAGAACAAGATTGCATCAAAAACTAAATTTCAAAAAATTTGGCATATACGACAATTTCGCGCAAAGGCGTCGATATCATGGTCACATAAGGTACCGTTACGATTTTATAGCAAGAACAATTTTATGAAAAATTTATATGAAAAAAAAACTCTCTCCTGTAAAATTTTATTTTTGGCACCTACGTTATTTTCGCAGTTAGAGCTCGATATGTGTGGGAACTTGGGAGACATCTTTTACGCCACCAGATATATCTCTAAAGCTTTGGAGATTTTCTAATTTTCGCTTAGATAACTTTTTGACAACTAGAATAACAGATCGGTTAAACACAATGAAACTGAGTTACAAATCGTATTATTACTTAATTAACCGAGCAATAGAAACTTAGACCTTCAACCCACTGTAAAAGAGTCTCTGGCGGAAATCGAACACACAATCCTAACACTGATATAAAAAAAACTTAGTTCATTTAACATCCGAAAAATTGCAATTAGGAAAAACCGACTAATAAAAGACAGAAAATCCGGGTCCGCCTAAAACCCATTGGAACAACCTAGAATCTACAAGCACAAAGGGCATATGGACTGGAAGGTTTGTATGAATAAAATTGCAAAATCAGACAGATAAAATGTTTTTGTTTCTTTTGTGTTTGGTTTTTCCTACTTTTTATTGGTGTTTTTGCTTTTGTGTAGTATTGTTTGTGAAAATCCGTTCACTCTACATGTCTACGTGCTTATTATCATTACACATACATACACTGCTATTCATTAATCCCAGCAGAGTCTGTTGAATAGCAACAGGCTGAACTTTTCCAAAAGGGTGAAAAATCAGCCATCCATGTGGAAGGCGACTTTGGGCTTAAACCACAGCCAGCAAGTGCTCCTTGATAGTATCTTGTCGTCAAAAAAGCAGATCTTCTTTGAAGCCTTTTGTGAGTGAAAACCAACTTCCAACCAGAAAAGCAAGGCTTTTGCAAAGACAATCATTGTAAAAGACAGGAAGCATTACCTATAGTCAGACCGGTGCTTGCAATCACCGAGGGGCACTGGCTCTCGTGGTACCTCAGTTAAATACAGAGGTTCAACTTCGAACCTTTTGGAGTTTATTGGACCCCAGGTACAATTTACCTGTTTTAGAATGTGAGATACCGAATTATAGAGAATTAGAATGCGCTAGATCAATAAATTGACTAAGCAGATATACCCCGAAGGATGTAACATCAAAAGTTGACATATCCTTAAGATGACCCCCGCACCTCCCCCCCCCCGAGGGAGTTTAAATGACAGATGTTTAGCCTCAAAAATGCCATATAAAATATCAAAGACACAAACCTTTTGTAAAGTATATGCGAATGCTAATTAGAGTTTTTTTTCCCGGAGTTTTTCGATTCCCGGGAAAACGGGAAAAAATTTTAAATTTCCCGGGATCCCGGGATCCCGCTCCATAGAAATAATACAAAGTAAATTTGTTTTAAATTAATGAAAAAAAATTTTTTTTTTTAAAAAGCGTAAGAGAACTTGTTTACAAAGTAAGTAAAAGAAATGCCTAAGTACTCCCAAAAATTAATTAAAGGTTGAAAGGGGAACTTGAATTATTATTAACTTACGCTTTTATATGTACATTTTTCGTATCATTATGTTCTAGATACAAGATAAAAAGATAACATAAGCATAACAATTTAATTCATAAAACAATAATAAAAACAAACAAAAATTTGAGATCAAAAAGTAAATTTATAAAATAGATAAAATATTTTAAATAATTATGTTTTTTAAATATATTAACAACATTTTTTAACAGCATAGGAAATAACATTAAGACACACTCAATGCGTTTAGAAAGTCGGCAAAGAGTATATTTCTTATTTTATTTACTTATTACCATGTTTCCGAAACATTTCGTTTACTTTTTTACCGAGATTGGACAAATAGTTTAAAGTGCAATTGTTTAAGGTTGTTGCATATTTTTAATTCGCAATCCGAAGTAATTTTTCTTTTTTATAAACAACGTCTATATCAGCCAAATGTGTGACAAGGTTGATGCAAAAAATAGCATCAAACGGACTTCTTCTTACAAGATCCACCTGTAATATTTAGGACAATGTGTTTTTAAAATTGTATGTTGTAGAATCTTACACGAGTTTCCATAGTTTTTTTTATTTCTGTTTCCCAGAACTTCCCAGTTATTTAAGCCGTCACAAAATGAAACAAATTTATGTTTATCACCTTATAAACATATCGTCATATCTCATTTTTTTTTTAATTTTAAGTTAATTAAGCAAAGTGTTCCTTCTACTTTCTCGTAACAAAACATCGGTTTATATCTCAAACTGAACCGAAGTTATAGCAAAATATATGTATCTTTAAATCGGTACATTTTAACTTTAATCGCATTTTGCCATTTTGTAGATATGACTTTGCTGCAATAAAGGAGCTATATTTTTGGATATCTCCTATTTGTAAGACTTGTCTATGGACAATTAAAATTAACTGCCTGCATCTTATTTTGAATTTATGTTCTTTATAAACTCTTCACTTAATTTATTAATTATCAACTGTTGCACGGCACATTCTGCTTTTGGTAGATTTATTGCGTCAGTAGACATCGATTTACGAACGTACTCACTTCTTGTTATTGATCTAATCGACAACCCATCAACAGATGCTAATTTTTAGAGAATAGGTATTAAACTAAATTTCAAAGTATAAATAGCTTTTTTCTGAAACTATGGGGAACTTTTATTTCCCGGGATCCCGCAACAAAAATCCCGGGAAAACGGGAAAGAAAATAATTGAAATTCCCGGGAATTCCCGGGACGGGAAATCTCGGGAAAAAACCCTAATGCTAATGTATTCGAACCAGTAAACAAAAAATTTTACATTTTTAAACTTGTGGACAAATTAAGGACTTTGGTTTTAATCTTACGTCAATATCATCCCAGTCCTGACGTTTTGAAAACCTTTAGTACTCAAGAACATTTTCAAATGCCTGGTGATTGTTTGTAAAGAATTTTAAAAGCCGAACTGACTACAGTGGAATCTCCCATGAGCGGACACCGAAGGGACCGTTGAAATGTGTCCGCACAAGGGGGCTGTCCGGCCAAGAGAAAACTACAAATTTAAATCAACAAAACTTTGCCTTATATTGTTTGTTTTTATTTAAAGATACATACTTTTATTAAAAAAAATATAAAAAATAAACAATTTAATTGGGTTTAACAACAAAAAATCATTAAGGGGGTAATTTTGTTGTTCACTTCACCTTGAAAATTCAAAAAATTTTATATGAAAATTTTCTCACCGCAAGGTGAAGTGAACAACAAAATTACCCCCTAAATGTAGTTCTATATGTAATAAAAGTTTAAAATGTTTTATGAGTACTATACATATTTAACATGCCCACATTTAACTATGTTATGTGATGTAGTAAATATGATAAACAGTGCCCTGATGTTAAAGCGAACAAATTAAGAGTCATGGCAGGCTTATTTGTAAATTATGACATGAAAAATTCGGAAAAAAAATAAGCTAAGTGTCCGTCCAAGAGAATTTTTTTTATCTAGCGGATGTCCGCGTCCGCTCATGAGAAGCGTCCGTTCAAGGGAAAGCGACTGCAATGCTTTTCTTATGGAGCGCTGCCGGGACCTAGCAACAATGTCCGTTTAATGGGGGTGTCCGCTTATGGGAAGTGTCCGTTAAGGGAGATTACACTGTATTTGTAAAAGTTAAAAAAAAAAATTATTTTTATTGAGAAAAAGTTGATCAATTACTATTTTTTAATACTTGACAGATCGTGACCAATAAAAGAAAATATTTTCGTGATTTTGTAAATCCTGAAAATCCTAGAAACTTGTTTTAACAAAAAAATCCAGGAAATCGAAATTTGTTGTTGTAGCACTGCGGCCTGAAATGTTGAGACTGGTCTTGCTGAATTCACAATTTTTTGGTCGTTGTTCGTTGAACTCCAAATCGTTCCGGTGTATAGAACCAAACGATTTTGTAAAACCCGGGAACAACATTTCTTAATTGCGATTTCTATTTACAAAATATTCCATGAACTACAGGGTATTTTTTCTGTGTATGTATGAATATGTATGAAAGCGCTTGTAGCTAAAAATTCAATTAATTGCCTTCTGATACGTTTGCTTAATTCAACACTTCTACGGTTTTTAATACACACAAGCATCAAAATACATATACATATGCAAAAAATCTAGATAAAGCGGAAAATGAAAACAGTATTTGCACAGATGCATAAATACGAGTATGTTGCAAGTATGAGAATGTCTGTAAGTAAATAAATACAACATTGTCTATTTTTAATTTCGATAACGTTTAAATAACAATTGCATTTCCAACAATAAAATAATACTCATACTAAAAGTGTTTATTAAGTTCACATTGGGGCAATTAATTATTATATTCAGTAGTATGGAACGGGTTGAAAGGCTAGATCATAAAAGTTTGTCATTCCATTTGTTATTTCTGCATTATGTACCTAAGACCACATAAGTCATTCATTTATTCTGGATCTTTACAGCTACTTAAGTCATTTGAAGGAGATTCTTCTGTTTGTTTGCTGGTTTAAATCGAGTTTCTACATTGTATATCAATTGATAGGTTATGCTTTTAAAAATCATCGGAAATTAACATAATGAATCTAAAAATTAAAACCAGGCGCGTAGAATGCGCAATTCGGAACACCAATTTTCAACAACTTTTTGCTGTATCTGTGTTTTTTTTTAAAACTTCGGCTTTGTTGTAGAAAAAAAAGTATTAAAAAAAATAAAAGTTGTTTTTTCAAAAATGGTGAAATTTTTTATTGATAGTAGATGTTTCAAGTGTGAACACATGTCTCACTTTTTTAACATCTTAAATGCGTTCCTCGGAAATTTATGTAAATGTACAAACAGGCTTGCCAGAAGAATTGAAATTAAAGTGCCAAATCGACAAAATAAAATGGCTAAATTTTTCTACAGTAAAATACAAAAGTGCTAGTTTTGTAACATTGATTTCTAAGAAATATATTGCATTAATGTAACATATTCTACATTTTTGTGTTCGTTTGTACAAAAAATAACACTGTGGGAAAATTTGTCAAGTTCTTTTGTGAATACATTGATGAAATACATGTTAAAGATGTTGCATATTTTACCCTAACTTTTATTAAAGGTGTTAATACTGCCTGCCCTGTTATACAAGTTTTGAACTTACTTTTATTTTCTTTGTCATAATAAATACCGCTCATAATTTTGTTAATAGATTGTTTTAAAGCAAAATATAAAAATATTTACATATAAGTGATGTAAATATTTGTTGCCAAACCGCAAAAGCTTGCAGAAACCGCTAAAATAGCCTTAACAATCGCTCATGAAGTGCATTAATGATGAAAGTGTAATATTTGTAAATTAAATCAGCTAATTTTGTTCCATTGAAGTTGCACAACATGTAACACTTCGAGTAATTACGTTCAAAGTTTTTTTTATAAAAAAAGACCTCAAATAAAAAAAGTTATTCCAGTAATGTTCCGACTACCCATAGGCTCTGAATAGTGTCCACTCTCTATGATTATAATGTTAACATACTCGGAGTAGAGTATTATAAAGTCGGCCTTTTCCTGTATTTTATATTTTAAACTTATAAATATTAAATATTAAATCCTTTCTGTTTCAATGATCTAATATTAACGATGTCTGTTGCCTTGTGCACATTGAAGGATTCGCCCCGAACACCAACTATCCAATACTTATAACTTCTTATAAATTATTAGCTCTTCTCTATAAATTCAATATTATCCAGCTAACAATAAGCCATATCAATTATATCTCTTTTTTTTTTTTGCTACTATTTTATGAAAATTTATTTACTTTTCTATTCAACTTCATTGACTACAGAAGCGCAGCGTCAACATTACCTTCCACCTTCTTCTTCTTTGTCCTTAGAAAACATGGCCGATTGTCTTGTTTGCATTGCATTTGGAAAGAGGTTTCATGTTGTTAAATCTTTAATTAGAGTGTGTCTAGGCTTGTAAGGGATTCTTTGCACACATCCAAACATCTTTATATACATACAACATAATACATATTTTATAAATCTGGGCATCTTTTTGGTTGCAAGATTAAATTTACACTGTTTGTCTTTCATTGACTGTAGTTGTGGTTAGACATGAATCTTCTACTGCATATAGAAATTTGGGCAAATGCTTGATTTTTATTTAATAATTCGATTAATTTCTAATTGGAGTATATTAAACAACTCTTTGGTTTTTAAAGGGCTTTTTTTAAATTATTTCTACTATAGACATTGAATAAAATAATGAAGTTGTTTTTTCTAATATTTAGACAGTTAAATTGAATTAAGCACATTTAAACGAAACCTTGTTAATGAATTAAATTAAATTTAACTACACTCTATGGTTCTTAAGGATAGAACCAATTTTTAAGCGTAAATACTCTACGAATTTTAATAACAAAAACAATTTTTATATTAAGTTGCATGCTACTGGAAAAAAACTTGTTGTGTATTTTTATGTTTTATGAATTTTTCAAAACAAAAAATTTTATAAAAAATTATTTTTGCTCTCAAACTTTTACGGTATCTCTAAAACTATTATGCATATGTTTTTAAAGCTGCATGAGAACTTTCGATATCGATAACTATGGTTTGATTGCTGAGAATATCAAACAAACATTTCTGTTTAGTATTAGCCTTTTCACATTTGCATCCATTTCGTAGGAATGCATGAAAGATAATGAAAATGTTAAACTTGCATTAACACTTGCAGCATCTAACATCTACTATCAATTAAAAATGTTACCATTTTTGAAAAAAAATTTTTTTATTTTTTTAAATAATTTTTTTCTACAATATTGCCAAAATTTTAAAGGAAAACACTTTAATGCATTTGGAATTCATTTTGTTTAATAATGTAAGCAAAAAAATTACAAAAAAAAGACACAAAAAATAAAAAACTTGGCAAATGGTAACCCTCCTTTTAAAACAAATGGCATTTTTCTAGTGATGACACTTAAATCATCGGAAGATGTAGAATACAATGTAAAGATATTGATTTTTATAGCCTTTGTAAACTTGCATACATTTCGTAGGAACGCGTGGCAGATGCTGAAAATGTGAAGGACGCGTTCACACTTGAAACATCTGGAAGAAAATGAAAATGTGAAATACGCGTTCACACTTGAATCATCTAACATCTACTGTCAGTAAAACATGTCACCATTTCTGAAAAAAAAAACTTTTTTTTTAAATACTTTTTTTCTACAAAAGAGCCAAAATTTCAAAAGATACCACCAAAATGTATTTAGAACTCATGTTGTTTAATAATTAAAAAAAAAAATTAAGTAACATAAGGCTTGCAAAAAGGAAAAAACTTGAGAAATGGTAACGCTGCTTTCATACCAAATGCCATTTTGTCAGTGATGCCACAATTATAATAGAATTTATTGCCACTTTTCTGGTGATTACTCTAAAATAATCGGAAGATGTAGAATAAAATCCAATGAGATGGGAACATTTTTTAAAGATGTTAAAACATTTTGATTTTAGCCGTATGTATTTCGCAAATTAATGTTAGATGTTAAATGTTGACAAGTGTGTGTTTTTCTTATGAAAAAATCTTAACATCTTCGCAAATTGATAGAAGATGTTTTACATTTTGAGAAGTGTGAAAAGGATATAGGTTTTGCAAGCCATTATTAATCGTTTAACGCCAAAACAACGTTTTCAAATTATGAAAATTTACTAAAAAAAAAAGAAAAAAAATAAATCTGTTTGCGAAGTTCATAGAGCACTTCGAGCTTAGTGATGAAGCTCATTTCTTTAAACGGCTACATCAATAAGCAAATTGGTCGTATTTGTAGCAAAGCCAAACCTCAAGCCGTAAACGACTCACCATCACATCAATTAAAATTTACTGCAAAAAAGCTTTTTATCTCTTTCTTTGAAAGCTGCCCCGCAACTGATTTTGGCCTTTTTCACATGTCACTTTTTACATTTCTGTTAGTACTCTATGGTTTACACGCCCTTTCAAAATGAGCAAGGAGCTGCCGTTACGGTGAATGGCGAGCGCTATCGCCATTCTGTTTTTCTCACTAAACTGCGTCTGTAACTTTTTTTTGCGAGTATTAGCTGTCACATAAGGAAACTATTCGCCAATTTACAGAAAAAGTGTGTCTGTAACGTTGTTGTGAGAAAAGTTCCCGCTTTGAACTGTCAAAAAAACTCACGAATAAAAATGGGGCGAAAAAATGCGAAGAATAATATTCATAATATTTTGTTCTTGGTACATTTTTTCGTGGCTTAATTATTTTCTTTTAACATTTTTATAAAATAAACAAATGTTTTCAAAGCTCGTTTGGAAACAACAAACATTAAAGTCGCACTTTATATTATTTGGTATAGCCGACGGTTGTAGTTTTGCCGCCGTCGTTAACAAATGTTCGATGTTAGTAAATTTTGGTCGCCGTCAACAATATGTGCGACTGGCGTTTTCAGCGTCTGCAATCGCCTTCAAGTGAAGTGTTATGACATACAACGAAATCTCTTTTGACAGTTTTCGACGTGAGTTACAGACACATTTTTTCTAACTTTTCGAGAAACGATGGATTATTTTGTTTCACATCTTTTTGGTGCTAGAAGTTCTCATTATAGTTACAGAACATGGGTTCGGATTTTAAATGTAATATTTCCTTGCTTTTTTCTAGACTATCAGGGCTGTGCTTGAAATCGAAAAAACGTAAAACGCTAGAATTTGGAAGTTGTTTTTAATACACTTTTAATTTAATTTTTATAATTTGTGTTACAAAATGTTGTTTAATAGAGAAATGTTTATAATAAAATTCTTTTATTAGAGAAATCTTATGAAAATGTGACTTTTAAAATCCTGGCGTTTTACGTTTTGCGATTTCCAGCTTATCCCTGCATGTTTTAGATTTTATTTGATATTTTAACACATAAAATTAATTCATATTACTACAATTTAAACAATTTCAAGGAAAATTAAATAGCGATTAAAATCAATTTCTAATCTAATTTTTCTGCTTTGAAAAAACCACAAAAATAATTGGACTAAAAAGAGTAAAATGAAAAGATAAAAGAATAAACTAATAAAAAATATAATAAAAATTTTAATTCAAGTAAACATAAATGTGTAAGTCAGGGGTTCCCACCGTGTTTTCTTTAGCAGAGTCCCTGAGAAAAAAAAAATTTTACGGACCTTCAAATATTATTTGATTTTAGAAGATATTAAGAAATATAAGTTAAAAAAAGTATATAAACAGTAGTTGTCATTGTTTTCTATTTTTGTGTCACTTTTAAACCAGGCCTTTGGAGTCGTCAACAAAATAGTTCTAAGTCTGACTCCTACTACAACCGCTGAAATTTTTAATTCCGACTTCGACTTCGACTCCGACTTTATCTTTTACATTGATGCTAAATGTATATGAGACTGGTCCTTATTGAATTTTAACTCATTTTAATTTAATGCAGTACCTTTTAAATGGTTCAATATAGCAGATTATTATATTTTCAATATTGCATTTTTTTATTTTGTAAAATATTAGAGAATTTTTTTTCAATATTTTATGCGGAACAATTTTGGAGTCGGAGTCGCGAGATTTTGTGGATACTTTGTCTCGGACTCCGGTACAAAAACCTTAGCTCCGACTCTTCACTTCCGACTCCATATGATATAACGATAATAAAATTTTCACATTTTAAGCATTTTTTTTCAATTCAAATAAAAGTTTTTAAGCTAAAAAAAAAACGGTCTTGTGTTCACCTTTGGAAATCTTTTACAAATTCAAAGGGGTCCTCAGACCCCCATTTGGGAACCATTGTTTAAGGATTGCGTTACTAAAAATTCTAACAGAAAATATAATTAATTCAAACATTTTTGAAGATATTAATAAGGCGATTACGGATGGCAACTGAGCTTAAGTTGAGTTGCCAGCAGCGAAATCAGGCAACTGAAGTTGAGTTGCCATTCGTAAATGACCCATAAGAAAAATATTGTATGTAAATCCGTCTTTATATAGATAAAACCATGTCCGTCCGGCTTAGTGTCATTTTTCTACTTTAACTTGATTAATTTTTTATTCGGTATTAATCTAATGTTATGTTCGCACGGAATTGTTTCACGTAATTCGCTCTCTCATTCGTAATTCATAGTCCAATTATTATCATTCGTCATTCGAAATTATCTCATTTGTACGTAATTCATTTTGAATTACCATTTACCAATTACAAACAAATCATTACGCCACTAAATTTTATCGAAGGCTGTAAAAAACAAAAAAAAAAAAAAAGGAAAAAATCATTTAATCAAGGCGAATTGATGTAATATGAATTTTGATTGAATAAAATTGTAAAAAAGTTGTTTTTTTTTTGGAAATTTAAAACAACAAAAAAAGAAACAAAATATAAACTGTTAAAAAATGAGACATTCTAAATATTTGTTTTTTTTTTTATTAATTTTCAAAGCAAAACAACTTTTATAAATGTAAGAAAAAGAGTTCTTGAATTAAGAAGATGCCGTGTGAACAGCGTAATTCGTATTCGTAATTTATAAAGCGAACAAGGTAATTCAAAATGCCGTGCGAACATAGCATAATATTTATATTCTCTGTAATTCATTGGTCAAATATGTATCTCATTTTCAAAAGTCTGTTACATTTTTTTAAATCGCACTAGTCAGTAGCAACTATTAAGCATGTAGTCGGTCCTTTGATCCTTGTTTTTCGTTATCCCTCATTCATTTAAAGTATAAGATTAAATTGTGGTGAAGCAAGCAAAACAAAACAGAAAAATCATTTTGCGAAAGTGAGAACAACCTCAAGTTCAGTTGAAAACTACAGAAGGACGACAGCAACAACAATTACAAGCAATTGTTTAAATATGCCATTTGGGAGAAGAAAAATCATTTAAAATATAACGAAAAAAATGAACATTTCGTTGCAAAAAAAATATTATAGTTCAGTTTAAACTTAAAAAATATTATTATTTATATATTAAAGTGTTAGAGAGAGGAAGGGAAAGTTTTTATTTTTGCAATTTTGCTAAATGGGACCAACCAAATGGGATGGATATACTTTAAATTTTGTGTAAATCATCTTGTTAATTATTATTTTTTCTTTTAAATCGCATTATGTAATAAAATCATATTATTTTCTTTTATATTTTTAGGTATGTAACTACAAATTAATTGTAAGACAATAAAATGTGCCCAAAGTTCCGGTGAGTTTTTCATTTTAATTTAAAAAAAAAACCAAATCGCTCAGTTTCTGGAATGTTTAAAAACTGTAAAATTGTTTATTGATTCGACATAATCTGGATTATCTGATAGTGGAATTTTAGCTGAGAACTTAAAATATTAATGAAAAATTCCTTGAGTAAGACAAACGTAAAACATCGGAGAATTATTTTACCTAAACCATGTAGAACACATTTTTGGATTTAGGAGCCATATAAAGGGGACTACAGTTATGAGTTTTTTTTTTAAATATTTTAAATGGTTTTGTTATTCGTGTTTAATTCCCAATTTTTATTCTTGATAAAAACACTAAATTTTTTGTTGATGGGATAAGCAATTCCTTGAAAATATTTTTGTGTATACAATAATAATAAAATTATTTAATAGAAACCAAGGCGAATTCATACAAGGTGGTCTTATTTTGAAAACGTTTACAGCACTGTATAGTATTTTAACGTTGTGTCAAAAATAATACAACACTGTAGTAAACAATTTAAACAAATATATCATTTTCTTTTTGATTTTAAATTGTTAGTTTTGAAATGTAATAATTTAAAAAAATTTTAAATTTCATAATTTTAAACGGAAATGATAAAATTTAGTAAATATTCCCCAGAACCACATGAACGGTATATCATTTTGACACAAGGTTAGTAATCAGCTGTTCCTTACGTAGCAAGATAAGGTCACCTTGTGTAAATTCGCCTTGATAGAAACTGGGAATTATTTCCTTTCATAGGTTACTTTATTATATTCAACATTTTTTATTTTTTCGAATTTATTCTATGAGCTAAATTTCAGTTATGTATTTTATAAAGCTTTTTTGAAATAGTCCTTTTCCTTTAATTTTTAGAAATGACTTTATAAAATACATAACTGAAATTTAGCTCATAGAATAAATTCGAAAAAATAAAAAATGTTGAATAAAATTATTTAATAATAATTAAATTTTTATGCTTATCTTTTTAAAATTTTTGAAATTTTGAAGAATTTTTCATGGGTGCTTCAATTTTAAGGAAGCTTAGGAAATTATTGTCATTTCTTTTTATTATGATAATATTGGTATGATTTAATTATGTATAAAACAAAATATCGGCCAAATGGCCGCCTCGACCTCGCCAAATTTTCGATGGCGCTGAGGCATAATTTAGGTTCTATGCCGTTAATGTGCCGAATTATCTCACCCTTTAGCTCCTGAATTGTTGCTGGCTTATCGACGTGTACCTTTTCTTTCAAATAACCCCAAAGAAAGAAGTCGAACGGTGTCAAATCACATCGCCACAACGTGAGATAACACGGCCATTGAATTTGTCGCGCAAAAGAGCCATTGTTTTGTTAGATGTGTAGCACAGTCCGGTTGAAAGCACATATCGTCCAATTTGGGGCCATAAAAACTTCGTTATCATCTCACGATACCGAACACCATTCACAGTAACTGCCTGACCGGCCTCATTTTTGAAAAAATACTCTTTGTGGGTGCATTGGTTATTCGACAATCACTCTTGGATTATCAATCGCCTAAATGCGGCAATTCTGCTCATTGACGAATCCAAAGAGGGGAAAATGTGCCTCAGCATTGAAGATGATTTTCTTCAAAAATTGTTCATCCACTGTTGCCATTTCTTGTCACCATTCTGACCATTGACGACGTTTGGAATGGTCAAGTGGCTTTAGCTCTTGAGTCAATTGCAAATGCAAGTCTTATGCATAATGTTCATCAACGACGAGCGCGAGAGGTGCAATTGTACAGCACGACGACGAGTTGAGGTGGACGGTTCTTCAGCCACACTTTCGCGAACAGCAGCAATATTTTCTGCAGTACGAGCATGCACTGGAATTTTCACATCTCCTTCAGACCCGGGTTGCTTAAATTTTTGCACCATTTTTCCATTTGGGCGATAAAATTGGCGGAAAAAATCAAGAAGTGCTCGATACGCATTTTGATTTGAACGCCCATTTTCATAATAAGCCTGAATAACTTTAAAGCGTTGCTCGATTGTGTATCTTTCCATGGTTGAAATTGAGTTAGTCTAAGATTAAAAATGTTAAATTAAACGCAGAAAAAAAACTTTACGTTTAGCTGTGGTTCACATTCAACATCGGCTCTTTTTCCGGCTGCTTGCAGAAACATATTTTTGATTTCCTTTATTTTTTACTGTGTGATGTTCCTTTTCCACAGATTTGTTTCAAAAAAGCTGATTGTTTTTTGCTATAAAATCATGTGTTAAAAGGCTGGCAAGATGATTGCAAAATATATCAACGAATTCCGAAGATTTTTTCACAAGTGTGTCGAGGCTGCAACGATGGTTAGATATCCAATACTTATAGGTAATATTTTCAAGTTATCAATTACGGCGTCTAATATATTTTTAAGGACATCGATTCCTAGACAATCTAAACATTTCCCAAAAAAACAATCTGATAATAGCAAAGGACACAAAATCCGTTCTAAGCAGTCACTGTATTGCACTAGACTCTAGTGACTCACCCCAGTGGTACAGCGTGCTAGCTCTGTACGTACCGCTAGTTCCGCCACAATCTACCTCACATGCTTTTGAGTGGCGAATTTAACATGGTGATGTCTTTGGAGGTGACTATTGACCCCTCCCTGCATAACCTCTACCTACCATAAGGGTTAGCTACTTCTATCTACAAAACGTGATAGCAAAAAGCAAGCGATTTTGTTGTTGTTCCGGTAACGGGATCTATTTCGGATACACATTTTATGTCTTGTCGTTGAAAAAAAATTGTTTTCTGCATTACTTGGAGCTATAGAACAATTGAGTAAAAGTGCCAACTATTTCGCCTGACATTAGTGGCGATTGCTTCCATTTTTACCACTGGGGAGGTACTGGTTCGTTATTGGTTAATTCTGCTTGGTAAACACCTTTCATGAAAGGAAATTATGTGTACACGAAAAGAGTGAAGGATACTATATTTTTCTTAGATTTTAGTAAAAAAAAACCGTATTGAAATAATTCTTAGTTATTTTATGACTATTTAAACATAGCCAATGCAAATAACAAAATAAATGAATTATAACAGAATAAATGAATTGAAAATATATCCTGCGAAATCCTAGAAAATTTTTGCACAATGGGTTTATATCGAAAATTGGTTTTTTTATTACAACTTTAAAAAAATCAGAAAAATAGTAGTTATTTGAATCCTAAACCAAATGGGTCTTAAAATTTGTAGAAGAAATCGTAGTTTTATACAAAAAATTCAAGAAAATCAAAGGGTACAAACTAGGGATGCCGATCCCGAATACCGAAATCCCGGGATTATTTTTACATAAAAATCCCGAGATTTTGGGTTCAGTAAAAATTTGCAAATTTTTTTTTATAAAATACAACTATATTTAAATAAACGTGAGTCACCCTATTAAAAATAACATAAAAAATTGAACATTTATACTGTCAATGAATCGAATTTTTAACTGGTTACAAAAAGATGTCGCAAGTGCATACGTGTTACATGCATTGCATTTTGTACCACAGAAAACAAAATCAGAAGATAAAGTTCAATGTGGTCTTTTTTCTAAGTGAAAGATAATAGAACTGCGCAAGCAAAATGCAAGTTGTGCAAAAAGGTGTTAAAAACTTTAGGGGGTTCTACCAAACGCCTTTTTACACAAATTTGTTTAAGTTTATTTTATTAAATTTATACTTGCATATATATTTAAGATAAAATAAATTAAATATTGTCATATAAATAGTATATGTGTAGCTATTTATTTACGATACCACCCAGAAGTGTTGAATGCGAACATTAGTTGCGTCGGCAGCATATGTTTGCAATAAAATAAGGTAACGATTATCAGACGAAATTAATTTGTTTTAGAAGCTTTTTAAAATATGAATTGTAATACATAATTCGTCCATATTACTTTAAAAGAATACATTAAACTGTATTATTTTGTAATGAGTTTAATTTTCTTCATATACTTATACATACTTATACATTAAATTATAATTATGTATGTATGTACATGAATTTTAAAAATTGGTTTTTGTACATGAAATCCCGAAAAATTCCGGGTGGAAATAGCTGGAAAGGGTAAAACCTGAAGTAAAGTGAGATCGGGAGTTGACAGGAGTCTGTTCAACCAATTATTTGTGGCCCTGTACTCCTTATAGGATCAAGAAGAAAATATAAATATATCCTAGTCTTTTTTAAGAGATTTTATAAGGCTCCTTATTATCCAAATCCTTACCGAACACTTAGTAAGAAAGTTTTTTGTTCAAATTCATTGTATCATACATTTATATAGTTGGTCTTTTTATTTAAAAAATAACTTTTTTTTTAACTCGTGATATCTGTACACCCCTCCAAAATGCATTCCAACAAAACGCCTGAAAATTATATTTACGATTAATGCTAATTTGATTTTCAACAATTTCGAAAGCGTTAATGTGCAACATGAGCAGAAACCACAAAAAAAAAATATTTAAACGTTGATACTGGGCAAGAGCAGACAAACAAAAAGAAAAAAAGTAGAATTTTCCAGACATCAACAGGCATTATACAAAATTTAAAGTGGATATGTACATATTTCGTGCAAAAAAAGAATCGAATACAAACAAAAAAAAAAAAACTTGCATTATAACAGGCAACTAACTTTAAAGGATAATAATCCTTTGCTGGATGACAATTGAGGCGGAGTGAAAAAAATGCCATTGTTAACATTCTGTTGCTGTTGATGCGAATACTAAATGTATGGAGGAAAAAATTCTACCACTGCAATTTGTTTGTTTTATTTTACTTTTCTTTTTTTTTCTTGGCTTATGAAAGTGACTGCTGCAGTAGCAGGAGCCGGAAAAGTGTGAGTTGCCGGAAAAAATAAGCTTTAAAAGTAGTAACATCATAGAAGTTTTCATATCGCTCCTTTATTGCAACATAGTCAAATCAAACTTGGCAAAATGCAATTAAAGTTTTCAAAAAGTACCTTTATACACAGATTAAAAAAAAATATTTTGCTATAACTTCTGTTCGGTTTGAGATATAATCCTGATTTTTGTTTTACATATAAAGATGGTATAAAGGAACACTTTTGCTTACGTAACTTAAAATTTTTGGATTTTTGGAGATACGACTATGTTGCAATAAAGGAGCGATATTATTTGTCTGTATTTGCATGTATATTCATTGCCACGTCCTAAGAAGTATGAACGAAAAAATCTTAACACTCAAATTTAAATTCAAATTGAAATCAAATTCCAAATTTAGACTTAAGGTCCAAACTCTGTCAGTTTTTAATACCGATTTTCTCGCCCGACCATAATAAAATAATAACAAAGCACAGGGGCGCAAAATACAAATTTTTTTTTTGGCGGGGCAACATTGTTAAAAACAAAAATCTAGTATTAACATGAAATAATCTATTGCTGTCTCACAAATGAAATGGAATTATAAAACCCTTTATTACAGGTGGAAAAGGGTATATCGTTACCCAAAATTTAAAAGGCCCTATCCAACATTTTGAAAATTTTACAGGAGAAGCAAAAAACTATTTAATTTTGTAAATTGCTAAATTGCCTTAAACTTAACTTATTTTTCTTCTATTTTTCTCGTAAAACCTACCATTTCTTTTGATAACACTGTGCTAGTTGAAAAAATTGACAAGCCGGACACATGGCGTTTTAACATAATTCGGGTACGCAGAATTCAATCCCAATTAAAAATGTTATTATTTTGCGAAGCATTAATGGTAGGTACACTTAAAAAAATAAGCGCTCAATGCAGTAAAGTAAGTGAAAGAACTCTCAAAAAAACTAACATTTTAAGTGCTACGGCATTCCCTTACTACGAAGCAGGTTTGTAAGGGAGAATTCTAAAAAATAACTGTATCAAAACATTCAGTGTGTAAGGCCGATCGTTACATACAACAATTTTTATATGCGCTGAATAATGCGCTTTATGTATCAAAAATGTATTGCTTCAAAGTGGGAACTCGCCATATAAAATTCATGTCTCCCATCAGCGCAATGGTAAGCGAAACGTTTCTCCCTTACAAACCTGCTTCGTTGGAAGCTCCATTTTTTAAGGGGATGGTGCTAACCGTTTATTAGGTTAGCTCTTGTTTTCAAGATATACCGTTATTTCTAAATATATATTCGCGTAACTCAAAAACGATTTAGTTTATTAAAATAACTAAAAAAAAAACCGAAATCCCGCAATAAAATTTTCCATCTAGGGGCATCCTAGGCAATGCAGCAGCAAAATTTAAGAATTTTATTAAGCCGTCATATTTGTGTGGTTGAAATTCTAAAATTTGGCTGCTGCAGTGCCTAGGATCCCTCAAGATGAGTCAAATGTATGACCAACCCCACTATATTTTTCATGTCAATCATTTATTTCTAACATACCCACCCGCCATCTCCATTCCTAAAGTTGGCTCCCATACAAAATAGTCAATACAGATTCGAAATATATTGAAGAAAAAGCCCCATAACTGCCAAGAAAAAGTCCCTAAAGGGATAAAATGTATGACCGACCTCCATTAATTTTTTGTTCTTAACATTTGCTTAAAACATACTTGCCATATATTTCTAAGCGGATTTTACCACACCAAAAATGTTGGAGTTAATAAACCACAATTTGTTTTGTTAAAAATAAAAGCTGACTGAAACAGCTGTCTTTTAACACCAGCAGATGTCGTTAAATGTGTTAGTGAATAGGAAAATGGTTCATTTTGTGGTTAACATTTTTAAACGAAACAATTGTGGTTTAAAAAGCATAGTGAATCGCACTACAGGTGTTCAATTTTTGTGGTTTATCGACGTAGACAAGTGACTTAACATAACCCCAGAGAAAATAATTCAATGGGGCTTATGCCTTTCTGTACAGCGGCTACGGCTCCTTCAGTGCACACTGTTCGGCGTCTCACGGGACGCACATTATCAATAACAGTAAATGTGGTCCGAAAACGATCTTTTGTTCTTCGAATAAGCCGCTCTGAAGTACGATTATGTACGTCATAAAATAGAGGAAGTGCACGATGAGTTTGACAATTATTTTGATTAAAAGTCAATTCTAATGAAATTTCAAAGCAATCTAAACAAAAAGCAAATATTAGCTGCAAATGGGTGCTCAAATAAAGCAGTGATGTCAACTCAAATTTGTGACACTCTAAAAAAAAACACGCAATAGTAGGCGTGGAACATCGCGTGCAAATACAAAATAGATCAGTAACCGGGAAAGTTAAAAAATTTTATACAAACAGCATCGGTACCAGCACAAGACCTCCAAAAAAAATCGGACGGGCTTGGCGAAATGAGCGCGGAACCAAAAATAAAGGTTTGTATGCCTGGAATAGTAGCGGGGCTGCAAAGAGCAATGGGTTGAACTAGTTCATATGTGTACTGATACGTATTAATTTATATATCTTTCTAGCCATTTTGGAGGCATAGGCGAATATAGCACTCTTACATGTTTTTTTTTTTAATTCTGTTTGATAATGTGTGTTAGTGGGTGAGTGGTCTAAGACGCTGCTATACTTTACGTACTTAATGTCAAAAACCAACAAAAAAAAAACTGTAAATGAAAGTTAAAACAATTGACAATTGAGTGCATTCAGATTTTTTCGACTTTACTCCACAGGATCTGTTGTCTGCTAAATTGTTCTTCTTGTCCTTTTGGGATATTTAAATTGCAACTAAAAAAAAAAAAGAATTTGGTGCACAAAAAAGCACATGCATCTATGTTTATGGAATATCTTTGTATGTTTATGGCAGGGGTATGTATGTATGTTTACATTTATAGTAAATGGCAACTATTATCTCTTAAATTGTCTGCCACATCACAAGAAATATGGATTAAAATGTTTACTGCCACTGAAACTGTTGGCAAATTCTGATTTTCATCCAACGAAAGCATTTGAGATTGTTGTTGGTTGGCATTTAAACCGCTTTCCTTTCCACAGCTTAAAAGTTGTTTGCCAAAGATTCACGTTTTTATTTATTCGCTTTTAAAAAAAAATATATTTTTTTCTCTTCATTTTATTATAAATTTAATTCGTTAACAATTATTTTATATTCTAGCCGCGGTTCTTGAGTTTCATTTGTACTTTTTCGCATGTTGCACTAAATGGCTGTTTGTTTTGTTGTTACCACAAATGTTTGCTTTTCTTTTTACCCCTGCCATTCAACATTTTTTTTTCGCCTCTGTTGTTAATGGTATTGTGATATTTTTTTCTCTCCCTTCTTCATGTTAAATACATCCTAAAAACTTTAAGAAGGTTGGAGTGTTGTTTAGTCCTTTTAAGTCGTTTACAGTAATTCTTTCTTTAGTTCGCTCAAATGTATACATTTTGTATTTCATGCATACAAAATTAGTTTTAAGAATTATTATAAAATTATTTTCTATTCTATTCTTTTTTTTTTTTGTTGGTTCTTCATCTGTTAGTTGTGTTGTTGGCTTTTGTAGTTCTTTAATAAATTTAATGAATTGTACGTAAGAAGCTTAAATTAAAAACGTTAACGGTTTTATTTTTAAATTGTTTGCCGCAAAAAAATTAATACGACTCTACAACAAAGGCACTTCTAAATTCCTCCATATTTTGTCTTAAATTTAAGTTATCCCTCTCTCTACCCCTTGCTGCTGCACTCTTGGTGGATAAAAGGACAGCCAATTCCTAAAGCATGTCTTATGATGGGTACAGACAGTGCAATCTACATGCCATCTGTTTCAGTGCAACCTCAAAAAAAAACCTTGCGCCCGGCTGAAAGCCGTGTATGTATTTAAGCTTAAGTAGGCAAAAACACTGTTCGTTATACCAAAGAGGAATAAATACTTGCACACGGCCGAAGGCCCAATCATGCTTATATATCGCGCGATTTTTAAAACCAAAACTGTATAATTATTGGGATTTTTAAATCGGCATTTGAAGTTTCGGGTATATATGCCACTTCTATTCCCTTCTCTCCAAAAAACTCATGAATTGACGAGTCAAACTTGACGTGTGCGTTACTTTCGCTCGCAAAGCAGGCAGTAAATATTGTGTACGTGTGAGTGACAATGATATAATTATCAATTAATTTGAATTAATTTCAGGTTGTAAAATTCCTTTCTTAATAAAAATAATTTAATGAAAATTAAATTTGATGAACTTTAGCCTAACTAAAATTCGGAAATTTGGATCAAAAACCACATTCACAATATTTTGTACGTAAAATTAACTGAAATTGTAATATAAAATAAAAGAAAATTCATTTAAAAACCGGTCTACTTATTTTTCATGTATTTTTAACAAAAAGTTCATTTAATTTTAATTGTCAAAAATTCAACCCCATGTTCCGTAAAAACAAATGAATGTTCAGTTATTTTGTAGAAATTAAAAAATTTAGTTATTTTATGAAATTCAGTAATTTTCGTTAACAAAAGGGCCGAATTTCTAAAAAATACCTGTCCGCTTGTTTTTCTAAAGAGAGAGAGAGAGAGAGAGAATATTATTATTTACTTCCCCGTTACACACGTTTTTACTTTTGTTGTACTGACCCCGTTGTTTACAGAAGAACTCTCAATTATAAGACCGATATGGTTTCGCAATTATTTTACTTTAAAAATTTGATGTTTTTAACTTAATAATTTTAACAAATAGAAAATGGGAATTGCTTGCACAAAACAAGCACGTCGTTTTTTATAGATAAGTAGAAATTTATTTTTGTTAGTTAAATTATATAAAATAACTGAATATTCCTTTGTTTTTTATATTCCGTAAAGTTAATTTTTATATTCCGTAGTTAATTTTTTGACAGTTAATTATAATAAAATAACTGAATTTTCTTTTGTTTTTACGGAACATGGGTTGAATTTTTAACAGTTAATTTATATAAAATAACTGAATATTCATTTGTTTTACGGAATTCGCGGTTGAATTTTTGACAGTAAAAATTAAATGAACTTTTCGTTATTTAAAATTAAATTTTTATTTAATTTTACATAAAATAGAATTTAACTAAATCAACTGACAAAATTAACTGCAACTGAAAATCCGTATTAATATGCACTTAGTTTTCTGAATAAATGTTAGAATCAGTTAAGAATAAATTTGCTTGTTTATTTATTTAAAAATTACTGAACGGAATACTTCTAAAATAAACTACAGTCAGTTACTGTAATAATATTGTTATTAACCAGAATAAAAATTATTAATTTATTATTGTAAAGTAAAAAATTATATTGATTACTAAAATTTGTAAAAAATTACATTTTGATTATTTTCCTATTTAATGAATAATTTAATTATTTTATTCAATTATTTTTAATTTTAATTATTTAATGCTTAATTTAATGCTTAATATAATTAAAAAAAACTTCCGGTTTCAATTACCTCAGTTGATTTAAAGAATTGAATAGAGGAAACTAGTAATTGATTTATTTGTAAGATTCTATTAAATTTTTTATTAAATGAATTAAAATAAATAAATAAAATTTGAATTAGAAATTAATTAACCAAATCAATCAATTAACCATAAACATCTTATTTAAATAAAAACACATTTTTATACCCACCACCACTAGTGGTAGGCGTCATGTATACGGCGACCATTCGTCCTTTTTTTAAGAGGGCAGTCCTTTTTTTGAAACGATGTAATTTAAGATTTTTTTTTGTTCAAAAAACGGACAGTAGATTGTCCTTTTTTTAGTGAATGTTCCTTTTGTTTTTTTTTTTTAAATAATTGTTTAGTAAATTACAAGTTTAGATACATTACAAATTACATCACAAATTCCATATTGTATACTTATTTTAGAAGCAGACTTAGAACTGGATACAAAAGAATGTTGTAACAGAATATGAAAACTAGAATAATTAAAAGTTTAGTTAAAATCTATTAACTATTCAAACAACAACTTTAATTACTACTATTGATTCAGTTTTGCAATAATCTGCCTATCGGCTGCGTTTTTAGAGATTTCAACCAAAACTTTGAAATTTTTTAATTTTAATTAAAATTTTTTGGCAAAACAAATATTGATGTATTGTATGTATTTGTTTTTTAACAAAAACATATTGTTAATATGACAATATTTACAAACAAGTTATTTTTCGGTGTAGTATTAACCCAATATCATAGAAAATTGAAAACAACACAGATTTTCCTGTTAGTTTTGCCAAGTTCGCAAAATTAAAATAATGAATAAAAGAAAAGTCACTATTAAATATTTTTTTTTTGTTAAAAATGTCTGCTCAAAAGATTTCCTATATTTTTTGTTCTAATGAACTTTTCTCCTTGACCAAACGAATTGGAAAAAATAACATGTTACAAATATCTATTAAAACAACGCATTTTCACTGAAATCAACCTCAAAAATTACAACTAATTAATTAATTAATTTCTTCATTTCCAAATGACTTGAGGTGCTCACATAAATGTCAGTAACAGTTTCAAAGCCAAAATTGAAGCTTTGAAATCCATAAAACATCAGCCAACAAATTAAAACAATCAAATTTCCTTTTCAAAACGATGAGGACGTGTGCTTCCAGGCAAAAATTAAATACTTTTGTGTGGTAATAAACATAAAAATTAACGACTAAAAGGATATAAAAGACAGATGAAAGTTTTTCTTTCACCCGTTTAGAAACACCAAAGTGAATGTAAAAGACGCAACAAAATGTTGAAACAGGCAAAAAAAAGAAAAAAATGCTAAAATAGTTATTTAAACTCAAACTATTAAAATTTTCTATTTGTGGTTGACATTAAAATCAGTTTTTATGGCATAAAAGCAGGTCCTTCTCCGGCAATGAATACTGCCATTTTTTTTCAAAGAGATTTTGTTGTCGTTAAAGAATATTAAAAATATTTTTTTTCAGTATCAAAATAAAGATTAAAAATTAAAACAAGAGAATTATTTCAAACACACTGAAAAAACAAACGTCTACTTCTCCTGCAGGCAGTTTCAATAAGCCATAGAACAATATAGTTAGGAAAGAACGTATCAATAAATTTTTTTATTTCTTATTCAAATTTGCAACGTATGAACGAAAATATTCCAAACCCATTCACACACACTTTTAGTATAGTCTGGCAAGCCCATCGATATGATACCCTACACAATTTGCGAAAAATAAATATTTCTAAAATTCCAGGAAATCTCTTCCAATAATTATTGACCCCATTTTTAGTTGTTGTGACTTTAAATGGTACAACCTGTCACTAAATCAATTCGGAATAAAATAAAAGAAATGCATTTTCGACCGGATCAAATGATAACGCGTATAAGCGTTATTAAAGGCTCTTAATTCTGTATTCGTATATTTGGACATAATCTAATTATTTGAAAAATACTCAGATGTTAAAAGGTTTGGGAACACTCGAGAATATAAACAATTGTTTATTTTATTTGTGATGTACGTCGTGATAGGACGTCCAGAATGCGCTAAGTCAAGAACAGATGTAAATGCGATGTTGTGATCTCTTATAAAACAAAAAAAATAATTTTTTTTTTGCTTGCTATATTTTACAATTTTAAGTTCTATAGGTCTTAAGAACCACTTTTTAATTATGACGATAGGTAGTAGTTGTAAAACTAGTTATAAAGTAATCTGTAGTAGTCATCCACCTCAGTAATTCACACTAATTAATTAAGTAGTTTCTTCTAATTCACACAGAAATTTACAAATGCACAAAATCAACAAAAACAGAAGAGACCCAAGTTTAAACCTCAACTGGGGCATCAAATGTTTTTTTTTAAAAATATTTAGACTTGTGTTTGTATGTAAACATCACTTGATAACCGACAATTAAATGATGCGTACGTGGTGTAGTGGGTGATATGCAATACCAACAACTACAGAAATTGTTGCTTGGCCTGGGTTCAAGCCTTGACTCAGCCAAATTTTTTTTTTAAGTTTTTTTTCGTGGTTATATGTACGGTGACCATATTTTTAAAACCAAAATGCAGAACACAAAAATTAAATGTTATGTTAATATGTAGATCGTACACATTGACTTGCCGTGATGATTCCACCACGAGTTTGTTTTGAAAATTTAGCCGAACAATCCTTTAACTTGCATTAAAAATAAAAACAAACTTTGAAATTTTGTCTAAGAGTATTTACATTTTTTTTTTCATTTTGTTTAATTAACAACAAATAATGTTAAAAATCAGCACTAATTTAAAGCGCCTGATGTTGGACAAAACATTTTGACCACCACTTAAACAAATATACAGTAGCGATGGCCCTACAACTGCTCATATTTTATGAGGTCACCTCTATCTAATCATTTTCAAATTTGAAGTAAATGAAATAAGTCTAAAATTTAAGTACTTTGTTTATTTAAGATTATTGTACATTGATACAAACCTACACCGAAAAAAAACATATTTTTCAATTTTCAAAAAAAAAACTATTTTTATAGAAAACTTTTAAAAGTATTATAGTTTATTTAACCATATTAATGTCCCCGGCCACCGTATTGTGGTTGCCTCCGAATATGTTATGTGACCATATAAAAAAATGTTTTTTTTTGCGTGTATAGATGCTGGACAACTAAATTGGCTGTGTGTAGTAGTGTGTCCCAAAAAAATGTTTTTTGGTGCTTAAGCATAGTTTAAAAGCTTATAGGGTAAAGTTTTTTAAAACTTTTTTCATATTTTTTTCAAGAGAGGCTTAGAGGTCGCTCAAGTTGAGTTTTTGCCAAAAATCGGATTTGCCGTTCTTTTTTTTTGAGTTTTCTTCACAACTTTGTCAAAAACCACGATTTTCTTCACTTCTAAGGCAATAATTTGAAAGAAAAATGTCCAAGCTTATTTTCGTGGGCAAAAACTATAAGTTTTTGCAATGCATTTGCTCATTTAGGTAACCTACATTACAAAATATTTCTAATTATTCCATCAATTTTGTAAATGACGATTTATAAATTCTAAAATTTTTATAAAAATTAAAAAAACTAGCAACGCAGCTTGAAAGTTCAATTAATTGTAAATAATTTAGAAACATCTATTTTGGAATTTGCTCTTTTCTGAGTTATACCGGCTTTCAGCTTTGTACCGAGATATTATTACTCATCTACATATAAAAATGAAAAGCGTTTGACTGTTTGCTTGTTGGCTCTTAGACTCCTAAACTACCGAACCGATTTTACTGAAGTGGTACCCTCTATAGGATGCCAATATTAAGTACCGCATATCTTAAGAGCCGGTGAGCTCCAAAATTTAAATAAGATAGCAGCAGGGGAAGTGGAACCCCCATAGGATGCAAATGTTAAATATCGCATATCTAGAGAACTTTTATAGTGAGAATATTCAAATTTGATAGGTCAATTTAAATTTGTTGGTTATTTTCCACTTTATTCGTTGAATGCGTTGTTACAGTAAATTATAAATTGATGCGATAAATTTTCAAAAAGAAAACCCTGTCTATTTGGAGTGAGCACGCGTTTGTACATAGAAAAATTTTAATTTAATTTTAATAAATTCAAAAATAATTTTTACTTACATACATACATCCAAGGCCCATTGAAAAGGTCTGCGCAAGAAGCCTGATGATCATTGTTTATGTTCTTTTTAGTTGTTTACATTTTGCTTACATGCACATGTATACGTTTGTTTACGTTTATGGAATGCCACACATACACGTTTTTTCCTTTTGCTTTGTATATGTGGTAGTAAATTTTTGACATCTAAAACGAATCGTTTTTTGTTTTTGTACAAGTAAGCAGACCTGTTAGATGGGCCTTGCATACATCCAAAACGCAGAGGTTATTTAGGTAATTTTATCTGTTTTTAAACTATTACTACGTTTATACGTAGACTATTCGCAAATAAAAATTATTTGCGAAAAACTAACTTACTGTTTATATGTCCTTTTTTGTTACCGAAAATTCTTATTTTTATGTGATGCCGGATGGAAAATTGATGCATTTGGTAGCACTGTATGTATAAAAACTTTTTATTTTTTAATGAATAATAAAAAAATTAAAAATTGTTGTGTATTTGTGAATTTTATTTCCACAATTTTGAATTAATTTTACTTTTGTTGTCGTAAGAATGTGCCACTTCAAAATAAAAACGTAAAACGGTTAAAAGTGTGGCAATGCTTTAAATCTTATTTGCAAATAGTGTCGTTAATCAGGAATTGTTTTCGTGAGTTAGCTATTCGCAAATAAAATTTTAATTCACTGTTTATGCGGCAATTTTCTTTACTTGCAATAATTTTATTTGCGAATAAGTGGTGCGTATAAACGTAGTATATGACAACTTTGAAAAGTTTTAAAAATGTTATGCTTTCAACAATTCAATGAAAATTTTAAAATATAAATTTTTTGACAGTAAAAACTTGGCTACTTTGATTTAAGCGATTTTTTTTTCAACCAGAGTTGTTTCAAGGGAGATCGAACGGATAGTATTCGACCGGTTTTAACCGGTAATTTTAGTTTGCCCAAGTCGAATATTTTAGAATGTCCATTTTTCGAATATCGGATAAACCGGTTATTTTGGTAAAATAAACCTGTTATTTTGGTAAAATAAACCGGTTATTTCTGTAATGTGTAATTTATACACGATTTCCTTACTTTCATGAATTCGCCTTGATAAACAGGCGCATTTTTTGGTACTTATAAAAAAATTGACACATCAAAAAAAAAAAATAAGTTTTTTTTCGTATGAAGAAATTATCAATTATCTTAAAATGGCAAAATATGTAAAAAAAAGCCGATATTGCCAAAATAACCACAAAAAAAGGTTTTAAAAAATAGTGATAATTTTCATTGTTTTTTACGATCGGAATTTGTGTTCAATTAAATACATTCTACCTTGCAAACCAAACAATAAGCATTTTCTCTGTTTGGTTGGCCAAGTCATCACTCTTATGCTAAACTTCATCTATAAATAATAAAGGCGGTAGGCGAGCAATATCCACCATAGAATGCATATATTAAATATCGTATAACTGAATTACTATTGTAGCGTGAGTCTTCAAACGTAGTTAGGGCCACTATTATGGTAAACTATAAAATTCAATTAGGCGGTATAGACGGTGGAGGAGCTGTACCTCCCATAAAACAAAAAATATTAAAAACCGCATATCTGAAGACAAAAGCCTTCAGGCTTTGTAGGAACCACTACACCTTTTAAAATAAAAATAAAGGGGTAGGTGCAGAGGGAGCAATAAATTTTTCAGAAGCATCCTGTGAGCCAAAAATATAAAATAGACTACCTATTTTGACGATAGGGGTAGGGGAGCAGTACCCCCCCCCCCCATAGGAAGCTAATGTTGAATAAAATGTATGACTTAGTCAAGTGACTGACTGATTCATCATCACGCAGTGCAAACGGCTGAAGTAAGAGACATGAAATTTGTACAATGAACTAGTCCTCCAACGAATAGATCCACGGAGAAGAGATTTTTTGGAACCTTAAATATTAAGAGGATAAAATGGGTCAAATAACTTACCATATGCAATAAACAGTTGCGAAATTCCAAGTGGGCGTGGCACTTTTCAAACAAAGACAATATGAATTACTCCATATCTGAGGAACGGCTACAGAAAAGTTTTCAAATTTCAAACAAATATCTTTGCTATCAATACACAACATCGGCCAAAAAGTGAACTGGATTAGAGAAGTGGAAGTGGCTCCTTCATTACAAAGATAGTGTAAATAACAGTGATCCAGAGAACGGTTACAGGAAAAAAATTAAGATTTTGTACAAATATTTAGCTTGGTTATCATTACACAACATTTATCGAAAAGTGAGCTACATTGGAGAAGTGAGAGAGGTACCTCCCATACAAAGACAATTTAGATTTCCTTACATCTGGAAAATGGTTTTTAATTTGCAACAAATAGTTTGGAATTCTTCACAAAATATCTGTCAAAAATTGGCTGGATTAGAGAAATGGTCAGGGCACCTTTAATATAAGCACAATATAGGCTTATTTCAATGTGGGGAAGCGAAGCGCACTGGGTAAAGCCAGTATATTGGATAAAATTAAAGGTCTTTTGATTTATATTGCGCAATAATAAATGTGTTGAAAACATTTTGCAATAGGCACTTTTACATGACTTTACTAAAAAATGGCGCTAGGTACAGTCAAATCCAGATAATTCGTACCCCGATAAATCGTAATTCCCGATAATTCGTAAAAAACTGTCGGCCCCTTGAAAAAATCTCGTTAATTCGTAAAATATCCAAACATTTTGGTGCCCTCTCTAATTCTTAATTTTTTTTTTGTCAAATAAAATCGTCTTTGCCTCTTATATATCGTTATTGTTTGCTAACTACCACTTATAATTCGTAATAAAAACAACAGAAACATGGAAGGATTAATTTTTTGTTTACCGCTATTGTTTTTTCTGCGTGGGTTTTTTGCGTTTGGGTGTGTGTTTATTTTCTTAAGATCTTAAGCTGGTTTTTATGTTTTTTTTTATCGTTTTAGTAAATAAATTGAAAAACCCCGTTAATTCGTACACGCAGAGAAAAAACATGATTAATGAGTGGTCACTACCACCATTTTTATTTATATTAGCCAAATATGTTTACCCTAATAAATTTATTATAGTCCTAATATAACTTGAACAAATATTTTTTGTCCTTAACATTTTTAAATTCACTATAATAATATTGTATGGTGTTTTACACCTAAAAAGTTACTTTGATCTAGCTAAACATTTTAAAATATGTGAAATGTTTGCTAGTAAAATATTTTTATTTTCAACTTACAATTAAAATCATAATATAAGTTGCACACAAAAGTTATGTTTAATACTATAATTTATGTTTGCTTTAAAATACATTTTCTAAATTAACAAACATTTATGGCCAGTGTGTATTATTTATACGCGAGCGTCAGTTAGAATGATTACAAAATAAATAAAACTTTTTTCGGGGAGAAAAAGGCCACGCTGCCTTTCAAAACTAACGGAATAAATTATATGTTTATCGAAACAGGTAAGATTTTTATATATGTATACATAATTATAAAAATACATACATACATTCATAAATATGCAATTACTTAGTCTTTCTTGCAGCCAATAAAAGCAACAACATTAAAACCGGCATAGAAATTTAGACGCAAAATTTTGTCATTAGCCCCGAATATTTTCCAATAAAAAAATAAAAGGTTAGTTTGTGTTATTTTTACTAGTCTTGAATGTATGTATGTATGTATTTAATTAAATTTTTTTGCATATGCTAAGTATGTATATGTACATAAATATGTATTTTTAATAAAAAATAAAATTGTTTATTGGTTTTATTGTGAGAACCGTATAACATGGTGAAAAAGACATTTTGCATGGTGTTGGGATATAAAGAAACATGGTTGAAGATATTGTTTACGTTTTTCTTCTGAACATAATAATATGTTTGGGGCAATAATTAGCTATTTTCGTTATGTCTAAACATATATTGTTGCTTAAGACGTGTTTAACACAATCATAATCACAAACATTAATGATAGTTTGCGATTGTATCAACCATGTTTTTTCTTTGCGTGTATTTATTTCATTTTAATCCCGTGAAATCGAAACCCCGATAAATCGACAACCCCCATAATTCGTAAGAAATTGCCGGTCCCTTGCTATTACGAATTTTTGGGAGTTCACTGTATTTGTTTTTAACATTGCCCAACTTATTGAATAATGTGGAGCAAATCTACGATAATAATAGCAATAACGTACTCAATAATATTGCAAAGGTACCCATAAGATCTTATTTACAATTTTATATCTTTGGATATTGCCATATCTAAAGAACTATTTAGAACGACTTTTTACATTGTTATTATTGTTTTCAATATAAATATGCGAAAGAAATGTCGGCCTAGTAGTAAATTTAATTTGGAAACTGCAGATTTGTTTTTAATAGAAATGTTTTAATGTTTAAATAGAAAATATTGCATTCAAGCCTTCGCTTCTTGTTGTTTTCTCTGGAAATCAATTCGAATCTGTTATGCCAGTTGTATTTAACAACGGTACGTATACCATGTACATACATCCCACATTGTTTTTGCCCTATAGACAGATTCCTTTCTTTTACCGCCACAATAATACAAGTCATAATAATCTCATGTTCTATTAATTGCAATGCATGGCTTTGATAATTAACGACCCGTACAGTTTTCGTTCATTCATTTGTACTTCGAATCAACTATTCGTCCATTCATACCACCAAACCAGGTCTTCGTTTGTGATTAAAATTACTGGCCGACCATTAATGAATTCTTCCCAAACGTTGATGGTCAAAGAGCCAGAATCAGCAGACGATAGTAAAACATGAGCGAGGCATTTGTTGCAATTAGAAACATTTACTTGCAGAAATTAATGTGGCTGCTATAAATTAGAATTTTTTAGATTTTTATAAATCCTTTAAGTAGACATTGATTTTATGGTCTAAGAATTTATGTATGAGACACTGTATGTTTTATTTAACTTTAAGTAAAAGGTTAAACATTCTTATTTTCTTTTTTTTAGTTGATAAATATATTTTTGTTATTTGGTAATTGATAAACTGATTGGCATTCAGTAAATTTCTTTGTTTCAGTGAAGTGCATTGAAAGTAAAGAAAGATTTCAACTTGTAATCTCTGACAAAGTTTTTCATTTTGAAAAACAATGCAGGGAATTCATTTATTAAAATCGTAAAAGAATAAAATAAAGTTGACTTGAAGTTCTGTTTTTTTATTTTCAGTATTGATAAAATTCTTGGTAGTTGGTAATTGATATTGTTTGGAAGAAATCATTTGGAAAATATTGAAAATGAGTGCGGTGTCGCACTATTCTTATGCATTTAAAACAAAATTTTTTTCATAGAATGATTTTTAGAGAATCGTTATTAAACATCTTCATATGTTAAATGTTTTTTTTTTTGTTTACAAAATAAATTATACACGACGATTTAGACGAGCCAATAAAAGGCGGTTTAGATGAGACAGCAGACGTCGAGACTATTTACGATGCTATAGAGGAGAAAACAGAATTTGCTATAGGACGCTATATACCATACTAAAGAGAAGGAGCTTTAAATGAAGCTATAGATGAGCATAAATGTAGATAATACTGCAAACCAGACAATATATTACTTTAAACGAGACTATAGACGAGGCTTTATATGACCATATAAACTAGACTAAGACGACGCTATAGACGATACTTTACACGACGCTTTAGAGAAATAAACAGAAGGCGCTATAGACGACGCTGTAGTGAAAACTTAAAACTAATTTATGTGTAGATGAAACAAGTAAGAGCGCTATATTCGTCTATGCCGAATCTTATACACCCTTACCAGGATGTGACAAGAAAGTAATACAGACATCGATCTTAAGATATAATCAAATGTATTTTGTGCCACGCCCACTTATACAATCCTGCCCACGTTTTGTCGGACGTTGTCTATTGATAACCAAGATCCTTGTACTTAATTTGGAAACTTTGTCTAGTGCCGCTCTCCAGATATACAGATATACAGATATCTATAATGTCTTTATAGGCGCCACGCCAACATCTCTTATATTTAGATAGGTTGTGTGTTGATAACTTAGCTATGTGTACCAAATGTTTTTTTTTTCTCATTATTTATTTATTGAATCTTCATATATTAAATATGAACTAAAAATTATTAATCAAATCTTATCCAAATTCATTATTTATGTCCTGCCAGTGCCAGACACAAATTTTCTTCATCACGGGTTCTGTTCACAGTTTACCACTCGTCTAATTGGGTAAGTGCTGCAGTGTCCCTTCTTCTTAAGCGAGTGTGACCGCCATGATTTAAAATATTTCGAGCTAGTGGATTTGGGTGTTGTTCAAGCCATTTCAAATATTTTACTGCATATTTTCTAATCATAGTTTTTACTAATGGCACATTGAGATCCTTATGAATGTTTGCATTTTTAACGTACCAGGGAGCGGCTGTGATTATTCGAAGAAGATTATTTTGGCGCATTTGAATTTTTTCGATATAAGAGGCCGAGGCGGTGCCCCATAGTTGAATACCGTAGCACCAGATAGGCTTTAAGATAGAGTTGTAAAGTAGAAGCTTGCAATCGAGACTAAGGACAGAGTAGGGTTGCCAGTCGGGCTTGTTTTGGCTGGATTGTTTTTAATAGCCTGTCCAGTTTTAAGCTTAAAAGAAATTTGTCCAGCTAAAACAATTTTTCACAAAATGCTTTAAAATAATTTTTATAAATTTCTTTATTGGAACATAATGCATCTGCAATGGCGCCATCATTTCTATTTTTGATTTAATTCGTATGTACAGTACTATTTCCATATCGTCTGTTACTTCTTAGCTACATATACATATGGTAAAAGTCTAAATGTTAGAAGTCTTTATGTGAATTTATTTTATATGGGACTTCAGATATTGATATCAATGAAGAAGATGATTGTAAGAGAGAAGGCTTATCGAAAGAAAGCTTATATTTTATACATAATATTATGCAAGAATTTCACACAACTATTTTATCTCTCGAAAATGATTCTTGCACAATATTAGAGTTGCATGATATAATGACCCGACTTATGACTGTAGAATAAATGACAAATTTTTCGGTAGCAAAGTTAGCAGTATTTTGAAAAAGCTCTCGTGTAATGAACAAAAAACTTAAAAAAAATATTTTTTCTTTTATTTACAACAGCTTCCACAGTATCTTAAAATATCTGACGAAATAGATAACGATAAACTGTACATCGACTATTGCTGTCTTTGTTGACAAAAAAACAAAACGTGAGTGCTATTCCCAAAAAGGGTCACAAAATAAGTGAAAATGATACAAAAGGATAATTTAAAAAAGGGCCATAAAAGGTATCAAGACCGTCGAAAAAGGGTCAGATTGATACTTTAGTATCACAACGGTAACGCTAGCTGGGTATGAAGTTATTTTATTTGAATGGTTTTATTTTATCTAAAAATCGACAAAGTCAAAAAGTTTAAGAGTTAAAAAAAACTAACAGCCTTATTCAAAAAAAGTTACTAAAGGTTTACCAAGACTTATTAAGTAAAAATCGTTAAAGTATTATTCAAAAACAATTATTAGTCTAAAATACGTTTAGTAACTCAATATTAAAAGAAAGAATTTTAAAGTACCTTCAACCCTACTTTAAACCAAAATTAATAATATTACAAACACAACAAACTTTGAGAAAATTAACAAAATAATAAAAATATAAATTTTACAATATTATATTAGTATTTAAAATGGAAACACTAAGTTTTATAGAACGAATTGGTAAGTATTATGATTATTTAAAAAAAAAATTAGGTATTGACTTGCCTTCTATTTTAACAGAATTTTTAACGCAAATATCCAACTGCAGACGCCAAAGAATTTATAAAGATAGGCCTGATCCGTTTTCCCTTCCTGACATCGAATTCAAAAAGAAATATCGGTTTAATAAGCAAACCGTAAAAAACATAACAAATTTAATAAAAAATGATATTTCATTGGACAGAAGAGGATGTGGAACATCGGCAGAATTGCAGGTATTGGTAGCTTTGCGCAGTTGGGGCAGAAGAGAAGTAAGTTTTGCATTTTATAAGAGCGAATTGATAGTAGAAAAAAATCGATTTTTAGGTGCAGGATGATGCTGGTGACATACATGGCCTATCTCAAGCAACGGTCAGCAGAATTTGTGCAAAAGTGGCTCGAGCTATCGCCAAACTAGCAAACGACAAAATCAAAATGCCTGCTTCCGTGCAAGATAAAGTGAAAGTTTCAAAACAATTTAAAGAAATTCGCAACTTCCCCACTGTTATTGGGGCAATTGATGGAACTCACATCAGAATTAGAAAAACTGGTGGTGATTTAGCTCAATATTACATAAATCGAAAAGGGTTTTATTCGCTTAATGTACAGGTAATAAAATGGAAAACATCTTTATAATAATATTTTATTTCATTCATGTGCACACAGGTTATTTGTGATGCGCAATTAAAAATTCAGGACATAGTGGCAAGATGGAGGGGCAGTACTCATGACTGTCGGATTTTTAACGAGTCGAGAATAAAAGAACGTTTTGAAAACGGAGAATTTAAAGGTCGTTTGCTTGGCGATTCTGGGTACAAGCTAACACCATACTTGTTTACTCCCATTCTTCGGCCTAAAAACGCTAAAGAAGTAAGCTATAATATCGCCCATATTGCAACCCGAAATCCAGTTGAGAGATGCTTGGGTGTTTGGAAACAGAGATTTCGGTGCTTGCTTGATGGAATGACCGTAAGTTTTGCAAATATCAAAACAGCTATAATTGCCCTGGCTGTACTTCACAACATCGCTTTAGAAGAAAAAGATTCGGTGCCAGGTAAACCTTGTTAAATGAAACTTTGAAATATTATTTCTAAAGTAAACATTATTTTAAGATGATTTAATCTTAGACGAAGAAGAGTTACAAGAACCACCACAAAACAACCTAATTGAAGTATCGACGTCTGCAAGGAGAGAAAATCTTATATTGAGGAGCTTTATTGAAAAACATTTCTAATAACCTTAACACAACATCTTACATATGTATATGTAAAACAAATATTGAAATAACACATTTTTTTTTTCAAATAAAAGTTTTTATTTTATTTTTATTAATTTTTAACAAATAAACAAGTTTAATGTAATTCATTTAACATAAAAAAAACTTTTGTTTGCATTAATAAACAATGTTAATGTAACAAAAAATAAAGCCATTAAAAAAACATAACAAACTAATAAGTATGTATTATAAAAATTTGATTTTATTAAAAATTATTCTTGATTCTTATTATCTGAAAGAAAAGTCAATTTTAAATGTAAAGAAATATATGTATAAGCCCATTCACAATCTTGTGCAATTGGTCTTGCATCGTCACATTTGCAAAATAGCTTAGTGTTTACTATACCATGTGGCAAATGCTACGATGCAGGACCATTTGCACAAGATAGTGGATTGGGTAATTGTACATACGAATATATCAAATATAAGTAAAGTTTTTCGCAAAGCGCGAAAAAGCAACAATTTACATACATTTGTCTTTTGTTAAACGTAAAAAAATACTTACATATGTACATATGTATAGGTATGCATGTACTTGCAAAAATAGCCAAGCTATGTATATATCGAGCCTTTGGTGCAATATCGTAGTAACTCAAAATTTGAATTTTTTGAGCTGGGTATGCAGAAATGATCTTTGGGGAAATATCTATCTAAAGAAAAAAAGATTATGATTCCATCTCTAACTGTTCAGATTTTACAGCTAAAAATGTCTTTATTGCCTCTAGCTATTTCCAACCATATTGATATTAATATAAAAAAAATATTTAATATTATTAATAATTGTTCACCTTTTTTTAATTACAAAACATTCCTCTTTATTTAAAAACTTGTAAAAACATAACTTTAGTAAACAAAAATGCTATCAAAAATATGGCTGAAAACTTCAAATGCATTTTTCTCAGTTCACGATTTTTTGAATTATTACGGTATTGCACCAAAGGCTCGATATGTAAAATGTATAACTAGTAGATACATAAATTTTTTTATATTCAAATACTTACTATTATTATTGTTTTTTTGGGACGCTATTTTTAATTCGATTAGGTCGAACTCCCTATCTAAATTACGAATTCTTTTTTTTTCTGCCTCCACTCGCAGTTCGTGTAGCTCTCTTCGGCACTCCATATCAAACTCTGTCAATTTTGTTATATTGTACGAAGTACTATTTGTATCTTCTTTTTGTATTTTCTATATAAAAACAAAATAACAATTGGAATTAATTTGAAAAATGTATAAGTTTGCATATGTATGTATATACAAAAATAGTCAAACAGTTGTACCTACGCACCTTTTTTTGTTTGGAGGATTGGTGTGAAATAGTTCTGTCTCTTGGTGGAACACAATCTTTACTTTGTATGGACTCTGGAGTTGCTGTTGTTTCAGGTTCTTCAAAAACCTTTAAATAATTAAAAATAAGAACCGAAGATAAACAAAATATATGTTTTAAGTATGTATGTACGTATGTATGTATGTATGTTTTAACGTACCTCTTGGGTTATTTGACTTATAATCTCCTGAACAGCCCCACTCGAACTACAGCCTTCGTCTTCCTTCAAAATCTAATGCGAATATCAGTATTAATATGTACGAATAGATGTATACAAAATGTTAACGTATGCAATGTATTAATGTACATATACAGATATGTACATAATTATTTCGGGACAGTTTTAACTTACCTCTTCAATCGCATCAGAATCGAATTCGTTTCTGTCAACGACAAATTCATTTGGAAGCCAAACGCTTATGTCGTTGCCACTAACGTCTAGCTCCTTGGGTTGTGTACCGCCACCAGTTTTTAAAATTTCTTTACGATGGGTAGCAACTTTTTTACGCGCTTGAACTTTTGTTGCTACCCATTGGGTCTTCAGCTGAATTATATTCCGGTGGCCACCCATACATAAACTGTTGAAACTAGAAGAAAAATTATTTTACAATTTTTAGTAATTTTAATACATTGTTTTATACGTACTTCTCCTCTATTTCTATCCAAGCCCTCTTCTTAGCTTGGTTAGTGTTGGTGTCGGTGTTTTTGTTTTCGATGGTTTTAACATTTTTTTTGATGAGCTCTTGCAGCAGCATCTTTAACACAATAGTAAATGCAATAAAAATTATTAGTTTTAGACACTAAAAGGCAAAAACTAAAAGAAATATCAGAACAAAACTTACCTTATCCTCCTCAAGCCAATTTTGAGATCTTTTTCGCTTCTGTTCTTCTTTTTTTTCCATATTTTTTTTTATTAAAATCAAACAGCAACTCAATTTACCACAATTTTTTTATAATAATATAATTTGACTAATAGTGATGTGTAAAAAACCACAACAAATAAAATAATGGTTAATCAATTTATTTTTATTCGATAGAAACTATAGTCATGTATGATTATTGATATTAATTAATGTTTATATTTTCTTTTTTTATATTTCTGAATAAAATGAAAGCAAAAAATTTTTTTTTATAGAAAAATATTCCCTCTTAGTCTAAAGATAGGTAAAATAATTTACAATTACGGTTACGGATAAAAATAATATTAATTTTTTTACATTACTAGAATTGAAATGACAAGTGCATGAACCGGTGTTACCAGTCTTAAACTAAAAAAATTCTAAAAGTCATTATTAACTAATATACGTTTTTTGTATACACATTTTTACAATAAGGTTATTAAGCGTAAAGTGCTTATTAACTAATATGTTCTTTAAACCAAAATTAACATTTTTTTTTGAATAAGGCTGTAAAAGTTTCCCGATATTTTTTTTTTTTTGACGAATTTTCAAAACGAGAAAGACGATTTTTTATATTTTTTCTCAGGAAATAAACGATTTCTTCATAAATTTATCTGGCAGCCCTGTATGATAGTCTTTTGTTCAGGTGAATATCAAGTTCGTACCTTGACCGAATCAGTGGTAGGTATTAAAAAAGAAATTAATAAGTGTGACTAATAGACAGTAAACGTAACAAGTGTAATTTTTAAGACATTCACTAAAATAGACTAGATTTAAAAGCATTTTTCTAATATTATGCTAATTTTAGATTTCTAATTAAAGCTTGTCCACATATTCAATGAATAACTTTTATAAAAATATGTACAATTTTTAAACTAAGCAATATTGTTACAAACAAAAGCAAGAATCTGCATCAACAAATTTTCCTATTTTCTGGCTATCAAATTCTAAAACTTTATCTACATAAGCGAAACAGTCAAAACATAAAAGTTCATCCACCCTGCCCTTCTTCAACTGTTATAACTTTTATCTTTTTGTCCAAACAAAACTTTTCTAAATGCATTAGTGTGCACATTCTCTTAAAACCTAGAGAAAAGAAAACTTTTCTTTAATAAAGAGTCAATATTTATTCCTACGATTACACATTCACACAGAAAGCAGTCTCATGTGCTAAGGACTTTTTCTGTTTTGTTTGCCTTGGACACTAATGAATTTTCAATAAAGTTTTCCTTCATATGGCGGGAAGTTTGATTTGTTGTTGTTTGGCTGTTTAAACCGAAAAAACTGCCACAACTCCATTTTTGTTGTTTTCCAGAAATCTTTATTTACAAATTATGATTTATTGGTTTTTAATTTACTTATTTGTAGTTTTGTGAAAAGGAAATAAAATTAAATTTAAAATTGAAATTTAAATTGAAATAATGGCAGAGTTTAACTTTTATTGTGATTTTGGATGTTTTATTTTAAGGAAATTATAAATCTGCATTGCGATAAATTAATTCTGTTTTATGGTTCCGTAGCGGAACCAAGGTCCACAAATATTTCATGTGGCTGTTCTTTGTTCTTTGCCGCTTCTGCTCGACCAAGGTAAGGTTTTTTGGCCTATTGCGAAATCTGGCTGTGAATATTTTCCAGCTGATCAGAGTATCTCGGACATCCCTGTATAGCAGTATACCAACTCCACTGGATATTGGTTGATCAATTGTTTTTCCGGAGCAAAAGACTGTGAGGTTCTTGGAGGTGTTGATTTCATCTGCTTCTTTCTGGTCCTCCTAGAAGAAGCAGGTTGTAGTTGATGAATTATTTGCATACTTGGGCCAGTTTTGATGGATCTAGAAGAGCACGTACATCATACATTTCATGCTGCTGTACACGAATATTTTGTTTTGAGCTGTCATCGTAGGGATACGTTGATTGTAACCGATATTGGTCGCGGTTTCAGTAATTAAAAGTGTTTAAGACACAGCGACTTTTTTATCACTGAATCAGTGATTCTTCCACGTTGCCTGTCACCTAATGTCCTGAGACGCATTGTATCCAGTCTGCAACTCTGGCTGCTCACCTGTTCGTCTTCTCACTTTGCTTGGAGTCCGACGGGTGTCTGAACCACATTGGAACTTTAGATCAAGACTCAAACTTAAAGTCTCTAGCAGTTCGGAACCAACACACAGGCGTGTTTAACGCACGAACAAAAGCTCTATATGTGACGCGCAAAATAGAAAGGGACCTTAGGGTAAAAACCGGTTTTGTTCAGGAGAGCCATTTTAAAGATTTAAATACGTGTGTCTTTGGTGTACCATCACTTCATAAAACGCGCATATCTCTGAGATGAAACACTTTTGGGGCATAGGATCGGTCTCATTCGATGCTCAGATTTTGTCCACATCAAAAAAAAAAAAGTGAAATTTGATTTTTTTTTACCCTTAGGTCCCTTTCTCTATGCGCTGTCACATATGGTCCCTCTTAGATCTTAAAGTACGAATAAACTACCTCTAAAAACAGTTTGAATAACGTACCGTACCAGATCCACTTTGATGTGTCTCATCTACATGAAGAATAAATTTCTGGTATGAGAAAAAACGCTTTGTTCAATGGCTTAACATTAGTTTCTTTGTTACTGTTGGAAAAGATACATAAAAAACGATTTAAAAAAACACAAGAAGTACACAAACGTTGAGTTAATAATACCGAAAATCCTATATTAATTTTTACATTTTGCGGAAAATGTGAAACCAATTAAATTTTGGGCACCCAGAAATAGAAACATTGCGGGAAGTTGAAAGCACTGTTTGCATGAATGTATTTGATAAACAATTTACACACAACCCTTATAATTGACAATTAAATGAATACAGTAGCCAAAATGCAGCAACAGAACAAGCATTGTGGAAGATAACAAACTTCATTTGAAACTATGAATAACTAAAGGGCAAACATTGAGTAAATTCTTGTATATTGCTTGAATGTTGTTTAATTTCCAGAAACTTTAAAGGGTACAGTTGAGTGTACAGAACATTGTCTTCTGTTGCCATTAAGATAAAAGTTAAAAGCAAATCCTTGTAAATTTCGCATGACCTGAAATTGACCAAATATCAAAAATTTCAAAATTAAAAAAAAACAGTCGTCACGTACATTCAGGGTTAAAGTCATTAACTTGAAAGATTCATTAAAAAAAATTAAAGGCACAAAAAGTATGCAAATTGTTGTCTGTATTGCAAATTTGTGTTTTCGCTTAATTTTAAAAAAAGGGTTGTTTTTCAATTCCTTACAGGGGTTTAAATTAAAAAAAAAAAAAAAACTAAAAAAAAACAAGTGACCAATATTTGTTTTTAGAGCTTTACATTTTGCAATGTTTGCAACTGATGTGCAGAATTTCTAAATCTAAAAGTGCAATTTTTTGTTTCATTAAAAACTTGTTGTTTGCTTATTGACCTTGAAAAGCGGCTTATCTAGATAGAACAACTAAAGGTTTGAAAACAAAACATCCCTGATACATGTTTGCGAAAATTATTTAAAATTTTTATTTTTTGTGTTGTCCTTATTTTGCATGCCACTCAAGTCCCTTAAATTTTTTTAATCCCTTTTTCTGTTTAGCAAAATTATATATTTGAACGTTATGTGTGTGTGTTTGTCATTTTTGAAATCCGGGCCACTTCATACCCTTTTTGCCTTTGCAACACAAATCATATTTTGTTTTTAATCCTGTAATTTAAAAAACAAATGTTTATATTTTTTCCCCCTATAAACTCCTAAAATGCTTGAAAAGGTTTGTAATAATAAATTCGAATTTATTTTTGGTTTTATAAGATTTATCTACAGATTACTTTGTTTTCGTATTTATACATCCTCCTCCTTCTCAATTTTGTCTATCCATTAAGCCTTATCTTGGCGATTTGTAAGATAAGTCGTATTATTTGCTAAAATGTTGATTGACTTAAAGGGAGATTTAGTTTAAATTTTTTTTATATGACAATGTACATACATGGAATATTATCAATTGTTTTTTAAACTATTGATTTCATTGAATCATATAAAAAAAAAATTTACAAATACAGCATTGTAAAATTAAAATAAAATTTACATATTTGATTGATTGCTTATTGAGATATTCAGATGCAGATGAGATATTCAGATGCAAGTCTTTCGGCTTCATTTCGAGTTAATTCATAAAACATTATGTATTTAAATTGGTAAAACCATATGTACGTATTTATATGATAGCAATTGAGATATAATCACGTAAGTAACGTAAGTGTACTTTTCATTAAAATACCCAAACGATTTTTTACAATTAAAACTTGTTCGTCGTCCTCCATACAAAAAAAGTTGTGCCAGTCACCCCCTAGAATGAAAGATATGGCAATGAAGTTTCTGAAACAGGAAAAACTTTTTTTGGCACGCCCCAAAATACAGCCCTTTTGGTTTTTATGTGTAGCGCTGTCATTTAAACTTCGATATCATCATTTCGCATATTGGATCCTTCCCAAAAATGTCAACTTTTTTTCACGTGCGAAGAAACCCCTTCTAAAACTTAGTATGTATAGCTTTTAACATGCTCACTTTTATGACGTGCCTCCAAATTAAACCCCTCATTCTTTTTCACATACATATTACCAGGGAAACCAGAAATATGCTTTAAGAAACACGTTTTATGCGCATTAAATATGCAGTTAAAACTGGAAAATGTGCCCTGAAAAATTTTAAAAATATGCCCTAAAAAATCAAAAATTGATAATTTGAAAAATTCCTAAAAATATTATCGCTTAAGCCCATATTAGGTTAAAATTTATATAAGAGATGTTTGCGCCGAATATTATCTAGATATTAACATCCTTATGGTTTTTGGCTTAAAGGGATTTTAGGTACGGTCGCTAAATTCTTAACAAATGTTAACATTTAAAGGAAGTGAAAGCTATTTATGGATGGGAGCTTTAGGCAAATGTGAAACGATTCAGAAATAATTAATTTTGTAGTAAAATATTTTAGGGGCGAATTTAATTTAAATATAATCATAATTAGATGGCTTATTGACACAAAGAGTCTTATTTGGAAAAAAGTTTTTATGGGGAATATGTGAAATTATAGACCGATTCTCACCATTTACACAGGCTCGTCCATATTTGACCAAATTATCTGCAAAATTGGAACTTCTACTTTGCGCACAAGGTAAAAATGGGCAGACAACCAGCCAGACGGACGGATGGACATCGTTAGATCACTTATCCCTAATAAATCACTGGTGGTTTAAACGCTGGTTTAGTACAACTAAACTTGAGACTATATGTAGTTTAATCTCAACAACTATAAATCAGTGTTAAAAAAATAACATGTGGCAGCACTACGATAAATCTTATCAAATTCATATGGTCTGTATTGGTAGTTTAAACGCCCAATTTTATGCGTTTAAAGATGGCTTATATGTTTAGTGATTCATAGATTTATTGGTTTAAACAAATTTCAAACCAAAAAGAGAGTTTAACTTGGTCTGATTTTTTAGCCCTTCATATAGTAATTTTGAGTCGATCGGCATACTAAAAGATTGGTCTACATTTCTATGTATTATGAACATCGCATTACATTTATCCTTAATAACAACCTGCTTTGTCTCAGGCTGAAGGTCCAAAATGCGTTCATGCGCTTTAAAGTTTATACAATCTTTATGACGAAAGCCTTTTCTCTTATGAAAAAACTTTTTTAATGCAAAAAAATAGTAAAAAGTAATCCATCACACAAATATATTTATCGATAACATTGAAAATAAAATATGATTTGTCATCCATGGCCATCAACAACAGCTGACTTTTTTCACCACAGATGCGACGGATACAAAATTAGAAAGTAAACCTACTTTCATGCGTTGATACAACAATTTGATACAACAATTTATTAGTAGGAAATCATAGATATTTAATTTATAAAAATAGAAACGGAAGTTAAAAATTTATGGAAATTGTAATTTATCAAGTTTGTTTTGAAAAATATTTCTATATTCAATTGAAATTTATGCAACTAAATTTCAAATTTTACCAAAGTTATGTATATACAAATTATAATTCCGTACAAGGTTTATATGGACAGACAACCAGCCAGATGGACGGACGGACACGAAAATATCACTTTAAAAAGTGTTTCTGATTCGATCGGTTTAGTAAAAGATGTCTAGATTTCCATGTATCAGCACAAAATTATAAAATTGCTTCTTTCTCAATTTTTGCGTATATGTACACGTATAAAACTTAACACATTGGAAAACCATTTATCTTCTTAGCGAAAACTTTGGCTTTGGATAGCAATTGTAGAGTAAAAATTTAATGTAGATGGCGAAATTATAGCAACAGAAAATTCATTTGTTAACCAGAATTTCAAGCAAATTTTTTATATGTTGAACATGTATTAAAATATGCTTTAAAAACGTGAAATATGTGTGCAATAAAAATGCAGCAATAGCTAAATATGCAAATTATTTACAAATAAATTGAAACCAAAATTCGTAAAAAGCTCTTAAACGGATAAATATATTGTTGCTGCCTTAATTGGTCGCACAAGAAAAACCATGCAATTGCATATTTACGGTTTCCCTGACCATAAGTTTGTATGGATAAGTACGCTTTTGTTAGTAGGATATGACAGGACATCTCAAAAATCAATACAGATAAAATTGAGAAAGAAAATCCCATTGTTTTTACTGCTATATCTTTAAATGTAGCTGATACATGTAAAAATTTCTATGTCTCAACTTTTTTTCATACATCAAAGTTAAGGCATCTTGTTTATATGTAAATACATTTAATTACCTCACTGTGGTATTCCTCAATGAGGTAGTCAAACGTATTTGTTCACGTCTGAACCGAAGGCAGCGGATTTCCCATCCCTGGTTTCTATTTTGAATGATGATATGCCCTATGACGAATTGACGACGTGAAGCGCCACATCATCATGTATTATATTTAAAATTTTTCTTGAATTTTTATGTTTTTTTTTATTGTTGTAACTGCAAATTGGTGCTAAGTCGAATCGTTGTTTTAAGGCCATATTGGACGGCTGATTTTTTTGTATTCGCCATGTAACTTAAATTATTTTAACTATGTATTTGAAAACTTCTATAAGATTTGTAATTAAATAAATTGTTTGAAAATTTAATTATTTTTTGCATTAAATAAATGGACGTATTATAACGACGGAAATAATAAATAAGAAAAGTGTTTTTATATGGTTAAAAGTGCTTTCTGTTTTTTTGTATATCTGTGCATTTTTTTGCTCTTTTTATATCCTTTGTAATACCACCAAGTTGTTTGGATACATGGTGGATACTTTTGCGCTATATCCCGAAGCTACCCTATACCCTATACACTCCATAAACCCAGAAACGCAATCGGCGTTCTCTTGGGAAATATTAGCAAGGTGCTTTGATCCTTGGCAGGTGTTCTGGAGCTGTAGTCCATATCTACCCCTATATACAGTCCACACTCCAAGAAAGGTATTGGCGTTTCGTCCGGACCACTATAAACGTAATCGACTTTTTATATTCTTATAATTACCTCAACGAGGTAGTTAAGCGTATTCGGTTAAATACTTACCCCTCATTATTATCCAAAAATATTGGCATTTTTGGCAATTAATTTTGTCATATTAATTTATTAACACGTTTTGTTAAATTTGTTAATTTTTCAACATTTTTTTTTTATTTTTCGAATTTATTCTATGAGCTAAATTTCAGTTATGTATTTTATAAAGCTTTTTTTTTTTTTTTTTTGTAATAGTCATATTCCTTCAATTTTTCAGAAATGACTTTATAAAATACATAACTGAAATTTTGCTCATAGAATAAATTCGAAAAATGAAAAAAAAATGTTGAATATAATATAAAGTAACCTTCGGAAGGAAATAATTCCCAGTTTCTAATTTGTTTATTTTTTTTTATAAAGAAATCAAAAAATTCTGAAAAAGGCACTCTAGAAAGTGACGAAATATTGGTTTGAATAAATTTATAAGAAAAGTTGTTTATACAAAAAAAATAAGGCGTTGAATATTTAATTAACTTGTGGAAAATAGTTCTTTCAAACTCATTAATTTTTTTTGTCGATGTATAATATCTACCCTTTTTTTGAGAAGTATAATCAGACAGAAGAAAACAGTTATCCAGAAAATTTGAACTCAAAAACTCTTCATATAAGAGTCAACGGAGAGCCGAATACCAATATATTCATATTAAAGCGCTCTTTCAAAATCTATGGTGATCTAAGGAAACGATCGCAACTCCACAGTTAAGATTTTTTAACGAAAAAATTACAGAAACTCTTGAAAAAGTTTTATTACGCTGTCATAAAATAATACTTTTTTGAGACGATTTACTTTTTTGATCTAAAATAAAATTAATTTTGTTTATTTTCTTCTTTTGTTAATGGAGATTTATTCAAATGCAATGCAAAATTAGACTACACTGCTTTACAAATAATATAGATCTGACCAGCGGCAAAATTATCCTTTATCTTATCCTTAAGCTCTTGAATTGTTTCTGGCTTATCGACGTACACCTTTTCTTTCAAATAAACCCAAAGAAAGAAGTCCAACGGTGACAAATCACATGATCTTGGCGGCCAATTGGCATCGCCACCACGTGAGATAACACGGCCATTGAATTTGTCGCACAAAAGAGCCATTGTTTCGTTAGCTGTGTAGCAAGTGGCACCGTCCTGTTGAAACCACGTCTCGTCCACATCCATATCTTCCAATTCGGGCCATAAAAAATTCATTGTCATCTCACGATAGCGAACACCATTCACAGTAACTGCCTGACCGGTCTCATTTTGGAAAAAATACTCACTCTTGGATTAACATTCGCCCAAATGCGACAATTCTGCTTATTGACAAATCCATTAAGGTGAAGATGTGCCTCATCACTGTAGATGATTTTCTTCGTATTTATTTTAAGTTGAATTATAATAAGCCTGTATAACTTTAAGGCGTTGCTCGATTATTCAAGTTGAGAAAGTCTGAACTTGAGAAATTTCAAATGAAATGCAGAAAAAACTTGACGTTTAGGTGTGGTTCACATTCAACATCAGCCCTAAAATTTAACCACCCTTTACTTGCATAAAGAAATTATTTTTAAGGAAAAATTGCATTGAAATAATTTAATTTTATACATAGCTTTTATGTTTTGAAAATATGATACATTAAAAAAAAGAAATAGTTTAACAATTGACATTTAAGTTTCTACCCCAGAAGGCCATCGCTTTCTTCTGGTTGTTAGCCTTCATCTTCGTCAGGCTCAACATGTGCAACACACACGGTAGTTTGGTGAGGCCAATGCCAAGAATTCAGAATCTAAGTGAGAAGCAAGGTTCACCAATATTTAAATATTTTACATTTGTTATTAGCAGATCAGGGTGGCGTTTATCATATTATATTTTTCCCTCTTCTTATCCCGATCATTGTTATTAAAAATCTTATCAGAACTTCATTTAATTGAATTGAAAAAAAATTTATTTAAATTTTTTTTAAAAGGTGGCTAAAAAGCTTACTGTGCCTACATTCTTTGGTCCAGTGTTATCGCAGCCGAAATATTTTAAAAATAGTTTATTATGCAGATTGGCCATTTTATTCCAGTTTATGGGAGAAAGGCCCATGCAGTTTGGCCCTTTTGATTTGTCGATTCAAGGTAAATAAAAACACATTGCGCCTCATAAAAAAATGTAGATTGGCCCTTTTTACGCCATTGCGTCGATATTACTATGTATTACTATAATTTATTTAGACAAAAAGCTACCAACACGTTAAGTAAAATTTTAACTTTCGAAATGACACAGAAAAACCGCTAGAATTTTGGGCCATAAAGCACAGTGGTATAGTCCGTTTTAAAATATAAAGTCAAAATCAAGAGATAAATATATGGGCAATATTCATAGTTTTTTTAAGCCTGTTATTAACCTGAAATATTTTTTATGAATAAGGCCATAAATGTTTAAGCGTTTGTTTATTTGTCGCTAGCACAATTAATTTTTTTAATTTTTCTCCAATTTGGATGAATTTTATGCATTTTTTTTTATTTTTTCCAAATTAAATAAATAAATGTTTTTGGGTTGGAATCGGTTGGAAATCATTTTTTTTGTTATATGGGTAATTCCAAAGTGTTGAACGTGACAGTCGTACGGATCGAAAATGCAATAACATTTTAAGCAACAAATATTTTTCCGTTTTTTTAACCCTTAAATTATAGCACTAAGATTACATTGTTATCTATGCTAAAGTTTATGGATGGCGCGATTCTAGGTCAAAGATATTGGCAAAAGAAGTAGCGGTTCGAACGTGAAAAAAATAGAAGTAGTTTTTGTGGCCATGTATAAAAAGCCGTAATTCAGCGAAACCTGGAACAATTTTTTAGTTAAACTACTTTCAGAATTTTACGTAGCAATGTAACATTAAAATGTCTTTGGTTTGATTCCAAAATCTTCTGTATTTTTTTTTTTTAACCAAAATCTGGGTCGATACGTGACATTTCGAACGTGAAATTTTTTACGTAATAATTAAACTGAATAATGATTAAAACAAAATAAAAATTTACCGGTTATCCGAATAACATTTTTCTCTTCGAACTCTTCCTTAGATTACAGACCATGTAAGAAAATTTTTTTGGAATAATTTTTATCAAATATCACCTCTTTTAAGGAAGATAATATTAAAGAAAACATACAATAAAACATGCTCACAAATAAGAAATTAAGTTTGCACAACTTTGCAGTCTGATTGTTCATCTAAGTGAACAAATTTATGGGTAAATTAATAAAATTAGTAAAATGTAAATATTTCTCTATAACAATATCGTAAAATAATCAGCTTTTAAATAATGTTAATTCAAACGAGTTTTCGACGTCTTTTTCGATATACAGTATACAAATAGCTTGCTTGTTTGGCGAATTTAAAATACGCCTGCGACTCTTTGGTAATAGATAAATGAAATAAGTTCACGTTATCTTTAATCTATTACCAAACAGTCGTAGGCGAATTTTAAATTCGTCAACCGCGATAAAGGTAAATATATTCTAAAGAATGGAATATCCCTTGATTTAGACCTAATCTTTTAAGACGGAATGTACCGCTGTGTTCTACGGACTAAAATTAAGTTGGGGTGTCCGGCGTTCTTGTGTGTCTTTCGACATACTTACAGTGTAATCAAATATATAAATTTGATCCTTTTTAAGAACCTTTGGCTCCCCAAAATCGTTAATTTGGCCCAAAACAAAAAAAAAAACAAGAAATGCACCATTGACTTAAATATTAACCGTCTTATTCATTAAGTTTTAAAACAGCTTTATAAGAGGTTTATAAAAAAAATGAAATAACAGTTTTCAAAAATGTTTAATGCTGTTATAAATCGTTTATAAAATGGCCGATATTTATTTAATGTTCAACGTAGGTTTGGTTTAAAAAAGTGCTTGGCTTTTATATTGCAAAAAGGTATAAAAATGGAAATTTAATTAATATTTTAAATTTAATTGTCAGGCTTTTTACAGAAAACATTAACATAATCTGAAAAATTTTTTAAGCTAAAATTTTTCAAAATTACATTGAAAGAAAAATGCTTCATATACATATTTAATGAATCATTTTCATAAAACAATTTTCATTGGTTAAATAAAAAAATTTACATTGTCTAAACGGAATTTCATAGTTATAATGAAATATTTTCGTTAAAATCGCTTCATGGGATTTCGTAATTACGTTAAAAATTTTCATTGGATATATGAAAACTTAAGTTTGTCCAAGTTAAACAAAAAATTTTAGTTGGGAACATAAAAAAACAATATACAAACATAACTTTATTCATTATTATTATTATTTAATTAAGCTTGAGGTCTCTTTTTTTTATAAAAAATATTAAATTTATTATTGTGTGCCTTCTTCGGGAGGTTTTCTTGAATTTTTGACAAAATGAACAATTTTTAACAAATTAAATAAATTTAACAAAAAGTCATAAAACAATTTTCAATTAAATACAAAAAAGGTTTTCTAATTCAAAAACTAATCTATTACATTATAAATAAATTTTCAACTTCCGTTTATATTTTTATAAACTAAATGCCTATAAATTTGTGCTAAACTTTCAGAATCTGACTTAAAATTAATTCTCGATATTGTCGGTACCTTTACAATTTCCAACATTTCTAACATAAACCTACGTTCATAATTATTTTCCGTATTAAAAACTGTTGTATTTTCAAAATCAGGATAATGGTTTAAATTTGCACAATGAGCTGATAAAGCTGTTTTTTGTGATGAAACGTGTCTATATTTTTGATCTGACTTATGTCCTGCTAACCTAGTTTTCAGTTTATTCTTCGTTGTACCAACATATACTTTAACACACTGTCCATTGACATTTTCCCTACAAGGTATTTTATAAACTACATTCGACATTTCCAACTTATTTATTTTATCTTTCATATAAGTGAATAATCTACCTATTGTGTTATATGCAAGGCCCGGATTTATATGCAAATGCATATTTGTTCTCGTTAGTCGGAGATTACCATAGACAAAATATCTGTGCGAATCAAGAAATTTGCAGTAAAATGGCATCGATTTGTTAGTGCATATTTTTGCATATATTGCTTTGAATGCATATTTTTGCATATATTGCTGATGTTGCATATTTTTGTTGCATATTTTGAAAAAACCTTGTTTTAATTGCTTTATTTTGCCATGCACCCTTCCGCAGAAGAGAAAAAAGTCAACTTCGATGATATTTATTTATTGATTTCTAATGGGAAAAAAATTTTGTTAAGCTTTTTGTCTTCCTCTACAGCCTATAATAACCAGATTGGGGACGTGGTTGAGAGCAAGGCCCATCTATCAGGTTTGCTTACTTGTACAAAAACAAAAAACGATTCTTTTTAGTTGTCAAAAATTTACTTTCACATATACAAAGCAAAAGGAAAAAACGTGTATGTGTGGCATACCATAAACGTATTAATGCACATGTAATGAAAATGTAAACAACTTTTGACAACTAAAAAGAACATAAACAATGATCATCAGGCTTCTTGCGCAGACCTTTTTAATGGGCCCTGGTTGAGAGCAATTATGTGTTATGCTTAAAACTTTTGCCAATTCAAAGGTGTGGTAAAAGGATTCAACAATGGTGAATTTAAGTTAATTGATATTGCCATGAATAAGATGTATTTGGTGGACGCTAACTTATGCCAGTAACACAACTGGGACGAACGACGAATTTTTGGCCGCGAATATTCGTCGCCAATAATAAAAAATATTTGTGTACATGAAAATACACACAATCAGGGCGCCGACGAAAATTCGCCGGCTCTAAAGGCATTTTAAAAAACAAAATCAATAAACATTTGATTCGTATGTAATTGCGATCAGTTTAGCAATTTGCTTAAGCAAATGACAGTTTCAAAAAATTTAACAAAAATTTTTCTTAAGTTCAATATGGTTTGGCACTTATGATTAACATGTACCCGCACAGTTATGCACACTATATTTGGGCCTTTACAAGTCACTTCATTTACACGATTGTCTTACCGATTCTTTATATATTTGTGTTTTACTTTAATTTAACTTCTACTTTTGTGGTTATTGTGCCTTACTTACGTTTATGAGACTGAATTTTAACATTCTTCATGCTATTTTTGTTTTTTCTTTTTTTATGGTTTTTTAATCACTTAAAAAAAAATTTAAGATTATTTTAACTGCATATATTTAAAAATTTTAGCGCATATATTTCTATTTTTAGTGCATTTTTTATGCACATAAAACGCGATTTTAACTGCATTAAAGTCCGGGCCCTGGTTATAAGATTTATGTGCAGTTTTGTACCTTTCCGTATCATAAATATTAGGTTTTTCTAATCTGAAAGGAATTAAACGTATCTAAAATTTTTGCTATTATCTCTATAGCAACATCTATGTGTATACTTGGAAATAATAAAACTACATCAAGAGATATTAATTTCTCATCATCATTTAACTGAATATGTTTAATTTTATCTTTAAATTGAAGAGAGTCCCTTACATTATATTTTGAATTTTCCATTATATTCTTAAGAACTGTTGTAATATATTTACAAAGTTCATATGATGGATAATTTAAATAATAATAACAAATTTGTAAAGGTCGAATAAAAGTCAATTTATGTAACTTTATTCATAAATTTATACAAAATTATAGTTTCCTTAAAAAAATGTTTAATTGTTAATTAAAAAATGTAAGATTTAATAACATTAAATTTATGAAATCAAAAATTTTTTAATAAAAGCAACATATTTTCATAATTGAAAAAAAAAAATTATTTTGAACATTCAAATATGGGCATTTCCAGCGAAAAGTCTACTTTTTGTCACGTAACGCCAGAAGTTTACTTTTTTATATTTTGGTGTAAAGCGCAACAAGCTCTACATTAAGTAACAAAAGGGATAACGATTGAAAAACATGGTCCGAAAATACAACCTTATTTGCAATCTGGCGTTACATTAAAAAAAAGTAGACTTTTAGCTGAAAATTCCCATATTTACCTTAAAACGAGCAAAGATTTTTAAATTTGTTAGCTTGAAAAATAAATCTATATAAGTTCTAAGTTTACTAAAAAAGGTTTTGTACAAAACTTCTTGCTCAATTCGCAGTATTTTTCAGTTTTGTAATGCAATCAAAACCCACTTCCGTTTTTTTAACGTCACGCCAGGGCAGATTTTTGCATATATCTGCAAATCCTTAGCGTCGATTACTGTAATTTTTTTTCTGAATGAAGAGCTACTTCATTACTTTGTATATATAAAAACCCTTTTTACAAATTTGACTTCGTCATTTAATTTTTTTACATTTTGTGCTACAAATATCACTACACGTCAAAATAGAAATGCCCATATGTAACTCTATAGTCTCAATAATTAAGAGTATAAAAATATTTCGAAAAAGCATGCCTTCATAAATTTAAATTTTCATTATGACAATAAAAATGTCATTATAGTAATGAAACAAAAACTTTCAATCAATAAATATGTATGTTTTTAGTTTTCTTTAATATGTACATACGCACCTACATAAATATAGTTGAGTAATGGCAGAAAACATGGTTTTTTTTTTCAAAAACTGCATTGCCCCGGTACGCTAGCTGGTAGTGAGCTAGTCTATCAGCACCGAGGTTGTGGGATCGATGCCCACCTGAGCCAGAAAAAAATGGGATAGAAACAAAAAGTTAAGAAAAAAATAACTAAAAAGAAAACAAAAATTTTTTTCTTTATTGAAGTATTCATCCAAAGAATACTATTCACAGATCTAATAATGTAATTAAATACATTTATTTTAATGAAACCGGTTTCATTGATCCAACGAAGCGCTGCATAGGTTCCTTTTTAATGAAATTTTTCATGGGATTAATGTCAAAATGCATTGGTATTGCGAAGAAAATTCTTTCAGTGTAGCTATAAACAAAAAATTTTATTATAAAATTCCGTATTCAGCGTTAATAAACATTTTCTATAAGGAGCAAACTCTTTTGAAAATAATTTTTTTTACAAACGATTCAAGTTTAAAATTAATAAGGTTTATCAAAGCTTTGTTTCATACTAACGCCCCTATTTAAATGATTAAAAAAAAAAAAAAAAAAAACAGTTGGTACATTTTAATAGTTGTTAAATACCCATTAAAAACTTTGCCTACAAAAAAGAATTTTTTAAATATAACAAACAAAGGAACATTTTAATCCAATTCCAATTTCGAAATCGACATATGTGAAACCTATGGATATTCGGAACGTGAAGCAAGAGCAAAAATTAACAAACAAATGATAATAGAATGATTCTGAGTCGATCGGTATACTTAAAGGGGGGTCTAGTACCAACTCAAACATCAGCACAAATCCATAATACCTTCTCCACTATTGTGGTATAATGACACACAAAACGCACATGAAAATATTACAAAAAGAAACGAGAGAATAGAGTGCAGTGTTATTAAACGGTTATGAATATGGTTTCCTATAAGAGATTTATTAAATAAAAACAGTTTGATAAGTATTGTAGACATTAAAACTAAATTAGGAAATTTTTATCAATAAAGCCATAATTCGGCTGTAATCACAATCTCCTTTAAAATTAGATTCGAGTAAAACTTTATTAGAAGTGAAGAACAAGTTAGAATAATCCGATTTAAGTTGTACAAATTTGCCTTATTTCAATAATCTATAAATTAGGGTATTCATTATTAATTACTACCCGATTAGCTGATCGGTTAATTTAAAATTGGCAATTTTCGATTAACGGTTAAACCGGTTAATTTCAGTCGATTAATCGATTAACCGATGTAACAAATTGTTTTAGTTTTTTGTAGTATTATAACATATTTTTTTGTGTTTTTAATTGCTTGTTTCGTCCAATAGAAAAAAGGTATATGTTTGGAAAATATTTTTTCCTACTCGTACAATATATTTCCTTTCTAGCAATACATTCTTAAAATACAGTACAAACACAGAAACTAGGGGTTCGGAAATACATTTTTTGCAGAATGTTAAATGCTGAGCTTTGCCAGCATGAGTCAGATGATGACCTGGCAATGGAAGAAACCCTCGATTGTAACACATACAATCTTGAACAAAATTAGCCGAAATAATGGCATAATGGAGGATTTTATATGTTGAGAGAAATCCTAGAAAAAGACTTAGAAATTAGATAATCTGTATCATGATAAAAAGAAACCAAGATAACGCATTCAGCTTTTAGAAATGAAATGTTTATGCCCATCTACGTCACATCAGCGTATAACCACAGCTGGACTAAAGAAACACAAGCAAACAAACATCTTTATAATATGCTAAAGTGACGTCATATTGAACAGTTAAATTTTGTAAACACGTGGAATGCGTAATCTTGTTTTTATCATTCTTGAATCTGTATTACGGATTGCTTCCGATTCTCCAACATCTTCGATAAGTGAAAGAAGTTTTTCCATTTTTATTATTTTTAATAAAACAACATGAATTATAACGTTGTAAAATGAATAGTACCTGGTTTTTAATGATGAATTGGTAAATTTCACTTAAGGCGGGTAAGTAGAGGAATGTAATCGATTGCAGGTGAATTTTTGGGACATCCGGAAATTAAGGGATGTCATGGAGAGACTTCGTCTCTAGTGGGAGGGCCAATCCCGGCACGTCATCAGCCGGAGATGTGTGGAAATGGTGAGGAAGGAGGTGTTTTTGATTGTTTTTATTTTTTTTCAGCTACTTCGAGTCCCAATATTTTCTTTTTTTCAATTTCATAGCTGGTATGAAGTTTTTTGTACCCGGGTTTATGTCAGCTGGTCGGCAAGAACCACCCCCATCCGGCGAGCTTAAGCCGCGCATACCGCCAGCATACCAGCGCCGCCGACAGTCTGGCCACACTCACTGGTTGTTGTTGAACAGCAACCGGCTGGTAATTTTTCCCTAAAATGATTTTTATTTTTGAAGGAAAAAATAAAACTCTTTTTTTTTAAGATCACCACAGATTCTGAAAGAGCTCGTCAGCTCGAATCTATTCATATATGACACTATAAGTCTCCGATGGCACTAACATGAAGAGTTTTTATGTTTAAATTTTCCGAATAACTGTTATTTACGGTCCCTGATAAATACATAAAAATATTATGCATGTATAAATTATGAATTACTTTTTTGTTTGCTCGTTTTAGTTCAAGAATTGTTTTGTTCTACTTAAAAGGGATACAATCAGAATACAATATTAATACTTATCTATTTGGGTTAGAAAAATAAACGGATAGGTGTCTGGCACTTTTATGAAATTCGGCCCTTTAAGGGAGTAAACGGATTAAACCTGTATGCACTTTTTTGCCACCCTATCTATCTTTTAAACCAATTAATATAGAAATATATATATATCACATTTGAAACTTATCTTAAAAATGCCAATATAAGTTTGGTACTTTTCCAAAATTCAAACGTTTAAGGGGCAAAAATCGTAACTATTTTTGGTACTTTTTTACAAAATTAAATTTCTTTGTACTTTTTTTTATTTTTTGCTAATATTGGATCCAGAAACATAAAATTCAACATACAATGTTCTGAGTATAGAAGGCTCTATGGGGGAACTTGTTGGTACTTTTTTGATCTTTTACTTGTACTTTTTGAATTTCCGTTTGTATTGGGCCTAGAAAGCATGCAATGTCATGATTGAATGAGCATTTGTAATAGGGGTCTTTTTGGTACTTTTGCGTTCTTTAACGGGTACTTTTTAATTTCCGTTAATATTGGACCATGAAACATAAAATTTAATATTCAAGGTCCTAAGTGAATGAGAATCTTTAAGAGAGTTTTTGTTCCTTTTTTTCTTTGGCTGGTAGATCTTAGATTTCCGTTTTTACATAAACATAAACTTTGGCATATAAACATTTCCATGAAAGAAAGGGTGACGCTAACGCCGTAGCGAGATAAATGTTAGTCTGTAATAAAACTTTTAGTTATTTTTTATTTATATTTGTAAATATATAATAATCCAGTTTTTTTTATTCCAGCTCCACCGCCAGCAATACGGGTAAGTCAAAACCGTGTAGTTTTGTAGTTCCAATAAAAGTCTTTAAATGAAAAAAAGAAATCAAAATTTTATAGGTAGACAATTACATTTTTTATATAACTTTTAATTTAAACAAGAAAATAATTATAATTTAAACTTTCGCTAAAATTGATCAGTAATTGGCAATAGTGCCCATACAAAGGCCTCTCTCAAAATCACTATTACCCATATAGACCCCTATTACGGTTCACAACTCAACTTAGTTGACCATTAACAATGTAATGCTTTCTTTTGTTTTTACTATAAAATAATAGAAAAATAAATTTTAAAACTTAAAATTTTTACTGTCCTGATTTGAGGCGATTTTTTTCCAACTTCGTCTGGTAACCCCATATATAAACAGAAGCCATCTTTTTACAGGGCATTATCAACACTCTCTTTTTATACGGGGCGTAAAGTGCAATGCCTTATGACATTTAAGGGTGAATTTTTTTTAGAATAAAACACGCTGCCCTTTTAAAGAGCAAAGCATTTTTAAGAAACGAACACCAAATTGCATTTTTTTGTAGAAAAGAAAACACCATTCGACAAATTCTTTATGTTCGCCTTATCAATATTTGAACAACAATAGTGCACACGGTTTGCAATTATTCACTCAATGCGTCTGTTAAAATCAGCGCTCTCTATTCAGAATGATTAACAGCTAAAATCAATAAATAAAATTACGGCCATATTTTTTATGTATGTGATTTTATTTCCATTTAATTGTGATTTCCATGTTTGTATAATATTCCATTGAATTGAGACTTTATTGTATTTCTTTTTCAAATATTTTAAGTATATAAAATGTAAATCCAAGGCGAATTCATGTAAACGGTGGTGTCGATACTACAACAAGTAACAACACCAAAAACACAACAATGTATTTTTTTGTTGCTTTCGTTGGCCGATATTTCAAAAACACAACTTTTGACATTCCTCTCTCTAATTAAGAAAAAAAAGTAGCACAGCGGTGCTTTCAACGCCACCTGAAAAATGAATTCGCTTTGTGTAAATCCTACATGTGTTTATATTTCGAAGATAAAGTCAATGAAACTTGATTAGGAACTGTTTTAAATTATTAATGACAATAAATATTTAGAAGTTTTCTTATCAATAAAATTCTTTTGTTTATAAATGCAAATAAATAAGTATTGAATTTTTTTCAACAATATACGAATTTCTTGAAAATCTATAGATGTAACTAAACGAATTTTGCAAATCCCTATAAGGGCCCAAAAACGATCAAAATGCACTCAAACTTGATAAACTGCGAAGCATTCGTCTTGATTTTGATTATGTACTTCTGTCATTAGCAAATAAGAAAGCAAACAAGTTAGAATGCTACATTCGGCTGAGCCGAATCTTTGAAACCCTCCACCGACCGTTCGAATATTTCAGGACTGGACTGATATCTTTGTAAATATTATTAATTAATATTTATAAAAACGGACGCCGGCATTAAAATTGGTTGAGGTTGAGACCAACATTAAATTATTGACCGACAATCAGAATTCTTAAGTCCAGAAAATGTTTTTGGACAATAAAAAGATGAGTACAAATTTGAACCATTGTCTAAACAATTTATCTTAAGCCTCGAGGATCCCATGTATGAGTCTAGAACAATCGCATACAATTAATTTTTCTGAAATTGTGAAGTTTATATGTTTTTAAACATGTATTTGAAACAGTTTTGGATAAAAATATTAAAAATGAAAAGCTACAATGACGACGTTGCTTTTCCAATCTTATCGAAACTTATTAGGATGATTTTGCACTACTATACCCAATGCAAGAGCCGATGCAGAGAGATAACCAAAAAGTAAAACAAATTGATTCACACAACTTAAAGTTTAATTTAATTATTATAAGATTATATCATTAAAGGAATGGAAGAGGCTGCGCTAGTTTCGAATGCACTAATTGTTACTTTAGAAAATTCGGTTCAAAAGAAATACATATACCATTTGTAAAATAACCTGTTGCTTTTGGACCTGAAATTAAAATTTTCCTTTGAATATTAAGAATAAAATAAGTTTTTTATAACTTTTGTTTTTTCTTAGATTTGAATGACAAAAACGCGTAGGTTTTTTTTTGTATGGACAATTTTTTCAACGTGTTGGGTAAAATCGGATTTTTTTTTTGTATGCGTAGGTTTTTTTCAAAAAATCTTCTGGCAACACTGTTCGTAACAGTTTTAACTTGGGTAGCCAGTACCAAAAGTCAAATATCTGGACAATAGAAAAATTCACCTGGATTTATTCTTGTGTATTGTTGACCTGTTATTTATGTTGTTTTATTATTTTGGCTTGAGGTCTTATATAAATAATAAATTAAAATTCAAAAAACTTATAATTTTATTTTTATTTATTTATTTTTATATTTTTCCAATATTTCGGATTTTGAAAAAATAATTGGAAATGCACTTTACTATAAGAAAAAGTAAAACTTTGCTTCAGATATTAAAAAACATTTTAAAAATCACCACTAAAAATTTACAGCCGTTTTCATAAAAATTTATTTATGATTAATTAACCGTTTTTAAGCAAAAATTGCTAATGTTGTACTCATGAACGAAAAATAGTCTATTAAACCTTTAATAAACCATCCATAAAGTAAGAAAATTTATTGTTGGCCTTGGCCTTCTTTAAACCAAAAATAAAATGACATTTTGATAAGTGTTTGCATTTTATGATATTAATTTTGTGAAATATGTTGAAAAATAATGGAAAAAATACAGTATAACCCGGTTAATTACCCCACGCTTAAATGCCTTTCACGCTTATTTACCTTGAGTTTAAAATCCCCGTTTTTTTTCCTCCTTTTTTCAAACAAAAATCCACGTTTAATTGCTTTACGCTTAATTACCCAATTCGGGTAATTGCCTCAAAAATTTAACTCCCAAAACAAAATTACACCTTAATTTCATTCGTTTAATTGCCTCAGTACTATTTGGAAACAACACAGTAAGTAATGCAACCAAGTTTACATGTTAATAATTTGAAAATATGCACTAAACATTTAAAATAATATGGCCAAAAAATATTCCACAAATTAATATTTGCATTAAAATGAAATTTTTTAGGATAAAGTTATGTTATAAGGTTAAGATTCATATTAGAGTTATTTCTGCTAAATATTATCTAGATACACCAAATATTTGAGATATTTTGTCTTCAAGGGATTAAAGGAAAGGTCGCTACATTTAAAATTATATTAACATTTGAAAAGATGAAATAGCTTGAATATTTTCGGGATTGATATTTGAATGGAAGCTGTATGTTTAAATCTGAACCGACTCAACCATATTAAATTTGCAGTAAGATATTTTGGGCCAAATTTAACCTCAATAAGAACATGACAAAATGGTTTATGGGCATAAAGAAAGAAGTTTGCATAGGAGGACTATGTGATATTATTAACCGATTCTTACAATTTACATAGGTTTCGTTATTATGACAATTAAAACGTACTAAGCAAATTTTATCAAATTATCTAAAAACAGCTACTTTTCTTTCCGCAAAAGGTTTACATGGACATACAACCAGCCAGATTAACGAACGGACACGAATGTGTATCTAATTCGATCGGCTTACTAAACGATGCGTCAATAAATTTACATTATTGATTTTTTCCTAATTTTTGCCTACATATAAGTATATGAAACTTTACAGTTTGGAATAACATTTATCTTCTTAGCAAAAACTTGCTTTGGCTTAAAATTGTGGAGTGTAAATTAAATGTAGATGGCGAAATTAAAGCAATAGACAATTCATCTGATAACCAGAATTTTAGCAATATTTTATTTGCTGAACATGTATTAAAATATGCTTAAAAAACGTGAAATATGTAAATTATCCACAAACAAACCGATACCAATATTCATAAAAAGCTCTAAAACGGACAAACCATGCCATTGCATATTTACGGTTTCCATGATCAAAGGTTTGAATGTATGAGCACGCTTTTGTTAGTAGGATATGACAGGACATCCCAAAAAGCATTACAGATAAAATTTAAGACAACAAATCCGATTGCTTTTAATTGATGTCTCTTTAGATTTAGCTGATGTAAAAATTCCTATGTCTACACATTTTTCATACATCAAAGTTAAGATATCTAGTAAATAAATACGCTTAATTTCCTCACTGAGATTTTTAAACGTATTCGCTTAATTACCTCAATGAGGTAGTTAAACGTATTCTTATAATAACGAGGTAGTTCCCCGTATTCGTTTAAATGATTACCCTGCATAATTACCCAAAAAGTTTGCCATTTTTGTCCAGGTAATTATCCGTTGAATACTGTAATGTTAAATACATGTTACAAAATTTTTTATATTGTAGACAACCAATTTGAAGTTCTTTTGTTAATTATTTGAAAAAAATTTCAAAAGATTTAAATTAATATGTTCGGGGGCAAATGCATATATTCTCTTTAATTATTTTTTAAATAATTGCAACTTGTTTTTTTTTTTTTTGTTAAAACAACAAATTGTTGTTGAAAAATATTGAAAAAAATAAAACAAACAACAAATCATAATAATAGTGATGTTGGAGGCACGCCAGCCTAGGGTAACTTTTAGTGACTTCCAAGGGGACTTTGAATAAAACACATGAGTTTCATAAAAACTTAATTTATTCAACAAATATATTTCTATTAAAATTCCTACACAAATAACATTAATTAGGAAATGTATAATTTCAAAATATATTAATGTTTATACATACTTTTTGGTATGGAAACCACTAAGAAAATATAGCAAATTTTTAAATTCAATATTTTATCTGGCCACTGCCAACTTTATGTCCTGGAACTTACTAATGAATAAAATGGCAGATCAATTTGGCTCCCAAATGTGGCTTTTTTAGTACTACCTTTTTAGTTTCGTTAAAAATTAAATATTCACAATCAGAAAGATATGAAATTTTCGATGTTTAAAATTAAGTGCTACCAGACGGATCATCTGAACTTAGGGTTTTTGGTAGTGGCGCTAACAAGTGATGTTAATAAAGAGTAACCAAACTTTTTATTCAAATTCTTTCTTATCGTAGACATTTAAAAAAGGTTCAAACAAAAGTTTTTCAGAAACTAAAATAATATGAAGTTTTATTTGATAACAATAATTGTTAAGGACTACAATTAACCGAATAGAAGTTGCATGCATCACTAGCAATAAAATGGCGGCGAACTGTAAAGAAAGTTACCATACTTAAACACGTTTATGAATACAAATTTATAGAAGAGGTTTATAAGACAAAAAGCGTTTGATAGTTATTACATACTTTAAGCTTAAAATAACAACTTTTTATAAATATGGCTTTTAGTCTTATATCATATTGAAAAATTATTATCAGAGCGAATTCATTACAAGTGACAGCGAAAAGCCTGCTTACTTTGACAGTTCGACCCAATTTGTTTTGGTTTCATAACTTTTTATTTATAAAAACACTAATAATGCAATGCAAAAAACATCAAATGTTTCTGTGGTGTTGTAGTATTGCTGCTGTGTTTTAGTATTGCTATTGCAGCATTGCTGCCACCGTATATACATACATACATTTAAATTCGACTTGGTTTATAATAATTTAAATAAAAAAAAAAATATACATAAACGGCCCGGTTATGGATCGAAGGAAATTGAAATCAATGGAGATTTTCAGTTAAATTTTTGGTTTGAATTACCGTCGTTAATTTTTTATTTTGAATAAGTTCTAATGAAGATAAGCTGTACTGATAGTATGAAGTACATAAACAATTTGTTTAATGAACTTTAAACACTGGATCGCTTTCAAAGTTTGTTCGATTTTGATTTCAATCGAATTCGATTTCCCGAACATGGCTGATAACTTTTTGCTTAGTTATCTTTTTGCTATTTGAAGAATTTAATAACTCTTTTACTTGAGTTGTAAGCAAACATGTTTGAAACATTTTGTAAATTTCATCAAAATTTAGTCTTATTGAAATTGTAGATTTTACTCGGCCATAGCAAACGAAATCAATTTATATAAATTTTTATACATTATTTTAATCGTATTTTTGAAAAACTGGACCGAATCTTATTAGTTGTCAATCAAGTCTGTCGGCAAATTACAAATTTTTTCCTTGCATTTTTTTCTAAGTATAGGATTTTGTTCTATAAAGTAATAAATTTATAATCCAAATTTTTTAATATTTTAATTCGGCTCAAGTTCATTAAATTTAATTTTCATTAAATTATTTTATGAAGAAAGGAATTTTATTTAATTTCCATGTGGTAAAATTCCTTTCTTCATAAAATAATTTAATGGGTTGTACAGTTCTTTTACGTTTTTGAAAGTGAGCGTGTTTGCAACAGACGTATAGACAGACGGACATGGTTAATCGCCTTACATATATACTTTATGGGGTCTTAGATATAAAATAAAAAAGCTTAACACGGAATGACAAACTTAGTATACTCTCATTCAGCACAAGTAATGGTGGAGGGTATAAAAACGTTAAAAAACATCTTCTGCGATATTTTGCGATCTTCTTTCAAACTAATCTTTTTCCAGAATGACTTTGAAAATTGCAAATACCTGCATTTCACAAAAGACGAAGGAAGAACCGACATCGGACGCCTTCATTAGTTTTGTTTTGGAAAAACTAGGCTCACCAATGTTTACATCTGAGGCTATTTTAAGGCAACAATTCGTGGGATGGTTTGTAAAACATTTTAAGAGGGAATCCAGTCGAAATTTAGCATCGTTTTGAAAATAATGTAATGCAGGTACAACTTAAAAATAATTTAAGGATTGGCAACATAAAGTGAAGTCCGGAGGTTAAGACGAGCTAGCCAAAGCAACTGTAACTAAGCTATACTAATCTGGAAATCGAAACTCTGCAGCGATTTTCAGGGAACTGTTATCTGCTTCTCTACAAATGGATAACAAAATCAAAAATGTTCAAATAACTTCTTCAAACATCTCAACAAATATAGCTTCAGATTAGGCTCTCCCGCTACTTTTTGATGCAAACTTATCGCCAAATCAGTACAACATTGTTCTAGTAGATCAAGCGTAAAATCATCGTTGCACTTTGTATCCACTTTACTATGATGTAAAAGAGGCAAAGACGTTGTGCTATCCAAAGGAGAGTTCAATAATAACTGAAGTTGCAGCTGAAGTATCATTTCAGTCGTTTATAAATCATAACGCAGCAAATTCACAAATTTATCAAACGTTAAAACACTCAATATAATCGTAAATTTGGGTTTTGATGGGGCTGAACAAGTTAGTTATCGACAAAAGTATACATATGTACAAATATAGCTTTGATGATAGTAACAACTTTTCTAAAAGCAATGCCTTGAATTCATTATTGAATGATAGCCGTCTTCACTGCAAAACGGTTGCAAAATTTGTGCATTGTTCTTATTTGTGATGCTTTGTCAACGCATTAGTTTTCAGTGATGCTTTGCAACATTACATTGCATTTATGAAGTCATCCGGTATCTTGAAATAGACCGATAAGTGAAAGCTTACTACCTAAAACCGCAATAAGGCACATAAATATAATGGTGGGCATTGATAAACACATTTATTTAAAAAAATTCAAATTCGGATGTTTTCACTAAATATTTTGGTTATTTCTTAATTTCTTGTCCGACGATAACAATTTTACGCCTTCTAAGTTTGGAACAAAATTTCTTTTGTGATGCATGTAAAAAGATTATTGCCTTACTGGAGTGAATCAAAATGGTGAATTGTGAAAAAACATAAAAAATCACATTCTTTCAAGTTTAAAGTCCTGTAGCTTAGTAAATCTTTATCCGATCGACACAGTAGAGATACGGGCTGAAAGAGAAAATATATACATTTCTATGCAAATGTTGTACAGTTCTCGAGATTTTTCGAAATACGTAAAACAACTGCAGAAAAACACGGTGTTCAGCAGCCCCAATTTAGCTTAGAAAATATCTAATTTTTAAGGTTATATTTGTTTGTGGCCTAGTGTATAAAGTCATTTCTGAAAAATTGAAGGAATATGACTATTACAAAAAGCTTTATAAAATACATAACTGAAATTTAGCTCATAGAATAAATTCGAAAAATAAAAAATGTTGAATATAATATAAAGTAACCTTCAAAAGGAAATAATTCCCAGTTTCTATTTGTTAAAAAAAATATAATTAAAAATAATCACTTTCCTTTTTTCGTACATTTTCTTCAACATACTTTTAAAAAACAATTTAATAAAAGTAGTTTGCTTCATACTTTTAAAAACATACTTTTAAAAAACAATTTAATAAAAGTAGTTTGCTTGTGCTGTCATTTTTTAACATCTATAAACCACATGGTAGCTTTATTTTTCCAGATAAATTTTCCAGACAAAAATATTGTTCGGAAAGCAAAGATGAATCCACCTTTACTGTACTAGTTTTTTTTTTTAATTTAATTATACATTTTAATGGTTTAAAGTTACTTTTACTTACAAACATCAAATTTTTAAATGCAAAACTTAATTTTTATTCGCTGTAGTAAAAATTTAAAACCCTTTTATTTTTCTAACAATAACCTCAACTAAATTGAATCGAAAAAAGTTTCTGTTAAGAATTAGTCTTATTAAAAAGTTGCAATCCATTCTTTATTCATGCCATGGATTTTCTCTTTTCGGAACCAATTATAGGTTGTGTGTTTGACACTTTAAAAATTAAAACACCGATTTGAAGATTTTTGTCAAGCACAAAAAACGTCTTGCAAAATCATTAAAAATTACTTTAATAACAAAAATATGCGTTTTTTTCAGCAAAAACTAACATAATATGCGAATTCATATGCATTCTTAAACATTATATGACAAAAAATGCTTTAACGGTAAAATATGCAAAAAAAAAAACATTAATAAATCAATGCCATTTTTCCGCAAAAATTGTAATTCGAAAAAATAACTTATTCACTTCTGCTTTAACCTTCGAGAAAAAGTATGCATTTGCATGAAATTACATGCCCTCTTTTTATTAAATATTTTATTGGGGAATTTTTTTCAATTAGTTTAAAAAAAATGTTAGTGCAAGTGATTTGTTTGGTTTGCACATATGTATGTGCTCTTTTCGACATATTTTCCATAACTTTTTGCAAGTTTTCGGCTGCAATTATTTTTGTTCGATTGTAATTATTTCCCCAAGTTAAAAAGCTTAAAAACGACAACGAAAAAATATAGCTAAAAAAAGTTATACACAATTCAATCCATAGTTCATTCTGCCCCACCCTGTGTGAAGTACACGCCCAAAAAAATCATTTTAATATTTATTAATCGAGTTTAATTTTTTTTATTCGTTGTTCGATTGTTTAGTTATTTATAATTAATTCCCCAATTCTTTAAAAAAATAAAATAATAATTAGAAAAGCTCTTTTTGTGCCACCCTGTTTATCCGGCATGCCTCTTTTACACCTTTCGTCTACAAAATTTAAAAGTCATCTTAGTTCCTCAAGTAGAAAATACGTAATTAATACTACGTTTCTTTAAAAACAAAAAAAAAAAGGTGGCGATTACTTGTGACATCCCCCACAGCTTTGTTTTTATACACAGCCACTTACCGAAGCTGGAAATTTCCATGGAGTGTATTTTATTTTTGTGGTTACACATTTTAAGACTTTCTTAGTTACAAGATTTATAAGCGATTCATAATGATTCATTTGAAAGTTTCACAATTAAGGGTTGTGAACAACCTCTCCACCGGAGATGCCTGACCGCCGTTTGTTGATTGCATGTTTCTTGTATTTAAACAACGTTTCCAATAAAAAAGAATACGAGAATTGTAAGAAGCAATACAAAAAGGAAAACAGAACAAAACACATTGTATTACTTTTGTGTGTAGCAGTGATGCATGTGATGTGTGTGTGTGTGTAGCAAATAATTTGAAGAGCTTTGAAAACGAAATGTGTACACACATCCATTCATACATACCCACACGAACATTCATATGTACATACATAAGTATGTTAGTCTGTTCATAGTAGAAAAAAATATAAACATTTGTAACTTTTTTTTTAATGAATTTCGATAAATTAATTATTTATCGTTGTGTCTTTTATAAAATTGCTTGAATTTTCTGTTTAAAATTATGATGTTTTCTATTGAATTTATTTTAAGTTTAAAAATTATTTATTAAATTCATAAAAATTAATTTTTATGAAATTATCCTCATGTGTAGTTATGATTATTTAACAATTTGTTAGGGTTATTAAGAAAATGTGTTCTTTTATGTTCTCTTTAATAAGAAAAACAAAGTTATGGCACAACAAATTTAGAGACAATCTTTTAATAAAATTTATTCATTTTATGGTTTAATTTCCATTTTGTAAAATGTCCATAATACACGTAAAATACACATTATACGTGAAATGTAATGATGATACGCACTATCGGCGTATTCATCTAATACAAATAATATTTACATTTTTTTGTAATTATTTCATTATTATTGTTTGTAATCCTTGTGTGCTTTTCTAAAATTGTATAAAAACCATCATCCTCATCAAATCCCAGTAAAACGAGAGAGTGTCATGCATATGACGTAATTGGCAAATGAGGGCAATGAATTGGTGTAGTTATTCTGAATAGAGAAACCCTTGGCACACTTGAAAATATAGATAAGTATGTTTATTAGAGTGGGTCAATTTGCATGCATTATTCAAAATCGTAATCTACGACGAATACTAAGAAGGTTTGCCGAAGAAACCATGGGGTTTAAAATCAAAATCGAGCTTCACGTTTTTAAAGAGAAACTTTTCTTTTCGTTTATAATAAATTACAAAGAGGTAATGTTTGTTTGCAGTAGGTAATCTTTGTAACCGCTGAACCGATCTTTATGAAACTTTTTCAGTATATTACTGATAGTCTGGGAGGTGCTATATGATATATATTTTTTGACATTTTAAGTGGGTGGGGCACCTCCCATACAAAGACATTATAGATTTATGTTTATCTGTAGAACGACAAGAGCTTAAGTTTCCAAATTTGGTACGAATATCTTGGTTATCAGTACACAACATCTGACAAAATCTTGGCGGGATTGGAAAATTTCTTCAATAAAATTTTAGCATATTTTAACAAAACATAAAATTCGAAAAGAGAATTTTGTTGTTAAAAACGAAAAGCTCGATTTTGATTTTACATCCATGGTTTCTTGGGCAAACCTTCTTAGAATTCGGCGTAGATTACGATTTGGACAACCGCTTGGTCGAGAAAAGAATTGACTCTCTCTAATGTTTATATATAAGAATTGTGTATTTTACTTGTATGAGAACTTAAAATGATAATACAAGACAGAAGAATTTTTATTATAATCTGGTAAATAATTTCATGGTATATTTTTTTTTTAAAAGATTTCCATTATATGCTAGCATCGGCTACGAGTTACATTGACCATTCGATCAGTCTAATTTTTTTACCACTTTTTCCAATAACTCTGCAATATTGGCTTCCCATAAAATTTAATCCAGGGGCGTTAAATCGCACGATCGAGGTTCCAGTGAACAGGGGGCAAATTATGGCAGTCGTGATTAATTACTTTTTCGATACGAAAGCAATTTTGTTTCTAATTCTTTCTGTCCATACTAAACTTATCGAAATAATTTTTTTTTTTAGTGTTGTAAAGCATTTTTTTTGAGTTTTCATAACACTGAAAAAATAATTACGATTCGTTCAGTTTCGACTGAAATAAAATTGCTTGCGAATCGAAAGAGTATTCGATCACGACTGTCATAATTTGCCCCCAGGACTGCTTCTGCATAATAAAGTTGTCACCAAATTGATTTTGTAATAAATCGATTGTTAAGCGCGCTGTATGGCAAGTTCTACCGTCTTGTGGGAACAAAATGTCGTTGATGTTTATCCGATTAATTTTTTGATACCAAAATTCAGTCTGCATGGCTTGATACCGCTCGGCATACACCGTAACGGCAGCTCCTTTCTCATCTCGAAAGAGCACGTGAACTGTACTAAACAGTCAATTTTAATAGATGCAATAGTAATTCGTTAACGGCTTGAGGATTGTCTTCGCACCAAATACAGTAAATTTGCTTATTGACGTAGCCATTGCACCAGAAACAAGACAAACAGTTTTATTTTTATTTGGGGTTTTATTTTTAATGTTAATTTCTGCAATTTGGAAGCGTTGCTCTAGCGTCAATCGATTGATGATGATTTGCCAAACATTACGGAAGAGAAAAGTCAACACAATTGGACATTCTGAACTGACAAACCATGGTTATGAATATGCAGAGTTTTAATGCAGCTAAAAAACACCCTTTAAATATAAGCACCAGCCCAAGTCGAATTCATGTGACAGGTGCGTTCAGTCGATCTGCTGGTTATGGTTGCCTGCTTGCTGACACTGTTAAAATGTATTTTTTTTTAACATTTTCAACCAGCAAAAGTTATAACAATTTTACCTCTTGTTGTAGAATTTACTACAGGTGTCGGCAAACAGCCTACTGACTTTGAAAGATCGAACCAAATTGTTTTGGTTTTACAATGTTATTTTTTTTAAATGGTTCATTTATTGCGCCGTTAATATTAACAATGCAAATAACATCTGTTGTTTTTGGATTACCGCCACCTGCAGTGAATTCACCTTACCTTGCCTGATGATGAAATAAACAGATGGCATTACTACGTCAGATGACGATTTTTTGTTATTGCAATGTTTGTCCAATCGTATGTCAAAGTTTTGTTTATGTTTACAAAAAGTCAACGTTTTATGTTGTAATTAGTGTATTTTTTTAATATTTTTGATCATTTTAATTAAAAATAAATAAGATATTGACCATAATTAAATAAACAATTTATTTATTTTATACCTTTGAATACTTTGATTTTTGTTTAATATAATTTTTTGGGTATGCCGGGACAAATTTCCATTTTTGTTGTAATGTTGTATTTGTTGCCGTAGCGATGCCACCTGTATTATTTCACAATGGGAATAATATTAACATGTAGTTTTTCCAAGGCCCATTGAAAAGGTCTGCGCAAGAAGCCTGATGATCATTGTTTATGTTCTTTTTAGTTGTCAAAAGTTGTTTACATTTTGCTTACATGTGCATGAATACGTTTATATTATGCCACACATACACGTTTTTTCCTTTTGCTTTGTATATGTGGTAGTAAATTTTTGACAACTAAAAAGAATCGTTTTTTGTTTTTGTACAAGTAAGCAGACCTGATAGATGGGCCTTGGGTTTTTCTAAACTAATAGCGAAAATTAAATCCGAATGATCTTTTAAAAATTTAAAAATGTTCTTTGAATATAAATTTATATACCAGAGCAGCTTATAAAAAATGTTAACTTCATTTTTAAAGCATCAAACTTCTTTGTGAAGGTACAATTTTTTTAGGTTCGATAAACAAAATTTGAAATCAATTAAAAAAATCTTTGGCGAAATTAAAAGTTATATGTAATCATTTAGTTAAAGGAAATATTTGGGCACAGGAGTCACACCAAGGATGGATGGCAAAAATAGGAAATGATTGCAGAGGAAGAAACTTAGATTAAATACATAAAATATGAACTGGATTTGGCTTTAGAAAGTGAAAGGGGCAGGAAAAGAAGAGATGCTAAGAAGAATATGATGGAAAATAAAAATTATTATTAACGACCTTAAAACAAAGCCTGATTTGAAAGTTGTGCACATATTTTCGGATGGTTTTGCGTCCTAATTCAAAAATCGGTACAATATTTTTAACATCTGTCATGCGCCGCACGCTACTAAAGATGACGTAGTGAAGATTTGTATAAAAAATACCCAATATTAAAAAAATGCATATCTTTAAAAGAGCAAATGTAACGTATGTGTACATATGTTTGCTGTACATATTTATCGGAATTTAAAAAAATTACTTTAAAATATACTCGCTTGCAATATTTTACTGTCTATGATTGTACGGATAGCGAATAAATTTGTCATATTTTTTTTTATTTTTACGTTTGTTACATTAATGAATTCAATAAAATGTGTTTTTTTTCTTTAATTATTTCGAGTTTTCTTACTAGGGCACACCTGTCACATAAGGATGTCACACCCGCCACAATTTGAAAAAAGTTTTTTTTTAGTAAAAAAAATTTTTTTTGAGGCAATAAGTATATAATGCAATCAAGAAAACTTTGAACGATTAAAGGCAGAATTAGTCTTTACTTTCAGTTTCTGTTCTGTTTCGTGTCGTTCTTTTTCGAAATTGTTATAGTCACTTTTTCTGTAGTAACTTATCAGCCATTTAAGACAAATTTATTAGTTTTGCACCGTCCATTGTTTTATTTCAATAAGTTTAATGCGCAACATAAATTTGAAGAAATTAAATTTTATGAATTCTTAAAATCAAAAAATAGTTTATTTCAATATAAATATGTATTTTTATATTTTTTTTTTGTTTATTTTGCTGTCACTAACAATTACTAACCAAGTTTTTGATTTTAGCAAAATGAACCGTAACAGAACAGAAAAACTAATCAATTTCACAGGCTTTTTAATAACAAAAACAAATCAGCTGATTCGTAACAGAACAGAAAGTAAAGACTAATTGAGCCTTAACTAAAAACCAAGATTTGCAAGGTCACACCCGGCGCAGCCTTCTGATGGCCATTTAGAGTAGTTTTCCTGTTCTTTCAATGTGTAGCTCTTATTAAAAGTTTTAAAGCTTAACATTCTTGTGCATCACATCCTTTTTTAAATGATCAATTTTATATTTTCGAATTATATTAAAAAATATGAGTATCGTGTGTGTGGAATTGTCCATAAACATCTTTGTTGATTCAAATTTATTTTCATTTATTGATCAATCATTGATATTTATTTAAAGCGTGTTTAAAATTTAAGGGCCGCTGTTGATTTTGAATAAAACACAAATTATTTAGGAAATTATTGTCCATTCTTTTTATTATGATAATATTGGTATGGTTCGATTATGTATGGAACAAAATATCGGCCAAATGGCCGCCGCGACCTCAGCGGCACACATCCATCCGAAGGTCCATATTTTCGATGACGCTGAGGCATAACTGAGGTTCTAATCCGTTACTGTGCCAAATTATCTCATCCTTTAGCTCTTGAATTGTTGCTGCCTTATCAACGTACACCTTTTCTTTCATATCGCCAAAAAAAGAACTCCAACAGTGTCAAATCACATGATCTTGGCGGCAAATTGACATCGTCACACGTGAGATAACACGGCCATTGATTTTGTCGCGCAAAAGAGCCATTGTTTCGTTAGCTGTGTGGCAAGTGGCACCGTCCTGTTGAAACCACATATCGTCCACATCCATATCTTTCAATTCGGGCCATAAAAAGTTCGTTGTCATCTCACGATAGCGAACACCATTCGCAGTAACTGCCTGGCCGTCCTTATTTTTGAAAAATACGGCCCGATGATGTCGCCAGCCCAAACAGTCACTCTTTGTGGTTGCATATTGGTTTTTCGACAATCACTCTTGGATTATCATTCGCCCAAATACGGCAATTCTGCTTATTGACGAATCCACTGAAGCGGAATGGTCAAGAGGCTTTAGATCCTGAGTCAATTGACTTGTAAGCGTGTGATTGCAAGTCTTTATGCGTAATGTTTATCAACGACTAGCGTGAGAGTGGCAATTGTTGGGCACGACGAGGTGCACGACTCTTCAGCCACACTATCGCGAACAGCTGCAATATTTTCTGCAGTACGACCAGTACGAGCTGTTTTCGAATCTCCTACAGACCCTGTTTGTTCAAAATTTTCGCGCGAATTTTTCCGATTGCACGTACATTTGGACGATTAAATTGACCGAAAAAATCGCGAAGTGCATGATATGCATTTCGATTTGAACGCCCATTTTCATAATAAGCCTGAATAACTTCAACACGTTGCTCAAATGTGTATCTTTGCTCGGTTGAAATTGGGTGAGTCTGAAATTGTGAAATGTCAGGTGTGGTTCACATTCAACATTGAAATTTAACCACTTTTTAGATGAAGAAAAATTAAAAATTCTTAAATTATATTCTTTAAATTTTTCAAATATAGAATTGCAATTTTTTTCTAAACAAAAAATTCTTAAACAAAGCAAATAAAATTTGTAGTGTTCACCTGTGTGTATCTATGTATCTGTCTGTTCCATCGTAGAGGAAAAACGGCTGGCCCGGGTTTGATTTTATTTTATTTGCTTATAAGAAGAAGATAAAGAGTGTGCTTAGTTTTGCTTCAAGAAAATCGGTACAACCGATTAGAAGTTGTATCCTCCTTTCTAGCTGTATCCTCTTGAATATGTGTGTCGATGGCACCGCACCGTTCCCCCAAATTGCTATATCGCTTTTAATTTAGTTTTTTTTTGTTTGAATTGTAACTTTGTCTAAATTCTTCTTCCGTTAACTTATCCTAACTTTAGGTTTAAGTAAAGTTGTAAAACGGAATTCTTTTAATACGACCGATAAAATCCTACCTTAAGATATCGGATAATTATGAAAACGGGCTAAAATGCTCATATAAACCTTTATTTTACTGTGCCCATGTTCTGTAACTCTCGCGTCGATAAACTTTTCGATTGAAATGTGTGAATTTTAACGAAAATGCCATATTTTCAAACAACAAAAAGCGGTTTCTCTTACTAAACTGTGCCTGTAACTTTTTTTGACGAGTACTAGATGTCACGTAAGGAAACTACTCGCCAATTTACAGAAAAAGTGAGTCTGTAATATTTTTGTGAGAAAAGTTCCCGCTTTCAACTGTCAAATAAACTAACGAATGAAAATGGGGCGAGAAAAAATGTTAACACTATTTTTCACTTGGTTTTCGTTTGTAATCATTGATTGCGAATTTTGTAACGTCTTTTTTCGCTTTGTGCAAGCGAGAAATACTGTATTAGTTAACTTAAAATTGTAAATTAGACCCACAGACCTTTTATCCATTAAGCCAATAAAATTATAGGGATCGAAAACAAAGTAGGACTATCTAAGTTTTTAAAGTACCACCGATGGTTCACATCTGTCTTTCACACCAGTTGATAAATAATAATCACAATAACAATTAAATACAACTCAAAAAGTACCATCAACAAATTTATTTCATAGAGAAATATTTGGAAAAGTACTTATTTGATATAAATATGACTGACTATTGCACAAATAAAATTAAGCAAATGAAAACTGTCCCTCTGGTATTGTTTGACATACAAATAGAGACGCCGGCAAAAAGCATAACATTAAGGTAGATTAGATAAATAGATGGGTTAATGAGTCCTAAAGGCAGCTGCAGATACTTGTACTGTTTATACTTGTAAGAAAGTACATTAAGCCAACGTGTGTGTTGGGTCATAATATTATAATCCACTTAATATTAATTGGGGTACTTAAAACATGTCCTTCTTCCCATAACACAAAATCCTTTTGTTGGGTGGTGTGTTGCCATCTACATATTAAAGTGGTAAACACATATTTTTATTGCCATCGTACGAGTTTGAATTGTCTGGAACGGCAAAAAAAAGGGAGTCGTATTATTTCGTTTTGTATTTAACTATAATTAAGTTTAGGGTCATAAATGTGGTCATTCATGTTTCATTTGTTAAACCAAAAAAAAAGAAACAAAATGGATTTTTTTTCTTTCTTTTCTTCCAAATATTTAACATAAATCCCTGCCATTAATGTGGTCTCATGTGTTGCTCTTTTCCTATAAATTGACTTGTGTAAAAATCTACGACTCTCAAATGTCTTTTGAAAACCACAGAAGGTGTTTTTCTTTTGAAATGAACTGATTTCTCTACCGCTCGTTATTGGGTTTAATGTTCCTTGAACTAAAATTTTGTAAGACACATAAATTTTTGGTTTTAAATTAACCGAGAAATTGAAGGTGTATCAGATGAAAGTGTTCCGGAAGACGAACAAATGAGTTTGGCATGTTTAAAATCTATTTGGGGTTTTTTCCTCGTGTGCAATAAAAATTAATTTATGCATTTTAATAACGATAAAAGCAATTAAAATTTGCTTTCTATTTATGAATACATGTGAAGTTTTCTTTCAACTATAAAACTATTTATAAAACAATACAAATACAAAAAATTCTAAAATTTATGTCTGGGTAAAGTTTTTAATAAATATTTTTAGGAAACAGATGTTGCCAAAAATTTGATACGTTAAGGGGTTGAAACTATTTTAGTTTTTTTAAAAGAAAAAAAAATATAGTTTTTATTTAATGAAAAATAAAAATAATAATAAAAAAAAGGCATGAACATACACAAATTTTACTGCCTGATGTGAAGTAATCGAATCTTCTGGGCTGTTATCATATTCAAAACCAGTTTTAATCTGGTTGTCTTTCGAACCTTTAAAACGATTGTTTTTATACTTCTGGGATAGAAAAACGATTTAAATTTCGTATTGTTTTTGCCTTGCAGAATCATTTACAATCCCAGCAAATGAAAACAACTGATCAACTGGTTCGGAAAGGGATAAAAATATTTTGTACTGATGTTGAAATTTAATTTCATCAGCAGAATGTTTCAACTGATAACTGCATTTTTTTTTTGTTGTTTTTTACTGATAACTGCTAAAAATTGCATTAATTTTTACCAATAATGAAAATTAAGTTTCATTATCAGTTAAAATGTACTGATTATTGATTACGCTTTTCTTATATTTTTGTACAAAATTACATAATAGTCGATCCGTAATTGACCAGCGACTTGTTACTCCCATTACACAATTCTCAATTTATCACGTTGTCATTTTTTTTTTTTAAGTTTATTAACATTCGTGTTGTATGTATGAGGGGGTCTATACACTTTAAAAATATTTGATGTCAAACTCGAGTACGCGTGCTTGAGGTTACAACTAAATTCTAATGATTTCCATCAAATATCGTCAGTGTCACACATACACAATAACACATTTTTCAAACATCCCAACAACTCCGTGTTTGATTTCAAATTGAAAGTGATTTGAAATCAACTCTTTTCTTAAACGACAAACATTTGAAAATTATAGTTTTCTCAACAAAAAGGGAAATTATTTTCAAATTAAGAAATGCATTTATTTTCAACTTGAATGTTTTTCAAATGTGGATTTTAATGTGGAACATAAATAAAAATATTTTTTTTCTAATTTAAATTCATTTTTTGATTTTAATAAACTGTGAGATAAACATTCGGCACCGTAGCTTAAAGATGATGTTCTCTCCGTCCTCTAATTCTTGGAAAGAAAAAATACTTGGCTCCATTTTGCTTTGAGTATTTTCATAACGTAGCACCGCGATCGTACATCAACCTGGTATGTAACTTTTCTTTAATTGTGTAACACATTTAACTTGTATCGCAATTTTTTAATGTTTACATTAATCTTCGCTTCAGTGCTGCCACGTTATTTTCTTATTTGAGAATAACATTTGATAACAATTTGACATCAAATCGATAAAGCATTGTATGTCAAATGCTTATATTCAAATCATTATCGATTTGAATTCAAATGTTTAAATCAAACAAATGAAAAATGTGATTTATATATAGTTTTTCATATAATTTTATTTTTATTTGACATGTTAAGCGAATTGTAAGCATTAATTGACAAGGCGAATTTATGTAAACGTTGGTGGCGATACTACAACATTATATTTTTTTTTTGTTGCTTTCGTTGGTCGATATGTCAAAAACATAGGCTACTTTTGACATACCTCTCTCCAAATACGAAAAAAGTAGCACAGCTGTGCTTTCAACGCCACCTGAAAAATTAATTCGCCTTGTTAATTGATATTTACATATATAAATTGGTGTAATTGACTATTGAAAGGCAAATTGTTTCGAGTCAACATAATTTTCTAAACAGCACTTGAAATTTTACCATAACAAAATAACCTTTTTTTACATTCTCATGTTTATATCTGTCATTTTTATTACATGAATAATTTAAAAAATTTAGCTTCGTTCACAATGGCAGCAACATTTTCCCTTGGTGTTCACAATAAAGCAACAATTTTTTCACAGCCACACACATTTTCAGTTAAGAAAATGTTTGCAGAAACATATCAGAAAAATATTACGTATTTATTATTATTTTTTATAATAATTGTTGCTTAAGTAAAAGTAGACTCAATTTCAAAATTTCAAACAAAATTTCATTGTGTAATAAGTTCAAATAGCACCTCGTTTGAGGAGATATCGCCACATCTGACAGCCCTGGCAGAAACTTGCAAAACAGAGCATAAATAAATTTAAATAAGACAAAGACAAAAAAGTTTTTTGCTGAAATTAGCACCTTGAAACTAATAAGCGTAACGCACAAGATTTGGCTTCTATTGATTCTTCTCTTATTGTTCTTAAATTTTCTTATTTGTTCTTTATTTATTTATTAGAGTATTCAAACGACTATCCATTGATGGATTAATCGAGGAATTTTTCTGCCATTAAGTACTTGATCGAATAATTCAAATAGCCAATTTCGAATAAAAAACTCAAAAAAATTGTGTAAATTGTTCGTTTAAGATTAATTTTATAGAAACTTCAACTTTTTTAATAATTTAAAATATTTTTTTTTAGATTTCTAACTTTATTAATAATGGTCAATTTCAACAATTCTTTTTAAATATCAAATTTAATTTAAATATAGTTTTTCACATAATTTTAATTTTTAATTTGACATGAAAACCGAAGTTTAAACATAAATTGATATGTAAATAAATTGGTGAAATCGGCCATAAATACCTTAAAACTAAATAACATGTTGTTAGCCTCTCAATTTATTTATTTTTATTAGACTTTTAAAAAAATTTTAATGCATTCCCAAACGACAAAAAGGGGAAATTATTTCTAAATTGAGAAAAGCATTTATTTTCAACTTGCTTTCAAGCGGTATGCTCAAATATCGCTTTTAATACAATGTGGAACATAAATGAATATTTTTTTTTTAATTTAAAATCATTATTTATTTAAATTAACTGTAAGCTAAATATTCGGCACCATACTGCCCTTCTAAGAAAGAAAGTCACATCTCCATTTTAGTAGTTTTGGGCAGGGTAGGAAAAAATGCTACTCGCAAGCACAATTCCAGACATGTGTGAAGATAAATATGAAAAGTTAAATTAATTTTAAAAAATATCGAATGCGATAAATTATATTTAAAAAAAATATCGCATGCTTATTTTAAAGAAAAATATTTACACGAAATTTTACAGTTTATATGAAAAAATCAGTAATTTTTATTTAATATTTAAAACAAATTAGATATTTTAGTAGTCTTTTTATATTAAAATTAATGATTTTTTAAAAAATACGACAGAGTGAAATTCGCATGAAAGTGCTCTATGAGGGATATGGCCATTGGGTCCAAACCCTTCGATCTCACGGAATCAAACCTAATGGAAAATGAAGACTATGGTCAGCGCTACTCTTAGTAAAATTTTCCATTAGGTTTGATTCCATAAGATCGAAGTGTTTGGACACAGTGGCCATATCCCTCACAGAGCACTTTCATGAGAATTTCACTCTGTCGTATTTTTTAATTTTAATATAAAAAGACTACTAAAATATCTAATTAGTTTTAAATATTAAATAAAAATTATTGATTTTTCATAAACACTGTTAAATTTCGCGTGAATATTCGGATTTTCTTTATAATACGCATGCAATATTTTTTTAAAATATTTTTTATCGCATGCGATATTTTTTAAAAATAAATTTAACTTTTCATATTTATATCTTCACACACGTCAGTTCGAGTCAGTTCTCTCGTTTTTAAATTTGCCCTGTAGTTTCAAAAATATCGTAGAATTTTTACTCGCAAGCACAATTCGAGTCAGTTACCTCGTTTTTAAATTTGTGCTGTCAAATTCAAAAATAAATGTAACCGAGAATCTCCATCGATTTCAAAGAATAACAAATAAGCTTAAAAAGTTTTTCATCACAAAAAGTATTATTAGGACTAGAAAATCAAAAAGAATTTTTTTTTTTTTTTTCTTTCAGATTATTTTATAGTCTGTTAAACCGAAGTAGTGTTTACTTTGTTTATTTTTTGTTTTGATTTTGCTTTTCTTAATCTCGTTTGTGCATTAAAAACTATTTGCAGTAGGGTTTTAATTTTTTTTTTATTTTATTCAAAATTTTTATGAGTTTTTTTGTATACGAAGTACAACTGAATTGCTATTTTATTGGTTATTATTTAATTATTCGAGCAATTCGAACATTTTAAAAACCTTATCCGATTAATCGGGCAATTTTAGAATTTAAACATCGATTAATTCCTTACACGAACAAAACAAAAGATCGAATAATTGGATACTCTATTATTAATAAAATCTTAAAAAATTTAAAAAAATTTTATTTCCAAGCACTTCAAAAAGTTTGTTTGATAAACTTTAACACAGAACGGCTGTTTAAATAATTCTTGCAAGTAACAATTTTTATTCAGGTTTAAAATTGGAATATTTTTAGTTACATATTTTATAGGTTAAAGTACAGCTATAGCTACAAGGCCTAAAGCTTTGCGCTTAGTTTTTAATTTTTTACGAACAGAAATAGTTTAAACAAATTTTTATCTCTCAAATTAAGCGCTATTTTTTCTCTCTCTAGCTGCAAATGTGTCTGGTACGACAACCAGAGATGGTAAAAGGAGTTTAGAAGTTGTAAAAACTTGCTTCTAAGGTTACAGTTTTTTGAGTTAATTGTTTTGGCGCACACTTTTATAGAGTTTTGTATTTATTTATTTAGATTGTACAAAGGTGCCTAAATCTTAACTATTCCGAAACTTCCTCAATCGCCAGAATTTTAAACTAGAAAACTGTGCAGTGAACTTTACGCCTTTTTGTTTGTCTATAATTTTCCCCTACTTATGTTCGTACTAAGGTGATCAATTATTCGACCTTTTAAGAAAACCGTTGGCAATTTTCAAAATTCTAAACAAACCCGCTTAACCGGTTTAAATCTTTTTTTCGATGAAATACTTAATTGATTTACGTCTCAAAATCTGTAAATTTATACGTTTTGTCTCTCTATTCGCTAATGTACAGGTTTGTTATACGTATTTAAATCATTTCTAATTGTGCAATTATAGTTTGCTATTGCAAACAACCGAAATTGTTTTGTGTATACACATTCGCTTATATGCATATTCTGCACTTATGCATCATAATTGTCCAATTCACAAGCTCGAATTATCGTCGTATTCGTTGTCTAATCGTCTTATTAAACAATTTTGTGTTTTAGTTGTTGGTCATTTTCAAACAAATTATGTATAATTAGATGATTAATTTTATACAATATACAAAATATCTTTGCGAATCAAGAAATTTTCAGTAAAATTGCATCGATTTGTTACTGCATATTTTTGCATATTTTGATTTGAATGCATATTTTTGTTGATATTGCATATTTTGAAAAAACTTGTTTTAATTGCCTTATTTTGCCATGCACCCTTCCGCAGAAGAGGTGAAAGACAACTTCGATGATATTTATTTATTAATTTCTTAGGGGAAAAATATTGCGTAAAGCAGCTTCGCGTGTTGCCGCATGTAAAAAGAATTATCCGGATTAATGTCTTCCACTACAGCCTAGAACAACCAAGTGGGGGGACATAGTTGAAAGCAATTATGTATTATGCTGAAAACTTTGCAAACTCAAAGATGTGGTAAAAGGATTCAACAGTGGTGAATTTAAGTTAATTGATATTGCCATACATAAGATGTATTTTTTTTTGACGGTAACTAAAGTTAACAAATTGGTAGCAAGCTTGATAAAGTTAAAATAAAAATTAAGGATTTATTATTTTAAGTCTTTAATGCAAGCAAGTGAAAATGAATATACCACATAGAAGCTATCAGCATTTAATCATGCACCTTTCACTTTCGTTTTATTTTGTTTCGAAAAACAGGCAGTAAACTTTTATTTTGAAAAAATGTAGGGTCAAATATATCCCTAAAGGCATCTTACAAAACAAAATCAATAAACATTTGATTCGTATGTAATTGCGATCAGTTTTGCAATTTGCTTAAGCAAATGACAGTTTCAAAAAATTTAACAAAAATTTTCTTAAGTTCAATATGGTTTGACACTTATGATTAACATATATTTGCACAGTTGCCCAAGCCAGCTTATGTATATTATATATAATAAAAAATTTTTGCAAAAAATTATTCAATTAAATAATTAATTGGTGTACATTAATTATTCAATTAATTTTTTGTTTGCTGCAATCAATTTTTTAATAAAAACCCATAAAATTAAATGTTTGTGTATTTTTTGTTTATGCAATTAATTTTTTAATTGACTAAATTTGTGTCCCATGACTCGAAAATACAAATCCGTTAATTGATATGATCAATTCCTTTGCAGGTGCAAAATTAGTTAAATATTTAATTGTCTGAACGATTTGTTTAATTAAAGTCGATTTTCTATTTTTTCTGTGTAGTTGTACCTTTACAAGTGACTTAATTTGCATGATTGTCTTAATGTTTCTTTATATATTTGTGTTTTACTTTATTTTAACTTCTACTTTTGTCGTTATTGTGACTTACTTACGTATATGAGACTGAATTTTAACGTTCTTCGTGCTATTTTTGTTTTTTCTTGCTATTGTTATGTTTGTTTTTATCGCTAATTAAAATATTTAAGAGAATTTTAACTGCATAGTTTTTAAATTTTTAGTTTGTTGGTGAGAGGAGTGAGTTGGGGGGGGGGGGGGGTACCATGTACTCTGCAATTGTATTTATATATGAAATATAAAAAGCAGAAGAGAAAAGACAAGATTTAAATGAAAAAAATTTCAAGTCGATTATTTCATAGTCGGGAAGCTAATGCGATTTCAAAATATTTTAAAAAATTGCAAGTCTGGACGATGACTAAGTTTCTTGGAATTGATTACAAAACTTATTTAGGGCGGACTCTACAGATGCATACATACATATGTATAATATTTGTGTTTGATGTCTAATTTCATCATAAGATGCAAATAATCAAATCATTTACATAACCTTGCATTGCATACAAATTAATCTAGGAACAAACAGAAAAAGTATAAATAATTAAATTCTATTTACATTTTGCAGTCCACACCATATGTACGTGTGTCGATACACGGACATTTATTTTATGTATATAAAACTTCTGCACTGAAAACAATTTAAGCACAATTTTACAAGACCAACCCAGTAAAAACTTCGCCTACAAAATAATGGCCCATAACTACAGACATAAACAAAGCATACTTTAAGAGTCCTAAAGTAAACTTTTATTAAAAAAATATGCTTTTGATCTCATATAGACAAGCAAAAGCATACTTTACACGTTGAACCCGATGTTAATTTAAAAAACCACCTGAAGTTGTTTTTAGCTCATTTAACAACAGAATCAGCTGTTTTTCGCCGAATAAAAAAGTACTTGCAAAAAGTTAAAAATGTTTATGTTACAAGATATTGGACGATATTTTGCAATTATTAATGATTTGTAGGAAAATTTTTTTTTCCTTGTCCCCAAAAACTTTGAAAAAAATCCACAAAATTTCCCAAATTACAAAAAAAAATAACCTAAAAAGTTGATATTTTTTTATTGATTTTTTTTTCTGACCAAATTTAATTTTTTTAAAAATAGTAAGAGAAATTTTAATAAGAAATCCCCACATAAAAATTTTTAGTAAAAAAATAATTTGATTTTGTTTGTAGCAACTGGTTTCGGCATGTTTTTTTAAATCCTTTTTTTTACGATTCCTGTGAGGAATTACTAGCAGAACAATGTTTTTGAAGACGAATGAGTCAATTTATAAGAATTTGGAGCTTGTTCAATCGGTTTTAGCCATCCTTAAAATCAACAATAAAAATACATACATACATATTTTCACCAGCTTTATTATATTGTCTTTCATATTTACTTATTTTTGGGGAAGACATAATTGCTTGAAAATTGTCTCTAAAAAATCCAAAATTTTATGTGTTTTCAACGGTTTTAGATTCTTTATTAAAACACTCCCTCAAGAATAACCACATAAGTTTATTAAGTACCTTTTAAACACTTGACAAAAATATTACACCGTATAAGTTGTTGATAAGATTAAGATAAAAGTTTGGCTACTTTTTTCATATTTTATATACGAAACAAAGAGAAATAAGCGTAAATAATGAAAGAAGGGAAAATATATTAAAAATGCGTAAAATCCCCAAAAAATCCCCGATTATTTTTATTAAATCCCCAAATGACTTTCTTCGTCCTTTTTGCTTGCATGAAATCCCAAACTTTGGGGATTAATCCCCAAGTCTGTCAGCCCTGATTAAAAGTAAAAACAAAGCCAAAATATATTGTAATTTTGTTGTTGCTATCTACCATAAATTCATTTTGCGTGTTAAAAATTTTTCAACGTTTCAAGATATGCAGTGTTTTATTTATAACTATTTAATTTTCAATGTCGGTTAAAAGATTCGAAGTTTGATTAAAATTTAGCAAATTAAGTTTGATGAAATAATTTTTGTTGGCTTTTTTTTTTTGAAATTGCCTCAAGTTTGATGCGATAGTTATCAGACAATTTTTTTAATCAATTTATCAAAAATTTATTATATTGTTATGCATACGTACATATGCTTATGCGAAATACGCATATAATTAATTAAATAATTTCGACTATTTTAAAAAATGGCCACAATATTTCTTTTTTATATGTGCAGCTACTTTTGATGTTTTATTTGAAAATATTTTAAAGCTGCCCAAAAATATTATTAATATGCGCAGGTACAACGAATTAACATAAACAAGGATTTTGATTTTTGTTTTGGGCGGTTAAGTCAATGTGCAGCTAACTGGAATTTTTTGTATGAAAATAATTTTGAAATGCCAAAAATTTTGATAATTTATCTTACAAGAGCAGGTATAGAAAGTTGACTTAAAACCGAATTTGTATGGGATTCAAACAATAATGACAACAATTATTAATTTTGCACAGCTAAGTCAAAAGTGCACTAAAACAAAAGGCAGTTAAGTCAAAATTACTTGTCATACGAAATTAACTGAATATTTTACGATGTCACACGAACGTTTACGTTCGCACAAATAACATATAAAACAAAAGCAAAATTCAAAAAATTGTACGAGTGATATCGTGAAATAGGCAGTTAGTAACAATTAATAACACTGTGCTAGAAATTGACACTTTTTTTTAAACAAGCTGGACACTTGGCATTTTAACCTAATTCGGGTACGCTGAATCGGGTGGCGCTAGCCGTTTTTTCAGGTTAGCTCTGGTTTTCGAGATATACCGTTATTTATAAAATGGAGCAGGTTACACAACATATGTTCGCGAAACTCCACCACTGGATTTAGCGTACCTGAATTAGGTTAAATCGCCAGGTGCCCAGCTTGTCTATTTTTTTCAACAGTGTAATTAAACATTGATGTAAAGTACATATCGTCGGTCTCATGTAGAAAGGCCCTAACTCGATTTTTTCGAAATTGAGCTTTTTAGAGATTTCAATACATTTGCCACAAACACAAATGCAATAGCATCAAAAAATATCAGTTTAACAAGCAATTGAAGGAGCCATTTTACATTATGATACATACAGTTTATATTATGTTTTTGCCTTCCCCTGTAAAATATGTAAATTGCAATTATGTGAGTTAGGGCCTTTCTACGTGAGACCAACGATATGTATTCTTTAATTTATATTCTGGCAATAACGAGCAAAAAATCTCCATTCCACAGTTAATGTTTAACATTAGTAGTATCTATCGAACTTCTATTCCAACAAGTATTTCTTATTATATTTTCGTACATTTTAACCCAAAATAATGAGGGTTTTCACCTTGTAATGTTTAATATACGAACGTTTTCATATACATACATATGTATGTTCATACATGTGTAGGTATGTACATTTATAAGATTTTTTGTAATAACATAAACACATGACAGCGTATTGATCAGTACAAAACTTAAATTCTAGAAACAACAAGAACAACACAATATGTTTTTGGTTGACAAACAAATTTGCTATGGCAACAACAATTACATATGTACATGCAAACATATTTAAACAATGCCAATTAAATTAAAAACAAGTAAGACAGGTCAGTCCCGACCATATGATACCCTACATAACGGTATTTAGAAAGCACTTTTTGAGAGTGTACCCCATGAACAGTAATCAGTGTTGTAAAATAAAATATTGAAATGGTACACTGAACCTTAACTTAAAGAGTACTTTTCCCTCCAAAAAGTACTTTTTGTTCAAATTTATGAAAATAAAATGAACAAAAAATTTTTTATTGAGAAATTTATATTTTTTGTTTTATTTTTCATCAAAGTTGAGATATATGGAGAAAATGGATAGTTGGTAAATAACGATTTAACTGGTCAATCACAAAGCAGACAAAACAATTTTTGTATATGCTTTTCTTAATAAAAAGATGATCAATCAATAGAATTAAAAAGAATGACGATCCGTTACCTACTTTTCGAGAAACTGTATTTGAAAGCGGATCAAATTATCTTAAAATTTTCCGTTTTTTTTAATTTTTCATAAAATTATTTTTACTAAAGGAAGGAATTTTTACAACTCGGAATTTTATTAAAATTTATTGATAATTTTCTTGATTGAGCTGGGGCTCGAACCTGGGTTGAATTTAAATGTTTCAAGAATCACCACATTCTTTCATCAGAATTCTTTGAGTTCTAACTCGTAACTAAACGTTAGTAACAATGGTATTGTACGTTTAGTGTTCCCGAAAACAGTATTTTCTGGAGTGAAGCTGCTTATTATTTTTAAGGTTTTATTTTTAAAACACAATTTAGTTCTGAATGATTCACAAAATCTCTAATAAAATGACTTTGCAGTTTCTTTCAATTTATAAACAACTTCCGTGTACAATTTACATGTTTCTATAAATGTGTCAAATCGAGTTCAACAGAAAATTTCATTTAGAGGTAAATGGTTTTTATTTAAATTGAAATTTTTCACTAACACTGTATCAAATGCATCCCTTTTTATAAATTTTCTTCCCGGCATCCTCGCTTTGCATTTCAATGTTAACGTCGGTAATTATTTTGTATACACAACAACATAAACTTTCGAACAAACACATGATTACCAAAGTCTGCTATTGAAATGATCACAGTTAAAAGTTAAAAAGTACCAAAAACAACGCGTGGGTACTGCGGTATTTTTAATAAGAAAAAGTACTAATGTACTGAATTGTTCAACACTGGCACAGTAATGGACCCGCCAGAACAAAATTATGTTATGAGGTTGAGATTCATGTTAAACTTATTTGTATCAAATATTATTTAGATATCCACATCTACGAAATAAGAAGTGTACCAACAGCCTCTTTTCCGGAAAGCAGCTTGGTCCTTAAGAATATAAGAACCTACAAAGTACCAAATTGCATCACATTATCTGCAAATTGCTGTTCCTTGCCCACAAGGATTTCGTTGACAGCCAATCAGCTGGACGGACGGATATCTATTCAAAAGTCATTCTGAAGCGACCGGTATGTAAAAAGAGGGATCTAGGACCTATATTTAACAGTGTTACAAACATCAGCACAAACGCATAATACCACTCAACTATTATGATGTGGGTATAAATAACCAGAAAATGTAAACAACCTTAAAAACCCATAACAACATGATAAAGCAAAAGTAATAGCAAAGCAAAAGTAATAGCAAAGCAAAAGGCGAGATTGATCCAGTGCTGCCAACTTTTGGGTAATTAACAGAATTGGGTGTAATTTTAACTGTCGTAGAGCGTAAGTAATTTCTTTTAAGTGAAAATCAAAACCAAAGTCATTGTTTCCTTTTAAGAAATCTATCGTTTATTACAGATAGAATTTTACTAAAAAATAAACTGCGAAAAAATCTTTTAAATATTGCAAAAAGCGGATCTTTTTTCCGCTTAGCTTTTGCGCTGATTGCCATATCTAAACAAGAGCGTTAGCGTTGTGTCATCAACAGTAGTGTTGACTAAATTGCCATTATTTATTAACAATAGCGGCCAACTTCACTACTAAACGCGCTTTCTAAATTGGGTTTTCCAATTGCAAAGCCGCCGCGTTCTTTCGTTATGCTACATACAAACATAAGTATATTTAATATTTAAATAAATATATATCGGAAATTTTGACAGCTAGAAAAGGCTTTCGGTTCTTGTTTTGGTATAGCTGTTAAGCTGGGAGCTCGCTCTACGCGCGCGTTTAACGCTTTTCGCTATCGCAGCATTTGTTAGAACAAAAAAGAATGCCAAAAGGTGTACTCTCTACTTTTGTAAACGTCAAAAGCGGCTTGCGAATAAGTCAGCTGATTTTGAAATTTTTATTTGCGGTGACTAGAAACGTATAATGCATCTAATGTTTGAACAGCAAAACTGATTTGTGAAACAGACTGTCGTTTGAAACCACTGCAGGAATTTCATTTACTAAAGATAAGAAAATAATGGCCATGAATAATTTGTATGCAACTTAATTTAGAATTAGAACTGATTGTCTTAAATTTTTGTTTTTAATTTCTTTTTAAATTTCTTTTAAGTTTTTAACGTTAATTTTGCTAATTTATTTTATGATTTTATAATACTGTGGGAAAAAGAAAAAAATCGTTAAGTCGACTTAAGCAAATTTTGTGCTAGTGGCACCTTTGCGATCTTCATGTTCAAAAGTACCCATGGGAAAAGTTATAGCAAAATAACTTTTTGCCAATTTATTTTCAATGTGCAATAAAATTTGGAATACTTAAGTTAACCTCTGATCGGTCACCTTGGGAGTATTTAGGACTAAACCTTGGTCGCCTAGAGGGAGATTTAATTGATGTTGATCAATGAATTGAATTTTATTCTAGTACTAGATACAAATTTCGATCTTCCAACAGATCTATCTGTTTTGTTTGGGTTTCAAATAAAGCAGCAACATAAGCTGACCAGTTGTTACTCGAGGTCAAGGGTTTAACTTGATTCAGGAAGCCATGTTCAGGAAATGAGTACATTACATTATCAGTTTGACTACACTGTAAAGAAACAATTTATCCATCCGTACTTAAATCAAACAAAAGTAACACGGCTTAAGTACGGTAATTACGAATTACCTTAAACCAAGTACAGAATGCTTGAGTTAAGTACAGATTATTTAAGTGCCCCTGGTTAAAATAATCCGAAAACGTAATTGACTTAAGTAAAAGTGAGATAAAAGCTAATCTCAAACAACTGTGCTTGATTCAAGAACTGCTTAGTTAGTTGGCTTAATCCCGAGCTCGTCCTTGAAATAATCCAAAAGTAAAGATTCGCCTTTTATTATAAGACACCAGCAGCGTGCCGTATATGGTTTTAGTAATCATTCTACTTTGAAAATTTAATGTTTTTAACTAAATAATTTAAACAAATAGAATTCGGAAGTTTTTGCATTAAAATGTATGTTTTTAAGTTATTTTTAGACAAAACAAGCTAATTATCTTGTACTTACTTTTTTAATGTTGTTGTTGGTGTTGTTTCTCCAGCAAACTTTTACAAACAAACGCATATGCATGCACATTGGTTTTCGAAATTTAATCCATTTAAATTGTTTTAAGTACTCTTTAGCGAAAGGAAGTACGACTCGTATTAGAAGTTACTCTGGGAACTTTTTGCTTAAAAAAGTCATATGTAAATCGCCCAGTCATTCTATTGTAGTTTAGAACACGAATAACTTGAGTTTCCTGATTCAATGGGACTTATTAAAGAAATGAAATAATTTTTACTAACTAACACTGTGCAACACGAAAAAATAACCATATACGGACAAAATTACGTGATAAAAGACCAAAAAAAACGCCCGTTTCTCCCAGTTTTGCCCAAAGTCATTGACTTTTTGCACTTTTTATGGGCCCCCACAGATTTGGGGCCTTGGTGTCCTTTTTGCAAAAAAGTGATCATTTTCTTAGGCTCAAATCTTGCAAGCCGTTCGGAATGTTGATTTACCCTCTGAACCAAAGTTGTAGCATGACTTTGGGCAAAACTGGGAGACACGGGTCTTTTTTTTTGGCCTTTTATCACGTAGTTTTGTCCGTATATGGTTATTTTTCCATGACTTGAAAAATTACACACAGTGTAATTTAATAAACTAAACGAAACCCCATTAACAAAATACGAATTTAACAACTGCCAAAATTGTGAAAGTCAACTTAAAATCCAGTGCGGTAGTTTTTAGAGATTCCTTATGTTCGGAAAAAAAATCGTAAAATCGATGTATGTAAACTAAAAAACCTTTAAAAATATTGAAAGAGGCTATTTGAAGTTTAAAGGCCCAACTGTAATGGGCTTGTTAATTATATTAGGCAAACCATATTGAACTTAAGGAAACTTTTTGCCAAGTTTAATGAAACTGTCATTTGCTTAAGCAAGGTGCGAATTAAATCGCACATTCCGTACGGAATCAGACTTTTTGTTAATTTCTGACAGAAGGTTAAGCAAGGCTATGCATATTGGGGCTAGGCCTTAACTCTTTTGCGTTGTGTGCTGGTGCAGTACTGGAAAACGTTTTTCTAAGTCAATAATTTAACGTATGATTTTTTTTCTTTTGTTTCTTTTTGTTGTAGCTAATTTTAATCTGTTATATCAGTAAGTAGTCAGTGAATATTTTGAAATATAATACTCCTTTGTTTTGTCGGACCTAAATAGATTTTTCAAATGTGTATACAAAAGTAAAAAAAATCACCCAAAATCCGTTTATTGTTTTGCATCGCAGTGGAAAAATGTAAACTTTGTAGCGGTATTGCAATATTTTAGTTGTCGCAAAGTATAGGATACGGGGGTAAAAGTGCTTTTAGCCTTAAGTATTAATAAAACCCAAATACCTACATAACTATTACGTGTGATTTCGAAAGGAAATGCGCATTTCAATAAAAAAAATGCTGATACGAATATAAACAATTTATTTTGTAAAAAAATAAAATGTAAAAACCCAATAAATAAACTTTTGCAAAAAACACAGTGTTTAATTCGCTCGAATATTTTGTGTTATTTACAAAAGTTTCTTTGATTTTGAAGCCCACAATTAACTAAAAGGAAAATGTTACCTAAAATCTTAAATGTATAAAGTAGGGCACTCTTCTAATATCATTAAGAAGTAAAGAGAGCGAGAGTTCAAAAATAGGATAATTATGTAGGTATTTTACGATTGTTAAAAAATAAAACAATTTTTTTTAGTTTAGTTTTTTCCAAAGCTCGCACTTATTTATTTATTTATTTATGTTAAATTTCCAGCAAAAAAATACATTTTTAATTATCACAATTATAAGGAAATTACAAAGTTAGGGAATAACCACGTGCAAACTTATGTGTAATTTATTATTTTTATATTTTAATTAAATTATTTATGAATTGGCATAGAAAAATGATAAAGAAAATAATGAATATAGGCAAAAATAATCATTAATACTAGTCTTTTTAATTTAGCTCGAGAAATAAATTTTGTTAAAATAAAATAAACAAACTAAATGATATTTTTTAGCAGAGTTGAAAAACAGAGCAATTTTTTTTTAGATGTTAATCAATTTCTTTTAAGTTTAACGAATTCTGTGTTTATTTATCAGCTCTTTGCTAGGATTAAATAATATAAATTATTTAATTTTAAGTTTGTTTTTAAATTTATTGCTTTTGCAAATATTCATCGAACAAGTAGACGGCCAATGATGGATCTTGTTGGTTCATCAATTTGGACAAATCGTTGGCATATCCAGACAATTTACGTACAGTTTCAGCTTGAGAACCCAAGAATTTCTCTTCGATATATTGGGCCATTTCGGGTTCATGGGCACCAGTGTGAAGAGAGCGAGTGTGGACATGAATAGCACCATTGGCCAATTGTTTCTCAGTATCCAAAGCCATGGCCAAAGAATGTAATTCATCAACTTCCAATTGCAAGCGTTGTTTGCTAACAGTTGCGGGACTTTCATGGACAACGTTAAAGTTGACTTTGCCACCACGACGGGTCAATTGTTTGATCATATCAATGGTGTCATCGAAAGAACGATCGGAAAGGCTTTGGTAGAGTTTTTGGAAACCGGGGCGATTCTTTTGGTAAGAGTTAAAATGTGTGGCCAACAACAAGTATTCATAGGATTTGGTCAAATGAGAGTTAATGTAAGCCTGGACTTCGGGTTCAATATGGTCAATGCCACCATAACGGGAGTTACAGATAGAGGTGCCTAAGAATATTGGAAAAAAATTTAGATTCGAATTATTTAAAGGCAAACAAAATTAAAAATAAAAGCTAATAGTATACCAAATTAAACAAAAAACTAAAGGTTTAATTTAAATTCTTACTTTCACTAGTAAACATTCCGGTTATAGCTTGTTAAGGTTTTTTTTTATTAAGGAAAAAAGAATAAAAAGCATCCGGAAATTATTAAAAAATAATTAATTCATATCGTCGTTCGTAAATTATTGTGTTCTATAATATATGTATGTATGTAAAATAAACCCATATAGAACACAATAATTTACGAAGGACAATATTTACATACATTCATATGTATGTACATATGTATTTATTTCTCTTACTAACAAAACAACAAATTAAATTTTACATTTTTATCAGTTACTCTTACTATTAATGTTATCTACCATAATGTTACATCTTTAACTTAGTTAACATTAACATAAATAACTTTTAACTAAAGTAACAGAAATGTTAAAATTTGCCTATTGTTTACATTAAACTAGCACTACATTAAATATAAATCTTACAATAATAACACTCACCAGAGAGAGTAGAGGAAGAGCAAGCTCTCACTACATTGCTGTGACAAACCTCTTCGGTTTTTACTACGGCGCAAATAGCAGCCAACAAAGCAATAACAATAAAAGATTTCATCTTTTGTTTTTCGATTTTTCTTGGATCTAAAACAAATATTCAAAAACCACAATATTACGAACAATATGTTTCAATTTTGTATAAAAAAAACTTCAAATTTATTTATTTACTATTACTTTTTTTTTATTTTAAAAACACTGTATATCTTTCGTTGAATAATTTTAAACGAATAATTTATTTTCTCTTGAGTTAATTGGTATTTAAATAGAAATTTCATGTGAAATTTATGCTCTCGATAATAAAAAAATATAAAAAAAAACACTACATCACATATTCGTTATCTATTTTTGCGGTTGCATTTTATTAAGCCCAACTTACAATTTGATTCCTTAATTCTCAAATTCTTTATGAATATAATTATTGAATATATAGTTATTTTTGTTTTTTTCAGTTATTTTTTTGTTCTTTTCTTCGGGTCTTGCTTGTTTAATAGACACTTTGGAACTGCTGTTTATACTGCTGATTGGGTCGATACTTGTATACACACCACATTCCCAAAAAGTTCATTTGTATTGGTGATTTGCACTTAGTTTTACTCTCAGTGGTGGCTACACTCTTTTTAATTTTTGTTTTGTTTTCTTGTATATGTCAAATATGGCTTAACCAATATGGCTGACTTTTAGCTAGAAGAGGGCACTACACTAAAAAAATATTTTATTTTTCTACAATTTTGCTGAGTGTGGTGGGGTGTGTTGTGAGTCATTCGTATCGTTTCAAAGTGATACTATAATTCGTCTGCGTACATTTTTGTCAGAAATCTTAAGCAGAGTTATCGCTGTGTTATTTTTTATGTTGTAGGTAGGTTCTTACTTAGTAAGATAATTTTTGTCAATCAATTGGCATAAGATAGTAATAAATTAGATAATTCCAAGTGTGTACATACATTTGTACATATGTAGACTTTCATTTGGAATTATTTCGGTTAGCAACAAATATATAAAAATATCTTGTTTTGAAAAGCTGAAATAAAATGGTTACATTCCATTAGATTTAGTAAATGTGACCTTCTCCGAGAAAATGGACATAGTGTGTGAAAATGAAGTTTTGAGAAAAAACTAATTTCATCTTATTCTACACCCTTTTAGGTACCAGATTCCACTCTTAAGTCCAAACCCGTTTTTTGACACACTAGGTCCCTTTTCTCGGAGAAGGTCACATATACATATGTATGTATATGAGTTATGTTTATTATGGTATATGTAAATCGTCTTAAATATTTTATGTTTTGCTATTCTTTACACAATATTTTTTCTAAACCCAGTACGCTTCGCTACCCCCATTAAACTTAAATTAGTAAAATATGTTTAAAACCAATCTCGTGTATTGATAACTAAGAAATTTGTACCAAATTTAAAACTTCTACTATTGTCTTTCTCCAGATATTAATATTTTCCTCGTATGGGAGAATTCACGCCCACTTTTCCAGTTCTTATCGCTATTTGACAGATGTTTTTTTGTGTTGATAACCAAACTGTTTGATTCAAGTTTCTGACGGGAATCGAACCCGCAACCCCGGCTCTGATAGACTTGCTTACTACCAGCTAGCCTACCGGGGCTATCTTCTGGTGTCTGAAGAAAAGCCGTTATAAGGCTAATGTATTTTGACAAAAGTACTACGACAAGTGTCTTATTTGTGATGTCAGCCTTAACATCACTTGGCTAAATTGTCATCAGGATCAAAAATTTAAATTGTGTCATTAATGGGATGACGCATTGGCAACACAGAAATTACAAATCGGAGGCAGTTTAAAAATAAATGTCATCCGTGCGATGACTCAGTAACTAGAAAGGACTCATTAGGATAAATTTAATGACAAACTGTTATTTAATTCAGTCATTGAGATTTACTTAAGTCAAAGTGAGAGAATATTATTATGTACTTACGCTTTACAATCATTCTTCTTTTAAAAATATTATGCATTGAACTAAATAATTAAAAAAGATAGAATATTTAAAATTTTTCTTCTTATTTTTATTTATTTATTTTATTTTTATTTATGTATTTATTTAAGGTCTACGGAATAAATCCTTACAGACCAATGTAAAAAATTTACATAAATAAAAAAGACAATCAATAAGAAAATAAAAACATTATAATGCTTACACAGTTTTCTTAGAGGATCAGAATTCGCATAATTAGTTTACTTTGTAAACAGGAAAATAATGTAAATAATACATAAAATGTGGATTCGAATTGTTTTCACTGTAATTGTAGCGTAGATGACGTATAAAATATGACACAATTTTATGAAGACTTCGTCATTGGATTGATGTAACTTTTTGCCTCATTGATGCATTTTTAAATAACATTGATGTCACAGCTCAGATGTTACGGCATCATCAATATTAAGATGCATTATTCTATGAATGAAGCTTATGTTAAGCGCCGGGTAATCAGGAAATGACTGTGGAAATTGTAGGAAAATCGGTTCAGCAGCATATCTTATACCGAACCGAAGTAAGAGCAAAATATATATTTTAATACATCAGTTTATACAGGTAAATTTTGAAAACTTTAATCGCATTATGGCAAGTTTGATTTTTTTTGAGACACGACTATGTTGCAATAAAGGAGCGATATGTTTAAAATGTCAAAAGTGTTAATTTGAGAGTTTTATGCAACATTGTGATAAATTAATTCAATTTAATAACAAAAAATAAAACCATTCTAGAATCATGTTCTTATGCCCGACATACTTTCAGCCTATAGAGTTGTTTTCGTGCCCTTTGTTAAAAATTCGAAAAGTTATTTTTAAGTATTTTGTACTTTATATTTTTATTTAAATTTAAATATGGTTTCTCAAATACTCGTATGCACATTACACTTGTATATTACTTAAGCCCATTTAACACTATCACGCAAGTATTAACTATTTTGATGAAAATCCTTCCCTGTTCTAATTATTGTCAGAAAATTTTGAAAATACAATAACAACTTATCATGACAGGATTGCATTTTCTTCAAAATGCTTAAGGCTTGTGTGATAGTGTAAAGTACCCTTTAAAAATAATATTTTTTTTTCGTGCTTATTTCCCAATTTTAATTCTTGATAAAATCACTGACATTCGTTGTTGGAGGATAAGCTAGTTTCTATGCACATTTCACCGGTTGCCAGAACATCAGGAAACAGTCTCCCAAAAAAAATTTATAAAAGCCAAAGGTCTTAGCAAACAAAACTGCAAAGTGAATGAGAATTGCAAACTCTCAAAAAGTCTTATTTGCAACGAAATTGAAAAAATTCCAACTTTTGGCCAATATTTCTTCATGAATAACTTCCAAAATAATAAATGAAATAACTCCCATAGTCCATCGTTAAGGAATGCAATAATGGCAAAAAAGTTATTCCAGAAAAACTGGATGTTACATATATCCAAAAATGGTGAAAAAGACCCGAAGAACAATGGAATTTGTAATTAATAACTCTTCAAAGTATTTTAAAACATACATACAGCGCTTAAAAAACTACAGTCAAAGTAGAAAAACTGCCATTTCTTCCACTTCTTTATTTCTCATTGGTCTAAAAACAAATTGTTGCTTTTACTTCTAATTCATTAAGGGTCGCGGTCAAACCAACTCAAAAAGAAAACAATTTTTACACATTTTCGTTTTTTGTTTGACAGTTTTTGGTTTCGACTGCAGTTTTTTCAACCCTGCATACATTCATACTTATTTTGGGTTGGGGTCATGTACCCGAAACTTAAAATCCCGAATTCGAGTATCCCGAATTTTAAAATCTCAAATTGTAAAACCCAGATTGCATAGGCTGTCTTCGGCCGGGCGCAAGGGTTTTCTCCTCTATGGTATAGCAAACAACGGCTTCGTTAATTAAATCACAACAACGCACAAATTTTGCAATCGTTATGTAGTGAATACGGTTACAATGCAATAATTAATTTCCTTACGTGACATCCATTACTCGCCAAAACAGTTACAGAAACAGTTTAGTGAGAAAACCAGCTGTTTGTTTAATTTCACACATTTTAATCGGTAGGTTTATCAACGCGAGAGTTACAGAACATGGGCACAGGTTGGGTAACTTAGTTCAAGTTACTATTTTTGTAGAATCTATAGTTTGCGCTGTCGTAATTACTTTACATATTAATAAGTCCTAATAAGGTGATAAATTAGTCCGTAGAATTGTACATACATATAGGAAATGCATTGATATATTCTTAACCAAATGTTTTGAAATAAATAGTATGTATTTCCAACAAAATACGTCATTCAGAAAATGTTTAAGTATCAAATTTTTTTTCACGTGATTGAAACCTTTACACTACAGTTGATATCCCTGCAGAAAATTTGTGTCAATTGTTTAAGCCGACTGGTCCTGGGATTTGTGAAAATAGAACAAGTTCAAAAAAAGAACTCATGACCAGTTTAAAGACAGCCAATAATTTAACTGCAGAAGAAAAAGGAAGAAAAATTTATAAATTACAGTACAGTCTTCACCAGTGGTGTGACACATATTTTTGGGACTTTCTTAAATTTAGTTCTTGAACTTGTTTTATTGAAACAATACTGCAATATATTGAAATCATACTAAGTAAATTGTAGTAACTAACACTAAACACGTTCATTAAGAATAGATGCGTGACTGGACAAATGGTGTCAGTTGACCCACTCCAATGACAACCCCATGTAAAAGTGATAAGTCCCATTAATATAAAGTGTTAGAACTAGAATCGATCGCTACCTCCAAAGAACCTATCACGGGACAACTTTGGTTTTTAGTTCGCCTCCGTCCAGGGATGTTATACATACATACATACATATGTAAATATTTTATTAAAAGTCTCGGTGCAAAAACATCACGTACATAATTTTTTCTAATAGTAAACCGGAAATGCAACAAAATGTCAGTACATTGAAATTCCCTGGTTGGTTTTATCTTTTTATTGAAATGTATTTCCAAATAGTCACGTTCTAGACAAGAAACTGACGTGGTTATTTAAAAGCAAATCCTTTAGTCGGCCATATTAGTTAAAATACATGTTATCAGTAATCTTTTGTTATTTTGATTAAAATAACTTAAACAAGTAATGTATGTACATACATATGTATTAATCATAACAACATGGCAACTTGTGTAAAATTTCCACAGTATTTGATGAATGCAAAACATGGAATTGAGAGATGTGGAGATATCTGCTACAAAAACAAAGAACAGCTGACAGTTAGGCAGCCATTAAATATGGCTGCCAATTCATTGCACTTTGATTTAATTGAGAATGCATTGAATATTTTTATGTTAAATGCAAAGAATATGATTAAATGTAGTGCGGTTTGTTTTTAATTTATCATTTTCTTCTTTTTTCTTATTTCAAAAGCGAAGACATACATACATATTAAATTTTAAAAATAAATAAATAAATTAGATAAGAAATAATTTCCTACTATGTAGAGCGTGAGAATTTATGGTAGTATTAGCTGTTAAATGAGCAAGAGAGCTAAATTTCAGAGTTGTATTATTATGCGAGTGTAGTGAAATTTTAATATTTAAAAGTGTTTAACACCACTCTGACAACAGACAGTTCGCATTTGTTCGTTCCGTATATAACGCAAACAACAAAGAGAAATCAATATTATTAAGCATATAAAAACCCTGCTTCTAGTAGAGGAATTACTTGTAAAAGATTTCAATTGTCAATCTATTAAACTTCAAAAAAAAAATTACTCAATTACGGTCGCCTTCTATGCCAGTGCGTATAAAGGTTTTTGACAATTTAAATAAATTATAATCCCTAGAAAAAAATAAGAAAATTGAATTGTAGAATTTTTCTTTTATTAACATTTTACTGCTTGTTGATAATTTGTTCAGTGTGTCTTATTTTTGTGTGTGTGTCTGTATATAAATTTATAATTGTGGAACACTAACGATATAAATTCATTTTCTTTTGTGCATTTAGCAAAGTGAGACATAAACTCTCTAATTGAAAATATACCAAATAAAAAAATAAAATAAAAATTAGCTGTGATTTTATTAAAAACTCGTATCGAAAAAAAAATTAAGAAAAGACAACATGATGAAATTCTTAATGGGAATCTGTATTTTGGCCGTTGTTGCCCCTGCCGTCTTCGGTGAAATGCAATGTAAGTATTTGAAAGAAATTTCCTTGTAAATTGTGTAAATTTTAATCGATTTTATTTCAAATTAACAATTTAATGCGCATTACGATGCTTAAAGAAAAAAATTTACAAAAAAAAATATCACAAAGAAAATTATAAACATAAGATTTGATATTTCTCTTCGTCTCTACTCTACAATATTTTCAAGTTAAAAGAGTACATATGTATTAAAATAGTCGCTCTCAGCTGTTAATATTTTGTTTATTTTTCTTTTCTTTTTAATTTAAAGCAATTTGATTTTGATGCTTTAACTGCCGTTTTGTTTTTAACTTTTGTTTTTATTTTTTTATTAAAGTAGTAAACCAGTTTATTTTAGTTATTCTTAATTTTTTCTTGTTTTGCCGTTATTTTACATACATATTTACAAATGTATTGATTTTTCCCTATTTTTATACCAAAATTTCATAATTACTTTATCGAAAGAGAAAGTTGTTTATCTAATAATCAAGGTCTTCGCAATAGAAAATAACAAAAAAAAAAACAAATCTAACATGTTTTGTTACATTACAACACTATTATGTTAAACTAACATTTATTAAAAACAGATTTTCTGTTATATACCTACAGTGCTGTAGCAGTTTCAAGGTAAAAACAGAGATACTAACAGATACATAAGTAAGTTAAGTTTACATAACAGTACCGTTCAATCTCTTTAAATGAAGAGCATAAAGTATAGTTTTGTTTACTTTTTTCAAAAACCTTTTGCACACGACTTTTTCTTTGTTTCCATCAATGTAATTAAACTGGACTTTGACTAACGTTTTAGCTAGAAACCATTTAATGATGACTTCTAGAATTTATTTTATGATTCCGTTACTAAACAAAATGTTCAAGATGGTAAATGAATTTAATGTCAAAATTTCGAAATTATTTTCACAAATCCTAACTAAATTCGGTTTTTATTTAAGACTTATTTTAAATTTAAATCTTTGAAAACTTTCTCACGACCTTTAAGCTTTAAATTTGCACACGATTTAAATTAAAGGGGATTTTTTTATGTTAAAATACACATGGCGGCTTTTAAATTAAAGTCAAAACAATTTCAAGTCGTGTGTAAAATACTTGGTCGTCTAGCAAAACAATGATAAGAAGAACCGCAATCAAAACCATAGCTAGTACTCTTGGTACTCAATAGATAATTACTCTCAGCAAAAATCAAACGAAAACGGCAAATATTCTTTAATTATTTTTGCACACGTTACCAAACAAAACTAACGCAACAGTGCTACTATTCTCTGTTTATAACAAAACAAAAATTACATTGATTATTGCTCTTTTAAATCAAATAGAAAATAAAAATAAAAAAATTACGCGAGATATGGGGAAATTATCTTATTACAAAAAAATTAACCGGCAATATCACGATGTCGTAAGAACTCATTCTTTTGCACAACATCATTTAAAACAAGAAAAAATTCTAAAAACTTTGTCTGGAGAAATATCCCTTTTTTGAGAGAATTTTAAAGAATTCATTCTTTTGAGTAACTTGTACATTTGAAACAAAAACAAAAGTTTAGAATTTCGTTTTGTTTTATGGTGAAATATACAGTTAATTTTACATAGAAAATGACGCATTTCTTTGTGCAATAAATTCTTAATTATGTAACTTTCTACCAATACAATATCACATTATGACTATATTATGACATTTTACAGGCTCTTTGGGTAATCCTGAAATGCCTACTGAATGGATTGATTTACGCGGTGATTGTCTGACTGCCATGCGCAATCAAATCCAAAAAGAAATCGATGCTTCCTATCAATATTTGGCCATGGGTGCTCACTTCTCTCGTGACACCGTCAATCGTCCCGGGTTTGCTAAAAAATTCTTCGAAGCAGCCAGGGAAGAACGTGACCACGGTTCAAAATTAATGGAATACGTATCAATGCGTGGTCAATTCACCGATGGTGTTACAGATTTGATCAGAACTCCTGTAAGTCCAACTTTAACTCTCGATATAAAAGGTCATTTTATTTATTAGTATTGCCCCTCTCTTAGACTATTCAAAAGGACGAATGGGAAAGTGGCGTAGAAGCTTTGGAGGATGCCTTAAAGTTGGAAACTGAAGTCACCAAGTCGATTCGTAAGCTCATCGCAACTTGTGAAAAGAAATACAACTTTTACCATTTGGTTGACTATTTGACTGGTGTCTATTTGGAAGAGCAGTTGCACGGTCAACGTGATTTGGCTGGTAAAGTGAGCACTCTCAAGAAGATGATGACCAACCATGGTGCTTTGGGTGAATTCTTATTCGACAAAGACTTGTAAACAGTCTCTTAAAAAATATAATGCTATAAGATTTTCAATTAAAACTCATAAAATTTCTGTAATAAAATAAAACATTCTATAGCTGTGCTTCTTATTTATACATACATATAAACACATGGAAAATCACCTCAAAATAAAACAATCATTGTTAAATTAATCAAGTATTCTTTTGATAAAATTAAATATTATAATTTATTAGTAAAAAAAACTTCTCTGTTTTAATTATTTTGAATTAAATAAAATTTATTGTTTTTTGGCTCTATGAAATGGCTGCCTTTTCAACCTTTTAAAGAGCACAGTAAACTTTCCTTGTATTTTTTTTTCTTATGAAATTCTTAAATTTTTTATTAATTTCAGTAAACCTTTTCTTTATCATTATAGCGATCATTGAATTCCAACAAAATGGCACATTTTTTTCAATTAATCAGTCTTTTTTTATGTGATTTATTTAACTTTTTTTAAGTATACTTAAGTTATTTCTTTGTTATCTCATTGCTACGATAGAAATTATTAGTAATTTTTGAACAAAACTTTTTTTGTGTAGTGATACTAACAATATGAAATAATGAAATCGTTAATCAAAAAATCAAAACTGTTAATATCTATGGCAGTTTTGACAACCATTAAGACTTAGCTATTCTATTATTTTTGTCAATTATGGAAAATATTTAAATTAAATAAATGATATAAAAAACGTATGTAATAGTGATTTTTTTTCAACATTTTTTATTTTTCGAATTTATTCTTATTTAAATGAACTTTGAATACACGCCTATTTTCTGAAGCTGCGTTTTCAAATCGCTGACGGTTTGCAAAACGATTTTCGGCATGTTCTGAAAACCTCTCGATTTCTTTGTGCTTTTCTATATTTTAAAGTTTGGGTTTGTGCAATGAAAACATGTTTACTTCTAACAAATCCTAAACAAACAAATAAATAGAATGTGGGAATTATTTTTTCATAAAGTATTTTTTTAATTACACTAGCCAACAAGGTTTTGCACTGGATCAACCAAATATCTTCCCTAGGGTATTTTGGTGGGCTGAATTCAAATCTGTAATTGGCTTTTCTCTATCGAGATACAAAAAATTTTTACATGAAAAATCAGTAGTTTATTTTAAAATCAATGAATTAAACCAATTTATGATTGTCGGTGAATATAATCAGCCCAATTATGAATACAAATTCCCCGGGAGCCTTTTTCTCTTTCCCCATTTTTACAATTTAATTAACATTGGAATAATGGGTGAAGGGAGAAAACTCCCGGGGAATATTTATTCATAATTGGGCTGAATATAGTCGAATTAAACATACAGGGGTTTTGCTGTTTGTCGGTCTTGTAAACCAATATTGGTTTCATTTGGTGTCATTAAAAAAAGTCGGTTTTGTTATTTTCGAACACAAATAAAACCTATATTCGAATAATCTGTTTTATGTTTTGGAACATGTTTTTACTGCTTTAAATGCAATTATTGTTTGTTTTTCATAAAAAGAAAATTATATAAAAGAAAATAAGAATGGTAATACAGTAGACATATGAAATAAATGCCATGGTTAAAAACATAAAGCGAATTTACTAAAAGTACAAAAAAAATGTATTTACATATATAGTTTGCGACGAAGAGCAGAAAAGCTGGGGAAAAAAGTATGAACAAATCGCGTAAAATAATTTATTCACCCCTATCGCGAATAAAAATTCCTTGGGAGTTTTTTCCCTTTTTTCATTTTCCCTATGTTAATTCAATTGCAAGAATGGGAAAAGGGAAAAAACTCCCAAGGAATTTTTATTTACGATAGGCGTGATTATATTTCACACAAGCCATAAAATTGATTTAAAGTCCCTAAAACTATAAGGAATGACAAAAATTCGGTAAAAATTGTTAAATTAGCGAAAATTCGCAAAAATTTGCTAACATCGGCATGATAGCAACGTTTAATATTTATTAGAAATCGTATAAGCTGTTAAGAACCACAAATATAAGAGGAAAAACGCTTATATCGAGAACATGGCTAAAATTCGAAAAAAATTGTAAAATTGAAAAATTTATTTAAAATCGCTAAATGGGTTGAAAATAAAAAAATGTCGGAAAATAGCATAAAAAAGTTTGCAAAAATTGCGAAAATTTTTTATATTTCAAACAAGCCATAAAATTCATAGAATAATACGTTGCTATTGTTGCATATTTGCTGAAAAATTGAGGGAAAAACTTTTGCGAGTTTGCAGCAACCCTCTGCCGGAGACATGCAAAAAATACTATTTTAACAATTTTATGTTATTCCATCTATGCAAAAAATCTAACTGTTGAATAAATAACATAAAAATATTAAGCTTTTAACAAATATTTGTACATACATATCGCACCCGTTCAACAATACTGTATTAACTCAAAATTTAAAAATTTTCAGTAGAAGCAAAACAATTTTTAATTTAACAGTACAGGCATTTTTAAAGCAACCGTTTCATTACAAAAAAGTGGACAAAATTGCACAATATTTTTACAGTGGGTAGATATGAATATTACGTATCCATTTTTTCCAAAAAGTGAAAAAATAAAAATTTTGAGTTAATACAGTATTGTTGAACGAGTGCGATATGTATTTCCAATAAAAAACAAGAGCTGTTAGCTGCTTGGTTTGTGACACCTAAAACCGACACTAATTTTAGTTCGAACCCAAAAACGACAATATTGGATTTCATGACACCAACGTATTTTTTTTGTCGGTTTCAAATCCAATTCCAATAAAATTGGTTTCTATGACACCCCTGATAATTTGTTTAAAATTTTCTTTAAAAAAAGTTTTTTTTTTTTGGAGGTGATCATACTATTTAAACATGTTTTTTCTCTGCGTGTAGGCTCTATAGGGGATGTATGGGTGATAACCTGAATCGGGCATTTTCTATAAATCGAAATAAAGTGAATTAAAAATCGAACAAATTTTGAAAACGAGCCTGTAAGAAAGTTTATAAAAATATTCCTTTTTGTATACTTCATACTTTGAGCAACATTTATCTTTTCAATTAATATTTCAATGAATTCTTTAAATGGGCTCTGTATCGGACCTTTGGGAAATAACGGAACGATCTTCACAAAATTTGAAACTATGGTTTTTTGTCTTATGAAACTATATAAACTGTTTCCAAGTATAGGCTTCCTATGTTCCTAAATTGTATATTAGTGCGTGCATTTCGCGACTTTTATGCTAGTTTTTGTATCTACATTTGTTATCCTACTGAACCGATTTAGGTGGATTTCAATTCTAAACTGCTTAGGAGAACTCGATACAAATTGACACCAGGGGTCTAATCACCGCATTCGATACTATCGTATCGAATAAACTATCGAATGTTTTTGCATACGATAGACACTGACGTATCGAATGAAAACTCGAGAAATGTAATGTCCAGTTACTCGATATCGAATGCTATTATTTCAAATTCAATAAATTTCATTCTATATCGAGATTCATGATACCAAAATAAATAATTTCGATCAATTTTGCTCGATATCGTATGCGGTGATTAGATCCCAGTATTCTCTTTCTTTCCTTTGAGTCGTTCGAAACGGAGCGGACAGACAGACGGACATGGCTAAATCGACTTAGAATTACTCTATGACATAAAATACATATGTATGTAGACTTTATGGGGTTTTAGAACAATATTAAAAAAGTTTCACACGGAATTACAAACTAAGTAAAGATACCATAATTTACCACTAGTATAAGAAGATAACAAAATATACAACCACCTAAAGAAGTTCATAACAATTAACAATAAAGACAGGCAACTGACAAACTTAAAGCTATTTTTAAAGAAGTAGACCAAATCGTTGTAGAACAAACTAATGGTTCGAAAACGACTAAATTCAAGGGCGATAGTTGTAATGCGAAAGACACCCCTTAATATTTTAAAGTAAGCATAAAAATGAACATGGTCTAGGTGCAAGATATAATTTTGCTTTTATATGCAGCCTAATTTCATGTATTCGGAATTTTCCTGTAAACACTGGATTATAATTTCATTGTAAAAAGTTGGTGTTTGAAATAAACCAAAAGTGAAATTTATTATGAAAGAGAATTTTATTATGATTGATTTACTCACCCGTTTACACCTTAGAGAACTTCAATTTTAAGATTCCAGCATCATTCCCGATAAAGTTTTTACTTTAAAAACTCAATGTACACATTCAGCTGGAAATATAAACTAAATGGGAGCTCTTTCTTTCAATTTTCTTGTTCTGTTTTCGTCTTGTTCTGTTGTTTCTACACAAAACAAGCAAATCGTTTTTTAAACTGCTTGTTTGGTGTTGCTGTTGTTGTAGTCTTCAACAAACTTTGATAAGTTAAATGAGATTAAAACGCTCACTTTGTAATTTTACTCTCAGAGTGGCGCTACCAATTTTGTACCTTTTTTAAGAAATTCCGGGATTGATTTTCGAAAGTTATTCCATTTAGGATTGTTTTAAGTACGTTTTAGTGTTTATCGTACTTGAATTTTTGAGTGCAACTTATATTTACTTTTGTAAGTATAAAAACCTTAATTTATCCCGAGTATTTTTCTCTCTGTGTAGGTCTTGGCAGTATATTGTTTGCTTATAAAATATAACAATTGATTTGTCGTAATTTTTTTCTGTGTATACAACAAAAGAATTATTGTCAATATTGCTTACCAACTTTACGCTACCCTCTACATAAGCCATAAGCTTAACGTGATCCTGGTGGCAATCAGCGACATTACGCTGTGAATGTAGTCCAGTACTCCTACTTGGGTGTTCAGTCGATTAATTATTGTTCGATTAATCGAACAATTTTAGATGAATAATTGTTGGAATAATTTAAAATTTCTAATTTCGATTAAAGGATTAATCGGAGAATTTATACCGATTAATCGAATAATAATAATAACCCTAGAGGGAAGCGAACTGACACCAAAGTAGTCCCGTGATAGGTCTTTCGTAATAGAGACCGGTTCTAGTTCTAACACTTTATATGAATAAGACCTATCACTTTTACATGGGGTTGTCATTGGAGGGGGTCAATTGACACCATTTGACCAGTCACAGATCTATTCTCAATGAACGCGCTTAGTGTCAGTTTCTAAAATGAAGGATTATTTCTATACAATGTAGTATTATTTCAATAAAACAAATCCTAGAAATTAATTCAAAAACCAAATTTTAGAAAGTACCAAAAAATGTGTCACAGCACCGGTTAATACTGTACTGTAATTCATTACTTTTTCTACCTTTTTGTTCTTCATAAACCAGTTAAGGGATTAGTTCTACTTTCACTGGTCATGAGTCCTTTCCTTTTGTACTTTTATGAACTTTTTTTACAGGGTCGTTTTTCAAATTTGGTCGATTTAAATCCACTTCATTTTTTAACAAAAAGTTCATGAGTTTCTCTCTTTAGAACGAGCTTAGCCTAGAAATATTGCACGAAGGATAAATAATAATGCTTAATGTAACAGGTATTTAAAAATGTATTAACGTAAGTGTTCCTCAACAACGTCACTAATTTACCACTTACACAGAGACTGCAACATAGTACTTGAAGAAGATGATCCAACAAAATCAAAAGTGTAGCGGTCCAATGAATAAATATTTTAAACCATATACTACGATCGATTCTCTAGAGGAAATTATTTGCAGAAGCATAGCAGAGGATGAAATGTCCGTGAAAAGTTTTAAAAAATCCAGTGTTATATTGACCCATTTAAAATCTAAGTGCCCGAACGTGAAGCAACAATTGACAAGTTTTATTTAACCCTCCGTCTTACACATGTTTTTATTTTCACATTCGTAACGCATGAGTCTAGCCAGACCCAACAAACTTTTGAATAAATAAAACCAATTTTTTTTAACTAAATGTTATATTATACACATTTATAATTTAAATTCATATTTTAAAATTTTATTTAAATTATAAATGTTTATAATATAACATTTAGTTAAAAAAATTGGTTTTATTTATTCAAAAGTTTGTTGGGTCTGGCTAGACTCATGCGTTACGAATGTGAAATTAAAAAACATGTGTAATAGGGAGGGTTAAATTGTAGAGCTAGATGGAGCTAATAGTTTGTGTGCTTAATAATAATAAATAAATAATAGATAGTTTAACAAAAAAATAATACAAAACAGCAAGAAAGAAAGTTAAAAATACGGCATCTTCTATACAAAATATATATGGGTCTGGCCAGACCACATGTGTTACGAATGTGATGTGTGCAGTAAAATATTGGAATAAGTTTCCTTATAAGGATATATCCAGGTTATATTTTTCAGCTTTTTATAGTAAACTAAATTTTAGAAGGGTACCTGAAATTTCAAGTCCCTACCTGTGTTTTAAATATACTAAAATAACATTTAAAATCGAAAAAGGTCTGACCAGACTCATGAGTAAGACGAAGGGTTAAAAATGAATCCTTATTTACTCAAGTGCGATTTTTTTCTAAAATTATCGAAGAAAATTTCTGGATTTAAAATTATTCGATTAATCCATTATTTTAAAAATTTTTAATCGAATAAGGTTAAAATGCCAAATATCTACATATAAATTGTTAAATCGAACATGTTAAGATTAGGGATGTAAAGATATGCCTTTTTGCCGATACGATACCGACTCAAAAAGAATTATCGGCGATACCGATACGAATATAAAATTTAAATTCAAGGTCAAGTTAACAAAACTCAAGTAGTGCTATTTTTCATTATAGAAAATTACTGTGTAAGAGATTATCAATATTTTAATTGATATTGATACGATTTTCACAACAACGAATTGAATTTGAACTCATGGTAAAATTACCTAAAGTTAAATTACACTGTGCTAGTTGAAAGAACAGACAAGCCGGGCACATGGCATTTTAATATAATTCTGGTACCCTAAATCCAATGGTTCTAGGTTAGTTCTTGTTTTCGAGATACATATACCGTTATTTCGAAAATGTTCGCGTAACTCAAAAACGCTTTAGCTTATTAAAAAAAAACTAAAAAAAAACGAAAAGAAAGAAAAGTAAAACTTTTTTCTAAAATACGCAGTCGTATTTTTCTAGCCACATTTTAAAATTTTTGTTTTTTAAACATTCATAAACTTCAAACAAAACAAGCCATTAATGAGTAAAATCTGTTAGCAACTTTACGATTTTATTCACAGAAGTTGAAATTTTAAGTAATTTAAGAATTTCATAAAAAGCAATATTAGGATGTGTTGATAAGGGGAAAGTATGTTTAAAGAAAATGCTAAGAACAAAAAACTAATGAAGGTCGGTCAAACATCTTATCAATCTAGAGGCGATTCCTTGGCAGTTATGGGAATTTTTCTTCAATATATTTCTAGCCTGCATTGAACATTTTGTATGGGAGCCCCTTTAAGGAATGGAGATAGCGGGTAGGTATGTTGGAAATAAACGATTGAGATGAAAAATAATGTGGGGTTGGTCATAAGGGAGATAAGGGACAAATATTTCTCGAGAAAATGTTAAGGAAAAAAACCAATTGGGGTCGGTCATACATTTTATCCCACTTGGGGTGACTCTTGAGCACTTTGCCACTTCCAAATGGTTTAGTTGGGAGAATATTTAGTGCCCATAACAGTTGTGGAACTGGTTTAAGATACAGTCTGTTATGAACCCATAAAGGAGATTTTTTAAAGCCCATAAAACTTGAAATTGTAAAAATAAGTACAACAAATGAATTTTATTCAAAAGACCAATCAATACATGGCATTATTGGTGCATATGACTGGACGAAACACATTCAAGAGGTGTAAAATCGCACAAACTTGGAGGCCTCATTTTTGAAAATATGAGGTCCGATGATGCTAACAGCGTGTAAACTGTACCAAACGGTGCATGGCTCTGGATGTAATCGAGTCTGAAGTGGAATAGTCTCTCTCCATATGTGGCAGTTTTTTTTTTATTAATAAAACTGCTTCAAAGTAACACAAAATTTTTAAAAAAATGGTTTTGATTCTAACAAAAATTAATGAAAGTAAGCAGAAAAATCTCAAAACATACAAGTGCGTACAACACTTATCAATAAGAGAACATTTAACTACTTTGGTACAAAGCAAAGCGGCAAAAGCTACCGGTTCACACCAAGCGTTCAATGCGTTTATGCATCTGTCCAGTAGTGTAGTAGAAGTGTAAAAATGTATTGAAAAGTTACACAGCAAACGCGTAGAATGTATATACATATGTATCGAAAGCATGAAGTAGAATTACTTTTTAATTAAGCATGCGTCTTAAGAAAAGGTCAAAAAAGTAACAGACACATGTGTGGATCTCCAGTCCAAGAATTAAGGAAATTATTTATTATTCTGTTTGATCTTATGCTCTGCTTTTTAAAGGTGTTTTTGAGCTTAGCGTTACATCCCTAGTTTACATGTAAACGTCATATCTCCTGAGCTAAAAGAGAAAATTCAATACTTATCGTTGTTCATTAAAAAAATAAGCGGTTGTAAGGGGAGCAAACAGGTAAAAAATATATTTTGGAACTTTTTTGTCACATCATCTTTCTTTTAAACCAATAAACCTACAAACAAAAAATATATCACTACTCTAAAAAATACACATGGATTTGATACTTTTTTGTTATTCGAACGATTAATAGGTAAAAATCGTACCTATTTTGGTACTTTTTTTACAAAACATTGTTCTCCATTCATACATATCGCCCTAACTAACGGTTTTCTTAATTTACAGGAGAACAAAAAAACTTAAGAGAATTTAATAAAAAAAAAATGCGTTTAAAAAAATTCGCGACTACAAGACTAAAATTGTTATTAAGTTCAACATGTGGTACTTTTTGAATGTTCTATAATTTTGAACTTAGAAACATAAAATTATAGGTGCAGGGTACCTGTAAGATGAAAAATATTGGTGCTTTTTGTTAAAAGCTAGAAACATTAACTTTGGCACTTGTAATTATGTATCAATGAATTATGGAATAAAAGTATTTGTCATACCCACACCACAATACTGCAGAGGGTACTATGCATTTGTGCTGATGTGTGTAACGCCTTAAAATATGGGTCCTACGTTAAAGTATACCGATCGACTCACAATCACTTTCTGTGTCGATTTAACGATGCCCGTCCGGCTGGCTGGCTGTCCATATAACCTTGTGCGCATAGTACAGGTCGCAATTTTGGAGACAATTAGATAACATTTGGCACGTAGGTTCTTATTGGCACACGGACGAAGCCTATTGGAAATAGGCCGAATTGTACGCCCACGACGGGAGATGGGGGGCAATGTTTGCCTTTCAGAACTATTCAACCGATTTTAATGAAATTTAATACACAGATTTATCCATATTTATATGGACACATGAGCATGATTCTCCATGGGTTGAACTCTTGAAAATGTGGTCTATGCCCTGTGGTGTAGGGTATCGTATGGTCGGGCTTGACCGACTATACTTTCTAACGATTTTTATATGAATCACATAAATTCACTTTTTATTTTAAAAGGAAAACTTACGTTTTTATTCTTCCCCTGGCAATACTGTTATGTAGGTAGATCAAATCTAAGATCGCGATTGATTTTGCGCTGTCAAACTATTATTTTAAACCACTTTAAATGGTCACAGCACATAAATTTATTTCGATAAGTTTATCATTTAAATTAAAATTAATTATACGAAATTGAAAAGGCTTAAAGCTAAATTAAATATTTCAAGCTTTACGTGAAAAAATAAAGCTAAATTTAGCCCGAAAAAATGTCATCACACAGTTTGAATGTCCTTATACGTGTGTGACGGAGTTTTAGATCCATCATGTACCATACGTCCAACATAAGCGCTACTATAAAAAATCTAGAATTTTATTTATATTTTGCAAAAAAACCCTCACGGTGCACTTGGGAATTTGATCCTAATTTTTATTTTATTCGTTAGAAATTAGTTAAGCTTCTTCTACTTTCTTATCATAATTAATTTTAATTGTTCTTGAAATTGTTGTTGCAGCTCTTCTGGTGTTTTTATTTCTTTACTTAAACGCTGTTGTTCGTCTTTTTCCTTTTTAATATTATTTCCATAGATTTCCGGCATATTTAAAATGTTGTTTCTTAGTTCTTGTAGCTGCTCCTGTAGTTGTTCATTCATTTGTTTCTGTATCTCTAATTCTTTTTGAAGATTTTCTAATTCTTCTAATTTATTTTGTATACTTTGTTCAATTTTTTCCTGCTTGTTAAGTATGATTTCTTTAATCTGCTCCAATTTATCTTCAAGTTGTTGTCTCAAGTCCAGTTGCTTTTGTAAAGCTTCTTGTAAATCGAATGTTTTGACTATTTCCGCATGCAAGTTCTTTTCGAGACTAACACGTTTTCCTATTTCTTGTTGCAATTTTAGTTCTTGTTGTTCAAGTTCTTTTTCCACTTTTTGTTGATTTTGTGTCGTTTGTTGTAAAGTCTCTCTGACCTTTTGTATTTCGCGTTGCCACTGTTTTTGTGTTTCTTCCAATTGTTGGAGTTTCTTTAGCTCACACACAAAACCAAATTGGTTTAGGCAACGATTATCATTCCAGCCCAAGTTTGTCTCCATTACGATCTGAACACAAAATTCGTTTTTCCCCACAAAGTTCGGATTGTTGCCAGCCCAATTGGTGTAGTTGAATTGTTTTGCCGTCGAAAGCCACACAAAGTGTTTATCAGGGAATCGTGTCATAATACCACCAATCCAGAGCGTACTATTCCTCAAATTGTTGTCCTTGCGTACGATTTTGATAAGAGTATTTATTTCTTCCGATTTTGTTCTTGTTTCTAGTTCCACCAAGGTCATGTTCAGCTCTACACAGGCAGCTTGACTTTCAAACCAATTAAACTGAATTGGATAACATTTTGAAAACGGGAGTTAAGATGATATTTAAAAGCTCAACTTACCTTTTCATCAAAATCTATATAATACTGATTATTTGCTTTTGATTTATAAAGTTGTCCACTTGAATGGATGTGATTTATTTTTAAAAGCACTAAAATTACAAATATTTTTAAAAGATGAATAGAGCCCATTTCAAGTTGTTTCTTTTTTGGCAGTTGAAAAATAAATAAATTTATGGTTTACAGTTTTGTATAACCTTCTTAAATTTCTAATTTTACACAAAACACAAGTCGTGAGGATTAAGTAAATGGGATTTGTGAATGAGAAGCTTTAGTTTATGAAAGAAGAAAGTACACAACATTTGAAGATCTACTCTGCTAATTAAACTGTTTGCAATAGACGCAGTTTTAGCAGAAATTTTTTGATTTTAATGAATTCTCTTTCTCAGCGATTTCACGATTTAGCACACAGAAAAAAATTCTCGCCAATTTTGTTTTCAATTAAACCATTAATCGAAAATAAAATCAGTTTTAATTAAAGATTTAATAAACTAAATTCAACGTTTACTTAATCCAAAATTACGGCGCAGCTTTTCGCTTGTTTGCAGGAAAGAAACCAGAATCTCTGGCGGGAAACAAAACCGTAACCCCGGCGATGATAGACTAGCTAACTACCAATTAACCTACTGGGACACTCCCCCATAAATTTTTTAAATAACTTTTTTATTTTTTTATTTTTATCTGTGCGGATGGGAATGGTGCTAGGATAAATACGTTACAAATACATATCTAATTTCCTACTAATAAATTTTACGGGCCGATGTTGATTTTGAATAAAACACAAATTATTTAGGAATTTATTGTCATTTCTTTTTATGGTTCAATTTTGTATTGAACAAAATATCAGGCAAATGGCCGCCGCGACCTCGGCGGCACAACTCGCTCCGATGGTCCAAATTTTCGATGACGCTGATGCATAATTGAGGTTCTATGCCGTTAATGTGCCGAATTATCTGATCCTTTAGCTCTTGAATTGTTGCTGGCTTATCGACACACACCTTTTCTTTCAAATAACCCCAAAGACAGAAGTCCAGCGGCGTAAAATCACATGATTTTGGCGGCCAATTGAATTTGTCCCAAGTGGCACCGTCCTGTTGAAACCACATATCATCCTAACCCATATCTTCCAATTTGGGCCATTAACAGTTCGTTATCATCTAACGATAGCGAACACCATTTACAGTAACTGCCTCACCGGCCTCATTTTGGAAAAAATACGGCCCAATGATGCCGCCAGCCCATAAACCGCACCAAACAGTCACTCTTTGTGGGTGCATTGGTTTTTTGACAATCACTCTTGGATTATAATTCGCCCAAATGCGGAACTTCTGCTGACAGAGTCAATACATGATTTTGGGACTCAATTCTCATAATTGCTTATGAAAGTAGACCCAAAAAGAGGAACTTCTGCATCATTAGTTTGGTCATGGTACCTCAATAAATAATTTAAAAATTAATTTGAAGTTAGTAAGTACCGTATAGGGGAATTTGTCACGTTTTAGGGTCTTTTGTTTGTCATAACTCGAGAACCAATAGTCCGAATAATCTGAAAAAATTTATAAAAATTAAGAATTAAAATTCCTTTAATCTGTTCATACAACGTTTCGCTACATAAGCAACATTTTCGCAGTTATAAATAAATGTATGAAGAAAAATAATATTTTTTCCCAAAAAATTTAAATTTTTTTATTTTTAATTCATAAAAAATCCAAAACGGTAAAAAAAGTGTCAAGTCCAATTACTTTCACGTAAAGTCGCATAACTTATGAACAAAATGACACATAATCATGAAAATCGATGAACGCGTTTCGCTTTTATTCACAATTAATTAAAGGAATGAATTTAAAAAATTTGCGCGAGATATTAATTTTTTTTTCTGGCTCCGAACATTAACAATCTACGTAGAAAATTTTATTTCGACATACTTTATAATTCTATAACAAATGCAAGTTTTACTAAATCATTTGTTGAATTTATACTCCTTCATTTTTTGGGTAACACTATAAAAACTGGACGTTATCTGCGAGTTTTAAGAATTGTGGTTTGAAACTACATTTTAGCATTTATATAAAAACAAATTTTAGTTTCTTTTATATTCATACATTTCGATAAAGTATTTTTTTCATACTCACACTTCAATAGTTAAACGGATATTATGCTTTTGTGCTGATGATTGTAACACCTTAAAAGTGTGACACTGTTAAAAACTTTGAGCTGAGTCGTTTGCGATTAATACTACATTAAATATAAATATTTTTAAATGTACGTATATAAAAGATTCTGTTCTTTGCCAATCATGGTGAAGGGTATATAAGATTCGGCATAGCTAAATAAAGCCCTCTAACTTGTTTATCTACATATTGGGAGGGGAGTCCACATTAGAGGGAATCACCTTACAAGGGAAAAAGTTTGCCATAAACCCTGTTTTTGTTGTTATATCTAAGGCATTTACAGTCCGATCTTAAAGTATAATATATCAATGTTTTGCCCTGACCTCTCGTTCTAGTATTTATCCAGCAGATCCCTTTCCGTACAACCCTAATGTCACAGAACTAAAGCACGCAAGAAACTATTAAAATTTTGCCAAGGAAGTAATTCGATAATTCAAGCTGAAACATTTTTAAATTAAATTAAATTAAATTATACATAAATATAAACCGCTATTTTAAAAATGGATGAGGTTGCACAACATATATTCGCGTTACTCAAACACGGTTAAAAAATTATCATAAAATAAAATTTTAATATTGTAATTTTGCGCAATAAGTATTTATTAATGTGTTGTTTCCAGGTGGCAAGCAATTGAGTGTGTAATAAAATTTATATGAAAAGCACTCAAAACACTGAGTGATTTTTATATAAATTTTTCTACACAATCAATTGTTTGTCAGCTGGAAAAAGCACATAAATCTGATTTGTATGATTTAAGGTGCTTAAAGAAAGAAAAAGTAACGACTTTGATAAAGTTTCTTTTGTTTAGTCATCGCCTAGACTTGCAATTTTTGTTGCAACAGCTCTTGGGCTTATTGGTGAATGGCGTGAGAAGATTGGAGAGGGGTACTCAGTTGAATAAACTCTGCAATTCTGATTAGTTTTGTTATTCTCACACTTTTTAACTTGAAGTTGGCTGTAGGTACTCGTCTTTATATATAAAATATAGAAAGGAAAAGACAAGATAAAAATACAAACATTGCAAAATTATAATTTCATAATCTGGACACTAATGCAATTTCAAAATTGCAAATCTTGACGATGTCTTTTGTTGCATTTTTTGTTGGAGCTTAAAGAAAAGTACACTTGTTGTGACGTTACGTCTCCAAGAAATTAAAAGAGTTTTATACATTATTTAAGCAAAGTCGTTTTTTCTTTGGTTCTTTTCCTACCGTTGAGGCCTGGCTGCTTTTTTAACCTAAAAACAATTCAAATGATATGAATGTCGAAGCTTAAGTCAACTTTTATATTTTGTATGAAATTATTTTATTCAATAATTTTTATATTAATTAAGCCATAATTTATGAATGAAACTTTAAAATTAAAGGTAAAAAATCTTGAATTTTTTTTTTTAGAACTTGAACTATTTTCTTTCAAAGTTTTTCATGGGATTTAAAAAAATTAATAAACAAGGTTTCGTTTAAATTTGCCAAATTCCCATTTCATACTATTGATAAAGTTAAATTTATTGTTGATGGAATAAGCTATTCCTATTCATCGAAAGATTTTAGAAAACCTAAAAATATTATACAAATAAAACTGTTAAGCGAATAAGAATTATAAACACCAGTTTGACTTGTAACAATATTAAAGCCTAAACAAAAACAACAACAATAAACAGTGAATTTATCTTTTCTTACAGTACCAACTACAATTGGTTGATTTTTTTGAAGTTGTCAGTGGGTAAAGAACAAAAAAAACAAAAATAAAAACAAACTACTTTATTTTATTTTGCCAGTTCAGTTTTATTTACACCGCCACTTGCATATTAGTTATCAGAGTTTTTCTTGACATTTTAATGAAATCAGGTGCCAAACTACAACATTCGACATCCATCAAAATTTCTATGGTTTTGCTATTTTGAACGCTGTCGACTGCCGTAGTTTGACCCAATTTCTTTTTTTTTCTTTTGAGATTTCAAAAGTTATACCAATTCTTAATGTAGGGAGACTGTAAAATAATACTATAGTGTCCGTTGTGTTCGTGTACATCATTTTGTTGCAGATCGTTAGCTTCCCTAAAATCTGGTATTAGATATTGCAATTTTCCTCTTAAAGCTGGGTTCCTTAGTTCCTTTTCAAGTTTTGCATTAATTTTTTTCAATTTATTTTCCGTCGTAGGTAGTTGCAACTTCTCCTTTATTTCATTTTGTAGTTGAAGATTTTCAAAAAGAATTTCATGTTGACTCGCTTCGTTGTCTTTATTTTGTTTTAATTGCTCTTGAAGTTGATCCTGTAACTGTTTTTGTTTTTCTAGTTCCCGTTCCAATTGGTGTTGTTTTTCTTTTGCCATTTGCAATTGATCCTCAAGTTGGGTTTTCGTTTGTTTTTCTTGTTCTTTTACATGTTCTATTTGTTCCTGTAACTGTTCTTGCATAAGTTTTTGTTGTTTTAGTTCTTCTTCCAGCTCTTTCTGTTTTGTAATTTCCGTTTGTAACTCATCTTCAAGTTTGGATTTTTCTACTTTCATATTTTGTAATTGTAATTGCAGGTGATTTTGTTCAGTTTGTTGGTTTTTCAGTTCTTGTTCTAATTTTAATTTTTCCATTAGATCCATTTGCAGTTTTCCCTCATAATTAAGACTTTGTTCTTTAAATTCATTCAAGGTTTTCTCTAGAATATCGATCTTTTCCACTTCCTTTTGTAGTTTGTCCTCACCTCTTAATTGCTGTTCTTCTACTTGCAGCAGTTGTTCTTGTATTCGATGTTGCGATTTTTGTTGTTTTTGTAATTGTTGGTGTATTTGCTCTTTCTTTTTTACTTCCGTTTTTAAATTCTCCTCAAATTGCTCTTGCATTTTTAAGGATTGTTGTTTGTGTTCTTTTAATTGCATTTCAAGTTGTTCTTGCAATTCTTGTTGCTTTTTTAGTTCATGCTCAATGTTTTCCTTCTTTTTTAGTTGCTTATCTAAACTCTCTTCTAATTTATCTTGAGTTTTCGCGTTCATTTCCTGTATTTTCAGCAGCTGTTCTTGTAATTCAATTTTAAAATCTTTTTGCTTGTGCATTTCCTGTTTCAAATGATTCTGCTTTTTTAATTCCAAATTTAAATTCTCCATAAAATTTTCATTTTTTAACAATTCCTGTTTAATCTCTTCCTGTTGCTTGTTAACTTTTAGTTTAAGTTCTGTTTGCGCTAGCAAATAATTCTGAGTTTCCTGCTTTAAACTCTCCTTTATTTTATTCAATTCATGCTGCAGTTGCTCTTTGTTCTTAAGTCGTTCATGGAGTTTTGCTTGCATCTCTTGTTTCTCACACACAAAACCGGAATAATGCAAACAGGAAATATCATTCCATTTTAAATCATTGGCCATTAACATTTCCACACAATATTCTTCTTTGCCTAGAAAATTTGGATTCTTTCCATACCAATTAGTGTAGGTAAATTTCTTGCCGGTTGTAATCCATAAAAATTGATCGGTTGGATTTTTGGTAAAAACGCCACCAATCCATAGATTGGTATTTTGTAGATTGTGTTCCTTGCGAACTGTACTTATTAAAGTACTCAGATCCTGAGATTTTGAACTCGTATCCACTTCTGCCAGAGTCATGTTCCTTTTCAAGCAGGCAACTTGGCTTTCAAACCAATTGAACTAATGAGAAGTATAAAATTAGTATGTGCATTAGTTTATTCTACTTCTTCCTAAAATACCTTTTCTTCAAATTCTATGTAATATTCCTTGTTTGCTTTTGAGGTAAAAATTTGGCTATTGGCTTGGATATTTTTTATATAAAAAATTAATAAAAACCCGGTGATTAGATGCAAATAGCTTTTTCGCATTTTTACCTCTTTCCTCTTGTGCTGATTAAAAAATAATATTTTTTCTAAATTAATTATTTTACTGTTTATTTAAATTCTTCAAATTTTTTTTGCAGAAAATATTGTGATAAAATTGCGAAAGCAAACACGATAATACGTTCGTACACATAGTTTTAATGCTTTCTATAAACTTCATTGTGAGATTTGCTTAAGCTACGGTCACACTTATCAAATATTTGACGAAAAAAACGGGGCCAAAAAGCAAACTAAATAGTCATTTCCGTCAATATCAATATTAATTTAGATTATTTTTATTTTATTTTATTTATTTATATGCTTTCCAAATCAACAAGATTAAACATCTTATAATTAAAGTAATTTTTATAACGTAAATTATTACAAAGTTTTAATAATCTGTTTGGTACAAATTACAAAAAATTACAAAAAAAAAAAAATAAATATACAATTATTGAATTAGTTTAAACATTATTGTCTAACACAAATGTTGCTAGTATAAAACAATATATATAAATAATAAATATTAAACATAAAAAATTAATGAAAATCCAAATTTAAATAGAAAATTCAAGTTGTAGCATTTTTAAATTGCCGAGCGTTGCTTATAAATTATATTCGTGGGTAGCGAATTCCAAAGACGGACTAAATGAATATAAAATTGCAATTTTGATACAGAATTTGTATAACGAACATGTACGATATTATTTGTTCTTTCAGAACGTGTAAACAATAATCTCTTAAACAAGTAAGTTGGGTGTCGAGAGTGTATGATTTTATGCAAAAGAATCAATGTTCTGATATGTTTTTAGAAGATCTACAAAAGTAACTCCATATAGTTTCGATGTGTAATGGGAAATATGGTCATATTTCCCTAGACTAAATACATATCTCAATATTGAGTTAAAGGTAGATGTAAGCTTTCTACGACTTGCAGCATCACAATTTGCGTATATCTCGCATCCATATAGCAAAGTTGGCATGAGGTATGTTTTTGCTAGAAGAATACTTTAGATGTTGGGGAAGGTCATTAGTATATATAGTAAAGAGTAGTGGACCTAGTATTGATCCCTGTGGCACTCCTTTCAGAACTGGTAGAGATTTTGAAGTATTGTTGTGTGCAAAGACGGACTGACGGCGTCCTGTTAAGTACGATAACATTAATGTTGTTGATGACGTAGAGAATTTGAACATTTTTAGCAACTTAAAACGAAGTACATCATGATCTACCGTATTAAGGCTGTTATAAAACTATGTTTCGGTCGAAACCCAGATTGCTTCCTAGTTAATAAAATTCAAATACCTTTGATAAATATGGTAAAATGGCAATAGGGCGATATTCATTTTTAGATTTTGGTATTGGTATTATTTTTGCAAATTTCCAGTTTTCTGGGTAAGCACTTTTTGTAATTATGGTGTTAAATATATGTGTGATATATGGCAGCATACGCAAAATGATTATTTTTAAAAACTTTGGATAAATCTCATCAAACCCAACAGCATTTGATTTAATTGCAAGGCAACTAGATAGTACATCTGATTCGCAGACACAATCAAAGTAGAATGGATTATCCATAATATGTGTAGTTTGTTCATAAAAACCAAGATTTGGTTGAACAGCAGGGAGATTTGTAAAAGACTCATTAATTTCATCAACATCTATATTAATAACATCAACAAAGGGTCTACCAACGCCTATCTCACGAATGGTTTTCCAAGTTTTCTTAGATTCCAATGCAGATGTAAAACGATTCGAATAAAACTGTGATTTTGCGGCTTTTATCAATCTATTTACAACCTTCCGTGCATCGCGATATTCTGTTTGTAGATCAACCGTCTTGAAGAGCTTCCAACGTTTGTAAGCAAAGTCTCTACGGACAATTGCCGATTTAATTTCAAGAGAAAACCATGGTTTCTTCTTAAAATTTTGCTTGACTGTTTTTAGTGGAACAGATTTTCTAAAAATATTTAAAAGGCTTTTTCCAGAAAGTTGAGCTGATTATCTACTGAAGGCATATAATAAATTGTTGTCCAATCGATGTTATCCAGCTCGTAGGATAAAATATCATAATTGATATTTTTATAATCAAAAAAAGTAATATCCTCAGTTATGTGTTGTAATTGAAAATCATAGGTTAAAAATAATAAATCGTGTTTGGAAAAACAAGGTGCTGATAACTGACTATATAGCAGGACTTTTTTCATGTTGCTGACAAAAAGTATATCCAATAATGTACTATTCGTAGCAGTAAAATGAGTTGGAGTTGTGGTGTTAGTTGGATATAATCCAATAGCTGTCATTTCATTGGTTAAATGACTTTCTATGAGAATATTTGAATTAAAATCACCACATAATATTACATAATCGTATTTGCAAGAGATAGTGTTCAGCGTTTCCAGGAAGTTGTTTGTATCTACTCTGCAGTGAGGCCTGTAAACAGAACCTACGAGTAGCTTTTTACAAGATGCTACAATCTCGACGAACAGGTACTCTATTTTATTAACGGAATTATTTGTTGAATTTATTTCCGAATAGTCATTTTCAACTGCGTTTGAATCGATGCATATTCTACTAATTATATGCTTTCTTATACGTACATAGCCACACCACCGCAAGGAGTTTTCCTGTCACAACGGTATATCTTAAAATTGGTTAAGTTAACAATTTCATCATGGATAGAATTTTTAAACCACGTTTCAGAAACACAAATAATATCAACGCCAGAACTTTCAAAAATGTAGCGAAACTCATCAATTTTAGGTTTTAAACTCTGAGCATTGATGTGGCATATCTTAAGACCAGATTTTTGTTTGCTTAGTATACGTAGCATGTCAGTTGTCACATCTTTGGAGCTTATTAATTATAATACCACATTTTTTTTACAAAAAACAATTTGTTGCTATGTCTGGTAGTATAATCAGTTTCTTTTGTAATATTAAACACATGTTAAATCTCAATAACTATTGGCAAAAGTAGGGGTTACGCTTATTTGGTCAAATATTTAATAAGTGTGACTGTAGCTTTAGAACTAAATACAGTTTGATATCATATTCGGCTGCGCCGATTTTTTGGTGCTCTTTAAAAAGTTCTTTTTTTTAATTAATAATATAAAATTAGGACAACGCAATGAGGCTATTTTTTGAACAGGTTTGAATTGTGTTTTTTGAAGGCTAATAATTTTTTGTCATACGAATTTAAGTACGTATTAGGGTTTTCATTAAATCGAGGTTTTGCTTTAATCGGTTAATCGCTCGATTAATTAACCGAGGGTTTGTTTTAATCGGTTAACTTGGTTATTAAACGGTTAACCGATTAATAAAATGTTGGTTATAAATTCAGTAATTTCAATTAAGAAATATAAAATATAATTTTTTTTATTAAAAAACGCCAATAACATAACAAACAAAACAAGTCTTGAACTAAAACGAACAAACATAAAAATTATTCAAAAATATGTAATACATATTATGTATTTGGGTGCCCCGGTAGGCTAGTTGGTGTAACGAACCATGTCCTAGCCATGCCTTATCTCCCAGAAGAATGTGCTAGTTCCGGCCGTGCGCAGAGATAATGGGAGGATTCTGTATTTTCTTAAAGATAAGGCAGTCCATTACTGTAAAAATAAATAATAGTTGCAACAAACCCTAGAAACGACTGTGTGTAAGCAAAAAAAAAAAAAAATAAAAAAAAAGAAAAATAAACTTAAAAATGGTAGGGAATGCAAGTGAATCTTGTTTGGAATAGGAACTTGGCGGTGTTCGTCCTATTCCTGTCTAAACTCACCCATGACCTTGCTATCCAAGGTGTACTTTATTTGGATTAGCCCATTATGCTTTCTTATTCACAACTGCCTACATGTTTCGCGAAATTATTAAAGAAAAGTTAGTGATTCATCTCAAATTCACAATTTATTCAAAACAAAATAATTAAAGTGTGTCTTAAATTCTTCATTTTTCTTTCTTTAATAATTCTTTTGCTATTTACAAAACAAACTTGACGATAAAAATAAAATAAGTATGTATTAAACAAAATTTAACCAATCAAATTAATTTAGAAATTCACACAAAAAAAATTAGAATTATAAATTAAAACAAATGGTAAAATAAAATAAATGGATGTTTAAGTGTACATAAATGATAAGGTATGTATGTATGTATATATAGAGCAATTCCATATGAAAACTATCAAAATTGGCAAATTTTTGGACGACCCCTCTCCGATTTTTAAATAAATAGTCTCAATCGATTGCCCAGCAAAAAATAATGTACCTACATTTTTTTTTTATAGTGACTGGTTTAGTGGTGGTGTACACCACTGTAATGTGACAAAATTGAAGAATTCTTCATAAGGGACCTCATTGAAAGTTGTTTAAAAAAAAAAACTACTAAAGCGATCGCAACGAGTGATAGCTCGTTGGGAAGGTATTGAATCAGGCTCTAATTGAAAAATAAAATTTTCCTAATTTTCTTAGAAATTTGCCTTTAAATTTTCCCATGAAAATTAAATTTTCCGATTTTCCACAGAAGCTCCTAAATTTTCCGGCTAATATTTTTTTTTTTTTTGGATTCCTCATAATTTTTGCTTTAAGAATCAGCCATAAAAAAATGGGCCCCGACTCCTTGTTTGGACAGGAGAAGAGCATTTAAGAGACCACCTTGTTAAAAATACATTTTAAAAATTATTTTACAGTTAAAAATACATTTATGTAGAAAAAATCAATTTTTTTTTAAGAGCCGCAAGTTGAGTGTGTAGTGAATATGGTCTGCCTGCCTTCACAATATCGGCCATAAATCCATGGATAATAGCAGCAGTGGCATGTAATGGCACACCAAACCCGACTGAGGCTACAGGTCATAAAATGTTTTGTAAATTTTTTAAATTACCAGGTAATCAATATTTCGCCTAAAATGACACGTGCAGGAACAAGTCATAAAACACGGATTTTCCATAAATATGGCGAAATATTTATTACCTGGTAATTTAAAAAATTTGCAAAACATTTTATGACCTGTGGTCGGCTTATTGGCAGTAAACAATTAAGTCCCTCTTTAAAAAACATTTTATGACCAGTAAGTAGTTCACGCAAATTTTCCTATTAAATTTTACCTATTTTTTACCAAAAAATAAATATACATAAATACTTCACACACTCTGAGTCAAATTTCAGTTGAATACTAAACGTGAAAGTGTTAAAGTGTTTTTTTTTGTAAAGTAAAGAGTGAAGCTGTAAAGACAATTTAAAGTAAAATGAATAAATTTTGCTGCAATCCGTTTAACAAGAGTGGACATCGTTCGAAAAAGCTAAAAGTATTAAAATTATATAATGTAGTATACATATATGCATATTTGGGTTGTTAATGTATATATTTTTTTTTATCAATCAAATATATACGTGTGCATATTTACTACTTAATTTAGATGTACTAGCCCTGCAAACAATTTCCATCGCCGGCAAGTTGTCTAACATCGCTGCGATGCATCGCCTGGAAGCTTAATGCGATCCTCTGGCGAATAGCGAAAACGTTCGTGGTACACGATTTGCGTGGAAATAGCTACCGCGATTCGCGTGTTTGGTTAAGTTTTAATTTATAATTTAATTCATTAAAAAAAAAGTTGGTTAATTGGAAAAAAGGAAAAAAATCAAAATGATTAAGGATGAATTTAATTTAAGATTAGATTTAAGAAAAAATGTATCTTGAATTTAAATTGAATAAAATTAGGTGAAAGTATAAATAAGGTTATTTTAGTTTTATCATGTCAAAAAATATATGCACTAGACAATTATTATGTCTGGTACATTTAAGTTATGGTAAATCCGATCAAATAGCATGGAAAGTAAAATGTTAGGGTAAGAACGATGGTTCAAATGATGCAACGTTAGGAACTTAGTTCCGTTCGTGAAGAGTCGTTCCCCTTTCCGATGAATCCTAGTTGTTTAGTCTGGAAATTCGCAATTGTGTCTTGAAGTATTTTGGCAGAAACCAAACTTTTAAATTTATTCGGCTTTGTTTTTATGGGTTTATATGGCGCTTCCACGACAACAATATTAAAATTTATGCGAATATCCAGAAACAATCAGTAAAACTGTCAAAATACAGAACAAAAATATATTTGTTCACTAATCACATTCAAAATTTCAATAAAATTTATTATTATTATTTATTATTTATTATTAATACCTTTATATTATTTGTAAATCCGCACCAAATCCTGAAGTTATAGTAATATCCCCAATCTGCCTTTAATTGCACTTTTAAAAATTGAAAGTTCCAAATAAAAATTTAAAATTTATTTTTATGGTAAATTTTTTAAAGGGATTCTTTCTCGTAAAAAAAATTTTTTCAAATAATGAAATTTCCTAAAAATTTATAAACTAAAATTACAAAGCCATCCATGTAAGCATACATTTTTTTTCTTTAAAAAAAAAAGTTAAGCAAAGTGCAATAAGTAATATGAATATCACAGTAGTGGGCTAGTCTATCAGTCCGCGGGTTGCGGGTTTTATTCCCGCCAGAGACTCTGGTCTGTTTCAATACAACGGGCTGAAGATCAATGTTACTATTGCTCGGTTAATTAAATTAGAATATAATTTCTAATTTTATTTGTAACTCTTATAAATTGTTTCTATATCGGAACTATGTTTTATTTTATAACGTTTTTTACTTCTCCGGCAAAATTAGAAAAAGTGAAAAGTACGTACTTTAGGATTTTCGACGGCGATATATTTTTAAATAATTTTTGTATTATTAAATATTTAATAACTGTATTTGTAACGGTCCATACTGCACTCGGCCCTATCTCTTGGGAGACCATCGCTACCTATTCTTCCGACCGTGCTCAGGGCAATGGGGTGGTGTTCTTGTCTCCCTTGAGACTGGTTAAAAACCGCTAAAAACTAAATTTAAAAGGTAGCTAAAAGTAACCAATGTTAACTGTGGGAAAATAAAAATTAAAAGATAGAAAAGAAAAGTAACCCGGTCTGAATTAAGTACAAGGAAGAAGATGGTAAAACTTCCTTATGGTCATAACCCTCCCAGCCATGCTATCGTACCGCTCAATCTTTAGATAGCCCTTAAACTACTCTAACTAATTGTTGATTAACCTTTCATGGAATTATAAAAAAAAATTAGTTTAACACCATTTTAAATCAATGCGCAAAATAAAAAGATTTATTTAAACAATATTTAAACATATTTTAAATATTTAAATAATATAAATTAATAATGAAAATGTGTATTTTGTTTTTTTTTTTTTTTGTTATGTAGAGTACACACAAAAAAAATCATAGGTAAAATTACCTAAATATATGGTATAAAATTAACTAAGCGCAAGGGTAGCATGGCAGTATCTAAGTTTCTTAGCTAATAAAACTATTAACTTAGGTAATTTCTATGTTCGAAAAAGTATCTAATTATTTTGTTAAAATTACCTAAAAACTTTGAAAATTTACCAATTATAGCAAAGTTATTTTATATTTTTATTTTTGGAAAATTATCTAAGTTTAATTTTGTACCATAGATTTTAGATAAATTTACTTTATACTTTTTTTGGTTACATACTTTATATAAAATTAATTTAATTTCATTGCAATATTTTATTTATTTTCATCAAACGGGGAAAGTATAATAGATGTAAAGATAAAATTTACACACAAAATAAACTCATAGCGAACAATTCTGCATCATTAACTCCAAAATATCATATTTTTTGGATGAGCGATATATTTTTTAAACCTGTTGAAATTTTTTTGTAAAAAGTTCAGTGGATATATTATGTTTATAATATACTCACATTAATACGTTGTATCTTTATACTCTATCGAATAGTTTTTAATTTATTTTAAATTCAAAAATTTTAAATTGAAATTTGAATTTGAACTTTTTTCACAAAAAAATTTCCAATTGAAAGAAAAAATCAAATAAACCGACATACATACATATATTAAAAAATTCGAAGAAGATACCTAACCCAATTAGTAATAATAACAAAAATTTTAGGCAAAACTCTTTTTATAAATTACCAATTATCTTAGGCAACTAAACTTAGTTTTTTGTTTTTATATAAAAATAAATTACGCATTTGTAAAATACCCTAGATTATTTTTTTGTGTGTAGTGTTAAATTTTGAATAATCGAAATAGAAATTAAATTAAGGGTTGCTTTAAAAAGGTTATTAACATTTTATGCTAATAACATGTTAATTCCAAATTAATAAATTTACAACTCCAAAATATTTTAAGATAAATAATATCAATTTTTAGAACTCACCAAATTTTATCCAACGATGACAGCAGGCCTGATGTGATGTTGAATTCAATTAATATCGTAGATTTGGAATCATTCGAAATTATCTAACTATTAATTTAATTTATAAGTATATTCAAAATTTTGTTAATTTTATTCGTCTGTATGTTTAATGTATGTAAGTGAAAGTCAATGTGTAATCATGTATGTATATGTATGTTTATTTGTAAAAAAAAATGTAATTACATATTTTTATTTAGTAATTTACGTGAAATTAAATAAAAAAAAATTCGGTAATTAAAGACAAATTATGACTTTTTTTTAAAATAAGATTTTAAGCCAAGTAAATTTAAATTAAAAAAAAAATAAATATGTATATGTAAAATTAAGAAAAAAGTATTTTAAGGGGGTGAAACACGTAGGGTTTAAGAAAAGAATTTAAGTTAAATTCAGATAAGTTCAAATTAGATTTAGGTAAAAGGATAAAAAAAAATCTAATTTCAGAATAAGTTGAAGTTAAGGGGAAAAACAAAAATTAAGTAACAGATAATATGGTTTTAAGTATAAGTTTTTGAATCAGCTAAGTTTCAAGTAAAATTGAGATTCGTTATTTTATGTTCGGGAATTAGGCGGATAATTGAAAATTCTGACAGAAGATCGTTTAGGATGTAGAAGTTCTCTTGAGTTTGGATATTTATATATTTGCTAACTGCTTGAAGTAAAATAAAACGATATAAATTGCTGACCAGGCTGATTTTATGTTCACAAGGTTTCTGAAAACTTAACCAAGAATAATAATTTTATCTTGTTAAATACAATCTACAGCTTACCTTAATATTCTCAATCCTTTTAATTTATATAATAATCCTATGATACTTCCTTTTCCCTTATATGTGAAAATTTTTTTTTTAATGCTAATTTTCTTCTAAAATCCTCCGTTCCTTTAATTTTTCCCGATTTGAAATTGTTATTAGAATGAATTTATTTGAAATGAAAATTTTTTGATATACAAAATTTTCAATGTATGAATATTAATTAAAATGCAATTTATGTACAGTATTTAAAACCTAGCAAACATTTTGATTAAACCATTGTTCTCACATATTCAGGCAAACTGCTTTGAAATATATATTTTAAGTAGCGATGAGTGGCTTTTTATATTACATTTAATGAAATAAAAAAATAAAAATAAAAAAAATATTATGTATTTATTAAACAATAAAGTTTGTGATAATTTTATTAATTATTTTTAATGATAAAATCTCCTTATAAAATAATCTAAACATATAAAATTTAATTTTTTAAAATTTCTAACACTTGCAATTGTTTCGGTAAATTCTGTTAACAGATTGTTTGTGTTACTATTGAGAGTTTCTTCTGTTGCCATGTCATCATCTGACTCATACTGGCAAAGCGCAGCACGAACATTCTTCAAAAAAGTTTATTTCCGAACTCCTTAGTTTCTGTTTTTGTGCTGTATTTTAAAAATGTTTTGTTGTTAAACACATAAAAACAAAAAAAAAAATTGTTATAATATGTACTACAAAAAATTAAAAATTTTATTAGATCGGTTAATCGGTTAATCAACTGAAATTAAACGGTTTAATCGTTAATCGAAAATAGCAAATTTTAAATTAACCGATCAGTTAATCGGGTAGTAGTTAATCGGTTAACCGATTAACGGGTAACCGATTTAATACCCTAGTACGTATAATAGTTTGTTATGATTTCGGGAGTGCGTTTAATATCAATTTTGTCTAATTTTATATACCACTGATAATATTGTAGTGTAAAATAAAAAAAATTCGCCTCAAAAGACCCAAAATCTTTGCGGTTTCCTTTGTTTGCATTTTTAATGTCAATTCTAATGTTTGTACCAAAAACTTGCAACACCACGGCTGCCTGATTTGACGATTTATCGTCATTTCGACGTTTTTTTTCGTTTCGGAATAAGCAAAGTACCGATTTGCTGATTTTTTTCTTAAAAGTGGCGATTTTTTCAGTCTTTAAAGTCTGAATAAAACATTAACCCTTAAATGCGCATTGTATCTTTTAAGATACAACCAAAAAAAAAATCTTACGGTTCCAATTTTGGTTGAATTTGAAAAAAAATAAATTGAACGTACTTAAAACATTATAACCCATTTTTTAAAAATAGCCCTTTCGAGGAAAACTTCTGTACTTGCGATTTATTAACAGTTAAAGCTAACAAATAGTTTTGTGCAAAAATAAAATAAAATTGATAATTATATGTTACATAACATTAAGCGGAGATAAATTACGAATTTGAAAAAATTCAGTGAAGTGTTAAAATATATAATTAAGCGAAAAAAGTATTTACAAAAGCTTTTTGTTTCAAAATTTGGCTACAGACCGTTATTTAATGGTTGTATCTTTAAAGATACACCGCGCATTCTTCTACAAATTTCACATTCATTTTAATTTGAATTATGTACTGCGTTGCGGTGTAAGTTTATTTATATTTTATGCTTTGAACAAGCAGGTTCTATGTTCAGCGTCTTGCTTTCATTACACTATTAATTTTTTTATAAAAAATAATAATTTTTAAGTCATGTCAGGATTTAGAAAGGTTGATGGAGTCAATATGACTGATGAGCAAGTTTGTGAATTACTGTTCAATAGTGATGGTATTACTTTCGATAGTACGGACAACAGTGACTCAGATGAGGATGACATGCAAGTTACAAATTCTTGTAAAAAGAAACCAGAGCTCCAAGAATCTACTGGAATGCTATTGATACAGGACGAAAACAATAAAGAAAGTGATCCTGAGGATGAAATAGATATTGAAGGATCTATACATGATTCTTTTATACAAATGATAGCTGAAGATGATTTTCAGGAAGATCCGACAGCTTCAGATTTGGGCCGATATGAACCGTTAGATTTAACACCTTCTACTTCTAATTCAAATACTAAAACGACTTATGGTCCGACAAATATTTGGGCTTCTTTTTCTTCAGAATTTAGTAGAGTTAATATAAATCCCAAGTCATCGGAATTTCAAAGAATTTTATGGAAAAATGGACATCTTCAATTTGATGCTAAGCAAGTTCAGTTTGGAGGCGATTGTGATCTTACAGACGATATAAAAGCATTACAAACTCCTTTTAAAGTTTGGTGCCATTTATTTCCACAATCATTGGAGGAAGAAATAGTAATGGAAACTATAAAATATGTTGGTGTTAACCAATCTTTTAATTTTACAGTGCCAGATCTACGCAAATTTATAGGAGTGCTCTTTTACATGACGTATTACAAACTTCCAAACGCCAGAGACTATTGGTCTGCAAACAACCACCGAAGTGTCCATATAATACAAAGCCAAATGCCTATGAAACGCTTTGAAAAAATTCGGGAACTACTGCATTTTAACGACAAAAGCCAAATGCCTGATCGAAATGATCCCAATCGCGACAGGCTTTATCTAATAAGGCCGGTTATCGATACCCTAAATAGAACTTTTTCTACCGTACCGAAACTGGACAGATTGAGTGTGGATGAGCAAATGTGCTCTACAAAAATGGGAAGTTATATGAAACAGTATTTACCCAACAAGACAAAAAAGTGGGGGTTTAAATTATTTGTACTCTGTGATACAATGGGATACGCCTATAAATTTGAAGTCTATAGCGGAGCAACTGAAAACTTAGCTACAAGTGAACCAGATCTTCAATCTTCAGCGAATATTGTCGTAAGACTTCTTCGGGAAGTACCCCGATATCAAAACTTTGTTGTATACTTTGATAATTTTTATACAACAGTGCCACTTATAGTATATTTGCGCACTCAGGGAATTCTGGCTGTTGGTACTATCAGACGCAACAGAATAAAGAATTGTAAGTTACCTGAAGAAAAAGTAATGATGAAATTCCAAAGAGGAGCAAGTCAGGAATATGTTGCCAACATACACGGTATCGAAGTGGCAACATTATCATGGAAAGATAATAGAATTGTCAATCTGATTTCAAATTATGTCGGTACTAACCCTCCATTAGATATATATAACACACAGAGTGAACCTTTAACAATTAAACGCTTTGACAAAAGGGAAAAATCTATCAAAAGTATCCCATGTCCACAAATCATTAAAGATTATAACTGTCACATGGGCGGAGTAGACTTGATGGATAGTTCAACAGGCCGGCATAAAATATCAATGAAAAGCCGTAAGTGGACAACTAGAATGTTTTACCACCTTCTTGACATGATATGTGTTAATGCCTGGATTCTTTATAGAAGAATAAACAATGATAAACAATTATCTGCAATGCGATTGGTGGATTTCAAGTTGGAAGTCGCAGATGCATTGTTTTCTTAACAAAAACTGTTCCAGCAAGAGGACGCCCAAATTTGGAAAAACAAATTGAGGAAAAAAGACAAAAGCCGAACACAAGCCCAGCGCCGCCAAAGGACACCCGGCTAGATGGAACCAGTCACTGGATTACAATGGACAAAAATGTAAGGACAAACCAAAATGTAAGGTGAATTTATGTGTAACAGCTGGCAAAAATTGCTTTTATGATTACCACAACTTTTAATTCCTTTTATATAGTTTATTACCTTATTTCGCTGATTGTTTTAGTTTTTATAACATGAATTTTTTAAGTTTATTTTATTGAAAATTAAATTTACTGTTTTAATTATAATTAAAAATTATTTTTATAAATAAAAAAGGTGTTTAGTACTTCTAAAAATTAAAATACTCGTATTTTATTTTGAAAACTAAAATGTGTGATAGTGCGCATTGCATCTTTTAAGATACAACCACTTTGTTTTTAAAAATACATAGTTAAAAAATTTTTAAAAAAAAAACGTGGTACGCAGTTGTTATTTTTTTACATCTTTACATATTATATATTTTTTTTGTTAAAATTGGCGTTGTTGCGCATTTAAGGGTTAAAATTTCTGACACGTTCGTTTTAACAAGAGCGGAAGGCGGAAGGTTTTCTTTCGCTTTGCTTTTAAGATGATATGCCGTACCTAAGCGATATTTGTCAACGTTGTGTCAGTAGTGATAGCTTTCTTGTTTAATAAATGAATTAACAATATCGTCAAACTTCGCTAGCGTTCAGGCCGCTCTATTAAAAAACTAGAAATCGCGTTCCGCTTTTGTTTAGGTACTGCTGTAATATGCAAGTCCCAAGAAAATTTGATTATTTTCAGAATACAAAAACAACAATGTTACACTTTGTTTATCTTTCGTCAAACTATTATCATCAAATGAATCTTTTACAATCTCAAATCCATATTTTCAACAATTATACGGCGAACATTTCACAAGTTTTAAGATAATAAACTACATAAGCGCTGAGCCATGTCCGTCTGTCTGTCAGTTCGTTGAAGTTCTCTTCATCTTTCCACAATATTTTACCACAGACCCAATGCTACGAATATTCGTATTCGCATCGCCAAATACTCTCCTAATTGATGATATATTTTGCAACTTATGGCGATTTTTCGGATTTTGGATTTTATTTTATAAAATAATTATAAGTTCTTTTTATAAATTTAACATTTTAGTAAAACACAATATGGACATACATGAACGTATCTGGACTTAATCAGTTGTGGTCTTGTCTACAAAATATTAAAATATACTATTTATATAGTATGGTTCCAATTTCTCGATATAGGTTCACAAGAACTTTGGATTTTCAATTACAAACACACACCCAACAAAACTATTTTTAAAGAAAATTCTAAACATATTATGATTAATTAAACAATATTATTGTCATCGACCCCGGGGTTGCGGGTTCGATTCCCGCCAGAGACTGTGGTTTCTTTCCTGCAGACAATCATACAGCTTCGCGGGGATTAGCTTAGAGAATTAAAAAAAATAGTTTTGCTGGGGGTGACCATATTAGAACATGTTTTTTCTCAGTCTGGTCTAGAGCTGGTCGGCAGTTTATAACGATGACAAAGTCAATAGGGAATCAGTAAAGTTTCATTATTGATATTTCCTGCACAGCAATTATAATTTTTTTTTAACACAAAAACTATTTAATTAAAATTTTTGATGATTATCTTTACTAAGAGCCCACAATTTAGTACTCAAACGTTGTTTATACATGTTGATGAAAATGAAAAATAATATCACGATATTTCTTATTCTCATCATTTGATGAAATTTTTTGCTTATCTTTAAGTTTCTGCAACTCCTCCTCAGCCAGGTCTTTTAGATTTTGCTGTACTTGTAAATCTTGCTGTAATTTCAATTGATTTTCCAAAGCGTCTTTGAAATCCTCCTCAAGTTTTTTAAACTTTTCTAATTGCTGCTTAAATTTATCCTGCAAATCCTTGTTTTCTTGCTTAAAAGTTTGCTGCAATTGCAAATTTATGGTCTTTTCGTGTTCAGCGGTTTTTTTGAGTTTTTCTAATTCCAGCTTGAATTGATCCTGTTGATTTTGCTTCTCTTGCATTTGGCGTTGTAGATCTTGTTCTGACTGTACTTTTTGCTGCAATTGTTTTTGGAGATCCTGCTGTGTGATCTTTTCTCTTTCCAAATCTTGTTGTATTTTCTCATTTTGTTGTTGTTGTTGACTGGGCTCACATATAAAACCCTGATGGTTGGAGCAAGTATTATCATTCCATTCCAAATTGTTGCCCCAACCAATGTGAGCGCAATACTCATTGTTGCCATAAAAGTCTGGATTGTTGCCCTGCCAAAAGGTGTACGTAAACGGTTTTTTGTTGTCAACCCAAATAAAATGACGATAAGGAAACCGTCCCATAAGACCACCAATCCAAAGATTAACTTTACCAAAATTTTTTCTGACAAGAGAGTTTATTTCATTGGATTTTGTACTGGAATCAATGGTCGCCAGGGTCATGTTCATTTCTATGCAGATTACAAAGGCATCAAACCAAGAGTACTAAAATTTATTAATTTATTTTTTTTATATTTTCTAACTTGATATTTAAATAATGTGAATATTAATTTTTACCTTTTGTTCGTTTTCTATATAAAATACTTTGTTGTTGCCCGATGTAAATTTTTTCCCATAAGATTGAATTGGATTTATTTTTAAGATTATTAAAATTAAAATTGCTGCGCCCAAAGTTTGAATGAGACCCATTGCGGTTGTTAATACTTTTGGAGTTTATTGAAATCTGACTACTCGAATTATTGTTTGCTGTTCTTATATGAATTTCGTTTTATGATAAGCTTGGTTATATTTTTGTTGTAATTTTGAGTCGAATTAATTATTATTTGAGTTGAATATTTTGTGATAAGACCAGGGTTTAAAAAGCTGTAGTCAAAATTAAAAAATAGCTTTTTCTTCCACTTTCTGATTTTTCATTGGACGAAAATAAACCGTTGCCTTTACTTCTGATTCATTAAATGAAAACAGTCGCAGTAAAGGACAAAGCAAAAAACGAAAAGTTGTACACAACAAAGAAAATCGGCAGTCGACATGTTCGAAAGTGTTTGGTGTGACAGACTGAAACTTTTAAAAAATACCGAAGTTAACGAAGATGGGACGTTGTGTTTTTTTCGCATTTTTTTTTTAATACATGTGTACAGTAAGTTTTCTTCAGGAAAATGAGAAACAGTAGTCATATTTACCCACTGTAAAAATCTTAGTTCAATTTCTCTAGTAGTTTGCCAAAAAAAAAATGCTGTGATAGGTATAAGGAATAAGTTTGCAAATTAATATTAAACGATTTTGAAATCGATTTTGAAGTTCGATTAATCGATTTCAAAAACCGAAATTAAAAAAGTCGATCGATAGATCAAAAACCGATTTTGGAATCCATTTGCGCTTAACTAACTTTCTATTTATATGTCAATTTTTTTAATGAAAATTTTTATTTCAAGTGATCCGAGATGGAAAATTTATTAATTTTATTTTTATTTTTATTTTTTAAACGAAAAAGATCAAAAATTACTGTGTATTTTTAAATTTAGTTGCACATTTTTCATTTTATTTTGCTTTTGTTGTCATATAAATGTGCCATATCGAAAAAAACGGTTAAAATTATGGCAATGCAAAACACTGATGGGATTTGTGATACAATTGTACCAAATTTGGTACAATCGAAACTTTATTGGTACACTGGTACAATTCAACATTTTTTGGTACAATTCAAAAACATTATTTTTTTTTGAAGTGGATTAACTTAGGATATAAAAAAAAAAAAACTCATTTTTTTCTTTCAATTTCTAATTACATACATGCATATCTCCAGCCCTGACCAGAACTATCAAAAGTTGTATAATTGTTCATGATGTTATAATAACATATTAAGTTCACACATAAGTATATGTACTCGTTTGTGTAAGAAGCCTGGAATCACATAGATATTGTTGTTGTTTTTGTAGCAGCAATACCTGAAGAACAGGTGTTGCTGAGTTGGCAGTTTTGGGTGAGTTCTACGCGCCATTCTTGTAAATTTTTTGGTAACGATGTTTAGTATACCGATCAACTTAATATCTCTTTCTGAGTCGATTTACTATGTCCATCCGGCTGGCTGGATGTCTGTCCATGTAGCCTTGAACGCAAAGTACATGTCGCAATTTTAAAGGTAATTTGATGACAGTTTGTAAATACGTTTCAATTCATAAGCTCTAAGCCTTCTGAAAATGGTGAGAGTCGATCCATAATTTCACATGGAATAGTGTTTGTGCCTATAAACAATCTTATTATGTTGGTATTAAGATTAAATTTTGAGCAAACTTATTGCAATTCAAATTATCTTGCTAAATTTTTTTAGAATTTGTCCATGTTTGACGATAGCTCCAATACAAATACTACTCCGAAATAAAGCTTTTAATCCTAACTTCCTTATAAATGTTGATACTGACATAATTAACGACAATAACTTCTACGATAGCTACTTTATCATTACAAAATATGGTGCTGGTAGGCCCAAATTGAACATAGCTCCCATGTAATCTCCCTTGCTAAAATCACTTAAGGACGACCAACTCGTATAGAGATGAAATAATATTGCTCTTACAGGTCCATGACTGCCTATGGGTCCCAACTAGAGTATACACTAGAAATTGTTTCCTTATAAACTGTGGTGTAGCATATCAAATGGCCGAGCTTAATCGAATATACTTTCTTAATTGTTTAAAATTTGTACTTTGTGTGCTTTTTTATTTTATAGCCAACATTTGGTACGATTTATGTTAATTTGGTACAATTTTGCAATTGAGACGGTACAATTTAAGAATTGTCAAATCCCAATAGTGATGCAAAATCTTATTTGCAAATAGTTTAGTTAATCAGGAATTGTTTTTATGAGTTAGCTTTTCGCAAATAAAAATTAAGTTCACTGTTTATTCGGCAATATTCTCAACTTGCAATTTATTTATTTGCGAATAAATGGTGCGTATCAAATCAAACGGCAAATTTAGCACAAATGTTGCCGGATTTGATGATCGTATAACAGTTTAATTCTATTTAAAAATGAAAAATAAGTAATATTAATGTTAAATCGGTCAATATTCTTAAAAACCCAGTAGTTATTTTCACAAACTGCATTATAAAGTAGATACATATTTTTAGGATATTTAAGGGAACCAGCCCAGTAACGATAAATGCACTCAAATTTCAAATTACTCAAAATTTTATGAATTGATGTGTGGTTTATAGAACATGAACGCAAAACTCGTCGGTTCAACTTACATTGAAATTAAAAACAAATTTCGAAATTTTGTTTTTGTTTTAAATGCAAGTTAAACGGACGAGTTTTGCGCTCGTGCTCTAGAGTTAGAGTATTTGCATTTCTGTTATCAACACATTTAAAACTTTTTATTTTAGAAGTGTTAGGTCAATGCGGTTAAGATAATTCTTAAAATAAATTCTTTAAAACAAAATATTTTACAAATGAAACATTTGGGATTTTTTTAGACTTTGATTCCGGAAACAAGAGTTTTAATTAATTTTTTTTAATTTTTATATACATAAATATACATGTACCGCTTTTGACCAACAAGAGCGTATTAGCTCAAAATTTAGAAATTTTCCGCGAAAGCAAAACAGCCAACCGTTTCATTACCAAAGAAAAGTTTACAGATAGCATGATATTTTTTTACATCGGGTAGATATGAATCAAGTGCGATATGAAGCTTTATATGGAACTAGCTGAACCCGGTGCTACCTCGATTAAAATTAAATAAGTTAAATTTTTATTTAAACTGATCTCGTGTCATGAAAACAAAGCAACTTGTACCAAACTAAGATACTTCTACTACATATAACCCTTTTTCCAGTAATTTAGACATTTCTATTGTCCTTGTACTAGTGCTGGGATACTATCGATATTTTCAACTATCGATATTTATCGATAGTTCAGATTTCACTATCGATATTACTATCGCCTGAATGTTTGTACTTGAGCAGGAAAACTTAAACTAGTTTTTTATCAGGCTACAGTTCGTAGTTTTTATCACTTTATTGACCGTATGAGACGCATCCCAGTAAAAAATGTGCTCCAAAAGGAGCAGGCTTTATGTATAAATTCATACCTTAAATCGCTTCAAACCTGCTGATGGAATGCCTGATTTTTGTATGGGGTGTTCCTGGTTTGGAGGACTAATTTCTGCTGACAATTAGAGCTTTTTTCACATGCTAACAAAGCACTCATAAAGTGCTTTTTAAGAGCTAAATGTATAAACATTAGGGTGGGTCACTGATGTATGAGAAAAAATAAAATTTCTCGAATCACATTCTAATAGCAATATTTTTTTGTTTTTACCGTTAAACAAATACAAATTGCAAAAAAAAAGTTTAAAAAAAAGTGTCATCTTCAGCCCGCGCAGGAGCTCCTAAGAACTAAGTATATTTGAAAAAAGTCCATTTTTTAAATTTTAATATTTAATTTACTATCAATTATTATTAATTTAAAATAAAAGCATTTTGAATTAAACTTAAAAAAAATTAAATTTTGGTTCTTATACAACATAAAACAATAAAATCATGTTTGGTCACAAAATCTTGTTTACTGTCAAATCCGGGCATCTCTTGTCTTGATTCAAGTTTCGTCTATGTTAAACCATCGCTTGAATTTTTTAGTGCAAAGAGTCATGAATGCTTCTGACACAATTTGCACGATCCTAAAAGTCAGTAAAATACAGTAATATGCTTTTCTGCAATACAATGCTATTGTTGCTATATTCCAAATTTAACAAATTCAAAGCGCGGGCTCTTACACTAAAAATAAATAAATAATATTTTACAGGGATCTAATTCATACAAAAATACAACATATTTACGCTATTAGAAGTCGGTAAGAGAAAAAATATTTTTCTGACCCACCCTAATAAAAATAATCATTTATGTTTTGCTTTTTCGTGTTTAAATGCATTTTTTTTAATCATTTTCGTTAACCATAATATAATTTTATTTTTTGCGCTTTAAAACCTTCTTCGTTGTCAGCACTAAAATAGCTACTTTTTATATTTTATTCTTTATCATTTACAGCTGTATAAGAGGTCTTTTATTGAAGCGCTCGAATATGCGCCTTTTCTCTTAAATTCTTCCAAAAACCCAATTTTTTTTACTGGAATGTATCTACGCACCTTTCCGAAGGAACTGAAGTAGATGTTTTATTGCAACTTTAGATAATTTTCTAAATTGGTTTTGATTCTCAACCCAAAAGGTATTCGCGTAGGGGAGAAAGGAAAGATTTTTTATTTTGAAAACAATTTTGAAATTTTCAATATTTTATCTCTTTTCCAACAAAACGCCGGCTGGTTTTTGTATTGTTGTACAGTTGCGCAGGCCAAATGGATACACATTAATATAAAGAACGATTTTAGTTTTATATCAATTTAAAACAGACCTTTGTGTGTGTCTATTGAAAGCAACTAAATAAATGGGGGAAAAATCTATCTTTCCAATAAATATATTTTAAATTCCGAAATCGATTCTCTATTTTGAAATTGTAATAAAGGCTTGGATTTTAATGATTGCGGTATTGCAAACCTTAGCATAAACTATAAAACTTTATATGTAAATTTTTTTACTTTGGTATTAACATAATTAAGATTAATGGCATACTGAGTTATGAACCACTACCAACAATATTTAACAACTAGCTTTGGTTGTTATCACGGCTGCCAGGTACTATTTGTCTTGTCTCCAAAAAATTAAAAAAAATCCCCAAAAATCTAAAAAGTTAATAGTTATGTTTTTTCTGTTGTTTTTTTTTTAACCAAATAAAATTTCTTTTTAAAAATACAGAGTAAGAACAATTTTAATAAGAAATCCCCAAATAAAAATTTTTAGTAAAAAAAATCATTTTATTTTGTTTTGGCATGTTTTTTAAATCCTTTTTTTGCGATTCCAGTAAGGAATTACAAGCACACCAAAATGCTGTTTTAGAAGACGAATGAGCCAATTTATAAGAATTTGGAACTTGTTTAATCGGTTTTAGCCATCTTTAAAATAAACAATAAAAATACATACATCCATCACTTACATCGACTTACCAACTTTTGGGGAAGACATAATTGAATTAAAATTGTCGTTAAAAAATCACAAATTGTGTGTGTTGTTAACGGTTTAAAATTATTTTTTTAAATTCTTCTTATTTTAAACTCTCACTCAATAATAATAACATAACTTTATACCTTTTACACATTTAACAAAAATGGTAATCGTAATTGCACCGTATAATTTGTTGATAACAAGAAAACAAAGAAAAATTAGAGTAAATAATAAAAGAAGGGAAAATATATTTAAAATGTGTAGAATCCCCAAAAAATCCTCGGATTTTTTTTTAAAACCCCAATCTCCAAATGAATTTTTTTTGTCCTTTTTATTTGCATGAAATCCCCAAGCCTGGCAGCCCTGGTTGTTATACTGTACTGTACTCGCTCCCCCTGGGGATATGAAAGAGGCATCTAAAAGATAATTACACTTTCTGATGCAGTCAATATATGGAATTAGAAAGTTGGAAAGTTCAAAATTGACAGATCTTTTGAGATTGTGGCTACCCAGAGATCATATCTTGTACCACTGCAACTGGTTGAGGGCTTACCAGTAGCCAGTCTCGGCATCAAACTGGCTATTGGTTATGGCCTCCAGAGCGCATTTCGCATCGAAAATATTGTTTTTTAAAGAAGCGAATTTAAGTTAAAAATGGAGAATGTGTGAAGAATGAAGTTGATGTAAGAGAAGAAGATGTATGTATGTGGAGAAGAAAAAGATGCTTACTCTCATAAAAATGCACTTTTGCTCAAATGCTATGTCACAGAGAGCGAGATCCAGAAAAATCCATTCAAGTACTAATTTTTCACCACTTGTTGGTGAGTTCAGCCTGAGATGCTTCCGATTATTCATAGCAGTGGAGCACAAAGGGGTATTTTGCCGATTTGACTGGCCAAAACGTATGCTGCTAGCCTAGTACTTGGTACATACCCATCAACGGTTTCCCGATATCGCCCACGCTTTTAGTAACCAGACAAAACTTGACCTGGTTTACTATCCATACGACGATTCGCTATAAAAGTGATTGTAAAGTTTGACATCAAATAACATTTACTAAGTGTATCTTTATGTCTTAGCAATAACGAGCACTTACATATATTATTTTAACGATACTTTGATTCGAGAAGATAATTTCAATCAATACTTTGCCATAGCTGCTGCCCGATTTGAATTTATTAACAATCAGAATTCGAATTTCTTAAAAAATTGGCCAACCACGCTTCATTGTCGAAATAAAAATAAAACTATAATTAAAAATTATTTTTAATCTTTAAGACGAATTTATTATACACTGTACGAAATAAAAATGGTCAAATATTATTTTTATGAATTAAAGAACTTTAGTGCAAGTTTGTGTTTTTAAAATGTATATTCTAGTATCTTTATGCAAAAATCTTTTAATAAATTTACAGACAACAAAATAACCTCTCGGAAAAGTTTTCTATATTATTTTCTATATTATTGATTTTAGAAAAAATATTTTTTGTGTAAATATAATTGTGGTTATGGGCCGTAAATCTTCTGAAAATACAGGTGTTATTTGTATATGTATGTTGTATTTCGCACGATATTAACTCAAAATTTTTACTTTTTCCCTTTTTGGAAAAAATCGACACTTGCTATTTTGTCTAATTTTTGGTTTAGAAACGGTTGGTTTAAAACTTCTTTTTCATATGCCTTTAATGTTAAATTAAAAATTGTTTTGCTTTAACTACAAATTTTTAAATTTTAAGGTAATACTTTCTTAATGATAAAGTGCGAAAAGTCTACTTTTTGTAACTAAACGCCAGCAATTAGTTAGAATTGTTTCTCAAAAAGTTTTACAATGTATAAACTAGCTCAACATTTAGTAACACAAGGGATAAGATTTAAACAACATGGGCCGAAAATACAAGCTTATTTGCTTGCTGGCATGCCGTTTCAAAAAGTAGACTTTTCGCTGGAAACGCCCATATTGAAGTTATTAATCGTAGCTTATGAGCAGGAAAACAAGAAATATGCGATTTCATGTTTTTCCTTGTGCGATCAATGAAGGCACAAACCAGATATTTATCCGTTTTAGAGCCTTTTATGAATTTTGCCTTCGATTTGTTAGCGCATATTTTTGCATATTTTACCGTTTGCAGCATTTTTGTGAATAATTTAGTTAAATTTTGCAGCATATTTTAAGTTTATAGCACATATTTTGCCTTTTTAAGGCATATTTTGATACATGTTAAATTTTTTTAGATGCAGAAAATACATTTTTTTTTCGAAATTCTGTTACTTAAATTTCGCCATCTACATTGAATTTTTACTCTCAAATTGGAAGACAAAGCAGATTGACATTAAGAATAAATGTTGTGCGATGTGTATAATACATAGAAATACAATAGTGATCTTACGATGTCCATCCTTCCGTCTGGCTGGTTGTCTGCCCTTGTACGCAAAGTACAATTCCCAATTTCATAGATAATATGATAAAATATGGGCAAGGTCTGTGTAAATGATGACAATCGGTCTATAACTTCACATATTCCCCACAAAAACTTCTTTCCACATAAGACTCTTTGTGTCAGTAAGCCATTTAATTATGATGGTACATATTTAAATTAAATTCGACCCAAAAATATTTTACTGCAAATTAAATTTATCTCGAATCGTTTCACATTTGCCTAAAACTCCCATCCTTAAATAGCTTTCACTTACTTTTAATGTTAACATAATAACATAATAATTAGCGGCGGTAAGAAGGTGAAATAACAATTTAGACAAAAAATCTGGATGTTAATATCTAAATAAAATCGGCACAAATAACTCTAATATAAATTTTAACCTCATATCATGACTTTGATTTTGTGAGCCGAACACGAACATTTTTCTGTAAATACTATGGAGTTGAGGCTTTATTGATTATAATTTTGGGATTGTTTTTATTAAATGGAACTGTTATTTAATTGTTAAATATTTTGTTTTCAATTTAGAAAATTTTGAATTTTTTGGGGCATTTTTTTAACAATTTTCAGGGCATGTTTTCAAGTTTTTACTGCATATTTAATGCACATAAAACGTGTTTTTAGAGCATATTTCTGGTTTCCCTGGTTATAAATCTTAATAAAAAACAAAATTAGGAACCTTAGAATTAAGTATTATGTATAACATTTAGATAATTTTGGCCATCCAGATTGGTATTTTACCCCTCTGTGCGGACGTTGGATACTTCCACCTAAACGATAGCCGAATGTATAATCTTGCACTCTGCCTCTGCGTGTGTTGGTTGGTTGTTCTCACACACAGGGGCGCATGGTTAACGAATTGCTTATACACGCAGTGGCTTGGTAGGCAGGTTTTTCCCTAGAACTTTTGCTTTTCCCCATACATTTTTTTTTTGGGAAAAGGGAGCAAATTTCGAGGAAAATTTTGTTCATTATAGAAGTGAGCTGAACATCTAGGAAGAAATATGTTTAGACCATTTTTTGCTTTATTATTGAGCATTTGTAGCAGCAAAGCTAGAAATATATCTTAAAAAATTTGACTTTCATCTGATTTTAAATTTAAGCGATGAACATACATACATTAAAATAGTAAAGCTTCGGACTTTTCTTGGCCCCTTAAACAAAGCCATTGCGTCCGATCAGGGTGCTGTTAAATAGTTAAAGAACCTAAAATATTTATTATTTCAAAATTGTTTAAGCTGTCACTCATATTTAATTCTTTGTGGGCAACAACCTCAAAGTCAACGGATTGACAGTTTGACATAATTTATCATAATTCAATACATGTTTTGTATTCCTTTTAAATAAATGCAAAGAAAATATTTAAAGAATACGTGATTTTGTTTTTGAAAATGTTTAAAATGGGTTCAGTACAAAAGAGTAACCAATTTAAACTAAAATAAAATAAAGTGTTTTATAAAATATTCTCTTTGTTGCTAAAAGTCAATAAAAAAAGGGTACAAATAAGATTACGACTTCTTTTTTTTTCTAAAGAATAAAAAAAATGGACACAATTGCTGTTACCCTTAAGGTATAAAATAACATTTCGAAAAAAAAATATGTGGGGTTAACAAATAAATGCAACAACTTAAAAGGGTTGCAGTCGAAAAGAAACACAATTTTAAATTATGATTGACAATTTACACATATTGTGGTCAATATATATTTTATTTTCTTTATTCCTTTGTTAATAATTTCATGCTAAGAATGTTAAATTTGTTTTTTTTTTTTTTTTGAATTTTAAAAGAATAGTTTAACATTTGTTTAAATCATTCAACAACCAACAATTTATTTAGTTCGCAAAATAAACTTAAACTGTGACCACTTGCCCTGCCGGTCTGCCACAAATTCTGGCTGGTGTTGCATGTATTTATGTAGTATTTTTCTTTTATTATAGAATGTGTAATTTTTATTGTCCTTTTTGACAGTTGACATGTTACATCATTAATCATTAGGGGAGCAACATAAGACTATAAACATAAATATTACAACACTGCCCAGGTTCAATGTGCGACTCTTATAAGTTGCAATCACTAAACAAGATTTTGTTGTACGTTCTAAAGGGTGTTTTTTAATCCCAATAGTACTTGCGAAATTCTTCGCTATCACATGAACTATCATTACTTTAAAAATCAGTAATCGATTTGCACAACTTTTAGACGACTTTGTGATTTGAATGGCACACATAATCGTTCAGCTGAACGGGTTTGTTAATAAGCAAAGTTGCCGCATACCAAACGAGAGCAATGCACTACAGATTTTAAAGACTATTAGAAAATCTAGAAAATGTACCGTTGCCACCAGCTGGTGGCATCATCGGACTTTATTTCTTCACAAAATGGCCCAAAATTGGACATTCAGAATGCACAAAAAACGCTTAAGCGCCGAAACACAATTTTGCAGGAAAATTCATTTATATTTTATTTCATAAAAATTTTGTATGTAGGTTGGCGCTTAAGCTAAAATTGTTCTTGCTATAAAATCGTAACGGTACCTTATGTTACCATGACATTTTTGGAGATGATGCAAGTGCTGACAATAAATTTATTTATTTAAATAAACGCAAATGTGAAAAGATGTCCCTTCAGCTATTTTTGTTAAGGTGACCATACGTACTCTTTTTTAGAGGACAATACTCTATTTTAACTGGCTGTCCTCTATAAAATGTGTGTGCTCTTTTGTCATCTTTTTTCATAATATGTACTCTTTGTCATCTTTTTTTTAAAAAGCATGATCAATAAATGTTTTCTTTTATAAATAAAATAAATTTTATTTCACGGCTGTCATTTTCCCACTTTGAAAAAGAATCAATATCCTTTTCAGAAAGCTTAAAAGTTGTTCAAATTGCCTTTAGTCTGCCAGGAACTAATGCAGCTGTGGAGAGAATGTTTTCATTAATTAATGATATTTGGACCCAAGAAAAAAGTAATATATCGATTAATTGTATTGAGGCAATAATGACAATCAAGTGCAACACTAATAAAAATTGTGCAGAATTTGCATAATACTATGAATTTAAAGACACTATTTTAAAGAGAGTTCACGAATCTGGAAAGTACAATAAACAATAAGCTAACTAAATATGATATTGCAATATGAAATTTTGAATAAGTTAGTGCAATGAATTTTTAAGTTTTGTTATTTTTTTTTAACTAATTTTACATATTTATAAGTAAATGTAAATTTTTATATGTATACGTTATTTTTTTAAAATTATTTTACATATAAAATATGTGAATGTAAATTTGTGTGTAAAATATGTAAAAAAAATTGAAGCAAATAAATTGTTTACTTTTTTTCTTTATGTCCTCTATTTTTATTTTCAAAATCTGGTCGCCTTATTTTTGTGGTAAGGGGTCGATATGCCCGAAATCATGTGCACAGGTTAACGTCATTTATTAATCGATCTTTGGAAAGAAAATCGATTTTGTATGTTTTTTTTACAATTTCGAAATCTATTGCGCTTAAAAAACACCCATTAAAAAATTTGACTTTTTTACAACAAACAATTTTCAACACTTTTATGAGCATTAGCAACGCAATAATATTTATTGTTGTTGCTGGCCATTTTAGCACTATGATGACGCAAATATTCGTTTGGCAACAGTCAGTTGTCATATAAAATGGTCGGTCTTCTGACATGTCACAGATAAAATGTTTTATGTCCGACAAAAATTTTTTGTTATAATCGTGGTTTTTTTTAGGTTGTGTGTATGTACGGGTATGTTTTGTTATTTTTATGTTCTATAAAAAGCAAAAAATACTATTATGCAAAATTGTTGCTATTTTTTTATTTTATTGCTTTTTTAACCCATAAAATTTCTGATAATTCTTTTGACAAACTTTCATGATTTTTTATATTTGCGATAAGAAATGTTATCTTATACTACGTGAATGTTATTTTTTAACTTCCTATTGGTTAAGAGAAAAAATCTTATATGGACATTTTTAATTAAAGAAATATCAAAACTTCTTCTATTATTTATTGTGCAAATTCGCCGGTGGTGGCCTAGTCTGCCAGTGCAAGGGTTGCGGGTTCGATTCCCGCCAAAGGCTCTTGTCTGTTTCACTGCAACGCGCTGAAGTCCTACGTTTTTGCGCTGTAAATAAACTAAGAATCTAATTTGTTTTTGTAACTTTTAATAAATAAATACAAAATAAAAAAAAAATGGAAGGATACCAACGAAACTTCGGAATTTATTGAGAATGTAACAAGTCATTTTTTATTTACATTAAGCTAATGTCCTTGTAACCCTGCTTATAAGAAACTATTTCAACTATTTAGACAAACAAGTTCTTTTGTTCATTTTTTTACTCTTTCACCCAGTATGCAATTCAACGAGTAAACATATGGGCTATTCACAAGGTTGTCGAAGTCGACATTAATTTTAATTGTTAAAGTCAACGACTACGTCACATCGACGTTATTTTGGTATTTTATAAGAATGCTGTGTCGGAGTTGACTAGTTTATTATTAAAGTTATTTTTTTGTTCTTTACTCACTTTTTAACGTTATTTATGCTATTTTCCGACACATTTTTGTAACCTATTTAGCTTTTTAAAATAAAGTTTAGAGTTTGTTTCAAATTTTGAATATTTTGCGATTTTTTTGCCGGGTTTTCGATGAGAGATATTTTTATTGTCAGTTTTCTGATTCTTTATAGCTTTAACGTTTATAAATAAATAAAAGACTTTTCATGCCGCTGTTAGCAAATTTTTGCGAATTTCCGATAATAAAGCAGTTTCTCCGAATTTTTGCCTTTCCTTATAGTTTAAAGGACTTTTAATCAATTTTATGGCTTGTTTGATATATTAAAAATTTCGCGAATTTTCGCTATTTTTGCATAAAAATATTTTTTGTTATGTCGCGACATTTTATTTTTTAGCCGATTTAGCGATTTCAAATCAATTTAAGGGTTTGTTTACAAGTTTGCAATTTTCGCGAATTTTAGCCATGTTCCCGATAGAAGCGATTTTTTCCTTTAAGTTTTCTGATTCTTTACAGCTTTAACAATTTTTTAATAAATATTAGACTTTGCTATCATGTCGCTGTTAGGAATTTTTTTTGCAAATTTTCGCTAATTTTACCAAAGTTTTGCCATTCTTTTAGTTTAAGGGACTTTAAGTGAATTTTATAGCTTTTTTGATAAATTAAAAATGTTTGCGAATTTTCGTTTTTTTATCAAACTTTTCCGAATTTTCGCGTTAAATTTACTAATAAAATTTGTGCCCATAACTTCTTTTAAATTTGCATTTTTTATTTAAAAGTATTCAGTTAATAAGTTTACGTTTCATTTAAAAATTCTTTAACTTTCATTTGAGTCGTCGCAAAATTTCATGTCGACTAAAACAGGGACAATACTACTCATAATCGCCTTAGAAAATATCAATTGACTGTCAATAGTAATCGATTATTGTCAATAACTACTCAGAAAATACTACTACGTGATTGTCATAATGTACATAATGGTTTAAAAATATTGTTGTTGCTTTGTAAACAAAAAGTGTCTCAAACTAATAGAACTTTGCTTGCTATCTTTATTGTGCTGTCGTAATTATGCAGAAGAGACCTGCGCTGAGCGGCTGAGCCTACCCGCATTAGTTTTTGTAGCCGTCGCCGTTGGTGGTATAGTTGTATCCGGCTAATATCCGAATTTAACCTGCGGCTAGCAATATTTGCAACAAAACACTTGCGGCAAATAGTCAGGTAAGATCTAATTTAATTTATTAATTCATAGATAAGGATTACAAAATATTTTTATTTTTGATAAATTTTTATCTTTTATATTTTTTGAAATCAGCTGATTTTAATTCATAAAACACACTAAATTATGGGGGGTTGTTCACAACAGTCGTATTTTGTCATATTATTATTTTAATACATATGACATTATGATACCTTGCGAATCCCCCAATAATATTCTTGAGCAATTTTAAAACTTTGATCGGTGTTGCCTATTTAACCATTTAGTATCTAGAATTAACTTTACATCTCGTTTAGATCTATTAGAGCCATTAGCCATTTTTATTTGTCAAATTATCTTTAAGTTTTTTGTAAATATTTGTATTGTGCTGTAACATTGACTTTTTTAAATAGTTAACGCAAATTACTTTAACCCCAGCAAAAACTTTACTTACCTGGTAAGTTAGCAAGTAATGTTGGAGAAAAATAAACACTACTTATTTTTCGGCTGAATAACCACTTATTTTTGTTCGAGGTGTCCACAGTACTTACAATACACTTGCTAGAAGTCAAATAATATCTAGTTATTATTAAACTGCGAGTAAGTTGAGTTTTAAGTAATTCCTAGAGCCAAAAAATCACTAGTTAATAGACCTAATAAGTAGTTACTAAGTACGTTACCAGTAAGATAATATTTAGTACTGAAAACAACACAGCTACACACAGAACAAAATATCAATGTTAAATTAACATGGCGAAATGTTGATTGATAATCATAACAAATTTCTGCAAAAATATGTCCTTTATTTAAATTTATCATTATTTCATATTCATTTTAAATCAAAACTATTAAAATAACCTTAAATCACGTTTATTTAATATAATTCACTGTTAAAATAACATTGTTCAATATTGAATCCATAAAAACCTGTTTCATATTAAAATCAAAAGTTTATCATGTTAAATTAACATGCATACATACTTAAGTATGTACATTTTTTTATTTTCATTCTTTTAATTAAAATTATTTAGTTAAATAGTACATCAAGTTTTCAAAGTAGAATGATGACGAAAACCATATCGGGCCATTCTGCTGATGCTTCTGTTAACAGAGGAGAATACAAAATAAGAGAGACATGTGTTACAGGGTTAAGTGTTATGAATTATTCTTAAATAAATGCATATGTTGTCTCTGTAGCTTCTTCACACTGTTATAACACACTCAAACCAATTAGTTTCTACATGAAATTCACGTTGTTTCAACTTGAAATAACTTTCATTCAACGTGATTCGGATTGTTATTTCAATATAAATGAGATTTTGCTCTTACTTTACTGCAATGTTAAATTAACATGAATTATAGTTATTTTAAAAGAAAAACATGATGTTCGCAAGTTATTGTGCAATCATGTTAAATTAACATGAAGTAACAATTAATCAAAATCACTACCGAAAACGGTAACATCAACCCTGTTTTCGACGATTTCACATTGCTTTTTTTCTGTGTGTAATAAATAGTTATTGAGCTGATAATTAGTAAGCAAATATTCAATAGTAAATATTATAGAAGTAATAAGTAGTTGCTAAGGTCATTACTAGTAACTATTTATTGAAGTTTTTAGAATAGTGATAACGTATGAAATAACTACCAGATATTACTAAAAATCAAAAAGTTTTTTTGGGGCAATGAAAAAAAATTAAATTCACGATAATTTGAGCCTTTTGCTATTCAAAAATATGTTTTTCTTATGTTTGTTTTTTTGTAAAATGTACTAATTTAAACAAAATAATCATTGATGTACAATTTCAGTGTAATAGAAAATGTTTCCAAAAAATTTGGCCCATATTCATAGTCAAAAATAAAGTCGACTTTTTTTAAAGTATATTTTAAAACAATGGTGTTCACATGCATTTAAAACCGGTTTTTATTTAAAGTCGACTTTATTTTTGACTATCAATATGGGCCTTTGTATTTTACCATGATAACTAACTAAAAAACGATTCAGCTTGAACAAAAAGGGTAAGGGTAACCTGCCCGTAAAAAACGCCTGGGTTCGAGCCCAGCGTCAGTCAAGAATGAAAAATTATCAATAAATTTTAATTAATTTCATGTTGTAAAATTCCTTTCTTCATAAAAATAATTTAATGAAAATTAAATTTGATGAAGTTTAGCCTAATTAAAATATCAAAATTTGGATTAAATATTCAAAACATTTTATAAAGTATACTTGTCAAATATTTAATCATTTTTCAATCATAAATCGAATTGATCGACATTAGAGATTTAATATTTACGAAAAAAAAAATAATTGTATTCAATATAAATTCCCATCACTTAAAAAATGCAAAGGTAGTTCTTTTAATTTTTTTGAAAGGAAAATTGAGCTCGGAGGGGTTTACGTTAATTTTTGTTTACTGAAAATATTTTTGATGAACTCTTTTCACAAAATCGTTTCAAACGTTTTAAATTTTGTATTTACATATGCAAATAAAGATATTTTTGTCGCACGCTACAAACTTAAAAAAGGTACCAAAAGCAAATCGCTGATTATTTTCTAGCAAATTTTTTTTATTTAATTTGCAATAATAATATCCAATATCGCACTCTACATCGTAATATACGGTAAAGCAAAGAATACATTTACCGTAATTGGCAATCGCATCGTTCGTTTTACATTTTTCTTATATTCTTTTAATATAAACCGAGATTTAAAAAACTTATGTCAATTACAATGTTTGTCATTAATATCATTAAGAAAATATGGAAATGCCCATATCCATAATTTAAAATAGGTCAAATATAAAATTCCCTCCTCAAAATCACTTTCATAAGTATAATTGTATTTTCGAAAGAAATCATGATATTTTATTTAAAAATTAAGTCAAAATTAGCTAAATATGACGTTTTGGAATAGACGCCTAATCAGCAACGATTGGTTGATAATTTATAGGCCCAATATAAAGTCCACTCCTGAAATATTCAAACTCTCGGTGTAGGATATCAAAGAATAAAGCACTCTTACTTATTTTAGAAAAGATTTTTCACCCAGCCAAATATTTAAATTTTTTGTGAAAATATGTTCAAAAAATTTAAAATGTTATACTTGATTTTTTTGCGCCATTTTATAGAGCAGTATATCACTGTTTTGTTGTCAAACTACATGAAGTGTATCACAAAAATGCAATAAAGTAAATTTAGGTAGCACCCTCAAAAATTTACAAAATGAGTTGCCGTTTGTTTGCCACTAAGAAGTAAAAGAACAAATAGTCAAATTATTACATGCAAATGCCACTTTTTATACAATTTCCATCCAGCCTTATCATCACATAAACAAGCCAATAAAGTCTTTTTGAAGGTAACAAGCACATTACTTATGTATAGGGCAATAATTGTACGTGTATGTGTGTTATAGAGGTTCTTAAATTCTTAAAATTTCACCTTTTTTAAATATATTTGTTTCCTTTTGTTGCTTTGTATGCAGGGTTTAACTTGGCACTTTTTTGTTCAGCCTCCCTGTTGTCCTTTTTCTGAATACCACTTTTGAATTTGTGTCTGAACTTGTCATCATATTTTCATCTTATGTTAATACTCCGTTGTTTATTTAGATTTCACTTTCTATTTGTTTTTTTTTTTACTTATGATTTATTTGAATTTATTGTTATTGCCGTTAAATTTAAATGGCTGTTTTTATTGTTTTAAATCATTTTCTTTGTCTGATTGTAGATCTTTAAAGGGTTGTTTATTTGGTTTTTATCTTTGTTTGGTGCAATGCAAAAAATATTTATTAACATTTATATATATTTTATGGGTTTTAAGGTCATGTATGTCATAGACTTTTTTAACTTAACTTCGGTAGGGCATTTAAAAACCCTTTAAAGTTTAAACCTGCTTGAAGAAAAAAGAAAAATGTACCTTTACGAAGTTAATAATTTGAAAACTGGATTTGTTTCTGATTTAATGTAAAAATTAAATCAGAAATAATTAATAATAATGTTAAAATTTTGAGCATTCTACCTCAGAATCACCTGTTACCTAAATTGTACAGTATTCATTTAATTTCTAAATAGTGTTTTCCATACCTAAAAATTTTACTGCTAAGTTATGTTAAGAAATTGATGTCACTTCATATCCGATAGGCAATTATTAATGTTTGCTGCTATGAAATTTCGAACTACAAAGTAAAATAAGGGGAGACCCAGATTTATTTTATAAAAGCTACAAAAAAAAAAATTGTTCTCACTAGCTTCTAAAAATTTAATGATTTTATTATGCAGAGCAGCTGCATAAAAGATTTTTCGTATTATATTCTAACAGCCGTATTCATAACAAAAAGTTAGCCACAGTTTGTACACTACGTACAACGATCTGCTAACTAGAATGCCGATTAAGCTAAGCAGCTTGTTGGCTCAGAGTTAATTCATAACGAACTTTTCTCCATCTGCCAACTTTTAATAAATCAACTCTGAATTTGTATGATGCCACATTGTATTACTCAAAAATGCAACACGTTTTGCATTAATCATCGCTGAATTTGTCATTTTTGTTTGTTTTTCAGTTTACATTAAAAATTGTTTAAAATTAAAATAAATTAAGTAAAAGAAAGTAAATTAATAAAAATCAGTTAATTGAAAAATTAAACGGCTGTTTTTCACAAGTTAGTAAACGTTTGGCAGCACGTTAAAAAAATCATTAGCCAGAGTTTGGTTAGTGTATTATGAATAAACTTTTTGCTAACTGCATGCCAAGTTTTCATTATGAATACGGCTATAAGAATACAGTAAAAACTATACATACGTCTATTCATAAAAAAACATTTAAGGTTTATGAAAGGTTTATTGAACAATTTCTCTATAAAAAATTTGTTTCATAAACCCTTTTTAATTATCATTTTATTGTATTATTTTATCTAGACTCCAATTCTTGCATAACATTAATTTAATATTTTATTTATTTGATTTCCAATAACACAAGATATAAAATCTTTTAATTATAGTAAATGATTTTTCAAATGTAAAATGAACATGACATGTATAAGTTATTATTAAATTTAATGCAAACAGTTTGTTGGAAAAAATGTGTTACATAAAACAGAAATACGAAACATTATTCTTTCTCAAAATTTTGAAATAAAAACATTCAATGGTAGTGTTGAATTTGAGAGAGTGATTGTAATTAAAATTTAAAAATAAAAATTGCCAGTCTTGTAAGGTTGTCAGCTGTAAAATAGCTGTCATCTGAAGTGTCATTTATTTAGTGAAGCTTTGCCATTTACGAATATGGTTTATTTAAAAACTAAAAAACGCGTAAAAGTAGTTAAACCTAACAACAGGCAAAGTGGTTCGAACATGGCCATTTTTCGAGCAATAGAGGGTCGTCATTATCGAAATACTGTGCAAAGAATTAACAAGATTATAAAGAAATTTTAAGAGTTTGTAAGCGTTACAGATGTGGACATGCGTGTGCATCATCGCAATGTGCGCACTGCCGAACATATCGAAAGAACTTCAATTGGCCATCAAGATGATGGGACTTGGCGCCGACAGACTTTTTTCTGAGGCTTCTCAAAGGCCTTGTCTACGCGGACAATTCGCTAACGTTTGAGCAATTGAAAATCAACATTCGTTAATTTATCGCCGAGATACCGCAAAAAGAGATCTAAAACTGTTGCACTGTATCAAATTTTACTTTAATATTTGTAAAATATTTTGATCTAGTTATATTTTGAATTTATGTTTCTAACTTTTTATAAATAAAATATTTTTATTCATTTTGTATCAAGGCGAATGCATAAAGGTGACCGCATCATTAGATAGAGCTATGCTAGCTATCCCGTTTTTTTTTTGTTCTGTTTTTGCATAAAGTTAGAGTGAATGTCAAAATATTTGTTGAAAATATTAAAAAAGGGAATTTGTTTAAAGTAAAAATATCATATCATCAACCATACAGAAGTAATTGATTCAGAACATGTAGCTCCAGTTCCAAGGAGAATTGAACGTTAAGCAAAGAAGACGATTTTCCATTAACTTATGAAGAAGCTCTAAAAAGTCCAGACAGAAAAAAATTGTTAGCTGCAATTAATAGTAAGATAAATTCCCTGCAAAAAAAAGGTTAGACAAAGCTCTGTTAAATAATGGTTTTAGAGAATCTAAGATATACCCTTGTGTGTACGTATTTAGCAATCTACGTCTATGACATGTTAATGTTAATGTTAAATACTGATGAACCGTTTTGTGAAACTGTCAAGTCAAAACTATGTTAAGAGTTTCATATGAAGATGCTTGGAGAAGCCGAAAAGTGTTTGAATATTCGAATAACTAAAAAAAAACAAAGGAATTTGCTTAAATCAAGAAGAATACATCAATCAAGTATTAAACAATTTCAGTATGGCATATTGTAATCCCGTAAAAAAAATACCAATGGATACAAACCAAAAGCTGACGAAGAAAGAAGATGAAATTACTACCGATAACACTCAAGCCAATGGTGCTAATCGTTGTTTTAGGTTAGCTCTTGTTTTCGAGATATACCGTTATTTCGAAAATGGAGGAGGTTGCACAGCATATGTAGGGTGTAACTCGAAAACGGTTTAGTTTATTAATATTTCTAAAAAAAAAACCGAAATTTCTTTTAAGAAAGGTAAATCTTGTTTCTAATATGCGCAGTCGTTTTAGAAACATATTTTTTTTTTTGAAAAATAATTATTTTTTTATTCAAATTTCGAAATTTCTGTTTTTTACAAAACAGATTAAAATCTGTTAACAACTTTTGATTTTATTCACAAAATAAAGTGGGGTTGGTCATACATTTAATCCATCTAGGAACATCCTACGGACCAAATTTAAGAATTTTATTATGGTTGAAATTCCTAAATTTAGCCTGTACAGTGCGTAGGATGTTCCTAGATGAGTCAAATGTATAACTAACCCCACTTTATTTTTCATCTCAATCATTTATTTTGAACATACCTCCATTCCTTTAGGGGGCTTCCATACAAAATGTTCAATTCAGATTAGAAATATATTGAAGGAAAAGTCCCATAAGTGCACAGGAGTTGCCCCTAGTGGGATAAAATGTATGACCGACCGCAATTAGTTTTTCGTCCTTAACAGTTTCTTTCGACATACATGCCCCATATCACCACTTCCAAGGGGGCTCCCATACGAATATTGCGTTTTATGAACGCCTTAACTTAATTAACATTTTTCTACTTTTGTGAATAAAATTTGCCAACAGATTTTAGGCATTTATTGCTTGTTTGGTTTGCAAGCTGCATTTTCCAATTTTTTATGAATATTTAAGAAACAAAAATTTCGAAATTTTGATGAATAAATTATATACTGCGCTTTTTAGAAAAAAGTTTTACCTTTCTTAAAGGAACCTTTATTGCGGAATTTCGATTTTTTTCTAGTTTTTTCAATAAGCTAGAGCGTTTTTGAGTCACGCGAACATGTGTTGTGCATGCAACCTCCTCCATTTTCGAAATAAAGGGATATCTCGAAAACCAGAGCTAACCTAAAAAACGGCTGGCACCACTGGATTCAGCGTACCCGAATTAGGTTAAAACGACAAGTGCCCAGCTTGTCTGAAAAAAGTGGCTATTCTAGCACAGTGAATTTATCCTTCTCAGCAAGCAAATGGAAGTCTAATGCATAAACAAAAGTGTACGAGAACAGATATTTCACACACAGTAAGTTATTTAAGGCGTTTTAAAAATAATCCAAGTCAAGAACACTGGAATGCTAGTAAGAGGGTTTTTCGATACCTAAAGAAAAACTAAAAGATTTAAACTATCCTGCAGTCAAGATGGAAACAGTGAGTTAATAGCATATTCAGACGATTATTGGCCAATGATACATATATATGAGAGGAAGTCAATTACAGGTTATGTTGTCATTCTACAATTAGGTGATATTTAATGGAGCAGTTAAAAATAGCAAACAGTTACCTTATTTTCAACCGAAGCTGAGTACACTCAAGAAGTTGTTTGCTTACGAGAACTTTTTTACTAACTAGTTCCAGATACCCCATGCAAGTCAACCCTAACTATTTTGTGAGAACAAAAGTGCAATAGCTTTGTAATGCAATAACGTTTATCGACCCCGTTCAAATCGTTTTTACGTGCGACATGCAAAACAAGTTGATTTGTAACCAGTTGGAACAGATTAGATGATAGTGGACTTTCTTACGAAAGCTACAACGGCACACAAATATTGTTTTAAAGAACTGGGTTTAAATATTTAAAAATTAATTTGAGTGGGGGTACATCAAATTTTACTTTCATATTTGTAAAATATTTTAATATATGTAGTTATATTTTGAATAAATGTTTTTTTAATTGTTAAAAATAAACTATTTTTCTTCACTTTGTATTGAGATACCAAGTAAAGACTTTAAAACCGAAAAATAGATAATCCGTTAAAGTAACAAAATTTTAGCAGGGTATTTTGAATTTGTGCTGATGTTTGTAACAACATAAATACATATTTAAGTATACCAGTCGACTCAGGATTGCTTTCTGAAGTCGACCTAACCATGTCTGTCCGGCCGAACATGTAAACTTGTGCGCAAAGTACATACATAAGTTATAATTGGCACAAGAACTAAGCCTATTGAAAATGGGCCGAATCGTTCCATAATTTCACATAGCCCCCATACAAGCTTCTATAAACCATCTAAGTATGCTGGTATTTCGATTAAATTTTCTCCAAACTAATTGCAATCAAAATCATCTTACCAAATTATTACATATTTTACCATAGCTCCTGTACAAATGCCTACTACTCCCGAAACAAGCTTTTAGTGCCATACATTTCTTATAACATTGGCATTGACATAAAAAAAGGCGATAATAACTTTAAGGATAGCTAATATGTCATGACAAAATGTTGTCCTAGCAGGTCCAAATACGCCTCCATCTAAGGTCCCATACAAACCCCTATCCTAAAATCTCATATAAATGAAGATATCGAAATAATATTAGGCCCAAAGAACATCACATGAATCTAACCCTCATAACATAATTTTGTTCATGATTACCCATGGGTCCCAAATAGGGTTCACTAGTAAAACTTGTTTTTTTTATATGGTGAAGGGCAGGGCTGTGGAGTCGTCCGAAAAAAGTACTAACTCCGACTCCGACTCCAAATGCTGAAATTTTTTAAGTGCGACTCCGACTCCGACTCCTACTATAATCTTGATGCTAAATGTATATGAGACTCAGAGATGTTAACTTTTATTTTTTCATTACCGAACGGCCTTCTAAAAATAAGAGTTTTTGAGAAGCAATTACCGTACGCAAACATTAATGTGCTGTTTCCAAATGACAGGCGATTGATTATGTAGCAAAATTTATCAGGGGTGTGCTGGAAAACGCAAACGCAAACGCAAGAATTTGGAAGTTGTTTTTAATAAACTTTAAACCTAACTCTTATAATTTTTGGCTTAAAATTCTGTTTAATAGGAAAATATTTGTTAAATATTTGTCATAAAATTCTTTTATTACAAAAATCTTATTTAAAAACGACTTTAAAATTCTTGCGTTTTACGTTTGCGATTTCCAGCACACCCCTGTATATGAAAAGCACTCAGTCCATCGCCTGTCATTTGGAAACAGCACATAAGAGCAGTATTCATAAACCATTTATTTATTTTATTTATTTTAAATGTGTTTTAAGAAGATAATTTTTATTTTGGAAATTTTTTTAAAATTTTTTATGCCGAAAAACTTTGGAGACGGAGTCGCTAGTTTTTGTGGGTACTACGACTCTGACTCCGGCACAAAAACATCAACTCCGACTCTTCAACTCCGACTCCGACTCCACAGCCCTGGTGTAGGGTATACTTATACTTTTGTATAGTTGTTTTAAACTATTTATGTTCAAATAAAAACTTATTTTATGTCTTTTTCAACAAACATTAAAAAATAACAAAGACAAATGTTGAAGTTTAAAATCACTGGACATGGTCAGCAAAACTTTGGCAAAAATTTGTGTGTCGCCCACAACATGCATATATTTTTTTTAACAAATATATCATAATTAGAAAAGTTTTATTTTTGTTTTTAACAAACAAAAATTTCCACATAAATTAGCCGCGAGCTAAGAAACATAAAATATAAAAGATATTCCCAAAATGACCATAACCAGCTCTATACATATAAAAAACAAGATAACGATGTCTCTTATATTAAAACAAATAAACCGAAATACGTAAGAATTTTAAATATTTAAAGAAATTCACAGATACTCAAAATACTTGCATACAGTGATGCCAGAACTTTTAGAGGTAAAATCAGCAAAAATCCACATTTTTTTCATCAAAAAATCTGCAAAACCTGCATCAATATTTTAAAAATCTTCAAAACACATTTATTATATTTTTAATGAAGTTTATTTAGAAAAAGATATAACAATAAATTTCAAATGTATATGGCCATGTTCTGGAATTTAAAATCGATGGTAGTTTAAAAATAAGAAATTCTGGTAAATATCGAGGTTTTCATCAAGAACTTTGATTTTTAATTGTGGCAACACCAACAACATGATAGTTTTGACATTCAATTTTGTGACGTATTCGTAGTAGAGGCATTGGCAATTAATTTCGCTCGAAAGTCGAATTAAAATAATTAAAATACACTACGAAAATGGTGGTTCTGTTAAAGTTACATTTCGTAAAATTCAGACGAATCCCATTGTCACTTGTCAGGGTATGTCAACAAGCCAAATTGCCGCATTTGCGCTTCTGATAATTCTAGAGCGATTATTGTAAGCCTTTGCATGCTCAACGTGTCACTGTATGGTGCGCTATGTGGTCTGTAGGCGTGATTGAGCCGTTTTTTTCGCGAGATGTTAACAACTCAATTTTGACCTATTATGGATGACGTGAATATCACTGACATGTGGTTTCAACAGACGGTGTCACATGTCACAAATTTACCGATCGCATTATTTTAGCTGTTAAATGGCCAGCCAGATCGTGTGATTTAACCACACTGGATTATTTTTTGTGAGGCTATTTTAAGGACTAAGTCTATACGGAGCCAATCTAATCGATTGCTGTCTTAAATCTCAAAATCCGTGATGGGATTAACGAAATATGCCCGCCATTTTGTAAAAAAAGAGATTCAAAACTTTGATGAAAGAATCGGCATCTGTCATCGTGCTCGTGGTGGACATTTGCGAGATATAATTTTTCATTCATAATTTCCGAACTTTTCTCTTCGTAATACAGAACAAATTTTAATCATCTTCATCTAAATATTTTATTTTGTTTTAGGAAACAAAGTTCTTGTTGAAAACCCAGAATTAAAAAGTCCTTGAAGTATGAGGTGTATAAAACGAAAAATTGTTTTAAAATTTTAACACAGAAAAGCAAGGCCCATCTATCAGGTCTGCTTACTTGTACAAAAACAAAATACAATTCTTTTTAGTTGTCAAAAATTTACTACCACATATACAAAGCAAAAGGAAAAAACGTGTATGTGTGGCATACCATAAACGTATACATGCACATGCAAACAACTTTTGACAACTAAAAAGAACATAAACAATGATCATCGGGCTTCTTGCACAGACCTTTTCAATGGGCCTTGCAGAAAAGTTTTAAAAATTTGTTCGACTTTAATTTCCATGATAACTTTTGGATATTTTTACATTACAAATATCTGTCCAAATTGAATTACTCGGGCTGAGTAAGGATTTATTACTTCTTGGTTATTTAAACTATCAAGGGTCTAATCGTAAATTTACAAGAGATCGAATATTGCAATTATTTCAGATATTTATACATAAGTCCGGTGATACTAATGTGTCAAGAGAATGCGAATTTTTAATTATAAAGTTTTATTTTGTGAATAAAATTCCAACCTAATCTATTTCCAAACGGTTCTTCCATGAATGCTTGATATACATATTTCGGTTATCAATGCAAGAAGTGGAAATATAACAAACATAACTGGCAATGCAAAGAAGTTTCAACTGAACTACAAAATCTGCAGTTTTAAACCAAAAATCTTCATTTCTGCATTTAGGCAATTTTGGGGTATAAAATCTGCAAAATGCAGATAAATCTGCATTTCTGGCATCACTGCTTGCATACATACACAAGAGTATCTCTAAACCTTTTTTGTTCGAATATGTGTTAGAGAAAAAAATAAAGTGGTAATATGTTTATTTAAATGCAAATAAATCAAAAGGAATTATGTATATATTTTAAGTTCGTAAACTTTTGTATTTCTACATACTACGAAAAAGATACTCAAATAGAAAATACCACATGCATGTATCTATGCTTTTGAATAGTTGAAATTCTTAGTTGTTGTCTCAATAACTCAATACCGAAGAAACCCCTTTTATTTTATTTTATCATTTAAGGTCTGAGTGAGATATTTTCAATTTGAAAAAAGGATTTAATTTTCTAAGTTGCCTGCACTACCATCCTGGTGTCTTATGGGGAAATCTTTAATGATTTATTTCCAATTTTTATTTATAATATGTTGTTTAGTCGCTGTGCTACATTCATAATCTTAGCAGCCTGTTGTTGGTGTTTGAATTGTTTATTACTCGAGTACTTTACATGTCACTGGTATGTCTTAAATCTTAAATTATAATTTTTATTCCCAAAAGGATTTAATCTTCTAAGACAAAAGTACATTAGCACATTTAATTTTCCAATATCATGTAGACTGGGAATGGAAAATATTAAAGAATTTGCTTAACGAAACGACCACCCTTTTCGTTACTTTTTCCACTCCCCTCATACCCTCCTTAATGTCCTGTATGTGGACAACTTTTAGTGTCAATATGCAAATCTTTATTTAGTTAAGCTCGTTAAGGGTTTTAACTCCTTCGTAACTTCATACCGTTAAGTCCTTTTATCTTTAGTCACGTGTTAGACTTGTCCTACAACATCGTAAATCTTTTATAATTTGGCCATGAGTCAATAACACTTTTTTTCATGGGCAGTAACAAGTTTCCAACGCAATGGTTGGGGTTGTATGTCCTTTTTGTTGACACAACAAATTAAACTATTGAAAAATGTATGCATTTCTTCGACGTTCGAATGTTTTTTGTAAATGGTCATTTGTTGTGTCATTTGTGTACGTATGCACGTGTTGTTAAAAATTTCTTAAATTTATTACAAAAACTTCTTAAGAATTTTAAATGTAGTTCTCCCGAACTTGCTACTTGCCAAAAAGGATGAAAGTTTAAGTTTTGAGTGTCTGTCTAATCTGAGTTTATCTTTTGAAGTACATACATTCCTAAAACTTTAAGTTCTAACTAATTTTAATAAATGTAATTAAAAATGTTTAATGGAATGTTATATGAAATCTTTTTAAGAATCTAAGTTTCAAATAGGATTATACTACATATACAGTGAAACTTCGATATAACGAACTTCGTTATTACGAAAAACTCAAAATAACGAATTTTTAGCTGAGTCCCTTGAAAAAACTTTTGTATTGCAAAGTTTTTCATACAAAAATGCTCTATAGCTATAACGAAGAAATTCTGAGCTATAAAGCCTCTATAAAGCGAAGTATTTTTTCAAAAGCCTCTATACAACGAAATTTTAATTGAGAAATACATACATATGTATAGCATTTTAAGTGTGTAAGTCATTAAAATCCCTTTATCAAACCCCTCTACATAACGAAGTCTTGAACTATAGCATCCATACTACGAAGTAAGAATAAGGCGAAATTAAATTTTAAGCACAACGGGGAAGTCCCTTTTAAAAACAACGAATCAATTTCTATACGAGAAAAAATTTCTATAATTGATGCTGTTGATCGTGGTGACAAATCTAAGCAAGAAATTGCTAAACAATTAAATATTGCGCCGAGCACTCTTTCTACAATTTAAAAAAATCGGGAGATTATTGGCAACACTAAAGCTTTAAAGTGCAAAAGATTGCGCCTTGCAGAATATGAAGACGTTTAGCAATAAAGAACAATTATGATTTTTAGTTGAACTGTTAATTTTAATTTTGATAATTTTTTTAGTTAGGCTTGAGTTCATCAAATTTAATTTTCATTAAGTTATTTTTACTGAAGGAAGGAATTTTTACAACATGGAATTTTATTAAAATTTATGGATAATTTTCTTGGCTGAGCTGGGGCTCGAACCTGGGATGAATTTACATGTTTCAAGAATCACCACATTCTTTCATCAGAATTCTTTGAGTTCTACCCTCTGCACCACTGCGGTGCCTGCCAGCCAACAGTCAAACATTAATCTTTAACCAGTGATACTGGTGGTTCGAAATTTGCTGTACTTATCTTTTTTTTTTTTTTTTTTTAGCAATGTTTATCTAAATGGTTTACACAATGTCGAAATCAAATCATTCCTTTAGGAGGACTGATGGTAAAAACCAAAGCTGAACAGTTTGCAGCACGTCTGGGACACAACGATTTTAAAGCTAGTAACGGTGGGCTTGATAATTTTAAAAACCGCCACGATATCGGATTTCGAAAAGTGAGTGGAGAAAGTGCCAGTGTAAGTGATGAAGTTTGTTCATAGCTACCAAGTTTGTTGGCAGAATAAGAGCCGCACAATATTTTTAATGCAGACGACACTGGACTATTTTTTAAAATGCGTACCAGTCCGAACAATGACGTTTAAATCCGAAAAATGCCGCAATGGAAACATAGATATCTATTTTATTTACTGTTAACAGTACATAATTAACATAACAAAAACCTAATTTTTTATTTACCTCTTAAATAGTGAATTTTTATTATGTTCATAGTATTTTAGTGTAAAATAGACTTTGGACCAAAAAAAAACTGTAGTTATAACGAATTTTTTTCATTTTTCTTTAAATTTCGTTATACCAAAGTTTCACAATGCAAATGTATATCGAATCAATAGCTGTAACGAAGTATTTTTCAATCCCCTCAAGATTCGTTATATCGACGTTTCACTGTACATAAGTATTTGCAAAGGTAACCTTAACATTTTCTTCTTTTAAAATTGTGCTTCATGATTATTTTTTATTGTTAAAAATTGTTTGAATTACTTCCTGATCAGTTTCCATTTATTTGCCTATTTTAGGCTTTTCATTAATCTCAGTTTGATATGAGTGCTTCTCATCACAAAAGCCTTTTTCTAGTCCATTGAAAGTATTGTAAAATATTTGATTACGTAAAGACATTCATTTGAAAAAAATCTGCTTAATACATTTCGTACACTTGCATACATTTCCGAGGAACGCATGGAATATGTTGAAAATATGAAACATGTGTTTACACCTGAGACATCGAGCATCTACTATCAATAAAAAATTTCACCATTACTGAACAAAAACTTTTATTATTTTTAAATACTTTTTTCTACAAAAGTGCAAAAATTTTAAATGAATATCTCAAAATGTATTTGGAATTAATTTTGTTTAAGAATATAAAAAAAAAATTAAACAAAAAAAGACTTGCAAAAAAGTAAAATCCATTTCGTCTGTTCTGCCATAGTAATAATAGAATTGGTTGCCACTTTTCTAGTGATGACACTAAAAAAATCGAAAGATATAAAAGGGAACAAAATGATATACATGGTAACATTTTGTTAAGCCGTTTAAAAATTTGGATTTTTAGTTTTATGTATTTTTTATGGGAAAATTTCAACATCTTCGCAAAAGGCAATTAGCGTGATTTGAGATGTTGTAAATTAATGTGCATAAGTTTTTTTATGGGAAGGACCATGGTGAAATAATACAGTTGGCATCGCTAGGGCAACAAATTCAACAGTACAACAAAAATGGAAATTCTTCTCCGCATTCGCCAAAAATTATTTTGCACAAAAATCAAATAGTGCCGCTGAACTTCATAAAAAAATAAATTTTTAACCAATATTTATTTCAGTAGGGTCCACTATCTTATTTAATTTTAATTCAAAAAGTTAAAAACTTTAATACAACAAACTAATCACAGTAAAAAACGGGGACTTTTTGTAAACATAAACAAGACTTTGACATACGTAAGACTAACCAAACAATACTAGAGCAAAAAATCGTCATTTGGCGTAGAAATGCTACCTGTTTATTTCATCATATCTAAAGCAAAAGGTCAACAGCATGCGTTCATGCGAAGATGCGTATGATACTTTTTGCATTTTATGCCCCAAATTTGCTGTTGTGCTACTATGTTTATCAATTAAAAACAATTTTGCCAAAAATGGAAAGTGTCATTGATATTTTAATAGAATTTATTTAAAAGAATTCATAGAGGTGTAAGCTTTTATTATAAAAATATTCGTGATATTTCACGGTATCAATAAGTTTCCAGTTCATGGCATTTGTTCAAAAAAAATAAATACAGTAGAATCCCGATAATTCGTAATCGCAAGGGACCGGCCGTTTCTTACGAATTATAGGGGTTTTCGAAACAGCGGGGCTTCGATTTAACGGGGTTAAAATAAAATAAATTCGAATTAACGGGGTTTTTAAATTTATTTACTAAAACGATAAAAAAAACATAAAATTATGGTTAAAAAGAAAAAATATATAAAAATTGTTTATGTAACAAACTGATCTTAAGAAAATAAAGAAACACACAAGAAAAAAAACCCACGCAAAAAAAAAAATAGCGGTAAACAAAAAATCATTCTTTTTAAGTTTCTGTTGTTTTTATTACGAATTATAAGTGGTAGTTAGCAAACAATTACGATTTGTAAAAGGCAAAGAATATTTTATTTGAAAAAAAATTTACGAATTAGCGAGGGGACCAAAATGTATGGAAATTTTACGAATTAAAGAGATTTTTTCAAGGGACCGACAGTTTATTACGAATTATCGGGAATTACGATTTATCGGGGTACGAATTATCGGGATTTGACTGTAAATAAATAAATTTTTCGAATATCGAATAAACCGGGTTTTTTAGTAAAATAACCCGGTTATTTTAGTATGGTGTAATTTATATACGTTTTCCTTACTTTTGTTATAAATGTACCCGTAATTTAAGTATTTTTCTAATTGAATATTTGGCAAACTTAAACTTTTTATAAAAATGTCAAAACGAAATGAAACAAAAGTCAAAAAACCATTATGAGTAATGTAAATACTCATAAGCGTGCGTTCTTGTAACAAAAACTAAAAACAATTTAGGCCCTAATTTTGAAAAACACAACGCACGCCAAAGTATTATATTGAAAGCAAAAACAAATTCATAAATATTTTGTAATTTGGTTGTTGCTTTGTACAGAAATTTATTTACCGTTTTAAAATTTTCAACGCCACAAACAATGAGGCGTATGAAATCTTAAAAACCAATGTGAATTTCTGTTAGAGGCAACAACAAAATTACAAAATATTTATGAATTTGTTTTTGCTTTCAATGTAATTCTTTGTCGTTGCGTTGTGTTTTACAAAATTAGGGCCTTAAAGTACTACAAAAAAAGTTCAGCTTAAAAAGTAATTAGCAATTTGACAGTATTTTAAATAATATATATACATATCTTTACAAAGATGTCAAAGATGCTGAATCAAAGATGCTGAAAGGCCTTAAAATGATAAGTTGCAAAGGTTCTTCAACGTCATGACTTATTAATCACTTTTAATTAGTCTACAAGCTTGCCATATATATACGCCAAGTAAAACTTGACCCTATTCCAAGTAGTTTTTAAGAGACTGCAAATAATACTTTACTAAAATGTGCTGCCAATAATGAATGAAAAACTCTTAAGTAGTTCTAGCATATCTTCATGCTTAAAACAAGAACATACCGGCGGAATCAACGATATGGGGAAATTAATCAGTTTTATTTATTAAAACACCAAGAACTTAAAAATTGAAGGAATCAAACAATCTCATCCAAGGGTTTGAATTGTGATCGACAAATTGACAGATATTTCATACAAAAAGCATGTTCATATAACTATTGTTTCTATAATGCTGAACCAAAAAAATTGAAATATATAATCCTGGATAAGAGGTTTTGTTTGCCACTTTTCAAAAATATGGCTGAAGTTTACTGCTTCATATAGACATGCTTCACCAGCAGTAATTAAAACTCATTTACAATAAATTTGGGAGAATATCTCAAATAATAAATTTATTAAATTCCTATATTTTTAAAACCAAAGTATTTCAAAAATTGTAAAGCTATGTTCACACCTATTAAATATTTGACTCCTAACGTAACCACTAGTTTTCTTAAAGAATTGTTTGCTTTTGCAAAACGTTTATGTAGAGCAAACATTATTTAACGGTTTCTTAACTTCATTATACATATATGCAATTATCATCTTAGACCTTAAGTTTAGCAAATAACTAGAAATTGTTTAAAATAATTATTATTATTATTATTATTATTATTATTATTATTATTATTATTATTATTATTATTATTATTATTATTATTATTATTATTATTATTATTATTATTATTATTATTATTATTATTATGTCCTGTGGTTCCTATATGGAACAAAAGCCCACAAAAATATTGCTTAAGTTTAATCAATTTACTGGGCACGCTTTTTTTATTTTATCGTTAAAAATTTGTGGTCTGGACATACCTTAAGTCATATCTATGTATTGAGGCCCTATGCTCCTTATAGGATCGAAGGGAACATTTATATATGTATTTTGTTGGTTCCTTACCTTCGTGAATTGTTTTGTTGTTATTCTTATTAACTTTTTATTACAAATACTAATTCGATTTTTGTATTTTTATGTATTCGAATTAAAACCGGTTATTTTTAAAATGCTTAACCGACAACCGGTTTTTTTAAAATAGCAACTATTCGGAATATTCGAAAACTGGTTATTGAAAAAAGTCGAATAATCGATCACCCTATTACGAAAGCTTTTTCTGTTATTAAAAACAGTAAAAAGTAATCCACCACACAAACATATTAATCGATAACATCAATACAAGCTGACTTTTTTCACCACAGATGCGACGGATATAAAAGTAAAAAAGACACCTACTTTCATGCGTTGATACATCTATGCATTCTATGCGATTTTCTGTGTAACTTGTCATATACAATTACTCTGATTCTACTTTTTTGTCAGATGCATAAAAAGGCCAGACGCATAATCGCATGGTGTGGACCTTTAGCTTAAGACAGTCTGTTAATAGGTGCGTTTGAGAACTTTTGCAGTAAAATGCAGTAAATGAGAAAAATGAAAAATTTGCTCTTACAAAAAGCTGTCGAACAAAAAAGTACACGAACGCAAAATTTGTAAAAATTCGTAAAATGAAGGCAACAGCTGATGGCAAATAATTGAAGTGTTGAAAAATTCTATTCAATTTTTTTTTTTCAATTAAACCTTTGATCAAAAATAATAATGTAATGAGAAATTAAATCAGTTTTAATTAAAAATTCAATCAAGTGAATTAAACCTTTACTTATACATCAAGATTTTTGCACAAAACGGTGTTAACATCATACATTTTTTATTCATACTATTTGTTTATTTGCTACTGCAAATTTAATTAATTTTTTAATTATTATCAACAATTTTTTAATTGAAATCCATTGTTATTTTGTAATGTGTAAATCAACATCATAAATTTCAAAGAAGTGACATTTAGCGCCATCTAAAAAACGGACATCCAATCAAAATTATGACATTACCTTTGTCCCACCCTGTATTTGGCAAAACTATTTGAAACAATTACACTGTAAGTATATGTAAATGTCACACCAAAGCGACGAGAAACGTAAACCTAATTTTGGGTCGTAGAATTTAATGTCATAATCCGTTTTGACAGATGCACAGAAAACAGAAAAAACCAACTTCAATCAACGTATTTGTTAGTCTGCTTTTACACGTTTCATCTTTTGATGCTCAACTCTTATGTTTTTGGTGAGAGAAGAAAGAAGAAAGGGGGTTAGTACGGAGATGCCTGTACTCGGTCAGTACGCTTTGTGTTTTTATTCGTTGGTATATGCACAACGATGACTGCATGTAATTGTTTTCTTTTCTTTTTCTCTTTGATTCGCTATTAATAAAATTGTTGTTGTTTTGAACCGAAAAAGGTTGATACCGATTGCTACGTGTGAATATATTGGCATCTTTAAAAGGGAATTGAAAAGAAGTTGAGCATCAAAAGATGAAACGTGTAAATTCAGACTTAGAAATGTGTACTATTAATTAAATTTTGTACTGATTTTCCGCCCGCAAACAAATTGATCATATCAATTAACATTATTGTTAGTTTAAGATGTTCTTGCTGTTCATGTTCAAACAATAGGTTTAATTGAAATGTGACCACAAGCAAAACAGGCTACATAAAACGTAAACACAATTCAAAATATTTTTTTGAATCAACACAGGTCATTGAAACAATTAAAAAATTGTTTGATACTTTAAAATATTTTAAAGTTTGTGTGTATGTTTTCATATACACAAAAACATCATAATTTTTTTTTTCAATCAAAGCAAATTAACTGGAACAATTAAAAAAATTGTTTGAAACAGCATTATTGAATTAATTGAAAAAAGGTTGGTGAAAATTTGTTCTGTGTATCGATCGAATTTCTGTTTCAATTTTATGGTGATTTCCATCGGTATCGAATGCGGTAATTTGCCCGCTGAACTGAGTTCAATTTAATATATTTTCATTCGCTAATTAATAAAATTATAGCGTTACACCAATCATAAAGAATTATAGCGAACAAAAAAAATACTTATACCTACAAGTATATAATTGATTAGCAAATTAATTATTTTTTACGTTTTTTCCAGACTAGGAAATAAAACAATAAAATACAGCGTGCAAAAATAAAGCTTTTCTCGGGTATTTATTCACAATTAATTTGAAAGGCAACAGTAAAAGAAAACTATAAATTCAACGAACTTAAATGCAATTTACGGGGTAAATCCTTTAAAACATCTGCTAACCGCATCTATTAAAATGTACCCAAAGTCAAAGAATGTAACAAAGTGCTCGCAATATCTGAAAAAAAGTATTGAAATATACGTTAAGAACTGCTACGAATCCTAAATAGTAAGATGTAATTGTGTGTAATGTGGCACATGTGAAAGTGAACATGTTAAGTGAACACAAACCGCTGAAAAAAAAACAGACACACGACTCCAAAAACAAACAAATATGTAGTAACTAACGTACATTCTTATCTTGGAGTACATCTAGTATTTGAACTATGAAAATCTAATATTGTTTAAAAATAACAAAATTGTAGTTGAAAGGATTTTAAAAAGAAATAAATGTTAAAATGATGAAAGAGCACAAAACGACGCCATACAAACGGACCGAAAGGAGTAGAAGTGGTAGAAATTCAATTGCAAATAATGCACTTCGCCGAAGACAATGTACTTGAACAATACCACCGCATACAAGACATCAACTGACAGCTGGTTAACAAGATTTTTCTTTAAAAGGATGTTATGGTTTTAACATATTTTATTTTCTTTTTAATCTTCCTCGTGTTATTCTTTAGACACACGAAAAATAGTGAGAGATTTTTTTTTGTTTCGGCAATGAAGAATATAGAAGTACTCTAATTAAGAAGACGTTTTTAGACACCATTTTATTCGAAATATTTGCATAGACTGAATTGCCTTTTATGTGAGAGCTCGGTATTGGTTTGCTAAAAAGTAGCAGTTACTTTGTTCTATATTTTTGTTATGTATTTATATTAACTTTTTAAATGAAACAGCGTTTTTGGAAAAAATATTAATTTTTTTCTTCAACGTAGTCTCCTTTCAGCTATGTATATACACCTTGTCCAGCATTTCTCCAAAAAACTAATTTTATGTTATTGCTTAAAACGGCAAATAATTGCCAAAAAATAGCGTAAATTTTTTATGTGAATAAAAATCATACTGTTAAATTTCGTGGAGATAATTAGTAATAGACCCAATATAAAGCCCACTTTCAAAAAACAGCTTTACATCAGTCCATCATTTACCATAAATGGTCTCCATATAAACCCCATTCTCGGAAAACATCTTTATACGCCTAAAACCGTTACAAATAATGCACGTTACAGTTTTATATGGCCATAAATCACACTGTCAACTTTCTTTCCGATCGGTCGATACCTTACTATTGTCCCCATATAAAGCCATCTCTCGAAAAAAAACTCAAGTACGCGTAAAGCCGTGTTCTGTTATAAACAAATTTGGTCATAGTTTTATAAGACTATAAATGAAAATCCGTACTTGAATCAATCTTTCTGTACTTGATTCAAGAAAATCCGTACTAACCGAACTATTAACACCGCTTCGGATTGATTTGAATACGGATGGATTGATTTTTCTTTTGAGTGTACCTGTGCTAAATCCTACACCATGGTGAATCTTAACCACAGGGTGACAAACAATGCGCTAACCAACCGACCCCCACATGTAGCAATTTGAGTTTATAATTCGGCAGAATTGTACACTCGTCCCTTGCTAAGGAGCTCTTTAATCTCCACGGCTTTAGATATATCCAGCAGCATTTGTTGGATAGCAATAGCACCAAGGGATGATCAGTTCTCACAATATGAATCTTAAAAGTATAAAGCTCTCTTGCAGTTCAATAACTCCCTCTCCGCCATTTTGTGCTTAAACCACAGCCACCACGTGAACCCCTAAGCACATTCTTATGAGAAAATCACTCTCTATGGAAGAGCATCCTCCAGCAAAAAACACGTCCTATGAGAGTTGTGAACTTCTTCTACATTATTAACTGAAATATTTGGTTCCAAACCTGCCGAAATTTCTGGTCCTGGGATTTGTGAAAAATTAACAAGTACAAAAAGAAAGAACTCATGACCATTGAAAGGAGAACCAATCATTTAACTAGTTTATGAAGAACAAAAAAGTAGGAAAAGTAGTGGTGTGACACATTTTTTGGGACTTTCTTAAATTTGGTTCTTGAATTTAATTCCAGGACTTGTTTTATTGAAATAATACTTCATTGTAGTAACTGACACTAAACAAGTTCATTGAGAATAGATCTGTGACTGGTCAAATGGTGTCAATTGACCCCCTCCAATGGCAACCCCATGTTAAAGTGATAGGTCTTATTCATACAAAGTGTTAGAACTAGAACCGGTCCCTATCACCAAAGATCTATCACCGGTATACTTTGGTGTCAGATCGTTTACCTCTAGGGAATATACATATATTTCAAAAATATTATAAATAGATTTATTCATATATTTGGGGGTTTTTTTCAGGGACTAAAAATAAGCGAATTATAAGTTTCGGAAAGGAAAAAGTGTCCAGGAGACATAAAAAACCGAAGAGGTTCATTTAACTGTTTGAAGCAGGATGAAGCCTCGGTTTATGTTATTACAGTAAAAACAAATAAATATTTTAAGCAATATTTGATGGAGATGTGCCCTTCTCAAAAATTATTTTTGAATATTCGTTGTTTTCAAAGTTTTTCTTGGGATTCAAAAAATTAATTGACAAGGTTTCGTTTAAATGTGCTAAATTCCCATTTCATACTAATGAAATTTATTGTTGATGGCATAAGCTATTCCTATGCGCATTTCACTGGTTGCTTAGGCCAGATCGTCAGGAAACTGCATCCAAAGATTTTAGAAAAACTTAAAATATTATGCAAATAAAACTGTTAAGCGAATAAGAATTATAAACCCCAGTTTTACTTGTAACAATATCAAAGCTTAAAGAAAAACAACAACAACAAACAGTGAGTTTATCTTTTCTTACAGTTTTAGTGGCACACCACACAAATATTCAGATAATCTTCATATAACGTTAAAATATATATTTTAGATCTAATGATTAGATTAACCCCTTTGAAGATTCATTTTGAACTCGAACCTTTTAATAAAATTAAACAACATTTTTAACGAAAGTTTTTTTTTTAAAGTAACAATGAAAACATTTCGGTTGATTTTTATATTTTAAATAAAATTCTAAAATAGAAAAAACATACATTTATAAAATAAGATAAACTAAAATACATATTTCGTCAAGATAAACATATGAATTAAAAATCTTCTTCTAACGGGTCCGCCATCTAACGTTTTTTTTTATCTAGTGCTTATTTCGTGAATGGTAACACTTAGCTCATGTCTGATTTGACAGATAATTAGTTTTATCCTTCCGCTAAAAGAATATGGTTGTGTATACGCTTGAACAACGCTGGGAAATATTGCAACATTACTTTGAACAGAAGATGCCGATTTTGCCAAAAAACTCATATTTTCAGATGAAGCTCATTTTGATCTTGGCGGGTATGTAAACAAGCAAAATTGTCGCATTTGGGGCACAGAAAACCCGCACGCATACATTGAAAAGCTGTTGCACCCAAAACAAGTCACTGTTTGGTGCGGATTTTGGTCCAGAGACATAATTGGGCAATTTTTCTTCGAAAATGAGCAAGGAGTGGCCGTTACAATCAATGGCGATCGATATCGCGACTTGTTGAACGAATTTTTGTTCACAAAAATTGAAGAGGAGGATATTGGCAACATTTGCCACACAGCCGAAGCTACACTCGATGTTTTGCGCCCTGTTTTTGAAGATCGCATTATCATCCGCAGAGCTGATGTCTTTTGACCCCCTCGGAGCTGCGATTTGACACCGTTGGACTATTATTTGTTTGGTGCCGCCAAAGATAAGTGTTACGCCGATAAGCCAGAGACAATTGACGCTTTAAAGGACAATATTCGTGAAGACATTGGTGAAACACAGCTGCACACAATCCATAATGTGCCTAAAAATTGGACCGTTGAGTACGTTTTAGTGTTACTTAAAGTAATCATAAAAAACTTGATTTATCCCGATTGTTTTTCTTTCTGTGTACTCTTAATTTAATCAAATTGTTCAAAAAAATATCTAAGGGACCCTGAAAATAATTGGACTAGTCCAAACACGCGTGTAAAATGTAGCCCACAAGGGACTAGGACTAGTCCAAAAGTAACCCAAACGTATGGAAAAACGTGGTCAATTTAACATTACGATGTCCTAGGGCAGGACCATAACCCAGATTTGGGTTACAAAATTTGTATACACAAGAGGATTAGTTTTCACTTCGTTTAAAAACGAGGACATGTCGTGTCACTACAAACAATTCTTAACAATAAAATTGTCCATGCTTGCATTAAATCGGACCAGTCCATGGAGTAGTCCATTTTATCAAAATGGATCAGGTGATCCAATAATATTTACAGGGGATGTCTCTTCGATTTTTGATGTTTTTTGTACCTATCGCTCCTTTATTGCAACATAGTCATATCTCCAAAAATATCAAACTTGACAAAATGCGACTAAAGTTTAAAAAAAGTAACTTTATATCGAGGGCTTATATTCAATACCCGCCATACACCAATTATTGGAAAATGACTTTTTGACGGCAAATTGTTCACTGATGCCAGCTTTATCTCTGACAAAAATTTCAGAAAAAAAAAATTAATTTAAGTTCTCTTTTTTTAAATATTTCTGATACCGCTATCAACCGCACGATTTTTTTTAATGCAATACCCGCCATACGCCACACATTGGTTGAAGTTCATAGAAAGAGCGGCAAAAAATAGAAGAAATTGTTGAAGGATAATGAAACCTGGCACATAGGCATTTGTTTGAATCAAGAAAAAAATGGAAAAATCAAAATGAATCGCCCACTTTTACGCCCACCTCCCATACAAAGTAAAAATTAAATTTTAACCTACGGCATTGTTTTTTGGCACATAGCATTTTTAAACACTCATAATCATTTGTGTGAAATTTGATTTGATGCCATGTATTTAAATTACAGTTTTTTTAAAAACTTCAATGATGCCAAACTTATTCGCTTTTCGAGCATCAGACCTGGTCGAACCAAAAATTATCCAACAGTTTCTCAATTAAGATCACTAAAGTATTTGCCAAGTGGAGAAGTTCAATTTAAAGTTAACTTTAATGAAGAATACAATAACTTACCCAACAGAATTAAAAATTACACAGGATATACCAAACCAAAGCCTTTGCATACTGCTCAGTTACCAATCCAGCCTAGTAAATGGAAACATCTTCAAGATGTTTATGATAATTTAGTTCAGATGGAGTCAAAGTAATAAGGAGCAATGTGACAATGTCCAATTTGAATTACCTTTTTTAATTATGTTTATTTTTTTGTTATTGTTTTGTTATTAAATTCTTTTATGTTAGAAAAACGTTAAACAAATGCTTAATTTAATAAAATTACATATTAGAGCAAAAAATATATTTTTATTACTGTGCAATTACCGCTATACGCCATAAAAATATATGAAGATTTCAGTTGCAATACCCGACATCAACCATATCGCTACGAATAGAGTTAAAAGTCCTACTTTTTTTATAAGGGTGACTTAGTAGTCATATTTAAAAAATATTATAGAAGAAAGATAAATTCATACCTTAAGAATTTTCGAAAGAAACCGTTTTTTCTCTCTCCTTAAAAATTGTATTTTGGCGGATGGCGGGTATTGAATATAAGCCGTCGATATACAGATTTAATAAAATATATTTTATTATAACTTCGGTTTAGTTTGATATATAAGACCGATTTAACATATAAATAAGGTATAAAGGAACACTTTTGCATAAGCAACTTGAAATTTTTGATTTTTGAGACATGACTATGTTGCTATAAAGGAGCGATATGTATATTCTGGCCTGTACATTATTATTTTATTTCTAAAGATTGAATTATACCAAAAAAGAACCAATATTGTCATTTAGGCCGAAAATAAAAGAGATTGTTTTCACTTATATTTAACACTTAAGGGTTTCCGAAAACGCAAATATTAAGGTTATGAGACAAAAGTCGAAAATTTTTAAAAAATTAAAGATCTGTGTATTTTGACGTTGTTATATGAAAACTTACATCTTAATCTTATTTCAAAGTACATAAGTAAAATATTTGATCCGGTGATGATTTTTAAGTTAAGTGAAACAAATTATAATGTTTTGAATTTTTGATTGACTCATAGATATCCTAACTCGGTCCTTGAACGATCTCCATGCATTGTAACATGTTCCAATTTAAATCCTGTACCAATCTTATTGGAGAACACTTGAAATGTGCAAAATTTTATGATTTAACTTAAATATTTATAAAATAATAAGATATCAAAGGGGACTTTTAAAGTGTTCTTCTCTAAGTTTAAATCAAAAATATCTTTCTCTAAACAGAAGGGTACCATGATAAAAAAAACACAGACATGTCTGCTTTAACACAAACTTAACTCGCGCTAGAAAAGGCAAGCTAACAACTTGAATACAGTGCATAGCAATAATCAACATCTTCATCATCTTTGTGAACTTTTGCTAAATTTGTTAGAGTTTCTTTTTTTTAATATCCTTACAAAATAATTTCAAGTTAAAGAATGTTTTTAAATATTTAAGATGAAGTATGTTTGTATGTATTAAACTTACACAAACAGCAATGAGTTGTATTTTATAATGTTTTGGGATTTAAGTTCAAAGAAACCAAAAGAAAAATTAAGAGCATAAGATGAAAACAGAAAATAAAGGAACCACAGCTCACGTAAAGATAATGTGGCCTGAGGTTGTGTGCATAAAAGTGCGAAGTTCACCGGAATAAAGAAATCCAAACACTTTACAAGATTACATGGTTACCGAGTGACAGGCGAAGGGACGAAGGCACTCCACAAACATGACTCTGACAATTTTTGCTTGTTAAGTTTTTGAATTGGCGCAAACAGTGCAGCTGAGACGATGGCCTTACACGGACAACGACTAAATAAATAGTTTTACTCAAACAGAAAAGCAAACATGAACCTAAAATGGAGAAAATAGAATCAGGCAAAACATGTAAACGTGGCCAGCATCATTAAAATGAATTAAGGGTAATTCTTTTAAATTGTATTTGAAGTTGTTTCATTTAAAAGCTACAGGAATTTGAAATAAAATGGTGTTTTCTTTTTCTTTAAAAAATTGTGTGTTAAAGTTTTATTAATAAGTACTAAAGTTAGAAGAGTAATAACTTATTTAAACCTTTAAAAAATTTTTTTTAAATTCTTTTTCAGGCCTTTTGACTTGCATTTTGTCGCAGAATCATAAACATTATTTTTTCCCAAGAAAAAAAATTTTCAAACAACTTCTAAACTTATTAAACTTTTTAAAAAAGTTTCTTGTGCAAAATATTTAAAGAAATTTAAATACTGGATTTTTTACAACTTCCGAATTTCATACCAAACTCTAAATTTAAATTTGTGCATTAAATGTGGTATTCATTCGGTTAGCCGTTAATCGGTTAACCGATTAACTGATAGGTTAATTTAAAATTTTTTTTGATTAACGATTAAACCGGTTAAGTTCAGTCGATTAACCGATGCAACAAAATTTTGAATTTTTTGTAGTATTAAAACATCTTTTTTGGTGTTTTTAATAATGGGTGAGTTCTAAAACGTCAGTTGCAAAGCAACTCGCTTATTTGAAAGTACTACAATGAAACCATGTAGAATTTTACAATGTCATCTGTACCAAAGTTAATTAAAAAAAGTTCCCAAAGTGCACTAAAAAAGTTGTGTTTAGAAATGTTTTTGCATACAATATATTTTCTTCTAGAAATAAATTCTTAAAATACAGCACAAAAACAGAAATTAAGGAATTCGGAAATAAACTTTTTTTGCAGCATGTTCGGTGCTGAGCTTTGTCAGGAGTTTGATGATGACCAGACAACAGAAGAAACTCTCGATAGTAACACAACAACAGAATTAACCCAAACAATTCGAAGTGTAAAGCATTAAAAAAAAAATAAAACAGGACTCTAATGGCATAATGGAAGATTAAAATGAATAAAGGAAAATTACTGAGATATTAGATAATCTGTACTTTGGGTTGCTGTCGATAAGTGAAAGAATTGTTTCCAAGTCAAGTTTGATCAAAACTAAAAAAAATAATCGCTTCAATCCTAAACATTTAAACCAATTTATTTTTCTAAAACATTATTTTATAAGATCTCCTTAAACTATTGAAATGATTAATAAAATGATCTCACAATAAATACATATTCAGCCCAATTATTAGTTTTGTTTTATTAGTTTTGATGAGGTTGAAAAACTCTTGAGATATTTTTTAAAGAAATTGCTTTTTCTTCCACGCAACACACCAAATTATATGCTGTATTTAGAAACTGGTATATCTCCACTTTACCTCGAAACTCTACAACTGCATTTTAGTTATATTAGAAAGATATTTGAACTTCCGGCAAACAGACTTCCGCGTATTCTAGCGGGGAAAACGGTTGAGCTCGATACTTTCTGGGTATCACACTGGAGAACTTTGTATAGTAAAGTAGGTATTGCATTTGAAATTGTGACTAGGAGTAGCATTTTACTATCTCAACACAAGATCATCCTTGATTCATTGAGATCTACCGAATATGATAACTTTGTTGCCAGTGCTAGAAACTCGCGATTTCATGATCTATATCCATGTTTACAATATGGCAAACAAACTTATTTCCGTGACGATTATTCAGTTTACCTTGTAAGTCTTGTTATGAAAGCTAGAGGTGGGCTGTTAAATTTGAACGCTCGCTCATTTTATAGCAACACTACAAATATATGCACATTGTGTAATTCAAATGAAAATGAGAATACGTACCATTTTATTGCCAGATGCCCAATTTTTTCGGATGTTCGTTTAAGTATTTTTGGAAAAGAACATCTATTACTTGAAGAGGTCCTTGAAATATTGAACGGGGAAGATTATATGCGTTTATATACATTTTTAAAAATTTGCTTGAAATATAGAAAACTTATTGTAACCGAATACCGATAACGTAGTTAAATGAATTTGTACATTAATTGCAGTTATAATTCCAGCACACAATTATAGTTATACATAATTTTTTATGTTAATTAGCCAATCAGACACACAACAATTTCGTTATGTCTTTTTATGATTTTTCTTTCTAATGTAAGTTGTATTTATTAATTGTAAAACATTTTTGAAATAAATCATATTATTAATAAAAATAAAATAAATATTCAGCCCAATTATGATTAGAACGGAGAGTGCCTGCAGTCCACAGCCCATATGTGGGCTGTTCATCCATACAATTTTCAAGAGCTCTAGAATTGCGAACGTTGAGAGAACATCGTACGGTAAATTCAATGTCGCTCGTAGTCGCAATATTCGCGATTAAAAATAATAATACTAATGTACGATAAAACCAGGTATGGGCAAAACTACATTGAAAGCTTTGCATGTGTGTCATTGATTGGTGTGTTTGCCAGTGTTGCCAGCGAAATTTTGAGAAAGATACATTTTAGTTTCCAAAAAGATACATTTTTTCCCAAAAAGATACATTTTGAAAAAATCCGTTTTTAACGTTAACATTTATTAACATAACATTTTTATTTCATATTTAATGAATATTGTAAAGAAAATTATATTAAATAAATTAATTTTTATCAATAAATTAAATAAATAGCCAAAAATATTAGGTATGTAATTTTTGAAAATACAGAAAGCAAACTTTAAAAATTATTATATGTAACTATCTTTGGATGTTATCAAAACAAATTCATTTGTTTCTACAGAAAATTACCCCTTATAGCTCATATTATACACAATAAATGTATCTGTCATTTTCCGAAAGATTAACTTTAATTTTCTTTATACTAACACAAATATGTTACTTTGAGTTAACCATAATAAATGGATTCAAACACAAAAAAACTGTTAACTTTTTAAAATGTAACGACCGTTTCTTTTAAAAAAAAAACTTTTTTGGGTAACTAATTTCTTTGGTTTGAAAATAAATCTATTCCTTAAACAACATTTCAAAGAATTTAATCAGATATTTTACTTAACATATCCTGCGCAAAATTTTACAAGACATGACGTTTGTTTCCGACATTTGAAAACAGCACATTTATAAAGTAACGACCGTTACTTTTTTAATGGTCAAAAAAAGTATTGAAATTACATTTTTTATGAATTCTTTCGGTTGCTGCCTTTGCTTGAACTTTCGTAAGTCCAAAATGGAGCAATTTTCGTGGCATATTTGGTAAGGTTGGATTTTTTTTTCAAAAATCTTTAAAAATCGGTAACGATTGTTACTCTGGAAACACCTATATATAATATACGAGTTAAGGCGTTTATACTAGGGCGATTATATCAAAAAATTCATATGTATAAATTTCCTGAAAATAAAAACAATGTTCATATTTTCTCAGAACAACTTCGCACTACTAGTAATCATCAATTTAGGTGGATCGTATGTTGAAACATCCTTAATGTTCTCTTTCACCATAATTAAAGCTGCTATTGTTTTAGTATTGAGTCGGTTACGATGATCAGTCCTAATAAGTTTTAGTTGGCTAAAAATTCTCTCCATACATGCATTCGAAAATGGAAGTTCAAATGTTAAACCAACTACTTTTTTTCAAATTTTTCAACATCACTTCATTAACAACATTTTTTAAATTAAAATTTAATATTTCATTTCTGCACATTTTACGTACAAATTCAAAAGATACGAAAAATGTCAGGATTATACATGGTACATGAAGTCATCAAAAGATACGAAAAATGTATCTTTCGTATCCTAACGGCAACACTGGTGTTTACGTTTGCATTTGTTGGTTTTATGCTCTTTGTTTTTTGTATATGTATCTTTCGCTCTTTTTGCATTTTCATTTTGCATTTGCCCATAGATGGATAAAACGATATTTTCTATACCTTTGGTATGATCCAACTCTTGTTTCCCGATTTTTTATGTTTTTTTTTTAAGAAATATTTTTTCCTTACTTTAGTGAATACATTGTGTTAATGGCAAATTGTAACAAGCTGGGCACCTTACTTGTAAAGCTTATTTGAGTTAACGTCTGAGTTAAGACAAGACACAGACGAACAATTTGCCGGCGACATTCTGTTACTATTGCTGTTTTTTTCTTTTAAAAAGCAAAGTAAATCTCAACATAGAAAATGTGAACAAAGCGTGTCGCCGAGTACCGAACACAAAAACCAAACTCTCTTCCCCACCGTAATATGCTGCCAAACTTAATGTTTCCCAGTCTAAATTATGACTGCGCTGAATTCAAAGTTAGCCCTCGTATTCGATATTATATTATTTGGCAATTAGATACAATTTGGAATAAAAATATATGTCTTGGAAAAATTTCATCATGGTCCCGTATAGTGCCCATCTTATGGTAATAAATCTCAAAACAAAACAATTAGTGGGTCTTATCAAAACACTTTTAACCCTTTTTTAAAAAACAATTAACAGCTGTGCCATTAAACTATTCAACTCGTCCATTGACTATAGAAAATCACTTGTCAAATTTATCTAGCTTTCCTATCTAGAACAATTTTGCAACTGTTTTTATTTTTATCGGCCTGGCCTGGTAAAGAATATCAAAAATAGCAGCTGTATTAACCCTTTTTTATTTATTTCACTTTGGTTTTGTTTTCCTTTTTCCTCCACAAAAAAAAATAAATAAACACTTTCATCTTTTTTTCTGTTCATTCAATATAAAGTGACCATTTGTTGCAAATTAATATGACAACAGGATTAGTGTATTGAGAGTATTATTTCTATACAGGACATACAATTTTTTTCATTGGCACTGTTACTTAGATAAAATAAAGTCAATGAGCAAAACAATCAGATAAGTCGCAGAGACAAGCAAAACAAAAATTCGTTTTTGAAATATTGATGATATTTAAAACGATAATACCCGTGAATACCAATAATAAGAGCAAGCAGCACTTAATAATTGTGTGCTCGCTTGCGTCTGTTGATTTATACCGTAATCTCTTAAATATCAAACACCAAAGCAAATATAACCACAACATTAAAATTTCTAATGCGTTTTTTTTTCTTATACTCGTTTTCTTTCTGTATTCAATACCTACAACACAAGATCTGTTCAGCCACTATTTGTGCCGTTTCAATTTATTTCATTGTATTTTGGTTTCAAATCATTCCCTTGTATGTACAAGAAGAATGAAAAAATATAATAGATTGTTGTTGCCTTTACCCCCATTAACCCTTTTGTCAATGATTTCGATGGCTTTTTGTAATAAAATCCAATAAATTTAACAACGAAATGGTAGGTACTTAAAGTTTTCCAGGTTTTTATCCGCTATGGGAATTGTTGGACTCTTAAGTCCTTCTATTCATTTTCTGCAGTAGAGTACTCTAATGCTTTTACCAAATTGGCATTAGTTGAGCTGACCAATTTGTATGATTCTCAAAACAAAAAAAGAAAGTGAAATAGAAAAATATCCTTGAGGAACCAAAAATAAACAGTATGTAGTAGAAACAGAGCGAAGAACATGAAATCTATCAAATGTAACTAAATATGGCCAATTGTTAAAAGCATCAAATATGTTGGAGTTGAAAAAAGAGGACAAATGTACACAATTGTTGATAGATTTATTTGAGCAATCAATAACATCTTACCAGTGCAAATACACTTAGCGAAAATATGTATAACAAAGGGTGGACCAACCATAATGTTATGATTGTTGAAGCCTTTTACGAAAATGGGCGTTCAAATCAAAAATGCACTTCGTGACTTTTTTGGTGAGCATAATCGACCAAATTTGTCCACAATCAAGAGAATTGTGCGCAAATTTCAGCAAACCGGGTCTGTAGGAAATGTGAAAACACCTGTGCATGTCCGCCCAGTTCGTTCTCACTGGCAGCGTCATTGCTACCGTGAATAGTGTTCGCTATAGCGAGATGATAACAGACTTCATGTGGCCAGAAATTGAGGATATGGATCTGCACGATATGTGGTTCCAACAGGATTGTGCTACTTGCCACACAGCCAACGAAACAATGGCTCTTTTGCGCGAGAAATTCAATCGCCATGTTATCTCACGTCGTGGCGATTTAAATTGGCCGCCATGATCATGACACGGTTTGATTTCTTTCTCTGGGGATACTACATAAAACAAAAAGTGTACGTGAATAAGACAGAACAATTCAAGAGCTAAAGGATGATATGTATTTATAATTCGGCACATTAACGCCATTTAACCTCAATTATGTCTTAGAGTCACAGAAAATATGGACCAATGGATAGAGTTATGCTACCGACGTCGTGGCGAGCTTTTGGTTGATATTTTGTTTTACCAGCAATTGTCATGGATCCTTCTACCATAATAACAAATATAAGTATAATTCTCTGATAACTTTTTGTTTTATTTACAATTAACATTGTGCGTTTTTGTAGGACAACCCTTTGGTTAAACATGTTTCGTTAGTAGGAGTAGGGTTCTTACTTCCTTAGAACTAATAACGCCATTAAATCGGCATTACAAATATGTGAGTTTTTTAAAATTTGCAAATGATTACATATGTACATACATATATAAAAAATGGTTAAATTCTTTAACAAATTAATATATTTTCAAATCGACCAAGAGTGGGACCCGACCCGTTTCGATTTTAATGAAATTGGTGAGAAATTTCCTTCTATCCTATAAGGAACATATCGCACTTGTTCACCAATAGTGTATTAACTCCAAATTAATAAATTCAGTAGAAGCAAATCAATTTTTAATTTTACATAAAACGCATATGTGCGAAAGAATTCTTAAACTAACCGTTTCATTACCAAAAAGTAAACCAAATAGCGTGATATTTTTACAGCGGTTAGATATGAATACATATAAAACGTTTCGTTTTTTTGAAGGAGGTGTTTTTTTTTCTTTTTTAAGAGGTACACTGTGCTAGTTGCAAAGAACAGACGAGCCGGGCACCTGGCGTTTTGATTTAATTGGGACATGCTGAACCCAGAGGTGCTAATCGTTTTTTAAGGTTAGCGCTTGTTTTCAAGATATACCGTTATTTCGAAAAAGTAGGAGTTTGCACAGCATATATTCGCGTAACTCAAAAACGGTTTAGGATATTGAAATTACTAAAAAAATGAAATTTCGCAATAAATAATAAAGTGGAGTTGCTTAGACGTTTGACTCATCTAGAAACATCCTACGCACTGCAGAGGCCAAATTAAAGAATTTTATTAAACCGCAATATTTGTATGGTTGAAATTCTTAAATTTTGCCCATGCAGAGCGTAGATTGCGGGGCCCACTTTTGGTCGATTTGACATGGAATTGCCCAAATACTATATTTGCATTTTTCACTGTGTATGTTATTTTTACGTCGCATTAATGAAAAGAAATTCAACACTCGATTTTATTTGCAATTTGCATTACATATTTATATTTATATAGAGATTTTAAATATTGTTTTATACATTTTTAAATATTGAAAATTGAACCTTCAACATCGTTTCGTAGATGGTAGAAGGATTAGGTGACCCAACCACAATTAGTTATCTTTTTTTCTTCAAATTTTTTTGTACTGACTAGTTATTTGTTAACTGTTGATATCGAGCCCTAACCGCGAAAATAGTGTAAGCGACATAAATTTCAGTTTTCGTTTTTTTTTTAATAAATGACTTTATTGGCAACACTTGCATCATCTCCTAAAATGTCATGGCCAAATAAGGTACCGTTACGATTTTATAGCAAGAACAATTTTATTGTAAGTGACAAATTTCATACAAAATTTATATGAAATAAAATAAAAAAGCCCTCGCCTGTAAAATTTGTTTTTTGGCGCTTACACTATTTTCGCGGTTAGGGCTCGATATGTAAGCAGATAACACGTTATTTTCACTATCCCAGCATGCCCAGTTTTAAGGTGGATTTTTGATCATTTCAAACAAATGTAATGAGCCAAGAACTTACTGGGTGAAAACCTCACTTGCTTACTAGGTAAGTAGTGCGTTCGCTGGTAATAAATGCATTTTTAAATCCACAATTTATTTGTTTGAACTTAGCGAATTCGAAAATCAAATTTGCTTCAATTAATGATGCTTGTAATTTAATAAGCGTTTTCGTTAATTGTTTAAGGTTAGTTCATTTCCAAGTTCTTCACTTTTAAATTAAAGCTATTAATAATATGCATTTAATTTCGTTAGAGATTAAGTCTAGATATCTTATGTAGAAAAATCAAAATGGCAAAGAAGGTACAGGGTACCCAATACAAAAGAAGGTACGCGTCACTCCAGTCATGACTGGTACTACTGGAATATTACACTCCGCAACACTTTTTGGTGCATTATTTACGGCTCATCATTGCAATTGTGATGGACTAATCAGTGATACACGATCTCTGGCACCGACCCTAAGGCTCTATACTTATGGTTCAAAGAGGGACAGTAAGGTAGGTGAAGGCTTCTTCACCGATTAACCGGGAATAAATATCGCTATTAGGCTATCGGATTAGAGCAATGTCTTGAAGACGGATATTTCTGTCACAAGGCGGGTGGCAAAGAGATTGGTCACTTCCCAAATAGATCCACTAAGACGGAGTTTTTGGAAATTCGAATGTAAAGGGGGTAAAAAAACAGAAAAATTCGGTAACCTTCTGTCTCCAAAACGAACAGAGATACAAAAAAAAAATGTAATACTTGTCACTGTTCTTTAGAAAAATAAGCGGACAGGTATCTGATACTTTTTTTAAATTCGTCCCTATTAGGGAGTAAACGGGTAAAACCCAGTGTTGCCAGAACTTTTAAGGGTAAAATAAGCAAAAACCATAATTTTTCATCAAAAAATCTGCAAAATCTGCGTCAAGATATTAAAAATCTTCAAGAAATCTTGAAAACTCATTTCTTACATTTTTTATGTAGTTTATTTAGAAAACGATATAACAATTCATTTCAAAATATACGGCGATGCCCTGGAATATGAAATCGATGGTAAATATCTATAAGTGGTCCTCGAAGGAAATATTTTTTTGAACATTCAACACAGAAAAGTATCAAAATTTTTTCTTTTTTAATTTCACTCGAATTCGATTTTCAGAACATGGCTGACAATTTTTGGATATTAGGGATTGATTAATCACGCCTTTGGTATCTTAAACATCAAATTAAAAGTTAATTGCTTGACATGTTCTTCATACTATCTTAACTATCTTACTTATCTGAAATTATTATTTAAAATTTACAAGAGATCAAATAATGCAATTATTAAAGATATTTATACATAAATGCATATCCATATATACGTACATATGCATGTTGTTTCGTGTAAAATCAGAAAACCTTAGTCCGGCGATTTTAATGTGTGCGAATGCAAATTTTTTGTGAATAAAATTACTACATACTAACTATTTCCAAGCGGTTCTTTTATGAATGGTTGATATCTTTCGTTTATTAATACAAGAAGTGCAAATAGTACAAATATAAGTGACAATATAAAGAAGTTTCCACCGAGCTAAAAAATCTGCAATTTTAAGCCAAAAATCTTCAAATCTGCATTTTGTCAATTTTGGGGATAAAATCTGCAAAGTGCAGATAAATCTGCACTTCTGGCATCGCTGGTAAAACCTGAATTTTGGTACTTTTTTTACACCCCATTTATCTTTTGAACCAATAACCATCGAAACAAAGTTAATACCACATTCGAAACTTAATTAAAATTCGAACATTTGGTGTCTGAACACAATGTAACGATAATTTATTGCATACGATTTTGAAGTAAAAACCCGGAGTGCGGAACGAAATAAAATTAAAATCTATTTTATTTTCATTGCGGACTTTCTTTCTCTCCCAACAATGATTCGCCTTGTTTCTCAATTTTTGATAATCGATCTCTTTCTGATGTTGCCATAGTTTTTGAATAATTGGCTATGTTCACAACATTATTGAAAACAAACAACATGATAAAAATGTATGTACAAATAAATTAATAAAAATTTAAACAAAAAATGACAACTATTTCCGTCGCCATCTTCCGTTGTATTATGTTTATTTTTCTCTCCCGCAACGAGAAATCGCACCGCAAACATTGTGTTTAGACTCTTAAGGGGTGAACATCGATTTTTGGTACTGTCTTTACAAAATATTTTTCTCCATTCAATACTGAAATTTTCGATACTTTAATGGGGGAGGGATAGTACCCAAAAAAGGAAATACGGGAAATTTTATATTTTTCTTTAGCTTTTTGGTTCTATAACTAGTATTTTTTTAATAAACTTTGGCATAAAAATAGTCCACAAAGGAAAAGGAGTCGCTAACGAAGTAGCGGGTTAAATGCTAGTTAATGATAAAAATATAAAATGTTTGTCCCTACACTGATAGAAAAGGCGTCATAACGTTGATGTATTTTGACATCAGTACTATGACAAGTGTCTTCGATTTTGATCCCATGACACTTTTCATCATTGTGGTGTCAACCTTGGCATCGCTTGGCCAAAGTGTCATCTGGATCAAAATGAAATTATGTCATCAATGGGATGACACATCGGCATCACAGAACTGACGAACATGTCCTCAGTGCTATGACGAAGTAGCATCGGAGAAAGGGCACATTAGCATCAATTTTATGACAGTTTGTCATTAAGTCAAATTCATTGGAATTGACTTAAGTCAAAGTGAGACAATATTATTATTCACTTATGTTTCTTTCACGTTTGTTGAATTACGACCTTTGTTTACAGCATAACTCTCAATAATAAGGCACCAGCATCATGCCCCATATGGTTTTCGTAATCATTCTACTTTGAAATTTTGATGTATTTGACTAAATAATTTAAAAAAATAGAATATAGAAATTTTTGCTTCTTATAACACATTGTAATCATGAAAATAATGTTAATAATATACAAAATGTGGCATCGAATTGATGTCATAAAGTAGATGACACGTAACAAATGACAAAATTGTAGTCATTGGATTGATGTTACTTTTTGCATTATTGATGCCATTTGTAGTAACATTGATGTCACAATTTTTGTACGAATTTCGCTACTATTCGCTACTAATTTCTGAATAACTTCAAAACAGTTGAAAATAAAAATAAAAAATGTAGTTGGATAACGCAAAGGAAATTTTATCATCTGTAATTGTTTGGACAAAATCGGATAAATCGATCTCAAGTTAGGATTAAATGTAGAAGTACAATCGCTTTATTTTGTGCGAAATAATGGTCCAGCCCGTACAAAACTAGACGTGATATAACCAATATTTTAAATGATTTAGGTTCAGCACGTTACAGCCAATAAAACTCACATTCAAAATTCTTGCACAAAACTTATGTAATCTTTTCTGCAGTTTTATATAAAATTAATCAATATTAGTGATTAAAAATATAAAACGCTGTAAAATAGATAAAATCTCGAAAAATAAATAGTGAAATAATTTAATAAAGATGAATTTTAAAAATTAAAAATTAAAAGATATGCCCGCCCTCTTCTTTCAAAAATTCCTTTTTTGGTGCAACTTTTTTTTTTGTAAATATCCCCTATTTTGGTAACACTGGTGATGACTTTCATTTAAACAAGAAAAATTCGTTTTTATTATTTTTAATCAAAATTTTATTAAATTTTTTTTGTTTTTATATTAAATTTTTAATATATAATAGGTTATAATAATATAATATGTTTTATAAAATTTCAGATGGCATAACTTACAATATTCAATATTTGTTTTTTTTTATTTTTTATGTTATTATTTTGTGTAATAATGTAAAGTCTGCGATTTTATTTAATAAAATATTTTAAATATTTCGTGTGTATGATGAGGTGTGAAATATTTTTTTTTTAATTTTATTGATATTTAAGTTATAAAAAGATTACAAATATTATGATTAAATGGTGTACTAAAAAATACTACATTTATTTTAATTTTTTTTATAATTTTTTTTTGTTTTACAATTTTTTTAATTTTGTTTTTTATAAATTAATATATTTTTTTCATTATTTTTTTTTTCATTTTGTAATGAGGTTAATATATTGTTGTTTTAATTTTTCTGTAGTTTAGAAGAAAAAGCAACGAGTTATTGTTTTTTTTTATTTTAAAGGGAAAACTACAGTTTTTTCTTAATTTTTAAAAGGAATTTTCTTTTTTTTTTTACTTAAATTGGCTGCACCTACAAAAAAGCATTTTTTTTAATTGTTTTAGTTTTAAAATTATATTTATATATTTTGTTTGTTGTAATAAAAATTTTTCTTTAAAATAAATTATGAGGTGTACATTGTATGGTTTACTAAAATTAACTAAAATATTAATAAAATTCTTTTTAAAAACATTTAATAATAGTTGTAATACGACAATAATAATAATCCTTTTAATTATAGTAATAATCATAATAATTTAATAAACAGAATTAATTAAACAAATATTTTTTTTTCAAATCTCATGACAAAATCGGGGAGCTACATAAAGGGTGTCTAAAGGTTTACGCAATATTTTGGTTTGCCGCAAATTATGCAGTAAAAAGTTGGCAACTTTTAATTGATAGAGCACACGATTGATTAATGTGTTTTTGTTGTGCTTGAGATAAGTTCAGTGGGAGGTACTTTTTCTGAGATATTGAAAAGGTTGAGGTGGTAATGCTGGTTGTGGTGAAGATCTGGTAGTTTTGTTAGTAAAGTGTAGGGTCGAAGGCATTAATGCCAACTTTTTGAGAGCAAAAAGCACTTTAAAATTTAAAAAAAGCACTAAAAAGCACTATTTCGAGCAAAAAAAGCGTAAAAAAGCACTTAGCCATTTTTTCAATTTAATTAAACACAAAACAAGTTGCTTTCGGCTATGACGAATATTATATACCTTCAAAATTTAAAAAAAAGGCGATGGCGTTTATGGGGACTATTTTTTAAGATTAAATAATAAATACATATATTTACATTTGTATTAAAACATTTTTATTTGTATTATTATTATCTTAAATAAAAATAATATCATCCAAATCATGATGATCCATCAGCTATGTTTGAATTGGCCATAAGATCGTTTTAAAGTAATACAGTGCGAGCTCGATTTTTGTAACTCGATAAAAATCTTGCCTGTTGCAATCACCGAAAATTTGCAATGACCGACCAATGACTTTATATTTATATCGTTTAAATAAATCTGAATTCAAATCGTGCAAAGTTTAATAAAAGAATTGGCGAATGATATTATCCAATTATTTTAACCTATGTACGCTTCAAAATAAAAAACACACATAAGGTGTTATATAGAAAATCATGTATGTTTGCATTCTGATACTTAGTCAAACCTTTTTGCAGTAGGACTAGAGGAAGAAGTGCACAACACGCGGTTATTTGGTGACGAGTGTTGTGCGTTTGAAAACTAAAACTCATGAAAAATGGCGGGTTACATAACGCTTGTTATAAAAGCATTTTCTGTCAACTTTTTTTTAATTTATTTAACACTTTGGTTATACTAAGTTTCAACTTTTTATATGTTTTTAAAGTCTTTGCGTTCTTTTGTACGGTTTCCAACTGCATGTTTTTTAACTTTTCTACATGACTCAAAATCGTTGTTTATTTTTCCATTCACAATTCCTAATATTTTCCAAGTCATTTTCTATTTTTGACACAGTGTCTACATCTTTAAAAAAATGTTTATCGCCAACAAATACATCGTTGTTATTACGATTACTAAATATGTTGCCATCGCTAAAAAGTGAAACCTTTTGTAAAATTTCCAAATTGCTAGGAAGTCTAGCTCTAACATCGTAAATAAAGTTTTTGGCAAAACTAATGCCACTTTTCTTTATCTCTTTTTTTTATCATTTGAAATCTTAAAATCTTTACAGGCTTTCTCAAAATTGTAATCCAAATAGCAAAGCTCATCCTAATCCTCTATTCTTATAATCGTATTTTTAAAAAACGGTAGGAAAAAAATTAAAATTAAAAAAGCACTAAATGCACTAACGAAAAATTGAAAAACACCAAGTTAGTGCTTTTTCTAGGTTTGGCACTACAGATAAAATTTTGGCGTTTTAAGTCATCAAAAAGCACCATAAATAGTGCCAAAAGCACTAAGTTGGCATCGCTGGTCGAAGGACTGTAAGAGAACAGTGAAGACTTGAAATTGAAAGAGGAAGGGCTGTTGAGGTACCACGGTAAAAGATGGGTGTGTGTCAGTATATTGGTTAAATATTGAGTGCGTTGGTTTTGATTATTCTCATGAGATGTGTTTTTCGCAGAAAGTGTTTTTCCTTTGCGGGTGTGCTTTTGGGGATAACTTGTTACTGCGGTTTACACTCAAATCGCGGTTAGGGAGAGAAGATTGATTTTTCATCCTTGTGAAAAATGGCGGAATGTGGCGGTTCCCCCTAGATGCTGTTGATACTCAACAGATGCTGCTGGCATTTTCCAAAAGTAGGGGAGCTTAGAAAGCTTCAGCTCCTAAAGGTCTAACTAGAAGTGGCATAAACATAATGCCATCGCCCTAACAATGACAATTTAAATCAAAATTAAATTGGTTTGTATGGTTATGTCGATATAATAAGGCACCTATAATCGAATACAGTGGTGCCCATAAGGTAGGTTTGGTTATATCACGTCTAATTTGAGCTTAAACAAGGGGCTTGTGTATAATTTTTGTTAGATTATACACTCAAAATTGCTACCTGTGTGTGTTGGTTGCGCTCACACACGGTGGCGTTTGGTAAACGTTAAGTGGTTTATCTCCCAGTGATTAAGACTATTTTTAAAATCGAAAAAAAACCGCGATGGAGTATTTTTTTAAATGAAACTTCTTAATGCATATTTCTTTTGCCTATTTTCGTACAAGTTAAAAAAAAAATATTTTGAATCCAATTTTAGACAGAGTTGGCAAGTTTGGTACCATTGAACTTGTTTGGTTCCAACTCGATCTCTAATCTTGTTGAGAGCTTAATATCTTGGTTTGATTTCTAAGTCTTGGCGGTGCATAAGACTGGAAGGAACTGGAATCATTGACTTAATTTCCTCTATAACTCTCTAATTTTTGGTTGAGACATACTCGGTCCTCCGCCTGTGCTATGATTTTTTTATGCTCCGGCATTACAAAAAACGATAAGACAAGTTGTTTACACACCAGTATTTCCCGGACAAAGAATGTAACGATTGCGGAAGGTTCTGACAGTTAATTATTTAGATAATCATTATTACAAAATATGTAATTTAATTTAAAACTTGCGATAATTTTGGGACACCCTTTAAATTTAAGAAAGGAAAAGTTTTCCCTTTCTTTTATCAAATGTTTTGCCTGATTCTGTTGGTTTGTCTTATTTGATTTTTTTAGAAAAAACATTTAATTTTTTATAAAACAATTTCCTTGAGTTTAATATTTTATTTATTTAAAACACTATTGACTACTCAATTAATTATTTGTTATTAATTTAAATATATTTCGTTTAATAATTAAATGTTGTTTTTTAATTGTTTTTTTGTTGTTATAAATCAATAGAATTTGTTAATAAATAATTTAATGACGATAATAACTTTTTGTTTTTGTATTTAAGGTAATTTTTGTTTAATTAATTTATTTATTTTTGTATTTTACTGGTTTCTTTTGGGGGATTTTTTTTTTGTTTGTTTTGAGTTAAGTTTTTACTTTTTCTTTAATTTGCTTAGAAAAGTTTTTAAATGAAAATATTTTTGTTGTATTTACGGTATTGTAGTTGTCTTAGTTGTTTTTATTTAACCATCAATTTTCTTTACCTTAACCGTTTTTTGATGTCTATTCAATTTGTTTGTCGGTTATCAAAAGACTTTTTCAAAACATCCTTTTTTTTATAAAATAAAAACAATTTGTACTTTCGAAAGGGGGGAGGAGAGTTTAGTTTTAATAAATTTGTTTTTATTTTGTATTTTGGTTTTCTTTTTTTTATTAATATTTTTATTATTATTATTTGTGAGGGATTTTGGGGTGCTGAGGTTCATATTTTTTGTATCTAGTTTTTAATTATTTTGTAAAAAATTTTGTTTAAATAAAAACATTTTCGTAACGAACGTTTTAATATATGGTTTTATTAGTTTTTGTTAAATTAATTTGATGTTTATGCCAAAGGGTATTTAAAAAAAAAACAAAGGAACTGGTTGTTATATAAAGTTTTATTAACTTTTTATTAACAAAATATAATTCTAGAGCTTTATTTAAAAACGTTTTGGCTTTGTAACTTTGAAGCAAACACATTTTCTTATCCCTTTTGAAGCTTTCTTTAAGGTTCAAACAAGAAGAAATGAGGAAGACTGATTTTGTTTATATTTCTCACCAAACACTCTTCATAAAAGAAAGTTTTGGAGCCTAAGCTCACCCTCTTAATGTTTTGGTGAATTAGCTCATTTCGCGTAGTTTTATAATTGAAACAACTTTCATAACATCGCGATTTTCCAAGATTTGTTTTGATTTTTTTTTTGAAGTTTAGCTAGATATTTCATAATAAAACTTAGCTTAATGCTAGTAGAGGATCTGGCCGAAAAACAATGGAAACTGAAAAAAACGTACTCCACATAAAGAAAAACACTCGGGATAAATTAAGTTTTTTATGCTTACTTTAAGTATGAGTCATACTCAAACATACAAGTACGAATATCAGTAAAGCGTACTTAAAACAATCCTAAATTTCTTACAATAAGTAGAAAATTCTTAAACCAATTAAAAAAATATTAAACTTTTCGTTTGCAGTGCCACTCTGAGAGTAAAAAGTTCAAGTATAAAAGTTTGTTGTATACACTACATCAACACCACACAAGTAGTTAAAAAACGATTTGCTTGTTGTGTGTAGAAACAACAGAACAAGACAGAAACACATTATTTTCATGTTTAAAAGGTCTCTTGCTTCTCATTTGGTTTATATTTTCCGTTTTATATGTACATTAAGTTTTTAAACTAAAAACCATATCGGGAATGATGCTGGTGTTTTATAATTGCAATTCTGTAAGGTGTAAAACGGTTAAGTAAATCAATCTCATTTCATCAAAATCAATTTAATTTTCGGAGTACGAATTCGGGATTGAATATGGAGTTTCCACTTTGTTGAGGCTGTTTTTAGCCAACATTTTGATTTAATTTTTCTTCTTGCAAACATGTTTTATAGAGCGAATGTTGGCTTTTTAAGAAAAATATGTTGCTTTATATTTAAGGCTGCGAAGTTGATCAACTATTTTCACATTCTTTAACTAACTTTACAAAATTCTATAAACATTTTGAGAGGCAATTGGCTTTAAAGCGATATAAACCATATCGCTTGTTGTTGTTATAATGTGCATGATTAAACACACGATTGTTTGAAAATAATAAAAATAATAATTTTCTTTCAGTGCAACATAACAATTAATATATAAGGGGAGTTAAGTGTTTTGTAAAAATAGTCTTGCGAATAAGCAAACCTAAAATATCGTCACTATTTTTAATGAAATCTATTGGCAGCTGCTCTGTATATTTTGTTGTTGTATTTTACAAAAGAGCTACGATATTTGTCATTTGCTCTTTTGCAATACCATTTGCATTAAAGTTTAGTGTTTAATGATTAAACACCAAATAGCGCTTTTATGAAATTGTGTGTGCTCTCTCGATCCTTATTCTAGTAGTAGCCAACTATATTTAACTGTTTATTTGGCTGGATTAAGATCTCAGTTAAACAGATTTGTGTCGCCATTACCAATGTTGTATACAAAATGTTGACGTAACAGCTACATTAAATATTTAGTGTGGGTGTTTCATAATTTCGTTCAATTTTGCAACAAAATGCCTCTGTCTTCAACCACAATACAAGTGAAGATCGACTTGTCGTGCTGAAAATTTAAAGGTGTGGCGCAAATCAGCTGTTGTCGTTGAAAATGCAGGAAATAACGTTTATACGTGAATCATGCTTTAAGTTGGCGCATTGTCAAGATTAATTACCCTAAATTGTGTTTGCAAGGAATTTTTCAAAAAGTTTTTAAAATATACGTAATTTTGCTTAATTTGTAACAAAGTCTGTTTTAAGGGTGATTTTTTTTTATTAAATAATAAAGTTTTTCTCGTTTTTCATAAAGCTCTAAAAATCTATACGGTTTTTTATCAAAGGCCTTATTCCGCAATGCGTTTGAAGAATGTTAAAAAAAATTCAAAACTTGAACTGGTTTTAATTTAAAAACGTTCGGAATTTTAGAAATTAAGGCTCTTTTGAATTATTTTTGTTCTTTATTAAAACGTTTTATTATCATTTCATAACGTTATCGTATCGTCTTTAAGCAGGAAGTAAATAATGTTTTTAACAAAACAAAGTAAAACAAACTCATTATATTGGTTAACAATTTATCATTTTTGTTTTATAATAAAATGTTTTTGTTTTTATTAAACATTAAAAACAAAATAGAGAGTGAGAGAAAAAACGTTAAAAAGTTTCAGGTCCAAAAATTAAATTTTACTAATATGAGGAATACAAAGTTACTTTATATATATTTTTTCATTAATTGTTTAATAATAATAATAATAATAATAATAATAATAATAATAATAATGGTTTAATGTATTAAATATTTTAGTTTAATAATAAGTCTAAATAATATTTAAACAAAAACAAATTTACTTTTCATTAAGAGAAAAATAAAATTGAGTTAAACGAAATTCTACTATTGTGTTTAAAAAAAAAGGAATAAATGCAAAAGTTGTAAATGAAATTAATTAGATAAAATCTGCTTTAATTTCAATATTTTCTTTTTTTTTTAATAATTAGAATATAAATGTTCATTTGGTTTTCGTTATTTCACTCTACTCTAATTTAAAAAGTAAGCGCAAATAATATTGACAAACTCCTAAGAATATGCTTTATTTTTTATGTGTTTATCTTTGTTTTTTATTTGTATGCAATTATTGTAAGTTATTTCATTTGGTTTTTAATTGATTATTTAAGATTGGATTTGTTTAATGTTTTGTTTTTTGTCAAAATTATTTTTTTTTTTTGGGAAAATTGGAGCTTTTACCTGAGTTGTAATGAATTTATTTAAATAAACCAAGCTCCATTTCTCTAATACATATTATTTTTTATTAAAATAAAATGTTTTATTTTTTTATTTTTGTTAATTATAATTTTATTGGTTTATAAAAATTTTGCTTTTTTAATTGAGGGTATTGAGATGTTGTTGTCTCAATTATTTTATTATGATTTTTTGTTTTGTTTAAGATTTGTCTAATATATATTTGGTTTATAAATTGATTAAAAAAATTTATTTTATTATTTTGTATTTTATTGTGTGTTCAATATAAAGATAAACATAACATACATATGTAAATGTTTTTTTTTTTTACTTGTTATTTGTGTTTTATTTGTTAATTATGTATAATTATTAAAAGAAATTGTAATATTTTGTAGTTATTTTTTTTTAAATAAATTTATATGTATGTATGTATGTAAGTATTGTAAGTATGACATCAATAATGAGTAAATTAGTTAATTGCATAAATGTTTACTTATCCTTTTTAATTCAATCTTTTATATATGTTTAAAATTGCAAATTGTTGCAAATAATATTTGTAAGAGTTTCAGGAAACTAACAAAATTATTGATTATTTATTTGTGTTTAATTTTCACTATTTATTTGCAGTTTGTTTTAAAAGTTAATTGTGAATTTTATTTGTTTTAAAACTGAAATGTAGATGGGAAAGCGGATCGTTTAGGGAATGTAAAGGCATTGAATTTGCGGTAATCCAAAAGTATTTATTTTATAATAATAAACAAGCTTTCATAATATAAAATGGAAATTCTCAAAGTTTGCATATCTCAAATTATACAATGCGCCACAAAATGATTTAAATTTTGCGTTTAAAAAATTTAATAAACATATGGAAACAACAAAATTTCTGATTGGATGAAACAAAAAAATAAAAAGCAAAAAGCGAATGTAAAAGTAATGAAATGAATGGCAAAACGAAACAATCTTAAACGTTCTCGTACCAAACCAAACATTGAAAGTGGGCCTTGGGAATTTAACGATAATATTGTAGAAACACAAAAGATGATAATGTTTAGATCAATGTCATTCCTGATAAATATTGCCAATATTAGCAAAAAACTAGTGCATGCCCAAAAAATCCATTAAAAGAGTCTGAAGAACTCAAAGCCACCGCTTAAATTGAATACCGGTATTAATAACGGTACCGAAATTAGTTTTTTGCATAAAATACCGGTATACGTATACCGTTTTCCTTAATACCGGTATTAGTCCTGTACAATCGTTTCGGTATTAAAACATAATATAAGTTTTTAAAGTTTCAACACTTGTGCTAATGAAAAATATGTTTGTTAATTTGACGGTCCAGGGTTGCAACACTGTTATTGTTTTGTTACTTACTATGATAAAATCATATAAATTAGCTTAAGTTCTACAATAAAAATTATAGGACATTTTTAGGTGTGGCGTTTGACAGTTGGAAATACAAAAGTTGACACGAGTGAATTTGCCAGCAAGGCAAGCATGTGATAAGTGTTATTGTGATGATATTTTTAGTTGAAATCAACAAATAAAATATAAGATATATATATACATATATATATGTATATATACAAGTGTATTTTTATTTTTTTAAAACATTTTTTTTTTTTTGGTTCATTTAATTATAACACCGATATATACCGTTACAAAAATTGATATATGCGCATCCCGATATGGATATATTTAGAATACCGATACCGAAATTAAAAGAAGCTTAATACCAATACCGTAATTCGTTTCGGTATCCAACATTCCACAAAGCAAATTATCCAAACACAGAAGAAATTCCTAGGGTTAATTTGTGCAGCCTTATAAAAGTTTGTTTTCTAAAGCTGAATTTATAGTAAATCAGTAAAAAACAGTCTTAGCAGTATTTCCATTAACCAAGAAGATTTTTGTTAAAAAATAACTTTTAAGTTAAATTAAAATTCGATTTTATGGTGCGATTAGTCGATTTCATAAAACGAAGAAAAGTGATCTAAAATCGAAATCAATTTTGAATAATTTTAGTAGGTAGCGCGAACCGTTATTATCCGATCGGTTTAAACGGCTTTTTTTTAGTTATTAACTAGTTATTTGCGATTCGTTATTAATTTGTGGTTCGGGAAAGTGGGCTGCTAACCCTCGTCCCCTAGATTGGTGATAGGGCTGCTATCTACGTGTCCAATCCCACGATGCAACCATGTTTCAGCGGTTATCGCCTACTTTCCTGAGACATCCTTTCGACCATTCTAACTCTGGCTAGCCTTAAAGCGGATGCTACAAAGCCATTGCCCTATGCTCCAATGGGAGTTAGAGGAACACATATATATATATATATATAACTAGTTATTTTAAAATGTTTATATAATATAGTGTTTCTTTTCTTTGATTAAATCAAGTGCAATTTAATCTAAGCAATTTAAGAGTTTTTTCTATTTGTAATATTGCTCCAACTTTTTTGCATACCTTAAACTTTTAATGAAGAATATCAACACAAAGTGCAACAAAAGTCAAAAAACATTCAGTTAAGATTCATTTGATTGGAATGAAAATTGAAGGTGGTTGTTACGCAAATAAAAATGTTTTTACCAAGGTTTTGTTTAAATGTGCTAAATTCCAATTTCATACCATTGATGAACTGAAATTTATTGTTGAAGTGATAAGCTATTCCTATGAGCATTTCACTGGTTGCTTCGGCCAGATCGTCAGGAAACTTAATTTTTCACAAAATCACTGAAATTTACATCTCTTTATAAGATAATCAAATATGATCCTTTGAACTCAATTTTAATTACATAAAATTTTAATAATTCCTTCTTTTCAAAAAAAGTTAAAAATAAAAGTTTATAAAGAGCTTGGATAATAGAAATTTCGAGCTTAATTTGAAAAATAAAATTTCAGGGAAAATTATTAATCCTTCTCTATTTAAAGCTTACTACACGTTAGTGATTTTTGCGTGTGATATATTAGCGTTCCACATTAAACGTCAAAATAAAAACGTGAATTGTGTAGCGGATGATGCAATTGCACTTTTGATCATTTATTTCTGTACGCAACAAAAAAATAAATAAATTTAAAAAAAAAATTTTAAAAGAATAAAAAAATGTTTGTATGCTAAACAACTTCGCAATAGATACAATTTGATGTTTTGTAGTACACTAAAATGAACAAATATTAAAATGTTCGCACACAAGCCCACTAACACATCGAACAAATCACAAGATGTTGAAAATGTTTAATTACTTGTGATTTGCGCGCGCACAGACCCATTAACAGTAGCAAGACGTCAAGCACGCACAAATCACATAAAGGGTAACCTTTAGATATATTATGCACATTTGATGGACAGGTTGTTATAATAAAGATCGCCCACATTAACATGAGTGCAATTTTAAATTTTTGGAATCAATACGCATATTTAAACGTATGTTGCTAACAAAAAGGGTTTCTTTGTAACATTTCAAAAATTTAAGTAAAGTCTACTGATGAGTTGGTATTATCACCAATAAAATGCAGAAATATTTATTAACTTTTGATATTTCGATACCCTTCGGATATCATCCTCAAGCAACATGAGTGAAAACAACTAAAATGTCACGTCGCAATTACATTAAATGTGATGTAGTTTGGACGTCCTATTCCAGTTGTTGTTCCTCATTTTTCTTTAGAATGATATTCGAAAGGTATCGAAATATGTGGAACTGTGTTGACATTTCTGTTCAGTAAGGTTTGGCAAGTCATCATGAATAAGAACAAAAGAAAAACAAAGAAATGATGGAGAATTTCGAAGGTTCTGTCGACGATTAAATTATCTTGAGAATTTTTGCCTGAAGTTGAAGACTCAATTCTATTTAAACACTTTCCATTGCATTTCCCTAATCAAAAGAAAAAGTACCTTAACCAAGACAAAACTTATCGAGATTTAGAAGCAGTAAAAGCCAATGTGTGTAATACATATTTTACTTAATAACAAAACTGTTTTTGAAATGCAATAAAGTAAGAGAACGATCACGGCACATTTAACAAGGTTAACTTGTTTTCCCTCTCTTAATTTTTTGTGTTGACAAAAAATTTCAAGTTGTCAAAATTGTCTCCATATAAAGTAAAGAAAATTAGACGTTCACATGCACATTTTTTTAGCTTATAAGTACAAACGAAACAAAAACAACTGTTCACAATTTGGAATTTTGAATACGCACATCAATGTGCATTGGGAACGATTGAATAATGTTATGCCTGTATTCATAAACATATTTTTAATTTAAAAAAAGTTGTTAAATCAAATTTTCTTTGAAAATTTTCCTAAATAAAGGTTTGTTTAATTAAATAATCGTTAATGAATGGGGAGGTTATTTTTTAAGACGTATGGGCAACAAAACCTTTTGCTTTTAAGTGCCCATTTACATAAGTTGTCGCTGCAACTTTTGCCGATTCTTCTTTTAAGTTGCTTTTGCGTTTACATTGCGCAATTTTTATCGATCATGAGGTTCGAATTGCGGAGATAAAAATCGTACAATGTAAACGGCCACTAATCGGTTCATCATAAACAAAAACTAATTGATTTCGTAGAATCTTTTCCCTTACAAAATTGATTCCACGACTCCAACTTAATGTAGGAGGTATCATTATGAATATAAGGCAGAAACTGTGTTTCATTTAATGTGTTAATGTCTTAATCAGAAAAGAACGCTTTACACTCATAAAATAACACATGTTTTTCAGAAAAGAACATAAAAAATGTAAAAGGCAGAATTAATGCAGAATTTTACTCAGAAAAGAAAACGCCATAAGACAGTAGGTTAATCAAGGTTATGCATATTATGGTTGGGCCTTAAGGTTGTATTATTTTTTTTAAAATGTGGGGCTTTTAAACGTTTAAGTCATGCCTGTTCTCTTAGGCATAAAAATCCTTGTGAATAATCCAAGGCGAAATCATACAGGTGACCGCATCAGAGTGAGAGAGACAGAGAGGGAGTTGTGCTAGCTGTCCTCGTTTTTTTTTTATTGCGATTCGATTTCCGCCAGAGACTCTGGTTTCTTTCCTGCAGATAAGCGTAGAGCTACGCGGGATTAGCTTAGGAAATGACAAAAAAAAATATTAACCTACATAACTTTCTTTGAACAGCTCAATCTGCGGTGATCTGCATGAATTCGCCTTGGATTAAACCCATTTAATATTATCTCTTTGCTTTTTTTCAGCAATTTGAAGAAAAATTTTGAAATGAAGAGAAATGCCAATTAAGAGTTTTTAAATTTATATTATGAGAGCGATTTATTTTAATTACATACTTTACAATTTGAAAACATTAGTTTTATATGTATATGATATCGTAAAGGAAAGATTATTAATTCTATTTTATTGAAACGTACATGCAAATATAATATGAATAATTAATATTAGTTTTTGATACATATTTTAATGGGTTTTTAAAACTATTTCTAAATTTTGTTTAATTAACAATTTTGTGTTTGTGGTTATATTCTCTGAGTTTATTCCTTTTGGAAATTTAACTATTAAATTGTTTTTTTTTTTTTTTTTTTTTTTTTTTTTTTGTTTTTAATTTTTATTAAATGGTTACTGATTTAATAGTTAAAAGATTTAAGCTTGATTTTTTCAATACAATTAAAAGATTTATTTTATTTTGAGGTATTTAGATAAATTTGTTTTCTTTAATTAAAAAAAATGTATATTTGCAATTTTTTTTTTAGCTATTTAAATTTGTTTTGTTATTATATAAAGGTTAACATCAAAAGCAGTTTTAGAATGTTAAATACAGCTTATGCTTGGGAAATGTTTTTAATAAAAATAATAATTTTTTTTTCTGTTCGTAGTCATGATTTTAATGCAATGATTTAATGTATGAATTAATGCATGATTAGGGAGCAGGAATGAATGTTCAAATGTATGAGTGTGTAAGATATTTTTAATTTTTATGGGTTTTATTCGTTTTTTTTTTAAACTTTATTAATAAAAATGCAGCCACAAAAATTTTATTAGTTTATTTTTTTTAATTTTTTAAATTTTTTTCATTTGTTGAAGAGTTCTACTCGTATGTTGAAATTTTAATGGAGAATTTTTTTTTTAATTTTTAAATATTTGAAAACACCAAACTTATATGCTACATACCAATTAATTCTTTCTTAATTTCAACCTTTGTTTTATCAATTTTAATTTTATTTTTAAGTTTATCTCACAGTTTTAAAGTGTTCTTTTTTTCTTTTCAAACAGTTTGAAATTATTTGTTTATTGCTTAAATTTTCTTAAAATAAAGATCGAATTCGTATAAAAATTTCGCAGACTTTTTTAAATTTAAAAAAGTTTTTTAATATGTAGTACTTCTAAGTTTTTATTTTAATTCTGTTTAAATTTAGAAAAAATCTTAGCCAATTATTTGTAAAAAAAAATATTATAAAAATATTTGTATTTGATTATTTTTTCAAAAAAATACCACATTCGAATTTGCTCACAGTTTTTTTTTTCAATCTTAAAAATTTTGTTTAAAAAATAATGACAATTATTTTTTTGTTTTTATCACCTACAAACTACTTTTTTTAAACGAAATTTTCACAGTTTGGGAAATTTTTGCAGACAAAGTTTTGAATTTAGTTTTTAAATAATTTAGTTTTGCTTTAAAAAAAAAACACAGAACGACTGTTGCTTTTTTTCAATAATTTCTGCTTTTAGTATCACATATTAGGAGCTTGTTATTGTTATTTTCAATAAAAATAAATTTGAGTTCTTAAGCCAATTTTTTAAATTATAAAATGTTTTTTATATTTGAAATTGCCAATTTGTTTTGATGAGGTAATTAAAACTTTTGTGGCCATCTTTTTTTTTTTTTTTTTTTTTGATATTATGTATATAATTAAGCCAATTTTATGCAATTATTAAGAAAAACACACACACTTAGTAAAACTACCAACTACTACACACAACATAAATTTACTACAGGAATATTTTTTTGTTTTTATTTTAAAAGAATTATGCAGTTGTCTATATTTCAAATAACAGAAAACACTTACTTAAATATATTCAAAAATAATTATTAATATTTTTTATTAATTCATATATTTTATTTAAAAAAAACTTTTTGTTTGACGTTTGTGTTACAGACTAGCAACAAGAAGAGAAAGTTCGAATTAATCAATTAAAGGGATTTTTTTTTATTTTCTCTTTTTGTTAGTGTTACAATAATGATGCTTAATTTTAAACTATTAAAAATGTTTAAATGTTAGTTTTTTCGGTTTTATTTATAAATTTTTCTTTTTATTAAAGCAAACAATGCAAAAGTTAATAGATTTATTAATGTGTTGCAAGATTTATGAAATAACGCGCGGTTGAAAACGAAAAAAAAACAAATTAGGAAGAATAAAATCGGTCAAGGACGTATAATTGGACAAGAGAATATCATTTACAACACTTTGGTGTAGTAAATGAATAACTGTGGTGTTTATAGCGATTTGTACACTATCCTCTTGCAAAGTTGTTTATTTAAAAATAAAAGAAATTTATCAGGCATTTTCTGACACTCGCATTCAATTTGTGATTGAGACTTTCGCCCGCAATAGAGGTGTTCTTTGAAATGACATCGCAAGACTTTTAGCTCGTTCAAAATTCCAACAACAAACTTAAGTGATCTGACTTATTAGACCTAACTAAACTTTTAAGAAATTAAATTTTAATATATTTTCTTTTTACGTCTTTGCGTTGAGATTACTAACATGTACTTGCAATTTTTTTTTAAACAAACAAAAATTTAATACATGTTTATTGAATTCTTTTGCTTTCGCGATTTCAATAAACAGCTGATCTTATTAATATTCCAAAAATGTATGTATGTATGTTGGCAATACAGAGAATAATTTTAGCAAAGAACCAAATATCAAGCAGAACCCGTAAGTGTCAGAATATGATTGGCGATTTAGAACTCACATGCTATTTGACAATCGTGGACTCACCCATGTTTTTTTAATAAGATTTTTCTGCAGCACGGTTCACTAATTTCTACAAATTTGTCCGGTAAATCAAAGCTTTCATATGTATACAAAATTTGTTCCAATGATCTTGTTATTCGTGCTTAATTCCCAATAGTTATTTTTGATAAAAACACTATAATTCATTGTTGATGGGATAAGCTATTCCTATGCGCATTTCACCGGTTGCTTAGGCCAAATCATCAGAAAATTTCATCCAAAAAGATTTTAGAAAAACCAAATATATTAAACCAAATAAAACTGTTAAGCGTATAAGAATTACAGCAACAGTTCCATTTGTAACAATATCAAAGTTTAAACAAAATCATCAACAATAAACACTGAGTTTATCTCTCCTTACATTCCCCACTACAATTGATTGGAATTCTTCCAACATTAATTGTAGTTGTAAGTAGGTTAAGAAAAAACCAAATAAAATCAAAAACAACTCGCTTTACTGTTTTCGCAAAAAAAAAAAAATATATAAAGCGGGCTGCCAGTCAGTTTTTTTAGGCCGTGCACTTGCCAGTTTATTATCAAAATAATTTTCGTGGGAATACAAAATTTAATTCAAATTTAATTTATTAATTTCAAAAGGTGGTAGTACTTCAGCGACGGATTGTATTGTGCTACGCATTTTAAAGATTGTGTGAATACACAATGGATGAAAAAAGATTATTACTCACAACTTAATTAAACAAAATCAAACGTTGTTAGAAAAAATTTAACATATTGGCAACTCAGATTGAACAAACTTGATCCAAGGCGAATTCACACCAAGTGACCTAAGCTTGCTACATGAGCAACAGCTGATAAATAACCTTATGTGAAAATGGTATACTGTTTTGTTGGTTCTGGGCAATCTTTCAAAATTTCTATAGTTTTCACTTAAAAGTATGAAATTTAAAACGTTTTTAAATTTTACATTTTGTTTAGACAACATTGGTTTACCGACCTTGAAGTGGGTGATAGTGGTTTTGGAGTATACGAGTTAAGTTTTCTAACAGCAAATTTTTATTTATTACTCACTTACTCAGGCCATGTTTGGGAAAATAATAAACAGTTGTTACTAATTTTAATAAGCTGTGCGACGAAGAAAGCACATGTGTCAAATTTAATTTAACTTTTTATTATGGATTTTAATAATTGTTCGAAATTTTGAATCAGGAGTTTTGTAAAACACTAATTGGCTTTAATTCATTTTTCCATATTGTAATAGATTGAAAGAAAAACAAGCGCATTATTTCAAGCAATCTTACAATTTAATTGCTTTAATTAAAATTTTCGTTTATAGTTAAAACACAAACGATGAATTCTTTTGTTATAATCAAAAACAAAAAATCTCTTTGTCTTTAAATCTATATTCATTCATGTTTTCTTTGTCTTATTCTTATAACCTAATTAAGAAAACAAAAAACACTTAACATTGATAATATTGATAAAAAAGTTTAATTAATTATTAACTTAAACACTTAACAAATTTTATAATTATAACTAAACTAATCTGCTAAATAGGTTTATCTCTAATATTACATGCAAATATACCTTTAATGTTAAAACTACAACCTATTGGCTAAATAAAAGTTAAAAAAAAATTCATTACTCTTAATTTTTTATTTTTTTCGTTTAATATTAATAACGAAAACTTATTTGTTCAAAATTACCATAAATATATTTAATTAATATGAAGTATTTTGGTTTTTGTTTGGTGTTGTTTTCCTACAATGTTTAAGAGTGATAGAGAGAGAGAGCGAGAAAGAGTGGGTGGTGTCATAAGAAAATAAGAGTTTATTTACATGCAATAATTTTTATAGTTTTGACTTAATGTTAAACTAAATTTTAAAATAACTGGGAAATCGAGTTTAAATACATACATATACTTATTAAATAATTTTTAATTAGACATAAAAGTTGTGCTGGATTGATGAAAAACTTGAATTAATGACTGATTTAGTTGAATGGTGATGAATGTACGAAAAACAAATGATTTGGCAACAAAATGAGAGGATGATGGCGGTGATAATGATGGTGAAAGAGCTATCGTATACTATTTTCAAATTAGCAGTTAAGCCTCAAAGTTCGAAAATGTTGAGTATATTATTATTTAGTGCTTTTACGCCTAGTCGTGGGCAGACAACATTGAGATATTTACATTTGTTAGCAATTGTAAAACATCTAGTTGTGCTGGAAAAGGTCAACGAAAAAATAGAAAAGAAAAAAATGTACTTTGGATTTCAACATCAATTTAAAGACTGATGTTTGACTATTGACTGCCAGACGTCGTCAATGGCGGTCGGTGCTGGGGAACCGGCAAAGATATCTAAGAAGATGGTGTGGTGACTACCGAACCATGTCAAATCGACCTGTCCATGAGTTCGATCTCTGGTTCAGTCAATAATGAAAAATTATTAAAAACAATTATAATTCATTTCATGTTGTAAAATTCCTTTTGTCATTAAAAATAATTTAATGAACATTAAATTTGATGAATTTGAGCCTGATTAAAATTTAAAAATTTGGATTTCCATCCGAAAGCCACAAAAATAATGTAATTTCACCAAAATTGCAAAACTGATGGAATATTTTTTCGAATGTGAATCATATTTTTTTAAGAAATGTTTTCGATATCGCGTTCCGTTAAAAATCGATATCAATCGTATTTTCAAATATAATAGGCAGAGCAAAAGTGGGATGGAATAAGATTCTATTGTTGCATAAAAATAGGCGAATTGTTAAGAACAGCTGACTCGTTGCATTGCAATAGTGTAAACGCATTTCGAGCGTTGTTGCGTACGCGATACCATTAACCAACCTATTGAGAGGCGCGTTTAATGGGCAAATTATCTCATTGACAAGATCATACGATTTAACGCCAATAAAGTATTTTTTTGGGCTACCTGAAGTCTCGTCAACAGGGACAAGCCAGCCGCAATTACAGACCTGATAGACAATATTACAGCTGCTTTTGGTGACATACCAGTATATGAGAAGAAAGTTGTGCCCAAAATGGAACGCACGGATAGATTAACAACGGCGTTGCGGCGCGAAACATTAACATGAACTAGTGGCAGGCATTCATTTATCGTTCCAAGTAAATATTTTATTTACTTTTGCAAATTTTCTGGGGTTGTTTTAATTTTCAAAACCCCTTTACTTGGCCGCTATTGTGAATAAGGCTTAACCGCATTTCACTTTGAGTTGTGAAAACAACGTTTAAGTTTTTAACTACCATAGCGAAAAAGAGTTATCATAATTTATGAAAATTTTAATCGAAAATAACAACAAAATAGTGAGGGGCATTTAGATGATGACAATGTTTTAGAACAAGGTAGTGATGACGATGCTGTGATGGTGTTTTCTTTGAATATTTTTAAACTCATTTGAAATGTGATGATGATGTTTTGAAATTATTTAAATGTAAAAGAGTTGAAAATGATTTTCAATTTTATATACATACACGAGTTCTTTCTTTTTTATAAATATTTATTTTTTTTTTTGGATTTACTGCTTTCTTTTTTTTTATTGATTATTATGAGCAACCGCTGTTATTGGCCATAATTTTCTTTAAATTCTTTAATTATTTTTTTTTTATTTATAAATTTTCTAAAATTTATATTTTATAAAAATTATTTATTTTGCCTGATATTTTTAAGGCGGCAGTAATATAAATTTTTTTTAATACAATTTTTGCTAAATTGAGGTATTTAGGTTTTTTTGTTTGTTTTTGTTAAATTTGAATCTTTAAGTTTTTTTGTTTGTCAATCTTTTCAATTTACTAAATGAGGTAGTAATATTTCAATATTTCTATAATTATTTATTATGTTTTACTTGTTGTTTTTAAATTAATGCAGTTTTTTTTTATTCCCGAGGAGAAAGTTAAATTTGTTTAAACTTCAATTTTCCTTTCAATTACAAACCTGTATAAACAAAAACACTTGTCTTGACTTTGCCTTTTTAAGTTTGTTTTTTGTTTTGGTTTTGGTTTTTAGAAAACCCTAAATCATCACATGCCTTTTTACGTACATACATGATTTTTTTTTTTTTTTTGTTTCAAAACTATTGATGTCATTTGAGGAGGTATTGAGTTGAGTTTATAATCCATATCGATTCATATAGATTTTGAGTTGTCGTTTCTTTTTTTTCTAATTTTCAGTTGAAGTAAATAGTTTGGTAGTATTTTGTGATTAACCATCATCTGCTTATTAATACACATAAACACCAGTCTTTATTTTAAGCCTAAGATCACTCTATGCATCACTTTCATCACATTATTGTTGCTTTTCTATACATTTTAAGTTTTTTTTAGTTTAAGGATACATAATAAACCAGTCATTAGGGGTATTCAATACTTATTGTAAAAACTGTTTACTTAATACCTGATTTTTTTTTAATATGTAATTATTTATATATGTATATATAAAAAAAAGAAACATATACACGCACATTTATTTTTAAGATCTAAATTATAATTAATTTAAAAATTAGTGTTTATTTGTTTAAGATTGTTCGACAATTCTTTAGTTTTGAAATAAATGCCAAAAATATTTTTTAAGTGCTTCTTTAATTATTCAAAATGTTTAAATAAAAATTCCTTTTCAAACTTAGCATTTCCTTTTGCTTTTGTTTAAATTTTAAAAATTAAATAATATTGTTTAAATAATTTGGCTTAATTTGATAAAATTGTTATTGCTTACTTAACACTTTCTGGTTTTCTATGTATAAAATACGTTTAAATATGTGTTTTTTTTTTAAAGAATTTTAAACTTAATACTAATTTTATAAAGAACAATTTTTTAAAGTGCTTTTGTTTTAATGCTAATAAGTTTATTACATATTTATATATTGTTTTTTTTTTTTTAACTTAATTAATTTCAACCGATTTCTTTGGTCCTCTATACCAGCAATTTTTGTGGTTTTTTTTTAATATTCAAGAATTTGATTTTAAAATCAACATCTTTTTTTTTATTAATTTCCTTTTTCCTGTCTTTCAAATGACCATTTTTATCGGTTTTATTACAAATATTTTGTTTTATTTTTTTTTTTCATTAACATTAAATTCGTTTCATTTAAAACCTGAAGACCAATATATTTATATTTAAAGTTTAAAATATTTATCATTAGTTTTTAATAGAAGAAAAAGATTTACTTAATTTTGCTTTCAAGAATTTATACATATTTATTAAAAAAAAAACAGCCCATTTAAGCTTTTCTTTAAATTTAATATTTAAACAAAAATAATATTTTACAAAAAACAAAACAAAAAAAATAATAAGAAAAAATAAAATTAAATCAGGTCATAGGGTGTGTAAGTAAGTTTTACCATAAAAATTTAACAAAAATTGTTTTATATTGATTTATATTTGTACTTGTTGTTAAAACAAAATATGGCTAAAAAGGCTAATAAAATTAGAAATTAAAAATTTAATAAAGAGAAGTGATTGTTTTGGTGGCTTAAACAAGTTCTAGGAAAATTGGACAAAACCAGCATCGCACACTTCATCATAAACAGGCACAACTCAAAATAAACAGTTCACATGCCAAATCTCTAACTAGAAAAATATCGTGATGTCTGTTTTTATGTTCAGAGATCAAACTCCCTGTCTACAACTTACATGATTTGCTGTTATAACAAGATGTTATAAACAGAGTACGAAAACAAACAAAACGAAACGTTTGCTTTGTTCTTTGCAGTGAGTAAAATAAAAACAAAACCAAAACAATGAGAATGATTGTGCCATTTTGTTTTGTATTGTTTTTGTTTGAGAGCGCAAATTGTACATTAATATAAACGTACACAGCTGGAAAAGAAAAGAGTTAGAACAATATTGAAACATTCAGAGAAAAAACGCTTGACAAACGTTTGGTAATTGATTTACTCATTATAAAATTAACTCATTTACACTATTGTTTCTAAGTGAAATAAATAGAGAGGTTTTTAGGTTTTTTCGTTTTTATTAATGCTTATTTTGACTATTATAGTCAAGCAACTACAAAAACCAAACAAGAACTAAATCAATTACTGCAAACAAAACGTTTATCTATGTATTTGTTTTGTACTCAGATGTACGATTGTAACGGTAAATTAAAAAATGCACATGTTTTCTCTCTTTGACACTTGAAAAGTTTTTGTTTTGGTTTTGCACATGTAAAATACAATTAAAAAATTTTGAATAGTTTTGTGCATTTTGCAAACGTTTGCGAAATGTTTTGTTTGTTTTCATACTCTGTTATAAAAGCGTTGTTAAAACATTTGCATTAACAACCGTGTTATAACATGATAACAACTATAACATGATGAATCTATACTAAACACTAACTGTAACATGTTGGTGTTAATGTTAAGCATTTTATGTCAGTTGTAGCCTGGGTGTTGTACCTGATAAAAATCCTGACCTTAATAGCAATATTTCGAATTGTGACGCTATTATAGATATTATGTGTATATATTTACATATATATTAAAAATATTAGCAATTTTAAATGCGGGAAATTTATGATGTTTTTTTTTATTTTTTATAAAACAGTGATGTAATTAGCAGGACTAAACATTGTTTGTAATATTTTTTGTTCAAATACAAAATACGACTCAACTCAGTTTTTATTATGGTTTACAACTTTGTTATGTTTTTGTTCACCGCTATATAGTAAAGTTGTAAACCATAATACAAAAATTAAGAAATTACAACACAACTGAGCTAAGTTGTAAACCCTAATAGGGGCCTTAATTTTGACACTAGTTTTGATTTGTCATATCATTTTCGTATGGATCTTTAAGAACCCATCCACCAAGCAAGCGCTTCCTTAAAGAAACTTAAAAGGAACATTAAATAATTCTCTACATGAAAAAACATAAAATATTTAAACTAATAAGGTTTTTTTGTTTGTTTTTTTTTTGATTACACAGGTAACTTTGGTCAAGCAAAACAAAATATAAATTGTAACAAGGTGAAAAAACAAAGATTTGTACATTATTTTACAAAACGAAATTAATTTAAAGACATAAAGAGAAAATTAAAACTATTTATTTTTATTATTATGCAAATGCTTTAATTTAAAAAGACAGTGAAAAATGCTATTGTTACTTAGAACAAATGAGTATTCAAAAAAAAAAAAAAAAAAAAAAAAACTACACCGAAATGCTTTGTAGCACTTGAACTACAAAATACATACCAATTTTAAATTAATAACTTTATGCTAAACAAACTTTAAAGAGTCAAACAAAGTTTTAATTTTTTTAATAAACAAATATAAGCCTTTTTTTAAGTGTCGTTGTCAAAAATCAATCGTTTTTAAAAATTGGTAATAAAAGACATAAAGATGACAAACTTTTTATGTGCTTTATATTGTCGTTGTCGAAAATTTGAAATGATATCGACAAAAAATTCAAATGACTCTGGGTGCGTTCGTAAATGCATCACTGCGCTGCATCAGAAAATCAATCTTTTTTTAAGACGGTAAAAATAGTATTATAATTTTTTTTATTGTGTGACTATTATTTTTCTGGAGTATTTCACAATTTTTTTGGTCTACATTTACTTCACTGATAAATATACATATAATCATTTGATATCACTGATGCAGCGCAGTGATGCTTTTACGAACGCACCCTCTACCTGCGACTTCGATAACGACAACGACTCTCGTAATAAGGCTGAATAACTATTTTTCTTTAATTGGCTTTTAATTCTTCTGCTATTGAAACTACTGCGATTAATATGTTCCCCTATTTATGAATTTGCTCTAGATAAAATAAAAACAAATTTCTGTTTTCAAAATGTTTTCCTCTACAAAAAGACTTTTTTTATAATTAACTAATTTCTAATTACTACTATGGGTCTATTTTCTTTAGTGAACAAATTACAAGGTTGTATTTTAAGTGTAATGTAAAGTCTAAGTAACTGCTGACCTACTGGCGTGTTTAACTGTTTTACAAACTACACAAAAATTAATAAATTAAATACATAGTGTTAAAAGAAATTATTTTACATTTTTTTTAACTTTCATTTATTGTTATGTTTCATGTATAATATTATTTTAAAAATTAATCGGAAGTTTATTCGTCCCACTTTATTAAAAATTTATATTTTTTGTTTGTATAAATTCTCTTATAAATTGGGTGGTTTTGTTTAGTTTTTTAAAGGTTAGTTTTTTTACTATTATTAGCATAAATTAGAGAAAAAAAAAAATATAAATTAAAAGAACAAAATATCCCCTCACAAAATGTTACGAAAATAATTTAAATATGTAATTAAAAAACATCCCTATTTGAAAAAACATTATAATGAAAAAGAAAATTACAAAATATTTTGGAAAAATAAAAGAAAATCCATTAAAAACGATATCGCACTTGATCAACTAGAGGGTATTGACACAAAATGTTTGTTTTTCAATTTTTGGAAAGCAAATTTTTACTTCTTGGTAACTGCCCGTCATTTATGCAGTAAATGTCAAAATTAGGTTATCCTTAATGAAGACAGCAATTTTTTGTACATAATTATTGCCGGCAATTTGTGTTTCAATTATTATTATTTCATCTTCGTTGACAATTATTGCTAACATAAAACGTCAAATTTGGTTGTCATTTGGAAAAAAGAAGCAAAAAGAAAAATAGTAGCAAATTATGTGAGAAAAAATATTAAGTTTGTGGAATGGTAGCAAATTATAATTGTAGCAAAAGAATTTAATCAACACTAAAATGGCATTGCAAAAATTATTTTTATTAATATAATTTTTCTTCTTCTTGGTTTCAATTCAATTTATACTAATTTTTTTAAGCTTGAGTTCTGTTTTATATAACTAAAAATCTTAATTTGATTTTAGCAAAAACAAATTTTTATCAAGAATAAAAACTGGGAATTAAGCACGAATAACAAAATCATTTAAATTAAATTTTGTATTCCCACGAAAATTATTTTGATAATAAACTGGCAAGTGCACGGCCTAAAAAACTGACTGGCAACCTGCTTAACTTTTTTTTTTGGAAAACAATAAAGCAAATTGTTTTTGTTTTTATTTTGTTTTTTCTTAACCTACTTACAACTACAATTAATGTTGGAATAATTCCAATCATTTGTAGTGGGAAATGTTAGAAGAGATAAACTCACTGTTTATGGTTGATGTTTTCGTTTAAACTTTGATATTGTTACAAGTATAACTGTTGCTATAATTCTTTTACGTTTAACAGTTTTATTTGGTTTAATATCTTTGGTTTTTCTAAAATCTTTGGATGAAGTTTCCTGACGATCTGGCCAAAGCAACCAGTGAAATGCGCATAGGAATAGCTTATCCCATCAGCATTAAATTTCAGTGTTTTTATCAAGAATAAAAATTGGGAATTAAGCAGGAATAACAAAATCATTTAAATTAAATTTTGTATTCCCACGAAAATTATTTTGATAAAAAAAAATTTAATCATTATAAAATTAATATTTTTATAGAAAAAAGACCTCAAGCTTAAACAAATTAATATACATTTAAATAATAAAGTCGAAAGAAAAAGAATTTATACCTATTAATAAAAATAATTTTTGCACTACACCTTCTTCATGGATTTCTTTAAAATTATGAGTTAAAATACATAAATACGTTTTCCCATGCCTTTAACATAAGCTGAGCAATAAGAAATGTTGCTCTGACCTGGGGTAATAAAACTGTTGGTTTAAAAATTCTTTTTCATATGTATATGTACCTTTAATGTAAAATTTAAAACTGTTTTGCATCTACGGATTTTTTAAATTTTGAGTTAATACCCTCTTGTGGATTAAGTGCGATATATAAAACCAAACAAGTTGCAAAATATTTCGCTCAAGGCTTTAACAGCGAAATAAAAAAAAATAACTCAAAATGTTATTCAACATGCATAGAAATTTCTTAATAAACATAAAATACCTAATGCCCTTATTAAATTCATTTCTTTGCAATAATTGTTGCATAATTTAAGCAGGAAACAAGATTTACGGGCAAAACGCTTAATATTCTGACTGGGCGAATTAATGCTGTTAAAAGTTTGGCGACTTTAAATCGCAAAAGTATGCTGAAGGGAACTAGAATATTTTTAAGAAACCATGGCAGATCACAAGAAAAATGCATGAGTTTCAGAACAACATTAAAATAATCTGGCGTTTTGCGATTTTAAATTGTGCGACTGTCAGAACATGCCCGTTATTTTATAAAAAATGATTTAATACCCTGCGGGAAAAAGAAATAGTAAAGAGGCCTTCATAAGACCTCCCAGCCGCATTCCTACTTTATTTCCAATTTACTCAGCGTGTCTTCTCGCATATCCTTTGAATGCTTCTAGAAGGTCTTTAAAAAATAAATAACAATAAAGACTCAGTTTGCCGGGAGTAACAATAACGTTGCAAAACAACTGATTCCTTTTGTTGTTTGTATAGCAATTAGAACGGTGATAGCTAGCAGTAAGATGTAACGTGACAATCTGTAAAGGCTCAGTTAGCCGGGAGTAACATTAACAGTAACCTTACCGTAAAAACGTAAGACCAATCTATTTCTAATAGATTGAAACGTAACATCTTACTCCTAACTATAATCGTTCTAATTGCTTTACATACAACAAAATGAAACAGCTAATTTGCAACGTTACTGTTACTTCCGGCTAACTGAGCCTTAAGAAATAGATTTGTCTTGTTTTTTTACGACAAGGTTAAGTTACTGTTACTCTCGGCTAACTGAGGCTGTAAGCCTTATTCTAGTATAATTTTTGTTTCTAAAATTGTGATGTGAGTAAATCAATAACTTTTGATGTTGAGCATTTTAAGAAGTAATTCCTATACTTAACAACTTGCCGTTAGTTAAAGGTATGCATGCACCTACATATGTAATTATACAAAGTTTTTCACTATATCCTTAACTTTGCTTTAAACTAAAGTATGCAATACATATGTTTAATGCAAGTTCATTCTACAAGGTTGGTTAAAGTAAAGTTTAAATAACAAATAGCTTGTTGTACGTCCGACAAAATCCAACCTTCAACAAACTGCAAGTTGTAATAATGGCCCTGAGAGGAAGGACGATTTTGACAGACTTTATCTTAGAATGGAAATTTGAATTTGTAAAATATTTTATTAAATATGTACATTCTTCAAGACCTTTTCAGAGAAGGCAGATTGGAACAACAAAAATTATCATTTAGAATGCGTTGTTCTTAAAGGTCTGAAAAAAGGTTTGGCTCCAAAAACTTTAAAGCGCAAATATAACGTATGTACCTATACCGTTATTAAAAACCTAGCGTTTATTTTGTATTGCCTTTACTTTGTAAAAAAAAATCCCCAACAAAAAATCAGTATTTGATGACAATGCAAATCGTCACCCAAAATTCAAAAGGGACATGTTATTTAGTCAAGAGCATCATAATCAATGAAAAATTCGATTTTGAATTTTTTTGTTGTTACGCCCTTTTTCATTTTAGATGACGAAATATTATTATATCGGAAAATGATGCTGTAAAACGCAAATTGTAATATTAACTATAAAAATAAACAAACAGCAAACAATACAATAAATAAACAATCATCTTTCTTAAAATTATGTTAACCTGTTACTATTCATTGTGTTATTATATGTACATACCTGTTCATCGATCGAACGTTAGTTAGTAGCAGCGTTCGCATAAAAACTACATTTAAAACAAAAACGAAATTCTAAAATTATTTTTGTTTTAAATATACATACATACATACATACATATGTATGTAATGCGAACGTTGACGTTCGCAGTCGGTAAACAGGCAGTTAAAAAAAAAAGTTCCATGAAATTTAATAATTACAATTCCAATTACAAAAAAATGTATGTTTGGTACATACAAAAATAACAGTAAAGCAAAATATGTATGTGCATGCATTCAACCACACATAAATGAAACAACAGTTTTTGTTATTTCTTTCGGCAACCCTGCAAATGATATAGGACCACCTGATCGATGGACTGGTCCGATGTAATGTAAACATGGACAATGTCATTGTTAAAAAGTGTTTTTAGTGAGACGACATGTCTTCGTTTATTAACGACATGTTTTCGTTTTTAAACGAAGTTAAAACTAATCCCCTTGTGTATACAATGGAGTAGTTTTAAGACTACTTACTCCTTTGTAATTCAAAGCTGAGTTATATAGTCCTGCCTTTGGACTTCGTAATGTTAAAAAGACCATGTTTTTCCATACATTTGGGTTACTTTTTGAGTAGTCAGTCCCTTGTGGGCTACATTTTACACGCATGTTTCACCTAGTCCTATAATTTGCAGGGTAATGCAGTTTTTTAAACACTGGTTTTGCAAGTGTATGGGTGAGTATTTTGAAATGTTTCAAGAGAGAGCTTACTAGAAATTCTGTTCGCCTGGTATTTTTTCAGTTTTAAAAAATCGTCCTCATGTAAAATGTTAAAAAATTGGAAGGGAGAGGTGGGGTACGAAAAATGATGATTGTTAATTATTATTTATTGTTGCTGCTAATTCTGCTCGCCTAGTACTTAAAAAAAAATTAAAAGAAACTGAAAAACTTAAAATTAATTTTTTTTAAAGGTAAAGGCAGTAGAAGGCAGTAGGTAAAAGTAAAGTTGTAATAATGGAAGACTATTTATTTATACGGCCGATAAATCCTACTTTTAGCTTTCAGTAAGTTGTGATAACGGGCCTTATTCCTTCAATATTTTCTATTCCTGGTTTTCTATTCCTGGAAAATATTGATGAAATAAGACTATTAAAGTATTAAAGCTTTACAAATTGCAATTTGGCTTAGAATACACATTCGAATTAATATGAAAATTTATATATTATTTTATATTTTAAAAATTTAAAATTGTCTACAGAAACTGAATCGCATATAAAAAAGCAAATCTAACATTTTTAATGATTAGAATGATTTCATTAAAATAATATTTTTATTTTTAATCTTTGAAAGTTTTAATTAAAAATATGGGTTTCTTGCATTTTATTGGTTTATATTTGGGCAAAATCAATCGTTTAAAAAAATAATAAATTCAAATTAATTTTAAAAAATAATTCAAAAAAATTATTTAAAAAAATAAACATATAAAAAATAATACAAACCTTTCATTCTAATAATAAAAAAAAATTATAATAATAAAACAAAAACTTTAATTAAATTAAAATATTTTATTAAATTTTTTTCTTAGTAAGTTTTTTTTAATTATCAACAAAATTCCATTATTTTAATTAAAAAGAAATATATATATATATAAAAAAATTGTATTTATGAATTATGTATTTTCAAATTAAAAATTAATTTTTAATGCTTTTTATTAAATTACTTCTTTAGGTGTATTTATAAATTTTGTATTTCTTTTTATTTATTTATATTTAACATATAAAGAATAATTAAGAATAATAAAAAATCAAACTAAAATATTTAACTAATTTAAAATAAAAGAAAAAATATAGAAGAAGATATACACATAAACATCGGTATGTATAAATACATATTAGAAAGAAGAAAAAAAATTTGCATACACTGGGAAAAGAGGTTTCTGTTCTGGCAAAAAGGAGCACAAATATTAAAGAAATTCTTTTTGTTTTAAGGTAAAAAAAAAAAAATAATAATAAAAGGTACATAGCGATTATTACACATAAAATGAGAATATAGAAATGAAATGAATTATTTATAAAAAAAAATATAATATTTATATTTAAACTAATTAAAAAAAAGTGTATTATTTTCCAAGGGGATGTTTTGAGATAGAAGTTAAAAAAGAAAAGAAAACAAAATATTGCTAAATTAATTATGATTTCATTAATTTAAGGTTGTTTACAAAAAAAATTTAACTAGTTAAATAAATTTTTTTTATATTTGTTTTTTTTCATGTTTTAATGGAAAAATATATTGCTCTTATATGAAAATTGTCTAATTAGAAAAAAATAAACTTTGGTTAATACCTGATTCAACAAAAAAATTAAGAAAAGAGAAACTTAAAAAAAAATAATAAACAAATTATGTAATTTTTTTTTTTTTTTGTTTAGCTTTTTGAAATAATTTGTACATTTTTTAACATCAGATGATCTGAAATTGTATTATTAAAAATTCAAAAAAGCTTTCTTAAATTTTTTCTTCTTCTTTAAAATTATATAAATGTAAAGTAAAAAATATTACGAAAACAAAATTTAAGAGCAAATATTTTTCTAAAATTAATAAAAAAAATTATTAAAAATATTAAGATTTTATTTATACGAAAAAAAAAATACTTTTAGACACTTCAATTTATTATAAACAAATAACAAGTGAATTAAATTACACTAAGCTACAGTAAGCAAAATATTTCTCCTTATTATGAGTGTCGTTGTCGTTATTGAAAACCAGTCAGTCGTTTTTTTTTTAATTGGTATTATAATTCTCACAAATTTAAAAGCTATTCACCCTCGTCATGAATAAAATTTCCATGGAAATTTGTTTCCTTTAGCCTAAAAAAATATATGGGAAAAAGAAAAATTTCGAGAAAAAATACTGTTCACTTTTTATACACGATAGGAGTGATTGACAAAAACGGTTACTTTAACCAACGACCCTCGTAATAAAGCATATTTGGGGGATTCAAACGGTCGATATAAAGTCACATCTCTTAAAAAATATGTCTGCTGTGAATAACCCCTCATAATTAAGATGTATACAAAAAACACAGCATAAAAAATGTTTATTATTTTAGAAATTTTTTTTTTAAATACAACAAAAAACCTTTTAAACTATTGTAAAATATTAGGATATTATGACAATATGACTTGATAGAATACGCTGTGAATACCCCAATTGTATATAAAAGTCACTAAAGCTGTGGTCACACTTTATAAACATTTCATGCCTTACACGTGACCACTACTCAATTTTTACAATTATTTTAATTTACGTAACCACTATTCAACAAAACAAATGGTTTTGCATAACATTTACTAAATTGAACAGCATTTAAGTGTTCACTCTTTTTTTCTGATTTTTTTTCGTCAAATATTTGTTATTATAGTTTTCAACTTTGCTATATTGCGGCGAACAAAAACATCAAAAAATTACAACTCAACACAACCTGTTGTTGTAATAGGGGCCTTAAGGTTAAGGACCGCAGTGAAATGGGTGTGATAACAAACTGCAACACATAAAATAGCAAACTCCTTTTCGTGTGGAGTTTCTCGAAGTACTTTTCGAAATTGTGTGCCCATTTAGATTGTGCTATTTATGTAGCTGCGATTCTTACTTTTTGCAATCGGGAAAAAATCGCACAATGTTAACGGTTACTAACAAAACTATGTTTCGCTAGTTTAGCTGCTGTATCAAAAGACAATAAAAACTTCAATATTAATTAATTCACGTTTTTCGATGTAAATATTATCGCGGGAAAAAGCACTTTGCAGTATTAAAATGTTCTGAAGAATTATAAATTCAGTACAGTTATCTTAAGATAACTGTACTGAATTTCTTACAGTTTGACAGTTATGAGCCAAAAATGGTGAAAAAACGAAAGTTTCTTTTAAGCAGTTTTGAGGCTGGTTTTCCGGGATATTTTCGGCGAAGTTTGGTAGTTTGTTTTTTTCCCCGCTATTCTATTAGCTTCAGTTAAGCAGAAGACAGAAACCCCGAATTCAAATTAGTTTCCGAGATTTAGTATTGAGAAAAAATGCATGTTCTTCGGAAAAATTATGTTTAAGCTAAAATATACATGAGGCCAAAAAGTCGGAGCGCAGCTAAACAATCAAAACCAAAAAAGGGTGTTTTGACTTTTGATAAGTACATACTTTGAAAAATTCTACACGTGAAAAAGTTTAAACTTGATGATTAAAAAATGGTGCATAGTGAAATCTTTAATTTGTTATTCTTATTAAATCACCTAGAGAAAGAAGTAAGATCTTATTGCTTTAATTTATCAAGGAAAGCATAGAAAAATATTTTATTTGTAAAGTATCAATTGCTCTAGCAAACGTCGCAACGTTTTAGTAAACAAGATTAAACAAATACTTAGGCAATATAGCGGTTGGTTATGTGTAGGGCGTTAAATGTTTGTTAAGTTAAGATCAAAGTTTAAGTGGACGAGTACACTGGTTTAAATAAGTTTTGTAAAATAAACCAAATTTTTAGCAAATTCTGTACCTTTTACGAACTCTAATCGTTTTGAAATGTTTAAAGGATTCCCAACTGGATTCGAAGTCTCGAAACCAGGGGCTTACCGCGGATTCGAAATATCTTTAAGTCACTTAATTATTGTAGCTTAGTGTTTTATAAAAAAACCTTCTTTTTGTTTCAAAAACCATTCAAGAGTCTCAGAGTTAAGGGAAAAATATGTAGTAAAAGTTTTATGTTAGTTTTATATTATAAAAAAAAAATTGTTAAATATTAAAAACATAAACTAACAAATAACTAAAAAACACATTTTAAATTATAATTTATTTTTTATAATAGTAACATTTAAAAATGATTAATTATTTTATAATAATTATATTTATTTTTTTTAATTTTCTTTTGTTTTTGCTAAGGAGGTAATATTTTTTTCTAACCACAAGTTTTTCATTTCTTTACTTTTTATTAACTCAACTAAAAATTTAATAAATTTAAAGTAAAAAATTTTGTGGTTAAATTTTTTTATGTTCTTTTTTTTAAATTTATTGCTTTTTGTGTAGTTTTATTTATAATTTATTAAGGAGTTTTAAATGTTTATATATTATTTATTAAATAATAAACAAAATTATTTCAAACATTAAGGTGGGTATTTCAAAATGATGTATATTATATTAAGTATTGAATTAAAAAAAAAAATAACTAATTCATTTATAATCACTGCCGTACTATAAAGGAAAAAGTGTGGGGGGGTTGGGGTGGGGGGTAGGATGAGTGGCGGTTTATTCTAAAAAAAAATCTAAAATATAAAATTAAATTTTCCTATAGAGCTTAACTTAATTTAATGGTGCTTTAAGGGATTTGTAAACTATAAATTTAGCCAATTATTCTCTTAATTGTTAATAATTAAAAAAAAAAAATTGAAGAATTAAAGTGTCATGTTAAACTACAAAATATTAAATTAATCTGTTTTGTGTTAAAAAAAATGATTAAAAAGAAATATTATTAACTTAAAATTAATTTGTATTTTGTTTAAAAATAAATGCCAAAGATTTGTTATTACAAAATTTTAATTATGGTTTGTTTGTTTTTCTTTTTCAGTGCTAAATTAATTAATTTAATTTCGAAACAAAAAAAGAATTAACAACAACCGCCTAAAAGTAGTGTATATTTTTTTCTTTTTCTAAGTTTTTAATTAGTTAAAAAATTTTAAGCATTTGTTAATTTTTTTTTTTAACTTGTTTATATGTAATTATCACGCAGTGTTTTCCCTACCAATATATATATATATTTTTTTAATTATGCCTTATTCAATTATTTCTTAGTATTTTAGTTTCATATTATTAAAAAAAAACTAAATACTTAGTTATTAAATTTTTTTTAATTACTAGATTTTAGTTTTAAATATTATTTTCGTTTTTTATTTTATTTATTTGGTATTTAAAATGGCTGTAACTTTTTTTCAGCAATCTTTAAATTAAAAAAAAAGTTGTAATAACCATCAATGTTTTAAAAATAATTGAGGAAAAACAAGAAAAAGAGAATTAAAAAAAAATTCAATTTAATAAAAAAAAAAATTTAAAAGCTCTTTCTATTTTCAATAAATCCTTAAAAAATTTCAAATTTTTAATACCAGTATTTTGCAAAAACCTCTAGACGAAATTCGGCTAAAAATATTCATTCCCCATTATCCTGGTTTGCAATTTTAGAATACGCCTTCGACTGTTTGGTAATAGTAAACAAAAAAAAAAATAAGTTCACGGTCTCTTTAATCTATTACCAAACAGTCGTGGCGTATTTTAAATTCGCCCAACCACGATAAGGGTCCAAACGAAAAGTTTATTTTTCTTTATTGATATTTACAATAGTATGTGTATATAATGCAGCCAAATTTTTGCTTTGAAAGAGCAACAACAATGCAAGAGCATAGGAACACAAATCTAGCCCAATTATGAATAAAAATTCCCCGGAATTTTTCTCCCTTCTCCATTTTTTCCTATGTAAATTCAATTGCAAAAATGGGTTAAGGGAAAAAACTCCCCGGGAATTTGTATTCATAATTGGACTGATCAATGTTGGAAACAGTGGGAACAGAGTTTATGATGTAAGTCAGGGATGGTTATTGGAGTTTTAAATCTTCCTTCTAAAAATGTATGGACTTTTATGAGCTTAGTTAGACATAGAAGGCAATTATCACTGTCACCCATTGGATATTTTCTGCAGCCACAATATTCACCATGACAGATCTAGGCTACGTACGAAGCCAATTATTCTGCTAGGTGCATGAATATCGGATGGATTCATTATAGGTTCCCTAGAGCTGAATTGTACCAAAACGAGTTTGGTTTATATAATAGCAGAGTTTAGTGGTTAGTCGTTATGGTCTTGCAAAAGAGCAAATGCAAAATATCGTAGCTCTTTTGTTGAATACAAAAGAATTTTTGTTAGATTTTATGAAGATCTACAATATTTTGCATTAGCTCTATCGCAAGATGATTTGGGCCAAACACTGAATTCCGCTAATGTTTTGTGATATTAAAGAAGCTTTCGTTTTACCTATTCTTAATTGCTTGCCAGAATATTTAGTTCCCTTTTCTTACAGGCCGAATATATTCGAAGAACTTTGAATTGTAGCGCATAGTTAAAAAGAACAATAGCGTATTTCAATTCGAAAAGAAGTCTATCCGATGAAGTGTTTTAAAATACAATCAGAATTGAAAAATTTTTGTTTTGAAACAAAATTCAAAAAATTAAAGAAATCTCCACAAGTATTAAAATGTATAAAAGAGGAAGATATATGGCAATTCTCTTTGTTTCTCTCTCTCTTATTGATTAATTATTGTTAGTTCATATTTAATATATGAAGGTTCAATAAATAAAAAATCTCTCTCCAATTCATTGGCCCAGAAATCTTGCAAGACGAATTCACTTTTTAGTTGATGTTGAAAACACATCTGAGCTACTTTTATTTCTTACTTATGAGAGAAATGTCAAAATTTTCTTGTAATTCTGACGTATCGACCACCTAATGCAACAATAAGTCTTGGTTTTTTTATTGTTGCAGTATTGCCGCCACCGTAAACATAAATTCATATTGAACACATATTTTTAGGTGTTACAATTATCGAAAAAGCACTTACGTTTCAAACGAAAGACGCCTGTGTTAGAAAATTTGCTTCTTTAAATTAATGTTAAGAAAATTATTTGTAATATTTTTCTTTTTCATTCAAGTACATACTTAAAAAAAACTGGATTGTTTTCAAAAATTGTAAAATGCTTTACTTCTTTAAAGAAGAGTTTCACCGAAATCGTCCGAGGTTTTTAGCTATAAAGGCTGATATTATGTTCGTTGTACGAACTGGCTTTCACATTTTGTAATTATTATAAATAATTTTGTCACAATGTTGCTGTTCTTGTTTGTTTCAGAAAACGTAACAGAATTATATTAAAATACTTTGCAAACTTAAACAAAAGTTATTCACAATTTTGCTGTTCTTGAGAGAAATATAAAATAAAAACTGGTAATTAGGCTCACATGAATGCTGTTCTTTTTTTTTTTGTTTGGTAGAAAAACTAAAAGAAAAAAATAAAAACAATTGAAAGAATTTCGATTTAAAATTTAGGTGGGAAAAAACGGTGAATATTCTTTTTTATTTCCTCCCTTATTTATAAAAAATATTTCAGTTTAACAAATTTTCATTTAAAACTCATTTCATAAACCTAAAATATTTTTTTATGAATAAGGCAGCAAGACTTACACCCTGATCATCCACTTCGAACGTTACATTTAAAACAAATACAAATTTTCGAATTTTGTTTTTGTTTTAAGTATAATTTTCTATGCGAACGTTGATGTTCGAAATCGTTAAACAGGCAGTTAAATGAATAAAATTTTACATTTATTTTCATTCCCTGAACAATTGCGGATAGAAAAGTAACTGCCAGTTCACCTAAATTCCAATCGAAGATTTCGTTCGCTTAACTTACACTTAAAACAAAAACCAATTATAACATTTGTTTTACATGAAAGTTTAGCAAACGAAGTTTTCGTTCGAAACTTTCGAATCGAAATCGATGAACAGGCTATAAGTTAAAATATTTACACTATTTGAAATTTACAAAACTTCAAATTTTAAAAATTTTTAAATATAAAAATTTACTGCCTGCTTGACGAGATCCAACGAAAATTTCGTTTAGTGTAACTGATTTAAATGTCAATGAACGAAAGAAATATTCGAACTTAAAATCACAAAAAATTCTAACTGCCGTATTCATAAAAAATTAAAATAGATTTGAAATATACATATTTTAAAAAAATTGTATGAAAATTTGGCCTTAAAACACATTTCAAACTTATTTTATTTTTCTGAATACAGCAGTAAGACTTTTTCTTCTCCGAAAGTCAACTGAAAATCTTTAAACAAAACCGGCATACTTTAAGGGGTACGTAAGTAATTATTTAAAAAAAAAAATATTTAAATTACTGCCTGTTCAACGATTTCGAACGTTAACATTCGCTAAGAAAATTTGTATGAAAAACACTTAGTTTTAAAAATATATTTTCCATATAAAATTCTATGCGACCGTTTACATTCGAAATTGTTGAACTGGCAATATTTATTAATTTTTACTTACAATTTCTTTTTTTTTTTACAAATAAAATTACTGTCTAAAGTCCCTTAAATTTGTTCTGCTCAAATAAATTTTTTTGGAAACCTAAATTTTCGACAACAAAAGCTTAAAATGTAAACAAAATGAATCCAAAATTTTTGGGGAGAGGGTCCTTACGAGCTATAAACAATTTAGAATAGAGATCACATTTTTGAGTTTTTAATATAGTTAATAAACTTATTACCTAAACAAATTTTCTTTTTTTTTTTTATACAATTTAGAAAAAAATAACCTAAATCTAAAGCCTAAAAGTTAAAACTAGTTCCTAAGACCTACAAACTATATTACGAAAATGGGGTGGGGGGGGGGGGGATTTTTATCGGATTGATCACGCTGCGCCAGAGTTTAAGAATACATTTTTAAAGGAATCTCTTTCTCTACATTAAAAGAGAAAAGACTCCTGTCACAGTAGTTAAGAGAGTGTTTTAAGGATTTATTGAAAAAAAAAAATAATTAAAAAATTAATTTGAGAGAAATAAAACAGAAAAATAATACCATTTTTGACAACTACTATAATCTTCAATTATGATCTAGAAATCGAAACCAAGTGGAATTGAAATCAAATGGTACTTTTAATTAAAGTGGTGGTAGGTACTGAGTACACAAAGTAAAAGGAATATTTTAAAGAACTTTGACACTTATTCGATTTTAATTTCACTCGAATTACGAATTTCCAGAACAATGTCGATTGCTTAAATGATTATAAATTGATTTGAAGTAAAAATTAGCAGTTCACATTTGTGTCTTTGAAAGATTTTCGAATTACAAAAAAAAAATTTTGTTTTAATTTCAAAAAGTTTTTGTTTTAAAATTTCGAGTTCTTGTTTCTCCTTAAAAAAAAATTATAAAAAATCCTGATTATTACAAAATTATTGTAAATTAAACATAAAATTATTTATTTAATAATAAAATTTAATTACCAATATGTAGGTAAAGATGTATTTTTGTGTTAATGCGAAAAAATAATTAAAAATAGAAAAATTATTTTAATTAAATTTTCATTTTTTAAGTTACTCTTAAAAAAGGAAATTAAGAATTTTTTTTTTTGAAAAAACACAGCATTTTTTATAGAAAGTATTATTAACTTTTGCAATAAAAATATTGATTTTTAGAAAAAATGTGATGTTTTTCAATTTTCTTCTTAAATTTTTGGTAATTTAATATTATATTATATAAAAAAATTTAAATAAAAACATTAAAAAAAACTCAAGTTTTAAAAAAATAATAAACTGAAAAAATATAACAAAATTCAACAAAAATAATATTAATTTTTTTTATGTATATAAAATTTATTTTATTTAAAAAAATTCAAGAAAAATGAAAATACTTTAGCTAAATTATGTATTTTATGTAAATTAAAACCCAAAAAAAGTCAAGAAATAAAATTTAACAAAATTGTTTTAATAAAAATTTAAATAATTCTTCTCATTTTTGAGTTTTAATTACGGTTTTTTGCTTTTATTTTATACTAAAAAGTAATTAAAAGAACAAAAAACCATAAAATTATTAAGATTTTTCTAAAAAAGTGTAAAATTTTAATAAAATTACATAAATAGGAATTCATCTGAAAATAATTGCATGCAAGCAGCGGCACCCAAACCGCTTTGATTATTTTCATTCACAAGATTGTTTGTGTTAGGGTTGTTGGTAGTTGTAGTATTACCAAATAAAGGTCTGATATCCTTATTAAGAATATTATTACTGTTATTATTAGACGAAGAGGGTACTACTCCTCCATTTGAAGAAAGTTGGGGAGTACGCCAGATATCGGTGTCTGGCTGTGAAGATGTATTCGAGCTTATGTCCGATGTATTATCGGGTAAATTATTTGTGTTTTGTGTATTAAGGTTGTTCCAGATTTCCGGAAAAAAATCTTGTACTTGTCCGGTCTGTCCGGTGGTGGACTGATTGTTTATTTGAGGTATTTCCCAAATATTGTTCATTTTTGAGAAGTTCAAGTCGTTAGTATCAAACATAAGATTGTTGCCACTAGAAAGTTGGCCATTGGTGGTATAAGCCGAGGACCAAGAAGTGGGTGATTGGGTTGTAATTTTTGAGCCAGCGTAATAAGTATCCCTGAGTTGGCTGCTACAACCTGAGCTGCTGGTAGATGGTGAAGTTTGTTGTGACCACAAAGACTCCTTGCTATTACTGCGATAATTATGGGCTACATTAGACATAAGGGTGGGACTCAATGAGGGTTGAGAGCCTGAACCCGATGAACAACCACTAGAGCTAGATTCAGAACCCCAAAGAGAGGAAATCATGGCTTCTGTGCAGTGATTATTCAAATTGTCCATTTGGAAACTGCCATTTTGAGCAGAGGAGGAGTTTTGATAGAGACCTATATTTTGTGGTTGTATACCGACAGAAGTTGGTAGTGCGACGAGTTGGGTGTTGGGCCAGGCTTTAGTATTTAAATTATTGCTACATAATATATTATTAATACTGTTGTTGTTGTTGTTATTATTATTAGTGTTGCTTATTATGTTTTCATTGCTGTTGTGTTGTGTTAACCCTAAATGCTGTTGGTTGTGTGGTGTTGGTGGTGTTGTTACAATATTGTTGTTGCTGGTATTATTATGGGCTGTTTTCATTGCATTAAATTCATTCATAGCAAAATTATTATTGTTATTATTAGTATTATTGGTATTTGTATTATTAGCAACATTATTTTTTGTTGTAGTTGTTGTGATTATACTACCTAATTTGCTTAAATTACATTGTTCACTTAATTTTAATTGTAAATGATTAATTGTTGTTGTAACGCCAGCTGAAGAAGAAGAATTATTTGTTGAGGACGACCTTGTGGCAGATTGTCTTACCTGTGTTCCTGCTCCTCCTGCAGATGATGATGTTAGCGCTGTTTGCTGTTGTTTTTGATAATGTTGTGCTTGTGGATGTGAACCAATTAAATCGGCATTGATTTCTTGTTGCAATGGTGCTGAATAGTCCACATTGGGATTATATAAAGCCACTTTCTTCGAAGACAAAGATGAAGATGATGATGTGGCTTTCGATCCCGAAGAGAGGCTCGTTGGAGTTACACCAGCAGTTTGTTGACCGTTTGCATTAACTGCTGCTTGTAATGGCAACTCCAACGAGGCCTCATGTTATGCGATCGCCGGTAGGCGGCTGGAAAAGCTTTTGGTGTAGCAGTAGGTCAACGGTTTGACAAAGTGTGTATCCTGAGTAGCACAATAGGGGCAAGTGACACAGTGCGAATAGTCACTATAGAAATTAAGACGTTGTTGTGGATGCAAAAGCAATTTGAAGCAAGTATTGCACTGGAAAAAGATACAAAAGAGAAGTTTATTTTAATATTAAGTTAAGCAAATTATAATTCATACAATGTTAATTTGTAATTGTAATAAATATAAAAATTAAAACACTGCATGAATGAGGTTTTTTTAAAAATATCGAGGCATTACCGCAAAAAAGCTTAAGTGACATCATTTTAAATTTTCGTTTTTTTTTTAAAACTGACTTTTTTGGCAACACTTGCAGCATCATCTTCTAATCATGGTCACAAAAGGTTCCGTTACGATTTAACAGCAAAAACAATTTAATCGTAGGCGAAAACCTTCATACAAAATTTATATGAAATAAAATAAAAAAAAAACATTCTCCTGTTTGCGTTTATGACTCGTTGAGTTTGATTTTTTTTAAATTTTTTTTACTTACCTTTAGACGTTCTGCGCAGCAAGGCATAGCTGCAAATATATCGTATGCATACATGGTGCCTAAGACTAGATTTGAACCATCCCATTTATCGGCACAGAACCTGAAAAGAAAATTGTTAGTTGGTTAGGATAAAAAAACTAAAACGCAGGAGCTCATTATTCCAAGCTACTGTCTGTATATGAGCTACAATATTTTGTTAAAAATATTGTGCAAAAATTAATTAAAAAAGTTTAATGTCCGACTAAATTTTGTTTTATGTGCAAAATTTGAATATTTAAGATTAGAAGTTATTTACTTCGTCAGAGTTATGTACAAGTGTCGAAAATTTTAGAAGCAAATCGATTACATGATTAAATTAAATTGGAACTTTTTCTTTGTAAACTTATCAGAAGCCTAATTCTGGCAGTCGTGATCGAGTACTTGCTCGATTCGAAAGCAACGTTATTTCAGTCGATACTTAATGAATCGAAATTATTTTTTCAGTATTGTGAAACTGAAATAAATGCTTTATATTTTTAACTTTGAAAAAATAATTCCGATTCGTTCAGAATTGACTGAAATAATTAGATAATTAATTGCTTTCGAATCGAGAAATTGCTTGATCACGACTGCCAGAATCAGGCCCCAGGGCTTTAATTTGTTTATTTGTATGAATATCTGTGGCATTTTGACAAAAAACAAATTAAAAAAGTTGAACAAAATGTTGTTAATCATATGGATTTGCGCATTCAAAAAAACATTTTTGTTTACGTTTTAAAAAATTTGTATTATAAACGAATTTTTTCTTTAATTTGGGTTTATTTTATTATTTGATAAAAATTATCTTTTAACCGAGTTTTTAAAAAACGTTTTTGCTAACTTATCTCGACTTGAGATGTTTTGTCAAAATGCCACAGATACTTATTAAAATTAGTTATTAAAATACCTGCAGCAAATATTACGATTAGTAGAGGTACCATCCAAACAGCGCATGCAAACGCAAGTCAAATATAATGAACGACCCTCGTATTTAACCTGAAATGAAAAAAATTATATGTTAAAAAACTATTAAAACAGGAAACATTAATTTTTTTTCAACTTGTTTTCCAAACCTTGAATATAACTTAATTCTTTCAAAGTCAAGTGCAAGTGTTAAAGACAGAAAACAGGACGAAACTTAATAATGGATTCTATGTAAAATTTATTTCCTTAAGTTTCGACAAGCCAACCAACAAAAAAATGCGTTTGCTTTTCTTTTGAGTGTGGCAAAGTGACATGCAGTGCAACATGTTTCACATAAGGCTTAAACAACAATTGCTAAACAAAGTACGTATCATTTGCCAGAAATGCAGTTAAAATATGAAACATTTGCCAACAAAAAACTAAAAAACGCCGAAATGACAGCAAAGAGACAAATAATGAAAAATTATGTCTTAAGGGAGCTTAAAATGTAAAATATACAAACAAAACTTTCTACAACATGAGTAAACATATTTAAAAAAAAAAAAAAATTTTTTTTTCTCTAAAAACACTTCCTGATTTGCAGCCCACATACTGCTTACAAACTTTTTTTTGAAGAGATAAAAAAAATTAAAACTTATTTTTATGTAAAATTTATAAAACAAAATTTAAAAAGTACTAAAAGTTAGCAAAATAATACAAGAGAAGGGGTATTCACGCAAGAATTAAAATATTTTTTAAGGATTATATGATTTGAAAGAATAGGGGAAATTAAGCTAAGAAATGCGGACTTTAAATAGTCCTCTCCGAAAATAGAGAGAATATGATATTTGAACTAAAAACCCAAGATGATTGTATAATAAATGAGTTTGAACGGGCTAGAAGGAAACGATTACTAGCATTGTTTACATTTTTTTACAAGCGATATCCCCCTCCCGCTTAAAATCTAACTAGGTACAGGTTAGTTTTCCCACCAATATGCAGGAAAAGAATTTTGTTATCATTTCGTCGTGTTGTGTATGTGAAATTAACTGAGACCTACTTTGTATGTATGCTGAATACTATCAAGCTAAGCCTTTAAAGAGTCTTATGCTATGTTCACATTTGGCTTCTTAAACGCGTTTAAGCAGCTCGAACGTGATTAAGCGTTAAACACTTCAAAATCGAGATGATTACCCATACATTGAAGTGATTTGTTAATCACTTCAAATTGACTTGATTACAACTAAATCACTTCATAAACCACATAGAATCATTTGAACATACCTCAAACCAAGGCGAATTTAAATTCGTCTTGCCTCAAACTGAAAAACGTACCTCTTTGACAGAATTTTTTTTTTTTTTATTAAATAACAAAAAAGTTAAAATATAATAAAAACTTAATGGATATGGAAAAGAAAAAAAGAAAGAAGCCTTGGAGTCAGAAGGACGAAGAGATGCTAGTGGAAGTGTGGGGTGAAAGTAAATAATCTGCTGATAACTTTATTAATGTATTTCTTTCCATTTTTAATGTTTTCAAGAAATAAAAATTTGCTTGTTCTTTTTTGTTTATCGATCAGCTGTTTTTGCTGTCAACTTAGTCATCTCAAATGTAATGTGAACGGCTTTGATAAGCTAAATCAACATTTTGCTTAAACGCGTTTAAAAACCTAAGTGTGAACTTAGCATTAAGGGCCAAATACACTTGTCAAACGCTTGTCCAGCCGGCGAATTCAACGTGTACGTGTGCTGGACGTTATATTCGCCGTCATATCTAAATTTTCACTAATACTACCACAATGCTTGATGAGTACTTTGATCAGTGTATTTGGTCCTTTATAAGCATTTTCTTTTAAAGTATTGTACGCGAGCTGGGCGTCATGAATGAGAACTACTTAGTTAAAGAATTTTCCTTAAAAACCCCAAATACCCCTAATAATTTTGTCTTCAACATTGCATGTTTTCTTTTACAGAAAATAAAATCAAGAACTGACACATATGCAAGGAAAGTTTGTTTGGATTTTTTTTTTTTTTTTTTGTCAGTATACATACATATATATCATACGTACATATGTTGGTTGCATTTGAAACTACAAACCGCCTACACAAACAAAGTCATCATCGTCATAATGGATGTCAAAAAGCTCTATCTGCCTCTTCTCTACCCTGATGGTGAGCACGCTTTGCGAGCAATCAAACAAAGTATATTTTCACAATTTAGCTGCACAATTTAGGGTTTTGTTTTTCTTCAGCAAAATGTGCAGTTCTGCATGTAAATTTTATATATTTAAACCAGACACAAAACAGCAGACACAATCATTTAAGTTCAACTTAGGAGAAATTAACAAGCACGACAAAAAGAAAGATGTAAATAATATGAATTTTATGGCAATGACAGTTAGTTGCCAAAACAACCAGGCAACAATCAACCCATCAACCCATACTGTTCCATTGTGTTGTTAAACATTTTCGCCAGTATGACTTTAGCAGTCAGCTGTATGGGGGAGGACGTTAGAAGTTAAGCCAAATGTAAAAAGAGAGAGTCGATTATTAGCGTTGGCTTTGGCATAATTATGTTGGCTTTAAATGTTGCATAAATTGCAACATGCAACAAACTCTAGTACACAGTCATTTAGTCATTCACTCTTACACTCGTTGCCCACAAATGCTGCCATGGTAATGAAATTATAGTTTAGTTTTGGTTTTTTTTTCTTCCAGAGTTTAAAGTTTTAATAAGATTTACGACTTCTAAAAAAGGTGTGTCGTCGTACTCTTCCTGGTCATATGCTAAGGCAAGCAAAAGGTATTTTCATTAAACAAATATTCAAGGTATTCTTTGACTATTAGGAGTAGGGTAAGAAAATTATAAAAAGTTAATGGGCTAAATGGGAAGGAAATAGGGAAAAATAAAAGACAATTTTCATAAATTATGAGACAGTTGTTTAAGAATTATGGTTTAAATAAATAAAGTATAGAGTTTTTGGAAAAAAAAACTGTAATTGCAAAGTAGTAAATACAAACAGATTTATGGCGGGGCTGCATACGTTTTTCAAATTTGAAATTTTAAAAAGATCAACTGGTAATTGGTAATGGAAAAAACATTTAAGCTGTAATAACCTTTTGGTTAGCCTTCTGATTAATAAATGTGCTTGGGTTTTTATTAATCTGGGACAGTTTAGGTTGATGCTTTAATTTTGAGTAAAGTGACCCCTGCCAGTGGTTTGGTCGTGTATGGGCATTTTGTATGATTGAAGGCTTTGCTGTAGCGATATCAAGCAGAAATAAATATTTTGCTAATGGTACCAGTTTGCGATATAGTGTACGGTGCAATTAGCTCAGTTGAGAAAAGTTTTCAGAAAGTAAATGTCAGGGTATACACTAAATATAAAAACACATATTAATCAAACAAAATATGATTCAATACCTTGTTATAACAATAACAATTACACAACAACTCTTCAATAAAAAACACAAATATTTTTTTTAATTTCCGATTTCAAAATAATATCATTAACAAATTAGGTGCAAATCACTTCTTTTTTGCCAAATGCTGGACTAGTGTATGCCCAGCTTAAGAACTTTAATAAGAATTGATATAATGTAATGCTGCGAGTTGAAAAAGGGTTTAAAATAAAATATAATAAACCGAGAAAGTTGATTTACTTTGCTGAAAAGTTGTGAATATTTCTCCGGCTATTTGGAGTATTCTTAAAAAAAAAACACATCCGTTGTAGGTCTTAACTGCAGTCGAAACCAAAAACTGTCAAGCAAAAAACGAAAAATTTTCGCTTTTTGAGTTGGGTTGACAGCGATTGTTTACTTTTAATGATTCAGAAATAAAAGCAACGGTTTTTGTTTTGCCAATGCCAAATAAAGAAGTGGAAGAAACTGTAGTTTTTTTTACCTTGACTGCAGTTTTTTAAACGCAGGTTCTTAATATGGTCTACAAATCTTATTATGACAATTCTTAATGTTACACTTACCTCAATACAATCGGTTGAGTGTTGCTTGGGACTCAAAAAGAATGAGCCGTCCACTAAGGGATAACGATCGAAGACCAACATTGGTTCCTCGCATAAAATACAAGCCACACGACTTTTCTGTGACTGAGCCAAAGACGACAAAATAAAAAGTCTAGTCTCATCATTGCCATGATTACCCTCATCTTCGATCTGCAATAAATAAAGAAACATTTGAAATTAGGCTTTGATTTAGAATTAATACAAACAAGTTATATAAGCTATAGAAAAGAGAGATTATAGATCAATTCTTTAATAAAAAGATACAAAAATGCAAGAAACAATTACATTCAGGTACATGGTGGAAATCGATCGATTAAAAAAAAAAAACTCAAGACTTGACGAGTCAAACTTGACGTGTGTGAACCGGCACTAAGCAGGTGTCATAAATTTCGAGCGATTTTAAAATCCATTTCTAAATAACATTCTAAATATAGTTCAATTAACATGTATAAAATAAAATTTAAACGAGGACAATCGGGTATGTTCTACAAATCGAAATGAAGTGGAATTGAAATCGAACGAGATTTTGATTTCAATAATTGACAAAATTACTGTAATTTTTCCTGTTTTTAAAAGCTGTTCCTGTAAATATAATTGGTACTCAAAGTATGAAGTATATAAAAAATAATATTTTTATTAACCTTCTTTTCAGGTTCGTTTTTAAAATTTGTACGGTTTTAAATCCACTTCATTTCGATTTTCAGAACATACCCGAATGTATTATAAATCAATTTTGAAAGATACTCAAAACGACATGATCGATTTAAAATCATTTTGTTCTGAAAACCGTCTTCCATCACATACCTGATTGTATGGATTTTAATCCGAAGTACTGATTCATTTAAACAAAAAAAAAGTTGTTTATTGAACTTTTGTAACCTTTACGTTGATTATAGTTAATTGAGCTTCTGCACATTTTAAATAATAGTGTAATTAAAATAAGTCAACCTTAAATATGTCGACACAATGTAAAGTTACGTAAGTTCAAGGTAACTTTACGTTAAATTGACATTTATATAATTTTAATAACTGTACTCTAAAGTACATTACAATTATTGACGCCCTATTACATATTAATATTACGTATACATATTTTTATTTATAAGTAACATTTGTTCAATTTTACATACGTTTTGTACATTTCTCCAACAAAACCAACAAGTTTAGCTTGCAAAAATGTTATCAATAAGTTCTATAAAAATGAAATTCGTTCAGTGTATTTGATTTTTCTATAAAAATTTTATTTTTCTCCTCTAAAATTCAAAATTTTGCCAACAATAAATTTTAATTTTTAAACTAAACTGCGCTACTAGCAAATGAAGCATAAAATCTAAAACGTGCCAGCCAACGAAACTGAAATAAACACCCAAGCCCTTTAATGCTGCATCTCCTAACACAAACATATTCATACATGCAACCTTAAAGTGTTCAAGGCAAGATTCACTTACACACATCCTCGTACATGCAACCCAAATTCGGTACACACATGACTATCACAGGCGTTAAAACAAATACCAGAAGTATGAAACTGAAACAACAAATGAAGCGTGTTTATAAGCTAAAGTTAAATTGAATTCAGAATAAAATTCACTCTGTCATTCAATACCCTTCGCCAGTCATACATCCCGTCAGCCAGCCAGCCATTAAGCAGGTAACCAGGGAATTTATTATACGATAAAGTTAAGAAATTATTTGCTACTTGTAGTACCTCGAGAAGGTTAAACGAGAAAAGGATTGCTGAAAGCTCTTTGTTTTCTTGCTAAATATTAATGCTTTTGAAAGAAATATTTGTGCTGAAAAAAAAAAAATATTTTTCAAGTCCCAAATCGATAATCAATAACTTTATTTTTAACTTAGGAAAACAAAAAGTAGTTAAGATTTGTTTTAGCTTTTATCTAGAAATCTAGATGAAATAAGTTGAGTGAGTTTAAGAATTAAGACGCAAAACAATAGAATGTTAAGAAAATTTTTCTGGGTTGTCTTTGAAATGACTGTCTTTGCAATGCTACTAGAAATTAAGAAAAAAAGTATAACTATGGAAAAAAAAGATTAAAATTAATATGAATGGAACATTTTTCAACTTAGTTTTTATTCTTATATTTAATATTTAGGAAATAATGATGCCAGATTAGAAAAATATTTGATGCAAATAATTTACTGACTATAATTTTTAAGTTATGAGCAAGTCTGTAATGTCCTTTCTGTGGGAGTCGTTGGTCTTCTATCAGACGTGTCCCAGGTGGAGAGGGGAATGCCGGTAACAGATAGTATCGAAATAAAGTCGGTAGCCCGAATCAAAGCCAACAAATCAGCTTCTGCACACCATGTAAGTTCGGTATTATGCGGGCGTCAAACTTACATCAAGTGTCTCGGAAGTGTCTCTTCACAATGTTAGGTTAGGGACTATAGGAAACTATATAGGGTGTTTTTTTTAGCTGTATGAGAAGTTAAAATGATAGTACACGACGCAAATATTGTTGGAATGAATTTGTTTTATTAAAATCTGGTAGATAATTGCATATCATTTATTTGTTCAATATGATTTCCCGCATAAATCCGACGCGGCTAAGAGTTACATCCCAATAAAAAATTTCAGCATTTTGCGAAGCACTAATTGAACATTTGAAAATATAAGCGCACAATTATGCGCTTCGCAGTAAGACATACAGAGATGCAGTAAAGTAAATGAAGGAACTCTTTAACAATTTCCATAAAAGAAAAAAATAATATTTCGAGTGCCACGGAATTCCCTTACTACGAAGTAGGTTTGTAAGGGAGAATATCAAAAATAACTGTAAAAAAATACATTCAGCATGTAAAGCTAATAGATTCGTTCACCAGTTTTTATATGCGTTGAATAAAGCGGATTTTGTTTCAAAAATGTATTGCTTCAAAGTGGGAACTCCGTTAGCGAGATGGTAAACTAAACTCGTACATTTCTCCCTTACAAACCTGCTGCGTGCGAAGCTTAATTTTTTATTGGGATGGTTCATTCGATCAAATCAAGTTTTGGTACTTCTTTTCCAATAAATCTGGTCACATGGCGTCAATGATGGCTTGAATATTGGCTCCTAATGCTTCAAGAGTTTCTGGTTTGTCGGCATAAACCAATGACTTAACAAAGTCCCATACACAGTAATCCAGAGGCGTTAAATAACACGAAGAGTTCCACTTCTGAAAATAAAGTTGTCTCCAAATTGATTTTGCAACAAATCAATTGTTAAGCGCGCAAGTTGTCCTGACCTGTTGGAACAAAAATTCAGTCAGCTTGGTTCGATAACGTGTCATTCACCGTAATGGTAGCTCCTTGCTCATTAAGAAAGAGCATGCAAACCGCACCAAACATTAAATTCCAATGGATGCAATGGTGACTTGGTAACGGCTGGAGAATCGCCTTCGAGGTTAATTTCAACAACTTGGAAGTGTTTTTCTAGCGTTGAACGATTCATTATGTCTTGTCAAACCATAATGCATAGAAATGTCAACACAGTTTGACATTCTCAGTTGTCAAACCATAGTTATCGATAGTTCACGTGCAAGTTAAAATATATATTTAATGTAAACAAGTGTACTTTTTATTCAAATCTTTTAATAAATAAATTTATTTGAATTTCTAAAAAGTTTTAGTGGTCTCACATATTTAACAAATAATACCTGATTAATCTGCCATTTTAATTAAACTACAAAAAAAAAAAAATCACTTAAAGTCAATGTCTACTTTCTTTACATTCTTTTGGTTCATTATGATCAATAAATTTCTTTAACCTGACCTTTAATGAAAATAATTCTATTACAGTCAAAAGGAACAAATAAATACTTAAACTCAGGGAGACATGCGAAAGTAGTCTGCATTACAGACAGACGTACTTGATACTTGAATTATTTAGTTAATGCATAAAATGTAAAGAAAATTGAAAATGTATACACATAAATGATATAAAAACTTGAATGAAATACCTGAATGAATGTATGCATATCGTGAGCTGAAACAACCAAAAGTTAGTTTGAAGCTAAACGCGTTGTGAACTCGGTTTGCAAAATAACACTACAATGTAAATCGAACTTTGAAGCGAGGGCGGATCTAAGCATCAGTTCAAGGGGGTCACATAATGGAAATCAGTTGAGTGACTCAGTTGAGTTGTAATTAAGGCCCTAATTCTGTAAAACGCAACCGCAACGCCAAAAATAACATTAAAAGCAAAAAAAATGTCAAAAATTTGTCATAATTTTGTTGTTGCTTTCTATAGAAATTCATACTGCGTTTTAAAAATTTCAACGCCACACGATATGCAGCGTTTGAAATTAAAAAATTCAATATGAATTTCTGTGGAAAACAATAAATGTTTTTTATTTTGTTTTTGCTTTTAATGTAATTTTTAGCGTTGCGGTTGCGTTTTACAGAATTAGGGACTAAGACAACTGGTTGTGATCAGTTGTAATTTTTGTTTTGTTTTTGTACACCGCAATATAGCAAAGTTGTAAACCATAATACAAAAAATAAGAAATTACAACTCAACTGAGTTGAGTTGTAAACCGTAATAGAGGCCTAAGTTTAAAATAATTTGTATAAATATTTAAGCTTTTCGCATTTCATTTGCCGATATATTTGTATAAAATTCAGTCAAAATAGAAAGGGAAATTTAGGGAGTAAATGAAATATGTAAGAACATTTTGGATTGTAATCAATTGCTCCATTGTGACCAAACATGTCGTCAATACTCGAATAATATGTATATAATAAAAGACAAAATTGACTTTACCCATACACTCACATATGTATGTATGTATGTATACTTATACCTTAGTGGTTAAATAGTACATACTACCCCGCAGATCTGAAGAAGGTAATCTTCAGTATCTTATTCGATTAACACAATGTCTTTTTTTTTTCTATTTTTTTTGAAGCATTTAGCTATCCGTGTGCCCTCTGCAATCTTATGTGGAATACCTATTGAAATTGTTAAAAAGCAAAAGAATAAAATGAAGGAAAGTTGACACTCTCCCTCTCGTTATCTCTCTTAAGTGCATAGCATTTACATGATGCATTTAGATCACAATTACATGATATTATGTAAGATGTTTGCAAACTGTTCCCTGTTTTGCGACGGTCACATAAGTTCTTCAATTGATCGAATGCAAGTCCACGATCTGATTTTGTGTAACCAAGACATTTTTTTTCGCCAAATTCCACGTCCACCCGTGATTTTTTCTTAAAATATTAACGAAAGCAGGTGACTCATGAATGCAAATTAAGTGATGAAAAGAATGGCAATCAATTACTAACGTTTGGCACCAAGTTACAAGGTCATAAATACCACAACTGATAGTTTGGACATACAAAATCTACTTTGGACCGCTTTCTTCACAGGTCTTTAGTAATCTAAGGCATACCATAAACATTCCCTAAGAAATCTAATGTGTCAAGATAGCTGGACTCCAGTAGTTTTTCGTTACTATTAAATGCAACAATTAGGTTGTTCCAGAACTATAGGGCTACAACTTTATTCACTTGGAAATCCTTGCACCTAAACTCAAGAAAAACAGACACGGACTGAAAATTTTATTCGTACACATGTTTGTTATCTTCTAAGTTTAATGTACTTTTAATAATACATACTTAAATATGTAATTGTAATACCTGTGTGTAATATTACAAAGAGAAAAATATACTAAGTACTGCAATAAAACAAAAGAGTACCAAACGCAAAGCATTTTTTTTTTGCTATTAAAGTACTTTATAAAACTGCAAATGAAGGTGAAGACTACAAAAAAAAAAAAAAAAAAGAATTGTTTAATCTTAAACAAAAATTTCTTTATGAAAAGATTTCTTACTCTGAGTAAATATTTAATTAATTTTATTGTATGTATTTACCAAACAGTCATACTGTACTAACGACCATGTTTATAAAATAATACAAGTTTACGCCTTAAAGTATGCTTTAATTATTTTATGAAGAATGCAAAGAAACAGACACTATAAATAAGAAAAATACTGTTTTGTTTGTTGACTCTTAAATAAATTTGTTTTAAGTGTTTGTTTAATTTTCTAGTTAAAATAATGAACAAAATGGTAATATAGCATAATATGAAAAATAAAAACAATTAACAAGGAATATAAACAAACATGTCACGGTGGTGGTGGGAATTCAACTAAGAAGAGATCCAGATTTTAAATTTTAAAAAGAAACTGTTTCATAAAAAAAATATATTAGTTAAGGTAACAAATTTGGAAAATTGTATTTGCCAAAAAAGGATCAAATACAGCGGCAAGGAGCAAAATTGTAAGGGGGGGTTAACTTAGAATGGCCGGTCACAATGGCGTTACCACATTTAACCCGCAGAAGAAAGTCAGAAAAAGGTCATTCCGATGTGATGATACTCAGAGTACCTCACACTGTCTTGACGTATGCCAGGAGTATCATTAACCCAATTCCAGAGATTTCCCCGAGATCTTGGAAGAGATGATCTCCCAGGCAGGTCGCCCTGGAGCGCAAGAGTGCCGGACAGTAGCAGAGTATGTGGTTCACTGTCTCCTTTTCCCCTGGTACCCCACAGAATCTACAATTGTCACTATTCAGCTGCCCCACCCTCTGGGCGTATACCGTAGTCCAACAGTGACCCGTTATAAAACCAACCAGAAGTCTGCAGTCCCTTCTCGATAGCGACAAAAGAATTTTCGTCGACTTCGGATCATAGGATCTCCACATTACCTTGAAAACCCTGCACGTTCTGGTGTTTTTAAACCGCCTCTAATCTCCTCCGTATAGCAGAGGGCGTATCTCTTTTAATATTCTGAATTTGGAGCCATATCGTATGGTAAATGGACCCCCCGCGAGATATAATCCCACTGTATTACTGTTATGAACATACATAAATTCCTTTTGCCAATAAAGAATTTTGTTCCATTAGGAAAACGAGCTTTTCCAATAACTGCTTAGTAATTACGATCTTAGACTTGCAGAAGATTAACATTAATAAAAATGAAAGTAGTATTTGGTCCACAAGAAAAAAAATTACAAATATGTTTAATTTTCAACAAGCTTGTAGTCGATGTTATATAGCCAGCAAAAATCGTCTGTCTAATGGTTCTATAGATATTTATATTTTTAGAGTATTAACTTTTCTGGATTTTCAATAATCAGTACAAGTTTTTTTTTTTACCTTTGTTGTAAATTTCATGACTAGTTTTTCTACTATTGGGTAATTTTTTCTTCCAAAATTGAGTTTAATTCCAACTATTATTTACTTAAATACTGGCCCGGCATTGATCCAAAATGTAACACAATCTTTTATTTTTCATTTCACGCCTCCTTTCACTGAAGATTAAATAGAGTTGAAAAACAATAGATACATTTTATTAAGGATGACAAACATCTTGAAAAGATTGTATTTCAAGTGGATGTTAGATAAAGAATGTAATAAAAATAAATCTATTAAATAAATATTGGCACTTTTATTCATTATTAGATATTATTTTTATTGTCTTTGGTTAAATGTAGTACAATTGAGGAAAATCTAAGGCGGTTTTGATATTGTCTCTCACTTCAAGGGTGTCTATAGAAAAACTACAACAAATGGGAGGAGATATTTTTTTTTTTGTTTAATTTATTTGAGTATAAAGACAGACACATAAGAAACGCCTCTTCTTTTCTGCGATTACAAAAGTAAAAATTATAAAAAAATTTCTAATCACTTTAGTAAATTAAAAATGTAAAGAGCAAAAGTAAATATGTAGTTTTGTAATAAATCTTTGTAAGACTGAACAATTGATGGGTTGTGTTAAAGAAAAGAATAAAAGAAAACAGAACGGAAGCCTAAATATAGGCTGTTTATTTTTTTTCTAAAAATTAATTAAAATATATAAGCAGCTTTAAAGTTAACTTAAAAAGATTTTTTTTTTTGCTTGAAATATACACCATTTTTCTTTCTTTATTAAAACTAAAAAATTAATTTACGTATTGTTTGGTAAAATGATTAAACAAATTTTACAACCATCAATTATTTTTAAGTTACATACATATATCCTTAACACTTTTATTTTCTAAATTTCAATTTCCATTTAAATGTTTATGTTAAAATCTGCTTAACATTTTAAACATGATAATTTAAACTCCTGATAGTATGCTTTAACTTTTGTTTCTATACATGCTTCTTATTTTATTGTTAAAGTTATGGCACTTAAAAAAGTTCTTTGCTCTTTGCAACAACAACAATTTATTCATTGTTGTAACAGAAAGTCAACTCAAGACGAAGAAAATGAGAGGGGAAAATACAAAAATCCCAAATGTTTTTGATAATAAGTTTTGTGTTTATGAAAATGTATTTTTAAGCGCACATTTGCGGTTTTCACCACGCACACACACAATTCAAATTTTCTTTTACATTACACGACATGAGTTTTATATGAAAATTTCAACTCTTATAACGAGACGATTATAAATATTAACACCATTCTACACTACTCAAAAGATAAAAAAAAATCCTATAAGAAAAAGGATAATGTGAAGGATAACAAAGTAATTTACAATTTAAACATGAATTTTGCGAAAAAAATACACAATAATTTTAATATTTTTTTTTCAATTTAAATTTATCAATATTATTATTTGATTGTTTAAAATATAGAAATTAAAAAAGGCAAACGTTAAGTTGAAGGGATAGTTTTAAGTTTTAAAAAAAGGACATTTTAGAGATTTTTGTATTTTTAATTTAGTTTGTGGAATTAGGTCTAGACAGAAAATTTTAAACTAGCAATAAATTTAAAATCTTTTTAAGTGCATGTATTTCGGGTTTCTTAAAAAATTATTATTTTGAGCTTATTAGCACGTTTTTGCATTATTTTCTTTTATTTACGCATGTCATCACGTATTTGAGCAAGACAATTTCATTTAAATGAAATCATATAAATTTCACCTGTTAAGCATTTTTTTTTCTAGTAAACTGAATTCTTTTGTTAAAAATGTTAACTTAAAAGCAATAAACAATAGAAAAAAATTAAAGAAATGCAATAAAACTCAAGTGAACTCTTGTATATATGCAATAAATTTTATATAATATGAATGCCACAAAGTATGCAACAAAAATTGTTGCCAAATAATAGCAAGTACTTGAGATTCTAAGGGAATGTTGTAATCAAGGAACAATTTAATTCGAAACTAAAGAAATTTTTTGCAATTATTTCTATTAAGTTTGAAGCAGTTTGGCAGTATTAAAATCTAGACTTGAATTTAATTGAATCGCAAAGTGCAGAAGGCAACTACTTCAAAACATTCATTTTGAGATAATCAATTAAAACAGTGTAGTTAATAATAATAAATGCCAGTTTTATGTTCTTAGCTCGTAGAGGGAAGAACTAACTGGCTTTAATTTAAGTTGTCGAAGATGCCACTTTTTACACTGGTTATTAGCAATACTTAAATAAGATACATGAAGTAAATGTCAGTAGTTCCCTTTCTACACTTAGTTATCAAATTATATTATTTAATTAATTACTATAATTTAATAGTTGCAATTAAATTTTTGTTCAACTAATTTATTTAAAATTAGTTCCTAAATCCACTAAAAGTATTTCGCACAAATTATTTCCTTGTTCTGTTAGAAATGCTTAAAATATGCAACATTCTTTCGTGTTAGCAATTTCAACTTAAGCTCTTACTTCATATTTAGTATAAAAAAAAAGAAAACACTGTTAAGCCACTCGACAACTTTAAGCCACTTAAGATATTGCAATAGCTATAGCACTATAGTTTTAACAAACTAACTTGCTATTTTCCCTCAACAATATGAGAATATATTTTCATTTGCAGCTGCACAAGAATTGAATTGAAAATACAAACAATATAAAATCTTGATTCTTTTGCACAATTGTGACACGCATTTAAATTAAGTGCAAATGACAAGAGATTTGTGTGATACTAGAGTGAGGGTTAAAATGAAAATCAAAAAAATAGCAAAATATTTAGTCATTTTCTATTGTATAACATTAAGTTTATAGCGACTATTTATTTTGAACACTTTTTGCTGTAGGAACATTTTTTTTTATTTTTGCATTAAATATTTAAGAATGATACTAGAATTTAAAATTTATATTACAGTTGCTCTTACACTTATATCATTCAGTGGAGCTCTAAGTAGCTTCAGCTGAGGGGCTACAAGTAGCTTCAGATGTATATGCTCTAAAGTAACTCAAAACCATAATATCAATTCTTATATAAATATATGCAATTCGAAATTATTTTTCTGCTAGTCTTTTACTTATGGTTAGTTTAACTTGGTATCCGCCTTAACCATAGCTCTTTTGGGTCTAGCTAAAGAAATCGTTGTGATACCGTTTTGTTAACGCACCAATTTCTTCTAATCCATGTGGTCAAAGTCTGTATTTAAGCAATTTGGTTGCCTTAATAAAGGTGTGGGTATTGCCTTCTGATATTCATTGGTTGGCGGTCACCATACAAGTTGTTGTATGTTTTTCAAAGAAAATGAAAGGAATGTAAGAAAAGAAAAACTCACTGTTTATTGTTGATGTTTCGTTCGCTTTGAAATCGTTGCAAATAAGACCTGCGTGTTTGTAATTCTCATGCGCTTTACAATTTTATTTGCACATTATCTTTAGCTTTTCCAAAGTCTTTGGAAAAAGGTTTCCGGATGATCTGGCCTAAGCACCCAGTGAAATGCGCATAGGAACTAGATTATCCCCTAACAAAAAATTTCAGTGTATTTACCAAGAATACAAACTGGAAATTAAGCACGCTTATTAATAAGAAGAATCAAAAATTTTTGTTCTTGTAAAAACCTTTTAATAGGAAGATAATGTTGGTTTCTTTGAGGTTTTTTTTTGCTGAGGTCTTTTACTTCATATTTTTTAAAATATTATTTATGATTTAGGGAAATGTTAATAAAAACAGAGCTCAATCGTTTCTATTAAACGCAGTCTTTTGTAAAGTTCATATTTAATTGGTTATTTTTTAGTACTTCAAATTGCATATTCCGCAAATGTTAATCCCATTTCGTTAAAAGTGCTTTTTCAGTTATGGTTATTTATTATTAAAATTAACAGCGTTAAGTTCAATTAATTGAAAAGGAATTAAAGCAAGATGAACTTCTGTTGTAGTGCAGTTCTACGAAAAGTTCAAAGTGTAGCTCATTCTTATATTCTCTGCAATACTGAAAACAACAAATTTGTAATTTTTAACAACATTGCCTTATGACGTTTAGCTATTGCATTTCATTGTACTGAACAAATAAGCTTTAAGCTAATATTGGCAACAAAATATGTTAACAACAACTTTGCAATAAAAAATGAAACAAAATCTAAGGACTCAAAACAATATTGCCAACAATTACTAGAATTTCATTGTCATTGTCAAACAACAGGCAAAAGGAACAACTGGATGCAGGTTTCTGTTCCTATTACTGCAGAAAAAAGTGTGAGTTTTTGTTGAAAAAATGAAGAAAATCTTTTGAAAACATACTTAACATTGCTGCATCATTCATTACCTCTCGCTCTCTCTCTCACCCTCACTCTTTTCAAAAGAATGTTAAGATGTGTCTGGACTGGTAATGTGCCAACAGCACTAAAAGTATGCACACAAGTATCCTCTCTAGGCAGTGGCATTGACAGGCAGACAAAAAGCAACAGCGATCCCAGTAGCAGTAGCAGCAGATGGCAATTGTATGATTGTTTGTCATACTTTTACATCTCATAGAATGCAAAAAAAAAACCAAAATTTTTTTTATTGTTTGAAAGAATGAATAAAATAAGTTTCAAACAAGTCTTTGATAAAAACAAAGTAAATAAGTCTTTGTCCATTCTAACTGACTGTTTGTATGTCTGTATATTTGTCTACTTTTTTTGCAATTTAGCTTAAAAAGCAAAATTTTCTTAACATAAAAATAAATTTTCGTATAAATAACCTGGCTGCTGACAAAAATGATTTACTTGTTATAAATTGAATTTAATTTGAGTTTGTTACAACGAAAACGCCAACTGCTAAATTTAAAATTGTTTCGTGTAATTTATAACAATTTCTTTATTTTATAAACGCCTTCTTTTTATGGAAATTTTTTTTTAAGTATTTTTCCTATCAAAAACAATTTTCTTTAACCATAAACTCTACACACACCTTTCTTTTCTGTAATTTTCATTTTATTTTCTATAAATTTTCTTTAATTTAGTTTGTTGTTTTTGAGCAAAACACCCACTCTTCTTTTCTTTTTTTTTTAAATAAATAAATAAAAAAACTTAATTTCTTTCTTATAAAGTCATATTGAATTTTTCAGTTGAATTATTTATCTACTGATTGCAGTGGTTTCCAAGTGTTTTTAAAGGTTTTAGCGTCGAAAGTTGGCAAAAGTTAAAGATTTAATGCAGCTGTCAAGAAAAGCACAATTTTATCCTAAAAAAACCATATTGCGTTTAAAAGTTTTGTTAAATTGTTTCGTTATAGGTTTTCTAAAATATTTTAACGAAGCAGATGTTAACCCTATAACGGATGTTAACCCTATAAGCGATAGCAGAACTCTTCGAATAAAATACTTTTGATCTTAAAATATAACTCCAAAATATAACCCCGCAACGGTTAGGGCCATACAAACTTCCAGAAAAGAACATTTAAATTAGAAATTTTAATTATTTCCACCCGAAGAACTTCTAAATCTTCTAACTTAATTAGTAACAAATTTTGGTATTAAGTTGCAAAAACATTTCATGAACTTTGTGCTCGAACTCTTTAACGGTGTTCATTTCAGGAGACTATAAGTGAGACAACTGCAAAAAACCCTCTCCTTCATTTAGAGTACAATTCATTTGTTGAGCAAATTTTTATTGCAATTAAAATATCAAACTGGTTTGCTTTTAATAGAGCTAAGAAAAATTAATTTGGGAATGCCATGTTTTATAATACTACCATATATGAAGGTTTTTTTTTAACATTTTCTTTAAAAAAGTGATTATTTGGACTTTAGATTTATGAACTACAATGCCTAAACGCCTACTGATTGCATTTTTTCTTTGTCACTAATAAAAGAATTTTTATAAAAATATATAAAAACTGCAATATACTTGGAAATAATTGTATTTAAATTAAAAAAAACCAACAACAAAGGACATTAAGGTAATTCGAAAATTATACAAAAAAGATTTCCACTTTTCTACAACTAACGGGTTTTGACCATAAATTGTATTTAACTTCCTAAATATATGCCAAGCTTTTTATGAGTGTTCTATAAATGTTTTATCATGAGTGATAATTGAGCAAATGCTCACCTACTTGATAGTGTGGCCGCTAATATTCGTCAGTTAACAACAGTGGGGAACAGAATATTAGCTGTAGTACAACGTTACGAATAGCGCTGCAAGCTGTCATAAGTTAAAAAAGGCAGTTTCAAAAAAGTGTCAACAGAATACGTAGTTGTAATAGTCGTTGCAGTTGAAGTTGAAGTGTAAGTGCAAAATTCAAACTTTTGAACTTTGTTGCGATACAGAGCATTTATTCTGTTACAGGCTGTTGCCTACCGACATATTTGGCTGTCACTCAAGTTCATTAATGTGCACCCCGCTTTACAAATTAATAATTTTAAAAATTATTTTAATATCTTATAGCCTAAGCAATATCTTTTTAGAAACTTTTAACTGTTGCTTTTATTGGTTGAAGCTTAAGTTGATGGGCAAATTATTTAAATATGTTTTTGAAAGATTGTTATTTGCGATAAATAAATGAAGTATATAAACTTTGCTATAATCTCCCTGTATATACTCACACAATAAATTTTTTTTAATTTCTGAATATCTTATTGCTTTAACCACATATTTTGACTTCTACATTTATTTTATGTTGCCTAATTATGCCTAAAATTATGCCACGGTTTTGAAAAAAAAAATTCATTATGTTCCCTTTCCCTCTTACCATTAACTCAGACTTTCATCAACTTTCATAGTTTGAACGCAGACTTACAAATCAAATTATTCTCTTAAAATTGTTTAATATTGCAATGCAAAGGCAAATAATTTTTTTTAGAAACTATTACAAATTCTTGTTGCTTTGTTTTACCTTGAAGTATGCCATGATTCTTTTAAAACTAAACTGTTACCTCTAAATTTATCTACCAATGATAAAATGTTCTTATAATTTTATTTATTTTTTAACTTAAGCAATAGTTTTTAAGAAATTTGTATTGCTGCTTTCATTCGTAACTTTAATTAAATTTATGTTTAACTTTTCTAAAACTGTCTGCATATAATGTTTAGCCGCCCTTCCCCCATATAACTAGCCTTATTTAGATGTTGCATTGTAAAATAAATCCTAAAATCGTCATTTCCTTAAGTCATAAATAAATTACTTGAAATAATCTATTAAACGCAAACACTTAAATAGTCTAGCAAATGCAAAATAACTTAAAATCATTGCAAAAAAATATTACAAACATACATTTAAAATTACATTACAACCCACTAGATGTGCATATGAATGCTGATTGGTGTCTTAAATGCATTTTGGGTATGTAACCACCATCTATGCCAATTACTAATCGTGTACAACAACATCATGTTGGTTTTTGGAAAATAATAATAAGGAAAAACTACAACACACCCTTTTTTCACTGCTACACTGCTCTCAGTAAGTCTTTAAATTGAAAATAGATAAATTTCTTTTTTGGTATGCATGTTTTTTCTACATATGTATAACTATACTTATTTCAGTTATTCATCGCAAAAGACAATCGTCGAAAACACATTAAATTAAATTACTTTTCAATTTTCTATTTGTTACTGCTGCTTTATTCAGGCGCCTGATCAGCCACTGTCGTTTTTTGGGGGTGTTTTATTGCCGCTACCAGCCAACAACACATTTCTTTACATTGTTTATTGTATCTAAATCGAAATTCATTAGATTTCAAAGAGGAAAGCGGAATACCGTGGCATTTGTTATATTTTGCTATTATTATTTTTATTTGTTGTTAATACATTTTTAATGTGCAATAATCCATTAAAAATTTGCCGGCATTTTGAGGAGTTTTTTTTCGAATAACAGCAGATATACAGGACAGACAATTGGAAATGCTATAAATTATTCGTAAAATGTTGTTGTTGTTATAGTATTAAAAAGCGAGACAAAGCTGTTTTACAACGGGGCTGATACGATTATTGTTTTATAATAAAAATACAAATCAAAGTTAATGAACTTTTTAACAAATTAATAGATTTTCAATTCAAACAAACTGAAATGTTAAAACACTTAAATCAATTGCAAAACTTAGATTTTAGCAGATAAATTAAACCTAAAAGTAATTCAAAGTTCATTTCATGATTACAGACTGATTAACTGTTAGCATAAACACTTTACTTTTGCACAGTAGAAGTTCACTTTGAAAATGGCCTATAATTTGGGTCGCAAGCCTTGTTGAATAAATTACTCACCCCTATTGTGAAATTATTATTACTAGAATTTTGTTCCCCTTAAAAAAAAACATGTAAATTACAACCTCAAAATCTGATAAAAACGAAGTTTTGAGAGTTCATGGAAACAAATATTTTAGCCAAGTCACTTTCTCTCCGGTTTTGGAAAGGAGAGAAATTAGTATGTATGTTATTAAGATTTTAAATAGTAAAACTATTATTCACACATTTTTATAATTTTCTATCTAAAGATTACTTTGAAAACATTTTTTTTAAAAGCGCCGTTGCACCGCAATCTTCCTCATAATTGAAACTTAAGACCCTTTTACACTATTTTACAAGTCTTGAGATTTTCGCTATTACAGACAGAATCTCAAATTTTTGGTATGATTGTCGAAAAATTAAATAGAAAATTTGTTTTCTTACTTTTTGCGTCTGCACTATCACACATCAAATAAAACGAAAAGTCTTTGAAGAATGTTCAGCTGTTAAGTATAAGAAACATTTACATTTTTGTGTAAAAATACTACTGTGATAAAATGGAAAACCTTATAGTTTAGAAAAATTTAAAAGAAAGGTAAGAGCCATACGGCTGTCAAAATTCTTCTCGTAACTTTTGACATTTCGTAAAAAAATTTTCGCACTATTATACATTTTAAATTTATTTGAGTTTTTGATGTGTCCGTAATAAATAGTATTATAGTGTAACAGGGCCTTTATCAAGATTTCATTTTAAAGAAGTGCAACATTAAGAGAACTTCTTTATTATAACACACATATTTCTTTTTTTTATGTGTTTGCTGTGTGATCTGTGGTATTGCAAATAAAATTTTTTTTTTTTATTAATTTTGCAGCGATTCTCATAATTTTCAACAAGCTTTGTTCTAATGAAAGTTAAAAGTTAAGTACCAAGATTTAATCAAAATATTTTCAAAAGTTGTGACTTGTACTTTGAGCAGAAGGTAAAATGGACAGACAAACAGCCAGCCGGGCGGACAGACGGACATCGAACGATCAAAGCAGAAAATGATTCTGAGCCGATCTTTATACTAAAATGTGAGTTTAGATCATAGTGGAGTTAAATATTTAATTGATCATATCAATTAACGGATTTGTATTTTCGAGTCATGGGACACAAATTTAGTCAATTAAAAAATTAATTGCATAAACAAAAAATACACCACATATACACAAACGTTTAATTTTATGGGTTTTGATTAAAAAAAATTAATTGCAGCAAACAAAAAATTAATTGAATAATGATTGTACACCAATTAATTATTTAATTGAATAATTTTTTGCAAAATTTTTTTCTGTGTAGTTAATAATTTTTAATGCTATTATCACAGTAATTTAGGTCGAAATTATTTATATTGCCAAGTGTTTGATTAAGGGCTTAAACAGTCTCAACGCATTTTATGTTTGTAGAAATTATCAACAAAATTTAATTTTTAAATTGCATTAAATATGGCACATAAACTTTTATTAAGTTGCATATGCGTTTCATACATGTTTTAGCAGTTTTATTTCTGAATTAACTCTAAACCATTCGAGGATTATTTTAAGTGGAAGAAATTACCCTTGGCGTAGTTACAATTACTTGGTACAAGTGATTTTTTCATTGCAAAATCTTTTTTTTTTTTTTTGTAGCAAGTTTTGATGTTTTTGGGTTTTGGAAGTGTCTCGGGGATTAAAATCAAATCAAAATGGATGAAGAAAAGAAACAGTGTTAAATAAAATATATTTTATATAGAAACAAAATTGTTTGTGTTAAAGATTTGGTAAAAAAAATTAGTTTCTTTTTTTTTCTTTTATTAACTAAAGGGATTTGGAAAAACAAAAACTTTGTGGGTAATAGAAAATATTGTTACACAAAAGATTTATGCAAGTTTTATAACATCAAAATGGTAGTAAATAGAGTTAAAGAGGCTGTTTCAAGCATATTTTAAGGGATTTACTTCAAAGTAATAGTTTGGCATATTTTTAGTTGTTTTTTGGTGAAATTTAGCTCGTTTTTAGGAACTGGGGCCAAATTATGGCATTTGATATCAGTTCAACTTAAATGGGAAGTTCGATCGATATCGATGACGTTATTTGGCCCCTGGACTTAAAGATTTTCTAGTTTATTTTATAAATTTATTAACATAGTATAATTCTACGAGCTTGACTTTTTTAAGTATACGTATCTTATTTTTCTACTTTTAACTTTTTTTGCTTTATTTTAATATTGTTGATTTTTATATTTTTAAGTGTTTTCAATAAAGTAAATTTAACAGTAATTTTGTACACAGTTTTAAAATTATATAAACATTTTTATATTCCATTTAACTTTATTTATTTCAAAATTATTTAGCAATTAACGAAAAAAAAATAGCAAAACGTTTGGGTTTTATAACCATTTTTTTATTTCATTTAAACTCTCTTTTGATTTTTTTTTTTTGCATTTAAAGTGGTTTAATTAACATTAAGACTTTGTGAAAAGGATTTTCTCGTTTTCCCAGATTTTTTCTTTTTTTTTTTTTTGGTTTTTTTTTTTTGTTAAAAAAATAATATGGCTGGTTGGTTGGTTGGCTGTCTGAATAGTACTAAATAGCTTTTCAAGTTTGTATTTTTTTTTATTTTAAACACAGACATGAGTCTAGAGTAGTTAAATAAGGCACTTTAAAGGAATAAAATGTATTTATACATACATTTATTAAATAACCTTTACATTAATTAATTGAGGCAGCAATATATGTATGTATATTTTAGTTTTTTTTTCCTAAAAGTATGCTTAATAAATACTGAGATTTGAAAAGAGACTGTATAAAAGCCTAGTCTTTAAAAAAAAAACATATTTTTTTTTAATAGCCCTTTACTTTTCTAAATAAATGTTTATGTATTTTTGTAAATATCCTAAAAGTATACTTTATTTTCGTTTCTCTTTATCTAATTTTCAAGTTTAAAGTTCATTGGACTTGATTTCTATGATTTATAACCGCAAACATGTTTTTATTTTTATTTCTTTATACATATAATGACTTTTTAATATTACCAACTAAATAAAAAAAAATTTTTTAAATGGTTTTGTTAAATTTGGTAAATATGTTTTGTTTTCTTTTTTCCTATTCATTTTAGCCACTTCAAACCCAAAAATATGCTTCATGTCTCCATTTTTTATTTAATTGTAAACGATTTTTTTTTCATTTCTTTTAAAAGGTCACGTCAAAAAATGCTTGAAGGACCACACTATTTAAAGAAAAATAAAAAAATATATGGTTTTATATAAAATGTGTATTTATTGCAAAGCAATTTGTATATTCTACAAGTATTTTTTAATGCATTTTTTTATCAACCAACCAAAATATATTTTTAGATTTAAATAATGGAATCTTGTTGTAGAATGGAAAAAAGACATTTGCCAGACATTTTCATTTTATTTTTTGATTTCAGGGGTTTCCTTTTTTTTATGAAGTGCCATTAGAAATCTTTTAGAAATATTACTTGCAAGTAAATGAAATATTTTAAATATTTACCATCTATTAGGTTTTGGTATTTTAAAATTGTTTGTCAGAGAGAACTGTCTTAAAGCTTTAAGTCATTTTACTTCTATGTTATTGTTCGTAAAGTTCATGTGTCAAGCAAATGTCTTATGGCAAAGTTTGTTGAACTTTTGTGGGTATTTTTGGGTCTCTAATAAACAGTTACAAATTTTACAAATTACTTAAAGGTATTTTTAATTACATATACACAAAATCTGTAGCATACTTTTAAGGTCAATACGCTTTTTGAAGCCTTTTGATTTTTAAACTTATGACTGAACTATTAAGCTTTAAAATTGTGTAGGTAGCAGTTAATACATTTTAGTGAAGTAAAAATATACCAATATATGTATATGCATATTTTTCCTACTTTAAAGCTGTCTTTGATATCCAATCTGAAAAGAAATAATATTAATTCAACTTTTTCTTGGCAATTAGCTATTTGTTCATCACAGTGGGAAAGGGTATATATAAGTTTGTCATCCCGTTTTTAATTTCTACAATAGTGATTATTTAAATTTTATTTTTTAGCGACATACATTTCAGTTTTCGTTTTTTTTAATAAATGACTTTATTGGCAACACTTGCATCATCTCCTAAAATGTCATGGTCACATAAATTACCGTTACGATTTTATAGCAAGAACAATTTTATTGTAAGCGACAAATTTCATATAAAATGTATATGAAATAAAATAAAAAAGCTCTCGCCTGTAAAATTTGTTTTTTGGCGCTTACACTATTTTCGCGGTTAGGGCTCGATATGAATAGCAAAGTTTTTTAACGATGTCCATCTGTCTGTTGAAACGATTGAGGTATGATCATAAAATAAAATCCCATGTTGTTGTGTTTTTAAGCCTTTTATTACACATAAATAAAGGTATGAACTCAATTTATTTTCTTTTTAATTTCTGTTTGATAATGTTTGTTAGAGGATGAGTGGTCTAAGACGCTGCAATACGTTTGGTGAAGGGTTTTTAAGATTCGGCACAGCCAAATATAGCACTCTTACTTTTTTTCATTTTATAAGAAAATAACTATACGTTTTCAAACCACCACAGCAAAATAAATCTGATAATGTATTATATACTAATTACTATACACTCCTTTTTCCCCTATCTTGGGTTATAAAGTTTTTCACTTATTTGACTTTTGTTTTTATTACAAAATGCAAAACTTAATAAAAAGTTATTTTCTTATAAAACTAAAAAAAAAAAAAGAACTTGTTTGTTCATATAACAATCGTTAAAAGGATTCCACCTGCTGGCTTTTCTATTTTTGCACATACTTAAGCAGCAGCTATTAGTGGTTTCGTAGCAATATTTGAAATAATATATGAAGCTAGACGAGACATCTTAACTATAATGTTGATCATATATTAGTAAAGATTATTAGCTGTTTAAAGTTGGGAAACTGAAACTACTAAAGAACAAAATTAAAATTATTTTAAGAAAACTTTTAGAATAAACGCAAAAAAGTGGGTGTTTGTTGACAGCAAATTCTCAGAATTTTAAAATTTTAAGACATTTTTTTAATTTTTGTGCTTTTTGCAATAAATGAAAAGATTGTTGTGGGTAAAACTATTTTAGAGTGGAGGAAGCACTTTTTGTGTTATCCACCTTTAACACATTATTATTGCTTTTTTGTGTGTGTTTTTTTACAGTTTTTTTATTCATTTAAATTTGGTGTTTATTTTTGACATTTTCATTATGTCTGTCATATATTTTATCTCGCTGTTTATATCTTAATTTGTTTTTTAAAGTAGTCAAATGTTTACGAGTGTTGTAAGAACACAGGTTTTACATTTAAATAACAAACAAAAATCTCTAACAAAGGTAATGAACAAAGAATAAAAAGATTTAAACGTATAAAAAACAACTTAAAGTATGCTTTAGAATAAATAATAAAGAGGGAGGGAGGGGAGTTTTGAAACAAAACTGTCTCCTAGGATTTTTTTAAAGACTTATGTTATATTAAATGTAATTAATTAAAACATAGGATTAGTTAGACGTAGAATTTTAACTCTTTTTTAAAAAAAGTTGTAATTTATTTTTAAAAAAATACATTATTGCGTATTATTTTTAGTAAAATTGTAGTCTTAAAATGGTACTTATTTTATAAAAAGCAACTTCTTTCTTAAGGTTACGTTAGTCGGAACCCCTTAAAGTATGCAAACAGTGCAATGGTTAAATAACATCCTAGAAGTATACTTAAACAAAATATTAGATGTTTTTATTGACAATTTAGAAACCCCCACAAATATACAAATTAATAAATATATTTTAAAAAAAGAAAGATATTTTGAAGAAGGCACATAACGGAGTGACGAAATATTGGTTTAATAAATTTAATATTTTTTATAAAAAAGAGACCTCAAGCTTAATTAAGTAATAATAGTAATAATAATAAAAGAAAGATATTTCATTAAAAAAAGTTATCTTATTAACCCTTTAAAGGCCAATGTGACATATCTGCCATAAGCAAAAAAAAAAAACACTTTTAATTTTATTGTTTCACAGTTATTGCCATTAAAATTGTTGTAATACTTGAGCAACACACTTATTAAGATCTTGGTACCCAAAAAGTTCTATAGACGTTAAATTGTTCATTAATTTGACACAATATTTGGTTTGAATGCAACCTAAAAATTAATTGCAAATATAAAGGATTTGGAGGGGGTTGTGTTTCGGACCCTGTGCTAGTTGAGAACTAAAATTATAAAAACATAGATTGGCCTTGGAGGCTGTCCCGACTGATTTTTACTTTGTGATACCTCCTGAAGGCTGGAATCGCCCCTTTTAATATTTGACCATATTTTATAATATAGTTGTTGAAAAAAACTCTCATAAATATGAAACTAAGCTTCTAAAACATTTTACAGTTCAGAAAAAAAAAAAAATATATTGTCCATATAAAAGTGCAATTAAAAAAAAACTTTCAAATAGTTTAAATCTCCACTAAGTTTATAGTCTTAAATACAAAGTTAACAACAATGTTTTCAAAATACTTTTCAACATATTAAAAGATTTACTAGACATTATTAAAGAGTTTGCTTTATTTCCAAAATGAATTTAAACCTTTAAGTGTTTAAAAAGAATTTCGAAAACTTCAAAACTCCTACAATAAAATATAAAACATTAAGTAAGAACTAAAAACGTACGTTGTTAAGAATTAACTACTCAGAGAAAAATAATTTTAAATGAAACAAATTTATTTTCGAAAGAAAAATAACCACAAAAGTTAAAAAGATTCCCTACACATACTTTTCAACGAAAGAGGACAAAAATCTTAAGAAAAAAATAAAATCAAAAGTTTCACTTTCTTTTTTGAATAATTTCACAAAAATAACATACAGTTTACACAAAAATACACACTCCCCTACCATCAAGCAAGTTGTGCCTCCAAAAAAGGACTCAATAACATTAAAGGCAAACAACACGTTTAAATGCTTTAATGTTTGGGTACATCTTACAACAACACACAATAACTTTATGGTCATTGCCATTTAAATGACGCCGAAATGGTTTTGGTTGGAGTGTGCGTTTTTCTGTGAAGTAGTCGTCATTATGCTAGTACTACTACTACTACTACCAACAACCACTTTACAAACTGCTTGAATAGAAACTGAAATAGAAAATATAAGCACGAATTTCTAAGTGTGTAAAATGCAATGTCCTTTCACAGATTTACTTCAACAGCTTCACATTTACACATTATTATAGTGTTTTTTTTTTCGTTTTGTCTGTGTTTGGTATGCGTGTTTTAGTTAAATACTATAAGCTTAACACTTATACAAACTCGCAAAAGGACTCACTCACATGCACACAAATTTATCACACCTCATTTTGAAAACTGCAAAAGATCCACTAGCAGTAGCGGCAGTCAACGCCACTAGAGTGGAAGACTTGTTGGCTGACTGCTGTTGAATTGTATGTGTTGACTACTTTGTGCCGGATCAGAGACCATTAAGTTTTAAACCTGGGAATGCGTGTGTTGGAATTCTAGTTAGTATGTATTTCTATTTTTTGTTTTTTAAATTTTAATGTCTTCTGTTTTTGTAAATCATTAATTTTAGAGGTTGCTGCTATTCATGACGGCAAGGTGTGGAGGAGTTCTGGTAAGAGAAACAGACACTAACAGGTATTTTACATTTAAAAAATTTGTTGCTTAAACAGAAAAACCGTGTAATTATTATATAGATGTTGTTTTAGTTAAATGGCAATTACAGGAGCAAAAAGGATAAAGTTAAACAAAAGAATAAGTAAAAAAAAAAAAAACAACAACACAATTAAGTGATGAAATTAGTAAAACAGTTTAAGCAAACAGTTTTGGTATAAAAAAAGATAGTAAATAATGTAAATCCTTAAAGCATGCAAAAAAATATTGAAAGTATTAAAATTTAGCTTAAAGAAACTATTTGTTTAAGAGAAACTTAAAACAAGGAATTAAACCCATTTAATTGAGTTTGTTTTTTTTTTTATTACTTAATTCCTAAAATTTTATTAAAACAACTATTTCGTTAAAACCCTACTTCAAAAATACTTTGAATGATTATCCTATAAATACGCTACAATCTGATAAAAATCTGTTGAAAAAGTTAACTGTTAGCAAAAGTTTATTACTTAAAGCATACCTTAGTAAACGGCAGAAGAAAAGTCTTTAAAAATGAAAATATTGCTCTGCACTCTTCATCGATGTTTTTTTAACTTTTGATCAAGTCTGCCATGAAGCTTATAAAACATATTGAAACTAAATTTACCAGTAAACACACAAGCTGATGTGTGAAAGCTTCTTAGTCGGTCGAAAATGTATTATTAAAGAAGGCGATTTTTTTAAGTTATCCACAGCCAATTGAAGCTGGCATCCCACAAGGAAGCATCCTGGGCCCTTTATTATAATTTGTACATTCTTCGATCATGCCAACAAACACAACCTCACCAAAACATGAACTTTTGCTGATGATACAGTTTTCTTAGCGTAAACGAAAAAACGAAAAGCATCCCGATAATTACAAGATAATATATTTCAATTAGAAATGTGGTTAAAACAATGGGGGATAAAGTTCAATGAGCAAAAATTCGTACATTTAACATTTATGACCCTCTATTAAAATGAATAACCAAATAATTTCTCAACATTTGTATGTAAAATAGCTCGGTATATATCTAGATCGGCATTTAACGTGGAAATGCCATATTGGGAAAAATTCTGTCCTTACCCCACGTCTTCATGCGCTTTCGATTTGAACATGACATGACCATAACACCGGCAGAGCAACGGTGTTAATTCGTTCATGTTCTTAATTTTTGTATTATGGTTTACAACTTTGCTATATTGCGGTGTACAAAAACAATAAAAATTACAACTGATCACAACCAGTTGTCTTAATTACAACTCAACTGAGTAAACCGTTATAGGGGCCTACGTGTTGATGTTCATGTTCTGATTGACCACAATTTTTGTTGTTGTGGCGTTTGGTTGAATACAGAAAATACATTGTATGGCCAACATCATGGCGCACATGGATGCTAAGACGAATGTTTATGCAACAATAGCAGCACATGGACAAAACATGAGAATGAATGGTCTACACGAGTAGAATTCATGTGCGACATGCCGTTCTTACCAAGTTGATGGATAGTGGAGACGGGTAGTTAGTCTCGATTTTAAAAACCCGAAATTTTTAGCCTTTAACATTTAAATTTTCTTTAAACAGCTTAAAGGCAACATGATAAAATAAATATTGTTCTCCTAAAAGAATGCCACAATTTTGACTATAAGATCGTGTCATATTATACTGAGCCAAAATATATACTACAGTTTTATGAAAAATTTTATTTATAAACGATTATTAAATTTAACAAACGTATATTAAGGAAAATTTTCATAGAAAATTTGTTTTGTAAACCTTTATTAAATTAAAATTTTTTTCATGAATACAACGAATAGAAAAACTTAAGTTAAATTTTAAATTCTAATTATTATACTCTGCGCCTAAACGATGTTTGTCATCCCTTTTTCTTTTTGTTATTAAAAAAGTAAAGCAGGAAAGTGAACTACAAGTGCATTAACTCGGATAAGCAGGTGTTTCAATATTAAAGTTAGGCTTATTTTAATTCTTTAGGCTAAAAGTATAAACTGTTTTATGACCTTGTTTCATTTAACGCCTAAAAGTATATTGCAGTTTTTATTTAATATTTATTTGCCAAATTATAAAAAAAATATTAAATGCACATTTTAATTTTTAGACGTTCAACAACCTTTTTAATTATTCCTAATTAAATAAAATTCAATTGTTGTTACTGTTATTATTTGGTTTTTATTACCTGATACACCTTTTAACAGCTAAAACCTAACAGAGGGAACTGAACTCCAATGATAATAACACTGAAAGCAATTATAAAAACCAGCATATTATGTGGTTAAAATGTCCTTGTATTCGTCGTCTATTCTCAACAATTTCATTGTCAAATTGGCTCAATGTCTTTGGGGTATGCTTTAGTTTAGTGCCACCAAACGACAACAAAAATCCACAATATATAGAAATATTTATAAAATAATAATAAAATTAATGATGATGATGAGTGCTGCCAACATTTCGTTGCATGCGGTAAAATTAGTTTTAACAAAAAATAAGAACGCGTGAAACGTGATACACATTTACATAAAACCCCAGGCATGTCGTATACAGACAGAAATTTGAGGGTCTCATGTTAACATTTTTTTTTTAATAATTAAATATTAACCAGAGGATAAAGTTTGTTGAGAGTAAAAATAAAACAAAGAAAGTGGAATTTTGTTGAAATCAAAAAATTATACAATAAAAGGTTAATGATTTGTTTTAAAATATGAAACCAATGACATTTCAAAAAAATACACAAAATAAAAAAGTTTTCAGTCATAACAATCAAAAGAAGAGATAAAATAAACTAAAAGAAAACCAAAGTAATAAGATTATGTTGCATACTTTGAAAGCGAATTTTGAAATGCAAAGCAAATAAGAAAAACTATAGCCTACTTTAAGGAAAAAGCAATACTTTTAAGAAACTAATCCTTGCATACTTTCAGGATAAGTTTTACATAGACAATAGTTTGTAAGGAAACAAAATGGTACAAAATAAAATTAAGTTAAGAATTACTTTTAGGTTTAAGTTATATTGTAAGTCATACTTTCATGTCGTATTAGACTAAAATTGTTATGCATAATTGTATTTCAACCAAACTGTACGGTATTCTCTAGGACTGGAAAAATATTTGTTATGCCTAAAAGCAGACTTTTGATTTATATCTATACAAGTTATAAGTACAGGAAGGTTCATAAAACTTCTAGAAAAGGTTGTGAACTATAAATACAGCCTGACTCAAAAATATTTGAGGCATTTAGCGGTTAATATCGTAACTTACAGAAGTGGATACATTTTGTAACAACTTTGCAATACGTCAAATTTATAGCCTGTAAAAAAAATATAATTACATTTTCATACTTTGAGTCTCTAATATAATTACATTGTAATCGCCCTTAACTGACATCTTTCGGAAGAGGAAGCCCCATTACGTCGCACACTTATGTCTGGTCTCGGTAGTGTTTTAAAGAAAAGCATTAGATTCTCTTGAGTGGACATTCCCCATGCACGGCCACAAATTAATGGTCCCAGTGTTGAGAGGTTCGTCTATATTACTTTTAAAGTTCGTTAAGAAAATATAGACTGATTTTAAGAGAAATTTCTTATGTATAAACTAATGATTAAATTTTTTTAATTTATATGCAACCTAAGGAAGGAACTAAGAAAAATCTTAGGTTTTGTAGCAAAGTTAACGCTTTCAAGTTTTAAAAAAAAGTTCAAAGTTAAAAATTTAGACAAATAACTTAAATCCTACAATTTTCTAGAAGTCTGTGAGTCAGTGGTACGATTCATCAGCATGTTGTTTACTTTAATTTCAATTAAATATGTTTCCCTATCGCTATTTGTAAAATCTGCTCTTGATTAATTATCTTTGATGTTGCTTAAGTGCAGAATTAATTAAATTTAATGCAGCTCCCTTAAACTATGCAATACAATCAACAACTAAATAACATTATTATAACAACAACTTAATGCAATTTTTGTTCCATAGCCAAAATCCTTTTAATTCTATTTTATTGAATTTATTTTCATTAAACATTCTTTTAAATTTCTATTGTAACGAAAACAGATTTAATCTTTTATCTATCATGTTGTACTTGTAAATGTCATCCATCGTTGACTGCACTGCAGCACGAGCATGAACGACAAAAAAAATCCAAGATATTTTTACTGACAAAGCAGAAAAAATAAACTTAATAAAAAATCATTTTAAAATGAACCTTTACAAATAAAAACTTCAACACACACACGCACACACTCTACTGAAATGAATGACTATAAGTTTTACACACTACTACCACTACTACTACTGGTGCACAAGAATTATTGGAGGATACAAAGCTGCAGGAACAGCATCCATTCATATAAATATAAAGAGAGAGTCAGTAGAAAATGATAAACTTTCGCTTGTTTTTATCATGACAATGACAACATAGACGACTAGCAAAATAAATAGACAGACATAATGGCAGATAGGCAAACGGACAGACAAACACTCATATAGCATCCTCTTGATGAATACTAGAGGAGGAGTAGGAAGCAGAAAGGGCTTTTTAAGTAGATTCCCTACATATATTAAAACATGACTGGCTGTCAGGATGCTGGTGTTTTTTTTCTCGTTTCTTTGAATTTTATTTCTACAAAAAGCAAAAAGAGATACGAATACCTTTTTTAACGTTGATTTAATGACATTGACAATATTGGCGCGCTGTACTACAACTCTCGATTTAACATCATTATCAATTGTTTTTTCTAGACTACCGATACTAAAAACAACGAACGAAGTGAACGATTTTGTTTTGAGGTTGCATTCAAACTATGTATTAAAAGATTTTGAAGTTCATTTGAATTTGTTTTATTTTGTAAGTAAAAGTGTTTTAAAGCAAGCTTACCCTGGTAAAATATTCCTGTAATACTTTGAATTTATTTTAAACCAACTCCACAAAGTTGCGAGGGTATTATGCGTTTTTGCTGATGTTTGCAACACCTTAAAATATTGGTCTTAGATCGACTCAGAGTCACTTAATGAATCGATCTTACGATGTCCGTCCGTCCAGCTGGCTGTCCATGTAAACCATGTGTGCAAAGTACAGATCGCAGTTTTGGAAGTTATTTGATGTAATTTGGTAAATAGGTTCCAATAGTCGTAAGGACCAAGCCTACTGCAAATGGTGAGGATCGGCCTATAATTTCCATAGCAACCATACAAGATTCTTTCCGGAATAGTCTTTGTGCCCATAAAACATCTTATTGTGTTAGTTAGATTCAATTTAGTCCAAACTTATTTGATTGCAATCTAACTTTATTGGAATCGGCTTCAAATACCATAACTTTCTTATAAATGTTGGAATTGTCATAAAATTTGGCGACAATAACTTTTATGATATCTTCTATATCACAATTGTGCTGGAAGGTGCAAATGTATCCATAGGTCCCATATAATATATTAAAATTAGCCGTGACATAACCATAGCCATACAAAACAGCTGCTTAAACTCACCTTATGGGCAATGCTGTATTTTATTAAAAGTGACCAACCATAACGACATAGTCATGCCCATATAAGCCAATTGAATTTTGGTTTTTCTGACCATCGTTACGTTAATGGCATTATCTTTAAGCCACGTCCAATTGTTCCTTAAAGCCGCTACATTTAATTCCTTAAAGCAAACAATTCTCATATATACAAATAATAATATTTGCCAAAAAGAAGTTTTGTTATGGCGGGTCCTTTAGTTCCCATGGGTTCCAAATAGGTTACACTCTCTTAAGTTTTTTTTTTTAAATATTGTAGTGTAGGGTATCTTATGTCGGGCTTGGCAGGCTAAACTTTCTTTCTTGTTATTTTTGCTTTTGTGTATTCACGAATCTTTCCAAACGAGATATTTTTGTTCTTTGAATTATTGAATTTATTGTAGAAGAGTTCCTCCTCTTTTAAATGTTATTAAAAAGATTTCTTTTTACTTCAACTTTTTCGCTATTAAACAAAATTTGATTTTATTCATTTTTACTTTCTTTATCTACTTAGAAAAAGTTTTTTCCTTTTTTTTTGATAAAAGAATTTATGCTTTTGCAATCGATCTTTGGGTTTAATTTTTTTTACTGTTTTTCAATTTCTTTTTTCTTATTTTATTGTCTGCTTTTATAAGTAAAATTTCATTTTAGAGTATTTTGTTATAAATGCTCATTAATATAAAGGAAAAGGAGAAAAAACTTGGGTCATTGCCATTATTTTTATAACAAAAAACTCTAAATTTATTGCATTTTATTAGTTTTTGATTATAACTACAGATTAAATAATGGATTTTCTTGTTTAGTAAAATTCTAAAGGGAATGTAATGAAAATCGTTCAAGAATTTAAAATCAAGTTGTACAGATTTTTATTGAAAAACATTATTTTAATCAAATTAAAATCCAATTAACATGAGTAGCCCCCTTGCTATTTATACCAAATTAAAATCACAACAGTTCAAGATGATTTTAGTAAATTGAAATGGTTGTTAAATAAAAAAAAAAAAAAATATTAATACAAATTTGTAATTTGAAAAACGGTTTAAACTTATTGCAGGTAGAAATAGCAGTTAGTACATAACTGACGCACTCAGACCCAATGTCCACTGTGATACTATGAAATTCCACTTAAGAGAACTTCCAGCGAAGAAACAACCCGTACTTCAAACGATGTTCAAAATGCACTCAAGTTCAATGCCGGAGATATGTTACAATACCTTGAAAGTGGCAGACATCATTTCCACTAGTAAAATTTTGCGCCAATGCATGGCAGTGACAGTTTTTATTATTATTTGGGAAATAATTTTGTTAAATAAACACCCATTTTTAAATTGTTTAAAACATTATGTTTGCACCTTAATTATTATATTGAATTGATGCATAAAGTATGAAAACGATAAGACTCTACATTTTATCAGAGTTGTATTTTAATAGAAGCACAAGAAGAAAATCAGGGATGGAAAGTTGAAATTTTTTTTGACAAATTTTCCTTTTTATCTTTTTAATAAAATTTGTTTTTGTTTTAAATGTAATTTTCTATGCGAACTTTGTTCGTTTAGCAGGCAGTAAAAAAATGTTTTTTTTTGTTAATTTTAAAAAAATCACTTAGATTTGCTGTAATAACTAATTTAATACAATACAAAAAGACAAAAAAGGCATGAAAAAAGTACTTTGGTATCAAGTTTCCCACCCATGGTGAAAATAACAAAAGCAGTTGTGAAATAATTTTCCGCCAGCATCAGAATAAACATCATTAAATATTAACGATAAATTACATTTTACGTTGTTAGCGTCTCATTTTTATTTTATTTTATTTTTAATATCTGTTAAAAGCACGCCAAAAGTTAAAGCTCTGCTTAAACAAAAATATGAATGATTTTTGCACTGAAACAGCTCTTTATATTCTACAAAGAGTTTACTTTTTATTTGCAGTTTGATAGGGTAATGAAAAAGATTTTATATTTGATTTTTTGTCAATTAGATCAAAAGTCATTGGATTTTATGAGAGAAAAGTCTTAAGACTAGTAGAACTGTGTAAAAGGATCTTTAAATTAAAATCTTGATACAAATTTGTAAAAAAAAAAATGTTCTGACCCAGTTGAGGTTTGAATTTGAATCTTTTCTTATTGTTGATTTTTTTTCAGTTTGGCGTTTTAGCCAAATAAAAATTCGCTAATATTTAACAATTTCAATTTCCTTACAGTTTAAAATTCTTAAGCAAAAATGTATTTAAAATTCGGTGTGTATCAGAAATCATTATATGTCGTTGTTATGCTAATCCATTATGTTGTATAGCTGAATGACTTAATATGATATTTATATTAATAAAGTATCCGCAATTGCTGAAATTATGTTATACATATTCAGCTGAGTGCTACCGGATGCGGCACAGGAAGCGGATAGTGGTACGTTCCGTGGATATGCGGAGCAGATGTCCTTGTCGTGGACAGTCAGCGGTTAAGAGGGGAGGGTATTTCGAGCTCCCACTAATTCGCAAGTTTGTCTGTGGTAGTTGTACGTAGTGGCGAGCAATTGGCGCGAAATTAAAAAAATCCAACAACACGACCATATTATTAGCTGCATGGACTAAATTTCTGCGCAACTGCATGCTGCCTGGATGCGATGTTAGCCGCCCCAGTACCTGAATCGGACGCTTTGGCCTAATCAGTCACTCGTCTTAAATGAACCTGATTACCGAAACCATAACCACTCAGTTTTTTTAGTGTTTTTTATATAAATTTTACTTCACGGTCGGTCAATCACTTGTGTTGTGAAAACAGCACAATAATTTGATTTTTTGCAATATCAATATATCGTTCTTGGACTACCGACAAAAATCATGCATTTGCATGGAAATCGCTTCCCGAATTATTAACATATTTTGGGAGCATTTTGCTTGGCGGTAAATCGGAACTTAAGGTATTTCAATAATAATAATAAGAATAAGCATACAAATTAGATTTTAAGCTGGAGGTCCAGTCCATAACACTCAGTGTAAAATTGTATTGACAAGTTACACAGCACACGAGAAGAAAAAATATAAGCATCGAAGCTTGAAGTTACAGTACTTTGCCATGCGTCTTGAAAAAAGGTCAAGATATTATGGAACACATAGAATGTGGTGTGGACCTCCAGCTTTAATCTACAAACAAAACAAAAAAAAAAACATTTTAATTTTTTTAAGATAAAATAAATATTTTGTAACGTTTGGAAAACTTTACTTTGCGTACCTGAGCAAATACGAGCTTTTCGACAAACCTTAAATTGTAATTTAGGTAAGAAAAAAAACGTTTCAAGTTTAAAGCATCTTTGTTGTTTAAATCTTAAAGTTAAGCATCTTTTAACATTTCAAAACATAAGTATCGATATATTTCTGAGAAAGAATATGATTTTTTAACAAATATTTGTTTTCAAAAAAATATGTTTTTTTTTTATCAATAATTTCAACATTTATTTAAAGCTAAATCTTTATTTAATTTGGTCGTTTTTTTTAGGTACAGATGCTCTGGTTGTTGATAGAGTGTTTATGGTTGTATCTTTTGGATAAAAAAAAACACAAATAACCCAAAAAAGGCATATATTTTAAATAAAAAAAAAAACACCCAAAGTCCATAATAAATGAATGTGAGAACTTTATCTTTTTTGGTAAGAAAAATAAACTGAACCAGAGCCTAAAAACAAGGTCAATAACATTTTAAAACATGCAAAAAGCAATCAAATAAATTACAATATTTTTAGGGTTTTTGGGTTTTTTTTTAAGAATTATATCAAAATTCTGGTTTAAAGATAAAACTAATTAGTTCTGTAAAAAGTATTTACAAACCTTATGTTTGTAACACCTTAAAATATTGTTCACAGACTTACATTTAAGCATACCGATCGACTTAAAATCACTTTTTGAATTGATACAACGATGTCCGACCGACCACCGACCGGCTGGCTGTCTATGTAAACCTTGGTGGCAAAGTCAAGGTCGCAATTTAGGGGGTAATTTAATGAAATTTGGTACAATGGTTCTCATTGACACAATGGTGTGAATCGGTCAATAATTTCACTTGGGTGTTTTATTGGAGGTAGAGATACTTACGGGCTAAACAAAATAGCATGAAATGTATAAACAAGCAACAATTTGATTTTCGTCTATGTTTCCTATTAGTTTATATAATTAAATTTGAATTGAACAGTTAAAATTCAAATTGTAGATTGTTAGTTGAAAAAAACCTGAACGTGCACAAAAATTGTTGCAGGGTTATGTAGCATACTTTAATACAGGTATATGACCCAACTTTTTCATTATATTTCTGCATGGAGGTATGTCATGATTTTAAATTTTATAAACAAAGGATGAAGACAGGCAAATCTTTTAGGAAAAGTTGGACAAACTCTTCCATTATAGACATTCAAAGTCATGCCTGCCCCACCCCCACCAAATAAAAATAAGTCATAATAAAAGCCCATTTGAAGATTTTAAAGAATTTTGCAAAATTTTTAATTAAAGCAATTAAGTTATTTAGTGATTGCTACAATAATAAAATTTAATAATTATTAAACCTTATTGACAGTTCAATTGAAGAAAATGCGAAAAGCCAACTATAACTTAAAGCTTAATTGAATTTAATTTCCAAACAATTGATTACGAAAAGTCAAAACAATAAGAAAACCTAACATGAATTTTTTTTTTTTTTTTTTTGCATGACAATATTGAACAGCAAATAAACGTGAAGGTAGTTGCCTCCGGAATAAAAAAAACTGCACAAAAAAACATACTCAAACCCATGTCAGAGATCCGCAAAGAAATAAAATAAATACTGTGTGAATTCTAAACAAAAAAACCAACGTGCTTTTTGCCACTTTTACACATATTTGTTGAACAAACACCCAAACATGCCCACTAATATTTTACAAAACATATTGTTGTCATACGTCAAAATGAAAAATAAAAAAAAAAAAAAAACTGAGAAAAAAACTAACTAAAGTACAATGAACTTGCCACAAAGATTTTCTTCAACAAGCAAAATTAATGTATTTATTTTATGTTGCAAGTATGTATGCATGTTCGTTCGGTCTATTCGTATAAGACACACACACACACTCATCATTACAATGAATTTATGATAGTTTTAATGAATTAGCAGCAAATTGTATGATTATACTGCTTATTTAATATAAACATGTATAATGTTATAGCTTAAACATATGCTTTAGTATTAGTTAATAGCCATAGAATATGTATTACATTAATTGCATATTTGTTCATACTTATCTTGCATCTACATTTAAGTTGCTGCTACAAGTATTGCTTATATATTTTGTTGTTGTTTTAATTTCAATACTTGTACATATTAAAATTTTTTAATAATAGTACTTAAAATTTAAAATAATTTCTGACTTAACAAATGAAAATTGCTTAATGTATAAAACAAAAGCCAAATTTCATTATCTTGTACATTAGAGTGGTGCAAAATCCTACACCGTTAAAACCTGGCCATGATGTATCCATTCACAATTTTAAGTACTTTTAAATGGAGCCCATAAATAGTGCTTTTTGGGCCACTCTAATGAGCCGCTATATTTGAAAAATAAATAAGTATTGAAGGTGCTTTATTTTGCTGCATCGAATCTTAAATGTCCTTCTCCTAACGTAATGCCGCGTCTTAGAGCACTCAACCACTTACACACATAATCAAACATAATTAAAGAAAACGAATTAAACACGTTGAGTACATTTTTTAGTTGACAACACATTTCTCTATTTAAATCACACACGATGTAACGTGAAAAAAAAACAACAGGGGATTTTACGAAAAAAATTAGGGGCAATTTAAAGTTAAAAGGCTTGGGCCTTATTACTTCACAATTAGTTGTGAGCTTTTTGAAAATTATTCTTTTATAATATTCACATTTTCCATTGATAAAAAATTAAAAATTGGTATAGGGTTTGAATCTTATTTGATTTTTTTCAGAAGCTACCACAGCCAGATAAAAGGAAAATTTTCATAACAAAATAAGGCCATTATATATTGCTTTAATTTGAATTATTAAGATTCGCGTGTTTGTCAACTTCCTTTTTGTAGCATCTTAAATTTTGGAAATCAATTTTTCAAACCATACTAATTAACTATAGTTGTCAAAACCGATTTCCGAAGTATTCGAGAACTCTGTTTTTTGGTCTCGAATAATCGACTTTTTCTTAAATGTTTTAAACTGATCTCTATTTACATCTAACTTACACTTTATGTTTATGTTCTGAAGTTAATATGTACGTACAAATTGCTTGTTTGGTTTTACTTTTTTATTAAATAAATAATTAAAAAAAATTTAAGTATTCGAAAACAAGTTTTTTGGAATGTACAAATATTTGACAACTCTACTAATTAACTCTACTTTATATTTTAGGGAGTTAGGCCTTTAAGCTTCTGACACATTCAATTGAGATTTTATGCTCATATTTCAGTTGTTTATGGACCGATCTGGCTGAATTTAAATAGCAAATTTTAACGGAGCATATGCCACAGAAATATATAACAACCTAGTTTCCATCATTTCTGGGGTCTATTGAAAACACATTTCAACAGGCAGACGGACATATTGCAGAAATGTTCATTGTTCCACCTGTGGTGAAGGGTAGAAAAATTGAATTATATAACAGATATTTTTAAATTTAATTGAAGTTCAAGTTCAAACATAAAAAGAAAACTTTGCTTTAAAAAAAGGTAAGCATTTTACGATTGATATAAAAACATACAACAATATTTTAAAGATTTGACTTTGCCAAAAAAAAAAAAAAAACAAATATATAAAAAATATTAAATGGTTATTCAGAAATATGAGACTTGATAAACCTGTGTTATGAAAACAAGTTAAAGTGCTATGGTCGGCTTGGCCGAATCTTATATACCCACTCTTCACCATATAATAACAGTGTTGTCAATAAATCGTATCCAAATACCATATTCGGGAGTTATATTTTATTAGGGCCAGGTATAATAAATAATCTACTGATATTCCTCCATTTTTCAGTGTTAAGTATTAGGAAATATCGAGCTCATATTTAAGCCATTAGTTAATTTCAATTGCATTTTTGCCGATTGTATGTTTTATAAATATAGAAAATCAAGTCCCAATCATATCGAGCCCTAACCGCGACAATAACGTAAGCGACATCATTTTCAATTTTCGTTTTTTTTTTTTAATAAATGACTTTATTGGCAACACTTGCATCATCTTCTAGAATGTCATGGTCTCATAAGGTACCGTTATTATTTTATAGCAAGAACAATTTTATCGTAAGCGACAAATTTCATACAAAATTTATATGAAATAAAATAAAAAAAACTCTCTCCTGTAAAATTTGATTTTTGGCGCTTACGTTATTTTCGCGGTTAGGGCTCGATATGGAGGGTCTTTGGAAACCCTATTTCAACCAACACATGCACATTGTGTTATTAACTAATCGCTTCTTATTGGAATCAAGAAGAAATACAGTCTGCTGGTTTTTTAGTTTGTTTTTGTTTACAATTTGAAGTCATTATTTTCCTTTTATTATTTACTTATTTACGTTATATAAAAAAATTACATAGAACAAAATTATATTTTTATATGCTTTTGTCATTTAATTTTGATGTTTACATTAATTTATCATATGATTATACAACAGGCTGTTCACAATAGTGCTTTTTATCCTAAATAGTACTTTAGTACTTAGCACCTCAGAGTAGTGCTGGGAAACTATCGATAGTACTATCGATAGTCTTAAAATATCGAAAATATTAATAGGAAAAATAACAATATCGATATTATTATTATTTAATATACAGCTATGCAGAAGCTTTAATCACGTTTTATTTGCCGCAATTAAAAACATAAATGTTAACCAAAGGTTGGCTTAAAAAAAAGTATGTGCAATATTGAGGGAATAAAACTATTGTAAAAAGCTTTTTAAATTGAAATTTATCTCATGGAAGCACATTCGAAAAAAATCGTTAATATAATCGAAATAATTTAGAAAAAGAAACGATATTTTTGTTCAAACGCTATGTTTCGTTTTATTTAGGTTTTATGGATAAAATTTCATGTTTATGGTTTTCTTTTCAATACATAAATCTTATTAAAAATAATTCTTATTTTTTTAATAAACATGCCACATACATATGTATGTATGTATGTTTCAAATAAAATCAAGTTGCTAATCGAGCCATTTTTCGTAGTTCTCTTCAGTTATTGAAATTAATTTTAGTTGTTATAAAAATGTAATACTTTAAAAAGAGAAAAAAATATTTTTTAACTGACACCAGCAAAATTTTTCAAAAACGTCTTATTTAAAAAAATAAGATTTTATATTTGTACATCATATGTACTTTCAATAAAGTGATAAAAACAAGGACCTGTAGCCTGAAAAAAAAATTAAGTTAAAGCTTTTCTACTCAAGTAAAAACATTCAGTCGATAGTAATATCGGTAGTGAAATCTGAACAATCGATAAATATCAATAGTATCCCAGCACTACCTCAAAGCATTTTGTGAATTGGCTAACTGTTTTAACTTCATGGTATTGAGAACATTTCTTGCAGCCCCAAATTTTTTAATAATTAAAAATAAAGTTTTGCATTTATTTTTCTTCCAAAACTTGTGTACTCCATCAGTGAAAAAAAAATGCCAGCATTGTAAAAATAAATTTAAAAATGTTGTAAACCATCAATATTTGATCGATGTAAAGTGTTGGAAATGTTAACAGCAACATAACTCTAAGGAAAATTTAATAATGAATAAAAACAAACGTACAACATTTTATTAAAAAAAAAAAAAATCATAACCTACAAAAAAATTTCAACATAAAATCATGGTTGAATTACCGTTAGATTAAACAAAGTTTCATGGAACACCCACAATGGAAGAAAACAACTGTTGATTGCTGGTTTTAATCAAATTGATAAATTGTTTTTTAAAGAAATTATTGATGATTTTGCTATCGGGTTTTTTTATACCCACAACACAATAGTGGAGGGGGTATTATGCGTTTATGCTGATGTTGGTAACAGCTTAAAATATTGGTCCTAGACTTGCTTTTTCGTATACCGATCTACTTAGAATTACTTTTTGAATCAACGATTAACGATGCTTCTAGCTGGCTGGCTGTCCATGTAAACTTTTCACACAAATTATAGGTTGTAATTTTAGAGATTATTTGATGAAATTTGGTACATATGTTCTAATTGTCATAAGGACAATGCCTATTGAATATGATGAAAATCGTTTCATTATTTCACATAGCCCCCAGACAAGCTGCTTTCCGGAAAAGGGCCTTTGTGCCCACTATCAAATCAATTTTAATGATATTAAAAACATGTATATATATCCAAATATATATATACGTACACAAAAGCTATGCAGTTTTAAAAATAAAGGAACACGAGGGGAGATAGGGGGAAAATTCTGTCTCTCAGAAACAATCAAACCGATTTTAATGAAATTTAAAAAAAAAATAGATCCCATAGGCTCTTGAATATTTGCTTTTAAATACTGTGGTGTAGGGTATCATATGGTCGAGCTTTTCTACTTGTTTTTATTTTATTGATAATTAGAAGTAAAAACTTTCCATTTGTTAAATTGTTAAAACTGAATCATGGGACCCATAGAAACCCCCTTCCTTAAATAAAGGCAAACACATCTTGTTAAGAGAAATATATCTCATAAATATTCGGCACAAAGAACTTTCACATGAATCTCACAACATAATTTTGTTTTGGCGTATCCATGATTGCCCAAAGGGGCGTTTACAGGGTACACATTCGAAAATTTGTTTTTAAATACTGTGAAATAGGGAATTATATGGTCGATCTGCACCGACTATATTTTCTTACTTGTTTTGTTTTTTGTTCAATTAAGTTTTATTCGTTTAAATTTTTTTTTATGTTATCAGTAAAATGTGTAAGAGTTGTTTTATTTGTAATACATTTTGTGTTTTTGTAACAAATATTTTTTCTTCTTATCTTTTAAATAAATAAATATTAATATTTTTTATAGAATACTTTGTATAGTACTTATTATTATTATTATTTTTTATTATCAGCATAGAAAATTACAATTATTTGCGGTTTTATTTTTTTACAAATGCAAAGTTTTTAATTTTTTGCTGCAGCCCAGAGCAGGGTCTCTGCCTGGCAATTTTTACCCCCATATTAATTTTGCAAATAATTTTTCCAACTTTTTTGTTTTTGTAATTTTTCTTGTAAATATATGTGGATGAACTAAGAGTGTGTAACCACATGAATAACTCAATTATATTATAACGCCATGGCTGGCACTTGGATTAAGTAAAAAATATTATTACTTATAGTCGTTCTGTTTTTTTTTCTTCTTTTTTTTTACTGTAACTTGTAGCTACTTTTCTTTATCAGTTAAATGTAATCAAGCTTTAGCTTTATAGCAAATAAAAATACTAAAAAAAAAAAATAAAGAAATAAATAACAAAATGCCATAAACTTAAACTTTAATGCAGAAATTTTTTATTGCATTAAAAAAAGGAAAAAGAAAGAACTGCATAAAGTCAGTCGTCAATATATGCAAAGCGTGATAAATACATATTTCATTCAAACACATACACATGAAATTAAAATGTTTGCAAGTGTTGCATAAACTTTTTTAGAAGTATTTTTGCCTATATATCAAACGCCTACTTCCTTGCAACTTTTTTGCTTATTTGCCTCGATAGACAATTTTCTTGAAATTGCAAATTTTTTTTTTATCTTTGCATTTGCAGCAGAGTCTTTGCTATATATGACACCTATTGTTAAAAAGAAAAATATTTCTAGCTAAAAATATTATCTTTTGTTACAAACGAAAAAAAAAATTTATTTTTCATACAATTGTCTTAATAACTAAGGGTATTCGTATTGTACAAATTGTTTATGATGTTTATTAATTTCAAAACAAAAACATAAGGAGGAATAAATTAAACAATTTGTCTATAGAAATTGGTTTTTCTTTTCCAATAACCAACTGCTACCACCATTATCAATTAAATTATTGTTATGGTTTATAAATTAACAAAACAAAAAAAAACTTTAAAAACCTACTGCTTTATAGGACCTCCTAGATAACCTACTACCATTTTAAACTATTTCCAACAATTTTAACGCCAACGACCAAACAAAAAGTCTATAAAAATCCACACCAAAAAAATTTACAATATGTTGCCAATAAACAAAACCTTATACACATTTTTGCTACTACCACTAGCTTTACCATATTACAAAAAAAAAAAATATGGCTATAACTATGCCAAAAAGTCAACAAACGCCGTAAGCGTTTTCAGCAGCAGCCAACAAACAGCAACGAAAAATATGCATGCCATATAAATTCTTATTACTAGGATATGGATTTATATGCAAATGAAAACAATTTCTCTAACGACCTACTACTTATCAAACTTTTAGGAGAAATAACATAGAATTATTTGGACATATGTGTGTGAAAATGAAGTTTTGAGAAAAACGTATTCCACTCTTAAGTCCAAACCCGTTTTTTGACACACTTCTCTGTCTTCTCTGACAGCTGATGTGACATATCTCGGTTGTATTGATAAAAGCTTGGATTTACGAACTTTTACGAGTCTCTCTCGAGTAACGTTAGCAAATTGTGCAAATTTACGAAAATCTGGGTTCAATTCGACAAACTCATCCTCATTAATATTGCACTATTCTATACAACCGTATGATTTATTCTGGCCGAATTCTATCCGACATAAAAAATGTCTACAATGTCTGTTGTCAATGCCACGCTATCACACAAAAAAGATGCAAAATCAAAATAAGATCTCACTTCCCCGACTTTAGGTTGAAATCACAACCACCACGTGAATTCCGGCTGGAAACGAAGTCGCAGGGGCTTCTGATGCCTATGGTGCCGAATGGGATTTCTGGTTATCCTTAGTATAAGAGCACATCTCACAACTTTGAGAGCGCATGATAAAATTAATTCATTTAAAAAACATTTTTAACAAAATTTATGGTCCTGTTTCTACCCAATCGTGTGGTTTTATCCCGTTTAATAGTTTTTTATATGGTTATGTAAACTCAATCGTCTACGCCGATTAAGCAGAGACAATTGAAATCAACATTTGACGAGTTATTGGCAATATACGGCCGCACATGCTGCTGAAAGTGTATTAACATTGGAGTTTTATATTTGCCATGTACTCGCCAGCCATGGCAGCCACATGGACCATATCTTATTTAAACATTAGTTGCATCGACTTAGCTGCCCACTAAAGGTAGAACACAGAAAAAATGCTCGTCAATTAAACCATTAATCAAAAATAAAATCAGTTTTAATTAAAATTTTAATCAAGTGAATTATGACCGATATCACCAATTTATTAAAATATTAATTAATGTTTAAAATTCCTTTTTCATGTCAAATAAAAACAAAATTATATGACAAACTTTTAAACGTTTACTTATATCATATGTAACTGCAGAAATGTTGTTTATAACAAACCTTATTTAATTGATGCTATTAAATTGTTTACTTGTGCAAATTTTAGTAATTTTTTAATTAATATAACAAACATTTTAATTGAAATCAATTTTAATTTTTTTTCTGTGTATAACTGATATTAAAAATATTTTTCTTTGCTTTATTTTAATTTATTGCAAAACGTTGAAAATTTTAAAAAAGTTCCTTTTTATGAATGGGAAATATTTCCACTACAGAAAATACTTGTTTCTGTTCTTCTCAATGGTTTTGTGAGATATTCTTCATCGGGCTTCATCGAGTAATATATAAATTTATTTTGTAAGAATTTAAAAAAAAAATACACAAAATGACTATTTAATTAGCTTTTTAAAAATTTTTTAAGGATAAAAAAATGCATAAATATGCGTCCCCTAGTTATATATTGCCAACAATTGTTAACAAACTTATTTTTGTTTCTATAAGTAATAATAAAAAAAAAACAAATTTCGTTAGTAATGTTTAATGAACTATAGATTAATAAACTAAAACTATTGCTTGCATTTAGGCTTTGTTAAAAAGAAGTAATAATTAAAAGATTTTTTTAACTTTTATAAATAAAAAAGTAAAGACCAATTAAATTGTATCTGATTATTGTTGAGGTTAACAAAACAAACAACAAATTTTTAGAAAAAATTACACCATTTTTTAATCAAATAACAGTTTTAGCCAGAAGGACTTGTTTTTGAATGAAGAAACAACAACACTAGACTTTTTCACTTTCGGGGAAAACTTTTGAGTTTTCGAGATCATAAAGCTGAAGGTCCACAGCATGCGTTCATGCGTGGATGCGTATGATACTTTTTATGCATTTTATGCGTTTCTAAATTCAAGTTACATGCCATGCGTTTTATGCGCCAAACTTGTTTTTTTATCAGCTGTTGTGCTAATATGTTTATCAATTAAAAGCAATTTTGCCAAAAATGGAAAGTGTAATTGATATTTTAATAGAATTTATTTAAAAGAATTCATAGAGGAGTAAGCTTTTATTATAAAAATATTCGTGATTTTTCACGGTAGTAATAACTTTCTAGTTCATGGCATTTGTTCAAAAAAAAAAATAGAAATATAATAAACACAACAAAGATGACACTCAGAACATAAAAGTTATCGATAACTAGAATGGCAAATTTTGTTCGTGGTAAAATTTTGCTTGAAATTAATTTTAATGTATTTAATTCTTTAAAGTTTATACAATCTTTATAACGAAAGCTTTTTCTCTTATTTAAAACCTTTTTAAATGCCAAAAGGTTGTAAAAAGTAATCCACCACACAAACATATTAATCGATAACATCAATACAAGCTGACTTTTTTCACCCCAGATGCGACGGATATAAAAGTAAAAAAGACACCTACTTTCATGCGTTGATACATCTATGCATTCTATGCGATTTTCTGTGTAACTTGTCATATACAATTACACTGATTCTACTTTTTTGTCAGATGCATAAAAAATACAGACGCATAAACGCATGGTGTGGACCTTCAGCTTAAGCTTTGTGATCTGGAGAGGGCGTGGGTTAATTTTTTGAAAATGTTAGTACCTTTACCTTCTTCTACAAATTTATTTTTTGCTTTAGAAAAAGAAATAACAATGTTAGTGCCTTTACCTTTTTCCACAAATTAATTTTTGCTTTAGAAAAAGAAATAACAATTGGGTTTTGGATGCAATCTCCCACTGTGGCATTGGGTAAAAAAATTTTTTGTTTTTCAAATACTGTATATAATACACACATAGTTAAAAGTTTTTAAAAATTTTTTTGCAAAAAATAAAGCATAAACAGTTGTCTTAATAACAATAACCAGCATTGCCATTTTGGTGGTTTTTGGGGTATTTTTTGTGCTTTCCGAATACCCAAAATTTTGTTAAATACCCGTTTTCGAAGAGCAGGTATTTATAGTGCTTTTTACCATTTCTTGCAGTGCTTTTAAGCAGAGTTGGCTGCCCACTGGGTAACCCAGAAAACCCCACCCGGATTTTAATGGTTGTTTTGTTTAAAAAACCCCAAGTAGGTTTTTTTCTTTATATTCATTTAAACAAAGATGGTAACATTTTTACATTTTATTTATAGAAACATAAAAAGAAAATGATTGTAAAATGCCATACAATGTGTTTATATGTCCATTTGTCCGTATGTATATTTAACGTAAGAGGACTTTTCTCTATTTATTAATTGAATCTTTATTTACCACTTTAAGGTATTTAACTTTAAATTCGGCCTTTTCTTAATCTAATAAATTTTAAAAATCGAAATCAGTCTTTTTAAAATGAATTTAATTTAAATTGATTTTAATGTTTAAAGTACTGAATTTGATTTGAAAAATGCAGAATATGTTTTGTAAAATACTCAATTGGATTTTGAAAATTCTGAATTTGTTTTTTAAAAACCGGATTTTGATTTTGAAAAGGCCTAAATTGAAGTTAAAATCCTATACAAACAAAAAAAAAATTACAAGAAAATAATTAAAAAATGTATAAAATAGCAGCGCAAAGACGTGGCTCAGATTTTAAATGGTATACATTTTTACAAGAGCTAATGCGTTTTCCAATCGAAGACGATTTCTATGGTTATTCTATATTAAACAATAAGGTGTACATTTTTTTTCTATTGATGCTAAACTAGCAGGGCGATTTACTACTGAAGTGAAAAAATCGTAAAAGTTTGCTGGTAAATATTTAAAATTTTTGACATTCATATTTTTTTTGATTGAAAAAAAAGGCATTTTTCCATTTTTTCAATCAAATAAAATCTTAACTGAATACTGTTATTGTAAAAAATCTTCTGCGACTTAAATTTTAAATGACAAACAGGGTGCAAGAAATTAGAGATGCTTTTGACTTATCCATTCTTCCGCTATATTTACGTTTTCTTGACAGTGAAACAAGAAAATACCTGGGTTGCGATACCTTTTTTCCAGTAGGTCTTGTCGAGCACAACTCTGACTCTGTCCTTTAAAATTTTCGAAACACCTCCATAATCTCGTATTACCCTTACTTTAACTAAATCCCGTTTTGGCAGTTGCGATTGTAACTGAGTAACTTTGTAAAGCATTTCGAGCATTTTGAACTTTGAGTAACATTTGTTGGATATTCAAAGCTTCTTATTTAAAATTCTATAAATGTCATTGTCAAATTCAAGGTTTAAAAAAGTTCCACTGTACAGAACTTGACAGTTGAGGCATATATGTAAGGACTTATTTAAGTCCTAGCTTTGCTTTTAACCACACATGCATTTGATGATGATGTCATAAAAAAATCTTGAAGATTTTCTTGCTAAATCTTTACCGAAAAGGGCTGAGTTGACAACATTGCTTAGACCAATTATTAGGTATATCATTACACGAAAAACATAAAACCCAATAAAGCGCAATCAAATTCAAAAAACTCGATTAACACCCCGTTTGGTTGGGTTAAAAAAACCGGGGTTTTGCCAGCCCAGCTTTTAAGTTTCTTTTAGGTTATAAAAACTTTTAGTACTAAAATGTTTTATTTCTACATTCTATGAACACGGCTGATACTTTTTTAAACAAATTCGAATTATTCACAATTTTTTTTTTGAGTAGTAAAAAAAAAAAATCCGTAAAAAAATTCTTTTTAGAAATTTCTTCACCAGCGATTTTACTTTTATTCGCATGAGTAAATTGGTCTTTCGTGCAAATTTAAGAAATTTTACTTAAATTTTTGATTAATTTTTTTGTTAGAGTTATTATGGCTTTCATTGAGATGAAAAAACAGTAACATAGCAAAGCTTGGGAGAATGATCCAGTGTTCAAAAGGTGGCTTAGACCAGCAAAAGATGCATTAAAGGAACTTTGAATTTGTTGTAATTGTGAAATAAATGCCAGATATAATACAGAAACAAACATGATAAGCTTGTAAAAACATCAATTATATAGAATATTTAGCTTGATGCTTTTTAACAGCAATTCGTTTTATTTTTACCATATTTGCATGTGCTTTTACAGTGCTTTTGACGATTTAAGAGTTAGCATCACTGACAACAACTGTTTAATAGGAATGAAAAAAACAATGATCAATGTAAAACTACAGATTATTCTTTTTCACCACTTCATTTTGTCCGCCTACATTAAGCTTTTCCTTAGCCTTAAACTAAAACTATTGTAAAGGTTTTAAAGAAATACATCACGGAAATGGTGTAATTATTGTTGTTGTTTTTTTATTTGAGTTGATTAAATGACATTATTGTTGATTATTTTTCTATTTTATTTTTATTTTTTTGTTTAGTGTTGCTATTTTTCACAAATTATTGTCATAGGTTAGTGAACTACAATGAGCACGAGTTGTGTGTAGTTCGATAGCTGGGATGGCGACGAACAGCAACCGCTACGCCACCACAACCAACACCAGTACATACCACAACTACCACTTATATACGGTATAACCAGCTACGAGCACTACTGCGGCAATGACTATTTAACAACATCACCGCAATTTTTAACTTTATCTACTAATGAAAGCAAAAGTATATAATTTATTATTTTTTTTTTCAATTTTATTTATTTATTTGCTATATTGTTGTTATTGTTATTAGTTAAATTAAATTTGTCAGAACTGCTAACAAACAAGCAAGCAAGAAAAAAAATCTAAAACAGATAAAAAAATGCAGGTTTTTTAAAGACTGATTTCTTAAAATATGTTAACAGTAAACTAGTTTTTAATTTCAATTCTAGTTTGTTGTTTTAAACAAAAAAGCCTTTTTAATATCTTTTCTGATTATTAACTGTTGCTATCTGTTACCACTCTACATGGGCACTTGAGGTAGTCAGTATTTAATTTTGTTAAGTATTTTTTTTTTCTTCAACTTTGTTGTTATTTTAAATACTTATTTGTGTACAATTGCAATTGGCACCACCATGATTATAAAATATATTGCCGCCACCAATCGCCGACAGACATGCAACAGCAGTCAGTCACTCAAACAGTCAATTGAACAATCAACAACAATAAAATGTTGCTGGTTGATTGTATTAGTCCGTCTGTCAGTATGTCTATTTTTGTAAACCCATTCATTGATATGACAAATATTGTTCGTAGATGTTGATGAAACTACAAAAAAGAATGTATGTATTTGTAATTGCAATTTAGTTAAACAATTTACAATTAAATATTTGTTTATAATTAATATAGATTTGAAAATTAAAAACAAAATAAGTTGGTAAAATTTATAATTTAAGTTTTATGTGACTTAAAGTTACAATGTATTTAAGACTTTTAGTGTTAAATCAATATGTCAATATAATTTATAGAAATTAATAAAAGTTAAACTTTGATAACATAAACAGATATTTGTCATAATAAAAACAATTGTGCAATATTTTCATTGGGCACATTCATAAGACGCAACAGTCACGTCTTATGAATGTGACCTTTGCTAGTAAAGACTAGAAGACTTTGCAAGTATTAAAGAATTTTCAGTGGCTTCAGATAAGATATTTAAACGGTACTAAATACTAGATTGGAATTATTTATTGAATAGGAATTAAGTATTAGAAATATATCCTACAAAAAGTAGACAACTTAAGAATGTATATAGAAATTTAATACCAAATTTATCATGTTATTCCCCTTATCGATTCACGAGAAAGAGCAGTTTCATTTAATGCAACTGTTTCCGATCAATTTTACAGATAAGATTCATTTCCTCTTAATTAGTAAAATGGTCGTATTTAGAAGGAAAAACAAAATGCTCAGCTTGTAATTGAAGGCCGATAATGCACCATGATAATGCATCGTGAAATTTTTCTCATGATATTTCAATCCAAAGAGTCGACGAAGAGGCATCCACTCTTAGTATTGGTTGTAATTTAATCACAAAGCCGCGAAAGGGAGATCTCAAAGTCAACTTTAATGTCTAATTTTCAATTAATTGTGAGGAAAGGACGAATGGTAAATACTTTGTTTGTTACCCAGTGCTAAGGTCATCGTGGAGTTAGGCCACCACATCAAGTACCCACGTTAATTTTTCCCATCATTTGTCCATTCCGTTATTCGAATAAAGAAAACTTGGCAGGCCTTCCTTCTTTCTAAGAGGTTGATAACAGCTGACCAAAGATCCTTATCTGTAGCCAGTAGCCCCTGGGACTTCCGTTCTGGGCGGGTTATTGATGAGGTTGCTTCGGAAATCACGTGGTGGCTGTGGTTAGTACCCAAAATCGAGGCAAAGGGAATCTTTAAAAGTCAGTTTTAAGGGCTTACTTTCTACCACTTCTAGGGAAGTTCGGCCTTCTGGTGGGCCTCCCTAGCTGTTATTGTTTGCCTTTTCGCAGTGGAGGTTAGATAGCTCCTAAAGGCTAGTTAACACTATTATACTCTGTATTAATACATGTCAAAAACTCAAGTAACATGAAAAAGTGTGATATTGTGAATGCAAGTATTGGAAATGGCAAGTATTACAAAAAAGAAATAAACAAATTTCACATCCCATACGACTTTTTTGAAATTTTTCTTAACAATAATACTTTTCATTGATGAGGGTTGTATTTTAACAAAAGCATGATCATGTATGATAGTGTGACTACAAACTGTAATGTTACATTAGATTTTTTGACAGTCGCAACAAAAATTCATTAGTTTTTTATCTCACAAAGTATTATGGAATACGTAAGACTAGCATTATGCTAGGAACACAACTGGGACGAACGACGAATTATGACCAGCACGACGAATTATTCGGAAGAAATTCGCTGCATAAATTCGGCGTATGAAACACAACAACGACGAAAAAACAAAATGGAAATAAATCATGTTGTATAAACCAGAAATAGTGGTACCATATGAACAAAAAATACTTCACAAAATTAAAAACAACTTAACTAAAATGCTTTTTTATTGTTAATTATTTATTGTTAATTTGTATTTTATATGATATTCAGTTAAAATCTTCAATTTCTAAAGTAAAAAGTAACTTTATTTAATAAAACACTTACCGTTTTGAAACAATATGGCTACCCAGTACAGATATGTTCGTCGTTCGCCGGCGTAAGAATTAGAATTAAATCTATTTAAATTTTGAAACGTCCGGCGAATTTTCGTCGGCGCCCTGATTGTGTGCATTTTCATATACACAAATATTTTTTATTTTTGGCAAAAATATTTGCGGCTAAAAATTCGTCGTTCGTCCCAGTTGTGTTCCTAACATTATTGTTCACTAGTGCTGAGAGTCCCGTGGCGTTAATCGGACATGGCAGGTAATCACGCTAACCCTAACAAATCTGTCAACTGAAACAGAGTTTTATTGAAAGGATGTTGAATGGAGTTGTGATCCTAAACTATTACATCTTTGAATAGTTTCTTTGGGAAAAATCTTAATAGATAAGCCAGCCACGATTAGACAAGATTTGTTGCGATGTTTGCCAAGATCAATTGGAAACTTGGACACGACTTGATAATTGGAATTTTAAAGAAAATAAAAAATAATTCCTGATAAAGCAATAATTGATTCCGAAGGTTCCTTTGAAATGTGTCTTACAGTTGTAGAATATCTTCCAAAATAGTTTCTCAAATAAAGCTCTAAATTTCCTTTTTATTTGTGAACATTTTCCCAAGGACCCTGCTAATAAACATGTGTCATATCTGTTGCGTGTTAAGAAAAAATTTATAATGAAATTTTTTTTGAAAAGCTAACAAATTTCCATAATTTTTAAATCATCTAAGCTAAGTATAGGAAAATATATGTAACCAAAAATATGTAAAACCGCAAAGCAATAAAAAACGAATAATATTAAGTCATATTTATTGTGTGTTTTTCCCATTTTGTGCTAAGAAAAGTACGAAAATCAAAAACTTTATAGAGACTGCAATAGAAACGTACAACCATCTACGAATGCGTATCTTTTCTTTACTATTATTTTGTTGCATTGAGCACACACAGTTAGTACGACTAATAATAATACAAAAATAAATATTAAATAAAAATGTGTACAATATAATAAATATATGTACAGGGAAAGCTTCCTTAGGCGGGCACCGAATGTCGGTGAAATTATGTCCGCTGCCCGGAGAAGCGTGTCTACGGGAACGCTCGTTTAAACGTGTTAAGAGGGACCTTGAAAAAGTCCACTTATAGCAGCTGTCCGGTTAGCGAAGCTTTCCGTTAGTAGAGCTTACACTGTATATGAGTGCTCATGTGTGTATATGATTAGACAAGTATATAAATATGTAATTTTTGTTATTTTTTTTGCATTTTATTTTATTTTGCTTAGGGTTAGCGACCGCAAAACTATCTGACATTAGATTGCGATGGCGGCCAAACGACAACAGCCGATGCAACTGCACTGCAGCTAAAATTTACTTATATAAAGATACGCACACATTCACACACACTAAGTGCAACAAGGCAGAGTTTGTAACAACTGCAAAAATATTGCATTGCATCCAAAAACAAAACTATACAGAAACAACTAAAATCAAGCAGCTAAGGCAATGCAAAATAGAAACAAACAAAAAAAGGCATTGGCGACAATACTTAACAATGACGTTAGTTTTTAGTTTTTTTAGAGCCACAAGAAACGCTGACGATGACTACAACGACTGACGACTGTCTAGTTTGTATGGCAGTGAGAAGAGATAGAACAAAAAGCGAGAAACCAACTCGCTGCTCAAATACTAAACGTCATCCAACACAAATCACCATGCAATGCAGTCAACTGCATTTTACTTTATGAGAATAAACTATAAAATATATTTTTCAAACAAACTACATATTTGCACAACAGCAAGAGCAACTATCAGCAACAGAGTATGTGCACGATATACGATTCTCTGTGTGTTTTTGTTGCATTAATATTCTTTGGTAATATTTGTATTTTATTTTTATAAAAAATATTTTGTTCTTTTTTTTTTTTTTTTTGTTAATTTGCTGCTAAATATGAGATGCGATTGTAGGTTTTTATACACCATTTCCAAAAGAATTACTTTTTGTTAAAAAGGTACTTCTTTAGACAAGTTTTTATACCCACACCACAATAGGGAAGAGGGCATTATGCATTTGTGTTGATGTTTGTAACACCTTAATACATTAGTCCTAGGCCCACCTTTCAGTATACCGTTCGACTCAGAATAACTTTTTGAGTCGTTCTAACGATGTCCGACCGTCTGGTTGGCTGGCTGTACATGTAAAGCTTTTGCGTAAAGCAATTTTGCAGACAGTTTTATGAAATTTGGTACCTGGGCTTTAATTGCCCCAAGAACTACGTCTATTTAAAATGGTGGGAATAAAATGCCCTCATTTCAAAAGAGTACTCTTCTGGAAGGATCCTTTTCTTAAAAACTGTTTTTTTTTTTTTAAATTACATTTTTGTAGAATGTTCATTTTTGTAAAAGGTACATTTTCATTGAATTTGTATTGGTTTTGTAAAAGTTGTATTATTTTGTAAAAGTTATTGTCTAGAGTCCTAGCTGTACCGCTAGAGGAGCTGTTCGTGAGTAGAGCTTCCACTCCCTATACACATTTTTTTTTTTTGTGAAAGGTACTTTTTATGATGATACTTTTTTCCGTTAGGTACACTTTTCTTATAAAAAAAACTTATAAAAAAGTACTTTTTTAATAATATGTAAGTACTGTTTCAATAAGTAGTATTTTAAAAAGTAGTTTTTTATTTAAAAAGCACTTTTTATACAAAAAGGACTTTTATTAAAAAAGTTATATTTAATCAAAAATTAACTTTTCATTTAAAAGGTACTTTTTAATAAAAAAAGTACTTATTATTGAAAAAGTACTTCTTATTTAAAAAAAAGTACTTCTTGGTCTAAAATAAAAGCAAGCGTTTAGATTAATAAAGTAATATTTGGTTAAATTTTTCTTTAATAAAACTACACGAATTAGAAACTTGAAGCCAACAACATTTTCTTATACTATTTAGCGCAATTGGAAACAGTGCAATTTGTTGATGACCAACCACAATTTGTTAAAAATCGTGATTAGTTGGCATGTTACTCGTTGTTAAGAAGACATATGATTATTATTATGACTTTTAAATCTGAAAAATTTAAAACAAAACGGTCACATTAAACCAAACATTTTGTAAAAATCTCTAAAAAAAACAGAAAAAAAAAAATTTGGCGTGCTAAAACAGATAAATATTGCCAAAAACAAAACGGATTTGAAATTTTTTTTTTGTGCCAAGAATTAAAGATTTTTCATAAATTACCTTAAGGCTTGTTTAGTTTGAATGACAGGTTAACAAACAGACAAAATTTTGAAAATGTTTCGCATAAATTTTTTAACAAAAATCATAAAAAAAGATCTTTTGTTTAAACTTGAAGGCGGTTTTGTTTTAAACAAACAAACAACTTTAACATACAGACTTCTACTCAGGCTGAGTGGTTGGTTGACTAGGCTGGCTTGGCGTCTGGCTGCTGTTTAGCAAACTATTATTTATAAGTAGTAATAATTGCAAGTGTTTTGTATTTAATAAACTATGATTAATTTTTTTTGGGTATTGCAGTTATGTGGCAACGTTTTGGTTTTTATATTGTCTTCTTTTCATGTTTTTTGTACATATTTTAAAATTTTAAAAAAATCATTTGATTTGTGATTTTAATAGCCTCTGGCATATTCACACACATTTTTTCTTGCAATAAAAATGAAATGATTTTTCTTTTATTTTTGAAGTTAAAGCGTTATTTTTACTACCGTTTGCAATACACGCCCATATTTTAAAATTTTCTTTACATTTTTATATTTTTTGGTAATACCGGTCATTTAGTATTTGCTGTTTAAAATATATTGTCTTGTCGGTTTTTCTTAAAAGTAGTTAAAAATGCAGCTAAATGCATTACAAAATGTGCAATCATGTGTGCAACAAGTTGAAAAATTATAAATGATTTTGTAGGTCAGATTTTTTTTGTGAGTAATCAGTTTTTTTTTATTTGCTTTTGTAATTTATGAAAATTTACTAATTTCTTAAGAAAAAACTTTTTGCAATTTTTTTTTTTTTTTTTCAAGAAAAGGTAATATTAAAGGTTTAAAACTTATGAACACAATTTCTAAATCTTTTTTAATACATTCAATAAAAAAAATTAATAAATCATAAAATGCAAGAAAAAGACACATTGAGGCCAAAAATGAGGCGGATGTGAATACCACGTTGTATAAAAAGATAAAATAAAAAAAATCAATGTGAAATTGATTAAAAAAAATTTATAATAAAATTAAAAAATATTTAAGACTGCACTGGCAGACATAAAAATTAATTTGCAAAAGTTACTTAGTGATTATTTAAAAAGGAAGGCACTTTTAAGTAAAAGATACTTTTCTGTAAATTTACATATTTATTTAGAATGTGTTGTATAGTTTTTAGAAAAAGTATTTTTTCTATTTTATGAATAGTGCTTTTTAAGCTGAAGTTTTTTGTAGCGCTTTTTTAAAATATTAATATTTTATAGTACCTTTTAAAGTCTTTTTGTGAAAACTCCGTCTTGAACCTTAATTTTCTGGAAAAAGGTTAAATTTGTTAACCCGCCTTTTTGCGGAAAGTGCTTTAACCAATTTTTCACCGCTTATTGCAGTTGTACGAAAAAATGCATTTGTTTGAAAAAGGTACTGTTTGATAAAACAATTTTTTTTTTTTTTTTTTTTAAGAACTTTTCCCTACTTTTCGCCTTTTTGCGCATAAATTCTAATTTAACTGTTAGCTTTAATTATAGTTCATTTAGAAACTTCACAATGATTTATTAACACTCCGAAAGTGTGAGTTAGTAAGTGGGAGTGTGAGGGTTTAAAAATCATTATGCGTATCATAAAGTCCAGATTGTTTTAGATTTTTTTTTCGTAAAACGGAAGTTTTAATTAAAGTTTTAAATATTTTTAAATAAGAGTTAATGATGGATTATTAAAAAAAAGGCTGGAAAGTATAAAAAAAGACTTAATTAGAAACGTCGAAAAACAATATTCTATTACATTGTTAAGTGTATTTTTAAATCCTTTGAAATCTTTTTAAAATTTACTGAACTTTTAAAGTAAGCGTGGGAATTTATTGTTTTGTTTATAGTTTTCCATTCTCAATAAATAATTCCTTTTGAAATTTTCTTCAGAAGTCAAAAGCCATAAATAATATTCTACAAAAATTAAAATATTATTTGAAAAAAGTACCATACGGCAAGGCCAGACTATATTAAAGTTCAAAGTAAAATAACAAAACCGATTTTTACCAGTAAAGGCGGAAACAGTTGTAAAAGAGGAAAAATAAAACTAAAAGAAAAAAACACACCCACTTCTAAAATCAAACATCCATAAAACTTACAATGAATTTGTAATGAGAAGAGCAAAAAGCTTAAAAAAAAGAGATTAAGATATAAAAAGGTTTGGGATGTACAGAAAATGCAAAAAAAAAAAATCTTAACCTAAAAGGCGGTAAAATTAAAAAAAATTAACAAACTACAAAAAGACCTTAAAAAACAATAATTGTTATGATAATTAACTATATTTATGGTTTATCTAAGAATGTAAATGTTGCTACACAGACGTAAGATTTTTTTTTTTATAAATATTTACCATTTTTAGAGTATTCATGATTTTTTTTTACTTTACATACCTAGAAAGAGAATAGAACAAAAAAAAAATAATTATTATTTATTATTTTAATGTTTGAAATACTTAATTTAGGCTTTAATCATAGTAAAAAATGTATCAATTATTATTTTTAACTTTTAATAATTAGTTATTTATTTCATATTCAGCCTTAGGCTTTAAAACTTATACATACACAGTTAATTGAGTTAACTAAAATGTGTGTACTCAAATCAACTACGTCACCCACTCAATGTGAGCAGGCTGTTAGACGATGTGTTGTAAAACGTTTCAAAAAGCTGCAGTAAAACTCATAAATCAGTTTATATCAAACTAGATTATTTAAAATATTTTATATGCTAGATTTTAGTTAAGATGTAGAGTGTGAGTTTTGGGTACACTAAAAAAAAATTTTAAATTTTGAAAACCTTCTGCTGAGCTGAACATTTACTGCCGTCTTCAAAATTTTTATATTAAAATAGATTTGAAAATTTGTATGCATATTTTGCCTTAAAGCACATTTCAAACTTGTTTTATTTTTTATGAATACGGCATTTAAGATTTGAAGCAGAGATTACCTGAAGTTAAGAACGATCAATTTTTTGACCTAAACGAATGATAACGAAGTTCTTTCACACTTTGAAAGTTTTCTTTCAGAAAGTCTGAGTTTATGGGTGAGAGAGGAGAGAAAAAAGCATATTCTCTTCCCCTCTCACCAATAAACTCTGACTTTCTGAAAGAAAACTTTCATAATATGAACCCAGACTAAAATACGAATTTCAGATAGTGTTAATTTAAACAATTACTATAAGCAATTGAAGTTTAAATATGATTTCGAGAATGTGCTGGAAATTGGAAACGTAAAAATCAAGAATCGTAAAAAAAACAAGATTTCTGTTATAAAACAATTTTATCAAAAATATTACACAAATATTTCTCTATTAAACAGAATTTTATAACAAAAATTAAAAAAATTTGATAAAAAGTGTATTAAAAACAACTTCTAGTCTTGGGTTTTACTTTTTCCATATCCAACACACACACCCCTTTAACACTAACGAATTCTTTAAAAATTTGGGTCTTGAAAAGGGTCTGCACAACGATTGGAATATTTTTAGGAAATCACGCATTTCTCCATTAATACGTAGATAGTTTCTTGACGCAGTGGGGCTTCAAAAATTGGTTTAATTAGAGTTTGTTGACAGTCACAACAAAAATCAATACATTCCAATCTTGCTAAAGTGTACTTTACACTATCACACAAGTCTATGAAAATACAACGCTGTCATGCTAAGTTGTTATTGTTTAAACAAGAATTAGATCTGGGAAGTATTTTCGTCAAAATATATGAGAGTTGTGTGATAGTGTAAGACGGCCTTAAAGGATACTTAACACTATATATCTTTCTAAAAAATGCGAATTAGACCACAGCTTAAGCTAGAGGTCTACATAACATGCATTTCTACGCTTTATCGCATCCTGCGAATCAGTCAGAAAAATAGAATTAAAGTACAGAGCTCTAAAGTGGTTCTGCCTTTGTAAAAAAATTTTTTTTTATAAAAAACACACACTGAACCTTTCAGTGTAGTGTAAGCTAAAACTTACAAAAAAAATCTCATAAACAAATACAGTTCAAATTATTTTATAACGATATAAACAATTTGTTTTAAATAGTAAAAACCATTAGCAATGTTTTAAATTTTATATTCTAGGTCAATAACGAACATTGGCTTACAGTAGCAATTAGTTTTTATTCACTATAGAATTTTTAATAAAACAAATATAGTTTTATTTTTTTTTGAAATATTAGAAATAATTAAAAAAAAAACTGTATGCAAACAGTTAACAATAAATAAATTTGCTGGGAAAATTAAGTTTTGATAAAAATGGAAAATATTTTTGGGAGAAAAAACCAGCCGAGACAAAAATATAAATATTTATAGGTGGAACTTTCATCCGCAGCTAACGGACAAAGTATCTTTTGTGGAAATTTTTTTCTTTGGGCTTTTTTCAAAATTTATTAATAACGTATATTTCTATTATAGTGATATAATAGTGCTGTGTTGGGTTATTTGATATTGTAATTATGGTTCTATCTATTGCCGTATTGAATAATTGATGTTGATTGACAATGAATTATTAGAATGGAAATATTTAACGAGTTATTTTAAGAAAGAATTGTTGATGGATATAAACAAAAATATTATAAACTATTTTAAGATAAAATAAAATCCTTATTTTGTATAAAGAAAATAAATTACAGCAATAACACATTTCTAAATAACGCTTGTATTCCTTAAAGTAAAGGGCTGCATAAATAAATGTATTTACCTGAAAATCAAACACACTACAAAAATTAAATGTGTGTATAAAACGTTTGTGTATAACCCCAACGACAAATGCTATGCGTTACTGTTTGTCGCCAATATAAAAAGTGTTGTGAGGGTACAATATTGAAAAGAAATGAACTCCAGACCGTACTTGTTTTTTTTCCAAAACCTTTCAATACTCTTAGGGCCATTATTACAACTTGCCAATAGTTAAAAGTCGGATTTTGTTGGACCGATAAATAGCTTTGCATTATTACAATTTCCATTTTTTATTGCTGTTATTTTCAATAATAATAATATTTAATAGATGAAAACATTTATGAAAATATTTATCGGTCCGACAAAATCCGACTTTTAAATATTGGCAATTTGTAATAATGGCCCTTAAAAATGTTTGTCATTCACCTAGTATTTTTGAAAATTACTTCGTGCATTCTGCAAGAATTCGAGATGTTTAGTTGTCTGCCGCATGTTGCTTGCGCATACAAAGAATTTTTGTTGCAATATTACCAAAGAAATTAGCATACAAAATATTTCGTATACACATATCCCAAGCCCACATTAAAAAAATAAAGAACATGTGAATTTGTTATTCCCACTTCCATTGTTGAGTATTTTTGAGGATATTTTTTTACCCGCACTTTTACTACAGTGAAGCATTTGTTTTTAGTTCTCCTAAGCAGTTAGGGATAGAAATAAGTCAGTCAGTCCTGAAAAATTTATAATTTTTTACAAAAACTAGCATTAATTAGAGACAATAAGAGCTGATTCACATAAAATTTTGCACAAATTCGTTTAATGCGACAAGATTATTTTGTGAAGATCGGTCTATAACTAAACAAAGGTCCAATAAACAACAAAAACATTATCGAAAAACACTTTTGTAATCCTTAAACCGTAAAGGTCGTTTCACACTATCACACATGTCTCAAGTATTTTGAAGAAAATTCATCTCCGGTCTAATTTTTGTTTAGAAATTAAAAAAAACAATAAGAACTTATCATGAAAGCGTTGTATTTTCCACAAAATACGTACGACTTGTGTGATAGTGTAAAGCACCCTTAACGAATTATGCTATTGTAGTAAAATTTTGCCTGTCATAGTTTTTAATATAAGAAATCAAGCTTCCAAATGTTGCGTAGTCGTACGCCTTAACCCCCAACAAATAACGTTATTGTAGTAAAATTTGGTCTGTCAGAGTTCATTAACACTAGAAATCCCCCTGCCAAATTTAGTGAAGATCGGCCCAACATTAACAATAGGCCCCATATATAGCGTACGAAAAAACTGTGAGGTCAGTTATTTTGAATATCAGTTTATAATTTTTAGATTTAAAGCCCAATCGTGAAATATTTTTATTCTGGATGGAGAGTATCAATTTAAAAATGGGAAAAAGAAATCGTGTGCAATTGAAATCGAAACAGATTTTAAATTCAATTATTTTCATAATGCAGGGTTGGCTGTCCACTGGGTAACCCAGAAAATCCCCACCAGGGTTTTAATAGGTATTTTGTTTAAAAAACCCAAGTGGGGGTTTTTCTGATGATGGTATAATTTTTACATTTTATTTACAGAAACAAAAGAAAATGATTATAAAATTCATACAATGTGTTTATATGCCCATTTGTCCGTATGTATATTTAACGTTAGGGGACTTTTATCTATTTATTAATTGAATCTTTGTTTACCACTTTAAGGTATTAAACGTCAAATTCGGCCTTTTCTAAATCTAATAAATTTTAAAAATCAAAATCAGGCTTTTTAGAATGAATTTGATAAAAATTGATTTTAATATTTAAAGTGCCGAATTTGATTTGAAAAATGCGGAATTTGATTTGTAAAATACCCAATTTGATTTCAAAAATTCTAAATTTGTTTTTTAAAAACCAGAATTTAATTTTGAAAAGGCCGAAATTGAAGTTAAAATCCTATGCATAAAAAATTATAAGAAAATTATTAAAAAATGCAAAAAATAGCAGTGCAAACATGTGGCTCAGATTTTAAATGGTGATACATTTTTACAAGAGCTAATGCTTTTTCCAATCGAAGACGATTTCTATGGTTATTCTATATTAAACAATAAGGTGTACATTTTTTTTCTATTGATGCTAAACTAGCAGGGCGATTTACTACTGAAGTGAAAAAATCGTAAATGCTGGTAAATATTTAAAATTTTTGACATTCAGATTTTTTTTGATTGCAAAAAAAAGCATCTTTCCATTTTTACAATCAAATAAAATCTTAACTGAATACTGTTATTGTAAAAAATATTCTGCAACTTAAATTTAAGATAACAATCAGGGTGCAAGAAATGAGAGATGCTTTTGACTTATCCATTATTCCGCTATCTTTACGTTTACTTGACAGTGAAATAGGAAAAATACCTGGGTTGCGATACTTTTTTTCTAGTAGGTCTTGTCGAGCACAACAAGACTCTGTCCTTGAAATTTGCGAAACACCTCCATAATCTCGAAGTACGGTTAAAAAAAAATGTTTTCCGTACCTTTATTTCAACAAAATCTCGTTTTGACAGCAAATTACATCAATGGCAGTTGCAATTGTAACGGAGTCACTTTGTAAAGCATTTAGAGCTCTTTGAACTTTGAGTAACATTTGTTTGATATTCAAAGCTTAAAATTCTATGAATGCCATTGCCAAATTCAAGGTTCAAGAAAGTTTCACTGTACAGAACTTGACAGTTGAGGCATATATGTAAGGACTTATTTAAGTTCTAGCTCTTTAACCACGAATGCATTTGACGATGATGTCATAAAAAATCTTGAAGATTTTCTTGCTAAATCTTTACCGAAAAGGGCTGAGTTGACAACATTGCTTAGACCAACTATTATATCATTACACGAAAAACATAAAACCCAATAAAACCCATAAAAAACCCGCAGGGTTAGGTTTTAAAAAAAACCCGGGTTTTTGCCAGCCCTGTCATAATGTCAGTTTATTTTCCTAGTTTTAAGAACAATTCTGATAAAGTATTAATTATATAAAAATGAGTATTAGAGAATTTTGTTTTTGATTACACAACAATTAACTGTCTTCTAATGTTTAGGAAAGTTTCCGTTTTTCGGCTTAAACATTTTTAATACATATTTGATTAAAAGAAGGAATATGTTTATATTTAATTTAACTCTAAGTTTCTAGTACAATTATTTAATTATTAGTTTTAATTTATTAAATCTTATTCATAAAAATAGATATGATTATTATTAAGACTCTAATTAAATAAATATCAATAACATTGAATATTGTCATTTATATAGTTTTTTTTTTAATTAATAAACAAAAACAACAAAATTAAACAAACTGGGTGTTGCAAACACGTAATCTTTTGTAACACATTGTATTTAACTAAAGCAGCGATAAACAGAAAGAGTTTGCAATGAAAACGTTATAAAATTCATATTTGTATTTATTTGAAAAATTTTTAACTATGGAAAATAACGAAATAATAGAAGAAGAAAAGAAAAACAACTTAAGATTTAAATCCAGTTTGTTGTGTGTTCAATCGAATGGATTTAATTTCGTTATCTCTCATATTTAAAGTTAGCCGTTCACTGCTTTTTTGGTCTACTTATTGAAAATGTAAAACAAAAAATTTGCGTTAGTTTTATAAATAACATTTAATAATAATTATAATCAATTCTAATCAAATATGCATTTTTGTCAGGGACATTTTTCGACATGAGCGAATTAAACGAACGTACTTTCAGCTTCAGACAAACAAACGCAGCCAAACACACATTTTTTTTAACAAACAAATATAATATTATTTAATTTAATTCTTAAAAAGTTTTAAAAAAAAGTTTTTATTACATTTTTTTTTTAATTTACAAAAAGTCAGGCGGCGGTTATGTTGATTTTGCATTTTTTTTTTTTTTTTTTTATTTATTTCAATTACAAACAAATTTACATTTGGATATAAAATTGAATTGACAAATACAATGCGACGACTTTAAGGCAGACAAACAGAATGAAAAACAATATTAACAATTCACATTCATACATCTCTTTTTGATTAAACAATAATTAACAACTTGTTGACATTTGACAGATAATTAACAAATACACAGTTCATTTTGAATATGAAAAATGATGCAGTCAAATATAAATAAATATTGTAAAACAGGGATGGATTGGTTAATAAATATACGGATATCTAAAAGTATAAAAATTATTTATAAATATTTAATACAAAATTTTAAAAGAATTTGTTGTAATTCGTTGAAATTTCAAATGATATGGAAAAAGTAAGTAAGCAAGTAAGCAGAAGTAAGGAAAACGACGTTAATAAGTTAATAAGGTAATCCAACAAGTAAACATGCCATTTGGTTTATAAATTGATGTTTGACTATTTACCACTAGCCGTTTTCTGTGGCTGTAAGAGTAAAACGGCCAAGATTTCTGAGGAGATAGTAACTATCGAAACATGTCAAATCGATCTGTCCGTGAGTTCAATTCCCCGGTCAGTCAAGAATGAAAATTATCATTAAATTTTAATTAATTTTATGTTGCATAATTCCTTTTTTAATAAAAATAATTTAATGAAAATTAGATTTGATAATTAAGCTTAATTCAGTTTGTGCTTTGTTGTGATACAGACGTGTATTATTAAACCCGCATACTATTTGAATTAATTAAATTTGATTTTTTTTTTTATTTAAAATAAACATTCCGCGAATGAACGCAAAATACATAAATAATTTTTAAATAAATTATTTAGCATAAAAGTGATCAATTAATAAAAACGAAAAATTAATAAAGATAAATAAAAAATATAAGTGAATATATGTACATACATACTTATGTATGTATGTAGGTATACATAATCTTGCAAAAACATTTTAATTTTGTAAAGAACAAAATAAAAAAAATAAAAAAAAATAACAAAAATATTAAAAGCACAAAGTTACGTTGAAAAACAAAAACAATATTTTGTATGAACAAAAACAATGAGACAACAATAAAACTCAACGAGAGAAATTGCTATGTAACAGTTCATGCAAATGAAAATAATGAAATAAATAAAACAAAACAAAACAATATTAATTACCTAACGGCTAAGCCAATTATTCGTACACGTTCCCTCTCACCCTCGGTATTTACACAAACGGTGGATAGTGACTCATTAAAAAAACTAAAACTAGACCTGGTGACAAGTGTTGCCAGGCCAGAAAGTATTGCCGCGACGTCAAAAACAAATTTAGTGGGAAATGATACCATGAACTTAAACACAAATGCAATGGAAAACCCCCCTGTAAAAAGTTGTCAAAAGCCTCAAGTCCAAGTTGGTATGGACAGGTATATAACAGTCCTTAAAAGGGGTCGCAGCCCTACATCTTCAGCTGTTGCTTCGGCCTCAAAAATGCCATTTTTTGATAAAATAAATTCCCAAAATCGCTTTGCAATTCTGGAGGATGAATCCTCTGAAGCACCAAACGTAATAAAATCGTCCAAGCCTCCCCCGATATATCTTAGGGAGCAAAACTCAAATGAGTTAATAAAAAGTTTGATTTCGGTAATAGGTGAAAATTCCTTTTACGTAGCTTCAATAAAGCGAGGTATGATTAACGAGACTAAAATACAGGTGAATAACGAGGATGACTTTCGAAAAGTAATTACAAGATTTGAGGCTCTTAATAAAAACTTTTATACATATCAACTGAAGAGCAGTAAAGGTCTTCAGGTAGTGATCAAGGGCATAGACTCATGTGTAGACCCAGGAGAAATTAAAGCTTTTTTGGAAGAGAAGGGCTTTAAAATAAAAAACGTGACAAATATCAAAAATAAGGAAAAAAATCCCCAACCACTATTTCGAGTGGAGTTAGAACCCGGCGACGTTAAGCTCAAAAAAAATGAAACGCATCCAATTTATAACCTAAAGTATATTCTATACAGAAGGGTAACTATAGAGGAGCCGCACAAGAGAAATGGTCCTGTTCAATGTCTAAACTGCCAGGAATTTGGCCATACAAAGGCATACTGCTACTTACCCCCTGTTTGCGTAGTATGTGGTGAACTACATGGTACAGTTCTTTGCGATAAGTCTAAAACCGACCCCAACGTAAAAAAATGTAGCAACTGTGGCGGTAATCACACTGCTAATTATAGAGGATGCCCCGTATACACTATCGTCAAGCAGTCGGTTGGACCGAAAACTAATCCCCCTCAAATGCAGGTAACAAATCAGCTAAACACTAATAACATTCAGGGCCCGCAGCCTAGTAATAACAGAACCTCCTATGCTAACGTCCTAAAATCAAACCATGTGCCGCAAGGTGCTTCGCCAAGTAATGACGAAACTCCAGATTCTAATATAAGTCGTCTAGAAAAAACCATGGAAACATTAGTGCAAACAGTAAACAATTTTACAAACACAATGGGTAATATGTTACAGGAAATTCTGAGAATGCAATCGATGTTATTGCAAGCTGTACTTAACAAGCCATGAACTGTTTAAAAATTTGTTTTTGGAACGCAAACGGCATCCGCCAACATAAAAATGAACTAGAATACTTTCTCAAAAATAAACAAATTGATGTTATGATGGTTTCTGAAACTCATCTGACCTCAAGAAATACGTTTAAAATCAATGGCTACATACTATATGATACCAAGGACCCTCGAGATAGAGCTTGTGGAGGTTCTGCCATTTTGATAAAAACCCGAGTCAAACACTACTTAATGTGTGATCATCGTGAGGATTATCTGCAAGCAACAAATATTCGTGTTGAAGAGCTTAATCGAAACATAGTAATTTCATCTTTATACTCTCCACCTAGATTTTCAATATCAGAAAGCCAATATTGTGAATATTATAAATCCCTAGGACCCTGTTTCCTGGCCGCTGGCGATTATAACGCTAAACATACCTTCTGGGGGTCACGACTTATAACACCAAAGGGTCGTGTTTTGTTTAATACAATCTCTAAAATGAATTTAAATGTTGTCGCGAGCGGACAACCAACATATTGGCCTGCTGATCCACAAAAAATTCCAGATGTCATCGATTTCGGCGTGGTTAAAAACATCCCCACAGAAACGATTCACGTTGAAGCCTCATTAGAATTATCCTCTGATCACACACCTACAATTGTTACTATAACAAACACCAATATAATTGTATCTCCCTCTAGTTACATAGCGACGTCAGCTACACAAATAAATTGGTTAAAATATAAAAAATATCTCAGTACTCATTGCACAGAAAATATTCCGCTTAGCACACCGGAGAATGTAGATCTCTCTATTGCCAATTTTGACAGTTATCTTAAACTAGCGGTTCAACATTCCTGCAAAACCCTCAAAAAAACTTATAATAATAAAATATATTCTACAGATGTCGAGCGCCTCTTGAATGAAAAAAGGAGAGTGCGAAGAGAGTGGCAATTGCACAGATCCCCCCAACTTAAGAACTTATTAAAAGAGTGCACAAAAAAGCTAAGAAAATTACTGCAGTCTCGGAAAACGGCTTCCGTGGAAAAATATCTTAAGGACCTGGATGCAACACCACAATCAGACTACTCATTATGGCGTGCAGCCAGAAATCTAAAAAGGCCAGTTATCACGAAACCACCATTAAGAAACCTGAATGGAAGTTGGGCAAGAAATGATAATGAGAAAGGAAACCTGTTTGTAAATCATTTGAAAAACGTATTTACCCCAAATATATCTGACGACATAGCGGACGAGTTACCACCTGTTGCTGCTAGAGCAGCTGTTCCCCTAAGATTTGAGATGAGAGAAATCGAAAAGGCTATTTGTAACTTAAACCCCAAGAAAGCCCCTGGTTTTGATAAGATAAGCAACAAAATGCTTTTGGAGCTACCTCGAATAGCAAAGAAAATTATTCTTTATATTTTTAATGCTATTTTACGCCTTGAATACTACCCTCAAAAATGGAAGGTCTCCTTAGTAAAGATGATACCAAAGCCAGGAAAAGATCACACAAAAGTTGAGTCATATAGGCCTATTAGCTTATTGTCTAATATATCAAAGCTGTTTGAGAAGCTCTTAGCGTCAAAATTAACCCCAATTTTAAATGATAATGGGTGTATACCTAACCATCAATTCGGTTTCAGAAGAGAACATAGCACAATTGAACAAACCCATCGAATAGTAAACGCCATAAGAAAAGCCTTTGAAGAAAGAAAATATTGCTCCGCTCTCTTCATCGATGTTTCTCAAGCTTTTGATAAAGTCTGGCATGTAGGCTTGTTACATAAATTGAAGCTAAACCTACCGGTTAACACACACAAGCTGCTAGAAAGCTACTTGGTCGGTCGAAAATTTATTATTAAAGAAGGTGATTTTGTAAGTTCTCCTCAGCCAATTGAAGCTGGAGTCCCTCAGGGAAGCATCCTGGGCCCACTTTTTTACTTAATATATACCTCGGACATGCCAACAAACAATTACACCCTAACCTCAACTTTTGCTGATGATACAGCTTTTCTAAGCGTACACGAGAACAGTCGTGAAGCATCTCGATACCTGCAGGATCATATATTTCAGCTCGAACTATGGTTAATGCAATGGAGGATAAAGGTCAATGAGCAAAAATGCGTACATATAACATTCACTTTGCGTCGGGAAACATGCTCCCCTATTAAAATCAATAATCAACTAGTGCCTCAACAATTGCATGTAAAATATCTCGGTATTCATCTAGATCGGCGTTTAACATGGAAATGCCATATAGAAGCAAAATTAACCCAAATGAAACTAAAAGCAATTCAAATTAACTGGCTTATTGGAAGAAATTCAGTTCTTAGTCTCGATTGCAAACTACTACTTTACAACGCTATTTTAAAGCCAATATGGTGCTACGGTATTCAACTATGGGGCACTGCCTCGGCTTCAAATATCGAAAAAATTCAAAGGCGCCAAAATAAACTTCTTCGAATAATCACAGCTGCCCCTTGGTATGTTAAAAACTCAAATATCCACAAGGATCTCAATGTGCCACTGGTAAGGACTATTATTACGAAGTATGCGGTAAAATATTTAAAAAGGCTAGAGTTGCACCCTAATCCACTAGCTCGAAATATTTTAAATGATAGTGGCCACACTCGCTTAAGAAGAAGAGACACTGCAGCACTTACCCATTAAGATGAGCGATTAACACCTACATATGTGAACAGAACCCGTGATGAAGAAAATTTTTGTCTGGCACTGGCAGGACATAAAATAAATTTTTAGGATAAGATTTGATTAATTATTGTTAGTTCATATTTAATATATGAAGATTCAATAAATAAATAATGAAAAAAAAAAAAAAAAAAAAAAATGTTGCATAATTCCTTTTTTAATAAAAATAATTTAATGAAAATTAGATTTGATAATTAAGCTTAATTAAAATATAAAAATTTGGATGATAATCCCATAGTTTTGTAATGAGAAAAACGGTTAAAACATAGCAAAAGTGCTCTTTAGAGAAATTACAACATACAGTCATACCTCATAAAGAGCCTAATGCGTTTTAAGCTGTCAAAATGTCCAAACCATTTTTATGAAGCGTACCAAAATAGCGCTTTGCAATTCAAAAATCCGAATTTGACAGCGCGTTTGACAGTGAAGTTGGCCGCTGTTATAAATAAGTAATGGCAATTCAGCTATTTTTAGTCAATCTGGCGGTTTTATATCCACTTTTTTTTTCTATTATGTGGGTTTTATTAAAAAAAAGTTAACAGATCATGACACAGGATTCAAAAGATGGCCATAAATAAACAATGTATGCTGGCCACATTTTGGTGATAAAAGCCGTTGAGAGCTATCAGGGGATTATTCCTATTGCTGTATAGTTACTTTCATTGAATTCTTCGGAACAAAGACACGATAGTTGGCTCGAGGTATACGACAGTTTACTGTTGTGTAGATATTCTTTCCTCGGACATTGCAAATCTACGAAGGTTGCGGTAAACATCCGAAACGACAGAGCACTCAAAGTTAATGGATTTCCTGATTCTGGGGTTTTACAATTAACCACGCGAGTCATGTTGCCCCCAGAAAACAGCACTGGCATGACTAAATGGCGAGGTCTCTGTACCGTACTCTTAAAATAAGGGTGCTTTCAGAGTACACGTGGTGGCTGGCGGTTCCATCCAAATGCAGATGTTTGATCCTAGGATCGTCGTTGCTATTTCTACTTGAGAAGCTGATGGGTAAAGGCATACAGCAAAGGATAGATAGCTCCAACTCCTAAATAAGAGGCGGTACGAAACTTAACCGGTTTGTACTAAAATTTCTACTTGTAGTATGATTTGTTTTACCCGTATATACAGGGACTTTTGGTAAAAGCAGAACTAGACATCGTTTGGTTTATATCCATTGTGAAATAAAACCATATGCCAGGTGTTTACGTCAATCAAAACAATATTTGTTCGTGACACAACGTTAGCGCTCTTGTTTAGGTATGACTGCTAAACATCATTTAATTTACTTTGAATCTGGAGGTCCACACCACGCGCTATACGCTTTTCCGCATCCTAAGCATCTCCCAAAAAATACGAAAAATAAATCCCAAGGAATTTTTATTTATAGTAACAAGGGTTCTACTGCATGCGACGTTTACTAAAAACATAACATGGATTATTTCCCTACATTCTTTCCAGGAAATAAAGACTATAGAGACCGTGCAAATTAATGTCTTCATAATTTTCTTTTGGGTAAAATAAATTCATTGGTTTTTATAAAAACAAGCATTTTTGCAAGACTTGAAGGATCAAATTTTGCAAACCTTTATCCTCTTCTAAGAATTCCTTTTTAAACTTATAAGTATCAATAAAGAACCAAGCATTTGTTGAATAAAATACCTCTTTTTCCAATAAATATTACTTATCAAACAAATATCAATTACCTTAATATTTTCATATTTATTTCAATTGCCTTAAAAGTATTATAATCAAATTTAATTTCTTAAAAATCCTACTCAAAATTTAAATAATTTTTAATTATTTTAAATAACAAGAAATACAAAATTGTTGCATGCTTTAAACACTAATTTGGATAACAAGTACATTTGAAATGAAAATTGTTTCTAATCACATGTTGAGTTTTTTTTTTATTATTTTGAACGAACAACACTTATTTATTGTTGCAATGCAACTAACGAAAGACGAAAACATTTGTTTATGTAAAACAAAAAAAAAATACTTCTAGGCAAATGTTTTAAACGCCTTGTAGGCGGTCATTAAACTTAATTTGTGCTTTTTTCTGTATTTAGAAAGATATTTTTCAACGTGAACACAAAAATAATAATAAAAAAATGAATTGAATTGAAAAACTAGCAACTGATGACAGTTAGAGGGGAGAACTGAATGAAGAAAGCAACAATACAAAAAAAAAAACGCAAATCAAACAACAAACAAATTATTCAATAGAAATTGTAAAAAAATTACATTGAAGGAAACAAAAATTTAACACAAACAAAAACAAAGCAAATACCCAGTAAAAAATAGGATCATCCAAAGAGTAATCTTGGAGCGCTCCTTTGCGAGTAATGGATTACTCCATAAAACTCCGGACCTCATAGGATTTTTTACACAGCATGTCCGCAGACACGAGTTCTCCTTTTAAGGTCCTTATGGAGTACTCCCTTTGATCTTGAAAATGATGACAGAGGGAGTAATCGTTTTTGTTTCGATTACAATTTGAGAATTTTTCAATTTCTTTTTGAACTAGTCGTCTTAAATGACGCTTAGAAACTAAATTTTGACACATTTTTAACAATTTGTTACTTTACCCGTACCTTTTCGCTTTTTTTAATAACACGTCTTTCACTTTTTAAAACTAAACTGACTAAAAAGAAAAACAAAACGAAAACTACAACAATTAACAGTTATGTCAAAGAAAAAAAAAATCAAAAACGAACTGATACATCCCTCATTGATCCATTTGGAGTATTAACCGAGGCATAAACAACAAAACAAAAAAAACATTTTGATAGCTCGCTTATTACTCGAAATGGATAAACAAGTCATTACTCCTTTATTTCTCGATTATGGATTAATCCATATATTTTTTACTGGGTAGCAACACACAAATACTATTGGCAACTTATTATATGTATACGGAATGCATATAACATTCATTCGCACTTTGTTTTTTTTTTTATTTTTTTTTTGTTAAATGATACAATATTATTGTTTGAATTGAATAGAAATGTAGTCATCAAAACATCGACAACTACATCATCATCATCATTCAACAATAATAATTACAAAATTTACTTTTAACTCGACGACTCTTTTTTTTATATTTTTCGCGAATTATAATGAACAAAATGACAAAAGAATAGAATGAAAATAGAAAAAAATAACAATAATAATTAGAAATTACTGCAATAGAAATACGTAAAAACGAAATAAGTTAGAAAATACAGAACTGTTAAAGAAAGCTTTGATTAAAATATAAACCGTAAATGTTAAAAACGATTTTTAATAACAACCATTATCGTAGTGACCCCGCCCAGAGTTAAATTTTTGACTAAATATAAAAGTTAAGTTAAAAGGAGGGTGAATAGCTTACTCACCTTAAAATGGCTTTGTTTTTATTTTGAGGACGGAAACCATTGCTTCCAACACGATAATTAATATTTATTGAGTATAGGAGATTTAGCTCCCCTGGACCGTCTCCTAAGCACTTAAGTGAAACCTTATGTAGCGTTTGTCTCTTATGCGGCTCCATTTTTCATTTAGTCGAAAACATTTTTAAAATCGGACCGGAGATTACCTTTTACAAGCATACAAACTTTTCAACTTTATAGGCAGTATTAGTATAGATTATTATAAATTTGATAAAATTCTTGACTTTTTAATTGAATATAATGAAACCTTTTCTTATGCCCAATTTTCAGGATCGTATTTAAGTCTATATTAAGTTAATTTTCATATAAACTTAAATCGTATTTAAATACAGATTGGTGTTTTGTGTATTATTTGAAAAGTCTTATTTAATTAAGAAAAAAGTATGGTAGCACTACTAAATACAAAAAAAAATATCATAAAAAAGTTCATTTATTTGCAAGGTGGTTTAAAAAAACAGCTGAATGTTATAACTTTACCTGATGTTGTTGTATTGTTGTGGTATTGAAACCACCTTGCTAAAATATTACAATGGAAACTTAAGCTGAAATTAGGTGTACAACATCGGTGAATTAAGTTGCATTTAGGTATTTAGTGAAGAAAAGAATTTTGTATTTAAAACGATTTTAAACATAAATGTGTTTTAATATCAATCCTTAGGCATTAGTATAGCAAACCCTCAATTAAAGAAGTGAAAACTAAGAGAACTTTCCTATTAAAATTAAATTAAAACGAAAATTAAATTTAATTATTAATTTTCTAAGTGTATGACCCAACAAGATCCCGCTGTTGCAAGATGTTAAGCCGAAAGGCAAACAATTTGAGAAAGCTTTAAAAAAAAGAAAGATTTAAATTTATTAAATTAAAGAGTGTTTGATTAAGCGCTTCCTGTATTTAAATTGAAATAAAACAAAGTTTGAAATATCATCGAAATCGTGAAAATTTTCGCCGCGGTTTTGCTGGGCTGCGCGCAATCCAGCATGTCCAATTTTCCATGATTCTGGTGCATGAATCGGTCTAAATTTGACGGATGGCACGGATTATAATGGATTTGAGGGTCGCTGTGGTTTATGGATAATTCGCAAAGACCTGTGACTTAAGACATCCCCCCAATAAAACGGTGTCAAATCGAACGATCACGGTGGTCAATTCACATTGCCACCTAATTTGCATGTATTGCTGAACGCAATGCCCGTCCATGGTAATTTGATAGAAGACACTGAATAAATAACAGCCAATTTGACAGATGTATGTAGCTTCAACAGTACTTCAAGTCCTTTTTAGAAGAATCTTTACTTTGACCAAATTTTTTTTTTTTTTTTTTTAAATATAAAGATTTCATTCCTTTAATATTCAGACCCCCTTTGTAGGCTGAAAGTATGAAAATGTTTAAATAAGCGACCTATCATACACAAGCTTCTATTGACCAACAAGGCAAAAATAAAAAATAGAAAGACAAAAGCAAAAAAAAATACAAATAGAAAAAAATCTAAAACGAAATAGCAACAACGGATAACTACAACAACATCTATTACAGCAAAAACATATAGACCAACAGACATCTTGCTTTAAACTTGCATTTCATATAAGCACTAGTTTATAGTATGTTGTTTTGTGTGGTTGCTTATAGCAAAACGCTCGCCACCACTGCCACAGACGTTATAGTTCGTTCATACACACATTGTTGGCGACAACGTAATTCGCATCGTAACATTTTATTCATGTTGAGGCTGACAGTCGTAGTTGGTGTCGTTGTTGTTGCCGTTGTTGCTACTGATAGTTTTCTGCTTGTTGTGTTGCACATTTTTGAACAATTCGGTTCAATGAACTCGCGTGTTAAACAAATCGTAATGAAAAACAAAATAGAAAAAACAATATATGAACCAACAACAACAAAAAGTCTACTATTGAAACTCATTCATATCCATTTACTCGGTCTTGGCCGTTCATTAGCTATTGGTTTTTGCTACTAATGTTTCTTTTCTTCATAGAAAAAGCTTTATTTATTCATAGACTCATTTTTAAAGGCATGTTGAGTTTAATGAAATGTTCGAGACATTACAGAAAATTTTTGAAAGTTCTTCTCTTATTTTATAATTAGGAAATATGTTTATATGTCTTAAACGTTTTGTAGTGAGTACCCTGAATAAGTTTAACACTTAGTGAAAAATATATGGGTTCTATGACAACTTGGACTTGCCTAATCTGTGAACTTCTAATGATTTAAATTAAATTTTTGTTATTTAACAAAATAATCAAACCAAACAGCGATTTCGATTCGACTTCATTGAAACATTTTGAAATTTAAATTGAAGTTTAACTTTGTTTTGCCACAATTCGTGGGCAAACTATTGTAGACAGTGTAACATTTCATTACAATATTCATGCTGTTTTATGTTAATTCCTAATGTTGAAACAACAAGTGGACAATATCAGATCGCAAGAAATCGTTTAGCACTAAATAGAAATTAAAGAAAAACTAAAAACTAACATAATTGTCAGACAGTTGGTCACAAATGGATACACACACCACTACAGTTTTACTACAATCACCAACACAACACATTGACATTAAATTCAAATTGATGTACACTTTCCTCCTCTCATCCTAAAAGTGATTAATTTGAGTCGTTCGTCACTTGAAATCAAGATGATTATCCAATCATCCTACAACATACTTCAATATGACGACGATGAGTGTTTGTATGTGTGTGTGTGTGTTGGTGTGTTGCAAGTTTAATAAAAAAAAAAAAAAAACAAAAAAAAAATAGATGATGAAAATAAGTATTACAATGATTATAGCAATAATGAAATTGTTTGTTTGTCATTCATGTGTCTATTAATGATTTTTTTCCTTCTTTAGCTACATGGTTGCTACAAGGAAAGCGTTGGCAGTAGCAACAACTATCATCAGTTCAAATACTTGCATCACAAACTTTTTTTTTCTTAATTCAATTTCTTGTTTGTCTGTTTGCTTTTCTTGTGGGCCTTTTTTCTTGTTCAAGAGTTTTTTTTTTTAGAGATTTTCTTAATGTATTTAATAAGTTTTACAAGTATTTTCTTTCCTAACTTTCAGCATGGCTAGTTTTTAGTTGCATGTTGTCGTAAGATTACGATTTTTTTTTTTATATTTTGACTAAATGTTTAAAATAAACATACAGCTGTTTTAGTTTTAATTTGCATAATTTTATAGCAAACAGAAAAAATTTATGTAATACAGATGCTTACATTTATTTTGGCTTATATTAAAAAGTAATTCAAACAAACAATAACAATTAAATACGATGAAGGCGCAAAATGTGTGATTATTCAATTAATATTTGCCGGAATAATATAAAAAAACAAGCCAGAAAGTATAGCTGGTCAAGGCAGACCTTTGGATATCCTACACCACAGAATGGTAAAACAAAATTATGTTATGAAGCTTAGATTAGAATATCAACATCTATAGGAGATTTGTTAGTCTTTAAGCGATTTTAGAGAGGGGCTTTATATGGGACTTATGTTAAATTTTGGAGCTGCAAGTACAAAATTTTGCAATGACAAAGGATAGAAGTTGTCGTTGCCGAATTTTATAACAATACCAACATTTATAAATAAGTTATGGCTCTTAAAGCTATTTTCGGGAGTGGCATTTGTATGGAAACTATGGTCAAATATGGACCGATTTTACAAAAAATTTGGTAAGACGATTTATTTTGCGAAAAGATATCTTTGGAAAAAATTTAATATAAAATCCAACATAATAAGGTGTTTAACGGGTCAAACGACTATTGCGGGAAAAAGTTTGTATGGCGACCATCTGTTATTATGGACCGATTCTCACCATTTTCAAAAGGCTTCGTTCTAATGACAATTGAAATGTACATACATACATATGTACATTTATACCAAATTTCATCAATACACATATCTTTAAAATTGCGACCACTACTTTAAGCTGACAACCGTTAGATCGACTTAAAAAAGTGATTCTGAGTCGATCGGTATACTAAAAGGTGAGTCTACAACGAAGATTTATGTTTTTGTATTATTTTAACAAAAATTATTTGAAAGAAATTTTTCGATTAAAAAATGTTTGTAATATTCGTTTTAAATTTTATTAAATACCCGAAAATTATTAAAAATATTGAAAATTTTTAAACGACAAAACTTTATTGCAACATAAAAGGCATACAATTTATTTTGTAAAAAAAAGTCTTGAATAATCTAATAAAATAAAAAAAATCGTTTAATTTTAATTTTTCACATACGTATGTATTGCATTAAAAACTTATTAAATTTTATAAATAAAACTTATTTAATTATCATTAATTATTCGAGTAAAAGTTAAATGATTATATTTTGTCTCTAAGCTCTAAAATTTTTTTTTTAATAATCAAATTGTTCATGCATAAGAAAAAATTTAACTTTTATCCAAAGAATATTTTGATATAATAAGTTTACGAATAATTAAATAAAATTATAAGAAATTTTATTATAAAGAAGACTAATAACTACAAAAATATTCGCTTAACAATCAAGTTTCCAAATAAAACATATTGAATTATTTAATAAAGAAATATTTTCGATTGAATTTGTAACAAGAATACGAAAATTTAATTTACTCTTTGTAGACGAATTATTGCATGGAGATTTAAACATACGAGTTTGTACAATTTGACGTTTTTATTCCTGCAAAGTATGCGACATTGTTTTGCGTAACGTGAAAATTGTTTTCCGTCGTAATTTGTTCACATTTCCCTTAGATTTTCTTACTTTATTTTTGCTAGGGAACAGAACATGTATGTAAGTAGTTCCTCCTATAAATCGAATATTAAGGGCTACATCCGTTAAAAAGGCACAAGCCGATATATTGGTCAACAAAATGCATAACAATAGGTCGATTGCCTGCGAATTTGTAAATCTTTCAGAATACATAGTGGCAGAATTTTGGAAAATATTTTACTACATAAAATTTAAAAAGTGCAAAAAACTAAAATTGTAATCAAACTATTCCTCCAATACTAAATATTTTGCTTTATTATTTTAACTTTTCTTTAAAATATTTGCGTGTATATTTTTGAAAAAAATTTTATTGATTTTTAATTTTTTTTAATCTTTCTTCTTATTTTTACATTCACTGGAACTGATAGCGTGAAAAATTTTTCACATGAGATTAACGATTGCTTTTTCCTCTTCGAGGGGAATGAACATTTCATGGGAACAAAAATTCCACTTGTTATTCACGATAGGGGTCATTATTTCGCAGTTGTAAGAAAAATATTGCCAGAAAAACTTCGGAACTTTTTCACCAAATGAACAGAGTACAATTCTATCAACATTATTTCAAAGGTATTCCGCACAAGTTTTTTTCATATGCGCTGATTACAAATTGAAAATGATTTGAAATAGTGACAAAATCTTAAATGTTAATTCGCAATAAAAACTAATGAAGCAAATAACATGTTTGAAAATTTGACCATAACGTAAAGTTAATTTTTGATAAAAAAAAATGATTTGAGAACCACAGTTGATATCAAGTTGAGAAAATTCCATATATGAAAATTATTTTCGCAAACTTACAGAAATTTGGTATCAAATAAAAAATTATAACAAAAAAGTAAACCTATTCTCTATCGTCAAACGTTAGAAAAAGGTTTAATAATCATTTAGGACAAAAAAAAAATAAATTGTAATCCTTTGGTAGCAGATCAAAATGTTGTTTATCAAAGGCGTAAGTTTGTGTTTGCTAGAAATCTAATCGCTAAATTGATAATAATTTGCGGAAAGTAAAATTCTCGAAAATTTCGCAAACATTACTATCAAAAGTAGAATTTTGTGTTTGATAAGAACCAAACCAAAAGACACCAAATTGCATTTTTTTAAAATAAAATGTCACATTTTTTTGTAGAACAGAAAACACCATTAATCTCTAAATTTAAAAATTTTGTAATCAATGGAGGAAATTTCTCGAACATTACTCTTGAAAGCAAAGTTTAATTAAATATTTGTTAAGAAGCTAGTTTATGTTTAAAACGTTTGAATTTGTGTGGATTACTGGATCGTGTTTAGGTTGGAAAATAATTTCGAGAACTTTTATGTATTTTAGGTTTTCTTTTAAATCTTTTCTTAAATTAAAAAAATTCAGAGCAACTTTTTTTTATAAAAACATAAACATTTCTTCCAAAACCAAATAATTTAACCTAAAATCCTCAAAATCATCAGCACATACTTTAAAACATGCACTCAATTGAAAAATAATTAAATAATTTAAATTATCCAATTCAATCAATCACTTATCATTGAGTATAAATATGCCTCGAATGCTTTATTTTCAAAGGAAAATAAAGAAGAATACAAAATTATGCACAAACCAAAAAATAACAAAATTATAAATAATTTATTCGCAATGTAACGCATTTCATACGCAAGTATTACGCGTGCCTTTTTTTTTGCTAGTGGTGCTGCTGCTGCTGCATGTGGTTTTGTTGCACTTTTTTGTTTGTTTCTAGCGATATTAGTGCGAGTGTGTTCGAGAGCTTACGAATGTACGGACAAGCGAGTTGATAATTTGCACTGCTTAAAGTTCATCGCTCTAATTCAATGCTAAACGACTGGTTACGTTGTAACGTAACGCAACAAAACACAGATACAAACACATACAATCGTTTTAACGTTTGCCCATGTAAATTATTTTCTGTTGCAGCAACTAGTTGTTGACGCTGCTACTAAAAGCTGCCTCATTGCAGTCAGTCGTCGGCTCTCAAAGTATACAAACACGCATACATTGAGTATTGAGAAATAAACTTTTAGTGGTATGCACTGTGAAAACTTCTCGGTCACTGCAAATGTATTAGATTACAATGCATATTTTAGGTTTTTTTTCTTATATAATTTTTTTTCAATTTTTTCACTAGACTTTTTTTGCGAACGTTGTGCTTTTGTCAGTATGTATGAATTTTTCTCAGTATGGAAGCACTAACCGCAAACATAAGTGATTTGGGGTGGTGTATGAAACAAGTCACAAATGTCTAAGTGACTGACTGTTCAAAGTTGATGTTTTTTAGTCTTTCTTTCTTCATAGATTATTTATGCGTTAATTTTGTTAAACTTTTTATGTAAAATTATATAATTTTTGTTTAAAAGTAAGTAAAAAAAAAAATAATTTTAGGTTTTGAATACTTTGTTGCAGTTGTCATTGTATCGTTTTTTATGCTCTTTTTATATTTTGTTAGGAAATTGTTTAGTTTTTTTATGACTCTAAATGTCATGCAAATTTTCTTGAAATGAATTAAAAAAAAAACAGCGTGAAGTATTTTAATTAGTTTGAGGGGTTTTTACTTAAAAATTAAATATTTTATTATTTTTTGAAGAATGAATGTTAATTAGAATTTTTCTGATAAATTATTCGTTTTATAACAAATTTGTTCAAAAATATTTGAAAAATGTCACAAAGAATTGAAGTAAAATTCTAACAAATGGGTTTTCTACACAAAACTAAAGTACATATGTACACGAAAATATGTTTCAAAAAAACAAATTAATATTGATTTCAAAAACACCAGTACAAACACTCTTAAGCCGGATTTACAATGAAAGAAACTTTTTTAACTGGGTTTTCACAATGAAAGCAATATTTTTTACAACACACACATTTTCCATTTAAAAACATCCTTTGCAAATTTTGTCCAATATAAGTCTACGTATAAATTATAATTTTCAAAACATGTTGTTAAAAATTTCATTCAAAACTTAATACAAATGATTATAAACGTCATTAACATAACATTTTCAAACAAATTTTTGTTCTAGTAGAAGTTGTCTCAATATTTCAAAAAACTTTAGTTACATTTTTGTTCAAAAAAAAAAAAAGACCGAAAGAAATGAAACAATTCTTGCTCGCATTGTGAATGAAGCTTTAAGGCCTCGTTATTTATAAGTAAATGTTGCAGAGACGTCAACGTTACGGTCGACCTCAATGGTTGGTAGTTACAAAAACTACGTGAAAGTGTTGAAATGAGCTCACAAAAAAAAAACAGAACATTTGTCAAAATTTATATAATTTATAACTTTTAGCTTTTTTATTTGTGTATTTTGTATTAAAATTTTAAAAAAAAACGTGTCGTGTACGACGATTAAATGTTCGCTCTATTAACAAACATAAAGTTGTTAACAGCTGATACGTAAAAACGGAGAAAATTTTAAATTAATCAGTTTCATCCGCAGCGCAACATACATAGCTTAACCGCATCGTATACGTTAACGTAACAGTAACGAGGCCTTTAATCTTTAAAATTTAGGTAACAAAAACTGGATTTTCATTATGACTTTTTTACTTGGTGTAAGAGGCAAGACTTTGAATTTTTGAAGACAAAGGTTTGAGGAACTGTATATGAAATGGGTTAATAAGTATCTTTCAACTACAAAATTTAAAAATTCATAATTAAAATCCAGAAAATAGCCTTCCTTTTCCTCGGTGGTCTTAAAAACCAACTACTTCTTGTCGTTGCCCTGCTCGGAGGATGAAGGTGCTGTCATACATCAATCTTATTAAGAATACATATGTAGGTACATACATGTTAATTCAACTTCCCCTACAACATTTGAAATGATGCAAAAAGTCATATTAAACATCTAGACTACAAAGAAAGTTTTCAATAAAATGTCTCTCCTTTCGCCGGCGGTCTACAAAAGCAAATACTCCTTATTGATGTCGATACCTCAGGGTATAAATAAGTCTTAAATATAACATCTTTAAACTACAAAATTCAAAATAATGCAAATGTAAAACTTTATTCTAAAATGAACAAAGTTTCTTACCCCTTCCCCGGCGGTCTTAAACAGCTCCGACTTCTTAGCGTTGTACTCTTGGGGGAAAAAACTTTTCAGGAAGGCAAAAAGATCTCGACTGACCCAGCCTTACTTGTCGTTAAGAACAAACTGGTTTGGCTGTCCTGATGAGATAATATAAAATTATTTATAAATAAAATAGTTTTTTCAGGCACAATTTATCTTTAATAAAACAGCCCAATCGGCAGGCAGAAATTTCTCTTTTATTTTATAGGACGGACAATTGTACGGGCACGTTAATAACCCCTATAAACTACTTGAATGGCTTGTCAAAGTACCGGTCATACCATTTGAAGTGCTCTATTTAAATTTTTGGTACAAAAATATTCAATACAAAATAAAATTAATTATGTCATATTATGTAATTTGATAAGATATTTTTATATACCTATACCAAGTTGGGTATGATAGGATTTTAACTTTGTTTTTTTAATTCATATCTTTGTTCATTTTTTTTTCTTCTTTCTTCATTATGTCTTTCGTTTGCATTTTTTTTTTCTTGTTTGGTGGCAAGCGTGTAGTAGTTGTCATCGGTTTTAAAATACAACACCAGCGAGTAAAATGATACAGATCTTTAAAATACCAAAAATGTTAAGAGAAAAAATTGTACCAAGTACTTATAAACATATTTCTCTATATTTTTAAGAAAACCACAGTGGCAGTGGCTGTTGGTTTCTGTGTTATTGTTTTATTCCACTAAAAAAAAAAAAACAATATAAAACAACACGATTTTTTTCTTTTTGTTGTTGAGGTAACAATGCCAAGGCAGGTAAAAATGACATACAAACATTAAAATAAAAACAACAATAAGACCAAATGTAGGCCCCCTTTTCATATCATTTTTCTTATTGTATTAAGATTATCTTTTCAATAAGAAGAAAGAACTGAAGCATAAAAAAAAACTTCAACAATAAATTGAACTAAATGTAGTTTTTTGTGCTTTTTTGTTTAAGAGATCGTTTTGAGAGGACAGAAGCAACTGTAGGAAAAAGTACCCAAAATTTAAAGCGGGTTTGATGTGTTTTTTTAAAGGGTTTCTCAAGAATTTATAAAGGGCTTTTATACGACACAAAAAGAGATTATATGGTACCTAATAGGATTAACAATTTTTCTGGCTCTTGCTATAATTTGGCTTCTTCTAATCTATAAAATTTTCCATAAAAAAATTACAGACTCAAATAAATTTAAGCTAAGTTTTAATTAAAATACAAACTGCTTAGATTTTATTAAAATTTCATGCATTTCCTTAATTTCCATCAATACTCCGCCTATTTTTATACTAAAAAAAAAATAATTTCATAAAATTGCTGCCTAGTGTTAGGGGCGTAAATTTATTCTAGCTTTTAAATTATGTTAGAAAAACTTTAATAGATTTTTTAAATTACTAAGCCGAACCCAAACCCACCCATCTAATCATTTATTTATTTTATTTGTCTAAAAGCTCCGTTTTGTCTACCCCATAAAAATACTTTTACTAATTTCTGTTTAATAATCGCCTTAAAACTGGCATAATGTTTCGTGTAATTATAGTCATAAATGATATTTTTTATTTTTTTTATGATTTTTTCAAACAATATTTTTTATACAAAATTTCTCCTCAATTATAATCCTTATTTATGCATATTAATTAAAACATTTATGATAATTCGTAGTATCCTTGGAAAAAAAGGGTTGATATTGAAGAGCGTCTGGCTACAAGTATTAAGAGTCTAAATTACAGTTTTAGGTAATTCAAATGGATGATAATTATACACTTTATGTGAAAATATGATTATGGAAATAAAATTGTAGTGATACTTAAAATAAGTGCAGATTTAAAGTGCTCATCTAAAAAAAATAATGGTAAAAAATCAAATTTGGGGTCAAAATAAAGCATTTTAAATCAATTTAAGATTTGTTAAAATCTCGATCGATATTGTTTGAATTTATTATTTGTAATAAAAAAGTACATTTTAGGAAAGTACCATTATTAAAAAAAAAATACATTTGAAAAGGGTTTGAAAATATTACATTTTAATTTTAATGGATACGCTTTTTTGTTTTTCACTGAAAAGTACCTTTAGAACATCATAAAAAGTACTTTTAAAAAATACCTCTAAGAAAAATTTTAATCTCTAAATAAGAGCATTTTAATTTCAATGGCTACAGAGGGACGGCTCTGTAAAAGTACTTTTAAAAAAGATGATTTAAAAGTACCTTTTAAAGACGTATAAATAATTGTTATAAAAAGTACTATTAAAAATGTACCTTTAAGAAAGTGTTTGATCTTTTAATCTCTAAATAAGTGCATTTTAATTTCAAATTTCAATGGATAAAAAGGGACTTCTCATGGTTTTTTTTCATAAACAATTTTAAGACAACCTTAAAATAAGATTTTTAAGGGTACAATTTGAAGGAGTTGGCTAAAAAAAAGGTATTTTAAAAATATAGCTTAACCAGTGTCTTTTTTTTTGGTTAAAAGTACCATGAAAAATTCCCTTTTATGTTAACAAAGTTTAAAAAATAAAAAATTAAACGTTTGAGCGTTTTAAAATATAAAAAGCATTTTAAAGAGTACTTTTATTAAAAGGTACTTTTTGAAAAAGTATTTTTTTTTTACTTTTGTTAAGTGTACTTTTTTAAAATTATACTTTTTTTTAAACGATACTTTTTTAAAAGGGAAGAAACTATTTTTGCAAAGTACTTTTTCAAAGGTTACTTTTGTAAAGGGTATTTAAACAACATAATTCATTTAACTGCTGACAATGTGTTTAAAGTGTAGTTACTTCAGAGGAAAGGTAGTTGACACATGTGACTTAATTGTGTGCGAGAAGTGGTTGATTATATTTGGTTATACATATTACTTTATATGAAGGAGATCTCTACCACCTTAAAACTGTCACGTGAGAAGTTTGGTATTAGTTCTCTTTTCCCTAGGAATAATTGAAAATTTATAAATGTCACGAATAAATTACTTGATTTTTATCATGACGTTTTAGCTTGAAGGAACAAAGAGGCTCGACTTTATAAATTTGTTAGTTTTATTTGTTTGTAGAAAGCTCCTACTAAATTAAAAGTCATGCATGTTCTGCCAAGCAAAAATGGCTTAGTGAAAATCATGTCTTATAGAATTTTAATAAAATACATAGAAAATGAAACGTTTGAACGTTTTATACATAAATGTTTTAGTTAATTAATATTTTTATTGTTTATTAAGTATTTTTCTTTATTTAAAAACATATAATTTAAAACTAAAAACAAATTATTTAAATTTTACAACAATTGCGTTGTAGACTTCAAAAATGATTTAAATGAAATGAGGCCCAAAAAATGCAATTAAATTTGCAACAAACAATTGCATTCTCATATACAATCATACATTTTCAAATACGTTGTATCTTTTATACTAGATTTTTTTGCTCAAGTGCTTTTGAAGAACATTAAATATGCCCCTTATTAAATTTAATGATTGATTTAAAAATGCCATAAATTTTGTTACAAAATAATTACTTTTTGTTTAGTTTTTTTTATGATTTTTTTTACACAATTTTATGCCTTTTGTGCGTGACTTTTCATTAAATTGTTATTTTGAAGAAAAAAATAAATAGAATTCAAATTACTTATTCTAATTTAAAAGGCGAGAAAATTATAATAGGAAAAAATATTAGAAAATAATGAAAAAAAAAAAAAATTCGCCAACCAAACTTAACAACATTTTTGTTAACCTTGGTTAGTTATTTATAGTAAATGCATATTTGCAAAATGTGCTAAATCGTAAAAATACGTAGTATTCATTTAAATGCAATTAAAAATATACACAAATGTTCGCTAAAGTTATCAACAAATTTAAAACACAAATTTTACAACGGCGCAATTTTTTTTATCTGTTAATTGGAAAAATTTTCCATTTTTAGCTGATTTTTACTATTTTTGTTTTTTGTTCCTTAACTAAATATTATGACATTAACAGAAATGTCACTATAAAACTTGGTAGCAAAAGATTTAGAGACAAAGATTTTGAATTTTAGCAACTTAATTTTTAATAGTAACTGTAATTAAATATCAGTAATTATTTTTATTTTAACGCCACAAATTTTGTCACAGAAAAACTGCAACGTTAAAATTTCAAAGCACTTAATATGTTGAGATAATCTTGAATTTTATCGTTTTTTTTTTTTTTTTTTTTTTAAATCAAATCCTTAAAGTTGTTTTAAGAAACAAAAATAAATGCCATCAGTTTTGTAAAATAATTATCGGCATCATAATCATTATTTATGATGTCTTGACAGACAAATAAAAAAGGAACATTTTTTCAAAATAAATGTGTGCAACTTTTATCCATTCGCTATCTCCCATATCATGTGTTTGCACAGTCGAATCATGTATGACTGTACAATGAAGGTACCACTAAAATGTGTCATACAAGGAAGACGTACTTATAGAAGACCTTTATTCTCTCCTTATCAAACGTTGCTAGTACTAGGCAAATTTTGGCCGATGTTCGCTTATGGAAGGTGTCCGTTATTTAAGATTACACTGTATGTTAATTGGTATCGTCATTTTAATAGCAATTAAATGCATTTAGTTTTCTCTTTGCCATAAATTTTTGAACAAACTATTTGAGATTGTGTTAAATAGATTTTGTTGTTAGTTGCTGTTAACAAATTTTTTTTTAGCAAATATAGCAAAGTTTTTCTTCAGCTTAAAATAACATAAGGATAAGCTTAATTAAATGTATAATATTTAGTTTTTTTTCCATTTAAGCTCATTAGAACGTTGATTTGTCAACAAAATTGTTGCGGTTTAGCATATATAAAGATATATTGTGTGATATAGAAAAGAGTGAGAAATGAAAGATAAAAATGTAACCATTAAAAAGCTTAAAAAAAAAGTTAAAAAGAATTTTAAATTTGAGTACTGTTTTCTTAAGTAATACAAATCAAAGTGGTGGTAAATTTTGGTCATTTGCTAAATGTCCTTATATGCTGCTTTTATTACAGTTGACGTTAAATACCATCCGCTCCAATCAAGGCAATATAGATTGAAAGAATAAATTTTGCGGCCAAAAATAAACTAAAGCAAAGAGAGAAAAAGAGATAGAGCTGACTTTTTGAATAGAGTGTTGTGGAGCCACAAAAAAAGCATGGTGAAAAAGTGTGGGGGGGGGAAGATTGCCACATCCACTAGCGATATATGTAAATCTCAAAACGGCGATCACAGTTAAAAACTATTGTTATAGAACAATTGTGATTTTTAGTTAAACTGTTAATTTTTGATATTTTTAGTTAGACTTGAGTTGATCAAATTTAATTTTCATTAAATAATTTTTACCGAAGGAAGGAATTTACAACATGAAATCTATTAAAATTTATTGATAATTTTTATTCTTGGCTGAGCTGGGGATCGAACTCGGGTTGAATTTACATGTTTTAAGAATCACCACATTCTTTCATTATAAAGACTTTACCGGTTTTCTTGAAATTTTATACCAAGATAGAATATTATAGCGAAATTGCTATAGGCTATATTTTTCCCAAAATTTTGGACCAGAAGTGGATAAAATGGTTAAAAAAAAAGGGCAGAACTGGTACCCATTTTCCTAAACCCAAAAATTTTTTCGTACACATTTCTAAAGTTGGCATTTCAGGGGGTAACAAGGAAATTTCGGGGTATTTTTTTATCCATACCATCTAGAAAGCGAAATTTTAAAAGTTTTGCGCCCTCATCTAGGTTAGGTAGGGAAAAACGCCTACGTTGTCTTCCCTAAGGATATGGCGGTAAAAAAAATACCAACAGCTGTGTCCACCATTTAAAAGGACGTGTTTAAATCAGGGAGTAGGCTAGCTGGTATCAACATGGTAAGTACTAGCATTGGGAAGGAGATTAGTTTCCCCCAAATGTGATTACTTATTTGTTTGCTTCAACTAGTCAACTAATGGGAGAGGAAGTAGAACTAGAGGTTTGACTACTTTTTGCTACTAGTGTCTATACCAACAAAAGCGTTCTTCGTTGATGTGACCTCCCCTTTAAGTTGGAAAAATGTACTTTTAGTTCCAAAAGTCTCTTCAATTTAACCATTATTAACCGGAAGAAAATTACAGTAATCGACGCTAAGGATTTGCAGATAAAGGCAAAAATCTGCGCTTGCGTGACGTTAGTGGGTTTTGACTTGCGTTACAAAACTGAATAAGACTGCGAATGGAGCAAGATGTTTTGTATAAAACGTTTTTTGGTAAACTTTGGACTAATACAGATTTATTTTTCAAGCTATAAAATTTATAAATCTTTTAAGGTAAATATGGGCATTTTTAGCGAAAAGTCTACTTTTTTTTAATGTAACGCCAGATTGCAAATACGGTTGTATTTTCGGACCATGTTGTTCAATCGTTATCCCTTTTGTTACTAAATGTAGAGCTAGTTGCGCTTTACACCCATCTATAAAAAAGTAAACGATACATATAAAATTTGTTGAGAAACAATTTAAAATACTTCGCTGGAAATGCCCACATATGTACATATTTTTTTGTTTTGTTTTTTTTTTTTTTTTTTTTTTTTTTTTTTTTTTCAAAAATTCAAAAATATTGTTAAACCCATTTCATATTTAAAACTGGTTTAAATATCCAGAAATCGAAAATTTTTTCGTCAGAATGAATTTTTCCATCAAATCAGTCATTTGCGTAAAAATGGCCACTAAATAGCTAAATTAGCAACATTGCTAAAATTTAAATTTCTTCTTCTAGCCATTAATAAATTTTTTCTTTTATTGTTTAACTTTTGCTACTTAAGAATCTGCTTTATCTTAAGACGAATAAATCATTTTTTAATCATTGATACATGGCTTTGTTTTTTTTTTTTTGCAAGTCTTGCACTCGTAGTTCAGTAGAGCCCTGAGGTTGCTTTTTGTTTACAAAAAAATATACTTAAATGCATACATAAGTATATGATACAAAAAAAAAACAATTGTCTTTTTAAAAAAGTTTTGTTAAAATTTCAATAATTTTATTTATCGCTAAAATGGCATCAAGATTTTCGTTTTCTTTTTATTTTCTTATGTTATTTAGTATTTGTATTATTTTTTATATATTCGAGTGTCACGCTTGTTTTAGCGTTATATTTTTTGTATTGGAAATTGTAACGAAATAAATATTTAAACGTTTTCATTGTTTTCTGTTTCTTTTACGAAATAAAAACAAAATACAGACTTTGAAAATACAATTTTTGTATTCACCCAAATCACGTGCTGACATGAATAATTTAATGTTTATTATTTCGTTGTTTTTTTTTCGCTCTCTTTTTGGGGGGTTTTAAAGCCCTGCTGCTACTGCTACCAGAGTTTGGATTTATCCAATCTGCATCTGAAACCAATGTATAATTGTGGTAAAGTGACATTTAAACTTTTTTTTGGTTTTTTTGGATTTGCAAGTTTTTTTTACTTATTTATTTTAACTCTTTTGATTTCTGTGTAAATGCGTGAAATTTGAAAATTCGTTTCAAAAAATTACCATAAATATAAAAATTTATTGCATTTTGTTGAAATTTTGATTGAATTTTAGGGTAAATTTGACTTAAGGATTTATAAAGAAAAGAAAAAAAAGGAAAGTTAAAAGATTTGTATGTCTTAAAGGTTTTAGTTACCGTTTCTCTTCAGAAAAAGAGTTATTCTCACACTTTCTCTTAGTGGTTTAATTTTTATAATGATTTTCTTTATCGTTTAGAAAAAGAGATATTCTTACACTTTTGGTGAAATGTCTTTAGGACAAAATAAGTGGACTGCATGACGAACGACTTTTTGTTTGAAAAATTAACATTTAGAATTGTTATTCAAGTTGATGAAATTTAGATTTTTAAAGAATTTTAAACACAATAAAAAAGAGAAGGGCATTTTTTAAAATAAGAAAGATTTGTGTCTCCTGCTTCTCTGGTAACCTGTCAGCAGGAAAAACTAGCAGAAAGCATTTCAAACTTAAAGTTTCAATAAAATTATTGCCAAGACTATCAGGGGTGTCATGGAAAGCGAAAACGTAAAACTAAAGAATTTGGCAGTTCTTTTTATTAAACTTTTAATCTAATTTTTACTATTTTTGTTAAAAAATTCTGTTTAATAGAGCATTACACTACGTTACCAAAAAAATCTTTTTGTTTGTTTAAGTGAATTTTTTGCTTTTATCTAATGAATTAGGTCGTACATATAATATAATGAGTGTTCTTTCCTCTACCTAAACGTTTTTTTAGTATATAAACCGCTATTTTAAAAATGATGGAGGTTTCACCACACATTTTAGCATAACTCAAGAACAGTTTGTCCGATTTGATTAAGTAAAAACTCCGAGAATCCGCAGCTACATTACCTCCAAGTTACTCTTACACTGTTTTTTGATAAAGTGAATAGTTTTGGAAATATTCAGAAACTTTTTCCAAAAATTTTTTTTTTCATGCAAAATTGGAAAAAAATGTTTGTCTTAAAATTCATAAAAAATTCATAAGAGCATCCTGAATTTAAGGATTCAAGTGTATTTTTCGTTTTATTATCATATAAAAGCATACCTTCATTAAAATTAAGCTGTTTAACAATCTTTTATGCACACTCTTATCTATCTGTACCATGAAAAATAAAGGCACGATTTAAAAATTTGAAAATTCGATGTCATTTCTTAAAAAACGATTAGCCAGACATCAGTTAAAGTTTTTCTTCAGTTTAGAGACATAACCAATGAGAAACAGCAAAAAAATTCACTTAAACAAAATTTTGTTACATAGTGTTATTTTTAGAATAATTGTCATAAAATGTTTTTATTACAGAAATCTTATTAAAAAACGACTCCTAAAATTCTTTCGTTTTACGTTTTCAATTTCCATGACACCCCTGTATTTCATATTTTTATTGTTTTATTTTCTTACACACTGGCCAATATTTCAGCCGATTAAAGTTGGCAGACGGCATTTCAAAAAAAACCCCCCCAACTTAAAAAATTTGATGAAAATTTATTAAATTTAATTAAAAAAAAGAAATTACAGAAAAATATTAAAAAAGTTTAAAAGTTCGCGCTATAGCAGAAAAAATTCTCCAAAAATTGTTCGCCAATTGAAGCATTAATCAAATAAAAAATTAGTTTTAATTAAAAATTTAATCAAGTAAGTTAAACGTTTAATCAAATGAATTAAACGTTTAATCAAGTGAATGAAACGTTTAATCCAGTGAATTTATCTTTTAATTGATATTATTCATTTGTTTACTAGAGCAAATTGTATTAATTTTTTTAATAAATATCACAAATTTCCTAATTCAAATCAATTTTTATTAGATTATTTTTATAGTTTTTTGTCACTATTATAAGACATCACATATGAGGGGGCTAAAGCACAAGGGATTTAAATGCCTTTTTTCTAAAATTAAGTTTACATATGAAATTAATAGTTGAAGTTCAGAGCACAAGAGATGAATATGGGACTCAATATATCTCAGGATCTCAATTAATTAAGAAGTAATATTCCAGATATCATCTTAAATTTGTTATTGAAATTTAACTTTTAACAGCTTTTTTCAAATTTTTTATGATAAGTTACTTAAATCTCTTGTGTAGAATGTAAGGGAGTCCCGAGCATTATAGCGAACTCCAAGGCAGTAAGGTACTACTAAAAAGACAAACATCAGATGCATTCCAGATCGAGCTCGGAGCACTTTTACCGCTCATATTCCTTTTGGTACTGGATTTACTACACTAAACGATCTTTAATACGCTGATAACCTTTAAATGATTACCCATAGCTTTGAACACATACAAGAAAAATTACAAGCCTTTGTCGAAACGCTTTGAATGTCGGACTGTGAAAAAAACATAGATTATAAGCATTAATACCGTCAATACCAAGGCTCTTGTGTTAAATAAAGTGGTTGTCAAATTTTCTTGTTACTTGGACTGTACAATTTAAAAAAAATGTGGAGCGGTGCAAAGCTAGTTAGGCCATAAGGACGATATGGGTGTCCAATGACTTGTCCTTTGATCTGAAATTAAAAATTAACAATATTTGCGTTTACCCAAACGTAAAACAACGTACAACGAATTACAGGGAAAATTCGATATTTGGTCGGACTGTACGTATGTGGAACAACCTTCCGGCGGAATTCTTCCCTCTCACTTTCAACATGAATTAGTTCAAGTCTAATGTTCTCAAACAATACTCCCTCCATCCTGCTTCCCATTACCTATTTTCTCTAGTTCCAACACAATACGATGCATTAGTAGGGGTCATTCCCTTAGTGCTGGTCCTAACAAAAAAATATTGGGGTCTAAACCAAAAAGTTAATAGAAAACTACAAACTTTTACTAACCGCTGCCTACACCGTATAACCAAATTTTTTTGCCCAGATAAACTACATATTAGTAAACATAGAACTGACCAAGACATCATACGAAAAAAGTTTGTATGCATTGGCCGCACGTTAAGGTCAGAGAATACTTTCAATAAAACTGTTTTAAAAAACAACCCACCGGGCATTCAGCGACGGGGCCGCCCTAAAACAACTTGGCGAACATTAACCCTTAAACAGCTAAAACCAAGTTACGATTTTGGTGGGACGATGCAGTATAGACAGCACAAGACAAAACTAGACGGAAATTTATACTTGAGGCCTCCTGCGCCGAAGATAAAGAAAAGCGGATCAGCATCGAAATCAAGTCAAAATAGTGACTTAATAGTCGTGCTTAATTCGCAATTTTTATTCTTGATAAATACACTGAAATTTATTCTTGAAGGCATAAGCTGTTACTATGCACATTTCAGTGTTTTTATCAAGAATAAAATTGGGAATTAAGCCCGACTAACAAAATCTTATAAGTTTTTTCTTAAATATTTTTTATCTCTGGTTTATTAACCTTTTCCATATAAAAAATCAACCTTTTGTTTTATCAAACAAATAGCAAAGAAGAAATTTAAACAATAAACAAATGAAATTGCACAAAAGAAATATAAATTACCTTTTTGCAACCATAATAACTTTATTTTTTTTAGTTGAATTTTGTTTCGAATATTTTCTTCTTTTTTCCCCCAAAACTAATAAAATAAAATACCGAAAACAAATGCAGTATTTGACAATAAACTGTAGAAAAATAAATAAACTCAAACATTTACACCCATGTCAAAAGAGCAACAAAAAGGTAATTGGACTTATTTTATGTTAAACAAAACAAAACACTGCAAATAAGTTTTGAAAAAAAATGGACGTTGAACAAAAATTTCTTTTCTTAGCAACCTTCTGTTTATATTTTTTAATACACCTTTCATCTGATAACAGTGTATTCTCTCTTAACGGACACCTTTCTAAAGCGAACACTTAGTTGAGATGGACTGATATGTCTGGTGGCAGCAGCGTTCCATAAGGAAAGCACATCCCCTTTGTACGGGTACATTTCAATGGTCTCTTTGGTGTCCGGTAATGAAGGTATGCACTGTACTTAGCTTTAGTCCGTCTATTTATGTATCTCATAGGTGTCAACGGAAAAGAAGAGTTAAAAGATAATAAAAGTTTTCGTTTAGTTATTTTTCTTATTTAGTTTTTTGTTTTTTTTTTTTTTTATGAAAATATCTGCTTTTTATTGGCTCAATGGGTGAGCTTTACTAGCCAGTTTCAAAGTTATGATCCATGAATTTTATAGTTGTTGCTGTTGTTTGAATACAAATTTTTTACGATCCATCTTAAAATATGCTCTATTTGTTTTTATAACTTTTTATGTTGTACTGGCTGAATATTCATTCATTCTTCTTGATATTTGAAATAAAACTTAGAGAAACTGAACTAAACTAAGTTTGCAGTAGCAGTAGCGAAAATTTGAAAATTTTATTATTTCATTTGACTAAAAAAAAACAAAAAAAAAATTGTACGCAGGCCATAAAAATGTTGTAGTGCTAGTCTTAAATTGAGTTGTAATGCTCGAGAGAAAAATTAAATGGAAATAAAACTAAATTATAGTGTTTACGTGTGAATGGCTAAAGAAATTTTAAGCAAAATTTGCTTTTTTTTTAAACAACTATATAAACAGGTGCACTAAACTTTGGATGCATAAAAAAGCTTTATGCTTACTTTTAGAGTTACAAAGATATTGCAATTTTTGACACCCAGCATTACCATGTTGAAGAAATAAGAGAAAATAACGAGTAAATTGCTGAATACGACGGAGCACAGTTTTCGATTTTTCAAAGTTCGGCCAAACTATTTAACTTTTACACACTATAAAAGTTTTAAGCTATCTTTTAGCATTCCTTGGACATCGGTCGAGAAAACAGCACATTTGGGACGTTAGTTAGTATGGCATTCATCATGACCTTTATAAACAAGATTGAGAAAAGTGTCAAAAATAAAAATAATTGCTAAAAGAGAGAGGGAGGAAAAATTGCTCTTTATGATGAGCATGGGCCTTGGCTATCAAAAAGGGACCACGGAAACATAAGCGAACTGACTTCCCGATGGATTCCTATGGACCCTTACCTAACCTTCATGCACTCATATCTCGCTTAAGCTTTCACACAATATCCCTGCGGGAAATTTGCTCCAACAGATTGGTCCTAGGATTTGTGAAAATAAAACAAGTACAAAGAGAAAGAACTCATCGCCAGTGACAGAAGAACCAATAATTTAACTGGTATGTGAAGAACGAAAGGGTAGAAAAAGTAATGAATTAAAGTACTGTGTTCACCGGTGATTTAGCACATTTTTTTTGGAACTTTCTAAAATTTGGTTCTTAAATTTAGTTCTAGAACTTGTTTTATTGAAATAATACCACATTGTAGTAACTAACACTAAACACGTTCATTGAGAATAGATGTGTGACTTGTCAAATGGTGGCTGTTAGGTGTTAATTGACAACCCCATGTAAAAGTGACAGGTCCCATTCATAAAAAGTGTTAGAACTAGAACAGGTCTCTACCACCAAAGACCTATCACGGGACAACTTTGGTTTTAGTTTGCTTCCCTCTAGAGATGGTTGTGTTATTGCTTGTTTTTTTCATTCAGTGTTACCATATTAGGATATTTTTATTCTATTTTTAAAATGCTCCAAAGTTGTGTGGATGTGATATGTAAAGCGTGGTCCAACCATAATGCATGATGTTGATTGTGTGTGACTCACACCTTAACGTCAAGTTTTTTGGCCTATCTAATTTGACATTTCACCTCATTGGATTCGTTAACAAGCAGAATTGCAGCGTTTGGGCAAATAAGAATCCACGAGTGATTGTTGCAAAGGCTATGCATCCACAAAGTGTTACTGTTTGGTGCGGTTTATGGACTGACGGTCGGCCAAGCAGTTACCGTAAATGGAAACAGCGCGAGATGATAACGGACTTCTTGTGGCCAAAAACTGAGGATATCGACTTGGACGATAAGTAGTTTCAACAGGATGGTGCTACGCAGCCAACGAAACAATGGCAATTTTTGCGAGAAATTCAATGGCCGTGTTATTTCACGTCGAACCGCGTCGTGGCGATGTTAATTAGCCGCCACGATCATGTTATTTGACGTCAATTAGCCAAGAACAATGCAAGAGCTAAAGGATTAGATAATTCGGTACATTAACGACATTGAACCTCACTTATGTTTCAGAGTAATTGAAAACACCATCAGAGGTATGCCACCGAATCAGTGGCAAGCATTTGGCCGATATTTTGTTTCACACATAATTGTCATAGATTCCTTGGTTTTGGTTGGACCACTATATGTATAAGACATATATAAAAAAACATTTGGTTTAATGGAAATATTTTTCCATTTGAAAGATTTTGCAATTATATTTTAATAAAATAATATTATCCTAAAAGTCTTTTGACAACACTCCTTGCATTGATTTCTGTTATAACTAAAACTGCTAAGATATTTCAATCACCACCATCGTGAATAATTTTTTCCTCGTAATATTTCTCCTTTTCACATATTTGCGATCATGAAAAACGCAATTCAAAGGAGAATAATAACGTGAAAAAATGTTAACGGGAAAAAATTCCCCTGATAAGTTCTTTCCCTCGTAATTTGTTCACGATTCCCTTGGATTTTCTCACTTTATTTTTGCTAGGGAACAGAACATGTATGTAATATAAATCGAATATTAAGGGCTAAATCCGTTAATAAGGCACAAGCCGATATATTGGTCAACAAATTGCAAAACAACAGGTCGATTGCCAGCAGATTTGTGAAGCTTTCAAAAGACGTGGTGGCAGAATTTTGGAAAATATTTTACTACATTAAATTTAAAAAGTGCTAAAAACTAACGTAATAAATCTATCGCTCCAATACTAAATATTTTGTTATATACATGCATATTTTTGAACAAAATTTTCATTGATTTAAAATTTTTGTTTAATCTTTCTTCTTTTTCTACATTCACTGGAACTGATAGCGTAAAAGATTTTTCACGGGAGATTCCCGATTGCTTTTTCCCCCTCGAGGGGAATTAATATTTCATGGGAACAAAAAATCCACTTGTTCTTCACGATAGGAGTGAATGTACGAGTTTGCCCGGCTGTGCTTTCTAATCCTGTCTCTGGAGTTAAGGTTTGTCTGGATGAAAACAATGTATAACATGTATATGTTATTAGAAAAATAAAATGATAAGCTTTCATTTGCTATACATAAATCTTAAGGAAAATAATTGTCAATTAGAGAATGTTAACTCTTTCTATATGCTACCACAACATTTCCTATAACAATTTCAGCGTTTTAGCAATTTTTTTTCTTAACAAAACTTTATAATTAAAGAAACCTTTTAACAAATTATAAGTGAAACTTTTTTATATGTTTAACCCAGAGTGTTAAAAGTTTATTAATTATGACCAGTAATTATAAACAATATTATTCGTATAATTATTTAAGATGCAATTGCATAAAACCGCAACTAGTTAACAAACAAAAACAAGATAATAATTATGGTTGTGGTACAATTTTGTTTTTATAGTTTTATATTTTATGGCCATAATATTTGCAAATAAATCGTGTATGAAATAATACAACCAACCGAAATACCAGACGACTTTGTAAGTAATAAAAATTTACGCATTTTTGTCAAAAACAAAATAAAAACTTTTTTATTACAGTTCCATTAGAAGAGGTTGTACCAACAAAACCAAGTGACAGCAATTACAACAATACTATGTACTACTAGTCCGACAACAACAAAAAAAAAAGAGATAAAAAAATTTACAAAAATTCTTAGACGCATATCTAACTCATTCAAAGAAAAACAGTTTAGTTTATGACCACAAATGAATGCTGGCTGTGTGGTGGACTGGTGCATTTTTGCATTCAGTTGCTTCGAGAATTTTTTATACTCCTAAACATACGTTTTTTTTACTTTAAAAGGAGGGGGTTGGGAATATAAATTTCAGAGTCCATATGAATTTTATACGATGTCTACTTCATTAGATGTGAATATGAGTGTGTGTGTGTATGTGTGCCTTATGTTCGCAAAGATACGACGACTGTGCTATTATTTCCATACTTGCACTAATTGAATTAGTTTTTATGGTGCATTCGTACGAAACAACTTTTGGCACTTTTGAGAGAAAAATAGTACGTACTTCTAGCAAAAAATCTGTCTTTAAAATAAAAAAGAATTATTTGTATGTATGTGAACACTCTAAAGTTTTGGAATCAAATTATTGTTTCTAAGAAGAGATAATTTTTTTTCTTTTTTTTACATCAAAACAGGAAAATGTGGTACGCAATTGTATAATTAATTTTAGAACTTTGACAAGTTTTTGCATATCTGGAAAATAATTAGTTTCATGAAACAAAATTGTTTATTAAAGATGATAGATTAGTCGGAGAGGAGAAATATACATTTGACAATATAAAAAAAGAGTTAAATTGCTAACAAAAGCTACGAGAAAAAGTTCTTTATAAAAGGAAGCTCTTTGGAAACAGGTGCTTAATATAATTTTGACAAAATAAGTTAGTTCTTGTAAAAACGTACTGTTTTTAAATACGATTTTGACTAAAACTAAGGAATATATATTAGCCCTATTCTCAATCTTGTGCAAATGACCTTGCATTGTAGCATTTGTAAAATATACAGCAATGCACTTACTACTCTTTTGTAAATATGCTTGACATAAAATCAATAGTTTTTATTAGAGTTCGAAAATAAACACTATAAAGTGTACCTTAGTGTTCTGTACGGTAGAGCTATTTAAACCACAAACGCTAATATGTAGTGTTTGTGTTGTAAATACCATTAAAAATCACATTTATTTGTTTGTGATCTTCGTACGCAATAAAAATGCTGTACTAATACAACTTAACATGAAGGTGCGAACATTTTATTGCGTTCTGTTTTTCATAAAACAAACACAAACTTCGCTGTGCTCGGTTCAACACATTAATGTTCGTTCGTTTCATCTGTGCTCAGCGGCCTTTTGGCTGATAAAGTCAAAAAAAAAAAATTTTACAACAACAAAACATGTACACTGAACAAATACACACACACGCACACACACCGGCTATTCTTGCTGTGGTTGTGCAAATTTCCACGCAACAACTTCAATGCTAGTGAAAGGCTTTACTAAAATATTTTGTTCGCTCTTTCATTAATATGAAAAAAAAGTATAGATCATCAAAAAATAATGTACGTATACAGAACCACTGCAATTGTACTGCTTTATTTCGTAATAGAGACTTAAGTGTTACCGGGACTTGGTTTTTTTTATATAACTTTTATCCTCTTTTTTCGAACTGACCACACACACGTGACCCTTTTCTAATTTGCATTTATCAAAAGTTTTTGTACAAATTATAGCCAGGGGTGTTTTCTTATTTCCGTTTTTTGCCATTTGCAAAATGTGACATTTAACTAATTTTCTTTGTTTTCGAAAAAAAAATTACAAAAATGAATATGGCGATAAACTTTTTGTTGGTCAGCTTTTGATGTCATGATTTTCGAAAAATTTCAAGTTGCAAAAATTTACATTCAAATTGTCTAATTCAAGTGTCAGCTGCTTCCGTTTGAAAATGAACACAACAGAAGAAGCAGATGCGTTATTTTTATTGTTGTTATTAAAATAATAACTAATTTTTAAAACAACCCTTTCAAATATTTAACATCAATGTTTGGACTTTATGGCAAAAATAATTAATTAAGGGTTGTAAAATGTTTGGTAATATCCGGTCAGGTTTTTACTTTAATAAAATCTGCAAAGTAACTGCTAAAATATTTTCAAATTAACTACCCAGTAAAAACTTGGCCTACAAAATAATCTGTTGAGAAATCAGAAAAACATAAAAGCACTACTTACAATTCTTCTAAAAGATGAATTTTACAAGGGAAGTGAAGTCCCAAAATGAACGCATTCAAAATTAAGTCATTATTTTTTTAATTAAATACATCCAGAAAAAAGTAGTTGCAGAAGTTGTTATAGAAGTAGTTATTCAAGAAAGCTACTAAATAATGAGTGAATGAAGCTATTCATTTTAAAAAAGGAGGCGAAGTTTTTTTCTTTTTAAATTTATAAAACTTTTTCAAATTCATAAAACTTTTTTTTACATCAATTCAATTTAAATTTAACTTGTAATTCTCCAAATGGTTTCACATTGCAATTTGTTTTAAAAATCTATTTCAAGCTGATTTCCCATTTAAAACAAACCCAAATGTCGCCAATAATGATGATGTTTTTAATATTGACTTCGAATAATATACAAATATTGAGTTTTTCTTTATGTATTTATAAAAAAAAAATAAAGACTTTATACATATTTGCTTTTAGCTACAACACAAAAAACTTCACTTAATATCATTTCCATGTTGCCTTTACATGCGGCTCCAATACTTACCCGTATTTCCCTTTAAATCAACCAAAATGCACTTTATCATTTCAAACTAATCTTGCATAGAAAACGAGCTCGAGATTCAGTGAAAACTAAAAATGCACCAAAAGCCAAACGTTTGAAAACTGAGTAAGAAAAAACAAACCCTAAAGGCAAAAGTCATATAAAAATCTACAATTTATATGTAAAATAAAAAAAAAAAGACTGAAAGAGAAAAAAAAAAAAAATTCAGATGAAATATAAAAATAAAAATATACTTTCACAGTCTGTAAAAGTTATAAAGCTTGAATTTAAACTCCATCATTGTGGCTGGCAAATATGTCGGAGGGAAAATAAAAAGAATTTCAACTCAATGAGAATTATGCAGTTTCGGGGCGAAAGGGTCATTGAGAAGATATGGCACAGTGGGAATAAAATGAACAAAAATATTCAAGAAATATAGAACCTCCACAGGTCTAAGCACAATAACTAACAAGTAAGAAAGCATAGTCGGTCAAACCGTATGATACACTACACCACAGTATATACAGACAAATTTTTGAAAGTGTACCCTATTTGGGTACCATGAGCAATTATGAACCCGCCAAAACAAACAAGATGGTTTATTTGCAAAAAGAGTGCATTCCGGCAATAAGTAGTAAAATTATTAAGCGATTCTCACTATTTCCAACAGGTTTCGTCCTTGTGACATGTGCTTTGAGTCCAAGGTTTGCGTGGACGGACAACCAGCCAGCCGAACGAACGAACGTACATTGTTAGATCGATTATAAAAATAATTTGAACTAGATTGGTATACTAAAACATGAATATATGTAGAACCAATATTTAAATAAGCCTGATAACTCCTCCACCTAAAAAATTTCGTGTTTGTTTTATATATGTGACCCTCGCCGAGAAAAGGGACCTAGTGTGCCAAAAAACCGGTTTGGACTTAAGAGCGGATTCTGGTATCTAAAAGGGTGTAGAATAAGATGAAATGCGTTTTCCTCAAAACTTAATTTTCACACACAAGGTCCATTTTCTCCGAGAAGGACTTATACATATGTGAGAACAGACTAAAACTTTTTTGTGGGTCATGTCATGGAAATCGAAATCGACGAAGATTTTCAAATAAATTTTTGTAAAAATGAACGCAACTTTTCCTGATTTCAAAAGTAGTTAAGGTAGAAAGTGGTCCTCAAAGTATGAGTTATATAAAAGGAAATATTTTTATGAACTTTAAATATGTGCGAGTTTTCAAAATTTGTTCGATTTAGGCCCCTATTACGGTTTAAAACTCCACTCAGTGGAGTTGTAATTAAGACAACTGGTTGTGGTCAGTTGTAATTTTTGCTATGTTTTTGTTCACCGCAATATAGCAAAATTGTAAACCATAATACAAAAGTTAAGAAATTACAACTCAACTGTAATAATACGGGCCTTAAATTCCAGGTGATTTCGATTTCCCTGACGTGGCCGTATATATCATTAAATAACAGACACATTTTCCTATTCATGTGTATATAAAATGGACAAGGTAACAGAAAAAAATTAAGATTTTTTTTTTAATATTCTTGTTTAAAGTCTTTTTTTAAATTAATTTTATGTATTTCAGCAGCCCTCAAGGGGTAAATCCAAACTTTAGTGACGAAGTTGATGATGATGAAAATTTAACAAATGCAAAATTTATCATTTACCAAAAACAAAAAAATTAAATATGGATGATGGTGTGTAGTTGGGATTAAAAGTATTATTTTAGCTTTTTTCTGAACGTATTGTTCATTACTTTAGCTTAAAAACGGTCAATCTTGTGGCACAATCAACCGAAAATTAAAAAAATGTGGGTGTTGGGATTTTAGTCACTTTATAAAGAAACAGCCAACTAAACCAACACAAACCATAGCAATTTATGTAGATTTATCTATTTAACTATGCAAATTTAAATTCATATTTCTTGCTGGCATCTCTACATTTTTTTTCGTTTGTTTTTTGTACTTCGTTTTGTTGGTGCAACATCAAAAACACACAAACTGCAATCTGTACTATTCACTTTGGCAGTAAAGTGACGTGTTGCAATTTACTTGATGAGGTAGATTTGTTTCTATTATAGTTTTTCATGTTGCTGCAAAAAGTGGTGTTGTTGTCGTTGTAATTTTGTAGTTTTGTTCCTTTTTTCTATGCATTTTATTATAAATATTATTTAGATTATTGCTTTAATGCAAATGCGTATGAAAAGTAAATAGAAGAAAAAAAAACAACTAAAGCGATATAAACAGACATTTAGAAACATGAAAAACTACTGTAAATAAACGAGTAATTGGCATAAATTGTTGTTACCACAGCAACGACGACTACTATGCAACAAACCATCTACCCAACTCTCAATAACAACAATTGGTTGCTAGTAGCCAGTCAGTCAGTCAGCCTTTAGCGAGAGAGAGACAGAGAGTTTATGCAGTTATAACTAACAAGAAATACGAAAAAGTCATCCATCTACTGACTTTAGACCATTGTCCGCCCAGTTTTTTCATATATTTTTTTATTTGTATTTTATAGAAAAAAGTTAGGAAAAATTACGATTAAAGTTTATTTAGTAAAAAAACAGTTTGTTTCTAGTTTGTAAGTCGGTTATAAAGAAAGAAATAGTAAAATAAAACTAAATATATTGACCATTAAAGATAAGTTTTTTGCAATTTTTTATTGCCATTAATATACATTTGAAACAGTGGAACCTTAATTAAAGTAACAAAATCAAATTAAAAAATGGCATTGAGTTAATAGATTTTCTTTAATTTTGATTCTTTCTATGCAATTAGGGAAAACACAATGCAGACGACGTGGTCAAACAGGAAGGTAATTTAGACGACATATTTTTAGACAGTCTGGTTGGTATTTCAATGGCTCGCTGTAGGAGTCTTTAAAACGTGATTCGTAGCGGAAGGCTCGATCGGGGTGGCTAGTTAAGTATACCTTTAGTCGTAAGTCAAAATTCAATGGCCTTGACATGTTGTGGGAAAGACCAACGTTATACTCAAGGTCAATTGCAGTCAATGCATTGAGACTGGGTCTGAAATACAAAGTGTTTGTTGGCATAAGAGTCCGAGTTCAAAGAAGTCTTGGATGGTTAGATCCGGCGATCTTGCTGGCCATGCCGAATCGCCCAGTACTCTTCCCGCGTAAACGCTCATAATGATTTTCGACTCAAAATTGTCGCCTATCGATTGGAAGGACCATGTTTAATTCTGGTGTAAGAAAGGCTGGCTACTTTGATTAAAATAAAAATGAATTATGGGATGTGTATGGTATCTTAAGCACCTTTAAACCTCTTGAATATGTCGAGAAGAGCCTATGACGGAAAAGCCCGTTAACGGAGGAAAGGAGATATTCCTGACGAGGGCAAGAAGGGCCGTCCTGGAGTCTTTAAGGTTTAAATAAAAGACGGCCACATTAGTTAGAAATAATAAATAAACTGGTAAACGTTGATTGGAAGCCGGAGAATGACTTAAACCAAATTAAAGTTGGCGTTTACCGCTAAAACAAACAAAAAACGCGTCGAATATCAAAACGGAAATGTAGACAAAAACTATAACTTTGTTTTAAAGATGTACTTTAAACTGTAGTTGACACAATTATTCTATGCTCTTGCGGAGTATAGCGCTACATATATTATCTATTTGTATACTGCAGTTGTCTATATCAGCAATGTCAAATATGATTGACGGACGACGCCATTTAAAAAAATTACTACATCTTCCCATAGGGTAGTTAATTTTGCACCATCTTGTATAATTAATTCGAAATAATAAGTTATTTCACTCCCTATGGCAATGACCGGTCTATTAGATATTAGGCATTTTTGGAGACAAGAATTTCCCTGTTTGGATCTTCTATCTGAAGAGAACTAAGATTAATCTTTATTAAAAAAAAACTGTTAAGAGACTGCAGTAATGCTTATGGATTAATCTAACTCTAACACCGGTCATTGGCGTAGGGTATCGCAAAGGGCCTGTTGTAAGGGCCCAAGTAAGCCGTCCACGTTTCAGCTGCCCATTGAACCTTATCTATGCATTTGGTAATTTGCTTGTTATATTTATGTTTCACTGTAATTCATGATTATTATTATGTATTTAATTTTTTTTTTTGTTATTTTCCAAAAAAAGTTCAATTTTTTTTTTTTCTTTAATTGTAATTTACTTTTAAAAGGTTTTTACAAATGTTATGGATTTTCTTTAAAAGAAATATTTATGTTTGCGAAAAAGTTTTGCAAAACTTTATTAAACAATTTTGTTTTTTTTAATATATATTTGTTTTTTTTATTGATTTCTAAGAGATTATTGGTTTATAAAAATTTAAATGAAATAATTTTTCAATCTAACGAAATGAAGTTTTATCAATTTAATTATGAAAGCTTTTAAGCAAACGAGTGTAATATTTTTTCTGGAAATTTTTAATGGAGCATTTAAAATATTTTTTTAACGAAATAGCTAAAAAAAACAAATAAACCGAAAACCTTTTTTGAAATTTAAATCCATCTCTTGTCCCAAACATAAAACTAAATAACAAAAAAATTAAATACAATATTTGGATTTTATGTAAATGTCTTGCAAAAGTTGTTGTATGTGCAGTGATTGTAAGATAAATTACCTGGTAATAAGCAACGTAATCAATAATAAATGTATACTAGCTGACCCGGTCCGCGTTGCTGGCCCTAATAGCAAAAATGATGTAAACAACAAAAAATTAGTCAAATCGATAGAGCCTTTTCTGATTTTAAGTAAATCGAAAAAAACGGGCGGGGCAAAATTTTCTTTCCGTAAAAACCTAAGTTGGATTATGGCGATCATTTTAAAGAAAAAATCGTCCAAATCGGTCAAGCCGTTCTCAAATTATGCGCTTAATAGAAAAAGTGGGCGTAAAAGTAGGCGTGGTAAATTTTTCTTTCGAAGAAAACTTAAAGTTGATTAATACGAACATTTGAAAGAAAAATTAGTCAACTCGATGGAGCCGTTTTCTGGTTTTTTGTAATTCGAAAAAAGTGGGCGTAAAAGTGGGCGGGGCAACATTTTCTTTCCGTTAAAACCTAAGTTGGACCATGGCGATCATTTTAAAGAAAAAATCGTTCAAATCGGTCAAGCCGTTCTCAAGTTATGGATTTTGCTACGCCCCCAGACCGAAAATCAAAAATCAGACTTCACAGTGTCACCCGCCTGAATATTCCGAAGATTCGCTGATAATTTCATCAAAATCGGCCCAGCGGTTTTGGAGTCCATATGTTACATGCATCACACATCCTATTTTATATATATAGATTTCGACATTTCGGTCTTGTAAGCCTGTAATGCAAGTTCATTAATTCTGACACAGATATCCTGGTAATTGGCAAAGTAATCAATAACAAATGGTAAGCTCGATTTACCCATGCGTTCCGAACAATATTTTTGTCCGCACAAATTTTTTTATATTGAGTTTGACGTCTTTCTTCTGAGAGAGAGAAATTATATTGTTCGGCTAGTTTTTTTTTTGAATTGGTTTAATTTAATTTTTGTTCAGAACAAAATGAAAATGAATTAAATGAAAAAGTTGAAATGATTGCTTTTTGCTAAATAAATAAAAAAAAACACATAATATAATTAAAAAAATAAAATCACTTTCCGTTTTTAGTCCATTTTCTTTAACACACTTTTAGAAAATAATTCAAAATAAGTGGTTTGCTAGTTGTGCTGCCATTTTGTACAAGTGTTTACACCTGTAAACCATTTGGCAGCTTTGTTTTTCCGGAAAATTTTTCGGAAATGGGTGAATCGTTCTGCAGAACACTCTCATTAAAAAAATTATTCTCCGGACGAAAATATTGTTCGGAACGCATGGATGAATCCACCTTTAATGTCATCAGAAAATAAGTTTTTCAAATAAGGACTTCTGAATTTTGACAATTGATAGTGGTCACACTGATAAAGCTTCAACATCTGTCGAATTGGCTGTAATTTTTTCAAGTCACCATGGACGGACAAAGCGTTCACGTGCACGTGCAATTGATCAAATTGTTTTATATCAGTAAGGAACTGACCTTAAATGAATGGTACAATCATCATTAGCGGATAAGGCCCAACCAAACTTGACGAATTTGTGACGATAGCAATTCACGTAATATCTAAGAACATCTAAGAGCATCCCTGTTTAGTGTAGCTTTTAGGATGGCGAGTGTCATCAATCCACAGTTTTTAAAGAACGACATTGACCAAGCCTTAAATGATAGGTCAATGAATACTAACTTATTTCGCCTTGGAATGGATCATATGGCCACTAACGACATGTGGTTGCAATAAGTCAGCGCAACGTCCCACTCAGTTTTTTCCCCACTGAGCATTCGAAATAAGCGATTCGAGGGTATAGTAATCTCACGTGGAAGTATTTGGACAGCCCACGAAATCGTGTGGTTTAACCCCGTTAGTCTTTTTCTTGAGTGGTCTTCTTAATTCGCATGTCTATTGCCCGTTTAAATTTTGATCTTATTTTATAAAAACAATGAATTTTAAAAAATGTAGGCCGCGGTTTTAATATGCGGATTAGGTTTAAACTAAGTTTAACGTAGTTTGAAACTCGGATTTTTCCGGCGAAATGTGATTTTTTCATCATTTCATTTAAGACCAACCATTTAAGCAAAGCTAAGCTTTTCCTTCAAAATTTTGTATTCAAACTGGGTAATGGCGGCACAAATCTGTTTTCAGATTAACTAAACCTAGTTTATGTGAGATCGCAAAAATCTGGCCTTTATATATTTTTTTAACTCCCAGTTTAATTTCGTATACAAATATTTTCATACATGTAATATTTCTTACCAAACCTCTTTTTTCAAAAACTGAAATATTGTTTAATTAAGCTAGAAAATTTATGTGTGTGAAGATAAATATGCCGAGTTAAATATGTTTCGACGTAACGACTTACGTTACTACATATTTAACTCTGGATGAAATGACGTAACGAAATAATTAAATATGACATATTTAACTATCGCATATTTAAATATGTCATAGTATCATATATTTTTAAACTGGGCTTAAATATAAGATGTGGTTGTATTAATAAAAAATACTTTAAAAAATGCAGAAATCATATCCAATTAATTTATAAATTATTTCCTAATAATTTCTATGGACATATTAAAAAAATCGAACAAAAATAAATTGGAGTTGTCACATCCTTCGTTGTCACTCATCCGGACCATATGGAAAATGAGGACTAGGGACCACACTATCCTTCTATGGTACCCATATGCCTGAATTGTATTTGTGATTTTTTTTAAAAATTTCAAAAATTTAACTTTGAAATTTTTTTGGTGTTCACTATGGGATTTTGGATATATTTGGACAGATCCTTCGTTGTCACTCATCCGGACCATATGGAAAATGAGGACTAGGGACCACACTATCCTTCTATGGTACCCATATGCCTGAATTGTATTTGTGATTTTTTTTAAAAATTTCAAAAATTTAACTTTGAAATTTTTTTGGTGTTCACTATGGGATTTTGGCCATATTTGGACAGATCCTTCGTTGTCACTCATCCGGACCATATGGAAAATGAGGACTAGGGACCACACTATCCTTCTATGGTACCCATATGCCTGAATTGTATTTGTGATTTTTTTTAAAAAATTTCAAAAATTTAACTTTGAAATTTTTTTGGTGTTCACTATGGGATTTTGGCCATATTTGGACAGATCCTTCGTTGTCACTCATCCGGACCATATGGAAAATGAGGACTAGGGACCACACTATCCTTCTATGGTATCCATATGCCTGAATTGTATTTGTGATTTTTTTTAAAAAATTTCAAAAATTTAACTTTGAAATGTTTTTGGTGTTCACTATGGGATTTTGGCCATATTTGGACAGATCCTTCGTTGTCACTCATCCGGACCATATGGAAAATGAGGACTAGGGACCACACTATCCTTCTATGGTACCCATATGCCTGAATTGTATTTGTGATTTTTTTTAAAAAATTTCAAAAATTTAACTTTGAAATTTTTTTGGTGTTCTCTATGGGATTTTTGCCATATTTGGACAGATCCTTCGTTGTCACTCATCCGGACCATATGGAAAATGAGGACTAGGGACCACACTATCCTTCTATGGTACCCATATGCCTGAATTGTATTTGTGATTTTTTTTAAAAAATTTCAAAAATTTAACTTTGAAATGTTTTTGGTGTTCACTATGGGATTTTGGCCATATTTGGACAGATCCTTCGTTGTCACTCATCCGGACCATATGGAAAATGAGGACTAGGGACCACACTATCCTTCTATGGTACCCATATGCCTGAATTGTATTTGTGATTTTTTTTAAAAAATTTCAAAAATTTAACTTTAAAATTTTTTTGGTGTTCACTATGGGATTTTGGCCATATTTGGACAGATACTTCGTTGTCACTCATCCGGACCATATGGAAAATGTATTTGTGATTTAAAAAAAAATAAAAGATAAATCTTACGATATGACAACACTGATCATACAGCAATTTTGAATGTTAAGTAGTTATGTTAAACTTTTTAGATAGAGCATTTTAAATTTATGTTAATGCAAATTAAAGACAGTGCACATTAATATATGTACATTAGGGTGGTTCTTAAAATTAAAAGTTGGATTTTATCAAGTCTCAAATTCTAAATCGGTGGTTATTAGTAAAAAACTACAAAAGCCCACCGAAGTTTGAGAAAATCCTTAATTTTTGGCTAAAATTTCAAAAATTAAATTATACTTTAATAAATATTTACTTCTTTATTCATAACAAATATTTTTGGTTTACTAATAGCTTTTTGACATATCCTGCATAAACATATCGTCACCCAAAAAGCAAAACGCCCTAACTAACAAAAATACCAATATTGATATTTTAACTTACTCTTCAAGAAAACTCGTTATTATCGGATATTAACAAATTTAAATTCAACTTGTTTATTTTTATTTTACTAAATATTATAATTTTGTTTTCATGCTAGTTTGTTATAGTTTTTTTAGTACATCCGGGATATTTGCGTCTATAATCTTGGAAAACTTTTAGTACATATTGTTTTTGCTCTTCATTTTTTGTCAGTAATGAATTATATTCTTCCATTAGTTTGACTCCTCTTTCCGCAGTGTCGTTGACTACCCTAAATTGCCCAATAATTTCTTTGTCTTTAACAAAAGAAGCAATCCCATCCCAATCTTCAGAGCATGATTTTAAGAACTCTTGATCTATAAGGAATCTTTCGAAAAAGTTTTGTTTCCATGGACACAAATTGTTCCATTCCATTGTCTATGATGGTTGAAATATTTTGATTAGCAATAATGGGTCGCTTTATATTTTGATCAACGTCACCAACATTCTTAAGGGCTTCAACCATTTTTGCTTTAGTGCTGTTCGGTACACTTGAATCAAAAAATGTTAGGGCAACGGTGAATTTTTTTACATTCCTTGTTAAAGTTAGTATATGTACATTATTAGTTGCTAAGAGATCGGAGTGCAACCGCATACATATACACTAAAGCATGCATTCATATACATTCTTTCATATGTTATGGCCTTATGAAAATCTAAAGAACACTGTTTGTGAAGCAAATGGGCATTTTATGAACATGTTAATATAAAGTAAAGGGATTTTTTTCGATAATTTGTAGTTTATTTTCTAAATATACGATTGACAGAAAAGTCGTTTAGAGCTATGTTGTTACTAACATCACGGACAATAACTTTTTGAAGTAATTATTTTTAATAAAATTAATATTTTTTAAATTATGAGACATAAATAAAAAAAAAAAATTTTCAAACATTGGAGGGCGTGGCGACATGTCTTAATCTAAACTGATTCGTCTGAAATTTTTTTTAGGATAGTTTTTCCATAATACCAATCGATTTGGGATACGAGAGTATGAAAAAATCAGGAAAAAAATTTTTCGATATAGCTAATAACCAACCTAATGTACATATGTTAAATTTGGCAAATACAACAGAGAGAAAAGCACAGAAGCAGCTTTGTAACGGTTTTTGTGTTTTCAAACAAGTGTTTGAGAGATGATGTTGTGGCTTTTGTTACTCTTTGAACTATTTCTCTTTTGCTCCCAAAATAACAAAATGTTTTTTCTTTTTCCAGTCTTAGATATTTTTATATAAATAAATATTTCACAATAATTTTTAACTAAGCTATCAATCGAACCGGTAACATTTATATTTTAAGAAGTTGATTTAGAAAATCGTTCATTCTTTATTAGAACTTGTACGATCCTATCTTTAAAATCTTCTGAAAAACAACATATTGATTCCATATTTGCTAAATTTTTCTTAATTGAAAATATTAGTGGTTGCGAAATAAATTTTTGCTCTATTATGAATACCAGTGAAAATATTGCTAACTAATGTGAACGAAGATTAACACTGTTTAAACTCTCTTAATCCAAACTCAAATACAACCAATATTAAAATTGATATCGTATTTTGTTTAAAAAAATACATTACAGGCGTTTAACAAACGCTTGGATGTGTAAATATATACAATTTAAAAGATCTTTTTTCCTAAACTTAATACTTTGTATTAATGCTAAAAAATAAAGAATGCATTACACCGCTAAAAATACAGTATTGTATTTTATTTAACTTAAAAAATAACATAAAACATATTTCAGATAAAAATAATGAGATCACTTGGTTTAAAAAAAGCAATTATTTACAACAATTTTAAATTTTTTTTTAAAACAAAAGAAAAAAATCTTAAGGTACGGTCACATATGGCAAACATTTTTCAAATTTTGTTTGCCGGCATTTTTTTAAAATTTGTTAAAAAAAATAAAAATTTTATTTGCTGGTCACACTACGCACATTTATTTGCCCATTTTTGTTTGTTCAAATAGATATAAAATACCTTCAAATAAAAAATGGGAAAACATGTTTGCCCAGTGTTCACATATAAAAATATTTGCCTAAAAATAAATATTTGATCAAATTGTCAAAAATAACGTGTGTGAAGATAAATATGAAAAGTTAAATTCGTTTTTAAAAAATATCGCATGCGATAAAAAATATTTTAAAAAAATATCGCATGCTTATTATAAAGAAAATACGACTATTTACGCGAAATTTTGCAATTTTTATTAAAAATCAAACATTTTTATTAAATATTTAACAATAATAAGATATTTTATTAGTCTTTTAATTTTAAAATGTATGATTTTTGAAAAAATACGACTTAGAGTGAAATTCTCATTAAAGTGCTGTGTGAGGGATATGGCCACTGTGTCCAAACCCTTCGACCTCAGGGAATCAAACATAATGGAAAATGAAGCTTATGGATAGGGCTACAATAACCTATAAGCACTTTTTCCGAATTGTATTTGTGAAAATTTTTATAAATTTTTGAAAATTTGACTTAGAGTGAAATTCTCATGAAAGTCCTGTGTGAGGGATATGGCCACTGTGTCCAAACCCTTCGACCTCAGGGAATCAAACATAATGGAAAATGAAGCTTATGGATAGGGCTACAATAAACTATAAGCACTTTTTCCGAATTGTATTTGTGAAAATTTTTATACATTTTTGAAAATTTGACTTAGAGTGAAATTCTCATGAAAGTCCTGTGTGAGGGATATGAGGGATTTTCAAAAATGTATAAAAATTTTCACAAATACAATTCGGAAAAAGTGGTTATAGGTTATTGTAGCCTTATCCATAAGCTTCATTTTCCATTATGTTTGATTCCCTGAGGTCGAAGGGTTTGGACACAGTGGCCATATCCCTCACACAGGACTTTCATGAGAATTTCACTCTAAGTCAAATTTTCAAAAATGTATAAAAATTTTCACAAATACAATTCGGAAAAAGTGGTTAAAGGTTATTGTAGCCCTATCCATAAGCTTCATTTTCCATTATGTTTGATTCCCTGAGGTCGAAGGGTTTGGACACAGTGGCCATATCCCTCACACAGCACTTTCATGAGAATTTCACTCTAAGTCGTATTTTTTCAAAAATCATACATTTTAAAATTAAAAGACTAATAAAATATCTTATTATTGTTAAATATTTAATAAAAATGTTTGATTTTTAATAAAAATTGCAAAATTTCGCGTAAATAGTCGTATTTTCTTTATAATAAGCATGCGATATTTTTTTAAAATATTTTTTATCGCATGCGATATTTTTTAAAAACGAATTTAAGTTTTCATATTTATCTTCACACACGTTCAAAAATATAAATTAAATAAATAAAATTACTTTTTATTAAAACTAAAAATTAACATTTTTATGCAAAATATGGAAACTTTTGTGGTTTTATGGTACAGAAGAGCGAAAACAGCAGTTTTAAAAATAAAAGAGGATTAAGATAACAAATAAAGGGATAAGGCAATTTGGCAAAGTAATTTCCAGCCTTATACAACTAAACTAACATACATTATGAAACTAAAGTATTATCACAAATACAATTCAGGCATATGGGTACCATAGAAGGATAGTGTGGTCCCTAGTCCTCATTTTCCATATGGTCCGGATGAGTGACAACGAAGGATTTGTCCAAATATGGCCAAAATCCCATAGTGAACACCAAAAAAATTTCAAAGTTAAATTTTTGAAATTTTTTAAAAAAAATCACAAATACAATTCAGGCATATGGATACCATAGAAGGATAGTGTGGTCCCTAGTCCTCATTTTCCATATGGTCCGGATGAGTGACAACGAAGGATCTGTCCAAATATGGCCAAAATCCCATAGTGAACACCAAAAAAATTTCAAAGTTAAATTTTTGAAATTTTTTAAAAAAAATCAGAAATACAATTCAGGCATATGGGTACCATAGAAGGATAGTGTGGTCCCTAGTCCTCATTTTCCATATGGTCCGGATGAGTGACAACGAAAGATTTGTCCAAATATGGCCAAAATCCCATAGTGAACACCAAACAAATTTCAAAGTTAAATTTTTGAAATTTTTTAAAAAAAATCACAAATACAATTCAGGCATATGGGTACCATAGAAGGATAGTGTGGTCCCTAGTCCTCATTTTCCATATGGTCCGGATGAGTGACAACGAAGGATCTGTCCAAATATGGCCAAAATCCCATAGTGAACACCAAAAAAATTTCAAAGTTAAATTTTTGAAATTTTTTAAAAAAAATCACAAATACAATTCAGGCATATGGGTACCATAGAAGGATAGTGTGGTCCCTAGTCCTCATTTTCCATATGGTCCGGATGAGTGACAACGAAGGATTTGCCCAAATATGGCCAAAATCCCATAGTGAACACCAAAAAAATTTCAAAGTTAAATTTTTGAAATTTTTTAAAAAAAATCAGAAATACAATTCAGGCATATGGGTACCATAGAAGGATAGTGTGGTCCCTAGTCCTCATTTTCCATATGGTCCGGATGAGTGACAACGAAGGATCTGTCCAAATATGGCCAAAATCCCATAGTGAACACCAAAAAAATTTCAAAGTTAAATTTTTGAAATTTTTTAAAAAAATCACAAATACAATTCAGGCATATGGGTACCATAGAAGGATAGTGTGGTCCCTAGTCCTCATTTTCCATATGGTCCGGATGAGTGACAACGAAGGATCTGTCCAAATATGGCCAAAATCCCATAGTGAACACCAAAAAAATTTCAAAGTTAAATTTTTGAAATTTTTAAAAAAAATCACAAATACAATTCAGGCATATGGGTACCATAGAAGGATAGTGTGGTCCCTAGTCCTCATTTTCCATATGGTCCGGATGAGTGACAACGAAGGATCTGTCCAAATATGGCCAAAATCCCATAGTGAACACCAAAAAAATTTCAAAGTTAAATTTTTTAAATTTTTAAAAAAAAATCACAAATACAATTCAGGCATATGGGTACCATAGAAGGATAGTGTGGTCCCTAGTCCTCATTTTCCATATGGTCCGGATGAGTGACAACGAAGGATTTGTCCAAATATGGCCAAAATCCCATAGTGAACACCAAAAAAATTTCAAAGTTAAATTTTTGAAATTTTTTAAAAAAAATCAGAAATTCAATTCAGGCATATGGGTACCATAGAAGGATAGTGTGGTCCCTAGTCCTCATTTTCCATATGGTCCGGATGAGTGACAACGAAGGATCTGTCCAAATATGGCCAAAATCCCATAGTGAACACCAAAAAAATTTCAAAGTTAAATTTTTGAAATTTTTTAAAAAAAATCACAAATACAATTCAGGCATATGGATACCATAGAAGGATAGTGTGGTCCCTAGTCCTCATTTTCCATATGGTCCGGATGAGTGACAACGAAGGATCTGTCCAAATATGGCCAAAATCCCATAGTGAACACCAAAAACATTTCAAAGTTAAATTTTTGAAATTTTTTAAAAAAAATCACAAATACAATTCAGGCATATGGGTACCATAGAAGGATAGTGTGGTCCCTAGTCCTCATTTTCCATATGGTCCGGATGAGTGACAACGAAGGATCTGTCCAAATATGGCAAAAATCCCATAGTGAACACCAAAAAAATTTCAAAGTTAAATTTTTGAAATTTTTTAAAAAAAATCACAAATACAATTCAGGCATATGGGTACCATAGAAGGATAGTGTGGTCCCTAGTCCTCATTTTCCATATGGTCCGGATGAGTGACAACGAAGGATCTGTCCAAATATGGCCAAAATCCCATAGTGAACACCAAAAACATTTCAAAGTTAAATTTTTGAAATTTTTTAAAAAAAATCACAAATACAATTCAGGCATATGGATACCATAGAAGGATAGTGTGGTCCCTAGTCCTCATTTTCCATATGGTCCGGATGAGTGACAACGAAGGATTTGTCCAAATATGGCCAAAATCCCATAGTGAACACCAAAAAAATTTCAAAGTTAAATTTTTGAAATTTTTTAAAAAAAATCACAAATACAATTCAGGCATATGGGTACCATAGAAGGATAGTGTGGTCCCTAGTCCTCATTTTCCATATGGTCCGGATGAGTGACAACGAAAGATTTGTCCAAATATGGCCAAAATCCCATAGTGAACACCAAACAAATTTCAAAGTTAAATTTTTGAAATTTTTTAAAAAAAATCACAAATACAATTCAGGCATATGGGTACCATAGAAGGATAGTGTGGTCCCTAGTCCTCATTTTCCATATGGTCCGGATGAGTGACAACGAAGGATCTGTCCAAATATGGCCAAAATCCCATAGTGAACACCAAAAAAATTTCAAAGTTAAATTTTTGAAATTTTTTAAAAAAAATCACAAATACAATTCAGGCATATGGGTACCATAGAAGGATAGTGTGGTCCCTAGTCCTCATTTTCCATATGGTCCGGATGAGTGACAACGAAGGATTTGTCCAAATATGGCCAAAATCCCATAGTGAACACCAAAACAATTTCAAAGTTAAATTTTTGAAATTTTTTAAAAAAAATCAGAAATACAATTCAGGCATATGGGTACCATAGAAGGATAGTGTGGTCCCTAGTCCTCATTTTCCATATGGTCCGGATGAGTGACAACGAAGGATCTGTCCAAATATGGCCAAAATCCCATAGTGAACACCAAAAAAATTTCAAAGTTAAATTTTTGAAATTTTTTAAAAAAATCACAAATACAATTCAGGCATATGGGTACCATAGAAGGATAGTGTGGTCCCTAGTCCTCATTTTCCATATGGTCCGGATGAGTGACAACGAAGGATCTGTCCAAATATGGCCAAAATCCCATAGTGAACACCAAAAACATTTCAAAGTTAAATTTTTGAAATTTTTTAAAAAAAATCACAAATACAATTCAGGCATATGGATACCATAGAAGGATAGTGTGGTCCCTAGTCCTCATTTTCCATATGGTCCGGATGAGTGACAACGAAGGATCTGTCCAAATATGGCCAAAATCCCATAGTGAACACCAAAAAAATTTCAAAGTTAAATTTTTGAAATTTTTTAAAAAAAATCACAAATACAATTCAGGCATATGGGTACCATAGAAGGATAGTGTGGTCCCTAGTCCTCATTTTCCATATGGTCCGGATGAGTGACAACGAAGGATCTGTCCAAATATGGCCAAAATCCCATAGTGAACACCAAAAAAATTTCAAAGTTAAATTTTTGAAATTTTTAAAAAAAATCACAAATACAATTCAGGCATATGGGTACCATAGAAGGATAGTGTGGTCCCTAGTCCTCATTTTCCATATGGTCCGGATGAGTGACAACGAAGGATGTGACAACTCCAATTTATTTTTGTTCGATTTTTTTAATATGTCCATAGAAATTATTAGGAAATAATTTATAAATTAATTGGATATGATTTCTGCATTTTTTAAAGTATTTTTTATTAATACAACCACATCTTATATTTAAGCCCAGTTTAAAAATATATGATACTATGACATATTTAAATATGCGATAGTTAAATATGTCATATTTAATTATTTCGTTACGTAATTTCATCCAGAGTTAAATATGTAGTAACGTAAGTCGTTACGTCGAAACATATTTAACTCGGCATATTTATCTTCACACACATGAAAATTTAATCCATTTACACCACATACCTGTAAATAAAAGAAGAATAAAAGAAAAACAATTAGTAAATGGAGAAAAAGACAAGTAACAAAATAAAAATAAAAATAAAAAGAATCTCAGCAAAAAAAATACACAAAAGTTATTAAAATTAACAAAGCAAGAGAATCTACTACTAGAAGCTTTAAAGTAAAGAATGGGACAGAATTTTTCGATAAAGAATATGGACAACAAGTTTAAGACCATCAAGTCATAAACAACAAAAATTAAACGTTTTACTTTAAAACAAAAGCAAATTTATGAGAAATATAACAAATGTTACAACGTCATAATTCTCAAACGTCTGCCTGTCTGTCTTTCTGTCGGTCTGTCTGCCTGATTATGTCTAGTAAAATAGTTAGCGAAAGTAAACGTAAAGAAACGACCTTAGATAAATATCTCAAGAATATTTAAGGCTACACTATAAATTAATAAGAAAAAGTACTATTAAAACCAGCTGAAAATATTGCAAGTACCTTAAGTGTTAGAAAAACACCAGGCAAACTCTCCCACGAAAACAAAAAACAAAAATTTAACCATAAAATTGCCAACCAAAAAATGTTTATGATCCCTAAAGACTAAACGAATTCACGTACTAGTTTCCTTAAAAAAAATCTATAACCCAAGTGTAAGTGTAAGTTTTTCAAGGAGCCAGAGAGAGTGATTGTAAGTAATAGTGTCCTGTTGATTTTTGGTTTTTTTTTTAAATTTTTTGCAACAATAAATTGCAATACTGTTACGTTAGGGAAAATTCTTATAGCATTTATTTTTATGAGGTGCAAATAAAAACTACAAACAGTTTCTCATTTATAGTTACTTCCCTTCTCACGACACTTTAAAACAACCCGCTCTGGATGTAACCAAAGAAGAAAAGAAAGTTGTAAAACCAACAGTAGACATAATAAAATAATGCCAAAAACACGTGTATATAAATTGGCAATTACTGCAAAATAACAATAAGTATGAGGGAATAGAGAACAAAATTGTATAAAACAAATCTTTTTAGGTAGACACTGAGTCAGACAGACACAGCGGAGGGAAGAGGAGCAACCAAAAATTAAACGAAATTCCCTACAAAAACTGAATGTGTTTTTCCTTTTTTTGTGAACGTTAAAGAGAAATAAACAAAACTTCCGTGTTTGTCGTATTCCCAAGGAATATTTCTAGTTGTTTAAAAAGAATTTCAACTAAACTAGTTTATTTTAATATAAATAATTCGAAAACTTTTTTAAGTGGAAGGCAAGCAAAGTCCTTCAGGACATACAGGGCAGTGAAAGTCCTAAAAAAATGCATTTAACCGATTAGCTGCTTTAAAAAGAAAACTGAAGCGGTGCGGTGCGGTTACGGTTACGGTTGTTTTCTAATTTATTATTGATCTTCTGCATTAAACAGCCTTATAAAAGCTACTGATTTATTCCATTCCAAACAAATCAATATCAATATGGCCACCTTCAACAAAACTATTTTTAACGAACATTTCTAAACATAATAATTTAATTGTCACCGGGTAACCATATTATGGTTAAATTAGTCCTCCATTAAGAAGCCACATTCATATTATGGTTGCCACCCAACATGTTATGGTGACGGTAAAGGGTGAGCAGCATGCCATTAAGCCAACAAGAACCATCCGACAGTATGTAACTGTTCATCGGCCTTATGATAAGTTTTGTTTTCGCAGTCAAAAACGAGTAGATTCTTTGAAGTTGGTATTATGATTGTCGTAAACGACACAAATAGGACAGACTTTCTATCGACAACGACTCTCGTAATAGGGCCGCATGTAAAAAGATACTCTAAATTACTTATTTTTACTAGTACCATAATTTTTCTGTTATAATAATATTCTCTTAAATCTCAAATAAATTATAAAAAATCTTTAAGTCATAAAAACCAATAATTTCTTTGGGGTTCCCTTTGCAACAACCCAATCATAATCTTCTCTTTTCAAGCAAAATAAAGCCAAAACATTGCCAATGCCAGCCCAGGAGGAGTCAGCATTCGCAACAAACGGAAAGGAAAAATATTTTAAGTATTTTTTTCTCACATGTGTTCTTTAGGAACGTTGTTACACAAAAAAAAAAAATTGAAATGTTATTACAAAAGTGGTTGGAAAAAGGAAAAGAACATTCTAAAGGAAAAAATAATCATGAAAGCAGAATATGCAACAGAACAAGTGCCAAAGTATTTCCTGGTATTGCAACCGGAAATGCAGCAAAAGCAAAAAAACAGCAATTTCAAGGGTTGGCATTAGACTTCAAACAACTATAACAAAAAAAAAAAAAAAAAAACAAGACTGGAAATTTTTCTAGCAAAAAAAAGTGAAAAGTTTTCGAAATAGGAAGCAAAAAACAAAATGTTTGTTTCAAATAACTTAAGGAAAAAATAAAATAAGACATAAAAGTGAAATGTATATTTTGAAATTGCGTTAGTTTTTTTTTAACACAAGTGTAAGTTTTATTATTTTATTTTTGTCAGTAAAAATTGTTAAAGTTTTATTAGAAATTGTGCAAGAAATTCTAAGCAACATCGTATCGTGTGTTTTATAAAAAGTTTAAATTTTCAGTAATACAATTTTAGTAGAAGAGTTCAACTTGAAAAGTTTTAAATTTGCAAAAAAGAAAAAAACTAATTGAAGCGTTTTCAAGAGTTAAGATAAAAAATAAGAGACTACAGATTTTTTTTTTAAAATGTTTTTGAGGAAATTTTATTGACTGCCGGTTGCTGAAAATATTCGAATACGCAGCCCGAATGACAAATGAAAAAAGTTTTAGTTATTATATTAACGGCCAATTTATCCATTTGAGTAATAATTACCCTAGAGGGAAGCGAACTGACACCAAGGTAGTCCCGTGATAGGTCTTTTTGGTGGTAGTTCTAACGGTTCTAACTCTAACACTTTATATGAATAAGACATTTTACATGGGGTTGTCAGAGGGTCAATTGACACCATTTCACCAGTCACACATCTATTCTCAATGAACGTGCTTAGTGTAATGCAGTATTATTTCGATACAATTGAGTATTATCTCAAAAAAACAGGTCCTAGAACTATATTTAAGAACCAAATTTTAGAAAGTTCAAAAAATGTGGCAAACCAATGGTGAAGACTGTACTGTAATTCAATACTTTTTCTACCTTTTTGTTCTTCATATACCAGTTTAATAATTGTTTCTCCTTTCACTGGTCCTGAGTTTTTTCTTTTTGTACTTGTTCTATTTTCACAAATCCCAGGACCAGTCTGTTGGACCAATTGACACAAATCTCCCGCAGGGTAACTACTACTATAACTGTGAGTTAACAATATCGTCGCCTTATGGCCATTTTCTTAATGTATCGAAAAACTGTCTGTTACTTAATGTCAACATAAATTTATTAGACCGATAAACTGTCCATTAACGATTTTGGGTTTCTCAATATACCGACAAAAACATTGTTTTCAGTTGGCAACACCTCTCAAAATGCATGTAAAAGTTGGGAGTTAGCTGATTGAATTTATCTGTACACACAGAAAAAAATACGAATGTAAAATTAACATGGAAAAATGTTGATTGAGAATCATGTTAAATTTCTGCAAAAGTATGCCCATTATTTAAATTTATCATTATTTCATATTAATTTTAAATTAAAAATATTAAAATAATCCTTAATCACGCTTATTTAATATTATTCACTGTTAAAATAAATAAAAAAAATATTAAAATTTAAATAAATATGGATTCGATATTGAACCATTAAAAAACCTGGTTTATATTAAAATCAAAAGTTAATCTTGTAAAATTAACATGCATACATAGTAAAGTATGTTAATTTTTTAATTTTCATTCTTAAAATATGTTATACAATGAAGACAATTCCCGTATTCTTTTAATTAAAAATATTTAGTTAAATAGTACATCAAGTTTTGAAAGTATAATGATGACAAAAACCATATCGGGCGATTCTGCTGATGCTTCTGTTGACAAAGGAGAATACAAAATAAGTGAAACATGTGTTACAGTTGTAAGTGTATTGAATTATTCTTAAATAAATGTATATGTTGTCTGTGAAGCTTCTTCACACTGTTATAACACACTCAAACCAATTTGATTCTACATGAAATTCACGTTGTTTCAACTTGAAATAACTTTCATTCAACGTGATTCGGATTTTTATTTCAATATAAATGACATTTTGCTCTAACTTTACTGCAATGTTAAATTAACATGAATTGTAGTTATTTTAAAAAAAAAAAATGTTGTTCGCAATTAATTATAAAATCAGGTTGAATTAACATGAAACACGTATGAAGCAAAATCACCACCGAAAAATTTTAAATCAAACTTGTTTTCGACGTTTTTAACTTGATTTATTTCTGTGTGTACGGTAAATTAAATGAAAATAAATAATTGGCAGATAAGTGCTGGTTAGTTCTTTGACAAAATAGAAGCAAATGAGACATTGAAAAAACCAAATTTCTTAATGTGCTGCTTGTCGTTAGGAAAAAAGATAATCGCGTAAAGAGAAAACGGCCATTAGAGTGTTAACCTTCTGACTAACTTCTAGCGAATTTTACAGTGCAGACAAAAAACTTCTAATGTTTTCTATTTCTATCTTACGAAGCAAACATTTTATAGAGTCCCAAAATTAAGTAAATGTCGATGCGGAGTCTCTTTATCTTTCGAACGGTATCAAAATGTAATGTAGTGTAAAAAATGGATAAAGCAGGTCTAAACTCTAAGCCGACGATATTTTAATTGACAGTTCTATTACTAAACCTTATGCAAACTTCACATACGTCTACCAAAACTTTAAGCCCAGCAAAAGTTGGGCTTAATGTATTCGAATGTATTCGATAACAACAAAATCATCGACTTCTTTACTGGTGCTTCTACTTCTGATATTTCCATATTCTTATAGTTACGTTTTTTAGTGATTCTAGTTTTTGGTAGATCAAAATGCAAAAAATATATATTTTGTGAACTTTGTTTTTAAAAAAACAAAACACTTCCATTTTTTTATGTTAAAATACAAAATACTTGCACGTCATGTATTTCAAATACAGGGGCACCTATTCGCAAACGATGTTCTGCCCTTAGTGTGATAGTAATAGAATGATAACAGAGTTACCAGATTTTATTGTCATATGACAGTTTACCAAATTTAATTTGAAATGTAAGGTTTCAAATAGAAAAGCACCTTTAGAGGGCCTTGAATGACCGCTTGGAGAAAAAGTATTAACAAAAGGAGGTACAGCCTAGGTATTTATTTAAAAATTTGAATTGAAATAAAATTCATTGACTTCATTCAAGCTCTCTCTCTCTCTCTCTTAAGCTACGGTCACTCTTATTAAATATTTGACCAAATAAGCGTAACCACTACTTTTGGAAATAGTTATAGTGATCTAACATGGTCTTAATATCACAAAATAAAACTAGTTCTACTACAAGGCATAGCACAAAACTGGTTTTTGTAAGATGTGGTATTATAATCGAAATTAATATTGAAATAAAAGGAAATGATTATTTAGTTTGCTTGTTGGATCCGTTTTTTTGTCAAATATTTGCCAAGTGTGACCGTAGCTTCATAGCATTTATTTTCTAAAGTCGAAAACGTAATTCTTCAACTAATAATTTTTGAAGTGGTTTTGCATGCTTTTGGTTCAATAAAGACTCTTTTAAAATCCTTTTTTTATCCTTAAACGACCATTAAAACTCCACGTCAAGCCAAATTTCCTTTCCCTTTATCTTTAGCCCCTATATCATTAAAAATATTTTAATATAATTTATTTAGTCATAAATCATTTTAAACATGTTTGTGCTTGCAACACTTTACCATAATTAAATTTTACACTTCAAAAGACCCATCACTTACATTCTTGGCCGCCTAGTTTACTTCAAATTACTAGAAACGTACCTTTTGGTAAATAAAATAAGTAGAGAAGATTGTTTTATTATAAAACCATAATAAAATTTGTCCCTAAGCCAGCATTAAAATCAAATAGCTGCTAAAAAACAAGAACTCTAGAGGCGCACTCACCAATAAAAAAAAAGACAAATCGAAGCAATGGCAAACAAAAGCAAGACTAGTACTGGAAGCATTTATTTCTGGGGGGAACAAATAAAGAAAACGACCATAATAAAGGTACAAGGAGTTGGTCTGAAAGAGGGACAGACTCTCTGTCATACTAATAATAAAAATAACAACAACATGTCCAGGTGCGATTTATTATATGGCAGCAGAGGAATGAATAAGTGTACAAGTAACAAGACAAAGCTGTTTTACTCTGTCACAAGCTCCAACACAAAAAACTCTCTGTGTGGCAGTAAAACGTTTAAATACTATTACAGTCATTGTCATACCACCAAAACCACACCGTTCATATTTCTTTTTAACACTAAATGGTCTGCAAAAGGGGGCCAAGGAGTTGGAGAAATTATATATTTAATACTGGTACAAATGAAACAATAATCCTGACAAAGCACAACATTTATTATTGAACTATTTGCTGCTGGTAGCAGAGCTACCTTCTCTACTCAGCTCTTAGCACTAAATAATTTTACACACACGGCGAGCTGTAGCAGTAGCTTTGTTTATACAATGTAGGTATGTAGCAGTGCTAAGGCTACAGAGAGCTATGAAATATACTTAAATTTTACACAAACACATCACACACAGACTTGGTGGTGGTAGTAGTGGAAAGAAATCATACCATGTCAAGTGGGTACTTAAGCGCCAGACAATGAATGGTTTATAATGGATGTTAAAAGAAATGGAAATGACGTATAGCTCGACTCGACTCTATAGAGCTAAAATGAAAAACTAACATTAGAGCTAAAGCATTGAAAATAAAAAATCAGTTACTAAAAAATATAATCCAGACTCTTGTTTAAATACATTGAATGTAAAAGAAACATTGAAAACGTGATTTTGTTAGTGCTGCTGATGCTCCAAAGCAAAAACCAAATAACTGCCATGTTAAAGAAAAAATATTATTTGATACGGAAAAAAGAATAAAAAAACCTAATATTACAATAAAAGTTGCATATTACAAGGAAATAAATTTGAATTGATTTATAACAAACTAAAATCATAACGTTAGTCAAGGAGTTTTAAAAATAAATATAATTTTTTAAAATATTTTGGAAACAATTTTAAATATATTTTTAACAGCCAGACTAAACAAGAAACAAAATTTCTTTTATTCTTAAAAAAATAGGCACAATTTCAACAATTAACGTCTATAATTCGAGTCTACGTTGTAATTACGCATTGTTATTACGCATTACTTTAATTGAGCTAATGAAACTTGTAAGAATTCCCATAAAACCGAGAATGAATCAAACAGCAATTAAAACTTTATCGAATACAATGTTTCAGAAAAGAACAAAAATTATTAAAAAGGAAATTAAAAGTATCTATTAAATATTGAATATATCTATTGACCACAAAGCCTTTTTCATATTTGTTTTCCAAATATGCCAAGTTTAATTAAATCTAACCACCAATTTTAACCCAATGTAACATTTGCAAATATCTTAATGAACGGAAAATATAGTTTTTTTTTAGCTTAAAATGGCCTTTAAAAAATGTTCCTCATTTAAACTCCAAAGAGAAAATGACAACTTAAAGCCTTAACTCAAAAGTTTAAACTAAGTTTAACCACGTAAAATCGAATTGAGCCACAACTACGAAACTTCTTTTCACTTAAAGCTGTCTGTTATGTGGTGGGTAAAATTAATTAAATATTAATTACCCTACGGAAAAACTTTGATTTTGTAGTTTCGTTAAATTACAAAACTTTTTACAGTTGAATGCATTTTATTTATATATTTATAATGAAAATAAAAAAAAACTTGTTTCTTTTGTTTCCTACTGTTTTTTCTGGCACTAAACTTGAAACACAAAGTTTTCAAAAACAGAAAAGTTTTCGCAAAATATCTTCTGTTTTTAAAAACTCTCAGAAAAAATTATTGTAGAAAATATGCAAGCGGCAGGCAGAGCTACAGACAGGAATGTACAGGAAATTAAAAGTACGAATTAAAACTTAAGAAAGCATAAGAAAATTTAAATATTGCTTTTCAAAAAAGTACATTTTTAAAAAATTCAGTTAAAAAAAACGAGTACTGAAAGTGTTTTCTGCTGCTTACAGCAGTGGTCACCAGTTGTTATTAAAGTATACAGTACAAGTATATGTGCAAGAACAGTGGTACGTTTCAACTGTTTTCACTACTGTTTACAGAATTGAAATTGAAAGCAAAAAGTTACAAAAATAATTTAAATTATGAGTACCAATAATTTAAAATACATAAAAAAGGAAGCAAACTTAAAAACAACCTGTAATTGAACAAGAATTGATAAATAGTGATTACGAGAATTGTGTCAATAAGCAGCTATTCATCTTTATTGATGCATTACCTAGTCCACTGCATTAGAAATCTTTGCGTTCTGTAGAGTACCAATTTCACGTGATTTTTTTTTATCCTACAAAACTTTCATTTGCAATCTGTTTTCTTCCGTTTCTTGGCAAAACAGCGACAGGATATTTTTTAACACAATTTGTTTAAAAAAAATAGAAATTCTTGGAATTTTTTTTTTTTTTTTCAAGTTGATACAAAACTTTAATTAATGTGGAAATAAATATTCCCACTCTATATTTGTTAAATTGCTAAGTAACTTAAGTGCAGTTTTTTTTTTCATACAATCATCAGCCATTGTAAAGAAAAAATTTAATTAGTTCTGTTTACAGTTGCGATTATAAATGTTAAATTAATTGAAGTGGCAATTAAACATATAAAAAACCAACTGACAAATTATTTACATAAAAAGTAAAAGGAAAATGAAAATAAGAAGTTTTTATGTTTTAATTTCAATTAAGATGAAGAGAAGTGGAAATTACACAAGGAAAAAGTCAATAAAAAAAAAGGGGGATTCTAAATAAGTTGCTTTTCAAAATCTTCGAAAAATGGTCCTTCGAAGCAGTGCTCCCGATTATTTTTTAATTAATTAATTTATTAACGGTAAAGCGGCAAGTGAATAAAAAAACACAGAAAAACTGTTTACACTTTAAACTTTTTGGAAAAAAACCAGGATAATTTTAATGTCAATTTAAACTAAACTAACTACATATTACTTTTTAACTTAATTAAAAACTATCAAACGCCGCCCCATCATAATGTGTTGTGCTTTCCTAATAACATTGCAATGATGTCGCATAAAATATGTTGCATTTAATAACTGTCTAAAAACAGATTACAATTGCCACTCTTACTTTTGCGGCACACATACGACATTATTCTGTTGCCTTGTATGTGACATTTATAAAATGTGTTTTTTTCCTTCTCAAAATTCAATAAATGAACCATAAGAATCAGTTTTAGTTCGATTATGTCCTGCAAAATGAGACGTGAAACAAAGAAATTACGAGTAGAGCTTAAAATTGACTTGTATGTGCTTCATGGTGCAAGTAAAAAAGTCATGTGTAAAACTTTTCTGTTGCAACACGTAAGTGTGTGCTTCTACAAACTACCATTATTCTCTTTTTACGTGTTTTTCAAGGATTATGTTGGGTGTATGCTTTTAATAAAACTGTGTGTAATTTATTTTATTTAATTTTCGATAATAAATGTGATTTCTGAAGAGTTTGAAAGATTTATTTTCGACTTGTTTTAATTAAAGTTAATATCTCTTTTGGTAATTATTTAAAAAGACATAAAACTAATATTGGGTACATAACTTAAAAATGCGGATTATATAAAAAATGCAACTATTTTTTCACATGAGTTGTATCTTAAATAATGTAATGGGTGATTTTTTAAACGGGTGGGTGTTGAAAATGGAAAAAAGTACAGAGCATTTGCAAAAGCTAATAAAATTTTGGGGGATATATAAACGCCTGCTGCTTACTTTTTAAAGATTATTTCATGGAAATGTTTCCCACGGATACGTCGTAGGTGATCAGTTCATCCCTGAGCTCTTGGCATACTTTTTCTAGCATTTCAGGCGGTGTCTCACCCATGGCAGCTGTAATTTTGTCTTCCAGGGGTGGAATTGTGGCTGGCTAGTCCTGGTTCACGAGAAACTTCACGTATTCCTACAAGCAATAGTCTAGTAGGATCAAATCGCATGGTCTTGGCAACTCACCAAACTTGCCTCTCAAAAGTTTTATGGTTTCGTGTGTCATGTTGCAATGTGGCATCGTCTTTTTGTAGTCACATGTCAACCAAGTCTAATTCGTCTGTTTTGGGAAAAAATTCGGACTGTAACGTTGTAATATTCATCGTTCTTGAAACAGTACGGTCAAATGATGCCGACGGCCAGCAAACCGCAACAAACAGAGCGTGCATCTTTCAACGTCCATTGGCAGCTTTCGGGCTGTCTCTGGCTGCTCTTCCCACAAAATTCTGTTTGTTGACGTACCTTTTGAGCCAAAAACGATGAAAATTTTTTGATAGAAAAATGGAAACACATTTCTTACACAGCACGAATTGTGATTATAAAATGCAATGCTTTACAAGCTTTGTAAACATTTACGATTTCATCGCACTTTGCCATAGTAATTGTGTAAACGGAAGATTTTTTTTTAACTGTCGCATTTTGTGCCCACAACTTTTTCAATTTGAATTAAAATGCAGCTGAAGCACATCGATTGTCTACCGAAACATTTCCTGAATATGTTCCACATTGAATTCAACGTGCGAAAGGAAATATTTAAGAATGCAGAGTTACAAAGAACTTAATTTAGATTAAGTGTTTTGTTTCGAAGTAAATGCTAGATTTTATAAAAAAAATGTCTTGAAAATATATTTTAAATTCTTAAATTTTTAAACTTTATCTTATTTCTCTAAAATTTTCTAGACAATATAAGCAAAAAACTAAAAAGCGCACACACAAAAGAATCACCATATTGACCAAAACTCCATAAAAATATGCTTATTGCAACTATGCCACTAACTTACAACCCACATACACACAATTTAAAATGCTTTCTTTCGTCCTAACTGTAGAAAAAAGGAAGTCTATGTCCTTTTTTAGCCATTTTGTGTTTTTTAAAGCAAAAAAAAAACGACACTTTGCCGTCAGAAAGGAAATATACACAAAATAATAAAAGGAAGATTCATATAAAACGGAAAGATAGGAGACCGAACAACCAACCACTATATTTTTAGTAGGGACATAAAGGTGACAATAACTTAAAGTACAATGAACTTGAGTAAAAGTTTTTTTTATTACCTCGAACCTTTTTTGTATTTAAAAAAAAAAAAAAAAAAAAAAAAAGAGCAGCAAATAAAATTCAGATGATAACGAGACATGTGTCTCCTAAGCACAAAAACAAAATAAAAAATAACATAAAATAAAGTTTAAATTAAAAAAAAAAATGTTTAAAATCTGAAGAAGTTCTATTAAAAGAATACTTACAAGATTTTGGTTTTAAACGAATTTCAATAAAAATAAAAATATTAAAAATTTAACAAAATGTTAAAATTCTTTAAGTTTCTTTTTTTTTTGACTATAAAAAAATATTTTAATAAGGGGAAAAAGTATGTATGAGATTGTATCCTTTTATTTATTACACAAAAATATCTTATAGTTTACAGTCTAACGCTTTTAAAACATAGATTTTTCTAAGAAGCTTATAGACACAGATGTGTGTATTGAAAATAAATTATGTATAACAATTTTGACGACTCTTTCGGATTTGGTGAAACTTCTAGACAGGCACACAAAGATATTATTGTTCACCAAACATCAGTGCAAAGAAAGAGACTTACTACACCTTCGATTACTTGTGGATAGTATAGTGACTATTTGGGAGTAAAACAATTTTTGAAAGTTCCTGGAAATTTTTACACGGAAAAAATAAAAATGGATTTTAATAAAAAAAAATTGGTGATATTAATTAAAAAATTTATTAAATTTGCACTAGCTAACAATTTAATAGTATCAATTAAATCTTTTATTTGTTTGATTAAACGTTTAATTAACTTGATTAAACGTTTAATTAACTGGATTAAACGTTTAATTAACTTGGTTCAATTTTTAACTAATACTGATTTTATTTTTGATAAAAGTTTTGTAACATTATGTTTTATTAACTGTCATTTCAATGATTTGAAAAAAAAATTTCACCAAAGCAAATTTGAGAATCTAAATTCTGTATTCGCTTGTCAAGACAACATCTAGTATTCAACATCAATTGCAAAACTCCCAGAATTCAAGAAACTTATTTATTACCAAGGAACGTGTGAAAAAAGGAAAACGTATAATTTTGGCAAAAATCTAAAAACCATGCCAGCATACAAAAAAAAACTACCAATTTTAAATTAACATGGCGCAATGTTGTTTACAAATCATAGTCCTTTCTGCAAAGTATTGACTAAAGTTAAAATTGTCATTGTTTCATTTTAACTATTAATGAAAAATGTTAAAATAACATTGTTCAATACTGAATCCATAAAATCTTATTGTTCTTGTTTTGTGTAGAAACAACAACACTACAAGAAGAAAAACATGAATTTTTCATATTCATGTTTAAAATTATTTATTAGAGAAAGAAAAATTCCCGTATTCTTTTTGTTATAATTATTTAGTTAGCTACATTAAATTTTCAAAGAAGAATGATGACGAAAACCATATCGGGCCATATTGCTGGTGTCTTTTAATTGGGAGTGCTTCTGTTAAAAAAGGGGAATACAAATAAATAAAACATAAATAAATAATAATATTATCTCCCTCTCCTACACTGGTGCCCGAGGTAAATGTTTACAAATGTTCTGAAATAAATATATACGTTGTCTCTGAAGCTTCTTCTCACTGCTATTTCACACTCAAATTAAATTTATTTTACATGAAATTCTCATTGTTTCAACTTGAAATAACTTTCATTCAACGTAGAGTTATTTTAATGGCAATGCCTTGCTCTAACTTTCCATGAATGTTAAATGAACATATCGTCACCTTAAATGCAAACGGACGTAACAACACTTAAATTTTTTTTTTGTTGACAGAAAAAGCAATAATAATAACGTGTTGGTTGTCTTTGAATTTCTTTAATAAAGTCAGCGTTTTTTATCGAAGGGGTGTCTATTAATTTCAACATGTAGTTTGACAAAACAAACCACAATCAATTAAAAACTCCATTTAAAATGTATGTGCCGTTTCGTCCGTTTGCATTTAAGGTGACGATATATTATAGTTCTTTAAAAAAAAAAATGTGGTTCGCTAGTGTTTGTAAAAGCATGTTAAATTAACATGAAGTAACTATGAAGCAAAATCACTACCCAAAATGAGAAATCAACCTTGTTTTCGACGATTTTAAATAGATTTATTTCTGCGTGAACGACTTTGGGTAAGGACAAGATGTTTGACTTATGTCCATCAGAATCTTAATAATAAACCCGGAATATCAAATTAATAATTTTAAGCAACTAGTTACCTAATTGTGAATAAAAATGCTCTGGGAGTTTTTTTCCTTCTCCCATTTTTTCTGTTTAATGATACATAAATAGGAGAAAGGCAAAATCTCCTGGGGAATATTTATTCATTATTGATTTTTAGATTATTGGGCACAATTTAAGACTCACTATTCAATACACACACAGGTTATGGGTACCCACAAATATGTGGGTACCTTTTTAAATAGCAACAAAAAATTTTGAATATCGCTCATTTGCTGCAACATCATCATAACTCAAAAATATTAGTTTTACAAAATATGGCTTTACATTTACATACAAGTAAATGCAAAAAGAAATTTTTATTATTCTCTTAATATCTTCATAAGAAATATTTGAATCGATCATTTTAGAAACCCGTCAATTGCGCCTTTTTCTAAATGTCAGTTGACGAGTTTCTGAAATAAACGACTCATTTACAACCAGGCTAATTCCGGTTGTCGTTGTTGTAAATGAATGTGTCGTTTTTTGTAATAGATTAAAATAACACACAAACTTTGTTCATTAATCTACTACAAAAAATGACAATCGTAAAAAGGCATTAATGGTGTTTTCTTGTCTACAAAAAAATGTGCCTTTTTTTAAAAAATGCAATTTGGTGTCAGTTTCTTAAAAATTTTGCTCCCAAAAAGCATGAGTTTTTTAGAATAAAACAAGCCACCCTTTTCGGGAGCAAAATTTTTAAGAAAAAGACACCAAATTGAATTTTTTTTAAAAAAAAGGCACATTTTTTGTAGAAAAGAAAACACCATAAGTGAAAATTTTAATTTTTGATTAATGACGTTGTTGCAGCAAATGAGCGATTTTTTTTCGATTTAAGTAAATAAAATATTTTTTTTATTTTTTTTTTCTGGGATCTTTAAAAAGTAAACATTAAAAATGGGGGAAAAAATTCATTCAAGTGTAAAACCTACCTAACAATAATTTGCGTTTTTCATAAATTAAGAAAGATATTAAGTTTTCCCTAAACTTGAGCATAAAAAAACAATATAAATGATTTAAAAAATAGGAAAAATTAAAAATGCATTAAATCTTATAAAAAAAATATAACAAAAATTCATTAAAAATTCACAAAAAAAAATAAAAGTCATAAATCACTTTTTCTTTCGTTGCCATTTGTGGTATTGGTCAGTTTGTATATTTTTCAATTTAAACAATACGAAATAAAGAATAAGAAAACGTTAATGGCTGGTGACACCCCCTTTAGAGCAAAAAAAAAAAATAAAAAAAAACATTACTATAGTTTTATCGCGATAAAATGTAATTGAAATAACATTTACATTCATTGTCTACTAATTTCAAGAAAATAAACCAAGACTAATGATGTGGCTTGGCCGCGATTCGGGGATAAAGCGCAAACGAAAGAGAGAAAAGAATAATAAATTATTTACTCTAAAAACCATGGCCAAATAAGTCATTTGGTGGCCATAATGAATGTTGCCAAATAAAACTGATTAATGTTAAATGCAACAGCAAAGAGATATTTCTACTTAAACGAACTGTCAATAAATTTAAGACAAGTTATTTTAATGCACTAAACTTGCGGCAGAAATATGATATGACAAAAAGTCTGGCAAGTCAATCAATTATGATTTTTGCTATAAATACTTTGATTTATGCTTAAAGTTTGATTTTTAAATTAAATTTTTTGATAATGAGTTAGAATTTTTGTATAACTAAGTAATATGAGGAACTTAAAGCGCTATAATTATATAAAAAAAACTAGAGCAAACTGTTTACACTTTAGATTACTTGGGGATACTTAAGTAACAACTCTCTTAGAATAAGATTACTTGGGTTGGACAAAGTAACCAAATAAATACTGGAAACACACAAAGTTAAGTTAGTCTGCTTTCACACGTTTCATCTTTTGATGCTCAACTCTTATGTTTTTAAGTGAGAGAAGAAAGAAGAAAGGGGGTTAGTACGGAGATGCCTGTACTCGGTCAGTACGCTTTGTTTTTATTCGTTGGTATATGTGCAACGATGGCTGCATGTAATTTTTTTTCTTTTCTTTTTCTCTTTGATTCGCTATTAATAAAATTGTTGTTGTTTTGTACCGAAAAAAGTTGAAACTGATTGCTGCGTGTGAATATATTGGCATCTTTAAAAGGGAATTGAAAAGAAGTTGAGCATCAAAAGATGAAACGTGTAAATTCAGACTTAAGAAAAAATTTAACTTATACTTTAACTTTAGATTACTTTGTCATACTTAAAAGCCAACTCATTACAAAATAAGACAAGCGACATATCGTTGAAAAGCACTTGCTACAGTAATGCGAAACTTGAGTTAAACAAAGCAACCAAGTGATTTTACAATTTAATTTAAAATAACATTTAAACTAACTACACTCTTGTTTATTTTGTCACGTTCGAATGCAAACTCATTATAATTTGCACTATGCTGCGATATTAAAATGTATTGAAAATGTTTCCAGTTTGAATGATTTATTAAGCAAAAAGCTAACTGACTAGATTACTTTGTCACGCATAAAGGAGTTGTTTGATATTAACTATAAATCATAATTACCTTTTACATTATTAGGTAAGACTTTTTTATTTAAAATGTTTGCCTTTGTTAAGAAAAAAGTCCTCAAACTTATAATTAATTATTTACTAATTACCTCATGCATTACCAGGTAATTAAAATTGAAAAAAAATAATGCAACTGTTTTCTTATTATCCTAAGTTTCCAGCAATGGTTGTTTAGGTTATATTTTTCTTTTAAGTTTTTAGAATTAAGTAGGAATCGGAAATAGAAATTAAATTGTCTATCATCTTGCACATCATTGCACTTGTACTAATGCCCAACAGATTTTCGGATAATTCTCTTAAATCTGACTTATAAGCGTCAAAAACTACTTCATTACCTAACACAATACAGGGTAAGAGATTAGACAGTGAAAGTCTAAGATCACATTGAAAAAAGCTTACATGAATTTTGAATTTTTTTGCAATTGGGAAATCTTAATTTAGATTAAGTTTGTTTAATATAGCATTACCCTGTAACAAGAATTGATAACTTTATACATTTTCAAGCAATACGTTAAAAAATATTCAGTAAGATATCAAGTGATTCTTGAGCGTTTTGGAAATTTTATTTTTAAAGAATTGAAAGGACATTGTTTTAATTACTCAATACAATCCAAATAAATCCTTTTATTTGGCAATTCAACACTTTTGAAGTTATTTATTTACTCTACATAAAAAAAATCTATATTTAAATGTGAATAAATGGGAAAGGAATTTAGCGGTGAATGTTGAACTAGAATTGGTGAAATTGGTTTTAATGGCAATATTTAGTTTTCCAAAACAAAAAGCAAACTATTTCTTTATACATTTTTTTATTTTTTACTTTTAGTTAAGCTGACTATTTTTTATCTTCATATTTCCAATGAGTAATGAACATTTGTAGAACAAAAATATTCACTTAAAAATGACTAATTTATTTAACTAAAAGCTGAAGCAGATCTAATAAAAAAAACTCGCTATTTATTCATTAAATTTAACAAGAAAAATCTTTTTTTTTTTTTTATTTCCTAAGCTAATCCCGCGAAGCTCTTCGCTTGTCTGCAGGAAAAAATCGTTCTAAAAATTATATTTGAAAACGACATTTATCAGTAGGCAAAACAAAAAAAGTTTGTTTAATAAATACACACAGCCAATTGGAAAATCCTTCTTATTACACACACTTTGAAACAGGCAAACTAACCTTTACACTCACAAATATCCTTGACATTAGTCATGGGGAATTTTTTTCCATTTGAATGAATTTGAAAAAGCAATAAAATGGAATAAAAAATGAAATAAAAAGAAAACTAAACATAAACAAACAAAACCAAAAAAACCAAAACACAGACGAATTCTTTAAAAACAATTTTCCCACGCCTACACTCACACCCCTGAGTCCTGAAACCGACACAAAACATTTTCCGACAACACTCCACACCACCAGTGAAATTGAAAGGACATTCAACTTAGAAGCCTACACATTATCAGACTTGAAAAAAAAAACTACAATATTTTTGAGAGATTATAAGAGAACCTAAAAAGCGCAGGCTCTGGAAAAAGCTTTTTTTATTATTATAAAAAGAGAGAAAAGCCTATTGATAGGAGAGTAGAGCCTAAATAACAAATTTGGCCATGACAATGGCCCTGGCCGTGAATTTTCATTGCATGTAAAATGCATTAAAAGGAAGTGGTGGTGGGTATGAGTTAGTAACCTTAAACTTGCCCTTGGCCATGAGACCGGAGCAATAAAAGCTTTTTTCGGTATAAAGTGACGCAAGAACTTTTTTTTAATAAATGGGGCTGATAATAAAAGCTTTTATATTTTCTGAAAAGGTAAACGAGCTAATATTTGCTTAAAAGACCTACACAGAGAATAAAAGAATAGGAACAAGGAGTTTTATGTTATTCTAATACACCTTAAAGATTTGGCCCCTTACTAAGCTTTTTTTATAAATACTTATACATTTTGTTAGAAAAAATTTGTTGCTCAAATTTTGATTAAACAAAGAACGAAAAAAAGTTTGTGACCTTGTCCCTTTTTTTCTAATATTTATGGCTGGTATTAAACATGTTCATAAACTCCTTCGGGAGAAATTTAGAAGAGTGTGTATTGAATAAGAACAAGATGTCTTATTCAGACACAAGGCATTTTATTTAATATCACAAAATATGTAGGAGTCTTGGAGTATAAGACAGCATTAAAAATGCCTTGCCAATGTCATTTAAGGCAATATTTTATATAAATGGTTAAAGGCTGCTTGCTACATTAAGTGTTGTTGCATGTTCAGCAACTACATGTTGTATCTCTCATTTCACATATAGAATGCTATACAAAATATAACCCTAAGGATTATAGTTTTCTCTTGTAATTTCAAAGGAATTTGGAATATGTATGCTTTTTCCACCAGAAGAAGCCTGGCTATAAAACGAACATTAATGCTGCGTTGTTGCTTTTTTTTTTGTTTGCTTATGTCTGGCGGTGCGGCATGTGGCATGTGGCATGTATGAGCAAGTATTATTATAACAATAGACACTTAAAACATGTCTTATTCACACATTGTATGTACATTAGAGTAAGAATTATAAGCTGAAAACATAGAATATATTCATAATATTAAACAAAAAAGTAGAGCTCCTACAAAAACCTGGGCTTTTTTTTATTTATTTTTTGATACGCTATATTTAAATAATAAACATTAAAAGGTGTTTGAACCCCTTGGCAGTTTTTAACTTGTGATTATATTACGTATACGCCAATGCGCAGCAAAAGCAGCCACAGCAGAATCGCGTGTTTTCTGGCATTGAAATTGTAGGAGTGTGTGCTATTGGAGATGTGGTGTTGAAGTGAAAAACAATAAAAATTATTTGGAAAATTTGTAGCATGAATGTGGAAAATAAATTTAAAATTTCAAATATTTTTCGTTAAATCAGGTAATTGAGTTATGCATTAAAAAATTGTTGCGTTATTATATTTGAGCAAAGTGCTGGTTTATTTCCTTTAACCTTGAGTTCTTTTAGTGCAAATTAAATTTATTTTTAAAATCTTTTTCGTACCACTTTGGTAGCACAGTTTACAAAACAGTTTTATGCCTTAACGGTTACTATTTTAACCCAACAAACACGGAGTTTTGATTTCAAATTGAAAATGATTTGAAATCAAACTTTCTCTAGCGGCAAGCGTTTGATAAAGATTTGAAAATCATTTGAAAATAATAGCATTCTCAACAAAAAGTGGAAATTATTTTCAAATTTAAACATTTCTTTATTTTCAACTTGCTTTCAAACGTAATTCCCAAATGTTTTTTAATGTGGATTTTAATACAATGTGGAACATAAATAATTTGTTTAAGTAAAATTCCTTAAGGCTAGTTTACACTATTAAACTTTGTATTAATACATGTCTAAAACTCAAGTAATATGTAAAATTCTGATAGTGCGAATGCATGTGTGATGAAAATGACAAGTATTTTGAAAAAAATTCGACATCCCATACGACTTCGTCGTTTTTTGATACATTTCTAAACAATAATACTTTTCATTGGATCAGTTTTGCATTTTATTTCACATTTTATTTTATGTGTCAGTGTTTATACTTGGTATGACAACAAACTGTTATGTTAAATAAGATTTTTTGACAGTCGCAACAAAACTCATTAGATTTCTATCTCACAAAGTATTATGGAATACGGACATTTGGCACCATAGCTAAAAGATGAAATAGTGTTCAATTCGTCCTCAAATTCTTGGAAAGACGAAATACTTGGCTCCTTTTTATTTTGTGGATTATAGCACCGCAATCATACAACAAACTTGACTTTGCCGTCTTTTTTTCGTTCACTTGAAAAACACATGTAACCACGAAGAAGAAATTTAACTTTAATGTTAACATTTATTTTCGTTTTAGTATTGCCAAGTTTAGTTTTGATTTCAATTTCAAATTGATAAAACATTTGATGTCAAATGTTTATATTCAAATGATTATCAATTTGAATTTAAATGTTAAAATCAAACAATTCAAAAACGTTTGACAATTGTGCTTGATGTCAAATGATAAAGTCATTTCATATCAAAGGTTTGACTTCGTGTTTTTTTTGGTACTTCAGAGTGTCTGAATTTAAATAAATAACTTCACATTTCCTCCTGAGCTTTATTAATATATAAGCGTAGACGTCTGGAAATTTCTTGAATTTCGCCTAAACTTCTGCTGTACTTTTTAATGTTAAATGATTACCAATGATTTTGAAACTTTAGTTTAGAATTTAACGACTTCATAACATTTCCAGTGGAAGAATTCGTACAGTAATGTTTACACTACATTCCACAGCATTCCCAGAATACAAATTACAAATTTACAGTTGTAAGATACCTTATACCGATTACAACTCCAAATAATTATAAACTTAATTTAATTTTGTTACAAAAGTATAGAAAGCTAGAATTAAACCGGCTTCTCTCTGTTGTGTACATATTTACGTGCCAATGTTTATGTTTTAAGATGTTAACAAAAAAAGTACCAACATTTTTATCTTACAGGTTCTTATTTACTCAAGCCCCTGCACCTATCATTTTTTGTTTCTATCAGGCCTGTTCTAAAAATCACTTTAGCTCAAAACACATGTGCCTTTTTTAGTGCACAAGTGTGATGTTTTGGTGTTCCGTTTTTATATATTTTGGTGTGATCTGCAATTACTGAAAGCACACCAAGAAACACAAAAACAGTATGACTCTCAGAACCCCACAAAATCACATCTGTGATTTTAAAAGCACATGATTTGAAATCACGGGATTTTCAGAACAGGCCCGTATGGTCAATATTATAGAAAATTAAAAAAGTACCACATGTAGAAAAGAAATGTAAAAGAAAGAAATTCAATTTCCCGTATTTTCCCCGTTTGATACCATGGGGACAAAGAAATCCCATTAAAGCATCGCAAATTTTATGAATGCAGAAAAATGTTTTGTGAAAAAAGTACCAAAAATAAGTTAAATTTGTATCCCTTAAATGTCTGAATTTTGAAAAAGTACCATATTTAAATATAATTTTTATTTCTATCTTTATTGGCTTAAAATATGGATGGGGTGGAAAATATGTTCTAAAATGCGTTCACTCTCCAATTTCAAAAAAGTACCAGACACCGGTTCGCTTAGCATTAAAGCCCGATTAGTTTTTTTTATCCCTTTAAAGAGGTTCGAGGTCAGCGAATTTACAGCTTTTTACCTTTCTTTACAATGAAGCGTAAAGAAAATTTAAAAAAATTCTGGATTTTGTAAGCAATAGGTACGATTGGAATAAAATTCCAGGTGCTAATTAAGATCTTGTATTCGGTTTTTAGTTTTAAATGTAGGGTCTACAGACATATCAGGAGGGCAGTCATAAGATCCCAAAGAAAGGCACCTCTCAGGTATTACAAAAATGTAAAACGAACCCTAAATCTTAATTCTAGCCCGTTTAAAAAAAATTGTATTAATAGAATGTACTGGACGGCAAGGGGGGCACCATTAGGCTAAAACCACATGACTTCAATACTAATTCCTTCCAACTGAGGTACGAAAAGTAAATTTTGTCTCTTTACCACTCACCGTTGGCTCTAACGTTCACCATTAGTTGTAAAGTCATATGGACAAATACAAAGCGATACAAAGCGTACCAAACAGTGAATATTTCTTGATGCAATACATTGAGGATTATCATAATTCTTAATGCGGTTTATTGGAAAAAAAATTAAACCGAAAGTAAAAGCCTTTTTAATGAATACGGGAGGGGCACTAACATCCAAAAAAGTCGTATACAAATTCTTTCACCAGCGTTTCATTAAAACAGTTGGCGTTAAAATGCTTACCTTTCCTTTGATGTATAAATTTGTATTCGTTTATTTGCGACTGATTATTTCATATGCAAACTTTGAAAGGAAAGTAAAAACGGTTTCAAAATTACTAACATAATTAATATGCCTTCCTAACACAAAAACTTTGCAAAGAAAAACATTTAAGGTTGTTGGCTTACAATGCAAAGTTAAGAATTTGGTCAAAGTCAGACCAGAAGGTTCAATATAAACTCGTTTAAAAAAAATAGAGAGAAAATTTTAAATTAACTTGAAAAAGAAACAAATAAAGGCTCATCAATATTTAAGACTATAAACTTGCCACCCAAACAAAAAAACTTTAGTCGTAGTGTTTGTTTTTTGCACAGGACTTGGCAAAATGTTTATTCAAGTCTAACAACCTGAAATAAAAATAAAAAAAGGAGATCTGATGTGGCAGAATTGGAAGGGCGTTGAAAGAATGACACAGGTGTTTTATTTATTTTCTTATATAGAAAATTGTGTGGTTCTTTTTTATTTAGTTCAGGCATTGGAAAATTTGTTTGTAGACGTAAAGTCTGTCAAAGTTAATATTGTTTGTTTATTTAACGAAGAAGTTCATTGACTTTTATGTCAAGCTACGTTAATATAACAAAATGAAATAAATAAATAAAAAAAAAATCATTATTGATTGATGCGATTATACAAGGTGGGAAATATTTGCATTTAGACAGCAATAAATCTTACAAATTAATAAAGAAAAAAAAATAAATATTTAAATACTTTGTAAATGAACAAAAATAATTCATTGAACTTCTAATTCAGAAAATAAAATAAACTTAATAGAAATGACAAAATTTGTTGTAGGAGTTTAGTTTTAAGAATAAATTAAGGCCTTGTTAAAGAAAATAGATTTTATTTCTGCAAAAAAAATTTCTTTCAAAATATAATATTGAATTTTTTCTTTTTTAATTTTATTTTTTATGTCAACGAAAAGTCATCGAAAACCATCATAAAGAAAATCCTGCTGAGAACTGAAGTCGTTTTAGATGAACACCAACTAAAGCAAGAGACAAAAAACAAGAAACCCCAGAAAATTACCACAAAAAAATTGACTTGTTAAAATGAAATTTAGCAAAAAGAAAAAAAGTAAAAGTATCATGTGGTATGGAAACCAATAATGAGTATAATAAAATAAGCTTAAAGTCTTACAAAAGATACTACTATTTTCCAGCTACAACGGCAGCAATAGCAGCCACCTTAAGACTCAAGTGCAATATGAAAAGTAGAAGAAGAAGAAGCTCTCTTTTGGAAGGAAATAAGGTGCAAATAATGGCATGATCAACAAAAATTGACGCATAACAGATTTTTTACAACAAAGAAAATTGGTAATTTTTGGTATTATTTTACTGCTGTTAAAAAAAGAAGACAACCAAAAATAAAATGAAACTACATGAAAAACATGTGGTTGCAATGTAGTTTAGTGCTATTAAATGGTTAATAAATTTGGCCATAAAATAATAGCAACAAAAAAAAAATCAAACTGTTGGGAAAATATTCGTTATTAAAGAAGAAAAAAGGTGATACTCAAAACAAATACCCCAAATTGCAACCATATTTATGATTTAAGTGCAACAAAAGCAGAAAATTTTTTAATAATTTATTAAAACTAGAGCTTAACTTTAGAAAAAATTTGGTTCAGTTATAATTAACTACCAGTTATAACTGTCGAAAATATATTGTTAACTAGAATTTAATGAATAGGTTTAACTGCACCTGCTGAAATTTGCCGTAAAACTTAATGAATCTATTATGGATGGCAACTCAACTTCAGTTCAGTTTCGAGCAACGGAAATTTTTTATTTTTATTTTCACCCCATTCATGAATAACAACTCCACGGGAGTTTTTTCCCTTCTTCCATTTTTCCTATGTAAATTAAATTGTAAAAAATGGGAAAACGGGAAAAATACTCCCGGGAAATTTGTATTCATAATTCGACTGTTTATATTTTGACATGAGCGGCGTAGCCTGATTTCGCTGAAGTTCAGTTGCCATCCGTAATCGACACATAATTTTCAAAACAAGTAAGAAAGTTAAGTCGGTAGTATCAACTGATACCACAATATTAAAGACAAATTTTCGGCAGTGTACCCTATTTAGGACCCATGGCGACACATGGACCGGACAAAACAAAATTATGTTATGAGGTTAGGATTCATATAAAAGTTCTTTGTGCCGAATTTTACTGAAATATCAACGTGGGTAATTCCATGTCAAAACGACCAAGAGTGGGACACGACCTCTTCCGATTGTAATGAAATTTGGTGAGAAGGTTCATTTTATCTTATAAAGAACATATATGAACGAAAAAAAATGTTTAAATTTTCTTTTTTTCAAAAGTTATGTTATATTCAAATAATTTCGCAGATTTAGCCGAATGTGTTGAGCTTATTTCTTCAATATCTCGAAATCTACTTGCTCCTAGATGGGTCAAATGTATGACCAACCCCACTTTATATTTATTGCCGAATTTCGGTTTTTTTTGTTATTTCAATAAACTAAACCGTTTTTGAGATACGCAAATATATGCTGTGCAACCTCTTACATTTTCGAAATAACGGTATATCTTAAAAACAAGAGCCAATCTAAAAAAACGGTAAGCACCACTGGATTCAGCGTGCCCCAATTAGGGCAAAATGCCAGGTGCGCGGCAGGACTGTTTTTTGCAACTAGCACAGTGTACTTATTGCTCAAAATTACAATATTAAAATTCTATTTTCAGATTCTTTTTTTAAAGGTTGCGAAAGAAAAAAAAATCATATCTTAAAAAAGAAAAAAAAACACCTCCTTCAAAGTTTCAGGATTTTTTAAGAACAGTTTGAGGTATTATATAAAAAAAAAATCAGCCAAATAAAAAAAAAGGTTTTTGACTTAGTCCGTTTTTAAAATTTAATATTTTGCAGATATTATATTTTTCAAAAAAATTATTTCTTTTCAGTATATGGTTTGTAGCCTCAAGTATTCTCTTTAAAATGACATTTAAATCATCTTCGTATGTCAAGTAGTTTTCGAGATATTGAAGAAATAACCTCAACACATTCCGCTAATTCGACGAAATTATGACATTTTGAATGTGACATAACTTTGAAAAAAAAAAACTTTTTTAATTTGTTTTCGTTCATAAATGTTCCTTAAGCCTGGTACTTTGTTCGGCATTTCACGTGAAATGCTATCAAAACGCATATGAAAAAGACTTGTGCGGTATATCTATGAAATAATGTTGAGAGAGTTGTACTCTGTTCATTTTGTGAAAAAGTTCCGAAATGTTTATAAGAAATAATGTATGCTGCACTTATTTCACGTGGAATTTTAAGCAAAAAAGTATGAACTGATTATTAAATAGGCAATAAAAAATTAAAATAGCACAACCGGTAACTGTATCCATATTTACTTTCTTTTTATTGAATTTTTTATTAAAAAAATAATTTTTGGTAAAATAAATGTGGGGTTTGTTTACATACGCAAAACACTGTCGCATACTTTGCAGGAATAAAAACGTTAAATTGTACAATCTCGCATTATGGGTAACATTGATACATGTCAACATTTTCGTGTGTAACAATTAATGTTTCTCAACATTTTTCACAAATTTGAACTAGCCTTAATATGATAAAAGGAACTTTCTCACCAAATTTCATTAAAATCGAATCGGGTCCCACTCTTGGTTGATTCGACATGGAATTACCCATTTGTAATATTTGAACATTTTTTAGAAAAATTTAAAAAAATTATTGTACAAATTTTAAAACTTAACCGTTTTAATGAATTATTTTCATAATGTTTACAAAATACATTCTTTTTAAATAAACTATTCGAAAAGGGGAAAAATTTAATTTAATAACACGAAATATGTATACATCAAATGTAAGGTTAACATGCCAGTTCTTAAATAAAATAAAAACCTCATTGAGATTAGTTTGATTTTGACACTTTCCATATGGACTCAGCAAATTAAGTAACGTAATTTAAATTATTTATTTTTTTTTAAGTTTTCTTCCAATATTTTTCAATAGTCATCAATTTAAGAAGCAATTCCAAACTCCTATTAATGTCACTTTTATGACAAAATATTTATGTTTATATTAGCAACTTTGTTTCGAGTTTTTTTTTCAAATATGCACAAATAAGTCCATTGTACAAAAAATTCAATTTAAAATTTACAATTTATTTTGTTTATTTGAAAATATGTATGTATGTATGTATGTACGCATGTATGTTTATGTTTATTTAACAAAATATTTTCTGTCAATCCCTTTATTCATTGACAAAAACTCACCCACTCAGCATAGAAATTTTATATTGCTGTCTGTTATTAAATGACATTTTTAAATATTTTTCCATTTGTTTATTTAATTTTTATTCTAATTTTTTGCATTTTTATGTACTTTTTTTTAAGTAATTAAATTATTGTAAACAACTTTATAACATAGACAGACATAAAACTAAAGAAACTAAATAAATCAATATTTATAATTTGGTTTGTTAATTTTTTTGTATAAAATGGGGTCAACTTGACGCGACATTCAATTTGTATATACGAGTATGATTCTCTTTAAAAGTGTATTAAAAAATAAGCAGGGAATGTAAAAGGTACAATGAGGCATGAAAAACGTTCTAATTCTTTAGACACCTTAACACGCAGTCTAGAACTACCATAAAATGTTAAACATTAACACAAATATGATGTTAGTGTTAAGTATAGACTCAATATGTTGAAGTTGTTCTCATGTTATAATACGGTTGTTAATGCAAATGTTTTAACAGCATGTTATAACAGCAAATCATGTCAGTTGTACACGTGGAGTTAGGTACACCTGAGCTCGTGTTCTATAACTCTCGCGTCGAGAAACTTTTCGATTGAAATCTGTGAAATGAAACAAAAATTCCATATATTGAAACAAACATCTGTTTTTCTCACTAAACCGTGTCTGCATTTTTTTTTTTTTGTGAAAAACAGCTGTCCGTAAGAAAATTATTCGCTAATTTTCAGAAAAAGTGTGTCTGTGAAATTTTTGTGAGCAAGTTCTCGCTTTGAACTGTCAAATAAACTCACGAATAAAAATGGGGCGAGAACAAATTTTAACACTAAACACAATAAAAATAATGCAAAATGCAAAGAATAATAATAATATGATTATGTTCTTGGCCCATTTTTTCATTGATTAATTATTTTGCTTTTTTCATTTTTATAAAATTATACGAATGTTTTCAAACACATTACATTTTCATTACATTATTTGGTAAAGCTGACGGTTATATTTTCTCTGCCATCGTTGAAAATGTTTAAATTCAAGTAAATTTTGGTCGCCGCCAGCTTATCGGCTTCGAGTGCAATGTTATGACATTTATAACGTAACGACGTAATATATTTTGATAGTTTTCGACATCAGTTACAGACACACTTTTTTCTCGCTTTTCGAGAAACGATGGAATATTTTGTTTCACACATTTTCGATGCGAGAAGTTCTCACATGGGTACTGGAGTACCCTAGATTTACTGCCTGTTTTTAGAAAATGAAAACAAGTAAGTGAGTGGAAAATTATATTGAAAACAATAATAAGAAACGAAAATTTGTTGTTGTTTTTAATATAATTTCTCACTTATTAACTTGTATTCATTTTCTAAAAACAGACAGTTAATCAAAGTTAAGATAACAAATAATTATTAACTACATAGTTTAAAAGGCAATTTCACAAATTAACCTCATTTATAAAAGTTATTTTTTATGTAACTCTTGAAAAAATAAGCTTTGCAGAGACCGGTCTTCACTATCCTACACAATCTTTCAAACGAATTCTATTCGACATAACAATTTCTGCAAAAGCTGTTGTCAATGCCACACTATCACATAAAAAAGATGCGACTCAGCTACTTTACAATAAAATTCAACTCTAATCGTACCGGACCTGTTCGGAAATGCATCACTGTGCTGCATCTGATGCGCAGCGCGTTCGTATAGGCATCGTTGCCAATGTCAGCTGCTCCAAAGTACATAACAAAAGCAGATAATGTGCAAACAAATCTAAGACAATCATCACAAATATTTCTGATGCATATTGGGTTCAAAAATATCACCAAATTGCGTAACTGCTGATTTGCATTAGCTTTACAAACAAATCTCAGATGCAGCGCAGTAATTTTACAAAAATTTTCAGAAGCATTAACAAGTCGGAGACTTCTAAAAAAAAAAAAAAATCTGTGTTTCTAATACGACATACTTTCCGTCCCCTGAAAATTAGGTTTGCTTCGCATTTAACAACAAAAAAATATTTATGAATTTTATGTTTGCTTTTTTATTACATTTTACAATATTAAAATAATAAGCCTGTACAATTTTATGTTAAATATACACAACTTGTAACATGATTTGTTTTAACGATGTAGGAGTTAAATTTGAATACTCACATACTAGAGACTTTTGAAATTATGTTCAATTTGTTATGGGGTTTATTTAATTGTTTAACATTTAATATTTTCCAATTAATTTATTATAGATTTTTTTGTTTTTTTTTTTTAATTTTATTATTTTACGTTTTAGAAATAACAATAGAATCCTTGAAATATCAATATTAATAAATTTATAAAACACTTGTTTAAATAGTTTTAGTTTTATTTGAAACAATAACAAATTTTATTCTCACCATTTAATTTATTACACTGATTTTTAATGACAATAACCCTCAAATAGTTGGTAGAAAAACCAGATTCATTTCAATATTGAAGAGAAAAAAACAAACTAGTTGCTTTAACTAATATTATCGTTTATTTGCAAAGGGGAGGAGAATAATAGCATAATGATATACATATCGCACACCTACTTCAAAAGTCAACTCAAAAAACTTTATTTTTTAGAAATCAAAAAAAAAAAAAAAACATTTGTTAACCTAAAAAAATAGTTGAAAACAAATCTTTGGATCATTTAGTATGTATGTATGCAGACGGCAATAAGCACCACGACCCAGAGAGGATCTTATCTTTTATGCAGCGCATGTGCCTCACCATGCCAGGTTCAGGCTACACGTATAAATCCCATTCATTACCCTGCCTGGTTGGGCTCACAATTTGCCGCCCGAAAAAATGTCCGCCTAGAAGTTCCCAAGGCGGGACAGCAACAGAGCAGATGTTCCGACGCTTGTGATCCACCTCACAAAATCTGCGTAATTTGGTAGATGCATTACCCATATTAAACCGGTGGCTTATTTTTAGTTGTGTCGAAAATAAAAATAGTCTCAAGTCGAATTGTGACACTTTTGAAAAAATAAATCTTTGTGGAGTTTATATAAATTAGACTTGTGTCAGTTTAGAATTTGGCAAGTGTCAAAACTTGAAAAGAATTCTGCTAAAAAAATGCACCACTATCGTGAATAACAAGTGGACATTTTATTCCCAGTAAATTTCCATTCCCTTCGAAGCGAAAAAAGCAATCGTGAATCTACCGTGAAAAATTTTTCACGCTATCAGTTCCAGTGAATGGAAAAAGAAGAAAGATTAGCAAAATTAAAAATCAATGTAATTTGTGTTCCAAAATATAAACGTATATATTTTAAAAAAAATTTAAAAAAATAAGGCAAACTATTAAGTATTGGAGGGATAGTTTGATTACAACGTTAGTTTTTTTTAATTTTAAAATTTTATGTAGTAAAATGATTTCCAAAATTCTTCCACCACGTCTTTCGGAAGCTTCACAAATTCTCATGCAATTGACCTGCTGGTTTGCGTTTTGTTAAGAAATATATAAATTTGTGCCTTATTAACAGATCTTGCCCTTAATATTCGAATTATAAGAAGAACTACTTGCATATATATTTTGTTCTCCAGCCAAAAATTAAGTGCGAAAATCAAAGAGAAAAGTGAAAAATTTCCGAGGGAACAACTATTTACGATAAGGGAAATATTTTCACGTTATCATTCTCCTTTGAATTACCTCAAACAAATTTTTCTTGGGAGTTTTTCACGATCGAAAATATGGGAAAAGGGACAGAATAATTCACGATAGGGGTAATTAACTTATTGCCTTTGATTGTCGCACTGTAACTATTTTATTACCCACAACTGTGTTATTGTCTAAAGCTACTGCTAGTTAAGACAATTAATTGACTTTTTTTAAAATAACAATAAAAATGTGTGACCATTGCTTAAATTATTTACTACTGAAAGTCATAAATCTTTTTTTATATATTGTATTCCAACAAACATTTGCCATCTGAGCAAATAAGATGTCTTTATATTCGGACGTGCCGAATTTGTAATACCCAACATGGTAAGTTTCAATAAAATTATGTAAAATTAGAAAACACAAAAGAAACAGGCAGTTCAAAATATTTTTGGAAAAATATTAAGAAGTGAACATTTTTGCTAATCGACGTTTATCAGTTTACCCGATTTGTAAATTATAAATATTTGTAAATCGCGATATAGCCAATTTTTAGGTTTGATATTATACATATCACATTTATATTTAAATTCGTTTTAAATACAAAATTCTGTTCTTCACTATGCACTTAAATGCAACTTAATTTACCAACTTAAGTTTCTATTGCAATAGTTAACTTAGCAAGGTGGCCTCAATTTTACAACAGTACAACAACAACAGGCAAAGCAATAACAGTCAGCTGTTTTTATGATATTTTTTTTTATTATTGTATTTAGTAGTGCTACCATACTTTAATCTTAGTTTAATAAGACTCTTCAAATAAAACTCCAAAATTCAATCTGAATTTAAATACGATTTAAGTTTATATGAAAATTTGATTTAAATACTATACTGAAAATTGGGCATAAAGAAATTATTGTACACAAAACTTTTTAAAAGTTTAGTTTTAATTACGCGCCCAGTTATAATAAGTCCTTTTTCTGGGAGGACATTTATATGGGGAGCAGCTTTAATCCATTTTCAATACCAAACATTTCTTCTAAATAAAAAGTATTTAGGCCAATTTAAGTTGTTTAAGATTATTCCGTGAGGCAGTTATCGCGCTGAAATTTTTATTCCAGGTGTGGACATTTGTTTTGAAGATAGGTAAAATAATAGACCCGCTTAATCCACTTTTGACAACAAACAATCTTTGTAGATTTTGTAGATAGATAATGTCCCTATTACAGTTAAGAACTCAGCTCAGTTAATGCCCGTAATTTCTACAAAAATAAATCTAACTGTGCATAGAAACTGAAGGTAAAAACACGTTGAAATTACGTGCATATGTTTAAATTTAAAAAAAAAACTGTTAGTGATGAGTTGCAAAATTTTGATGTTTTTGCTAACCCGCAGCAATACAGTATAATTCCGGGAAACATATTTCAATGGGGGCTAAGTTAAATGTTGACCTGACTTGAGCAATTTACTATGCCTAACAATCTTTGTATAAGAGAAGTATTTTTACCAAATTATGTTGATTGAGCTTATTCCATATTGGTCGCTTTCGGGGGAGTGGGGGGGGGTGTGTATTTGTATGGGGGCTTATAAAAATAAAAATCCTGAAAACCGAATCCCAAATTTAAAAACCCAGAATTTCAAAATCCTGAAATCTATATTCTTGAACATTAATACCCCGAATAGTTGTAAAGTTTTTATATTAAATATAGCTTCTTTTGCCGGGGGCAAGGACTATTCCATCCATGGTACAAATTGATGCAAAATCAGTCACCCTATCGGAAGATGTTATAATTTTTGGAAATGATATTTGACATTTGTGAACTAGACAGCTGCAGTATACAACGAGACAAGCATTGGAGCACTATACTCCGCAAGAGCGTGGAATAATTGTGTCACCTATTAAGAGAACAATTTTGAGTCGAAAATCATCATGAGCATCGATGGCCATTTTCATTTAAGCGGTTAGAATTGCACAATATACTTTACAGGTTCTCACATGATTAAATCGATGTACAAACGGAATGAGAAAATCAATACACCTCCCATATCTCGTTTATGGGCGGCATAAAAACACATGTTAACCAGAGTAAAATATGTAAATAAAATATACAACAACAACAAAATTTTTGTTACTTTTATAGTTAATTTTTTTGTTTTGTTTTTAGTGTTAAAAACAAATTTATTTATTATTATTATTATTTAATGTTAAATGTAGTTTTTTGTATCACAATTTATAGTTACAGACATCTTTAGACAACATGTTAAGTCATTAGTTCAATTTTCACTGTGTTATTGTTGTTTTTTGTTTTTGTTTTTGACTTTTGGGGCCAGTATAGTCATTATTTTGATTTAATACTATAAAATAATATGAGTAACTATTGTAGAGACCGAAAGTACATAATTTGTTTTACATTCAATTTAATGGTTTGTTTTTCAGGCCTGCCACTGCCACTGCCACAGTGAGTTGAGTTGTCTTGCGTTGTAGTCACATTTTGTTAAGATACTATTTTATTAAGCTAAAATATATACATATTGTATGTATGTTGAATTGATTTATGTTTGAATTACATTTTTTTTTTTTTTTTTATTTTTGTTTAAAGTTGTTTTGTGTTATGAAGAAAGCAACAAAACTAAAATAATAAAATAAAAAAATTTTCTTGAAATGATGTCACCATTTATAGACCAAATAAAACATGTGAATTTTCGTAGACTTTTGACAGATTTATGGTGTCTTTTTAGTTCATTTGCAAAAATATCGAAGAAGAAGTAATTTTCTTTTAAGAGAGGGAATTAAACTTTTATAAATGGTACTGGAAAAATAATTATTTTGTTGTGTTAACGGCCTATTGAACTTAATATATTACTTAACATTTTAATTTATTATAGAAATTTTAATAGGAACATATCTAAAGATAGTTTTTTATGTTGTTAAGAGGTTTTTGAAGTATTTCAAAAGTTTTTTTTTTTCAATTTATTTAACCCCTGGAAGTAACAAAGAAAATGTTTCTCCATATAAATCAATAAACTTTTGCCAGTTTTAGTTTTAACTTGATAAATCACTTAAAATCTTTTTTCTGCTTTTTAGAAATTTTATTAAACACAATCGGAAACTAAATTTTGCTTTTTTAACCATTTGAAAATTTTTGTTTTTAAAATACATAGTTGGTAATAAATTTTTTTTAAAAGTAAGTTATTCCCCTATTTGCGAACTAAGTATTTTAACTAAAATCCATTTCAATAGCCTATCCGATTTATTTAGTCATCTATAGTTTAGTTTGTTCAGAGGTCAATACACGTTTGCTGACTGGTCAATAGTCCAGTTTATCGACTGGCTTTAGACCAGTATATCGACTGGTTTAAACCAGTTTGCTGACTGGTCTTTAGTACAGTCTGCTGACTGGTCTTATACACAGAAAAATTTTACAAAATTGCTCACCAATTATAGCATTAATCAAAAATATATTTAGTTTCAATTAAAAAATTTAATCAAGCTAAATCAATTGAATTAAACGTTTAATTGATCCTAGTTATTTGTTTACTGGTGCAAATTTAATTTATTTTTTAAAATAATTTCACACATTTTTAAATTGAAATCAATTTTTAATGTTATCTGTGTAGTCCAGTTTATCGACTAGTTTATAGTACAGTTTGCTGACTAGTCAGTTGTCGTTTGTCGGCTGGTCTATATTCAATGCTTCCAATGACATGAAATTACCCTTAAATTTCAGATTGGATATTAAAAAAGCTTACTTGAATTGGACTGTGGCAAAATGGAAAACTGTTTTTTTTAGCGACAAGACTCAAATTGTTCAATTTGTTAAATTAGGATTGGCTCGACAGCCAAAGGGAATAGTAAACATGTAATGGTAACATTCACCTGGTTCAGCTGGTCGTTTCAAAAATAAGAAGGAGCTGTTAGATTGCTTAAAATTAGTGTGGGAATCAATGTCATCAACAATTTCAACAAATCGTATTGATTCTATGTCAAAACGATGTGCGGAGATCATAAGAAACAAAGGCTATTATACGAAGTACTGAAAGTTGCTTAAGTTTCGAACAGTTATTCAAAGAGTTGACTTAATTTTTACTTGTTTATTTTTAGCAGGGAAATAAAATTGATTTTTTTTTAGTTACTGTTAGAAAGTAGTTGCATCTATCTACTTATTATAATGTCGTGTTGACTTGACAGCATTAAGTTGTCAATGCTTGCTTGAGCTCATTTTGATCCTTTTATACCTTCTAGGGTTAATTATTAATTGGGTGAAGGCGTTATTCGTTCACTTATTATTTAAACAATTCTTTTGTGTTTTCAAAAATTTGTTTCAATTAAAATAAATTGTTTAAATTATAGCTGGGTATTTTTTGTAAGCATTTTGTGTGAATTGTCTGTGTGCCTGTCTGCCTGTGTTCTGCTCTTTTCTTTTATTAATTTATGAAGATTTTTTTTAAATAATAATTTTAATTAATGTTTTCTAGATTTAAATAATCAAAAATTTTGCAGGAAAAAAATATTAAAAAAAAAATGTGAAAACAAGCAAACACGCTTACTTCTAAAGCGGTCCATTACTTGTTATATTACAGGTAAGCGCTTAAGAAGAAGCGATTAGTATTGATATACGTTTTTTAATAATTCTAATAAAGAATCAACTGTTTTTTTAATTCCTTGAATTTCTTGGGTTAAGATTAATAGAGTTGAAATGTAATCTTATCTCGATTACCTTAAGCATTATTGGTAGGCTTAAATAGAAAGCACTATACAATAAAATTGTCAAAATTTTAAGTCGAAACTTCTAAAAGAGCTTAAGATTAAACAAAAAATCTTAATGGTTTTAAATTTCCTTTTAGAAATTATGAATTTTAATTCTTAACTGACTTTCTTTTAGCTTAGCATTGCCACACACACCTTACTAGACACATTAAAGTAAGCAAAGTAAGCAATATGGGTGCTGTTGTTTACATTACTTGAATCATTACTGGAAGCAGTAAGGTAATATATTCCATGTAAGCATTATTTTGGCCACCTTTTTTCTAGGTTTTTTCTGACTTTAGCGAATAATTTGGAACACTTACTTATATTTTTAACAATTCATAACAAATTTTCTTATTTATTTAAAAAAAAATTGTAAAATTTTGGTATAAATTTTTAAATTTTTTTGAAGAAGTTCGTTTACTTTTTTTGAGACAAAAAGTAGAAATAAAAAAGAATTTGCTTGCCATGATAAATGTTTCATTTGCAGTGTGATGTTCTTACACCATCCTAAACTGACACGTTTGTGATTGATGAGCAAAGACATGAATGAAACCATACATACATCATGCAACACAAGACACTTACAAACATACAAGCGTAAAAGATTTGGAATATACGTTCAAGCAAAAAAAGTGGCACCAGAAAACAAAAACACAGCCAGACGCTTTTGTGAAAGCCAAGAACATTGAAAAAAAACAAGGAAACTTAACAATTATTTTGGTATATTCTTGAAATATTTTAAAATTGTATTTCATTTCAAAAAACTGAAACAAAAAAAAAACCTTAATAAATTGTTGTAAAGAGTTGCGGTTTGTTTTATTGTATTTAAGTATCTATAGAGTGCTTGTCAAATATTTGCAATTTTTTTTTTGTTTTTTTTTTAAATGCCAAAAACTTGAAAAACATGACATTTATTGCAACTGCCATCAAGCAAATACATAAACTAACAAAACGAATGCATACAACAGCATCTTGATATGTATCCATGGAATAAAATGACGTTACAACCAGAGCTGCCAGATTTTTTGTTCTGACCCCAAAAAAGGGGAAATTTTGATTTCCTTTTGGGTTGCCATATTATACAAAAAAATAAGATTTTTTTAGGAAATTTTACAATTTACATTGGAAACAAAAACAAATTTTAATTTTTATTATTGTTTTCAATAGAAATATAAGATAGAAATATTCTTGCCGACATCGTAGGCATGTTTCTAGTAGAAAATGATTTGGATGTTTAGACATTTTCAGGCCTGTTCTGAAAATCACTTTAGCTCAAATCACGTGATTTCAAATCACATGTGCCTTTTTAAATCACAAATGTGATGTTTTGGTGTTCCGTTTTTGTGTATTTTGGTGTGATCTGCTATTGGTGAAAGCACACCAAGAAACACAAAACGGTATGACTCTCAGGACCCCACAGATTCACACTTGTGATTTTAAAAGCACGTGATTTCAAATCACGTGATTTTCAGAAAAGGCCCGTTTTTTCGTTATTATAGCCCTTATCGCAAGCACTTGTCCTTCCTTGTGTTGCTCGCATGCTTTAAAATATATTCCTAACATAGCTGAGTTTCTATGAAAGGAGCTCTACCATTATTTCTGCTACAGCCCACTACACAGCATTTACTTTAAAAGGGCTTTATATTGGGCTTGAATGCACGTTGGGAAGCATATGAGTACACTCTTTTTTTATGCGGTAGATGCGTTCCCAAAAAAACCGCATAAATGAAATCCGCATAAAAAAGACTCCATTTTCACACAAAACGGATGATTCGTTCCGAAAAGTTGAAAAACCGCATAACTTCAAATCTGGGAATAAAAATTAGACCAAACCCGCATAAAAAAAGTCATTATATAAGAAAATTAACCAAAAACAATTCATTTATGTATTTATTATAAAAAATACATAAGAAGAGAAAACCTACAGTATAAACCAGTTTTATGAAAGTTAACAAATAGTTAAAGGCATACATTTAAATTAATACGTAAATTAGTAATGAATAAGAAACAAAAAAAAATATTTATGAAACTTAAATTAATATTTAATATTTAAAAGTAAAACATTACATGTTATCGGAATCACTACTTGGCAGCGTTCTAATCCGCTTTTTAATTGGTGCAAAATCACTTTCATCGCTAGAGGACCCAATCAAATCCTCGTCGCTAGATAAGACAACATACACATTAGCAGTTGGTAAAGTCGGAACATTCATACAGTCTTTATTTGGAAGGGTTTCGGCAGTTTTTTCAAAAAATTTCGTCATTAAATTTTGAAAACTACTATTCATAAGTGATGCCAACGTTTAAAAATGTATAATACGACAAAAAAAATATAAAAAATGAAAGTAAAAAAAATCGAATTGAAAACCGCATAAATTCAAATCCGCATAAAAACAGACCTAAGTGTATATAAAAATCTCATGTCAAGGTGTTTGCGTTTAAGCTACTCCTCCGAAACGGCTCAACCAATTTTTACAAACCTTTTTATGTATATTTGATAAGTATTAGATAAGTCATAAAGTATTTTTAATACCGAAAGAATATTTCATACTGCTAGGTTATTAGGGTGTCCCTATCAAGAATTTTTTCCCCATTTTTTGACAAAAACCATTTTTCACATTTTTTTATTTTATTTGGCATGAAAAATACCTTAAACCCCAAATTTTCACTTTCCCAACCTCATTTACCCATTTTTAAATAGCGATTTTTGTATTTTTGTACGAGAAATATACAAATAAAGCGACTCTACCGATTTTTATGAATATTTAGTAAGTCAGGATGTTCACTATGAAAATTTTCTGTCAGAAAGTCGTGTTAAAATATAAAATAAAAAAATTTTATATTTTCAGACTCAGAATAGGTGGTGAAGTACATTCATACTGCTGTGTCATTAGAAAGTCCCTCTCCACAATTTTTTTTCCAATTTTTTTTTGTTGGCAATTTTTTTTTTTTTTTTTTTGATTTTTGATTTCTTTAACTTTGGTAATTTTTTTTTGTTATCGGCGGTCAACGTCTCTTGATGTAATCGATCCCATCCCCATACACTTAGGATTTATAAGTTATTTTTTATTTAACAAACCAAAGTATTCATTAGAAATAATTAAAAAAATAAATCTTTTAAACATTAAAACAATAATATTTTCTTTGGGGCTTTTCTATTAAAAAGAATAATTTGGGGAAATTTTCTTTTTTAAATTTGGGGAGGATGAAAAAATGTATCTGGCAGCCCTGATTGCAGCAGCATCTGTAACTTTTACTTTACATACCCCAGTAATTGTTAAAGAAAAGGCAACATTTGTGGCATGAATATTGCTATTACCACTACTACTTGCAATAACAACTACTTATGTTTTTTATTGTTGTTATTGGTATAGAGTTTGCAATTGTTGTTAGTACTGACAGACACTGCTGCTGCTGTATATTTATGTCTGATTGTCTATCAAGTCACTCAACACATTTTTTTGTCGCTTAAATGTCCTCCCCAAGACCCCCCATCTACATTGAAACAAATTGTTTGCAACTTGTGTTTTATTGTTAATATGCAACATTGCTACTGTAGGAATAAGTAAATGAATGTTTGTGCTTTAGTAGCAACTATTTTTTTTAGTCTTTACAAATTGTTGTTGCTATTTATTATTGTTATTTTGCTATTTATAGTGGTTGTTTGTTGTTGCAACAACTACAGCTACAGCTGCTGCTACGTTTTGTTGCAAATACTGGTGGTTAGTGGATGTAGTGATAGTGCAAAGTTGTTGTTGTTGTCATTGTCAACAACATTCAGTTTTTCCTGTTAGTTTTTTTTTTTTTTTTTTTTTTAATAATTTACAAGCAAACATTTTGTTGCTGCTACAAACAAACAAAAAAAAAATGAAGGTATTCATTGTCATGGTTAAGGGTTTATAGATAGATTCATACCAGCACTTTACTAAACTTTACTGCTGTAAAATAATAATGACAACAATAATAATGATGATGATAAAGATGGTGGTATTGGTAACGCGGTGGCAAGCAGCATACATAAATATTTATAACAGACGTTTCTTACAATGTTGGGTTAATAACTTTTTGTTTTTCAGTTGAACAACAACAACAACAGCAGCAGCAGCAATACCGACTATAAAAAAATAAAAATTAATATTTGCATATTAAAAACTTTTGCTTGATTTTCAATTAGCTTTATTTTTTTTTTTTTGTTTCTTCTGTTTTTCTTTCCAAAGCTTGTTGACGTTTAAGGTAAATGAACTACATGGCTTAATTGTTAATAAAAAAAAAATATATATAAAAAATATGTTTGCATTCGATTTTTTTTTCTTTAAGAATCTTTAAAAAGAAATAATTTCTTTAAAGTTAATTACTTTTCAAAGAGAGATTTTCATAAATCAAAAGATTATGTTGAAAATTAAATAAAAGCGGTTTTTAAGGAGAGACAGAAATAAACGGATTTTATGTAAAAATCATTTTCTAATAATAAAGAATTTAATTTTTACATTAAAAACAAGTGAAATAAATGGTTGTTATTACTTTTCAGATTACAAAGTAATGTTTTTAGCTAAAAATAAGCTAACAAAAAAAAAAATAAAGCATACCATAGGGCTTAGCATATTTAAAGAAAGTAAAGTTACAACTGACCGCAAAATTACAAGATGAGCTATGCGAACGCCGCGGTACCATATCTTTATTGTAATAAAAAAATTATAAGTGCACCAACGTGCCAACATTATGGTACAGTACGGGTAAAGCAACGCTCGGCTAACGGGTCATAAAATATTATCGGAAAGTATTTGTTAAATCAGTGTTTTTTTTTTTTTAATTAAACTAGTAGAAGGACTTATTAGAATTACAATTTTAACAAATTGATTCCTGGTAAAACTAATTCTAACGAATGTTTTAAACTCCTAAGCCGAGCTTATTTAAGTTGCACTAAATTTTAGAAGAATTTTAAAAGAAGCCCTTTTAAAACCAAGGGATTCGCTCTCCTCGCTCTCTCTCTCTTAACCAAAAATGTTTGCCTCTCAAGCGAATTTATTTTTTAGAAAATCGCGGATCAAACTCGTAACATTAGCAAAACAAATGTTTCCAAAATTGACAGATCTCAAGAGATTTTACGATCAGTTGCATTCCTAAATCAAGTAAAAAAAAATTAAAAATTTCGTTGTGTTTAACCCTCCGGCGAACGCATGTTTTGATTTTCGATTGATTCATTTACCATTTTTGCAACTTACAGAATGATACAACACCAGCATCATGCCCGATATGTTTTTTACTTAAAAGTCTTATGTACATATTAAACTAACTATATAAACTAAATGTGAACTCTTCCTTAAGAAATAAGCAATTTTGCTGAAAATCAAAATTACCCCCTTAATTTTTGAGTGCTTATTGGGATGTGTTTTTCTTCTTGTTCTGTTGTTTTCGTTGTTTCTACACACACAACAAGCAAATCGTTTTTTCCAACTTGTGTGGTGTTGTTATAATTTCTACAACAAACTTTGAGAAACACACGCATATGCACGTGAAAAATAATGTAATGCCGAGAGGTGCGACTAATAAGTTATATGAGATTAAAATCCTCCCTTTGTAATTTTAATCTCAGAGTGGGCACTACCAACGAAAAGTTCAATCTTTTTTTTTACTTGATTTAAGAATTTTGTACTTATTTTAAGAAATTCCGGGATTGATTTTCGAAATTAATCCAAGGATTGTTTTGAGTACGTTTTAGTGTTATTCGCACTTGAATTTTTGAGTTAGACCCGTACTTAAAGTACATACATATGTATAAAAATATTAATTTATCCCGAGTGTTTTTCTTTCTGTGTAGCAGCTTAGGACTGACTATGTGTTGAAGCATCCTGTCTTTTAGGAAGATTGTCTTTGCGAAAGTAAAGGTATTGTTTGTCACCCAGATTCAACATGAGATAAGGCCATATGTGAGTTGCTTATGTAAATCTTTTCCACAACTGTTCGAAAAAATTCGACCGGTTGGCTAAGCTTCACATATGATCTCTTGAGCTGCTGTGTTTGTCTTCGGTGTGAAAGCACAAACTACAATTTCTCGCACGTTCAAATCGATGGATCATATTCAGCTGCAGTTATATTTTTCAAATCGAAGAATTAAAGCAAAACTTCCCCCCAAAAATGCTAACACTAAATTCGTTGTTTTCGAAACAAAAAAATTTTTTGTTTGCATTGTTTCCTTCAATGACTTAGTGAGAACATACGGCAAGAGTTTACCTTTGTGTGAGGTGCACATTATCGAACTTAACTGACGAATATTAGCGGCCACACTATCGAGCAAGCGAAAATTCGAGCAATGCTGCCACTGATGATCAATAGTGTGTAGAACTCTGAAATTGCCATATAAGTTGTTTAAGACCCAAACCATGTGTAACTGATACGTCATCTGTTGTGAATTTTTAAAGATATACACCCCAATATAATATAAAAAAAAATTTTAGAACAATTAATCGAAAACTTTCCATCCTCTATTTTAATTTTTAAAATGAAACGAATTTTGGTAGAAGTTTAAAAAAGCTATAAATTGATATAAAAAGGTTTTTTTTTTGTTTTTGTAGATGATTAATGATAATTTTATATAAAATCCAAAATAATTTTTATTAAAAACCTGTGTCAATTTCTCTATAGTTTGAATATTTTACTGAAAGCACTATAAGTCTTAACTGCATTAAAAAAAACACATTTCAAAATATTCATAAATTATGAAAAATATAAAAAAAGGAGAAAAATCAAACAAAACATAATTAATCATTAAAACTTTACAATTACAATTACATACATTTTTTTTAAGGTTTAATTGAAAAGCATCAAATGAAAACGTTATTTTTTTGAGGTTAAAAATAATTTTTATTTTATGCAAATTTCTTTTAGATATTTTTGGGCTTTTTTAGCTCTTTTGTTGCTTTTCTTTCCTTTACAAATAATTTAACAGTTGTGAAGGACTTCCTTGTCATAAATCCTTTAATAAGCGTTACAAAGTTCATTATAAAAAAGTATTATGATAAATCAACTCAAAAAATTCAAAATTTTTTAATAAGGAAATCTATTAATATCATCGTTTAAGTTTTTTTTACTACTTTTTGTAAATCTTTTGTTCAAATAATTATTAGAAAAAGTTAAATACTGTGTTGACAGCAGCTGTTTGTTTGATGATACTCATTCAATCATATCCTGCGCCTTTAATTCTGGCCCAACCCTTGTTTTTTTAAAGGGTTACATGGTCCTGCTTTGTATGTGTTAAAAATGAAAGAAAAAAATTTATTTAAATCATTTAATGAGTAACAAGTTGACTTTGTTAATTAAGTTTATAACATAATAAAGATAATGATATTGTTCCACTTAGTTTCAGTTTGTAAAGACCCTGTCAAGTTTTAATCCTTTTTGTACTCTGTAGCTTGCTTGTTCAATTATCTTTTGGACGTAATAAAGGATAATAAACATCCTGTTTGCCTGTTTTTTTGTGGAGTAATGTTTTAATAAGGACATATGGTTGAGTATTTGAGTAAATAAAAGCTATAATTTTATTATTTTTAAAAGGGATTTGTTGATTATTTTTTCCTTCAATAGCAATAACATTTAAAAAAAATTTATTTCAGATTATTTGAAAACCAAATATGCTAAAAAGTTGTAATAAATGTTATTAAAAAAAAAAAAAGAAAAACTTTACAAAATAAGCATAATAAAGGGTGACTTTTTAAGCCTGGTAGCAGTTTCGAAATGGCTCATCTGTAAAACGAACTGTCATACTTCTCTAACTTTTTGACATTTTTGATCAGAATGCTCTGGCAAATCATTCATAAGGATATTCATATAACTAAATTGCCCCACACGGAGTGACCACAGTCCTTAAAACTTACACACTCCATTACATTCAGAAAATGTCAGCTTTAAAAAGGTTTTCAAGCTGCTGGCACGATCGGGATTTACTTCTTAAAAATGAAGCCGGGGCTGTTAAAAAAGAGGCCAGAAGGCGCCCTAAGCGTTACTCTTCAATGGAGTACTTTAAATTTCTGAGATGTGGATTAAGTTTAATCTTAGTTTAACGTGAAATTTGGAAATTCCCAGCGAAATGTAATTTTTTTTTTCATTAAAGACCAACACTTTAAGCAAAACTGAGCTGTTCCGTCAAAATTTTGTATACAAATTGGAAATGGCGGCACAAATCTGTATTCAGATAAGCTAAACCTAGTTTAACTGAGATCTCAAAAACCCAGCCTTAGTAAGCCTTAGTAAGACCCATATAAAATGTCAATTCAAACGAATTATTTTTTAATTTAAATTAAATTTTTTGTATTATTTTTAATAATTTATAGTTATATCGGCCTTAAAAAAGCGCCCTTTACTTGAGTTTATATAAAGTATCTAAACTTTAGTTAGTTTATCATATTCAACAGCATTTTTTTTCTAACAAAACTATGCAAAACTATATCTCTTATTCTTTTTCAAGACTTGTTGGAAATTCTATTATATATTTATAAATTCAATACAATTAGGGTTTTTTTTTTAATTTACAAAATAAAAACTTTACATGTACATTTTATGTCTTCCAAAAATAAAAGATAAAGTCTGTTCTGCAGCAAGGAAGCATCTTTATCCTTTTGCTTTAGCTGTAGAGAAAAAAAAGTACTTCAAATTTGGTTTTGTTTTGTTTTTTTTTTTTGCTCAAGTTACGCATGCATTTCCTAAATTGAATTGTAAAGTTTTTTTTTTCTTACTTTTACTTCATACTTTTGATTATGTTTTAACTCAATACAAAAAATTTAAATCCTTACAAAGGATATTAAAGGGGGAAAAAAAGCAATTTTTAATACAAAGATTAAACATTTTTAAAAATGCATACAAAAAAAAACGTAAAAAATTTATTAACACAATTAAAAGTTTACAAGCATAATTAAAGATTAATTATTTCTCATAAAACCATTCTTCTATTTCCGTTTTCTTTTTCCGTACTTTACATCAGTGCCCGGCAAACAGATATTAAGGATCACATCAAGCAGTGTTGCCAAAATAATTTCAAAGTTATTGGCCCTTTTATATGTGCCGGCACTAATTATGTACAAGTGCGCAACGCCAAAAATTACATTGAAAGCAAAAAACAAACAGTCCAACAGCCACGGCGGTTTTTCCCAATTTTTACATTTGAGTTGACATACGAAAAATGGGTGAAGGAAAAAAACTCCCTGGGAATTTACATTCATAATTGTACTGAAAGTAAAAAATATTTTATAACTTTATTGTTGCTTATTAGAAATTAGAAATTCATATTACGTTTTAAAATGTCCACCGCTACAAGATCTGCAGCGTTTAAAATTAAAAAAATATTACAAAATACATACATATAACGTTTTCATAGGTTCATAAAAATATTCCGTTTTAAAAACGTCATACTTTGATTGGCGTTTATATTTATTAGTCATGTAAAAAAAAAGTTTTAACTGAAAATTTCCTTCGATTTCAATTTGACTCGATCTCGATTTTCAGAACATGACCGATTATGTCAATGAAAAATCTTTCGTAAAAAAGTACCAAAATTAGGTACGGTGTAAGGGGCACGTTCGAATTTCGAAAAAGTACCAGATCGATATTTGTATTTTTTAGATAAGTTACAAATGTTATATAACTTTCTTTTCTTGTTTATTGGTTTAAAAGATAGATGGGTTTACAAAAAGTTATAAAATACACGTTTTATCCGTTTACTCCCCAAAAGGGCTGAATTTCCATTGACCATTTTTACCCACTAAACATTAGAATCTCGTCTTAATGGATCAAATTGGCGAGAGACCAATCCAAATTTTAACTTTTAAGCTTCAGGCGTTTAGGCTGTGCGAGGAAGAATCAGTTTATTTTTTTCAACCAGTCTCATTATTTTGTTTCAAATAAGAACACCGAGAATTTTAATTTGTTAAAGTTAATAAACTTGATTTATCTTCACAGTAAACAAAATTTGGGTTTTATGAAGCACTTAAGAGAAAAAGCGCATAATCGAGCGTTTCAATGAGAGAGCTCTTATACAGCAGTAAATGATAAAGATTAAAATATACAAAAAAAAGCTGCGATTAAAGTGCTGAAAATTAACCAAGAACACTCCATACAAAAATCAGGCATCCCATCAGCAGGTTTTAAGCGATTTGAGGTATGAATTCATACACAAAACCTGCTCGTTTTGGAGCACATTTTTTTGAAAGTTAACTATTTTTTTATTTTAGTTTTTTCATTTAAATTAAAAACAATAAATTTATTGTATTCAAAGCTTTAAACGATGTTCTTTATTCGCCTCAACGGCATGTTTTATTTTTTTTTTTTTTTTTTTTCAATATATATATCGTCCCTTTAAATGCCAACAGAAGTAAAGACACGCAAATTCGATATTTAGTTTTTGATAGATTTTTGTTGTTTTAATAAATAAAATATTCCCTGCGATCATAAACGGCGACGGTATTAAAAAAAAAATTAAACGCCAGGAACACCTTGCCGTTATTGATTTTGTAAAGATTTTTTCTTTCCCTTTAAAAAAAATAAAAATGTAGTTACGTAAGCTTTCGTTTAAGGTTAATATTTGTATGTATGTATAGCATTCTTTTTATAACTCCCTAATATATGCATTAAGCTAATTTCTTTCATTTTACCTTAAAAGTATACTCTACTAATTTGGGAATTACAAAAAAAAATGTTTTTTTTTCGCTTTAATAAATTCGGAATGAACAAAACAATATGAAGAAGAAAATTAAATCTTTATTTTCATGTAAATGTCATTACACCTGTCTGCCTTTATAAATTCTACAAATACTTTCTTTCCTTTTTTTTATTTTTTTCATTGAGTTTGTCTGTCTCTTTTTCGCTTACATTCAAGATGTAAAATCTTTGTGTAATCCTTATGGCGTTACAAAGAAGAGCAAGTAACTATTTTCTTTTAAAATTGAGTAAAACAATATAAGATTATGTATATGTATTATAATTTATATTATATAAACACTTTAATTTCATGCTACATTTATTTATTACTAAATAAAGAAAGAATTTTATGGAAAAATTCTTAGAATTCTGTTTTGCGAGAAATGTTTAAAAGAGAAACTGAATGTTTTTTTTTACCAGGGAATTTGATGGCGTGTTAAATTTTTCTATAATTGTATTTAATAATAATTAGAATGGCATGAAATAGTTGGTAATAGAATAGAAATCCAGAAGAAGAAACAAATAGTTTAGTGAATAAGACTGTTATTACTTAATGTTTTTTTGTTGTAGTTATCAAGTGTTAAAAATAAATTCAGTGTGGTAATTCTACTTTGATGAAAATAATAAAAAGATACACTTGGAGAAAAAAAAAATTAAAATTGGTTTCCACAAATACAATAATTTGCTGTACGATATTGGCTGTATTTTTTAAGGCCTTCGCCAAAATTTGTTTCCAAAAAAGAAAATAGAAGTTATAGTGGCATAGCCTAGCTATGACCTATGATTTTTATCTCAAAATAGCACATTGTTATTAAAGTAGATTTTCAATTTTTTTTGTGTGGTATGCAGATTACACTAAACAGGTAAACGCATCTGCCAGCTGATAGTTTTTTCCATATAAACTAAGTTGCTTTTAATGTCAAAATAACATATGAAAGACTCTCTCGGATGTAAGTATGTACATTCTTTATAAATGTGCTTTGATAGTATGCGTGTTGTCCATCGCTGTTTAAAAGTATTTTTGTTGGCATACCTTTAATGTATGGTAAAAAACCTAATCAATTTCTTAGCCATAGAAATAAAAATGGAGAGGAATGTCGCGTAAGATCTTCCAAAAAAGTCTCTAGTAGCACTATATAGCAAATTATATTTCTTGTTATTGTTTTGTATTATTTTCAAATTTTATCAGTGTCCTTATTAATGTCTACTAAACAAAATATTTTTATTTAAACAAAAATTCTAGTATATTTCATAGAAATTATATACGAAAGTTTATATATCCGTTATACACAAACAAACATACATATACATATAAAGATGACAAATATGTGTCACAGCTGTTAAAATTTAAACAAATATTGTATCTATAAACAATTCCAAGAAATTATTTATATTTCATTATACTGTCATTAATTAAAAAAAAAATAAAAACCAAAACTTTAATAAAAATAAATAAGAATTTACGGCCGGTCAAGACCGACAAAATAAAAGCCTACACCACAATAGTTAAAAACTAATTTTCAAGAGCCCAAACAAAATAATATTTGTGCCAAATATTATTTAGATATATTTATCTATGAGATTTGTTTGATTTTAGGAAGGGGGCTTATATGGAACCTATCGTTAATTTTGGGTCTGCCAGCGCAATATTTGTTCATGACATACATAAAAGCTTTTATAAAACTTATTATCGCCATATATTGTGTCAATACCAACATTTATAAGGATTCCAATAAAATTTGGTAAGATGATTTAGATTGCAAAAAAATAAGTTTGAATTAATTTTAATTTAAATATCAACATAATAAGATGTTTTATGGGCGCAAAGACTCTATTCCGGGAAGAAGCTTGTATGGGGACTATTTTACATTTTGGACCAATTTTCACCAATAGGCTGGGTCCTTGTGACAATTAGAACTTTTATATTAAATTTTATTAAATTATCTCTAAAATTGCGACCTGTACTTTGCGCGTAAAGTTTTAGCCCCAGTTAGCTGACAGTAACAGTTATGTAGCAAATCAGCTGCTTCATTCTGTTGTGTGCAACGCAATTAGAACGATTGAAGTAATCAGTAAGATGTAATTTAATCTGAATAAAATTGAATTTTCTTACTTTTTTACTGTACAATTACATTAATGTTACTGTCAGCTAACTATGGTTTAACATGGACAGCCTTCATGCCAGCCAGACGGACGGACATTGTTAAATCGATTTAAAAAGTTATTGTATGTATTCTAAAAAGTAGGTCTAAGACCAATATTTTAATGTGTTACAAACATCAGCACAAACTCATAATACCCTCTTTACTGTTGTTATGTGGGTATTAAACCCCATAGAAACAACTCCTCAATTATGATTAACGGGATCAGTTTTCAATCGTTTAGATCTTTTTAGTAATTCACTTTTCATTTAATTTTTTTTTTTTTTTTGCTTACCACTAAAATGTTAAATCATCACTTTTTTTGTTTATATTGTTTACATTATTTTTTGGTAATTTAAGTTTTCTGTTTTGTTTACATTTTTTTTTTTTTTAAATGTGAAACATTTGGTTTGATTCATTCAATTATGTGTAAATGTAAAAATAGTTCTGAACACACATTCAAAACGGAGAAGTTTTTTTTTTTAAGAATAAATATTGCAATTGTAATTGTTTATTTAAGAATTCTATTAAGACACTTGTTTAAACATTTAACTTTGTTGCAAATAAAATAACAAACTTTAGAGGTTAATGAACTTTTAAAATAATTTATTAAAGGTAAAACTATAACATTTATGTATGTATATTGTCGTTTTCTTTTTGGAGGCCAAATTCAACCATAATATGGTTGCCCGTAACAATTAAATGGTTGTAGTAACCATAATATTCATATATAAATAAAATTTTTTCGTTGTGAACTATTTTGCTAGCGACAACGTAATAAAAAAAATGTTTTGTTTATGCGTGGAATTAGAATATTCTTCAGATTCAGCCCCATGTGGCTATTTCTAGTTTCACACCCGGATGAAATGATTTGGCGGAAAGAAATTTTACTAACAAACAAATTCCTAATTCGATGGCCTATTTTTTTTTTTTTTTTTTTTTTTTTTTTTTTTTTTTGAAGGGATTAGAAACACTTGGGGAAATGGTGGACAAAATGTTAAGAGCTCAAAGGAAACTACGTTAAAAAATAATATTAATTTTTTTTTTAAAGCAACTTGTATTTTACTTAAAAACTCACGAACATTTTGTGCCACCCTCGTAAGTATTTGATGAATATAAAAATTCGCACTTACCTTAACTTGATAAGAATTCAAACGTGTCTTGGGCAACAGATTGAATGATGAAAAATCTAAGCGACGTGAAAAGATGCCATTGCAGCCAGATGTGGAACTGAAATCGAAAGAAAAAGAAATTTTGTATTAAAATTCTATAGAAATTCAGAGTTAAAAAAGGAATTAGCAAAAACTAATTGAATGAAATGAAAGAAAAATAAAATAACAAAAGTGTGAACTGAGAATATTACAAAGTTTTAATTAAAACGTATTTAAATAATAAATTGATAAATGATTTTACAATTAACATATGAACAAACGAACGGTTTGGGTTCCAGCTTGCCTGCGGTTTAAAGATAATTTTTATTAATTTATCAGTTTTTTTTTATAAAAAAATACTAAAAAAAAAATCATTAAATTAAACATAGAAACCACAGAATAAAAAACAACGTTAAAAATTTAAATTTTTTTTTTTCAAATGTAAATCACAGGAAAAATATGTTTGTATGTACAAACATATGTATATTAAAAAGAAAAAATGTTGCAGCAAAAACGATAAGTTAAAGTAGAAACTATGAGATTTAAATGAAAACAGTAGCATGGTGTTTAAAAACGAAATAAACATTAACAACTGGATACAATTTCTTCATGAAACCCTGGAAAAAACGGCACCATTTTTAATCATCATTACAACAAAAAAACGTTTTAGACTCGTTAAATTATCAGCAATACAAACAACACGTTGAAAGAGTTTCTCAGGGAACATCAAATTTAAAAGCAAAACCAACAACAAATTTCTATGTATATACAGGGTGGCGCATAATGAACAGAATAATTTAATAAGTAAATAAAATAGAAGCTAGCTTTCCCTCATCAATAAATTTCAGTGTATTTATCAAATATAGCAAATTGGGAATTTAGCACGCCATTCAAAAATCTTTTAATAATACATTCTTTGTTTAAGCTTTTTTCTCTTTTTTTTCTGTTTAGAATTAACTTTAAAAGCTTTGGAAATTTATTAAGGAAAAACTCAGCACAGAACAAATAACCAAAGTTGTTGAAATTGATTCGATTATTCAGACACACAGATCATATAAAGGCCGATTATCACGTCAATAAGCATATGGGGCACCCAAAATCCAACAACAATTGTTGAACATCGGGTTCATTTGTATTTACACATGATGATGAAAGTAATTTCTTGAAAATCGCATTACACTAAGAATTTTTCATTTTCTTCGATTTTTCGTTGATAATATGTATACCTACTCCACTTACAAGAAAGTACTTTCATGTGTAAACCCCAGGTTAGATCCACAGTGTGGTTCGGAACAACTTCAGAGAAGAACATGGCACCATATTTTTTCGGAAACGTGGAAACAAGTTGCGGTTAATGTGAATGGAATTCAATACCGGGCATTTAAATGAAAATCTTTTAAGGCCCGAGGTAGAGAACAATCCGGAATTGTGATTCCAACAAGATGGAACCACAGCTCACGAACTTCGTTTAACTCGGATCATTTATTTGGTGATCATAACGCCACCAAGGCGAATTCATGTAAACTTTGGTGGCGATACTACAACAAGTAACAACATCAAAAACACAACATTGTGCTTTATTTGTTGCTTTTGTTGATCGATATGTCAAAAACACAAGTAACTTTTGACATATTTCTCTCTAATTTAGACAAAAAAGTTTCACAGCTGTACTTTCAACGCCACCTGAAAATGAATTCGCCTTGCACGTCACCGTATACAAAAATTCATACATTTTTACAAATAATCTTCTGATAACTTTATAAAAGTATTTTTTTTATCAATTTTTAATACTTTAAAGATATATAAATTTGTTTGTTTTGTTTTTTTTTTTCTTAATCATCTGTCATCTTAATCATCTCAAATGTAATTTGAACAGCTTTGATAACCTTAATTAAAATTATGTTTAAACGCGTTTAAAAACTCAAGTGTGAACATAGTAGTATATGTACATACCTATGTACCTATGTATTTATCACATTACGGCTATTTTATGTGTAAAAAAATTGTTGATTTTTTAACAAAAAAAAAGTTTAAAATAAAATTAATAATAGGTATACCTACAATGGTTATTTAATTTTTCATATTTTGCACTTATCAGTGTTAAAAACCATTTGCAGAAACATAATGTTGTAAATTTTTTGGTAAAACATTATCCATTTTTAAATTCCAAAAAACACCTCTCAAAAGCTAAAATTACAAAACTTACATATGAAAGTATGTTTTTCAAAAATTCAAATTTCTTTAAATTACCGTATTTTAAATAAAATTACCTTGCTACCTTCTGCAGCCCAAAATTACCGTAAAAAAGGGTAATTTCCCTACGGTTAAAATCACTGGGTAGCTCAGTAATTGTTATACGACTCTTACAGAGAGTCGCAAAAGGTTCATTCCAAGATTAAAAGACGAACTTGTCAAAAAATAAATGAAAAAGTAATAAATAAAAAAAATTTAGATGTTTTTTGTTTCTCGTCAGATAATCATCAGAAGATTCTTTTGGGAGTTGTATATTGACCAAAATCGTCAAACAAATAGTCTTTGCTAGCTGGGCATGTGTTATCAAAAAAAAATACACATTTTATATAAAAAACCTAAAAAAGTGGCAAAAATTAGCAAAAAAAAAAAAAAAAAAAAAAAAAAAAAAAAAAAAAAAAAAAAAAACTCGTACCTACAAACAAAATAAAAGAGAAAATAAAACACGAGCTTCAAAATTCAATCATCATTAGTTGTTGTTTTTGTATATACATACATACATAGTTTTTTTTTTTTTTTTTTTTTTAGCCTTGACATTGAATTTGTGTGTGTTTGTTGTTGTGTTATTTCTTTTATATACATTCAAACTTCAACAAAAAAATTAGTAGAAAAAAAAACAACAACAAAGCCATTAAACATTAATAAAACATGGAGCGATTCAAAAATTATAAATAATAACAACAACAATAAAACAATTTACTATTAATACTTTTGTTTTGTTTTTACTTCTCTAGTTAATTTGATTTCTTCTTTAACCCGTTAAGTGGACGAAAGGACCGACAAGACTGGTACATGAAGTGGAGCAATTCAAAATTAGAAATACAAATAACAACAACAATGAGACAATTTACTTTGAATGCTTTTGTTTTGTTTTTTACTTCTCTGGTCAATTTGATTTCTTCTTTAACCCGTGAAGTGGACGAAAAGACTTTATTCAATAGTTGGCAAGACTTAAATGAATAAAATGGGGTTTATTTTGTTTACGACATATTGAAGTTCTTTTCTTTCAAATCCAAAGGAAACCCAAAAGCATTGAACCACACGACTTTATTAACCAATTGCCTCAATTATTTCGTGTGGTATGGGTTCCCAAAGTGATAGATAAGATATAAATGGATAATTGGCAGAGCTGTGCAAAACTGCAATCAATTGGCATTAAAATCGAAATGATTTCATTCTTTGATTTCAAAATGAGTTTACATTTCAAAACGAATCTTGCCCATATTTAATATTTTGTGATTGCAATCATTTTAAAATTAATTTATTTGCAATCAATTCGAATGCAATAAAATTTAATGGATATTTTTTCAATCAATTCCACTCAAGTCACAACTAAAGGGAAAGTCCAAGGAATAATATGCACATGAAATTGTTGGCAATTCATACGATCAGAGTCAGCCTTATTTCTAGAAGAAGGAGTTTCATTTAAAGAAGATTTTGACACTGATTTAATATGAATTGCAATTACTGGATTTGATTGCAATTAATTAATGTATGAATTATTTTCAAAAAATTTATTGAATCATTTAGCCGGGAGTAACAGTAACGTTGCAAATTATCTGCTTTATTTTGTTGTATGTAAAGCAGTTGGAACGATTATAGTAAGCAGTAAGATTTTACGTCTCTGTCCTTTTTACGGTAAGTTTAAGTTACTGTACTCCCTACTAACTGAGCCTTTACTACTAAAGGCTATTTAATTATGATTTATTTAATTTTTATGTAGTGAACACATAAACTCAACTCATTGGGATCCTTTGCTCTTAAAAACGTTACTCCCGAAACAAAACAAAAAACATACTTGATTTGCTTACTTTTAGAGTTAAGCAGTGCACACTGCCCTGGCTGATCTATTTTTTGAACTTAACTTCTCTATATGCCAAAATTTCATATCAAAACATTGACAGCCATGAAGTAGCCTTGGCCTTATTTTAATTTTCCTAAAAAGACTAACTGCCTTGCATGTTCCACAATTTCGGACGTCAACCTTTCCAAAGGAAATTTTTAAGAAAAACACTTAATTATATGATCGAAATTGTTTAAAAAACATTTAGAATTTATTATTATAATACTAATTACTGTTGTGGTTAATTCATTGATTTATTGAAAATTTTTGATTCTTGACTGAGCTGGGTATCGAACGCAGGTTATCACGGACAGGTTGCCCTTACGTTTTGATTGTAACCACACAATCTCTTCAGAGGGGTTTGCCGTTTAACATTCACCGCCATTGACGACGGCTGGCTGGCAGTCAATAGTCAAACATCAATATTTAAACCAAATGGTATTTTAACTTTGGTAGATCGAAATTTGTTTTGAATGTTTATCTATTTTAATTGATTTAAATGTTCTTCCATACTTTTTTTTTAATTATTGATTTTGATGATTTTTTTTCGGTTAAGAGAACAGATATGACTTGCAATTTTTGTTGGCAAAAGGATGTAGTTATGTGGTTTTGATAAGCGTTTCTTCACGCTTAGCTTATTAAATGTACAGTTATGTCTGTTTGCCCAATCAAAAAAGTAACAGCAAAATTTAAGACTTTGTAAAATTCCATTTCATTAAATAACTTCCCCAGAATTCGTGATTAAAAAAATGTGTTTCATGGTTCTTCCGGAAAATTTAAAGCTAAGAAGCAAATTGAATAAAATTGTTCACTCTCGTTTCCATGTTTATTAGAAAGGTTCTTTGGTATTTCAGTTCCTTTAGTGTAAATTAAGGATCTTCGTAAGTCCACTAATATGAATGGAAAGCCTTGCTAGATATAAGCAAATTTTGATTTTTAAGAAAAATAAATATTGAACAGTTTAAGCAGAAAGTTCCTATGAAGAAACCGACAAAAGCCCCATAATTGTCCTTGTAGATTCAAATAAGGGTTAATTTGTTTGTTAATTTTTAATATAAAAAAAAAACGTATTTTTGTTCTGGTATTTTGGTTTAACGTTTTTTTCTTTATATCTCTTGTTTCTTTTATTCCTCGTATTTTTATTTTTGGGTATAAATTCAGATATGTGAGATAATTATAAATGCGGGGGTGTAGCGATTGTATCATACACGCGCTTCAACTGTCAGACATTAGCAGAGTCTGAATGATTTTTTTAAACATTTTATGCTTTAAAATACTTTGTATTTTTTTATTTTGCTAAATATTTTTTTTTTTATATTATTCCTATAACTTTTAGGTAGACATGACTAGAGATAAATAATGATGACTGGGAGCTGTTTTGAAATTTTTTTGCAAAAAAAATAAAACAATTAGAATTGTAGATTATTTGCGATATCTTTTTAGAAAACAAAAATTTGCGCCACATTTTTTTTACATATATAACGAAAACAAAAGTAAACTTTTTTTATTTAATTTACGAAACAAAGTTGAAAATACGTAAAAAAACAAAATTTAAATAACAATAAAAGAACTTTAAAGCGGAAGTTAGAAATTTTGTTAAAAAAAAATATAAGTAGGTATATAATTAGTTGCAAAATTAATTTAAAAAGACGAAGATTTTGTTATTAAAACTTAGAAGAGAGAAAAAAGGTTGGAATACATTTTTGTTTAGATTCATTAAAAATAAAAATATTTTATATCGTTAGCTAAAATGCAAAAAGGCGTAACTAACAAAATATTAAAAATCGAGTTTTTAATTGATTATTATGAATGCCATTAAACCACAAGTTTTGACAAAATTTTACACTTCAACGATCAAACATCACACTTTTATTGACAAAAAACCAAGGGACGTAACTACAAGTGTTTTAATTTTCTGTATTCATAACGACGTAATAACAGTTTTTTTTTTCTATACAAATATAATGAAATGGTTTTGTTTGACATCGAAACCACGTGAGATAACACGGCCAGTGAATTTGTAGCGCAAAAGAGCCATTGTTTCGTTAGCTGTGTGGCAAGTGGCACCGTCCTGTTGAAACCACATATCGTCCACGTCGATATCTTCCAAATAGGTTCATAAAAAGTTCGGGATCATCTCACGATAGCGAACACCATTCACATTAACTGCCTGACCGTCCTCATTTTGGAAAAATACGCTCCGACGATGCCGCCAGCCACTAAACTGCACAAAACAGTCACTCTTTGTGGGTGCATTGGTTTTTCGACAACCACTCTTGGATTATCATTCGCCAAAATGCGGCAAATCTGAGTGAAACTGTGCCTCATCACTGAATCACGATATGCATTTTGATGTTAACGCCCATTTTCATAATAAGCCTGAATAACTTAAACACGATTGTGCATCTTTTCATGGCTCAAATTGCTGCGACCAATTTAGAGGCGGTCATTTAAATGGCATTGTATTTCGTAATTAATAAGCATTATAATGAAATAAAAGTTTCATCGAAATCATAGCTTTAAGGTCCAACTAGACGTGACATAACCATAATGTTACAGCCGTAACGATGACCGTAGAAACCAAAATTGAATTGGTTTGTATGGTACGTTTATTTCGTTTTGGTAATACAGTTTTGGTATGTTTATGTCACGTCTAATTGGACATTTATGTTTGATATATTTAACTGAAAAATTAAAAACCAGTTACAACTGAAATGACGTTTCTAATCCGCTTTTTGCATGTATTTTACACAAACGTAAAATAAAAATATCTAAGCTAAAGTTCAGGATATACAAACAGCAATCAGTAGATTGCTATTGTAGCCTTTAATCAAGAAGGGTTATTCGGCATCAGGGATGGAAAACGGCTATGATGATTTTTTACCAAATCTTAAAATGAAATCTTCTTTTAAGGCCATACTATAATATAATATATATACAAGATACTATTAGTTTAAAATATGTTTTTTTTTAATAACCATGATAATTTTTATTTTGGTTTGATATTTAAGGATCTCGAAAGGTTGAAGTTGGCTTTTTTGATGAATATGGACTAAAGAGATTTCTTGCAATATATCTTGATATATCGGGAAACAAAACTTAGTATTTATAAGAACAACTTTTAACTACTACTATGAAATATCCGACTTTTTTAGATTTTAAGTTGCATCACATCCACTAGTGCGCTATATTGATAATTAATTCCCTTAACCCTAGAAGCATAAGGTAAACAATTTAACACTATGGTTACAAGATAAAACTTTCGTGGTGATTTGGAAATTGTTGTGATAACTACAATTTATGAGAAAACCTTAAAAAAAATTGAGTACAAAATTGAGCATGCGACTTTTTATTTAATAAACAATTTTGTTTTCGATTCAAATGATAAGTTTATATTGTGCCAAATAAGTCCCAGTAGCAAAACGATGCCAACAAAGTCTAAAAAGTATTTAAAAAATGGTACAATTGTGTTATGATTTCCAACCCGGTTTTGTATGTTTGTTGAATTAATAGTGCTTTCTTATTTGAAGAAGAATTTCAGCTAAAATTTTAATAATTCTCTTTTTTTTAAATGTGTTTCTTCAAATGCATAAGCCTTTAGTACATCTAATACGTAGTTTAGAACATGAAATTTAAAAAAAACATTTCAAGGCCCCTTATCTGACATATTTGTTTTCCTTTTGGTGTTGAAAAAAGCCAACAATAAAGAAATCCCCGGAAGGTCTTAAGCAGAAAAAGAGAGGAAGAAAGTAGGAGAGAGTCAAAAAGATTAAACAAAAGAATTTTATTCTTTTAAAAAATTTTGAAAAGTATTAAAAAAAAACTCTGAAGAATTTAAATTGTTTTTTTAACTTATCAACTTAAAGTGTGAATGGATATTTTTTTATAAATGGAATTTTTTTTATAATTTTAGCTGGTTGTTTTTAATTTTTTTTTTATTATTTTATTAATAAACAAAAACAAGGCCTGCTTTTTTGCAAAACAAGAAATCGCACATTTTTGTTTTAATATTTACTTAACAATGACTAAAATGTTTAATAAATTACTTTTTTTTCTTTTTGAATATTATTACATAACAAACATGAGGAAAGAAAAACAAAACAAAATATAAAACAATACAGTAAAAAGTCGTATTAATGGAAGTTTTACTGTTATTTTTAAAATCAAGACTGTACACAGTGTTACCGTTGCAAACCTTACATAACTTTCAGTTGTTGACGGGCCTTTTTTAATGTACCCTTTTGTATCATTTGAAATCGATTCAGGCTACTCTTGGACCTTTTTTGAAAGGATGGCACAGAGTTGTATCATACACAGTGTTCAAAAATAAGCCCTAAACATCGCTCCTTAGTGTTCGGTTCGGTAGATTTGTTGAAAACACAAACGCTAAAAATAACGTTTTCCTGTTTGTCATCTTTCGAACACAAAAATAATACTGTTTTTTATCTAACTCAACAAAAGAAACAGAACATTTAATTCAGTTCAGTTCAGTTCGGTTTTTTTTTTAACATAAACTTCATTGTGTTCGGTTCAGCTCATTAATGTTCGTGCCTTTTGGCTGGTAAAAAATCCAAACATATTTTACGAAAACAAAATACACATAAGAAAAAAAACAAAAGCCAGCAAAATAATATTTCACAAACAAAGCATATACACAATACACACACAAGTTGTTCGTGCTGCGGTCGTTGCTAAAATTTTTTGTTTGTTCATTTCTTTATCAATGTAGAAGAGAAACATTATAGAACATTAAAATATAATGTGTCTTCAGTACCGCTACAATTGTTTTGTATTTTTACGAAGAACAGAACAATAAATAATGTTCAGCTCTTTCTTGAAAATAATTATGTACGGTAATAAGGGTTGTGTTCGTCTACACAATCACTAAAAAAAATTGATATCCTTCTTGGATGTGTGAGCCGAACGCTAAATTATGGGCTGTTTATTTTTGAACACTGCTCATTCACATTTTGATTTTAAAATTTTTTGGTCAGTAAGAGATCTTTGTGAATGGTCCATTTTGTACAGATTCGAGCAAGATTTGGTAATACGGTTTAGTTTAACATAAAACATTTGAATGTGGAATTTTACATGACTGTCATTTTAAAGACAACGATTTGAGTGCAAAGCTCTTTTCGGGGGATAATTTTATGTAAGCGTTAGTTTTTAAAGCTTTTTGCTTAAAAAAATTGTCTGAGTATTTTGTGAGAATTTTAGAAAATGCTTTTTCGTGCCTATTTTACAATAATTTTTATTAAAACATTTGCTGGAAAAAAAATCGGTCATGTTTTAGATATCGAAATGAAGTGGATTTAAAATCGGACAAAATTTACAAGAAAAGGCCACGAAAAACCATGAAAACCCACGGTCATTTTGAAAATAATAAAACGAAAAATCTGTTTCGATTTCAATTCTACATGATTTTGACTTCTATTTGTTTGAGATTTTTTAATTTGTATGCCCTGATAGTAACAATAGGTTTTTACGGCATTAGAGAATCTGAAAATAACCGTTATTCTTTATACCTAGACTTCACTGCTTTCACTAAAAGATTAGCGCGAAAATAATCTATAGAAGAATATTAGTCACTCTAATAAAAATTTTAATAAAAAAACATTTGTTAAAAAAAAATAAATTTGCAAATAGTATAATATAAAAAAACTTTTTTTATAAAAATAAAACTGACCTAAGTTCCTTTTGATAAATTTTAATAACAATGTTTACATTTCATATTTATAAAAATGTGAAACTGATTAAAACTGTATAGTTTTTATTGTAAAATAATCTTTGCAGTAACTGAATTAAAAAAAACCCTCCATTAAAAAACTTTTAATTAGAAAACAAACAAAAATTAAATAAAATGGAAAACAAAAGTTCTAAAAATATTTTTTAAACAACAAAATTTAATTTAACTGCAATATACGTACGCAAGAGGCAAATGAATTAATTAATAAAACAATTTAAGTGTTTATTATTGTTAAATAATTTTTGTTGTTGTGAATATTGAAGTTTTAGATGTTTTAATAGATAGTTTTATTGTTGTTTCGCACTAATTGGTATCTAAGCACAAACATTTTAGACAAATTAAACAAAAATTAAAAAAAAAAAAAAAACGATAAAAAAAAGTCAACACATTTATTCGTGTTTTATTTGATTTTTTTTTAATTCGATTCCGTTTGACGTGATGGAATTGATTTTTTGCTTAATACAAAAATAAAATAAAAGCGTTGGCTTCCAACCCAGCCCAGCAAAAACATCTCTTACCAAATAACGTCAATTGTCATAAGAAATTTCAAAAACTTATTAGCGGTGTTCAGTGCAAATCGCCTTCACGCTATATTGCATTTGCTCTTTTTTAACACGATTTGCAACAAAATCAGAACCAAGCTTTTATAATATTTATAAGGGAAGTCCCCATTTGAACGCATTTTTATTTTACTTAACAGTAAAAACTTTCAAGTAAAAAAAAACAATATGGCTGAGCTAAGATTTGAACTCAGGATGCAACAAACAAAATCTATACTCGTTAGTCTTAAATGATTTTTTTTATACAACTTTGTGTTATTATCTAACCATAGAGAAGGGAATAAAAGATTCTGCACAGCCGAATATAACCCTCTTACTTGTCAAATGCATAATCGTTTCAAGGAGAAATGCTTTTCTTAAATAACTAAAAAAAAACCCTTAACTTGATACGCATTATTAAATTAAAAACATACATTTTAAATAAATCTAAAAATGGCAGATCTCAATAATTAATTTCATAATTAAAAAATTTCAAGGTTTTTGTTTAAAAGCCATATTTTGAATTCACTTTAAAAAAAATCCATCCATATTGATTAATATTTTTTCAACAAATTTTTGTATTTCCTAATGAAAACAATAAACGTTTTGGTAATTTCTAAATAAAATTATATAAAAATCACGTTCAAAAATAAAAAAAAAAAAAATTATATTCAGACCTCCCAAATTCAAAATTAGCTAAAAAATTCACACCTCATTTCTGATGTTGTGAGTATTTGTTTTAAGTATTTACAACACACTATTATGACTTAAAATAAATTGTTTATTTAACAATGACTTGTTCAAAAGACGCAGAATATTAAATAAACATAACGAACATAATTAAAGTCTAAAAGTATTCAAGTAAAGTATGAGATTCGAAAAATAAAATTTTTTAAAAAAATTAAAACTTTACTTAGTTTTAGGGAATTCAGCTTTAACAAATTATTTACAAACATATCGGTGGCAAATAGGAAAAAGTGCTTAAGTTGACTTAAGCTTAATTTGAGCTAATGTTCAAAAGTACACATGGGCAAAGTTTAAAATGTTTTGTACGATTTTTTAAAGAAAGTTAAAGCAAAATTACTTTTTCCTTATCTTTTTTCAACGTGCAATAGCCGGTTTTTTTTATACCATAGAGTAGAAAATCCTTGCGCCCGGCCGAAGGCCGGCTGTGCAGAGAAGCTTTAGTTGGCGAAGCCGGTATCCTTATAAGTTAAGTTGTGGACATTATGACACTTTGCAATATGTCCCGTTATTTTTATAATGATAATGAATGATTTGGACAAATAGTATGTAACATTTTGGAAGAATTTTAAAAATGAAAAATGGCCCAAAAAAATGGGCTATTTTTCATATAACAATTTTTGGGCGATTTTTCATAATGAAAAATCACCCAATTTCAAAAACGAAAAATCACCCAACAATAACGAAAAATAGCCCAAAAATGTTGGGCCATTTTTCATATGAAATCAGGCCCAATTTTACATGCAATTTTTTTGGGCGATTTTTCATTTTTGTTTTTGGGCCATTTTTCTTTGGGCGATATTTCCTACAGCCAGTACTTACTAGTAATGATCTCAGCAACTACTTAATACTTCTGTTATTTGTTAGTTGTGTTGTTTCCAGTACTGAATATTTACTTACTGGTAACGCACTCAATAACTATTTATTAGGTATATTAACTAGTGATTTTTTGGCTTCTAGTACGTATTACAATTCAACTTACTCGTAGTTAATTAATAACTAGATATTTTTTGACTTCTAGTAAGTGTATTGTAAGTACTGAAAGTAGTTATTTAGACCAAAAATAAGTAGTGTTTATTTGTCTCCAACATTACTTGCTAGCCTTCTAGGTACGTAAAGTTTTTTGGAAACTTTTTATCGGTGACGTTGGAAGTATTTAGAAATACCTCCATAAAATAGTTGTAACAGCAGAAAAGTGACGATTATATTGGAGTAGAAGTAAACCTTAAAAAATCGTCTTTAAAATTTAGAACAGCTCTCCTACAGAATTAAAAAAATTGACTTGAGACCTTTTTCTTTATTGCTTCAGATATATTTATAGTTAAGTTTTATATTTGATAGCTAACATTCTGATTTTAAAACACTTTAAAACGTTGAACAGAATGACTAGCAAGGTAGGTAGGACGAAACGCTGGTGTGAAGTTACACTTCAGACCCTCACCTAGACTCTTTTACCTCTTGAAAAATACAAGAATTCAAGAAATACTGAAACTTCTATTAGGATCAGGGCTGCCAGATAAATTTGTGAAAAAAATCGTAAATTTCCTAAGAAATATTTAAAAATAACAAAAATTGAGGTACTCAAGATATGAGATCAAAAAGTTTATTCATAAAATATACAAAATATTTTAATAAATATATGTATGTGTCCTTCTCTGAGAAGAGGTTCCTAGTGTGTCAAAAAACGTGGTTGGACTTAAGAGTGGATTCTGGTACCTAAAAGCATGTTATGACATTTTAAATGCGTTTTTCTCAAAACTTCATTTTCAAAACTAGGTCCCTTTTCTCGGAAAAGGTCACATATTAACATTTTTAACGGCTTAGGAAATATTTTTCTGACACTCAAAGCGTCAAAGAGTATATTTATGATTTTTTTTTACTGATTACCATGTTTCCACAAAATTTCGTTCCCTTTTTACCGAGGTTGGACAAATAGTTAAAAGTGCACCGTTGTTGCATGCTTTTGATGTCACCCGTACTACTTTTTACAAAAATTTTATTTTCATTAGGTCTATCTGTAATCTTTAGGATAATGTGTTTTTCAAATTGTATGTTGAAGTATCTTACACGAGTTTTTTTTTTATTTTTCCCGCACATCCCGGGTATATTGTCAAGCCAGAGTAAAAATAGCTGTTTTCTGAAACTATGAGCAACTTTTTATTTCCCGGGATCCCTCAAAAAAATTCCCGGGAAAACTGGAAATATAATAATTGAAATTCCCGGGAATACCCCTAGTTGAATGTGACATTCAAACAAATATGCAAAAAAAAAATTCGAACAAGATAATATTTATTATTTACCTGCCAAGAAAAAACTCTGAAAACTTTTTTGAAAACAAACAAAAATATAATAAAATTTGTAACGCTTGTTTGAATTTTCTTTTGTTTTTTTTTTTTTTTTTTTTTTTTTTTTGAAGGTCAAGATGTACGTGGAGTAACCAAAGCCAAAACTAAGAAGACATTTAACAAGTAATAAAAAAAAATTTACACTTGTATTTGGAAGGCTGTTATGAATTGACGTGTTGTATGCCTGACGGCTTTAATGATGACAATGTGTCTTCATTTAAGGCAGATTAATTTGACTGATAATGGGAATGCTTAATTACCAAAGGCAATAGAGAGAGTATAAAATGGAGAGTAATAATGTTAAAAAGGACTTAAGAACTAAAGTAGATACCAGGACACAGCCACATTAAATCGGACAGCATATTCAATAGCTTTACTATCAAACCAATTTTAATTAAATTTCCCCCATGAGTTTTTGTCCATTTCCCAGTTAAACAACAAAATAGTAGAAAAAAAGAAAACTGCCGTGGAATTTTTATTCATAGTTGATTTCGATTTAAACTTTATATTAAGAAGCAGAAGAGCTTTTATTTGAAAAAATTAGCTTATGCACATACAACGCATTTGCGATAATAGGCGAACTATGATGCAGAATTTTATAACTTGCCATATTCTGAAAGCGTGTTAACCTGCATTATTAAATGGCCTTTTACGACCTTTTAACCTGGGATTTAATTTATTTATTAAAGCAAGGACTAAAATTATAAACAATTTCTGTATCAGTTCTGTATCAGAAAAGACCATCACCAAAACACATAGAAGTAAATGACTAAGTTTTAACTTGTTTCTCACGGAAACAAAAACTTTATCTCCCCACTTTCATCAGCAAACATGTAAAGAATTCAAATTAGCCAAATGTTTTAACTCGGCTAATAAAGTAAACAACTATAGCAAAATTTTTAAAAATATACGCGTTACAAATAAAAAACTTTAAATTTAAAATTCAAACAGTGTTTCAACTCTTAGCAATTTAGGAAATATGTACCGAAAACACTAATAGTTAACATGAAATATTTAATTTTATTGCATTAAAATATCATGTTTATTAAAGATTTATTTTATTATTATTACAACATTTAAATGTTAATAAGATTTTAATAAACTCATTACCACCTTTCAGCGAAAAAAAACACAAAAAAATAGCAAAAATTCTTTGCTAATTTATGTATGAGAACAAAACATTTAAGCAAAACTATCTCATTCACAAAATCAACAAACAATAATTAAATTCCATTTTCCATTCCATACAACAACAAAATAATTGTCTGGTTGTCGGTCTATATGTCTAACCGACTGTCTGTCTGTTTATTCAACTCTAAATGCCTGCTGCCTGGACTGTATAATTTTAGCCCTGATATTTTTATTTTACAAACAAATATAAAATTCAATGGCATCTGAAAATAAATAAGACAGACTTAAACTAAAACATGACTTGTTTTAATTATAACAAACAATACGTACTTAAATATAATTTATTTAAATAATCACAATAATGAAAACAAGAAAAAGAAAAACAAATCAAAACAAAACTAAAATTAAAGTAGAATAGAAAAAAAAATAGAAAAATAAAATTCCAGTAAGAAAACAAAATAAATAAATATAAAATAAGATTTTAAAACAAAATCATGCCGGCTTTATGCCACGTAAAAATTTCACTGCCTGCTAAATAAAACTGGGGATTAGCAGCTGCAGCCTCCGCTGGTGGCTCTAGAAGTTGAGCCACTTGATTATTTAGCAACAAACGAACAAAAACTTATACAGTGTGGTCCAACCATATTGCACGATGGTTATTGCGGGTCAAACCTCAAGTCTTTTGCCCAACTAAATTTGACATTTCTTTGTTTCAATTTTTGGCAAATTCAACCATGGAGAGGTACACAATTGAGCAGCGCGCGAAGATTGTTAAAGCCTTTTACGAAAATGGGCGTTCAAATCAAAATGTATTTCGTGCACTTTGTGAGGCACACTTTCACCTCAGTGGTTTCGTTAACAAGCAGAATTGCCGAATTTAGACAAATAAAAATCCACGAGTGATTGTTGACAGCCGAGGCATCCGAGTGACTGTTTTGTTCGGTTTAAGGGTTGGTGGCGTCATCGGGCCGTACTTCTTCGAAAATTAGGTCGACCAAGCAGCGTCCTATTATCTCACGTCGCGGCGATTTTAATTGGCCGCCACGATCATGTGATTTGACACTGTTGGATTTCTTTCTTTGGGGATATTTAAAAAAGTGTATATGTCAATAAGCCAAGAACAATTCAATGGCTTAAGGATGAGATAATTTGGCACATGAACGACACTGAACCTCAATTATGTCCCAGAGTTATTAAATATAGAGGTATGCCACCGAAGCCGTGGCGGGTATTTGGCCGATTATTTTTATATTATATAATGAATATATAATATACATATATTAATTATAATTAATTATGATTAAAATTATTAAGATAATTCTCTGAAAACTTTTTGTTTTTTATTACAATTAACATCGTGCGTTTTGGTTGAACCACCCAAAACATGCATACATACATATGTATATGTGTGTAATATCATAGTAGTAAGCTTTATATAAATCTAACATACATTTACATACATATGTATGTAGATCTGCTGTATCTTAAAAGAAAACAAATTTGATATAATAAAATTAATTTAAAACAAGATCGTAGTAAACAATCATGCCAAACGCTAATAAATCATGGATGAAAATTTTAAATTAAATTAAAAATAATAGCAACAATATCAACAAGAAGAAAGTTCTAAAAGTTTACAAAATTTTCAGATATACAAAAATTGTTCATGAACTTTGTAAAAATTTAGGATATGCTACTTTTTTTCTTAAGCCTGGTACTCTGTTCAACATTTTACTCTGTTCATTTGTGAAAAAGTTCCGAAATGTTTCTGGTAACATTTTTTACAACTGCGAAATAGTGTAGACTGCACTTATTTCACGTGTAATTTTAAGGAAATAAAAAACTATAAACTTAATATTAAAAAATGAGAAAGGAAAAAATTCAGAACTTTTTCACAAAATGAACAGAGTACAACTCTATCAACATCTTTTCATAGATATTCCGCAAGTTTTTTTCATATGTATGCGTTTCGAAAGCATTTCACGTGAAATGTTGAACAGAGTAGCACGCTTAAAAGAAAAAACGAATATAAACCATGTTTCTGTCGAAATCGAATTAGTCTGAAATTTATATAAAATCGTAATACAAATAGTTACTAATATTAAATGTTACTTAGAATGTTAAATTAAATTTTAATTACATTATTAATACGATTTCCGTATGACGTGCTAAATTCCCAGTTTTTCATATTTGATAAATACACTGAAATTTATTGTTGAGGGAAAGCTAGCTTCTATGCGCATTTCACTGGTTGCTTAGGCCAGCTAATCAGGAAACCTTTTCCAGAGATTTTAGAAAAGCCAAAAATATTATACAAATAAACCCCTAAAGCGAATAAGAATTATAAACACTCAAAGTCTTACTTGTAACAATATCAAAGCCAAAACAAAACACCAACAATAAACAGTGAGTTTATCTTTTCTTACATTCCCCTACAATTGGTTGGGTTCTTTTCTTTCACACGTTTCATCTTTTGATGCTCAACTCTTATTTTTTGGGTGAGAGATGAAAGAAGAAAGGGGGTTGGTACTGAGATGCTTTGTGTTTTTATTCGTTGGTATATGCACAACAATGACTGCATGTAATTGTTTTCTCATTTTTTTCTCTTTGATCGCTGTTAATAAAATTGTTGTTGTTTTGAACCCAAAAAAGTTGAAACCGATTACTGCGTGTGATTATATTGACATTTTTAAAAGGGAATTGAAAAGAAGTTGATCATGAAAAGATGAAACGTGTAAATTCAGACTAAATGTTTTTATATTTCTATTTATTTGAAATCTTCCAAAAATTCCTTAAATTTTCTCAAAAATAATATTTCCTCATGCAATTTGTGCTATAAGACAATTCCCTCTATAAACTAATTTAAATTGGATTGTCTTAAAATAATTTTTTTTGGTTTTTATTTTTTATTGAAATCGTTGGAATGTTTCTAAAGAAACGTTTTTTTTTTTTTTTTCATTTTCACACTAAACAGAAGCATTAAATTAAATTTTGTTTTTGTTTAGAGGCAAAAACAATTTTAGAGGCGTGTTGTTAAACATTTGCATTTAAAGTGTTGTTGTTTTGTTATTTGTTTCATTTTTATTACCTTTTTATTTATTTTTTTTTCTGGAATTTGTGTTGTTGTTGTTGTAGTATATTTAAATAATAATACCCTCTAAACCCATAACCTAGCACAACATAATTCTTATTGTTGTTTATTTTTTCCTCGCTGTATTGTTTTCAAAAAAAATTATATGTTAATTTTTACAAAAAAAATATATAATTTTTTGCTTATAATCAATAAAAACACAGACAGAAAATGTGGAACCAAATCCTTACACAATCCAAAATATAGCATTTTGTAGAAAAAAGTCGCAAAATTGGGACTGATTTTAAAATGTTCCAAAAATTTAGACTTACAAAAAAAAAAAAAGCGTCATTAATAACTCAATACTGGTACTTTTTATAACTGCAGGATAAGTTGGGTACTTACGGGACCGCTGTAATAATACAATAACTACACTTGTAACTTTGTCCAAGTTGCTGCCAAGTTGTTATATTTTTTAAAACTTTTTAGTTAAGTTTTGCTTTAAAAAAAGTACCAGAATTTTTTCCTTTTCCTAAATATTCTACAATTGTTGTTTTTCAAAAAAAGCTTGGAAATTGTAATTGTTAAAATTTTATTTTTTTTTTAAAGTACTAAAATTAAAACTTATTTGGGAAGTCTTTAATATTGAAAAGCTTTGAACTTTCGGACCAAATTACAGTATTTTCATTTTATATCAATCGAAAATACTTTAAAATTTAAATCGGAATTTTGATCAATAATGTAAGTTAAGCGAACGAAATCTTCGTTCGGAAAAAGATGAACAGGCGGCATGGCAATAAGTACCAATATTGGCTTTTTCTTTTTTCTATTTCCTTTTTTTAAGTGTATTTACCTTAAAACAATAAACGTGACTGACTTTTTATCTGCTAAACTACGAAAATTATTTGAAATAAGTTTTGCATAAAACGTAAAAGACGCGCGCTCTGCGAACCTCAGCCTGAATGTAATTTAAAGTGTAACATGTTTTTAATGAATTAAAACAATCGAATTGAAATATTTGAGTTAAACTTTAAAATTAACTAGAAATTAACAAGTGCCTGTTGGTTAAAAAAAAATTTTGTTTTTGTTTAAATACTTTTAGGACACGTGTTGTTGGTTAACCTTTTCGAAGACTGACTTAACACGATTTGTGTTAAAAAAGCACTTTTTTAAGAAATTTTGCTTTAACTCTTTAACTTTGAAATTGGTAACAAAGAAACCAAAAATGAAAAATGTAAAAATTCACATAAAAAATTGACAATTTTAAATCTTTTTATTGATTATTTTGTTTAAATAAAAGTTTTGGTTTAGCAACAAGAAAAAAGTGTTGCAATTAAAAGGTCCAAAGCTCAAAAAAAAAATCAACTCAAACTTTAAGCAGGAATTTTTCAAAAGTTTAATTAAAAAAATATGCTGTAAAATTGCTTTTTGAAAAATAAAAATAAAACTTAAACATTATTAATTTCTTTAATATGGCCACATCTTTTGTTACTAACTGTGGTTAATAATAAGCAATAATCATGTGTTGGTTTTTCTTGATGAATTTTCTCGAAAAATCTCATTAATGTAAAAGTTTTCATTCTTTTTTTTACATAAATTATACAAATTTGATGTTTGTAATTTTTTTTTTTTTTTTGTAAATTGCTGTATTTTTTCTCTTACTTAATTACAATTTGCTAAAAAACTTTCGTTATCATCCCCATCCAACCAACCAATATCCTCCCTGCTTTGACGCTTTGATCCTACAGCTACCAGTAAGTAAAATAATGTTGTTTGTAATTTAGCATGTTACCACACAGTGAAATAAATCCAACTAACGTGTTCAGATTAATAAAATGTCTTAATAACACAACCAACAAATATAGACGACGATACGAAAAAAAGTATGTACTAAAAAAAATTAAGGTGCAGCAAATAGTTAAAGTTGTCTTGGATTGAATAGACTTGTTGGAGTGAACAAAGCTAAATGTGTAGTTTATCTATAACTAAAAAAAACTAAAACATACTAAACTAAATTAAGTTTGTTTGAGTCTAGAAATAAAACGAACAGATAATTCAAATTACAAAATTTGATTGAAAAAAAATTTTTGTTAAAAAAAAATTTTTGTTTCAAAAAAATTTTAATGTTTGTCTTCGAAAGCAAATCATCAGTATTAAAGTATCTTAAAGAAATTAAATGTTTAAACAGGAGCTTTTTAGCTGGGATTATACCATTAAAACGACACACTTAAAAATATTTTAAGAAAAATAGCAGAAAACGAAAATATTTTACATTTTCTTACAAAACCAATTTCAAAATATTTCGAAATATACGTACAAGTTTACGTAATTTCTTAAAATAACTGCCATTTTTTTTTTCTTTCTTTGAAATAAGTATCAATTTGGGTAAAAAATTATTAATAATTTAAAAATATTTTTTAAAAAAAAGTAGCACAACCAACTGATATACGAGCTCACTACTAACTAGCCTACCCGGGCAACCCAGTAATTAGCATTTAGAAAATAATTTTCTTGACTTTTCCTGTTTTGTGAAATATTTTTAAACCAATTTTTGATTTCATTAAATTACATAAGTACTAATTAAGATACTTTTTCAAATCTGCAGTAATTTCAGTGTTTCATAGAATTAGATTAACAAGGGGTTGCCTTGTGGTCGAAATTCAACCATTATTATTTAATTAATCAATATGAAGAAAACATGTATCTACATAATTTGATCATTTTTTTTCGTCTCAGTGTACCGATTTGTCGAAGGACCCATCTCCAGTCCATATTTTATCTTCCACTCCAGTTTTTGAATGTTTAATTTAGATTTTGTAAGTTCAATAATACAAAAAAAAAAAATCAGAAAGTAGCAATTGAAAGTCAAAATAGTACCAAAAAAGTACCTCTTATAGTTTAGCAATCACTCTGGTCTCTGCATTTTGAATCTTTCGTTTCTTAGTTCAAAGTACCAGCTTAAAAAAGTGCCAAAAAGATACATCTTCCAGATTCTCATTTACTCAGGACCTTGAACGTAATTTCAAAAAGTAGCAGTTGATGAAAAAATGTACCACAGAGTTCCCTTTTACAGTCTCATCCACTCAGGATATTACATGTTTAATTTTATGTGTAAATGAAAATCACCAAAGTGCCAGTTGTAGAACGAAAAAGTTCTGAGCTCTAGCCCTTACAGATTCTTATTCCCTCAGAACTATGCATGTTTAATTTTATTTTTCTAGTCCCAATATTAACGAAAATTCAAAAAGTAGCAGTTGCAAAATAAAAAAAGTACCAACAGTTTTCATCTTTAAGGTTCTCATTCACTCAGGACCCAGCATTTACAAGTTGTAGTTTCTAAGTTCAATATTATAGAAAATTCTTAAACTACCACATGCACCACAACAGACGTAAAAGAAAGAAATTAAATTGCCCGTATTTCTTCATTTTTCCCTATTTAAGAATGTATCAAAAATTACAATTTTGTAGTGGGAGCCCCTAGTTTACTAAGTACATACATATGTATATGACAATGAATACACAAAAATGTTTTGTAAAAAAAGTTCGATTTTCACCACTTAAACGTCCAAAATTTAAAAAAGTACCACAATTATTTATGTATTTTATTTATAGATAAGTTATGAATTTGGTATAATCTTTATTTCTATTGTTATTCGTTTAAAAGATGGATGGGTAGCAAAAGGTTCCAAAATACAGGTTTAACCCGTGTTCTCCACAAAAGGGATAATTTTCAAAAAAGTACCAGACACATGTCCCCTTATTTTCTCTAATCAAAAACGATAAGTTTCAAATTTGTTTTGTATCTCTTTAGTTTTGGAGATGAGATTAGCGAATTTAACCTATCAGATTTTAATAAAATGCATGTTGTCGTTCAAGCCCGTAAGTAAATACCTTTCAAATGGTTTAGTTTTTTGTTCAAATCGGTAGACAAACAGAAGAAGAAAGTGTTCTTAACTGTTTTGCATTTGCCGATTTACGTATTAAATAATTTTTTATAAAAAATAGAGAATAATTTGCAAAATAATAATTTATTTATTGTGTCAAAATCAACACAAATAACTCCAATTCATGACGTCACAACTGCGATGAAACCGCAAAAACCATTTTAAAGCCTTGCCCTCAAAAAATATGGGCATGCTCACACAGCAAACCAAAAACTAGATCCCTAAGAGTGTTTAGCCTATAGATACGCTCGTCTACTGTTACATCCGACGTATCTACAGAAAATACAATTCTCCAATTACGGATCACATTAAGAACTCTCTCAGAGTTTCTATCAAAATCACTATTAAAATTTCTTAAATTATTATGTTCATCCCGAGAATTAATGCTCCTTTTATCACGACCCTCACGTCCAACACGATCTTGTTGTCTGTCATGTTCTATTGGCAATTTCCTCTCTAAATCCTCTTAAGGATTCATTCACAACTCTATAAATCTGTCTAACATTAAAATTTTCCTGTACTCGAGCATTTCTACGTAATTGCAAACGAGTTATAGGCCTTCCGACAGTACTTGGTGTAACATTTTAATCCCCACCAGCACCTTCATCTATAATCATAGTAGCCTTAGCAAATTCCCGCTCTAAATCTGCTGGAATATTTTAAGCACTCCTTACTCAAGGCATTTAGTAAGTTATCAGCAAAACTTTGGTATAAGAGAAAACCAATGGACAACAAAACTCAGAGTCAAAACTAAACGAATCAACATCGCGTTTAACATAAAGATCTTTTAAAAAATAGTACAAATTGGGGTGCCTAATAACAACGGTACTACATATTAATTAAACAAATTCTTAAACAATTTTAAATTTGAAAAAAAAATTCAACAATTTGGTATTATTTCTTATTTTTCAATTGATTTAAGTATTAATTAGGGTTTATTTTTTTAAACATACTTATTATAGTTTTTTTTTTAGAAGAAGGAATGCCAATACAATGTTACAGTAAAACATTCCATAACGGGGTGGGATTTCTTGCTAAAAAGAGTAACAAATTTATTTTTCCCTATTGTAATAATTCGGACTATAATTAATAATTGCTGCCCAAAAAAATTCACCAATTTAAAACTTTTACTTCGATATTAATTTTTTTTTTTTTTTTTCAGAGATAAAACATTTTTAAATACATTTTTCCTTTAATTTAAATATATACTATATCACTTAATCTCTTATTTCCCGCTAAATAACCACACTTTAAAAGACTTTTATTTTACTCACAACACACAACGCTGCAGCAGAGAAAAACTTTAGACCACCAATTATTTCTATTTTTTTTGTTTAACATAAATCTTTGACATTTAATAAATGTGAGAAAATCTTTGTAGGAAAATCTCTTAAAAAAAAATTAAATAAGAAATAAAAATATACAAAATAATTCAATGGTTTAAATAAATTATTTTTCCACCTTCGTTTGAAATCAATTTCAATTAAATTTAAAAAAACAAATCTACGTACTTCTGCCATATCTTAGTAATACCAAATAAAGTTAAAGTCAAAGACTTATCGGTGAAAAAACATCTGCTAACAGAAAAAAACACGTTAGTTTGTGGTTTTTATTATTTTTTTTTACTGTATTAACAAAATCTTCATTATATTACCTAAATAACAAAAATACATACTCGAACAAAATGTACCTGATGGTAATCCTCAGTAATCAGACAAGTTAAGAAAAAAAAAATATTGTGAAAAAACTAAGGTGGGGTGGTGAACTGTTTATAGACCATTTGTGCTTTTTAAGGCTCTCAGAAATAAAAAGAAATAATATTTAACGATTTTTTGCATTTAATTTATTTTATTTGCAAAATATGTAAAACGGGCGCACCTGCAGTTTTGTTTTAGCAATTTTGCACCTTTTGTTGTAAAAAAAATTTTGTTTTGTTTTGATTCATTTTAATAAATTTAACTTTGTTTTGATAAATTGTTGTTGTAGACCAAATTGAATTTTAAAGGGTTATAAGGAAAAATTTAGCCAATCAGAAAGCAATTTATTGATATTTTGTTAGATAACTTTTTTTAATTAAAAAAAATATCAATAAAAAAGGGAAAACATTGCGTTAAAGAATACAAAATATTCTCGAATTAAAGCATTAATCACAAATAAAATAAGTTTTAATTAAAAATTTAATAAAGTGTAGTAAACATCGTACGAAAAAAAAAAAAAAAAAAAAAAAACATTTAATTAAGCGAATTAAACGTTTAATCGTTTCTGGTGCAAATTTTTTTTTTTTAATTTCACAAATTTTTAAATTGAAATCAATTTATTTTTTTGTGAACAGACATGTTCAGCGTTTGCAAGGTTTGTGTCCTGGCTTTACAAGCGTAGAGTAATAAAACATAGTTTATTAGAAAGAAATAATCACCCTTATTATGTTTGGTGTATTTAAAATACGCTAACGACTGTTTGGTAATAGATTAAAGGAAATAAGTTCGAGTTCTCTTTAATCTATTACCAAACAGTCGTAGGCGTATTTAAAATACGCCAAAGACAATTAGAGTGAATGTCAAAAAAAAAAAAAAATTAGACAAAAAAGTAGTCCAGGCATTAAAATTTAGCGTGATGTGTAAAAATAATAATTGCTAAGTTAAATAGATTAATTTTTGTAGTATAGACTGGTTTATGTCTCTGCTTTAAGTTTGATAACATTTTTGTTATAAAAAAAAATTTAATAACATAGAAATAAATATACAAAAAAGAACACTGACCGACCACCGAGTCATCAAAATTTGGATTTATTTGAAGATAAAAATGTCAGTTATTTTTTTTTTATCTCTTTTTTATATCGATTAAGCATTTAGCCAATCTGGTTCGTGGCTTTGCTTCAAGCTTGGGAAACCCTTTTGGAACCTAAAAATATCGGGGTATATGCAGTAATACAGTGCACTCGGGAAAACGTCAACACTCGTTTACGTCAACATCCCAAAACGTCAACCCTTTTTTTTTTACATTGCCTACTCTAAAACGTCAACCCAACCATAAAGCTCTAAAACGTCAACTCTGAATAAAATAAAATTTCGAATTTAGCAGCAGTTAAAATACACACATTTGTACACACACACATTTATTTTATGAAATCAATTCAGAAATTGGGGATCCGCCTGGATAATGTTTCTAATTCGTGTAAAATTGAGGAGTTGGAAGTGATCGATGATGAGGAGAACGATTTAGATACAAATGTGCAGACAATAAAACATAGCGAAGCCGTCGAAATATTTAACAGGGCTTTGGATTGGGTTCAATGCGAGAATGTTGAGCAAAATGACTTAAATGTATTAGGACGTTTAAGAGAGAAGGCTCTCTTCCAAGTGTTGGATAGAAAAAAACAGCAGAAAAAAATAACAGATTTTTTTTAAATTCATATGTGTGCATGTAAAATTAAAAATATGATCTCATTTAAAATGTATTCTTTTAGTTCCAGTTGTCTTCTATGGTTTTAGTCAGGTTGAATGCCTTTTTTATTTCCTTTTTGAATTTGTTTATGTTTGGATTTAGTTTATAATTAATAAAAACGTTTAAAAGCACATTATCGATATGTTTTTTATTTAAAAATTTTACATTTGTAAACGTCAACAATTTGTTAAACGTCAACACCCGCGGTTTTAATTAGTTGACGTTTTCCAGAGTGCACTGTACAATTAATTTTCATCATCGTAATTAAATTTTCTTTGCAGAAATACAATTAATTTTTATGTTAGTATAATTCTTAAAATAAACGTAAATAAGGGATACAATAGAAATAAACGGTTAAAAAGCAGGTCTGCTGACCTCCAATCTTGATTTTTTTTTTTAAATTTTGATTATATCAGCCGTATTTTGACAATATGGTTATCTTGATGGTTTGAATCTTTAGTTGATCGCACATTCCATACCAAATATTCGTTTGCTTTTATTTAAACGCATTTGAGAGGTTTTTTCTTTATTTTTTTACAGTAGCTTAAGCTTGTTTATGCACATTCTGGTTGGGCCTTTAGTCGTTTCCGAATAAGGCTGAATATTTCCAAAATATAGCTTTTTTGCACTTATTAAAAATATGTACAAAGGAACATTAAATTCAAATAATCCCACCAACAAACAACATTTTAAGTAAACAAAGGGTAGAGAAAGCGGTCTGACCGACTTTTTAAGCTTTGCTTTCTTTACCAAAGTGTTAGTTGTCTTCATTTCAGAGAGCTATTGGCAAAAAATACAAAACATCTGGTTTGAATCTCTGCTTAAATCTAGCTAAGACACCTTCGTTTTCTTTTCTCACTATTTTTCAAACTAATTAATAAGCATTTTCCTATTGTTTTTTATTTATTAGAATAATACTTTGTTGTACAGTTGGCGATTATTTTTTTTTTTTTATTATGAATTTCCTGTTAAACACCTCTCACAAAAATGTTTGTTTTAAGATGATCGTTTTTAAATTGTTAAATGTTGTGAAATGACTTTGAAATTCTTAATAAAGTTTAAAGTGTAAGTAATCAATAAACAATATTTAAAAGCAATAATTAAAACAAATCTTTCTTTTTATAAAAAAAGCAACGTCACAATTAATTCCCACGCTTTCCATTAAATAAAATTAACTACAATTTTAATATTTTTAATTAAAATTTTTAAAAATAACTGCTACAAAATGTGATAAATTGCAAAAAATAATAATTAAAAATTCAAAACTCCTAACACGAGTTTTTTTTAGATTTTATTGCTGTCTCCGCTTTAAGCAAATTATTTTTAATTTGTTCATTAATTTATTATTATTATTATTATGAATTGAAGAACGTGTCAAGATCAATTTTGGGTTATTTAAATGAAATACAGTCATTCATTTTAAGTGAAATTTATATGAAATTTTATTCACAACTAGTACCAAAACATTTTATTAATTTTTTTATTTGAGTTTTTATTTAAATGTTTGTTGAACATGTTTAAAATTTTTAATTATTTAGCCGACAACAAAAAAAAAACAACAAATTCACCTACTGATATAGAAATTTCGTTAAAAATTTAACAAACCAAACAATTTACATGTGTTTTTTTACTAAAAAGTTTTTTTTTTTTTTGCGAACAATCCAACCGAACAAAATGAAAACCGCACCCAAAAATGTGTCAAAGATCATCTAGAAAATCCACAAACAAAATAACAATGAAACAAAATTCGAAAAAGTGCTTTAAAGAATAATAATCGCTTAATACTAATGAGAAGATTGAAAAAATTTGATTTTCGAAAATGGACAGTGAAACAGTATCGAGTACAAAATTTAACCCACTTTATGGTCACATTTATGCCAAGTTTAAGTGTATTTCAAATTTGTAAATGTACGTACTTTTTTTAACTACAAAAACTGGGTTTAAAACTATTTGTCTACTTATAATCTTTGTTTTTTTTTCTTTTCTCAGGAATTTGTAGATTTTTTTCCAAAAGATAAAATTATGATACATTTTTGAAAAAAAAAAAACATTTTGCAACTTTGGTACTTTTTTTCTAAGATTACCAATAACACTTTTTAGAATAATTGTCGGTACTTTTATTTACAACTAGCAACAAATGAAGTTGTTTAAAGATTCTTTGAACTTCCAAAATGACGGAAAAACTTTTCACCAATAAATGTAGCAAAAAAAAGTACAAATATTTGTTGTTTTCCATAAAATTGTTAATTAAATTACACCCAAAAAAGTTTTGCTTTATTTCCATTTTAATACTTTTAAAAGTATTAAATTTAGTACATACTTAATTTAAAAAAAAAGATAATTCAATTAAAAAAAGTACCACTAAAAACCTAAAAAAAATAAAAATTTTTTTAATAAACTTAACCAACTTGAAAAAAAAATATTCAGAATGAGAAATCTTTTGAATAACCACAAGGTCTGATGCTGAAAAAGGACCAACTTTAGCTTGGAAAAAGTGCATTTAGAAAAAACATAAGTTTCGAAATTCTTCTAAAAAATAACAAGTTTTGTTGTTGTTTAAAAAACAAAAGTACCAACTGTAATACTCTTTTTGACAAATTTAAAGTTTTTGCGTTTTAATTTGTGTGTACTAGAAAAACAATAATTAACAAAAATTAAAAAAAAAATTAAAAATTAAAATTAGGTGCTTTTGTAATTTTCTGTTAAGTAAAAACTGTTTGGGCTAAATAAATATTTTGGTACCCTCTTGTAAAATGTAAAAGATTTTGGTTAAAATATGGCACATAATATTTTTCAGAAAAGTACCAAATTAATTACCCTTTTCACTTATTTTAGCTTTTTATTTTATTATTATTATAAACAAGTAGTAAACAAGTAGATTGTGGGCACGTTCGTAAATGCCTCACTGAGCTGCATCAGGAAAGCAAACTTTTTTTTAATTCCGATAAAAAATAATTATAATTTTTTTTATTGTGTGACCATTATTTTTGTGGAGTATTTGCCCAGTAAAAAATATATGGATTAATCCATAATCGAGCAATTAAGGAGTAATGACTTGTTCATCCATTTGGAGTAATAAGCGAGCTATCAAAACTTCTTTTTTTGTTTTGTTGTTTATGCCTCGCTTAATACTCCAAGTGGATCAATGAGGGATGTATCAGTTCGTTTTTGATTTTTTTTCTTTGACAGAACTGTTAATTGTTGAAGTTTTCGTTTCGTTTTTCTTTTTAGTCAGTTTAGTTTTAAAAAGTGAAAGACGTGTTATTAAAAAAAGCGAAAAGGACGGGTAAAGTAACAAATTGTTAAAAATGTGTCAAAATTTAGTTTCTAAGCGTCATTTAAGACGGCTAGTTCAAAAAGAAATTTAAAAATTATTAAATTTTAATCGAAACAAAAACAATTACTCCCTCTGTCATCATTTTCAAGATCAAAGGGAGTACTCCATAAGGAGCTTAAAAGGAGTACTCGTGTCTGCGGACATGCTGTGTAAAAAATCCTATGAGGTCCGGAGTTTAATGGAGTAATCCATTACTCGCAAAGGAGCGCTCCAAGATTACTCTTTGGATGATCCTATTTTTTACTGGGTGACTTCACTGATATACATATGTATCGTCAGCTCAGAATTGGTTTGACGCATATCATGGTTAAATTACCATTATATGCGCCAAACCAATTCTTAGCTGACGATATATGTATATATACACATTTGAAATCACAGATACAACGCTGATGCATTTACAAACGTATCCTGTCTTCTTGAGGAACTCTTGAAAAAGTAGTAATTTTGAACTTTTTAAAATGTACCTAATTGGGAGCCCTACAACTTTGTCAAAGGTTTCCATATTGTAATTATTTCAAATGGTATCTAAATAAAAAATTAAAAACATAGTCGCCTTTCAAAAAAGTACCAAATATCGTACTAATTTTCATAACTACGATTTCTTAGAACACTGAGAAATGCCATTTTAGGTACCTAGGAAAAAAGCCGAAATATTGTATTTTTTTGCATTATAAAAAGATCGATGTAATGCAAATTTTTAAAAACTAATTAACTAAATCGCCAAATACAATTAAAAATTTACTAATTTTTCTTGAAATTTTTTTAGTTTTATTTAAATTTTTAAAACAAAACGCTAGAATGATGGGTTATTTTCTGTAAAAAATCCAACTTTAATTACAAATATCGTGCTGCAAAGTACCTCTTAAATTTGCCATTATTTATTGAACAACTTCCAAGTAAAATATCTGATTTTATTACCACCAAATAAAATGCTATAAAATATTATCTTGTTTCAGCTTTAAGTACTATTGTTCGGGAAAAAAAACCATAAGTACCTTATAGACTAAAAAAATATATAAAAAAGTGCAAAATGTAAGCTGAGAAAAAAAAATTAAAGAAACGCTAAAACGTGCCTAGAATTGATTTTACATTGAAATCTTTGTTTTTTAAGAGTCTGTTATTTTTTTGTGTTTGTCTACTTAAAAAAATATTGACTGAAAATCACAAATTCGCAAACAAAAAAAAAAACTAAAAGTCTGGTAAATAAATTAATAAAGGCATTAAAGCATAATTTTTATCAATATATTTTTTTAAATTTTTTCTAGTCTCATGTATTTTATAAAAAGCAAAAACAAATAAAGAGATGCAATAAACTATAAAAATTGATAATCAGAATAAAATTCAAGTACATCAAGTTTATAAATGTGGTTGAACGCTTTTTAAGCAAGTTCAGTGATTTAGTTGGTAAAAAAAGGCACACAACACTGTTTTGAATTCAAATAAGTGGTAGGTTTAAGTACATTTTCAATGGCACTACAGTTCAAAATTTAAAGGAATAATTCAAAAGGATTTCAAAAACGTCATAAGAAACATTATTTTCGAAAACGTTATAAAAAACAACATTTTCCATTTAAATTGGAAATCCACAAATAATTTATCTGCTACAGGACTGTACTTTACGAATGGGACTACTGTTTTAAATGGCTCAAAGGAATAATAGTTTGAAGTTAAAAAGCAAATTGAATATATTTAACCATTCAAAGATCGATGTGCAGAGGGAACTCCTTTAAAATATTTAAATAATTATTTAAGGGAACAGTACAATATTTATTATTTTTTTTAAGAGCAACAAACTAATTTCTGCTATTTAGAAAAGACGTTCCCATATTAAAATAATATGCCAGTAGTCTTTCGCTTGGAATATTTGTTACGCATTTGAAAAACTACAGTTTAAATTTCTTTGATTTAGGATCATCAAAGCGAATATATTAATTTCTACTCCATTGTAATATCAAAGATCCAGACGAATAGCTAATAAATCTCCCCAAAGTTTTCCTGATAAAAACATCTAAAAAGTATATTTTTAAAGGGTTGCCCTTTTTGAATTAGACAACTGATGGAGAAAATACGTGAAGGAAACAACTTGGTTCTAAACACTTAATTGAAGTCTTAAGCAAGTGATTTTATTTCAAGATAATGTACTAAGGTAGACAAGAATCTTTAGTTCATGTTCTTTAGAACATTCAGAAAAGTATTTCTAACCTTTTAAAGAGTACTCCTTTACAATGTTGAAGGTACCCTTTATATGACGACTACATTATAACGGATTAAAAATGGGGTAAAAGCTGTTTAAAAAACAAACAAAAAATGTCTTAAGGAAATATTATTATTATTCAATTAAAGATTATCATTTAATGATCCATGTACAAAGAAATCCAAATAGAGATCTTCAGGTATACCTCCAAGAATATGACTATCCCTCCAACATAGAGTTCCTTAAGGACTCAGTACCTGATTTTGTAAAAGTTTCATTAAAATTTTTTTCAATTTATAGCTTTTTATATGAAAGTGTGCTCTTCGAAAGATAAAGGCGTTTACAAAATAACCCCCTTAATTACTAATTTTAAAGGGCCACCTTCTCTTCATTAAATAGTGTAGGTCAATGATTCCAGAATAAGGCTCTACACGCTTACCCCTTGGGATCCACAACATTATTAAGCAGCAATAATCCCCATTGTAGGGTATACACGTTTTTTATTTTTATACAGGTATGAAATCATCACTTTTGTAGTTAGGCTTATAGGCAGTCAAGTTTATTGTTTGTGACTTGAACAAAGATGTTCGTCTGTTGAACACAGTCTCGAGACGGTAATAAGAGCTGAGATTTCACTGTCAATGCAGTTAATAAGTTGTAAAAATAGCAACAACAACAAAAGCACCCACAATGAAAACTTTAAAACAAAAAACCTTCCATTTAAGACAGCTAAAAGCGTCATAAACACATCACTTTTTAGTTAAATCAAGTAAAAGTTTAATAAAAAAAAATATTAAAAAAAAAACTACAAGTAATGTAAAGTGTAAGAAATTTTTAATAACAACCAGGTAGTTGAAGGTAAGTCTGGGGGAAAAAGTCACTGACCACTTGAGATGACTTAAGCAAATAAAACTAGAGCAAAGAGAAAAACTGAGACTAACTTTGTTTAAGACTTATTACCATAAACATTACTAAGTAATGAAAAGTGATAATTTGATGTAACCTACTTGAAAGCAATGTAATGTTATACTTTTTATACTTCTTTTAAGAGATAGGCAATTTGACAACTAAAACGAAATAACTAATTGCCCTAAGCATTACCTATCATGTGAGGTACAATGTAATGCCAATATAAACTTTAGGGAGGAATCTATATATCGATACCTGAAACGCAAAAGGCCCTTAATAACCAAAAATCTTGGAATCTTTCGACCAAAGTTTGCGATTTTATTAGCAAAAAACAAAAGATTATATGGTGCACGCTTAAAGGTCTAACTAACAGTTTGCATAATATACAACATTGTCAATTGGCAAAACAAATTGTAGGTTTTACCAGAAAAATAGAAGAAAAATAAATAATAAACAGTTTAAGGCTCTTTAAATCATTTTAAATAGTTTTGCTTTTAATGTAAAATTTTAGATAGGGCCTTTTTCGTTTTAACCTATGTCCATTATATACTCTGAAGTCATACAGCTGATGTAGCCCAGATCGGTTTTATAAGAAAGGCAATTTTGTAAAGATGGTTTTGGGATACATATTTTTTCATAAATAGGACTACTAGAAAATGTGGGGGGCGTTTTCTGTCTCTCCGAAACTATTTAACAGATTCTAATGAAATTTAAAATATGGATTGATCCCTATTTATATTTTTTTTTTTAATAGGAACACGAGGGATTGTAGGAGGCAATTTCTGCCTATCCGAAACTACCTAAACAGATTCTTATGAAATTTAAAACTTAAATATATCCCTATTTATGCCCCTAATTTTTACAAACAGATATCTGGTCGTGTTCGTACCTAACAGTTATCTTTTCCTATCCGGTAACACTATTGCGGTAAATTCAACATAAAGTTTGCCTACGATAGTTTAAAATACACTAAACTTTAACCCGCAGGAAAGAAATACATTTTAAAATTAAGAAAACTATAGATATCTTTACACAGTTAGATATCTACTTGCAGAAATTGCGGGCATTAGACAGTCATATAAGCTTTGGATTTATTTTTTTTCACTTCAGCAGTAAGAACAAATTAAAATTGTTTACTTCTTTCATTCCTAACTTATGAAGAGAGCCACTTTTCTGCATTACTTTCAATAAATTATTTCAAGTTAAGTAAACATGGCCTGCCAACAAATCTTTTAATTAAACTTTAAAAAATTTATTCAAAATTAAATTCAAGAAAACAAAAAATAAACATAAAAAGATATGGAAAAAATCCCACAATAAAGTGCATTTACCTCGACAATTTAAGCAATTTATAAAAAAAAAAAATATTTATTTTATATTGCCAAGTATCTTTATAACGCACGACTACACACGCATGAGACATCTATAAAGTATTTTTTGTAACGCATATTGCGAAGATATATTTTTTCTATGAAAAACATTTACACAAGCATGCTTAAGCACGTTTTTTTTCTATTTCTGTTATTTTATTCGTTTATTTGTTTTGCAAAAACAAAAGCAAAAAACGTCTTTAGAAGATCTCTGACATACTTCAACATAATAAACGCAAAACACATGATTTATATGATGTTTTAGCCAAATTTGTTTTATAGACATTTTTTTGTTTGGCACAAACTTTTTGAAATGCCAAAAAGAAACTAAGCGCAATGTTTTTTTCACCATTTATAGCTAAAACAGATTTAATGCAATTTTACTAGGAGAGAGGCCAAAACAGATAATGAATGAAAATCAAGAGTCTTTAAGAACTTAATAAATCTATTGGCTGATAAATTGCGGTTAGTTACATATTATTGGGGTTAATGTCTAGACTAAAAAGAGGTTTAAACATGCTGTCAAAAAAGAGATAAAGAAACAAAAACTTGAACAAAAGAAATTAAAAACGAAAGTTCTTTTATGTTTGTAATTTACAAGTTTTTTTGTAAAAAGGTTTGTCCAAAAAAAAATTCCTTCTGAAAAGTTTGTTAAAACAAGATTTTTTTAATAGAAATTCTGTTTTGTTCCAAACAAAATTAACCATAGACAAATTTGTCGTTAACAAAATTTACTTTTAGAGAAAGTTTTGTCTCAAACAAAAACTTTTAAGGAAATCTGTACCAAAATTTTATGTTCTTATGGAGAAGAATTTGTCCCAAAAAAACTTTATTTCAAACAAGATTTTTCTGCAAAAAGTTTTGTTCCAAAACAATTTTATCTATAGAAAACTGTTGTCCGAAAGGAAAGATGGTTTAAAGAACATTCTTTGTATTAAACAATATCTTTTACAGATTTTTTTATAGAAAAATTTGTACTTATACAAATTTTGATAAGAAAACTTTGTTCTAAGCCACATTTACGTTAGAAAACCTTGGCCCAAAGTAGTATTTCTTTACATTTTGGTTGCGCAATAAATTAAAGTCTTTATTAAAAAAAAAGTGACATCCGTTTTTTTATGATTACCTTAATAAATATGTATCTGCTTACTATCTATAAAATCTAAAGCCCATCAAACCGATCAATCAAGATTTATGTTCAAATATTTATTTTAATTTTATATTTAATTGACTTCAATCAAGTAAGTTCTAGACAAACAACGATCTCAAACACCTTTTGAAAAAAGAAAAAAATAAAAAATTCTATGAATCGAAATTATTGTCAGTCAATCGAAAAGTAAAGAAAAATAAAGAATATTGTCTATGAATGGTTTAAATTAAATATTTGCAATAAAAGACAAAGTAAACGTTTGATAAAGAAATAATAATTTAAGATTTCCATTATTTTTTACGGTTTTATTTTTTTGCCTTCACTCGGTACACTTTATTAATTTGATATTTACAAAAGTGATATAAAAAGTTGGCAAATATTGAAAGAAAAGCAAATATTTACATTTAATAAGATACAGAAGAATAAGAAGATATTAACGAAAAGCTTATGGAATTGTTATTAACGATTTGTTTGCTTTAAATTATAATTTTGTGGAAAGAAATGTTTAAGAAAGTTTTAAAATATGTACATAAATCGCATTAGTTCATAATTAACATTGACGTTTTGAATTACTTTGCCACGAAAGAAGCAATAAAGTAATGTACATATCTGCATTACTGTGAATAGTCAAAGAGAACAAAAGAGCTGTCGGTCAATTCTCTCCTTTTTATCTCTTGTTTTAGGATTGTTTTGTAAAAGACAGAGAGATAGAGAGGGAAAGCATTATTAAAACCCGTTTATTATAATTACCCCATTACCGTTTCCATTACCCGGCAGTGTGGTTTTTAAACAATCAAGTAAATTTAAGATAAAAAAACGACAATATGTTTTTTGCTTTATTAAAGCCCCCACAAAGGCATTTTAGACAAAACCTCATCTCTTCATTATTTTTGTAAAATGTATTTGTAATTTTTTTTTTTTATTTTTATTTAAATTATTTTTAACACATCCACATTAAAAAAAAACAGCAAACCATTTAATGTAAACGATTTAGAGTTCAAGGAGGTGGTTTATTTTTTGTGCATCAGAAGATTTTCTTATTTAATCTTTTTTTTTTGTTTTTTTTTTGTTTTTGTTATTGTGTATTGTTTAAAAAACGTTTTGCCAAGAGTTTACGCAAATATGAGCACTTACATATAAGATTGTGTATGTATGTATATAAAGTCTTGTTAATTGAACTTTTGCAATAAATAAATATTTATTAGTCTTTAAAGAAAGGCACAAGAATAAAAAACGTTTTTGTGTCCAAGTTTTTTCTTTTCAGCTAAATGAATGAATTTCTTCATTCATATTGGTAAAAAAAAAATATTCATAAAAAATTAAGAAATACTATACAAAAATCTGCAATCAGTTTCTGTAAAAGATAAATTATAAAAAAAAATACACAGAGAAAAATCAAAGGAGTGAAAAATTTTTGTTTCAATTAGATAAGAATCTTAAGAAACCCTTTTCACAAATAAGACTTTTTATAGAATTGTTAGTTTCAAACCAAATTTTCTATAAAAAAGTTTGTTCCAAACTTAATTTTTTAAAAAAAAAGTTAGACCTTGACTAAATTTTCTATAGAAAAGTTTGTTTCAAAATATGATTAAAAAAGCAATATATGATTAAAGAGACAACATAAAAGTTTGTCTCAATAGTACTTTCTGTTATAAGAGTTTGTCCCAATCAAGGTTTTCTACAAATAAATTTTTCCTAAGCCTTACTTTTTATAAAAAAAGTTTTCACAAATATAAATTTTTCTAAAGCTGAACTTTAAGTTTAAAAAAACAACTATACAAATTTTATGTTTTACAGTTAACTCAACATCTTAAAATTACAAATTCTCAATTAATTCACATAGAGGTTAACATTTAAAAAAATAAGCTTTTTTTATATTTTAAAATTTTTTTTTTAAAGGAGTAATTTCATTAAAACGGAGTGTGGCCTTCAGGCAACAGCGAGCAACAAGGGAAAGGAAAAGTAAAAAAATTATAAAAAACCTTAACGTAAAAAAATTTAAAGCATTTCATTTTAATGCTAATTAGATCAGATAAGACGAGTGAAAACTCTTGAAATAGTTTTTTGTTTTCGAGTAGCATAAATTTACGACGCATATCTCAAACAGAATGAGTAAATTTTACATAGATTAGCTAACTTAGAGAGAAAGTTTCTCGATAACATAATGGACCTTGATTTATTTGTATTCGCTCTTATTAATTCTTAAAAAGCTTGCTAAAGTAAAAATGTTTCAAAATTTATTTTTTAACGAATGATAAGTTTATCTGAAACCAGATTTTTTGTAGAAAACTTTGTCCAAGAAAAATTGTTCTAAAAAATATTTTTCATGAAAAAAGTTTTCCAAACTAGATTTAAGAATAAAATTAACCCAAGCATTTTATTTTATTAAAAATGTGGTTTTAAAAAATATTATTTAAAGAAACGTTTTTCCCAAAAGTATTTTCCTACTGAAATACTTGTCATTTAGTTTTCAACAAAAACTTTCTGATTTTCTAAAAAAAAAATTTTTTTTCGGACAGCACTCCGGGAATGATCCCTCCTAGTGCATTGAATTCTGTTGGAACTAGGAAAATGGGTTAGGGGAAGGAGAATAAAGAAAATAGTGTTTGTGTTTTTATAGAGAACTTTCTCTAAAACATAATCGGCCTTATTGTGGTTGTCGTTGTCGTATACGACTGTGTAATAGATTAAAGTAATACACAACATGTGTTCTTTAATCTACTACAAAAAACGACACGTTTGTTTACGAAAACGACAACCACAATAAGGCTGAATAACCTATTAAAAATATTATTTTTTCGAGAACATTTAGTCCCAAAGTGATTTTTTGTTTAGATTTACTAGATTTCTAAAAAATTTTATTGAAATATTGTCCCAATTTCAGACTATTGCTTGAAGTGTATATAAGCAAATCTTTTTCCAAAAATTAAATGTCTAAATCTGTTCTTTTGTTTCAGTGTAGTTGGGTATATGATATTGCAAGAGTGATACGAGTAGATATATTTATTGTTAAAAGCCGATTATTTACTTTTAATATCTTAGTGTACATATACATATGTATGTATTATATATATTCGCAATTGGTTTTATATGTATAAATAATACTTTGTATTAAGGCAGGAGGCAAGAGCAAAAAGTATTGAATACAACAATTGTATATTTAGTTTTGTTTAATAATTTCTTCTTTTATTGTATTATTATTTTGTATTTTGTTGTATTTTCGCAAACAAATAACAACAATAATATTCTTTGTTTACAATTTTTGAAGCGCAACCAATAGACAAAGCTGACAGACAGTGGGTCTGAGGTATGGAAAAGTCAACCAGCCAACCAGTGAGACTGACAGTTTAACAGTTGTTACGAGTAAATTAAGTTTACATTTATACGTATATTTATTTTCATTTATCTACATTGCTCTTGATTTCTTTATATATTTCGCATTCTCTTTCATTGTTTATTTATTTTTCTGTCATTATTTAAACATTTAAATATTCACATGTATTTTGCAAAATATCAATGTGGTCGTTTTGATTTTTTTCACACTTTAAATATATTGTGGTCAATAATGTTTATTTTTTTGTTGCTGTTTTCTTTATTTATTATAATTTTTGTATTTAAAAATATGGTAAATATAATTATTTTTTTTCTTGAACATTTTTTTTTTTTTTTTTTTTTCAAAATAAATTTGTGCAAATTTATGTAACATGTATTGATATTATTGTTAATATACTCGTATTGAGAATAAGATTTTTTTTTTTGAAATGTCATGTTTATGCAGAATATAATTAAAATGTATCAGTTTATCATGTAAAACGATTAGAGGAAAGAGTTAAGGAAGGTCACGAATCCAGTAGCCAGCCACATGACAACAAATTCCCTCTTAACCAACATTATTTTTAATTTGTATCAGGAAATATTTTAAATGAAAGCTGTGAAGATGACAGCTTTTTCGATAAAAAGATTGTCATAACAAGTTTTTCTATATAAAATTTTATCTCAAAAAGAAAAACTTGTGCATAACAAGACACTCTAATGATAAATTTTCCCAAATAACTTTTTCTGCAGAAAAATATTTTTTGAATTAAAATTGTACCAAATAAGATTTTCCTAACAAAAAATTTCCAAACAACATTTCCTTAGCAAAAAAGATTTTCATTAGAAAATTATGTTCTAAAGAAACGTTTCTCAGCTAAGTTTGTCCGAAACAAGATTTTTTTTAGCAAAACTTGTCCCAAACTAATTTTTTTAACAAGTTTTCGTTTTGGCAAAACTTGTCTCAAACAAGTTTTTAAAAAAAAAGTATTCAAAACAAGATTTTTTAGATAACCGTGCTTTTTACAAGATTTTGTTTTTTTTAACTTGTCCCAAATAAAATATTCTTTAGCAAACTTGATATATACAAAAGTTCGTTTGAAAAACTTGTCGGAAATACGATTCTTTAAAAAAAAATATCCCAAACATGACTCTTTAAAAACACTTGCCTTAACAAAGACTTTCTTTAGAAAAACTTGTCTATAACAAAGTTTTCCGTTGCAAAACTTGTTCCACCCAAGATTCTCTATAGAAAAACTTGTCGCAAGTTTGCTAAAAAAAAACGAGAGCTATTTTGTACATCATTCCGCCGAAATTTTCAACAAACTACTGCTTTTTTTTGTTTTGTTTTAAATTCAATAAAATATTTCAAAAACCGATTCCACTTAAAGTTTCACTACATTGAAAACAGCATTTTTTAATGTTTTTAATTAAAGTTTTACTTTAATTTCCCTTTAAGGAGCGGCTGGCGGTCCGTCTGTATGGTTTTTGCTTTCTGTGTGTATCTTTAAATGGAGACGCCTAAACACCTTCGGTTTTTATTTCTTTTATTTTTGCGCAAAACATTTTTTACTACCTATTCTGATTTTAGTTTTGTGGCTGCTGTCGAAGCCTTTTTTCTCATAACGTAATACATGTTATGGCCATTAATGTTTTTAAGACAAGTTGTAGCGACTATTACGAACTAAACATGTTGTGTCTGCTGTACTCTCCATCCTTAACACATTAGTTACAGCAAGATTAGCTTGCATGCGGCACGCTTGTAACTACAAACTGGTATATTCCGAAAACTGTTGTTACCGCAGTTACTCTTAAGGACTGGTAACTGAATGATGATGAAGTTTGCATCATCAAAAAAAAAAAAAATAGCATGATATCGTCATTGCAGTATGTACATTGTATTAACAATATGGTATTTAATTTAGTTAACAACAGCGGCAGCAACAATGAAAATATAATGCTAGTCTAACATGTTAAAGTAAAATATGTACGGAAAACTTTTGTATATCAAAAACAAATTTTACGTTTACACTAGCATAGAAAATTGTATTTCAAACAAGATTTTTCTTGAAAGAGTTGGACGCAAAACTGATTTGATATAGAAAAGCGAACAAAAACCTTTATGTGGAGCAAATTTTCTTTAAAAAATTTTCGACTACAGCTCTGGCTTCTATAGAAAGGTTTTCTGCTTAGACATGGTTTACATAAGCTTGTCTCAAATATGGATTTCTACAGTAGATTTTGCTGAAAACATAATTTTACAGAAACATGATTGGCAAAAGCTTGTCCAAAACATGAATTTATGTAAAACAATTTTACAAGACATAATTTTATACAAAACACAATTTTTTACAAATCATAATTTTGTAGAAAAACAGTTTGTCCCAAACGTAGTAGTTATTCCAAACATGTTATTATATAGAAAATAATGTCCTTAAAATAGTTGTTTATAAAAAATACATACATTTTTTATAAAAAAGTTTGTCCCAAACGTAGTTTTAAATAGAAGTAAACATGGTTTTCTTTAGAAATGTTTTTGACAGCTACGGTTTTCCGTAGATAAGTTTGTGCCAAAAAAAAGGCTTTCTATAAAAAATAATTGTCCCAAACACGTTTTTTTTTATAGAATACATACTTCGATTTTATATAGAAAAAATTTTCCCAAATAAAGTTCCATATAGAAAAGTGTTTCCCAAATTAAGTTCCCTTTTGAAAAGTTTTTCCCAAATAAAGTTTTCTATAGAAAAGTTTATCCCAAACATAGTTTTCTATAAAAAATGTGGTCCCAAATTTAGTTTGCTGTAAAAAGTTTGTCAAAAACATGGTGTTCTATTAGAAAGTTTGTCCCAAACATAAGTTTCCCTCGACCAGTTTGGCTCAATCATAGTTTTCAATAAAAATGTTAGAAACAAACAGAAAATTTTGTCCTAAACACAATAATGTATAAACAAAAGGAATCTTATGTCTGTTAAAACGAGTCGTTTTTATATAATGGACTTGTTTATTTAAAACTTTTGGCGGTTTTTATCCAGCTATAATGTATAATGTGTAGGGAAACATACAAAAACATATTATATATTTAATTATGATTATAACTTATGACGATGATGATGATGATGAAAAAAATTGCGCAAAATGTCTAATGAGTTTCTGCTAAAAAAGAAAATATATAAAAAAAAAATCCAACAGATAAATAATAAAACACTTAACGGTTTGATGATCTTTTCGATCGTACTTTTTTTTGCAATTTTTCTTTATTAAATGTAACTGAACTTATCAAATGTTAATTTTTATAAAAGAAAACAAAATTATATATAATTAACAATATATAATAAATTTTGTACAATCAAACAAAAAATGGGTGTGTATTATTGTTATTGCATTTATTAGTAAACGTATAATGAAATTTTTAATTAAAACAATTACATCTGTATATGAGGCTTTCTATATTTTAAAATAGCAAATCTGTATCATAATCATTAGCGATAGGTTTATTTCAAAGCGAAATTTATTCAATTCTATAAATTATACCCATCGTCAGATACAAACAACTACAGAAGTAGAAAAAGTATTTAACGAGAAAAAATTTTACGCCCTCATCGTTATTATTTATTAATTTTTTTGTTTTTAATTTTTTACAGTATTTATCTCTGGAGTTAAATATTAATTTTTTACACTGATTGCATCATGTGTGTGTGTATTTATTTATCTATACAATTCGGTGTAATTGTTTCGAACAACTTTTTATTAATTTCTTTTTTATAGTCATTACAAGATTTTCAATTTTGTTCAACTATTGAGAATTTCTGTAGATTTTGTTGCAAAACTTATTGTAATTTTTTCGTTTGAAAATTTAATGAATTTAAATATTTTTTACGCTGTTTTAGTTTTAAATGTCGCTTTATAAGGCAGGTGGTTTTCAATAACAGACTGACTTTATGCAAATTTAATTTAATTATTATTAATTTTTGTTTTCATATTAAATTGATATAGTAGAGTATATATTTTTATAGATTGAATAATGAAAGAATGCATTCGAAAACAAAAAAAATTAATGATTTCAAGCTGTTTTTCTGATTAAATTTAAATGACATTGAAAAAGGTTCGAGTTCATTTTACAGTTGCATTGTTAAATTAACCAACTGCAGTTAGTTTGATGGATGAATAATTTATGTACATATGATAAGAAAAATAGCAAAGTTTGTTTTAAACCTGTTTTTATACCCTTCACCGAAGGAGCGAAGTTGATTTGACGGTTTCCGTTAAATGGGTTTTTGAAGACTCTAGATGTGATACGGACTAGGTAGTTATATATTTATATCGCATATAGTTCGGAGTCGTTTTTTAGTTCAGTGATTTCAACGCCTTCATTCTTTTCATTAAATTTTTAAGTTATGCTAAGAATAATAAACCTTTTCACTTCTTGTGAAAAAATATCGATAGAAAAGATTGTTTGTATCAATGGTGATTTGTTTTTAAAAAGTTGTCCTAAACACGGTGTTCTATGGAAAAGTTATTCCCCAGCATGGTTTGGTTTTTAAAATAAATGTTGTCCCAAAATGGTCATCTATAAAAAAAGTTATTACTTAGCATTGATTTTCTATAACAAAGGTTTCTCATAAGCATGATTTATAAAAGAACACTTAGTCTTAAACAAGTTCTTCCAAAAAAAATTGTCCCAAACCTGGGCCCCAATTACGGCATTCGATATCGATCGAAATTTCCATTAAAATTGTATTCTTATTTCGATCGATATCGAATGCCGTAATTAGGCCTTTGGTTTCCCAGAAAAGTTTACCTAAAACCGTTTTCTATTGTAAAGTTTGTCTCAAAGACGATTTTTTTTAAAAAGCTTGTCCCAAGTACTGTTTTCTATGCAAAACTTTGTCCTTATCTCTTTTTTAAAGAAAATTGTGTCCCAAACAAGGTTTTCTCTGAAATGTTTTGCCACCAACACAGGTTTTTTATAAAAAGTTTAACCCAAAAACGATTTTCTACAGGAAATTTTTCTAAAACTCGGTTTTCTTTAGAAAAGTTACTCCCGAAAATTTTTTTATACAAAATAGTTGGTATAATATAAGATTTTACATAAAAGTTGGTCCCAAAACATTTTTTTAATAAAGTTTCGCCACACGACGTGTATATAAACAATTCTGTCCTTAACACGAGTGGCTGTAGAAAAGATTGTGCCAAAAACGGTTTTCTATGCAAAACTTTGTCCCAAACACGGCTTTTAAAGAACACCTTGTCCCAAACAAGGTTTTCTATGACATTTTTTGTCACCAGTGCGAGTGAGTTTCTTTAAAAAACTTATCCTAAAAAAGATTTTCTATAGGAAATTTTGTCTAAAGCTCGGCTTTCTCTAGAAAAGTTTGTCCCGAACATTATTTTTACGAAAAAGTTGGTCCAATGTACGATTTATTATAAAAAAAAAAAAACGTTTGTCACAAAAACCTTTTTCTTAATAAAGTTTTTCCCAAAAAGTTTTTTCCAAAAACAAATCTGTCTGAAACACGGGTTTCTATAGAAAAGATTGTACCAAACACGATTTTCCAAAGAAGCTATAGCCCCAAATCATTTTTGCTATGAATAAGAATTACTACGATTATCTTTTTTGTACCTTAATTATTTGTCTGTTACGTTATTTTAGCATTACTTTTAGTTAACTTAAAACAAAACAAAATATTTAACTGCTGGTAAATAAAAATCTAATTAAACAATTATTAATTATTTGTTAAAACTAAAATAAATAAAAATAAAACAATAGAAAATACTCATAAAAATGATTAACTCAAAAACAAATGAGGGTGTTAAAAATCAACAAAAATAAAAACCAAAACCACAAAATTGTAAATTATCCTCAGAAAACAAAAACAACAGATACCTATTAACAAAATAATTAATGAATTCAAGGTAAATTGCGTTACAGCTTTATACTTCACACACGATGAGTCACAAGAAAACCTAATGAAACTTTCAATATATTTTAAACAAATTTAAAAACCGCATAACAAGTTTGATAATGTTTGTGGCTGCGTTTGTTTTACTTTGGTCATTGGGTTTTTGTAGAGAGAAAAAAAAACAATTAAACTGTCATTAATTTCTATGAGTTGCCGTTAATTTGACAAATTCATTAAACGAAAATAAAAGCCAGAAACAGCGGCAGAGAGAAGGGCTTGTTGACAATCAAAAAAGCAACCTTTAACACCTGTATAATTTAAAATAAAATATTATATTGAATAGACTTATGATAAATTTTAAAGTGATAACGACCACTTTTAGAAGGTCTAATGTCGCTTTCTATAAGAGTACAATTGACCCTGTTCTTTATGGGCTCTAAAACAATGAACAGTGTTGAGCTCTGACAATAATTGTTTGCTGTCAAAATTTATTAACTTTTACGAGAGTTGTTGTTATACGAGTGCACGGTGGTGGTATCTATACCACACCCTCATCATCATCATCATGATTTCACAGGCAGTCAAATGTAAATTCAGTATTCAGTCAGCTCTGAACATCAATGTTAAATGCATAGAGGACAGACAGAGAGACAGACCTACAAACTTTGTATTATTAAAAAGAAAAACAATTGAAAGAAAACCCGTCAACACCAGCCAAAAAAAACTAAAAAAGTCATTAGTTGTGTTTCTTTAACCGATTAGCATTTTTTTTATCTTTTTCACAGTTTTTTTTTTTTTTGAAAAGGTTGTTGTAGTCTTTTAATCATGCTTCACTGACTTTGACCAACATTTTTGTATTTTATTTATGTTTTGTCAAATTTCTATATTTTTTGCATTTCAAAAACACACTGTACAAAGCAACTATCACACCGCACATATTCCCTAACAACAATGACATTTAACTTTTAAAACTAGACAATTCAGGTGTGCAGCGAAACAATGGCAAACTTTATCGCTCCTGTAGATCAAACAAATTCATTAATTTTATTTCCCCAACGACTTTCTTGAGGTTCAATATCCAACAGGTACGTTTTTAAAAGACTTAAACAATGCGTGTGTTTAGCACTTGTTTATTTCACATTGCAACCAGAAAAATAGCGCTTTGAGGCTATTTTAGCAGTTTTACACCTTAAAGAAAACAAATTGGAAATACACACACACATACATATTTTCTTTTTTCCTTAAGTTATTTTTTTTTTTTTTTTTTTTTTTTAATTTATTTTGTTTTCCTATGAAGATGTGAAAACAAGTGGAAATTTTGTTGCCTTTTTATTGTGAGAAAATCTTAAAAAAAAAACAAATAATCTAATCAGATATATGCAAATGCACTGAAATTTGAACAAATGATATTGTTTAAGGCATATAGGGTTTTCCTTTAAGAGTATATTTCAGCGAAAAGATCAAACGACACTATGCAACACATAAAATGCAAACTTCTTTCCGTGTGCAATTTTTCGAAGCAATTATCGCACCCCTATTTGGGATTTGCTAGTTAAGTTTCCGTTGGCCTCATGAGGATTTGATTTAGATTTTTTCGAAACACATGATATTTTTGCAAAAACCTATTGAAATTTTGCTTTCCTGCCTTCAGCACAACTGCAGCAATAGACTAGGAAAAAATTATGTATCAAACTTATGCGAAGAACTGTATTAAATGCCTCAAAATTGCTAAAATGTCGAAAATTTTTAATTTTTTTTATCTCTTTTTCGCCATTTTTGGACCCCAGCTGCTAAACTGTGGACAATTTAGTAAAGTAACATTTAGAAACAATAATCTTTATAATATAATTTAAAATTCCTTAGAACATTATAAGATCATCTGATTTAAGACCTTTAGACTGTTTTAAAGAAAAGAATAAAAATAAAATTTGGTCAGCGCATTATTGGTTTGGCGCATAGATATGCCAAAAAATCGTGATGATTGAAAAACGACAATGAAGGTTAACATGAAGTTAATTGTATTTTCACCACTACTTCCATATGCATGTTTTGAAGAAACATGTACATTTTTGTGAACGTTCAAAAACGAACTTAGAAGTAACTGGTATTTTATTGGAACTGAAAATTATTGTTTGTGCCGCATACGCCACTTTTCTACATTTATTTTTAAAAAGTAGCTTACTGCTGTGTATTGAGTTGTTGACTTTTTATTTTGCTTAAACTATAAACTTTTGTTTTTTACGGCAATGAAGCAAAGTAAGAGTAGAATTTATTTTCTTGTTGCCTTTTTTACTTTTGCTTTAACTACTTGCTCTTATTAAGGCAATGAAGCGAAGCTAGAGTGAAATTTATTTTGTAAGTTTTTGTATGAGGAATGTGCAGCATTTAATAAACACTCAATAAACTTTCAAATAGTTGATATGGAGCAAAATTAATGCCTAATATCTCAGAAACCCTAAACAATAAGAAATAAAACCGGAATTAGATTCAGAAAGAGGGTATTCAAAATATATATAACCCACACTAATCTAAAAATTTTAAAAATGGTAAGTAGGTCAAACCAATAATAAGCTGACGACGATTTATTTTATATACCCTCCACTTTACAAAATGAATCCTCTTATTGGAAGACCCTATAAACTACTAATTGGTAGAGAATTTCACAGGATTCAAAAGAATTTCACGCTTTTAACAGCATGTAAAATTCAGAGTGCTAATTAAGGCTATAATTTATAGGTTTTAATATTTCCGAAAAGAAAAAAGAAAAGAACTAAGTTATTTATTAAGCGAGTGGACAGACTTTTAAACTAAGTAAACATAGGAACAAAACAATAAGACTAAAAAAGGCCTTATTCATAAACAGTATTCCATGCTTATAACAGGTTTATACCACGAATTTTATATGAAAAATAGTTTAATTAACCTTTAATAAAACTGAAATGTTTTTTATGAATAAGTCAAATGCAGTTTTATAGCAAATACGCAAAATTTAATGCGAAATATGCATTTTACATTCTAATTTGGTATAAATTTGTCTAAATTTACTGCCAATTTTACGATGTCGAAAGAGCCGTCCTTCCCCGCAAATTCATGTAATTGTGCGAAAGAAAGAGCTCTTTCGCATTGATTGAAATAAGGAGTAAATTTTGACAAAACTTTTCAATATTTTTTCTTTAAGTACTTACATTGTTTAAAAAAAATTAAGGATAATACATCATTTAGAAACTTACCTGAAAATAAAAGAAAGAAGAAATATTTAGTAAAAATAATAAAAATATTATATTAAAAGTGTTTTAATGTTTTTTAATTAAGTTTAGGTGTAAAATAAAACAAGTCGTTGTTGAGTTTTTTTTTTTTAAAATTTTATCAAATATCTTGTTGGTATAAAACTTATGTAAAATTATATTTATAACAATTTTTTAACCGTTTTATAGCCTGGTTCGTTCGAAATCCATTATAAATTTGCTTGATCTCTGTTGGCCATAAAAAAATGCTAGTTTTATAATTTATATCTTCTTAATGAGATTTATTTTATGATAAAACTGCTACAACATAAATAATTTATGATACTAATCATAATCACCATAAGCTGCCATTTTATTATGATATAATTTGGTTTTTTTAAATTTAAAATGAACTGTGAAATTCTGTCATTATTGACAGAAACTTTGTAACAATTAATTTAAGAACATGGCTAATCTAAATATTTAGCTGTTAATTAATTTAAAAATGTCCATATTCAAGAGAAATAGACAAAGATTATTCTTAAATACACAGAAAGAAAAAACTCGTAGTTTTTTCTACTAACTTTTTTCAAAAATTTAAGTTCGAATAACACCAAAAGTACATACATATAACAATCGAAAATGTTCGAAAACTATTGCATTCTATATGCGTGCATACGCGTTTGTTTGTAAAAGTTTGTCGTAGAAACAACAACAAGACTACAAAAGTAGGGAAAAAAAACTTTTGAGTAGAAACAATATCAACACTTTTTATGTTTAAAAAGTAAAAATAAGAAGAAAAAATTCCCGAGTTCTATTTGTTAAAATTACTTATGTAAATAAGTCAAATTTTCGAACCCCTTATCAGGCATGTTAATGTTGTCTTATAATTGTGTAAACGGGTAAGTAAATAATAAGTAATATTTTCTTTCACTCTGGTTCTCTGGGGAAAGTGTTTAGGTTAGAATCAACCACTTTCGGATTATTTCATTACGAATTTTAGAAATTCTCGAATCAAGCACAGCTTGAGATATATATTTAATCATTTTAAATCACTGATGCAGCGCAGTGATGCGTTTCCGAACAGGCCCATTTTGTACGTGATTAAAGGCTTCAGCTTGATTTAACTGCAGATGAATTTGTTTCATTTTATTTTCAGTGTACAGATGCCATACAATAAAAAAAGAGTGCCAAATAGACGTAGAAAATGATTAAAGTTTTGCCGACCTATAACTTTATCTTTGAACTGTCATTATAAACGCGAAAAACTGTCACTTAAGATTTTAAAATACAACAAAAGGTGTGTCGAAAATTATAAGTTTATTTAAATTTTCTATATCTCGTAGTAATTCTAGTAAATAAATAGAAATATATAGCACACACGTGTATAATTTCCAGGGCAAATTTTTTAAAGCTTTTGTCGTTAGGAATAAGTTTTTCATAAGTATTTCGTTAGATTTTTGAAGGGTGTATTTTGGATTTTAGTCAACGACTTACTTTTAATTTAGGGAGATTACTTTGAGAGTCAAAATACTTAAGCCAGACTTTGCTTTGCTTATTACTTCAAAAATTTTACTAAGATTTTACCAACAACTACCCACACACAGAAAAAAAATCAATAATAAATCAACATTACTCAGTGTTGATTAAAAATCATAATAAATTTCTGCAAAAGTATGGACATTATTTAAAATTATCATTGTTTCATATTAATTTTAAACGAAAAATGTTAAAATCACATGGTTTAATATTGAATCCATTAAATCCTATTATATTTGAGAAACAATAACAACACTATAAAAAGAAAAATATAAATTTTTTTATTTTCATGCTTGAAATTATTTATAAAAAGAAAAAAATTCCCGTACTATTTTTGTTAAAGTTATTAAGTTTAATAGTACATTAAATTTTTAAAGTAGAATGATGACGAAAACCATATCGGACCATTCTGCTCGTGTCTTTTAATTGTGAGTGCTTTTGTAGGCAAAGGGGAAAACAAAAAAGTAAAACATTTGTTATAGGAACATAAGTAATAACATTCTCTCTCTCTCTGGTTCCGCGGATAAATGTTTAGAATGTTTCTTAAATGAATGCATATGTATGTTGTCTCTGAAGCTTCATCTCACTGTTACTTCAAACTCAAACCAATTCGATTCTACATGAAATTCACGTTGTTTCAACTTAAAATAACTTTCATTCAACGTGATTCGGAGTGTTTTTCAATATGAATGTCATTTTGCTTTAACTTTACGGGAACGTTAAATTAGCATAAACTATAGTTATTTAAAAAAAAAATATGTTGTAATATCATGTTAAATTAACATAGAGTAACTATGAAAAAAATCACTACTGAAAAATGTAAAATCAACGTTGTTTTCGAGAATTTTACATTGATTTTTTTTGTGTGCATGTACCTCCTTTACGCATTATCTTAAATAGCTAACCGCAACTCGCACTATTACATTAAGCATTACAATGAGGTACTTTCTCGTAACTCATATAGTTATTTCGCATACTAAAAAAAAGCAAACAAAAAAGAAAGACCCAAGTTCAAATCTCAACTGGAGCAGTGAATTTTTTACAAATGCATATGTATCGAAATGTTACTTGTTATCTGTCAATTAAAAAATACGGACAAGGACAGTGAAAGAGATTCACGATAACAAGTATAAATGTTGGTTGTAACAGGCTGAGGTAAAATTTCTGCTTAACTAAATTATTTTGAATGTTTCTAGTTACTACAATGTTTCTTCTTTCAAATTAGATTCTTTAAAGTATAAAATAGAGACAAGTATATAAAATTGTAAAGCATATTTCTTTGTTGCTGGTTTGCATATTTTAAGAATTTGCTTTTATGCATATTAAAACTTGCCCTAAAAATTACGATATTTATAAATGACTACGAGAGGCATTAGACTTAATAATAATTTTTCAGTTATTAACTTTTTTTATTATAAACAAAATTTGAAGGTTTATTTCGCATAAAAAGTTTAAATTATTGTTATGTATTTTACTAATGAAGTTGACGTTTTTCTAAGTACATATCATGCCATGTTCGCACGGTGCTTTGGATTACTTCCCTCTCTGTTTTTATTACTTATTTGAATTACCATTTTCGCACGGCATTTTCCTAATCGGTTTTGACAGTTCACCTTCTTCTTTTTTTTTATTAATTTTGTTTATTGTTAAATTTAATTGTTTGTTTGCGGTTACTTGTATTAAGAATGGAAAGAAAAGTAAGTAAAAAATATTATTTCAAAGAAATACATATGTGCATGTAAAATATTTATTTTCTTTTTTGGATTCCATTAAATTTTATAACAAAAAATACTTCCTTTACTTTTGTTTACTTTTCTTTGTGTATGTTATATTTTGTTGGTTTTTTAGTGCTTTGACAGCTGGTGATGGAAAAAACCGATACAAATTAGAGATCGCATTGATTTTAAAGTAATCCACAGTGCAATAAAAATTTAATTACGTACAAATGAGATAATCCGCTCTTAAAATTTTGTGTGACAAATTATGTAATTTGGATCATAATTAAGCATTACGAATGAGAGAGTGAATTACGAAAAAACGATGTCGTGCGAACATGGTATCGGTCTGTCTTTTGTTTTTGTAGTTTCTAAGTTGTCATTTAGCTTTTTTTGACATTTTTTGGTTTACTGCTTATTTGGTTATGTATCAAATAGTAAAAATATTGTTTTCACAAAAGTAAACATACATGACGTTTCTGTAATCATAGTAGTTTAAGAGTGAGGGCTGATTGGACCACTGCACTCCGATCCTAGTGTTGGGGCTGCCAACTACCTCTAGGCAGGCAAAAAAAATACAGCTGAGTTTCAGAGGTAAAATGTAGTCTGGATTACCACCTAATTACCTGAGACGCACCGGTGTTAGCATGCCATTCAGGTTACTCATATCTGTACGCCTTCTCACTCTAGCTGACATCAGACGGGTTTCTGAACGTCATTACCAGGGGATACTTGGCCAAAGGACCGGAAGTAGTGAGCTGCTTGGGCAATCCAGCAGAGGAATTGCTTCTTGCTATTCCCAAGTGAATAGCAGGCAGATAGCGTTCCACACCGAAGTGCACCTCTGTGAAAAACCCCCACCCCCTATGTTCACACTGAACTTTATTTAAGTATTTATGGTATTCAGTAATTGTAATTCTATTTATATTTAGATAAATAAAGGACATATATATATATATAAACATACATATCTTGGTTTTTTGGTATTGCCGCATACCATGTTGCCTTTTTAGTATTTAAAAACAATATAACAAATTCAAAAAAAGATAATCAAAAAACTGTCATAATTAACGGATTAAAAGAAGTTTTACCAAACATTTTAAGTTTCAAAATTAATGTGACTGGAATAAATTTGAATTTTGTTTGACTGAAAGTTTTATAATTACTTCTTGTTTTAATCCTACAGTAGTCTTTAGGGTAGCAACTGCATACAAAGGCCGGATTCCCTCTACGTTTAAGATCAAAAATTACTATATAAACCAACATCTTTCCAATCTTTCGCTTTACAATTTTTCTTAAAACAAAGTTATTAAGTGATTTCCTTAGCAATAAAAAGATCTTGGCTTAACTAGAACTTTTTTCGAATTTCCACCCCTGTATGGACCACAGTTACCACGTTATTTCCAAAAATCACCCTCTAAAAACTAGTCCACAATCTAACTTCCCACCGACTACTAGTGTCCTTTGTTGTTAACTAAACTTTTGTAGTCCACGATCTATAGAATATCTGTCAAGTTTAAACTCCAGACAAGTTTGAAATATTATTTGCTTCTACAGATATGTTCGATATTGTCGCGAAATGATGGGGGTGAAATCGTTTCAAACACAAGAATATCAATGATCAAGTAGATTTATTTTTAATTTTGGATCATTTGAAAAACATGAAAGTATGCAGCGTTTAAAAACTGCAGTCAAAGAACAAAACTGCAATATCTTCCACTTCTTCATTTGTCATTGGCAAAAAAAAATTGTTGCTTTTACTTCTGATTCATTAAATGTAAGCAGTCGTTGTCAAACCAACTCAAATAGCAAAAAGTTGCACACACATTTTCGTTTTTTGTTCGACAGTTTTTGGTTTCGACTGCAGTTTTTTTAACCCTGAAAGTAGGTGCTAAGTCTAAGAAAGCCGAGAGACTTAAAACTTTGATTTTAAGACCGATTTCAACAAAAAAGTTAAGGCCACTTTTTCCAAAAACTGTTTTTTTGCAGATAACACTTAACCTTACTCTATTACACAGTTTAAACATCAAATCACCCAAAATTAGGCACCTTAACGCCTTAAAAATGGCATACAAAGTGTCAGTCAGTGGAAGAACTTTGTAAGTTACAACAAAATTATGAAACCGAAATGATTTTGCAGTGTGGAATAATGTTTTTAATGCCTTTTGCATAAGTTGTTATTATAATTATTTTTAATGCCTGCCTGTTAAAAATGTTTCTTTTTGCAACTTGTAACTTAAAACGTTATTCGCGTCTGTGCTTCAACTGATGATTAAAAATAACGAAACGCAGTTAAATTTTCTTCAGCAATAATTGTCAAATTCGGAGTGAAACCTTGACTTAACGGAATCGAAGTAGTAAGAATTAAAAACAAAGTGTTGTCAAATCGGCACCAAAAATATTAAGATATACCACACGTTGTCAAATAAGAAAGGACTTTTTGTAAAATCGAAAACGTTTGTTTTCAAATCAATAATATAACGTTGTTAGTTTCCAGTAAAATCTGTAAGTTTTAAATTGTTTACTAACAATTTACATAAAAAAAGCTATTGTTGTGAAGATATGTACAAAAAATCACCCTTATCGTGGTCGGCGAATTTAAAATACGGCTGCGACTGCTTTGTAATAGAATAAAGGAAATAAGTTCACGTTATCTTTAATCTAATACCAAACAGTCGGACCGACCGTATTTTAAATTAGCCAATTAAGGGTGATCGAGTTGAAAATTTAATTTTTGTAGAAATTTAAGTTCGTTGTCAAATGAATGATGAGTGGTCAAAACTGCAACCATTCGGTCTTAAAATTCTGATATAATTTCTTGTAAAATTAAGCTTAAACGTGGTAGGCGCACTTCTGGCAACGAATGTTGTCAATTTTAAGTATTTCCTAACGGGAGTTTTCTCTTTTCAAAATGGTAAGTAAACAACAACCTTTAAAATTTAGCAAAATTGAATTTAACATGCATATATTTACTTCTATGCATAAATTCATTTTATTATTTTCTTTTTATTTCAAACTTAGTTTTTTTAATTTTCCTTTATATCCTTTTTTTAAGCTAAAGCTGTTTGCAAACTCCTACATAAACATATTCTCTTTACATGTGTATAACATGGATTTTAGGCAAATATTTACTTTAACTAAATATTTATAAAATAAAACAACAATAACTTGAACATCAACACCAACAATATGGATGGAACGTTAAACAACATTATGACTGACTGACTGGCTGACGTTCATTGTCCAGACAAACATCATCAACAAGCAGCAAGTAGCTGCAATCTGATGCTGCTTTTACTTCGTCCGTCCATTTATCTCCACAGTATGCCTCTTCTAGCTCTACTTGTTCGTTGAGCAGTTTTTTTGTTTGCCAAAGTAAAATTAAAATGATTTTGCAAAAATATAAGTTTTTTTTTTGTTTGCTAGCACATGAATAAAGTAGAGATCTGAATGAATAAATGAATGAATGAATGAACAAACATGTTACTCGCAGTACTACAAACAACAAGTTTATAGACACTAATATAAATACATGTTGTAAATAGTTAAGTGTCTACTAACTATTAATAGCACTACAGTAGTATTGTTGGAAGAGTAAACAGAGACATATACGAACATTAGCAAAACTTATTTCCGAGATCAAGGAAAACTTAAATACTTTGATCAATGCAAAAAAACTGGTAGAAATATACCAAACTGGATGTCAAAAGTGAGCTAAAGACGTTTGTGTTTAATTTGACAACGCAGGGTTTCAAATTTTAATGCCATTTTGTCCACAAATGTTTCTTTTTTGACAACAAATCGTTATCAAACTGACTATATATTGCTCTCATTTTGACAACGTATTGGTATCATTTTTAAAACCAAATGTTCTTCTTTCGACAACGCTTGGGTTTTGTACAAAACCAAAAAAAAATTTTTTTTTTTTGTTTTGTATTATCGCTAAACTAACATCGTATTATTATATTTGATAACATTATTTTTTTTTAATTCATACTTCTTCCCGATTTGATTTGACTTTTGAGTGTTTATAATTCCTATTCGCTTAACCGTTTTATTTGAATAATATCTTAAGCTTTTCTTAAATCTTTGGATGAAGTTTCCTGATGAACTGGCCTAAGCAACCAGTGAAACACAACTGAGTTGTAAACCATGGTCCTGTTTTTTGTTCACGAATAAATTTCTGAACTCTAGAAATTAATTGTTAGAATGCTCAGTATGAATTGTCGACTCGAATTGAATCGTTTTTAGTAAGTTACTCTCTCGCCCAAACATCTTTTCAGTATACAAGAATTCTTGTTTATGGTGTTTAGTTGTCGACTTGTATTAGAAGATTATCTTGTTAACTGTTTTTTTATGTATTGGTAAACAATGTCTGTATTTGAAGTTAGATTAACTTTTTATTTTTGCATTCGTGTACTGTTTTATTAATGATTGTTAATTAGGCAAATGTTTAATTCTTAAAAATTTCTCAGAATACAATTCTCAATATAAGATTAAGGCCCGTTTTCACAACTTACCGATAGATAAAGGTAGGAGTTGATCGGCAGTAAAAAAAGTGTTCCATTATTACAACGTTTCTTTAACCTACCAGGTAGGATGATCATTAATTTACTTTATAGCTAATTTTAGGTTAAAGTAAAACAAATTTTTATAATAGAACACTTTTTATAAGGCCGGTTAAAGTCTGCTTTTAGCCGATCAGAAAATATAAGTGGGTATTAAGAGCTCCGTTATTTTGATAATTAAAGAGCTCAGTTAGTTGCCGACACGTTGACAGGTCAGGCAACTCCATTATAATTTGCTTCCCCATAATTTATATTTTACGGATATTGACTTAAGTGATTATGTTCTAAAATAAATCGTTTTATGGAACGAAATATAATTTCAATTAATTAATTAAGATAACAAAAACTAAAGTTGAGGTCTTGGTAAAATCATACTGCTTGAAAACAATGTTGCCAGAATTACGGAAAATCGTATTTTTTTTAATTCTGTAACCCTTGTATTTTTTTGTTTTTTTAATTTAATTCGCACTTTTCTATTAGAAAACTGTTGGCATTTCTGATAAAAAAAAACTGTTAAATTGTCACAATTTTCAAAAGTTTGATAAACAGCATTTTGAACAAGTAAGAAAGTATAATCGGTCACGCCCGTCCATATGGCACACTACACCACAGTATTTTCAAGAGTGTATGGCTATATGAATAAAGATCTATCTATGTTTTAAATTTCATTAAAACCTATTAGAAAGTCTAGGAGAGGCAAAAATTTACCCCTATCTCTCCACGTGGTCCTTTTTTAAATGAAGGTTATGGTGGATATATGAAATTATTGACTCATTTCCCCCTTTTCAGGCTTGGTCCTTGTGCTAAAAATTTTTGCGAAAATTTAGTTTGAAAAAAAGTGCATTGAATTTTTAATGAAAAAATTAAAAAAAAAAAAAATTCGTTTAATTTGTAATTAAATTATTTGTACAAAATTTGTTTGGATTTATACTGAGGAAACACTTTGTTTGCTTTGAAAGAAAATATAGGATTTTTTCGAAAAAATTGTCTGGCAACACTGCTAAAAAGGTAGTTAACCAATGAAATAATTTGATGCAACCGGTGAAAATTTTTTTCAAATTAAATTTATCTGTTTTTTGTTCCAAAAGTCAAAGATCAATAGTTTTAATATTAAAAGCAAATTTTGAATTATTTTAGTTCTAATCAATTTCTTTTAATACACACTAACTTGAACATGACACTCTCCCGTATTTTATCATACATACGTACCATCAAAATGAACTTTAAACTTTCCCAGCATTTTTACAAGCCAATACAAAGAATTCTAAGATGTTTTAAAAATGCCACCACATGTTTGAAATATTTCCTTTTTTTTTTTTTTTTTTTTTTTGATAATAAATCGCAAATCCAGTTCTGGTGCGTAAAAGAAGAAGTGACTACGAGAAAAAAATAAAATAGTGAAATGATTTGTATGCTAAAAATTTGTGTTTTTATTTGTCATAAATTTTAAAATAAACTCACACACTCAAAATGTCACTTGCAATGAATTTACAACTGAAGAAAATTAATAAGTTAAACTCATTTAAAGCGAACATTTTTTTTACTCGGGAAACCAAAGGAATGGCAATTAATTATTGTGTGAAAAAAAAACACAGAGAAATTAATTGCAAAAACTATGCGTGTGGCAGCCTGAAAAAATGCAGTTTTAATATTTAAATTCGCTATTTTTTCGTACTTTAGTATTTACAAAATAATTAAAAAATATAAATCATGATCATAAGCATTTAAAGCTTTTTAAGAGGTTTCAATAAAAAAAAACGTTTTTTCAAAGTTGCCATTTAAATCGTGTTGTAAACCTGTTAAAACGTTTTTTTATAACTCTATATTGGCATAAGTTTAGAGTTGTGGCAGTTGTAAGTAATTTTGTTGCAACACATGTGTTTCTTTTGTGGAATGTATCAATTGTATATGCAAATGCTTTATTCGAAATAATGAATAAAAAAAACTATGGGAATTTGGTGGCATTTTCATTAACATGTCATGTTTAAATGTAGTTTTTGTTAAAAGACATGTTACCAATATTTATGAATTGTTAATAAAGTTATATTGTTATTTAGAATTGTCTATAGAAACGCAGCAGGTTAAAAAGCTATTTGTTGAAAAGTTAGGCTATTTAAGCAGATTATTAAACTTTAGTTGGTTAAAAAAGTATTTACAGCTGCTCACACTATAAGTGGGACACATAGAAAAATCTTATGTTGCTTTGTTTGGAACTCATAATAGAATCCTCAATTGAATTTTTTTTTAATATACATATGTACTTCACTTTATATGAACTATATATATGAATGGAATTGTCCAAATTTATTGTGGCCTATATAAAGCCACAACCATATTTATGTTGCCTACGACAAATTATGGTCAAAAATAACATTATTATGTTAAGCACTGATAATAGTATGGTAGTTTATCAACCATAACATGTTGCTCTTAATGAAATAAAATTATAAAAGCTATGTGTTATGGTTTTAAAACAACCATGCAATTCTAGTAATAAAATTAATATTATTATTAACCATAATACGGTCAGAGACAACCAATTTATGGTTGTGGCTTTCTTATACGGAGATCTGGTTTAACAACCATATGGTTGAACAAATAGAAGAAATCGAGTTGTTTACCCTATTCTCTCTTTCTGCTTGTTCTATGTTTCTTTCTTCTTCTTTTACAAAAACATTTACTAAGGCATTTCAACTTGTTCAAGGCGAATTCAACTACAGGTGATGTCGAAACGCCATCTGATTTTGACAGTCCGAAACTATGTACATATTTTGATTTGTTAGGAATGTTTAAAATTTCGAGCCGTAAGCACTAACAATGCAATGCAAAAAACGCTATGTTGTTTTTGTTATTTTTGTATTGCTAAAGTATCGACACCACCTGTAGTAGAATTCGCCTTGAACTTGTTTAAATCAATTGGCGTAGTTTATGTACTGTTCATTACTGTCACAGAAAAAGTTTAGAATAGAAAAAAAAGAAAAAATACTAACTAAACTCCGCACCAAATACAAAGTCAAACCTTTGATATCAAACACAATTCTCAAGCCGTTTTTAATGGTTTGATTTTTACATTTGAATTCAAATAAATAATAATTATATTTGACTAAATTTTTATATCAATTGTTTATCAAGTGTTATTCTCATATTAAAATTAAGCTGCGGCGTAAAATAAAGTTAAGCATTTTTAAAAAGTGAAAAGCTTAAAAAGTTATGAAAAAATATTAAAAAATTTGTGAGTAAAAGACAAATTGCTTTTAGTAAAAATTCGAATAAAAAAGATAAAACGGAAAATTTAAGATATTATAAGTTTTTGTTAAAATTAAAGTGCTACGCAGTGCCAGGACATTTTTGAAAATTAAGAGAAAGATTTTGTCTTTCCAAGTATTTAAATAATTTTGAAGAGTTAGTGATTCAGTTTATGTGCCGAATGTTAATTTTAGCAAAAAGTTAATTTTAATTAGAAAAAAAAATATGAATTAACAAAACAAAAAATTATTTTTCCTTTATGTTCAACATCGTATTACGATTCACATTTGAAAAACATTGGAGAATAACGTTTAAAAGCAAGTTGAAAATAAATGATTTTTTCAATTCAAAAATAATTTTACCTTTTTGTTGAGAATGATGTTGCGTTAATTGCTTTGAAATCAATTTCAAATGTTTATAGTTTGAATTAGGGTTTGATATCAAAACATGTCCAACTTGAAATCAAACCTCCGTGAAAGTTAGATTTGGTGTTAAAAAGATCTTACTTTATGATTGTGTTAAGGCCGCATATATACAACGCAAGCAGTTTGGTTTGCATTAATTTTAAAAGTTTTTTTCAATTCACACAAACATGCACCATTTTTTTCAATGTTTTTGTGGTTTATTTAGCCCTTAAGCAAGAAATATACTACATGTAATAAAATACATAAGTATGTACATTGTAACTTTTCAGGTACGGAATTTTGTGAGAATTTTTTTTTTTTTTTTTTTGAGAGAGCTCCTACTCTTGTGATTCCCCTATAATGATTGCTTTAAATAAAGAATAGAGAAGTAGGGATGTTTATTGAGGATTGTATTTTGACACAATCTAATCCCTTTAACAAATACCAGACATGTTCTTTTCAAAAAAGATAAATGTAAATTGAATTAAGTGTCGACATTAAAAGCGGCTTAATGCAAATTACTTTTTTTATTGGAAGAAATAACATTAAGGGTAGAGTCTAATGTATAAATTAAAACAAAAATAGCTACAACACTTAACAAGCTATAATTAGACACCCTGTAAAAAAGTTATTCAGAAAAAAAATGCATTTAAAGTAGTTTCTTTGTAAAATCAGAAATTTATTTAAATTTTATGTAAAATCCATACCCCCATGATTTAAATTTTAATAATTCCATATTTTTCTTTTCAAAGTGCTCCACTTTAGATTTTAAAATTCGAAACGATTTTACATTTGTGTGTTTTGGTTTTTGTTAAACAAACATTATATACATTTATTTTAATTATAATTAATTGATTTTTTTTATTAACTTTTTGTTTTGTTTATATTTAAGTTTCACCAAAACTGGTTAAAAATTGTTGCTCAAGCCATTTTTGTTATCTTAATTTTAAAAATTGTACATACAAAATTATTATTAAAAAACACAGATACTTTTATATTTAATATCAAATCAAATCAATGTCAACCATATTTGGTCAAATGTTTTTGACACATAAACTCAATTTTTCTAAATTGAACTGTCTGTCAGTCTGGCAGATTGTCTGACTGTTAGTCCAATTGTTTGCCAGTGTTGTCAAGAAAAGATTTTTTCGTTATATGTTTTATTATTTTTTTTTTTTTTTTTTGTTAATTTCAATTATTAAACTTTTTTGTTTCTTTAGAATTAAAATTAAGAATTTTGTAAGCTTTAAAAGTAAAACTTAAGCAGCATATTAATTAAGATTTTTTTTCTAGTATTTGGGTTCTTTAGCCATAAGCGGTATAGTTCACATAGAAACACTCATTTGAAATTATCATAATGACCAAATACGTGTGGCAACTGGCCAGATGTTCAGGAACGAATTGTTAAAAATAATAAAAATTATACATGTATACAAATTTTTTTCTATTTCGGAAAGTATAAATTTAATGTTAATAAAATATTGTCTTTTTTAACATTCTTCTTTTTTTGCAAAAGTTTTTTTTAATATCCTAAATGTCACATTAAAAGAATTTTAAATTCAAGAAAGTTCGATTTTATTTGATGTTTCCGTACGACTGAAAAAATTTTTTCTAAAGTCTTAGAACATTGGTGGGAAACGCACACTCGTTTAGGGTGTTAAATGATATTATTTGTTTAAAGAAATTACAACAGCCAAACAAAAACTAATTTGATTTGCCCAATTCACAAGCTCGTTGTAACGTCTTATTTTTTTTCCTAAGCAAATCCCGCGAAGCTTTATGGTTGTATAATCGTATAATTATACAATATTTAATTTTTATTGTTTGTAGTTTTCAAACAAAGCTATTGTTTCATTATACGATTGATTTTTATGTGTTTTAAAAAATGTTGTATACATACCAGGCCTGGAAATGTTCGATTCATTGGTGAATTTGTTAAAATCTTTTTAGAATGACATAAAAGCACCACAATATATGTTTAACTCATTTCAAGTTATTTTTTATACGAATTTAACTAAAACTCCTTATCAATTTATATTTATTACCATTTTACAAATTAAAACTCCCATACCTGTTTTAATTTCATGTTATCGAATAATGTGAACGTCACAGTATCGATAAAAAATCGTATTTTTTTTAAACGATAAGCAATACAAGCCCTGAATTGGACAATTGTTATTATAAGAATAAGAAACAAAAAGCGCAGAGAAAATTTTGAAGTCGCGTAAATAGAATTTTGTTGCCCATGCACTTGTTAAGAGAACCTGAGCAAATGCTCATGTTAATTTTGTAGCCGTTAGATTTGCTTTTTTGAACAGTGTTGCTAGATACATACATTTGACTCATGCCTATAAATTAAATTTTAAAGTTTCGAAACTCTATCATAAAATTTAAATTCCGCTCGGCAAAAAGGACTTATGCCAGAAACTGCAGTTGTTCGAAGTTTTAAATTGATAAATATTTATTTGGTGTATTTCATAAAAGCAGCGCTGCTAGACGACTTAGGTTATTGACACCGAAAGAAAGAAAAAACCCAAAATGCGATTTTTTTTTTGACTAAGGGCAAAGAATTATTAACTTAATTTGTTTACATTATTTTGTAATTTGTGTAGAGGGTGCCCCAACCAGGACAAGTTTTTTTGTGTTCCAACCAGGACCATTTAGATGGACGGGCACTTCTACAACTTACTTGAGGCGTCCACTCGATACCTTGTCTTGTAATAGCAACTTGTGATAAGAATCGGGAGTGCCCCAACCAAGACAATGTACTTGTGTCCCAACAAGGACCATTTAGTTGGTCATTGCAACTGTCTTGAGGGGTCCACTCGAAAAATTGTCTTGTAATATCACCTTGAGATTTGCATAGGGTGTGTGTGTGCGTGTGTGTCCCAACCAGGAATATTTATCCCTTTTTTAATTCGTGTACAAATCGGTGTCTGACGCGTTCGTATCCACAACTTACAATTTTTTATTGTATTACGCCGAAATATTCGCAGAATTCTACACAGACTACATTTATCCGACCACAGAAGGAATACAGCTATCATGTGTGGGCCGGTGCTTCAAAGTATATTTTGGAGCTTCTCGACCGCATGCAGAAAAGGGCGAAGGTTCTCAATGGTGACAGGAAGGTATCCTATTTGTTTGGCTTCCTGAAACCCGAACGTTTGTTATGGTCAATGAGCCGGTGTATCGTACAACGCATTACAGGGAAATGGCCGGTCTGTTGATATGTGTAATAACCTTAATGCTGAAGACTTCCCTCCACCTTTCAACGTGAATAAATTAAAATCGAATGTTCCCAAGCACTACTCCCTCTTTTCCTCTTTCCATAACCTTCTATCCTAGTTCCAACACAATGCAATGCATAAGTAGAGGTCATCCCCTAAGTGCTGGTCTTTAAAAAAAAAAGACAGCGGTTTACATTGTTTGAAATTCACTGTTGGATTAATTCCACCGTTTTGCATCCGTTGAGGAGGATAAAGGAGTTAGGAATTGGCGCACCTATACTAGAGCTATAGAGGATATAAGGCGAGTTATTGAAAAAGTCAAACCCTACCTCGTTGGGATAGTTAAGCGAACACGTTTAAATACCTCAGGAAGGTAATCAAACGTATTTATTTACAAGATACCTTAACTTTGATGTATGAAAAAAGGTGACAGGAATTTTTACATGTATCAGCTGAATCTAAAGAGATAGCAATAAAAAACAATGGGATTTGCTGTCTTCAATTTTATCTGTAATGCTTTTTGAGATGTATATTTATCCGATTTAAAACTTTTTATAAATTTTGGTATCGATTTGCATATTTAAGCTATAGCTGCTTTTTCTGCACACATATTTCACATTTTTTAAGTATATTTTAAAACATGTTCAACAAACAAAAAATGCTTAAAATAATTTGCATAGCAGATGAATTTTCAGTTGGTTTAATTTCGCCATCTACACTAAATTTTTACTCTCCAATTGTAAGCCAAAGCAAGTTTTCGTTGAAGATACATGTTATTCCAAACTGCAAAGTTTTATATATACAAATGAAAAATTAAGAAAAAAGCAATTATATAAATTTGTGCGAATACATAGTAATCTAGATGCATCTTTTAGTAAACCGATCGAATCAGAAGCACTTTTAAAAGTGATCTTTTCGTGTTCGTCCGTCCATCTGGCTGGTTGTCTTTCCATGTAAACTTTGTGCGTAAAGTAAAAGTAGCAGTTTTTAGATAATTTGGTCAAATTTGGTAAATACGTTTTAATTGTCATAAGAACAAAAGCTATGTAAGTTGTAGGAATTGGTCTATATTACCACATGTTCCCCATTAAAACTTTTTTCTTTATGTCGATAAACCATTCAATAATGTTCGCATTAAGATTAAATTTGGCCCAAAATATCTTAAATCGGTTCAGATTTAAACATGCAGCTTTCATTAAAATTTCAATCCCTAAAACATTCAAGCTATTTTATCCTTTTAAATGTTCATTTCATTTAAAATTTAGCGACCTTTTCTTTAATCCCTTTAAGACAAAATATCGCAAATATTTGGTGTATCTAGATAATAGTCAGCACAAATAACTCTTATATTAATCCTAACCTCATAACGTAGCTTTATTCTGGTGAGCACAGAATAAATATTATTTTCATGAAAATATGAAATTGTGGAATATTTTGCTTGCAAATAAGCCATATATTGCTTTTTTGGGCATATTTTTTTTTAAAATGTTTAGTGATTCGGATATGTTCTGTAAATCGAAATGAAGTGAATTTAAAACCGAACATATATTGAATACGAGCCTGTAAAGAAAGTTCAGAAAGTTCATTGAGTACCAATTATATCTACAAGACCAGCTCTTAAAAACAGGAAAAACTACAGTAATTTTGTAAATAATTGAAATTATAATCTCGTTCGATTTCAATTCCACTTCATTTCGACTTGTAGAACATGTCCGTATATTTTCAAATTATTAACATGTAAACTTGGTTGCATTAATTGCTGTGTTGTGGTCAAACAGTACTGAGGCAATTAAACGAATGAAATTTAGGTGTAATTTTGTTTTGGGATTTTAATTTTTAAGGCAATTACCCGAATTGGGTAATTAAGCGTTAGGCAATTAAACGTGGATTTTTGGTTGAAAAATGGAGGCAAAAAAACGGGAATTTAAAACTCAAGGTAAATAAGCGTGAAAGGCATTTAAACGTGGGGTAATTCACCGGGTTATACTTCTAATGCAGTTTTTTTCCTTTAGTTTAGGCTTTTGCAATTATTGTAATGCTTGCTCATCAAATGGTTATTTATTTACAGGGCAATTAATCTTTATTAAACTTAAAATAGCTTGAGGTTGTTTTTTTTTTTTTTTTTGTTTATTAAGTTTAATAAAGATTAAAATAAATATAATCTAAGATTAACTACATTATGACTAAAGCGCAACACAACACAAAACTTAAATATGGCCAATATTAATCTCGAGTCTGTTGCAATTGTACCACAGAAAGCCAAATATAATTTTATGAATGAAATGGACTAAATTAAGCAGAAAATAGTTTAACTAATAGATATTAAATGTGAAATTTAAATAAGGAAACAAATATAGAAAATTGTATCAAATTACTTTAGAAAAAAAAAAACATTTAAACACGCAAATGACACACTGACAGCCGGGCACTTCTTTGAAAAAGCCTTAAAATCAATTAAATTATGAGGTTTAAAATATGAATATTTTATAATTTATACTTTTTTCTTACAAACTTCAGCACGATTTTTATCTTGCCAGCTTTTTTTCATTCCTCAATACTTCTGGTGGTTATAAAAGAAAGAAAATCTTGTATTAAAACCAGTTTAAGAAAAAAAATATAAATAAATGATTTTCTATTTTGTTTTTTTTTTTTTCTTATACAAACACAACAAATTGAGTACAAGTTAAAAGTGAGATTTTTTACGAGATTACTTGGGGGGGGGGGGTTACTTAAGTTCCATTTGCGAGTTATAAATTACAATAAAATCACGATAAAAATATCAAATAACTTTACAGAAATTTTAGCAAATACTAGGAAAATTATTTTAGAAAAAAAAATTGCAAACCAGGCGAGATAAAAAAAAACCTTAATTGTATTTTTCCTAGCCGTAACTAACTAAAGCAGTTTATAAGGTGAAATTAACAAAGATTGCGAAAAAAATATTCAGTTTGCTTAAAGTATTAATTCACCTTTTTGTCTTAAGGGTGGAAACATCTAAATTGGCATTACTGCTCTTAATTTGTTATTGTAATTTACTTTGTTTGGTTGGGCACTGGTTGTTGGGTGATTACAAAATATGAGAAATATTTTAAAACCTACAACTTGTTGGTACAACAAAGGTGTGTCTTTGTTGAACAGCTGACTTGAGTTTAAAAAGAAATAACTTCAATTTATTTTTAAAGTTTCAACAACAAAAGTGGCAGATCGCAAAAATGACTCTAAGAAATGTCAAAGTTTAAGTTGAAAAATTTTTTTGTAACGTATTTTTTCTCAAATGTTTTAAAAAATTTACTTTTTCTCGCTAAAAAAAAATATACATACAAGTTTTGCTTTTTTATTTTAAGAGTATGTCGCACAAAATATTTAATATTATCATTCAATAATGGATACTACTCTACAATTAAAATTTCGAAATTTGTTTTTGTTTTAAATGTAAAGCTACGGTCACACGTATTAAATCGTTGACCAAATAAGCGTAACCACTACTTTTGTTAATAGTTAGTTAGATTTAACATGGTCTTAATATCTCAAAAAAAAACTGATTATACTACTAGACATAGCAAAAAAAACCCGTTTTTTAGAATAAGATACTTTTTATAATCTGTTAGGGCAAAAAGTACTTTTTTTTGTACTTTTTAATTTATTTTAGCGAGGGTTGTGGGTTTGATTCCTGCCAGAGACTCTGGTATGTCTCACTACAACAAGCTGAAGGTATATTGTTTTTATTGATCGCTTAGTTAAGTTAGAATATCATTTGTAATTGTACAAAAAATTTTACACTGGTTCTATTTAGAAAAGTACTTTTTTTTTGAAAAGAAATATATAACAATTTCTTAAACCTAAAACGTTACGGTTCATTTTAGTACTTTTTAGCGCCCAATGATCATACACAAATAATTAAATAAATAATAATTGAAAAAATGGAATAAATTAACTTTTATTTTTCGAAATAGGTTAAGGTAACTCGCCGTCGAATTGACGAACTTTAAAAAAAAATTCTAGCGGAAAGTTAAAAATCAACAAAAAGCATATTAAGCATTTTATTAAAAAATAAAATAATATATAAAAAATAAAATAAAACATAAAAAATAAAATTTGATGCGAATTTGTAGCACTTTTTTTGTTTTAAAATTAATTAAAGAGAGTAATTTGAATACACATAAAAAATTTACTGTAACCATTCAGGGTTAAAAAGGGAGTTTTCTTTTAAATAGAGTTTGGGAGAAAAGTAAATTTGTTTTACTTTAATTTAAATAAAAGTACTATGTATCATTAGAATTGTGGATAATTAATTGAACTGGTAAGTAATGGTTTTTAATCTAAATTTTGATATTTTAATTAGGCGAAAGTTTAAATATTTTCAAAATAATTTTTATCCGTTTCATGTTTTAAAATTCCTTTCTTCATAAAAATAATTACATGAACTTTAGCCTTATTAATATATCAAAATTTGGATTAAAAAGTACTATCTTTAAATATTTCTCTAGAAATGTCCACTGTCACTTTAAAGCAAATAGAAAAAACATTAGTTTCTTATAAAGAAAGTTTTCTTAAGCGAGTTTTTTTAATAACAAAGTACTTTTCTGAACAGTTTTGAGAGAAAGGTACTTTTTCTTTTCATCTTTTCAGATATAAGTACCATTTCGTAACTTTTTTTCTAGAAACTTGTAAACATTGTATACTGTTTCTTTTTAATACTTTTATTAGAAATATACATTTTCCGTAAAAAGGGAGTTTTTAAGAAAAAAAAAGTTTCTTTCATTAAAAATTCTACGTCTCAAGATATATTTTGTTCTTAAAGCCCAAATACATTGATCAAAATAGTCATCAAGCATTGTGGTAGTATTAGTGAAAATGTGGTAGTATGTGTCACACTGACGATGCTGGATGAAAAATCAAAAAATTTAGATATGACTGCGAATATTACGTGCAGCACACGTACACGAGTGAATTCGCTTGCTGGACAAGCATTTGACAAGTGTATTTGGCCCTTTTGAACGACAAGCATTTATAACGCGGAAACTCTCTTTAAACTCAAACCAGTTAATTGTATCATGAATTCTTTGTCTAACTCATTCGGTGCTTATTTGTCAGCAAAGGTATTATATATTTTACCCTTTTACTCATTAAAGGAACTTAGCCAAGATATAAATTAAATCATTTGATATTGATTTGATATGTTTTCTTTCTAATAGGAAATTAATAAAAACCGATGATCACTTTGAATCAAACTTCGTTGTTACAATTTTCGATTTAACGAATTTCATATTTCATAGAAATTTGAAAAATAACTGCCATTTTTGAATGAAGCTCTTTATCGACTTTCTGAAAAGTTTTTTTTCTAAGTTTTTTTCCCTAATTAAAATTTTAAATCCATGACATAAATTTTGATAACTTATTTCAAATTCAACACTCGATACTCATTATATGCAATAAACATGCCAAATTTTATGAAAACAAAAGTTCCATTATAATTTTTGAAATATTTAAAAAATTAAGACAGTTAAACCTCGCCAAGTGACTCTTCAACTTCCACATATACTAAAAAATTTTGTTAAAGAAACTTTGTTCGATTTACAGAGCTTTTACTGTTTATTATAATTATCTACCACATGCTGATTTCGCAAAAAAAGAAATAAATAAATAAATTCTATTTCACTTTATAATGTTTATGGTTTAAATAGCATTTTGATGACTCGCTTGTTATGGGGACTTTGGAGATGTTCGTTTTATTTTTTTGATGGCAAGTACGTGATGTGGGTTTAATATATTATAATAAAATTTTTGTTTTTTAAAAAGCTTGTCAATCAATTATAAACAAATAATATTAAAAAATGAATTTGTTTTTGTTTGGTTCAGAAAACCATACAAGGACTCCAAAATATTTCGAACTAAAATACTTTTTTGGGAAACAATGAACTTTTTTTTATTCTATTTATTTTTCTTAGATTTAAAATTTAGTTTGATTTTAAAATAGAGACAAAAATGCAAAATTAAAAAAGAACCTCAATTACCAAGCAGACAAATGATTCAAGGAAAAAAGATTTTAAAACAATTGCAATTTGTTTGTTGGATAAAAGAGTTAGGAAAATTGCGAAAAATATATAAACATTTTTATATATTTTATCATTCAAAAAGACCAACAACAAACTATTAATGTCTGAAAATTAAAACACATACAAAACAAAAGATTTTTTTTGTGTTATTTGTACAGTTTTAATCCTTTTTGGCTGGCAGTTTTTTATAAATTTTTTAAGGGAACGAACGTATAGAACAGATATATACTACTTTGGCTTTGGTAGGGTCTTGTCTGAGAGTCTAAAAGCTTTTTTTTTATTTAAACAAAAAAAATTGAAACTGAATGAATAAATGAAGAAACATTCAAACAATCACTTAAATTGTAGTGTAGTACTCATAATAAATGACTGAATGAATGAAGAACGAATACAGAGATTATTGTAGACAAAAAATCTCTAAAATCCTTATAAAAACAAAAGATTAAAAAATGAAAAAACAGGAACTAATAACGGTTTTTTTCATAGATGTATTTCACTCTTTTTTTGACAACAACTGGAATCCAAGATGAGCCAACGCATCCAACTGTGTTTAAAAATCAAAATTAAAAAACACAACGGCATCTAAGAGCTCAAAAAATGATGTTTTTGAAATACTATATCCGAAAGGAATGCCAGTCAATGGAAATATAAATGACTAAACAAAAATGAAAAGAAGAAAACATAAAACTTCGTTTAAAATTGAGATCTTGTAGTAGTTTAAGCATAAATTTTTATAATTGGAACCATTTTTTTGATGGACTTTAGTTTGATAGAAAATAAGTAAAAGTGTTATGTTCAGCTTTGCCAAATTCAACTTAGGCTGGGATTTTAAGATGTGGATGCAGTTTAAACTTAGTTTAACGTAAGCCTCAAAAATAATTTGTAATATTCTAAAAAGTTTATTTGAGATCAATGTAAAAAAGAAAGTTCATAAATTAACAGAATACTTCAAAAAGTAAAATGTTTAAGGGTCAAAAATTAGAGGTAGTTGCGGTATATTTTTCATATCTTTCAGTAGCAAACTTTTCCGCAATTTATGTAAAATAAATATATAAAAACTTAGTCCCTATAACATCTGGAATCTTCGGAAACCCCATTTCAACCAATACACGAACAAACGAGCCGAAGGACGGACAGACAGACATCGGTAAGTCAAATCCGCTACTCATAAGGATTCAAAATACATACATATATATCGTATTAAATATGTAATACGAGCAACGGTCAAATGGAACAAAAATGATTTTTTGAATAAAAAATATTTGATTTTCGTAGTCAGCTTTAATCACAATTAATTTTGTCCAACGCTTCTCCATTTTATTTTATTTCCTCCAAAAAAAAAGATTTGTTGGATCATCATGTATCATCAGGATGTTAATTGTGAGTCACACCTTAACGTCAAGATTTTTGCCCAACTTAATTAGACATTTCTTGGTTTCAGTGTTACACAATTGAGCAGCGGGTCAGATTATTGAAGGCATTTACGAAAATGGGCGTTCAAATCAAAATGCATTTCGTACACTTCGGGATTTTTGTAGTCAGCATAATCGCCAAAATGTATCCAAAATCGGGAGAATTGTGCGCAAATTTCAGCAAACCGGGTATGTAGAAAATCTGAAAACACTTCTTCGAAAATCTGGTCGGCCCAGCAGTTACCGTGAATGGTGTTCGCTATAGAGAGATGATAACGGACTGCTTGTGGCCAGAAATTAAGGATATGGACATGGATGATATGTGGCTCTAACAGGATGGTGCCACACAGCCAACGAAGCAATGAGCCTTTTGCGCGAGAAATTAAATGGTAATGTTACCTCACAACGTGGTAATGTAAATTGGCCGCCACAATCATGTGATTTTACACCGTTGGAATTCTTTCTTTAGGGATATTTAATAGAAAAAGTGTACGTAAACATGCCAAGAACCATTCAAGAGCTAAAGGATTCGTACATTAACGACATTGAACCTTAATTATATTTCAAAGTTATTGAAGCGAAGCCATGGCGAGCATTTGGCCGATATATTATTTCACAAATAATTGTCATAGATCCTTCAATCATAACTAAAATAAGTCTCGGATAACTTTTTGTTTTATTTAAAATTAACATCGTGCGTTTTGGTTGAAACATCCTTTAATAGAAATTTGTTGGTAAGACGATTTCATCGTTGGAGTAACATTTCTTTCCGCGGAGCCATTTCGTTAAGTTCTAAAAGAATAAATAGTCATTCGGGCCTCAATCTGGAAAATAGGGCGGATAAAGCAGCAATTCGTAGCATAATTCGGAATTGTTTTACAAAATAACATGGGTTACACTAGCCAACAAGGTTATGGACTGGATCAGCCATCTTTCCTAGGGAAATTTGGTGGGCTGAATTCGAATCGGTATTTGGGTTTTCTCCATCACGTCAATTTTTCGAGATTCAAAAAAATATTTTTATTCGTTTCTTACATAAAAAATAACTTGTTTATTTAAAAATCAATGAATTTTCAATGTGAATGGCGTTATTTGAACGTTGTTTGTATTCTGTTGGTTCGGTTTCACGTATTAGAGTCCAGCAAGAGTCTCCCAACATGCTTTTGTCTCAAAATCCTTGATAAATTCGTTCAATATTCATTGAATCTTGGTGAGCACGCTCCCCTTGTTCGCGCTCACTGCACCAATTTTTTTTTTTTTTTTTTTTTAATTTAAATGCAAATGAAGAATATGCAAAACACTGTCGGAGTCCACGGATTGTCCAAGTTTCTGACAGCAAAATCAAAATAATCTAAATATGCTTATTTTAATGATTTTGATATTGCATATCCTTTTTTTCCAACCAAATATTCACCACGCACAATGCAAAAATAGCTTGAATCAGTAAAACACGATCTCCCTGACATGCTTAAAAGCTACTTTTATGAAGATTTAGAATGAATGTGGGTTTCTGTCAAATAAATAATTGTTAAATTGTAGTGTCAGTATTGAATGTTTTACAGTATTGCCAGCATGCGTTAAAAAAATGATAAGACGTGAAAGCACAATTTTGATGCCAGATTCGAATTCAGCGCACCAAGATTAGTTTCTGCAGCCAAATTTGTAGACAGTGTTATTAAAATATTGCCTGGAGGAAAGTGATAGATGCTAAAAGGCGGAAAATTCTACAAGTCACTGACCTATTGAACCGTATACTTTTTAGTATAAAGGTTTATCGGATCAATCTAAAAGGCATTTTACATAAGGTTTAAAGGTCAGATATAATTTTTTTTATCCTTTCTGTTTTAAGTTAAGTACGCTGTAGACGTAAGTTCAAAGGCCAATCTTTTCTTTAAGTATTTTTTTTATGTCATTTAAATCGGAACCCTGTGTGAATCATTATTTCTATAACTGATCATTATAAAATTTACCTTATTACATCAGCTCGGATTAGAAATTTTGAATGTTATTGCTACCCATTTCGCTCAATAATGATGCTAACGAGAAATACACTATAAATATCATCCAACATTTCTTTTAAAACTAACAAGACTGCCAAACACTGTTGCAAAAACATGATGACAATGACAAAGTTTACACAAAAAAAAAAATAAAAAAAGCAGAAACTGGATAATAAAACAAACCATAAAATTATAAAACAGCACTAGACCAGCAAAAGACTTTAAATAAAAAAACTGTCTAAAACTCTATTTACAAAAAACGGGCGAAAGGATAACAACAGATATTAAGGACAACAAAAAAAAACACAAAAAGATTTTGAGTTTAAATTGAAAAATAAAAGTTATAGAGAATGCATAATAAAAAGAACCAGCCCCTAAGAAACAAATACCCCAACCAAAACTCCCCAAAACAATGTCTAGGTCAGACTGAAATAGCAGCGGAGGCAGTCGAAAGGACTAAGTAGAGAAAAAAGCATGACGTGTAGAATCAGAGGAGGAACGAAAAAAAGCAGACGAGGAATTATATAAAACAATGCTGTGCTTTAAAATCTAAAGTATTTGTAGGGCTGGGGACTGGGAGTGGAGTGTCTACAGTAAATGGAGTTTGATGGCTGCGAAAACAATAAGCTAAACTTAAAAAAAAACAAAAAGAAATTATCCACATTGGAGACAATGATGATGAAGATGATGTGCAATGAAAAAATTTCAAGATATATGATAATAAATGAAGATGAATTTTGACAAAGATGACTTATAACGAAACACAACTTTTCAAGTTTTCTACTCATTATAAAATCTTAAGCAGAGAACAACTGAAAAGGGTTTTAATTAAATGCCAAGAATTCCCAAAAATTAAGAAATTTCATATAAAAGGACTGCATAAAATTCGCTAAAATGTTTAAAATACAAACTAAAAGAACAAAAATAAAAATAAAAAATCAAGATTTAAATCTCTGTCTTTCCCCTACCAAAAAACAAAAAATGTTTTGAAGAATTTTCCCAAAAAACTCCTGCAATATTATCTTTGAAAAGGTCATCAAGTCATTTATTACAAATAACCATAAATAAAGGATTGATATCATTAACATTTTTATTGGATTTAATGTGCAAAAACTCGCTTGTATATTTCATACCAACAACAACAAGTGAACAGTCCTTTAGAACTTTCTGTTAAATGAAAATAAATTTTTAAAAAATCGTTATTAACGTCTATAAAGTTTAAGAATAATAATTTCAAGACTTCAATACTTTTGGCTCAATGACTTTTAAAGTGTCTACTATAGTGTGTATTTTTTGCTTAACTATCAATTTGCCTTTTTAATTGAGCCCTTAGGTCAACTGATAAAGAATAGCAGAGAAAAATGCGAAAAGAAATTAATACATTTTAGATTTTGCTTAGAAATAGTAACAAATAAGAGGGAATATGTTTAAAAGTATTTTTTCAAAGTAGTTGTTTTTTAAAAAAGTACTTTCCAGCAAACTGAAAAACGTTACATACATACATATATGTATTAAATTAAGAGTAAATAATTTGTTTTACCATTTCGGAAACGTTAAGTGTAAGAAAAATGAAAAATAAAAACATTCTCAACATAAAGGAAAACTTTGTAGCCAAATTCCTTAATAATCGGGTCTGTTCTGAAAATAACGTGATTTCAAAACACGTGCTTTTAAAATCACACATGTGATTTTGTGATGTTCTGAACGTCATGACGTGGTTTCGGCAATTGAAAATCACACCGAAAGCCACAAAACCGAAGCATCAAAATATAACACGTGTGATTTTAAAAATCACGTGATTTGAGTTAAAGTGATTTTCAGAAAAGGCCTGAATATCTTAAGAAAAAATTACAGATATATCAAAGCTACATTACATTATGTGTTTAAACTTTTTTGTGTTTTGCCTATAGTACACGAAATGTAAAAAGCCACATGCGCATGTGGTTCTGACGTCATTTTGACGACACTACAAAGCCACAATAGCAAGTTCGTGTTGTGTGATGACGACAAAATTACGTCAGAACCTCATGCGCATGTAGGTTTTTACATTCCGTGTACTATAGGCTTTAGGGTTTTGGTAAAAAGGTACTTTTCTAAAAATCGGTACTTTGTGGAAAAGTGCATTATGTTGAAAAAAGATACTTTTTTTGATTATGGTTTACGTTGTTCTAAATTAACTTGAAATTTCAAAATGTACTTTTTTGTATTGAGGTTTCTACAAAAAGATACTGTACCTTTTTATTATACATACAAATTAAATGGTACTTTAGTATATCAAAAGGGGATTTTATATCTAAGAAATCGAAGAAATATTTGTATAGACCCCTGCTTTGGGAAAAATATGCTCCTGGTATATAAATGCGTTTAAGGAATAAAAAGAAATCTTTCGTGTAAAACAAAGTTTCAAAAAATGTGCTCATTTTGTAAAGTGTGTTTTTATAGAGTGACACAAGTTTAAATTATAATAAATCAAGGCAATATATTTTTAATATCAATAAAACGGGCTTTATTGAAAAGAAACATTTAAGAAATTAATGTTTAAAGATGATTTATGTCATGTTGCCGCCAGCATTTTCGGCCGGCCGTATTTCGCCGATAACTCTTTGAATATTCATTTCCATGTGTCCAATTGTTGGTGTTTTATCAACGTAGACAAGTGACTTAACATAACACCAAAGAAAATAATCAAATGATGTTAAATCAATTTGGCCGTTAGGTGAAATTATTTTGTAATCAAAAGTTTCTTTGAATAAATCAATTGTAGGGCCCGCTGTGTGGCATGTGTCTCAGTCCTTTTGGAACCACATATCAGCAAGATAAATGCCACATAATTAATGTACGAAAACATTTCAAATCTTGTTCCTATACCGTTTACCATTGACAGTAACATTCTGACCATCATCGTTTTTGAAGACATGGGTCAATGACTCCGCAAGCTCATAAAGCACACCAAACAGTAATTTTCTGTGAATGTAATGGTGTTTCGACAAAAGCTTGTGTACCTTTTCTCTCCAAATGGGACATTTATTCTTATTTCGTACTCATTCAGCCAGAAATCGGCAGATGAGTTTGACGAATAGAACAATCATTTTGATTCAAATTTTTTTAACAATTTAGACGCGTTGCTCTGGTTCAAGTCGATTCATAATAAAATTTTAAAATAAAAAGCAACTCTATCAGCTGTTAAATGCTCAAATAAAGCAGTGATGCTAACGCAAAGTAGTGACACTATAAAAAACACGCTTTATAAAAAGAACACTGTGTGTATAAAACAAACACTTTTTGTATAAAGAAATACTTTTTGGTCTTTTATATGAAAGTACTTTTTTTGTAACAAAAAAGTGTGCTTTGTTTAACAACTACTGTTTTTTATATGGAAATAACTTTTAAGGTACTTAAATAAGACACAATACCTTTTATCAAAGTAATTTTAGGGAATAAATTATTTTTCGTTAAGATTTTGTTTGTTGTGCTAAATTCTCAATTTTCATTCTTGATAAATTCGCTGAAATTTATAGTTGGTGGATAAGTTAGTTCTTAAGGTATTATGCAAATAAAACGGCAGAGTGAATGAGAATTACAAGCACTCAAGTCTTACTTGCCACTTTGCAACGATATCAAAGTTTAAACAAAATACCAACAACAAACATGTATTCTAACATTTCCCTTTGCAATTGGTTGGATATTCTCCGAACATTAATTTCAGTTTTTTTAAAAACTATACAGATTTTTTTAATATCGCATTTTTAAACAGTACAGTCCTTTTTTAGAAAAACGGTGTAGAAAAGGGAGTTTTTTATAAAAAATTAAAAAATAGAGCAAAAAGTAAAATGCCTTTTATAAAAGGTACTTTTTTGATAAAAATATTTTGCAATCTTCTTAGAAAGAAAAAAAATAATCGGTCATGTTCTCAAAATCGCACGACTTGAGATTGCTAAACGCCAGATTTATTTTATGGTGTACTGAAACTCTTGCGTTAGGCTTGCGATCTGCCATAATATTTTAGAAATATACTAGTTCTCTCGAGCATTCTTTTACAATTTGAGATCACCAAACTTATTGCAATTGCTATTTACAAAACATCTCTTATGCGATTTCGGCAAAAATCGCAAAAGGTTAAATTTATTAAATTTAAAGACAGTTTTTTAAAACTAGCAAATTTATAATCAAGAATTATGTTTTTTTGTTAAGTTAAATACTTTTTGTTAAAATTTTAAATTCATTACACATACTGACATTTAAAGTGTTTACTTTTAAGGTTTCTTTGTTAAAAAATATTTTTTGCACATCTGTATTTATTTGTTTATGTTAACTCTCTTTTTTTCCTTGAGTTAATTTCTTCAACTTTTTTTGTTTGTATTGTTCTTCTTGAATTCCTTAACAGTTTAGAAAACTTATTTTGAATACTTTTTTATACAAACAACTTTTATCCTTAACCTTTACATGGTTTTTCGTTTTTTTTTTTTTTTTAAAGGCATTAAACATTGTCGTCTCATTATCTTGGAGACAGTGCAACACAAAAAAAAAGTAATCGCACTTTTATTTAAACAATATGTTGCAAGTTGTTAGTTTTTCGTTTTTTTTTAAGCTGCTTCCACTTGAGGCTTTTTTCTGCTTCTTCTTCTTCTAGTAACTTAGACAATATTTAAGTTATTTTGTTTTGTTGCTGGGGGAAAAAGTTTTTCTTTCCGAATGCATAATTTCAAATCTGAAAGAATTTCCATTTACATTGTATTCTTTTTAAACGTTACTTTTAGGTTTCTTTTTGTATCTTCCATAATCACTTAATTCTCAATGGGGTTTAAGCGTTCAAGAACGGTATTTTAGTTTGAAAAGTTAGTTTTATTTTGTTGCAAAAACCCTAAAGAATATGATAGAGACAATTTGTTTCTTTAAGTTACTAGAAAATGCTATTGCTTTTGTTTAAATTAAACAAAATATTGAAAAAAAAAATAATTTTTTAAGCCATAAATGGTAAGGAGAACTAAAAAGATCGGAAACATTAAACTAGTTCACAGACGAGCTAAGGTTCATATAAGAACATTTTAAAAGAATGAATGCTAAAAAGGTTACAACAACATCAAAGAAGATGTTAAGGAAACTCTAACTTTAAATATTGAATTAAATTAAGAATTCGTACAGCAAAAGAGTAAAATTATAACAGGTTTAAGTTCATAACGAATGAAAAGTAATGGTGTTTTCTTTTCTACAAAAAAATGTTGCATTTTATTTAAAAAAATGCAATTTGGTGTTCGTTTCTTAAAAATGCATTGCTCTCTAAAAGGGCATCGTGTTTTATTCTAAAAAAATCACCCGTAAATGTCATAAGGCATTGCACTTTACGCCCCGTATAAAAAGAGAGTGTTGATAATGCCCTGTAAAGAGATGGCTTCTGTTTATATATGGGGTTACCAGACGAAGTTGGGAAAAAATCGCCTCTTATCAGGACAGTAAAAATTTTAAGTTTTAATAGTTATTTTTTCTCTTATTTTATAGAACAAACAAAAAAAAGCATTACAAGGTAGGTTGTCAGTGGTATAAAATTTAAATGAATTCGGTGTCATAAAATAATTTTTGAAAAAAATCTTCCAATCAAGAAATCGTAAAAACTTGGTGTTAATCAATCAGCAATCTGGCAAAGTTATTTTTTTGTTTACATATTTTATGAGAAACATTTATTTATCTATTTAATATCAATCTATTAACAAATTAAGGTTTATGTATATTTTTTTTATATTTTGACGAACACACTTTTTGATTTTTGTACATATTTTTTTATATACTGAAGAACAAACTTTTTGTCAGATGTTACAAACAGGGCTATCCAATTTTGTGTTTTGTTCTCGCCAAATAAAAAATTGCAGTATTACATGTTCGGCAAGACATTTTATACATGCACCTTTTAAAATGTGGTATTTTTTTGTAGAAAAGAAAACACCATAAGAATTTTAAAAAAGTGTACTTAAAATAAACATTCGGCCATGTTCTGAAAATCGCACAATTTGAAATCGCAAAACGCCAGATTTATTTAATGGTATTCTGAAACTCGTGCGTTTTGCTTGGGATCTCACATAGTTTCATAGTTTCTTGCAATTTGCCAAAGTCGCCAAACATCTAGCGATTTCAATTTACAGAACACCCTTTATGCGATTTCAAGTCAGAATCGCAAATGTTAAGCGTTTGCGATTGTCAGAACATGCCCGATAATAAGAATAATGTGAATTAAATAGAAACTGAATGAAGAGTACAATTCTATGATTACCAAAAATATTAAATTGAATAGAACATTAAGATTTTTTTTAATGGAAAACTAAATGATTACTATGTAGTTCATTTATTGGAATTTGTTTATCAATTAAATTTAAACAAAAATCATTAGAATTAGAACATTGAGAATTAGTTCAAAATGAAACATAAATGGAAATGTAGAGAACATGGAGAATTAATTCAGCAGAAATAATGAATTAGTTCCAAAATTAAACTTTTAAATTTACAAATCATTGAACCTTCAGAAGCGAAAAGGAAAGGTATTCTGAAATAAAAGAAAAATCCAACCGGATTGAGAATAATTTAAGCAATTGGAAGCAATGAGAATAATTTTATAAAAGTATTAGTGAAACAAGTTTATGAATGAAATTTAATCAAAATTCTCTACTCTTTTCTTTTGCCAGATATATCATCCAAGTTGGCCATATTTTATTAAAAAAGAACCTGCTAATTTTGTTAATCTTTCCTTTACATCCCAAGAAAATAAGAAGAAAAAAGAAACCTTCAAAATGAAGCTGGATTTTCTTGTTTTTTTTTTTTTTTTTTTGTTTGCTGAAGAAAGAAAAAGTTTAATTACTTTGTTGTTGCAAAGTGTCGCTCTCATTGTTTTTATTGTTAAGAAAACAGCTTTTGCCAGGAGTTGTCAAGGAGCTGGAGGAAAAAACAAACTGCATTAACCACAAACTATATTTTTAAGTACGAGTAGTAGTAACGGCAGCAGCAGTGTTTAGTTTCGTGGTTTTTTATGTAGTGTCTAGTATTTTCTTTGCATTAATAAATATTCATGAAATGGCATTGAACCATAAAATTGAGCTTAAGTGTGCTTGTTTTATGAGTTTTTCAAAAAATAAAAATACCATAGAGTATTTAATTATAATGGAAAATAATTTAAAGAAATTAAAACATAAAAGATTGTGGAAAAAGTTGAATAAAACTAATTGGAGTTTGAGCGATGGTTAGAAAGCAACTTACTTTATTTATAAGGAATTTAATAGTAAAATCGTTTAAGTTTTCAGACACTTACCTAAAAAGAAAAAGAAAAAGGAAAATATATATATTAGTTGATGTTTATTATAAGAAAAATTCGTCAAATATTAATTTATATTTAATTTGAGTTAAGTGCAAAAAAAATATTTCAAATGTTTTCAAAGATATTTCGAACGTTCTTAGAGATATTGACGAAAAATCTCTCGCTTAAAAAAATAATTGTTTATGTTATATCAAGGCCCATCTATCAGGTCTGCTTACTTGTACAAAAACAAAATACGATTCTTTTTAGTTGTCAAAAATTTACTACCTCATATACAAAGCAAAAGGAAAAAACGTGTATGTGTGGCATACCATAAACGTATACATGCACATGTAAACAACTTTTGACAACTAAAAAGAACATAAACAATGATCATCAGGCTTCTTGCACAGACCTTTTCAATGGGCCTTGTGTTATATTTTGTTTGTTTTTTTAGTGATTTGACAGCTGGTGATGGAAAAAAACCGATAAAAATTAGAGATCACAATAATTTTAAAGTAATCTACAGGGCAATAAAAATTGAATTACGTACAAATCACAATTTTGTATGACGAATTATGTAATTTGGATCATAATTCGGCTGTGGATTACGAATGGTATAAGTGTATTATGAATAAACTTTGTGCTAACTTCATGCCAAATTTTTATTATGAATACGGCTGTAAATTTGTAAAGTAGAAGAATAATGACGAAAAACATATTGGGCCATTCTGCTGGTGTCTGACAATAGAGAATTATCGTTTTTAACTAGTTTTTTACTGCATACAATTGAGCAAATCCGACTCCTACGACAACTCATCGTAAAAGTCCAAAAACAGATAGTTAAGTATGTATTTTCGAAAATCTTTTTTATTTTATTGGAATATTAAAAAACCAAAATTCAGTTATTAACATTTAATGCCTCTAATAAACATTAAACAGCAATTTTAGAAATTGTATTACTCCCACTGTCTTGTTTTTAAAATACATATATTCTAATCTGAATTAATTAGCATGAACTAGGATATTTTAAAACATACATATATCCAAGTTTTTACTGCATATTTAAGATAAAAGCGAATTTAACTTTTTAAAAATTTTTTATTTCAGAAAAAAGACTTTTAACTCTGAACGCAAACAAGTTATTTTCGATATACGAAATTAAACATATTTTGGGGTGTTCTGGAAATCGAAAACGTAAAACGAAAGAGTTTTGAACGTTGTAATTTAATAAGATTTCTGTAATAAAAGAATTTCCTAACAAATATTATACAAATATTTCTCTATTTAACAGAATTTTTTAACAAAAAATTATAAAAATTAGATTAATGCCCAGTTTTCAGGATTGATATTAAAACACATTTATTTTTTAAATCGATTTAAATACAAAATTCTTTTCTTCACTAAAAACTTAAATCAAACTTAAGTCACCGATGTGGTACACTTAATTTCAACTTAAGTTTCCATTGTAATATTTAAGCAAGGTGGCCTCAATATCATAACAATACAACAACAACAGGCAAAGCATTAACAGTCAGCTGTTTTTTCAGACCACCTTGTAGATAATTACACTTTTTTATATTTTTTTTGTATTTAGTAGTGCTACCATACTTTTATCTTAATTAAATAAGACTTTTCAAATAAAACTCAAAAACCCAATCTGTTTTAAATACGATTTAAGTTTGTTATGAAAATTAACTTAATATAGATTTAAATACTATCCTGAAAATTGGGCATAAGTGTTTTAAAAACAACTCCCAAGTTCCTGCGTTTTGCGTTTTCGATTTCAAGAACACCCTTGATTTTTATTTAAAAAAAAAAGCGTAAACGTCTTAACGATTTAATGTCACAATTTTTGTCTTATTGTTACAGTGTTAAACTTAAACAATGAAGCTTAAACATGTTCAAGCCAGCAATTCATTATAAATTTCCAAAATATGCATGTTTTGGCTAATAGAAAGAAAAATCTTAAAGATTTTAATAAAACAGCAAATAGAATTAATGTACGCAAAATAAAATATGTTTGCATCTTCCCCCCTAACAACAAGAAAGACACACACACACACTGATAAAAAAAATCAAAAAAACTACAAGAAAATAGAAAAAAATGTTGCATTAACTTAAAGCACTCTTAAACAAGCCAATAATCATAAAACCTAATGACTTTGAACGTTGAAAATTGTTGCAGAGAACACAAAAGATACAAATTCTAGTATTCGCATTTATGTAGAAGCAACACACTTACAGCGGATAAACATAATGAACAAAAATGATGCTGCTACTGATGGGTGATGATGATTGTGATTGGAGTGCCAAAAGAAGCAGGAGGGCGGGAAGGATGATTTGTATGTTAAAAAAAATAACTTTACAACACTTGTTATTGTTATATGAACAACATGTAACTGCTACAACAAACGACAAGCTTGATTAGTCTCTGCAATGAATACTCGTTTTGTGTCTGTATCAGTGACAACATTAAGCGGAGAGTTTGGGAAATTTAACAGATAAATAGTAGATGATATAGAATTTATATGCATTTGAATGTCTGGATATGTGTAATAATATTGCTAATAATCGTTTAAATTGGCACTTGGTAAAGTGGTTAGAAGAGATGTTTATTTTTGAGATAGAATATTATTGGAAGACAAATTTTTAAGAATTAAGAAAAGATAATGTTAGAAGGCGAGTTTATAAAGTAAACAATGAAGGAGGTAAAAAAACTTTAATACATTAAAATTACTCTTAAGAGAAATGTTTGAAAAAATGTATAAAAGAGTTGGTAATTTTAACAACCGAAAATAGAGGAAATTTCAAATACGTACATTTTGTTGTTGTGTTATGCAAATGAGTGAATTTTTGCACGCATTTGCATTGTTTGCATACTTTGCACTACACATCGATATTTCACTTTTTTTTTTTATAAAAAAATCTTAAGTTTCCTTAAGGGAGATTTTGCAAATTTGAGCAATTCTTACAAATTTTTATAAATTTATTTAACAATGTCGCATTACGGTCAATTTCACCAAGTTCAGTTACAATTGGCTATCACTATAACTGTCAAAAAATATATTGTTGACTGGCAGTTATAGTAGAAGTATATTATAACTGAACTTGGTGAAATGGGCCGTAAATTTAGAAACAATAAAAATAAAACTTTGCAAATTGTACTTAAAACTCAAATTTCCTTTGACAAAAAATTTTTCAATGTAAGGGATTTTTTTTTAATTTGAGGGAAATTTTTTACATTTTGCCAAAAATCAATAAATTTTTTTAATTTTGTTTTAAGAATTGGAAATATTCATAAAAATGTAGTCGATCAAATTTAATTCTTAAAACAATAAAAAGGAAAAATTTTTTATGTTAAGAAAATGGAAAAAGATTTTGTTAAAAATAATAAATGGTTTTAAATTTCCTTTAAGGGAAATTTTTATAAATTTAGAAAATTGTACAAAATTTTTTAAAAATAATCAAATTTATTACAAAACTATTATTTTTTGTTTGAAATTTCTTATAAAAACAACAAATTTCAAAAAGATAGCCAGCCCTTCTTTCAAATTCAGTCCTAATTTTTACTAACTATATATAATCAATTGCTTGGGGAAGGATCAGGAGGCAAGAATTTTAATTTTTATACGAATGGTGTAGAAAAGCTTCTCTACCCCTTTTGCACTATACCGCTTCCTTTCACCTACAAACATTCAAAGTCATGCCTCTTCTCATTATGACAACAAAGGTCATAATGAAACACCAAATCCTCTAGATTTGAAATTACCAATTTTAAAATTACACATCATCTACTAAAGTGCCCTTTTTAATGCAAGACTATAAAAACTATCAAATCAGATTTACAAGTCCCTTCAAAACTGCAACAAGCGATGCAGATAAAAATGCATTCAAAATACAAACCAGATGAAGTGACTGACAGACATAACAATTGATAAAGAGAGTAAAAAGTAATGATTATGCGTTTTTAACGATATTAAAGACTAATAACAGGGATTACAATGAAAATCATTGAAACGTGAGATATTAAATTTTGTTTTTCGAAAAAAAACAAGTTCAAAGCAACCACAAGGAAAATCGACAATGTATGAAAGGAAAATCAAACTATAAAATTTAAGTTTATAGATTTTTTGTATTTAACAAGAAGCAAAGTATGTATAAAAAATTAATAATAAAATGAATATGAAATATGATTTTTATTTTTTTTTTTTTTTTTTTTTAACAGGCATGACTCTAAACGTTTGTTTCCGAAGAGTAAAGAAAGTTTCTACACTCTTCGCCTACAACTGCAAAGTCATGCCTGTTCACCCGAGCAAAAAAGTCATAACGAAAAATTAAGTCTTATTTTCCAAAGGGGTGTTATTAACTAATTTAAAATTTCAATGACTTTAACTATAGCAAAATTTATAATTGAATATATTTTAACTTTCACTTTTATTGATAAATTTTTTGTTCGTGTCATTTAATTTTTTTTTTTGTCATTTTCAATAAATATGTATGTTTTTATTGCAACAACAACAACAGTTGCAGATATGTAAGTACTTCTGTCAAGTTAATAAAATATTTATTAATATAAAAAAATGCCTTATGTTACTTGCAATGCAAAAAGTAGCCATATGATTTTGCTTTCATATGGCTATTTTTACTACTACTGCTGCTGCTTCATCACCACATTGTCATCTGTAAATATGGCTTAAAGGTAAAAAAGACAATTAAGAGGATGGACGTTGTTAGAGTTGACAGTTGTTGTTAGTGCGGACGGTTAGCTGGTTGGTTCGCTGGTTTACTAGATGTTCATACACTCCCAATTTTACTTCGCTCCTGGTTCAATACAACCAATTAAATTACAAGTCAATGAAATAATAACAACGCAAAAACAACAATTATATAGCAAAAAAAAAACGTTTTACCTTTTATAGCGGTTTTTGTGGCTACAAATGAAACGACTACTGGTCAAAAAAATTAAAAACACTTTCATTTTGGCGCCAAGACTTTAAAATAACAAAGAATGTGGAATTTATGGGATAAAAAAGAGAATAAAAAATGTTTTAACAATTTTAGGTATTATGTTTTTTAAATAAAATAATAAAATTAAGGCAAAAAAATTACTTATGGCCCCTATTACGGTACACAACTCACATCAGTTGAGTTGTAATTTCTTAATTTTTGTATTATGGTTTACAACTTTGCTATATTGCGGTGTGAACAAAAACATAACAAAAATTACAACTGTGGTGCGATTCACTAACTTTTAACGATCCGACAATCGTTGAATTTGTCGACATAAATATTCGCTTGCAGTAACGATAGTGTGATTCTGTAACTTATTTTTAACGATTGTTAACAGCTGTTTTTTTGTAACATCTCTGTCTACAAAATGTTAAAAAAAAACGAAAAGCACAAAAGAGAATAAAATAAAAACAAATGAAATTGTTCTTAACCCCCCGTGTTACACATGTTTTTTCATTCAAAATACATTGAAAAAGGTCTGGCGAGACTCATGAGTAAGACGAAGGGTTAATTGGTGGTTTTATATTTTTTTTGTAAATTTTACATTTACAATTTTGTTTTTGTTCCTAATTTGCTTGTTTTAAATTTAGGATTTTGTGTTTGTTCATACATATTCATATGAATATATCTTTGTATGTTTGTAAGTTATTTTAAACATAAAATACATTTTATCGATTAAATAAACACAACTTCAATTATTGTCGCTAAAATATCGACAAAAAATTGCTAAAAGTAACAGCTGACTTTTAACGACAGCGAATATCGTTAAAAATGTTACTAAATACCATATTCCATAAAATTTCGTTATATTTATTTAATCGATACGATTATCGTTATAAAAGTTAGTGAATCGCGCTACTGATCACAACTAGTTGACTTAATTACAACTCAACTGTGTTGAGTTGTGATCCATAATATGGGCCTATCTATAGTAATACTTAAAACAAAAGGTTTTTTTTAACTGTGGGAAATCTTTATAATTCTACTTAACACAAATATTTTTTAATTTACTAAAAAATACAAAAGTTTTTAGAAATATTTTTTTTAAATAAAATTTCCTAAGGGGGAATTTTTGAAATTTTGAAAACATACAAATATAGTTAAAAATATACAACAAAAATATTAAAGCTTTTAGAAAATTTTTAAAAAACTAAAAATTCCTTTGAGGGGAAATTTAATAGACGAACGAAATTTTAAGAAATTTAAGTCTGCTTTCACACGTTTCATCTTTTGATGCTCAACTCTTATGTTTTTAGGTGAGAGAAGAAATAAGAAAGGGGGTTAGTACGGAGATGCCTGTACTCGGTCAGTACGCTTTGTGTTTTTATTCGTTGGTATATGCTCAACGATGGCTGCATGTAATTTTTTTTTCTTTTTCTCTTTGATTCGCTATTAATAAAATTGTTGTTGTTTTGAACCGAAAAAAGTTGAAACCGATTGCTGTGTGTGAATATATAGGCATCTTTAAAAGGGAATTAAAAAGAAGTTGAGCATCAAAAGATGAAACATGTAAATTCAGACTAAGTAATGATATTTGGGATTAATTCAAAAACCGATAAATATGTACTTAAAAAGAAATTTTTAATATTCAAATTTTTTTAAAGGGAAATTTTCAAAAAAAAAAGGAAATTTTTTAACAATCTTTAAATTTTGCTAAACAAAAACATTTTTTTAGAAAGTTTCCGAAAATACTAAAAATTTTCTTCAACTTTTTTGTGTAGGAAGGGGAATTTAAAAAATTTTCTAAAGTCGCATTGCAATTCATATTTGTAAAGTAAATAAAAATTAAAAAAAAAGTGTTGGAACTAAAATTAGCTTTAAAGGAAAACTTTGTCTTTTAATAGACTAGATGTAGTAAATGTTTGCTTATAAAGGGAAATTTTGATTATACATATGTATTATTAATTTGTTTTTAAGACATTTTAAACTTAATTGTTGAATTAAAAATTTGGAAATTTAGCACGTCATAGAAAAATCTTAATATGTAACAAATTATGTACTCCAAAAATAACTTTAGTAATCAAACTTAAATTAAAATTTTTTTAAACTAAATGGGCATTTCTTCAAAGATAAATTTACAGTGCACTCGGGAAAACGTCAACACTCGTTTACGTCAACATCCCAAAACGTCAACCCTTTTTTTTTACATTGCCTACTCTAAAACGTCAACCCAACCATAAAGCTCTAAAACGTCAACTCTGAATAAAATAAAATTTCGAATTTAGCAGCAGTTAAAATACACACATTTGTACACACACACATTTATTTTATGAAATCAATTCAGATATTGGGGATCCACCTGGATAATGTTTCTAATTCGTGTGAAATTGAGGAGTTGGAAGTGATCGATGATGAGGAGAACGATTTAGATACAAATGTGCAGACAATAAAACCAAGCGAAGCCGTCGAAATATTAAACAGGGCTTTGGATTGGGCTCAATGCGAGAATGTTGAGCAAAATGACATAAATGTATTAAGACGTTTAAGAGAGAAGGCTCTCTTCCAAGTGTTGGATAGAAAAAAACAGCAGAAAAAAATAACAGATTTTTTTTTTATATGCATATGTGTGCATGTAAAATTAAAAATATGATCTCATTTAAAATGTATTCTTTTAGTTCCAGTTGTCTTCTATGGTTTTAGTCAGGTTGAATGCCTTTTTTATTTCCTTTTTGAATTTGTTTATGTTTGGATTTAGTTTATAATTAATAAAAACGCTTAAAAGCATATTATCGATATGTTTTTTATTTAAAAATTTTACATTCGTAAACGTCAACAATTTGTTAAACGTCAACACCCGCGGTTATAATTAGTTAACGTTTTCCAGAGTGCACTGTATATACCTTAAAAAAGTTTTTAAAAAAATAAAAAACATTTTAAATTTGTTACAACAATATTAAAATGTTTAAGAAAAGTTTAAAAGATAAGAATTGCTAAAAGGAAATTTTTGTTGTTTAAGGGAATTTAAAGAAATATGGAACATATTTTTATCGCTTTAGCAATAAAATAAAACTTTCAAAAAACTATTAAGCTTTGTTCACAATAGGCAGCAATATTTTCCCTTGCGTTCATAATGGACCAAAAAATTTTTCGCGACCAAATACATTTTAAATAAAAAAAAACGTTTTAAATAAATTTGTTATTCGTTCTTAATTCCCAATTTTTATTATTTGATAATAACACTTAAAAAGTTATTGTTGATGGGATAAGCTATTGCTATGCGCATTTCACTGGTTGCTTAGGCCAGATCATCATGAAACTTCATCCATAAAGATTTTAGAAAAACTTAAGATATTAAACTAAATAAAACTGTTAAGCGTATAAGAATAACAGCAACAGTTCCACTTGTAACAATATCAAAGTTTAAGCAAAACCATCAACAATAAACAGTGAGTTTATCTCTCCTAAAATTCCCCACTACAATTGATTGGAATTCTTCCAACATTAATTGTAGTTGTAAGTAGATTAGGAAAAAACCAAAACAACCCGCTTTATTGTTTTCGCAAACAAAATATAAAGCGGGCTGGGCTGGGCTGCCAGTCAGTTTTTTTAGGCCGTACACTTGCCAGTTTATTATCAAAAAACGTTTGCAAATTTTGCCCAGAACAATATTAAGTATTTATTACTATTTGTTGGAACATTTTGTTAAAATTTTCATTCAAAACTAAATAAAATTATTATAATCGTCATAAACAATTTCATACAAATTGTTGCTAAAGTGAAAGTTCACTCAACTTTTTAAAAAAACTTAAGTTACATTTTTGTTTGAAAACTGAAAGGAAAATATATGAAATACTTTGGGAAGAAATAAGAAAGAAGAAAAACGAAATTTAAAAAGAAAAACTTTGAAAGATTATTTTTAATTAAAATAATAGCTGTTATATTACGATAAGTAATTAATTAATAATCACGATTACTTTAGATTATCATAAAATAATCAGAAATAGCCCAAAGTTACCTAATTATTTTAGAGGTTATTACCGTTTAGATAATAACATTACTGATTAATTATTTAGGATTACTTTACATTATGTTGCAATATTATAAAGTAATCGTGATTGCTTTAGATTATTTGTAATCGTAATCAATTAGTATTCGGGAAAAATAAAAAGTACTCCAATTACAAACGCATTAAAAATCAAAATTTTCAAATTTGTAATTTAAGTGCTGCGAATCAAATGCGCACAGGTATAAATAAAAAAAATAATAAAAATAAAAACCAACATTCTGATTATTTGAGCTTTTATTTTTTGTTAATTTGATTGACTTTGCGTCAATATGGGACAATTTTAGAACATTATTATAGAGCTCTGAAGTTATTCTAAAGATGAATTTGTTTTCGAGCAAATTCAACTTCGATTTGCAAAATTTTACTAACGAAACCTTAAGCATACTTTTAGGACACAAATTCTAAAGCCTATTCAAAGGCGAATATCAAAAAAGTTCATTTTATTCATTTCAAGTAAATCCAATATATCAAAAAATTTCTTAAAAAAGTTTTTCACATTCAAAATTTTGTTAATATTAAAATAAAAGTAGGTTTATTTTATAATCGCCTCGTCTTGCCCCTGCAAATATTATTGGACAACTTGATCAGTTTTAGATTCAATGGACTACTTAAAACATGGTCCCATGTAATGCAATCATGGACCATGTCATTGTTAAAAAAAGAGTTTGTAGTTAAACGACATGTTTTCATTGTTTCTTATATTTTGTGTGAAAATATGTTTACGTTAAGGTGAAGTTTTTTAAGAAATAAGGGGTTAAATATGTATTTAAAATTTTATTCTTTTAACAGAGAAATTTTTAAAAGTTTATTTATGATTTTAATATTTGCCTTAAATAATTCAAAAATTTTCTTATAATTTTTTAATTAAAACACATCCGCTTTTATTGCACTCAAAGAAAAAAAGAAACACTTGAATTGATTGATTACTTCAATTACCCATTTACTTTAAGTATTTAACAAAAAAAAATGTGCATTCAATGCATAAAAATGGAAAATTTGATGTGTTTCGCCTGTCAAGGCATCAAAAATTCAATAAGAGTTCTTAAAGCACACATTAAACCCAAAGCAAGTGTTAAAAATACCGAGCAGGGAGTTAAACATTTATTTCTGAAACGATCATTAAATAAATTAATGGAATGCGAAACTGAGAGAGGGATCACTAAACTTAAATTCAACTTGTACTGCTGAATGACAGACATTTTGAAAATGTCAAATGCTGTTAAGTTTTGAAAATAATTGCCACAATTAAATAAATGGTTAAGAAGAGAGTTCAAGTTTAAGTTTTTATTTTTTTTTTTTTGTTGGATATATATTTGGGAGATAAGAAAAGGGGTTTTAAAATAAGTTTTAAATTTTTCATGTTTTTAAATTCAAATATTTTTTTATTTTAAATCAAGCAGCAGCATTAAAGTCAAATTAGTTTTTATGATGACTCATGGGAGACTCTTAAAAATATATCCTGCTATATATTTTTATATTTATTTTTGTCTTAAGAAGTTCAAAAATAAAATTAAAGATATTTAAAGTACAAACATATCGTCATCATCATTTGGTAGTCATAAAAATTGCAGTCATTATTTTGCGATGATTTGGTGTTGGTTTGGTGGAAGTTTGTTTTTATATGCGTATTTTTTTTTTTTTTGTTGTGCGAGCGTCATCATTAAAGTCATTTTTAGTGCACATTTTTCGGTTAAATTAATGTGCTGTAGAACCGCCGCCATCCATGCAACCCTCTCTAACCAACCAAACAAACATTTATTGTCTGAATTTCCGTGTGTTTTATACTTTTTGTGCTGGCCTGCCTGCCTTTAACAACTATCACATCATTTTGTTTGCCAAAATAAAAATTAATTGCACTAAAAAACTTGAAACACAAACACGAATGTGGAGTTCAACTCATAAAAAAACTTAAACTGAAAATTTAATGTTTTTTAAGATTTTTTGGTTTTCTTTTGCTTCTTGAGGTTTTACGGGTTTATTTTTGAAAAAAAAATAAAAATAATAATTTCCGTTTCAAATTAAAAAAAAACTAAAAATTTCTTGAACAAAAATTAAAGAAATAATTAAATGCAAAAATTTTAAGTCATGTTTGTGTCTATTCCCATGATGAGTTGAAATTTTTAATTCAAATTGTAGCCATAAAAAAACCGTGACCTCAACCCTTAAAATATTTTAAATCAAATACATACATACATACATACATTAGGAGGCTATACTTTGAAGCATAGTTTTTTAAGGCTTACATTTAAAATGTCTTCATTAATTCTAGACCCTTTTGATTTGTTTACTTTAGTGAGCCAAAACAACCTTGATCGCAACCAATTTTGTTTTAAATCATAAGAATTTTGTTCATAAAGTATATATAAGGAAATATACCACAAAAACGACGAAATTGTGGAAAATAAAGGATAGTGTGAGGAGCTTAAGTTGAAAGCCAAATTCACGGTAATTTTAGAATTTTTTATAATATTTGCAAATATGTACATGAAAATGTCTGCGAGTGAAAATAGACGAACTGTGTAAAACCTTCAAGTCGGAGTCTATCAATTTGAGCTTCCAGCTTCACATACCTGGAATGATAAATAATTGCAAAATCTTTCGCACTAAAAGTGTTGCCGTTCTATTTTTGTTCCATTTGTTAGGCTACGATTTAACAAACGTAACCACTAGTTTCATTAAACAATATTTTAATTTGCAAAACGTTTTCTAAATCAAACACCGTTAAATAGTACATAAATTTTGTTTTAAATCATAAGAATTTTGTTCATAAAGTATATATAAGGAAATATACCACAAAAACGACGAAATTGTGGAAAATAAAGGATAGTGTGAGGAGCTTAAGTTGAAAGCCAAATTCACGGTAATTTTAGAATTTTTTATAATATTTGCAAATATGTACATGAAAATGTCTGCGAGTGAAAATAGACGAACTGTGTAAAACCTTCAAGTCGGAGTCTATCAATTTGAGCTTCCAGCTTCACATACCTGGAATGATAAATAATTGCAAAATCTTTCGCACTAAAAGTGTTGCCGTTCTATTTTTGTTCCATTTGTTAGGCTACGATCTAACAAACGTAACCACTAGTTTCATTAAACAATATTTTAATTTGCAAAACGTTTTCTAAATCAAACACCGTTAAATAGTACATAAATAAATTACGTTATTCTACAATCTTTTCACAAATAAAGTTGAGCAAATCAATAAAAAAATTTAAAAAGTATGCTAATAATTGATCAAATTAGAGTTACGCTTTTGTCATATTTTTTTTATTTTTTTTTTTTTGTTTTTTGTCAAATATTTGTGCAAGTGTGAACATATCTTCAATTCTTTATGTTTAGTTTAACAAATTTTTCTTAATAACGTTGATTTTTTTAGAATTTTATTCGGTTGAAAAAGTCGACTTACAAATTAAAATGAACATAAAAACAACTCCCAACATTCAACAATATTTTCTGTTATATTGTTCATTTTATGAATTGTTTTGTTTTTGCACTACAATCGTGACAGACATTATTAGTCTGTCTATGGTCATAATAAATTGTCATGAGCATAATATAACTTGAACATACATACATATGTACTATTTTATGATTATTTCAATTGCACTCTGGTCTGGTTCTCTTTTGTACTTATAAAACGCTTGGAGGCAGATTGCAAATAAATGCAATTTTTATGAAACAGAAGAAAAAAGTCAGCAACATAAAACAAAATAGAGAGTGTTCTTAATGTCTGGGTTGAACAAACAATTTGTCTGGTCATTAGTTACAATAATTGGTTTGAATAATAGAGAAATTATGGCCTTAGGAGGCAGAAGTATGAAAACTAAATTTAAAATACAAAAAGTTTTGAGATGTTTTAATTGAGTTACTGATGGTCTATCGGTATTGAAGAGTTAGTTGTTAAGGGATCTTACAAAATCGCAAAATTCGTCTAGTCCTTGAAAATTATAAGACTTGATTTCGCCAGGGTCTTAGAAGTAAACAAAAATTTGCGATTTTTTTTAAGAATCCAAATTTAATTTTATAGAAACTTTTCAACCACTGTTTTAATTTTTTAAATATCTAAGGAATGAGTAAAAGCCTATAAATATATTAATTTAATTAAAATAACAATTTGGCACCCCATGAGCAATTTCCAATTTTTACAAAAAATAAAAAAAAAAAAAAAGAAAGCAAAAAGAGATTTTAAAATAACTAGAAACAAGAACACAACAAAACTCTTCTTTAAAAAAAAAATTATTAAAAACAAAACTATTAAATATGTATGTATAAAACTTCATATAAAAACATACATAAAAATGCAATTTTTCTACAAATATCCTGAAAACACACACACACACACACGTTCTCTTGCATTAAAATAAGGATAAAGTAAAAGTATATATACATAAGTGAGTGTATAAGTAAATTCAAACAATGCAACAATATGTACTGTTTTATTCATACTTTGTTGGAAATAACACACGCACACATGCAAAGTTTAACAAGTACACATGCACATATGCACTCACACTCTTGCAATTGCATTGTATGGTTTATTTTACAACTTGGCAACAACAATGTTGAAAAAAATTTAATTTTTTTCTAGTGCATAGGAAAAGAGAAAAATATGAAAAAATAGACTAACAGACAGACAAAACACAAATATGTATATTGATTGCAACTTTTTTTATTTTCATTGCATTACCAAGGCTATCGCAGCGTTACAGCAATACAACTCCTTTTGTGTTGCTTCCATGAGGCAGCAGAAAGCAAAAAACAAAAAAGAGATTAAAAAATATATATTTATGTACACAAAAAAGCCTAAAAAAGCGAAAAAGTACAATAAAAATATTGTGGAACGAAATTCAGCTAGTAGAGAAAAGGTTTTTTTTAAAGGAAATTAATGTTCTGGTAAAAAAAAAATTTTAATTTATTAAACATTTTGTAGAAAAAATATTATAAAGTATATTCGAACTAGTGTTCAAAATTAAACACTAAATAAAGCTCCTTAGTGTTCTGTTCGGTAGATTTGTGGAAAACACAAACGCTTAGAGTTTGTGAAGAAAATCATTTAAAAAAATTACGTTTCCCTATTTGTCATCTTTTGAACACAAAAATAATACTGTATCCAACTCAACAAAAATGTTGAGAACAATTAATTCCTTTCGGTTTTTTTTAACCACAAACTTCATTGTGTTCGGTTCAGTAGTGCAATTCACTAACTTTTAACACTTTAAAAAGTGTTAACTTTAACCACACATTTTGATGTTTGCACTAGCCACTATGTGATTCACTAACTTATTTATAACCACGGTAAACAGTTTTATATTTCTCTCTAGTCAAATTAATATATTGTGGCAACTCTGCCAAGACAAACATCAAAATAGGATAAAATAACAAAGAAGAATAAAAAAAACAAAACAAAAACCTTTTAATTTAGAGATTTTAAATGATATTGTGCAAAGTGCGTAAAGATTTACTAATTTTTATTATTATATTAGTTATTTTATTTTATTATTTTAATTTTAATTAAATTAATTTTTTTAATTTTATTTAATAAGAATATTATAAATAAATAGAATTAATAAATAAGAAGATCTTCGAAAAATTGGTGTGTGATAAGAAGTGGATAAATTGTAGGCTAAATACCTTAAAGCCATATCATTTATCGACTTTACAGGTACAAAAAAAATAAACACTTTTCTAAGCGGATTTAACTACACCGAAAATGTTGGTGTTAATAAACCACAATTTGTTTTGTTTAAAATAACAGCTGACTGAAACAGCTGGCATTTAACACCAGCAGATGTCGTTAAAAGTGTTAGTGAATAGCAAAATGGTTAATTTAGTGGTTAACATTTTTAAACGAAACAATTGTGGTTTAAAAAGCATAGTGAATCGCACTACAGAGCTCATTAATGGCAGTATTGCAAAAACTGACTGGAAATTTCGGTAGATTTGTATATAAATAGTTAAATTCGCCCTAATGTTGCTTTGATTGATTTATAGGATGAACGCCAAGGCCTGTTCGTCCATTTCGATATACATATGTACGTACATATATGTATGTATACAAATTTTATAATTTGTTTTTGTTTTAATTGTAAGTTAAGCGACGAAGTTTTCGCATGAAATCGAAGAACAGGCCGCAAATTTTTTTTCTTAATAAACGCATTAAATTCTTATGAAAACGATTTTCGCGTAATAACATTAACATAACATCTTTACAATGGCATTTTAATAACTAAGGGTGGGTTTTTAACATGGTGATTAGAGATTTAGTCATCTTTAATCTGTGTTTTTAGCTTTTTTAAGATGAGGATTAATTACTTTTATTTGCCAGTTTAAGCGGCCAATATTGCTGGTTTAAACTTAATCGTCAAATGTCAACACATGTATGACAAAAGCAGCTGTTGTAATTTTTTTTTTAGAAAACAGAAAAATGGATTATTCTAGTAAAGATGAAGACTTTAGTGATTCTGAAACATATGAAAACCTAACTAAAATAATTATAAGAATTAATTTTCTTTTTATAAGAAATAAAGGGGCGAAAATTCTTCTTCTTCTGTATAAAATGCTAAATGGATTGATAAAAAATTTGCCATTTTTAAAGATGTTGTTTCCATTTGTTGTTGTTCAGTATGGCAATGCGGCGTGGTTTAAACTACCTCTTAAAAACGGCAAACACAATTAGTACTTAATTAAATTTATTCTCAGATTAATAAATTATAGATTGCCGCTAAGATTAAACTCCATGTTCAAAACCCACTCTATGTGCTCAGAAATTACGCTCAGTAATAAGCCACTTGCCGCTTAAACTCGCCGCTTTGCCGCTTGCCACTTAAGGCGGAACTTTTTCTTCTTTTACGGTGCTATGTCATACCTAAATAATAGCATCAACGTATTTTCATGAACAATAGTGCTTTCTTGTTAAATAACCCACATAAAAGAAATAAAAAATGGAAATAAAACCGCTTCATACAAATGGTATGGGCATGAGAATCTTTGGCAGCTAGAAAACGCTTGCCGCTTTTGTTTAGGTACGGCTATTACTTATGTTGAGCTATTAGGTGAATTGCTGCTTTTTTTTAATAATCTTTGACTGTTATGATTATTTGGATCACACTCCTGTTTGTACTTGCACTGGTATTTAATAATGTATGGATTATTGTACAAACTGTAATATACTGCTTTGCAGTTTGTTTTGCCAGGCTATCACCACAGCCCGCTGTTTTTCGGTGTGTATCCATGGTGTAGTTTGTGATGAAGCCTTTTAAGTAAAGTATGTATTTTGTTTTCTGCCTCTCTGCTTCTTTTTTTAAATGGTAAAGTCACGGAGTAAAATAAATATATATGTATGTACTAAGGTACGAGAATAATATGGTTACCATTGTGGGGGAGGGAGCGGGAATCAATGTTTGTACTCGTCTATAGAAAACTTTATAAAAAAAAGTGCATAATGCATTGAAGTTGTTGCTGTTTGCATTTTTTGTTAAAACATTTTTGCTTCCTTTTGTTCGAAGGTATGTATTGTATAAAGTATAAAAGGAAAACAAGAAAGAGAGAGAAAGAGAAGGAGAAAATTAATATAAAACCGTGTATTGTACACACTATGGTATACAAATTCAGTACTATTGTCCTTTTTAGTACTATTTAAAATATCAAATTTACCACAGTACCTCCTTGATATAAAAAGTACCAATTCGTTATTACACACTTTTCACCAAGTGGTTTTTTCTAATATAAAAAAAGTAGTTGGAGGAATTATTTTCCGACTAAATTATGACTTTTATGTAAATATTGTTTTTCATTTTTACAATTGACACCTAAGAGGAGAATATTTAATGGTAGTCCCTGCTTAAGAACCTTGGAAGTGTTTATAGGCCAAGACTTTAAAACGGACAATGTACAAAGTAAGGATTAAGACGTTTATGTAGACTTCTTAGTTATTTAGATTTACTGTTCCAGGAAAGACAATACTGTTTCAATATTCCAAAATTTGGCCAATATATTAACAACGGCATCACTCAAGTTATATTTATGTTCGCTAGAACATAGCGAGCACAAAGTGATTTTTGACTTCTGAACTTAGAGGACGCATTCATCCTTTTGTCTGAACAACCAGTTCTCTAATTCAGCAGGTTAATCCCCGTAAAAATACAACGGCCTTCGGCAAAAAGGAAAAAAATTATATTAGTTAGACTCTAATTTTTCCGAGCAAAAAAATCCCATATAGGTATTTAAAATTTTTTGCAACAAAAATTTAGTACATTTATTCTCTCAAAAGTCCTTTTTGTGATAAAGATTTGATACCATTTTAAAATTAGAATCTTCCATCCCTGCTACAAAATACTCGAAGGCATTGGCAATGAAAAAATATTTTTTTTTATGAAATTTTAATTTGCACACACACAATAAAAAAAATAAAAGATACAACGACAGAGAGACAATGAAACAACAAATTCAGCCTATACAACTGCAACAACACTGTTAAATATAAGAGAGAGTACATACTTTGCATGTAAATGATAATGTTAGTGGCGACTCAGGGACCGTGGCAGGGTCTGGGGCGGATACAAATACAGTAAAAATATAAAAAAACACAATAATGCTGGGTTTAACACAACATGAGTGCCTTTAGAATAGGTATGATGTTTCATTAATAGCTTTTTTTGTTGCAAGTAGCAACATAGACACAATAGTTAGTTAGCTTAATTGTAAATTCCACAATACGAGTAGTCGTAACAAGTAGCCGTAGTAATAGTAAAAAAAATAGTATCAATAGTAGTAGATGATAGTATAGGATTTTAGCACATTGAATTGTAATCTTTTACAATTTTTTTCTACCCTTTTGGCATTGTGAAACAATAGGTAATCTAGTGGGATGCTGGTTTCAGCATTGAGTTTGTTTTTCATTTTTTTTTATTATTTCTTTTGAATTTAGTTTGTTCCCAGTTTTTATAAATTATAGACACTACTTTTTAAGCCAAGCCCTATGACACCACCTCGATTTTAAAATAACGCAACACTAACAACAACAACAAAAGTACATTATAGGCAGGATCCGGCAGGGTCTGTTTTTAGGTACATCTAGTGTTAAATGGATGATTTGAAAATCATGTTTTGATGTTGTTGGAAAAAAATGGTTAGTGTTTCTTGTTAATGTGTTGCCTGATGTTGTAAATGAAAATTTATGGCAATTTTTTCTGGAATTTAATTTGAAAATTGTGTGTTTTTTACCTGCATGGAATTTGAGGATTTTGTTAAAGAAAAATGTAAACTCAGTAAAGATAAGAAATTAAAAAAAATATCGTTAAAATTGTGAAACTTTTTAGAGTAAAAGTTTACATGTTAGTTTTGATAAATCTTATTGCCATCAGCTCCATCTTCGTTTCTGATTTATTACAGATTGTGGTCCAACCATAATGGACGATGTTAATTGTGAGTAACACCTTAACGTCAAGTTTTTTGAAAAACTTATTTCAACATTTATTTGTTTCAGTGTTTGACAAATTCAACCATGGAGAGGTACACAATTAAGCAGCGCGTTAAGGTTGTTAAAATTTTTTACGAAAATCAGCGCTCAAAACAAAATGTATTTCGTGCACTTCGTGATTTTTTGGTTATCCCAGTGGATTCGTTAACTAGCAGAATTGCCGCATTTGGGCAAATGAGAATCGAGTGATTGTTGAAAGCCGATGCATACACAAAGAGTGGCTGGTTGGTGCGTTTTATGGGCTGGCGGCGCAATTGGGCCGTAGGCCAAGCAGTTACCGTGTTCGCTTTCGCGAGATAATAACGGACTGGTGGCCGGAAAATGAGGACCTGGACAGGTACTTGGTTCCAACAGGATGGTGCCACTTGCCACACAGCCAACGAAACAATGGATCTTTTACACGAGGAATTCAATGGCCGTGTCATTGAAAATATGTACCATCGGATAGCTTTATGAAATTTTACACATAACTGTCATGGATCCTCCTATAATAACACGGTTTGGAATTTAGCACGTCATACGGAAATCGTATAAATAACAAATTTTGTATTCCCGAAAATAACTTTGATAATATAAAAAATATTTTTGTTTTATTTGCAATTAACATCGTGCGTTTCGGTTGGACCACCCTGCATTGCGTTAAATATATTAAACCATATCTTGTTAAATTGCAAAATAAGCAAAAAAAAATTAATTTTTCCAAAATGTCTGCATCATCAAATAAAAGGTAAAAAAAACTTGCCCTGGTTATTATATTCATAAGCAACTAGGGTATTCAGTCGACTAAATCTTTTTCGATTAATCGAACATTTTAGACGAATAATTGTTCGAATAATTCAAAATTGCTAAATTCGATTAAAGGATTAATCGGAGAATCTATACCGATTAATCAAATGATAATAATATATAGTATTTCTGTTCAATGTATAATATTTTAAGGTTTCAAGTCGAACAAACAAACCAAATGTCATGTTTATTGAGTAATTTAGTTTATATATTTGTTAAATTTTTGCAACGCAATTTAAAATTCATTTCGCAAATTTCTCTATTTAGAATGAGTTTATTTCAAAATATTGTACAAAAGATAAATCTGATACTGCTAAATGTAACAGGTGTCCAAAAATGTATTAACGTAAATGTTCTTCAACCACTTCACTAATTTACCACTTACACAGTGACTATAAAATATTACTTAAAGAGGATTCGTTAGCTGCTGACAATTCTTCAGAAAATTTATATACTCTTTATGGAACACCTTACCACATTCTTTTTTGTTTGACTATCCTTAAAAAGCGCAACTTTAATAATGTCTGTCTTCCAATATTAAGCACCAACATTTCATCAAAATGTTTAAAATAACGACATATAAGGATATGTGTTAAGAGCAGTGAATTAGAGTACGAAAATTGGCTTAATTTGTTTTGTTATAATATAAACATATACAAATATGTACACACAAATGCTCATTAAATTTGTATATGTTCTATCGGCTTACAGCCGGCTTCGATCCGCCGCCGAATATTTTTTGCGTCAGCCGCCGCAGCCGATAAAATCCCACGGGGCAGGGGTCTGACTTCGATTGATTCTCTAGAGGAAGTTATTTTCAACAAATTCAATGTTAAATATATAAACTCTTTAAAAATTTAAGTGCCCGAAAATTAAGCAACAATTTTAGCTACATTGACAAGTTTTATTAAAAAAATAATGTTTTTTTACTCAAGTACTAACTTTTTCTAAAATTATCGAAAAAAATTTCGTCATTTATAAAATTTCTTTATTTAGAATTATTCAATTAATCGATTAATTTTAAAATTTTATTCGTTTAATCGAATAAGTTAAAAATGCCAAATATCGATTAACCGTTTAATCGAACAATAATAAAACCCGATTAATTGAACACCCTTTATGCAAATAACAAGCCATTTCTTTCTGAATGAAGATAATAATCCCTAGAGTATTTTACTTTACCAACCGAAATTTTGGTATTCATCAGCGTTCTCAATTTTGGGGATTTATGCCCAAATAGGGAATTTTTTTTAATGGGGATACAAATTTCGTAAAAATAACCAGGGGATTTTTTGGGGAAAAGCACTATTTTTCGCTGAGGATTTTTGTGGATAATTTTTATATATCCGATGGCTTGTGTGTTAACTCATGCAAATCATGTGCCGAGCTGTCGGCAACCGGACGGGTCACAGGTTGCGAATATATATGCCATTTTTGCAATGACAAGACGGGTTTGGTCAAGATGTGGGTACAAATAAAAGTCTTCTTTGGTCCGAAGTTTTTTGTCATACCAAAACGCTGGAGCTTGCTGAAACAGTTTAAAATACGCTTTCTGTAGCAAAATGTATCGCTTGTTCCTATAATAAATATAATCAAAACCTAAATTCGTAAAATAATGCAGTATGAGTTATTAGAAGCTGTTTTTACAGTAATACACACATTAAAAATAATTCCGTTTGCTCTGATAAATTTATTATATTTCCTCAAATGCTAAATATACTGAAGATGTGCGAAATATAAACATCAGACCTAAACAACTTGATGATTTTGTCTAGATGGTATTTAGAACTCAAAGTGGTATTTTGACAACAAATTTAAGTCAAATTTAAAAAGTTGAAAAAATTTTTGTTTATCATACATATTTTCATTAAAAACATTTTTGTTTACGTTTTAAAAATTTTGTATTATAAACGAATTTTTACTTTACTTTAATTTTAGTTTATTTTATTATTTGATAAAAAATATATTTTTCAACGAGTTTTTTTTTAAATTTTGTTTGCTATCTTATCTCGACTTAAGATGTTTTGTCAAAATGACACAGAAATAAAATTAGTGTCAATAAAATAACACACATGAATTTAATTAAAGATAAAACTGTATGAATATTTTTCTTTGCCATAATTGTGGTATTCACAAGGTGTTTCATATTGGCATAATGTTCTAAGATTTTACAATGGTTTAAAAATATTGTTGTTGATTTGTAAACAAAAAGTGTCTTTCTTAAATTAATAGAACTTTGGTTGCTATGTTTATTGTCCGGTCGTAATTAATCAGAAGAGACCTGCGCTGATCGGCTGAGCCGAGCTTCATTAGTTTTTGTAAGCTGTCGTTGTTGATGGTATAATTTTATCTCTAACATCCGAATTTAACCTGCGGCTAGGGATTTTTGCAACAAATCACTTGAGGCGTCAAATTAGATCGGCTTAGGACTCTGCTGTTTGGTAAGCAAACAAAACAAAATTTATTTGTGATTTGCGTCTGAAAAATGGAAAATAGTCAGGTAACATCTAATTTAATTTATTAATTCACTGATTAGAACTGAAAAATATTTTTATTTTAGGTTAATATTTATTTTTTATATTTGTTTTAAGTTAACTGATTTAAATTCAAAATAGCACACTTAATTATGTGGGTTTGTTTCCAACAGTCGTAGTTTTTCATGTTATTATTTTAAGACATATGACTTTATGACACCTTGTGGATCCCCCAAATATTATTTTATTTTTTAGGATCTTTGCGGATAAAAAAATAGCTACATATTTTGGGAATGAAAATCGTAAATTGGGGATAAGGTATAAAATTAAACTGGGAACCCTGGTATTCATTAGAATTTAGCGATACACATGTTGATTTTTAAATCAATCTTACCACATCAGCGCCATCTATCAATCTAGATTTGATTTGATTATAGGTATAGTATAAATTAGCGCCAAATATTGGCGTAATTGAAATATGCACAATTGAATTTTTTTTAAAAAGGGAAGTTTTTTTTTATATCGACTTGCTGTGGATCTTAAACACATTTATTGGCTATTAAATCCAAAATCGATTGTATAGCATTGGAACTACTGGATACATTTGTCTCCCTAAAAATAATATATATACTGCCTGGCGACATATGATGCTACCAATTGGCACTATGTACTTGTAGCACTGCCTGAAATAGTTTGGTGGGGTTAACAATTCGAAGAAGTGTAAATTTCACATAATGAATATGTACAATGACGACTTAAATGATGTAAATATTACAATCAAAGTCAAAATTCTCAGTAACTTAATAAAAAAAAAAATGTCCCACCGCATGTTGTTATTTGCGTTCAAATCATTTTGCATACATTATTTATTAAAAATTTTGTATATTTTTTCTCCAAAAATCATTTTTAAAATATGCGGATACCAAAATAAATGTTCTAATACCTAATACCTAATAACTAACACTTATAATTAAATTTATGTATTTTTAACTTGAAAAAAAATGATAAGTAAATTTATAGATTTGTTCACAAATTATTCTCAAAGTCTATTAAATAAATCCCAAACTTCCTTTACTCAAGCATTCATTCAAAGAAATTTCGAATTAAAAAAAACAAACAAGTGGCGGGAAAGAAGCATTTTTATGGGAGCAACACATCACAACAAACAACAATAGAAACCCCAATACGAATTAGAACTACCACAGCACTACACAATATCTTGACACAATATTAAAACTATTGCGCAAGGTTTGTTGTTTTCAGTTTGTGTTAAAATATTAACAGCCAAATCGAAAGACTAGACAATTTAACGGCCGACTAGCGTGTAAGTGTTTTGTGTAGAAAACAAATAGCACTTACACCCTCCATGCCTCTCTCCCTTCCCTACTATTTTTGTAGAAAAAACTCAACGAGCCCAAGATTTAACTGTAACTAAACTATGAAATTGTAATAAAATATTTACCAAGTTAATGCAAAAACTAATGCTTAACAAAAAAAAAAAAAAACAACAATTGTAATAAAATTTTAAAAACAAAACGTCGCAGTTTGGCTATAAATACTACATACAAGTGAAACAACTAGAAATGTCTACCGTCTTGAAATTATTATTTTACGATCTTCTTAGTCATCTAAAACTTATCGCTTACTCTTTCGCTCAAAAGCTTCTAAATGCCGTTAAACGTTTTCATTTGTTGTTAAGGGAGTACGGGGTTACCCAAAGTCAGCAGCCGCCTAAAGAACTCTCTATAACATTTCAAATTCTATTTATTCCATTAGATTTTCATTGTATTATTTTTATTTTTTTCTTCGCTTATACAATATCAACTATTGGCACGTACGTTGTACGTGTTAACTGCAAAAAATTATTACAAATGTCTGCGGCGTTTGTTGTTGGCTCTCCTTACAGATACATTCGTATTTGAATCTATGCATTTGAAATGCACTACGGAAAAAATAAATTGCAATCGAAAATGAAATAAAAATAAAACAAAAATTATGAATAAATAAATAAATAAGTATGTATTTAAACGCCAATACTCACTCGTATGCTCTACCACAACAATATTTCGGTTAAGTCAGTGGCCGGGGGTACGTGCAGGGACAGTCTCCTCTCATACTACCCATCATATAATTATTATGGTTTTTTTTGTTTTGTAATTTACTATAATATTACATACAATGTGTTCAAAACTATTTTGCTTTTAAGTGAGTGGAAAAAGAAAAGGGATGTGGTTTTGTAGAGGGGCGGGGGATGCATTTTTAGTCATATAAATTAGAATTTTTATTGTTAAATAAATTGGTTTGCGGAATTTTTTATTTTTTTTTAAGTTTAAATGTACTTATTAAATTACAACCAATAAATTAACATTTTTTTTTTTTTTTGGTCAGCGGAAATAGAATGAAATATTTGCTGAGAGAAATTTATTAAAGAGATTTACAAGGAATTTAGATATTTTAATGTGCAAGCATATTATATATAAACAATTATTGAAATTAAGAAAGTTTACCCTACGTTTCCACATACAAGTAATTACTTGCAAGTAGTGTATACGTAGTATCAACGAAAAATCGAGGAAACAGCCGATTGGCTGAAAGTAAAAAAAATGTGTGAATGTTAGTGAAAAAGTGTGAGTGTATTGAGTATTTCGAACTTGCACTTGCATGTGGAAACGGGGGGTTTGATCGCAAATATATTAAATTAAAAATGTAAATATTAAGGATAATCACGATGGGCATCATGCAAATTTGCAATTTGTAAATTTTCAGTGCATATTATGATTGATCGTTAGCATACCTCCCTTATTTTTTCTGCAAAGGTGCTTTTTATTAAATTTTTTCTGGCAACACAATAAACTTATGGTAGAACTAGCATGAGTTGTCAAAAATTTTAATTTGTTACAAGAATTTAAGCTTTTATTTTATTTTTGCGCTAAATCGATCTTTTTTACAAATAAAAAAAAATATGGCGGTCCCCGTATGTTAAAAGTTGTTTGCGCTTATTTGCAACTGAGCAAATATCTACTATTATTTTTGCCCAAGGTTCAGCAAAAGCGTATGGGCTTAACTCATTATCGCCCAATAATTTCGTTTGGGAAAACGCACAAATAACACTACGTGACAGTTTTTTTTACCAAATTTATCTGACACCTAATCTTTTTGTAAAATTGTCCGCTGAATGAAGTCAAAATTTTCAAAAGTAGAACAGTTTTCGAGATAATCCATATAACCGTTATTTGTGTTTTTAAAAGAGATGATGTGACTTAAATGCGAATATCTTCAAAAATATTAACCGGCTTATGTGTTTCTTTCTTTTTAGTTAAAGATAATAAAATTACTAAAATAACCATGGGTCAGAGAAATGACAGAGTTACAGTGAATAAAATTTCAGACTTCATGAAAAATTTGTTGATTTTTTGCATTTTTGCTTTTTTCAAGTTATTTTTTTAAACCAAACAATGATTTTTTTCAAGTTTTATCACTTACGACGTAAGCCTATTTCAATACGAACATTTTGTGCCGAATAGGATCCAGATCGGTGCAAAAATTACAAAGTTACATTACATTAGTTTAATAATAAAATATATGTTTACTTTCCTACTCCCACGTCTGAACTTTAAGTATCTTTTTCTAAGCTTAAACACATTTGTCGAAATTTAAAAAAAAAACCTCTTAAAAAAGAAACTCTTTGCATGTCATAACAATTTTTTTCGTACTTGTTTAATTTTCTTAGAGATGTCAAAATTTATTTACACACAAATTTTTTCTCTGATTTCTTAAACATTTTTTCTTTTGCAGATTTACAAAAAACTTTATTTCCTTTTCAAGAGAATTTTTTTTTTTTAATATTCAGTTTTTTTCTTTTTCGTTAGCTTTGTTTTTTGACATGCTTTACTGACTTGATTTGAAAATCATGTTCATGGTAAAACTGGCAAAACAAAAAACAGCACAAAATCAGCAACAAAACGGCATAACAGCGAGCAGTTTCAGTTTTTCAAAACGGCAAAAAATGAGAAGGAAAATTAATAAAAAAAAAAAAAAAAACAAACAACAATCCGCCTTATTTTATTTCTTTTATTTTTAATTTTACAAGATGCATTTGCAGCTGCATACCACAAATCATATTTACTTTAATCGACATTATCGACATGCATGTTGTCTGCATTAAATGCAACGAAAAAAAAAGAGATGGAATAAAAAGAATCAGGAAAAGAACTGAACAACACAACTACACAATTTAATCGTATGAATTTAATGCCAGAAAAATTTTAAACAAACATTAAGACTTTACTAAGAGATAGCTTTAGACAAGGGAAAGGGATAAAGCTACAGTGAAGTTTTCTTAAATTAAACGTGGGTGGTAGGCAAGAAAATTTTTTCCCACAGCAGGAATTACAAGAGATACTCTACACATCAACGAAAATTTCAGCAGTTTTTGCTATATATCGGTTTAATACAACACATTCAGGGTTGTTCTGGAAATCGAAAACGCAAAACGCAAGAATTTGGAAGTTGTTTTTAATACACTTTAAATCACATACATATTTATAAGTTTTGTTATAAAATTCTGTTGAATAGAAAAATATTTGTATTATATTCTTCATAAAATTCTTTTATTACAGAAATCTTATTAAAAAACGACGTTTAAAATTCTTGCGTTTTCGATTTCCAGAACACCCCTCATAAGTAACCAAACTTTGAAAATAGAAAGAAATGTATCAAGCAATAGAAAGCAAGCATCTTAACCTAAATAATCTATCGGGCATGTTCTAGAAATCGAAATGAAGTGAAATTGAAATCGAACGAGATTTTTAGTTCAATTATTTACAAAATGACCGTAGTTTTTCCTGGTTTTAAGAGTTGTTCTTGTAAATCTTATTGGTACTCACAAAAAGAAATTGATAAAATAGAATATTTGTATGAACTTTCAGTACAGGGTCGTTTTTAAAATTTGCTCGATTTCAAATCCACTTCATTTCAATGGTGTAAAAAATGTATAGTAATTCATAAAATGAGGACCGCTGGGCCGATTTCTGTAAAAATTTTTGTCAGTTGTTCGTATTTTCGAGGAGTAGGTTTTTACGGGAGAAAATTTTAAAAATCCCTTCGGAAAAGTCGGAAAATTGGAAAAAGCGAAAATCGAGTTTTTGTATGAAATTTTTTGTGAAATTATTCCTTAATAGCTTTCCAAATCAAACAATAGAAAGTTCTTAGTGTAAATCATGGAAAATTGCAGAAAATCCGATATGCGGAAAATTGGAAAATCTCACCGAAAAAGTTGGAAAATTGATTATTTTGTACGAAATTTTGTGTTAAATTATTCCAAATGAAAAAATAGAAAGTTCTCAACCAAAATCCGATAGATGGCGTTATACGTTGACTTAGACTTTGCGCAATCTGACAGGTGTCATTTTGGCATTTAAAATTGGGGCGAGGCGAAGTTTGCCGGTCTACTCTAAAATAAATCACAACTAAAACGAGTTTAAATTTTTTAAAACAAAAAATTTGTGACACGGCTTATTTAAAAAAAATTAAACAGATTAAGGGTTTATGAAACGGATTTTATATGAACATGTTTTATTTTTTCAAATTAACTTCCTGGCCCACGATGTCGACAAGAACTTTTCTTTCTTATATTTATATTGAAAACAATAATAAAAAACCAAAATTTGGTTTTGCTTTCAATGTAAATATGCGAAAGAAATTTTCGTTTCGATATTGTGGTAAGTAAATTTGTTTTTTTTTATAAGGACATCCAAAATTTCGGTTTTCTTCTGGTGATATTTGAAATAAAAAGTATATCCCTGCCCCAACTGAAAAGCTAAAAATATGGTTTTTAGACTCGAAATTTTGAGAAAAGTTATGGAAAACATGTAAAATCACCACGTATGTGCGAAGAAGAAAATGGCCACCACTTACTGGACATCATTTTTTAAAGCTAATCGAATAAAAAAAATAACCTTCCTTATCGTGGATGGCGTTTTTGTGGCGAAAGTTTGGCGTTTTTAAAAAATTGTATAGTAGCTAGCAAAAATGAAAGCCAATACAACACTGTTTAAAAATTGATTACCAAAAAGGTTTTCGTGGTTACTTGTTGCAAAAACTGTCGATCATAAGGTTTTAATCACAACATCGTATATGTGCAAGTTTTCGTCTAAATACGCCAACGCCAACTACGATATGGGTGAATAATAGATTTTGCTGAAAAATGCCATCGATTTGTTTTGTGCATATTTTATAGTTAATTCCTTTTTTGTCATAAAATGTTTAAGACGGCATTTTTTATAGCATATTTTAAATTTTTAAACATGTTTTATACGCATACTTTGAAATAATAAGTGCATTAGACACCCTACTTATAAACAATTTAATGTATGGTTTAAATCATTTTGAGCCATCTTGTGTTAACAGATTTTCGCAAAGAAGTAAAAATTTATTTTGAAAGTGATTTTAAAGTACTTAAAACTGTAAAAGATTGGTGAACAATTTTGTACAATTGGTAAGCAAAGAACGAACGGTCTAAAGAACGAAAGTGTTGCCAATGTGCTGCTTTTCTAAAAGAAAACGTTTCTTTAAATTAAACTTTGAAATCATAAATTGTTGAATACATATGTACATGATAACTAACTCCTCTGTAAATACAAAAATAACTTTTAACATATACCATAATTTTTTCCTTGCTCTTATAAGCAAACAAAAAAAACTCAAACCGTAAACTTTTCCATATACACGCCAACACATCATGTCAAATTGTTTTCATATTTCTATACTGCAAAGACAGACAAGAATTTTAAGGTTGCACTAAAGTTTATATGCAGACATTATTCGACTATTTTCTTTTCTTATGGTATGTACATATTTTGTTGCAAGTTTTTTTGATTTATACTATTCAATGGCAAATTCAGAAATGTTAAAAAAATCGAAAAAATTACAAAAAATTTTATTTAAAAGCATTTTCTATTTAAACGTAATAACGCATACTTTTGTTGAAGTATCAGTTGTAATGACAGATGTACATATATATTTGACAACTGAAGTCATAATACGTTTGTGTTGAATATAACAAAAAATATGAATGTTATGACTAAAATGTACACAGAAATTAAATAGAATTGTTAAAGAAAATTATTCGGATTTGAGAGTGAAAGTGACAGGAGAAGTAAAATGATAAAAAAATGTTTAAAGTATAAAACTATTGTAGAAATATAAAGTCCGCTAGAACCATAGAAGATGGACTAAAAAGAAAACTCTCTCAAGACAAACAAAAAATTGTCTACGTGAAAATAAGTGGAAATATTAGAAGTTGTATTGAAATTAGATATTAAATAAATTATATTACTTGAATTGTTTTTAAAAATTAAATTCTAACCAACGCGAATTCATCCCAGAAAGAAAACAAAACAAAAACAAAGAAAATAAACAAAATTTTGACATCCAACAATGAAAAAGCTAAAAAAAAAAAGTTATCAGCAGGGCTTTTTGGTTTCTTTAAAATATATTTAAAAAAGTATACAACTGCGACTTTTTTGCGCTCTGCACAACACATTGAAACATACGCTTGATACGATTATATAGAAAATCTGATCTCAATGGAAATTTTTTTAAAAAGTCATTCACTTTCGGTACTAATTCAACCATTTTTGAATACTACCCAGTATACATTATTATTGATCAAATTTTTGAAATTCAATTTCAATTTCTTGGTGTGCTTTAGGCAATTGAAAATCACACCGAAACATACAAAAACAGAACACCAAAATATCACACGTGTGATTTTTAAAGGCAAATATGATTTGAAATCACGTGATTTTAATTAAAGTGACTTTCACAGCAAGCCTGAATAACTCGAAATACTGAATACCTTCTGAGAAGCTAAACTAGGAAATGGTACATGGATTCCAAAATCGATTTTTCGATCGACTTTTTTTAATTCGATTTTTGAAATCAAAACGATTTTCAAATCGTTTAAGATTAATTTGCATACTTATTACGTATGTATATCAATAAGAAGATAGAAATGCATTTTTTTTTTGGGCAAAATACCACAGAACTTGAATTTAGATTTTTACAGTAGGTAGCTATGACCACTGTTTATAACTTTCCTGCAAAAAGTGAAAATGTGTAAATTTTGAGTTGAATGACTGACTCCCTTAAGAGGAACCAGTACGATATGTTTGTACATTCAACACAATAAAATTGTATTCTTGATTTAAATTATAAAAAAAATTCTGAATTTTAGCAATGTTTTTTATAATAAATTAAATAAATGTCAAAGGATTATGACAATAGTTCTTGTTTGGTGGCGACTGTTTCTTTGATAAGTTACTATTTAGTTAGATTTAGAAAACAAAAGTTTGCATGTCATTGATGTCGGAAAGATGCAGAGATATTTCCTTGAAATTGCCCAATTTGTTGCTAATAACTAGATTTAAATATCGCACACACACTGGTCTTTTAATTAGCGTAATTCCACAGGAATGCCATCGTTTGATCCACCTGTTGTGTTTATATAATAAGGCAATTCACGTCACAAGTTGCACCCTTGCGAAAAAGCAAAAATATAACTTTAAACTTGGAAAACTGCAATAAATATACAATAAAATAAATATACTACACACAAAACAAAATTTGAAGCTGTAAATGCAAATTTTTATAAAAAAAAATTAAAAAATCCATATTAAAAGGCCAATAATCGATTTCAGTATAAGATCGCATATGAAAATTCGATTGCTAAAAATCGATTTTTAAACACAAAATCGATTTTCGATTGGAGTTTACCATTCCCTACTCCAAACCTAAATATATAGCAACAATTGTTTAATATTTTTGGGTTTTTTTTTTGAAAATTGTTAAAAATTCAAAGACAAATCTTTTCCCGTACTCATTAGTTTTTTTCATTAAAATATTAAAAAAAGAAGGTAAAATTCGTTTTAGAAATCGCCAAAATTATGGCCAACTTTTTTATATGCCCCATATCGACAAACACCAAATTTCATCGCCAAATAGGTTTATAAATCGCCACTTCTGACAGCCCTTACCTGAGTTATATTACATCCCTCTTTCTTTTCTTCCGTTGTAGTCAAGGATATCCGTTATTAATCAAACTGGACTTTAAGACTATATGTAGTCCGGAATTGTTTGCAGTTGAAAGTCAGTCTGATCGGTCCACAAACGATTTAGATATGAGCAAAAAACACGATTGCCTCTAATTTTACATAAAAATCCTTTGTGGCTGTTTTTTTTCAATTTTTATGCATATCTGGAGAACGGCCAATGCCAAAGTTATCAAAGTAGGTAAAGGCATTTGGTTATCAATACACAACATTCGACAAAATGTGGGCGGCATTGCACAAGAAAGCATGTATGTGTACATACAAAGACATTTTTATTTGTATTATATCTTTATTTTTTTCTTAAATCTTTGGATGAAGTTTCCTGACGATCTGGCCTAAGCAACCAGTGATATGCGCATAGAAAAAGATTATTCCATCAACAATAAATTTCAGTTTATCAATAGTATGAAATGGGGATTTAGTCATTTAAACGAAACCTTGTTAATTAATTTTTTGAATTCCAGGGAAAACTTTGATGACTAATATGCATGTGGCAGTGTAAATAAAACTGAACTGGCAAAATAAAATAAAGTTATTTGTTTTTATTTTTGTTTTCTCTTTACCCACTACAGCAAAAAATGTACAAAGTTAAAAACGGCAATACCAAGAAAAAAACAGGTACGTAACTGAAAAGCCAACTGTCTTTTGAATTGAGAATGGCAATGTGAATATACCAAAGACAGCTTAACTGTTACAAAAGAGGAGAGCCGCATTAATTAATTTTTTGAACCCAGGAAAAACTTTGAGGTCCCGATATATCAGCAGAACGTTAAGAACGAAATTTCCAAATAACGTAGACGCATTTTGGTAATCAATAGACAACATCCGCCAAAATAAGCGCAAGATTGGATATGTGGGCGTGGCACAAAATATATTAATTTTTATATCTAAATGACGGAAGGGAAGCATTTTGGTTATGATTGCACAACATCCGACAAGATGTAGGCGTAATTGGATATGTGGGCGTGGTACAAAGATTGCTTTATATCTAAAGAACGTTATTAATATGAATTTCTGTTCTTATCGCACCTTTTATTCGGCATAGAAGAATACATCACTCATACTTGTTTGTGTTGTTTTTTACAATTTCAAGTTCTACCGGGCTTAAAAAAACCAACTTCATTTCGTCGTTTTACAAATTTGTTTGACTTTAATTTTTTTATTTTATTGCAGAAGATACAATAAAAATTAAAGTGAAATGTGCCCTTGGGCACATAATCCTTCTTAACCTAACCTAACCTAAAGTGAAATGAAAATAACAACTCTTTTGTTGACTTGCAAAAACTCAACTACAAAATATTTTTTAACAAATTATATCACCATTTTTTTTAGTACCCAGTACAAACTTCGCTTACTTTTTCAAAATGAATAGCTTCTTTAACTCATTATTTAGTAGCTTTCTTCTATAACTACTGTTTTCTGGATGTATTTATTTAAGTAAAAAAATAATGATTTAGTTTTGAATGCGTTCATTTTGAGACATTCCTTGTAAAATCCATTGGTTCTTTCAGTAGAATTGTAAGTAGTGCCTTTATGTTTTTCTGATTACTCAACACATTATGTATTTTGTAGGCCAAGTTTTTACTGGGTATGTATTTATTTTATTTCTTGCTTAAATATTTAATTTCAAAAAATTGTGTATTGTTTTGTTTTTTTTTTAAAATATTTTTTCATGTTCAAGGTCATTATTGTGGTTTTGTTTTTATTGTTACCAATATAAAAAAAAAATGTTTTTTTTTTTATAAACCATTTAAACAAATAATTAAAAAAATCCTTAAAAAATTAACAAAAACGTTAAAGATTAATCACGTTTCAAAATTGATATCTTTTCTTAATTTCCATTAAGATATTTTTTCCAATTATAAATTCTCATCAAGTTTTTTAAATGTCTGGCGTTTTTCAATTTTTTCTCGCTCGTTTTTTTTAAATTTTGCATTTTTTTAATATTCTGTCTATATAAATTGAAAATGTATGTATGTTTGTATATACATAAATCTTTTAAAAGCTATTAATAAATATTTGTTGTTGTTGCCGGTTTTTATACATATTTTGATTGTTAATGCAATTTATTTATTAAAATTTATTTGTTGTTGTGCAATGACGCATTTTTTCTTCTTATCTGCCTTTAAAAACAGAAAAAATTACAATATTGAAAGACTTTACATCAAAATGTTTAACGAATGCTTTCACTTTTCATTTTCTTATAATCATAGCGAATAAAATAAATACAATTAAATTAACATGAATATGAATAAAATTGTTTTATCATTTTAAATTGTATATTTAAATAAATTGCAAATACTTTAGAGAACCAGAACAACTCAAAATGTTGGGTTTTATTTTTACATTTTCAATATTTATTTTTTTATTTATTATGATTTACAACTACAGTTCTATCTATATATTTTAACTTTATTAACCGAGCAATAGTAAGATATACCGTGTTAAGATATATCTTTTTTATTGAGTCAATATTCGGTTTATTGACATAATTATCTTTCTGTTCACACATACACAATTAAGCTAACTCAATTAGCAATTGGCAATTAACTTAAGCAAAATGTAAACAATTTTTGACATCTTTAAAGAAAAAAAAACAATATAAGCATCTGGATTTTGCGCAGACCTAATGGATGGATCTTTGTTTTTGTTGTTTTGTTGTTGTCAAAAATGTCAAAACACTTTTTTTAGAGAGTTGGGTTTTACTCACTAAACACACTTGTGACAGTGTTGCATTAAAGTTTTACTCAATATTTATAACAATTTCGTATTAATTGAGCAATAACTTAATTGCAATTTTATATGGATAATTGAGCTCAATACGCAATTAAGGTGCATCTGGCGGGAATAAAACCCACAATCCTCGCACTAGCCTACTACCAACTCGCCTTCCGGGACACCCTTCATTTCAATTTGAAATAATTAACAATCAAGCCTATCGTGAATAAAAAAGTGAACAGTTTAATATTCCCCCCAAATTTTGGTTTTCCTATTACATACTTACATATATATTATATGGGGAAATCGGAACGCATTTCGAGAGAAATTTAATTCACGACAATGGAAGTTAAAGTCTTTAAGGTATAGATCTGCCTGCACTCACACAAACAAACAGACATATCTATATGAATTCAATAGGAATACATAAATTCCCCTGAAATATCCATGCGAATTCGATCAGAAAGCAGCCAGACAGTACGTAAAATCAATTACGTACTGGCTGCTGTCTCGAAGAAAATTCTAAGTTAAATCCTATTACAAAATGATCCAATTTATCACTTTTTCTCAAAATAACAAAATTTTTTCAATATAACGAAACCAAAAAAAATAATAAACCAAAATTCTATACGCCCCCTAGCCTGCAACACAGAAGTGTTAATATTAAGTTTAATACCTGTGAATCGGTATATCGCGGTGCTCTTAACCCTGGGCGAACTCAATACGTCTATAATTCTGCTTGCCATTTTTGTGCAAAATATGTTTTTTAATATCCTTAGCTAACAATTTTCAATGTCAAGGTTGTAAGTATTTAATGTTCCTTAACAATTTATGTTTTTTTTAACAGGGACCCCTATAAGTACGAAAAATTGCTTTTTGTTACACCTACAATTTCGAAGATTTTTTTTGTGTTGTTTATAAAAATTTATATATTAAATGAGCAGCAGAAAATACGCAAAAAAAAAAGTTTCTTATATATACATACATTTCGATTTGTTTAACTTTTTTGCCTTATATTGTTTTATTTAAGTGGGTGACGTTAATTTTAAAGTGGTTTTTTGCATAAATTATGATTAAAATTGAAATTTTATGGTTCTGGTCTTTCTTACAAAAAAAATATGTATATTAAATTTAAAAATTTCATTTATTGAAATCTTTATTGATAAACTGCATATAGCTAGTTTGTTTTGGAATTTATCTTTTATTTAATGAAAGTTGAGTTAATGGTTTTGCGAAATTAACTGAATAAATTTGATATTGTATCCTCCCTTTAAAAGAGCAGCCTTATAAGGGGTGGGAATGTGGGTTTTGAAGTTGTATAACATTGTCGAATGTAACATTTCTTTCTTTAAATAAATACAATTGTTCCAAAGCTAAGATACTCGCTATAATCGTTGGCTTGAAACACTAAATTTTTCATTGAGTTTGACAAATATTCAACATGTTTGCATAAAAATTTAAAATTTTTTAATTTTTCTACAACCATGCTTCAAACATTTGTCGAAAGTAGTGCTGGGATATCGATATTTTCTACTATCGATTCTGTTGATATACTATCGACTGAAGGTTTGTTCTTCAGTAGGAACAAACTTATGCTTGTAAAACCACAAGAATGTCCACCTTTCATCGCATAAGGCAGTTTCTCCGGTTATTTGATATTTCACCGCCATCTGAAAAGCATCTTTCTGAAGGAACTAATTAAGATAATGTTCTAAATTAGTATTGATTCTCCGCCCAAAAGGTAATCGATATAGAGGACTTTTCCTCTAACAGTCGTTTATTGTATTGTATTATGCTCGCAATAGCATTTCCCCTTTGTTTATGACATTATAACAACATTTGACATTTCAGTCAAATTCAAAAAGTACCAGATGAAAAATAAAAAGTACCAACACTTTTCATCTTATAGGTTCTCATTTACTCAGTAACCTGTACCTACAATAGTATGTTTCTAAGTTCAATATTTTAGAAAATTTAAAAATTATCACATGAAGCACAAAAAAGTAAAATGAAGATATTTAGTTTTTCGTATTTCCCCTTTTTGATCCTTTTTTTCTCTCCATAGAGGTTCGGTTGACAAACAAAGGAAGAAAGCGTTCATAACTGTTTTGCCTGTGCCGATTTATACATCAGATTTATATAGTCGAAATATTCGAAAACCGATTTCTGAAAAATGACCACCCTATTTTTTTATTATTTGATAATTGAAAAAATATTTTTTTATTTATGTGTTTTGCATATGTGTTAGTAGCAAATTTGAACGCTTATAACTCTGAAATTGTTAAACAGATTTTAATGAAATATATATTGTGCACTTCTGTAAATTAATACCTTTAAAATGGTGTATATTCTGTTGAAATCGGTTGACATACAGAGGAGGAAAGTGTTCTTAACTGTTTTGCCTTTGCCGATTTATATATACATATATATATATAGATTGTAATTTTATGATATCAACAACCTTGATAATTCAAAACTTAAAAATATAACAATATTAAAATTTGCAAAAAAAAAATACACAAATATTCAAAAGCAGCAGATTGGAAATAAAACAATAAAAACAAAATTTTTTATAAAATAAAACAATATAAAAAAAATCTATGTATGTATTTAAAAACTCACCGATTAAAAATTCTAAATATTGTAATTTAAAACCCACTTCTAAATCAAAATTTTTTTGTTGTAATTTAAGCTTAATTTGACTTTTTTACTTAATTGGTTTTTTCGTCGAAAATTAGATGCAGTTGTTTATTTTTATAAGGGTGGCTTTTTTGTTGTTGTGTTTTATTTTTAAAAATGTTTTATTTATATTTTGAATTTATTTTAATTTATTAAAAAAAAGAAGTCAAAAACTTAAAAAGGAAGTGGAAACGCATTTAATTTGCATAAGAATGATAAGTATGATAATGCGACAAAATCTAACACGGTTCAGTGAGAGAATGAGTCAAGTTTAAAAAAAATTTACTACAATTAAATAACTAAAAATACTTTTTAAAAATTGTATTATTTAAATGTTTAATACCTATACTTATAAGCAAATTTATTAAAATTTTCTTTTGTTCTCTCATTAAAAAAAAATAGTCCATTATGCATAAAAATATGTAGAGGTGAGCCTCGATTATTCGTCAGCATTCTGGATAATCAATTTTCCGGTTAATTGAGTATTAATTTTAATTTTAATTGTTAAGACTCTGTCTTTTTATAGTTGATACAGATACCATTGCAAAAATAAAAACAATAATCCACACTTCTCAACTTGCTAAACTCAAGGAATTCCACTTTTTCGTTTTATTTACATTTTTTTTGATTGTAATTAAAAAAAAACAATTATGCTTATAAGCCCGGAAAGTGAATAACAGTTAATCGATGCACAATAATTTAAATCGATGCAAAAAATTATTTTTCTTTCCCGTATAATTGATGTTGCCGGTTAATGGAATCACCGATAATCGAGGTTCAACTGTATTTCAGCTTTATAAACGTTTATTCATTACTAAACAAGTTTTTATAAAAAAATTGTTTTATGAATAACGCCGAAAGATTATATAAGTAAAAAATTTCTAAAAACACTTTAAAAAGCATGAAATCATAATTTCATAATGAGTTCTAAAGTTGAAATTTATAACTTTTTAACGGTTTTGCTAAGTTCGAATTTTGTTCGAAAATTTTCGAACATTAAAATTTTTTTTAATTTGTTAATCAAAATTTACTGTACTTTTTTACACTTTTTCCACATTCAAAAACCTTTTAACTGCCAAAAAAAATTGTACTTAAAAAAAAGATATTTAGTTTAACCTAGCATTTACACATGCCACTGCCAGTTCGAAAAACTCAATACACTCACACTTTGTTACTAATACTCTCACATTTTTCGCAATGGCAGCTCCAGTGGCAGCAAAAATTGCATGCGAGTGGAAATTTGGCATTTGCATGCCACTAAATGTCAAAACGATAAGCAATGTTACCCTGTTAAAAATGTAATGCAAATTAACTGGATTATTGTAAAATTGTAAATTATGTTTTAACTTGTTGAATGTATTATTCTGATTAATTTTTTGAAACGCACATTAATAAAAGCAAGTTTTTTAATTATAGAGCATAAATATTGTAAAAATAATGCTTATATAAATAAATGTGACCCATTTCCCCAAAAATGTGCCTAGATGATTAACTCGGTAACTCTATTTGGTTTTTGGTACTTTTTTTTTAATTTGAGAAGTAAAAAAATTATCTCAAGTTGACACTTCAACGACATTTTGAAAATGAACTCGCAGTGGCAAGTGTAAACACAAAAGCCAATGGCATGAGATTCGACTATTTCGAACAAATTTTCTTTGATAATATGTATACAGTAGTGGCATGCCACTACTTGCATGTGTAAAGGCAGGGTTAATTCTAAAAAAAAATTGTAGTTTAATTCTATAAAATTAATTTGTTTCCTATTGATTTTAACAAGTTAGAAAAATGTATTTATTTTCGTTTGCTAAAAATTCAAAATAATTCAAGTACTTCAAAAATTCAAAATCAAATCATTTGGAAATTATATAGCAAAACTAAATACATGCAACTACCTAAAAACCGATTGAAAAGTTTTTAATATTTCTATCAAGATCGAAAAATATTTTTTTTTATGAAACAGCTGAATTAAAAAAAAATATAAGGAATTAGATCTTTTGTAAAATTACAACATATTTCTTTAAAACATTCAATTAAAAAAAAAAACTTTTTTTAAAAAACGTATTCTCAACTTACCGTACTCTTTCGGAATATATTTCAACTTCTTTAACTTTTTGCTGAAGCAACAATTGTTGTTGTTCGAATGGTGTTAATGAGTGTTTCAGGCCGACGACTCCGTTAGTTAAAATATTAGCACACTGCTGATGTTGCTGCTGCTGTTGTTGCTGTTTAATTAATAAAGCTGCTGTAGCAGCTGAAGCATTTGCTATAATTAAATTACTATTAATGTTGCTATTTGTTGTAATATTAGGATTGATGGCGGCGCTGGTGTTTCCCAACAAACCTGACGATTGTAGACCATTTAAAATGTTTTTGGTCAAAGAAACAGCATTAACAGAAGATTGTTGCAAGAGATTGCTATGCAACTGATGTTGTTGCAATTGTTGTAGAGGCGGTTGTTGTTGCTGTAGTTGAGGTGCGGTAAGACCATTCTGTTGGTTATGATAGTATCCATTCAAGTTAAGATTTTGCAATGTGGTTAAAGGTGTTTGATTAGTAGATGATAATTCACCGGAAGAAAATGAAATAGCTGAGGGTGAAGTCGAGCCACTATTGTTCGAGTTTGAAGAAATGCTATTGGTACGTGGACGCAAATCCAAACCCAGGATATTATTTTGACCATTTAACAAACTGTTGAGAGATGTCACTAGATTAGGTGGTAAGTCCGAGTTAGTTGTAGAATTTTGATTAAGATTTTGTTGTTGATTTTGTGAGGTGACATTTTGGTGTAAACCAGAACCAATTACACCCACATTATTGTGATTAGTATTGCTGTTGTCATTGCTGTTAATATTGCTTATTTGGGAATTGTTTATATTTTTAGAGGACATTTCATGTTGATGAAGATTTTTAGTGGTCTGCAATGGTTCGGGGGTAGAATTGCTAGATCCATTCAACTGCTGGACAATTTGTCCATTAACATGCCCATTTGTTTGCAAAGGAGTTTGAGCTTTAGTATTATGCTGCTGTTGCTGACGACTGCGTTTATTCTTCTTTTTCTTTTTGTCCTCATCTTCCATATTGTTAGAGATATTTGCAGTACCATTTATAATTCGCTGACCATTTACAAATTGAACAGTTTTAGGGGCGACCCATTCTAAATCTTTACGCAAATGGCCTCTGGAACATTTACAACCGCATACTTTATATACCAAATCATAACCCTTTTTAGTCCACAAATTCTGAGCCTTTTGACGATCCGACCACGAACGAGCCCTACCACCCATAGTTTTAAGAGTTTGCAGAACCGTTTGCTCCCACGACTCGAAACATTCTCGATGCATGAATTGGCCCACATTACAGTTCTCATTGTTGCAAATAACCTTGACGCAGTCCGTTAAATCATCCAAATTTATTAAATCCGTTTTAAAACAATCACCATTGGGATAACAACAACGTACAAATTGTTCGGTCCCTGATTTATTTTGATTCGGAGTCACATTGCTATTATTGCCGTTATTTGTCGTTTGCATTGGCGACATAGTGAGGCTGCTATTGCTAATGCTGCCGTTGTTGCTAGAATAATAACTTGATTCCTGTTCGGTCAGAGTAAAAAATGGTTGTTGAAAAATTGGTGACTGGGAATTGAGTGATGGTGATTGTTGCTGTTGTTGTTGCTGCTGCTGAGTTGACTGTTGAGTAACAATATTTGCAGGATTATGATTCCGGCGTGGCGCCATAAGTAGCATTTAAAATTGTTAAAAGAGCTCGATGTCTCTTAATTATTTCAAGCACAACTTTTTTTTAATAAATATGTAATTGTTTTTCAAAGTTTAGAAATTTAAATTTTTGTTTAATTAATCAATTTTATTTTAAAATAGTTTTCTTTAAAATTTCAAATAGTTTTAAAATGTTATATGCATTGGGTGTTTAACATAAATTGTTTTTTACATTATCAATTGTTTGATTAAAAAAATTTTAGAATAAATTATTTTTCTCTTAGTTCCTTTTAGATTTCAGCTTCACTTTCTTATTGCAAAACATTGAATTATTGTAGGTATGCAAAATTTTGTGATTTTATTTTGAATTTTTTATTAATTCTTTTTTTTCGAACAGTTTTCTATTTTTGTTTAGAAATTTTTAATTCGCACATTTGTCTATAGTTTTCACTTTTACAAAAAGATTTACTATTAATTTAATGGAAACTTTTTCAATAGTTTTTTTAATCCATTTTTTTCAAGAGGTTTCTGCAATTTGTTTTTTTTTAAGTTTTGGTTTTTTTGAATTTGTTTGTATTTCAAAAGTTTGATTTTATTTTATTCGTTTTGTAAAAAAGTTTGGTAACGTTTAGTTGAATTAGTTTTATCTGTTTTTAAAGAGAAATAGAAGACATAAATATTTATATTGTTGATTGGTAGGTAGTTATCAAGTTTTTGCAAAATTTTAAATACCTATGAAAACAATTTAGAATTATTTTTGGATAAAGAGTTTAAAGCTAATTAATTTATGGCCATACCTATTCATTTTACAAATTTCAAATTTTTCAACAGAAATTTCTTGTCATTAAAAAAGATCATAATTATCATTTTTTCCTTAGGGGACAGAAATAGCAACCTATAAATTTTAGAGGAAAGAAACGGAGAAAAGCTTATCTACACTCACATGCCATTCACCTGCAAAAATTAACATTTACTTCAACTCTTTTTTTATTTCACTGCCTGTTCGTCGATATTGAAAGTGATTAAAAATTTGTTATCGATATCAGTTAGCTAATTTTTTAAACTTTTAATTGCATATAAAAAATTCAATAAGGAATAAATTCATTTTAATTTATTGCAGTACCTATAACTTGAAGAGAAAATCGGTTTTACAATTTCGCATAGAAAATTTCTATGAAAAACAGACAAGTTTTATAGGTACCTATTTTTCATATAAAAATCTATGTGAACGTTTTCATTCAAAATCGTAAGATAGCAGAAAAACTTTTTTATTTAAACGCAAATTATTTTTTAGGTTATTTTAAAAGACTTTTTAAATAGGTTAGAAACTACTGAAAAAAAGTTTTAGAAATTTTTGAACTAAAAGTTTCAGATGTCATGCAAATATTTAGCATACCAAGGATTTTTGGGTTTCCTTTAGTTGAATGAACAATTTTGAACATTGCAAAGAAATTGGTTTGTTTCAAAACTTTATTAAAATTTTCTAAATTTTTGGTCATAGGTAGGTAGGTACATACTTAAAAAATACTTTGACTCTCCATACGTAACCACTATTTTTATTAAAGATTTGTTTGATCTTGTATAAAGTTTGCTTGATCAAACTTATTATAAGTTACCTACCTACATGGAATTAAAAAAATGTTTAAAAAAAGGAAAATGTTAATCAATTAAGTGGTCAGTTTTTTCGATATTTTCGGTAAATATTTTTAAATGTGAACATACCTACCATAAAGAGTTTTCCTTAGTAAATTCTGAATGCAAAATATTTAAACATAAACGAAAAGAACCGGTATTCATATTGTTATAAATATTACTATAGCACAGTTAACTAACTTTTGCAGACCGACTTTTTTAACAAAGAAAAGCTACGATCACTTAAAAAATTGTATTAAAAATCTCCTTGGATTTCAATTTTCCTGTTTTATTTTTTATTTTCAAAAATTAGTAAAGTACCTTAGGTACCTACCTATGTGATTTAAAATCTTCATGGATTAAAATTTTGCTTGAGTAAGATTTCCAAAAAAGTTGGTTGTTTCTTAAACTTTTCTTGTAGTTTTAACTTGAGAATCTAAAAAAAATTCTTAAAAATACGATTTTTAGGCGAAATATTTACATAATTTAAATAGGTATTAAATTCGGTATGAACCTAATTGTATTCTAACATCATGGTGAACACATAGGAACCCTTTTAATTTCTTACTGGGTGCTACATCGTAAATTTCATGTAGGTTGGTACCTACATATTTTTTTTTTTTTATTATTATAAATTCTAAAATTTTAGAATTTTGTTTTTGTTTTAAATTTAATTTTCTATGCGAACGTTAACGCTCGAAATCGATGAATAGGCTGAAACATTTGTCAAATTTAACAATCGTTTATGAATACGGGGGGGGCCTAATCTTTAAAACTTTGAAATTTTTTAAAGAAATTCCTAAAAGTTTTTTTACAAAAAAACTCTTAAATTTTAATAAAAAAAATTGAAAATTATTCTAACAAATTTCTACGTTTTTATTTCCAACAATTTTTTTTTTATTTTCTATAAACAAATTCTAGAAGAACATACCTACATATGTACATATGTACATATGTATGTATTTATCTTGTTTTCATTTTCTTTCATAAAACAAATTTTCAATAGATAATATTGAAAACTTGTTCTAAAATTTTTCAAAAAATATTCATTTATTATTATTTTTTCATTATTTTGTGAACGTTATTTTTATTGTTTGATTATTTCCCTGACGATGATACACATTGCTGTATCGAAATATTGGAACTTTTATAAAATAAATGTTATCTAATTTTTAAAAAAAAAAGAAAAACCTCAAGCTTAATAGGTATATAATACTGGAATATTCTATAATTTTTATAAAAATTTTCTGAGTGGTGAAATTTTCAAGATACCAACAAACTTTGCAAATTTCCTCATTTCTCAATCCTATAGGTACAATACAATAACGAAATTTGAGACATTTTTTAATAATTTTTTCAAACTGTAAAATATAATTTCTAATAATCTTAAACCTGTAAATTTTAATTAAATGTTTTTATTCCAATTAAAAATGTAAAATTGCAGTCAAAGGGAAGATATTTTTCCAATTCCTACTTTTCAATCGGTTTGGTTTCTTTTTAAATTTTTTTTATCTTGTTCTTGTTTCTCACTGCATCCAAAAACAATTTCAATTTTATTTATTTCTCTATTATTTACTTTGCTGTTATTTTAATGTGTTTGTTATTTTTTACTCTTGTTGTTGTTGCTGGTATGATTATTGCTGTTGTTGTTATGGCTTTGCTCACTCGCTGTCATAAATTTTACAGTTATGTTTGTATTTTTGTTGTGTGTTAGGTGTAAAATGCTGTTGTATAATTGTTTTTGAAGACGATAAATAATTTTTTTGGATGTTTTAACAAAATTAAATTTTTGTTCAATTTTGTTGGAAATTTTGTATTTGCTAAAATTTCTTGTAGCTTTTTTAATTTATTTCTTAATTAAGTTTAATTTAATAACAAAATATTTCCTTAAATAAAAATGTTAAGTTTTTGTAGTTTTTATAAAAAGAATTTTGAGTTTTATTTTCTTTCGTTTTTTTTATTTTGCTGTTCTCTTCTATTAATTGTTGTTTTAGTTTTGGTTAAAAAAAAACACTGGGCTTTTTCCATTCTCTTCTACATCATTAATTACGAACTTCGTTTTTAATAGAAAAGTAAGAAAAAAACAAGAAATTGTTGATTTATTTTACATTTATGTAGTTGTTGTTTTATTTTTTTATACAATAATTTATTTTCTAGTCGGAAAATCTTCTTGCTCTTTAGTTTCTCCTTTTTTGCACTTCACTTCGAGAAGAAGTAAAATTGAACAACAAAAAAGCACTTTTCTGTTCTTCTTTTGTAACGTTCCGAACTCTCACATTCAACACAACTTGTTCAGCAGAAAGCGAAATTCATACTAAAAATTTCACACAAGAAAAATATTGAATGAAGCCAGCCAGACAACGCGTACAACAGCAGCAACTTAAATAGAAGAGGAGGCAAACAGAAATATGGATTACAACAAAAACACATACATAAAATAACAGCAGAATTGTAGATGAACAAGAAAAAATAACACAACGTCAAACTAAATGTTTTCCTTCAAACATGTCTAATGCGCCGGTCTTTAAATCGAACTTGTTTTCAATTACAAACCATCAAACAAACGAACAAAAATAAGACAAAAAAAGAAAATAAATAAACAAAGGTCTTGCTCTCTTACTCGCTCTTATTTTTGATAAATAAAAACTTGTTTTGTTGTTGTTTTTAGTTTAATGCAAGAAAATTCTCTGCCAGTGTTGGGGGTTCTTAACTCACTCTACTTTTCGCATTAGGTGGATCTCTCCAATTCGAATGTGATTTGTATTCGACTACCACCCTTAAAAGCAGTCAACATTTTTCGATGACTCACCCTTAATACAATCTAATATCACAAGCTAAATGAAAAAAATATAGAATTTTTGAATAGTTCTTGTAGTTCAAGGTTTCTTATTGGAGTTTGAGTTTAAGGTTGGATTGGTTGTTTTTTTTTTATTTAGCCCTTATCATTGTTCTTGCTGTCGATATGAATTTTTGGCGCTAAATTCATTTATTATATGTTGGTATTGCGTAGAAAGAGTCAGCGGGAAAATACTTTCTTTTTTCGGATGGTTTTCCAACTGGCGAGGCTTAGCAAATCCTTTGATAAGTTTGTGTTTTTAGTCACAAGTTAACTGTGATAGCGCATGGATTTGCGCTTGTGGTGAAAGGCAATTTGAGATATTAATTGTGTTTAGCAATTAGGTAGGTAGGTATATGTTAAGACGAAAAAACACAGTTTTAACAAAATAAAATATTTTTGGTTTAAAAAGTTTTAATTTTTAGAAAAAAAAGTAATCGAATTAAAACCACCAAGTGATTTAAAAAAAAACCCGAAATATAACGTTTTCTGAAAAAAATTTGTTTTAAATTGTACTTTAACATGTACAAGCTTCTTAATAATTCCAAGTAATGTGGTTGGGTTTTCAATTTAATTTTTAAAAAAATTTATACTTATCCGATTTACCAGATTCCTTCTAAAATATATAAATTTGTGTAGATAAATTTAATGGTTTAATGAATTTTTGAAATTCTGGTTTTAAGAAAGATAAATTTACAAAAAATAAAAATTTTACTTTAACTTTAATTTTATCTACCTATATAATAAACTTTCAAGCTATGTATATTAGCTATTAAAAAAAAAATTGATTTTTTGATAACATTAGTCTTATTTTATGTAATACTGCATTTTTTAATTTTTTGTTCTAGTATTGCTTATCTAGATTTCCGTCAAAGTTTTGTTTATGTTTACACAAAGTCCACGTTTTTTGATGTGATTGGTGTATTTTATTAAAGTTTTTCATTATTTTTTAAATTAAAGAAGAGGATCAAAATATAATAAAAGTTTTCTAAGAACTGATTTTTTTTATCTTGACGAATTCAGAGACAAATTTCCAATTTTTTTGTAATGTTGAATTTATTGCGCCAGTGCCGACACCTGTATTATTTCAACATTTTTTTATTTCTTAAGCTGTATCTTTAGTTTGCAATAATTTAAAAAAAATTAACTAAGAAATTTTCTACAAAATGCGAGTTTTCTTTCTCATAACCATCCAAAATTATTATTCAATCCTTAAATTTACTTTTTACTTAAAAAAAATTATTGCCAATTACAAACAGAATTTTAATGTTTGAACAATAAAACAAATTTATTGATGTTTAATTTACTTTACGATACAACTGGCGAATTTTTTTTTCTTAACACATTTTGTTGAATATAATTTAAAGTGAGATTTAAATTTATTTTTAGTTAAAAGTTATAGTATTGCATATGTATTTACGTGATTAAACCCATGTTTTCTTCTAAATTCTTTATCAGTTATTTATGGGATACATATGTATGTATGTATATTGGGTTGCGAAATTAAATGAGGGCGAATTTTTTTATGTTTGCGTATATTGTTTGCTTTTGTTTATTCATTGAGTAACTTTTTTAGTTCATTTTTGAAATTATTTATTTTATTTTTTAATTATTAAAACGCTACTTCAAGGTTTTTTGTAATTTTCAAAGGAATATTTTAAATTTGTGGACAAAAATATACATGATATGTATAAATTATGTACATACTTACGGTGATTATATAATTTCAAGAATTAAACATTATGCCAATAGTGCATAGGATTTCAAACTAGTTGGCACCGATGCAAATGGCTCCAGAAAATACTTATAAAGTGGCCTCAGTTCTAAAAAAAAATACAAACAACTACATGTATTTTGCTGGTGGAAATAAAAAGTTTAATATACTATCAAAATAAGCTAATAAGCCTTTGTTTATGTATACAAAACGGCCGATTGGAATGTCAAAACTGCTACTTTTTTGCCCTTGTTATAAAAAATTTGAAGATTTTTCTCTTCAAAATTGATATTTAAGCTATTTGTACCAACTTTGAAACCTTAAATGTTAACGTTCTCAGAAATGAATAATTTTGTATGGGAGGTTGCATGCCCACTTATCTACTCACTCCGACTTTTTGTTAATGTTGTGTATTGATATCCAAGCCAGTTTCCAAGATTCAAAACTTGGTTTCCATACTCGTTTAAACTATTTATGTAATAAATAGCTCCGCAAAATATTTTCGCTCGTAGCAGAATTGTTTAACGAATTGTATAGAATGTGGCGCCACCATGATGAAAAATATATTTTCAGTAAACAACCAAAACACAAAAGACCGAAAACAATATGTCCTTGAGTTTGAAGAATTAAATGCCAATGGAGATTTCACACTCTAATAAGTCGTACCAAAAACTGCATTTTTATGTTTGTAACGATGTTGGGGGTATCTCTAGTAAAATTTCCCAACACCAAAATTTATAATTTTGTAGCAAAATTGGGATACCACCTTCGATTTGTACCTTTATTTTGGAACAAAATTTCCGGCGATGTTTTCTTGATCACTTTATTGTAACATGCAAACCAAAATTTGCAAAACGAAAAAAATATAGGCAACGAAAAACCCTAAGCAGCATTTGAGCAATTTAAAAAACAAATCTATTGGAGATTTTTGTGACAAACGATAATTCAGCATCATATAACAACAACAACAACAACTTATGGAAAGCTACAAAATGTTGTAAGCAGCCTACTAAAAGAAACCCTTCTTTTAAAGATGTTAATGGATCTTGGTGTAGATCAGATAAAAAAAAGGCACAGGCATTTGCAAAACATCTGTACAAAACTTTTCAATCTCATCAAATTGGTAATGCTGTCGAAGATGAAGAAATCTTGCCTTTCTTAGATGCACCATATCAGATGTGCTTCCCAATTAGACTCAATTTCCTTTCTGAGGTTGAAGTCCAAATCCAAAAAAGTCCCCTGGATGTGATAATATTGATGCAAAGGTGGTTAGAAATTTGCCCAAAACAGCCTATTCTGCTCTTAAGTCACTTTCCTAAACCAAAAAATGAAATAACATCTAATAGACCGATTAGCCTTTTAAGTATTTTTTCAAACATTTTTCTTAAGCCCGGCCATCAATTTGGATTAGGACAAAAACATGGTGCTCCTGAACAGTGTCATAGAATAGTCAACGTTATTCGGAAAACTTTTGAAGAAAAGAAGTATTGTTCTGGGGTGTTCTTGGATATTCAACAGGCGTTTGACAGAGTCTGGCATATTGGGCTATTGTTTAAGTTAAACAATTTTCTTCCAGTTACATTTTATTTAATTATAAGGTCTTATAAACAAAACAGAACTTTTTATGTAAAAATCAAAGATGTGAGATCATACATTTTTGTTATTAGAACAGGTGTGTCACAAGGCAGCGTACTCAGTCCGCTGTTATACACAATTTTCATAGCTGGCATGCCAATTTCAGAAAATGTAACTGTTTCAAATCGGATGACATGGTGATTTTAGCAGCAGACATTTTACCTTCAGTTGAATCTAATAATGTGCAAAGTGAATTAAATCTAATTGAATTGTGGTTTAAAAAATAGATAAAGTAAATGCAAAAAATCTGCACATGTAACTTTTACACTTAGAAAGGGTGACTGTCCCAATCTTACTATTAATAATATCAAGATACCTTAAAAAGATCGGGTTAAATATCTTGGCTTGAGCATGGATCGCAGACTTACTTGAAAACAACACATACAAAATAAGCGCCAGCACTTAAATTTAATTAATAGAAAATTTTACTGGTTAATTGGTCCTAAATCTCAGATAAATATTGAAGTTATTCAAAGATACCAATCAAAAACTCTAAGACTTCGTATATTACGAATGAAGCAATTTACAACGATCTCAAAATTAAAACTGTAAAATAAACTAGTAATTCATTTAGTGATAAATACTTAAAAAGACTTAGTTGTCACGTGAATCCATTGGCTTTTACTTTATCAGATGATACTGACGAAATTAAAAGACTGAAGAGACTGTGCTAAGAGTAATGAATTTTGGAATCAAATATTATGCATAGGTGCAAGATGTGTATTACATTCTCCATTCCTATGGATGACATTTAATTCTGGGTAATTAGCTCCCGTTGTGTTAGGTACCACGTGTCCCTCTTCCACAGACGTCCTATATTCTATGACCGCCAGCATTATTCTTAATCCAACCGGTCGATTCAATGAAATGTCAAAAAGACTAAGGGCCATTATAACAACTTGCAGTTAGCTAAAGTTAAGATTAAGTTATCTGCCGGATAACAGTTTACGCCAAGTTATAATAATGGCCCTAAGTCTTAAGACCTCAAATGGCGGACCTTGAAGTACAAGATGTTTTGTGGATTATTCTTATACTTCGTCATGTCGGAATATTAAAGGCCCAACTAAAATATGCATAAGCTTGTTTTAGCAACTGTCGAAAAAACCAAAAGGCGTTAAAAATAAAAATCAAAAAACATTTGAATACGTACGGAATGTGCAATCAGTTTCACACTTTGCCTTAACAAATGATAGTTTCATAAAACTTAACAGAACGTTTCCTTAAATTAAAAACATATTTGTTAACCAGTTAGAGCAATTATTAACTTTGATGTTTCTCTTAAATGTAAATCCTTAGGTACTGCTGTTTTTTATTGTACATTTGATTAGCTTCCACAGCAAATCCGCAAAAATAACTCTTTGTTAATTAATACAATATTTTCACTCAAAAACTTATTTAATTAACACTTTCTTTAATAAAAACCAACCAATAATAATTACATATTTAGCACCTTAAATTAATTATAATTTATAAACAATAACATATAGACATACATACGTATATTGTATGTACGTTCATATGTATGTATGTATGTAGATAGCAAACATTTGTCTGTCGAATCCACACAAAAAATGTCAATTAAACCAATAACCCACAAACAAATATAAAACAACGACTATCATCAAACATATTTTAACATACAGACGCCATTCTACCTATAAAAACTTCAAAATAATGAAAAGAAGTTAAATTAAATAGCAACAATGTGATCAACTAAATATACCCACACTAGCGGTACACAGCCCATAAATATCAGCAGTGGCAGCAATAACAACAGCTAGCAAAGCAAACTTACTCCCTCTCTAATGGAACAACAAACATGCAACGCAAGAAATCCAACAAATGCACATCTTCATGAACGCAACATAAAACAGCATGCTAAATTAAATGACAAAAAACTATAAATTCACTTTCATTCTTGTATGATGCAACCTAAAAACCAACTTCCCCTTCAACTTGAATGGTATTCCGACAACACTAGCAGCGCAACTTTGTCGCTGCTGCTGCTTAAAAGCGACGTTGAACATGTTTGACTAATGCTAATAAGAAAAAAATACTATCGAACTAGACGCAACGTCATCGTTTGCTGGAAATCTGCCGACATCGAATTCCACATGAGTAGAATTGAGCAAAAAAGCAGCATGATAGAGCAGAGAAAACAAGCACGAATAAACAAGACATAACGCAGCCGGCAAAATAAATAATAAACACAAATAAAAAGCCGGCCGTTTGAACACAAAACTAAACAAAACTTGGCACATGTTGTGTGCAGAAACTGTGTGCTCTACAGCAGTGATGGAAACTTCAGTACTATGGTACTATTTGCAGTACTTTTTCCTTTCAAAAATACCACAGTACCCCCACGCCCGTTTTAGTACTCTTTTCTGGTTATGCTTCATTGTTTAGAAATGTAGCGTTGATACCTATTTCTTTTAACATTAACAACTAAGGCTAGGGAACTAATTCTGATTTCAACCGCGGAAATTTTTACTCCGACTCCTAATCTTACGTTAACGCTAAATGTATATGAGACTGGTCCTTATTTGGCTTTAAACTCTTTTTTTAATGAAGTACCTTTTTTTCATTTTAGAAATTACATATGTACATACATATGTATTATATTATTTGCTTAAATTTTTCATGACGAAAAATTTTGGAGTCGGAGTCGCGAATTTTTTGTGGGTACTTCGACTCTGACTCCAGTACAAAAACCTCAACACCAACTCTGACTCCACAGCCCTGCTGACAACATTGCCTACACAAAATGTATTCTTATCAAACGGTTATGGCAACACTGCTGACATTAAAATATACCAACATTTTACTGTCAGATATCCTCATCAAAATTTTGCTGTTGAAATTTAGCCAGCTTGGTCCAGAAATAGCTGAGATATGAGCAAAAAAAACATGAGTTTTAGATTTTAATTTTTATGTTTTTTTTCCATAAAAAAATATGTTTGAAAAAAGTACCAAAATGTTAAAAAAGTACTCTTTTGCTTGGTGGTCAGTACCATCTAAATTGTTCAATTTTCCATCACTGCTCTACAGAGCACATTGTGTCTCAGTTTTGCTTAAGGTACCAACCGCGTTGCCAATTCTGTAGCTTTTCTTTGCAGAAATTTTATTAAGCAGTAATTTTTTGCTGCTTTTGATTTTTAAATTCTACACTGTATGAGAATGAATGGGTGTAAGTATGTATGTATGGATGTTTTTCTGTTGATACAAGTGCAAATCTGTATCTGTGCAGTGGAGTGCAGTGTTGCATGTTTGCATCTTTCTTTTTCATGGTCCGTAAAAAGTGCATGTAATCTTTCTTTCTCATGTCTTTTCCTCTTGCATGTTCTTCCTTTTTGTTGCATGCACAAAATATTTCGTAATTTAATTTGCAAATAAAAGTAAAATAAAAATGCTGTTCTCTCAGCTTCATTTTCCTTGATGCATTTTTTTGTTGGTACCTACCTAGCAGTGATGTTAACTTTTATATTTTCATTACCTTACGGCCCTCTAAAAATTTCCGTTTTTGAGAAGAAATTACCGTATGATTTTTAATTAAAACATTAATGTGCTGTTTCCAAATGACAGGCGATTGATTGTTTCATTTGTTAAGAGCATTATTTATAAACCATTAAATGTGTTTTAAGAATCATCTGAATTATAATTTTTGTCTTAAAATACATTTTTAACCAAAATTATTGTATTTTTTATGAATAACGTAGTAAAATAATTTAGAATTTGATCCGTACTTAAAATAATCCAAAAATTATAGTTAAATTTATAACATTGCGGCCATTTCAATGAAATTAATAATATACCTACCTACCTACCTACACGAGTAATTTCATTTTTCTTATTTTGCAGTTATCGGTGTTACGAAAACATTTATAGAAACATAATGTCGTTAATTTTTTTGTTATAATAGGTATTTATCTATGTATTTTTAAATTACCGTATTTTAAATATCTCGGAAAAGTTAAAACTTTAAACCCAACATATCGCACTTGTTCAACAATAGTGTATTAACTCAAAATTAAAAAAATTCAGTAGAAGCAAACCAATTTTTAATTTTACATAAAACGCATACCTATGTATGTATGTATGTGCGAACTAATTCTTAAACCAACAGTTTCATTACCAAAAAGTAAACCAAATAGGTAGCATGATATTTTTACAGCGGTTAGATATGAATACATATAAAACGTTTCGTTTTTTTTCCAAAAAAAGAAAAGAGAACAATTTTGAGTTAATGCACTATTGTTGAACTAGTGTGATATGTATGTGGGTATGTAAGTCTGGGTTCACACTATGAAAGTTTTCTTTCAGAAAGTCTGAGTTTATGGGTGAGAGAGGAGAAAAGAAAAGCATGTTATCTTCCCCTCTCACCAATAAACTCAGACTTTCCGAAAGAAAACTTTCATAGTGTGATCCCAGACTAAGTACGCACCTATATTTATACCAAAAATCCAAATTTCTTTAAATTACCGTATTTTAAATAAAATAACCTTGCTACCTTTTGCGGCCCAAAATTACCCTAAAAAAAGGGTAATTACTGTACGGCTAACATCACTGGTACCAAGCATTTTATTCCTTTTTTCTTATCAGCTTTATCAGCAGGGTTGTGAACTACATATTTCTAATCAAAAAGCGCCGTGCCCCCAATTAAAAAGCGCTAAATAAAATTTAAATAAAAAACTTAATGAAATGTTAAAGAACCGAGTTTTATTTATTACCCTGGCAGACAAAAAAAATCGCTTTAAATAAAAATACCTACGCGGATCCAGCTTGAGTCTTAGGGGGGGGAAATTTGTTTTGATACAAAAAAGTAAGAAATTTTTTTTAAAAGTTTATACTTTTATTCTAATTTCTTCGACCCTTTTTAAAATAATATTATTTCTTATTAATATTTGAGCTTAAAGTCACTTTTATTTAAAATAGTTTGTTTATTTTTATCAATATTTCGATTTCCTTTGGAAATCTTCTTCAGGATATATTTATGAAATTTAATAAAAAAATAACAAAAAATTGACAATTAATAAAAATTAAAATAAAATTTAAAAATTTTCCAACAATCAACAATAACATTCATAAAATCAAAATACCTATTAAAAAATTAAAAAGAGGAAACAAAAAACAATTTTAAAATATTTCCCTATTTCGTCAAAAAATTTATTTCTACAAATCTAACTTAAGCCATCTAAACTTTATTTTAGAAAACAACCAAAGATCTAAGCCTATTTCCCTTATCGTCAACCTATTTAAATAAGCTTAGCGAATATGAGGCAGAATCTATTCGAAATGCTAACTGAATAATGCAAAAATCTGACGTTAAAAGTACTTTCAATGCATCTGCTCAAGCCTCTTGGAAGTTACAAGCGAAAGGGATTTCTATGAATGAAAGCTTTGGCTTAATTAACAGTGCTAAGGAAAATAATACAAGATGTCTATAAAAAAGATTTTGTTGAAAAGTTTAAAAAACGTTATAGATCGTAATACGTGTGGTAAATTATTCAATAGTACTGAAAAATCTATATGGCCTGGCATTTAAATTTTAAAAAAGTGTTTTAAGCGATTTTCTCACAATTTTGTTTTAATGAAAGTCTGACGGATGAATTTAATGACAACCTTTCTCCATCTGAACTTTTAGTGTTTAAATATGCTCCAGTTACATCTTGCGATGTGTTCAATTATAGAACTGTTTTATGTGATAACAGGAGATTATCAGGAGTGTTCTAGAAATCGAAGACGCAGAACGCAAGAATTTTAAACGTCGTTTTTTAATAAGATTTCCCTGATAAAAAAATTTTATGGCAAATATTACAAAAATATTTATTTATTAAACAGAATTTTACAACAAAAATTAGATTAAAAGTGAATCAAAAACAACTTCCAAATTCTTGCGTTTTGCCCCCAGTATTTTTTTTTTTTTTTTGACAATTCGAAGAAACATACTATTGTACTTACAATAAAAACTTAATAAAATAAATGTTTCTTAAATAACATGTTTATTTTTGCCATTTTTCGTCCCATTTTTTATACTTTTTCGTGCCATTTTTAACCATTTTTCGTGCCATTTTAAACTTGCCCTGCTGACGAGCATTGAAACGAAAATTTTAAATATTTTTCTTAGATTTCGGTAGATATCTTCATCTCAGTTTATTAAAGCATCTACAACGATATCTGATAGATTTTCAGATATTTTCTATATTTGTTGCAAATGCAACAGTTCAGACTCAAGTTTAGATGTTAGTTGGTGTTTATCTATCTCTTTTATCAAACAGAATCAGCTCTTCAGCTAGTTGTGATTTTAAAAGTTTTGTATCTGTATTTGACTTAATTACACTTTGAGGTAGAAGTTTAGGTATCTATTGGGAAACGTGTTTTGAGATCTTCTAAAATAAATTCAATAAGAGGAATGTAACCTACAACTCGGTAGTAATCATCAACATTTTGAATGTGATTGGAACCTCGATTTGAGCGCAAATAACTTTAACATTTCAAAAATCGCTTTAAATAGTTTTTCGGCCTTATTTTTTCTCTTCAAGGCACATGATTTAAGTTTTGATAAGGCTTGATGCTTTTTGAAGATCTGTATCGCGCTTTTGTAAAATGATACTAAGCGACTGTGATACAATAAGTATCACACTTAATATGTTTCTTCCGCAAATGAATTCAAAAGTACTAAGCGAGTTCCTTAATATTAGGCTTTTGATGGAGTATCCCTACCTTTCCACTCAGATATTTTTTCCAAAGCTTCTACTATATGATGTACACTTGTTGCAAAGTGTAAAATTGAGTCGTGACGGTCCAACCATCTTGTCTCGCATTAAATAGAGAGTTTGGCTTCCAAATACTTTGCTAAAACTGCGTTTGGCTTGGAATGATTATATTTAAAAAAATTTGTCGTTTCTTTAACAAATGAAATGAAATGAACAAAGCCAATAAATGCTTTCCTAATAATTTTTTGTTGTATGTTGAAATATCTTTAAGATAAGGAAATCTGGGTTTTCCCCGAAAAATCTGTGTTTTCGTCAAAAATTATCGAATTGAATATTGATTCATATAACACATATATACTTAAATATTGCATATCCTAAGGCTTATTAATAATTCAACCGCACGCATTTTCAAGTCAAACGTTTATTCTTTGGATATAGATGGCACCTGCTGGGATTGAATGTAGAATAATAAGTATTTGAATACAGTTAACTAGATGTTTCATTGGAAATATCTAATAAATAACTATGTATTAGAATTAAGATTTGGATACTTATTGAAAATTTCGTTAGATTCAATAAAAAAAAAACAAAAAAAAACCTTGCTGGGATTTCCTAAAATTTTCTGCATATAAAAAAATATTATTATTGGGAATTCTTGTATTATCGATATAAACCAAACATATTTTTATAATTTAGGGGGAGGAAATTTCCTTATTTCCCCCCCCCCCCTGAATCCGCGCCTGATAGGTACATATGTATGTACCTATATTAGGGTTTTTTCGCGAGATTTCCCGTCCCGGGAATTCAATTTCAATTATTTTCTTTCCCGTTTTCCCGGGATTTTTGTTGCGGGATCCCGGGAAATAAAAGTTCCTCATACTTTCATAAAAAAGCTATTTATACTTTGAAATTTCGTTTTATATTCTCTAAAAATTAGCATCTGTTGATGGGTTGTCGATAAGATCAATAACAAGAAGTGAGTACGTTCGCAAATCAATGTCTTCTGACGCAATAAAAATATCGCTCCTTTACTGCAGCAAAGTCATATCTACAAAAAAAATCGAGTTTTCAAAATGTACCGATTTAAAGATATATTTTGCTTTAACTTCGGTTCAGTTTGAGATATAATACCGATTTTTTGTTACGAGAAAGTATGAAGGAACACTTTGCTTAATTAACTTAAAATTAAAAAAAAATTTTAAGATATGACGATATGTTTATAAGGTGATAAACATAACACCTTGCATCCTTGACATACATTTGACTGATGTAGACGTTGTTTATAAAAAAGAAAAATTACTTCGGAATGTGAATTAGAAATATGCAAGCACTTTAAACTTTTTCACTTTAAACTATTTGTCCAATCTCGGTAAAAAAGTGAACGAAATTGTTCGGAAACATGGTAAAAGGTAATTAAAATAAGAAATATACTCTTTGCCGACTTTCTAAACGCGTTGAGTGTGTCTTAATGTTATTTCCTATGCTGTTAAAAAATGTTAATAGGTATATTTATTTAAAATATATTTACTTATAAAATATTTTATCTATTTTATGAATTTACTTTTTGATCTCAAACTTGAGTACCACAATTTTTGTTTGACTTTATTATAGTTTTATGAATTAAATTGTTATGTCTATGTTATCTTTTTATCTTGTATCTAGAGCAGGGGTGCTCAAAAATGTTTTGCATATGTTTTGCGAGAGAATTTCAAAGTACAGAGATACGCAAAACTAAACGCACAAATTTTATTTAAATTTAATAGAAAGAAATTGTTTTGGCTGTAAAACATTTATACTAATACAGTCCAAATTAAAGTTTCTATTTTTTAAATTGACTTTTAAAATTTTAACTTTTAAAAAACAGTAAGAATTGGAAATTTTCCAATATTACCATTAAAAAAAATTCAGTGTTAACTGCGATGCACATACTGTTTCGAAATTAAAAGTAAGAATTATATTTAAAAAAAAAACTCCACTTAAATCTTCTACATGTATGGCGTTTATGACAGTTTCGTGAAATTATTAAAATATTTTTTTTAATTTTATTACTTATCTTACACACTGTATTTGAATAAAGATCAACACGGCTTTCGTACATGTGCAACTAAATTATGTAACGTATGGACTCCAAAACCGCTGGACCGATTTTGATGAAATTTTCAGGGAATCTTCAGAATATTCAGGCGGGTGACGTGGCAAAATCCAATTTTCATATTGCACCACCAATGACATCTATATAATTTGGACGATTTTTTCTTTAAAGTGATCGTCATGATCCAACTTAGATTTATACGAAAATAAAATTTTGCCCCGCCCACTTTTACCAGAAAAAGGCTCCATCGAATTGACAAAATTTTCTTTCAAATGTTCGTATTAATCCATTTTAAGTTTTCATCGAAAGAAAAATTTACCACGCCTACTTTAACGCCCACAGTGCCAATTGGCGCTGGAGTCCCACAAGGCAGCATCCTGGGCCCACTATTATACTTAATTTATACTTCGGACATGCCGACAAACACATACACCCAAACTTCAACATTTGCAGACGATACAGCTTTTCTAAGCGTCCACCAAAACTGTTAGGAAGCATCTCGATACTAACAGGATCATATATTTCAACTAGAAATACGGCTAAGAAAATGTAGGATAATTGTAAATGAACAAAAATGCGTACACATAACATTCACCTTGCGCCGGGAATCTTGCCCCTTTATTACAATCAGTAATCAAATAATTCCTCAACATTCGCATGTAAAATATCTCGGTATACATCTGGATCGGCGATTAACGTGGAAATGCCATATAGAGGCAAAATTAACTCAAATGAAACTAAAAGCCATCCAAATTCATTGGCTTATTGGAAGAAACTCTGTCCTTAGTCTCGATTGCAAGCTTCTACTTTACAACTCTATCTTAAAGCCTATCTGGTGCTACGGTATTCAACTATGGGGCACCGCCTCGGCCTCTAATATCGAAAAAATTCAAAGGCTTCTTCGAATAATCACATCCGCTCCCTGGTACGTTAAAAACTCAAACATTCATAAGGATCTCAATGTGCCATTAGTCAAAACTATGATTACAAAATATACAGTAAAAGATTTAAAAAAGGCTTCAACAACACCCAAATCCAGTAGCTCGAAATATTTTAAATCATGGCGGCCACACTCGTTTAAGAAGAAGGGTCACTGCAGCACTTACCCAATTAGACGAGTGATAAACTGTGAACAGAACCCGTAATGAAGACAATTTTTGTCTGGCACTCGCAGGACATAAATAAAGAATTAGGATAAGATTTGGATTTATTGTTGTTAGTTCATATTTAATATATGAAGATTCAATAAATAAATAATGAGAGAAAAAAAAATTAATACAATGTCTGACGCTATTCCTTTAGTTCAGTCTACGTACATTATTATAAAATATATTAAATTAATAAACTTATATGCAGAATAGTTTAGGGTCCCAAAAACTTCATTTAATGAAAGAGTTTAGACATAAAGCTCGAAAATTTTAAAGACAATAGATCGAAACCCCTTTTTATTGAGCTACCTAACATGACTCTGCATACCGAAAGTGTTGAAGACACGGACACCTCTACACCTAGTTAAAATTCGGATGAGCCTACAAAAACTGACCTTTGGAGCGTTGGTGAAAATCTTATAAGAAAGTTTCGGGAAGGATTATGCTCTGTCCATCCTACGCTATAATGCAGCTTAAGAAGAAGTCTAGAGTAGGAATGGGCAAAAAATATCAAAATATCGGTATTAAAAAAAAAAATAATTGATATATATCGCCGATATTTTAAATACCGATACATCAATATATCGATATTGAAATACGACACGAATTCGATATTTTTTAAATCAGTCTTCATTAAAAACTCAAACAATATGTTTTTTTTTTAAGAATTGGCATCATTGCATGCATGCATCATATGTTTTTTAAACTAATATGAAGATCTTGAAATGATTGGCATTTAAAAGAAGCAGTGCCGGATACAAGAAGCAGATTGACAGGAGAGCACAAAAAACAGAAAGTGCTCCTGATGCCCATATCTGATGATTACTGGTTTGACCAAAACAATCAAAAACATTTCTAGCTTAATTTGGTACTTTTGGGGTGCAATTAAAATTTTAAGGTTAGTTGGTACTTCCATGACTCACATATTTACTTCCATTTTAATTTTACGTAATTTACATTTTTTGTTGGATTTTATATGGTTTTTTTGTATTCTTCCCTTTTGATTTTGTTATAATTGAATTTTTTGTTTTGATTGAATTTTTTGTTTTGATTGAATTTTTTGTTTTTGTTAATTTTTTGAAATAAAATGAAATAATAAAAAGTAACAATGTAATAACATATAATTGGGGGATTGACAAGGTGTGCTATCAAGTCATATCGTCATAATGTCCTAAATAATTTTTTACAACTGTTTAATATATGTAAATGTTGTTGTGTTTCAAAAAAAAAAAAAAATTTTAATGCTGTGTTCAATGATACGTCATAACTGTACGGTAGGAATCTAAATTATAAGCGATAGCCCACAGAAGTCATATATATTTCTTGTAATAATCATACTTTACAACGTTATGACTACCTTGTGAATACCCCAAATTTGTTTGTTCGTAGATATGCATGTACAAAGTTATATTAAATTTAATATTAGGACCGATATATCGATATTTTTGAAAAAATAAATATCGATACTCTTAAAAAATATCGAATCGATATACATATATCGATATATTTTTTCCATTGGCCCATCCCTAGTCTAATTTTCCTAGAGAGGCCTATCCGCTTGTTTACTGGCGCAATGAAATGTTACACCCAAAATTCTTAAACATGGCGCAGAAATACCTAAGTTTTAAAAATAATAAAATAATAAAAATCGCATCTAAAGCTAGGATCACACGATTGCCGCAAATGCACCAATATGACACAATTATTATTGTGCTTTATTGACGCACAATAATGAAATTGCCCCAACCAAATTTTCTGAAATCACACGATTGCCCTGTTTTATACAAATTTAATTGCCGCTAGTTGGTACAAAGCGAAATGGTTACAACAATTGGCGCAGAACAGTCACACGATTGTTCTTACTTATGTATATTAACTGCGAAAACAGCTGTTGTGGTAGCTTTTTTATTTGTTTGAAAGTTCTTGTTAGATTGTCCATTGAACAAAATTAAATGATAAATGATACAAATCATATACTTAAACAAATTATTGTTGAATAGTTTTATTTAATTTTTTAAGATATTCCAAAAACTAACAGTCTGTTCAACAATTTCGTATGTTTAGGTTCGAATAGAAATATCTTAAAAATATTCGCACAGAACAGCTCAATATGCTTGTGAACATACATACTTAAAATAATTAATTAAAAAAATTTAAATGCAAAATAAATAAAAGTAAATTTAATAAAAAAAATGCAAATATTGGCGCGTATTGTGTTGTTTGATTGCCGCACAAGAACACAATAAATATTGGTGCATTTTTGTCATTTTTATTGACGCGCGGTTGCATAGCAAACAGTCACACGATTGCCGCACCAGGGTCGCATTTGATTGGTAAAAGTAAGCACAATATTGTCCTCGATTGGTACATGAGCCATTTGGTTGTGCGGTCACACGATTGGGGTATTAAAAAGTGTGAAAATTGGTGCATTGCGGCAATCGTGTGATCCCAGCTTAAGAGACAATTTTTACTGCAGGTCTGCTTCAAACGGATTTGCGAAATCGTCTTTGTCTGCAAAAGCTTAAAATACTTTTTCTTTAAAAAAAATTGTATTAATGTTAATTTTAAATATGTATTAATAACACACTGCTACAAAAAAATACTTTTTGTCAGAACTTGGAAACCGACCTAGTGGGGGTTGTAGGCCTAGCTGAGGACATACAAAAACCGTTTTCAAAAATTTTGAAACACCCTCAAAATTTTGAGTTATTTTCAAAAAACTGTTTTAGGGTCGGTCGTAGCACTTTAGTACCTCTAACTCATACATTTTTTGATCGATTTCAAAATTTTAAACAGTTTTGAAAAGGCAAAGAAGTAAGCTTTTATGAAATGTATTCATAAAAAATATATTCCAAGAAATTAGGTGAGTGTTTATCAAAAGTTTCTATTTTTTTTTATTTTTTTTCATAATTTTTCAAATTCAACAAGAGTTATTTTAATTTTTTTCTATGAAAACCTATCTTTGTTTGCACTGTATTTTAAAGATAATTTTGTGTAGAAAAACCCGGGATATCATTTGTTAAAATCGGCTTATATTTACAAAATTTACTAAAGTTTTAAATCACGCAGAAGATCGCAAAAATATGCATTTGTCACAAAATGTGGCTCAGCCGATTTTGGTAAATATTCCAGATTCATCATCACTTTGATTATGTTAAGTTTCATTACATTTAATTGAACTTAATACTGGCTTAGTAACAGTTAACACATTAGCATACTTAATGCTATCACGATTTTTTATTGATAACCAGTGATGTTTGTTTGGCAAAAATAACAGTCTTGTGGTTTAAGGAATATTTGATGATGCCAAATCATTGGGAAAGATAATGATAATGGTTATAACCTTTTCGGACTTAGTTTTCTTAAGCATACTGGAACAGCTTGTACAAATACTTTAGGGTTTATACCATTTGCTAGAACTGTATGAGCAGTTAAAAACTGTATTGAAGGCATTTACCAAGGCTTTATTTTTCTTCAGATCAAACGATGTTTTTTGTCAGCGAATAAACCGCAAACATATGTCTATCTGTCCGTCTGTTCGTATGTTGAAACACGCTCACTTTCGAACAACTCAAAAGAAATGAACAAACTTGGTGCCAAATTGCTTGCAGTTATCCTAAGCAGTTTGCGATTGAAATTCAGCAAAATCGGTGCAGTTGGACCAGAGCTATGAATTAAAATGTGGAACCATCACCTAAAAAAATGATAACTTTGTTATAAAAAATAACATAAATGGTGGAACAAGGCACGGAATGAGATAGGATTTTGCAAAAATTTGTTTTATTCGACTGGAAATCACGCTGTAAAATTTCGTGAAGATCCGTCCATAATTTACCCTAGGCCCCATATAAACACTACTCCCGGAAAATAGTTTAGTACGCATAAAACCGATAAAAATAATGCTATCATAACAAAATTTGAATTGAAACTGTTACTCAAGCTAGTTTAAATTGCTAAATAATTTAATATAGATCTAAACCTCAAACCAACCAATTTTAATGCTGATGTCTGTTTTTATAAAGATAAATTAATAATAAATAGACATCATATAGATATCCCTCCTGAAATATTCGAACAGTCGGTGGAGGGTATTAAAAATTCGGCACAGCTGAATATAGCACTCTAACTTGTTTTTATTCATATTGTTTGCGCGGAGGGAGAAAATACTAAAAATAGGTGTTAATGAAAAGTTGAATAACTTATACAATTTTTATCCGATTTGAAAAATTAACACCATGTTTTGTTAAGAACTAAATTTTCTTCATACGCTAATATAAATTTTTATAAGCTTTCATATTAAAATAAGCAATGAAAAGCTACTAAAATCAAAAAAGTTTATAATTTTCGTTTTTTTTGTAGATATTCTTAACAAAAACAATACTTATAATTTACAAATGTATAAAAAAATGCACGTAATTTTAAAGCGTAATCAGTTTCTTTCCAAACCTGTTAAAAAAATTAAAATCGGACAAGAACTGACTGAGTTACAGGTCGATAAGTTGACGAACATCACTGAAAACGGTTTTTTTAAAATAACTTCTGAATTTGAGGGTGTTTCTGAAATTTTTTGACACAATTTTTAATGTACTCAACAAGACCAATAACCCACGCTAGGTCGTTTTCCAAGTTTTTTTACACTGTAGCACCGTGTAATCTTTTTTTGTTTTAAAAATAATAAATTTTTTTTAAAGTTAACTATAAATTCAAATTCAATTCGTTGTTTTCAAAATTTTTAATAGAAATAATCTCTTAAACTGTTATTTTGTATAATAAAAAATTAATCTAAGTGAGTTTGATTAATAATAACTTGAATTAAAATTTTATATTCGCATCGGTATCGCCGCTATTTCTTTTTGAGTATCGGTATCGTGTCGGAAAAAAAGCTTAACGTTACGTCCCAATTAAATTAACAAAATTTGATGAATACAGGCATTAAATAATAACATTTTGGCAACTTTTAATATGTTATTTAAGGCTAGCTTACACTAGTATCCCTACAAACATTTTTGAAAATTTTTGGCGATTGCTTGTTTGGCGATGATTACGCGATCCTTTCCAGGGAATACGAATCGCTAACCATTGCCTACGCCTTACAACTAGGCGATGAATATGCGAGCGCACACAAGTAGCGGCAATCATCAGTGTTTTTTTATAACTTTCGGTAGAATTGTTTTTGTCTTGTTGTTTTGTTAAGGTAACGGGAAAATAAATATTTAGTTTCAAGGGAATCGTGGTACACGATGTTCACGCGAATCGCGGTACATGAATCGCGTGGTTGACACATGCGAACGTTTTCGCGATTCGCTAGAGGATCGCATTTAGGTTCCACGCGAGGCATCGCAGCGATGTTAGACAACTTGCCGGCGATTCGCGGGCGATGAGTCGGCGATGCAAATTGTTTGCAGGGATACTTTGTATTAATACATGCCGAAAACTCAAGATATACATATGGGCATTTCCATTTTGACGTGTCGTGATATTTGTAGCACAAAATGTAACAAAATTAAATGTCGAAGTCAAATTTGTAAAAAGTGTTTTTATATATACAAAGTAATGAAGTAGCTCTACATTCAGAAAAAAAATTACAATCATCGACGCTAAGGATTTGCAGATATAAGCAAAAATCTGCCCTGGCGTGACGTTAAAAAACGGAAGTGGGTTTTGATTGCATTACAAAACTGACAACTACTGCGAATTGAGCAAGAAGTTTTGTACAAAACCTTTTTTAGTAAACTTAGAACTTATATAGATTTATTTTTCAAGCTAACAAATTTAAAAATCTTTGCTCGTTTTAAGGTAAATATGGGCATTTTCATCGAAAAGTCTACTTTTTTAATGTAACGCCAGATTGCAAATAAGGTTGTATTTTCGGACCATGTTGTTCAATATTTATCCCTTTTTTTACTTAATGTAGAGCTTGTTGCGCTTTACACCAAAATATAAAAAAGTAAACGATACATATAAAATTTTTTGAGAAACAATTTAAAATACTTCTGGCGTTACGTGACAAAAAGTAGACTTTTCGCTGGAAATGCCCATATGTACAAGTGTGATAGTATGAATGCAATGTGTCATAAAAACGACAAGTATGTATTACGAAAACCATTTGACATCCCATACGACTTCATAATTCTTTGAAATTGTTCAAAACAATTATAGGTACTTTTCATTTGATCAGGGTTTAACAAAAAGTATCTTCATGTGCGATAGTGTGAACAGAAACTGTAATATTAAATTAAATTGTTTGACAGTCGAAACAAAACTCATTAGATTTCTATCTTACAAAGTATTATTGAATACCTACGTAAGACTTGTGTGATAGTGTAAACTAGCCTTTAGTGATAAAGGTAAAAAATAACCTCACAACACTGCCACCACCTGATACACGAATTCGCCATGTCAATTTATTTATATTTCAAAAGAATATCGCTATTCTCTGGTTAAAGTACAAAATCAAAACATAGGTACATACCTATAATTTCTAAATTTGGAAAAAAAAATTTCAAAAAGAACTGCTGGTAACTGTGCCAATTGATGAAATTAGACGGCTATCAAATTAAAAAAAAAAAATAGCATACCTAGCTACCTTCAACTAAATTAATGCAATTAAGTTTCATCCCTTTTTAAAATAAATACCTACACTGGATAAAACTAAAATACAACAACATCCGCAGGTTTCAAAATAATAAAAAAAAATAAGTACCTACTGACTCCTAGAAATTAAGAACAAATAAAAAAACAACAACGACAATAAGAAATTCATACATAAATAAATGCGAAAAAATAAGAAATCGTAATATTTTCTTAAATGACACAATAGCCTGATTTCTTTAATTCTCGTGTGTAGATTCTGTTGTTGTGTTGTTCTTTTATTTTTCAAAACAACTGACATCTTGTTCCCCTCTGCCACAGTATATCCCACTGCCTTTATCTCTCTTACTCAGTCCTTGCCGTGGCCCATTTCAATTTTGTTGTTGTTGTTGTTAAGTTTAACCTAAACACAAATTACGTAACTTTTTAATTGAATTCCCTTTTTGTTGTTGTTGCATATTAGAGAGTGTGTGGTTTGTTGGATGTGCAAGTGAAGAGGTACCCTGCAAATTTTATTGGACCACCTGATCCATTTTGATTAAATGAACTACTCCATGGGCTGGTCCGATGTAATGCAAGCATGGACCATGCCATTGTTAAAAAGTGTTTGCAGTGAGACGACATGTTTTCGTTTTTAAACGAAGTTAAAACTAATCCTCTTGTGTACCTATATGTACAATGGAGTAGTTTTAAAATTACTCCTTTGTAACCAAAGCTGGGTTATATGGTCCTGCCCTAGGACATCGTAATGTTAAATAGACTATGTTTTTTTCCATACGTTTGGGTAACTTTTGGATTAGTCCTACTACCTTGTGGGCTACATTTTACACGCGTGTTTGGACTAGTCCTATTATTTGCAGGGTACAAATGAATGTCGTCTATATGTGCATTATGTATATCAGCTTTTATATAAACAACAACAAGGGTATTCAATGTTTTCTTTAGTGTTGCCATTTTTTTTAATATATTTTTAATTGTATTGCTTTTCTGTAACTTTTTTGTTAATTGTGGTGTTTGCTTGTTTGCGCAAACGTTTAAAGTATGTTTGTACAATAACTAAATAAAAACTCTTCAGCAATTAAGTGAAATTTTGAGTGAATAGAATGAAACATAAATAATGAACAAAAAGCTTATTTTATAATTTAGTTTGATATTTGTGATCTCTTCAAATATAAGAATCCAGCAGATGACGTCAACATTTATTCTCAAAATTTTTGTCATTGTCGTCAAATTTAAATGGTGAATTAAGTTTAACGGGAAAAGAAATTGGGATATAAAAGAAATTCCAGTTAATATTATTTAGTATTTCATTAAAATAGGAAAAAGTTGTTTGAAATTGTCCAAGGAACTTCAGTCTATAAAGATTGAAATTATATATATTTCGAAATACTTCTTCTTTTTGCTAAACCTTTTCTTATTATCTCCACATCAAAGTTTTTTTGATAATCTTTTTAATTGTTTGCTTAACTTGACAGCTTTCCTTTCCACCTATATTTTCGATAATTTATATAAAACCGACGATTTTTTTAGCGATGCTCTAAATTCTATCTTAAAAACGAATACAACAACTTATTAACGTGTATTGTAATGAAAAATACCATTAATAACAACTAAACTCATTGTTTAACAATGGATATCCCCGTATTAACGCACTTTATTTATTTTTTGTAGGTAAAACAATTTCGTTGAGCTGGGATCTAAGCCCAGGCTACTAAAGACAACGCAAGTGCTTTTTATTTCTGAAAGTTAATTACTACTGCACGTACTGACTAAAAACATAATTATAAAAATATTCATTGACCCAGTTATGATTCTCTTGTCGCATAGATAGTTTTTCCTTAAATCGAATGCAATTTTTGATGCGATGATTTCAATTCAGCACCATAAACTGTGTTGGATTGTTATTTTAGTAAAATATTTTAGAAAACAAAATTGCCGAAATTTCAAAACTATTTTTTCCAGGTATAACTGAGAATTTTTTTCCGAATAGGAACCCTACATCCAACACAGAAAAAATTATTAGTAGTTTTTTACCAATTAAAAAAAATGTTCAAAAAGTATTAAAATTTAATTAATGTGATAATTGAATCAATTATTTTTTTTGTTGAATAAAAATTAAAAATATAATATTGATTTAATTAACATTTTAGTTGTTTTGAAATATATTTTTAATTAAAATATTTATTTAATAACAAAAAAAATTTTCGTTTAAAATAAAATTATTTAAACTTGTGGAATTGTTATTGGAAATTGTCAAAATCAATCAACCCATTGTTTGAAACGGCAAAGTTTTTTGATCATTTTTTTTAATTAAAATTAAAAATACCTATCATTTATTGAAAAAAAAAATATTCAAAATATAAAATTTTTACAATTTTTAGTAATCAATATAATAATTTTGGTAATAGGTGCAAAATCAACAAATGGGTTGATTGATTCTATGAATTTGGAATGAATTTTGTGATAAGAGACAATTTTTAATTTTTTCTGTGAACGTAAGTAAGTACCACAGCAGTGTACAAAAATGTTCGCACAGTAGTGTATCTATTTTGTTCAGTAGTGGTAACACTGATTTTCTTATTCTTATTATTTGATATTATTTGTTGTTTTTGTGTTTTTTCGAGCATAGGTATTTAGAATGAATCTAACTCACCAACAATTTTGTTGTTGATTCTAGTAGGTCTTGGTTATTTCTTCTCCTTCTTGTTTTTAAATTTGTTGTAAAGCTATTCTTAGAAAAAAGTGTACGCAAGATTTAGGTATAAAACAAGTTTTCAAAATTCAAAACAATAACATCCATCCAGTTAAAACAACTCAATACAGCAAAGAGTTACAAGGAGTGCAATCTTTTAAGAGAAAATTCGTAAGCATTTCGCTGGCTCAATATTACAAGGTGAAATATGAAAAATATAGAGAAAATCATGTTTATAATTTTTGATTTTTATTTTACTTTTTCCAAAATAAAGTTCCATAACAAAATTTTGTTAAACAACAAGTTAACCAAGAACTTGTTGTCGTTGCTGAATCAACACCTAAAGTTGTTTATTTAATGCCCGTAATTTCTAGAAACAGATATTTAGTCCTAACAGTTATCTTTACCTATCCGGTACCACTATTTTGGGAATTTTAACGTTTATTTTACCTACGTAATTTAACTATCGAAAATCGACCGTAGGTAAGAAACACCTTTTAAAATTACGAAAATCGTAGATATCTATTCACAGCTAGATATCTTTTTGTAGAAATAACGGACATAAGCCGTAAAACATTATTAATTTAAAATTAAAAAAATATTAATCATACAACCTTGTAATATTGAGCCAGCTATATGTATCTAAAAGCAACGGTTTCGAAATGTGACTTAAAACCCTTAATGCTACACGCAGAGACAAAATATGGTTACGGCAACTGCTTTATTTTTGTTTATATTAACAATATATTGTTGTCGTACACAAGCAATTATTATTTTTATTTAATATCTGCAATATTATGGTTACTGCAAACTTTTCAATGTTTATCGCAATTATAAATTTGAGTATTGTTTTTTCTAACAACTAAATAATGATAACTTTGAAAACGTATTGTATTACTCACAACCATTTCACGATAATAAATAGTCCTAAATAGTCTGACTTATCTGAATTTCAATTGACGCTTTCTGAATTACAATTGGAAAAGGTGTAGTGTAGGAATTTAATAAAAAGTGTTCACATTCATCAGCACAGACAAAACAAATATATTTCATTTAATTGTTTTGTGTAATTTTATGTAGTTTTAATCAGTTTAGACCCAGCATCCGCTGAAATTTTTATTCAGTGGAGGCTTAAATTCTCACCAATTATATACAAAAAAAAAAAACGGATTCTGCTGTTAAACTTCAATAATGTACATTGAAAAATTTAGCATTTTCTTGAATGTTTTTTTTTTTTTTTAAATAAACTCTTTCAAATTTCTGGTACTAGTCCATAGTTTAAAACAGAATCAAACTGAAACAGCATTGAAGAATGTCAAGAACAATAATAAAAAATGGTAGACAAAACAACAGCAATGCGATTAAGGAAAAAACGCAACAACACAATAAAATCAAAATGCACTCTTGAATACGAAAGACAAGACAAAAAATCTTTAAGACTATACGACGATTCATGCGATACAGATACGAATGAGGGGATACAGATCATGCCAATCACCAACCAGTCCCATCTAAGGGCACAAAACACTTGCTATTTTATTTGTTTGTCGTTCCACACGTATGCATATTATTTGTTTAGCACTTTTAAAAAAGGAACATATCGAAAAAAATCGACTTCTGTAGGGATGAAAGGGTGGCATATGAATTGCACCATTAAAACCTTGAAAGTTTTTGTTTTGTGGTTATGTGATCTTGAAAGAGCCTGTGAATATAAAACAAAAACACCACAAGAACTTTAAAAATAAATTTCCTTATAAGCTAAACACTGGCAAAAGAAAAAGATTAAAAAAAATAATTCAACCAGATCAAAAATAATCAGCAAAATTTACGTTTTATTTTGTTTTCCATTTGCTACGTTGGTTTGATCGTCCGTCAGCTGGCAAGTTTATGTTTATTTTGTTTCACATGATCAGATGCAAAACAGCTACTGTTTGGATTAAGATGAAATCAGAAAAAAACTCTGTTTGCTGTAGAATTTTATCAAGAGCACTGATATAATTTTCGGTTAAAGCGCTTTTGATATTTAGGAAGAAAGAGAACTCAAATTTTTGCTGCAATATTTCTAGATAATTGATTTTTATTTTTGAGTATTTATTAGATAGAATTTTTCTAATAGTAATCTCTTATAGCAAACTACACCTTTTCCAGTAGTAATTCAGAAAGAGTCAATTGTAATTAGGATTAGTCAATTGCAATTCAGAAAGCGTCAATTATAAATCAGAAATTGCCAATTGTAATTCAGATTCAGGTTTTACCCGTTTATTCCCTAATAGGTCCGAATTTCAAAAAAGTATTAGACACCGATAACGATAACGATAAGTATTACAGTTTTTTGTATCTCTTTTAGTTTTGGAGATATAAGGTAAACGAATTTTCGCGTTTTTACCCTTTTTTACCACCAAAACATTCGAATTTCCAAAAATCCCGTGGTAGTGGATCGATTTTGGGAGTGACCCATCTCTGGTTCCAAAATATAAATTTTTTTTATTTTCATGTTTAAAATTATTAATAAAAAGAAAATAAATCCCGCATTCTTTTTGTTAAAATTATTTAGTTAAATAGTATGTACATCATATTTTCAAAGTAAAATGATGACGAAAACCATATCGGGCCATTCTGCTGATGTCTTTTAATTGTGAGTGGTTCTGTAAGCAAAGGGCAAAATAAAAAAAGCTGTGCAGGTAAGTGTTTATAATGTTTCTTAAATTAATGCATATGTTGTCTCTGAATCTTCTTCTCAATGTTATTTCCAACTCAAACCAAAAAAATACGAATCAAACAAATTCGATTCTACATGAAATTCACGTTGTTCCAACTTGATATAACTTTCATTCAACGTGATTCGGAGTTTTATTGCAATATGAATGTTATTTTGCTCTAACTTTACGGGAATGTTAAATTAAGATGAATTATAGTTATTTTGAAAGAAAATAATGTTGTTCGCAAGTTATTGTAAAATCATGAATTAACTATGAAGCAAAATCACTCCCGAAAAATGTAATATCAACCTTGTTTTTGAGGATATTTTGCCAGGCATTCCAAATAGCTTCTAAATAAACCATCGATTGCTTTGTTTTTCATCAACATAAAATCTGGATATTCCTCTTCCCCAAATAAAGTAGATAAAGAAATGAAAAAAAACTCGCCAGTTCACTGAAAATCTTCTAAAATTTGCCGGCTTGGTTTCGATAATTCTAATGGATCATGTTTCTACGGTTGTCATGCATGGAGAACAAGGAGCAAAGGTATGCATTTTCGTAACTTATAGTTCTAAATCATTGAAGGTGTGAACTTGAGTATAAACAACTCTGCGATTTAGAAAGCTGTGGATTGACTAAATTTAGCTGTTATGACTTTTAATTTGCCGCTCTTTAAAGCGAAAATCAAATGGCATAGGAGCATACAGAATAACCTTAAGGTGGATAGATTTCTGAGATTTGGAACCGCTCTCTTGCAAACTCAAACTGCAGCAAAGACTTCAGTTATAACAAAGATGAACTAAAAACAATGATGGTAGAAAAGCCAACCCTCATTTAGGTGACAAGCACACTACTAGTCTACTATTAATGACAATAAGAAGAAAATACCTGTGCATCTATCTTAAAATTTTTGGTTCTACGATAAGACCTCAATTCGGTTAGTGCTGCACCTGTTTTATCTGTGGATGAAAACGAGCAAGATCGTGTAGAACACCTCTTACGTCGTTGTTCTGCGTCTCCAATAAACGATTAGCCACAGAAAGATCTGCTGAATTTGGGGAATTGTCTAATGTTATTGAAATTAAAGTAGATAGCATTTTGTACCTTGTAGGCTGGATCTAAGGTGAAAACTCTTTTCAAACCTTAGCATCGTAAAGTCGTAACCGTAAAGCCGTAAAATTAACACGATTAATTAAGAAAATCCTGCAATCTAGAATCATATAAATACATATTTACTGGAAAAGATTCCGCAGAAAACCAAATTTCATTGTAAATTAAGTTTCCACTACGAAGTTAAGTAAAAACATAGGCGATTTAGGCCAACATATGTACATAGACCCAAAAAATTCGCCATTGTCTACAACTTATATTTCTCCCTTTTTTTCGAAAAAAAAATTTTGACACACACGTGTAAAAAACCAACTTCCTTCTTTCATACAAATAAAAATAATCCCTAAGAAAAAAGATTATAAATGTTTCTAAGAATGTCATAAACAACTTTAATCATTTTATGATGTTTTGGCTCTGATCCAATTTGCGCCGAGTGTTGTTTATTTGAAAATAAAGCAATTGCGGTGGATTCGACAAATACTCTTGCTATTCAAGTGAGGACGAGTGTAGATACCAACGAAAAAATTTCCATATTTAAAGTTTCAAATAATAGAAAAAAATATTTTTGTTTCTTTTTTTTTTTTACCATTTTTTGCAATAAATGAATTATTGTTTCGGTATGTTCTAAACCATAAACAAAACTCCGCTACGTTTGCAGCAAGGAAACACAATCCCATCCACATTCTATGGATGGTATTGTTTCCAAAAGTTATTTGTTTATGGCAAATAATAGTGCGAGTGTGGAAAGAAAAGGAAGAACAAACGAACGAAAACAACAAAAAAACGTCCAATTTCGTTAGAGTTTTAGAGCCAACATTCATCATGGTTCGATGCTTTGGAGTTGCTAGACATACTACATTTATACGCATAAATCAAGTGATACGAGTCGGTGTGTCATGGACAAGAAGAGGTTTTCTTTCTAAAAATTTTAATATTAAAAAAATCGCATTCGTTCAACAATACTGTATTAACTAAAAATGGAAAAGTTTTCAGTTGAAGCAAAACAATTTTTTATTGTACACTAAAGGCATATGAAAAAGATTTTTGCAATACCAACATGTAGACGATATTGCATGATATTTTTACAGCGGGTAGATATGAATGTTACGTGTCGATTTATTTCCAAAAGTAAAACACAAATATTTCGAGTTAATACACTATTGCTGAACAAGTGCGAAACGTTTGCTGCCGTAGCTTGGTAAAATTTTGCTTTTAAGCTGGACATGAATATGATTTTAATGGAGAGCTTTTGGTATTAATTGTTAAGTTTATTAAAAAAGGACGAAGGTAAAAAAATACTCAGCAAATGAAACATTTCATATATGTACATTAGGGTAAGTACTTTTTGCAATTTTAAAGAATATCAAATTCTTCATCGCATAGCCGTATAGACCTTGAAATTATGTATTACTTTTTCGCGGTCGTGAAAAAAGTTTCCGCACCAATCGCGATAAAAATTTCAAGTATTTTCTTATAATTTCATGAATTTAACAAGATCTTACCATTTGTAGAGAAGAAGGGCGAAAAAATCGTGATATGGATTATGACTCTATTTCGCGGAAAATAATTTTTCAGTTTCAAACAACTCTCAAGTAAAATACAAAAAAGTCCATATGCGTTTTCTTAAACACTGGGTGAGTGAATCGTCTACAATTACAAATCAGCAGCGTAGTAATATACGCCGGAACAAGCTATTAAAGTTGCACAAGATATTTTTCCATTATGTAAATCAACTCGCACTTTAAACTTAAAATTTATTTCATTAAACCCAAAAAAATAGCTTTACATTTTTGTTATACAGTAAGTAACGGTATTCGGGATCTAAAAATATCAAATTTTACGGGATTCCAGGATTTTTCGGGATATCGGGGGTTTTTGAAAATTAATAAATAAATGCTTTTTATAGATATTCATTAAAAAAAAACGACTTTAAAAGAGGTTTTCAAACAAAAATCTTATAATTAATTTATTATTTTAAATTGATTACTAAAATTTGTAAAAATTAAAAATTGCGATTTTCTTTTATTTAAGATTAATTTAATTAAAAATATGATTAAAAAAATAACGTACGATATCAAGCAATGTGTAAATTGATTCAATTAAGAAATAATTACCATAAAATCTATATTTTATTCAATTACCTCAGTTCAAACTAATTTAAAAAAAACAAGTAAGAGTGCTATATTCGGCTGTGCCGAATCTACTATACCCTTCACTATTGTGCGAGCAGAATACAGAGCAACTAGACAAAAACTAAATAATTTTTACATATACATACATACATATTCACAATTCTAAAAACTTCGTTATAAATTAAATTTAAAAATCTAAAACTGGTAAATATTTTTTTAAAATAGAACATAAAAATTAAAAAAAAAAGTTCTCTTTGAAAAACCAAGATTTGAACCAGAGGACTCACAGTTTCTAAACTCAACCCCCTAGACTGGGGAGATCTATGGTTCCCGAAAGTATGTATTTAAAAAACAAATTTAATTTTGGTCATAACTTTTTTGTATCTGAACCGATTTTTTTATAAAATATCTTCTACAAAATATTCGATATCCGATATTTTGGCATATAAGTCATATCCATAGGGCATATGGTAGCCCTATAATTAAGGTTTTTATACAATTTTTAATTTTTTTTGTACGGGAGGTACCACGCCCACTTCTCCAATCCCGCCCACATTTTGTAGGATGGTGTGTATTGACAACCTAAATGTGTGTACCTAATTTGGAAACTTTGGCTCTTGCCGTTCCCCAGATATACAGCAAAAAGTAATAAAAATAAAGCAACACCAAGGGATTTTTTGAAAAAAAATTTGAGGTATTCGTGGTTTTTTGCTCATATATCAGCCATTTGTGGACCGATCTTTTTGAACTTCAATAGCATACAATTTCGTATGTGACATAAATGTATAATAACCTGGTCCCCATCATATATGGGGTCTTCGGAAAACCCATTTCAACGAACAGACGGACATCGTTAAATCAACTTCGCTTTTCATAAGGACCCAGAATATATATACTTTATAGGGTGTAGTATCAATATTGTAGAAATTACAAACGGAATGACAAAGTTATATATACCCTTTTTACCGTCGGTGAAGGGTATAATAATTAAAACTGTAATTGAATAGAGCAAACTAGTAATTGATTCTATTAAAATTTTTATTAAACGAATTAAAACGAATAATTGAAATTTTAATTCGAAATTAAATAACAAAATCAATTTATTTAGTTAACAATAAAAATCTTATTTTAACAAAAAATATGTTCATACCCACCGCCAGTAGTGGAATAAATTATGTAGTGTATAAAATCTAGGCTAGGTTGGGTTAAGAAGGGGTATGTACCCAAGGGCACACTTCCTTTTCAATGGAGAAAGAGAAAAGTGAAGAAGAAAATAAATAAGAGATAGATAGAATTAAGTTCATAATCCTAACCCTGTAAAGATTGAAGCTTAAATTTTGAATTTGATGCACCAGTGGAATGTTTTGTGCATTTCAAAAGACATTTTTTTATCTTTAATTACTTTTAGCAATTCTCAAGTTAACATTTCTTTATAATTGTTGGACACGCTTAAAAAGAATAACAACGTTTAACCTTTTTTTTCGTTTTCAATAGCAGAGTTAATCAAATAAATATTAAAGATCAATATTGTGTTCCCTATCCTCCCTAGGGGGAATGCCATTATGAATTTCTTGTTATAAAAAAAGATAAAACAAAAAAACTAAGTTAACAATTTCGGGAGAATTCAATTTTTCACATGTTTTGTTACCGCTTGTGTTGTTCACTCACTCACTTAAAGCCCTAATGACACCTACTTTTTTCGACCTTTTAAGATTTTGAAGAACAGAGCAAATGTACTGTAATATAAAATGTTATTAATAACAAAGAGATCATTAAAATCCAAAAAAGTCAAAATGTTTATACATGTTATTGATAAAAAAAGTGCAATCTGTAGGGTGATCGATTATTCGACTTTTTTCAATAACCGGTTTTCGAATATTCCGAATAGTTGCTATTTAAAAAAAACCGGTTTTCGGTTAAGCATTTTGAAAATAACCGGTTAACCGGTTTTAATTCGAATACATAAAAATACAAAAATTAAATTAGTTTTTGTAATAAAAAGTTAATTAGAATAAAAACAAAACAATTCACTAAGGAAAGGAACCAACAAAATACATAGGTATGACTTAAGGTATGTTCAGACCTAACAAATATTTGACAATAAAATAAAAAAAAAAGCGTGACCAGTAAATTGATTAAACTTAAGCATTATTTTAAATTATTTCTAGTTATTTGCTAAACTTTATGTCTAAGATGATAATTGCATTTATGTATAACGTAGTTAGGAAATCCTTAAATAATTTTTGCTCTAGCCAAACGTTTTGCAAAAGCAAACAATTCTTTAAGAAAACTAGTGGTTACGTTAGGAGTCAAATATTTAATAGGTGTGAACATAGCTCTGGTTTCACAAATATAGGAAATTCCCAAATTTGTTGTAAATGAGTTTTAATTTGTTGCTGGTTAAGCATGTCTATATGAAGCTGGAAACTTCAGCTATATTTTTGAAAAGTGACAAACAAAACCTCTTATCCAGGATTATATATTTCATTTTTTTTTGTTTCAGCATTATAGAAACAATAGTAATATGAACATGCTTTTTGTATGAAATATCTGTCAATTCGTTTATCACACAATTTAAACCCTTCCAGGACATTTTTGATTCCTTCATTTTGTTTTAAGTTCTTGGTGTTTTAATAAATAAAACAGATGAATTTTCCCATAACGTTGATTCCGCCGGTATGTTCTTGTTTTGAGCATGAAGAAATGCTAGAACTACTTAAGTATTTTTCATTCATTATTGTCAGCATATTTTAGTAAAGTATTATTTGCAGTCTCTTAAAAACTACTTGGAACAGGGTCAAGTTTTACTTGGCGTATATTTTTGTCAAACTTGTAGACTAACTAAAAGTGATTAATAAGTCGTGACGTTAAAGAACCTTTGCAACTTATCATTTTAGGGCCGTTTAAGCACAATTTTCTTTAAAGTCAGTTCGAAATATCACCAGAGATGACATCTTTATAAAGATATATATAGTATTTATAATACTGTCAAATTGCTAATTACTTTTAAAGCTGAACTTTTTTTGTAGTACTTTAAATTGTTTTTGGTTTTTTTTACAAGAACACACGCTTATATAAGCTCATAATGTTTTTTTTGACTTTGGTTTCATTTTGTTTTGACATTTTTTATATTCAGTTTAAGTTTGCCAAATATTCAATTAGAAAAATACTTAAATTACGGGTACATTTATAACAAAAGGAAGGAAAACGTATAAAAAATAACACATTAATAAAGTAACCGGCTTATTTTACTAAAATAACCGGTTTATTCGATATTCGAAAAATGGACATTTTAAAATATTCGATTTGGGCAAAACTAAAATAACCGGTTAAAACCGGTCGAATACTATTCGATCGATCACCCTAGCAATCTGTCAGAAAAAAATAAAAAAATTTGTATCTTAAAATTGACATTTCAAGCTTAAAATGACACTGTGGTGCCATTATATTACTTTTTTACTCAAATATAGCTATTTTAGTTAATTTTTAAGCATTAAAAATAGGCAACATTGAAAAAACACTACTTGTAAACAAACCTACAAAAATCATTAATAATTAACAATATACACAAGGTATATTTACACAAGGTAGACTCATTTGGGAGTGTAGACATGCTGCTCTATAAAAATAACCGTGTGGAACGGAATTGTCAAAATTATCTTCATATAAATTTAACGCACACATGTACAAATTTTGGCTCATATACACGAAATTTGACATTGGTGTTCCAACTTAGGTAAACAGCTGACAAACATATGGGCCAACGAGTTTACCTTGTGTAAATATACCTTGAATATACATATAAAAAAATCAATTTGGGCTGTGAAAATTAAAAAAACTATTTGTTTATGTTTTTTGTATTTGTCTCTCTCTGTAACCATGCATTTCACTCTTTCAATCTCAGATTGAAAAAAGTAGGTGTCATAACGGCTTAAAGCAGTCACACCATTTCAAAAACCCTCATCAAACGCGCTACTTTAAACATATTTTTCTAAATAAATGTTTTGAAAATTCTCGAAATCGGTTCTAACGATATAAAGTTGTCAGTCAGACAATTTTTACCTTTTGAAGAGTACATCTTTTTCCAATTCATGTACTTATAGACTTTTCTCTGAATTCCCATAAAAAAAAATCAACGAAGTGAAAAAATTTTTTTTCATAAACTTGTAAATATATACAACTGCAGTATCAAAACGAAAATAAACGGGCTATAAAAATATTAAGGAGACGCCAAGGCATTAAATTATTAAATAAAAAATCATACACTCAAACATACATACATATGTACTTACAAGTACTCTGTAAGTGTAAAAGTATTACATATATATTCATAGTTATGCAGTACTACTACGGAAATTTGCAACTCAATAATGATACAAGTAAGAGTGTTTATTATAGTCGGCAATAGCGGTTTACAAGCACCTATTGGAATGTCCTAAGTAGGATTTTGCAGAAACGTTATTAAACTTGCAGTTTCCGCTATCTAAAAATTCTGGCCTCCATCATTCTTAAATTGTACTTAATAGAACTTACGAAAAGTCTTTTAACTGAAATAAAAATATTTATAAGCCAAGAAATATGTATATCTATAAATGTGTCATCCCGACGATCACATCGCTTGAATAGCTCATGTGGCGACGGTCGTTGCATAATTTTTAAGATTCACTGCATCCAATCAAATTGATTGTATATGTGAGTTAATTGTGAGTCACACCTTAAAGGCTCAGTTAGCCGGGAGTAACAGTAACAGGAACCTTATCGTAAAAAAGTAAGACCAATCTATTTCTTACAGATTGAGACGTAACATAACAGTAAGATTATAATCGTTCTAATTGCTTTACATACAACAAAATGAATCAGCTGATTTGCAACGTTACAGTTACTCCCGGCTAACTGAGCCTTTACGTCAAGTTTTTTGCCCAACTTTAGTTGACATTTCTTTTTTTCAGTGTTTGATAAATTCAACCATGAAGAGGTTAACGAGTGAGCAGCGCGCTAAGATTGTTGAATTCTTTAACAAAAATGGTTGTTCAAATCAAAATGCATTGCGTGCACTTCGTAATTTTTTTGGTCAGTATAATCGACCAAATGTGTCTACAACTGGGAGAGTTGTGCGCAAATTTCAGCAAAAAAGAGGGTGTAGAAAATGAAAAACACCCATACATCCACAAAGAGTGACTGTTAGGTGTGGTTTATGTGATGGCGGCGTCATCGGGCCGTACTTCTTTCGAAAATCTGGCCGGCCAATCAGTTTCCGTGAATGGTGCTCGTTATCGCGAGATGATAACGGACTTCTTGTAGTTAGAAATTGAGGATATGGATCTAGACGGTATGTGGTTCTAACAGGATGGTACTTCTTTTGCGCGAGAAATTCAATGGCCGTGTTATCTCACGTCGTGGCGATGTTAATTGCCCATTACGATCATGTGATTTAACATCGTTGGATTTTTTTCTTTGGGTAAATGTCCCAAAGAAAAAGTGTACGTCAATAAGCCAAGAATAATTCGAGAGCTAAAGGATGAGATAATTTAGAACATTGACGACGTTTAACCTCAATTATGCCTCAGAGTCATTGAAAATATGGACTAACGGATGTAGAAATGCTACCGCAGCCGTAACGAGCTTCTATCATAACTAAAAATATTAAGATAATTCTCTGAAAACTTTTTGTTTTTGCATTCTAGTTGGACCACCCTTTCCTTTACAATCTATTAACTCAGCTTTTGTGACGCGTTTGGTCGTAAGAGGGTTAATAGTTCTTATACGAAGCTCTTGTCTTGTTGTTCAGACACATGAAGCAAGATTTTATGATTTTATGATTTGAGGTTTCATATTTTTTAGTTCTAAAACAAAACATGAAGAATGTTATTGTTATCTTTTATAACAATAAACGAATTCCGAAGACTTTTAGTCATTATCGGTTTTAATATTACAAATTCTACTATGCCCACTATAGAGTATCTTAACGTAAGAGACAAAATAAAGTAAAACTTTAAGCAATCAGTGAAACATACGACCAACTGAACGACTAACAGATATTTTTTATTATTTAAAATGAAAAACACGGAGTAAAAATAAAGCAGACTAACTAGGCTTAAAACTGTCTACGAAGCACTAGTATAAAATACAACTACACACCAACTACAACGATACACTGTTTGTTATCATTCACATCAACATCATCATCACCATCTTCAACAACCAGCCAGTACCATCATCATTATCATCCTCTCCAACTACTTGAAACGTACTTTTCAAACCCGTAGTCGTTGTGGAACTGTTTTCATACCGAATGATTGGTCCTTGTAGTCGTTCTTCGTTCTGTGTGTCTTTGATAAAGTAAAATAATAAAAAAAAAGAAAAAATAATGGCATTGGCAATGGCACGACTGACTTTTTCATACTACTTCCATGCACTTTTAGGCTGGTACTAAAAGTTGAAGAGCTGGATGAATAAGAAATTTGAAAAAAAAATATTAACTTAAAGAAACTTTACTAAACTGGATACTAGAAGAAGAATAAGATCTAAGGGAACAGAATAGTAGTGGTATTTTTGTTTTGTAGGCTTGATAGCAAACTACAATGTATCTAAATATGCAGTACGAGTAGGAAACAGAAAACAAGCAAGTTTTTTTCTTTTGTGAATACAGTTAAAGCTCTACTCACGGACATCTCCAAAAGCGGACAATTTTCGGAGTCCCATGGTTTTCTATGTTCCCTCAAAGTACATTAAAACCAACATTCCCGTAGACGGATATCTCCCATTAGAGGACAAACTTGCGCCTGTGGTCAGCGTCCACTTGCGGGGTTTTTTACTGTAGGTATAAATATTTTTATTAATGGCAAAAGAGAGTATGTAGTTTAATTTATTTTTATTATTGTTTTTTTTTTTAATTTTTTGTAGATTGTGGAGGCATGTTTTTCGTATAAACCACATTTTTTTATTAAAAGTTGCAAAATAAAGAAAAAAGAATTTAAAAGCGGAATTAATTTTTATTCAATAAAATGTCTAAAGATAAGATTTTAAGTTGAGCTTCTTAATATCATAAATTATTTGCAATTTAAAGTGGGTGGTTTCAAAAAGTACTGAAGTAAATAATTAACAAAAACCGTTGAACCGAAACTACAAATATTCGAAATATTTTGGAAGTCGCAATACTTATTTTAACTAAAAAGCACTAAAATAAAAAATTCATAAAATTTTAAAACTCCCAAATTATATTAGAATGTAGTAATCAATTGAAAATTCGCCAAAATCGAAAGGAGTAGTGAAAAATGAGTTGAAAAATCGGCAAAGCCTAGGAATCATTATTTTCTGTTGAGTCGTTTGAAAATGAGCGTGTGTCTAAATAGACACATGCAGCTAAATCGAAAATTTCAAATTGGATGTGGAAAATCTTCGAAAATCCAGTCAAAATGTGGAATTTTACAGAATTGAAAAAAAGTTAAAAATCTTAAACATTTAAAAAATCGCTTAAATGCACAAGAATACTTTTTAAACATTGATTTCTCTGGTTTGTAAAACCAAAAAAATCTCATATATCGATAAAATTTGAGATCAATTTTATTAACTTAGCTTGTTTTATAAAGGGTGTCCAAAATTGAAGTATCATTTTAATTTTACTGCCATTTTTTTCTACTTGGAATTTTTATTTTCCGATTCTAAATACATTCCGGTTAGTTAATATGGTACGGTAAACGAAGAAACAACGTGTTTGTATTATTACAACATTTTTTGAAAATAACAAAAGTTTTCAAGATGTAGATAATTAGAAACAAAAAACAATACAAAAAATCACATTATTTCTAGTAGGGGATTCCACCAAGATCGTGCTATTTGATATTATTAGATTTTTTGGGTTTTTTTAAATCAAAAGCGTACAGCAATAATTCAAGAGCTTAAAAACAACATTATTGAGCAGACATCAACCATTGAAAACAGTTTATTGAAAAACGTGATTGAGATTTTTTTTAAAAGATTGCGAGCCTGCCGTGCCAGCAGGGGTTTCACTTGAACGACATAATTTTTAATTTTAAACCTGAACCAATTTGTTATAAACTTAATTAAATATCTCAAGAAAACTCATTTTTTTTTTATTAAAATGATACTTCAATTTCTGACACCGTTTATAGGCGCTATCGTCGTTAATAATAAATACCATTTTTATAAAGGAAATATTCATATTGTGCCAAAACCATAAGTTTGACTAAAACTCGAGTTAAATATAGCCGGTAACATAATTGTTAAACAGGATAATGATCCTTAACCTACCTCTGCACAAATTATTGCATTGGATTGACTGACCATCATGGAGCCCTCATCTCAACTCAATTGAGAATCTGTGGCAAAACAAAAAAAAATTCAAAGTTATCGCAATAAAGATAAGCGAGTTGAACGATAAAAGATTAAAGAGCAGCTTTAAAAATCTTGACAAAACGTATTTTTTTGCTTCTTGACGAGTAGTAAAAATTCTTAAAAATTAAGATAAATCAAGATCGTCTGGCAAGCCTACCTTAAGCGGTCACCTCTTAAGATAGATAGAAAACCTTGTCCCTTTTGCTGTTCGTTCCTAAAATATTCCACTCTATCTGAACAATTTTTCTAATCAAAGTGAAAGAAGTTTCAAAACAAGCTACTAAGAGCAAATCTTTTAATGCCAAAAAAATGGGAAAAGGTATTTAACAGTCTTGAAATTCAATATTTCCTGAACATTAACCTTTTATCTTCAGGTGAGCAATATATTGATCACAATTAACGAGGAGCCCTACCACCTCAAAACTATTCAAATTACTTTTCTAAAACACCACGTATCCAGTCATTAGAGATAAAACAAAACAAGATCTGTCAGCCTATTTATGATCACTTCCCTTTATTTCTTGCCACACAATTTTTTTATGATTTTATCTGTTTTCATATAAATAAATTCAATCGTGTATTTGAAACGATAAAATATCTCTATCTGCCTTTTAAAACGTAGAAATAAATAAACAACTAAAAATATATCTATGTTAACTGTCAATACTCAGTCGTAAGTATTAAACAGATTCCCACATTTGACCCCATTTTTACAAGACGAATATTGAATACGATTTGGAACACACACAAAAATACACACATTTTGAAAGCCTTCAAAACAAAATTTGATTATTTTTACAGACTTTGTAATACAAAGTTTAAGTTTAATTTCCTCATTTCTTTTTATGCCATTTAAGTTGGTGTTTTTTGGAAGTCTTTGTATAGAAAGGTTTTTTTTTTAGATTTTAGCTTTAATCCATACATCTATTGTAGACAAACGTTTTTAACAAACTACGAATTATTTAATACGTAGTTTGATTTCTTGTGTGTATTTTTTTTGCGTTTTGAAAAAAAGAATCCAAACATAAACTTGAATTGAATGGGCTGATTTGGTGCTTAAAGTAAAACGAACATCAAAAATAGTAGGAAGATTTTTTGAATTAATTACACTTGAAGAAAATGTTTAGGTAAATACATTCTAAGGAGCCGAAGCCTGATAATCTTAAAAAAGGAAAAGTGAGTAATTTAAATCATATCGATATACGCAAAAGGAAATAGCTTGTCTTGTGATATAGTCAACGGGTTTTCACAGTGTATGCCCTAACCAGCGCCATTTACGGGGATTTGTAAGAATTGAACCCATAGCCTTTCATTCGATATCGTAGCTGGCCAGAATAATTTTAAAATTCTGCGCAGGCAGCGATTAATGAAAACCTGTAGCGCGGTGACATCCTTCTGCGCTGCATGCCACGATTCACATCATTAAGAAGAGATAATTTTATGCAGGAGTTAAATATGTTTATCTTTGTTCTTTTTGAGATGCGTGCTGATCTCTATACGGGGTTTAGAATACCAAAGGAGTGCTTACCAGGTTTTATTCGGTTTCTTACGTCGTCTGCAGAACCACCTGTTGTAGTCAGAAGACTTCCTAGATAGCAGAACGTTGATACATCTTCAAGATTCTTTTCGTCTATTGCGAATGCTCTGTTGCTAGAAGCATTAATTCTCATCGTCTTAGTTTTGGCAATATTTATTTTCATGCCAGCCTTAGCTGCTTCTAATTGTACTGGATTGATCTTAGGCTGCATGTCATTAAAGTTGTGGGATAGTAGCCATATGTCGTCGGCAAAGTCGAGATCTTCTAGCCTTCTGTTGAATCCCCAAGTTATTCCCCTCCGTTTACATGTGGCTCTTCTCATTATGTTGCCCAGGACGATATTAAAAAGTAGGGGCGACAGAACACAACCTTGTCTCACTCCAGTTTTAATTGGGAATGAGAATGAGACTTATACAGTCAGCATGAAGTATTCGGCAGTCTGCGTTGTAATATAGGGCTTTAACAAAATCAATTATTTTTGTTGGGGTACCTTTGCATGCTTACGTACTCTATATGGATGAATGGGAGAGCGTATCGAATGCTTTCTCAACATCGATGAATATCAAGTAGAGCGGCGTCCTCCACTCAACAGATTGCCCAATTATAATCCGTCGAACAGTTAACGCCATAAGAAAAGCCTTTGAAGGAAGAAAATATTGTTCCGCTCTCTTCATCGATGTTTCTCAAGCTTTTGATAAAGTCTGGCATGAAGGCTTGTTATATAAATTGAAGCAAAATTTTCCAGCAAGCACACAAAAGTAGTTAGAAAGCTACTTAATCGTTCGTCAAGTTATTATTAAAGAAGGAAATTTCTTAAGCTCACCTCAGTCAATTGGCGCTGGGGTCCCACAAGGCAGCATCCTGGGGCCTCTATTTACTTAATTTATACTTCAAAAATGCCGACAAACACATACCCCAAAAATTTAACATTTGCAGGCGAAACAGCTTTTCTAAGCGTCCACCAAAACCGTTATGAAGCATCTCGTTACTTACAGGATCATATCCTTCAACTAGAAATATGGCTAAGAAAATGGAGGATTAGCGTAAATGAGCAAAAATGCGTACATATAACATTCACCTTGCGCCGGGAATCTTGCCCCCCTATTACATACAATAATCAAATAATTCCTCAACATTCGCATGTAAAATATCTCGGTATACATCTGGATCGGCGATTAACGTGGAAATGCCATATAGAGGTAAAATTAACTCAAATGAAACTAAAAGGCATTCAAATTCATTGGCTTATTGGAAGAAACTCTGTCCATAGTCTCGATTGCAAGCTTCTACTTTACAACTCTATCTTAAAGCCTATCTGGTGCTACGGTATTCAACTATGGGGCACCGCCTCGGCCTCTAATATTGAAAAAATTCAAAGGCGTCAAAATAAACTTCTTCGAATAATCACATCCGCTCCCAGGTACGTTAAAAACTCAAACATTCATAAGGATCTCAATGTGCCATTAGTCAAAACTATGATTACAAAATATACAGTAAAAGATTTAAAAAAGGCTTCAACAACACCCAAATCCACTAGCTCGAAATATTTTAAATCATGGCGGCCACACTTAAGAATACGAGACACTGCAGCACTCACCGAATCAGAAGAGCGATAAACACCTACATATGTGAACATAAACCGTTATGACGAAATTTTGTCTGGCACTGGCTGGATATATATAATGTATTAGGATAAAATTTGATTAATTATTGTTAGTTCATATTTAATATATGAAGATTCAATAAATAAATAATGAACAAACAAAAAATAAATAATCCGTAAGCTGTTGACATGGTCAATGCATGATTATCGGGGGAGGAAGCCAGCCTGCTCATTGCGGAGAAGCGGATCGAATGCGACTAAAACCTTTTGTGGACAACTTGCGAGATTATCTTGTTCGCGATGTTGCTTAGGGTTATGCCACGCCAATTCTAGCATTGTTGTAAGTCTCCTTTTTTTGGTATATTAATTACAAGGCCTTCCTTTGAGTCATTGCACAGCGAGTTTGTTACCCAAAGATTTTTTAAAACGTGGTGGATAAACTTGGCGCTGATTTCAGGAGATGCCTTCAATAGTTCAGGAGATAAATTATCCGGTCCAGGAGCTTTGTTGTTTTTCAGGGACACTAAGGCATCTATTATTTCGGGAGTTTCTGGGCAGTCTGTTGGTATATCATCCCGAGCATTGTGTTCAATGCAATCACATAGGTTGTGACCAGTGTTCGAGGTGTTCGCTAACATCGAGGAGTAATGCTCTACCCATACATCCATCTGGTCTCTTTTGGATGTGATTAAATCTCCATTATTGGTTTTAAGTGGTTTGTTAGTAGCAAACGATTTTAATTTTTTAGCAAAAGGAAATATTAAGGAAGAATTGGTAGAAGCATATGCCCCTAGTTTTTCTCTTTGTACTTTTTAATTTATAATTGTCCGCGCCATAGCTTTAATTATGTTTAACATTTCTAAATTATTGTTTACAATTATCAGCTGTTCAAGTATCAGGGATGCAAACACAACAAATCTATACAGTTTCATTATTGAGCAAAAGCATTGCAGGGACAATTGTAATACTGTGTATTTTGTTGTTGGATTGCGAACAAAAGCTCCAACATGTTGTATTTGCACTTTTATTTATTTATTTTGAAAGACCATTTGCATCAGATACTTAACCCCGCTATTGTAAACTTCTACAAGGTTGTGTTTTTAAATGTACTACTTTTGTTAAGTTGCTTTGCAAGTTATGTTTTGAAATTCACCCTGAGATATCATTGACATTATGTATTCGTTTGAAAGGTCTATCGATGCCATTTTGTATGGGAAATAACATCGTGGAAATATTTGGAGGCATTTCTGGGTGACGCGCATTCAACATGTCCAATTTGCTATGGCTCTGTAACATAAATCGGGCTGAATTTTAACGATGGCATGGGCTTTGTTGCCTTTAAGGGCCGTGGATTATTGCTTACGAGCTTCTTTTCTACATCGCAATAGGCTTGAAGGTGAAAAGGCTTCAACACTTTTATACACATTATCGATGTATAACAAGGATTTTAATCAGCTGTAGTTTTCGCGCTATAGCGTTATATAAAAAAGGCACTTGCAGGACATATACACGCATAGTTAACTTGAGAGGGCTTTGCTCTATTCAGTAGAATAAAAAATTCAAAATTCGAATTTTATGCCGCTTCTCAAGTTATGCAACTATATGTAATGATCGCGAAAACTAGAGCTAATGAAAAAAAAATTGCAGATTCTCGTTTCATATAGTTAAAGAAACAGCTTTAATTTTCAGCAAGCAAGAGAGTCGGTCGAAATTTTTTTTAAATAAAAATTATTAAAAATTTTTTGTTTCATTTTATGTATTTTATTAAACTCTTGCCTTTTTTTGAACGTATTCGCAAAATATTCGGTTGAATTTTGCGAATACGAATGTCGTGAAATAGCCGAGTATTCGGTGATACAAATGCGAATACTCGTAATATCACTAACATGTATGTATGTGTTGCACTTCCCACGGGGGATGTCAGACCTCTTGGTGTTACATCTTCCTGAGTAAATAACAGTACCCATGTTCTGTAACTTTAGTGAGAACTTCTCGCTTCAAAAAGATTAGAAACAAACTATTTCATCGTTTATCGAAAAGTGAGAAAAAACTGTGCCTGTAACTCATGTCGAAAACTATTAAAAAAAATTACTTCATTACGATATAAATGTCATAACATTGCACTCGAAGCTGATGTGACATTTCAGACGTTGAGCAAGCCAGTAACACGTATCTTTGACGGCGACCAACATTTACTAAAATTTAAATTATTTAACGACGGCGGCGAAAATACAATCGTCGGCTATACCAAATAATGTAAAGTGCGACTTTAATGTTTGTGCTTTGCAAACGAGCTTTGAAAACATTCATATCTATATACATATATAAAAATGAAAAATGTTTGTATGTTTGTTTGTTTGTTGGCTTATAGACTCCGAAACTACTGAACCGATTTTCCTGAAATTTTTACAGTAACATCACGTGAGCCCTAAAAATAAAATAGGCTACTTATTTTTCGATAAGGGCAGGGGAATTGGTACCCCCCATAGGATGCCAATATTAATTATCGCATATCTTAAGAGCCGCTGGACGCATTTTGCTGAACTTTTTGTAGAAGGATCTTCTGAGCCCCGAAATTGAAATAAAATAGCAGCGGGGGTATTGGAATCCCCCATAGGACGCCAATGTTTAACATCGCATATCTTAAGAACTGTTATAGTGAGAATTTTCAAACTTTCTAGAAGTCACTCTTATGGTATACTACACTTTTGAAAATAAAAATAAAGCGGATAGGCGCAGGGGGGGAAATACCTCCCATAGGATGCATACACTAAATTCCGCTCAACTGAAGAACTATTAAAGGGAGAGTCTTCAAACGTGGTTAAACCTACTATTATAGTAAACTATAAATTTCAATATAAAAATGGGCGGGAGAGACAGGGGAGGAGCAGTGCCCCTCATAGATAGATATATAAATAAGAGCCACTGAACGCATTTTGTTGAACTTTTGGTAGTACGATCTTCTGAGCCCCGAAATTGAAATAAAGTAGGAGCGGGGGAAGTGGTTTTCCCCATAGGACGCCAATGTTTACCATCGCATATCTTAAGAACTGTAATAGTGAGAATGTTCAAACTTTCTAGAAGTCACTCTTATGGTATACTACACTTTTGAAAATAAAAATAAAGCGGATAGGCGCAGGGGGGAAATACCTCCCATAGGATGCATATATTAAATATCGCTCAACTGAAGAACAATTAAAGGGATAGTCTTCAAACGTAGTTAAAGCTACTACTATGGTAAACTATAAATTTCAATATAGAAATGGGCGGTGTAGCCAGAGGAGGAGCAGTACCCCTCATAGATAGAAATATAAATTAGAGCCGCTGCAAGCAACTTGTTGAACTTTTGGTAGTAGGATCTTCTGAGCCCCAAAATTGAAATAAAATAGCAGCGGGGGAAGTGTTACCCCCCATAGGACACCAATGTTTAATATCGGATATCTTAAAAACTGTTATAGTGAGAAAGTTCAAACTTTGTAGAAGTCACTCTTATGGTATACTTCACTTTGAAAATAAAGATAAAATGGGTAGGCGCAGGGGGGAACTACCTTCCATAGGATGCATATATTAAATATCTCTCAACAGATAAAGTGGTTAAAGCAGTGTAGCGAAGCGCACCGGGTTAAGCTAGTATTTTATACAAATGTTAAAAGCAAAATAATTAAACCATGAAAAAATTTGCCAAGAACAAAATATTGTTAATATTATTATTATTATTTATTGTATTTTGCATTTTTAATTGTGTTTTAGTGTTAAAAATTTTTCTTGTCCCATTTTTATTCGTGAGTATATTTGACAGTTCAAAGCGGGAATTTTTCTCACAAAATTATTAATGACACACTTTTTCTGTAAATTGGCGAGTAATTTCCTTACGCAACAGCTAGTACTCGCCAAAAAAGTTACAGACACAGTTTAGTGAGAAAAACAGTTGTTTGTTTCAATATATGGCATTTTTGTTTCATTTCACATATTTTAATCGAAAAGTTTCTGGACGCGAGAGTTACAGAACATTGGCACAGGTGAATGCAACTTGGAATGCACCAAACATCAAAATGACAGAGCTACTTGGAATCCAATTAATTTCAGGTGGTTCGAAGTTGTATCTCATTGCTTAACTGAAGTGCCACGGGAGCCAGTAGCCCCTGGGGAGTGGAAGCACAGGTCTGACTATTGGCGAGGTCTCCCTTAGTATGCTCCTTGCGAGAAATGCTTCTTGTCTTTCAGGATGATTGTCTTTTCTGATAGAAGGTTGTTTTTTAATTAAGTTTTTCAGTGAACAACTGTTCACCGTGCCTTTTTTAAGGCATGCCCTCACAATATGGTTCAACGAAGAGCAGCTTTTTTGATGAAGAAATAACATCGGGATTCACGTTGTGTTTGTGGTTTTAGGTATTGGGAAGGACGACGTTCACATTGAAAGCTGATTTTTTACCCTTCTGGGAAAATTCGGCCTGTGGACGGTTCCCTCGGTGCTGGTGCTATTCAACAGAAGCTGCTGGGATAAATAAATAGCAGTGGAGGTTAGAAGGCTTCGGCTACTAAACAAGGTGTGGGTTTATAATTTTTGGTGGCTTATCTGTCTATCTGTCTGTGCAAATTAACCATAACTCACACGCGGGAATTTGGTAAGTGCTTAATATTAATACACCATGTCGTTGAGATCAACCGCGAACTTAGGTCGCAAGACAGTTGTGATCAAAATCACAACTGTATGTGTTGAACAAAAAACTTTCAAGCAGCTGTTTTTGTTATGAAAACAAAATCTCGCTTCTAAAGTACAAAAGATTTCGAGGAAGATTTTAAATCAAATCTACTAGATTTAGCTGAAATGTAAGCGGGCTTTTATTTGGCGTTGACGACTTAAGAAACCAACAAGAAAAAGTGTAACGGGTTAAATCACACGATTTCGGTGCCTAATTCACATTACCTACAAGTAAGAATTTTCAATTTGACATTAGCTGTATAGCACTTAGCGCCGTCCTGTTGAAAAAACATGTCGTTGGTGTTTTTTTATTAAATGATTTGGGATAAAAGAAGCTTGGAATCATCGTTCTTTAGTTCTTGACGTAGGCGATCTGGACAACGTCGTTCTGAAAGAAATATGCAACGATGATGCTCCCAGCTCAAAATCTACATTAAACAGTGAATTCTTCGGGATGCCATAAGCGATCTTAGTATTGTCCCAAAATCTACAATTTTATTTGTTGACGTACGTACTTTTTTAAAAATTTGAGGCCCATGAGGCTTAAGATTTTCCAATGAAAATTAGGGCCAGCTTGAGATGTACATACATCATTTGCGTAGTGTTTTGTGATTTGGCAAAACAGACTGAATAAATGACAGTCATTTTGACATTTTAGCTTACAGATGAAGCTTCAACGCTGTGGCCGCTATAAACTGTTGAAACTTGGAACTTACTATTGGAATTCATAGAAAATATAGAAAGCTGACATTTAATTCTCCATTAAATAGCTGAATCTAATTACTACAATTTTTAAATACTTACAAAAGTACATCCGCAAAGAGTAAATACCATTAAGGACAATGTTTTAAAGAAATAATATTTATGAACAACTTGATTTCTAAAAATTTACGGCCAATTTCAACAAGTTCAGCTATAATTAACTATTAGTTATTACTGTCAAAAACATATTGTTTACTGGAAGTTAATGTAATTATTAATTTTAACTAAACTATTTTAATATTATTTAAAACGAGTCCACTAAAAAACAAAATGGCTTTTCCAAACTAGTTCAATTTGAATTGTCATTTGACATTGGCTACGTAGTGAAAACATGCGAGAGAGTAAGTACTTAAATTACTTCTATATTAGAAATTTTTTTCTAACCACTATCTAATACCACACTAACTACGAATATAAAAACCAGCTGTGGAAGATTTCGAAGCATTGCAACCCTTTTGCTGGCAAATTCAATCAACTGAACTGAAAATAGTCAAAAACACAAATCAAAAATGGCTGACTAACCCATATTGTAGAAAATCTATGGATGGATGAATGGATCGTTGGTCGGCTGGTTAAATTTGATGGTTTGCTGGCGGCAGTGTGCGTGTCGCTTAGGTAAAAAGCTAGAAAGAGGCACGCAGCAAAAGCCTGCTGTTTTTCAGGCGGTCTCATTTGTTCGTACGCATTATAATTATTTTAAACAATTGAATTTCAAACAACAACTAAATATAACAAATAGTCACTGACTCATCTATGTACAATGTCAATGTGTACTCATCACACTTAGTCAACTCAATTTATTCATTTACTAACAGTTGTATACAAGCACAAGTAAATACACATGTACTTAGGTGTGTATATATGTATATGCAACTTCAACATAACATTGGAAAACACCCCTACACTTTGTGGCACTACAATTAAACCGTGGTATGTATGAGTATGTAACGTAACAGTTTATACCTGATTCCTACTTCGTCAGAGGGCTCAAACAGCAGATGATGCTGATGTTGAAGATACGCTATTACACATTGAATTGCTAGAGTCACAAACAAAGAGAAGAAGAAGATATTTAAAAATAATAGATTGTTTGTTGGTTGGTCGACTGAATGATTGTTCAAATGGTCGGTCGGATGGATGGATGATAATAAAAATTTTTGGTTGCATTCTACTATAAAAGTTGTAAAGTTTTTTTTTGGAAATGTTTCTTCTTATTTTTTTGGTTATATCCATTTATGAGTAACTATGCACAGTGGGGAAGATTCTAAAAAGAATGTCGCGAGAGTCGGTCAAACCTTTACATAATATCTTTGCAGCGCTATTCGTAACGTTTTACTACAGCGATTATTCCGTTCCCCACTTAAGTTTGTCATTCCGAGTTAACTTTTTATTATTCATCTCAGAACCCAGAAAAATATATAATTGGCTCCTTGAGTTGAAAACACCCTCTTTTTCGAAATACTCAAAAGAAAAGAACAATATTTGCGTTGAATTGTTTCTAGTTACCCTAAGCAGTTTGGAATTGAAATTCAGCAAAATCGCTTCTGTAGGATCAGACCTTTCAGACCTATGTAACTAACATAAATGGTGGTTAAATGTACGGATTGAAATAAGATTTTGCACAAATTCGTTATATATGACTGTAAATTATACGCGTAAATTTCGTGAAGATCGGTTCATAATTTACCATAGGTCCCATATAAAGTCTACTCTCGGAAAACTGTTAAGTACACCTAAGCCCGTAACAAATTATGCTACTGTAATAAAATTTAGTACGTAACAGTTTTATACTGGAATCGAGCTTTTGATTTAATCGGTTAACCGCACGATGTTATTGACCGGTTAAACGATTAAATTTTCAATAAATAAAAATGCAAAAAGTATTTGTTATTGTAGTTTATAAGCCAAAAACAAACACTAACATAACAAACGTAATAATTCTTGGACTAAAACGAGCAAAAAAAATAATAGTTTTTTTACTTATCAAAGATGTTGCAGAAATCGAAAGCAACCCATAATACAGAATATCTTATTTCTCAGTCATTTTCCAGGATTTCTCTGTTTAAATCTTCCATTTTGGCATTACAGTCCGGTTTTATTTTTTTTAAATTGTTAACGCTTCTAATTGTTTCGGAAAATTCTGTTAACTGATGGTTTGTGTTCCCTGCTGTTGTTAGGTCATCATTTGACTTGTCCTGGCAAAGTACCGATTTTGTACTGTATTTGAAGAATTCGTTCCTAAAAGGAAATAAATTGTATTAAAAAATATTTTCTAAACACATACCTTTTGTTTATGTAACGAAACAAATAGTTAAAAACCAAATAAACTAATAGAATCTGGGAATTTATTTCTCACGGTGAGTAACATTGAATAAATAAATTTTCATATTATTCGAATAACATGCAAATTTACATAAAAACTTTGTTAAAATTCTACTTATTTGCAAAATTTTGTAACATCGGTTAATCGATTAATAGACTGAAATTAACCAGTTTAATAGTTAATCGAAAATAGCCAATTTTTAAGTTAACCGGTCAGTTAATCGGTTAACCGATTAATGGTTAACCAATGAATACCCTAATATGTACATAAAAATTAATGTTCCAATTTTAACCATTAGGCGAACACTAGTAGGAATAAAAGCAAAAAGCTTTCTGATTGTCGGTAAATAAACTACCATATGTAGGTCTAAATTGCGAAGAATTTTAATACCGACATTTGTTTTTATAAAGATTAATTATTAATTTATAGATGCCATACAGCCTGAAATATTCTCACCGTCGGTGGAGGGTACCAAAGATTCAGCCCAGCCGAATACAGCACTCCAACTTGTTCTATTTTATTTTAATCTTGATAACGGCAGTATATACAATCATCTTGGTAATCAAAACAACACCCGATAAAATATGGGCGGCACTTCGCATATAAAAAAATTAAAGAATTTTGTAAACAGCCAGAGCTAAAATTTCCAAATTATATACACGCATCTTGGTTATTAATACACAACATCCGACAAAATGTGGGTGGGATTTGACAAGTGGGCATGGCACATCGAATACAAATACATTATAAATTTTTGTTAATCTGGAGAACAGCCAGAGCTAAAATATCCAAATTAGGTACACGAATCTTGGTAATTAATACCCAACATCCGACAAAATGTGGGCGGTGTCCCATGGTCGTGGCTCTTTACTAAATTCTAAAGAGCGGTATTTATATAACGTTCTCTTATTATCGCATCATGGTGAAGCACTTTTACTTGTTTTTTAGTAATTTTATAATAATTATGACCAAAAAGATGTTTATTTATATATTCTAAATATGTATATAAAATTCATTTTGCAATTCTGCACCACTGTGTAATGATGTACAACAACAAAAGAGACAACACAAGCTTTGTGGCTTTAATACACGGGAATAAACTCCATTCGATTCGATTCGTATGGGAGAATAAATGCGAATACTCAAATTTTTAAAATACAATGTGGTATTATACCAAACATCCTACAAATTCATACACATGTAACTACATAAGTGTATGTAGGTATGTTTGTGTGTACAACTCTTTTTAGGTATATATTTATTCCTATATTTTTATTTGTATATAAACGAAATATTTGTATATAATCCCAAAAAAGTAAAAAAAAGTATGGCTCGTTCTGTATGGTGCAGAGTGAGTATGTGAATCTTTTTTTCTGACATGGTCGACTGAATTTCAATGGCTTGTTATTTTGGAGGGAAGAGTATTAAATATGAAAAAAAAAAATTAAATAAATAACGAGTTATACAAAAAAATTAAACAGCAAATTCGTATTAAAAAACGGGTACTAAATGATGGGTTCGTTCATGAGATGACGACGTATGGGATTTAAAAAAAATACTGGGTGTTAAACATAAAAATATTGAGCAAAATTTTATAAATCTCTTACAAAAACCAAGAAATATTTCAAATAAGTTGTTATTTTAATACGTTTCTTAGGTTACATTGTAAAAGCCAGCCTTTTACGATAACGATTTCGGTTCGTGATGAGTACCACGAAAAAAATTCAAAATCTTGGTTTGCAAGGTTCATAATTATTAATTATGTTTATATTTCTCTGAAAATTAAACCGCACTCAATTGAATTGCGATCAAAATGATTAATATGTAAGCGAAAGAAATTATTATTTGACACCTTTACACTTTCACTATGCGGTTGTGAAGAAAAAGTTTTCAATAAAAGATTTGATTGTAAATGGACCCTTATTCTAACGCTTTCAAAATAAATTTCTAGTATTAGAAACATTACACGATGAAAATCCATGTTAAGCACTTACAAAACTTGCAGAGTTATTGCGAGTTATTTAACTGACAAATTCCTTTTGTAAGAACGCAAAGTTGGCAGCCGGTACCGTCATTAATAAATACCAATACCGTTTAAATTACGTTTAAAATTGATTCCAATATCGAAATAACAAAAAGTGTTCAATGAATCAAATTTCAATTTATATAGCTTCCTTGCCATAGGAGAAAATTATTCTCACATTCTTTTTGAAATAACAATTAGTTTAATACCGGTATTAACACCGATCCCGAAAAACGTTTCGATAGCTTACAAACATATTTTCTATTAGCACAAGTGTTGAATTTATAAATTAACAAGGTTTCTTTCAAATGTGCTAAATTCCCATTTTATACTATTGAGAAACTGAAATTTATTGATGAAGGGATAAGCTATTCCTATGCGCATTTCACTGGTTGCTTAGGCCAGATCGTCGTTCTTCTCTGCAAAATTTATATTTTTCAAAAAGCTGCATCTCTAGGGAGACCTCAGGTATCTCTCAACTTCTTCTTTAGCTGAACCAAAGCGAAGGATAGACAGAGGCTTATCCTTCTCCGACCAGTTCTTGTAGGCTTATCAGAACTTTAACTTGGTGGAGGGGTGACCGTGTCTTCAACAATTTTAGAATAACGAGTCGTGTTAAGTAGCTCAATAAGACGCTTTTTTAGATTGAAGGCGATTGTCTTTGAAAGAATTAAGCTTTGAATCGAGGGTCAAGAAATGAAGATAAGCAATAGGTTTAATTATTCTCTAAACTCTCAATCTTAGCTACTGCTAAGTAATTCGTAAATTTTTGGGACTCTGAACTATTCTCCATCTTTATACCCTTCACTGAAGGTAAAAGGGTTTATATAAGTTTGTCATTCCGTTTGTAATTTCTACAATATTGATCCTACACCCTATAAAGTATATATATTCTGGGTCCTTATGAAAAGCGAAGTTGATTTAACGATGTCCGTCTGTCCGCCTGTCTGTTGAAATGGGTTTTCTGAAGACCCCATATATGATGGGGGCCAGGTTATTATACATTTATGTCACATATGGTCCGGAATTGTTTGCTATTGAAATTCAAAAATATCAGTCCACAAATGGCTGAGATATGAGCAAAAAACTACGAATACCTCTAATTTTTCCCAAAAATCCCTTGTGGTTGTGGCATTTGTATTATTTTTTGCTGTATATTTGGGGAAATTAGGTACATACATTAAGGTTTTCAATACACACCATCCTACAAAATGTGGGCGGGATTGGAGAAGTGGCCATGGTACCTCACGTACAAAACAAATTAAAAATTTTATAAAAACCTACATTTTAGGGCTGCCATATGTCCTATGGATATGACTTAAATACCAAAATATCGGAAATTTTTAGTAAAACATATTTTATGAAAAACTCGGAAAAATCAGTTCAGATACGAAAAAGTTATGGCCAAAATATGGTTCTTATGAAAAGCGAAGTTTAAATCCGATATGATTTCCACAAACACTAATGAAAATTAGCAGAAAAATCTTAAAACGTACAAAAACATACAAGATTAAGCAACGAGAGAACATTCCTCTACTATGATGCAAAGTAAAACGGCTAAAGCTGGTCGTCTACACCACGCGTTCAATGCGTTTATGCTCCTGTAACAAAAGTAGAATCAGTGTAAATTTGTATTGGCAAGTTATACAGCAAACGCGCATAATGCATTTACGAATCGAACGCATTCAGAAGAATTACTTTCTACTTTTGCATGCGTTTTAAGAAAAGATCAATAACTACAATACATTTCATTCAATAACGTGTCTCATGATACCAAAATAAAAATTTTCGATCAATTTTGCTTGAGCGGGGAGTTTTGAAAACTGTATTTACTAAGTTAAAGCATTTTAAAAAATATTTATTTCCGGAAATCGAATGAATTTAAAATCAAAAAACATTTAAAAAAAATTATTTAAAGCATGTTTTGTAAGCAAATTTTAGTACAATTTTACAGTTAAACACGATTTTGGGCTTTAATTTCTAAATATTAAAATTTGAGACATCGGATTTGAATTTTTGTTTTTAGAACTTTTCATTATTAATTTCTTTTAAAACCTTTGGAACTATTTTTTGCTCTTTGGTTTATTACTAAATTTTTGAATAAAATTCATCTTAATTTACAAAACCTGTTATGTCACCTGGAATTCATTAAAGTCCTATATGAACCTGAAGCGTGAAAAATCCGATTTTTCGCTATATTCATGGTATTTTCGCCATTTTTTTTTGTAATTTTCTTTATATTCATGGTATTTTTGTCATATTCTCTTAAATTTGTTTGTAACTTTTTTATAATTTTAACTTAATTTTTTTTTTATAAAAAGTCGCAAAAAATTAAAGAAAATATTGCAAAAATGCCTTGAAAATAGTGATAAATCAAACGTCAGGTTAAGATATCTCAGAGATTGAACAATATATTACAAAGGTTCAGCATTTATTTCTAATGTTTCAGCAACAAATCATGTTTTGTGAATAAAAATTGATTCGCGAAGTTATAAGGTCTCGTATGTTGGTCTATTCAGTAACTTTCGGCTGTGAGACCGACACGGTCGGTTGCGGTATGTTCTGAAAAAGGCTGAAAGCTTAGTTAACCTGTGATTTATTTATTGTACATATTACAAAAGTTAATTTTTGTTTTTTGAGAAAATATAATTTTGTTTTGTTTTTAGAGTATCTTTCTAAGAAAAAACCTTCGATTTTAATGGCTGCTTTGCTACTGATTGAAAGCAATAAAATTAATGAAAATAAATTTAATGCATAGTTTAATTGTTTTATTATATCTTCAAGTTTTAAAAAAAGAATTATATGTTTAAATTTTGTTTTAAAAAAACTATAGAAGAGGGTTTAAGCTTTCGGTCTGTGAGTATAGAAAGTTTAGTAGGTCAAAAGTACAAAGAAGAACAAGACAATCTTCAGAGTCCTCAGGATTCAGGAAGCATTTCTTGGAGTGTACTAATGGAGACATCACCAAAAGTCAGACCGGTTGCTAGCCTGGGGCTACTGACCCCGAGGTACCAACAGTTAAAGTACTGAGGTAAACTTTGGTCTATTTGGAGTCATAAGACCGCTAAGAGCCTTGTTATTTCGAATAATTGGCGCTCCTAGGTAGGTATGTATACACCTTATCGCCCCAGTATAGATTTTCAATGTCCGAAGAAAGAAAATCGACACACCAATAAACTGTCACACGCCTATAGCCTGCTACCATTTCTCTGTTCCGAAGAACTTCATGAAAGCACGACTATAAAACAGAAAAGCTTAATCTTCCAATACCTCTCGATGGCTTCTCTATAAGTAAAATTTTAATCTTTTCGGATCCCAGGATTGACCATAACATGTTTGCCCCGGAGGATGTTACACCAAAAGGTGAAATATATACTTAAGATGGTCCCTATACTTAACCAAAAATTTACCTAAATACTGCAAAATGGTGTGTAAAATTGAAGAAATATAGGTTATTTTACAACTTACAAATTTTTTATTCAAGTCTACAGACGTTTTTCGTAAATACAGAAAAATTTCGTAAATAGTTATAAAGAGGAAATTTGTTCGATTTAACTTTAACATTTTAGTTAAATTGATTACAAAATTAGTAAAATTTACTAAATTTGTTAGTTAAATATTATTAGGTTTGAAGGATTTTTTATTCATTTTTCATTTTGAATATCTTTTTGATTTAAATTGACGAATCATTATACAAATTAACTAATAAATTTTGTAGAAATGAATAAGATATTACCGATTTACTGACCGCATTGGATATCCAATGAAACCCTTTAGAATCAGGCACATTGCTGCCCTATTCAAACTGACATACGACGTCCATCAACTGATATTGCAAGAGTTCCATAGACTGGCATCCTTAAGGTTAACGTCATCCTGGTCTACGACATAATTCTTGGATCCGGTCCAGTCTTACATGGAACGAGATTTAATTACTTACCAGAGATAGAAATAGATTGGGAGAAATCGTTAACGCCCTATGCTCTCCGTGAACATTTTATTTTGCATTTTTTTTTTAAATAACCACATTTTTGTTAAACTGTTTATGGCTTTTAATCTAAATTTTGATATTGTTAATTAGACTTAAGATCATAAAAATTTAATTTTCATATAATTATTTGAATGAAGAAAGGAATTTTACAACATGAAATTAAATAAAATTTATTGATAATTTTTCATTCTTGACTGCCGCGGGGCTCGAACCCAGGCTTTCCCGGACAGGTTAACTTTACTTGTTTCAATTGTTACCACTCAATCTCTTCAGAGGGTTTTGCTTTTTTTTTATTTATTTATATCAGATAAATAATGAACACTTTCATACATATATGTTAAGAATCATAAGAATCATTTGTATTTTTATTTAATTTCATTCTTAATTTTTTATTTTTACGAAATTTTTACGAATTTGTATTCAAAATTACACCCTTGAGGAATTTAATTAGCAAAATTTAGTTAAATAAACGGATAAAGTATTCAAAATTACTTCCTTTAAGGATGCTAATTCAAATATTTTTATTTGTTGTTCCCAAAACATTGTATTACTACTGGTTTATTACTATTTTAACAAAATGTTTGTGTATATAACAGAATTTTACACCGGCATTCTTACTAATACAATCAGACTTTCTGAAAGAAAACTTTCACAGTGTGAAAATAGACTTTTGTTTTTATTTTTTTCGCTAGAAAAGATCGCTTTGATACTATTAAAATTTAACGATAGAAAAATATCGACTTAATCACAATTTCGAAGGTCCAATCAAGCCATACCACAACTTTTGTCAAAAGAGAGCCACTGCAATCTTAGCCAGCCTTTTGCATATATTCCCCAAAAAATCTTACTTTAAAAAACTGCGTCCAGATATTAGGCATTATCAGATTTTCGAAGCACAAACTTTTTAACCTTATACTTCCTAGGAAAGAGTACTAGTTCTGTTTTCAACGGATTAACATCAACTTCATAACAGATGCTTAAGCTGCTTATTATCATTAATGCTATTTCCATGCGCTGGGACATTATATCCAAATGATTACCAGCCTTTGCAATTGCTGCGCCATTAGTTTACGACAAAGTTTTAGTTCTTATATTTGGGGGCTTCACAAGGTGTGCTTATGACAACCTTGTAAATCCCCCAAATGTTTGGTTTTATCATCAGGGGCCTGATTCTGGAAGTCATGATCGAGTATTTTCTCGATTCGAAAGCAAATTGATATCTAATTATTTCAGTCAATACAGAATGAATCGGAATTATTTTTTCAGTGTTATAAAGAATTAATTTGAGTTTAAGAATACTAAAAAAATAATTTCGATTCGTTCAGTATTGACTGAAATAAAATTGCTTTCGGATCGAGAAAGTACTCGATCACTACTGCCAGAATTAGGCCCCAGGTTGTTTATAGTCATGTTCTACAATAGAAGAGAAAGAACCCCACCTTGTAAAGTACTCCGGCCAATCAGTCTTTAAATAAAGTTTTCCATTATCCTTTAAACATCTTTAATTCATAATACCTAATACCGTTTGTTTTGTCCTTAGTAAAATTTTTCAACACCACACCCGTTATGGCTTTCATCTTCCAGTTGAAAAAAAACAAAATTATGTTTCCATGTCTTATTTGCTCTTTTTTTCCGTATGGCAACACATTACAATAAAAAAAATACCGAAAACAACAATAGCAATAAAGAATAGCAGTAAAAAAGTGAAAAAATGGACTACACGATTGAAAAAAGGAATCCGAAGACGAAAAACAACGAAAAAAATAAGGGCACGTGTAGAGCTAGTTGTTGTTTAACTGTGCGTATATACAACAACAACGTGAAATATATTTTGTAGTTTGTTTTTTTTTTAATTTTTTGCACTAAACTTATGTATGTATGTATGTATGTACCTATAACGAATTTATATAATGTCGTACATACGTATGTACATATGTATGTAAATAAATATATGGCATCCAACTACGAACTCGTACATAATTTAAAGTAAATGGTTGGCATTGAATGTCAGGAACGTAATTATGGTGTCGTTGCGAAAAATATACAAACGAGCAAAAAACAACAAACATCAGGCGAAAAATAAAAAGAGTTTACAATAAAACTTTTTTTGGGCTTTTTTCCATTGTAGCTCTTGTTGATTGCGAAATAAAAAACAAAAAATATATCGCAAAACATTTTTGCAAAAAAGGAGTGCTTAATGGACGACGGATGGATGGATAGAAGATTGCAGCAGTGAACGAGGAGTATTGCTGGCGGCAGTGTTACCGTTATGCGACTAAAGTCGCATTTTTGCCCCTTTTTGACTGCCGTGCCACTTTTTTGACCCCTTTGTTTTAAATCCCCTTTTGTATCATTTTGTAGTTTTTTGTGCCCCTTTTGCCCCTTTTTGAACCAAATTTTTTTTATACTGTCAATCAATGAATCCGAGCTCAATTTGAAGAGAAAAAAGCATCTAATTTGGAAAAAATTAAAATAATTCAAGAAGGGCTATCTATTAACAATAAAATTTACCTCAAATTTCTAGTATATGTATTAAATATTATGAATAAATTAAACCTTAATTTTCAAAACGAATCATCACAAATTATATATTTAGTTTCATCCACGAAATATATTGTATTAGATATTTTTAAAAATTTTTTAAAAAAAGAGTATGTTATGCAAACAAATATAGAACAAATTGATTTTGTTGATGTTCTGCATATCAAAGAAACTCTTAATATATATATCGGCCACGAAACCGAGCTAGAAATATGTACTAACAACATCTTAAGTAGTGATATTGTAGAAATTAAAAACAACATTTTACTTTTTTACAAAAAGCTGTGCAAAGAAATTTTATCAAGAATTAATATTAGCGATAAGAGGCTGAGTTCATTAAAGGTTTTAGATCCAGTATTTATTAAGTCAGCTGAAGACATAAATTACTTTGAAATTGTTACCGTTTTTATTGATATAATTTCTAACCCAGATGATTTTGTAAAAGAGTTCAAACTTTTAGAAACCAGATCAAACAATAAAAGCTATGAAACAATTTTTAAAATATCTAAGCCTGAAACATTTTGGTACGAAATTGGCAATTAAAAAACTGTTTGGGTGACAATTTATATCCAAACTTGTATAAATTTGCTTCGTATGTTTTTACTTTACCACATAGTAGTGCATCCGCTGAGCGGATTTTTTATAAATTAGCATATTTAAAAAATAAAGTGACAAATAGACTGAAAGTAGATAGATACCTGTCAGTCTATGTTATCCGCTTTAAATTTGTATCAAAATGACTTGGAAGATTGGATTCCAAGTGATGAATTGATTAATAAATATAGATTTACGTTTTCAAAAAAATAGATATTTAATAGTTGAAGAAACAACATAACACTGCAATTTATGAAAAAATGGATCTGTACCTGATATTAACTATCTTCCTATCTTCCTGTCAATACTTTTATATGCTTTTTCCTCGAGGTTTTTTAGTAACTTAATTTTTTTGGTAAAAAAGTAAAATAATCCAAGTGCCAAATATTTTGTACATATACTTACATATATACATATCTCTATCTATTTAAATGTAAAGTTTTTTTGTATCAAATCATATTATGAACTTTTGTTTTGTTTTTGTAAGTATTGTTATTACACTATTTCAAGCTCGTTTTATTTACAAGTAATTAGTAACTGTTTTTGTATAAATAATTGAAATAAAAATTTTATGCAACAGTTCATTATCGTTTACTTGCAAACAAGACATGTATTTTCACGATATATGTATATATGTATATATATATATGTGTGTGTTTTTCCCAAACAATTTGTATTATATACCTATAATGTATTTTTTTAAAAATATGAAGTTTAGTTTTCGATGAAAATAATTTAATAAATACATACGTTTTTTTTTAAATTTTCCTGTTTTTAAAGTTGCCCCTTTTTTTCTCAGAATTCCCCTTTTTGTGACACTTTTTTTTTGAAAATCCCCTTTTTGTGCCCCTTTTTGAAAATTTTGAACGGTAACACTGGCTGGCGGTAGTACTGCTGACTGGTAATGTTGCCTGACGATGATGGTGGTGGTGGCGGCTTGTACATTTTTTATGGCAATTTCCATTTCATTTTATTTTTTTTTTGAGCGAATTTTTTTCTTTTGCATTTTGCAACTTTAAAATTAATTTGCTTAAATTATGTTGATACACAATGTTTATTGTTTATTGTGTGTTTTGGGTTGGTGCCTACTACGAGTACAACAATATGTACTACATCCAATGTCGGGCATGCTGCATGAAATTTTGTACGATTTTTCTTAATATGCCTCATGTTCCTTCTATGGAGTGGGTTAATTTAAATGAAATGCTTGTCAATGCATGTTCATACAGTTACATTTTTTAAATGCAAATTACGACCAAGAAAATAAATTCAACAGCAAGACATAACAAAGTGTTATAATGTCACTTTAAGTACGTAAGCAAATGCCGAATTAAAAAAAGGGGTCATATCATGGGAAGAAGTTGTTTATTTAATTTAATGAACATTTTTCAAATTGTAATTTGGCCACCTTTTTCATTTTGGAGCAATAAGAAATAAAGAATATAATTCGAAAAGGGTTTGTTTTAATAAGTTTTTAGCATAAATGTTTAACCAATTTTTAATTTAAATGTTGAAAAAAGTAACTTGCGTTAACAATTGCCCAGCGGATTCGAAAGCGAAAATTGCAATACGCAAAATGTTGATACTGATGGGCCTGTTCGGAAATTCATCACTGCGCTGCATCTAACGCATAGCGCGTTCGTAAAAGCATCACTGCGATTGCCAACGGCTTAAAAAAAGATATGTACTAATAAAAGCAGATGATGCGCAAGCAAATCTTAAACACGCATCACAAACTTGAATGATGCATATTGTGTTCAGAAATATAACCAAACTGCATCGCAACTTAATAACAGATGCAGTGCAGTGATGCATTTATGAAAATGCCGATGTATAAACATGGATCGATTGAAGCGCACCTGAAGTCAAACAACAGTGGCTGTTTTTAAAGGAGCCAAGTCTAAAAAAGATGAGACAAGATTTGCTGACATTGATAACAAGAGGTAAAATAGGATTATAGTACATACAAATATCAGGCAACATTATAATTGTTATACATACTTCTTATGTGGATCGATTTGAGCAGTGTTTTAAGTTTAAATTTTCCAAAAATTTTCATTTTATTAAATTATTAACGCATCAGTAATAAATAATATATTAGACTCTTCTAGTCTCACCAAATCAGAAGGTTATCTTAGCGGGAATCCGATCTGACCATAGTACTTTCAGTTTGAATACTGATGGTTCCAAAACGGAAGAGGGAGTTGGAGCAGGTTTACTGTCCGGAACTGGGTGTTCGGGAATCTTATAAGCTTCCTGTTTGCTGTAGTACATTCCAGGCGGAAGTATTTGCGGCCAAAATAGCTTCTTTATAGATAATCAGGCGGCAATCAAGGCGATATCCGCTGAATATACATATTCTTCGATCGTCCAGGACTGTAAGGATACAATGGATTGACTTGGTGCCAACAGAAGAGTATACATCTCTTGGGTTCGCGGTCACCAGGGCATAGAAGGTAACGGGGTGCCTGACGATTAAGGGAAACGGGGGGTTTAATTACCGTACAACAGATTAATTGACATTCCAATTTGTAATATTAAGGGTATCCTGAGCTATGTGGGGATCGTATAATCCAAAGTCAACTAATCTTCTTCTGTTGGTACCGAGGAGAGACTGTATACTTCTGGTAGGTTTTATAACGGATTACTGTTGGACGGCAGTATACTCCAAAAGGGCGGGACGACTGACTAGTGACAATTGTAGATTCTGTGGGGTACCAGAGGAGAAAGCGACGGTGGAGCACATACTCTGCTACTGCCCGGCACTCATACGATTCAGAGTGAACTGTCTGGGAGATAAGTAAGTGGACTATTGAGACTCCTAGCATTCGCCAAGTGGGTGTGGAGTACTCTGGGTATCAATACATAGAACTAACCTTTTTAATCGATGGTTATCGTGCATCGTGGTGACGCTAGGGACCGACATGATCTACGCGCGGCCTTTATGACCGGCCTAACTCAACCATGGCGCCACTAATACTTACATATCTTTGGCGTCGTTGAATCGGGCGTTTGATAAGTTTTTTTTTAATATTATATCATAATTAATTTGATGCAAAAATTGTGCTCAAACATACTGTTGGACATGTAAAGTTTCATAGTATTTTGGCTTGATTTTTCCTTTCTTTTGCATGAATCTTGCTGGTTGCAAACATTTTCAAACTGCTTCTTAGGTGGCTCCTAATTATTTTGCAAATTTTCTTTGCTTTGACAAAAATCTTCACGAATTTCCTCCAATTCAACATCGGCTGCAATTCATTTTGGCTGACTCGAGCGGCCGTTATCTTGACACAATCAGCGTTGCCGTTTTGGTTACATTTTTTTTCCAATGTGTACTTGTGTACTTTTTTCCATTTTGGTTACATTTTTCAACCCAAAAATAACCAATTTTTGGTTTTAACATAAGCTTTCCCACGCCACTTTTGAACCATAAAATACAGTTTTTATCTACTTAAAAGTGATTTTTCTAGAATCTTAAACTGTAACAAACTATCAGCTAAACCAAATAAAGTGCCTATTAGACGATCATACTTGATATGCGTGAATAGAATGCCTTCATATTCGTGTATGTCAGTTTGGTATGTTAAAAATCAAAAATAGCAGCTTTAGTAGCAAATTCATTTGAATTTTTGCAGGCAAACGGTAACGATGGCTTAGTTAGAGCGCGCATTTTTACAAGGTTTTATTTAGAAATATGAAACTCTGCCAGAATTATGGAATATAAAAAGGGATACATACCATAACCGGGCCTGGGGGAGCCGAATGGACTGCCGTGTATCAAGGACACTGTGGCCGGTACTTAGGAGGTCCGATTCGAAATCGCTGCTGGGCAAGAGTAGGGTCTGTGTCAGGACCTTGATAGGGGTTATCACGGGCCACTGTATGATAGGCACGATGGCGGTGAGAATGGGATCCGACTTATCGGATGTGTGCGGGTTGTGTGAGGACCCGGAGGAGCTGGAGACGGTTGAGCATATTCTGTGCCACTGTCCCAGGCTCCAGAATAGCAGGCTGAGGTGGCTGGGCAGTAGATTCCTGGGCGAATTAGGGGACGTCTCGGGGTGTGGACTCGAGGGTCTTATAGGATTCGTAATGGGGATGACCTGGCTGCGCGAGAGGAGACGGGGCGCTGTCCGCGTGTAGTGTGAATTTTGGTTTGGTCTTTGCTTCATTTCTATATCTATTTTCTTATTCTCGGGCTGCCATTCTCTTTTTCATCTACCTTTTCCTTTTCACCTTATCTATCCTAATTAAGGCATCGCAATGGACCATATTGGTCTCTGGGTGAAGGTGTGGAGGAAACTTCACACCAGCCTTTCTACCTACCTACCTACCTACCTACATACCATAATAGAAATTTCAAGCAAAGAGGTTATGAAGAACGTTAAGAAAAATATCTGCCGCATAATTTAGCTCAATTTTGCACTTTGATACCATAAAAACACAGGAAGACTTAAAAAGTTATACATACTTGCAAAAAGTTATGAGCTGCCACTGTCAACATTTTATGAAAATCGGCCCAGCTGTTCAAACAAACACAATTTCTTCTTGGATACAAAACAATTTTGTTTACTTTTTTTCGCTTTTGGTTACTTTTTGTTTTGATTTTGGTTACAAAATTTTGTTAGTCGTGGCAACGCTAGGCACAATCACAACTTCTAATCCGCAAAAACATCACACACATCGCACGCTGAAATTTATGGAACATATTAAGTATAAGTTTTGGTGTCAGTCGATTTATGCACTATTGTTAAGTTAATGGAACAAAATTAAAAAATGTTTGTTGTTTTCATTTTATTGTTTAATGACTAAGTGATAATGAATTTCAGATCCATTCTCACACTAACACTACCCATGTGTAAAAAATGCACTATTTCGTTCAATGATTAACGCCCCGTTTACAGATGCAAGTATTTGCTTTCCAGTAGAGTATACCGTATTATTAACGAAAACTCGAAGAAAAATACAATTAGCTAAAAGTGTGTGTATTTGCTTGTCAAAAAGTGCAAGTGTGTGAAGTTTTTCGAACTTGCACTTGCATGTGTAAACAGGCTAGTAAGAATGAAATACTATACTTTGAAATACTATATACATATGTATATAAGTTTTTGAAGAAACAAATCATGTGCAAAAGATAATGTTATCTGTTTTATGATTCCCGTATTTTTAGGTCAAACACCTTTTTCATTCCAGCAAAAACTGATGCTTCCTCGGGAGCAATAATGTTAGGGAGAATTCGGAGTGAAGCGCTTACTCTTTTGTAAAATCAATTTACAATTTTTTATTTTTTTCTAAAATCTCTGGAAAAGGTTTCCTGATGAGCTGGCCTAAGCAACAATAAATTTCAGTGTATTTATCAAATATGAAAAACTGGGAATTTAGCACGTCATACGAAAATCGTATTAATAATAAATTTTGTATTCCCGAATGCATTTTGTGCCCGTGCAAAAAACTGAATTCGCAAAATGGTTTTTTTTTGTTGTTTTCTTACGAAGACAGTAGAATGAAGCAGTTTGTTTTTTAATTTTGTTTTTTCTTTTTACCCACTTACAACTGCAATTCGAGTCGGAAAGAACCCAACCAATTGTAGGGGAATGTAAGAAAAGATAAACTCACTGTTTATTGTTGGTGTTTTGTTTCGGCTTTGATATTGTTACAAGTAAGACTTTGAGTGTTTATAATTCTTATTCGCTTTAGGGTTTTATTTGTATAATATTTTTGGCCTTTCTAAAATCTTTGGAAAAGGTTTCCTGATGAGCTGGCCTAAGCAACCAGTGAAATGCGCATAGAAGCTAGCTTTCCCTCAACAATAAATTTCAGTGCATTTATCAAATATGAAAAACTGGGAATTTAGCACGTCATACGGAAATCGTATTAATAATAAATTTTGTATTCCCGAAAATAACTTTGATAATAAATGATATCACTGCTTCAATAATGCTGTAGAAAGTGTAATTTTAAAAAACGAATAAATAGCGTTTCACTTCTAGTATTAAGCACCGCATTTAACAATTGTAGGATAGTATGCCTTATCTTACAGCAGAAAGGCAGTAATTTTTAGGGCTTCAGTATACTTGTTTAATGCTTTCAAATCTTAAAATAATTTTGCTGGGATATTAAATGTTCAATAATTTGGTCAGCCATACTATTTTGAAATATGTTACTAATAACTGGGAATAAAAGAAATCCGGGAAATTAAAAACACCAGTCCATAATCTTTTTCCAAGTTATTACTCCTTCTCAAACATTTTTCCTTACAACTTTCTTCCTTTAATTTTGTTTAGCCAAAGGAAGGAGTCCACAAGCATAACTCACACCAAAGTAAAGTATTTCCTCTAAGAATACCCATCTATGTATGTATGTACATTAGGGGTATAACCAATTTTTTGGCATAGTACCATGAGGTCATCCATGTCCTGGAAACCACGAAAATCATAATCAGGTGTATAAAAAATTTATTATTTTTTGAATTACTCAAAGTTACATATATGTATGTATGTACATATATGTATGTATAACAAAAACAAGAACAATTATTAGTTAGTTCTTGAAAGAATATTGAATATTCATAATTTTGTACGGTGTTTTTTTTATTCATTTTGAATTTTTTTTCCTTAAAAAAGGTTAAAGATACGTTTTGGTTTGCGGAAAAATCTCTTACCATCTCTAAATATTAATGAAGTTTCATACTTGAGATATTTTTTGTTTTAAATAAACATATTATTAATTTTTCTTAACCAAAAAGAAAATTAAAAATTTTCAAAACTTTATCGTGGTTGGTGCGTGAACTTTTTTGACCTTAGCGAAAAAATATATTTACGTTCCCTTATAGTTGTTTATGCTCTATCGGACTGTGCTATGCCAAATTTGATATTTTAAAAAATTGTTAAAAAGTTATATCCCTAATGTACATGTCTTGCCTTTATGTAAATTTTAGTTAAAATTTGTTTAAAAAGCCAGTCTCCCCTTTCCCTAAAACAACAAAAGAAAATTCAATCTTGGTTTTATTTTCTCAACACAATATAAAGACATGTTAAAAGATAAAAGAGACCTTAACACGCACGCAAAATTTCTTTAAGGAAACACGCATCTAAGAACACAAACGCAAACAAACAGGAAGTTTTGGAAACACCACGCAAACTGCCAACCACCAGCAATACCTTTATCATATTCCAACTCATCCTCAGGAGTTTTCGACTTTATTCGTGTTTTTGTTTTCGACAAAGATAATGCAGTCGAATGTCTGACTTTATTGACTTTGCAGCAGGGACTCCTTTAAGTTGGCTGCGTGTCAAAATTGTGGTAAAATTTTATGTTTTTGTTAAAGTTCTTGTTGCTGTTGTTTCTTGTAAATAAATATTTAACAACTGAAACATTAAAATTTGGTATATAAAAGAGAAATTAGCACTACTGGTTGTATGTAATTGGTTGTTGTATTAAATTTACATGTTTAAGAAACATGCGATTTTGTTTAGGGTTTTCCTTAATTATACTTATTGCCATATATTTTGCCACAGTTATGATAATGATCGTGATTAGATGTTATACATTGTTATTATTTTCTTTACTAGAGCAGAACTAAATTGAGGATCTTAAATGATTTAGGATAAGCTAATAGAGTTTCTAGGTCAGTATGAGGAGTTAGCTAAAACTAAATAGCACAGATCAAAAGGACATTTTCAGGTGAATATATTTTTGTTTAATTAAAAATACTTGATTTGCACAAAAAGTTATCTATAGATCTTTTGTTTACATAGAGTAGAGTACTAGACTGTGCTGAATCTTTAATACTCTTCCCTAAGAAAGAGGCTGAGTTATAAAATGTCGTTTGCAAAGCAACTCGTAACCGTAGTAGAATTTTACAATGTTATCTGCTCCAAAATGCATCCAGAAACTTATCTATGAGTACACAATAAGCCAACTTGTGCATCTTTAAACTTGATGATACATGTTTGACTTTGACTGAAATATGTTTTGAATGATGTTTTGGAAATGAATGGTTTGATTAAAACCAAATTTCAGAAGGTTTGATGCTTTTGGAGCTGACCATATTGAACTATTTTTTATACGCTACACTGTAGGTAAAAGGGTATATGTTAGCTTGCCATTCCGTTTGTAGTTAATTTAACAATATCCGTCTGTCCGTTGAAAGAATTCTCCGATGACTCCAGATATGATGGTGCTTATATAATTATGGCATGTTTACCCCGAAGGGACCATAGAAATGTGTCCGTATATGCCGAATGTCCTCCCAAAAGAACTTTATGTTGTACGTTAGCTGCCGAAGCCAGGAAGCAGTGTCCATCGAAAGGGGAGATTACACCGTAGTCCCTCATTTTTGCTTTTGAAATTTATCATGATTGGTCCACAAATGGCTGTGCTATGAGCAAAAAACTACGACTGCCTCTAATTTTGGAGACTTAGAGAAGTGGACTTTGTAGAGTTTTGTTTATCTGGAGAACGGCAAGAGTCAAAGTTTCCAAATTAGGTACAAGCATCTGGGCTATCAATAGACAATATCCAACAATATGTGGACAAGAGTGGAGAAGTGGGCGTGGCACAAAATATATTTATTTATATCTTAATATCTTAAGACCAGTAAGAGAAAAAATGTGCACATTTAGTAAATATAGCTGGGTTATTAAAACACAATCTCTCTAAAATAAAAGGGCGGGATTAAATAAGTGGGCGTGGCACCTTCCGTACAAACATATTTTAGATTTCTGTGTATCTGAAGACACGCAAAAGGTAAAGTTTATAAATTAGGTCTTGCTTATCAATACACAACACCTGACAAAATTTGAGCGAGCTTGGAAAAGTGGGCGTGGCACAAAGGGGATTTATTTATATCTAAAGAACGGTATTTATTTAACTTTCTGTACTTATCGCACCATGGTGAAGAGTGTATACGATTCGGCATAGCCAAATAAAGCACCCTCGTTCAAATCTCTGGTCTATGCTGATAAAACAGCAACGATCGATTATTTAGAAGCTAACAGTCAATGCACTCCTGACGAAATTAAACCGGATATGTTCGAAAAAGTAGTGCAAAATCCGACCTACAGAATGTCGGAGGCCATTATTTTTAAACATTAAATGCCATGCAATTTGTAAGCTAAGGAAAAATTTGGCCATTCCATTGAAACTCTCCTTACAAACTTGTACCCTGTAAAAATTCACATATTTTAAATCGTAAAATCACGATGATTATAACTCTTGGCGTTGCATTGTCTGAAATAGACGCACCTAATAATTCAAGCTGATGGACCACTAACAACTTATGGGGGAAACAGAGCTCCCGGGAATTTATTGATTTTTTCGGCTTTTACATGTGGCTGGATTTTTTTGTTGGATGAAAGAGATTGAGAAAATGAGAGAGAGTTATAGCGAGTAATCTTACGTGCTTTAAATATGAATCTTACGCACGATTCCTCAAGCACGAAGACTTTCTTAAAATACTATTGAACACATTAAAATAAAAGTTATGTTTTTAATCGTCTTAAATTAATAATATTGAAAATATTTATAAAAATTAAAGTATAAATTATCGGTGTTGTTTTTGGCAATACAAAATTTATTAATAATAAGATTTCTCTATGACGTGAAAAATTCCCAATTTTCATTTTTGATAAATACACCGAAATTTATGTTGAGGGAAAGCTAGTTTCTATGCGCATTACACTGGTTGCTTAGGCCAGATCAGAAGGAAACCTTTTTCCAAATAGGTAATTTGAAAACGCTTAAGATATTTTGCAAATAAAATTGTAAAACGAATGAGAATTACAAACGCTCAAGTCTTACTTGTAAACGATAGCAAAGCTTAGACAGAACACCAGCAATAAACAGTGAGATTATCTTTTCTTACATTCCCCTACAATTTGTTGGCTTTTTTCCGAATTGAATTGTAGTTGTAAGTGGGCAAAAAGAAAAAACAAATTTCTTCAGTTTATTGTTTTCGTAAGAAAACCCAAATAAAGCAATTAAGCAGATCAGTTTTTTTGCACGTGCACATGCAAATTTATTATCAAAGTAATTTTTGGGAATACAAAATTTATTTTTAATACGATTTTTTTATTGTTGAGGGAAAGCTAGTTTCTATACGCATAAAGTATACATTATTGCCCTTTTAAAGAGTGCGTGATCATGACCCGAAACACACATCTCTAGTCGTAACATCTTTTTAGCCAAGCGATAAATCCCAATATGTATATAAATTCAGGAAAGTTTTTGAGTTTTATAGCATAAAATCTTTTACAAACATCAAATCCAACATATGCCTCAGCATTATTGCAGGAGTGTAAAATTTGCATGCTTTTTGTATCGTTTTTTAGTCCTGTGGGATTTTTTTTTCATATAGAATGTTGATTTCAGGCGTAACACGGTGTTATTTTAATACTTGAAAAAAAAAATATACACATTTTTATATAAAATTTTTTGCAAACCCTTTTAGCACTCCTTTTATTACAGTTTCACATAAAAAACTCTTATTGTTTCTTTATTACATAATATGAGCTGATGTTATGTACAAATAACTTTGTATTTACTTTAAAACAGGGGTGCATAATTTATATGTTCCATTTTATACATAAATATAAGTTATTTTTTTTATAAAGTGAAAAATAATGTGGTGGTTTAAATTTTACATAAAAACAATAATAAATTGTATACAATGTGCCTGTTTTGAAGGTCAACTATGAGTTTTTTTTTGTGATTCATTTGTAATTTTTTTTTATTTTAATATAAAACGATGACTCATAAGAACTGTTTTGCTGTTTTTTTTTAGGAGAAAAAACTGCAAGTGTGAACATTAATATGTATGCATTTTTTTAAATAATTTAATATAAAATTGCAGTAACAACCCACGCAAACTTGAAGATTTATTATTGAGTTTATAATTGTTAAGCCTGACAATGGGTTAAAAATTCCTTAGAAGGTATGAGAAGATACTGGAATTTACTATGTTATTTTATTCGAAGCTCAAGGATTTAAGAAAAGGGCATATACATATGTATAATTTCGTCTTTACTAGGGTGAGGAATTACATGCATATGCATGTTTTTCTCGAACGTTTAAATACTTAAAAAAGAATAATTATAATTAAGGGCGCAATTCACGGCACTCGATATCGATCGAAATTTCCATTTCGATATCGAATGCCGTAATTTAGCCCCAGGTTTATTTATAACAGAACCCATGTTCTGTACATATAGTGAGAACTTCACGCATCGAAAAGATGTGAAACAAAATATTCCATCGTTTCTCAAAAAGTGGAAAAAAGTGTGTCTATAACTCATGTCGAAAACTATCAAAAGCGATTACGTCGTTTCGTTATAAATGTCATAACATTGCACTCAAAGCCGATGAGACATTGCAGATGTTAAGAACGCCAGTAACACATTTCGTTGACAGCGATCAAAATTTACTAAAATTGAAAATTTTTCAACGACGGCGGCGAAAATACAATCGTCGGCTATACCAAAAGTGTGACTTTAATATTTGTTGTTTGAAAACATTCGTATATTTTATAAAAATGTTAAAAGCAAAATAATTAAACAATGAAAAAATTTGACAAGAACAAAGTATTATTATTATTATTATTCTTTGGATTTTGAACTATTTTTTAGTGTTAAAATTTTTTCTCGACCCATTTTTATTCGTGATTATATTTGACAGTTCAAAGCGGGAACTTTTCTCACACAAATGTTACAGAAACACTTTTTCTCTTAATTTGCGAGTAATTTTGTGAGAAAAACAGCTGTTTCACAAATTTCAAATGAAAAGATTTTCGACGCGAGAGTTACAGAACATGGGCACAGGTTTATAAAACAAATTCATAAGCAAACAAATTGTTTAACTCAAACAAAAATTTTAAATTATTATTTTTTTTTTGTTGAAAGTAAAAATTACAATTATTTTTAAGCTTAAAGCGACATATTCGACGTTTATCTGCTGTATTGGTTTTTATGTTTTTCAAATGAGTGTCTTAATTTTTGAAGTCTCGAACACACAATATACAATTGGTTCCAGAAATAAAGAATTCATACCATGAAATTTATCGGGAAAAAATTGAATTTTTTATCGATTTTTTTTATTCAAGAAAAAATTTCACTATAAAATAATTTAATGTAAAATGCGCTTAACGTTAATGTCAAAATTAAAAAATATAAAAATTACGGAAAATAATTTGTATCTGGATTTGTTTTTTAGTTTTTCTTTAAATAATAAATGCATTTTTTATTATTTTTTAAAGCTTCTTTTAAATTGTTTTAATTATGTTTCATGAGCATATTATCCAATAAAAATGCATACAACTCCACGCCATAGTCATGACATTTGTAATTTCTACAATCTATGCCGAAGTTATCTTCAGGTATGTATATCAAAATTTTTTTTGGAAAATTTAGTCTTCTCAATATTAAACTTTTGCAAGGGAACACGAATTTACAACAGCAACTTCTAGAAAACACGACAGAAAGGCAGTTCCATAAGCGATAGAGACCAAGGGATTGCTAGATCGATAGTTCTTTTAAATTAACCACAAATTATCTAATTTTTTGACTGTGTGATGTACGTCAAGTTAACTTCAGCACGACGATATGGAGTTTGCGATATGTCTATGTTATTGAACCTTTAACTTAGCGATGTCTGTCTTTCGGTGTGTTGGTTGATATGGGTTTTCCGAAAACCTCAGATTTGATAGGTATTAAGTTGTTAATTACACCGAAGGACTGTAGTCGACATGCAATCTACTATTTTACGACTTTCTGGAATTGTTAACGATATTAAGAAAAACTTGTGTGATAATATCTAATGCATTAATAAATTTTTGTATTTATGACAAAAAAGTATACCGTGTTTATCGCACCGGTTATAGCCATTTTACTTCTTGATGCATCCAAACTTGTGCAATTGGAGTTTGCTATTTAAAATAGCCGAAATTGATTCCTGTATAAGCATTTGCTTATATGCATATCCCGCATTTATGCATCACAATCCCGCATTTATGCATACAAATCATTTCATTAAAACCAAAAGTTTTTATAAACTATTATTTTTTATTTCCCCAACAAACACGGAGGTTTGATTTAAATTTGAAAATGATTTTAAATCAAGCGTTTTCTCAAACGTATAATCGTCAGAAAAACTAAAGAGAATTGTTAAGCGAATAAGAATTATAAGCCCCAGTTTTACCTGTAATAATATCAAAGCTTAAACAAAAACAACAACAATAAACAGTGAGTTTATCTTTTCTTACAGTCCCGACTACAACTCTAAGTGGGTAAAAAAAACAAAAATAAAAACAAATTACTTTATTTTATTTTGCCAGTTCAGTTTTATTTACACCGCCACATGCATATTAGCTATTAGTTTGGATGAAGTTTCCTGACGATCTGACCTAAGCAACCAGTGAAATGCGCATATGAATAGCTTATCCCATCAACAATACATTTCAGTTTATCAATAGTATGAAATGGGAATTTAGCACATTTTAACGAAACCTTGTTAATTAATTTTTTGAATCCCAACAAATACTTTGATAAATAAAGTTAAGTTGAAAACAGTTAAATGCAAGAGACACTCCAGACTAATTTTCATTCGTTTGAAAGTATTAAGATTCATTCAAAAGGAAATAAGGGGCCAGATGAAATGAAATCGGCCCATCTTGAACGCCGTTTATGCATGTCAGATTGCGACTCGAGATAAAAACGACTCATTTAAAACAAGGCCTTTAGGCAAAATCTACCCCAACGTTAAATAATAATAGCGCTAGTATTAAACATTGCACTTGTATTATTTTGAACTACTGAAACTTGGCCTGCCTAATATCTTAGAGCCGTTTAAGATACAATTGATTGCTTTAAAAAGAGATACTAACAAGAACAAATCAAAATTGAACTACCATACACGACACTCCAACTTGACAATTCTCTTTTTTTCCTGTTTTTGTGCCAATAAAAAAATATTCAAATAATTGGCCAGATTTTATCCCTTTTGATGAATGCAAAAATCAACGTTGCACTTTAGGGAGAAAAAAGTTTGCCTGAGGTTTGAAATTCGCAAAACATTCAAGAACGCGACGTAATAGATTCCTATCTGATTCCACGTTAACCAGTAGGTTGTTGGTGAGGCATCTCCGGCGATCATGTATTGGATGCTTTAAAAATGCTGGATAAGATGGATTTTTGTTTGTAACCTGAGCGGAGTTTGATCATCTTTTTGTTTCAATTTTAATTTTATTTTTCGATTAGGAGATGATGCAAGTCTGGCCAATAAAGTAATTAAAAATAAAAAAATTAAAATTTTAAATGATGTCTCTTAAGCATTTTTTGCGGTAATAACTCGATATCTGTGGCATTTTGACAAAACATCTTAAGTTGAGATCAGATAGCAAAAAAGTTTAAAAAAAATCGGTAAAATTTTTATCAAATAATAAAATAAACCAAAATTAAAGAAAATTTCGTTTTTACGTAAACAAAGTTTTTTCAACTTTTATTGTAAATAAATCTTTTTATACCGAAATTTTTATGAAATTAAATTATACAAATCAATTTTTATGAAATATAAATTTTCTAATTTTTTTAAAATTAATTTAAACAAATAAATTTTTCGAAAATAAAGAGTTTCCTAAAGTACCTACGAGTATTTAATAAATAAAATTTCTAAAATAGTCCTTTTTTACGGAAGAAAAAAACCAATAACAGCCGCTGCTCTAAATAAGCCCCATTAAGAAACTAAAGGGTTAAATACAGGTGCATTTATAACACTATGATGTCATACGACTCATTCGAAAAACTCTTCCTTGAATTTTTTTGCAATTTTATACATACATATTAACCTTCTTTTATATGTATGTACATAGTATGTACATATGTATATGCCTTTTGTGCTTCTTCTGCCATGAGTTGATCTATAATTAGGTCATTAAAAAAAGAACCAGGAAAATAAAACACAAAACAACAATGAAACGTTGTAGTATCCTTGATCATCAAAAAACAACGAACACACTTTACTAACACATTTATTTTCGTCTCTGTTTTCATACAACATTCTTTCAATTATATTTTGTAGAAATATGTAAGCTCATATCCATATGTAGACTAAATATATGTAGCATACATATACATATGTATAATAATTGTACACACATATGTATGCATATCTTTGTATAGCAATATGTTTATATGAATGTATTTTTATAAATATAACTTTCGATCATATGTTGTTACCCTTTTTCTCTCTATTTCTTTATAATCCTTTAAAAATGACTTTTGTTCTTCTGGTTTCTTTATTTTTTTGTTATTATTGGTTTTATTATATTTTCCCATTTTCTAGACCTTCGTTATTTTTTTTTTTGCATAAAAATAAAAAAAGTCAACAATATCAAGAATTTATTACGAACAAAAATATTACGCAATTTAGATTTTTTTTTCTACCTGAAATAATTTTTGTTGACGTCGTAGAACAGGAGACAGGTTTGTTTATTGTATTTGTTGCTTAAGAATTCCTTTAGAAATCAACAACAACAACAGGAAAAAAATAAAGAAGGATGTTTTTTAACTTAGAAATTATTGCGCAGTTTCAAAATTAAAATGCGTGTTGAACACAAAAGATTGAAATGATCATTTATGAAATGATTACCATCAAGTGTGGTGATTACAATGTATGTACATAAGTATGTACATAAACACTCATTTACTTAACATAAATTAAAATCAGAAATACATTTTTGAAACTAACTGCGAATAATATCTCAGCTTTATTCAAAGATGTGTACTATGTATAAGTGATGTTACGAATAAACATTTTTTATATTCACGATATCTGTGCCAATATTCGTCAACTACAAATACGAATATCCAATCTGAAATTTACTGCTACTCAATATATCAATTTAATTGAAACGATCTCCCGTTTGCGTCGATAACTATAAATGGATGAAAAAAGTTTTTCTATCTTAGGTACTGCTCATACCTGGGCGGGCGATTGGCACTACTATTGCATTACCAATAAATTGATTATAAAATATTGTTGTACATAAATATTGCATTACCATTAACTTTAACCATTTTAATGCAATATTTTTGCACTACATTATTTTCTTATCAATGTAGTGCATTATTTTTTAATTTCCATTTAATTGTAGTTTAATTTTGAATTATTACAAAATCTCAGCATGAATAATGCATTATTATTGCATTTTCACCAGAGAAGTGTAAAAAAATATCGTTATCATTATCAGTGTATTCTAAATATTTTATACTATTTACTATTTGTTTATTTATAGTCTACATTATAAGAAATTTCTTGTCAAATAAACGTTGAAAAAAAAACAAATGATCTGTGAATAAAGCACCGATAAAGGGTTTCGGAGTGCAATAGTCCTGTCCCACCAGGTCACATGATGCGTACACCGTGACCATATTCCCGCGAAGACGAAAGGCCCTCCGCCCACAGCCTAATCGCGGAACTTACAGCTAAATGTTTGGCCATGATGACAACTGGGAACCATTTGAAGATAGTGAATAGTGTTTTTGTCAGTGTGAACCGAAGCGATCTAGTGATCATCAACGCAACGAACCTATAGGCGTTCTCAAGCTTGACAAACCAATACTTTGTTTAAATTCAATTCCTTAATCTTCGCTTAGATTGCCATGGATATACCCTTGTACAATAATAAAAATCCTTAAAAGGCTTTTCTTACGGCATCGCTAAACATGTTTTTAGATTACAGAAAACATTCTGGACAATTTTTTTAGATAATAAATTAATCAGGTCTACACTAAATTTAGAACATTTGCAATGTCGCGTTTGTTCCAAATCCGAAAAGAGTGGTATGGGCTCAATCTTTTTTAAACTTTAATTTTGGAATATGATTTGAAAGTGTGTGGTCAACAAAAAGTGTCAAGTTTACATACCTACATACATACGTTTGTCTACACTCTAAGAAAAATTCATCTTCATATTGATACTGCCCTAACTTCAGAATTGTTACATCAATGTTAATGCAAATGTCATTAAAAAAGGCAAAAAGTGACATCGATTCAATGACGAAAGTCATTAGAAAATGTCGTTATATTTTTTGGGTCATCAATGTTATGACTACAATGACATCAATTCGATGCCACTTTTGTGTATTATTAACATTATTTTCATGTTTAAAAAGTTTAATAAAAATCAATAATTCTCATATTCTATTTGCTTAAATTATTCAGTGTAAAACATAAAATTTTCAAAGTATAATTATTACGAAAACCATAATTGATAGTTCTTTTGTTTACAAAGCGCGATATACAACAAAAGTGAAACAAATATGTGCAACGGTTATGTAAATAATAATATTCTCTCACTTTGACTTAAGTCAATCCCAATGACTCAATTTAATGACAAACTGTCTTGGGATTGACCTAAGTCAAAGCGTCTAATGAGTTCTTTCTCCGATGTTACTGAGTCATTGCACTGATGAAATTCTTTTAAACTGACTCCGATTCGCTATTGGTGTGATGCCGATGTGTCATCCAATGATAACATAATAAAATCTGAAGACATTTAGCTGAGTGATGTTAAGGCTGACATCACAATGATGATAAGTGTCATCGGGTCAAAAACAAAGACACTTGTCATAGTACTGATGTCTAAATACATCAGCGTTATGACGCCTTTTCTGACGGTGTATATATAAGTCAATCATTGGACAGGCTTAATAAAGTTTTTAGTCTTTTAATACCATTTAAAATGTAAGAACGAGTTGCACAAAATTATGAATAATTATGGCATAAATTACGAGGACCCCGTTTACACCGATGTATTAAGAAATAAACGTCGATATTGATTTTTCATTGCTACTAAAGAAATTTTTTGAATAATGTTATGGAAATATAATGGGTAAAATAGGCTTTCAGACAGAAAATGAACTAAAAACTTGATGGTTCAAATAAAACTCTCCTTTATGTACTCGGATACATAAATTAGTTTGGCCTATAATTTTTGTTCTTGATATCAATATACATATATAAAAATGAAAAATGTTTGTAATGATGTTCCTGAAATTTTTACAGTACCATCACGTGAGCCCTAAAAATAAAATAGGCTATTTATTTTTCGATAGAGCCCTAAAAATAAAATAGGCTATTTATTTTTCGATAGAGGCAGGGGAATTGGTACCCCCCATTGGATGCCAATATTAAATATCGCATATCTTAAGAGCCTCTGCACGCATTTTGTTGAACTTTTGGTAGTATAATCTTCTGAGCCCCGAAATTGAAATAAAATAGCAACGGAGAAGTGGTTCTCCAATAGGACGCCAATGTTTAATATCGCATATCTTAAGAACTGTAATAGTCACTCTAATGGTATACTACACGTTTGAAAATAAAAATAAAGCGGGTAGGCGCTGGGGGAAATACCTCCCTTAGGATGCATAAAATAAATATCGCTCAACTGAAGAACTATTAAAGGTAGAGTCTTCAAACGTGGTTAAAGCTACTATTATGGTAAACTATAAATTTCAGTATACAAATGGGTGGGGTAGACAGGGGAGGAGCAGTACCTCTCAAAGATAGAAATATAAATAAGAGCCACTGCACGCATTTTGTTGAACTTTTGGTAGAAGGATCTTCTGAGCCCCAAAATTGAAATAAAATAGCAGCGGGGGAATTGGTACCCACCATAGGACGTCAATGTTTAATATCGCATATCTAAAGAACTGTTATATTGAGAATGTTTAAACTTTGTATAAGAGTGACTTTTATGGTATACTACACTTTTGAAAATAAAAATAAAGCGGGTAGGCGCAGGGGGGAAAAACCTCCAATAGGATGCATATATTAAATATCTCTCAACTGAAAAACTATTAAAGGGAGAGTCTTCAAACGTGGCTAAAGCAGTGTAGCGAAGCGCACCGGGTTAAGCTAGTGTACAATAAAATTAAAACTTTTTTGTTTAGGTGCAGCGGTATCCTTGTTGGTAGTGAACTAGTCAATCAGTGCGAGCGTTGCGGGTTCGATTCCCGCCATAGCCTCTAGTCTAAGTTACAATTGCTGGGTTCATCAATTAAGATTATAACTTGTATTTGTTACTCTTCATAAAAAAAAATCATTTTTATTTGATTTATCATCTTAATTAAAGTATAAAAACAAATTTTTTTATACAATTATTTTAACAGAAATGAAATCTGATTTTGTAGACATGGTAACAAAAACAAATTCAGATATCTTAGACAAAGTTAAATGAATTACTTTACAAAAGGGCGAACTGTAGTCATTAAACTTTTTCGATTAATTAAAAATGCTTCAAAATGGCTCAAAGAATTTTGCATGTAAATTTCTTCTGCCCTTTTTAACACAACTTAATGAAATAAAATCACTTCTCTAGAAAATTTTTAACACTTGCATATATTTTCCTATTAAGAAATTCAAGTCAAGTCAGTCTAAGTGTTAATACAAATAAAAGACTTTATATAAGGATACAGTTATAACGTACATACATACATATGTATGTACACGTGTTCCATTAAAAGGCATATTTTAATTTGTATGATTTTATAGGCATAGATATGCACATATATGTATATGTAGTATATATGTATATAGAAATATGTAACTAAAACACCCTTTGTAATGCGGCATATAAGAAATTTTTATATAAAACACCCTTTTTATTTAAAATACATAGAATTATTTACATTCGTAGATACCTACATAAAGTGTATAAAACCCAATTTAATATTACACGATGCGTAACTAAAGTAAATAAACCTTCATTTGGAATTTTTCCATTTTTGAAACAGGAAAAATATTTTTAATTTCCCATTCCACACAAAATGATCCAATCACAAAACGGCTTTAAAACCTTAACAATAAAATGAAACGAAAAAGGAAAAAAAAATAATGGTTGCTGATGACAAGAATAAAAAACTTTGAGGGTTCTGGAAAACGGCATTAGAAGATTTGTGCTCACAAGCTGCCAGAGGGAGAGGAAGGTGTTAAATGTCGTTTTTATCCTGCAGCTGAAGAAGGGTGTAGTAATTTTATTTTCCCTCTCAAATTTCGGAACAGCAGCATAAATAAATAAAAAGGCATTAAGAACAACTCCAACTCTTAATTATGACAAAAAATAGAAAGAAAAAAAAGCGAAAATTATTTTTATGAAAAAGTTTTTTATTTTTTTAAACATTGGGGTCGTATGTGGGTCGTTACGGGGCAGAAGATGGCGAGTGTGGCAAAGATATACATACGAAATCGTAAATGAGATTCTGATATAAACATATTTTTCTTTTAATTTTTTATGTACAAAGTTTTGCATGACTTTGTATGATGAAGTACAAATACGAGTACATACTCATACATAGAACGGCATTTGCTAAATATTTTAAATGTGCCAAAAAAAAGAAGGCTTTTTTCTGCTCTGGAAAAAATGTCCTACATTCCCACATTTTCTAAGGTTTAAAAATGTTGGTCGGTTGCTGTTTGTTCGATGTAAAAAAAAATTGCTTTATTGCAGTGGTTTTTAATTTATAAATTTCTTGAATTCTTATTTTTATGAGTAAAAATAAATGTGTAAACTTGAGCTCATATGGAGGCTGAAATAAGATTTTTTTTAAAATACAGGACAGTGCTCCATTTTAGAAATTTATTGTGTAGAAACTATTTTTAATTAGAATTTTAACTGTACCGAAATTATCGCACTAATTTCTTTCCCCAGAACAACCGATTACTTTTCGATTTTTTTTCATTCATTGCAGAAATTTTAAAACTAGAAGTTTTGGTGAATCCTTTAAGTCTTGCGCCAGTTGGATATTATAGGCAAATATCTTTCCTAAAAATTTTCCAACAAATAGATGGGCAGAGATCGAGCGGTTGAGCACTGCGTCAGATCGATAAATCCTCTGTCACTTTCAAGTCTACAGCAGCATGTTTAATTCTGCACAAATGATACGGGCTCATTTTGGATAAATATAATCAAAAAGAGTAACAGTGGTTATGAATTGATTTAAAGTATTGCATACTAGCTGCTCAGATGGACGCTTATGCGTCCCGAAAACTTGAACAAGTGCTTCATAAATTTGGCGAATAGAGCGAGAATTTTTGAAACATATTTTTACTATTTATAAACGTTGTTCTGGTGAATGTACACGTAGAGAAAAAACATGGTTGAAGAATAGTTAAAAAAACATATTATGGTCCCTGCAATGGCAACAAACAAACTTTTGTTGTTTTTAAAAAAAACTTTTTTTACGATTGATAATGTTTTGTTTCTATTTAACAATAAATTGTTTACCTCCCTTGAAACTTCAAATATGGTTGATTTTAACAATATAATGTTTAAATAAAATAACACTACAACCATACACTTAAACATATTATGGTTACCTTAACCATATTATTATCACGGTAACCATATTATGGTAAAATTCATCCATCCAAGAGCTATAACCATATTATCGTTGCCTCCAAACATGTTTTGGTTAATATTTAATAACAATAATATGTTTGAAATTATAAAATTTTAAAACATTGTATGATTAATTTTAAATTTGAAATAATATGTTTAAAAAGCAACAACATTCTGGTCATTTGCATTTTATTTGGTTTGCTTAAAATTCTCATTTATTTTATTTTAATTATTGATTAAAACACATAAATTTACGCAGAAAAACTAGTAGAACAGAAAAATGGTAATATGAAGGTCGTCACAGGCTGGAAAATGAACCAAAGGGGAATTTTTTTTATAAAATTGGAACGTAACACCTATCAAGAATATAAAATTAAATAAAATTATAATTTGACACTAAACAAGCAAATTGAAAAAATGGATTAACCATAATATGATAAGCATGCACCATATTATTTTCCTGACCATAATATGGTTACTTTTCTCAAAATTCTGGGAAATTTTTACCATATTATGGTTAATTTTTAACATAATATGTTTAGTTTTGGCCATTATAATGGTTAATATTAACTAAATTATGGTTGATTTAGGGAAAATTTTTGTTGATTTTAAACATACTATGGTCACATTTAAACATAATATGGTAACCTGCAAACATAAACATTGTTAAAAACCAGCCATAGTATGTTGCTCTTAGAATATGGTTACCTCCAACCATATTTTTTTTCTACGTGTATATTTAAAAAAAATTAGACACACTTCAATAGTATGACAGCTAGTTTTACAGTTATCACTATCGGAAGTAAAAAGTAAAAACACCTTTTAAAAACATAAAGTAAAAAAAAAAAACAAATTCCTGAAAATTTTGAGTTTATTTGAAAGACGAGTAAATTATATTGGACCTCCTGTTCAAAACAGTGGTTAGCATTGCAATATGTTTAACATAGTGAACATAGTATAAAGCGTGATCCATTTCCAAGTTCCCTATGTTTTTAAAGAAAAAAAACACAGAAAATTCAAATTTAATGGGGAAGAATATTCTTTCTCATATATTTTTTGAAGATTATGTCTATCGAATGTTGGCCGTTTCGACTGGTAACTGGCGAATGACACGCGTAATGTTTTTCTCCCAGGCCTGAATCGAAGCGTGTTTGTCCGCATAAACTTTTAATACTTTACATATCACCACAGAAAAAAGTCTAACGGTGTGATATCGATTGGTGGCCAATCGACCGGCCCATTAAATCCATTGATTGACGCGATTTGTGGGAAGTGGCGCCGTCTTGCTGAAACCAAATGTCGCCGAGATCACGAGCTTCAATTTCAGGCATCATATAGTCGGTTATCATGGCAAAATAACGATCGTCATTGACGGTGACGTTCGCACTGGCATCATTTTCCAAGAAATATGGACCGATGATTCCACCGGCCCACAAACCACACAAAACCGTTGTTTTTTCTGGATGAAGTGGTAGTTCTTAAATCTCTTCAGGTTGCTCTTCGTCCCAAATGCGGCAATTTTGTTTGTTTACATTACCCATTGAGCCAGAAACGGGACTTATCGCTAAACAAACGTCGGATCTTCTTGGAACTTTTCAAGAGCCCAAAGAGCGAAACGATGTCGCTTGGGAGGTCGAGTCTTTCCAGTGCAAAATGCCAAACAACACTTAACAAAAATAACATGACAGCATGACACGACTCACACGTGATCTGTCAAAAAAATGCTATTGAAAAAAGTATCTCTACTTGAATCACCCGGTATAATACTATTTGTATTTTTCAGATTTAAGCCCAGAAAATAGTTTAGATTTTAGCAAAATTCTTAAACGTAGTAAGTGCACAAAGAACAGTATGTGCCACAAAAAGGCCGAAAAGATTGCCTTAATTTTACCAGGACACATCTGATTTGGACTTCATAGCGGCCTTCAAGAATAGGCCGAAAGCGTTGCGGACATAAAATTGGTCCAATACACAGCATTTTTAACACAACTACAGCCCCAATGTACAGTTATATTTTACTGTATTTAAAATAGGTATTTTTGGTTTGCCGATTTTTTGCTGATTTCTTTAAATTAAAGTGGCGATAATGCCGATTTTTTTTTGAAAATATGCCGATTTCTTACCAAAATCACCTGGCACCCCTGTTGGTGTGGCCACCCCATGAAACTGTGGAAATCTATTTCAAACACCGAGAGTATGAATATTTGAGGATTGAACTTTATAACTTTTTTATGAAGAAGACTTGGGGAATTCAGTAGGCATAACTTACAATCGAACGAAAATAATTACAATAGAAATTTTGCTAAAAGTTATGAAAAATATGTTAAAGCAGAAAATTGACACCACTTGCGTAATATAACACAAGGGAACAAAATTCAACTTTTGATTGAAACCTGGAACTTAATTGGAAATGTTTACTAATTTAAGGTCGCTGATTTCAAATCTAATCTCCATTTTTCTCACATACGTTAATAAAAAAATACAAATTTAGTATTTTGAAATGTCACATAACCTATGAACAAAATAAGACAAAGATCATACAAAGGGATTAACGGGTTTCGCTATTATTCACAATTAAGTGAAGCTACCTCATTTTTATACTAAAAATTGTTATTTTTGTATGGAAATCGCGAATTTAATCAATTTAGTTTTCCTAGTAAATTATAAATTAAATAAAAAGTTTTGCCTCGATTACAATGAAATAAAGCTCATTTAATTCGAAACATATTTAATTAAATGTGTTTAAGCCAAAACTGTGATTTTTGTCGCATTTTATTTATTATGAATTTTTAAAAAACGAAAATTTTTTTTTTAATTTTTCTTTTTTCAAAACTACAACGATTTCTTTAAAACTACAGGGAAAATCAAAAGCCAATGTCAGGACGGCTTAAAAATAATATCGTTGACGAATTTTGTTTTTTTTTAACTGAATACATATGGTGAACCGTTTTCAAGTCATTCTTTTATATGCGGAAGTGCCTTAATTTTGGACTTAATGCTATATCTTGAAAAGTCGATCTGATAGAGACAAATGGAGATTTAATTTGAAATCAGTGACCTCAAATTAGTAAAATTTGGCAAAAAAGTTCCTGGCCGCAAAATGACTGTTCCCTAGTGTAATTTTTCGTAATTAAATTTAAAATATATACTGTGTTTAAAAAAAATAATTTTATAATTATGTTTTAACCCTCTAATGGATGGAAGAAAATTTCGTTTAGATTTGAAGTTAACAAAATTTGGATTCACAACAATACTTTTGCAAAGAGACGATGTTAACTTTAAAATAAAGAACATAATTGCATTTAAAATTAGACAAAAGAAAATTCAGAGTTTTAAAATTTTGTTCTTCAGAGTACAAAAATTAATAGTAGCTGCATTAAGACAGCCAACGCCATTAGAGGGTTAAATAAAAGGTTATAGTGAACTCAAACCCTTTCGTAAATTTTGGTAAATTATGGACCAATCTTAATATAAGGTCTGTATCAAAAGTACACTTTATATGGGACGTTTGTCGTATTTCCTTTCGGTTTTAGGCGTATTAAAGTGATTTTTAGGAAATGATTGTATATTTGACCATTGGTAAATTATGGACCGATCATCACAAAATTCGGTAGCGTGATTTATAGTATAAAAAACTAAAATGGACCAAACTTTAATAAAGCAATACCATTTATTTTTAGCATTTGATGGACCCAATTTAACTTTGGGCTTTATGTGGGGCTTGGGGTAAAATATGGACCAATCTTCACGAAATTTGTTAGTGCGGTGTTACTTCTAATCATATAAAACGATTTTGTTTAAAATTTTTGTAAGAATTGGTTCATTCCGCCAACATTTGTTTTAGTTTTTTTTTTGTGGTTCGAAAGCGAGCGTAAGGGCATGCAGAGAGATGATACATACATACATATACATATATGCTTTATGGGTTCTTAGCTGAATAAGCTGCCATCATTATCTGATATTTGGAAAATCTATAATACGGTTCCTTATTTCCCTTATGCTTATTCTGTGATTTGGATGGTTTGGGATCGGGCATTAGAGTTTTATAGATGGGAGAGAAGCTAGTATCGTACGGTTGCTTCACTAGATTTTAATCCTTTGTGACCGGTTGATTTTCCTCAGAAACTATTATTTACAGGTACATACATACAAACATATGTATTTTCGAAAAACAGATTGATATTAAAAATATTTTAGTTCACTTTCACATTCTCATTCCATTCCATTTAAACACTTCAATTTTGACTATCCTGCTCAATAATAATTCTTTGTTTATATTTATATTATTGTTTATACATATTTAGCTGGGGAGCCCTAAATCCATTTGTAAAAAAATAATTCAAAATTTTTTATTTAATTTTTCCAGACGTTTCGTGTATATTATGTTCACTTTTTCAGGGGATTCGTAGTGAAAAGAAACAAATTTATATTACATTAATGCTCGTTTTCACAACATACCCATAGCTAAGGGCAGGATTTTATCGGCCGTATACAAAATCTTATTATTACAACTTTACTTTAAACTACCAGTCAGCATACACCTTAATTTTCTTCATCGCTCACTTTAGGTTAAAGTAAAGTTTTAATAATGGAACACATTTTATAAGGCCGGTTAAAGTCTACTTTTAGCTATCGGTAAGTTGTGTAAACGAGCATAAATATATTAAAATAATAAAGCCAAAGCTAGTGGCGTCATCTACTGTTTTTCAAAACAACTCTATAACTCTTTGTTTGAATAATTTTGGTTTATTTTGACCAGCACTGTATCTATAGAAATAATTCTTTTATTGCTTTAAAAAGTTTTCATGCTTATTCAGTCGTTTATGTATAAAATTATTTTATTTTTTGAAAATCTACGCACAATTTTATCAAGTATGTATTTTACTTTTACTTTCTTCTCCCTGTAGGAGCGAAAGAGACCGAGTAAGACAAGTGCCATTATGATTTTACCTAATAAACTAAAGTACCTATGTGTGTGTGTGTGCAGTGTATGAATTGTATTTTGTACCCGCATGGTGGGTATTTTGTACGTTTTTTATTTGTGGAAAAATTCTATACACATACATACATCCCGCTTACAGAGTGAACACACAAATTCTTTATATACCTACTTGTTTGTTTGTGGTAAATAAAACTTATATATTTGTTGTATTTTGCTCACGTCTTTTTGACACACGAAGTACGCACGCATTTTGTAATACATACTGTTTTTTCTTCTTATTTTCGTTTTGTTGTTGTAAGCAATCGTCCATATTGTTTTTTGTTGGTTGAATTTCATCAGTGAAAGCGTTGCCAACAAAAAAAGGACTTTCTTTTTTTTTAAGATTTTTATTTACCAAATGTTTTAATGCCATTTGTACGGGAATTTACTTTATTTATAAAAGGGTTTCAGGGATTTTTTTACTGGTTTATGGAATTATTTATACCTACTTGAGTAAAAAAATGTATTCGGAATCTGCTTGTTTCTTGAAAATTTTAAAATGAAATACACACTTTCCGCAACCTGAAAAGAAAAAAATATATACATAAATAGATTTGCATTAAAATAAAAATGACCAGGGGCAAAATTTCGGCATTCGTTATCGATCGAAATTTTCATTTAAATTTAATTGTTGTTTCAATCGATATCTTGTGTCGCAATTTGCCCCCTGGACATACATTGACAAGCATTTAAAAAAAAACTTCTCCAATACTGTTCATCAGTTAAGATAATTTATATATTATTCAGTGACAGATGTCTTCGGCGTCCGGGAAGGGGAATCTTTTTTGTTTAAATTCACTTAATTCGCTAATATACCTACTAGAAATCTAAAATTTTATATCGTTAAATTCTTGAAAAGTCATATAATAAAGCTCGTACATTTGACGATTTCCCAAAAGCCGCTTTATTGCAATTGATCTATTTTGTCATAAGAGCTTATCTTGTCTCGAAAATGTAGCTTGCTAAATTTGGTTGGGATCACAGTTCTTTCCGGAAGTGGACCTTTGTGGTGACAAATCTATTAATTACACTGAAAAAATGTTTGCCAAAAATTATGTGTTGTGTTTTTTAGTTTGTGCAATTAATTTTTTAATTGACTAAATTTGTGTGGCATGACTCGAAAATACAAATCCGTCAGTTGATATGATCAATTCTTAAAAATTAGTAACAAATTTAATTGTCTGAATTAAAGTCGATTTAATATTTTGTCAGTTTATGTAGAAATCTGAACAAAATTTTCAATAAAATGTTCTACGTTGCCAGTAAATAATAAATTATGGATCCATGCAAGTTAAAAAAGGTGTGATTGCAGACCCATGTGTCTCAGTTAAATGAATGAAGTGTAATAGGTCGATGGAAAATGGAAAATGGATATTCACCCAAATATAAATAACCAGGGTTGAAAAAACTGCAGTCGAAACCAAAAACTGTCGAGAAAAAAACAAAAAATTTGTGTACAACTTTCCGCTTTTTGAGTTAGAATGGCATCGACTGTTTACATTTAATGAATCAGAAGTAAAAGCAATTATTTCTTTTTTGCCAATGACAAATGAAGACGTGGAAGAATGGCAATTTTTCTACTTTGACTGCAGTTTTTTAAACGCTGTAAATAACCATTAAGTTTTTTAAAGAAATTTTGCAAGATGGTATAAAAGTCAAAAGGTATATGGTTTAAATGTAAGGCAATTAAATTTGAAATTTCAATTAAGCGCAACTTTGGATACATTTTGCCCCAACGTGCGCTGTTGCAGCATTAGGGGTTTTCATAATAAAATGCCAAATCAAACTGATTACATATGGTAATAGCCTGTTAAAATAGTTAAATATGTTAGGAAAAAGTAAACCCATAAATAATATAGCGAGGGAATTTTTATAGCTTCAGATTTGCTGTTGATCGACTGACAGTCTTGTAAGACCGGTTTTAAAAAGTAACTGGTCTACCGCAAGATATCAGAGCTACTGGTATTTTAATTGGATAATTTCTCTTGGACGGTGCTGCTTAAAAAAAAGCTTTTAACAAAGTAAGTGCATTGTAATGATAAGGGCAAGTTTTCATATGTGACCATATGCATAACATTGCTGTTGAAGTCTTCCCTCTCACTTTAAATATGAATTTATTAAAGTCGAATGTTCACTAGCTCTACTCCTTCTATCCTTCTATCCATGACCGATTTTCTTAGTTCCAACACAATCCAGTGCATTTGAAGGGATCCTAACAAAAACAAAATAAACAAAAAAAATCCAAAAATATCGTATTTCAACCTAAATCATTTAAACGTATTTTATTGAAATCAGTTGCTGTTTTACCATAGCTTCCGTACAAATAACACAGCCCGAAATAGATTTTAATCCTAGAACTTCATAACAAAAGTTGGTATTAATATAACAATTGGCAAAATGTTTTGTCGGTAGATCCAGAATTGATCATGTGTCTGATGTAAAACCCCGATCTTAAATCCCTTTAAGTAGAAAAAAATTTCATATATTTAGATGGAGATATTTTTATAATATTCGGCAAAAAGAACTATGCATATATAAAATAAATCGAACCAATAACAATTGTTATGTTTCACATTTTTCCTCTTAATAGTTTTAATTTAGTTTTGGCACTTCCATTACGGTCCATGTTAAAGTGCTAGTTCACACTCTTCAAGTTTTAGTCGTTAAGGATCGAGTTTTTAGAAGAGAGAGAGAAAAAGAAATGGCATTATCTTTTCCTTCACTACACTTTACAACAGTTATAGTGTATCACATGGTCGGGCTAGACTGAACTTACTTTCTTATCTGTTTTAATAAATTGTTGGCTGGCAATGCTTTCTTTAAAGTTTTGAAATTGAAATTATTGCACACATGGTGGAATAAGCAGGTGGCATCGTTACGGCAACAAATACAACAAAAATGGAAATTATATCACCGTTTACGTCAAAAAATACTTTAAACAAAAATCAAAGCGTGCCGCTGAACGTGATGAAATAAACAAATTTTTAGCCAATTTTTATTTAACTCTGGTCAATATCTTATTTATTTTAATTTAAAATTATCAAAAACTTTAATAAAATACAATAATCACAGCACAAAACGTAGACAAACAATGCAATAGCAAAAAATCGTCATCTGGCGTAGTGCTGCCACCTGTTTATTTCACCATGATTGCACAGATCCAATGCTAAGTGCCGGTTCACACACGTCAAGTTTGACTCGTCAAGTCTTGAGCTTTTAGGAGAGAAGGGAAGAGAGAATGCCATTTCTTTTCCCCTCTCTCCTAAAAACTCAAGACTTGACGAGTCAAACTTGACGTGTGTGAACCGGCACTAATTCATCCCAGTTAATCTCGGTACTACAACAAATACAACTTGTACAAAAACCACAGGCAATTTGTTTTTGTGAAATCATTTTACAATGTCAAAAACAGAATGAAAGATAATAAACAACATTTTGACATCCAACAATGATAAAGCTAAAGAAAAAGTTTTTTATTAATCAACAGGACTTTTAAGACCACCTGTAATAAATTCGACTTTCACAGATCCATTAAAATATATCGAATGAGGTAGAATTTGACAAAAACAGTTAATTGTCAGAGATTCTGCCAAGACTTAAGTGCGGTCTTAAAAATATATGCAAATAAAGCATTTTTTGCGGTGTAATTTTAAATTATTTTCCAAGCAAATGTCCCAAAAAACTTGCCCTGAAATAATGATATTTATAAAAATTCTAATTCAAACTTAATTAATTTATTGATGACATTAAATGTCTCAAGAGTTTTTAAAAAACAAATTGTAAATGACTTCCACATTTTTTTTTTTGCCGCAGTCTGTGAATGTTAAACCAGCAATAAAAATGGTTTAAAATGAAACGCATAAAATTATGAAATTCTTATTAAAAATAATAAAAAGTCATTAAAATTATAAAAACGATACAAAACTAAATAAAAAAGAAAAACCACATTTGATAAAAATACGAAAGGAGAACATTAATGGAGTTCTGGAAAGGAACTACAGAGAATTGCTTACCAATCCGCCAGTCTGTCCGTCCGTATGTCTGCGTACATGTGTCATTAATTAAACGAAGGAAAAAAGAAGACGACGTAGAAAAGGAAAAACTACAAAATCATGAAATACGAGCACAACGACTAATATGGAGTTGGAAATACAAACTCTTTTTTTTTAATAAAGATTCACCTGTTTTCTGGAAACATATTTCAGTTGTAAATGTGTATTTCTTTCGGAAATAAATACGATGATGATGATGATGAGGATTACTGTGTTGATATTACTAAAAGGCTTCTTCAGAATGGACTTCCATCTTTTTTTTTATGTCATCATTAAACAAAAACATCCTTTTCAGTGTCATTATCTAAAGGAAAAAAGAAGACCAAATAAAAAAAAACACACCAACTCCGCCCACATTATCTGCTTATCAGCAGAAAAAGAGTAAACTTTATGTGAAACAATGAAAATATGTATTCAGTTATCCAGTCAGGCAGACGGGCAGGGCAGCCAGGCAGTCAATTCAACTTAAGTCAAGCCAAGTTAGACGTCACACAGTGGGAAATTTGAAAACAAAAATTGGAAATAATTCTTGATTTTGTAAACGATAAATAGAAGTTAAAGACTTGTAGTTGAGCTTAAGTTTTGGATCTATAAACTTATCAGAATAGGTGCCATATGTTCCCAAGGTGGGGCAGAATCATAGATCAAAGTGAATTAAGTCTCGCTCTTAATGTTTGTTACACCCGAGATGCCATACTGTGGGAACCATTACTGCCCTCTTTATTGGTATAGACTCCAAGTTCAAAACTCAAAATGTAATACAAGTCCATAATGGCAACCTGAAACTTTTTTTAATTAAAACAAAAACCAGTTTTTGCCAAAACTTCCCACTGTGTGTCATTCATTCATTCATTTTTTCAGTCTGTTTGTCAGTTAGTTTTAACAGAAGTATTCATCATACACAGTAGTATTTTGTTTGATATTGACTTTACACATGTCCGCCTGTCTCTACGTTTATCTATGCGTCTGTCTGTCCATCCGTCCGTCCATACATTTTTCTGTCATTCATTTACTATTCATACTCCTCATCGTCATTATCTTCTTCATAATGATTCCTTTTGCACATAAAAATCACTCTCGCACTGTTAGAGAAGATTCATTCAACCAAAGACTTGTTATGTTGGAAAATTTTCATTACACGCAAGAATGGCGAAAACCAAAACAATTGAGGTTTCATTTTTTCCAGACTTTTTTTTATGAAAAAAAATGAGTACTTTGTTTTATAGTGAAACATACAAACAGTAACTTTCCATAAATGCACTTGAAATAAAAATGTCGATAAATTGGGAATAGTTTTCAGTTTATAGCTTCAGTCGTAAAAGTGCTAAGTCTAATTGAAAACATTTTGCTGAAGAAAGAAAGACTTCGTAGATAAAGGAGAAGAGATACTGCAACACGTATCTGATCAGAAGAGCGCTTAACACTATGTGAGTCAGGGCAACCGTTCGCCCGACTTAAGTCGCAATTTGACCCTATTTTAGCGGCCTGCGACTTTTTTTATTACCGACTTTCTTTTAATTTTACTATTTTTTTGTAAAGTTTCTTACTACATTTCAAAAGATTTTGTTATTCGTGCTTAATTCCCAGTTTTCATTATTGATAAAAACACTTGGAATTTTATTGTTGCTGGGATAAGCTATTCCTATGCGCATTTCACTGGTTCCTTAGGCCAGATCATCAGGAAACTTCATCCATAAAGATTTTAGAAAAACTTAAGATATTAAACCAAATAAAACTGTTAAACGTATAAGAATTATAGCAACAGTTCTACTTTTAGGCCGTGCTTTTAAACAAAAACACTTAATTGACAACATCTTTTGTAAGTTGTTGTTGTTTTTATTTTGTTTTTCTTAACCTACTTACAACTACAATTAATGTTGAGAGAATTTCAACTAATTGTAGTGGGGAACAGGGTTGTGAACTATTTCTAATCAAATAAAATTTAAATAAAATACTTCATGAAATGTTTAAGAACCATATTTTATTAATTACACTGGTTGTCAACAAGAGATCGTTTTAAATAAAAATATATGAAATACAAAGATTTTACAGCGTTAAATTCAAATCCATTTTCAGTTTTTTCTATATTGTCTAGTAACTTTTATGAACTAGACTCATTTTCGACCGAAATAAGGTGGTTATGGTTCATACATTTTATCATAATTTGAGATCTATTTGTGCGTTTTTGATCTTTTACAGATTATTATTTTCTACACTTACTTTTTTTGTCTTTTGCCTAACTGTGTTAATAAAACATTAAGGGCCATTATTACAACTTGCCAATAGTTAAAAGTCGGATTTTGTCGGACCGAAAAATATCTTTGCATTATAAAACCTTCATTTATTATGTTTTCATCTATTAAATATTATTATTATTGAAAATAACAGCAATAAAAAATGGAAGTTGAAATAATGCAAAGCTATTTATCGGTCCGACAAAATCCGACTTTTAACTATTGGCAAGTTGTAATAATGGCCCTAAAAGTTTTAAAAAGGCTTTATCAGTAAACTAAAGTAATATAATTTCAAATATGCACACAGAAAAAATTATTAGGAGTTTTTTATCAATTAAAAAAATGATTTAAAAAGTATTTAAACATATCGAGCCTTTGCTGCAATAGAGAAATATCTTAATTTTGAATTTTCTAACACCTTACAATTTAATTCTCCTCTCAAGAGTGGAGTATATAACATATTTGTGTGAAATTTTTACACAATATGAAGAATCGATATAGCGATTTACTCAACATTTTTTGCCTGTAGGCGGCCCTATGTCCCTCTGGGAATTAAAGAATTAAATACATTAGCTCAAATATTTGGTTTTTTCAGTTATTACTCTATTGCAGCAAAGGCTCGATATGTAATTAATGTAATAATTGAATAAATTATTTTTTTTGTTGAACGAAAATTAAAATATAATTTTGATTTAATTAACATTTTAGTTGTTTCGAAATAAATTTTAAATTAAAATAATAATCAAATAACAAAAAATTATGTCGTTTAAAATAAAATAATTAAAACTTGTGAAATTGTTGTTGGAAATTGTCAAAATCAATCAACACATTGTTTGAAACGGCATATTTTTTTATCATTTTTTTAATTAAAATTCAAAATATAATTTATTGAAAAAAAATATTCAAAATACAAAATTTTTACAATTTTTAGTAATCAATATTATCATTTTGGTAATAGGTGCAAAATCAACAAATGGGTTGCTTCATTCTATGAATTCAGTATAAAATTGGTGATTAGAGACAATATTTAATTCTGTGCACGGAAAGAATTGTTTACTAAATCACCAGAAAATATGTCTTAGACCAAGAAAATGTTGCACTATTCTCGTCAAAGCCAACAATTTCTTACTGTAAACATATGTGTGGCTTGGTTTAAGAAAAAAGAAGTGACTCAAAGCGACATAAACTTTTTATAGATTTGCCTAACATATCTTTCCAAATAAAAATTAATTAAATCAAACCAAGTTTTTAATAAAAATAAGCTACTTTTGTATTCGTGTTTTAAGAAATTTTTGATCATACATTTACCAAAAACTTGAATTTTTTGATCATGAGAAAATATTTTTTATTTAAGAAAGTTTCACTTAATACAAACAAAGCAATTTAAAATCAGGAAATATTTTTTTGGATTTTCTTGTTTTAAGAAAAGAAATGGATTTCTTTTGAAAATATACTTCTTTCCGTGCAATAGTTTGCATTTCAGAGTACTATATATCAAAAGTATTTGAAAAACGGAAACAAATTTTGGATTAATGTGTCTTGATTTTAATGTATTCAAATAAAAGTACAAAAATGTCGGGAATCTATAAAAGCGCTAATTTAGCGCTCTTTTTAAAAAAAGCGCTAAGGGAAAAATATGCGCCTTTTCGACAATTAAAAAGCGCTAAATCTAGCGCCAAAAGCGCTAAATTGGCAACCCTGGTGGGGAATGTAAGATGAGATAAACCCACTGTTTATTGTTGATGTTGTTTTGTTTAAAGTTTGATATTATTACAAGTAGAACTGTTGCTATAATTCTTATACGTTTAACAGTTTTATTTGGTTTAATATCTTTAGTTTTTCTAAAATCTTTATGGATGAAGTTTCCTGATGATCTGGCCTAAGCAACCAGTGAAATGCGCATAGGAATAGCTTATCCCATCAACAATAAAATTCCAAGTGTTTTTATCAATAATAAAAACTGGGAATTAAGCACGAATAACAAAGTCTTTTGATATTTAAATTTTGTATTCCCAAAAATTGAAATTACTTTTTGAAAGTTTCTTACTAAAAACATATAATTTGCAGCAAATTATAAATTTTTATTTTTATCAAAAAATCGGCAAAACAACGTCGCCAAAATTTAAAAGGCAACTAATAGGTTATTGTTCCGTTGGAAACAAATTAATTACATTTTTTGCAACCTTGTCATGTATACAATAGCGGAGTTCAGTGTTTGATGCGAATGGTCTTGCGAAAGTGCAAATGCAAAATATTGTAGCTTTTGTTTGCAATCCAACAACAAAATATACAGAATTGCAATTGTCACATCATTGCTTTTGCGCAACACTAAAACTGTTTAGCTTTTTTTGCTACGTGTATTGCGTTTACTTCACTGCTACTCGAACAACTGACATTTGCAAACAATAATTTAGAATCGTGAAACAAAATTTAAGAAATAAAAAATTAAAAAGAGAAAACCTTAACCGTATGGAATTGAAATCGCTATTTTGTTAAAATATTTTCAGAATTACACAGAAACAAAAACACTCGAGATGAATTAAGTTTTTTATACTAACTTTAAGTACGGGCGCAAGGATTTTCTCCTCTATGGGCCAACAAACACCAGCTTTTTTACATTGCTTCGCTAACTAAAGCTTCTCTGTATAGCCGGCCTTTGGGCGGGCACAAGAATTTTTTCGAAACAAGTACCGGTTTCGCTAAGTAAAGAGAAGCTTTAGTTAGCGAAGCAATGTAAAATCGTCAAAAACAAGGTTGATTTTACCGTTTTCGGTTGTGATTTTTCTTCATTGTTACTTCATGTTAATTTAACATGATTTTACAATACTAGCGAACAACACGTTAGTCATTGGATTGATGTTACTTTTTTGCATCATTGATGCCATTTGTAGTAAAATTGATGTCACAATTGTGATGTTAGGGCATCATCAATATGAAGATGAATTTTTCTATCAGTATATGCCTTAAACCATTATAAATAATGCAATCATAATAAAATTGAATACTTCACAGTTTTATAGGAAAAAATCAAGTTAAAAACGTAGAAAACAAGGTTGATTTAAAACTTTTCGGTGTTGATTTTGCTTCATAGGTTTTTCATGTTAATTTAACCTCATTTTACAATTACTTGCGAACAACATTTTTTTGTTTTAAAATAACTATAATTCATGTTAATTTAACATTGCAGTAAAGTTAGAGCAAAATGTCATTTATATTTAAATAGCAATCCGAATCACGTTGAATGAAAGTTATTTCAAGTTGAAACAACGTGAATTTCATGTAGAATCAAATTGGTTTGAGTGTGTTATAACAGTGAAGAAGCTTCAGAGACAACATATGCATACATATATTTAAGAATAATTCAATGCACTTACCCCTGTTACACATGCTTCAATTATTTTGTATACTCCTTTATCAACAGAAGCATCAGCAGAATCGCCCGATATGGTTTATCTCATCATTCTACTTTGAAAACTTGATGTACTATTTAACTAAACAATTTTAATTAAAAGAATACGGCGGCGTCATCAACACTTTGCAAGTAAACTTTCAACTATTTTTCTAATTTAAAGGAAAGAATATACATATGAAAAAATAGCCAAAAGTTTTCGATAATTTCAACAAATTTTCTCTAAGTGTGTGAAAAAATGTAATAAATTTTATACATGAATGTTAAATAGAAGATACGTTTTTTTTACCAACACATTTATAATTACATATATGAAATGTATTAAATATTTATTGTACATATATTTAGTATCATTTATATTGTGGTTTAAGGGTTTGTTTAAAAATGTGGAGCTAATTTGTCTATGAAAGAATCAGAGGCACTTACCAAAAAAAAAAAATTGCACAAACTAAAGAAGTTGGGGCAATTACTGTTTAAACTGGCATTGTAACTTTAGGGATGTCAAGACATCGGTATCGTTAGCTGAAATGCAAAACCACGCAACTAACATTTTTAATATTCTAAAGTAGAAAATAAAACATGTAATATTTTAAAAAATTAATACAATTCTGGTATTCAATTGATTATCTTAATATAGAACGATTTATCCATTTCTGGTATAAAAAATAATATTTAATTAATTTTTAAAAGAATTATGTTATTACGTTCTTTTGAATTCATATTTTATTCAACAAAACCTCGTAACAACAGTGAACATTTTTTAAGTCTTAAAGAAAATTTGCTTTTTATTCGCAAAATGTCGTGTTATTAACAATTTTTCTGTTTTTTATTTAATACAATAAAAATAATATTATAATAATTATATTATTATTATAATTATTATTATAATATTATTATTTTTTTTATAAAAACATTGTTTTTTTAATGCAAAATTCACAACAAAAACAACAATAGAAGTAAACGAAAATGCAATTTCTCAAATGGAATTCCATTGTGGAGGAAATGGTTTAAGGTCCTGCAGGTGATGCCATATCATGCTTGATACTTTTATTTCTTGTAAATGTAACTTTTAAGGGTTAAAAGATTTTTTCCAATTTTTTGCGGAAGTTATTTGTACTCATCAATTACATTTCAAAATAAATTATTCCACGAATCATATTGACAATGCGCCAGCTCATTATTGGTTTGACGCATATTCTTTTAATCTTTGTAAATTCAACTTTTAAGGCTAAAAAGATGTTAATTTTTTCCAATATTTTGTAGAAGTTCTTTGTACTAATCTATAACATGTCAAAATTAATTATTCTACGAATCATATTGACAGTGCCTTAGCTCGTTATTGGTTTAACGCATATGCCAAATAGTCGTAGTGGAGAAAAACGTAAATGAAGGTCTACATGATGGTTTTTGAAAATACGTTCGGCATATGTTTTGAAGAAAAATGTAAATTTTTGTGAACGTTCACGAACGAACTTAGAAGTTAATGGTATTATATTGAAAGTGAATATTATTGTTTTGTGAGGCATACGCCACTTTACTAAATTTTTTTTTAAATGATGTTTTTTATGCTGCATACGTATAGTTGTTGACATTTTATTTTACTTTTACAACTTTTTTCTTACGGCAATGAAGCGAAGAAAGAGTACAATTAATTTTGTTACTGTCATAAAGTTATAGCTTTCTTTTGAATAACCTTTTGATTTAAGGGCATTCATCGCTGATTTTGATCTTCAATCCAAAAAGCAAGAAGTGACACCATTTTTTTCTCATTTTTGTAACCTGTTTTTGTTTTAACGATGGTCTTGTTTCAACAAATTTCTTAATTTTATCAGCGTCACTGGGACAGCAAATGGATTTTATTGTAGAACGGGCTAGTTCAAGGTTTCTTTCAATATCAGCAGCCTTTTGCCCTGATTTAGAACGCGTAAAATGGCCCAGTTTTTGTTCTAAGCTTATTTGCTTTATTTGACTCGTATTTAAATTTAACTTCACTTCAGCAAATGTAATTTGAAACCAGTTGCAAATCAGCAGAAAACCTTCACATTCATATTTGCATAAGAATTCAACGGCAAATCCCCTTTTTCTGTTTAAGCTTTGTACAAACATGTTTATATTAACGACGCAAATCGAAAAACTAGCGACGCAACTTCGAAGCCATGCGACGCTAATTGAAACAAAAATGACACAACTTCGAAATCGCAGAAATTTTACAAATACGCAACTTCGAAAATTACGCAAACCGGGGTATTTGTGTACTTAATTAACTTTAAAATAGTTGATATGGAGCAACATTAATCTTTAATATATCAGAAACGATTAAAAATTTCGAGAAACATGTTTTTGATTCAGAAAAGGGATATTTAAAATACATCGAGCCCTAACCGCGAAATAAAAATCAAATTTTACAGGAGAGAGTTTTTTTTATTTTATTTTATATAAATTTGGTGAGGAGTTCGACGCTTACGATAAAATTGTTCTTGTTATAAAATCGTAACGGCACCTTATGTGACCATGGCATTTTAGGATATGATGCAAGTGTTGCCAATAAAGCCATTTAAAAAAAACGAAAATTGAAAATGATGTTGCTAACGTTATTTTCGCGGTTAGGGCTCGATATATACTTTGTACCCAACTCCACTTTTTTTAAAAATGGTCGGTAGGTCAAACCAACAATGAGCTGACGAATGGTATCTCCAACCTTTTAACCAATAGTAAAAAATGTTTTTATGAGTCTTTACAAGGAACAATAAAAAATAATAAGTATATTATAAACAAATTGTTTACAAAGCTCAGTGATAAAAAATACATTATTAAAATTCAAAACCTACCGTGAACTGTTAAGAATCAATTGAAATAATGAAGATGAAGTTTTTTGATTTTTAAGGTTCACAATTTTTGTTCTTTATGGCAAGAGCTACAACTTTGTCTCAGAGGGTAAATCAAAATACCGAACGGTTTGCAAGATATGAGCCTGAGAAAATGATAAATTTATTGCAAAACTGACACCGAGGCCCCAAATCTTTGGGGGCCCATAAAAAAGTGCATGACTTTGGGGAAAACTGGGAGACACGGGTCTTTTTTTTTTGTCTTTTATCACGTCGTTTTGTCTGTATATGGTTATTTTTATGTATATGGTTATTTTTTAGCCAACGATATAGTTTTATATAAAAATACAAACATGCACATATCTAGATGTAAACATTGTATATTTTGCTCGTACATATAAGGAAAAAGATATGCGCGTTTTCTTCAATATAATTTTTGTTTTGGTCTCATACTATTTGTTACACATTTTTTAATCGTTTAACTTTCAATTCAAAATTGAAAGCGAATTTTTGGGTTATCTGCATTATTTGCTGGTATCTAGAAAAAAAAAGTTAAAAAAAAACTATACAAAAATATAAATCTACAAAACGTATTCATATTTCTTGTTCCAATAATTTATAAGTTTACATGTGTTTGCATAAACTTGTATCCTTGTAAAGGATCTCAATAAAAACTTTATTCATGACATTGAGTTCAATTTTCCTTATCTCTCGTCACCTCATTTTACAAAATTTAATTATAAATTTGTGTGTTTATTTGAATGCAAAATATCTGCATTAAACTTCATTTCTATCTTTACTCAATCATATATTTTTCCATATAACTTGTAGTTGTAACGGTCGTATACATGTATTTTATAAAAAATGACAAAATGATGTTCATTCATTTAGTCAGTCAGTAGTTTGTTATGATTTTTGTTGGCTTGAATGTAAAATATGAATGTAAATTATTTATTTGTACGAATGCGAGTATTCTGTTATTTTATATTCATATACACATGGGTAAAGTAAATAAGCATCTACGAGTATCTATCGTGCATGTAGACAGGAAGGATATTCGCTGGTCATGTTGTTTTGAGTTTTGTTTGGTTGGTTAAATATTTATGACAAAATAAATGCTCAACTTATATCAAAATAAAACAATTTACAATTGCATTTTTGTGGCGTACTTTTGAAAATTGGAAAATATTTTCCACCAGACAGTTTTTGCAATTTAAAAAATTTACATTGAATAGTTTATTAAAGCATAATGAAAATTTTCAAAAATGGAGTTAGGCCTCACCAGCTAAATATATATAAACATATATATTAATATAAACATAATGAAAATTGTTATTTAAGTGAAGAGCTTGTTATCATAACACTGTGCTAGTTGAAAAAATCAACAAGCGGGACACTCGTTGGTTTAAACTACGCGGGCTCTAAAGTTGCTAACCGTTTCTCTAGTTTCTAGCTTTTAAAAAAAGGTGAGTGTGTACCCGCGTGTACCCCTTTTTAATTATACCCTGCAGCACTTGTGGCTTGCCATTCCGTATGAAACCTTTTTATCATTCATCTCAGTCCCCATAAAGTGTATATATTCTGGATACCTGAGTAGTTCTAAGTCGATTAAGCCATGTCCATTTGTCTATCCGTCTGTTGAAAACACGCTCACTTCCGAACAACTCAAAAGAAAACACAATATTGGTGTCAAATTGTTTCTAGTTATTGTAACCGGTTTGCTATTAAAATACAGCAAAATCGATTCAGTATGATAAGAAATATGAATTTAAATACAAAAACTAACATGAATGGTGGCGGAATGCAATTATGTATTGATATCAGATTTTCACAAATTATACTATTGAATTTAGTACAGTTCGGTTCATAATTTACTGCATAAAAAGTCTACTCTCAGAAAACAGTTTAGTACGCGTAAAACCGTAAAGAATAATGCTATTAAAATAACATTTGGTCTGTTATAGTTTTATATGAATACTAGTCATACTGTCGAATTTTGTGAGAATCGGTCCATTATTTATTGTACGCCCCATATAAAGCCCATTATCGGAAAACACCGTGGACAACCAGCCAGTCTGCCGGGCTGACATAGTTAGATCGACACACATTACCACAAACGCATAATAGCTTCTCCACAATTCAACAAGTCAATAAAACGACAAAAACACCTTAATTTTTTTGGATCCAAAGTACCTTGTAGGAAATGTACTGATTCACTACTGACACAGTCACCCGTACTAGTGACTTATTAAACCCCAAACAATGTTTTTTACTAAAGACGTTTAACATGTGCGTGTGATTGAAAATCTACTACTGACGTTGGTACTTTTGACTACGTAGTTATTTTGGGACCATATGTAGACACTAGTACATTTTAGAAAATCTAGTCTACACTTTTGAAAGTAGATGTCGGAATGAAAAATGTTTTTTTAACATTAAATTATTTTATTTAAAATTGTTAAGATACGAATTCATAACAAATTTTTCTTCTTATTAAAGACTAATCTAAAAGTGTAGACACTTCGTTTACAATGTCGCCAAAAAGTCACCAAAATAGTGGACAAAACTGGTGACTTTGAGACACTTGCGCCCAGGTTTCCTTCAGGGTACATACTATACATATACATGTATCCATATATATCGTCATCTTAAAGACCTCTATGCCTGTATTCACAAAAAATTTTTAAATTTAATAAAGGTTTAAAGAACAAATTTACTAAGAAAATTATCCTAAATAAACGTTTTTTAAACTTAATAATCATTTGTGAATACGGGGGCTAATAACGTATCTGTAAAAATTTCAAAATTGAGTTTTTATGGATTTTTATTCCCAATATCATAGCGCAAAATTTTAAACATGTAATATTACAAATGACCAAGTGATTACCAAATAACCTATCAGCAAGTGTACAATTTTCTGAAACCAACCCAGTAAATACTTCGCCTACAAAATAATGTGTTGAGTAATCAGAAAAACATAAAAGCACTACTTACAATTCTACTGAAAGAACCAATGAATTTTACAAGGGATGTCCCAAAATGAACACATTTAAAAGAAAGTCATTATTTTTTTTTTTACTTAAATACATCCAGAAAAAAGTAGTTATAGAAGTTGTTATAGATGTAGCTATAGAAGAAAGCTACTAAATAATGAGTTAAAGAAGCTATTCATTTTGAAAAAGTAAGCGAAGTTTTTACTGGGAAATAACCTAAGTAACTATTTATTTAATTTACTTTTTTTTTTTTGAAACGAAGTTACATTTGATTTGTTATTCTTTGATGATGCCATGGGACCAGAAGAAAATGTATGTACCCAGTAGTATTGAAGTTTTCGCTAAAAGAGAACTTGTGTAGAAAATTCCCGAAGCACAAACTCACAAGCATTTTTTTATAAAATAAAACAATGTACTATCAAGTGTGCCGTAAAATGTTTTTGTCTACCCTCGGAAAATCGGATTTTATCAGGTCTGTTCGGAAAATCACTTTAACTCAAATCACATATGCCTTTTAAAATCACACGTGTGATATTTTGGTGTTCCGTATTTGTGTTTCGGTATAATTTTCACACTTTCAGAACACCACTAAATCCCACGTGTGAATTTGAAAGTACGTGATGTTCAAAACAGCAGACCCGTATGGCAAGAGGTTGGATTAATTTCTGTGAACTTCGTAAAACTCATTTGGGTCCCGCAAATAACAAAATCATGCAAGCTGAAAACCAAAAGAATACAAAAAAGTTAAAGTGCTATATTCGGCTGTGCCGAATCTTTGATACCCTCCACCGACAGTTCAATTAGTTCAGGAGAGATATCTACATGATATTTATGATTTATTATTAATTTATCTTTATAAAAACAGACATTCAAATTGGTTGCGGTTTAGACATATATTAAATTATTGACCGACAATCAGAAAGTTTTTAACTAGTTTTAACTAGCTTGAGTAAAATATCATGATTCGTAACAGTTTAAGCCGATTTTAAATGATTTTCAGGAGTGGAATTTATATTGGAGCCATGGTCAGTTATGAACCAATCATCCTAAAATTCTGCAGGTTCATTTCTGGTATTAAAAAGATAAATTTCAATATATTTCCAAAAAGAGCGGTGAAATTAGTTTTAGCGTTTAGAGTGAATTTCAGAAGGCTGCTAAATATGGGATCTAAGGAAATTATGCACCGTATATCACAAAATTCATAAAAATTTTTCTGGTCATATGAAACTAAGTTAGATGAAATTTTACCGCAATAAATATATCTGCTACGGCTTAAGGCGTATTTAATTAATTTACCAGAGTGGGCTTTATATGGAGCCTATAGTAAATTATGGACCGATCATCACGAATTTTATTAGAGTTATTTCTAGTCCCATAAAACTGTGATGGACCAAATTTTGGTATGATAGCATTATTTTTAACGGTTTTAGGAGTACTTAACTGTTTTCCGGGAGTAGGGTTTGTATGGGGCCTATGGTAAATTATCGACCAATCTTCACGAAATTTCACAGTGTCATTTCTAGTCCTATAAAACTGTGACGTTTTGATAGCATTATTTTGTACGGTTTAAGGCGTACTAAATTTGTTTCCGGTAGTAGGGTTTATATGGAGCCTAAGGTAAATTATGGACCGATCTCCATAAAATTGCACAGTGTTATTTATAGTCGAATAAAACGAATTTTTGCAAAATCTTATTTCATTCCGTGCCTTGTTCCACCATTTATGTATGTTATTTTTTGTAACAATATTATCAATTTTTTAAGGTGGTGATTCTACATTTTGATTCATAGCTCTGGTCCTACTGAACCGATTTTGCTGTATTTCAGTCCCAAACTGCTTATGATAACTACAAGCAATTTGACGCCAAGTTTGATCATTTCTTTTGAGTTGTTCGAAGGTGAGCGTGTTTTCATCAGACGGACTGACAGACAGCCAGACAGACAGACAGACGGACATGGCTAAATCGACTTAGAATTACTCAAGGAGCCAGAATATATATACGTTATGGGGTCTGAGTTGAATAATAAAAAAGTTTCACACGGAATGACAAACTTAGTAACCCTCTTCACAACTAATTGTGGTGGAGGGTCTAAAAAGGCAAGGAGTAATAAATAAAAATGAATTTCTATCACGATAAAAGTTTAATTTTGTCGCATAGTGTAATTTAAACAAACATTAAGTACTTTTTATCAAAGTTATTTTCGGGAATACAAAATTTATTATTAATACGATTTCCGTATGACGTGCTAAATTCCCAGTTTTTTTATTTGCTTAAACCAGTAAAAGAAACTTTAACTGTTATTATTTAATGTATTAAATATTCATATGTATAAAAATATTGTAATTTTTTCTTACTCATTAGTACTTCTGATAGGTTATCCTATAAATATTTGGTTTCATTTTAAGCCAACTATGTAATTTTCGTTTCAATATTGGAAATAGTTCCAATTTTATGACGTGTTTTCCTCTCCTGCAAACTTTTGAAAACTGCAGATAAGTAGGTTATGTCGTCATTAAGGTGACGATAATTATGTACGCAATTTCCCACAAACTGTCTGTAAATCTTTAAAAATATGACTTTTAAAAACTTAAAACTAATAGTTTTCCTTGGCTATTGTTTTAAATTAAAATATTTGCCGAATTCAGTTACAATCAATCAGTAGATAAAAATTAACATAGAGATTAAGAACAATCAGAGAGAAAACAAAAATGACATACAGACTTACATACATACCAACATACATGAATATGTCAGTCCAGGAGAGAAAAACTGGGAAAGCGAAGATGGCCAAAGGGATATTAAAAATAAATAAACAAAACAAGAAGAACAACTAACAAAAAGTGGGCGAACATGAATGACACAAAAGCTAACAAAAGGAAAGAAAATCAAATGAATTAAAACAGAAAATAAAAAATATTTACAGGCAAATACTAAGCAGACACCTTAAAGAGGGTATTTGTCAAAAAAGTCTGTTCTCTTTAAAATTTTAAATCTTCTAGGTTTTCTTTTTCTAAATTTTTTCTAAAGGTCCAAATACATTGGTCAAATGCCTGATATGCAGGCGAATTCACTCGAGTACGTTTGCTTGACTACCTTTTCACCGAACTATCAAAATTTTTTGATTTTCCATCCAGCAACTTCGGGTCCACACATACAAGCACATTTTCGCTAATACTATCAAAGCACTTGATGTGTTTGGCCCTTGAAAGCGCGTTTTAAGTGCCACATACATTGAACAATTACTTATCAAGTGCTTGAAAAAATTTTGCTCGAGCTACCTCTGTCTTTTTAATGGACCCAAATGAAGGACGAGGGTGTACGCTTTGAATTTACCAAAAAATCCAAGGAAAACAAGCTAAACAAATTAAAAGATTTTTGAAAAAAGTTACGATTATTGCAGTTTAAATCTACAAAAATCTTAAAAGCTTTTAAATCTTGATAAAATCTGGAAAATTCTTCTTTCTAACGAGAAATTAAGAGGTAAAAAATTCCTTACGAAATACTGCGCTTAGGAAGCATAACCAATTTGTACCAATAGAATATTTTTCTTGAGGTAGAGAGATCCATGGACATACCTGGTACTAATTATACTATGGAGAGATCTATTTTCTTTAATTAAAACAACTTTTTTTCTGTAGCAATAGCTAAACATAGGGATGATAAAGTTAGTACAATTGTACTTTTTTGAGTACTATTAGCATTGAAAAAGTACTGAAGTACTCCAATGACATGTTTAGTACAATTTAAAAATTGCTTAGTCTGAATTTACACATTTCATCTTTTGATGCTCAACTTCTTTTCAATTCTCTTTTAAAGATGCCAATATATTCACACGCAGCAATCGGTTTCAACTTTTTTCGGTACAAAACAACAACAATTTTACTAAAAGCGGATCAAAGAGAAAAAGAAAAGAAAAAAAATTACATGCAGCCATCGTTGTACATATACCAACGAATAAAACACAAAGCGTACTGACCGAGTACAGGCATCTCCGTACTAACCCCCTTTCTTCTTTCTTCTCTCACCTAAAAACATAAGAGTTGAGCATCAAAAGATGAAACGTGTGAAAGCAGACTTATGATAAAATTTTTTCACGAACTGGTTCTTTGATTAAACACCACTAATGTGCAGTGTCAAATCAAACCAGTGTTGCCAATTTAGTGGCTAGATTTAGCCATTTTGCATCTCGTTTAGCCACGAAAAAATCAATCTAGCCATTATCAATTTTTTTTGCCAATTTTATTTAGCCAAATTTTCTTGAAGTTTTTTTAAATTTTTGACCAAACAAATGTTGAAAAGGAACATTAGTTGTGTGGTAACGTTAAATTATTCAAAGTCAGTTAAAGCAAATGACTTTTGCAATAAAAAAATATACATTATCGATAATTTAAGCTTTTAACTATTCAAAGATTCTTCTAATGTTTAGTTTAATAATGTCTTATGCTGGGTACAGACAGTGCAATCTATATGCGATCTGTTTCAATGCAGTCTCAAAATATCAAAGCGTTTTGATGTTGATGCAATCTGGAATGAATAAAAAATTAATTTAATTTGCTAGATTGCGTAAATGCATTGCATTATATGTACCCAGCGCTATGTGCAATTTCAGTGTTGTAAATTTGTTATAAATAAAGGTGTGTTTTTTGTAATAATATCTTGTGAAGTCCTTATTAGCCACTTTTTAATCATTTTTTACTTATCATTTTGCATTTTTAGTAGATACCAAAACTGTACGACTCCACAAACAATAAAAAGCTTTTTAACAGTTTATAGTTATTTTCACAGCTGTAGCGAAAGCAAGAGTTTGCTTCAAAGCAACAGCATAAAAATTCCAATTTTTGCTTTTCTGCTGTCATTTTTTTAAGCACTGCTCTTCGTCTAAAATTCCTATTATTAACGTAATTTTTCTTTTTGTTGATTGCCAAATACATATTTAACATTTAAATACCTGTATACAATAAACGTTAATTTTAATGAATTTGTTGGTTTTCTAATAACAAAACTTGTAAAATATAGAAACTGGGAATTATTTCCTTCCGAAGGTTACTTTTATATTATATTCAACATTTTTTATTATTCGAATTTATTCTATGAGCTAAATTTCAGTTATGTATTTTATAAAGCTTTTTTGTAATAGTCCTTTTCCTTCAATTTTTCAGAAACGACTTCATACACTACCAGACTATTATATTGTAGCGGGCCAGAAAATGCATTACATTCTGCTGGTGTCTAATAATTGTAAATTTTTCTGTACATACAATATACCTCAGTGGTTTCCAAAGGAAACCTAAGGTAAAATATAACAAGAAAATACAATATAATAGTCTGGTAGTGTATAAAGTCGTTTCTGAAAAATTGAAGGAAAAGGACTATTACAAAAAAGCTTTATAAAATACATAACTGAAATTTAGCTCATAGAATAAATTCGAATAATAAAAAATCCTGTAAAAAATATTTTTTTGGGCTTTGGTACAGTTATGTTCAAAAAAGTACAATTTTTTACTGAATTGAGTACAATTTTGAAAATGTCATTTGGCATCCCTGCCTAAACATTCATTTCTGGAGAATTAATTTTTCGTTTTCAAGAAGTAACATTTTCCCTTAAATAGGACAATTTTTTGAAGCACGGAAGAGTTCATTCCTTCAAAATCCGATCTAGTGGTTACATATGCTTTCTATATGTACTTAAATTTAATGCGACTAAAATGCTCTTGCTTTTTTATAATGACACAAACAAAAGTAAAATTGTTGTTTGCAGCAAATGCCGCAAGCTTAGAATGAAATTAAAGTGGAAGAGCTGAAAAAATCGAACGAACTAACACACAAACTAAAAAAATTGCTTATATCGAAGTAGAAATGCAGAATAATTGCAGAAGCCACATAAAAGCAAGAGCTGGCTGGCAGTCAGTCAGCCAAAGCTTTTCGCTATGAAAGAAAACAAAAACGAGAGTGGTTAAATGTGAATTGGATGGCTGAATTTTAGATGGCAGTGCTCACACATTCTGGAAAGTGAATAGAATACGGGTTCCATATAAAAATATTTACTAACACACATGCAACATTTGCTGCAAGCACAACAAAAAACAAAAAAAAAAAAAACTGCAAAAATTGAAATTATTATGTACATAATAAAAACAGCAAGAACAACAAACAACTCGTGTTCATTTGGTAGAAAAGTTGTTTTCAAGGTCTGGGTCTGGTTTGGGATTACGACTTCTCTTGTTTTCGATATTGTTGCTGTTTGTTCCTCTTTGACTTCTTCTACATTTCAATTTTCATTTTCAACTTTTACTTGGTTTTTAGTTGTTTGCTTCATTTTCCTGCACACTTTTTTTTTTTTGCAAAATGGTTCTGGAATAATGCGCACATGCATGCAATATAAAACACCAGCCAGCATGCCACGTAATCGTTAGTGACGACGTAACAAGCAGAGCACAAACACCAAAAGAAGAAACTACAACAGCAGCAGCAGCTGATAATAATATTGTGATTTGAAATGTTGCAGCAGTTATCACTGCATTGCAGACTGCACAAAATTTTTGGCTTTAAGAGACATGAGAATTTTGTTGCAGTCGGGATTATTTTTTCTCTGTTTTTTTTTGCACTTTTTGGTTCTCTTTGTATGTAGCTTTACAACATTCCTGTTGTTTAGTGAAGTAAAGTTGAATGTGAAGTTGTTGTTTGTTTAGTTGGGTTTTGCAGCAAATGCGGCAGCAGCAGTTTCTATATAAATACATTACCACCATGTTGCCCTTGGACTTGCACTTGAAAATTAAACAAATTTTTTACTTCTGCTTCGTGTTTTTCTGTTCGTGTTCGTTTTTTTTTTTGCCTTGGAATTCTCAATGCTCTGTAATATCTATACCAGTAACTTGCGAAAGAGAGTTGACACTGCAACCTGTGAGATGGTTGTAATTTTTTTATTCTTATTGGGAATTGTTAAACCTCTTGAATCTCAAACCGATTTTGATAGAATATCAGTTAATTACATGGAAATTTAGAAATGAAAGGCCTGACATGGAAATTTAGAAACATAAGACTTGATTTCTAAATTTCCATTTGTCCATGGTCGATATCCAAAATAAATATTTTCCTATCTGGTGATTTTGAAGATCATGATTGGCTATGGAAAACCCTTGTTGCTTAAGATGTATTTCACGTAGAACAATTTATTTATTTTTGGATAAAGTGCAACCCAAAAGCACCAAAAACTGCCATTAGATCCAGGTCAGAGTTTTAATTCGGGGGTTTCAGTTGATATGACGTATTTTAACGTTCCCCGAATAGGACTTAAGTTGGTTTCGTTATACTTGCCAGTATATTGTATTATAGAGATATGCACGTTTCAGGAACGGCTTTAACTTTTTGTATTTGAAAGTGTACTAATGTGATTTAAACAGGACGGCGGAAAATGCTACATATCGTACAAAACAATTGAGTTGTTAAATACCAAGATTGCCAGAAAGTAAATTCGACCAGGATATTCCTGGTATTTCGGCCGATTTAAGCGCCGAGTCATGATAAATTTGTACTTTCACTTGAAATAAAGATTGCTTCAAGTCTAAGCTACCAGGTGTCATATGCGTTAATGCAGAAATTTAAACTATATGATCGAAAAAATTTTGATTTAAGCACAAATAATTCTTATTTAACGAGGCACCATACTCTGTCTTAAAAGTGACGCACTCGAACTAGTCTTTACTCTCTAAAAATTATGTTTTTATCTCTAAGATTGATAACGAAGAATAAGTTGAACAAGGAACATCCTTACCGGGGTCTTGTTAAATATGCAGATAAGAATACTTTTTAAATGTTCCAAAAGAAAAAAAACTGAAAGCCGTATAAATTAAAGCAAAATAGTGTCAATAGGTCAATCTTCCCACGCCGAGAAAAAACATGAAATGTTGCTTATTTTGACAAGAATCCTAACGATTAGAGAATTCTATCTGAATTTGCAAAACAATTACGAGCAGTTAATACAACGTTTGGTATGATCCAAAAGAAAACAACTTAAGTGCAGTTTGTATTAAAGTCGACGAAAAACAAACAGTGAATTCAAGCTTGTAAATTACTATTTTTCTGACTAATAAATTTGCTAACAGTGGCATAAAATAAGCATATCAGCCAGAGATCAAGACCGTCCTATAATCGAAATCGGTTGACAACTTAATTTATAGGGGCCGAAATTCTTTTCTTTGAACTTGGTAGGAGCTTTAAACGAAACAGCTCAAAAGGAAAATCCAAGGTAGCCACATCTTGCGAACTTTCTAAAGACCTTATTCTGAAATTAAGACTTCTTTTCGGATTTTTTTTTAGAGTTTTTTAAAATAAAACCTAGATTATCATGTTCGAATTAAAAGGACTATGTTTGACACCACTTTCATTATTTAACACAATGTTTTCCTTAAAAACGACCGTAACTGTCAAAAAAGGGTTTTGTTAAATATTTTGCCATTCTTGGAAATAAAAAAAATTAAATTAAATTTCTTGCCGGAAATTGAAAAAAATTTGGGATACAAAATGTTTTATTTGTTCACATTTTGAGTTGGCAACTGATCTTAATGACTAAATAGAAGTTCAAGAAAAAAAATTTACCGATTATTGGATGACCTTAAACAATCGTGTCGTTAGGTACAAGCGCGATCAATTCAATCTGATGTATTTGCAGAAATTTTTTATACCTATACATATGAAGTTATTTTGGAGTTCATGTCTTCCCCTTTATGATTTTATATTTCTCATTACGTGGCTACTCTAATAACCCTCTAAAATTATTCCACATGTAGTTGCCTTACACGCAGAGAAACACTATGTTTAAATATGGTCACCTCCACACGTAGAAAAAATATGGTTGGAGGTAACCATATTCTAAGACCAACAATCTATGGTTGGTTTTTAACAATGTTTATGTTTGCAGGTTACCTTATTATGTTTAAATATGACCATAGAATGTTTAAAATCAATAAAATTTGTCCCTAAATCAACCATTATATGGTCAAAATTAAATATATTTTAGTTAATATTAACCATAATAATGGTCAAACCTTAACATATTATGTTCAAAATTAACCGTAATATGGTCAACATTTTTCAGAATTTTAAGAAAAGTAAACATATTATGGTCAGGATAAACAATAATATGGTGTATGCTAATCATATTATGGTTAATCCATTTTTTCTATTTGTTTGTTTAGTGTCAAATTATAATTTTATTTAATTTTATATTCTTGATAAGTGTTACGTTCCACTTTTATAAAAAATCCCCTTTGGTTCATATGCTAGCCTGTAACGACCTTTATATTACCTACTAGTTTTTTCTACGTAAATTTGTGTGTTTTAATCCATAATTAAAATAAAATACCATAAAATACAAACCAAGTAAAATGCAAACGACCAGAATGTTGTTGCTTTTTAAACATATTATTTTAAATTTAAAATTAATCATACAATGTTTTAAAATATTATAATTATTAAATATTAACCATAACATGTTTGGAGGCAACCATAATATGGTTATAGCTTTTGAATGGATGCATTTAACCATAATATGGTTACCGTGATAATAATATGGTTATGGTCATCATAATATGCTTAAGTGTATGGTTGTAGTTTTATTTTATTTAAACATTATATTGTTAAAATCAACCATATTTGAAGTTTCAAGGGAGGTAAACACTTTATTGTTAAATAGAAACAAAATATTATCAATCGTGAAAAAGTTTTTTTAAAAACAACAAAAGTTTGCTTGTTGTCATTGCAGGGACCATAATATGTTTTTTTTAACCATTCTTCAACCATGTTTTTTTCTACGTGCAACAAAACTATAAAATGTATAAACAATTTTTTAATTTAATAAAGGTTTACAAAACCAAATTTTTAGGAAAATTCTCATTAATAAACGTTTGTTAAATTAAGTAATCGTTTATAAATACGGGGGATTATGTTTAATTGAACCATATTATTATCACCGACAACCATATTATGGTAAAATAAGCGCTCCCTCAAGAGGCCACAACCATATTATAATTGCCTCTGAATATTTTATGATTAATAATAACAAAAATATGTTTAACATTTACAATAGCATTGTTGGTTTTCAACCATAGCATGTTGCTCATGGAAAAGCATAATACTATTGTTAATTTAAAAACAAATTATTTTCATATTTAACCATAACATGTTTTGATGCAACCATAATATGGTTGTGGACTCTTGATGGAGCACTAATTTGACCATAATATTGCTGTCGGTAACAATAACACGGTTAAATTAAACATAATATGATTTAAATTTTCTTTAAAAATAGTTTTCTCAGAGGTGACCATATTTAAACATCTTTTTCCTCTGCGTGTAGAAATAATACAAGTCTATGCTCTCGTCGGTGAATGTTTCTGTATATCTCAAAAGCATTTTTGTTGGCAACATTTATTTAATACTTTTGACTATTCATCATTTAATTTTAAGTATGGGTTAGATGGGTAAAATCAAACGACCCATTATATCTGTGAGTAAATTCGTACATAGTACATATGTATAAGTACACAACAGTATAGCCGCCAAATCATTCTACGCAGTTAGTCAGACATCTGTTCAGTTTATCTGTTCGTCTGTCTTACTATCTGTGAAGTCAGTTGTTTAGTCAAGCTAAGTTTAGCTCAGTCAGTCAGTAGTCATGCAGTCACATCATGATATTAATTTAACTTATCTCTTCATATCGCTTCAACTCTTTCCCCAAAATCTAACTCCCCCTCCTAAGGAATACAATATGGTATAGTCTTTTCCAGAATGCTACATACACACACACAGGTATATACAACATGTTTTGCTGGGCAACATAAATGATGGGGGAATTATGGTTTTATGCCTCTTGCTTTCTAAAAAAAAAAATCGAAATTCTACCACAATTTTCTAAAGATGTCTATGATTATGGTAGAATATTGTGATTTTGCGAGAACTTGCAAAGCAATGAGAACGGGATAGATAGAGAGTAAAGTTCCGGGAGAGTGTTTGTTAATTAAACTAGGAAAACCTGGAGTTTCTTTCAAACTTGCTGTAACTAATGGTTACTCCACACTGTGCCCGAGGAAAAATGTTGTAATATAAAGTTGCTTGTATGATACATTTTAAAGTTGCTTGTTCTGCCTACTCCAACTTCTGACCAAAGCCAAAAATGTTTACTTGTGTTATTTGTTTTTGGTATGTATTTTTTTCCAGCGTTTGTTATATAATGTGCTAAAAATTTCATTTTCATGCATAAAATTTTCATTTTCATAAATTTTCTGAATATCGTTAGAAGTATTTTTAGGGCGTAGTACATAACGATGTATGTTGCATGTATCTATAGTTGTGACATGTACGTATGTATGTGGGAATGTTGCATTATTCATTGGCAAGAGTGGCAGGAAATTTTGGCTAGAAAAAAAAAAAAATAAATAAATTATGTGTCTGTGTTAAGGTGGCATTTTTAACAGGTCAAAATTTATCACAAATTTTATGAGTAATTTTTTGTTGTTGCACAAATTGGCACTGGCGTTAAGCAGGCAGATAAAGTTGCATTCATGTTAATGTTGGCATTTGCAAAAACTAAAATTGCTTAAATAGTTTTTTCTCTATATTTGGTTGTGGAGTAATTTCCTTTAGTTTAATATTTAAAGATAACATAAAATTTTGTTTGCATGAAGCTCGAAAAAGGTATTGTTCTGCTTTTATATATTTTTTGTATATATTAAGTTCCGAATCAAGGTTTTGGTGAAAATTAATTATGTATAGAATATTTTTTAAAGACACAAATCCTGCAACACCTACTATCATTTACATACTGCACATTTCACGGCTTTGTGCATTTCCTGGCTTCTCTTATGTTTCTGACCCAAAACAAATTTGTTAGTTTAGAGCAAACTAATAATTTAAACAAGAGGTTCTAGAATTAAGCGATCACCGGAACCTTATTTCTTAATTTAAAGTGCTTTTAAAGTTAACACAAATAACGTTTATTTGGTTAACAACTTGTCCTGATAACATGCCAAACAACTTTCTAAGGTAAATATAGCCAAGGTTGGCGACCGATACCGTTATTAATATCGACTACAATTAAATACCGGTATTGGTATCCCAACCGAAATAACAAATACCTACTTTTATACCGGTACCGAAACCGAAACTCGTTTCGGTGGCCAACAAACATATTTTCTATTAGCAAAAGTTTTAAATTTTTATTTATTTCTTATCTCCAAACACCACAATAGTGGAGAGGGTATTATGCAGTTGTGCTGATGTGTGTAACACCTTAAAATATTGGTCATAGACCTAGACCTTAAAGTATACTGATCGTCTCAGAATCACTTTCTGAGTCCAACTAACGATGTCCGTCCGTCTGGCTGTCCAAGTAAGTTTGTGCGCAAAGTACAGGGCCCAGTTTCACAAAACTACAAGTTACAAATCTACAAGTAAAATATATTTGAAACAAAAACAAAAATTGTAAAATTGTTGCTTTTTTTTATGTATTTTTCTTGTAGATTTGGAACTTGTAGTTTTGAGAAACAGAGCCCAGGTCGCAATTTTAAAAATAATTTGATTAAATTTTATAAATATGAGGCGAATCGGTCCATAATTTCATATACAAGCTGCTTTCCGCAATTAGGGTCTTTGCGACGACTATCAAACCGATTTTAATGAAATCTAAAACATGTCTAGAACCCTCTCGAAAATTTGTTTTTAAATACTGTGGTGTAGGGTATCATATGGCCGGGCTTGACTGACTATGTATATAAAAAAAAAAATTATATACATACATATTTACATAAAAAATTTATATATTTTTAAAAAATCTCAAAAAAATAAATAAATAATAAAATAAAAAATAAAAGTTTTGGGAGAAAAATCGTTTTGATAGTACAGGGCAATAATTTTGAAGTCATCAAGTGACTTTTAAATGATTACTGAAAAATAGACGTGAGAAAAATTGCGTGGTTTTTGAAAACTCAAGTTTTAGTCAAAAATTCATGAGACCATAAAATCCGAACGGCTGCTAAGAAGCCGAACTCGAATAAGGGTTTGCACATGTTCGCTATAGAAGAGATCTTTTCCTAAAAGTTTTCTGATTCTTTACAGCTTTAACGATTTTTAATAAATATAAGTCTTTGCTATCATGTCGCTGTTAGCAAATTTTTGCGAATTTCCGCTAATTATGCATTTTTTACTGAATTTTTGCCATTCCTTATAGTTCAGGGATATTTAATCAATTTTATGGCTTTTTCGATATATTAAAAATGCTCGGAAATTTTCGCTATTTTTGCAAACTTTTCCGAATTTTCGCAATTTTCATCTGCTTTTAAATTTGCATTTTTTATTTTAAACGTATTTAATAAATATGTTTACATTTCATTTTAAATTTCTTTAACTTTCATTTGAGTCGTCGCAAAGTTTCCGATTAATTTTGCGCAATTAACTGTTTGATCAATTTAAAATTGCTTTTTTTCGATAAACGAATAACTCGAATATTTTATGTCGATTAATCGATTAATCCAAAATTGGGTTTCTCATAATATTAGTTTTTTCTTTAATGTAAACAAACATTTTTTTTAAATAAAGTATGGTACAAAGTCTGCATCCAAAGAGTTTGGGAATAATTAAATTTTAAGAATGTTTAGTACAGACTTTTACCACAATAATTCAGATGAAGAAGATGATTTCTTTAAGACGAATGAAAACAACCTTCTACCAGACCTTAAAAAGACAATTAAAATTTTTAAAAAATCAAAACGAGATGCAAGTGTATGTATAATGGAAGACTACAAATTTTTAGAAAAGTCAACAAAAAGAACAGGGAAATTGGATATACATACTTTATAAAGCTTTTTTCTTTTAATCTCTCCAACGTCAATAATAAGTAAACGAATCTTCTCTGAATTAAGTTTCATCAAAACAAAAGGAAGAAATCGTTTGAAACATAAACACTTAAGCTGCATACTCCTTTTTAAAGATTATTTAAGATGATTAGCTTAAATCTTGATGCTATTTTTTACTTAAAAATGTTCATCTTTTATTACATGAATGAAGTACCTTTTGTTAAATTGTTGTTACCTTTTTTTAATAAAATTTTTATTTTGAAAAATTAAGTTTTTGGGCTCATTTTTAAACTTCTAAACTACACAAAATTAAAATTATTCGATTAACCGAATAATATTACATTGTTCGATTATTATTCGATTAAATTTTAACCTCGAATAATTATTCGTGCGATTAGTCGATTAATACAAAACATCGATTAATTGAATACCCCGAATAAGTAAATACTGCAAATGGAGATCGGGTAACAAAATATTTTAATGAGCTCTCTTTGTACAGATGTCAAACGTTTTGCTTAAAAGCAGACGTTTATTTCACTAAGAGCCATTATTATAACTTGACGTTAGCTAAAGTTAGGATTAAGTTGACAGATAGTAATGTGTTCTCTGTCAAATAGTGTCTGTTAACAACAGCTTACGCCAAGTTATAACAATGGCCATAAGTGTTTTTAGTTGATTCCAAGATCTACAGCCGTATTCGGTAATTCGCCAAAGTTAAAATTTTATAAAGTTGATTTAGCGATTTTTGGCTACGAGTGCACTTCTGTAATACCGTGTTCAGATATGGACCTCAATTGAGTTTTACTCAATACATGACTTTATTGAGCACAATTATCCATATAAAATTGCAATTTAGTTATTGCTCAATTAATACGAAATTGCTATAAATATTGAGTAAAATTAAAATGCGACCCTGTCACAAGTGTGTTTAGTGAAACACAACTTACTAAATAAAGTGTTTTGACATTTGGCAACTGAAACTACAACCAAACAAAGGTCCATCCATTAGGTCTGCGCAAAAGCCAGATGTTTATCCCCTAAAGATGTCAAAAGTTGTTTACATTTTGCTTATACATGTACATTTTTGTTAACGTTTAATGCTGTATGTAGTAGCTACATATATAAATTGAGTTAGCTAAATTGTGTATATGTGAACAGAAAGAAAATTATGTCAATAAACTGAATATTGACTCAATAAAAAAGGTATATCTGAACACGGTATAACGTGCATTGCTGAATTTGGCAACCCCATACAATGTCATCGCTAAAATGTTTAAATTTTTTATTCTCTTAGGCATTTTAGCGATCGAGATTATGCTTTAGCTAAGCGAATCACAGGGTAGGGCTGCTGGTCTCCTGTATTTTTGAAATGGCAGGAGACTGTATCACTTCTGAATTATGTCATAATACATACATCGGTACTTTAGCACAATTGAAATCACAATTACGATATTTAGGACCAAATTAATTGTTTGGTTGTTACATAAAATAAATTTTTTTAATTTTGGAATTTTACTTTGAGAAGGTGGCTGGTAAACCAGTATATCAGAGTGAGGGTTTTAGGTTTAATTCCCGCTAGAGACTATTTATGTACCTACAACGGCCTGAAAGTCTATTTTACTATTGCGCAGTATATTAAATTGGAATACAATTTGTAATTATAAATGGTTATTCGTTTAGACTTTCTTTCATTTGTTTTGCAGATCATCTTATATGTATTGGAAAGGTGTGGTGGAAAGGCCCAAACATTAACAGCGCCTACAAATGATTCAGCTGCATTACGAAAATCTGCGTTATTTTAAATAATTTTGTGGGGCACTTCATTCAACGTATGGTGTGCATTATCGACCTTCCCAAAAAAACATTCAAACGCTACTGGTGATTTTATATGAGTTGAGTAAATCGCTTTTAGTGTCAAAACTGTTTTGCTTAAAGTGGAAACTCAACATATACAAATTCATGCCTTCCGTAAGCGAGATGGTAAGCGAAACTTTTACATTTCTCCCTTACAAATCTGCTTCGTTTGAAACAAAATTTTTTATTGGGCTGTGATGGCGGCAACATTGATTTTAAATCCAATTTAATTTTTTATGAATACGTCCATAAATGTTTTATTTAACATGAAAAAAGCTAAAAATTACAAAGAGAAGACTTTTTACTGGAAATGCCGCTATGCTTTAATTTTCGGAATGTGAAATAAAAAAAATATAACAAATACAACAAATATGAGACAATAGAACAATTTGTGAATTGCCTAATAGTTCATTTTTAAATCCAACTATTTACACATATTAAAATTAGCGAAGGACAATTAAAACAATTTTTACATTTAAATATTTGCAACAATTACATTTCCATATGATTCTGTTTAATTAACTTTAATAATATTTCGTGTGATTCGGAATAAATAGCTGCTGTCTTGTGTTCTGTTAAATTAAATCCTTCCAATTGAATTCCGCATGTTCTCAACGAGAACAATGAATATAATGTATGCCTGTCTTTCTATCAGTGAGTATGTCACCCGTATTTAAATTAAAACATGTTTCCCATCTGCTCTGTTGTTTCTTTTAACTCAACTTTCAATACGTAATTATCAGGGCAAATTTTTGTATAAGCAGAAGCATTTTTAATATGCAAGCATTTTAAAAGTTTAAAAACCGAAAAAGGGAGATAAAATCATGAATATCCATAAAAAACTGCAATAAGCATTTACTTTTAGTTAATTGTGAGAAACGATGGAATATTTTGTTTCACATCTTTCCGATGCGAGAAATTCTCACTAAAGTTACAGTACATGGGTACTGCTGGAATTTCTTCAGCAAGTTATAATCTTCCAGATTTTAAAGCCGATGATAATATTCCACATGCAAGGAATGCAACTTTTAAAGAGCTGTGCGTCAAATCAAATGGCTTTAAGAAATTTATAAAAGTATGTAAAAGCGTCTACACTGAAGGTGACTGTTTTGAAATACAGTCGAACTTCTATAACTCGAATCATCATTATCCCAAAAAAAACTTCGACTTACGGAGACTTCGAGTTATAGAAAAAAATTAAAAAAAAAAAATCAATTGCAAGCACGTGTCTATAGTTTGAATTTTTTATTTAAAACAGGTAGTTACTGAAAACTACATACAAAGTGAATATTTTGAAATTAGTGACTGAAAATTTATTTATTTTTTGTTATTTTCAGTAAAAAATGACTCTAACTTGTTTAAAGCCTTATAGTGCTCATCAGTTGTAGTGTCATTCGTATTTAAATATAAATTCAATGTTTGGAAAGAATTTTCTATATCATTTTTGGAAGGCTGATTAATAGTTTCTTCAACCGAACCCTCGCCATCACTTTGTGACATTTATGCAAAGAACTGATACTTACGCAAAAAAAGAAGCACATGATGTACAAAAAGGGATTTACCCGAAAAAAAAGCAAGCAAAATATACAAACCAGCTAAACAAGCAAAAGAAAACAAAATAAACAAACCAAAACAAAAAAGCAAAATCTATAAACCAGTAAACCAAGCAAAAAATTCGAGTTATAGAATTCGTATGTATGTATTTCTTTCGAGTTATGGAGAACTACAAGTTGTGGAAGTTCGAGTTACGGAAGAAGAATTGTATGTTATTTATTCTCTTAACGCTACTGCCAACCTAATTAGTTCGAGTTAAAGAAAATTCAAGTTAGAGAAGTTCGAGTTATGGAAGTTCGACTGTATTTAATTCAAGCGCAGTGTTGAAGATTAGTCAGTCAGAAGACTCTAAAGACGAGACACATGTAGAAATATCCCATAATTTCTTATAATGACTTTGTCGCATTTCAACACATCAAAAACATTGAAAGTAATTTTAAAAATCAACAGTTCAAATGTAACCGATCTATGCAAGTAAAGTTCAACTCTAAATAAAATTGTTCAATCACAATAGACAAGTCAACCATTTCTTTAATGAAATGTATAAAATAAAATATTTAAAATAATATATGTGTACCTCTCTCATAAGCGGACATCTCTCATAACCGGACGCTCAGCGTCGCGGTGTTTTTGGTGGGAGGTTTTACTGTATATCAAAAATGTTATTTCTGACGGTTATAAAATAATATTTTTAGTTAAAAATTTATTTATAAATTGCAAAATATGCATAAATATGCAATTAAGGCATTTTTTCCAATATTCTTGCGAAATAATTTATTTTAAAAAAACAGCTTAAAAAACTTTCCCTGGTACATAATTACAATGAGACGTAATAAAATAAAATTGCAAAAAAAAGAACTGTAAAAAATAAAATGTGCTTTGCCACAAAATACGCAACGCAATAAAGATGATTGCGCTGGAATAAAAAGGAGAAAATTGAGCAAATGTCACCACACATTTATAGTGGTGGAGTTTAAAGCCCAAAGACGGAAAAAAATAAATGAAATTAACTGTGGGACAAAAAATGTGACAAAACTACGAAATAACTTACAAAATAAAGGTGAAGGTACTAAACGTATGAATGAAAGTGGCATTAATGTTGGCTGTGGTAGTCAAGGTTAGCATATTAAAAAAGTACTTTTTAATCTCCCTTAGCGGACACTGCCCCCTAGCACTGCTCCCAGCAACGTTCTAAATTAATGAATTAAGTTCTTTTGAAATTCCCCTTGTATGGACACATTTAAATGGTCCCTAACGGTGTCCGTTCATGAGAGATTCCACTGTAAGATATTTCTAGACAATTGAATCGTTTATTTCAAAATTAAACAAAGCATAGCACGACTAACAAAATCTTATTAATAGTTAATTTTTATTTTGTTATCAATGAACGTAGACGACGATAGTACTGCGCGGCAATTTTGCTCGCGATATGTTTAAAACCGAGGAGAAAGAATGAGAAGAATGAGCAGATTTGTCGCAAAAATAATATTAAAAAATAAGAATTTACAACTAAAAATAGCTTAAATGCTTCTTCGTTTTGACGTCTTCACTTTGCAAAGTTTTCGCTGGAATGTTTACATTTAGCACTAGACACCACAAAAAGTTTGCCAAATATCCAACATGTCTGCTAAATATTAAATCTTTTTAATATTTCTACAAACATGCTTCAAATATTTGTGCAAACAGGTCAACATTCCAATTATCAACAAAAAATATTTGTAACAACGTAAAATTTTGACATGTTTGCCAAGCAATTTGTGTGGTTTGTTTTGCTCTTCAGAAGTTAAAATTGGTATATTTTTTTTAATTAGCAAAATAATGTTTTGCATAATTGTAGTGTCAACACCATTGTAGATATTTTTTTTAGTAAGAATGTTATGTTGTTTAATTAAAATCTATAGCAGTTTTAATGTTATAAGTTTGGCAACGAAACACAGTAAAGGTTCAAGAAATTGCTAGACGTTTAAGATAAGGTATAAATACAGAATTTTAGTTAAGACAACGTAAAGTAAGATCATAAGTGTGCTGTTCAAGTACAATAAATGTATAACTGCTCAATAAACATTTTTATAATTTTGCGATGGTACATTTTAAAAAATAAGCGCACGACTATGCGCTGCGCAGTCAGACATACAGAAATGCAGTAAATTAAGTGAACGAACACTTAACAAGTTTTATATAAAAAAAACATTTCAAGTGCCTCGGCATTCCCTTGTTTAGTTCTTTAGACAATAGGTTCGACTATAGTTTAGACTTAGCTAATATAGTTTAAGTGGACTTTAGTTAAGACTTAAGCTTCGATACGAGTTCAGCTTATTAATTCGACTTATTACTTAACTATACAAGATTTGACTTAAGTTTGAACTTAACTATAGTTTAGAATAAAGTCCAAGGCGAATTCATACCGGTGACATTTTCGAGTCATCTGTTTATTTTTTATTTCTTTGTGTGTATGCTGAATGTCAAGCTTTGTTTACATTTTGTGAAAAATTAGTTAAATTTTATAATTAATTAAAAATCTAAATAAATACTTGAATAAATTTATTTAAATTTTATAAAACAAAAAATAGTGAATTTAAAATATAAACACAAGGAATTAAAAGTGCGTAAGGAATAAGTGGAGGCACAACAAATTTGCAATACAGGAAAAGAATTTTCTAAAGCAAAAACAAAATACATGGGTCATCTGTATGAATTCGCCTTGTTATAGTCAATAAATTTAAAGAAAGCTTAAACTTTATTAACACTACAGCTTAAACTATAATTAAGACAATCATTTTGACTATAGTTTTCTAAGACATTTTAAAACCAATTTTTATTTTGTAAAACTCTCACACACTCTCTATCATTTGCCAGAAACTCAGCCTACTTGAAAAAGTTCCTTTAACAAAATAAAAAAATAAACAAAATTTTGCAAAAAAAAAAAAAAAAAAAAAATACAATAAAAAAAAAACTGAAAAGAAGCCTTAGAAAACAAATACCACATACCAACCAAAACAACTCAAACTTAACAAAATTCATGCCTTTAGAATAAAAACTAAACTTTGTCAGGAAAAGAAAAACAACTTTCAAAAAAAATGCAATTTTTTTAACTTCATTTCTATAGAAATTGTTTGGCTACATGTTTTGAGCAGAAAGAAGAAGAGGGGAAAAAACGAACTGAACAAATTCCCTTTTACTTTTAGCAATTTATTCTGTGTACACAGAGGAAAACCAAACATTGAAAATTACGTCAGATTTTCTTGCAACATGGAAGAAAAAAACTTGTCTTTTTATCTACGGAATTCTAATTTTATGTCCAATTTTCTTTTATTTTCCATTTCTATATGTACAACATGACTAAAACTCCCAATATAAAGTACTTTGTTTTTTTTTTTATTTGTACTGCTTGCTGCTGCCACATGAAGAGAACACGAAATTACGCGAACACGAAATACAAGTTGTTTTCCATTCCGTTTTTGTTGTTGCTATGAAAATGGATTTTCAAGGCCCAGTAGCATAGAAATTTCATGATCAAGAACATGGAAAGTTTTTGTGCAAAAAAAAGAAGTTGCGATTTTTTTTTTATTCTTTTATTTATGCTGTCTGTTACAACATGCGCAGTAGTTGCTTAAAGGAATTTATTCTTAAGCCGAAACTTTACTTAATGTTTTTTAAGCCAATATCAAAAAAGTTGATTTTTTTTAAAAAGGACTTAAATAGAAAGAACAACATTCAGTCTTAGAATGATTTCTTAATGTTCCTAATCGATTTATAGTATCGTTCTTTGTAAGATGCGAAAAGAACTTGGACTTGTTTACTCTGATCGGATACGCTGAATTCAGTGGCGCTGACCGTTTTTTTTAGTTTAGATCTTGTTTTTGAGATATACCGTTATTAAAGAAATGGAGAGAGGTTGCCCAACATATATTCGCGTAACTCCAAAACCGTTTATATTATTGAAATCACTAAAAAAAGCGAAAACCCGTAATTAAATTTTCTTTAAGTAAAGTTAAACTTTTAATAATAATATTCGCAGTCGCTTTAGAAACATAATTTCTTTTTGGCAAAATCAAAATTATTTTTTAGCAACATTTCGAAATTTTTGATTGATAAAAATTCATAAAAATTGGTAAATGCAGCGATGCTTCTTACTTTTTTCAGACAGAAAAAAACGTAGTTGCAAACATAACAAGCCATAAATGATAAAAATCTGTTAACAAAATGTTAAGGACAAAAATACATTATATCCCACAAGGGGCGGCTCATGGGCAGTAATGGGACTTTATCTTCAATATATTTCTGGTCTGTATTGAACAGACAGGAATAAATATAGCGGGTAGGTATGTTAAAAATAAATGATTGAGATGAAGAATATAGTGGGGTTGCTTATACATTTGACCGTTCTATGGGCATCCTAGGAAATGCAGGGGCCAAAATTAAGAATTTCATTAAACCGCCATATTTGTATGTTTAAGAATGAAACTTGCTACCCTTTAAAGCCTAGTACTCTGTTCAATTTTGTGTAAAATGTTGAGCAAGGCGAATTCATTTTTCAGGTGGCGTTGAAAGCACAGCTGTGCTACTTTTTTCTGAATTAGAGAGAGGAATGTCAAAAGTTACATGTGTTTTTGACATATCGGCCAACGAAAGCAACAAAAAAATACATTGTTGTATTTTTGGTGTTGTTACTTGTTGTAGTATCGACACCACCGTTTAGATGAATTCGCCTTGATGTTGAGCAACATTAATTATTTCACACGAAAATTTTGACATGTATCAATGTTACATATCATGCGAGCTTGTACAATTTAACGTTTTTATTCCTGCAAAGTATGCGACATTGTTTTGCTTATGTAAACTAACCCCACATGTATTTTAATAAAAATTTAATAAAAAAAGCAAATATGGATAAAAAAAAAACTGTTACAGGTTGTGTTATTTTATTTTTTATTTCTTTTTAAACATCAGTTAATACTTTTTTGCTTTTGCTTAAAATTCCAAGTGAAATAAGGCCAGCTTAAATTATTTCGCGGTTGTAAAAAAATGTTGCCAGAACCATTTCGGAACTTTTTCACAAAATGAACAGAGTACAACTCTAGCAACATTATTTCATAGACATTCCGCACAAGTTTTTTCATGTGCGATTTGACAGCATTTCACGTGAAATGTTGAACAGAGTACCAGGCTTTAGAGAGAAACCCATTTTTAAGAAACGAACTCCAAATTAAATATTTTAAATAAAATATCACATTTTTTTGTAGAAAAAAAAAACACCAAAAGCTCCGCCTTCTCAAGCAAAAGTAGCTTTCCTGCCTTGCCACGGGAGAGTGTCACAAATCTCTTGGACTGTGGGAATGAATTCACGCTCGGACTATTTTTGTAACGTTTCCTAATGTGACCGACGCTCATAATTGGAGGGAGAGTGCCGCAGTAACTCTTCTTTATGAAAAATCACCTTAAAATATTTTTATGAATCGTTATCTCAAAAAAGTTAAAATTAAAGAACAGGAATATTCATCCATGCCACAGAGTATAGTTCCGTTCGTGATGATTTAGTGGGAATCGAAGAAAACATATTTGTTTATTGATAGAAAGTGTATTTGGATAGTTTTTTGGCCTTTCGGACACAGAAAGCTCCCATTTCGTTTATGAAAACAAAAATGGTTTCATTCCGAAAATTTTTGTCGTCATTTTCTAAAACACCAAAGTACGGAATGAATTCCGTTTTCGAACGGAATTGTACTCTGTGAATCTCAATATTTCTATCGAACTTTATAATCCCGAATTTTTAAATCCTTAATTTAAAAATTCTGATATCAAATCCCGAATTAAGAAACTTTGGTTAGTGATGCCGGTGTTTGTTATACGGCAGTGAAGAAAATCCTTGCGCCCAACCGTATTGCGCCTAAGCAGAGAAGCTTTGGTTAGCAAAACCGGTGTGGTGTTTGTTATAAAAAAGCAGGGACTTTCTCCTCTATGGTAGAACAAACAGCGGCTTCACTAACTATAGTATCCTGCAAAGCCGGTCTTAGCGCCCCCACCTTTCCACCTCTTGTTCCATATTTTTTCATAACGTAACTCATTCCTTATGTGTAACTAAAACAATAGCACTGTTATTTCCACTTTAGTTGCGAAACGAAACTGCATTGGGTGTTGGTACTAAAGCCATATGATTTTTTTCTCACTCCATTGCGAAATAAGGCCATTAGGCTTTATAACACTGCACCTACAGAAATGCTTATTTTGAAAACTAAAAAAAAACCATAAAACATATTTGGTGTCGCTCGGGAGAATAAATGAACTAGAACTTAACTGATATGGACCCACTACAAGTATAGAATATCAGGCATTAAATTAATTTATTTAGCTTTATGTTTAAGCCCAAAATACCTGAAAAGGCAAAAATTAAAGCACACAAGTAACTTTCTGCAAATTGGCAAGTAGATAAAGAGAAGAAAAAAAAAAAAACAATTCGCATAGACAGACAAACCGACACAACCATAAAGTAAAGTTATGTTGCGGCTGGCAGATGGATAGATAGATGGGTGGATGGATGGATGGATGAAAGGCAGGCATGAAGGTGAGGTGGGGCGTAGCAAGACCCAGGTTTTGTTGATAGCTGACTAGGTAGGTAGGATGGGTTTGGTGGATAGATGGAGATTATGCTACAAAAAGACAGACAAACAGACATATCATACGATATTTTACTGCTGTTTTTCCACTTTGGTCATGACCATGATTTTTTGTTTGTGTTTAACAGACAAATACACACACACACACACACACACATACTGAAATAGAAAACATTGTATAACGCAGAACAACAAAAAGTATATATATGTATGTATGTATATAATGTATATAGCTCTATGTATATGTTAATATGTGTGTATGTATATGCTTTTATATAAAGCAAATAAATGAAGTTGTGCCAGTTTGTTTGCTTGTAGTTGTTATCACTATGTACTTTTCTTTGCTTGGTTTTTAGTCTAAGCCAGACGACGGCTTTTCATTTGTTTATTCTCTTGGCAAGACCATGTCAATTCTTCTCATGGAATTTCAAATCAACTATGAATATAGCCGAATATACTTTACAATATAGTAGAACATTGTATAGTAACAATACATATTTGTACACTTTAAATCTGGGTGTGTTTGTTGTCATTCAGCCTGTGTTGCAGAAATCCACGTCTCTCTATGTCTGAACTTTATGTGGCAACATTTATTTACTATTTATGTTGCAGTTTTTTTTTATTGTATAATAAATATTTTTTTTCTTTTTTGGCTCCCAACTGCTTATGCGCCGTGAGAGTGCAATTATGTTTTTCGCTGGGAGTTGGTAGTAAATAACAAATTTGTTTTTAATAGGGATGGATGGAGGCGCAATATGTCTGTCGGTGTAGGTAGGAATTAATGTAGTGAAGATGGTGGGTGCCATCATCATTTAAAACGTTTTTATTTAACTATTTTATGTAGTATTTATTTTTTGTTCGTCTGTTTCTCAGACTTCATGTTTTTTTAGTTTTTTTTTTTTTTTGTTTTTGTTTGCTGTTTTATATATTTTTCCACTGCATGAAGTTTTCAACATAATGCTCTATATATTGTATTGTTTTGTATGTATGTTTTGTATGTAGCACGAATATAGATAAATATGTATTTATGTACAGTATGATAATATTTGTGTTTTTTGGTTTTTGGCATAAAAAGTAAAAGCTTTAAAATGTTATCATGTCAAAACTATATATATCTTGTTCTTATTCCTGTTGTAGTGTAAGTGAAAGTGGGCTAACCACTCCTACTTTTTCTTCTAAACTGTCAAAGCAAATAGTTTTGTAATTGTGTAAACAGCTAATCGTTAAAATAAAAAGAAAGTACTTAAACGTTTAATTTGTTTTGAAATTATATAAATTTATAAAAAGTCTCCTGGAATATAGGGCTTTGCCTTAAATGCGTTACTGCTCTGCAAATTAAATGTTAAACATACACATGTCCTAAAATACTTTGCTAAAGCAGATGACGCACTTACAAGTGTCAAATACTTAGTAGAAAAATGGATCCATCTATAAGAGAACATCAGCAAACTTGCTTTAAATGAGTCCTCTATCAAGAAGCCACAATCCTATATGGTTGCCTCCGAACATGTTATGGTTAGAAATGACTACAATATGTTTAACACTAGCATGTTGCTCATGGAAGAGAGGAAAATACTATAGTTAATTTTAAAACATATTATTATCATATTTATCCATAACACGTTTAGAGGCAACCATAATATGGTTGTGGCTTCTTGATGGAGGACTAATTTAACCATAATATGGTTGTCGGTGGCAATAATATGGTTATATTAAACATAATATGTTTAACATTTTCTTTAAACATAGTTTTGTTTGAGGTGACAATTTTTTTTACATGTTTTTCTCTGCGTGTACAGTTTAAGATTTTAACGCTTTCATAATTTTAAAGTTTATTAACATCCAATACTTTGGTCAGAGGTGAAATAACGGCATTCGATTTCTATCGATCATAATTATAATACAATTTAAATAGAACTTTCGATCGTTATCGAAAGCGGTTATTCGGTCTCTATTTTATGTTTTAATATTGAACGCATTTTTTTGAAAATCGGTGAACTTGGTTTAAGAAAAACTTGAAAACTGGTCTTAAAAACTTTTGTACTTACAAACCCTAATGTAAAATTATTTCCTTAGACTCGGTATATACGTGAACTCAAAAGGTAAAATTCCAAAAAGGATCCAGTTTTGGGATTTTTGTTCCCCTTTTTGGAATTTTGTAGAAACGTCAAAACAATAACAAAATTATTTTTTTATGTTTTTTATGGACTAATGCTCAATCTTCCGCATATTATTTAAATATATATAAAGTTAATTTTCATATAAACTTAAATCGTATTTAAATACAGATTGATTTTTTGAGTTTTATTTGAAAAGTGTTATTTAATTAATATAAAAGTATGGTAGCACTACTAAATACAAAAAAATATCAAAAAAAAAGTTTACTTATCTTCAAGGTGGTCTCAAAAAACAGCTGCTTGTTATTGCTTTACCTGTTGTTGTTGTTATATTGAGGCCACCTTGCTAAGTTATTCCAATGGAAGCTTAAGTCAAATTTAAATGTACCACATCGGTGATCCTAAATCTTAAAAATTGGCCATTAGTTTGCTCGCATTCTTAAATTTTTATACGGTTATCTTAACCAGGGAATAAATTGTGAAATATTTAAAAACAATTTTTTAGCAAAATTTTTGATAAATTCTAGTAGAAACATTTTATAACCTTTATGATCTTTATCTTTATCTATCACATAAAAAACTATTTATGTCCATATCTCTTAGTAGTCAAAGCTATTATCAGCGTTGCCAGAATGAAGATTTTGCCTTATTTTTGAAAATGTTTTGACCAAAATAAGATTTAAAGATTTTTTTTTCTCAAATTAAGATTTTTTATTTTTAAAAATAAAGATTTTTAACTGTTTTTTTACAGTTTCTAAACAATAAATTTTTAAAACAATGAGGTTTTGTATCAGCTTGTCTAGCATACACAAAAATGCATAAATACTTCTGGGCATTCAAAATATTAAAAAAAGCATCTCAGATTAGCGGTTGGTAATTTTGAGAACATTGATGAAAAATTATTATTTGTGAAAAGAAAAAAAAAGGATGCTTATAAAGTTTCATATATTAAAGAACAAAAAAAGTTAATGTATTTAGTTCCAAAAGGTAAAACTAATGGAACTTAACCCTAGGATTACCATTTTGGTTTGACCAGACCAAATTTGTGTTTCGCTTGCAATATTTTTCAATATAACAAAAAATCAAAAAAAAAAAAAAAACAGTGGTGTGAATTCTACAAATGATACGTGCTGAATCGAATGAAATTAATTTGGATTCGATTGCAGAAAATTAGTGGGGTGAAATTTCATTTTTATGTAAAAGTCTATGAAATTATCCAAACAAAGTGCTTAAGAATATCTTATAAAAGTTTTTTTTTTTTTGTTTCATTATTTATTTATTGAATCTTCATATATTAAATATGAACTAACAATAATTAATCAAATCTTAACCTAATACTTTATTTTATGTCCTGCCAGTGCCAGACAAAAATTTTTTCATCACGGGTTCTGTTCACTTATATAGGTGTTTATCGCTCATCTAATTGGATAAGTGCTGCAGTGTCTCTTCTTCTTAAGCGAGTCTGGCCGCTATAATTTAAAATATTTCGAGCAAGTGGGTTCGGATGTAATTTGAGTCTATTTACGTATTTTATTGCATATTTCGTAATCACAGTTTTAACTAATGGAGCATTGAGATCCTTGTGAATATTTGAGTTTTTAACATACCACAGGGGCAGCTGTGATTATTCAAAGAAGTTTATTTTGGCGCCTTTGAATTTTTTCGATATCAGAGGACGAGGCAGTTCCCCATAACTGAATGCCATAGCACAGGACTGGCTTTAAGATGAAGTTGTAAAGTAGAAGTGAGCAGTCGAGACTAAGTACAGAGTTTCTTCCAATAAGCCAATGATTTTGATGGCATTTAGATTAAATTGAGTTAATTGTGCCTCTATATGGATATTCCACGTTAAACGGCGATCTAGATGAATACCGAGGTATTTTACATGCGAATTTTGAGGTATTTTTTGATTATTGATTTTAATAGGGGGTGGGGGCATGATTCCTGACGCAAGGTGAATGTTATATGTACTAATTTTTGCTCATTGAACTTTATCCTCCATTGCTTTAACCATAGTTCGAGTTGAAATATATGATCCTGTAGGTATCGAGATGCTATACGACTGTTCTCGTGTACGCTTAGAAAAGCTGTTTCATCAGCAAAAATTGAAGTTTGGGTGTAGTTGTTTGTTGGCATATCCGAGATATATATCAAGTATAAAAGTGGGCTCAGTATGCTTCCCTGAGGGACTCCAGCGTCAATTAGCTGAGGAGTGCTTAAAAAATCACCTTCTTTAATAATAAACTTTCGACCGACTTAGTAGCTTTCTAACAGCTTGTGCATGTTTACTGGTAAGTTTAGCTTTAAATTCTGTAACAAGCCTTCATGCCAGACTTTATCAAAAGTTTGAGAAACATCGATGAAGAGAGCGGAACAATACTTTCTTTCTTCAAAGGTTTTTCTTATTGCGTTTACTATACGATGGGAAGTAAGCTTATAGGCCTATATGACTCAACTTTTGTGTGATCCTTTCCTGGTTTAGGTATCATGGTGACTAAGGAAACCTTCCACTGTTGAGGCTGGTATTCAAGGCGTAAAATAGCATTCAAAATTAAAAGAATAATTTTCTTTGCTATGCTGGGTAGCTCCAAAAGCATTTTGTTGCTGATCTTATCAAAACCAGGAGCCTTCTTGGGATTTAAGTCACAAATAGCCTTTTCGATTTCACTTATCTCAAATCTTAGGGGAAAGCTGCTCTAGCAGCAACAGGTGGTAACTCGACCGCAATATCGTGAGATATATTTAGGGTAAATACGTTTTTTAAATAATTAACAAACAGATTTCATTTTTCAACATCATTTCTTGCCCAACTTCCATTCTAGTTTCTTAATGGTGGTTTAGAGACAGCTGGCCTTTTGAGAGGTGTACTAATATAATTTTAACAGGTATTCCATTGGGAATATATTTAGGAAAATCCATATTTTTTCAATGAGCTTTTTTAACTGCAATTTTCTTAAAATTCTCCCAAACTAAAATCTTCTTGGCCAAAATGTATAAATCTCTAATTTTAGCATTGAATTACTTTCAATGAAACTTTTTTATTAAGATGGACTTTATACTTTATTATTTATTAGAAGTTAAATGGATTTTAAATGTTTTTTTTAGAAAAAATTTTATGGAAAATATAACTAAGAACACAATTTTAACCTGCAATCTAATTTTGTATAAATACCGCAATTATGTACATATTTATGTATGTACGTATTTCAATTTAAATAGTTTCCATAATAAGAAGTATGTTATTAGAAAAAATTAATAATTTTTACTTTTTTGCCTTGTTATAAAAAATTGTAAGATTTTTCTTTCCAAATGAAGATTTTCCTTTCAAATCTTCTGGCAACGCTGGCTATTATTATTCCAAACAAATTTTGGCAATCAAACAAACTGTATTACTAGAAGCAAAAACTCTTATATCTTCTCAGAATTTTTGTAACAAATGACCTTGTCCAATTATTATAACGCATTGGAATTTGGGAACAATATTACCTTTAATGTGACGATACGTTGAATTGTACCTCAACAAAACACCAAGGCGATTCATTTAAATGCGGCGGTTATCCTACAACAAATGCAACAATAAAGATACAACAGGGTTTTATTGTTGTTTCAGTTGGTCATAGAAGTTTAGACATATCATTCTCTTAGTATAAAAAAAGTAGCCCAGCCAGTGTTATTAACTCAACCTGGCTCCTACACACTTTTCACCATCAATTTGCAAAGATGTTGTAATTTTCCCACAAGAAATAGGTACATAGAATTAAAAATCATCAGCTTACAAGATGTTCCTTTGTCATTGTATTCCATTCTACATCTTCCGATTATTTAAGTGTCATCACTAGAAAAGTGACAATAAATTCTATTATTATTATGGCATCACTGACAAAATGGCATTTGTTTTAAAAGCAGAATTTCCATTTGTCAAGTTTTTCCTTTTTTTGCCAATCTTTAATTGTTTGATTTTCTTATGTTATTAAACAAAATGAATTTTAAAATATGTAGGTCGTTTACGGATGGCAACACAATTGAAGTTGTCTTGTTAGCAGCAAAATCAGGCAACAGCGGTCATGTTAAAATTAACAAACTTTTTTTGTTTTATATTTTAATATGAGCGGCGTTGCCTGATTTCGCTGCTGACAATTCAGCTTCAGTTAAGTTGTCATCCGTAAGTGCCGGTTTACACACGTCAAGTTTAACTCGTCAAGTCTTGAGTTTTTGGGAGAGAAGGGAAAATAAATGGCATTCTCTTTACCCTTCTTTCCTAAAAGCTCAAGACTTGACGCGTCAAACTTGACTTGTGTGAACCGGCACTAATCGACCAATAAGTTTTCAATCAACTTGTTATAGAAAGTGTTAGAAAATATTGCCTTATTCACTAAAAATTTCATTGGGAAAACATTTGTAGGTATATCGCTTAAGTTTCTATACCTACTCACTTAATATAAAATTACTGTATTAAAAAAATACCCATGACTTCCTTTATTAGTAGGCAAAATACTAAAAATGTAGATTATAATTTTTATTGCATTTTAAAAAGCTGTTAAAAAGAGAAATTTTTAAAATTCCCAGGTTCCAATCATTGAACACGATAATTGCAGTGCCAAAATAACTGAAAGAACCGTTATTTTGGTTAACAGTAACAGTTTACCCCTTTTTTGTTGTTGTTGTTATTTAATGTGCATTTCCGTTAATTTAGCTACTTTTTGTCTGCCTTGTTGGTAAATGATACAAATGCAACAGAACCAGCAGTAACAAAAACAGAAATCAATTATGAAACTCATTCATTGTTGATGTTACAATTCAGATGTTGCTGCTGTTTGTTATGTTCTCATTTTTTGCAAAAAAAAATTTCATTTTTTTTTTAATTTAATGCGAAAAAATCAGTCAACTGTGCAAAAATTAAAAAAAAAAAAATAACCAAAAACCTGGCCAGACCTTAAAGAGATTAATGCATTAAACCCCAATATTAGTAGAAAATTAATGAAAGTACGATTTGTACTTAAAAGAGAATCCTGACTACTGGCGTGAAAATTCACAATAACAAGAGCGAAAACAAAAAATTACAGTGATCAGAGACACAAAACGTTGCAAGTAAAATTATCTGAAGACTTCCTTTTTTTTGGGTTGATGCATTATTTGTCAACCGTTACATCCGTTGATGGACAATGCAGAAGAGACTGATAGACAGACAGACTAACAAACGGTCGAAGTAGTAATAATGTGCAGAAACATTATCGGACTGGAGTGGCTGTTTCAGTGGCCAAATGAATGAGTTTTATGTTTGGCAGAGCGAACATATTGATGTGCAGCTTAAAAAAACTGTTTAGACTTGTTAATTTAACCCCTTTATTATCATTTAAAATTTATCTGCTGGTGCGTGTGTATTGTGGCATTGTATGATAAAGTATCGAGTGAGTCTTTAATGGGTACTTTCTTTTGTAGGGATTTTCAGCAAAATAGAATTGTATGATGGAATAAAACCTAGGACAGGCTCAGTGTTGTACAAAACTTACTCCTACGTTTATACTATTGACAAATCTGAAGTTTTAAGACAATATGAAATAATAAATGCAACAATGAGGATTTGGAAATGACGTTGCAGTGGTAAAAGTAAACAACAGAAAAAAGCATAGGAGGCAAATGACGGCTCGATATCAAATGCCGTACACAGAAAAAATTATTGCCGAATTATTTTCAAACAAACGATTGTTTGAAATTTTTTTTAATTTCTACAAATTTTTTTACTGATTCAATTAATATTTTTGTTTGATTTTTATTTAACCAACAAAAATGTTGACAACTTTTCAATAATATAATATACGCGCTATTGGTTTCAATTTTTCATAATTTTGTATGAAATATTTAACGCTCTTTAATGTTGTCGTTTTTTGCATTTTTTATTTGATCGTAAGCAACACTTCTTTATACGAAATATAAGAACAACAACGCAAAACACATACAGTTTATTTTTGGACGCTTTAAAAAAGTACAACAAGAAGAAAGATGATAAAATAGCGCGACGAGGTTATTAGTAAAAAAACAAAAAAAATAGCAGGTAAAAAAAAGGTTTCATTCATTTTTCAACAACAGAAACAACAACAACATTATAAGAAACAAAATAAATTTTTGGTTGGTATCAAAGTTGGAAAAAAAAGAATGAAAAACAAAATCCCGTATTCAATTTTTGAAAACTGTTTACTTAAATACATCAAATACAAAAATAAAATGATGACGAAAAACATATCGAGACGGTCTGCTGCCGTTGTTTGTTACATTTCTTCTTCTTTAGCCAAGGAAAGGATACAGCAACAGTGAGTGATGAAGAAAAACATTGCGTGTATAAACAAGACTTCGTTCAAAAATAATTCCAACAAAATATGTGTCTTAAAGCCAGCCGCTCTGCTTCTGCCTTCATCTTCTCCTTCAGCGATAGCTTGGGTGCGCGTCATTGCTTGTGCAAAAAATTTTTGTTTGATTCAGCAAAATTATTTGTTTGAAATTTATATGAATTTCAGTAAACTTTTTGTTTGATTCAGTAAATTATTTGTTTGAAAAAATCAGTGTTTTTTTTTAGTAAACAAAATGCAAATAAATTGTTTGAATATGCGAATTTGTTTGTAGGACCGATTTCAGACAAAAAATGTTTTGATACTACAAATTTTTTGTTTGAATTCGAAAAATAATTTTTTCTGTGTAATTTGCCACGGAATTCGCGATGATGAACATGTGAAAATAATCTGGTATTGGCTGCAGTCAAAAAACTTTATGCTTTACGCAGAACTGAAGGGATGAAAATTCTAAACAACCTTAAAAATAATTCACAACACAACTTTGTCGTAAAGGTATGTAGAGATACCTCTTAGGCATTTTTCATCTATCGATGCTACATCATCGGGGGAAATAGATGTAGCTAATTCCTGGCAAGGCAGGGTGAAATAAATTTGCAGATATTTTCTTAGGAATCGCTGCTGTCTAGAGACCACGTGAAGCCGTTAGTTCCTGGGACTTTGATTTTTTAATGCACAGAAAGAAAAAAATTGTACTAAGTTGTTTTTTCTATTATTTTCAGTACGATTCGTTCCTCAAAATTAAAGTACGAATAACACTTTAAAGCAGTGTACGAAAATAAACAAAACATTATTTAGCGTTCGACTCACACACCCAGAAACGAAATCTATTTTGTTTAGTGTTTGTGTAGACGAACACAATCCTTAATACCGTTCGTAACTATGTTCAAGAAAAAGCCGAATATTAAATAGTGTTCTGATCTTCGTTAAAAACAGAACAATTGTAGTGATACTGTAGACAAACAATTCTTAATGTTCTATAATGTTTCTTTTTTTACATTGCTAAAAAAAATAAACAAACAAAAATTTTTAGCAACGACCGGAGCACGAACAGCTTGTGTGTGTATTGTGTATAAGTTTTTTTTTATTTTGGTGGCTTTTTGTTTTTTTTTCATATGTGTATTTTATTTTTGTAAAAATTTTTGGTTTTTCTTACCAGCCAAAAGGGACGAACATTAAGGAACTGAACCGAACACAATGAAGTTTGTGGTTTATTTAAAAAAACCTAACAGAATTAAATATTATCATCTTTGTTGAATTGGATAACAACAGTATTATTTTTGTGTTCGAAAGATGACAAACAGGGAAACATTATTTTTTTAATGACTTACTACACAAACACTTTAGGCGTTTGTGTTCTCCCCAAATCTACCGAACCGAACACTAAGGAGCGATATTTAGTGTTTATTTTCGAAAACTGCTTTAAAGAACTTCAAGCAATCCGAAATGTGATAACTTTTGAAAACCAAAGTTTGTCGTAGGAACAACAACACCACTACAAGAAGAAAAACACTATTTTCATGTTTAAAAATTATTATAAGCAGCAAAAATTCCCAAATTCTATTTGTTAAAATTATTTAGGTAAAAAGTAGTCAGGACCATAGTTTAAATTTTGCCACCTTAAATTAAATCACCCGTTCATTAGTATGTAGTAATGCTACCAATTCTTTTTTTTTGTACTTCATACATTAATTCGATTCAAAACATTGCAAAAAATAACACACCAAATTCATCAGTATCCACTTTTTTTACCAGCAAGAGCGCTTTCCATCAATATCCATTTACTGATGATGTTGGGATGAATTCTTTTTGTAACATTTTTTATTTTGCATTCTGTTTCTTTTTTTTCTTTTTTTGTGTGGTAAAGCAAGAAAAAAAGTGCATAATATGTTTTGAAAAAAGACTGTAATTAGACCATGACTGATGATATTTAATGACAATGAAATATTCACAAAAAAATAAAAACAGTTTACAACCGCTCAGAAATCGGAAAAAGGAAGGAGGAGGATACTAGGACAGACAGATTTTCGGAATACATATTATTGAATTTTGAATGAAAATATCTAAGAGAAATTATGCAAATTTTGTTTTTTTTTTGGCATTTAAGTTTGCAAAGTACGCTACGTTTTAAAGAATTTGTAGGATTTTAATTTCTTCCGAGGCAGTACTTTAAACTACAGTGGAGACAAAAGTCTTAGTTAAGATTATAGTGAAAGTTACACATAGTAAATATTAAAATATGATTGGGAAGTGTAAGTTTTGTAAAAAATTATAATCTAAATTATGGTACAGATTCGAGTCTAAGCTTTACAATAGCTAGAATTACAGTTGCTGACAAAAAAACGGGTCACTTATTCCAAGTTTATATTATATCAAAAAATATATAACTACATATATGTATATGTAAACAAACACGTTCTTGTTTAAAATTTGTTATTATATATTTTTTGTAAAATTCGTTGCTAATATTTTTAACAAAAACTTAAAAAAATTCACTAAATTTAAAAATAAAAAAAATTATAAGTCTATTCATATTTACGATTTCCGATGGACAATAAAATAGGGTTATTTAGAAAAAGTTTCAATAACGTTTAAAAAAATATACTTTAATCCTAATATTTGGTGACATGTCCTTTATAAAGAAGCAGAGCCTTAAATCGTTTTTGCATGGAACCCACCAAGCCACCACAATTCTGTTTGGAATAGCATAACATGCCTTTTGAATGTTCTTCCATGGATTGTCTTAATTTTGGGATTTTATTGGTCCAATCCTTTCTCTAGCAATCTTCCATACATTTTCTATGGGATTTAGATCAGGTGATTGCGCAGTCCAATCAACTCCGTTGTCTAAAATCCATTTTTTCCAGACTGGAAGTGTGTTTCGGATCGTTATCCGGTTGAGAGTGCCATTTCCCACTCTGTGTATGGCAGCATTATTTCACTAAGGACTTCAACGTTCAAATATTAGTCCATGTTCCTTTTTATCCAAAATAATGGTCCAACACCATGCCAGAAAAAGCATTTCGAAACCATTATGATACCTCCTCCATGCTTAAATGTTTTAGTGGTGTAACGTGTGTTCAATTCTGCGCTTTTTGGGACGCCTTACCCATGTTTTGCCATTGTTTCCAATTAAATTGTTTTTAGATTCGTTCGACCAAAGCACATTGCGCAACTTTTTCCCATGAACAGGGTCATCACAATCCCTATTAGCTTTTGCGAATATTAGTCGATTTCGACGATGTGCTTTTGTTAGCAGTGGCATTTTCCTTGAGCAAGCATTGGCACTCTCCTTAAGGATCTTCGGAATATATTAAGTTCTACTTACCGTCTTCTTACAGTTCTAGCAGAAATTTCTACTTCCAAGACTGTTTTAACTGCCGCACCGGACGTGAAAGGGTCTCGACTTTGGTGCAAATTTCATCCAAATCGGAAGACATCGACTTCAAAATTGGGTTACTTTACATGAAATCCCCAATATATATATTTATATATGTATTTGATTAAAGGTGACTTGCCATAACCCCCTACCCATAGAAACCATTTGCATTTTTGTTTTTTTCCATAACCATAATCAGCTGTTACGGCTATAGCACTATGGTATGGCACGTCTAAATTAACTTTACTAAAGTAATGTTCCCATCGATCCCATAAGGATCATAGGGCCTCAATAATTTGGTTGAACATATTCCTGTCTTGTGCCAACGCTCTTACTTCGCCCCAGGTTTTACCCATTCCAGCCATTTCTACATCAATTTGCCTTCTCCACGTAAGGGCATGGGCGTCCTCCCCTTCGACTTCCTTGCGGGTTCCAGTCTATGGCATTTCTTTTAATGTCGTTCATTGATCTTCTTAACGTCTTTTTATTTCTTTGGCAAAGTGTTGTTGGTTGCATTGTTCCCAAAGCCTGTTCTTGAACACCACTCAAGGCCAAAATATTCGCAATATCCTGCGACGACACTGATTAACAAACACTTGGATCTTTTGCATGTCTCGAGAGGCAGCGTTCCCAGTTTCGCAACCGTAAAGAGAGTGGACTTGACATTTGTGTTAAACATTTTTAACTTGTGTGCTGAGATATTGAAGACTAATTCAATATCATACTTGACGATAAAATCTAAAGAAGCGTGACCTGTATAAAGTTTATACTATAAACTGAATTTCAACCAGATTCCTGTTATGCAAACCAAAAGTAGTAGGTCATTTTAAAATTCTCCTAAACTCTACCAGAAAATAATTTCTTCTTTTACACATGACTAATTTTAAACCAGAAACTATAAATAATACAACAGGGGGACATTTTTGCCATGTCTTTCTTTTTTATGCTTAAATGAAATCATTAATGAGTTACATGAGAGTTTTGTAATAATTGTGTTTTAATAAAAATCAAGCAAAACAAATGAAGATTTTTACAAAAATTTCGTAAATATTTCCCAGAATTATTTAGTTTTTTTTTTATTTTTTTTTGTTATAAAACTGCTCAGCTTGAAATAAAATTTAAAATAAATAAAAGATTTCCGCTTAAAATTCCACGAATCTTTAAAAAGATCTCTCCCCTAGAAAAAAAATCAACATCGTAGAGAAAAAACAAACCACATTTATAGATCAACATTTAATTTGTATAAAAAAGAATTTATGTGATTAAAAAAGGTCTAATTTCAATTTTATGCTTGATTTTTTTTTTATTTGTAAAGAGCACATTTATAACACAATCATATTGAAATTTATTAATAAATGTTAAGAAAAAAAAGTTAAAAACAATTTAATGGGCAATCTGTGTGTTGTGCGGGTTTTATTAAAAATTTTATTTCTGTGCAAATAGTAAAACTATTTATTAACGAATTTGTTTTTTTTTTTAATACTTGTTAAGCTTAAATGAAGCCAAAAGAGATTTTTAAAATTTAGGTCTTTTCAATTTCTTCGGGAATTTGTTTTCGTACCCAAAAATGTTTGGCTAAATATTTAAAACTTTTTTATTAATCTTTTTAAGTATTTACCAGGGCTGTGGAGTCGAAGTTAAAGAGTCGGAGTTGATGTTTTTGTGCCGTAGTCTGAGTCGGAGTCGTAGTACCCACAAAAACTCGCGACTCCGACTCCAAAGTATTTCGGCATAAAACATTTAAAAAAAATTTCCAAAATAAAAATTATCTTCTTAAAGCATTCATTTTAAATTTAAATACTTGCTTTATGAATACTGCTCTTACATGCGGTTTCCAAATGGCAGGCGATGGACTGAGTGCTTTTCATATAAATTTTACTACATAATCAATCGCCTGTCATTTGGAAACAGCACATTAATGTTTGCGTACGGTATTTTCTTCTCAAAAACTCTAATTTTTTGAGCCATGGAAAGATACACAATCGAGCAACGCTTTGAAGTTTTTCAGGCTTATTATAAAAGTGGGAGTCCAAAACAAAATGCATATCGTGCACTTCGTGATTCAGTGATGAGGCACATTTGTACCTCAGTGGGTTCGTCAGTAAGCAGAATTGCCGCATTTGGGCGAAGAATGCACCCATGACTGTTTGGTGCAGTTTATCGGCTGGCGGCATCATCGGGACGTATTTTTCCAAAATAAGGCCGGTCAGGCAGTTACTGTAAATGGCGTTTGCTATCGCCAAATGACAACGAACTTTGTATGGCCCGAATTGGAAGACATGGATGTGGCCGATATGTGGTTTCAACACTTGCTCTTTTGCACGACAAATTCAATGGCCGTGTTATCTCACGTGGTGGCGATGTCAATTGGCCGCAAATATCATTTGATTTGACAACGTTCGACTTCTTTCTTTGGAATTATTTGAAAGAAAAGGTGTACGTCGATAAGCCAGCAAAAATTCAAGAGCTTAAGGATGAAATAATTCGGCACATTAACGGCATAGAACCTCAATTATGCCATCAATTAGACCATCGGATGGAGGTGTGCCGCAGAGTTCATGGCGGCCATTTGACCGATATTTTGTTCCATACATAATTGAAAAATACCAATATTATCATTAGGGATGAGATTTTCATGCACTAAAAAATCGAATATACACTCATAAAATATACACTAAAAACTTCAAAATATGCCTTAAAAAAATAAGAAAAATATGCATTAAAATCTTGAACATTTTCATTAAAAAGGCGTTTTTTAATTTTTTTAAAACAAATAACAAACAAAAAGTTCAGTCTAATATTTTTTAAAACTTAGTTAAAATAACTAATTTAAATTTTGTTTGCATAAACTAATAAATACTTTTTTATATTATCAGAATGAAAGCCTTTGTCTGTTCAGCCGCAAAAAACTTTTGTACATGGAAAATGATCTCTCAACGTCAACCGAAGTTAGAGGAGCATACTTAAAGGATGCCAATTCATTTGGAGAATATTGATTTTTTAATTTAAAGTCCAAATCGATGCCATTTTAATGCAAATTTAATGATTCGGAAAGCTAATTGGTCGACATCGATCTGAGAATATCGACAACAACCATGAATTTGCAGGAAAGAGAAACTGAAATTTATTGATGAAGGGATAAGCTGGTTGCTTAGGCCAGATCGTCAGGAAACTTTTTCCAAAGATTTAAGAAAAGCTAAAGATATTATACAAATAAAGCTGTTAAGCGAATAAGAATTATAAACCTCAGTTTTACCTGTAACAATATCAAAGCTTAAACAAAAACAACAACAATAAACAGTGAGTTTATCTTTTCTTACAGTGTCGACTACAATTGGTTGATTTTTTGTCAACTCTAAATGTAGTTGTAAGTGGGTTAAGAAAAAACAAAAATAAAAACAATTTACTTTATTTTATTTTGCCAGTTCAGTTTTATTTAAAATCAACATCGGCCCTTAAAATTGAACCACCCTTTAGCTTATATCTTGGAGACCACTGTGGTTTAAAACCAGGCAAGAGTCTTTTGAGGGAATCGTACCCACAACCCTTGCACTGATAGACTAGTTCACTACCAACTTTCATACTGGGGCACAAATGAATAGCACTGGATTTTGCAGATTTATAAGTTTATTTTATATTTCCGCAAAGTTGGGCGGAAATATACAAGGCTTATCATTGTAAAAACGGATCTTTCATATGAGGAGCTGAGTTTCAAACTTCGCTACTTGCACCATAAGAATTTTTGTACAAATCTCAAAAACGTTTAATAAGCTTAATATGACCTTTTAAGCTGATATCTATTTCCTGTTTTATTTGACTGGCATATAGTTAATTTTTGCAAAAGGAAAACTATTTTCCTTGAAAAATATAGCGACAGCATTTTATTTTTAATTTTTTTATTTTATTTTATTTATTTTATGCACCGCAAGAAAAGAGTTTTCTACAATAAGAAAGTTTTGTTTCTTGCAAATTATTTAAGTCGAACCTACTCTCCGGTCAAGGTTGTAAGCGGGGAAATTGATCAATATTAAATAAAACAAAATTATTTCAATGAATATTATGTAACAAAACTAAAAATTAAAATTCAATTTAAAATTGGATTCTGCATAAAATAAAAAAATTCATATTTTTAAATCTTAATTTTCCTCAAAATTTTAATTTTGTTTTTTATTTTCTTTATTTATTAATAAGCGTGCTAAATTCCCAATTTTTATTCTTGGTAAATACAATGAAATTTATTTTCAAGGGATACGCGCAATTCACTGGTTGCTAGCCTAAGCTAATCATCAGGAAACCTTTTTCCAAAGACTTTGGAAAATATTTTTAGCTTTTTTATACAAATAAAACTGTAGAGTGACTGAAAAATAAAAAAAAGACTCAAGTATTATTTGCAACGATATCAAAGCTTAGACAAAACCAACAATTAACAGTGAATTTATCTCTTCTTACATTCCCTACTACAATTGGTAGGCTTTTTTTATTTTCATCATTGGTCTCGTTTTCTTCTATCGAAGCATCATCGGGGCTATCCAAAATATTACGGTAAAACTTTTAACTTTCTATTCCTCCCCAATAAAAAATGGAGCTTCCAACGAAGCAGGTTTGTAAGGGAGAAACATAAACGTTTTGCTTACCATGGCGCTGACGGAAGACATGAATTTTATATGGCGGGTTCCCACTTTGAAGCAATACATTTTTGATATATAAAGCGCATTATTCAGCGCATATAAAAATTGTTGTATGTAAGGATCGGCCTTTAACACTGAATGTTTTGATACAGTTATTTTTTTAGTATTCTCGCTTACAAACCTGCTTCGTGGTAAGGGAATGCCGTAGCACTTGAAATGTTATTTTTTTTTTATAAAAGTTGTTGAGAGTTCTTTTACTTACTTTACAGCATTTCTGTATGTCTTGTTGCGTAGCGTATAGTTGTGCGCTTATTTTTTTAAATATACCATTAGTGCTTCGCAAAATTATAAAATTTTTTATTGGGTCGCCAGTGTACATTTGGCTTTTGAAGAAGGTTGTTGACGTTAACCAACTTTTTTGTTTAACAGTATAAGGTAATCGTTGTGGCTTCATCATTGATCATTAATCAAAGAAACAAGATTGCGCATTGCGCAGGTCCGTTTTTTTTGTGTGTGACGAAGAAATAGAATTTGTGTATTTGCATTTTTGTGTGTCTTACATTTTTTACAAAAAACACTCACATTTAGTCTATGATGACGTAGATGCGCAGTAGATTTTTTTTTGTACGGCTGAGTGCGCAGTCTTGTTTTTTGATTCCTTTTTTTTTAAATGCTTTTGGGAACTGCACTAGTTACTGTTGACTGATAGCGATCCTTCCCCTGTACAAAAAATTAACCTTTTACTTCTTATTGTTATAAAATGAATTTTAGTAATTTGAATTTATTTAGTTACTTAAAAAATGGAGAAGTCAATATTTTAAGGTTTTATAATAACCAATTGAAATAAAATTTGTTAAAAGTTCTCCTTGAAAGCTTTTTCAACTTTCCGAATCAATTTTACACTGCATAGCACATCATTAGCTCATTATTGGTAAGACCAACCGTTGATTTTTACAAGCAATTTAGTTAGATATGGGCGTTTTATGTTTATTTGAAACACCATCTTTTAGATACCAAAACCTGTTTCACGAAATTTTTATGGTTTCTGCGATATTAAGCATTAATTTTGCTTCATGCTAATTATTTTAAAATTTATTAAGTATTGTTTTGCTCTACACGCCCCTGTTTAGCAAATGTAACAAATTCCTCATCAAAAATAAATTTCATTCTTGCTTTGCTTCATTTCCGTAAGAAAAAAAGTAGCTTAAGCTAAATAAAATGCCAACAACTCAATATACGGCAGTAAGTTTACGTATGCAGCACAAACAGCCAATTTTTAAAAATAAATTTAGAAAAGTGGAGTATACGGAACAAAACAATAGTTTTCACTTTCAATAAGTGGTATTAACTTCTAAGTTCGTGTATGAACAAATTTACAATTTCTTCAAAACATATGCCAAAAGCAGTCGTGGAAAAACAAAAAAAAAATCTGTCGGCTGGGTATATTTTCAGAAAACTTCAGGTAAACCTGCATTGCCGTTATTCTCCACAACGACTTTTTGGCACATGCGCCAAGCCAATAAAGAGCTGACGATTGTATCGAACTTTCTTAATTATTTTATTATTTTTGATTTACTATCAAGTTCTTGTAATCGTGTGTGATTACAATGTTTTAGTCCCGCACGATGTCTTTTGCACTCGAGAAGCATTTTTTAAGAAACTATTGAATACATAAAAATTAAAAAAAAAACTTTTTTTATCAAATATTTCGCGAGCGTGCGTGACTGTACGACTTTGATGATTCGCGAGTGTGCGTGGTAAGTGAGCGTGCGCAATCGTTTCCTCTTCTTGTAAGCGTCAAACCCAATCGCGCGCACTACTCTATTTTTAAAAAAATTAATTTAAATCAAACATAAACTGGGCATTAAAAAAATTAAATTCTTGGAATTCTTTCCATGTGAACACCCCTAATATTTTCCACAACAATTCTGTTTCTATAATTACATACATAAAAACAAATTTGTCATTTAACTGACAAAACGTAAGAGTACCAATTTAATATAGAGTTGTGAAATATTTTTTCAGTACATACTAATTTAAAACTGACAAACATATTTATTTAACTTCTGAAGAAAGAACTTTAAACTTTTAAATTATAGGCATAATATTTGCATATTTATGTCTTTTTAGTTTAATGCATTTAAAACAAGCAGAAAAAACTAGCAAGATGGAATGCAAGAACTGCTGCTAAAGTATCTTCACTGGCATTGACAACAAAGTCAAAGTCACACGCATAAAAAAGTTGTTAAATGCAAATAGACACTACAGCAAAAAGGCAAATAGATGAATTAGCAAACAAACTGAAGGACAGACAGACAAACAGAAACACTGACAATAGTACTCGTTAAAGACTTTAAACTAATGAATAATTGTGGTTAAGAGGTCTTTAAAAGGGCGTGGCTATTTATATGGTAATAAGGCTAATGAACAAAAAAAAAAAAAAACAATTTAACAAAATATCCACCGATATCATTGTCACCAGGCAGTGACAATTCAAACAAACCATTCGTCTATTCATTAAACTGTTCAAACATTAAACCAAAAGACTAAAAGATGTGGAAAATTGTAATGCGAAATGCACAAAAGTTTGTTAAAAAAAAGAAAACCAGCCTGCCTGCAACCAGCAATTGTTTGTACTCGTAATTGCAATTGTGTAAATATTAAAAAAAAAAATATATAAATAAAAACATAAAAAACACATAAAATATTACGTAGAAAATATGTGAATTTTTTAGAAGACTAATAATATGACTGTGACTATGACGTTGACAACAACCAACTACTACAAGCAGCAACAGACTGCGACTTTTTTGCAGAAAAATAAACTTGCACGAGACAAAAAAATAAAAAATTGAATTGAATTGACTGTGACGAGATAGATGGTTGATTTGACCATGAAAAGTTTAAAAACCTCTAAAGAAAAACTATAAATACAAAATTAAATTTTTACACTGAGAGAAAAAAACACTATTGCCTCGTTTCAGACGCTACGTTTTTTGTTGCAAGCTAAAATTTCACTTTTAATTCCAATTCAACTATTCAATTTCAAAATCTTTACGAATCATCCGCAAGCGTCGCGCAAGCACCACATGCGCCTTTACAATCTTTGCCGCAATCTTCAGTTTCATGAGATATTTCTGGGCCACATGTCGCATAGCCAAAATAAGGTATTAAGCTCAAATTAGGGGTACCATAACCATAACTATACAAACCAGCTGTTTGAACCAACTTTATGGGCAACACTTTATTTGGTTATAGATGTCTTACCATTGCGCTACATATTTCCATATATATAAATTTTGGTTTCTATGGTCATGGTAGCGTCAGTAGCATTATGACTATGCCACGTCTAATTGGACCTTTATTTTAGAAAAGTCGCAAATTATTGATTTGAATTGAACGAGATTTGAAGTTGAAATATTTTGAAAATTAACGTAGTCTTTTGGGATAATCTGGCAAAAAAAAATTGGCAATTGAAGTATTATTAAGTACACCCAGAAAAACTAAGCGTACAATAGAGTGGAGTCGATTGTGATTCCATTTTAATATAACCACACTTCTTGTAATGAAAAGGAATTCCAAATGAGACTGGCTGTTGGGTTAATGTTAAGATGGCTAGAGCCAGCCCTGCGTTTAGGTAATTAAACAGATTGCCATGTTTAACCCGTGATACCTCGGTAAGATCCTGTAGAAGTTGACTCCTAAATAACTGATGTCTGATTGACTGAATGGCTTAGCAATCATGAAAGAATTGAAAAAATGTCTCCTCAGTTGCGAGTTCTTTTCAATTGCGACCGAATTCATTATAAACGAGACCAACTCTGCTAGCATGTCTACCGATCGTCAAGTGGCCCGTTAAAACAAACATCAATCTTAAGAGGTATTTTCGGGTGCAGTTTGAAAGTCGCATAAAGCGGTTTTTGTTGTACACCCTTTCAAGGGTTCGTATAGGGCATAACCTGGTTAAGTTAGAGTATTACGGCTCCTATTACGGTTCACAACTCAACACATTCTTTCCTTTTCGTATTTTAATGAACAAATGTATCCAAAGGGTCTCTGGGTAAAGTTATTTAGTTTTCTCTACCTATAGATAGTCTAATCAATATTGTGGGTGAAGGTTTCACTTTTAATGTTTGCCAGGGGCGGATATATAGTGTAAACTCCCTAAATGGACACCCCCTTTCGGCCGAGTTCTTTGGATATTCGGAAGATATTCGACTGCTTCTAAAGCAAACGTAGTTCTGACTAACTCACCTGCCTCTTTAGTCTGTATGCGTAGGGACCCAAATTAAGATGATGCCAGATAGACGGCTCAAAAAACTTTTAATTTTTTATACATACAAAGTTCAAGTAAAATTTTTATTATTATTATCAATTTGTAAAATGGATCGAAAGTTATTATTCATATTTTGACGTTTCTCGAGTAAAATTTTGCTTGGCAACTCATTATTTAGTCGTGAAGAGTTACACGTTTCGGGAGCGTTTGCAAAGTCTACGTTCTATTATAGAACTATGATTTCTATTGGGGGAAAAAACAGGTTAGTGTGATTTTTTGCTGTCCATTTTTTTGATGAAAATTGCGTTTCAATCATAGCCAATGTCGATTGCTACTGGACCATAAAATCGAACTACCATGAATTTTATTTTTCTAAAGTTTAGCGGGGGTGAGATCTGACATATAAAGCGAAGTGAGATAGTAGCGGATATGCACATACTTATGTTTCGAAAACAAATTTTCAATGTTATTCTTTATACATTTGTGTACACTTTGCCATAGGTGAAAAGTGTATACTAGTGTATTCGTTTGTAATTTGTTATGAGGGCAAATTGTATAAAGTCCGGAAAAATTTTCTATTGAAATTGAGCGCGGCCGGTCGACAAATGTTGTTTTACCTAGCGCCAATACAAATTTGCTCCTGAAATCAGAGTTTTAGCGCAATAGCGAACACAAGAGAAAAATTGTGTCGTTTACACTTGCAAACTCCAACCGGAGATCTCTATTTAAAAGACATTTTCTTAAAACGGACGTCTTGGCTTTCTACATTCTGCAGTTCATATTTGCTCAGTGTATTTAATTCAAGGCAACTAGCGAAAGCGTTATGACTTCTATGTTTGAAAAAAACCTTTATTTTGTTTTTTTTCGTTGACTACTAGTTGCAAATTCTATGTTGTGTCTACGCGATGACTTATTCTCAGTAGACATACATACATTGATTGTATGACTTTTTGTTCATTTAAAATAGAAACAAAGTGCGCCAGAAATTTTGTTCGTTCAACTTGTACGAGCTTTAAACAAATACAATATTAATTTTTCTTCTTTTCTTGACAATTTCAATTTTAATTTGTCCACATGAACCACAAGTATCCAAGATTCAACCCAACAATCAACCAACCAACCACTTATTACTTTATTTTATTGCAAAATGTTGTGTTTGTTGTCTTTAAGAAAACATTAACAACAAAATAGTTAAAAGAAATAAACTCAAATAAATATTGCACTATTTGTTTAGATTAAATTCTGCGGGCCTATAAAAAAAATACCAATACATAGCAACAACAACAACAAATCAGCCAAATGAAACAACGCAGCCATTATCACTTTAATAACAATCTATTGTATTTGTGGAACTCGTATGTGGTTGTTCTAGTGTTTAGTTTGCTTTGCACTTACTGGTTTAAACGGTACAGTGGGGGGTAAAATTAACGAAATGTTTTATTTTAATACAAAATGTATGCTATTTGTTAATAGAAAATTCAACACTTTTTCTGGCGATCCTGATATATGCGCAAACTTTTTTAAATACATAGTTTTTCAAAAATATGTATATTGTAGATATTTTTTAAATTTATTTTGCTAAAATTTTAAAACTATTTTAGAAAGTTTTTATGTGTACATATTTCAAAAGGTTATATATATATATATATATGTATATATGTATATATCGTCACCTAAAACCCAACGGCGCTATCAAACAAACTGTGGTCGAATAATTTAAACATTTTTTGTGGTTAGTCTGTATTCATAAGGCTCATGTTTTAATGACATGATCGCTACTTTATTGGCAAGAGGGACGAGGCGAAAAGAAGCTAGTACTCAGATGCATGTACTGCCAGTACGCTTTGCTTTTTCATCCGTTGCTTAATTTTGTTTTTGTTTTCAATATCAAGAAAGCCAGCGTTGCCATTTTGGTGCCTTTCGGGTATTTTTTGGTGCTTTTTTGCTTATGCAATACCCGAAATTTAGTTTAATACCCGTTTTTGAAAAGCGGGTATTTATAGAGCTTTTAACAATTTCTCACAGTGCTTTAAAGTGCCTTTTAAGTAATCTACATATATTTTTGGCAGCGATGCCAACTTAGTGCTTTTGGCACTATTTATTGTGCTTTTGATGTCTCAAAATGCCAAAATTTTATCCTTAGCGCCAAACCTAGAAATAACACTAACTTGGTGCTTTTTCAATTTTTCGTTAGTGCATTTAGTTCTTTTAACAATTTTAATTATTTTTCTACCATTTTTTAAAACTACGATTATAGGTATAGAGGATGATTTAGATGAGCTTTGCTATTTGGATTACAATTTTGAGAAAGCCTGTAAAGATTTTAAGATTTCAAATGATAAAAAAAGTGATAAAAGAAAGTTGCATTCGTTTTGCCAAAAACTTTATTTACGAGGTTAGAGCTAGGCTTCCTAGCAATTTGGAAATTTTACAAAACGTTTCGCTTTTTAGCGATGACAACATATTTAGTAAACGTTATAAAAACGATGTATTTGTTTGCGATAAATATTTTTTTAAAGATGTAGACACTGTGTCAAAAATAGAAAATGGCTTGGAAAATATTAGGAATTGTGAATGGAAAAATTAACAACGATTTTGAGTCATGTAGAAGAGTTAAAAAAATGCAGTAGGAAACCGTACAGAAGAACGCAAAGACTTTAAAAACAAACAAAAAAGAGTCGTAACTTAGTATAAGCAAAGTGTTAAATAAATTAAAAACAGCTGACAGAAAATGCTTTTTTAACGAGCGTTGTGTAACCTGCCATTTTTCATGCGCAATTAAAAATACAATTAAAAATGTTTTTATACAAATGTAAATACATTTATTATTTAATCTTTAAAAAATGGTCCTAATAAACGCCATATGCAACTTTTTTTATGTTTTATTAAATTTTTAAAAATAGCTGAGTGCTTTTTTACGCTTTTTTTTTTGATCGAAATAGTTCTTTTTAGTGATTTTTTTAAATTTTAAAGTGCTTTTTGCTCTCAAAAAGTTGGCATCACTGAAAAAAGCACACATGCAAACGCACGACTATACGAAATAAAAAAACATGTCGTCAACTTGACATGAATCATTTGAACGCCATTTCAAGTTCAAAGAAGAAAAAGGAAGAATTATGTCAATAAAACATGAGCCGTATAAACGCAGACTTACTTGAGCTGTTGCAATACATCAGAATCATGGAAAAAGTCGATTTTCGGCTAGTAAGGGCCTTTTGCGTTTCAGCCAACGATATACATATACATTAATTATTTCTTAATATTTTTCAGAATTTTATCTTTGGATTTCTATGTAAGACTAGCAATATATGTAATAAAAGATGCAATTTTAACGAAAATTAAAAATGTACCAGTTAAAGAACAAAAAAGTACCAAAAAATTCAAACTCAGATTGTTATCCACTCAGGACATTGCATGTTGAATTTTATGTTTATAGTTAAAATATTAACTATAATTAAAGAAAGTACCAGTTGTAGAACAAAAAGTCAAAGAAAGGAATTTTATTTCCCGGAATTTTCACTTTTTGGTACTTTCTCTCCCCATTAAAGTATTAAGAAATTCAGTATTGTAGTGGGAGCCCATCATTTAATACGTATATATCAATAAATGAAGAAAAAGGTTTTGTGAAAAAAGTACCAAAAATTGTTAAGATTTTCTTTCGCCTATTAAACGTTCGAATTTCGAAAAAGTACCGAATTGTTATTTGTTCTTTTTAGAAAAGTTTCGAATGTAATATCAACTTGATTTCTATGTTTATTCGTTTAAAAGATAGATGGGGTGGCAAAAAAGTTCCAAAATACAGGTTTCACCCGTTTACTCCATAAAACGGCCTAATTTCAAAAAAGTACCAGACACTTGTCTGCTTGATTTTTTTAAAGAACAACAATAAGGTTTAAAGTTTTTTGTTTCTCATTTTGTTCTGGAGACATAATTTTACCGAATATACCCGTTTTTACCCTTTTTACCGCCTAAACATTCGAATTTTCAAAAATCCCGTCATATATTGCGTTCTTATTTGTTTCTTTAGGTGACCAAAAAGAATCTGACAGCATTTCAAATCTGCTATTTTTCGCATTCAACATTTATAATTAATACCTTTTTCGTAATCTCGCGGTTTTTGTCGCCGCGCACTTTTGATGACAGCTGATAATTTGTCAACGCCGAAAACGACTGGGGCAATAAAACTGAAGTTATTTATTCAAAGTCTTTCGCCTTTCAGGGTGTCTTAGTAACATATGAGAGTAAATAGTATTCTCAAATAAACAAACAATAAATTGAAAATTATTATAGCCCGTGTACAAGATTGTATGTATTTGCACTTAAAACTGTTAATGTAACTAGAGGTGTGGTTAAAATCAATCAATCAATATTTAACAATTGTTAAATATTTATTTGTTGTAATTAAATAGTGATTATAAGCTAACACCTCTTTGATTATGAACCTTGATTGCCAGTCAAGGAATGATAAGAAAAGTGCAAAATGTGCTTGTAAATATTTTCGCAAATAAAGACATTTTTTATTTATCTAAATGAAATTGGAAGTTAAAAAAGGTGCGATAGTTGATAATTTTTTAAAGATTATAATTCAGAGAGTTCATACAAATATTTAAAATATGGATATAAGAATTTTTTCTAGATTCAGACAATTTATCTCGAATTTCTAATTTATTTTTCTAAAAAAGAAAAATCGTAAATTTAAGGAAAAAATCCCTTAAATGGCCAGAAATTGCTGAATTGTAACTGCCGTATTCATAAATAATTAAAATGGATTTGAAATGCATTTTAAGAAAAATTTGTATGAAAATTTTGCCTTAAAACAGATTTCAAACTTATTTTATTCTCTATGAAGATGGCTGTAAAAGTTTACTAAATGCCACAAAAAAAAAACGATTATTTTAACAAAATTAGAAAAGATAATGAAAAATTTTTTTTTCTTTTTTTATTTTTATTTATTTAGGGTATGGATCTAAAATACAGAGAGAAGTCGAAAAACTTCCATTTCTTCCACTTCCACTTCCACTTCGTTTTTTGTTCGACAGTATTTGGTTTAGTTTAAAGAATTTAGCCAGGATATGACTGTTATGTTCTTGATTTCTTCAGTATTTCCTGGGCAATTATGAATTATGTGGTCAATTGTTTGTGAAGAATTGATTCATGTACAGCTGGCGTAATTGGCAAGTCCCCAATTGGTTAGGGAATCCAAAGATCTGACAGTAGATGTGCTTAAGCGGATTAAATAAAACCAGCTTTTTCGTGGAAGATCAAAATCGGTGGTTTTATTGTCTGGGTCGAATAAGGGACTGCTTCGCCCCGAGTCTCTCCACTTCAATATCCATGCGGAGTGTAAATCAAAATTATCGTCACGTAGATTTTTAGCCAAGAGCAGGGGTAGATTTCTAAATATTAATCTTGCAGTAAAGAGGGTATACTAAGTTTATCATTCCATGTGAAACTTTTTTATTATTCATCTAAAATCCCATAAAGTAGTTTTATATTATGGCTTCTTGAGTAATTCTAAGTATATTTGACCATGTCCGTCTGTCCGCAATAAATGATGATATCATTACAAAATTTGGTACGTCACAGTTTTATAGGACTAGAAATGACACTTTGAAATTTCGTGAAGATCGGTCCATAATTTTCCCTCGGTCCCATATAAACCCTACTCCCGGAAAACAGTTTAGTACGCCCAAAACCGTAATAAATAATGCTAACAGAATATAATATGATACTTCACAGGTTTATAGGAGTAAAAATCACACTCATAAATTTCGTGATGATCGGTCCATAATTTACTATTGGCCCCATATAAAGCACAATCTGGCAAATCAATTAAATACGCCTAAAACCGTAGCAGATATATTTAGGCCCGTTTTCACAACTTACCGACAGCTTAAAGTAGACTTTATCCGGCCTTATAAAAAGTGTTCCATTATTAAAACTTTACTTTAACCTAAAGTTAGCGATAAAGCATATTAGGGTGCATCTTACATGGTAGGTTAAAGTAAAGTTGTAATAATTGAACACTTTTTGTACGGCCAATAAAATCCTACCTTTAGCTATTGGTAAGTTGTAAAAACGGGCTTTATTGTGGTAAAATTTATTCCAACTTAGCTTCATATAACCAGAAAAAATTCCATGCAATCAGTAAAATATTTCGGATATCGATATTTTGACAAACCTTAATTATATTTTACCTCCCTACTAGAAACCTGTTGACGTATCTTGTAACTGATTAAATTAAAAGCGTTTTTTTTAAATTGTCAATATCGTTTAGAAAATTGGTAATCTAAGAACGAATAATTGAGTTTTTAGACCCCAATATTGAAAAAAATATTGAATTATTGACAAAATCTCTAAGATTACAAAAAGGGGAATCTGTCAAAAATTGCGTGTGCTAAACTAAAGGGCACGGAAGATTCGGCATTGCCGAATATAGCTCTCTTCCTTTTTTAACTTTAATGCGATTTTGTGTTACTGCCTGCTTTGAAAACTGGAATACTCATTGAAAAAATTATTAAAAAACGAGCAAACGATAAATCAATTGAATAGAATCAATTGATCTAAACATTTCTAATAAGCTCTCCAAAGAAATTCTCTTGATTAAGTTGCAAATATCATAGGTACATACACATTATTAAGGCATTTTAGCCCATTACAAAACTAAAAAAAATGGTTTTTTATTTTAACAATTTTCTTCTCTACAGGGTAATTATTCCATCTGCAACCAGGGTTGTCAGATATAGCGATTTCTTGGCATACCTGGCGATTTTAAAACTTGTTTGTGCGTCCAAATTTTCGATTCGGCGATTTTTGTGGCTATTTTTTGGTGGGATATAAATTTTTGTTTTGAGTAACGTAGACAAATTTATTGTTTGCTAATTGGAATGATTACACTGCGGAACAGTCACTTTGCGGTCTGGAATTTAATTGCAAATTTTAACTAATTAATTGTCGCTGATTCCAAATCTAATCTCCATTTTTATTTATCAGCTCTACTTTTCGAGATATGCCGTTATGTCGAAAATTAAGGCTCTTTTGCTACTGCATGGAAATCGATGTTCAGTTTTCTCAGTTAATTTTAAATTAAATCAAAAGTTGTGCACCAATTACAATTGAACCAGCCTCATTTCATTCGAAATTATGTTAAGATAAATGTTTTCAAACCAAAACTGTGACATTTGTCGCATTTTAATTTTTTATGAATTTTTGAAGAACAAACAATTTGTTTTTTTTCAAAATGTTCCTTTTTTCTTCAAAAATTCAACCATATCTCTGAAACTAAAGGGCAAATTTAAAAACAATGTTAGCACGGCTTAAAGATCATGATGTTGGTGAATTTCGGATTTTATTGTTAACTGAATATGGTCAACCGTGTTCAAGTTATTCCTATATATATAGTAAAACTGCCTTAATTTTGGAAATAACGGTGTATCTCGAAAAGTAGAGCTGATAGAGAAAAATGGAGATTAGATTTGGAATGAGCGACCTCAAATTTGTAACAATTTGCAATTAAATTTCAGCCCGCACAAACAAATTTTAAATTTGTTCCCTTGTGTTATTTAAATGATGGTATTCCATCTAATTTAAATCAATTTAAGCCAAACGCTTATAGCAAGAAAGAAAGGGCAGGAACGTACAATTTTAAATAACTTGCTTTGGTATGAGCAGTCTCTGAGGTACTACGAAGAGTAAAAATTATTTAAAGTTATGGGAAAAAAATTATAAGCTATTTGCATGAACCTAGTCGTTTCACTGTTAGAAAATTAATTTAACGAAAATAAATAAGTAAATCGAGTTAAAAATAAGCCCGTAAGGATAAATTGCATATAAGACACATTTTTAAATAAAACAAACCATTTACTAGTGCCACAAAAATAGCCTTCAGACCAGAAAAATATCAAAATACTTAAGTTTCATCCGATACTTTGCGGTCGTGTTTAAGAACCAAGGTCTTATTTCATGTCTTCCAAGAAAAATCCGCTCAAAGACAAAGTCCACAGTCAAATGTGCCATTGACTGCACAAAAATGTATTTAACCCTTTTGCAACAAGTTTTACTGGGTTACTAAAAAAATCCAATTTTTTGGATTTTAATTATAACTTGCCCTAACAACAACAATCAATACTCACTTTTGAAAAAAATGTACCCCAAATGTGTTTTGTGGACTGTATCCATATGGATACATATTTCGGTTATGGCAAAGAAATTTTGGTAAAAAAAACTAAAATTTCGTGAAGATCGGAGCATAATTTACTGTTAGACCCTTATAAGCCACACTCCCGGAAAACAGTTTATTACGCCTAAAACCGTAATTAATAATGCTATCAGAATAAAATTTAATACTTCATAGATTAATACGACTAGAAATCACACTAATAAATTTCGTGATGATCGGTCCATGTTTTGTAGATATGGCTATGTTGCAAAAAAAAAAACGATATGTTTAGGTACCCTGTAGGAAATGTCACTAGTGAATCTTTACTGATTCACTATTGACACAGTCACCAGTACTAGTGACTTATTATACCCCAGACAATGTTATTTACTATAGACATTTAACATGTGCGTGTCATTGGAAATCTACTACTGACTAGGTACTGACAAGGTAGTTCCTTTGGGAACATATGTAGACATTGGTACCAGAGAATCACTAGTACAATGTAGTAAATGTAGTCTACACTTTTGGTACGAATACGAAATCATAACAATATTTTTTTTATTATTTTTTCAACTTTTATAGGAATTGTACTTCTCAGTTGTTATTGATAAAAAATTTTGCGTATTAAAGCCAAATATAGTGGCAAATGTAGTGAAGTGTAGACACTTTGTAGACAATGTCACCAAAATAGTCGACAAAACTGGTGACTTGGAGACACTTGCACCCAGGTTTCCTTCAGGGTATCTTCTATTTTAAAAAATTGTTCATGGACAATGAAACTTTACTGCCTGCATCTTTTTTTGAATAAATGTACTTTATTAACTCATCACTTCACTAACTGGCATGTTCTGTAAATCGAAATGAAGTGGATTTAAAGTCGCACATAATTTGAAAACGACCGTGTAAAGAATTTTCATGAATATATTCCTTTTTATATACTTAATACTTTGAGTACTAATTATCTTTACAAGAACCACTGTTGAAACCCGGATACTCTACAGCCATTTCAGAAAATAATTGAGATCAAAATCTCGTCCGATTTCAATTCCACTTCATTTCGATTTGTAGAACATGCCCGTAAATGTAATAATTATCAACTGTTGCACTGCCCATTCTGCTTTTAGTAGATTTATTGCATCAGGAGACATTGATTTATACATGAACTCACTTCTTTTAATTGATCTAATCCGCAACCCATCCACAGATGCTAATTTTTAGAGAATAGAAAACTAATTTTTAAAGTATAAATAGCTGTTTTCTGAAATTATGAGGAATTTTTTATTTCCCGGGATCCCGCAAGAAAAATCCCGGGAAAACGGGAAATAAAATAATTGAAATTGAAAAAAACCCATATCCATATGGATACAATATAGCGAAAGGGTTAAGTAAGCCCCAAGTGTTTCTGGATCAACTTATTTTTACCGACGAGTTGAAATTAATTTAGAAAAAAATACGTATATTTTATTGTCATAAACTATTAAAAAAGGCTTTGGCGATTATGTCGGTTTTTTTAAATTGAATCTGGCAAAAAGGTCAAAATCTGGTAACCCTACCTGCAATATTAACAACACACAAACGCACACGCATATGCAAAGTTTCGTTGCTCGTCTCATCATGCGGCAAGAAAATTTAAATACGGGAGCTTTTCTTCGTCACTGCTGTTCTTGTTTTTCTTGTAATTTTGAGAATATTAGCGCTACTGCAATGAGCAAGTGAAAATTCGTTTTTTTCAACATGTTCTCATCAACATCATTTCTCATCATACTTAATCATCTTTCAGAGAAATGTGTATAACCGGACGAGACGATTTGTTTTAGTGCGTTTGAAGGCCTAGCGAAGAGGGGTGCTTTCTGTAAGAAGAACAATTTTTTACGTTCCAATTGTGGAGTGGAGACCACGCAGCTCGTTATTGTAAATGTGTATTTAAGAAGGTGTAGAAATATGCCTGCAAGTGCGTTACAAATTTTCTTCCGAGAATGCAAAATAGCAAAAAAAAAGAGACCCTGCTGATGCTGCTGCTTCAATTGCTGTTGACTGTTACTGACTGCTGTTGGTGTGGCTGAGTGCTGGTTGCCTTCTGGATCATGCATCTATTACAAGTAGGTATTCGGTGTAAAAAGCAAAAGAGTTCCAAGTTGTGCTGTGGCTTCGTATTTTTTTGCTTGTTTATCTAAATTTTTACATCTTAAAGTCATCATGTACATTTTTAAACTCTTTTTTTTTGCATCAGATATTGTTGTTCTATGAACAATTTGTTTGTACTTAATTCCCTGCATATGGGAACACGATAATGTGGTCTGGTCTTGACTATGTGGCAGTTTGTTCATTGTTGCATTTGACTTATATGGCCCCATTTTGTGTGTGTGTGTGTGTGTTGTAATTACTTTGTCAGCCTGTTTCTTTGTATATCAGCATGTCTGTAAGTTTCTTTTTTTCTTTGCATTTCTTTTTTGCATTTTCTCATTTGCTGATTTTTCACCCTTTTTTATGTGGCTGCACTCGTATTTTCATGCTGCATGTTGTATGTGTGTTTCTTGTGTTAAGAGTTCTTGACTTTTGTACTTGATGCCGCCTTAAATATAAATTCCTTTAGGTGATTTTTAAATACATTTGCAACGCTTTAATTAATAACATGATGTGGAAGAATAATAAATAATTCCAAATAAAACAAGTAAAAATGTTGCAAACGGCTGTGCCGAATCATGTGCAGCGAATTTCAAATAAGTCATGTTCTTACTTTTGATACAAACTGCGCTAACAACTGCAATTTTTTTTATTTTTTAATATTTTAAGGTGTCAGTATTTGAAGAAATATAAAATTTTTTCATAGTATTGTTTAAAAAATTTAAAGATAGGCTCTCCTCTCTTTCTTCTAATAAACTACTTAAACTTTGTTATGCCCAATTTTCCTTAAAACATTTTTTTCCTAAAAAAGTTTTATACACATCAGCTGAGTCAGAAATCAATGCCGGGGAGAAACAGCCAGCGGCGGTCCACTATTGACGGAATCATTAGCCGGCTGAAGGTAATATTTTCAAGACCGATATACCTACTTACGTATGGTCATTTCACCATTGAAAAGAAATTATGTACATTTGCCCTTGGGGAATGGGAACTAACACCAAACTTGTCACGTGACAGTTTTCAAGTGGAAAAGGAATAATTTTGTAACTTGTAGTTTTGAAAAACAGAGCCCAGCTCTATTTCTAATACTTTATATGAAGGAGGCTTATGCGATGTCCTATGAGGGGGTTAATTGGCACCTTTTTGACACTCTGTAACAGGTCATTAAAATAACCTAAATTTATATTTAGATAATGTCTGCCGCAGATATTGTCACGCGCGAACCATGTTAATATGATAGATTTTGTGTGAATTACTTTTCTTCTGGAGTAACTATACTTTAAACAAGTTGTCATGATACTGGTGCACCAGTTAAGTGACATGTCTTGTTTTCACCTACCACAATTCGTTCCTTTTTATAATAATATTGTGTTCACAGGTCACGCGACAAGTTCTTTAAGAGCAATTAACACAAATTTCCCGCTGAGCATATATAAAAGTATCACTATGGTTAATTGGTATTTTCGAATTAAAAGAACAACATGTTAAGATGGCTGAACTGGAGAACTACTTTGGCTTCTTCAATAACTATGCGGAAAAACAGGAATAATTTCAGAAGCAAATTACACGTACGTTTGTGACCGAATATTACAAACCTTATGCAAAACAGCAATTTTGACAGACGCGAGACGCGAAAATACATGTTGCTTGAAAAGTTGACAAGTCAAATGTAAAATACATGTCGTGTACATGCTCCTTTATATGACAACGTCTGCGAACGGCAAAGGTAAAAGTCCCTTAGATTTTCACATTTCTTATGTGATACGTGTGTATGCACTTTATAAGAGCTGGAAACCCGCCATTAAACAACTGTCTTGTGTTTTCCAGCTTCAAATTATTAGCCAATAGGAATGCAGTTCGCGTGACGTCATTTGTTAATATGGGAAGAAGATTTAAACTTTGTTTTCGGGATGGCGTAATCTTTATTTCTATTATTTTTTTTTCTTCTGATTGCTGGTCCTTTATTACATATCTGTTATATATTTCGTATGTAAGAATGGAATTTTTTCTACAAGAACAACACGAGCTTCCTTATGATCTAGAGAATGGCTTAAGCTTCGTCTCTGTTTAATTGCAATTTGTAGGTTCTCTGAACAGGCCTGCCATATTTGCCGACTTATTAATTTTTTGCAAAATAAAAATATTCAACTTTGAAGAAGGAAAGAACTTAATCCGAATAAACGAAAAAAAGCCAACGTTAAAAATATCTTTTTCTATAAGGAAAATATTAAAAACTGAATATTTGAGTTTGAAAATGAATAGACACTTACAAAAGAGCAAGCAAGGGTGAGCTAAATTTATATTCACTATCAACAAAAATAATTTGAAAGTTTTTTTTGGCAAAAATTCAGATCTAAAACGTGAGTATTTAAGTGGTGCTTTTCCAAAAAATTATTTTTCCTACCCAAATCTCTCGAAAACATGGAAAAAATTAGTAGCCAAGTCAACCTAACTAAAACGAAATGTCGATGATCCTTGAAAAATTAAAATTTGCAAAGAACTTTAATTTTTCAAGTTTTGTAGTTCGAATTGTTTTGAAACTGATATCAGGTGGCTAATTCTAGCAGTCGTGATCGAATACTTTTTTTAATTCGAAGTCAATTTTATTTCTAATTCTTTTAGTCGATACTGAACGAATCGATATTATTTTTTCAGTGCTGTGAAAACTCAACTGAATGCTACAACATAAAAAAAAAAATTCGATTCGCTCAGTATCGACTAAAAGAATTAGAAAGAATATTGGTTTCAAATCTAAAAATTTTCGATCACGACTGCCACAATTAGTCAGTATGATTAAATAAAAATGTCAAACTCAAATATTTGTCTGTAATAAAAAAAGTAAAAAAAAATTACCCTAAAGTACAAAATATATGTATATATTTGTTGTTTGTTAAATACAATTTATTAATAGAACTTTTCTTTTTTTATTGATTATTTTATGTTTTATACATTTTTGAATGCTGAATTTTTCTGTTTTGTTATTAAAAATATGTTTTATTGTTCTATTTATAAGAGGTATTTTAAATTTGCCGTTTTTCTGCCGATTTTTTAAATTAAAGTGCCCATAATGACAATTTATATTTTGAAAATATGCCGATTTCTTATCAAAATCGTCTGGCACCCCTGGCTCTGAATACAATCAAAAAAACCGTCAAGTGATTTTTGTGTGTTTGTGTTGTAGTGCTTTTTCGGCAAAGCACTCAGAAAGTAATTCTGAGTCGATCGGTATACTTAAATGCGGGTCTATCTCCAATATTAAAGGTGTTATAAACATCAGCACAAACGTATAATACCACAGTTGGCTCCGTCTTTAAGACATCCTCGAAGACGGATGCACGACAATGTTAATTCCTGCACGACATGTGATGGACAGCAGGGACAGCAGCATGCATGACAATGTCGTTTATCTTGACGTCCCCGACAAAAATTATATGCTCATCTATTTCAGAAAGTTTCTTAGTTTAGTTGGAATTTAAATTTCTGATATATGTTTGATATTCGACTCTTATAAGCATATATAAGCAATCCTAAAGTTGACAGTGAAGTATTAACTGCATGTAATCCGTTTTCCAGGTATCGTATAACTTCATCAGCAGTTTTCGGTCTTACTGATCAAAGCTAGTTTGTAAATTGTTTGTAGTTATTTAAATCAACAATTAAAAAAACAAGTAAGAGTGCTATATTCGGCTGTGCCGAATCTTATATACCCTTCACCATTGTGCGAGCAGAATACATAGCAATTAGACAGAAGCTAAATAAAACTGGTAAATATTTTTTTTTTAAATAAGAGACAACCGGTTTTGAACTTCGCTTTTCGCAAGGGCCCAGAATATATATACTTTATAGGGTGTAGGATCAATATTGTAGAAATTACAGTTATACATATATACCATTTTTAACTTCAGTGAAGGGTATAAAAAGAGTCATTTTCGGGAAGTTAGGGGTATAATCACCCCTGCATACGATAGACACTGGCGTATCGAATGAAAACTCGATAAATGTAATGTCGAGTTACTCGATGTCGAATGGTATTATTTCAAATTCAATACATTTCATTCGATATCGTATGCGGTGATTAGACCCCAGTATTTCGGTTATAACTCATACAAATTTCCGACATTTTGGTATATAAGTCATATACATAGGGCATATGGCAGCCCTAAAATTTAGGTTTTAATAAAAATGTTGATGTTTTTTAGCCCATTTTTGGAGTATTTTGCTCATAAATTACCCATTGTCTAACCGATTTGATATTTTTATATACCGACGTGTTAAGGAAGAATTTTACCATTTAATTAAGTTATATACTTGTATACATATATTTTAACAAAGTTAATTATAAAAAGAGTAATTTTTGGGGATTCAGTATTTCGGTTGTAACTCAGCCATTTTATAACCGATTTGGCAGATTTATATACCGACTTGTTGAAGAAGAAATTTACCATTTACTTTAGTTTTTTATTTTGGTCATAACTTTTTTGTATCTGAACCGATTTTCCCGAGTTTTTTATAAAATATGTTCTACTTAAAATTTCTGATATTTTGATATATAAGTCATATCCATAGGACATATGGCAGCCCAAAAATTTAGGTTTTTATACATTTTTTAATTTTTTTTGTATGGGAGGTATCACGCCCACTTCTCCAATCCCGCCAACATTTTGTAAGATGGTGTGTATTGGCAACCTAAATGTGTGTACCTAATTTGGAAACTTTGGCTCTTGCCGTTCTCAAGATATACAGAAATAAAAAAAATACAACAACAACAAGGGTTTTTTGGAAAAATTTAGAGGTAGTCGTGGTTTTTTGCTCATATCTCCGTCATTTTTGGACCGATCTGGCTGAATTTCAATAGCAAACTTGAACGGAGTATATGTGACATAAATATACATCAACCTAGTCCAGATCAATTCTGGGGTTTTCGGAAAACCCATTTCAACATACACACGGACAGACGGACAGACGGACAACCGGATTTGAACTTCGCTTTTCATAAGGACCCAAAATATATATACTTTATAGGGTGTAGGATCAATATTGTGGAACATACAAACGGAATGACAAAGTTATATATACCCTCTTACCTTCGGTGAAGGGTATAAAAAGAATATGGGAATTTTAAGATATCCAAGCAAGTGATTAAATAGCATCCAAGAAAACTTTGAATTTATACAAGACAACTTATAAGACAGTGTCGCTCATACAGTTCCACATAGAGCTCAATATAAGACAACGACGTTCAAGCTGTCGTGCACGACGATTTCCTGTCAATTGTCCTCTAGAAAACCAAAACGATAGGGGACAAGTGGTGCATACATCATTGAAGACGAAGTCGTCAACGGCAATCTGGCCAACTGGGACGCTCAACATTATTGTGGTGTGGGTATAAAAACACTAAAATCGTCTTAGCAAGAGTTTTGGGAGCGCCATTCATAGACAAATTTCACGCTTATTGTGAATGTGAAACAGCGAACAGTTTTTCCCTCGAAAATTGCTTTACGTATTTTAGGCAAAAGGTAACAAATTTTGAGTGGAAATTTTTTCAAGATAAGAGCGTTAGACTTTTATATAGTAAAAGGAAAATGTAAACTAAAATATATTTTTTGTAAGTTGTTTTTGCTTGTTGTGAAAAATATTTTGTATTTATGTTGACATTTTATTTTTTTTTATTTAAGTAGACGACCCTTGAAAAAGTCACCAAAAAAGAGACGAAACGGCGGGTGAAATGTAATTAATTTGCTTTATTTACATCAACATCATTAGATCTTATTAGCTTATGAAGAAACCCTTTACCACAGTCGCAAAAAGTTTGTTATACTGTTTGTAATTTAAGGTATACATACTTACATATGGGCATTTCCAGCGAAAAGTCTACTTTTTGTCACGTAACGCCAGAAGTATTTTAAATTATTTCTCAAAAAATTTTATATGTATCGTTAACTTTTTTATATTTTGGTGTAAAGCGCAACAAGCTCTACATTAAGTAACAAAAGGGATAACGATTGAACAACATGGTCCGAAAATACAACCTTATTTGCAATCTGGCGTTACATTAAAAAAAGTAGACTTTTAGCTGAAAATTCCCATATTTACCTTAAAATGAGCAAAGATTTTTAAGTTTGATAGCTTGAAAAATAAATCTATATAAGTCCTAAGTTTACTAAAAAAGGTTTTGTACAAAACTTCTTGCTCAATTTGCAGTATTTTTCAGTTTTGTAATGCAACCAAAACCCACTTCCGTTTTTTTAACGTCACGCCATCGCAGATTTTTGCTTATATCTGTAAATCCTTAGCGTCGATTACTGTAATTTTTTTTCTGAATATAGTGCTACTTCATTACTTTCTATATATAAAAACCCTTTTTACAAATTTGACTTTGTCATTTAATTTTTGTACACTTTGTGGTACAAATATCACGACACGTAAAAATGGAAATGCCCATATATAGAGCCCAATTATCAATAAAAATTCCGCGGGAGTTTTAACCCTTCTCCCATTTTTCCTATGTCAATGCAATTTTAAAAATGGGAAAAAAAACTCCCGGGGAATTTTTATTCATAATTGGGCTGATATTCTAGGTCATCATGAGTACCGAAGTTTTGCTGTTGGCTGTGATTTGAGCAAAAAATTCACGACTCCCTTTAATTTTTACCCATTATATACGTTGTTGCTGTTTTTTTTTATTCTGTGTGATAATGCGCGCTAGTAGGTGGTAGATAAAGGGCATTTAAGATTCGGCAAAGCCGGATATAGCACTCTTAATTGTTTCATTAGAATTTGTATTGTTCTAATAATTGTTCTAGAACAATCACGATAGGTACTGCAAAGTGTGCAAACGATGCATATGCGTAAAAAAATACACACCCTGCAAATATTATTGGACCACCTGATCCAATTTCACGAAATGGACAACTCCATGGACTGGTCCGATGTAATTACGATGTCCTAGGGTAGGACCATATAACCCAACTTTGGATTACAGAGGAGTAGTCTTAAAACTACTACATTGTATACACAAGAGGATTAGTTATAACTTCGTTTAAAAACGAAAACATGTCGTTAAGAAACGAAGACATGTCGTCTCATTACAAGCACTTTATAACAATGACATGGCCCATGCTTGCATTACATCGGACCAGTAGGGATCAATCATAATTTTTTGCATAACATTTGAATGAATAGTGTAGGGAACAGTTTTATTTGTTTTAAAAAAAATCGGGGAATTCTTTATATGTAAAGAAACCGTTTAGTTACCTTTTTAGCGTATTTAATTTTTGCCATTGAGTAGACAACTTGTCTAGACAATTGCAATCAATAAGTTCATGAAATGTTAAATTACTTTTGTAAACAATTATAAAACATTTCTTTTAATTTCAAGTTAAGGGGTTTTCCCCGAAATATTAATGAAAGTTCAAAGAAATTAAAACGAAAGATAATCGCAATATTTGTTCTTAAAAATTAAAATTGATATCTTTATAAAATTATTTCTTTAGAAAACTGAACAACATCCGTGAAACAGTACTTAATAAGACAAATAAATATTTATTTTGATAAAAAGTTAATTGTAACAAAATATTGACATTGATTTGACGTAAACGACATTTTTACTTTTTTCAAGTTTTATTGAATTCCCACTTGAAGTACTCATCCAAATCATTGCCAAATGATAAGATTTTTTAATAAAACTTTTTTCAGTTTTAAATTATTTCTGTTTCCCAGTCTTCCTATAAAAAGTGAAGTTGTGAATCGATTTATTATCATTCATATTTAAGATATTGCCTGAGTTAATTGAAAAATATTAATTTTAAAATGAATTTCTACAAGTATTTAATGGTTTTGATCATCGTGGTCTTATGCCTGACAATGCCGCAGACAGAGGCCGGTTTTCGCAAGAAGTTTAACAAGGTGGTGGTAAGTTGCTTAAAGGGTATAATTAACAAAAAATTTTTTTCTAAAAACTTTTCCTTTTTAGAAAAAAATTAAACACACTATTAAAGAAACTGCCAATGTTTCCAAAGATGTGGCAGTAGTTGCAGGAAGTGGTGTTGCCGTGGGTGCAGCTATGGGCTAACTGGATTTTGTTAAAAAAAAGAATGTAAAAGCCAATAATATATTATTGTTAATAAATGTAAATACGAGTGACGAAACTTACTTTTAAGATTTTTTTATTTAAAGAATCGAATTGTTAATTAGATGTTTTCAAAAGAAGAAAGTTTGAAAAATATTTTATTTGAGTTTTCGTATGGTAACGAAATTTTTTTTTTTTAAAGAATTTGGGCTTAAATTAAAGTTATTTGGGTTAAAATTTGAACCGATACTAAAGTTTTTAAAAAAATTTTAGGCTGAAAAATCTAACTAACATATTTCATAAAGGCTTGTGAGATAGAAATCGAATAACTTTTGTTGCGACTGTCAAAAATCTAATTTAACATTAAAGTTTGTATTCACACTATCACACATGAACATGCTTTTAAAATGCAACCCTGATCAAATGAAAAGTATTAAGGCCATGTCAGATAAAACTTCATCGCTTTGCGTGACGTTTCTAACTTTGATAGAAAAGCGTAACGCAAAGGGTGTACGTCACAATAAACACTTTGACAACACAAACGAATTGTTTGTTAAAAAGAAATAAGTGCCGTTTCACACAAGTCAAGTCAAATCAAGTCTTGAGTTTTTAGAAAAGAAGGGAAAAGAGAATGCCATTTCTTTTCCCCTCTGCGTTAAAAGTGCTTTATGTGATATGTTTCGTATAAGTATGAATATTTAATTTTGGATGTCAAAGCGAATCTCTAACGCAACGCGAAGCAAAAGTTTTATCTGACATGGTCTTTATTGTTTGAAAAAATATCAAAAAACGATGATGGGATGTAATTTTTTTCGTAATACATACTTGCCATTTTCGTAAAACATTGCATTCACACTATCACACTTTTTCATATTACTTAAGTTTTTGACATGAATTAATACAAAGTATTAAAGTGTAAACTAACCTTAAGAGAGAGAAATGGCAAAAGGGATTGTGTTTTTTGACATATCGACCAATGAAAGCAAAAAAAAAATACAACGTTCTGGATTTGGTGTGGAACTGCCACCACTGGTTATATGAATTCGCCTTGAAACTACGAATTTCACAAAGTACGAGAGTAAAATTATAACGGTGCTACAATATTTGCATTTGATTATACTATTTTACACATCAAATATTTAGAAAATAATATTTTTTTATATAATTTTTTATTTGAATAATTTGTTGTTTTCCGCAATTCTGTGTATTGAGCGTTATTCTTTCTTGGTATGCTTCGTTGCTCAGTTTAGTTGTTGAAATCGCATTTACCTAAAATATTAGTGTTGGTTTATCAAATTAAATGTTTGAAAGTTTTGTGAATTTGTGAAATATTGTTTTATTGCAAAAGATTTCGTAGATCGATCATAGTTTGTATCCTACAATATGTATTGAGTGTTACCCAAAATTGTTTAAATTAGTTGAACATATTTATTGTATAATTCAGGATTTTATTTTAAAATGCATCGTTTATTTTACATCTCAATTGTTTTAAATTCACGGTTTAGTGTATTGTGAAAAAATATTAAATTCGTATAAAACCGTATTTGCCTTTATATTGACAAAATTTTTATATACATCGGACCTGTTCAACAATAGTGTATTAAATAAAAATGTTTACTTTTTGAAAAAAATCGACACGTAATATTCATATCTAAAAGCTAAAAAAAAATCAGGTGCTATTTTAGTAATGAAACGGTTCGTTTAAAAATTATTTTTCATATTCCTTCAATGTAAAATTAAAATAAAGTTTAAAGTAATATGTATTTAAATATTAAAATTATGTTTTATATTTGTATGCTCCTGGGTACATCTAAAACTTTTTAATGTGATTAAATTTCATATTACAATCCCTTCAAAAAGTCGACAAGCAATCGACGAAACGTCGGGAACAAAATATTGTAACTAAAAATTGAATTTTATTTACATTGAATAAATTTAGGCCCTATTAGCTTGACAAAAATAACATTCATAAATTCATCACTCTGGCCAAAGAAACAACTACACCTAAAAATTGTTTTGCTTCTGCTAAAAAGTTTTGAATTTTAAGTTAATACAGTATTGTTGCACAAGTGCAATAAGTAATTTATCTGTAAGCTTTATAATGGCAAAAAAGTCAACGCCATCTGAAAGGCAGAAATAAAGGCGAATTTATTACGGGTGGTGTTAAAAGTCTTGCTGATAACTTTTTTTTAAGCTTTTTAATTGTTGGATGACAATATTTTGCTTATTATCTCTGTTTCTGTTACGTTTCTGTTTTTGACATTGAACAATGATTTACAAAAACAAATTGTTGTGATTTTTGTACAAGTTGTACTTGTTGTATACTCAAAATATACTGTACGTAAAATTAATCTCGGTACTATAATAGATTACCTGTAATGAATTCGAATTGGCAGAAATAATATATTTTGAATTGGAGATGATAACTTTTTAATTTTTTTTAATTAAAAATTTGATTTAATTGAAAGAATAATTGAAATAAATCAAAAAGGTCTTAAGTCAGAAACTCTAATTTTTCGTAATGTTTAATTAAAAATTATTTAACTGTTGTATTTAATTGACTTATTTCCTAAAAAGTAAATGATGAAGATTGGAAACACTTTTTTTAGATTTAAGTTAGGAATACCAATCGAAAGAGAAAAAAATGAAGCAAATTCATTCAAGAACTCAAAATAGGGTTTTTTGACTTAATACCTTTTTGCCTAACGCCAAAGAAATTTTTTTTAATTATAATTTTGAACATTTCCGTGGGGTCCCGAAACAAAATTAAAATAAAAGGTCGTAACTTTTAATATCCATCTACGATTTTTTAAAATTTTTTTTAGAAAGTACATTCATATAAAGATCTTTAAAATCCTTTACTCACTTTTTATTTCATAAAAAACATTCCCAGACAACCGTGAAAGCAAATGTAACGCTCAATACACAAAAATTCGAGATATAACGTGTGGTTATTATTATTTTAAGGGCCGATGTTGAATGTGAACCACACCATTTGTCCGATATTATGTTCCATACATAATTGAACCATACCAATATTTTCATAATAAAAAGAAATTAAATAATTTGTGTTTAATTCAAAACCAACATCGGATCTTAGAATTTAACCACCCTTTATAATTTTATTTCAGGATACGATTAAATTGGTAAAATAAAAAAAGACATAAAATGTTCACCTAAAATTAGAATAGCCAACATATCAATATGCATAAACCTTTAAAGGAAATAATTTTATAAAATAAAAATACGATTAAAAGAATTTTTTTTTTAATTTAAGGTTTTCCTTATATCCGTTATATACTGTATGTTCATGTTTAAGGCAGATCAATTCCGTCAGGCAGTTGGTCTCAACGGGGAAGACTGCAATAGCACATGACGATTAAGTGGCCTTTCCTGATCTACACTTAAGAGCCGCCTGTCTTTTACTGAAACGGAAAATTTTTAAAACATCTCCTACCATGTAGAAGTTGAAATTATCGAATTCTTCTGTACTTTCAACATCTGCATACATACACCATATTTACAATTTAACTCTTAAATTAAAAGCTTCTCTCCATCTTTGGTTATTTATTTTGTTATCAAACCTGACTAAATCGGTTTGGGTCAAAAGGTGTTGCAATCAATTTTCGCATTGTATCACAAATTCCCATTAACGTGTTTTGTTTCGCGAATAAAAACGTGTGTATATTTAAAATTTACTCATGTGTTTGTCTTTTGGTGAACACTTTTTTTCAAAGCTCAGTTACTTTTTTAAAGTTAAGAGTGTTAAAAACAATATCAAATATCATTGATTTTTGGTCATGGCCTCCTCTGAACTTAACCCTGAACTTAGACGATTCTGACAATATAGAACATTTATTATTATTTTTTTCCTTTTTATTTCGTTTTTGGTCTCTGCTGTTCGTTATTTGTAAAAAATCAGCCGCATTTTGGTATTTATAAGTGTCGGCAAGTAATCGGGTTAATGAATCCGAAAACAAAGAGTGAGAGAGGGAGAGCAAAAAATGAAAATAGTAAAAAATATAAATGAGACTTCGCTGAGAAGTCATTCGATGCAATGAAATTTGTTCGTGAAAAACTTCACATGTTCTAAACCCAAACATACACTAGACAAGTGTATGTTTGTGCTTAGAACCGAGAAAAGGGACCTTGTGTGTCAAAAACGGGTTAGGACTTAAGAGTGGATTCTGGTGCCTAAAAGGGTGTAGAAGAAGATGAAATGAGTTTTTCTCAAAACTTCATTTTCACACACTAGATCCGTTTTTTCGGAGGAGGTCACATATTCGCAGTGAACTGATCAAAACGAATTTTATATTTGCTCAAGTTTAAAAAACTGTGCTGTGAGCTTGTATATGTATATGTTAACCAAAAAATGAGCGCGGATAAATATTCTAACAGGGTTCTTAAAATTGTGCAAAGAATCGCCATAATTATGGCACGTAAAAAGCAGCAATAGAAAAACTAGTTCCTTTTTTCTTAAATAAAATATTGCTTAGTTTACTTGTATAGCGTACCACAAGTTTCGTTTACGCAGTGCCAGTCTTGAGCACTAAACTAGTGTAATACATGGCCGGCATTTCCAGAGGTAAAAAATTAAGCTTTTGGTAAAAAAGTTAATGCTAAACTTAGTTATTGTAAAAAGTTTTTCAAAAGATGGATTTTGTTTTTCGAAATTTGTTAAACATGTTTTTCATTGGTTTAGTTTTTTTTTTAAACGCATTAAAAAAATCTAATAAGTCGATTACGGATAACAACATCACTGAAGTTGAGTTGCAAGCAACGAAATATGGCAACGCCACTCATGTTAAAAAATAAAATAAGAAAAAAATATGTATATTTTAACATGAGCGGCGTTGCCTGATTTCGCTGCTAGCAATTCAACTTCAGTTGTGTTGTCATCCGTTGTCGACCCATAAGATTCCTTGAATAAATTTGTGGTCCAGTTATTCGATTTATTTACAGCACTAACTGCCAATAATCAACTTTAGCAAAAAGGTTGAAAGAACAATGCAACATTAGTTTCAAGTTCAAGAGATCATTAACAACAACAAAGTACTCAGGCATCCATAAAAAACGCACCAAAACACATGAATGCCACACTAAACACTCGAAGTCACTCTGTAGTTTCTTCTTTGTTGTTGCAAAAAAAAAAAAAAAAAAAAAATTTAAACCTTCAGACAATGAATGAATGCATTTTTCAAAGCATGCATGAAGTAAAATGTTAATGACGATGATGATTTTTATTTAGTTGCAACGAAACCTTTAAAACTTTAGAAAACTAAAAAAGCAGCAAAAGGTAAAAAGACTTTAAATACAAACGTTTTTTTTTTGCTTAACACAGAAACTTGAAAAAAATCGTCAAAACTGCACACTTACATTTACATTTAATATTCTGCTGTTAAGAAGACAGGGCAGACGCCAACACTTGAAAATAAATGCACAGATACCAAAACTTGTGTTAAGTTTGTACTCGAACTTCTCGTATTCGTACATCCTCGAAACTGAACATGAATTCATTTGAAACAAGTAAGAAAACGAGGCTTGTTTCCTTTTTCTCTGCCCTTTTTGTATTTATTTTTTCTTATGCTTTATTGTGGACTTAAAGCTGTATGCAAAATAGTTTTATTTGATGCCGTGAAAACTGCATTAAAATGCCTAAAAAGAGAAAGAACAAAAAAAAAAAAACATAAAAGTTAAAATCAACTTCAAACTAAAGGAACTGTCAAGAGTACCTGAAACACCAACAACAAGCTAAAAGTAACATATTGTATAGTTGAATGGTTGTTTTGGGTTGGCTGTTAATCAAGATAAGCTTTCAAACTCCAACACACAAATTCACCTTCATTTATGGAGGAAATAAATAAATAATAAAAAAAGAAGAAAAGCACTACAAGACAAGAGGAACGAACCACCATCCATAATCTTAACAGAGGGTCTTAGTATGAAGGTGTACTTAATTTAAGGTTTATAGCAGAGCTGGTCAATCTATTTTTGGGAAGAATTATAAAAGAAATCAAAGCTTTGAAAATTTATCTCGAAAGAACAATTTACCCTTGGAAAATCGAATTTGTACATCTTACATTTATATTAGAAAATTATATGGGATAAGTCAAATATTTAAGTCAATATTTAAAATGGTGTCAATAAAAATTATTTGAATTCCAAGCCAAAATTTTAAGAGAAATTACTTTCTAAAAAGTTTCTTATTAAAAAAATTAGGTCCAGCAAGTGATATTGTAAAAAAAAACTAAACATTCAGAGAGTGATATTTTACACTCAGATGGCAATTTTCTCAATGTTTCGACAAACTGTCTGTTACTTAAGGCCGTTACACACTATTCCACAAAGTCTAACGTATTTTTCAAAAACTGCTTTCCTGGGGCCTGATTCTGGCAGTCGTGATCGAGTAATTTCTCGATTCGAAAGCAATTTATTATCTAATTATTACTAGTCATTACTGAACGAATCGGAATTATTTTTTCAGTGTTATAAAGCATTAATTTGAGTTTCGATTCGTTAAGTATCGAGTAAAATAAAATGGCTTTCGAATCGAGAAAGTACTCGATCGCGACTGCCAGATTTAGGCCCCTGATCTAATTATTCTTTGAACATTTTCAAAAAACAATAACAACTTATCATAACAGGGTTGCATTTTCAAAAATTACTAAAGACTTTGTGGGATTGTGTAAAACAGCTTTTAATGTCATCATAAATTTATTAGACTGATGAACTGTATGTTAACAATTTTGGGTTTCTCAATATACCGACAAAAAACATTGTTATGAGTTGGCAACACCTCTCACAATACATGTAAAAGTTGGGAGTCACCTGATTGATTTTATCTGTACGGCAAATATAAGGAAAATAAAAAATTGGCAGATGAGTGCTAGCCAGACCTTTGCGACTGATGAGAACCCAAGGTATATTTACACAAGGTAAACTCGTTGGCCCATATGTTTGTCAGCTGTTTACCTAAGTTGGAACCCAAACGTAAAATTTCGTGTATATGAGCCAAAATTTGTACATGTGTGCATTAAATTTATATGAAGACACTTTTGACAACTCGGGTCCACTCGGTTATTTTTATAGAGCAGCATGTATGCACTCCCAAATGAGTCTACCTTGTGCAAATATACCTTGATTAGAACCAAATGAGACACTGAGAAAACCAAATTTCTTTAATGTGCTGTTTTTCGCTAGGAAAAAAGATAATCGCCTAATGAGAAAACAGCCAAGAGAGTGTTAAATGTTTCTATTTAGAAAAAAACACTCAGAGTAATATTTTTCGCCAAATTGCTAAAGCTTAAAGTACACGGAATGTAAAAAGCCACATGCGCATGTGGTTCTAACGTAATTTTGACGTCACTACAAAGCCACAATAGCAAGTTCGTGATGTGTTAGACAAAATTATGTCGGAACCACATACGAATGTGGCTTTTTACATTCCGTGTACTTTAAGCTTCAGCAATTTGGCGACCGTACCTAAAATTCCTTTAAGACAAAAACACATATGGATGTTTATATCAAGATAATATTCGGCGCAAACATCTCTTATATGAATTTTAACCTAATAAATGGGCTTAAGCGATAATATTTTTATGTTTTTTTTTCGAATTGCTGAAAATTTTGTCTTCAAGAAAGCAATTTTTGATTTTTTAGGGCATATTTTTAAAAATTTTCAGGGCATATTTTCCAGTTTTAACTGCATATTTAATGCGCATAAAACGTGTTTTTTAGAGCATATTTCTGGTTTCCCTGCTAATAACTTTGTGATAAATAGCTGATAAGTTACAAAAAAAAAGTAGCTACAAAAATTTCGTTACAAAACGGCACGGAACAAAACAGAAACAGAAAGTAAAGACTAATTCTGCCTTTACAGCAATTTCGGGCACCTTAAAAGTTGAAACTTGCACACTCCTGTTGCAAAGGTTTCTCTGATTTGAAACCTTTATGTTCGTTTTTTTTCATTTTCTATTCTCTTCAAGTAAAATGTATTAAGTCAAAGTAAAATGATTTATAATTCCTGTAAAAATATAAAACAGACTGACATTTAAATGTACTGCACTAAATTATGTGTGGGAGGGCGTTCTCATCCTTCTCGTTCTTCAAATCAAGTACATGGAAGTTTTTTTTGTTTTTGGTATAAACAGAAAAGACTTATAAGAAAATTATACACACAATTATTTTTTTAATTATAAAAAAAAAATCTCTATAAAGAAATTCATTGTTTTAGTCATTTGAAAAAAGCCATGATCTCCATTTGTTTAATCACCCAACAAATGTCTTTATAATAAGATTTCTTTTTTTCTATACACTTGACCTTAATCCGCAGTTGACATTCTTTGTGAATAGATAACGAAGAATTAAAAAAAATTTATATGATTTAAATTTACGCATGCGCAACGCTTTAACCATTAAATACTTTCTTTCATAAGTACAACACAGCCATTTACAATGGAACCCATGACAACCCCCTGTTCTGTTGTTGGTCTGACGGCTGGTTTCTATACGCGAATGTTGGAAAGGATTATTTTTTTTACTTTATTTAAAATTCGATGATGATGATGATCAATTGACATACCGAAAATGAGACATCAAATGAAAGCCAGCTTATTGTTCATTTTAAATTTAAAAAAAACAGTTTTTGTTAATCGCTTGTTTTTTTCTTCTTAATTTTATGACAAAATTATCTAAAGTATTCAGTCGTAGAAAGAGGCTTAAAAGCAGCATTTTAAATGAATGAGTTCTTAACTGACATATACCATTGAATTTTTTAAATTCCGATCGGAATTGTCTAAATTGCAGACTATCATCAGCATGTCAAGCGTAAATAGGATTTGCCAATTGCAAAGCGTTGACTCGCTGATTTAAGTTGGTCGGTTATGCGAAAATTCGACATACTTCATATTACTGAGTTAGCACAGATTCAATCAAAAAATGTTTGATATTAATTACAAAATTAATTAAATTTTGGCCAGTCAACAAATTAATAGTACATATCAATTAAAAGTTTAATTCACTTGATTAAACGTTTAATTCACTCGATTAAACGTTTAATTCACTCGATTACATTTTTCATTAAATCTGATTTTATTTTCGATTAATGCTTGAATTGGTGAGCAGTTTTAGAGACTTTTTTCTGTTATGTGTAAGAGCTGTCTGAAGCGACTCTGCGGTTACATGTCAATCATATAAAAATTAAATGATTAAAATTTTAATTAAAACTGATTTTATTTTTAATTAACGGTTTAATTGAAAAAAAATTAGCGAGAATATTTCTGTGTATGTGACAAACATTTTTAAGCCCTAGGAAAAATTTCTTTAAGTCTTAAAAAAGCAGAGTGGGAATATGATCCCACATTCCGTATGGAATCAGATGCTTTTTGATTTTTTAATCTATTTGAATGGCTTATATGTTTGACAATCCCTTAGGCTAGCTTATTCATATTATGGTTGGGACTTAATACTTATTCAAAATCTGTGCTAGTTTGGTTTTGTGAAAATGAAAGATCTCACTCCTTGATATAACTTCCCACCATTGATTGCATCATTGGACCCCTGCTGGTTATATCAGTGAATTTAAAGTACACACTTATTTTTTATTGTGTTTTTTGCTTTTATTTGGGATCTTTAGATGTTTATAAGTCTATTAAAATGCTAAAAATTTATGTTACAGAATATTGCTACTCTTTCTTTATTTTCTCTATACCTGAAGCGTAATTTAATCCAATTAAGCAAAGGTTTTTTTTAACATAAACATGCTATAAAAATTGCTTTATTTTCGGTAACTTTAAAGGAAAATTAACCACCGTCTCAAATAAGTGGTATACATATTTAAAAACTAGGTTCACCTTTTTCCTGGCCGCATACAATATTCTTCTATTCTCGAAAAATTTTTGTTAAAGAAAAGTGTAAAATTTATAGTAATTAAACTGCCTAACAGTCATTTTGCGGCCTGGAGCTTAATTCTCTATCAGGCTCGACTTTTCAAAAATCCGAAACTCGGCAATAATATTATCTCTAAGCCGCGCTTAAATTGTTTTTAAATTTGCCCAGTAGTTTCAGATATATCGTTAAAGGTTGAAAAAAAATAACAGCTTTTTAAAAAAAAACTGTTTTTGTTCTTTAAAAATTAATAAAAAAAAATTAAATGTTTTGGTCTAAAAACTCTTAGTTAAACAAATTTCGAATGATATGAGCTGTATTTCATTGCAATCGGTGCAAAACTTTTGAGTTTGTTCACTTTTTAAACTCACTAAAGTTATTTTTTAAATTTTTTGGTTTTCGTCCAAATTTATCATGATTTAATATGAATTTCAAGAGGATTTCACCATGAATAAGTTGTTAATTCATTACTTAGTATTCAATCATCTCTATAGAGATAGCGTATACGCTAAGCTCAAAGTCATACTTTCTGTTTCTAAAAGTTAATATTTAGTAAAATTTCGTAAATTTATTAGAGCATATTTTTGCATATTTTGTTATAAATGCAGATTTTTCGTCTTATTTTGTAAAATGTTTTTGCATATATTGTTATAAATGCATATTTTTTTGACATATTTTGTAATCTTTTTCTAATTCTGTTTTTACGGAGATGTTTTAATCTCTTTTTTTTTGTATCTTCAAAACAGATGGAAAGGTACTTTTTTGCATAATTTGCAATTAAGGGGTTGCAATTGAGAGAAAATTTCAAGTAGTAAATCAGGACCTTCAATGCCAGCATACAACGATTTCGATGACCGGGCTTCTTAAAAGGTTTCGTAAACTTAAATACTTAGCAAATTAGCTTTTGGGGATAAAATTAGTATATTTAATTTGGAATTGTATGATGCTCTGGTGCCCCTCTGTTGTGAAGTTAATTAATAAACATAACGGACCGTTAAATTAAATTTCTTGAATTTTATTTTGTATAATTTGTTTAAAATCGCTCATTATTATTAACTGAATTCTTTTGTGGTAACTCTTTTCAATTTGATAACATGTCTACTCTGGTTTTGACTTACGATAACCGGTACAATGGTACCTGTTTGAATGGTATCACTTTGGCAGTTTGAAATAACGTTGCAAAAACCAATCGAAAGCCAGAGAGGACAGAGTTAAGTGAGTAATTCTTTTTTTAAATTATTCAACCATTTTACTTAATATGTATTTGTATTTAAATGTATATATTTAGATAATAAAACCACCTGCAAGGTAACTGAGTTCAAATTTAAAAAGTCCGCGTTTTTATTATTGCTCTACTCCAGGTTGTAGCCACAACACCCTCTATAAACTAAACAACCATAAGTTTTGAAATTTTTTAAACAAATATACTAATGAAAGGATTCCTGTGGAAAGAGCCCTTAGAAAAACTTATTTCGACTAGTTGTATACAATGAAACCATGTAAAATTGTTGAAATAACTTAGCCGAGTTATTTGGGGGTGTCGTTCGACGAAACAACAGACATTGAAGGACGCTGCGTGGTCAACGTAATTGTTGAGATTTTCAATGCTGAAGAAAAACAAAGAAAACAATAATTTTTGTTAAATGTTTTAATGTTGTAAAACATTGGGGCAAACATCAATAGCTCGGGCTTTTAATATTTAATTTAATTTCGTTATATGGAGAAGACTTTAACAAAAAATAGTTTTACTATACCAGACTGATGCACTTAAGTGTATAGTTTTTAATTTTATTTCGCGATTTTGAGAACATGTTTTTTGAGCATATTATGCAATTTTAAGTGCATGAACTTCTTTCCCCTGTATATAAACATATGTGACCAATTCTAACCTCAAAGCTATTTCTTAAATCACGACCAGTACTTTAACTTTACATGGACAGACAGGGTATCAAAACCGTGCTTCAGGCATTAGAGGCCAAAAAGACGCTCATAAGTTTCAAAATTCCTGGCATCGTTTAAAGAAAAAAAAACGTCATAGAAATAAAAGGAAGTTAGCTTAGGAGTCTTTGTGGTTCCTGAGAAATTTAAAATTTTGAATATCTATTTATTCTGCACTGACAAACCGGCAATTAGGTAAAACCCCTGAAGTCGTGCTACAATTTTCGGAGATTTCTTACTTTTACTTATGCCCAATTTTCAGGATTGTATTTAAATCTATATTAAGTTAATTTTCATAAAAACTTAAATCGTATTTAAATACAGATTGGTTTTTTGAGTTTTATTTGAAAAGTCTTATTTAATTAAGATAAAAGTATGGTAGCACTACTAAATACAAAAAAAAAATATAAGCAAGTGTAATTATTTATAAGGTGGTCTGAAAAAACAGCTGACTGTTAATGCCTTGCCTGTTGTTGTTGTATTGTTGTGATATTAAGGCCATCTTGCTAAAATATTAAATTGGATACTTAAGTTGGAATTAAGTGTACCACATCGGTGACTTAAGTTTCACTTAAGTTTTTAGCGAAGAAGAGAATTTTGTATTTAAAACGATTTTAAAAATAAATGTGTTTTAATATCAATCCTGAAAATTGGCCATTAGTTTGCTTTTCAACCTGAAGGCCACAGAGAAATTACACAATGTTGAAAACTTCTGGTTTTCGCCAAAATTAGAAGATTTTCTTATTTCACTCATATAACGTAAATAAACTGTTTATGCGAGAATTTTTTAGACGCTCCTGTTTTGACACACGAACACCAGGTTCAATACCTAAAGATAGATAATCTAGCAGTCAGTACATTTAAAATTCGAAAAATCTTAAATTTAAATCTAAATCTAAAGCGTTGCAAAGTTATTTCCAATGTTTTGCGTCTTTAAATTTCCGTGATTTTTAAAATATTTAACAAGGAAATTTTTTCAAATGGGTACATGTTGGCTACATGTTTTTTTTTTTGGAGCATTACACTTTTACATTTCTGAACCAACTTTGTCAAGGAAGTCCTAAGAACTCCATGTCTTGAAATGCTCGGGATTTCAAAAATATTTTCCAGGGAAGTTGCTGAAACTCCCATTTCTGAAGAGGTCTAAAGGTCTCATTACTCTTACGTAAAGGTATACGTTGTCTACAGCTGTTCCGCCTTTCTTACCAAACTTATTATGAAGTTACGTTGCGGATGAACCTTGTATAATAGGAAATTTCCCCATTGTTCCATATCAGCTGTTAAAGAAATTTATATTTGTTTATGTTTTTTGATAAAAGGAACATTCCATCGATTACTTTTTATACAAAACGCTAAAATTTATATATGTTTTAATAAAAAAAAAATAATAAATTTGAAATGTGTATTAAGGCAAAATTTTCATACAAATATGTTTTTCTTAAAATACAATTAAAATCTATTTTAATTTTTTATGAATACGGCAGGTATTATATAATTTTGGCAAATTTTATGGTTTCTTTTTAGAACGCTAACATTTTTTTAGTGTCTACGAACCATTAAAGTCAATTACAACGTTTACGTGTCCGCAACATTAACATATGAGTAACGTGTCGTTTTAGACTTGAAACTTCTTTTGACTAAATAATCCCCAAAACTAATTTTCTTCAAGCTTCAACCAATTAATAAAAAAAAGCTTTGTTATCAAAGAACTCAAGAATTCCTATTTGTGTATGGGTAAATGAGCATTTATGTACATTATAAAATAAATTAAAAAAAACTTCAAAGATTTTCAAGGCCAAAAATTCATTAATGTTTGTATGTATGTATGTTTGTATGCATATGAATTGGCAAATGTGTTTACACACAAATACTTATACAAATTCCTGTTTGTTTATTCCCAAGTATTGAAACAGGGCGTAAAAGATCTGGATACTGGTTTTCAGAGTGTGTCGTCTTCGTTTTTGCCTTCTTGTTCTCTTTTATTTTGAACTTAACACTTTATTATCATTATCATTATACCCACGAGTACTCGTGTGTTTGTTTTCTTGTTATATCCAAAGTTACTTCTGGATGAAGGGGTATTGTTGGTTCGGCTTGATGTTTGTTATTTACTAAAATAGGCAAACAGTTTTTATTATACTACATCATTTTTCGATATGTACGATTCAATTTGTAGTTTACCTCAGGGGATAATATTTATGCGTTTGGAAAGTGCATTTGGTGCAGCTGGTGCTTAAATTTGGACGACCAGTAAAATATAACAATCGTAAACGGATTATTGACGAGGCCCCTTCGGAGATCATGGGTTGACTGGGATTTTTTTTACTTGGTGAATTTTGGACTGCAGTTTAATCTCTCTTTGAGCCTTTGATATTAAACACATTGGCATAAATACTAAATAATAGATAAGTCGCTTACTTTTATATTGGCGTTAGTCTTCCGAAGAATATAGGTGCTGTCAATACCTCAAGTTCAAATTGATAATGTGAATGTGATAACGGAATGTTCCTGAACTTTTTGTTGGTCTCTTAGTGTTTGGAACCCAAAACATAAGGAAATTTGGTTAGCGGCAGAATTTTATTCTAGCTCATTGGTCTTACGGTATTCGACAGAATAAATCAAGAATAATAAGAGCAAGTTTTCAATCCAGATTCTCTGTCCTTTTGGCTCCGTCCCCCCGGGGCTTGTAGGGATCATCAAAAGTTTATTTACCCTTTTGGTGTTACATGCTCTGGAGCAAATCATTACGGGGATCAGAAAGGATTTAATTTGATCAAATATGTATTTACTATTTTATAATCGTACTATGTATATTACGACCTTCGGAACAATGATATGGAAGCGGGCTAGGGAAGCATGACAGTTTACTGTTGAATCGATATTCTTTGCTCAGACAGTAAAAATCTATGCTGGAATGCGGCAAACATATGAAATGACAGGGTCGTCTTATGATTTCAAGGAGTTCGAAATTGTACCTCAGTACTTAACTGATGGTGCCTCGGGAGTCAGTTGGCCCCCGACTTAGCAAACCGGTCTGACTATTCGTGCGGTCTCCGTTAGAAGGCTTTCCCAAGGAATTCTTCCTTAATCCCTAGGACTTGGAAGATGGTCTTGTGATTCTTTAAAGGAAAACTTTAGAAGAGCACGGAGTGGATTTGGTTATACCCATATCGCGGGTAAATACAAGGAGTAGCTCATGTGGAGTGGGAAACTGCGATGTTTAAATCACCCTTAAGTTCTGTTGCTATCAATGCGAAAACTTCTTTAAATCAGATTAACAGTAGAGGTGAGATAGCTCCTGCTCCTAAACAAGCGGGAGGGTGCGAGTTTGTCGGTAATACTCTCGCATTACAACCTGTGCATGAAAAACTATTCTCCCATACAGAGGGGCTATTGGGAAATGCTAATATAAATCAGCAAGTTGTTTAGATCCATCATACGATTAGGTCATAGTGCAGGTGCTCATGTAAATAAAAATCACAACTGTCCTCTGAGGGTGGGTGGGTGGGGTTTTTGTTTGGGGCTTAAAAGTGACAGACCATTAAATATTGCAACTGAGCCGACCAGTTTTAATTGTGGCTCCTTAAAAATTTATAAGTTCACGAACAGTTGAAAAGAAATAAAGCTGACCGATAATAAACGGACCCAAGCACTTACATACTTATGTACTAGAATTACCAGAAGTGTATACATTTTATACGTTCGTAGATGCATAGTAAGAATTAAATGTTTACTGCTTTGTGCATTGATGATCTGCGATTATGTTTGTTGACTTCCTAATAAGATCTTTAAGAACTGAGTAATTTGAATCAAATTCTTCACTTATAGGCGAGTTTTTTTACCCAAGACTGGGTTATACTGTAGAGTAATATAAAACCGATTTATCCTGTTGGTCTCATATGCTCTTCTTCTTACATTGCAAATGATCATAAAGACTTTCTATACAGAAAGTGTTAGCAAAATATAATGTTTTTTTTTGCTATTTGCACATGTTTATAAAAATACGATCGAGTATTTTTTATACGTTTTTCTCTTTCCCCCTTCTTTATGTTACTTTGTGTGTGTAAATAATATAAATAAAAGAAAAATAATAAGAAGATCCATAAAACGTGTTCGTGCCTGGATTGTAAATATTGTCCCAATTGAGTCGACTTGTATAGAGTACAGAGTACTTTAAGGTCTTTAGAGTGGAGTTGCCTTTCAATGGTGTTTTTTTCCGAGGGGAAAAGAAGATGATTGTCAGATTTTTCTTTTGTATTTTTGCTGTTGCCATTTTATTTCAACAATGTTTATTTTTTGCAAACAATGTTGTTTTTGATCTTACTATTTTTTGTTTCTTCTTGTTTGTTCGTTTGTTTGTGTTCAGAAAGAGGAATAAATATTTCTTTGTCCTCATTTGGTATTTCAAGGTTTTTTGGGAGGCAAAGAGAGATTAACAGAGATTATGTAGTACATTGTTGTTGGCAATTTTTGTATTTGTTATTGCAGTTGTTTGTTTATTTTACTTGTTCCTCTTTTGGGGATTGTTTTTGCCCCATCAACTGAAAATGCACTTCACAATTTATGAAGTTATTGTTTTGGTTGGTGTGCTGTTATAAAAGTCTTTATGCAGAAAATCGATATTCGATTGCGCCTGAATCGGATGGGATTTTCAAATCGGATCTCTGTACACAACTAACATCACAAAAAAACGAAAAACGAAACGAAAAGGTGTTGTGGGTTTTTTATTAGTATCTCGGACGGATCTGCAAAAGTGTTAAACTAAAAAGTTCAATTTTAAAGTCATTATGTGGAAATTGTGACTCACAATACAAATTGCTTTAAAGCGCACACACCCGTTGGTTCTTGACGGCCCATTGTGTTATTCTGAGAATTTAATCGTACGCAAATTCTATTTTAATTGGGTTTCTAAATTACTATCTAGACCGTCAGCAACACTTCTTAATTTCTCCCTCATGCAGAGGTCACAAAAAAGCTATTGAACTGTCTCTTTCCTTTCTTTCGTTAAGATAGTTTCTTCAGTAACAAATACAAGAACTTCCATGTTGAAGTGGGTTTTTTATCGACACAGAAGGCGCGGATTCAGGAGGAAGGAATTTCCCCCCCTAAATTATAAAAATATGTTTGGTTTATCTCGATAATACAAGAATTCCCAATAATAATATTTTTTTATATGCACAAAATTTTAGGAAATCCCAGCAAGGTTTTTTTTATTTATTGAATCTAACGAAATTTTCAATAAGTCTTCAAATCTTAATTCTAATAGTTATTTATTAGATATTTCCAATGAAACATCTAGTTCACTGTATTCAAATACTTATTATTCTACATTCAATCCCAGCAGGTGCCATCCATATCCAAAGAATAAACGTTTGACTTGAAAATGCGTGCGGTTGAATTATTAATAAGCCTAAGGATATGCAATATTTATGTTTACATGTTTTATATGATTCAAAATTCTATTCGATAATTTTTGACGAAAACACAGATTTGTCGGGGAAAACCCAGATTTCTTTACCTTAAAGATATTTCAACATACAACAAAGTTGTTAGGAAAGCATTTATTGGCTTTGTTGTAAACGCATTTGAAGAGGCTTCAAAGGATATTGATAATGACGTTGATATGTCAATTGATGCGAATAGTTCTAAAAGTTTTGACAAATTTTTGTCTTGACCTAAAAAATTGTGTAGGAAACGGAACAGATGGGTGTCCTCTGACGTCAGCAGAAAATGGAGCTGTTATAAAATTCTGGCCAAATCCAAAACAAACGCCTTGCTATTCCCATAAATCAAACAACTCAATTTTAAAAAGCAACAAAGTGCCATTAATACAATAAGTTGAATCATTTGTTAAAGAAACGACAAATTTTTTTAAATACAATCATCCCAAGCGAAAACGAAGTTTTAGCAAAGTATTTGGGAGCCAAACTCTCTACATTATGCGAGACAAGATGGTTGGACCGTCACGACTCAATTTTACACTGTGCAACAAGTGTACATCATATAGTAGATGCTTTGGAAAAAATATCTGAGTGAAAAGGTATCTCTACCTTCATCAAAAGCTTTATATTAAGGAACTCGCTTAGTACTTTTGAATTCATTTACGGAATAAACATTTTAAGTGCGATACTTATTGTATCACAGGCGCTTAGGATCATTTTAAAAAAGCAAGACATAGATCGTCAAAAAGGATCAAGCCTTATCAAAACTTAAGTCATGTGCCTTGAAAAGAAAAGAAATAAAGCCGAAGAACTATTTAAAGCGATTTTTGAAAAAATCGAGGTTCCAATCACATTCAAAATGTTGATGATTACTACCGAGTTGTAGGTTACATTCCTCTTATTGAATTTATTTTAGAAGATCTCAAAACACGTTTCCCAATAGATATCCTAAATGTATTGAAAATACCTAAACTTCTACCTCAAAGTGTAATCAAATCAAATACAGATACAAGACTTTTAAAATCACAACCAGCTGATGAGCTGATTCTGTTTGATAAAAGAGATAGATAAACACCTACTAACATCTAAACTTGAGTCTGAACTGTTGCATTGGCAACAAACATGGAAAATATCTGAAAATCTATCAGATAACGTTGTAGATGCTTTAATAAACTGAGATGAAGATATCTACCGGAATCTAAGAAAAATATTTCAAATTTTCGTTTCAATGCTCGTCAGCAGGGCAAGTTTAAAAGCACGTAAAATGGTTAAAAATGGCTGGCAAAATGGCACGAAAAAGTTTAAAAAAAAGCCAGTGAAGAGAACTTAAAACGACAACATCGGACAACACTGCATTAAATATAAAATCATAACTATTTCCCTGAGGATGACCAACAAAGTTGGTCGAAATATTGGAATACTTATATAAATAATAAAAATTAAAACAAAAACAAGAGTTTTTATTTTTATTCTAATTTATGAAACAGACCTCAAGCCAAAAAAATATAAACATAACACATTTAAAAACAAATACTGGGGGGCAAAACGCAAGAATTTGGAAGTTGTTTTTAATACACTTTTAATCTAAATTTTGTTATAAAATTCTGTTTAATAAATAAATATTTTTATAATGTCATAAAATTTTTTTATCAGGGAAATCTTATTTAAAACGACGTTTAAAATTCTTGCGTTTTGCGTCTTCGATTTCTAGAACACCCCTGATAATTTCCTGTTATCACAAAAAACAGTTTTACAAATAAAAAAACACTCTTTCAACATCGCAATATGTAACTGGAGCATATTTGAACACTAAAAGTTCAGATGGAGAGAGGTTGTCAATAAATTCAACCGTCTCACTTTCATTAAAACAAAATTGTGAGAAAATCTATTAAAACACTTTTTTAAAATTGAAATGCCAAGCCATACAGACTTTTCAGGAGTACTGAATAATTTACCACACGTATGGCGATCTAAAACGTTTTTTAAACTTTTCAACAAAATCTTTTTTACTGACATCTTGTATTATTTTACTTAGCACTGTCAATTGAGCCAAAGCTTCATTCATAGAAATCCCTTTAGTTTGTAACTTCAAGAGGCTTGAGCAGATGCATTGAAAGTACTTTTAACGTCCGATTTTTGCATTATTCATTTAGTATTTCGAATAGATTCTGCCTCATATTCGCTAAGCTTATTTAAAAAAAATTTTCTAGGTTGCAAAAAGATATTCTTTGGCAAGCTGGACCAAAAATTGCTTTTTAAAAAAATAATTGAAGAAATGGCAAAAATGGCATATGCCATAAAAAATTGCCGTACTCGTCAGTAATGCTACGAGAGAGAGGTCATTTCCTACTAGGGATGCCAATCCCGAAATCCCGATCCTGAAAATCCCGCGTTTTTGTTAAAATAAGATTTTAATGGTTAACTAAATAAATTGATATTTTTAGTTAATTTCGAATTCAAATTTCAATTATTTATTTTAATTCATTTAATAAAATTTTAATAAAATCTTACAAATAACTCAACTTCTATGTTGCGTTGTTCAATTAGAATATTAAATATTTTTTTTATTTAGCTTGTATGAACTGAGGTAATTGAATCAAATGTAGCTTTTATGGTAATTATTTTTTTTATTGAATCAAGTAACACATTGTTTAAAATCGTACGTTGTTTTTTTTATCATATTTTTTTATTAAATTAGTCATTAAATAAGAAAAGTCACAATTTAAAATTTAAGTAATATTTAACTTTAAAATAATAAATTTAATATAAAACCTTCGTTTGTAAACTTCTTTTAAAGACTTTTTTTTTTTAAATAACTATAAAAATCATTTATCTCTTAATTTTCAAAAATCCCGAATCCCGATATCCCGTAAAATCCCGGGATCCCGTAAAATCCCAATATCCCGAAATATCCCCAGTCCCAATTGGCATCCCTATTTCCTACCCGTCGTCTAATAAAAACATGGCTCAGATCAACAATGATAGAAGAAGGAAACCACAAATTGCTTATTTAAAAAAATTAATTTATATTGAACTGATCTTATAATTCATTTACCCTTATTGTTGAGTTTTTTAATATAATAAACACACATTAATTTTAATAAACATTTAAAAACAAATTTTGTACTTTTTTGTATCAAAAAAAAAAAAATTGTCCCCCCCTAACACTCAAGCTGGATCCTCGCCTGCGACACAGAGTTACTCAATAAAAGCGTTAACAAAATTAGATAACATAATTATCCCTTTGTAAGCCTATTGAAAAAAGCCAGTTCTTTCACAATCTCGTTCCCATGATTTCTTGGAGAAGTCGGAACCTAGACGATGATCCTATGTCTCTTAAGTAAGGTTAAGGCTGTATCAACAAAGCTCATATTTCTAATATACAATAATATAATCCGCCCAATTGCGAATAATAATTCGGACACTATCATCTATTTATTTATTATCTGCCTGTAGCTGAATGCTACCGGACGCGTCACAGGTTCCGATTAGTGGTACGTCCTGCTTATATGCGGGACAACTGTTTAACTCGGGCAATCAGCGGTTTCGAGTGAGAGTCTCAATGGGATATCGGGTTGCACCGATCTCCACCTAAATTCTGAGGCGAGTCATTGGCGCTGCTTAACCAATAGCTACGCCAATTTAGTACGCTGGCGTCTGTGTTCTCCGTGTCTCCGTTCAGACTAGGATGCTTTTACCCAATCCGCTTAAATGATTAATGAAAACCGTAATAAATTTCACGGCACTATGCCCCTTATAGGAACAATAGGAATTAAAGGTTTTATAATCGTAATTTCTAAATGGCATTCTACAATTCTCCTTGAGAGTTATTAAAACAATTAACCGAATAAAGGAAATATGTTGTGTAAATATTGCCTTAAGGGCTCATTTCAAACAGGGTTTCGGAAGGCGCTTTTTAATGTTTGTTTTTGTATTTATCAGGGTTTAAAAAACTGCAGTCGAAACCAAAAACTGGCGAACAAAAAACGAAAATGTGTGTACAACTATTCGCTTTTTGAGTTGGAATGACAGCGACTGTTTAGGTACATTTAATGAATCAGAAGTCAAAGATGTTTTTTTTGCCGATGACAAATCGTCAGCTCATTATTGGTTTGGCGCATTTTATGGTAATTTCGCCATGATATGCGCCAAATCAACAATGAGCTGACGAAATGAAGAAGTGAAAAAATGGCAGTTTTTCTACCTTGTCTGCATTTTTTTAAAGGCTGGTTTTAATATTGACATTGGGATTAAAAATACTAGTGAAATTAAAGCTTAAGTGTATCCCAATTAGGGTTGCCAGACGACCTGGAATGGCCTGTATTGTCCAGTATTTTGGGTCTCGTCCCGGTATCAACTAAAGTACAATTTATTCAGTTAAAAAAATTTATTTAATTTTATAAAAGTTCTTTAATTATATTTTTTAAAAATTAAATTCATATTTTGTACAGAACAAAATCGTATACTTAGACAAACATTGTATAGAAAAACATGATACGGTACAGTTTTTAAAAATGTGGTAAAATAAAAATTCATAAATTGATCTCGTTTGTTATTCATGACAATTAGCAATACTTTTTGTGAAAGGACATAAGGTACTTTAAAAATTTTTACTCACAAATTTTCAATTTGCCTGATTTAAGACTTCAATTTTACTAAGAATAATTTGTGATGAAAGTTGCAAAATGTTTAAATTTTTTTTGCTTACTACTTAAGTTATATACAGGTAGTTGTTAAGCTATGCAAAAACCATACAAACTATGTATATATATGAGGCTACACAATAGTTATCAGTAGGGATGCTATTTTCATGCAAATGCATGGTTTTTGTCGATAGTCTAAGAACGATGTCGACCAATTATCTTTCCGAATCGTTAAATTTGCGTTAAAATGGCATAGATTTATTTTTGCATATTTTGTTGAAAATGCATATTTTTACATATTTGTGTTTTTAATGCATATTTTAACATTTTTGAGTGATTTTTTTCATTTTCATATTAAAATAAAAATATTAATTGAAGAGAGAAATTATTCAAGGAGACTTACATTAGAGACGCTACATATTATTGATGTTAATCCACGGCTCCGTCTCAATAACCGACAAGACACAGAAAATTGTGCACACATATAAAGACAATTATTATATTTTCTAATTGTTTACATGTTATTATCTTTTTAATATTATGTTACAACTAATAATTTATATATACCAGAAAAAGGTCAACTATTAAAACATACATTAAAAGTTTTATTAAAAAAATGTTTTAATATACAAAAAAAACTTTCAAAATAATTTTGAAATCAATAAATAAATTATTTTGGAGCTTGACTTTAAATACAAGATTTTGCAAGATTTCGACTAAAGATCATTATATTTTAAACCGATGCAGTACCTTACATGGTTAAGGCTTCCAATGGGTAAAAATATTTTACCCAAAACGGTTACAGGTTACTTGCTTGGCACATGTGTTATACCGCGTTGCAGAGGAAATTAGCCAATTCGATAATATTGCAATTTGTAATGAAATGTTTCCCTTGATCCCCCTTCCACTGTAGCCAGTAGAAACAAGATGGGGTCCTGGCTAGATGCTTCAGAATTCTATTCAAAAATTTTTGAGTAATTTAAGAATGTTAGATAAGCTTGATGATACCGATGATTAAAGTAAACAATGTGAAAGGAAGAATAGCCCGACAAAACGTTTTGCTAAAAAATTAAGGATTTCACTGTATTGGCATTCTTCAAGTACAAAACAAAGTTTTACTTTTAATAAAACAGTACTTATTTATTTATTTAAGCAAACAAACATTTTAATTAGTTATTTAATTTTTTTTAAAGATATTTGAATAACTATAGACTGAAATTATAATACTTTTTATGGAAATTTTTCCAGTTTTTAGTGCAATTTTTTTTTAGTTTTTTTTAGTGCATATTTTGGATTTTTTAAGCGCATTTTTTCGATTTTTTAAGTGCATGAACATCTCATCTGCAGTTATCAGCTATTTTCTGCAAGTCGAATCCGAGTGAAATTTAAAATCGAACAAACTTTAAAAACGAACCAGTGTTTAAAGTTCATTAAATTATTTCGTTTTATATATTTTGTACTTTGAGTACAGCTTATATTCATTAGAACTAATCTTAAAATTAAGAAAAACTATAGTAATTTTCAAAAAAAATTAACTAGAAATCTCCATCAATTTCACTCGATTTCGATTTCCATATAATGCCTGTATATGTGCTTTTTTATGTGATTTAAATTAATAAATACCAATGCGAATTTATGTATTATGCTGCCAGCAATGCTAAAACAATACAAAAACCACAGAAACATTGCATTGTAAATGTTTACGGCTCGAAATGTCAAGCAATTCTAAAAAAAACATTGTGAAACCAAAATAAAATATTTCGAACTGTCAAAGTCAGCAGACATTTCACTGCCACCTGAAGTAAAATTTTATTTTTTCTTATAGTTAAGTGCATTTTTAAATTATACATTTATTTTTTCAACTGTCCAGTTATTTGACTATTGGTATCTGGCAACCCTAATCACAATTCATACATTTTTTAAGGCCCCTTTCTGATAAAGGCCTTCATGGTTTTAACTTTCATCAAATTTCCAACAAGTACATAAAAATTATCATGCAAACTTAACAAAAACACACAATAAACGAGAGGGCTTCGTATGCAGCAGTAAATTACAATTCATTCCAAATTTTCAACACTATCGTCATCATCATGCCACAAATGTGATGATGTTTAAATAAAATGTAAAAAAAACCCGAGCAATTGTTTTCGGTTTTCAATGTCATTGAAAAACGATGAAAACTACAAAGAATAAGAAAAAAAACTTTCAAGATAAAAAAACAAAAAACCACAATCTCATGCAATTGAGATTTTAAAACATTCAGAAATATATTAAAAAAAAAACGTCAAGAATCTGCTGAAGTGATCATTTCGCAAAATTTATGAAATTTTCGTAGAATTTCATAAAAATTTTATTGTCTTAAGGTTTCTTTTTTTAATTTCCATTTACTTATTTTTTATTTTATTTATTTTAGTTAATGTAAACATATTTTGTATCTCAAGTTTGCATTTTTTTTCAAGCAGTTTTCGTAATTAATTTTATTTTAAAAACGAAATCTTTAACCACCCTTTTTTCTCTTGCCACATAGTTTATTTTTTTAAATTATGCATATTACTTAAAATATAATAATTGTAATAAATCATTTTTATTTTTAAAGGGTTAAGCTCTTAATAAGTTAAATTTTAATATTTGTAAAAAATCATATTTTAGAATCGTGTTAACGCAAAAAAAAAAAAAATTCAGAAAACGTGCCATAAAAACGCTGCTGCTAAATAAGCCATCAAGGTTTGGATACAAAAAATTGGCTGAGACAGAAAAAAAAGAGAAAATCGCTTAATTTATTAAAGGCTTTGTCCCCTATAGGGCAATTAAATGCTTAATTTTAAAGTCATAAAGAAAGTTTCATAAATCACTATGAAAATTATGTTTAGGTTTTGTTGTGATAAAGGGATAAGGGATTAAATGCAATACTTTATATTCTAGTAAGCAGAACTTACTGCCATCCTGTTGAAAAGCCATTTTACCCGGATCAAAGTCATTCAAACATTCTAACAAAAAAGCATTACCTGTGGCTTAGTAACGATCTACATTGAAAATAACGCGAGCTTTGGCTTCGGTGTTAATAAAATAAGGTTGCCAGCATTTAAGCTGCACCAAACGATGCATTTTCTGAATAAAATGGATTCTGTAGTATCTAGCGTTATTTTTGCCTATTCACAAACCCGTTAAGCCAGAAATTAGCCTCATTGCTGAACATCATTTTGCGTTTCAAGTCTAATTTTCATAATTTAGTAGCGATGTTCAAGCGAAAAACTATTCATGATGATAAACTAGAGTATACTGATCATTAGAGATGAGATTTTCGTGCACTTGCAAATCGAAAATATGCACTCAAAAAATAAAAAATATGCACTAAAAACTTGAAAATTTCCATAAAAAATTGTGTTTTTATTAGTATTGTGGTTATTTTGTTGAACAGTTCTATGGTTTTTAATCCAAATTTTGATATTTTAATTAGGCTTAAGTTTAAAGAACACGATTAATTATATTAGTGTTTTTTTGGGATTTCCAAACAGGCTTTCAAGGTCTAAGTATTTCCTATATGTAAATAAAAGATTTATTTCATATTTTCATCCGACGTTTCGTAGGCTGTTTTCCTACCTCTTCAGGGATTATTTTTATTGAAATCTGGCAACAACAAATTATAAAAGGCAATAATAATATTTAGTACATTAACAACAAAAAAAAATACAATAACATTTAAAAACAATTTAACTTACATAAAATCTTGAATTTGTATTTACATTTCCATTTCTAATTTAAAAGTGGTTTTAAACAATACACACAGTACAATTAAACACACAAATAAAACAAAAATATAAATGTATAATTAATAAAAAATATCACAGAAAAGTTAAATTTTTAATGTAAGTATCACAGTTGAAAATGGACCAAATTATAATATTGCAATCGTGTAATTTGCATTCGTTCGGTCTTTGTCATCTTTTTTGTTTACAGCTGTATTAAGTCTCTCCTGTATTCGTAGGCTTTCCAGTGTAAATCTTCTGTTTACCCTCCGCTCTACGTCTAGTACTTTAACATCGTTTAGATTTGGTGTGTGCTTATTATCAATGCAATGTAGGGCTAAAGCTGTTGAGTATTTTAATTTGTCAATGTCTGCTTTATGTTCGTTTATCCTAGTAGCTAAATTTCTTTTGGTTGTTCCAACATACACTTTACCGCACGTTTCGTCATTATTACCATCACATTTAATTTCGTACACAACATTGCTACGATCATATTTTTCAATTTTGGTCAATAATGTTTTATATAAAAATGTTTTGATATTTATTCAATAAATGACAAATTAATAATAAATATTTTTTCAACAAATATTTCCGTAAATAAATAAAAAGTAAATGATATTGCGACTATTCAAAATTTAAAAAGTAGAATTTACAACAGGTAGATCCCCACAAGTTCATCAAATTTAATTTTCATTAAATTATTTTAATAAAGAAAGGAATTTTACAACATGAAATTAATTAAAATTAATGGATAATTTTTTCATTCTTGACTGCGCTGAGGCTCGAACCGAGGCGTTTTTTCTATTTTATTAAAAGAAAAATATATCAAATTCAGTCTATGGTTATTTAAATATCTTTAAAAAACTTAAATAACTAATTAAAATTTTTGTTTGTTTAAACAAAAAGTTACTGTTTAATTAAAAGTAAAACTTTGTATTGTACTTGAAGAATGCCAATGCATTTTGAAAAAATTTATTTTAAGATCCCTCTTTGATTAAAGATTAGATTGCAAATATTTGAAATTTATTTTATTTTTTGAAATCCACAATTTTTTTTCGCAAAACGTCTTGGATTTTTATTTTAAATATTTCGGGCTATTCTTTCTTCCACACTGTTAACTGTACTTTCTTAAAATATCAATTAATTTGATTTGAGAATTAAGTGAACTAAATTCCTCCTAATAAGTTAATGTTTCAACAATTTATGCGTAGTTGGAAAATACAAATACTAATTGACTTCTGATGTTATTTAAATTTAATTTATATTTTACTTTTTTAATTTCTTCAAACATTCTTAAATTACTCAAAACTTTTTGAATAGAATTCTGAAGCGTCTATCCAGGCCCCATCTTGTTACTACTGGCTGCGGTGGAAGGGGAACCAAAGGGATACATTTCATTAAAAATTGCAATATTATCGAATTGGCTTCTAATTGCATCTGCAACGCGGTTTAACCGATGTGTAACAGTTTTGGATATAAAATTTAAAACCCATTGGAAGCCTTAACCTTGTAAGGTGCTGCATCACTTTAAAATAGTATGATCTTTTCTCGAAATCTTGAAAATCTTGTATTTAAATTAAAGCTCCAAAAGAATTTATTTAATGGTTTTTTAGATTTTTTTGGAAGGTTTTTAAAATTTGAGTAAGAAATAAATAAAATACGGATATTAAAAAAAATCACTCAGAAATGTCAAAATATGCAAAAATATGCAATTAAAACCTAAATATGCAAAAACAAATCGATGCCATTTTAATGCAAATTTAATGAATCGGAAAGATAATTGGTGGGCATCGTTCTAAGACTATCGACAAAAAACATGCATTTGCATGGAAATCGCATCCCTACTGATCATAAATGTAAAAAATTAGTGCAGTGTTGCATTCCGTGAGTCAGCTTACGGAAGAAACACCCTTTATGAAAATTAGTTCAAGTATTTAATACCAATATTGGCATAAGATCCTTAAAAAATACATATGTGTAAACTGATAACGCCCCTAGATTGGTTGCAGCAGTCGATCCTTTAGAGGTAGTTTTCTACCACGTTTTCGCACATTTCAGGTGGTGTCTCCGCGATAATTTGACGAATGTTGGTTTTTAAAAGTCCCAAAAAAATCCAATGTCGTCAAATGGCATGAACTTGGGGACCAATTGACGTCGTCAAACGTGAAATTACACGTTCTGACTCTGTGTGGCGCGTGAAAACCACATATTGCCAAACAGGCAGTTTAAAATCCACTGAATTGATAACCCAATAACACGCAGGGTGATCCAAAAGAAAAAATGGAATTCTAATAGTTTAGTCTATTGTCAAGATTTAAATACAATTCTTTTTATTACACTTCATTTATGATAGGCATATTTAGTCAAAAATTAAATTCTTCGTGAATATAATTTTTAAGTTGGTGAATACTCTGTGGATTTTTCACTCTTCCAAATACCTCCCAAGAAAAAAAATAGGAAACGTTTATATTTGAAAGATTCAGCCAATTTAAATCACTGCCTCTTTAAATTATTTTTTTACCGAAAATGTTCCTTAACGGTAAATTGGTTTCCTTGCTGTTAGCGTTGTTTCTTCTGCATTAGAACAGTAAATTTTGTCTCGTTACTGACAATATTATTCTTCTATAAGAATTAAGTTTATTCTTGGGAGTGGACCTAATGTTTTGTTTTAAAATAAAATAGTGCCCTTTTAAATCTATTAATTCTGTTAAAAGTTTTTTATTAAAATTTAGCCATTTTTGGGATGCAAAGTTCGCACCACTGCGCAGGTTAAGATCTTGCTGAGTTGATCATTTTGTAATTTATAGTTTTTTTAAACACAGATAAAATGTTTGCAAAAAATTATTCAATTAAATAATTAATTGGTGTACATTAATTATTCAATTAATTTTTTGTTTGCTGCAATTAATTTTTTTAATCAAAACCCATAAAATTAAATGTTTGTGTATATGTGGTGTATTTTTTGTATATGCAATTAAATTTGTGTCCCATGACTCGAAAATACAAATCCGTTAATTGATATGATCAATTCCTTTGCAGGGGCAAAATTAGTTAAATATTTAATTGTCTGAACGAATTGTTTAATTGAAGTCGATTTTCTATTTTTTCTGTGAATAAACAGCTTAAAATCATATTGCTTAAAAACGATTAAAAGAGCGTTTCGGACGATAAGGGTTAATTTTCACCGATTTAAAATTTGTTTAAGGATTTAGTTACACGAACGATAAAATATATTTGATTTGTCTATGCAAAGGTGGTAGATGGGAGGGGGGGGGGGGGGGGAGGGTCTAATATATAATCTTATTTTTAATATCCACCCAATTTGCTTAAAATTTAGATAATTTTATGGCATCCAACTTAAGGTCCAATTTTTACACATCATTCGCAATAAATTATAATTTCAATTAAAAAATTTGTAATATTAATAAGAAAATTAATTAAATATGCACCAGTTAACAAATTAATAGTATGTAACAGTTAAATATTTTGTGATATTAACAAAATTTTCTGCAGCAATGTTATTGATGTAAGTAAACGTTTAATTCACTTGATAAAATTTAATATTAAAACTGATTTTATTTTTGATTAATGGTTAAGTTAAAAAAAAATCGGTGGGAATTTTTTCTATCAGAAGAAAAAAAATATTCTAGTGGCGTCAAATGACATGAACGAGGTGACCAGTTAATGATTCGCTCTGAGGGTCAATAATGAGCACGATAAGATGCATGTAATGACCAATGAGTTTGTCGAATTTAGCGCTGATTTTCAGAAAAAATTAAAAGATTTCCAAACTGGTATGAGTCTATTTTTGATGAACTGCCAAACCAAACAAACCTCAAAACAAACCAGAACTGTAAAGTCAGCTGTCACAGAAGAATATTTTGTGTGTTTAACCTCCTAAACAAAAAAAACCCCGATATAAAGATGACTTAGGGGCTTAAAGTTTCTATTCCGGTAAGAAGTTTTTATGGCGGCTTTGTGAAATTACGGACTGATTCTTTATAGGCTTTCAGTTATCTTTGGAATTGAGACCTGGGGCCTGCTGAATTACCGCATTCCAAATTACAATACAATTTAAATGGGAATTTCGATCGATACCGAATGTCGTAATTTAGCCCCTGCACTTTGGGAACAAAATTTACATGAACAGACAGCTAGCCAGCCGATCACGAGCGGATACCGTTAAAACGATTTAGAAAGTGATCAGCAGGGAAACCATAAATATGCTATTGCATGTTTTTTCTTGTGCGACCAATGAAGGCAGAAACAACAAATTTATCCGATTTAGAGTTTTTTTTAAATTTTGGCATCGATTTGTTAGTGCATATTTTTGCATATTTTACCGTTTGCAGCATTTTTTTGCATAATTGAGTTAAGAGTTTTTTGAAGCATTTTTTTAATTTTAAGCGCATATTTTGCCTTTTTAAGGCATATTTTGATTCATGTTGAATTTTTTAGGTGAGATTTCCGCAGCAAATAAAAAAACAATTTTTTTGCGGAATTTTGGCTTTTGTGTTATAAAATATTTATCTGTTTAACCCAACATCTTGTTTAAGTTCGCAATCTGCATTTAATTTTTACTCGAAAATTGTAAGAAAAAGCAGGTTGTCATTACAGACAAATGTTATTTTAAACTTTAAGATTTTATACATGAATAAGCAAAAGTAAGTCATTAATATACTTTTTTTTGGCGATGTGTGAAATACATAGAAATTTGGACAAATCATTGTAATTGTTCTAAGGACGAAATGAGAAACGATCTATAATTTCACCCATTACCCATAAAAACTTCTTTCCAAATTAGACTTCTTGTGTCCGTAAACCATCTAAATATGGTGTTGTTTAGATTAAATTCGCCCCAAAAATATTTTACTGCAAATTCATTTTCAATCAGTTCACATTTTCCCAAAGTTTTCATCTATAAAGCTTTAATAGCCTTAACTTTCTTTAAAAAGATAACATTAATAAACAATTTAGCGACCGTCCTTTAAATCCCATTCAAGATAAAAAATCTCATATGCATGTTAATATCTAGAAAATATTCGGCCCAAATAACTCTGCTATGAGTTTTAACCTCTTTACATAACTTGGTTTATGTGAGCCGAGTACTGCCCATCGTTTCCAAATAGGGTAACATCTCGAAAATTTGTCTGTGAATACATTGGAGTTTGTGCTTTCCCGATTATTATTTTAGGATTCTTTTTATAGCATGGAACTGTTATTAAATTGTTGAATATTTTGTTTTTAAATAAGCAATTTTTGATTTTTTTTTTGAGGCATATTTTTAACAATTTTTTAACTGCGAATTTTTTGGAGCATATTTCCCTGGTGATCAGTGTACGTAAAGGTGGGTCGAAAAACCAATAGTTCTTTGTGAAACACACTTCTGCACAAACGCATAAAACTATTTCTACAAATGGTAAAAGTGTAGGGTATAATAAAGAATTAAGAAAAATTGTATTAACAGCAGAAAATAACAACAGATTTTTTTAATTTTTTTCCCCAAAAGTTATACAATAATCCAAATTATTTCAATGAAACAATAAATCATTAAAAATTAATTAAAAAAAAGTATGCAAGCAAATATTACAATAATAAAAAAAACTAGGTTATGAATCCTTTCAACACTCAACCCTTAGAGAATTTTATATATTTCATTTTATAGAAAATTTTTGGGTTAAACAAATGCAAAAAAACAACTCATTACAGCTACAGCATCAGTCTTCAAATAATGACGTCAGCTGTATTTATGATTTAATTATAAATGCAAAAATTAAAAAAAACACAAAAAAATATAAACAAACAAATTATTAAACAATAAGAAATTGTTTAAAGAAGGAAAGCGAAAGAAAAAAAAATTGAATCAAACAATGATCAATTACACCCCAGAGAGTAAAATTTAAACGGTTGAACGGCCTCCAAAAAAAAAAACTAAATAAAAGGGGTTTCAAGTGACACAACACAAAAATTTGTTACTTTTTGGGCCATCAAATTGAATAGTAAAAAAATCTATTGAAAAAATGTGAAACAAATCTATACAAAGTAGCAAAAAAATATGTAAATCTAATTTAGGCAAAAAATATTTAAAAATAATTAGAATTACAAAATAAAGTTTCTATTGAAAATATTAAAAAAATTTTTTTGGATTTTTTGTGGTTTCTTCGAGTGGAAAATGTACTGCATCATCACACCCGGTAAAACAGTAGAAGAAAAAAAGATACTCACAGAAAAAAAGAGTACAATTTCAAGGACCTTAACAACCATGTCAGAAAAAAGGATTGTGATTTGACGTTTTTTCTTTTTGTATTTTAAAGAAATGCCAAAAACATTTTTTTTTACATAAAACAAAAAAATGCCAAAATGCATTGACATCAGAAGCCTTAATTTATGTGAGACTACAACGAAGTTATGTGAATGCTGTATGTGTGTGCCGAATCTCTAACGCCCTTCACCAAAAGTCCGAAATTTAGCAGTCAGTTCTCACTAGACAAGGATTGTCCCCTAAGCGTTGGAGAAAATTTGAAAGCATGTTTGAGAAAATGTTTAGGACAAAAACCTAAGGGAAGATTAGTCATACACTTTATCCCCTAGGTGGGATTCCTAGGCAGTTATGTACCTCTGTCTGCAATATATTTCTATTTTTTTTTTTTTTTAATAAATGTAGAGTGTAGGTTGGTATATTAGAAACGAATTTTGAGGATAAAAAATAAAGTGGGGTCGATCATACATTTTTCCCTGTTAAGTGGCATCTTAGGTGCTGGGCTGTTGGTCCATTTTTTTACAATTTAATAAAACTTTAAACTTTGTATGGTAGCCCACTTACGAAAAAGATTTAGGGGTTGAGTATGTACGGAAAAAACGTCGGGATGGAAAAATAAAGGGGATGGTTTCTACCCTAGGATCCCACCTAGTGTTGACTCTGTGTGGCAATGGTGGAGAAATTTTTTGGTAAATTTTTTCGTTTAAAATTCCACTTTAAGCTAGATGAGTGTCCACTTTCCACAATTTCTTTGACCTTGACTTAAATTTTTTTAAATTCTATAAAACTGGCCTATAAAGGGCTATGCTTTATAAAGGCGTTTTTCAACAAGAACTTTGTTTTCAAAACAAAATAAAACAAAAAATTGAGATGAAGATTCTTAAAATTTTTATTGTATTACGAAAGAGATTGCCGAACAATTATGAATGAAACATGATGTCTGACAAGCATTATACGAGCACGCTGATAGATGTCGATTCTTTCATCAAAGTTTAAAATCACTTTTTTGCAAAATGGCGGGTCTATTTCGTTAATCACATCACGGATTTGGAGTTTTAAGGCTGCAATCGATTCGATTAGCTCCGTATAGACTCTGTCCTTAACAGAGCCTCACAAAAAATAATACAGTGGTGTTAAATCACACGATCTGGCTAGCCACTTAACAGCTGATGTTCGTGAAATTATGCTAACGGGAAATTTGGTTTGCATGAAATTGATCGTTTTATTGGCTGTGTGACATGTGGCACCGTCTTGTTAGTGTTTGCACATTTTGTATCGAGCCTGTCGATTTAAATTTAACGACCAAACTCTTAACAGCGGTCTCAGAAGGACAATATTGTTGTCCGAAAATATCACAAATTTTCCGAAATGTAACTTTAACAGAACCACAATTTTCATAGTGGATTTTATTATTTAAATGCGATTTTCGAGCGAAACTGAAATAATTGTAGCAATTGCTAATGCATCTTCTACGAATATGTCAAAAAACTAAATATCAAAACTATCACGTTGTTGGTGTTGCCAAAATTAAAAAACAAAGTTCTTGTTAAAAAACCCGAGATTTAAGTTCTAGAAAATCTAGCAAAATATTTTAGAGTAATTTTTAAAACAAAATAATATTTACGTACCCTTCACAACAGGTGGAAAGAGTATATTAAAGTTTGTCATTCCGTTTGTAATTATATCCTAGACCCTATAAAGTATAGATGTTCTGGATCCTTTTGATAAGCGTAGTTAGTTTGGCAGTGCCCGTCTGTCCAAGTGTGTGTTGAAATGTGTTTTCCGGAGAGCCCAGATATGGTGAGGCCTAGATTGTTTTTAATTTTCATCACCTAAAGTCCGGAATAGATTCTTATTGAAACTTAACCAGATCGTTCCTCAAATGGCTGACTGTCTCCACTTTTTACCCATAAATCTCTAATTTAGATCCATATGTCAGCTTTTATTCAAAAATCTTTACTTACTGATTTATTTTTTAACTTTAATCTTAATTAAACTTAGAATTTTCATAATTAACAAAATCCGAGCTAGAGACAAGTTACTACTCTTTTCTTCCCAAAATTATGAATTTTGCACATTAGCGCCCATACCGAATTTTGCGAAGATATTTCCTAAATAATTTAATAAGAGTAACAAATACAATTACAAATGAATTAACCAAGCAATCGAACTCGTAACCCCCGCACTGATAGACTAGCTAACTACCAACTAGCATGCCGGGGCACTCATTTCCTAAATTAAGAGTGTATTAAATATTAAAAAGAAGTTCAATTAGTCCATTATTTTACCTGACCCAAGTGTTCTCCAGCATTTAGAGTTTTGGTACGATAGAGTCCATGCATAAAATACAGATCATATCTAAAAAAAAAAAATAAAAATAATACACTTGGCAAATGCGATAAAAGCAGTTTTCGAAAATAAACCGAACATTATTCAGCGTACGGTACACACACCCAGAAACGATATCTATTTTTTTAGTGTTTGTGTATTAGTACGCACCCCTGCATACCGTTCATAACTATTTTCACGAAAGTAACAAATATTATGTAGTGTTCTGTTTTTCATTAGAAATAAGTTCTAGTGTAGTGGTTCTGTTCAGGTACATACATAATATTTTTCTTTTAGTGTTTTTTAGCTTCTGACTAGTGTTGTTGTTGCTGCTTGGCGATTTCCATGACCACAGCACGAATTACACATGCACATGACGATTTGTAACTTACATTTAATTTGGGTATGATAAAGGATCTGATGCATCCCTCAAATGTCGTCGACGCAATTTTTCAACGGAATGTTAATTCAGTTTCACAATTGCTGCAACATTGGATATGCCGGACATTTTTATATTTTTTACTTATCCAACACAAAAATATTTTTCAAATGTCTCTTTATTTGCTTTTTGTTATCAACAATCGTATCGTTAAAAAAAAGATTAAAACAAAAATAACCAAAGGAATTTTTTATTTCAAAAACCGTTTTCCAATAATATTCTGCCTTCAAATTACTATGAAGCTAAAGTTTTTCAAAGTGTAAGAGTGAATGTTAAGTTTCATCTGCCGAGAATTACTTCTAATAAAACAAGATCTAATATTACAAAGTAAATCTTGCAAATATGTTGGAGGGTTCAGACAGGCCTTCGACGCTACCAAATGCATTTTATCAAAAAATAACTGGCTTATCGCCTTTTAGCAACTAAACTTCTAAATTATACTGTCCAAACATAACATTATGTGCATCTGAACCAAATCCAACTAGATTTTCGAAATTTTTCTATAATTGTTCCTTTGAGAAGTTCAAACAGTTCTTTTGCACTCTCTTTAAAATATAAAAAAAAACATAATGTACCCAGGATGTTTCGTCGTTATACTAAATTGTGTCAAAAGCCAAATGGTTAGTACTTAGTTAATGATCCAATCATTTTTGGTTCAGCTCTTTTAAAGCCTTCATTCTTTTAATTACATTTTTAAGTTATGCTTCTAAAAAATTTTTACTTCTTGTGAAAAAAATAGCAAAAATCTGTACTACAAAACGTTAAAATATTAAATAACACATGAAAAAAAATATAACACACGATATGTGTAATTGCACGTGAAGTGGCATCACTGGTATAAGAGTACTTAAAAAAACAGTTTTTTTGCTCTACTGAAAATATATAAGTTTTGAGTTAACCCGCTTTGATGATGGAAAATTGAAAAATTTATATGGTACTGACCACCAAGCAAAAGAGTAATATTTTCAACATTTTGGTACATTTTTTATTTATAAATTTTTTTTTTTAAATTAACTTAAAAATAAAAAACTAAAATACATATATTTTTGTTCTCATATCTCAGCCATTTATGAACCGAGCTGGCTGAATATCAGGATATCTGACATTAAAATATACCGACAAGCAGTGTTGTCATAGTCTTCTGATAAGAATACATTTTGTGTAGGCAATGTTGTTTACAGGGCTGTGGAGTCGGAGTTGTAGAGTCGGTGTTAAATTAAAACTTAAGAAAATATTCGAATAATTTCCAAAATAAAAATACTTCGAAATTGGCGATGCAATATTTAAAATATTGATTTGAAATTTTTAGTAAATCCTCTTCTTGCTGTATTTGCCCATTTAAAAGTTACTGGATTAAAAAAAGAGTTTAAAATCAAATAAGGACCAGTTTCATATACATTTAGCGTTAAGGTTAGATTAGAAGTCGGAGTTGAAATTTCAGCGGTTCTTTTTGTTGATGACTCAACAGCCCTGGTTGTCAATGTTAAAAAAATATCAACGCTAAATTTCTAAACTAAGAAGCATAATAAGAAAATAGTACTAAAACGGACGTTTGGGTACCGTGGTATTTTTGAAAGGAAAAAGTACTGAAAATAGTACCATAGTAATGAATTTTCCATTACTGCCCCCTTTAGAGCTGCGATCGGCAAAATCAGGACGCCGAGTTTTCTCTTTTATACTCTTTTCTTACGTATGTGTGCACACACATTGAAGAGAATTTGAAAATATTAACAACAACTTGTGTAAAATTCATACAACGCATACAATCGCAAAATGTAATAGTATAGTTTTTGTTGTCTGTACCAGCAAAAAGAGCGCTGAGCACAACTGAAGCAAAAGAACATTAATGTGCTGAACCGAAAACAGCGAATTTTGCGAAAACAGAACGCAATGAAATGTTCTTTCTCCTCTTCATGTTGTGTTGGATTAGTACATTTTTCTTGTGTTCTAAAATCACAAACAAAGAAACGTTTTTAAAGGCATTTACTAGACATACACTATTAGCGATTGTGTTTTCCATATTTCTACCGTACAGAACACTAAAGTACACTATATGGTGTTTATTTTTAAGTTCTGAATTAAAGTTTTTACAATGTTTATTTATTTACTGCTTTAGTAAAATAGATTTTGCGTTAAATTCGGTTCAGTTTGAGATATAATCCTGATTTTTTTTTTAAATAAAAACACAGAAAAAAATTGTTCATTAATTAAAACATAATTCAATAATAAAATCAGTTTTAATAAATATGTAATCAAATTAATTCAACGTTTATTAAAGTGAAGAAAACGTTTGATTAATTTGTTTACTGGTGAAAATTAAAAGTAGCAATTGAACGTTTAATTTACTTGATGAAATTTTTTAATTAAACTGATTTAACGATGGATTAATGATTTAATTGGTAAACATTTTTTTTCTGTCAAGAAGCTATGTTTTAGTAACTCCACACTATAATTTTATGAGTTATGGCTATTTTGCAATAAAGGAGCGATATACATATGTATGTATGTATGAGATTTGCTTGGTCTTAAAAATCAGTGAAGTTGACCTATTATTTTACTTAGCGTCATTACAATTAGGCTCCCTGATGGAGCATTTTGAAACATGTCTTGCTTTTTTTTAAATTAATGCAAACATCACAAATATCATATTAATTTTTGATAAGCTAAAGTATTTTTTTAAAATAACACAGCTGAACCAAGTCAGAAAAAGACATTTCGAAGATATTTTGAGGTTGAGCACATGAACTGAACTTAACTTCATTGAAAATGAGAGTTATTGACTTGGGGATTTTACCATTACCTTAGGAACGAAAAACTTTTTGACTTAGTCCGTTACAGAACTGAACAGGGTTAAACTTCGAGGAGGATTTCGCTCTAGTTTTGATATTTGTTAATACTTCTTGGCCTGGTCCGGTTCAGCTGTGAGCCCTTTATATGGTTACGTGGGCTCTACAATTAGTAATTTGGGTTCGTTTTTTAACCCAAAACTTTAAAGCTCGGACCCAAAATGTATGCTTGTGTCATTCTTTGTTTTGATTTTAATATTATTTAAAGCATTTTTCGAATGAAGCCCTGGGGTCTAATCACCGCATTTGATACTATCGTATCGAATAAACTATCGAATGTTTTTGCATACGTTAGGCACTGACGTATCGAATAAAAAATCGAGAAATGTAATGTCGAGTTACTTGATATCGAATGCTATTATTTCAAATTCAATAAATTTAATTCTATATCAAGATTTATGATACCAAAATAAATAATATCGATCAATTTTGCTCGATATCGTATGCGGTGATTAGACCCCTGTATCTATAAATCAATTATGGATAAATTTTACAAAATACGGAAACGTAATTTTTTTTATTTTTTTATTAAAATTTTAGAAAATTCTGAATAAGTCTTGCTGAAATATGGATTTAAAGAATATATTATTTAAGCAGTATTAGATGAACTTTGTACATGTTACAAACGGAATAACGAACATAACATTCCTATTTCTTACTGTGGAAAAGTCAAGAAAAAAAAACTTATCCCATAGTTTTTGTGGAATTTTTTATTCCATTAATGAATGAATTTTTCCTAAATATTTTTTGTTGTGTTTTAATTACCTTTAGGATGTATTTTCAATATGTATAGAATACAGTTTTTTTATGATAAATTTAAATTAGCTTCTAAAAAGGGTTTTATAATTTAGCTGCAAACGAAATTCTAATATATTTTTTGCTTAAATTAAGAAAAAATACCACTAAATTAGCTCACGCTTTTTGTTTGGTGTTTTTTTTTTTTGTTATTTAAGAGCACCTTATGTTAGATGTTTGTATCCCTTAAGGGTGGTTCGCAGACCTTTATTTCCAACACTGGCACGCACACAGAGCTCTGTGAACACTTGCCCATATACATGCATACATCAAAGGGTTAAGGAGTCGAGAAGAAATGCACATTTAGCAAAAAAAAAGTTAAAACGGAAATTAGTTTTACAATTTATTGCGACAAAACGCTAATAAAGAACAAAAATAAATTATGTTTTTTTTTGCTTTGTATTCTCTTGAAAGTTTTTTTTTCGTAAATTGGTCGAAAGCTTAATTTAAATTTTATTAGAGTGGCCTCTAATAAAATAATTGTATTTTTAAGATCACCAACAACTGTATTCAGAATTGAAAAAACTTCAGCATTAAAATTAGGGCTTGCAACACCTACTCCGCATTCGAAAATCAAGATTTTTTTTTTTATTTTTAAGACCAACATTTTGATAATTTTTATATAAGTTTAAATATATTGAAATATTGTTCTGAACATTTCAAATTCTGAAAAGTAAATTTCGATAATACCTTTGCTATACCAATTTCGATCACAGAAACGGCTCACAAAAGACGATATCATTAAAAATTTTTTTTTCGCTAGTCCAGTGACCTTTAAAGAGTTCCAACGATTTTTAAAAGTATAACGTTAAAGAAGGAAATCACAGGCTACATAAACGAAATTAATTTAACTTTTGCAAAATGGTCTAGGGTATCTTTTTTAGCTGCAGGAGAACTTGAAAATACAATTTAAGATTTTTAATTTTAAATTTTTTTTAATTATAATCTGATAGATAATTTCATGGAATTTATTTTTATATATGATTTCCGGAATATGATCGGCTACGAGTAACATGGTCCATTCGATCAGTAACATTTTTCCAACAAACTTGGCCGCATGCCGTCAATGATGGCTTGCACATTACATTGGCTTCCAATTCTTCAAGAGTAGTCCCATAAACAGGTGAACAGGACGACTCCAGGAAATAAAGATTTTACCATATGATTTTGCAATAGATCGATTGTTAAGCGCCAAATATGATTGATGTTTGGTTGATTTATTTTTGGAAACAAAAGTTCACTCCATCGCTCGTCATTATCCATTAACCGTAACAGCAGCTCCTTGCTCATTTCGAAACAATAAATTCTATTGGATGTTATGGTAATTCGTTAACGGATTGAGGATTGACTTCGCTCCAAATAATTAAATCGGACGAATTGCGCTAATAACTTTGCTTACAAATATATTTTTTTTAAAGTAAATTTACTCAATTTCGAAGCGTTGCTCTAGCGTTAAGAGATTCACGATGACTTGTACTTTATGATTTAATAAATCGCCTCTTGAGGGCAACAAGGTTTTATTTGCACCTAAACTACATGCAAGATTGAACCTTGTTGTTCTAAGGTCGCGAAATATTATAAATCTAAAATAGAAAATTCAAGTTTTTTCAACTAACTTTTGGTACAAGTCGTACTTAAAAATGTAACTACACAATCTACTACAATCAAAAATGGTATAACTTTCATAAACCAATATGCGTTGCGCTTGTAAAAGTTTGTTGTAGAAACAATAACAACAACATTAAAAAAGGAGCTAAACAACAAATGGCTTGTTTTGTGTAGAAATAACAACAACAACAACACTACCAAAAGAAAAACATACATCACTTTCATATTTAAAAGGTAAAACCAGAAGCAAAAATTCCCAAATTCTATTTGTGAAAATTATGTAATAAAATACATAAAATTTTCATAGAAGAAGGATTACGAAGACCACAGCATGCACTGCTGTTGTGTTATTACCGAGAGCTTTTCTGTAAACAAAGGGCAGAATACAACAAAAGGCAAACAAATTTGTGTACCAGGTAAAGTAATAATAACATAACGATTCTCTTTCTAACTCTGGGGTATGTTTTTAGGATAGAATCAAATCAATCTCACTTTCGGATTATTTCTAGTACGAATTCGGGGTTAATTCAACTTAGAAATTCTTGAATCAAGCACGTTTTGAGGTTACATTTTTGCCTCACTTTCACCTAAGACAATCCTGTTTTCAGATTATTTTAAGTACGGGACACTTGAATACTTCGTACTTCAAGGAAATCCGCACTTTCTTGATTAAAGTACGGATGTATTCATTATTCTTTTGAGTGAAGCCAGTGCCTACAAAACCTGTAAACACTAAAATCAATTGAACACAGAAATTAACTCAATCTGTTATGTGCACGTTAATTTTCAATGCAAAAAATCAAATAAGATATTTTCACTTCTGTTTTAATTTGAGTATATTAAACTTAAAATTTCACATCTATAGATAATTAAAAATGTATTTCAAGCATGCATGAATTTTAAACGGATCGTTTTTTCGTATTTAAAATTTTAAATCTTTCTAAAGAAATATATGAATTTAGTAGCATGTTCTTTATGCAACCCATTAAAAAAAATGCAATTTTTTAGCAAAAGTATGTGTTTTCAAATTGGTATTTGGTTCTCACATACTGGCTGACTGACTGACAAAATAAATGTTTTAAAAGTTTTTTTTTTTTTTTTTTTTTTGATGATATCACGAATTTTGTCCATAAATATTCACAACAGATACAACAACGAAAATATAAATATGTTGCTGCTGTCGTTTTAGTTTTGTTTTTCTTTTTTCCAAGCGAAAAAGCTTCCAGACAGTCTGACTTGTTGACTGAGTGCCTTATAAAAAAGTTGAAAAAGCGGACAATATCGTTCTGTATTTTTGTTTTTATGCCATAATTTTTCCCAAAAAATTATATTTTGTTGTTTGTATTTTTATTTTTTTCACTTCACCACCTCGAGTGGTAATTGAGGGTATGTTAGGCTTGTCATTTCGAGTGCAACACAAGGAAATATTTATCTAAGACTGCGTCTTTTTGCGTGCATCTGTTAAAAGCACACTCATTTCCGAATAATTTAACAGAAAATAATTATTTCAACGTCGAAATGTTCCTAGTTCACCTACGATGTTTAAGATTAAAATCCAGTATAATCGGTTCAAACTGAAAGAGTGGGTCCCGTTTCACATGCATCAATTTTTGCTGCTCAATTTGTTTTCAGTTCCCTTTTAAAACTTTCTAAATGGTTAGACGCAAAGAGCTGTTTAAGCTTTTTTCCATTACTTAAGCTTATATATTAATATTAAGAAGATGGAAGCGACTAAAGAAGAAAGTCCTTCTTAGCCATAAAATAAAAAATATTTGCCTAAAAACGTCGTACGTGTGAAAAGAGTAAATTGTAGTATAAAGCATACACCTGTTTCTCTAAAAATATGTTGTAGACACTACAGCAATACTGTACTACAAAGAAAATAAGAAGCAAAAATTCCCGGTTTCTATTTTTTTAAATTATTCAGTTATATACATCAAATTTTAACAGCAGAATGATTACAAAAATCATATCGAGCAAGCGGCTTATAAAGCTTATTCAAGGGCCGATTTTGATTTTGAATAAAACACAAATTATTTAGGAAATTACTGTAATTTCTTTTTATTATGATACCTATAATTGGTATGGTTCAATTATATATGGAACAAAATATCGGCTAAATGGCCGCCGCGACCTCCAAATATTCGATAACGCTGAGGCATAATTGAGGTTCTTTGCCTTTAATGTGCCGAATTATCTTATCCTTAAGCTCAAGAATTTTTGCTGGTTTACCTACGTACACTTTTTCTTTCAAATAACACCAAAGAAAGAAGTCCAACGGTGTCAAATCACATGATCTTGGCGCCAATTTACATCGCCACCACGTGAGATAACACGTTAACACCACATATCGTCCACATACATATCTTCCAATTCGGGCCATTAAAAGTTCATTAACATCTCACGGTAGCGAACACCATTCACAGTTACTGAATTACAGGGCTCATATTGGAAAAAAACGCCCCGATGATGCCGCTAGCCAATAAACCGCACCAAACAGTCACCCTTTGTGGGTGCAGTGGTTTTCGGCAATCACTCTTGGATTATCATTCGACCAAATGCGGCAATTCTGCTTATTGACGAATCCACTGAGGTGAAAATGTGCTTCATCACTGAATTACGAAGTGCACAATATTCATTTTGATTTGAACGCCCGTTTTCATAATAAGCCTGAATAACTTTAACGCGTTGCTTTCCACGGTTCAAATTAAGTTTCCATGGTTAGAAATTGAGAAATGTCAAATGAAATGCAAAAAAAACTTGACGTTTAGGTTTAGTTCACATTCGACATCGGCCCTTTAAACAACCCGTTAATTGTGAGTTCTCCTGCAAACAAAGTAGGGAATACAACAAACGTAAAACAAAAGATGTGTAACGGTTAAGTAAATAATAATATTCTCTCTCTGGTTTTCTGTGATAAGTGTGTATGTAGGCAGTGATGCCAACATTTGGGGCACTTAATGCGTAAAAACATTTGAAAAACATGTTAAAAAGTGCTAAACATATTTTTTAAAGTAAAACACCAATCATTTTTAACAAAAAGTTTAGATACAACTTAAGCTTTAAGGAGCATATAGACGACATGTTTTTACATATGACTTGGCAACGTTGCAAGTCACATCAAAATTGCTGTTTCACATAAGGTTTATAATATTCGGTCACAAACGTAGATGTAATTTGCTTCTGACATTGTCTCTCATAGTTATTGGGGTCAAGCGAATAGGGTCGAATTTAATGCACGCAAGACCCAATGTTGTATGTTGACCCACAGACGGGCCGTGGGACCAACTATGTCATCTGTATTAATGGGTGGCATTGATATTGAGGAATCGGATACTCTTGATGTTCTGGGCATGAGAATACAGTGCGATGTCCGCTGGAATAAAAACTTTTTTAAAGTGTCGAAAGAAGCATTCAAGTACTTCACTTCATTCGATCTCCTTACTATCTATACCACCTATATCCCGCAGTGGTCTTTCCCGGTACTTATAATTTATTAAGATTCAAGTCAAATGTCCACAAACACTATTCCCTCTTTCCTCCTTCCCAAACCTTATTTTCCCGATCAACACAATGCACTGCATATATAGGGGGCATCCACTGAGTGTTGGTTTATCGTTAAAAAAAATTGCAGAAACCAAAGTAGTCCTCGGTTTCAAAATAGCGTGCGGCTGCCACAAAATGTTTATTTGCGCTGTAAAAGACTTCAGCCATCTTAACATTTCTTTCTTTAAATTCGAATATACTAATTTAGGATATCATAATAAAACGTTTTTATTACATTTATGTGCATAATTTCTATAAAATGGTGAAGTGATCATACATATATCGTTACTGTAAAATAAAAACTTCAGCCGGCTTATTTTCCGTCAATACTGAAACGCCGCTGCTGGTTTCTTTCCGGCATAGATTTCTGACACAGCTAATGTCAGATGTTTTGTGAGAAAAAAATAGAGCAAGCCCTAATTGAAATTTTGTCAGATGACTTTGCATCTTTTACAGAAGCAATGTTATAAAGATAACACACGACATGTATGTTTTTTTCAGTGGGAATTTCGACAAGTCAGCTGTAAAAAACATGGTACTTTAAACAGCATTTACATAATTTGATAATTGGTCATTGCTTTATAAAATTGGCCGTCCTCGTATTCATTCCATAAATCAAAACTAGTTTAAAACATAACTTGTCAAGCATTTAGTAGCTTGAGCAAGACTATATTCAATATGAATTCATATTAATATACTGTCTGTTTTTCAAACTAAAATAAAAATGTTCGTTTAGAAACTTATATTGAAAACAAAAACCAATTTGAGTTTTTTTATTGTTGTTTCAATATAAATTCCCAAGCAATTTATTTTATTTTATTTTGAAAAAAGGCAGTAAATGTCTTCAACAACCTTTTATTTTTAAATAAATCATGAAACTAAAATTCCTCTCAAGTTCAACGTCTTAGCACAAATATATTTATATTTTTAAAGCATAACCAGAAAGCTAAATGGATCCAAAGCTTAAAACAACTTTTACTGTTCTTTCACTTTCAGTTTTTTAAATTTTTTAGGACAATTTTAACAATTCTATATTGCATGGAAAACCAAAGTAGAAATAAGAAAAAGGGCTACATTTGACCGTTCTTTAGTTTAGGGCCCGCAAAGGGCTAAGTTGGCATCACTGTGGTTTGAATCAATCGAACTTTCGGCTTATTGCACATTTTGAGATTAATTTTTATCTCACTTTTACTTAAGTCAATCCATTTTTTGGGTTATTTTTAGTCCTGGGGGGGACAGAGTTTCTTGGCATTATGGCCCAGATTGAACGCAGGGGCAACCAGGGTTCTACTGGGATTGGACAGAGGTGGTCTTTTAACGCTTATAGCGTTCTTGCCGGGTCATTGTCCCGTTGGGGTTTTTACGGGCAGATGGGACACACCATACCAGACTTCTGCAGATTGTGCGATGATTCAGAGGAGCTGAAGACAATCGAGCATGTACTGTGCCATTGTCCTAGGATACAGGGTCTCAGGGAAATGGTGCGGCTGCTTCTGTTGAGCGGACTGTAGAGAGGGAAATTGTTCGTCGTAGTACCTACTAACTTTCTTATTTTCTGGATTCTATCCATCTCATACCTCTTTTCTTTACTTTTCTCTTTTTCTACTTTTTTTTTAATTTTTTCTATATGTTGAAAGGATGCACAATGGATCGTACTGGTCTCCGAGTGGAAGTGTGCCCTTGTGCACATAACCCTTCTTAACCTAACCTAACCTAGCCCACAAAGGGCTGAGTTGACATCACTGTGGTTTAAATAAATCGAACTTTCGGCTTATTGCACATTTTGAGATTAATTTTTATCTCACTTTTACTTAACCCGTATTCTCCCGGTTTATGAAATAATCATCCGATTATTATAATATTTGATTCACGGCATGTCTAGGATACCTTTAGTATGTATTTGAAAAGAAAAATGGAATATCGGGTCCAGTTTTCGAGAAAATGGGTGTCGTCATATGACGACGCTATTAAAATAAAGGTACAAAATTGTTCATATGGATTTTATTTTTCAAACTTTTATTTGTACTTCAGTTTCAATTCAATCAATTTGTCATAAAAAAAAGCTCAAAATACTGAACTGCAGTCAGGCCTTCCTCAAAACTATTAGGTAGATAGGTAGAAAAGCTGGTGTGAAGTCTCCCTCACATCTTCACCCAGAGACCAGTATGGTCCATTGTGACGCCTTAATTAGAGAAAGATATGTAGAGAAAGAAAGTAGGTGAAATAAACAGCGAAAGCACAAGTCAGAAAAGAAAGATGGATATAAAAGAGGTTTCGGACCAGCCCCGAAAGAAATCCTGACCAACCAAATTCGACCTATGTGTGGCCAGCACCCAGCCTCCTCTCGCGCAGCCAGGCCATCCCCATTACGAATCCTATCAGATTCTCAAGTCCACAACCCGAGACATCCCCTAATTCGTTCAGGAATCTACTGCCCAGCCACCTCAGCCTGCTGCCCTGCAACCTGGGACAGTGGCACAGAAAGTGCTCAACTGTCTCTAACTCCTCACACAACCTGCACATATCCTCACCGCCATCCTGCCTATCATACAGTGGCCCGTGATCATTCCTATCAAGGTCCTAACGCAGACCCTACTCCTGCCCAGCAGCAACCCGGAATCGGACTTCCTAAGCACCGGCCACATGTTTTTCCTCCTAGTTTCCAAATGGTTTCCTTTTGCTTTTTTTCATGCACTTTTTTTTCTTTTGATGTATTGTTCTTCGTTGATTGAGGGAAGCTCATCATTGGTTCTTCGTATTTCAGCAGGTGCCAGAAGTTGGTTACGAGACAAAGAATTTATGTTTCCTTCAATGTCCTCATCTGAGTCTTCATCAGTCAAAACGTCAACATCTGGAGGTTCGATGTAAAACTCGTTTGTTCCATTTTCTTCCTCTAAAATATCTAAAATGTCAGTGGCGCTTAGAAATTTTCTGATAAAAAACGAAAACAAAAAAAAAAAAATTATATCACATAGTACTCGTTGTATCATAGTGTCGTCATTTGACGACAACCAAATATATTCCCAAAAAAATTATATTTCTTCTACAACTCGAATAAATTTTTTTAGCAGGAATCTTGTAAACTAGTATTAGTTTTCATTTTATGGTACTTTTTCGGCACATTTATAAAATTTATTAAGTTTTAAACACTTACTTTCCAACCGAACTCATAATTTTGATTTTTTTGAAAAAACTCTCACAATACCAAATTTACCATACGCGAACTGTTTAAATCACAACGTTGAACTAAATTTTTTATGAATAAACAATTAACGCACAAGACAATTGTCTTTGGTTTATTTGTTTCTACGCAATAATAACGGTGCACCAGCCACTTGAAACAGCCAATGTTTTTGTCGTCATATGACGACACTAGGAGAATTCGGGTTAAGTCAATTTATTTTTTGAATTATATTTAGTACTGTGCACTTGACTAATGCGTACTTGAATCAAGCATTATTTTTATACCTGATTTAACGCAAACCGTACTTACCGTACTGTTGACAATGCACCGGCTTGATTTAAGAACGTCTGGATTAATTTTTCTGTTCAATGCAGATAAACTAGTCTCTTAATAATGGTATTGTGCATAAATATTGTCTAATTTAGTTTTATATAATTGGAAATAATACCATAAACTTTTGTGATGATCAGTTCATAATATAAAAGAAACTCTTGAAATATTCTCTCGATTAGACTCTAATCTAAGCCTGGGGGCAAATCACGACATTCGATATTGATCGAACTTCCCATTTAAATTGTATTGTAATTTCGATCGATATCGAATGCCGTAATTTGGCCCCTGAACTTGTAGCGCATGAAAATACCAAGCAGAAATTTCTCTTACCAAGTACCAAGTAATGTGTATTGTAATGAGAAATATTTTTAGTTTTGTGATTTAGCCAACTGAGCTACGTGCTTTTGCGAATTACTGTATGAATTATGAGGATGTAACGGGTCTTTATAAAAGTAATACTTTAAGGAAGTTGAAAAATGTAAGTGGTGTTTTTGCTGGATACTGCTATAAAATTTGACACACCGAAAAATTTCAGTTCTAAGTGTAGGGTATCAAACATTCGGTGCTGAAAATAGTATTCTTACTTGTATTGTATTTATAATTTTATCTTGTTTAGTTTGTTGTTTGTTAGTTGTATGTTTCATAAAATGAATTGAAGACCTTGAAATTTATGTATCTTTTTGTATGCATGTGGAGGGATCTTTCGTATCCTATATATTAAACAGCCAACAACAATTATGATAACAACAAAAAAAAATTAATAAAAATTATAAAACATCCATTATAACATAAAATGTTGATATTTATACTTCTATATACTTACGAATCCCCAATATTTTTTATTTTATTATAAAAAAACAAAAATTAAAAAAAATCTTATTTTTTCATGGTCATCTTCTTGACGAGAATTGAAATGCAGTTTAATGTTTTTTTGTTCATTCTGCTTAAGAAATTGATAAGAATTTTTAGTTGTTGTTTTTGGTAGTTGGTTGATTGGCTGAAGTATCTGGTAGCTACGTGTATAACTACATCTACCTTAACTGAATTTTAATGAGTTTTCTTTTTGTTTTCCTGTGTATTTTTTTGTGGTTTATTTTATTGAAATATTATTTCTGCTATATTTTTTAATATATTTAAACTTTTTTTGTTTTTAACATTTTGACCACATATTTTGAAGTTGTTTTCTTCTTTTTTTTATTGTTTTCGAAATATTTATTTTCTCTTGTGAAATGTGAAATGTGAAAATCTGAATATTGTTTGTTTTATTGCTCCTTTCTTAACCACAAAGTTTGTCATGTTGCAGCTGTTTCTGTAATGACAATTGTTCGGGTTTTAAAACAAAATGTTGACTTACCATTTTTTGCTATATGAAATTAATTTAAGTTTAAAAAAACTTTCGAAATTATTAACACCTTTAAATGAAAACAAAAAAAATTAAAAATTTCTCCAAAACTTGTCAATGTTTAGTTGAAAAAAATATTTTTTATTTTGGCGACACTTTTAAGGAAACAACATTTGTAGGAAATTTGTTTAAATATTTAAAAAAAAAAGATAATTGAATAATATTATTCGGGTTCTGACAACCCCTAATTTAAATTTGTATATGGCGGCATTTATCTGGAATGAAATGGGCAATAAGTTAAAAGTTAAAAAAGTATCCTTTAGAAAGCGTATTATTTGACGCACTGTATGGCAAGTTGCAGATGTGTTAGGCTTCTCGTGAGTACCTACCGGTGTGGTCTACACTACGGTTCTTTTAACACTAGCGAAAAACAATGCATTTACAGCCGCCGCTATGTGTGAGTGCAACCAACACAGAAATTTGGCAATTTTGGTATATTGTTCAGCGGATTGTACACCCAAATTATCCAAACTCTGAGCTAGAGCTATCTAACCTTAGCTCCCCAAAAGCAAGCAGCATTCGTTGAATAGCAATGGCATTCTCGCTGTATAAAACTCAGCAACCACGTGATTGGTTCTTGAAGGAGCCTGAACTAGTAACCAGTCCAGGACCGCAGTAATAGTGATACTGGTCCACATAAGAATCTTTGGTCCGCAGGGATCAACCTCTTAGAAAGAAGAAAGACTTGCCAATGTTTCATTTGCCGAATCACTGGCATTGGCTGCACCTGTATCACCGGAGAAGGCAACATCAAAAGGTGAAATATCCTAAGGATGTAACCCTACAACCCCCAAGGCGGAGAGCATGACAAGTGTCAGATGTGGAAAAGATTTAAATAAGCACTTTGGTTTACCAAACGCTTCTGAATGTGAGAGCAATCAGCACAGACAGGTAGTGATTTGAGTTCATACACTCGCCCGTTGTAAAGAAGCTAAAGTAATTTAGCCTCCGCAGCTTTTGGATAAATGCTAGCAGCATCTGCTAAGTAGCAGCAGCACCTACAGATGCTCTGCCCTCAGGACGAACACTCCCACAACTAATACAGAATTAGCCCTTGGTTAGGATTTTTTGGATTACCCTTTCCGCGACTTAGGATCGATAATCACAACCACCGCGTTATTCCTCCAAGTATCCTTTCAACGGAAAAGCGATACTGCCCGCAAAGACCATTTCGAAGGCCTCAACCAATAGTCAGTCAGGTGCCGTGCCACCAGAGGCTACTGACTGTCATGGTACCAGATATTATTTCTGGTCAGCCGCGATCCCAAGACATCTGTAAATTTTGGATATTTTCAAACCCCGGGTATTCACTGCACTTAATTTCCTCGGAGAATGTAACACTAGAAGGAGAAAAATCCTTAAGATGATCCCTACAAAACCCCGGGGGTATGACAATTGACTCATACATTTTGGAAAAAAAACTGTTTCGAATTTTACATCATTCAATAATGAGCAATATTATTATTTCTCCACACTGCTACCCGTTAAAGGTTAATTTTCTGCAGCAAAGATTCCGCCGATGCATAAAGCGCACAAAGTTGTTGCCTGATTGTGTATGGCTTGTGGCTAAGAGCCTGTGTCATTTTTGTAATAGATTAAAGTAAGATACAACCTGTGCTCTTTATCTTCTACAAAAAACGACTTGAGCGTTTTCGCCAACGCCATTAGCAATTAGGCCCAATGTTTTAAATGTTTTTGAAACAAAAGCAACAAAGTTCTTAGAATTAATTTTTATTCTAAATGAAGTTGTGCGAAATAAAAGAGTTCTTTCTTTTTTTTATTGAAAAAAGGCGGTTAAGCCTTTACAGAAAATTCAGATCAAATAGTTGATTGACATCCCCTAACAGAACCAAGAGTTTCGAAATTATTTTGCTCAACATGTATACGCTCTTTGTTGGTCGATAGCACCCTGGCTTCAGGACCCTTCGCTTTGTTTAAACAAGAAACTATACTATTTCGTGAGCACACATGAAACTAGCTTGTGTAGAGCGCTCTGTTTTCGATATGTTTTTCTTTTAATAGCGTTATGCCATATGACCATATTGTTATTATTGCTTTACATATGCGTTGTCATGCCATATGTGTTCCCCACATCAAGGGGCAAACAATTATTCTACCATCGTTTTTTTTCTTTTGAAAAATATCAAACCAACGTAAAAGATAAAAGATCAGATAGATCTGACAAACATTAACTATCTTATTTTCATCTGACAAAATTCAGCAATGTTCGGATCTCAAGAGTTTTAATACTTCCAATGGTTCCGCTCTAACAACAACACAACAACAACTTGTTAGGTGGCGGGAACATTTTGCAGTCCAGTCAACTGATCCAAATGATATAATCCAGGATGAAAACCAGAGCGATATTGTGCCGTTAATAATACGGTATCCGAGTAGAGACATCTCAACAGGCCAGCTTTAAGTAACACGAAGGACTACAAATTGCCAGGCCCAGACAACATTTCGGCAGAGTGAGAGAGCATGGCCACAATAATACTGCAAAGAATATCACCTGTGTTGGGTGATATTTTGAGGTAAGAGCAAGCTTGTTTTCGACCTGGTCGTTCATGCTTAGACAATATCAATAAAATATGCATAATTAAAGAACAATCAGCAGAGTATAATTCACATATTAACCTACTCCTTGTAGATTTGGCCAACACTCATTAAAAAGGTATCCCAGAGAAAATTATAAATATAATATGTGAGTTCACTTGTTCACAATATACAGTACGTTTTAATGGAAGGGAAAGACAACCCTTCGGAATATATACAGAAGGAAGACATGAGTGTATCCTATCTCCAATTCTTTTCCTTCTGCTTTTGGATAGTGCGATGGAAGACACGAATACCGAAGCACCTTTTGGAATAATTTGGAATTCGGATGAATACTTAAATAATATTGACAATGCCGATGGCATTTGTCTTATGGCAGATCGTTTTACAGATATTGAGGCGAAAATAACGAGACTGTCAATAAATGGCAGGAAAGTAGGACTGAAAATTAATTTTAAGAATACAAAACTTATGCGTATTGCTACTAATGTGACAACACCACTTATAGTGGATGGCAAATTAAACGAAGATATCCATTCTTTCGATTATTTGGGAAGTAGGTTAAACGTTACTGGTGGTTCGGATGACGATATTTCTGAGAGTATTAATAAAGCTCGCCTTGCTTTTCACAAGTCTGGCACTCAAACAAGATCTCACAAAAAACCAAGTTGAGAATAATTGACTGCAGTGTAAAATCGGTGGTTCTGTATGGCTGTACTACATGGAGCTATACCAGACTTACCCTAAACAAAATCCAGACTTTTGTAAATCGTTGTCTAAGACAAATTCCACGGATCTTCTGGCCAAATCAAATATTCAATGAGACACTGTGGCAACTTTGAGCAAGAAATAAAAAGACGTAAATGGGCATAGTTCGGTCATACTCTAAGACGTCCAGCGACGGAAATAGCTAGAACTGCCCTCGAATATAACCCTCAAGGACACCGCAGTCAGGAACGACCACGCAATATTTGGACACGCTGCACAAGAGAAGAACTCGCAACCGCTTATAAGACATGGAGGCAAATCAAAGTCCTTGTCAATAATAGAAGAGAATGGAGAGAATCTGTTAACGCCCTATTTTCTTCTTGAACTTTTTATTTAACTAAAATTAAAATTTAGTTAAATAAAGGACATATAAATAAATCACAATCAATCTGAAAATTAGGAAATCAGCCTCCGACTTCCAATCGTTGAAATTTTTAATTCCGACTCTGACTCCAACTCCTACTCTAACTTTAAAGCTAAATGTATTTGAGACTGATCCTTATTTGACTTTAAACTCCTTTTTTTTATGCATTACCTTTTTAATGATAAGAAAATGTTTCTGTAATCATTTCAAATCGATATTTTAAATGTTGCATCGAGGAACTTTAATTTTGGAAAATAATTTTAAGCTTTTTAAAAACTTTTATGCCGACTCTTCAATTCCAACTCCTACTCCACAGCCCTGCTTATTATTGAGAACTTGATCGTTTCCTACAATGTCATCATAAGTTCGATGTTCAGATTCAAAAGTGAGAAATTATAGATTTATCTACAAATCACCCCCTTTTGCTATTTTGATTTTTATTAAATTGTTAAAAACTAAAACTACAAAAGTTGGTGCCAGGGTGCAGAAAATTTTAATTTTGAATTTAATCGAGATGTGAATTGAATTTGTATTGTCTTAAAAAAACAAGTAAAACTAAAAAATGTCTTAATTGTTTTCCACAAATTTGTATTCTGCATCATTCTGAACTACATACAAAAACTTAAGCCAAAATAGAGGAAACAATGGATAAGGCATTAAAAAGTATTTTACATTAAACATAATAAACTTTTTTTCTTACTTAAATTTTAAAAAATTCGTTTCAGTTTAAAATATTATTTAAAATTATACAGCACTTCAGCACTTTGCTGGGAAAGCAACAGTAGGAATATTTTCAAGACTAATAAAAATTCAAACTTATTATTTCATGTTGCTTTTTGCATTAATTTCATTTTAACAACCACAAAAATCAAATCATTAAGATCATAAAATAATTTTTAAGCATAATAATTTTTTCCACAAAAGAAGAAAAGAAAGGAAGAAATAAGCACTCCAGCCATTATTAACATCTAATAATTTTTATTTAAATTTTATGGCAGCAATTTTAGCTGATCGCATAAAATTTTAAGAAAACATGCTAATGAACACCACCATCATCATTATCATCTTCAGCCTGCATATTAATGGGTTCCTGTCAATGAATTACGGCTACTTGCTATTAAAACCGAGAAAAACTAAAAATAAAATAAAGAATCATCATCGTAAAAACAAATATAAAACAATTGAATGGCTAAAAATGGAATATAAATGCTGCCAAAAACAGGTCTCTTGTTTTATTCCAACAATGATTATAATGATTATTTCGACTTTTTTTTATTTATTTCACATACGACTACCTTCAATAATGAAATAAAAAACTAAACTAAAACAAACCATAACAGTGATCTGTATTTTTTATTAAGAAAATAAAAAAATAAAACTTTCAATGCTTCGTTGATTGCACAATAATCAACATAAAAAGGGCTTCAATACAAGGAATAGCAACAGCAAAACAGCAACAATCGGTGGCAGCAACAACATGCAATTTTATTGTACATATTCAACATTTACTTGCTGCCTGGTAATTTTCAATGTCTCTTCTCGCCGTTTGCAGTTACTACTCTAAATACATTTATGTACATCAAGAATACTGGTAAGCATTTTTGTAATCAGGAACATAAGAAAGTATCTTTTAAAAGAGGGGATGGATACTAGATAAACATTCTTCTTTAGTTTATCTTCTGTTACACGTAACTCCTTGTTGGGATATTCTATCATTTGCAAGTACTTTTACTATATTCCAATATTTCTCCGCTGCAAGCAGAGAAAAACCATGGTTGAAGTATGGTTAAAAGAAACATATTATGGTCCCCGCAATGGCGATAAACAAACTATGTTTTGTTATTTTTACCAGAACTTTTTTCACGATTAATAATATTTTGTTTCTAAATATTTAACAATAAAGTGTTTAGCTAAATTCATCCATCCAACAGCCATAACCATACTATGGTTGTCTTCAAACATGTATTGGTTAACATGTAATGTATGTAATAACAATAATATGTTTAAAATAATAATAATATTCTAATACATTGTATGTTTAATTTTAAACTTAAAATAATACTTTTAAAACAAAAATATATTTTTGAAATTTTACTGTCAAAGCAAATTTTTCGCGAAATTGTCTGGGCTTTTTTTATACAAAGATAATATTCTGTTTGTTGGTATGACTTTTTCTTGACCTAACGGCTGTGGCAAACAAAAGGATTTTCTGGGAATACCAAAATTGTAAGTCCTTAACCACAGGTGGAAAATTAAAAGTCTACAAAGTTCCCACAAGTTATTTGGTCGAATACTTTCACATTGATTTCGTTAGACCCCTTTCAGACTCGCCAAGTTAGTTGCGCAAGTAGCTTGCTGAGTACAGCAAAGTCTCTACTGAATATTTTTTTCCTTACCCCGACCTTACCGCTGACGTCCACAAACCAAGAGTTGCGCATGAGACTTGCGCAAGTAACTTGTTGAGTGTGAAAGGGGTCTTACACGACACTCCACTTTCCTTTACATTTGTTTGCAGACTGTTCTTCCAAGTTCTTTTTGGCCAACCTCCTTTTCTATTGCCCTGTTGGTTACAGTGTATTGTTTACCTGCATATTTCATTTTAATACTTTCTTAAGGTTAGGTTAGGTAGCCGTAATCAAGCACAGCTCACGTATAATTATGGTGAAAGGTCATATTTTACGTTTTGCGTATAAATCGTCATTTATTATGTCAGTGGGCGACTAAATTTTCAATATATATGGAAGGCAGTGATAAGTAAAGCTTTGTAGCTTAGTGTTAAGGGCATCTCTTGTCAGCCATGTCACGCAGCTGTAAAGCAATACTGATTATCTCCGTTTTCATTTATATTATTGTAGATTTCCTATACTTAGTAATTGGAAGAATTTGCTATTCGCTCTAGCGATTTTATACACGATATCTGTTTTCGCACTATCATCCGCATCAACCATTATTTTTTGGCGTACAAAGGGCATTTTGAGAGTAAACTTTATATGGGGCCTTAAATAAATTATTCATTACATCATTCCGAAAGTGGGCTTTATGAAAAATTATGAACCGATTTTACAGCGTATTTTCTAGTTACATATATAAAACATTGACAGACCAAAATTTATTGCGATTAGATTATTCGTTAAGGTTTAAGGCGTACCAAATGGTTTTTCGAAAGTGGGCTTATGGTAAGTTATATACCGACCTCCACGTAAATTTGTGGTATTATTTATAGTCCAATATAACGAACATTTGCTAAATCTTCTATCTGGAATCCACATAAATACATAAATATTAGTCTTATTTTTTTGAGAGAAAAGTACAAAAGAGTTGGCACGGACTATTATAAGCTATTATTAATTTATGGAGTAGAGCCACCTCCCGGATACTAAAAATTCGACGTCCCTGTTCCCATTGTAGTCACAGACCGCAAGTATTTTTGCAATTGTTAAATGATCGCCCATATGTATAACCGCATTTACCACTTTTGTATAATTTTTTACTTCCACACATTGCATCTACATTTATACAAATATACAGACCTGAAGAGTTTTACTGGATCATAGTAAATGCCAGTGTGTCAGCTCTACGAGACAAAAAAAAAAAAGAAACAAAAATGTAAAGAAAAATACTATCGAAACCAAGCAGCACATAAAGCAAATCCACACACAAAAAAAGGAGTTGGAAATTAAAGTAAGGCAGGAGGTTTCTCGGGAATTGTTTCACTACAACTACTGCTCCATAGTGCAACAATAGCATGAGCTAATAGTTCATAACATGCCACACAAAACAAAACTAAACTAAATTTGTACCAGAGTAATAAGACAATACAAAAACTAGTATTTCACGAAGGAAAAGGAGATGAAAGACAACGACAAAAATTTACGTTAAGAAATAAAAAAATAAAACAGACTTAATTATTTATTTTTATCTCGAAGATCTGCCTGAAAAGTAAAATAAAGGCCAACACAATTAAGTGATGAAATGAAAAAATTATTTTTATTCGCACTTGCTTTAAAAAATAAAAGATGAACAGAGGAGACTTAACAAAACGAAACCATACGATTTCTAGGAAATTCATTCATTCATCTTTGGTACTATTTGGTAATAAAAGTATGTACAACACCCCTTTTCGTAAGTGGCGAATTTATTAAAACGAAAACTTCAAAGTAAATTTTGTTTTTTAATTACAAAAGCTCTTTTTTCTTAATCTTAATATTTTCATACAATAAATTGAAGAAGTGATGATTTGTTTCAAATTTGAAAAGAAAAAAAAATAGTTTCATCTCATTAGGCGTTTGATTTTCGGGGTTTTTAATTTGTGAAATGAAGGGAGTTTTTTTAGGCTCGGTAAAACTTGAAAATGTAAAAAATAACACAAAATATTTTATTTTTATTAACGACATTTTTAAATCGAAAGATCCATTTCGTTAGCTAAAATGCAAAAAGGCGTAACTAACAAAAAATTCAAAATCACAAAATGTGACACTTCTGCGATCAAAAATTGCGTTTAAATTAACAAAAACTAAGGGACGTAACTACAAGTGTGTTTATTTTATAAATGAAAAACTACGTATTTACTCATTTGTTTTTTTTTTTTTTTTTTTTAAATTATAATGAAATGGTTTCCTATGAAAATTGTTTAAAGAATTCCATGGACGACTCATTAATGCAAGTTTTTGACTTGTTTATAGTTTTAAATTAATAAAGTTTTTTGTCTCTCCTGTAAAATTATATTTTTGTTATTTACGCCTTTTTCCATTTTATCTAACGATAAGTATATGGCATTAGCATTTGGAAATAATTTTGGGCATATTGCCCAAAATTGTTCTCTTAACCAAACGCATTATTGACGCCTTATTGGCCTCCAAAGCGTCAATTGCTGCTGCTTCAGTGACTCCAGTGACTTCAGGTAGCATCACAGAAAATAATAAAAAGGTGGCAAATTGCACAGCTTGGTAAAACTCCTCTAAATTTTACTAAAAAAATTTGGTAAAAAATATTTTTTTATAATGTTTTGTGTTTAAAAAATAAGCTACTACATACACTTTTTATAACAAAAAATAAAGAAACCAAAAATTATGTTTATTTGTTTAAACAAAACAGGTACTTTACTTCACAAACCTTTTTTCCATATAGAAAAAAATATAAAAAAAACCTAAAAATATGAATTAAAAAAAAACAAAAACTTAAAAGGCATTTTCACAGCCAAATTTAAATATTTAAAGATATAAAAGAGATCACGAATAAAAATAATTAGGTGTAGAAACGACAGGTCAACCTTCTTGGAGGGTTTTCACTCATCAAAATCTGCATCTGATAAACGTTGGCTTACTACATTGCAGACAAATCGTCAAGAACAAAAGTTTCTAACTTTAGAATAAATATCTAAAGAACGGTAAGAGGATGTTATAAAATTGCCCAAGCGTTAAAAGCCTAAGTTTCCACATTGGAAACAAACAGCTTGACTACCAATATGCAACATCAGTCCAAAAGTGGGCGGGTTTAGATAAGTGAGCATGGCACAAAATACAATTCTGTATTTCTCTGTATAACGACAACTAAAAAATGTTCAAAATATGGTACAAATTGAATGGTGAACAATACACATCATCTGTCAAAAATTATCGGAATTGGAGGAGAACATCTCTCAAAAAGTAGGCCTTCAATACATAGACCCCATAGATTTCTGTTTATCTGCAGAATGGTAACAGTAAGAGAATTCCAACTTGGTACAAACAGCTTCATAAACAATGCACTAGATTTAAGCTTGTATTATATACAAAAATGTTTTTGGAATAAATAATTTTTTACCAACAAGAAAACGAACGAATGGTAAAAATAATTCAATGAAAATATTACGTTAATTTTGATGTGGGCTAAATTTGTATATTAAAAAAAAATCATTAATTATGGAGCGGTAACGATCTCCATTAACCGTAACACAAACTACGGCTTAAATTTTTAAGAAGCGCCAGCGTTGTAAACCGCATCAAACAGTGAATTTTACTGAATGTAAACGAGTTTGTAGGCTCTGTCTCCATATGCGACAGTTTTGTTTATTAACAAAACTGCTGTTTTTGACGAAGCACATTTTGGACGTCAAAATGTGGGTAATTTTTGAATCATTGCTGGCCGTGTGTAACAAATAACATGAACAGTGTTGGACTCTTATGCGATAATTGCTGCTGGTTAATTAGAACTACCCTGTGACTACACGTTGTCCCACAGAAAAAAGCGAGAAGTATAATATCGCAAAATTTTCTATTTTATTTGGGCAGCTCGGTAAGTTCTATGGGACTTAAAAAACACCCATGAGGTCCATGAGTATTTTTAAGTCGATTAAGTCATGTCCACGGCTCAAAAGAAATGAACAATGTTGTTGTCAAATTGTTTCTAGTTCGGCCTTAGCAGTTTTGGGATAAAGTTCCAGCACAATAGATTTGTAGGAAAATATTTATGAACCCAATCGTGGAACAATCATCCTGAACATTTTTTTTTACAAAAACTATCATAAATTGGTGGTGGAATGTACCTATTTTCATTTAAATTTTACATATTATTTTTAAATGACTGATCGGTTCGTAATTAACCATTGGCCATAAATAAAGCCCACGCCTAAAACCACAAAAAAATTGGTATTGGAGTAAATTTAGTCTGTCATAGTTTCGTAAGTCTGGGTTCACACCATGCAAGTTTTCTTTCAGAAAGTCTGAGTCAATCGGTGAGAGAGAAGAGAAGAAAAGCATGTTCTCTTCTCCTCTCACCTATAAACTCAGAAATAAAACGTTCATAGTGTAAACCACGGATGGAAATCATGGTAAAATTGAATTTTTTTATACATTTTGGACCTCGTAGTACCGTGGTACTACCGCGGCTTTCTTGGTACAATTTAAAAATCTCAACGTTTTGCTAGATGTCAACATTAATTTTGTTTTGTTTTATTTTTGACCTTTTTTTCTTTTAATGATCAGCTTTTGTTCTATCGTTTTTTAATAATAGGTATTTCCGCTGTAATATTCGTTAACACCTGTGGCCAACTTTGCATTTGCTATGATTTAATGTGGTGTAATAGGCTAAAGCCCATATGCGCATGTGGTTCTGACGTCATTTTGACGACACTACAAAGCCACAATGGCAAGTTCGTGTTGTGTGATGACGCAAAATTATTCAGAACCACATGGGAATGTAGCTTTTTACATTCCGTGTACTAAAGGCTTAAGGCCCGCAAGCGAAAGGTAGAACTGTTTTAGCCATATAAAAAGTGTTTAACTATTTTAATTTTACTTGAACCTACCAGGTAGGAGATGAACCTTCCTTTAACTTATCGATAACTTAAGGTTAAAGCAATGTTGTAATAATGCAACAATTTGTATATGACCGATGCAATCCAAGCTTAACGTGTCGGTAAGTTGTGAAAACGGGCTTAACATAAATACATTTTTGGAAACATAAAATAGTTTCTTAAAGCTAACATACATTTTTCTTTAATGCATGTCAAGTAAGCAATTGAAGCCGTATGTGTTACCATTTCGGGAATTTGATAAATGTTTTATAAATTACCTTTAGGTATGTACTATTTATTATTTTTATGTTATATTTTTTTGTGCACTTCTTAATTTTTGTACCCATTTTTGTTTAGCTTGTTTTTTTTATATAAATATTACAAAATGGTACCGCCATGGCCTAAAAAGTACATTTTGTTTTCATAGTTGGTACAAAATTATAAAAGCCATTTTCTATTCCTGGTGTAAACCCAGACTTACGGCCAATTTTAAGGTTTGATATTTGGTATTTAAAATCGTTTTAAATACAAAATTCTGTTCTTCACTAAGCACTTTAATGCAGCTTAATTCACCAAGCTGGTACATTTAAATTCAGCATAAGTTTCTTTTGTAATAACTTAGCAAGGTGGCCTCCATTTCACAGCAATAGAACAAAAACAGGCAAAACAATAACAGATAGCTGTTTTATCACACCACCTTGTAAATAACACTTTTTTATGATAATTTTTGTGTTTTTAGTAATGCTACCATACTTTTATCTTGGTTAAATGAAACTCTTCAAATAAAACTCGAAAATTCAATCTGTCTTTAAAAACAATTTTTGTTTATATGTATGAAAATTAACTTAATATAGATTTAAATACTATCCCGAAAATTGGGCATTAGATTAGAAACCACTTCGAAAAATGTTGTAAAGGTCAGTTCATAGTTTACCATTAGCCCAAAATAAAGCCCACTCCCGTACAGCTCTTTGGTTCGCCCAAAACCATAACTAAAAATGGTATTTAGATAAAATTTAGTCTGTAGTAATATCGTAAGATTAAAAACCACTCCGACGAATTTCATAAATATCGGCCCATAGCCGATACTACTAGGCCCGTTACAAATACTGATTTTTTGGTCCAGTTTTGATTTGTATGTTTAGAAATTACATTTGGTGATAATCGGTCCATAATTTATCATAGGCCCATATAAAGCGGCCTTCTAAAAAGCAATTTGAGAAGCATTAAATTCAAAATAAAAATTGTAATGCTGCATTAAATTTTGGTCTAATTCAAGACTTTTGATATTAGAAATCATTCTACCGAATTTTATGGTGAACGACCTATAATTAGCGATAGCTCCAATAAAAAATCCCCTCCTGAAAGCCGCGCTTAAACACCAAATAATATTTTTAAAACAAATAATGATATTTTATTTAAAAAATAAGGCAACGAATTATTAGACTGTTAGGTCAGATGCCATATCGAGCCCACTTCTGTAATATTCGAACTGTCGGTAAAGGGTATTAAAGATTCGGCACTGCCTTATATAGCTCTCTTGCCTGTTTAACCTATTGTTTGTTTTATTATAAATTAAACTATTTTGTCATTTTAGGAATTTTTTCATTTGAAATCTTCTTTTGTTTGTTTTTTTTTTAACAACGCAATTTTCAAATAATCAAACAATCTTCAATACTCTTCGTATCCAAATCGCTTGATTGCCTAAACACATGTTGAACTTTTTAATTCGTTTGTGTTTTTTTCTTTTATTTTTGCTTATTTGAGTTTGAAACAGAAATTTTTGAAACTGTGAGTAGGTATGAGTGCTTGTTATATTTTCCCCTAATATAATAAATTTTTTTATAATTTTGTTTGGTTTGACTAACAACTAACTACATAGGAATGGCAGGCCTAACCAAATGTGACACATAACATTTGCGCCTCATTTTTAGTGTTTGCTTTTTGTTTTGTTTTTGTCTTGTTACTTCATCATGAAATTCGGTTGACTTCATTTGAAAAAAAAAGTCAAAACTACAAATTTTTGAAGACAATTTATAAAATCTTATTTTTTAAGACGTAATTAGAGACAGATGTATGTGTGATCATTTCATTTGATTTCTTTATTTTAAAGTCTGTGGAAATAAACAGTAAAAATATAATTTATTAATAAAATAAATCATTTTAGTTGCATACATATTAGGACATATTTTATGGATCTAAGTTATGGGAATGGATTTTGAAAATAAAAACTGAAACTGCAAACTGAATATAAGCGTCTGAAAAATTAAAACGAAAAAAAAGCGAGAAATATTCTGATCTCGGAAGGCCGGAAGTTTTTGTTAAAAAAAAAAAAAATAGAATAGGAAAATAACAAGATTTCGTTTGTCGTGCTTAATTCCCAATTTTTATTCTTGATAAAAACACTGAAATTTATTGTTGTTGGGATAAGCTATTCCTATGCTCATTTCACTGGTTGCTTAGGCCAGATCATCAGAAATCTTCATCCAAAGATTTTTAGAAAAACTAAAGATATTATGTAAATTCATCTGTTAAGCGAATAGGAATTATAAGCACCAGTTTTACTTGTAACAATATCAAATCCTTAATAAAAACAACAATAATTAACAGTGAAATTATCTTTTCTTATATTCCCCACAACAATTGGTTGGAATTCCCCCAACATTGATTGTAATTTTAAGCAGGTTAAGAAAAAACAAAATAAAAACATTGTTTTCGCAAGAAAATCAAAAAATAAAGCCAGTTTTATTAATAGAAAATAATAATTAATCGATTTTGGAAACATTATTAAAAATATACACTGTGTTAACATTTATTTCTGCCAAATTGTGTCAAAAATCGTATTCTGGGGGAGATTTTTTTAGAAACAAGTCCAAATAATTAGGACCGATTAAACCCAATTTAAATTCAAAATATTTTTTGTATATAAAATGAATATTCGTCGCCAGAAATAGACCATTGCGTAGCCCGAAATTCGTTGTGCGTAACGTACTCTGCGATAGGTTTATTTCTCTTTCTTACGCAGACGACCGACGAATAAATTGAGTGTCCGAACGCTTTTTATTAGAATTTCTTAAGTGTTTTAGTTAATATCTAATGTTAATTTTTTCTTTAAAAATTGTTTTTATTTTATAAGTATGTTTTTATACCATATAAATTTTATTACCACTTTTTTAATAAATTGACCGAAGGGGTATGAATTCCTTATAACTTATTTAAATATAATTTTTGCTTTGTTTTTTAGCATTTTGTGAAGAAGACTTATGGCCGTTTTCTCATTAGGCGATTATCTTTCTTCCCAACGAAAAAGTATATTGGTTTTCTTAATGTCTCGTTTGCTTCTATCAAAATGTCTCAGTTGCTTCTATTCTGTCGCAAAACTAACCGGCACTCATCTGCCAATTATTCATTTGCCGTATAGATTAACAGAACTACCAAGTACTTTTTTTCCTTGCCCCCAAAAAATTTAAAAAAATCCCCAAAATTCCCCAAATTACAAAAAAATAACATTAAAAAGCTAATATTTTTTATTGATTTTTTTCTAACCAAATTTAAAATTTTTTTTTTTAAAATAGTAAGAAAAATTGTAATGAGAAATCCCCACATTAAAAATTTTTAGTAAAAAAATTTATTTTATTTTATTGTAGCGACTGGTTTTGGCATGTTTTTACAAATCCTTTTTATGCGATTCCAGTGAGGAATTACAAGCAGAACAATATGCTGTTTTTGAAGACGAATGAGTCAATCAACAATAAAAATACAAATTTCCCAAACTTTATTATATTGTCTTTCATATTTACCTTTTTTTGGGGAAGACATATTTGCTTGAAAATTGTCTTTAAAAAATCAAAAATTGTATGTGTTGTCAACGGTCTTAGATTCATCTTTTTTTAAAACACTCACTCAAGAATAATATAAGTTTATTAAGTACCTTATATGCACTTAACAAAAATGTTAATATTAAGTATAAGTTGTTGATAAGAGTAAATAAAAAGCTTTGCTCCTTTTTTTTAATTTAAATACGAAACAAAGAAATAAGCGTAAATAATAAAAGAAGGCAAAATATATTAAAAATGTGTAAAATCCCCAAAATATCCCCGATTATTTTTATTAAATCCCCAAAATATCCCTAATCCCCAAATGAATTTCTTTGTCCTTTTTTCTTGCATGAAATCCCCAACTTTGGGAATAAATCCCCAAGTCTAGTAGTCCTGAAGAGTAATTCAATCAGCTGACTCCCAACTTGTACATGTATTTTGAGAGGGGTTGACAACTTAAAAAAATGTTTTTGTCGGTATATTGAGAAAAGCGAAATCGTTAGTGGAGAATTTATTTTTTTTAACAAATTTATGTCGACATTAAGTAAGAGGCAGTTTGTCGATACATTGAGATAAAGGCCATTAATGAATTAAGTAGGAATAACTTACAACCGAACAAAAATAATTACGCTCGAATTATGGCGAAAAGTTACGGAAAATATGTTAAAAGGAGCACATAGTTGGTAAGTGCAGAGAAGGAAATTATTATCACTTACAAAATATCAATTTGAAAAGCTAATTGATATTTCGAATCTTGATAGTTTAGGAGAGAAGGGGAAAGAGAATGCTTTATATGTTCCCCTATCTCCTAAAAACTAAAGACTTGAAGAGTCAAACTGGACGAGTGTGAACCGGCACTTACGTAATCAATTTATTTATTGTCAAATTACCGTATTGCCACATCAGCGACTCCACAAATAAAACGCTAGTTTAAAAATAAAAAGCGGCAAAACATAAAAACGGAAATTTGTGTACAACTTTTTGTGTTGGTAAGACACCAAATGTTTTCATTTAATAAATTAGAAGTAAAATCAATAATGTTTTTTTGGTTAATGATTAAAGAATTAGTGGAAGAAATGGCAGTTTTTCAACTTTGACTGCTGAAAAATACAACTCTGTGCTACAAACAAAGCAGAATAGAAAACAAAGAAGTAAACAAAAAACAAAGAAACCAGTAAACAAAAAATATAGAATTTGGAAAAAAAATATTTTGCAAAACTATTTAATATTATTAGTGTTGTTGTTTCAAAAATAATATAAATATAGAAAAATATTTAGCGTTGGAGTGTTAAAAAATAATCGTTTACTATTTTAACAAAATGCCTCTGTCGACAACCACAACACAGGTGACTGATTTAACATTTGTGGTCGCATCTTATTTCTTAGTGGGCCGCAAATTTGTTCGCTTGCATTTTCCATCGACTTTTAGTGCTGAAAATTGTTACCCGGCGTTTCCACATGCAAGTATTTACTTGCAAGTAATGTATACGTATTATCAACGAAAAATCGAGGAAACAGCCGATTGGCTGAAAGTACAAAAATTGTGTGAATGTTAGTGAAAAAGTGTGAGTGTATTGAGTTTTTCGAACTTGTACTTGCATGTGGAAACGGCGGGTTAGTGGGCCGCAAATCAGCTGTTTGTCGTTGAAAATGAAAGCGTGGGTTAGGCTTTTAGGTTAATGAATTTATTTAAAATTGGCATTTATAACCAATATAGTCTTAAACGAATAATTATAATTATTTTTTGTTCAAGCTACGAAATATAAGTAGATATGCTTAAATATTAATTTGGCGATATATAATAAATATATAATGAAATAAATAATGAATAGTGTTTATCTTCATTTTCTTTATTAACACTTCTTCAATAAAAGGATAAAGTAATTTAATTATGTGTGTCCTACCTTAGAATACAATTAAAATTTACATACTCCCTTCTCGTTCACATTAACACTTGTTGGGAATTTATTAAGTAAAAAAATTCGCAGGAGTTAACATTGGCGATGACAACTTTTTTAAGTTTGGGAATTCATTCCAAAAACAAAAATTTGTTATGGAAATCATTCACAATACGAAATAAAAAATATGGCGAATTTAGCGCTTTAAAATCTTTATATTTGTCATGGGAATCATTCTCAATACGAAATAAAAAATACGGCGAATTTAGCGCTTTAAGATCTATATATTCCTATAAAGGACCAACTTGATCCGTTCTCGACAACAAACAAACTTTGTGTAAGGGATCATTTTTTTTGGCAAATTATGTTACAACTTTTCATTCGATGTGACAGTTTTGCGCCCAAAGTATTGTTTCGCGGCTAGTTTAAATAATAGAAAAAATTCTTGTACCAGGCATTTTTTCGATAAAAAATTAATTCATGCCTAATTTTGTCGTTTACGCTGATTTAGTATGGCTCACATCGTGCAAAAAACGGACGATCATGGTAAAATCATCTGAGAAGTCACAAGAATAATTCGGCGGTCATTTGTAAGAGGAGCTTAAGTCGATATAAGATAAGCTTGAGTTTTTACAAGTAAATTCAATTTAAATTTTTTTTTAGTCGAACCATATATTTGATTGGGTGCTGTTTAAGTCATTCAAAATCATAAGTAACCTATAAAAAAATAACAAAAAATCCTAAAAATATACAATTCACAGCTGTTGACGACAAATTATTAAGATATCACATAAAAACTAACACCCTTTTAGTTTAAAAAAAAAATAATGCTTTAGAATTAAAATATAAAAACGAATTAAATCAATCTACACCTTTGATTAATTACAGCACTCTTTTTTAATTGTTACGAAATACGAAAGTTCATGTCTTAATAAAAAAAAACTGGCAAATGGAATACAATTACTTTTCAAAATAAATGAAGTTAAGTTAATTTTTTGTCATATCAGAAAAAAGGAAATCCAGTAATTAATGCAAGAACACGACTTACGAAATTTAAAACACAAAATTTAAAATAAATTTCAATTGAAATGAATTTGAATGGAGTAATAAACATTAGTGTATATGAAATTGTTTAATGACGTTGTCCAAAAAAAAAAAAAAAACACGTTGGAAATCAAGTTTTCCCAACCAAATCAGGAATTACACTCCAGTTAGTCAAATGAATGGCCATTAAAACCATAAAATCTTGTGAAAAAAATGCTGAATTTCTACACGTTTCATGATTTTTTTCAACAGAGTGATAAATTTTTAAGCCAACACAGATTTTCAAGTGATAAGTCACGTTGTTTGAAAAACGACAGTGAAAAGGAATTGGATTTTTTTTATATTTCTGGCACTGCCATTTGTTGCTGTTATCAAATATTTATTTAATTTCTTTGTCCTTCAAATTCAAAATATTAAAAAGAAGAAATTCAAATAAAACTTTGCAAAAAAAAATCCTACAGGCAGGCACGATCGTGATGATCGTGAGTAATTGACATGTGATTGTACGGTTGGGTGATGAAGAAGGAGCAAGCAGAAAAAAAAAAAAAAAAAATTTTAAATAGAAGTTGAAAAAACTGGTCCAAAACGAATACAATGGGCACTAAAGCTTTATTAAGAGCATTTCAGTACGGCTTAAACCAAAAACATGAATGCTATTAACATTTGTTTAAAAATTAAGTGTTTAAAACTTTCCATTGCCTTAGAAGAAGAGAATGTAATTATCAAAACTGCATGCCCTTTAAACAGAGGCCATTTTTCAGGACTCTTACATGTTTGGAATAGTTGTTAGCCATTATGTTCCAGTAAAAAGAAATACATGATAAGCTTTCCTTAGGTCCTTATGAAATTAGCCCATTTTATATCCAAAAGTTGGCTATTTTGATTAATTCATATTTTAATTAATTTCATGTTGTAAAATTCCTTTTTTTATAAAAATAATTTAATGGAAATTAAATTTTATGAACTTCAGCCAAATTAAAAATATTAATGTTTGGATGAAAATGTTTTTTTTTATTATCAATTTCATTTGTTTTATCAATATTATTTGTCTTGTTTATTTTTTACTATTTTCTCAAAACTATTAAATTTTTTACCAAGCCGCCATTATTTTTTTGTTTTTTTTTAAATGTAATTTTTATTTTTGTGCAGGGAAGTTTATATATTATTATTATTAAGTTATTTCAATAAATAAAAATGCAAAATTTATTTATTATTTGGAGTTTATTAGCAAAAACAACACAATAACATAACCAACGTAACAATTTTGGACTAACACGAGCAAAAAAAAAATATTTTTGTACTTATCGAAGATGTTGGAGAAATCGAATGCAACCCATAATACAGAACATATTATTGCTCTGTCTTTTTCTAGGATTTCTCTACACATATAAAATCTTCCATTTAGCCACTACAGTCCGGTCTTAATTTTTTACAATTGTTAACACTTCTAATCGTTTCGGAAAATTCTATTAAAAGATTGTTTGTGTTCCCAGCGAGAGTTTCTGCAGTTGTTAGGTCATCATTTGACTCGTTCTTGACAAAGCTCTGCACAGAACATTCTGCATTTTAAGAATTTATTGCTAAAAGTAAATATATTGTATGGAAAACTATTTTCTAAACACAGAACTTTTGTTTATGGGACGAAACAAATACATAACTAGTTAAAAACATAAAAAACTATGTTAAAATACTATTTATTTTCAAAATTTTGTAACATCGGCTAATCGATTAATCGACTGAAATTAACCGGTTTAATCGTTAATCGAAAATAGGCTATTTTAAATTAACCGGTCAGTTGATCGGGTAGTAATTAAACGGGTAACCGATTAACGGTTAACCGAATGAAAGTACTACTAAGATTTTTAGTAGATTTCGTCAAAATCCAGTCACACATTTGATTTGGTTTTGTCTGGGAAATCAAGTCAAAACAAATAGATTTTGCTCGAAATCTTATAAGTTCTAGATATGTTTGTAGGGTAAATGGCCCATTAAAAAGTTCTATCTTTCGATGTTTTCTAACGAAGAAAGAATTTTTCTGATTACCATATACAAGCTTCAGTAGAATGATATGTATGTGTGTTTCCCACCTCTGTTATTACCCTGCAAATATTAGGACCAGTCCCAACACGCGTGAAAAGAGTAGCCCACAAGGGACTAGGACTAGTCCAAAAGTAACCCAAACGTATGGGAAAAACATGTTCTATTTAACATTAAGATGTCCTAGGGCAGGACCATATAACCCATCTTTGGACTACAAAGGAGTAGTCTTAAAACTACTCCATTGCAGTGTTACCGTTCAAAATTTTCAAAAAGGGGCACAAAAAGGGGATTTTCAAAAAAAAGTGTCACAAAAAGGGGAATTCTGAGAAAAAAAGGGGCAACTTTAAAAACAGGAAAATTTAAAAAAACGTATGTATTTATTAAATTATTTTCATCGAAAACTAAACATAAAAAAATAAACTTCATATTTATAAAAAAAATACATTATAGGTATATAATACAAATTGTTTGGGAAAAACATACATATATATATATACATACATATATCGTGAAAATACATGTCTTGTTTGCAAGTAAACGATAATGAACTGTTGCATAAAATTTTTATTTCAATTATTTATACAAAAACAGTTACTAATTACTTGTAAATAAAACGAGCTTAAAATAGTGTAATAACAAGACTTACGAAAACAAAAAATAGTTCATAATATGATTTGATACAAAAAAACTTTACATTTAAATAGATAGAGATATGTATATATGTAAGTATATGTATGTACATAAATAAAAAAAACCTCGAGGAAAAAGCATATAAAGGTATTGATAGGAACCCTAGAGAGAAGCGAACTGACACTAAAGTAGTCCCGTGATAGGTCTTTGGTGGTAGAGACCGGTTCTAGTTCTAACACTTTATGTGAATAAGACCTATCACTTTTACATGGGGTTGTCATTGGAGGGGGTCAATTGACACCATTTGACCAGTCGCAGGTCTATTCTCAATGAACGTGCTTAGTGCCTGTTACTAAAATGAAGTAATATTTCAATACAATGTAGTATTATTTCAATAAAACAAGTCCTAGAATTAAATTTAAGATCCAAATTTTAGAAATTAGCAAAACATGTGTCACAGCACCAGTTAAAACTGTACTGTAATTCATTACTTTTTCTACCTTTTTGTTCTTTATAAACCAGTTTAGGGATTGGTTCTTCTTTCACTGGTTATGAGTCTTTTCTTTTTGTACTTCTTCTATTTTCACAAATCCCAGGACCAGTCTGTTGGACCAATTGACACCAATTTCCCGCAGGGTTTTATATGCAGAACATCAACAAAATCAATTTGTTCTATATTTGTTTGCATAACATACTCTTTTTTTTAAAAAATTTTTAAAAATTTCTAATACAATATCTTTCGTGGATGAAACTAAATATATAATTCGTGATGATACATATACTAGAAATTTGAGGTAAATTTTATTGTTAATTTTAATTTTTTCCAAATTAGATGCTATTTTCTCTTCAAATTGAGCTCGGATTCATTGATTGACAGTATAAAAATAATTTGGTTCAAAAAGGGGCAAAAGGGGCACAAAAAACTACAAAATGATACAAAAGGGGATTTAAAACAAAGGGGTCAAAAAAGTGGCACGGCAGTCAAAAAGGGGCAAAAATGCGACTTTAGTCGCATAACGGTAACACTGCTCCATTGTGTACACAAGAGGATTTGTTATAACTTCGTTTAAAAACGAAAACATGTCATTAAAAAACGAAGACATGTCGTCTCACTACAAACACTTTTTAACAATGACATGGTCCATGCTTGCATTACATCGAACCAGTCCATGGAGTAGTCCATTTCATGAAATTGGATGAGGTGGTCCAATAAAATTTGCAGTGTAACAACAAGACAGATCAGGGATGATAAAGTCGGTTCAATTGTACTTTTTCAGTACTATTAGCATTGCAAAAGTACTGAAGTACTCCAATGACATTTTTAGTACAATTTAAAAATATTAAGTGCTTTAAAATAGAAACATTTTGGTCAAAGGTTGAATAATTAAAGAATTGCTGTACCAAATTTGTCGGCGAATATGGAAAATTTACGTATTTTTACTCTGTTCCCCTATCAAGTCTAAAAAAACAAGCTAAAAAATCTTCATATAAACTCATTTTTATATATTTTTTTGTTAATTGCGAAATATATATTTGAAATAAGTATAAAAGTGAATTTTAAAATTAAAAGTGAATTTTAATGAAAAGGATGTTTTTTTTAGCTGCACGATAACTTAAAATGATAATACAAGAGAAGATATGGTTCGAATAAAATTGCTTTATTATAATCTGGTAGATTTTGGACCACTTTTCTAATAAATCTGGAAGTGTGGTTTCTGTGTTGGCTTCCAATAAACCAATGACCTAACATAGCCCCATAAAAACTTTTCCAGGTGCGTTCAATCGCACGGGACCAGGACAACTTCCTGAAATTGTCTTCGCTCCAAATACAGCAATTTTGCTTATTGACGTATACATTTATTCCCTAATCACACAATTCTGTGATAAAAGTGCCCGCGAACAGGTTTATTTTTTCAAAGTAAATTTCCACAATTTGGACGCGTTGCTGTAGCATCAAACAATTCATAATGACTTGGCAAATCTTACTGAACAGAAATATCTACACAGTATGACATTCTCAGCTCTCAAAGCATATTTACAGATATCGATATTTCTAATTCAGCTTAAAAAATGCCCTAACATTTTGTAGTTATTCTTATTAGTAAAAAATAATTTTGGATTTTATTTCAATAAGATTTGAAAATGTACAACTTTTTACTGAATTAAGTACAATTTTGGAAATGTCGTTTATCATCCCTGAGACAGATCGTTTTAATCAAATATTCAGTAACGTAATAAATCAGGGACAGGAACCAGGACCGATGTTCTGTAACTTTGGTCAGAACTTCTAGCATCGAAAAGATGTGAAACACAATTCTCCATCGTTTCTCGAAAAGTGAGAAAAAAGTGTGACTGTAACTCATGTCGAAAATTATGAAAAGAGATACGTTGTTACGTTATAAATGTAAAAATATTCCACTCGAAGCCAATGTAAAATTGCAGACGTTGAGATGGCCAGCTATACATAACGTTAACGGCTACCCAAAATTAACTAAAATTGAAGAATATACAACCGTCAGCTATACCGAATAACGTAAATAGCGACTTTGATGATTGTTGTTTACGAAAGTACCGGTTCACACACATCAAATTTGACTCGTAAAGTCTAAAGCTTTTGGGAGCGGAGGGAAAAGAGAATGCCATTTATTTTCCCACTGTCCTAAAAACTCAAAACTTGAACATTCAAACTTGACGTGTGAATAGGCACAAATAGCTTCAAAAACATTCGTTTATTTTTCTAAAATTTTAAAAGCAAAATAATTAAACAACGTAAAAATCACCCAAAAAACCAATAACTTTCCTCTTCATAATTATTATAATAATTCATTGGATATTGTATTTTTAATACGCACCACAATAGTGGAGAGGGTATTATGCATTAGTGCTGATGTGTGTATTACAGACTGTATAACGCCCTAAAATATTAGCCCTAGACCCACCTTAAAGTATACCGATCGACTTAGAAACTTTCTGAGTGGATCAAACGATGTCCGTCCGGCTGGCTGTCCATATAACATTGTGCGCAAAGTACAGGTCGCAATTTTAGAGATAATTTAATAAAACTTGGTACATAGGTTCTTATTGGCACAAGCACCAAGCCAAGGGCTATTTTTAAATTTTTAAATTCTGTGGTGTTGGGTATAATATATCGGGCTTGACCGACTATACTTTCTTACTTTTTATTTTTTAAATTTTTTGTTAACCCGTTTTTATTTGTGAGTACATTTGACAGTCGAAAGCGGGAACTTTCTCCCGAAAATTTTACAGGTACACTTTTTCTAAAAATTGGCAGGTAATTTCCTTACGTGACAGCTATTTGTTGCAAAAAATGTTAAAGATAAAATTGTTGCTTGTTTTAATTTATGGCATTTTTGTTTAACTTCTTACATTTCAAACGAAAAGATTCTCGACGCGGGAGTTACAAAACATGGGCACAGTTTTGTTTCACAATTTTGGATATAACGTGAGAGTAAATCAAATTCCTAATGGTTTGCAAGACATGAGCCTGAGAAAATGATCAGTTTGCAGTTGCAAAACTGACATCGAGGCCCAAATCTTTTGGAGCCCATAAAAAAAGTGCATGACGTTGGACAAAACTGGGAGACACGGGTCTTTTTTTTTTGGTCTTTTATCACGTAGTGGTGCCCATATATGGTAATATTTTTTCGTGTTATTTATTTTACAGGGAGCAACTGATTTAAACAATAAGCACAACTCTTAGGAACAAACAACGAAGAACAATTAAAATGTGTCCGCTTTACTTTAAAACGCTGCCGGGAGGGTGACCTTTAAGACAGATTACACGATATGTGTAAAAATTAAATGCCCCATTTGAGATTCAAACTTAGTTTTGTTCTTTTGTTCTGCGCTCTAGCCAACTAAGCTACGTGTGAATTACGAGAAAGTAGTTTTTAAATTGGTGTAATGTAATGTTGGCAGTAGCGATTAAGTATGAAAGATAATGTGTTTTTGACAAAGGTAGTAATTAGTAAAATGAAGGAGGAATTTTTAAATTGGGTCAGCTACATATATTTGTGTTTATAATCTTGTAAACACTGTCGCTCTTATTCTCTGAATTGTCTTACAACTTCTCATCCAAATACACTTCCAAATTAGTGCAAGTGTACACTTTAAAGAAGCAAACCCAAATTAATTCCGTTTAACTTTGAACATATTTGCTTATGTAGGGTATTTAAAAAAAATAAACATAAATAAATTTTAACTTGATGATAAGAAGACATTGTACCAAAAAGACTTTTTAGTTTTTTTTGAAAACTAAAAAAAAATAATGCTAAAAACGGAAAAAGTGGTATAAAGTGGACGTTGTTGGTCTTGTCAGTGATGTCAGATTAGGGGATTTATCTTTAATGTGGGGATTTTATTTTAAAAACGGGATTAAAAAATTTTATTTGGGAATTGGGGATCTTGTTTGGGATTTTTTCAATTTTAGGGATTCTTATTATTTGTTTTATTGTATTTTTATTTTTATTCTTTTTTGTTTTATTAAGCAAAAAAAAACAAGCTTTGAAATAAAAATTTGTGACTGGCATGTCTTTCACAAAGTAATGCCTTTTTCATGATAAGTGTATTTAGTCAAGACGCCTAAAACCCTTTTTTGGGGAACAATTCATATCTCACTCAATTTGATGAGTGTAAATCATAGAACAAACTGCATGTTCCAACAAAGTTTTGGAGGTTTTGGACGAGGGAGACGGATACCCCCACACAAAGTATTTCTTATTTTTTTTTAAATCTGCAGAACAACAGGAGTAAGGCACACTTGATATGCGTAACTCTTAGAATGTTCCAAAAAAATCTTAAAGGTATAGGATGGGGCAAACGCCCCTCCCCATTTAATTTTTTTATAAATTTGCTTTTGTGTATCTGAACAACTACACTAGTGAGGCACAAAGAGAACAAACCGCATGTTCCGAAAACTTCTTGGAAGTATTGGAGGAGGGACACTGCTACCTTTCATACAAAAAATTATTAATTATTTAACAAAATTTATTTTTTTAAGTAAGCAGACTCATGTGTGTCTCACGCGTGACTTGCGCGTAACAAATCACGATATTTGCACATCTCTAATAAAAACACATAACACATTGACAGCAACAACAGCAATAAAAGTTATAGCAGAAGTCGTGAAGCGCTTTTTGTTGGTAAACTCAACGCGTGTTGCTACTAATTTGTACATAACTTCTAAGGCGCACCGATGCGCAGCGTAATTCCTTTTTATATAACGCCGACCTGTTCAACATTTAAAATAAAGTTAATATTTCTGCTCAATTGGGACTAATTGATAACTTGTTAGCTTATGTCAACTTAAACTGACAAAATCCATTTTTTTTTTGCATTTCCCATACAAATTTAAAAACTAAAGTACTTCCAAAAATATTTGTTACTTTTGGAAATTGCTTTCGGTAAATCTGATTTAATTACAAAAAATTTTTCACTTTTTTCTCACAATGTTTAATTTTAATGCGTCACTATAAAAAGCACCGTTACATATTTGACAATTATTTTTTCGCCTACTGATGTAGAATTTGGCGCACTTTAACAGAGTTCTTGTAGTTTTCACGGTACTTGAACTTTTTAAATCCTTGAAATCACCGCATTTGGTTCCTGTGCAAGACGTAACAAACACAATTGATGCGATAGAAACAGATTCATCCTACTATTCATCAGATTCAATAGATTTGGGCTACGATTTTAAAGAAGAAAAAAAATCTATAGATCCGATGTTGTCATTAAAAATAAGGAAGACTTGTTTTTATATCTAAAAAATTTATTGCAGCAAAATTACAAGCATATTGACCCAAATAGGTGCTGTAATCCATTAGGACAGTCTAATTTCAGTTCAATTATAAAACTAATTCGAACGGGGGAATGAATATTAATGTTTCAACAGATATTTATGAATCACACTGGAAAAAACTGTAATTGTTAAATGGAAAGATTTATTTAAAGCACAAAAATTTTAAAATTTTAACATGAGATCACGTTGGTATTAACACTGCTTTGTAAACCAATAAATAATGCTTGTGTTAAACAGGAGTTTCTTTGGCAGTTAACCACATAAAAACCAAAGTGAGACATACAACGCAATACGAACTGCTAGAATAATTTAGAGAATCGTTGTCGTGGACGAAGTCGTATTCGTTTCAAATTTTTGTCGATAGCAAAATTTACGACAATTTAAAAGTAAAACACACAGATAGTTTGTCGTATTTGTGTCGTTTACGACAATCATTATACCAATTTTTGAAAACTGCTATTTTTCGACTACGACAACGACACTGATAATATTGCCAATTACAAAGTGCAACAATTGAGCGCCTCAATACTTGCAATGCGAAATGAAACTACCTCTGCTAAAGGGTTTGGCAAATTTAGCTCGGGTTTCCGAAGTTTCGGCCCCTAAAACTTCTGAAATTTTTGAATAGACGTTTGGTGCAAGTCAAAAAATATACTAAATGTACTTCTGAGCTTAAAAATACTTTCAGATGTCTACAGTACAATTGCAAGGCGATTCTTATCTTAGACTATATTAACCCTTCAACTCTCATTTTATGGGTCCAATTTAAAGTGGAATTTTTGTCCTTTTTTCAAACTTTAACACAAAAGTATATTTTTTTTTTTAGAAAAATTAACCCAATATTTTGGTTTGATGTGTGTGGTCTTAGTTGTCCTGGTTAAAAAAAAAATACTTTAAATTTTACAATAAATATGAATAAAATGCTCTAAAAATATTTTTAAAAACAAGCTGAACGAACGAACCCTAGCTTACTTTTCAAAATCCTTTGGCGGATTTGCTTAGCCAGTAGTCTTGTTTAAATTCGCATTGCAACTATTGAGGCTGTTTTTTTTTTGTTGGCCAGTGTTATAAGGCAAATTTAAGAGTATTTCGTGGGGATTTTTGGGAATAGTAATTCACAATTTGGGGATATAATTTGAAAAACATCTGACAACCCTGAGTCTTTTCTCTAAAATGCCATACGAATGCAAGTGTGTAGTTGTATTTTGACCACTTGTCTTGTTAAGACTAAAAAAAAACTTTAAAAAAATGTCTTGTCAAATTGCCAGGGAATGGAAAAACAAAATATAAAATAACAATAAAGTAAATAAACAATTTAAATAAAGATCTTTTATAGGAGAGATAAAAATAAAAGAAGACAATAAGGAACCTGTTAAACATTTTTTTTGTACGTGTGAATATTCTGTTTTTACTAACAACCTTCAACGATGTCACGAATGAAAATTGTGAAAACATGGAGTTTATAAGCACGGTGTTATTTGTGTTCCGAAGAGCTGAAGGCCTGTGGACCGATCTGGTTGAATTTCCATTGCAAACTATTGCGGACTATACGCGATATGAATTGATATAAAGGCCTGCTCATATCTGGGGTCTTCAGAAAACGTATTTCAACATACACACGGACAGACCATAATGCATTTTTAAAGCTGAATCCAAAAAAATTGCATCAACAAAAATTGCAAGTCTGACAGAGCAAATTTTCGTTCCTAATAAAATGCAACACTTAACCCAAGATAAATGCAAATTATTCTTTATTCGTCAAATATCGCTATCAAAAATTATTACTCCATAAACGTTCACCCTGTACATTGTTTTTAGTTTTAATTTATGTATAAATAAAATCATTGAAGCTAAACAGAACTATAAAATCCTTAGAAAATTTATTTTGTTGTTTCTTATAAAAAATGCCTGCCCTTGTATTGAAACGTTGAAATATGTACTTCATTGTAAAAAAGATCTTTTCTTTTTCTTTCCCTTCTTCTAATTCCTGAAACATTTTTATTTTCGTAAGCATTTTTTCTTGTGTTTATCTTATGCGAGTATCTTGTACGACTTGTATACATGGAAATACTTTATTAACGTTCGGTGGTTTAATTCTTCTCATTTCCAAGGTTTTAATAGACAGGGGAGACCTGCTTGTATATTAGTTTAATAGGTCACTGTAGCATATACATACATACATACATAAATAGTATGTACTACTGAAAAATTTATATAAAATATACATACAATCATGCATGTCTGTTGATTTTGTATATGAAGCATTTTTTGTTGCAGCCACACATGCGCAATAAAAAAGTTCTGTGCTTATGGTTTTTTTGATGGCTTTTTCCATTTATTTTTTTTTTATTTATTATTTATTTAGCTTTTTTGTTGTTTGTTTACCTTGGCATTGTTTTTCTTAGGCCCGTTTTCACAACCTACCGGTATAAATAGTGTTTCATTATTACAACTTTACTTTTACCTACCAGGTAGGATGAACCTTAATTTACGTTATCGCTCACTTTAGCTTAAGGTAAAGTTTTAATAATGGAACACTTTATAAGGCCGGTTAAAGTCAACGTTTAGCTATCGGTAAGTTGTGAAAGCGCGCCTTAATATTTATTTAAGTTTTTTACTATTGTACACTAATATCGCACTTAATCAACAAGAGGGTAGGTTAAGGTAGCCAGATTTTAAATTCGGAAAAACAGTACATTGAACACAAAAAAACAGTACAATCATGAAAAAAACAGTACATTTTTTTTCGAAAAATTATAAATTATTATATATTTAAAACTTTTGATTGAATATGCAACAATTATATAACGAAAAACACTTGAAATGTGTAAAGTCAAAGGAATGATTTCCGTTTTATGGCATTTTATACGTATACGAATGTACTCCATTTGCGTTAAAAAAAACACTAAAACGAAGCATTTGGCCTAAATGTTTTTTTTTTTTAATTTGAAGGCAGGACAACCACACCTGTAAGCCATATAAGAAAGGAGAAAAGCCTAACTTAGCTTAAAACAATAACCTTGTTGATTGTGTAAAGGCCAGTTTAGACGGTAATACAATGTATTACGACTTTGTAGAATCAAAATATTATGAAATTCTCTCCGTGTTTAAAAGAAAACAAGAAAAATCTGTTGTATGTATTTTTCATGTTTACACGGATGGTACAAATAAAATCAAAAATAATAACAAAAAATCAGATGGTTGCAGTTTTACAATTTTTACAAAAACAACATGAAGATTTCCTGAGTTGATTTTAGTTGTTTTTGTAATTGTATAAAAATGCTACCACCTTCAATATACTCTGTTAAAATACACCTCTGGTGTGATGAAAATACATGAGTTTCTAAAAGAGCCTTCACACATTAGACTAATTTTTAAGCGAACAATTTTTGTTCCATCAATCACACACTGTAGTAAAATTATCTGGCATAAAATGTGTACATGTACAAAACTTTGTATGGATTTGTGTTTTTTGCATTCATTTGTTTTTGAAAATGTCCATGTATTAGTTTTGTGCTGCTTGTGCGGGGTTGAAGCCGGTTGAAACTTTACGCCAACGAAAACCCATTCCCTTCACCTTGCTTGCCTACAAACTGCCATTTTACGCCAGCATAATTAGTCTAGTGTGTGATGGGCCAAATGGTTTAGAAGAAAATCATTTACCGACCGCTTGTCAGATTTTGTGTTCGTATTCTCTCTTACTCAATACATTTTGTTTTTACATGGTATGATTTTTCTCATTCTACATAATGTCGTAATACAATGTATTACCGTGTAAACTAGCCTTAAGTAGGACTTTCTTTAAGCATATTGGTACTTAAAGCAATTTTCACCACATACATAGTTGCACAAGTTAAGTTAATTTTCCAAAGTTCAGCTATAATCTTTAAAATCCAATAAACATAGTTTGTTGTATTTTTATTTAACAAAATCTGAAAATATTAAAATAGTAAAAAACAAGTTTCAATAAAATTTATACGCTGAAGATTTTCAATAAAATTTTTGTAAAAATTAACGTAGCTTTTCATTATTTCAAAAGTAGTTTAGGTAGAGAAAGAAAAGTGGTCCTGAAAGAAATTAGGTATTTTTATAAATTTTGAGCCCGGAGAATTTTTTAAATTTGTACGTTTTCAATTCCACGTGATTTCGAATTCCAGAACTTGCCCGAATATTAAAAAAAAATTCAATGAACTAAAGATAATTGTGTTGGAATAAGCATTTATTTAGTATTTAAAAAATATAATATTTTAATTTTGTTTTTGTCTTTCTCAGGTGTTTAATCGAAAATACTATTGGAAGAGGTATCAATAAAATCATGTGTCTTAAAAATAATAACATGAAAATATACAACTGCTGCGAGTCACCCATTATAATTAAGATTTCTACTGCGTCTTATTATTTAGAGCTTTTTTGTTTGGAACACAACCTTTTTTTTAACTTTGTACTGTTAAATATTAGGATATTTTCAAAATATGACTTTAACAGGGTTTTTCTTAATATCTTGGTTTTTTGTAGACTGAACAAAAAAAAAAACAGTACAAACAATAGTAAAAAGTGTAAAAAACAGTACATTTGCGTACTGTTTTGGACATTATGCATAAAACAGTACAATTGGAAAAAATCAGTACATGTACTGTTAAAAACAGTACGTATGGCAACCCTACGGTAGGTATTAATTCAATATTACAAAATTTTAATTAAAAAAAGAAAACAATTTTTAATTTAACAATATGAAAAAAAAAAATTGAAACCAACCGTTTCATTACCAAAGAGTAGACAAAATAGCACGTTATTTTAATAGCGGGTGGATATGAATATAACGCGTCGATTTTTTCCAAAAAGCTGAAAAATAAAAATTTCAAGTTAATACCCTCTTGTTGATCAAGTGCGATAAATTTTCAGTAGCAAAATTGGCATACGAGTAGTTCAGGCCATAAAATTAAAAACCAATAGGACATTTTCATCATTATTCTTTGTTTGCAAAATATCTACTACCATGGAACTTTAAAATGGGCCAACGGTTTTAAGAAAAAGGCAGAACTTTGAAGGTCGACCTAAAGGGATAAACTGCCCTCAGATTAATCTCACTGACCCTTTACCACATGTGGAAACAATTTAAATAAGTTTGTCATTCCGTTTGCAAAGTATATATATAAAATGTATGTTCTGGTCTCTTACGCTAAACGATGTCCGAATGTCTGTATGTTGTTTGATATGGGTTTTTCGAAAACCCCAGATATAGTGGGGACTAGGTTATTATATATTTAAATACTTTTAATCAGGCTTAAGTTCATCAAATTATTTTTATGAAGAAAGGAATTTTACAACATGAAAATTAATTAACAGTCTGTTCATCGATTTCGAACGTTAACGTTCGAATAGAAAATTACATTTAAAACAAAAACAAATTTTAGAATTTTGTTTGACCGGGTAGAACCGGTCACTTCAAACCCAAGGATTTTAGACTAATCAGCTTGTTGTCTTTTTCTCTTGACGACGCTGGAAAGACTGATTGATCTACATCTGAGGACGAAACTTGACGCCGGCATCGTCAGCGGCGCTCAACACGCCTATCTAAAGGGTATATCTGTTGAGAGTGCGTTGCATGATGTGGTTGGTTATGTGGAGCGGGGTTTTCGAAACAAGGAATACACCTTGGTGACATTCCTGGATATAGAGGGCGCCTTTAACAATTTAAGGAAAGAGGCTATCAGGCAGGCACTGGTTGACCTAGGGGTTCAGTTGTTCTTGGACGTATGAATAACTATGATGCTTAGCAGCAGAGTTATTCACTCGGACTGGGGAAACGAACGCTTAAGGAAATCGGTGACTAGAGGAACCCCACTTGGGGGAGTTCTCTCTCCCTTATTGTAGCTCTTGGTCGTCAATGTCGTTCTGAGACGTTTTGACAGAATGGGTCAGAAGATCGTGCCCTACGCGGATGATGTAGTTATATTGGTGTCGGGCAAGTTTCTGCCGACAAATAGCGACATCATGCAAGCGGCGCTCGGCGAACTGTCGGCATGGGCGAGTGATAAGGGACTGGGAGTTAATCCGGAGAAGACATAGTTGGTTCTTTTCACTAGGAGGTACAAGGTGGAGGATTTAAGGCTACCGGTTCTGGGACAGCAAGCTGTCATGGGGAAGGAACACTCAGGAGAGACTTAAGAGGGGTCTCAATGCCTACTTTGCTTGCAGATCATCGATAGGTAGGAGCTGGGGACTCCAGCCGTCAGTGGTGGGATGTCTGTACACTTCGGTGGTTACACCCATTCTTACGTATGCATGCTGTGTTTGGTGGGAGTCATTGAAATTGGCTAGTCGTAGGAACCTTCTTGCTAAGGTAGGGGCAGATTATTTGGTGGATTTGCTATTTTCAATGATGGCTCGAAGATAAGGGGGTACGGGTGCTGGGGTATACATTGAGGATCTGAATATTAGAAGGTCGTATAGGCTACCTGACGACTGCAGTGTTTTTCACGCGGAGCCAATGGGGTCTTGAGGGCCGCGGAACTGATGAGAGACAACATTTTTTTTTGCTACACAAGGGCAGTAAAATGAGTTGGCAGAACATTGTTATTTTGAAAAAAATTTCACTTTGTTGTACAGTGTTATTAGAATTTGGTTTTTTCCTCAACCGTAAGCCAGTTACAGAGTTACCAGAGTTTTTGCTTCTTTGTGTAAATGGTAACCAATTATTAAATGATAATTACAGTGCACTGTACACGCAGAGAAAAAACATTTTGCAATATCGTCACCTTTAACAAGACTATTTTAACGAAAATTTTAAACATTTTATGGTTTAATTATGATTAAATATTAATATGAATTTGTATAATTTAATTATAAATCTTTTAGGGCATATTTTAAACATTATCAAAAAATAAATGCATTTTAATGTTAATAGTAAAAATAAATTAAAACCAGTCTCAAATACTAAATCTATGTTCAGACCTATTGAATACTTGACGTCCAATACGCAACCACTAGTTTTTTAAAAACTGTTTGCTTTTGCAAAACGTTTGGCCAGATCAAACCTCATTTAACAGTTTCTTAATCAAATATTTGTTAGGTCTGAACATGCCTTTACTGCCGTATTCATAAAAATATTTGAAATTTAATAAAGGTTTTCAAAACTAATTTTTTATGAAAATGTTTCTTAATAAGCGTTTGTTAAATTTTAAAATCGTTTATTAATAAAAGGGTAAAATCAAGTCAAAGTATCAACTTTATGTTTTTAAACTCAAAAGTACGCTGCAGTAAATATTGAAAGGACCACAAATGACAGGCATTTTTTAAGGCCTCTATACTACTTTTTTAGAGATTCGATTGGTATGATATCCTGCCTTCAGAAATATGCCTTCAAGAAGGAATACATTTCTTTTTTAAAGACCTTCCAAAATATCTTTACTCATTTTGGTTACCGCTGGGTAGGGTCCCAAATGTGAAATTAATGAACGAAGTGGGGAGTTCCCTACTTTGTTGACATTGTTTTGTATTTAGATATATTCAAAACAACTGCATTTGATTAAATGCCTAACCAGAATATGCATCAGCTGTCTTAAGCTACTTTCAAAAAAATAACGAAAAACCTCTCAAATACTTAAAAAAATAAAAAAGCAGGCCTGCTCGGAAATGCATCACTGCGCTGCATATGTAGAAGGATCGTTGCAAATGTCAGCCGTTTGAAAATAGATAACAAAAGCAGATGATGAGCAAACAAATCTAAAACACGCATCACAAACGAGGCTGATGAAAATTGCGTTCAATAATTCAACCCAACTGCAGCGCAGTGATGCATTTACGAACAGGCCAAAAATAAAAAAAACATTGATTCCGTAAGGAATGTGCGATTTCATTCGTACATTTCTAAATCACATGACAGTTTCATACAGCTTAACAAGAAGTTTCCTTAAGTTCAATACGTCTTGACAAAGTTTGCTTAAGTCAGTTAAAGTTGAAGAAAGTTGGCTCAAGCTAGTGTGCGAACACATCTAAATCATATGTATGTGTTAAACCATATTGCACTTGAGGAAACTTTTTGTTAAGTTTAATAAATCTGTCATTGGTTGCTTAAGCAATGTGCGAAACTGATCGCACTTTTCGTACGGAATCAAATGTGTTTTTAGATACTTTTTGTTCATTTTTGACAGAAGCTTAAGCAAGCTTATGCATATTATAGTCGGGCTTTAACGGTATCTAAAATCTCTTAATAAAATTATTTAGTATAAGAAGGTGCTTCTAAGAATACATATCGAACATAGATGGGGGTAGTGCACTTATTTTGCAGTTTCAGCGCACACTTAATGATAGTGCAAAAATAGTGCAATCATTTTCTTGATGTTGAGTGATGAATTGAAAATTTGAAGCCTCACTAAACATTAGTGATAGTGATGTTAAACAATTTTGAACTCAAAAAAAAAATAGTTTGATTTATAAAAAAGCAATCATCAGTTTATTGCAACTTTTTTTCTTCACTCATTTGAGTGCAACTAAAATTGTTGCACTAAATTTAAAATCAAAAACTTGTTTTTTCATGATTAAAGCCAATCATTATACCGTTATTGACAAACTTTAACTTTGTTGAATGTTCTTTGCTTATGCATATCCTCCAAAAAAAATCAAAATCCATACAAATACAAAGTTACATTTTTTAAATTTTAGTGATACAATATTTGTATGCAGCTTTTTTGATTGCAAGTCCAAATTTTGCACTATTTGAATTGAGTGCAGATTTTTGCATTCAATCTGCGTTAAGTGATAGTGAAAAAATTTGCAATATCACTAAAAAAATTTTAGTGGTAGTTAAAAAATTGCATTCATCCCTAAAGCTGTTAAAAAAAGAGTGCAAACTAATTTTTTTGCGGTTTTATTTAGTGATAGTGCACTGCTGATTTAAATCAATATTTAGTGCACTACCCCCAAATATGATATCGATCCTTTATTGCAACAGACCAAATCAAACTTGGTAAAATGCGATTTAAGTTTTAACAATTTACCTTTATAGGCAGGTATGTACCTATGTATACAGTTTTAAAAAAATCCTATAACTCGACTCAGTTTAAGATATAATGCGGATTTTTGATGTACATACATACATACATATGTACATATGTACATTTGTATAAAGAACGTAGGTATAAAGGAACGAACGCTTTTGGTAATGCAACTTAAAATTTTTAAATTTTTGAGATACCTATGGCTATGTTGCAATAAAGAAGCGATATGTACAATGTACATACTACATAGGTACATACATACATACATACTTTAAAAAAACATTTATGAGCTTCGTTAAGCTATTCACACATTATTTAACTGTCAAAAATTTTTACTCAAACATTTTGAAGCTTTTTTTATTTTCGCTTTTATTATCTGTTTTCCTGCAGCATACAATTTTGTTTTATACATATTTTTGCCATTTCTATGTTAGTGGTCAAGGTCTAAGGAGCAAACTACATAAAAAAGCAAAATGCAGAATACCTACATAATAAAAATGCAAACAGTAAAAAACATAAAACTTTTGCACGGCATATTTACTCCAAGGCAAAAACAAAAAGACACATACAACATACATACATATGTACTTATGTATACACAAAAAAGCTGCACACAATAAAAAAGAAAAAAGCCTGGCAGGCAGAACTGCACGATAATGTGAGAAGCAAACGAAAATAACGAAACAAGAAAAAGGAATAACAACAACAACATATTTAGAAGAAATTGCATAAATTGCAAATGCATCATGCACAAGCAACGTGATTGTGACAAAATGTTAAATAAAAAAAAATACCTCACCCAACATGCATTTTCTTAACTTATGTATCTTATGCGGCCGTTATCGCGCAAAATTCTAATAATAACAATACATATTAAAATAGCAACTATCCTTACTTAAATAGAGCTACTCCCACTATAAATGGGGCAGCACTTAAAACGCTTGTTATTTAACTAATTTCTGTAGAAATTCAATAAAAACAATTCATATAAAATTAAGTAGGTATATTTCATAAAAATTGTTAAATTAATCTAAAGTCCCTTTGTTGATTTCCAAACATCAGTATCAACTGTGCTAGGAACACAACTGGAACGAACGACGAATTTCGCCCTACACGACGAATTTTTTAGAAACAATTCGCTGAGTAAAATCGTCGTACAAAACACAATAACGACGAATAACTTACATCTTTACTAATTGAGGAAGTTGTTTGTTGTTTGGGCAAAGAGAGAGAAATAGTGTGATCATTTAAAAAAAATTTACTTAAAAACACAAACATTAACAAAAGCAGAATTAAAAACTATTCTTATAGTTATCTAGTTTGTATATTTATTTTAAATGCTATAAAATAATAAAAACAATTACTAAAGTAAAAAAGTTACTTTATATACTAAAATACTTGAAAACTAAAATCACACATGCTCACCTGATTGGTTCTTCGTTCGCCGGCGTATGAAATAGAAATAAATCTATTGGAAAGTCGCCGCCGCGTATGCCGAATTTCGACCGACGCCGTGATAGTGTTTTTTTTCATATACTCAAATAATATTTTGGCTTCTCTGTTTTATATATCTATGTATATGTATGCATATCCAAGGCGTTTCTTCAATTTCGCCATCTACATTTAATTTAAAATCGAAAATTGTAATTGTCATTAAATATAAATGTTATTTTAAACCTTAAAATATTACATTTGCAATCTTTTTGGTAATGTGATCAAATTTGGTAAATACATTTCAATTGTACTGAGAACGAATTCTATGTATGTAAATGGTAAGAATTGGCCTATAATTCTTTCTTAATTAGAGTCTTTGTGTCTTTAAACCATATAATTATGCTGGTATTTAGATTAAATTTTGCCCAAAAATATTATACTGCAATTAAATTTTTTTTCGAATAAGTTCACATTTTCCCACAGCTTCCATCTATAAATAGATTTAACTTCGTTTTAAATGTTTACATTTATAAACAATTCAGCAACCGTTCCTAAAATCCCTTTAAGACAAAAACTCTCATATGAATCATAAAATCTAGATAATCGGCACAAATAACTCTTATATGAATTTTAACCTCTTAACATAACTCCGTTTTTGTGACTGACTGCTCATCGTTTTCAAATGGGGTAAAATCTCAAATATTCGTCCGTGGAGATGGGGCTTTATCGATTATAATTTTCGGATTGTTTTCATTAACTGGAACCTGTTATTTAATTGTTGATTTTTTTTTTCAAATAAGCAACTTTTGAATTTTTTCGTGCATATTTTTAACAATTTTCAGGACATACATATATTCAAGTTTTTACTGCATATTTAATGCGCATAAATCGTGTTTTAAAGAGCATATTTCTGGTTTCCCTGCTAATAGCACAGTGCAACAAAATTCGGGTTAGCGCCGCCAGCCACAATACTAACAACGCGAAATGAAACTAGACTACTGGTAGAACAATATGTACTGCCAAAAGGTTTTTGAAAAGTTAGCTCGGGTTTTTAAAATTTCGGCCCCTAAAGTTTTTGAATTTTTTGAAAAGGCGTTTGGAATAAGTCAAACAAAATTTACTAAATTTACTTCAGAGCTAAAAAATTAATTCAAATTTCTTGAGTAGTATTGTATGACCAGACCATTCTTTTCTTAGAATAAATTAACCTTCTTTCTCTTTTTTCATTTTTGTCCTATTTTCCAACTTTCACACAAAAGTATACTAAAACGGCTATTTAGAGGGGTCTTCAAAGACCAAAAGTTTGTGCAATATGTATGTATATGTAAAATGCTTTGCTAAGGAAAATGGAATAGTAGCATATATTTTTATTTTTCACAAAGTGGTAATTAAGTCAAAACAGTGTAAAGTATTTCTGAGCTAAATGGTACATTAGGATTTATTAAATAGCCTTGTGAACTTTTTTTTAGAAAAATTAACCCAATGTTTACATTTTCTAGGGTCATATTTGCCCTGCTTAAAAAATATTTTTAAAATTTTACAATAAAAATTCTACTTATATTTTGCAGAACAAGCTGAACGAAGTTTTTTCCGCAAAAATTATTTAAAGCAATGTGGTTTGAGTCACCCGATGTCGTTTTAGCGGAAATTTGTTGGTGGTGTAAAAACTTGTTTGAAGAGAAAATATGGGAATATAAGTCTGAAGAAATATTTTAAAGCAAGATAAAAAATGGCGATTACGGAAGACATGAATTTTATATGGCGAGTTTCCACTTTCAAGCAACACATTTTTGACATAGAAAGCGCTTAATTCATCCCTATAAAAATACGTGACTAACGATCAGCTTTAAACACTGAATTCTTTGTTGTTACCGTTATTCTTTAATATTCTAAAAAAATGTCGTGACACTTCAAATGTAATATATTTTTTTAAATTTGTTAAGGATTCATTCACTTACCTTACTGCGTAGCGCATATATGTACGCTTACTCTTTAAAATTCACAAAATAGATAAATTTTTTATTGTGGGTATATCAGATACAACAGTAGAAGTAATGAGTACTTCTGATTTGGATTCACAAGCTGATCACAATGATTGCCAAAATTGTCATCTCCCAACAACATCTAGAGGACCTCGAATTACATACATAGTTTTAATTCTTTTTAACGAAAAAAAAATTGTTCAGCTTGTTTTGCAAAATATTCGTAGAAGAACTAGTCCTAATTATTGTAAAATTTAATTAATTACCACTGCTTTTGTGAACAAAATAAACGCAACTTTTTAATTTATATTTATTAAGCATTTTACATATATTGCACAAACTTTTAGTATTTTAAGACCCCTAGTGAAATTTGATGCAAAAAATATTCGTAGAACATGTTAACCCTCAAAAATGCCGTTTTAGTATACTTTTGTGTGATAGTTGGAAAAGAGGACAAAATTGACCCCTTAAAATTAGAGTTAGAGGGTTAGTATATCCTAAGAAAAGAATCGTCATACAATTCTTCTGAAGACATCTGAAATAATTTTTTAGTTTAGAAGTACATACATAGTATATTATATTTTTTTTTTATTCCAATCGCCTTTTCAAAAAATGCAAAAACTTCAAGGGCCGAAATTTCGGAAGCCCGAGCTAACTTTACAAAACCCTTTGTACTTTCATTTCGCGATGCAATTATTGAGGCTGGTTTTTTTTTGTTGCACAGTGTAATTTATTAGTAGTACAAAAAACAAAGTAAATTCTAATTAAGTACTTTTTTAGCCTTTAAGTAACTAATGTTTCTTTTGATTAATTGTAAATAAAAATATGCCAAGACAGGCATATTGTCTAGTATAGTAGTCAAAATATTTACTACATATATAAACTCTGCCGAAAAATGGAAAAGACATCAGTAGAACTTTCGAAACATTTTCAACAAATTCACCATGAATTTTAACAAATATTTCGCTTTCTTGGCCGTTTCAGTCTTGTACACTTTGAGCCAACAAACTGTTGAAGCTCATCATCATCATTTTGGAAAAATCGGTCACGAGCTGGTAAGATTTAAAAATAATAATATTGAGAATTGCATGGCAAACCACTTTTTCTATATATTTTAGGAATTAGAATTGTGGTTATTTTGTTGAACTATTTATGATTTTTAATCCAAATTTTTAATATTTTAATCAGGCTTAAGTTCATCAAATTTAATTTCCATTAAATTATTTTTATGAAGAAAGGAATTTTACAACATGAAAATCAATTAAAATTTGTTATTGATAATCATTCATTCTTGACTGACCTGAGATTCGAACCCAGGCGGCTGGTTACCATGACATGTTTCGATCACAACCACTTGATCTCCTCAGATGGATTTGCCGTCTTAAGCCTACAGTACACGGAATGTAAAAATCCACATGCGCATGTGGGTCTGACGTAATTTTGACGTCACTACAAAGCCACAATAGCAAGTTCGAGATGTGTGATGACGACAAAATTACGTCAGAACCACATACGAATGTGGCTTTTTACATTCCGTGTACTATAGGCTTTACACTCGCAGCCATCGACGACTGCTGACGTCAATAGTCAAACATCAATCCTTAAACCAAATTGTATTTTAACCTTTGGTAGATCGAAATTTGCTTTTTTGAATGATTATCCATTTTAATTGATTTTACATGTTTTTCCTAACTTAGGAATTATAAATAAAAATTCAATTAAAAAAATGGAATAAACCCCTGGAACTAAGTTGGATTTAGAATTCGTCTGGAATTTAAAAAAATAAAAAATTATTGTTTTATGAAAAATATCATGCGTGTTCATTTTGATTTTAAGTCTTTATCTAAATTTTAAGTGTCCTCGAAACTCATTCGCTTGTGTTGAATAACACTAGAAGAATCATGTAGCTCAGTTGCATTCAATGGATATCTCAAGAAGCCGTTTATAACGAATGCAGGCTTCCGACAGTGTGACGCACTATCGTATATTTTTTATTTATTTTGTTCTAGATTAGATCATAAGACTTGTTGAAGTTGTCATCAGAGGCACAATTTTCCATAAATTGTAAAATATGCGCTTGAAGTTGACAAAATTGGCTGGACAAAAAATTGCATAGCTAAACTATTCCTCAAAAGCAACGCTAAAGCAAAACCAAAATATGTAAATACATAAACCCAAAGCTCTAACCAAACACGGTTTGAAAAGATTGCATTGAAAAAATAGGTCGGACTTAGATATCTCTTCAAATGATATGCAAGCGAAAGTGCATTGGAAGATTAAGAATTCGAATCACTGTATGTTTATGCATAATGAGCAATATCATATTTAAGAAGAAGCAGAAGTCTGTATGCGGTATGGAAGACAGTGGTAAAACGAGTCTTTAAAAGTTCACCGTATGGACCTTGAAAAAAAGGGCGCCCTTAATTTCGATGGCGCAAAGTGGAATGCTAGAAATATATGTTTACAAGAATGAGGATCTTATGCCAATGAGAGAAAAATATGGATTAATAATTTCAGACAGGCCTAACTGTGGTAGCATAGCAGTGTTTTATTTTCAATATGATAATAATTTGATATTAAAACTTTGAAGTTTTTGCATGGCATCAGTAATACATTCTTCGGCTCCACAAGGATTATAACGAAGTAAAGGTCATCAGATTATGAAATTCTAGTCTTGAAATTTTTGTATTTTTAGCTTGTTTTTCCTCTTCTATTTTTTATATTTAAATACAAATAAAATTACAGCCAACTTCAACTTACAAAGTGTGAGAATTGCAGAGTACATGAAACTTAGTACCTCTCCAAAATCTTCTACCCAATAACCTCAAGAATTGCTGCAACAAAAATTGCAAGTCTGAACGATAACTAACTAAAGCATTTCGAGCCAATCGTAAGAAATTTCTTCTCTATCATGTTACAAACACCGGTTTTGAAAACTAAAGCTTATTTGACTAGCAGGCCTTCGGCCGGTCGTAAGCATTTTCGCCGCTATGGTATAGCAAACACCGCCTTCGCTAACTAATTTTTCTTAATTTGGGAATTTTAGATCGGAATTTTAAATTCTTATATTTTTTATATTTTATTTTGAGATTCAGAATTCTGAAATTCGGGAATTAAAAAAAATTCAGAATTTAGACATTTCGGGATTTTTATTCTATTTTATTAAATATAAACAGTCGCTGACAAATCATCTCAAAAAGCGGAAAGTTGTATACAAATTTTCGTTTTTTGTTCGACAGTTTTTGGTTTCGACTGCAGGTTCTTAAACCCTGGATTAAAGCACACCAAAAAGTGTCAAAGTGTCCATGGACTATACGGCATTTCGTACATGGACTTTATGACACTTTTTAAAGTGGCATTATGACGTGCCACCTGAAATTGGTTCCTGGGCCATGCTTAATCTTTCTTTTCTCAAGGGCTACATAACAATGAATAGCTTAAAGAATGATCAAACTCTAATTGAGGAAATAGCAGCCAGCATAAAATTGTTTAAAAAAACATTTATACACGCAGAGAAACTTTTTTTTAAACATATTATGCTTCCATTAACTATATTATTGTCACCGACAACTATATTATGATTAAATTATGCCTTCACCAAGAGTCACAATGAATTGTTTTCTACTAATAATCGTATGGTTCGAAATTAACAAAATTAACATAAACATTTTTCCCTTTTTTCCAAGAGCAACATGTTATGGTTGAAAAACAACTATGCTTTTATAAGCGTTAAACATAACAATGTTATTGTTAATCACAGCATGTATGGAGACTACCATAATATGTTTGCCTCTGACAATTATAGGCTCAAAGTTACCACTAAATGTGTAAATTGAGATCTGTTGGAGGAAACCATTAACCATACCTAAAAAACTTACCCGCCACATTGTGTAGGGTGTAGCCATGTTAATGAGAAAAAAACATGCGAATAAACAAGATGATAAATTAAACACGCGTATGAGCTTTAAAGAACTCAACATGCAGCCAGCATATGTGTTGCACATTGCTGATGTTGGCTTGTGATAATGATGACGACATACATACTAGCATGTGATTACGATAATAATGATCGTAATTATCATTAACACTTTCATCGTTACTGCAGGCCAGTGATGATAAATGACATTTTCGAAATTGTACTTAATTCAGTAAAAAATTGTACTTTTTTGGAACTAATTGTACGAAAAACTTAAAAAAGTTTTTTTTTCTAGTTTTATTATTAAATAACAAAAATTATACGTACATTAGGGTGGGTAGTTTTTTTTTTGAACACCACGTGTATAACAAATTCGTAATCTACGGAAAATTCTAAGAACTATTCCTAAGTCTGGAATCACACTATGAAAGTTTTCTTTCAGAAAGTCTGAGTTTATTGGTGAGAGGGGAAGAGAACATGCTTTTCTTTTCTCCTCTCTCACCCATAAACTCAGGCTTTCTGAAAGAAAACTTTCATAGTGTGAACCCAGACTAAAGAAACCATGGTACTGAAATCAAAATCGAGTTTCCGGTTTTTGACTTGAAAATTTGATGTTCAGGAAATTCAAAAAATGTTACTTTTTTGGAAATATTTATTGCAATTGGTGAATAGTTGACCTGTATCGCTTTAAGAGGAAATTTTCTCAGTTTTCTATATCTGTGCTCATTTTTATAAATAAATACATAAATAATTGGCTGTCAAAACAATCATAGTTGGTAAAAAACAAAAACAAAAACTGAAAATGAAAAAATTTAAAAAAAATAATATTTTTTTTATTATTCTTTTTTTTGTTAAAACGCACTTTTTATTTCGAAAATTCACTGACTTATTAAAAATATACCGAATAAAATAATAATAAAAATTTATAAAAAAAATACTGGCCAATCCGGGGGGAATAAATTTAGTTTCGGCCTATTGCGACAATTTGCATACAATATCTTTTTGCTATCTATTACAGAATACCACTGTTGCTGTTTTCAATAGTAACTGCCAAAATATCATCGCGATTATATTCTATGGCACGCCGGGAAACATTGGTAAGCAAATTTACAAATCGCTCAGTTTCCTGAATTTGTGCCAGTATTCCTAGACCAGTAAACGGTGAAGCATCAAATTCTATGCATCCCAGCAACTGGTCGAAGGGGATGCTTGTAATAAATGACTGCTCAAACAAAATACTATCTTCATCTAAGTAGATAATAAAAAATTAAAAAGGTTTGTAATTCTTTTTAAAAAGGCAGTGAATTTTTTGAAAAAGTAAAGTGAGTTTTAATAAAAAATAAACTACATTTTTACCAGCTTCACTATGAATATTTTGACAAAAACTTTTAAATCAATTATTTATGTACAGCAAAATGAGCACAGATTTAGAAAGCTGAGAAATTTTCCTTTTCCAAAAAAAGTAGCATTTTTTCGAATTTCCTGAACATCAAATTTTCAAGTCAAAACTTGAAGCTCGATTTTGATTTTAGAATCATGGCTTCTTCAGGAAAAGTTCTTAGAATTTTTTTAGATTACGATTTTGCTATACGCTTTGTCACTTTTTAGGGCCCGAACAAATTGACCCACCCTAACGTACACACATTAAATTTCAATTGTACTTTACATTTATATTTAAAATGTACCTTTGGCAATTAACAAAAAAAAATTAAGTTAATAAATTGGAATTTAGACAAAGCTTTATTCACAATAGGCAGCGAAATTGTGTCTGGTGTTCATAATAGAGCAACCACACACATTTTAAATAAGAAACCGTTTGCAAATTTCGCCCAGAACAATATTACGTATTTATTGTTATTTGTTGGAGCATTTTGTTAAAATTTTTATTCAAAACTAAATAAAATTATTTTAAACGTCAGAAACGGTGGCATGTCATAACGTCCAGTGTCATAGTGTCCATGGACATACGCCCTGAGAAAAACATGTTTTATTATGGTCACAACCAACAAAACTATTTTTAAAGAAACTAATTTAACCATAATATGGATGTCGGTTACAATGATTTGGTTAAATTAAACAAAATATGTTAAACAAAATTTTAAAAATGTTTTTGTTTCTTTTTCTCTGGGTTTATGTATTAAATATACAACGAAAACACTTTTGGGCTAAAGGATTTTTTTCTCTATGGTATAACAAATACCGGCTTCGCTAACTAAAGCTTATCTGAACAGCCGGCCTTCGGCCGGGCGCAAGTATTTTCTCCTCTATGGTATAACAAACACCGGCTTCGCTAGCTAAAGCTTCTCAGTATTGACGGCCTTCGGCCGGGCGCGAGGATTTTCTCTTATCCTTTTCTCGGAGAAAGTAACATAAAGTAATATACATAGTACTTCAAAAAAGAGATGTACGAGCTTGCTATGATACTCGCATCTTGCATTACAATTGTGCCCTGAACTCGCACGAGAGGTGTTCTGTAAAACGAAATCGCAAGAATCATAGCGATGTACATATGTAGGTAAAATAATAATGACTTACTTTTTAATGCGTTCGTTTTGGGGCATCCCTTGTAAAATTCATTGGTTCTTTCAGTAGAATTGTAAGTAGTGATTTTATGTTTTTCTGATTACTCAACACATTATTTTGTAGGCGAAGTTTTTACTGGGACGTTCTTAATATTTTTATTAGAAAAGGAAATTTAAAATAGGTTTTGTAACTTTGTCTTTATTATGTTCTTTTGCCGTGGCGATTTCAAACAGCTGATTAAAATAATATTCCAGAAATACATGTTGTCAATGCCAAGAATAATTTTAACGAAGTACCAAATCGCAAGCAAAACGCTTTGCGATTAACAACACTTGCGATCTAATAATTGTGCGAGTATCTGAACGAACCTGATTGTAAGGAACATAAAATTATTATTTTCAAGGAGACCAAAGTTTGATTTATGTAGAAAATAAGTTCTTTGACAAATTTCTACAAAGTGCTACTGATATCCATAACATTAGTGCATACATTTTTTTTTTGTCAATTTTGCAACCCTAAACCAAAAAGTTTCAACGTTAAGGCCCAGAACAGACGGTAGAACGCAACTGCAACGAAACCCATTAGAAATTATTATTTTGAAACCAGTTTTAATCAACCTAAATTGTACCAGAATGTAATGAAATTATCACAATCATTTCGATTTTCTTTGAGAACAGATGAAACGCAAACACGAGCTTCATGCATGCCGGTTTCAATGCAACTGATTTCCAATGGTTTTTAAACCGGTCTCAAAATGGTCGCGTCATGTGTGGTACCTCAAAGGTGTCTATGGCATTAACTCAAATAAAACTCGAAAATACTCTAGAAATTGTAATTGCGTTTCACCATCTGTTCTGGGAATAAAGCGATTGCAATTTTTAAATTGTTCTAAACATGTCATTGGAGTACTTCAGTACTTTTGCAATACTAATAGTACTGAAAAAAGTATTTATCATACCTGCTACAGGTACTTCAAGCAAACAAACAGGGAAAATAATATAAAAACAACAGGCGATAACATAATAACAGCAAAACGTTATTGTTGTTGTATTAAAAGCTTTGTGCTGCATGCACGATGCATGCAGCATAAAATCAGTGAACAAGCTGCAGATTTTTTTTTATTTGTGCATTAACTAAAAGCCAAAAAAATGTTTGCGTACTTCTATATTTCTGCTTCTTTTTTTTTAATAAATTTTGTATTGTAGTTGTTGTATGAAGTGATGCATTTTGTTCAAGACAAACAAAAAAACAACAACAAAATCAACACAGGAAAAGGGTTGTCATGCAAGAAAGTATTATTGCATTTTAGGGTTTCGGTTAGTAGGTATGTATTTGTTTTTAAGTATGTGTTTGTGTGTGTATTTAATTTTACTTTTATGCACACGTACTGCAAATAAAAGCGAAAATGCCTAAAAAAATATACTCAAAGCCAAAAATTTTAAATCAACTAGTAAGAGTGCTATATTCGACCGTGCCGAATCTTTAATACCCTTCATCAAGAGTTAGAATCTTTCAGGGGTGGACTAGACTGGTTTCAAATACTATACAAACTAAATTATTCTAGATTTTAATATAGTAATACCAAATTGTTAGAATCAAGTTCTTTTCAAATTTCTTTTTGGAGGGCCACTTAAAATGGGACCTATGGTAAATTATAAACCGATTGTCAAATTGCATGGTGCTATTTCTAACCATATAAACAAAATTGGGCAAATTTTACTACAATAATTGTATTTGTTACGGTTTAAGCCATGTTTAAAGGACCGAACTTCATAAATTTTTGCCATAAATTTTTTTTTATGGTTTTTGGGGTACTAAAGTATTTGCCGAGAGAGGGTTTTGTATGGGGCGTATTAAGTCTGGTCTAAATGAGTTCCCAGGCGCTTTATACGGGGCTATGGCAAATAATGGACTGATCTTCATAAATTTTTGCAATAGAAATAATTTTTATGGTTTTAGGGTTACTAAAGTATTTGCCGAGTGAGGGTTTTGAATGGGGCCTATGGTAAAGTATGGACCGATCTTCATAGAATTTGGCAGGGTAATTTTTAATTTTATGAAACTATGACAATTCAAAATTTACTGCATTAGAAATATATGTTATGGTTTTAGGGATATTAAAGTATTTTCCGAGAAAGGGTTTTATACGGCCCGATCTTCTCAAGTATCATTGTCAATCGTAAAAACGAATTTAAAGAGAATCGGTGCATTCTATCACCAATTTATGTAAATTTTTGTAACCGAAATATAACTTTTTTTAGGGAGTTTGATTGATCCACATTTAGTGGAAAGAATTTGCCGTGAATATTGTTTTTTTCTGTTGAGTCTTTCGGAAGTGAGCGTGTTTTCAGCAGTTGGACAGACGGAAAGACGGACAGACATGTTTAAATCGACTTGGATTTACTCAAGGATCCAGAATACACATTTACTTAATGGGGTCTTAGATGAATAAAAAAAATGTTTCACACGGAATGACAAACTTAGTAAACCGTCATTCAATACTAGTGGTGAAGGGTGTACAAATCGAAATATCGGTTTCATATAGGAATCTGTTTAAAATATGCACTTTAACTGCATGAAAATGCAAAAAAAAACTGGTTTTTTTAATTTCATTTATTTACTTATACATACCAGGGATGATAAATTAGGTACAATTGTACTTTTTTCAGTACTATTAGCATTGCAAAAGTACTGAAGCACTCCAATGGCATTTTTAGTACAATTTAAAAATTTCAAGTGCTTTAAAATAGAAACATTTTTGTCAAAGGTTGAATAATTGAAAAATTAAATAAATGAACTAATGTTTCCAAACATCAGAGAAGTGCTGTACCAAATTTGTCGGCGAATATAGAACAAATTTTATTTTTTAAATATGATTTCAGGCATATGTCCACCGCGGCTTCAAGTTACTGGGTCCAATCTGTTCAATTTTGTACCACTTTTTCTAATAAATCTGGCAGTGTGGCTTCAGTGTTGGCTTGAATTTTGGCTTCCAATAAACTAATGACCTAACACAGCCCCATAAAAAGTTGTCCAGATGCGTTCAATCGCACGTGAACAGGACAACTTCCAGAAAGTGTCTTCAAATACAGCAATTTTGTTATTGACGTATACATTTATTCACTAATCACTAAACACAATTCTTTGATAAAAGTGCCCGCGAACAGGTTTATTTTTTCAAAGTAAATGTCCACAATATGGAAGCGTTGCTGTAGCATCAAGCAATTCATAATGACTTGGCAAATCTTACTAAACCGAAATGTCTACACAGTGGATATTCTCAGCTCTCAAAGCATAGTTACGGATATCGATATTTCTAATGCAGCTTAAAAAATGCCCTTACATTTTTAAGTTATTCTTACTAGTAAAAAATAAGCTTGGGTTTTATTACAATAAGATTTGAAAAAGTACAATTTTTTACTGAATTCAGTACAATTTTGGAAATGGCATTTATCATCCCTGATACATACATACATACATACATACATACATACATATTTTTTTTTCGTCGAAGAAGGAAAAAGTTTGTATTTAGGTAACAGCGTATATGTGTGTATGTATTATAATTTTGTCCAAAATATTATGTTTAGAAAACACGTATAAATTATGCTGTTAATGTTACGTGTTTTTATTGCTGTTATCCCTAAAACACTTTAATATTTGGATGCAGCAGGCTGTGCCAGCCACGGGTGGTACTATTTTCCCGAGGAAATAGCCTAATTGATAGCTGTCTCAAAAATAAACTAGATAAAATTATGCAGTTTTAAACATACATATGTAGAAGCATTTCTTGTTTAATATGATCTTGATTTTTTATTAAGTATTAAAAGAAGAAGTTAAAAATTATTCGAACTGCATAGAGATTTTCAAAGACGAAATAAAGTTTGCAAATTGCATAAAACCATTTGGAAGTCAGTTCATGTTTCCTATTACTTAAAGAAATTTATGAGAAAAAGCTAAATTTCACGAGAAAATCCTGTTCACTATTGATTGAATTACATAATTCCCTCTTGTTTATATAATTCCCTCTTGTTTAGAAACTAAGGCTATCTAACCTCTGCTGCGTTTGGAAAAATTTAGGCAGCATCTGCTGAGTAGCAACAGCTCCTTCCTCAGGCCGAACTCTCCCACATAGGGATGGGCAAGTTGGAAAAATATATCGATATATATCGAATCGATATTTTTTAGAGTATCGATATTTATTATTTCAAAAATATCGATATATCGATATATCGAACGTATTTTGCTGAAACTATTACCAAATTAAAAAATTCAGTATACATACCTTTGTACAAACATATGTATGAACAAATTAATTATATTTAATTACATTGTTACTTTTTATTGTTTCATGTTATTTAAAAAAATGAATAAAAAAAAAATTTAATCAAAACAAAAAATTCAATTATAACAAAAACAAAAGGGAAGAATACAAAATAACCATAAGCAAAAAAAAAAAAATTACGAAAAATTTAAATAGAAGTAAATAAGTCATGGAAATACCAACTTTCCTTAAAATTTGAAAAGTACCAACCAGTGTTGCCAGAACTTTTAGAGGAAAAATCAGAAAAAAACCATAATTATTTATCAAAAAATCTGCAAAATCTGCGTCAAGGTTTTAAAAATCTTCAATAAACCTTCAAAACACATTTATTGCATTTTTTATGTAGTTTATTTAGAAAAAGATATTACAAATAATTTCAAAATATGTTCCCGAATTTAAAATCGATGGTAGTTTAAAATGTGATTGGTCAATATGAGTGGTCCTCGAAGTATGATGTAAAAAAAAGGAAATATTTTTTTTGAACTTTCAACACAGAAAAGTTATAAAAATTTGTTCGATTTTATGAACATGGCTAATAACACGGTGCTACAGTGTAAAAAAACTTGGAAAACGACCTAGCGTGGGTTATTGGTCTTGTTGAGTACATAAAAAATTGTGTCAAAAAAAATCAGAAACACCCTCAAATTCAGAAGTTATTTTAAAAAAACCGTTTTCAGTGATGTTCGTCAACTTATCGACCTGTAACTCAGTCAGTTCTTGTCCGATTTTAATTTTTTTAACGGATTTGGAAAGAAAACTAATTACGCTTTAAAATGACGTGCATTTGTTATACATTTGTAAGTTATAACAATTGTTTTTGATAAGAATCTCTACAAAAACAAACGAAAATTATAAACTTTTTTGATTTTAGGTGCTTTTCATTGCTTATTTTAATATGAAAGCTTATAAAAATTTATATTAACGTATGAAGAAAATTTAGTTCTTAACAAAACATGGTTTTAATTTTTCAAATCGGATAAAAATTGTATAAGTTATTCAACTTTTCATTAACACCTATTTTTAGTATTTTCTCCTCCGCGCAAAAAATATGAATAAAAACAAGTTAGAGTGCTATATTCAGCTGTGCCGAATTTTTAATACCCTCCACCGACTGTTCGAATATTTCAGGAGGGATATCTATATGATGTCTAGTTATTATTAATTTATCTTTCAGACATCAGCATTAAAATTGGTTGGTTTAAGGTTTAGATCTATATTAAATTATTTAGCAATTTAAACTAGCTTGAGTAACAGTTTCAATTCAAATTTTGTTATGATAGCATTATTTTTATCGGTTTTAGGCGTACTAAACTATTTTCCGGGAGTAGTGTTTATATGGGGCCTAGGGTAAATTATGGACGGATCTTCACGAAATTTTACAGCGTGATTTCCAGTCGAATAAAACAAATTTTGCAAGATCTTATCTCATTCCGTGCCTTGTTCCACCATTTATGTTATTTTTTATAACAAAGTTATAATTTTTTTTAGGTGATGGTTCCACATTTTGATTCATAGCTCTGGTCCAACTGCACCGATCTTGCTGAATTTCAATCGCAAACTGCTTAGGATAACTGCAAGCAATTTGGCACCAAGTTTGTTCATTTCTTTTGAGTTGTTCGAAAGTGAGCGTGTTTTCAACAGACGAACAGACGGACAGACAGACATATGTTTGCGGTTTATTAGCTGACAAAAAACATCGCTTTGATCTGAAGAAAAATAAAGCCTTGGAAAATGCCTTCAATACAGTTTTTAACTGCTCATACAGTTCTAGCAAATGTTATGAACCCGAAAGTATTTGTACAAGCTGTTCCAGTATGCTTAAGAAAACTAAGTCCGAAAAGTTTATAAGCCAGCCATTACCGTTATCTTTCCCAATGATTTGGCATCATCAAATATTCCATAAACCACAAGACTGTTATTTTTGCCAAACAAACATCACTGGTTATTAATATAAAAATCGTGATAGCATTAAGTATGCTAATGTGTTAACTGTTACTAAGCCAGTATTAAGTGCAATTAAATGTAATGAAACTTTACATAAACAAAGTGATGATGAATCTGAAAACGAGGAATGTGATATGGAATATTTACCAAAATCGGCTGAGCCACATTTTGTGACAAATGCATATTTTTGCGATCTTGTGCGAGATTTAAAACTTTAGTAACTTTTGCAAATATAAGCCGATTTTAACAAATGATATCTCGTTTTTTTCTACATAAAATTATCTTTAAAATACAGTATAAATAAAGATAGGTTTTAATAGAAAAAAATTAAAATAACTCTTGTTGAATTTTAAAAATTAGGAAAAGAAATAAAAAAAATTAGATAATTTTGAGAAAAACTCACCTAATTTTTGGAATATATTTTTTATGAATACATTTCATAAAAGCTTAATTCTTTGCCTTTCCAAAACAGTTAAAAATTTTAAAAAAATTTGTGAGTTAGAGATACTAAAGTGCTACGACCTACCCTAAAACAGTTTTTTGAAAATAACTCAAAATTTTGAGGGTGTTTCAAAATGTTTGAAAACGGTTTTTGTATGTCCTCACCTAGGCCTACAGCCCCCACTAGGTCGGTTTTCAAGTTCTGACAAAAAGTGTTTTTTTGTAGCGGTGTGTAATTTATGGATATTATTACATTAAAAATATCTATTCAAATTTTATTACTCAGGCTGAGTAAGATTAGTCACATCTTTGTTAACTTAAACAACAAATTAAAAGTTAATTGCGGGATGACTAAAGTCCCGCGATATTAATGTGTCAAGACAATGCGAATTTTTAATTTTTAAGTTATCTTTTGTGAATAATTTTTCTACTAATGAATCTATTTCCACACGGTTCTTCCATGAATGGTTGATATACTATATTTATTTATCAATGCAAGAAGTGGAAATAGTACAATCCTGACAATGTAAATAAGTTTCCACCGAGCTAAAAAATCTGCAATGTTAAACCAAAAACCTGCAAATCTGCATTTTGACAATTTTGGGGAAAAAAATCTTCAAAATGCAGATAAATCTGCACTTCTGGCATCGCTGGTACCATACCAGTCAAACCAGTAATCATCAGATATGGACATCAGAAGCACTCTCTGTTTTATGTGCACTCCAGACAATCTGCTTCTTGTATCCGGCACTGCTTCTTATAAATGCCAATTAGTTTAGATCTACATATTTGTTGAAAAAAACCATATGATGCATGCAATGATTCCAATTCTTAAAAAACATATTGCTTGAAAAACGGCTAAAATTTGGAGTTCCTAATGAAGACTGACTTTAACAAATATCGAATTCGATAGTCGTTTTTCAATATCGATATATCGGTATTTAAAATATCGGCGATATATGTATATCGATTATATTTTTTTTAAATATCGATATTTTGATATATCGATATTTTTTGCCCATCCCTACTCCCTCCCACAAGCAGAGAACAAAATTAAATTTTTCGGTAGAATTTTTTAGGATGTCGTTTCCGCGACTGTGGGTAGTAAACTACAACTACACGATTTCCCCAAAAGTATATTTTAAACGGAAAACCGAAAAGTGAAACTTTTTAAAATACTGAACGCATTTTCCGCTAGACGCATACTAACGGAGGCCTTAACCACTGGTCAGTCCGGTGCCGTTCCAAAGGAGCTACTGACTCCCGTGGCACCAGAATGTCTTCTCTGCTCATCCGCGATCGTTAAGATCTCCTGAGATCTGTCGGTTTTGAATTTTTGATGAATACCCGGTATTGGCTGCATCTAAGTTCCACGGAGTATGTAACATCAAAAGGTGATGTGCCCTTAAGATAATCCGGGGGGAGATGTAAAACTAGAGTGTTAACTCGGTTAACGCAACCAAGTTTAGGGCCACAACTAAGTTTATTGCGAAAACCGAGTCAAAGTTTACATGATTTTTTAAAGACCTTGTGTCAAACCAAATGAAGTGTACATATATTATAGAAAAAAACATATGTTAACTTTTGAAATATATAAATGCATTTTATTGAGAAATATACTGAAAAAGGAACAAAACAAAACTCTCTTCGCAAAGCGGCGTAAAATCTGTTTTTGGTTTTTAAACAGTTGCGTTAACAGAATCACTAATGTTAAGAATTTGCTGGGTGCGATTATCGAGGAATTGCTTTTATCAAGGGTCCCTGACTGAGGTTATACTGTAGTCTCAAATATTTTCATATCGCACTCGATCAGCAAGAGGGTTTTAACTCGAAATTTTTATTTTTTCACCTTTTTTGGAAAAAATCAACGCGTTATATTCATATCTACTCGCTGTAAAAATATCGTTCTATTTTGTCTTCTTTTAGGTAATGAAAAGTTTGCTTTAAAAATCCTTTTTTATATACCTTAAATGTAAAATTGCTTTGCTTCTACTGAAAATTTTAAGCTAATTCCCTCTTGTTGATTAAGTGCGATATATAAAAAGGAATTTCATTCGAAGCATGAGGGCGTACTCTTTGTAATTAAATAAAATAATTAACTGAATTTCACCGATCACTGAACAAACTTTTAAATTTTCTGAAAAACATCACGAATATTGCAGTGCAGGTTTGTGATAAAATCTGTTGCATACATTTAGGCTTAAACTTTTTAAATGGCATTGCAAAAAGCAATTGAATCGTTTATTCCAAAAACCAGTCAAGCGAATTATTTTTGATTTCAGGTAAATCAAAGAAAACTTCTTTCCTAGCAATCGTAAACTTACTTTTACAAAAATGATTTTTTTTTTCCTTTGGAAGCAATTAATGTTTGTAACTGTTTAATAAACAAGAAAAATTTTTAATTTATTAATTTTGACATCTATTTAAAAATTAATATAAAGTTTGCACTTGCCTGGTTTTTGAAACAAACAACTATCAGTATTGTAAGATTCGTTCGAAATTTTCAAATTCTTATAGAAAAATTCTGAATCAACTTTCCAAAGGGTTTAATATTATTGTCATAGATATATGTATACATATTTGATCTAGAATGACCATTTGTCATCATACACTCGTTCTTCAGCGCGAAAAGCTTCCGTTGTAGGCCATTGAAAAATATTCTTAAAAAACCCTTGCAGCCGTATTCATAACAAAAAGTTAGCCACAGTTTGTACACTCCGTACAAGAAGCTGGTAACTAGAATGCCAATTAAGCTTAGCAGCTTGTTAGCACAGAGTAAATTCATAACCAATTTTTGTGCATCTGCCAACTTTTAATAAACCATCTCTGAATTCAAATGATGCAACATTTTATTGCTCAAAAATGCAACACGTTTTGTATTAATCATCGCATTTAATTTTCCCTCCACATATAAACATTTCAAGAATTTTTTAAAATAAAATTAATTAAAAAAAGAAAGCGAAAGCGAAAGCAAGTTATTTAACAAAAACTTACAAAATTGTTTGAAGTAAATGGCTGTGTTTCACAAGTTGTCAAACGTTTGGCAGCTTGTTAACAAGAGTTTAACAACTCGTTAGCCGGAGTTTGGTTGTGTATTATGAATAAACTTTGTGCCAACTTCATGCCAAATTTTAATTATGAATACGGCTGTTAATATATAGCTTGCAAATCTTTTATTTTTTCACATTTATTGGGACCTACAACACTCATGAACAAAATTGAATAAGGGCCTAGTGTTAAACCAGCCAAGCGCCGAACAGTGGCTAAAAATTTAATTTAATCGTCCAACAGGCTAATTTTTTGTTATCGCCGATTTTAACAATTTTAATGCCATTCGATAGCAAATTGTGTAATTGTGGGTGTGGCATGCCGCTGGAAACAAATATTTTATGTTGTTACAGAAAAAATTTAATTTTTGTAAATTTTATCAGAACTAAATTATAGTAGTCTTTCAGAAATGGTTGATTACATCTCTATATCACTTATATCTAATGTGTTATTAAAAGTTTCCCGAGGCTCTATAATTTAGTTAAATCCGAAATTCAGAGGAATAGAACTTGTTAGGGTCAAAAGGGGTTAAATAAATTTTTGATACCATTATAAAGGCATAAGTGTCCACTTTACCCCATATACACATGCGGGATAATCGGGTGGATTATTTTAATATCAATAGTAGTTTAAACATTTGTATATTGGTAGGAGAGCAATGTATGTTGTATTGTTAAATGCTTATGCATTTTTCTATAAGTTCTTCGTGGCAAATATCTTATAAAGGGAATACATATGAATACACATTTTAACTATTTCACCAAAAGAAGGCTGAGTTCTTTCGCTGATAAATCAATATTTTCTACAGATATAAATAAAAAGGTTTGTTTTTTTTTTGAAAGAACACGTTATGAATTTGCTTGTAGAAGCGAATTTTAGTCAATTTGACATTTGTTCCTCCCACATGCCCTATCCAAAAAAAAAAATATCAAATAAAAAAAAAAAAATTTCTTGATATTCTTTAATTAGGCTTGAGTTCATCAAATTTAATTTTCATTAAATTATTTTCACTGAGGAAGGAATTTTTTTACAACTTGAAATTTTTATTAAAATTTATTGATAATTTTTCTTGGTTGAGCTGAGATTTTAACCGGGTTGATTTATACATGTTTCAAGAATCAACACATTCTTCAGAAAATCTTTGAGTTCTAACCACTGCACCACTGCGGTGCCCGCCAGCCAACAGTCTAACATCAATCTTTTAACCAGTAGTACTGGTGGCGACATGTAATTTGAAATTTAAATGATAATAACAGCAAAATTTCGAACCAGCAGTACAATCAGACTTTGGTGAGGTGAGAATACTTGTGCGAGAGATTAATTACACTAAACGATACATGCAGGCAGGCCTGCCATATTTGCCGATTTTTTGCCTCTAAATTATCAAAGTGCCGATTTGCCGATTTTTGCTCAAAAAATGCCGATTTTTCAATAAACGACTAAAACATGGTAACCTTTTTTGTTTGTTTTTGGTATATTTTTAAAATTTTATTTAAAAAATGTTCAACTATAACTATTTCCCTGAGGTCGAAATAATTGATTTAATAATTAATGAAAATTAAAACAAAACAAGAGTTTTTATTTTTATTTTTTTTTATGAAAACAGACCTCAAGCCGAAAAATATAAACATAACACATTTAATTATTATTTCTTTAAATTATTTAGTCTATTTTCTTCGACCTTCTAATATTATTTCCTCTTATTTTTTAATCAATCTCAAGGTCAGGTTATGCAAAATATATTTATTTATAATTTATCCAATATTACGCTGTCACAATGGACAGCTTCTTCAGAGATATTTGATTAATAAAATTTAAACAAAATTTAAATTAAACAACAATAATTGACAACATGAAAAATAATTAAAATAATACACAGGAAACAAAATTATTCTATTACATTTTTCTAAACTTATTCAAATTTCCTATCTTATTCTTATAAATTAAATTTAGAGCTACATACATTGTCCGTATCGGTTTTAAAATAATTTTTTTTTCTATTGGTGTGTTGATTATTGCAACATTTCTAGCATGAAACGCCTTTTGTAGTTTGTTTCTGTATTTAAAACTGTTGTATTTTCGAAATCTGGTGTATGATTAAAATTGGTAGAATGTGAAGACAATGCAGTTTTTTTGAGAAGATGTATTTTTATATTTTTGATCAGACCTATGTCCTGCTAGTCTAGTTTTTAATTTGTTTTTCGTAGTGCCTACATATATAATCCTTACTACATATTTCATTATCCTTACCCTTGCAAGGAATTTTTTAAATAATATTAAATCTATCTAATTTCTCTGTTCTATCTTTCAATTTACTAAATAATCTATCCAATGTATTATACGTCCTATGAGCCATCCTATAATTATTGATTTCATAAATATTAGAGTTTTCCAGTCGTTCAGGAACCACTGGTATACATATAAGTTAAATACATATAAATCTTTGATTCAGTAACCGTATTTCCGCTACCTTCCCTATGTCCTTTGTACTGTCCAATCAATCTACAAATCAATTCTCCGGGGAAATTGTTATCCTCTAAAATATTTTTGATTTTTATTTTATGTTTTCTATGAAAAACTATATCGCTAATATTTAAAACTTTATCTATAAGATTTTTGGCAGCATTCATAATTATTCTTCTCGGATGTTTTGATTAATAATTAATAATTCTTCCCGAAGAAATTGGTTTCTTGTACCAATCTACACTCAAAAGAAAAATCAATCCATCCGTACTTAAATCAATCCGGAGCGGTATTAATAGTACGGTGAGTAAGGATTTTCTTGAATCAAGTACAGAAAGATTGATTCAAGTACGTATAAGTTTCATTACAATTAAATGTTCACATATTAGTAGGATAGCATCTGCGATACTGGCACTACCATTTTCGAACTCAACTGTCAAGCGAGCATTCTCAATGTTTAGTATTATTAAGAATTAAATAAGAAACCAACTTGCAATTTCAACAGTTGAATGTAATATTTTAAGAGTTAAGGCCTAACCATAATATGCATAGCCTTGCTTAACCTACTCTGAAAAAACAAAAAAAAAAAATAAAAGACATTTGATTCCGTACGGAATGTGCGATTAGATTCGCACCTTGCTTAACCAAATGACAGTTTCATTAAACTAAGTAAAAAGTTGCCTTAAGTTCAAAATGGTTTTCCTCATATAATTAACATGTATTCGCACATTAGCTTAAGCCAACTCAAGCACATTATGGTTGGGCCTTTAGATATTCTTTAAGCAATGAATGCTAAATTTTTATTCCGTTTTCTGAAAGCTTAAATTATTTGATTATGAAAACATGTACGTGGACGAGAGGGATGAAAATGTACTAGACGTTTTTAATGAGTTATAATAATATATTCTGGGGTCTAATCACCGCAAAATATATCGAGCAAAATTGATTGAAATTATTTATTTTGGTATCACGACTCTCGATATCGGATGAAATTTATTGAATTTGAAATAATAGCATTCGATATCGAGTAACTCGATATTACATTTCTCGAGTTTTCATTCCATACGACACACAGTGGCCAATTTGGCTTCGCTAGCGGCATTTAATTCAAATTTTCAAATTTGAAAAACCGTTAATTTTTTTTTAACAATCGATAACAAATACATTCACTAGATTTGTATCGATTTTTAAAAGTTCAGCTTACAGCTGATGAACAGCAGTGAGCTGTCAAAGTCAGCATATGTTTCTGCAAGTGTTGTGCAAAATATTTCCGCCTTTTTGATCATCGTTTTGCTATTCGTGTTAAACTTGCAAATTTTATTATTTTCATTAAAAGTTTTGTTATATACTAACGCCAAGGTATGTATTATATAAAAAAACTGTGGTTGTGATCTGTGTATACTGTTATTTATAAAACGTAATCGTGTTTAAGTGTATTAGCAACTCGCCCATTGTAACGTACACCTGTCTTTCGTGGAGTAGAACTTACAAAATTCACCTGCATTCAGTGTAATTGTAAATTTTCCTATATGTGTAAACCATTGTGTGTCCAAAATGTCCAAAATTTACTGCGAGTACCTGCGAGCCTTCAATTAATTGTACTTTTTAGGCAAAATGTCAGTCTGAATCTGATACTGAAGAATCTGATTAATATTTCTTTTATAATATGGTTTCTCTTTGAGTTGACAATTTTTTTTTTATTTAATATATGAATATATGGTGGAAAATGTTTATTGAATTTAAAACAAAATAAAAAATTAAAAAAAAAATTAAAAATAAAAAATTTAAAATTAAAAAAAAAATTAAAAATAAAAAAAAAAATTTAATTTTTTTTACCAAAAATTGTTTCATTTTTTTCTGAATTAAGAAAAAAAATTTTTTGAAGATATCTTCTTTACTTTGGAAGCTATGAATAAAATGCCGCTAGCGAAGCCAAATTGGCCACTGTGCGTCAGTGTCTATCGTATGCAAAAAAAATCGATAGTTTATTTGATACGATAGTATATGATTAGACCCCTGTTTTTCTAAAAGTTTTTTTTATGTAAGTATATGTTAAAATATAGTTACATACATACATACATACATACATATGTAACAAATTAAATGAAATAAAATGGTATGTACATATGTTTGAAAAAATATTTAAGAAATTATTCTTTTTATTTTGGGGTTTTTTTATTTTTTCTCAGTACAAATTTAGAGCGTATTTTTTGATTTGGGGTAATTTCTTTAAATTTACTTAGCAACACTGTTTAAGTGTTATTCGTACTTGAATTTTTGAGTACGACTCGTACTTAAAGTAATCCCAAAAAACTTGATTTATCCCAAGTGTTTTTCTTTCTGTGTACTAATAACTTATTCCCCTTTCTTATAATTAATGTGTCTAATTTATGAAGTTTAAGATCACATTCCTTTTTAACATGTTTTCTATTTCACATTTCGAAATAATACAAAATAAATCATCTACATATTTTGTTATAATTTTTGGTTTAATAGCTAATCCTCTAATACAAGTATCAATAAGCTCCTCCATAACTATATCTGCTACAACTGGAGATGCTGAAGGACCCATATGTAGTCCTTTTTTTCTGAGAATATATTTTGTTATTATGTATATTGAAAATATCTACTATCATCTATGCAAAATTTGAGAATACTTAAAAATAATTATTTATCAATAGTTGTATGTTCCCTAATTATAATGAGATTACATTTAACGAAATTATCTTCTCCAGTTGTAGCAGATATAGTTATGGAGGAGCTTCTTGATACTTGTATTAGAGGAATAGCTATTAAACCAAAAATTATAACAACATTTTGTTTCCTGTGTATTATTTTTTTTTTATTATTTTTTATGTTGCCAATTATTGTTGTTTAATTTAAATTTTGTTTTTTAAAATAATTGTTTAAATTTTATTAACCAAAGATCCCTCAATAAGCTGTCCATTGTGACAGCGAAATATTGGATAAACTATATATAAATATATTTTGCATAACATTACCTTGAGCTTGATTAAAAACTAAGAGGAAATATTATTTCTATAGTGTGAATTAATAAAAGGGCTTTCAATAAGAATAAAAAATTTTATTTTTTTTTTTCAATTCAATTCATGTTTATTTCTATAATATTATAATTTTTTACATTTGACTTATTTAATGTTAAGAGTTTAGGTACAATGTACCTTTTCTTCTTAATAATAAATTTCAAGTAGTATTATTTACATGTATACATTTACAGTACTTGATATGTTAAAGGAAGGGAAAAAGTTTAACAAAAACCTATTTGAAACGTAAATTTTAATTTTAAGTTTTGACATTCTATAAATCTGACATGAATAAAGATATCATAATAAAATTTTGTCAGTTATGTAGATTAAAAAGTTCTTAAAACAATGCACTTAAAAACATCGCCCTTTTTGAATTTAAAAAAAAAAAAAATAACCATAATTCTCAATCAAAAGCATTTTCTTACTTAATGCTAAAAACATCAAAACAGCAAAACTATCTCTATCGGTTTAAAAGTTACAGATTTTTGTCCGATGAAAAACGGGTTTCAGCCACTGTTCGCCTTCATTTAACTTCTTCCTTCACTAAAAAAGGTTTTTTTTGGTCTTGCTATACTATCACATGGGGAGATGTTTTGATTTTTTTTCCTTGAACGATGTATTTTCCTTTACAAAACCGTAATCGCCCAATAACTCAGTTTTGGATTTGTTGTTGCTTGAAATAAGCGATTCAATTATAACTTTAATTGATTAAAAAGTTTCAGAAATAAAAATTATAGCAAAACTTTCGAACATAATTATTAAAATGAGTTAATTTTCTGTGTCACATAATGAATAGTGCAGTACGAAAAGCAAGCCAAAAGCTGGGAGAAATCGGAAATAATAAAATCGTATTTCTGTAAGAAAACTGATGCTAAGCTGATGTTTTGCATCCTTGACTTGCATCATTTGATCTCTATTTACGTAGTATATGACGTCAACCTCATAAACATTAATTAGAACTAGATGATGAAGGGGGTTTCAACATGAACTTTGTTTTGTAAAACAAAATGAAACAAAAAATTTAGATGAAGATTATTTAAATTTGTATTGTATTACGGAGAGAAGAGTTCGGCAATTATGAATGAAAAATTATATCTGACAAATGTCCCCCACGAGCACGCTGACAGATATCGATTCTTTGATCGACGTTTTTTAAATCTTTTTAGCAAAATGGCGGGTCTATTTCGTTAATCACATCACGGATTTTGAGTTTTACGGCTGCAACCGATTCTATTGGCCCCACAAAAATAATCCAGCTGATGTTCGTGAAATTATGCTATCGGAAAATTTGGTTTGCAATCAATTGAGCGTGGCATTGGCTGTGTGACATGTGACACCGTCTGTTGGTGTCTGCACATTTTGCATCGAAACTGTAGACTTAAATTTAATGACAAAATTCTTAAAAGCGGTCTCAAAAGAACGATTATGTTGTCCTAAAATATCACGAATTATACGAAATGTTACTATTCCACTAGTCCACTATTTTTCGTAAACAGTCGTCGGTGAATACTTGTAGAGCGTTGATATCATGTGCAGCTGTATTCCAAGATTCACAGACATTAAAAAGTGCGGATTTTACACATGAATTAAATAAGCCAAGTTTTTTTGCGATTCGATATGTGGCGGGGTCTGCAAAAGTTATTTAGTTACCTGAATGATTTTCTGGCTTTATTATTACGGCTGGCGACATCTTCACTAGAGCCTCCGTTTATTATAATTAAGCTACCAAAGTAGCTGAATGAGTTAATTTCTTCTTCTAATTCATTGCTGCGAATTGACAATTTTCTGTTGCACCTGGTGTTGATTTTCATATCTTCCGTGTCAGGGTTGTTAATATTGAGACCACATTAAGCTGCTTCCGCTTCCGCTTCAACTGATTTTAATTTTGGTTAAATATTAGAGAGCTGTATATCATATATAAAGGGCCAATGTTGGTTAAATGTGAACCACACCTAAACGTCAAGTTTTTTTCTGAATTTCATTTGACATTTCTCAATTTTAGACTAATTCAATTTGAAACATGGCGATACACCATCGAGCAACGCGTTAAAGTTATTCAGGCTTATTATGAAAATGGGCGTACAAATCAAAATGCATATCGTCCACTTCGTGATTTTTTCGGTCAATTTAATCGTCAAAATGTGCGTACAATCGGAAAAATCGTGCTAAAATTTGAGCAAACCGGTGCATCCGCGTACTGATCGTATTGCAGAAAATACTGCTGCTGCTGTTCGCGATAGTGTGCCTGAAGAGCCGTCCACCTCAACTTGTCGTCGAACCCATCATTGGGCCGTATTTTTTCCAGAATGAAGCCAGTCAGGCAGTTACTGTGATAGGTGTTCGCTATCGTGAGATGATAACGAACATTTTATGGCCCGAATCGGAATATGGATGTGGACTATATGTGGTTTCAACAGGACGGTGCCACTTGCACACAGCTAACGAAACAATGGCTCTTTAGCGCGACAAATGCAATGGCCGTGTTTCTCACTTGGTGGCGATGTCAATTGGCAAATTAACGGCATAGGACCTTAATTATGCCTCAGCGTCATCGAAAATTCGGATGGAGGTCGCGGCGGCCATTTGGCCGATATTTTGTTCCATACATATTTGAACCATACCAATATTATCATAATAAAAAGAAATGACAATAATTTTCTAAATAATTTGTGTTTTATTCAAAATCAACATCGACCCTTTGGTATTGTTGTAAAATGTAGCCCGCTACAGTTTGCTAAGACAAGAAAAAAAGAATTTCGTGAATATATGTATGTAGGTCTATAACTTGTCCTCGGCCCTTTATAAAGCCCATTCTCAAATACCGGCTTAATAGTTTAACATTTTAATATTGTTGTGAAATTTAGTTGGATAAAATATCTTAAGAGACAAGTCTAACAATGATTTATTAAAGTTTAAATAGCGTTTTTCCTTAAAATTTTCGAGAAAGAGGGAATTGAAAACAATTGAAAGTCCGGAGAATTTCCGGGACCGCCATTCTGGGAACAAACTCTACTTTCAATGCAATGTGGACGTACATAAAATTGTTTTGTTAACCATTCTTGAAACATGTTTTTATATTTGAAAGCATGTTTTATGCGCATTTTTTTAAATGAATAAAAGTCTGCCCTTAGTAAAACAATCGTTCATATTATTTGCATCAGTTACATTCTTTTTTATTCCCTTTTGAATTTGTTTGCCTTCTTGTACCTACAATACAACTTTTCTTTTAAAGTATTTTAAGAATTTTTAATGCTTTCGCTCTTTCGCGTTCTTCCTTTCAAAAGAAAAAAAGCGAAAACTGCCTTTGCTCCATACAAAAACCTTTTTCCATTTGTCCTTCCCCTTTCACCATTGAGCCCAAATGCTTCGCATCAAATTTTGAAGAATGAATAATGCGAACTAGTTTAACCGTTGAAACTTTAGACATAATTAATATGCATGAATCAAAGAAACAAGATTGCGCATTGCGCAGGTCCGTTATTTTTGTGTGTGACGAAACAATAGACTTTGTGTATGTGCATTTGTGTGTTTCTTACATTTTTTACAACAAACACTCATATTTTGTCTATGATGACGTAGATGCGCAGTAGAAATTCTTTTTTGTACGGCTGAGTGCGCAATCTTGTTTTTTTGATTCATGATTAATATGTATGTACATTTTAAGTCGATATCGAACGCTTTATTCGAATTTTATTACATCATAATTATTAAATTAAATGAATTCAATTGTTAAAACATCTCTAAACAATTCAAAACCAGAATTTTTAAATTTATTAAATTATTTTTATTATTATTATGAAATATAAAACTACGAAACAAGGTCAGTTTTTTGTTGTGTTTCCAAAATTCAAAAAAAATACAATACAAAAAACTTGAGGGAGTAAAAAAAATTTTCCAGAAGAATTTAGTTTTCAACATAAAAACAAACATCAAAAAGGGGGGCCTAAACAACAATTTAGAAACTCACAAGCCAAGAGGAAGAACTGAAAAGGGCAGTAAATCAAAATTGAAAACACGTGATTATGTTTATCATTAGAGAATCAAATTTCCAAAAAAAAAAAAACGAATAAATTTTATACGCAACATGCTTCGTACGTCAATAAAAACGACAGAAGATGTTAAGTTAGATTCAGTAGTTAAACAAATGTTAAGTTAAAAAAAAAACTCAGACTTAAATAAAAAAGAGGGGCATCATAATACCGAAATATAAAAAAAAAAACAATATGTACCTTCATAAAAATTAGGTCACACATTTTGTTATTATCTACCTTTAATAATACAAAACACGATTATCAAATTTGTACTAAAACCGTTGTAGAGCTCACAAAGTACACATGAGGGCATCTATGTATGTATGCATGTAGTATGAATGTACAGTGAGCGCCAAAATAAATTGTACATGTTGTTTTCCAATATATAAGGTACATATTATGTTTGTTGTAAAAAGGTAAAATTTCTACTTTGCCAAATTGTATCAGCTTAAGCTGATACAATTTAAGCTGGCAATTGCTGCCATCTGTAAAACATTCGCTGGTCCAACATTTGATGACAGCAAACTGGACAAAATAAACGTGATAAATGGTAGAAATAAGAAATTCAACGTACACAATACAGTATCTATGGTGAAGCGTGATAGGGTTAGCTTTTGTAATACGTCATAAAATAGCTGAATCAGCCCAATAGTCGATCGATATCAACTCAACTAATCATCTGGGAGCATTTGGACAGATCAATTAAAAAAACATAAACAGCAAGGCCTCTCTGGTGTAAATTCTGCAAGAAGAGTTGCCAAAAATGTCCACTGAGCTAACTTTAAAATGATTGGAATCGATGGCCAAGAGACTAGAAGCCGTCCTAAAAGCAAAAAGAAACCATCAAAAATAAAAGCCACTACATTTTTCTGTACACTAGGAGTTTTCAAATACGTTTGTTAAAAACCGTAAAAATGTGAAACCGCGGTTTCGGTTTTAAAATATTTAAAACCGGTCGGTTTCTTTTCGGTTTTCGGCTTTGAAGATATCCATGTAAAACTACATACATACATATATATTTTTGTAAAACTATTTTTTTATTTGTTTCAATTCAGGTACTTTTATTAAAATACAAACATTTCTTCTTTTTAGTACCTATTTTAATTTTAAAGAATTTTGAAATACCTTGCCACTGTTCCAGGCAGGGTTGTCAGATCGATTTTGATCTTTTTCGCAAAATTAAATGTCAAAACTCGCCAAAATCTCCAAAGCCTTTATTTTTAATTTTTTGACAATAAAATATAGATGATTTAAATTATTAAAAATATTTTTTATAAATCTTAAAAAATAAATTTGTTACAAGTCGCTAAAAACCGCCAAAAATTTTAAAAAAGTCGCCATAATATATGTTCTGTTTAGTTTTAATTTAGAACCAATTAAAAATGATTAGTGAAGACAAAAAAGGAACATTGCACTATTAAATAGTTAATAGTAGTCTACTAAAAGCAGCAAAGAAAGAATTTTTGTGGTTAGTATTAAACATATTTTTGATATATGTATGTATGTAGTGGAGTTCTATTATATGTATATCTCAAACGCTATAAACTTCAGCGCCAAAACTCCCTTTTGTCTTTTTTGAAATACATTGTAAGTTTATTTATTTTTATTCAACGAAGGTATAAAAGAATTGCATCATGTAGTATTAACATTCATATAGTAATTTATAACTCGTAACACTGCGTCAAGAACTGCATTCTATTTAGAAGGAGAGTTCGTTATTGAAAATACATTTTTAACACAGTCATTACTAGTTGGATTTAGCACCATATTTATTGAACAGCCAAAGCAAGTACTTTAAAATGGTACGTACCTGACGTGTCCTAATAGCTATAGACTTTTGGCCAAAACTGATTAAAATAAGATGGAATATCATCCAATTACAAACGGTAATTTTGTCCCTTTTTTCACAAACATCCAAAAGTACGTTACGATTCATTAATATCTTAAATAACAACGAATTTTGTTCGTGATATAAATTTGCCACATTTTATAATGGAGAAATGTTCGTAAACTTGAAATATATGTATATTCATATATTCATGTATATTCATGCTTTATTATTTTTTTTTTAATATGAAAAATAATTTTCTTATGCATTTTCAATATATTCGTCAGACATTTCAACATAACATAAAAATTATTAAAATTTCTTTTTTTTATTTTCTTTATTGTTTATGTGTTACATTATTGTTATTATTTTATTGTTTTATAATTATTAAATAGACAATCCCTTGAAAAAGACGACAAGCAATCGACGAAACGTCGGGAACAAAATATTGTAATTAAATTGAATTTTATTTACATTGAAGAAATTAAGGTCCTATTTACTTGACAAAAATAACATTCATAAGTTCATCACTCTGGCCAAAGAAACAACTACAGCAATAACATAATTTAGTTTCAAATACATACTGACCATAAAAGCCTAAAATTTCATACATAAAAATACTAGAATAAAAATAATATAATTTTTCGTATTGAATTTAACATATGCATGGCTCACCAAAAATAGCCAAAAAAATCGCCAACAATTTTAAAATATCGCCAAAAAATCGCCATGTCGCCAAAACGAATATTAATTTGCCAATCAAGTTTGAAAATCGCCACGTTTGGCGAGAAATCGCCACATCTGACAACCCTGGTTCCAGGCTGTTATGTGTAAAACTTTTTTTTACATGAAGTAGGAGCATTATGTATAATTTGCAATTTCTTGCAGCATAAAAATCTATTTGAAGTTCAAACTAAAACAGAGGTTTTTTGATGGGTTTTCGGTTTCGGTTCTTAGGCATTAAAACCGCGGTTTCGATTTCGGTTAAAACCGAACAGCAATCCCTACTGTACACCTTATTTTACGAAAGAGGGAGCCTAAGATGTCAATTTGATGTGCCTGGTAAGCCATCAAATTGGCATCAAGTGCCTTTGTTCCGCCTCTGCGCGGCGGCTCCAGGAAACGACTGGATATTTCTAGATGGCTAAGGGAAAGGGTTACATAGGTCTGTGAACACACTGCCCTTCTAAGAAGGGCAGATAAAAAATATTTTAAGGAAATCAACCTCATTGTATAGTGGTTATTGGGCAAGATAAATAGTCTTCGGCTTTTAAAAAAAGACGATGGGCTCTATGCTGCATGCGTGGGCAAACAGAGACTTATGTATATGTTTCAATTTATCATACTAATCTACTGGGAAGTTTAGTAAAAATACTTGGAGAGTTACACTCCTCTTGTATAGTGATGCTTTGATAGAATAAATAACCCAATTTTGCTTACCCGTCTAGTACGTTGAATTATAGGGGCAGTCGGTTGGGTTAACACAATCAGTTTGTGGTTATCCCTTTGATCCTCGGTAAAGTGACAATTGGCTTAGAATGGTCTTGGATTATCCTTGACCCAGGTGTATTGGCACCGCAAGTGAGTCTCATATGACCTAACCAAGCGTATGCTGCTTAATAGCGTCACTGAAACTATTGAAAGCTCGACTTCGTTTGGTCTGGATAGACCAGATTCGCTCGAAGTCTGACCTAAGGACCTAAACTGTAGGCGCTACGGGCGCCAGCTGCCCCTAGCGAGAAATACTTCCTGTCTTTCAGGTTGATTGTCTTTGCGGAAGTCGATGCCCTTTGAAGGGACGCTAATTAAGAGTACACGTAGTGGCTGTGGTTAAAACCCAAAGTCACAGGAAGGGACTCGCTCACGCCAAAGTTTGATTTTTCAACTTCGGGACAGCTCGGGCTGTTAGGGGTTTCCTGGGTGCTGTTACAATTCGACAGATGCTGCTAGAATTCAAGTAAAAGCAGCGGAGGATAGATAACTCCAGTACTCAAACAAGGGACGAGTGTTTAAGCTTTCACGGGTTTATACACTCAAAGTTGCTACTTTTGTGTGGAAAATAATACTCACTCACACAGGGGCATTTGATAAGTGTTTAATATGAACTCACCAAGAAGATTTAGTTTTGGCTACTGTAAGGTTAGGTCTTCGGACGGTACTCACGTTAATCAATTTCGAATCTGTACACAGAAACAAAAACACTCGGGATAAATCAAGTTTTTTATGATTACTTTAAGTACGAGTCGTACTCAAAAACTCAAGTACGAATAACACTAAAACGTACTCTAAACAATCCTAAATGGGACTACTTTCGAAAATCAATCACGGAATTTCTTGAAATAAGTATAAAATTCTTAAATCAAGTAAATAAAAGATTAAACTTTAATCCTCCGGCTTGGCATGTTTTATTTTCAATACACATTGAAAAAAGGTCTGGACAGACTCATATTTACCACGAAGGGTTAAAAAGTAAATTTAAACTCTTGCTTCTCATTTAGTTTATATTTTTGGTTAAATATGTACATACGATTTCTAAAGTAAAGACCATATCGGGCATGATGTTGTTGTTTTATCATTCTGTAATGTGTAATACGGTTGAGTTAATCAATCTAATTTTTGGATTATTTTAAGTAAGAATTCGGATTAAATCTATTTTATAATTCTTGAATCAAGCGCATTTTGAGATTGATTCAATCTTAGTTTTGCCTAAATCTATCTCATTTTCTGATTATTTCAAGTACATATTTAAGTATTTTGCGATTGAAAATCCGTACTTATATCAATCTTTCTGTACTTAATTCAAGAAAATCCGTACTCACCGTACTATTAATACCGCTTCGGATTGATTTGAGTACGGATGAATTGATTTTGCTTTTGAGCGTATTTTTTTGTTGTTTTTAAATTTTTAATTTTATATTGTTATATTATTGTCCAAAGTTTTGTAAATGATAATAAACTTCTTAAAATCTAAAAAAATTCTAAGAAACCAGTTGTATACTTAATTTTAACGCTCACGGTATGTGCCTGCTTCAATATGTTCAAATTAAAGTTATACCAGTACTTCTTTCATCATTAACCCTTTAAACAGCTCAAAACAAAAACGGTTCATAAAAACAATAACCAACAACAACAACCAACAACTTTTAGGTGCAGATGTGTTTGGACAAAACAACAGCAATTAAATACTCAGCTGTATAATTATTAAATTAAATATTATTATCGTTATTAGTTGAACGAGTATTTATTATCTTTTTTGTTGGAGTTTAAGTTAAATTAAATTAAGACAAATATGTATGTTGCGATAAAACGATTAAGAATAGTAACTTGTACATAATAAAATGTAAATATTATGTTTACAAACGAACATTAATGTTTCAAAAATTATGAATGAATAAAAATATGAGCTAATATTGATAGATATTTTGTCAAAAAAGTACCCAGTTGGAAATTAAGAAAACATGTGAATAATTTGGTAGTATAACGAAAATTGGGAATATTTAGACTCCAGTATCCGTTGAAGAACAAAAAAGGACCAACAGTTTTCATCTTATAGGTTCTCATTCACTCAGGACCCTGCACTTATAATTTTTAAATTTTTAAGTTTAATATTATAGAACACTCTAATATTATAGAACATTCTATTGAATAAATTTTGATAGAAAATTCATTTCATAAACCATTTATAAAACTGAAATGTGTTGTAAATCGCTTTTTGATACTTTTCCCACCATTGAACTATAAAAAATTTTAATGTTGTAGTTGGAGCCCAATACATGCCAATACATGGATAAAAATATGTTTTAAAAAGTACCAATAATATGTACGATTTTCTCCCCTAAATGTTCGAATTTCGAAAAAGTACCAATTTTATTTTTGTTACGAATTTGGTATAATCTTTATTTATACGTTTATTGGCTTAAAAGATAGATGGGGTGACAATGAAGTCCCAAAAGGGCCGTCCACTCTTTTTCCAATGTACAACGATAAGTATTACATTTTTTTTGTATCTCTTTTAGTTTTGGAAATCTGAGGTTACCGAATTTACCCTATTTTGCCCTTTTTTATTCCCTCAGATATTTATCTATACAGGTATATGTATATAAAAATTAAAAATGTTTGTCTGTTTTATCAAAGTTATTTTTGGGAATACAAAATTTATTACTAATACGATTTCCGTATGACGTGCTAAATTCCCAGTTTTTCATATTTGGTAAATGCACTGAAATTTATTGTTGAGGGAAAGCTAGCTTCTATGCGCATTTCACATTTCTGTTTGTTTGTTCGCTTATAGACTACTCAAATACTGAACCGATTTTTCTGAACAGTTACATCACGTGAGCCTCGAAAATGAAAATGGCTACTAATTTTTGTGATACGGACAAGGGAAGTGGTACCCTAAATAGGATACCAGTAATAAGTATCGCCGAGCCGAATATCGAAAGCCTCTGCATCCATTTTCTCGATATTTTTGCAACAGGATTTTCGGAGCCCCGCAGTTGAAATAAGATAACAGCTGGGGAGGGAAGTGGTACCCCAAATTTACTTATTTTTTTCGATGGGTGTAGCAAAGCTCACCGGGTTAAGCCACTTCCTAGGTTTCGTAGAATTCGGTTGACAAGCAAAGGAGGATAGTGTTCTTAACTGTTTTGCCTTTGCCGATGATTTCTAAATTGATTCTGCGTTATTTAGTAATTTTAAGTCGATTTGGGCATGTTTGCTGATCTGTCTGTCATTTGAAAGACTCAAATTTAGAGAACAATATTGATGGCAAATTCTTTCTAGTTTATTTTTTATTTTTTTTTTTTTTGTATTAAAAGTTTACAATATAATTTATAATTAATTTTCGGTTAAATTTTCCTATTGGGTTCACAGCCATTAAAAAATTAAAGAACGTACTGTAAACGGTAAGAAAATTGTATATATTGTGTGATTTATTGTATTTAAGTCGTGCTTTAATGATAAAATATACAAAAAAACCTTATAATTATAAACAATTAATAGACAAAAGAATTATTTTTAATTAATTTTATTTTCCTTTTCGGCTAAAATGATAAAAAACACAATGACCACAATTCATTTTATTTCTGTTATTAATTTCACCACGTTTCTTTTTTTCTAGCAAATATTTACAGGCACATTGTTAAAACTATCGTGTTTAATAAACATTTTCAAATATTTCCAAATATTTAATAAATTTATGTGTTGAAATATATAAAAAAAAAGTTCAAATATAATAAACAATTTATTTAAACCCCTTTAGTTAAACATGATTTCTTGTCAAAATATTTGTATTTTTCGGTTGAGTTTTAGAGTTTGTTGGGTTGTTTGGATTTAGTTTTGGATTTTAGTTGGCGGTTCAATTGGTTGTTAGTAGCTGTCGTTGGCAGTGTTGCCAGAAGTAAGGAAAAATGCTTACATCTATTTTTTCTCTCTTAACTATTAGGTTAGAGAAACACCAACAGATTTTTTAAATCTAAACGGGGTATTCATATTTTCAATAAGTACTTAGAGAAATTCCACACGAGAAGAAGTTTACATGCTTTGTGTTGCACTGTGTTATTGGGCCTAGATTCACTTTTTAGTTAACCGATCGATCTTACCATGTCCGTTCATCCGGCTGTCTTGTTGGTTGTCAATGGCCCCATCTTGGAGATACTTTGATAATATGTACATATTTGGTACATTTGTTTGATGACTAGCATTTAACCCGCTACTTCGTTGGCGTCTTATTATCCTTCGTAGACATATTTTTATACCAACTCGGTTTTAACTTGTTTAAATGCAAGCATTTAACCCACTGCTTTGTAATCGGGTCCTTTCCTTTCTAAGTTCAATATTATAAAAAATTAAAAAACTACCACTCGCAGAACACAAAATTAAAAGAAAGCAATTTAATTTCCCGTATCTATTTATCCTTTTTGAAACTTTTTTTCTCCTCATTGATGTATCAACAATTTTTAATATTGTAGTGGGAGCCCATAATTAAGTTCGTGTATGTTAATAAATGCCAAAAATATTTTGTAATAAAAGAACCAAAAAACGAAAACTAACGATTTCACCCTTTAACCGTTTGAATTTCGAAAAGTACCAAATTCGAATTTGTACTTTTTGGATCAGTAACGAATGTGATATCTTTTTTATTTCAATTTTTATTGGCTTTAAAGACAGACAGATGGCTTGACAAAAAACTTCAAAATACAGGTTTTACCCGTTTACTCCCCACAAGTGGAGTGTTTTTCTAAGCAACAATTTTTTACATTTTTTTTATATATTTTAGCTAAGAAGATTTAAGGTAAACGGGATCGATTTGGCGAAAGGAAAGCCACCGGACCTGTTTAGCTTCAAGAGTTTAGGATGTGCGATGATGAATGTTTTTAAAAAAGTAACAAAATTAGGAACGATTTTCACTGCTTAAGCGTTCGAATTTTGAAAAAGTACCAAATATTTGTATTATATAAATAAGTTTCATTTGTGATATAACTTTTATTTCTATGTTTATTTGTTTAAAAGATAGGTAGGGTAACAAAAACGTTTTACCCGTTAACTCCTTAAAAGGGCCGAATTTCAAAACAAGTGCTTATTTTTCTAAAGAACAACGATTAGTAAGTATTACATTTTTTTTGTATTTCTTTTAGTTTTGGAGGTACAATTTTACCCGTTTTAACCACCTTAACATTCGAATTTCTAAAAATCGCAGTCTTAGTGAAGCTTCAGGCGCTTATGCTGCGCGATGATGAATCAGTTAGTCAGTCAGTCAGTCAATCAATCAGTCGGCCAGTCAGTCAGTCAGTCAGTCAGTCAGTCAGTCAGTCAGTCAGTCAGTCAGTCAGTCTGTCAGTCAGTCAGTCAGTCAGTCAGTCAGTCAGTCAGTCAGTCAATAACTTCACAATTTTATATATATACTGTCGCAAGAGCTACCATGTTGCTGGTAGGTCCGAAATTGTCCATCAGTCCCATATAACCCCCCCCCCCCCCCCGAAAATCACTTTAAGGCGGAAAATATCATACAATATTCGGGACGAAGAACTAACTATTCTTTACCTAGTTAAATAATTTTGTTTTGTCTATATATACTGAAGTGTAGGGTATCATATGGTCGAGCTTGATCGATACATACTTCCTTAACTTAACTTGATTTAACAATAATTATGACCCACCAATTGTACAGAATAATGTCGGATACTGTCTTGTTCTTTTGACTGTGAAGGTGTTTTTGAAAGATTTTCTGGCAACACTGGTCGGTGGTGTTACTGTTAGTAAGCGTGACAAAAACCCATTAATTGTGTTGACAATTTAAGTGAATAAAATTCGTTTGGAATGGTTACAATTCAGTTCCCCTTTTTTTTTGTTTAGTTGATAGTGTTTGTTGATTGGAAACGGCGGCCTTTGGAAAATATAAAAAATGACTATTTGAACGGTGTTAAATATTCCATTTAATTTTTTCCAAGCTTTTTGTTTTATTTTCTGCTTAACCGTTTTTACTCTACTTTTAAATAAATTAATTTGCCATGACCCCTTTCGTTTTGTTTTTTCAAATTTTCAATAGTCAGATTACAAAAATTTTTACAAAAACTCACAATAATTAAAGATAAAGAATTTTTCTTATTTGGTGAGATTTCTGAGAAACTTTAATTCCCAAAATAATTATTTGCATTTTTAATTGGTAGGGGAAATTCGAATGAGGATAATTAAAACACGAATAAGGGAAATATTTGAAAGTATGTTTGTTTAAAATTATATATACTTTATCAAAATTAGAGATTGTTGAGTGGTAGCGCCAACTGTGTATATCGCACACCTAGTTCAAAAGTGACTCAACTTTAAATTTTAATTTTTCGTTTATGTGCTTAAACCATGTACAATAATACACTTGTTAGTCTATAAAACAAATTACTGGGTTTTTTGTTGTGGTTAACTGTTTGTGTAAAGCTGCAATTTATAAAAGTGATTTATTTTTAGTTGTGTCAGAAAATATAATGGTAGTGGATCCCTACTGCTTAGTGCTAAATAGTCTTAATTCGAACTGTGCCACTTTTGATAAAATAAATCTGTTTTTTTTTTGAGTTTTCATTTACTAGACTTGTGTCAGTTTAGAATTTGGCAAAAGTGTCAAAACTTAAAAAGAATTCAGCTAAAGTGACATAACTTAAAATATTTCGGTAAATTGTTCGAATAGCACTGTAAAACAACAAAAAAAAACAGCCTATCTAGACTTTTGGTATAGAAAATTTGCCAAGGGGTTTTAAAAAGTTAGTTCGGGTTCCCGATATATCGGCCCCTAAAGTTTTGGAAATTTTTGAAAAGGCGTTTAGTATAAGTTCAAAAAAATATACTAAATGTACTCCTGAGCTAAAAGACTATTTCAGATGTCTTCAGTAGAATTGTATCTCGATTCTTTTCCTGGAATATATTAACCCTCTAAAGCTCATTTTAAAAGGTAATTTTTGTCCTTTTTTTAACTTCCACACACAAGTATACTTAAACGACACTTTAAAGGGTTAAAATGTTCCACGAATATTTTCTGCATAAAATTTTACTAGGGGTCTTTTAAGACCAAAAAAATCGTGCAATGTATGTAAAACGGATTTTTAAAAATTCGGGCATTGAAATTTTTGAATTTTTCGAAAACCCGTTGGTGGTACACTACTTTTCGCTTATAGCTTATAGTCACATCCTTTAGTTGCAGACAAAACGTGGACTATATCGCTAATGCGACTGTAAGACTAATTCACATATATGCCGCTATGAGGCATAAAACCAAATGTTATAATTTATAAATGTTAGCTTTTTGCGTCCGTGCGTTTTTTATAAAAACATAAAAAAGTCGTGAACGTCGACAGGATGCTCGCTCTTTCAATAAGTATAAACAAACAAAAAACTCTTTAACAGCTAATAAGTAATAACGTGAAAACAGTTTAATATAAATACATAAATTTGGTTAGGAAAACGCACAAAATATAAGTTTACGAAAGAGTAACGGGGCCTAAATTCTAACGACTTTAGCGGGTTATAACTCGGATCTAACCGATAAAAAATAAAGTATTTTGATATCTTCAGAAAAAAGACGTTTACTTATTTTTATATATTAAGGCCCTTATTGTATAAAATGCATCGAAACGCAACGCCAAAAATTGCATTGAAAGCCAAAACAAAGTCAAAAATATTTTGTAATTCTGTTGTTGCTTTCTACGGAAATTTGTATCCAATTTTTATATTTTCAACGCTGCATATCTTGTGGCGCAACATAATTTTTTAATATTTACCTAATATGGTGTTCAGATATACATTTTTGATTGAGTTAATATTCGGTTCATTGATAAAATTATTTTCTATTCACACATACACAATTTAGCTAACTCAATTAGTAATCAACTCAAGCAAAATGTAACCAACTTTTGACATACTTAAAGAATAAACAAAATAAGCATCTGGCGTTTGCGTAGTACTAATGGATAGACCTTTGTTTTGTTGACAGTTCAGTTCTCTAATGTCAAAACACTTTGTTTTGTGAGTTTTGCTTACTAAGCACACTTGTGAAAGTGAGAAAAATATCGTCTATGGTTTTTTTCTGATTTCGAATATTTAGACTGTTTTCTAATAACTACAAGAAAAACAATTAGAAAATTTTTACCACAACTTGAAAAAAAAATTCATTTAAAAAAATGCTATTTTCGTGATTTTTGCTAAAGTTTTCATAGATTAAATTAGTTTAAAAAAAATAAACTAGGAACATAATAAGAAATAAATCCAAATATATATACTATTGAATTAGATAAATTGACAAGATAAATTAAAAAAATTAGTATAACAGTTGTGTCTGTTTCTTTTTGTCGCTACAAGATGACGCTAAATTCACAGATGACGTTGGTTTTCCATCGTTTAAAGAATGTTTTCAAAATGTGACTTAGTGCCGTTATTTTTTATTTAAATTCTTCAATGTCTTCAAAAAGGAATCCAAAGACTAAAAAAAATATATTATGTGTAAGTGTTATAGCATTTTTAAGAAAAAGGATATATGGCAGGACCTTGAGTCCTTGTTCAGATTTAAATGAAAATATACACGCACGTTGCTAGTTGTGTGTGTATCAGCATGACCATTTTTTGTAGTTTTGTGGGCATTATTGAAGCTAAAATTACAATTTTCCATTTCAGGACACATGGAAGGTAGGCGTGTCCTTGGACCGATTTCTCCAAAAACTCATATTTTTCTTAACTAAGCTATTTTATGCTAGTGTACCAAATTTCAAAAATTTCTGACAACTCCTTCTATTTATGTCCCTTCGTTATATGGGGACAAAGCACTGTGCGTCGTTTCGAAAACTAATAGAGAAAAAGCGAAAAAGAACAACCATATATTTCCACAACTTAAAGAGAATTTTAATATGTACTTATCGTTGTCTGGTAATTTGTAAAATTCGGCCCTTTTAGGGAGTAAACGGAGTAAACCTGTATTTTAGAACTTTTTTGTCACCCCATCTATCTTTTAAACATAGAAACAAAGTATATATCACATTCGAAACTAATCTAAAAAGTCCAAATACGAATTCGGTACTTTTTTAAATTCGAACGGTTTTTTGGGCTCCTACTGCAATATTGCAATTTCTGATACTTAAATGGGGGTGATAAAAGGACCAAAAAGGGGAAATTACGGGAAACTAAATTCCTTCCTTTAGCTTTTTGTTTTACAATTGGTACTTCCTTTAATTTTAATTAATATTTTACACATAACCAAAAAATTAAACATGTAACGTCCTGAATGGGTAACAGAGAACGGCTTTGTGTGATTGCAAAAAAATCGCATTTAATGAATACCAACAAATACACTCGTTTGCGGTCTTACAATCAAACTTACGCAACCACACACATTCGCTGCTGGCATTGCAGTCATTCAAATAATTCACATCGTGCTTTGTTATTTATTCCATCGTTTAGCGTCGTTACTATTATAGGCATTCAGCAGTTGCAATGTATGTAGTACGTCGTCGGTCACAGGTTGACAACTCTTAACTCGCAAAAAAATCGAATCGGGGTTTTGATGCCAAAAGACTGTGTTTGTCCTTCTGCATGTTCAATACCTTTGCTTTCTTTACACCATCTTACAATAAATATCTCCAACTAATTTTGGTTTTTTTTATTTACTTCCAACACGGTTCAGTAACGGAGAAATAACGTTTTTTTTTGTCTCCTGAAAAGTACAAAAAACATGTTAAGAGTTGTCAACCTGTGACCGACGACGTATTAAAGTTATTTTCATATGCTGGATTCGAAACAATACAAACAATTTCCGTAGAAACAGAAGACTGTTTTTCTGTAATGTCGTTAAAAAACGAAGATATGTCGTCTTACTACAAACACTTTTTAACAATGACATGGTCATTGCTTGCATTACATCGGACCAGTCCATGGAGTAGTCCATTTAATCAAAATGGATCAGGTGGTCCAATAATATTTGCAGGGTAATAGCTCAACTGAGTATTCCCTGTAAATAGTAGGACCAATCCAAACACGCATGTAAAGAGTAGCCCACAAGGGACTAGGACTAGTAAAAAAGTAACCCAAACGTATGGAAGAAACATGGTCTATTTAACATAACGATGTCCTAGGGCAAGACCATATAACCCAGCTTTGGACTACAAAGGAGTAGTCTTAAAACTACTCCATTGTGTACACAAGAGGATTAGTTTTAACTTTGTTTAAAAACGAAAACATGTCGTTAAAAAACGAAGACATGTCGTCTCACTACAAACAATTTTTAACAATGACATGGTCCATGCTTGCACTGCATCGGACCAGTCCATGGAGAAGTCCATTTCATGAAATTGGATCAGGTGGTCCAATATTATTTGCAGGGTTTCAATAAAAAACTCACACATGCACAAATCAAATGTGTACAAAACGATGGCAAAATTACCAACGTTAAACTTTGTTTTGCAGGCACAGAGTGAATGTAAATTTAAGCGTATGAGTAAATCAAGAAAAATAGTGATTTTTGCAGTTCTCTGGTGGATAAGTACCTGTAAGTGATTTTTTGGTATTTTTATGTGCTTAAGCTGGTATTTTCGTAAGTTTTGGATCTTGAAACATAAAATTAAGCATGTCCTGAGCGGATAAGAATAACTGTTTGGTACTTTTTTGTTTTCCAACTGGTCGTTTTTTAATCTAAATAGAAACATCAACTTTGGCAAATAAAAAAAAAGTCCACGAAAGAAAGGGAGACGCTCAAGATGTAGCGAAATTAACTGCCTGTTTTTAGAAAACGTAAACAAGTGAGTGAGTGAGAAATTATATTGAAAGCAACAATAAAAAACGAAAATTTGTTTTTGTTTTTAATATAATTTCTCACTCACTCACTTGCTTACGTTTTCTAAAAACAGGCAGTAATACTAGTTTTAGATACATAAGCATAAAAGGAAAAAAATAGTTTTTGGAAAAACTAGGTTACTCCATTTTGTTCGTAAAAAAACGGATAAATTCACGCGCCGAGTCAAATAGTTAATGTTTTTCCACAAATCATTACTTAAGTTCACTTAATTCCGAACAATTTAAAATAAATTGAAAAAAAGTTTTTTTTCGGAAAAACTAGATAACTCCATTTTCGACAAAAAACAAAACAGGAAAACTGACATTAATTTTCTGTTTTAATGTCCAAAAATTAGTTCAATGGGACCAGAAATCTTTAACATTATTTAAAATTATGGTTTGTTTAATGCGCATGCATAGTAACATAAATTCATATTAAATAATTAGCGAAATATGTTTTAAAACTTTAAGTGCGTTTTTCTCGTTATTTTTTTTTTAAAGTGGAGTTATCTAGTTTTTCCATACGGCCACAGATATATTAAAAATAATTCAAAAAGTTCCACATGTTGAACAGAAAATTAAAAGAAATAAATTTAAAATCCCGTTTTTAATTTATTCATTACTTTTTTTTCTACCCATTGAAGAATCAAAAATTTCAAGATTGTAGCGGGGGTCCATAATTTAATTCGTATGTCAATGAATGAAGAAAAATGTTTTGTAAAAAAAGTTCCAAAAATTGGTACGATTTTCACCCATAAAACGTACGAGTTCGGAAAAAGTACAAAATTTATATATGTATTTTTTAGATTAGTCACGGATGTGATACACATTTTATATCTACAAACGGACAACAATTTTCCAAAATACAGGTTTTACACTTATACGCCAAAAGGGCCTAGTTTCAAAAAAGTAACAGACACCCGTCCGCTTAGTTTTTTAACGAACAACGATAAGTATTAAATTTTTTTGTATCTTTGTTTAAGTTTTTGAGGTATGAGGTTAGCTAATTTACACGTTTTAACCCGTTTTTTACTTCCCGATCATTCGAATTTGCAAAAATCCCGTTTAAGTGGATTGATTTGGCGAGAAACCAGCGAAACTCCAAATTTCAACTTTTTAGCTTCAGATGTTTTGCCTGTGCGATGATTCAGTCAGTTACAATTTGTGTGATATACAAGTGTTTGCCTAATGGTCGAAATTCGGCTATAAATTTTTTTTATATGAAATAAATATAGTGGGGAGCGGTTGACTAATAAAGACAGACATCGTTCTTAAATGTCGAATTATCGACACCCCTATTTTTTTTATTATTTGATAATTGGAAAAAAACAAAATTTGTATTTATGTGATTTGCATATGTGTTAGTATCAAATTTGAACGCTCATAGCTCTGAAAATATTGAACAGATTTTATTAAGCCGCTGGGCAAACAGAGGAGAGTAATGTTCTTAAGCATAAGCCGATTTATATATACCTTGAAGTAAAGCTGGGTGCAAGTGTCTCCAAATCTCAAGTTGTGTCGACAATTTTGGTTACATTGTCAACGGAGTGTCTACTCTACACTACATTTGCCACTATATTTGGCTTTAAAACGAAAAAAATTTTATCAATAACAACTGAGAAGTATAATTCCTATAAAAGTTGAAGAAATAATGAAAAAAGATTTATATGATTTCGTATTCGTAGCAAAAGTGTAGACTACATTTACTAAATGTACTAGTGATTCTCTGGTTCAAATGTCTACATATGTTTCCAAAGGAACTACGCAGTCAGTAGTACCAACGTCAGTAGTAGATTTCCAATGACACGCACATGTTAAATGTCTTCAGTAAATTACACTGTCTGGGGTATAATAAGTCACTAGTACTGGTGACTGTGTCAATAGTGAATCAGTACAGATTCACTAGTGACATTTCCTGCAGGGTAGATATACCGACAAACACTATTAAATCTATGTAAAATATTGAAATAATTTAAAGTTTCTATTAGAAAGTCTTAAAAAATTTAGTTTAATTTTTGTCCTTAAAGTTTCTTCTTTAGCTCTTTTTAGCTTTCTTTTAATGGTAACTTTATATTATTTTTAGATCTGGTCACACTGGCTGTCATTTTTTTTTTTTTTTAATTATCCTAAGCTAATTCCGCGAAGCTTTATGCTTGTCTGCAGGAAAGAAACCAGAGTCTCTGGCGGGAATCGAACCCGCTGATACACTAGCTCGCTACCAGCTAGCCAACCGGGGCACTTTTGGAAGAAAGTGGTTATTTAGAGTTGTGACACTAAACCTTCCTTTACCCGCGCGTTGGTCTGTGAGACCGACTGTTTTTTACATATTATGTGAGATTTCTGGTAGCTGCCGGATTCCTATTATTAATATCTAAATGTTTTAGTGATGTTACCAATATTTGCCGAACAGGAATACGAATATCTAAACTGAAATTTAACGCTACCCGATATTTCAATTTGAATAAAAAAAAAAAATAGCTTGCTGCTATATTTTTTTTTTTTTTACAAAAACTGACAATTTCCAAAATACAAAAAACGGTTTTAATGGAAAAAATTGCTCCTGAATGAAATTTAAGTTTTGTTAAAAAATAAGCTTTTCATTACATTACACATATGGGCATTTCCATGTCATCGTACGTGACATTTGTACACCTTCAGAGAGATAGAAAATTTGCCAAAATAGTATTAACTGGACATTTTTTTTTATCATTATGTTTCATTTAGAGGGTACTATATATGAAAAAAAAATTATTAAATTCGGAACCTTGTTGTCCAAAATATCGAGCAAAGTAAGTGCATATCGTACGTGACATAAAACGGAAGTGATTTTGGGGTGAATGTAAATAAATACGAAAATCTGCGAATTGTGAGACGTTTTTCTTCTTTTTTTAATTTTTAACATTAAACCAGATATTTTACCTTTATAATCCGTAATTGGAAATTTTTTTTTTTTTTGGATGGTTTAATAATGAACAAACTGTTATATCGTACGTGACATACCGTACGTGACAGATTTTTCTTTTATAGTATTTACAAGGCATGAAAAATATTTTTTGTATATATATGTATGCATATAAAAACTTAAAACAAAGAAGTTAGAAAAGTCGGTCAACACCCTACACTATAATATTTAAAACAATTTTTTGAGAGTGTACCCTATTTGGGACCCATGGCAAATCAAGATCGCCAGAATAGAATTATGCTATGAAGTTAAGAATTATATAAGAGTAATTTTATTATATTATTTATGTATCTCCATCTATATGAGATTTGTGTGCACCTAGCCGATTTAAAAAAGGGGGGTTATATGGGACCTATGGTTAATTTTTGGACCTACCCGCACAACATTTTATCATGATATAGTACCTATCGCAAAAGTCATTGTCGCCAATTTGTATGTAAATGCCAACATTTCTAAGGAAGTTATGACATTAAAGCTATTTTCGGGAGTAGCACTTGTATGGGAGCTATGGTCAAATATGGACCGATTCCAAAAAAATTTTGTAAGACGCTTTTGATTGTAATAAAATAAGGTTTGACCACATTTAAACTTAATACTAACATAATAAGATGATGCATTTAGTTGCATTTTAGTACTTACAATATCGTACGTGACGAGCTTTAAAAGCTTATAAAATTTTTATTATACCAATTTAAAAAAAATTCCGATCAATATTTTTTTGCAGCAAATATCTTGCTTTGAACTTTTATTTTGAAACACCTAAGACTGGCCAAATAGAAATGACAAAGACAAATGTTGTTTTTGCACCACGTACGTGACGTTAGAATAGCATCCAAAACAAACCAAAAAATATATCGCTAATCGAACTATATACTTGTCTTTCCTCATGGATCTTGTTCATTGTTGTTGTAACACTAATTTTAAAGCATAATTCCAGGGTTGCCAGTTTTTTTTTTGTTAATTGCAGTTACTAAAAATGAATCAAAGAGAAAGTCAGTCAACCAATTGTAGGGGAATGTAAGAAAAGATAAACTCACTGTTTATTGTTGGTGTTTTGTTTTGGCTTTGATATTGTTACAAGTAAGACTTTGAGTGTTTATAATTCTTATTCGCTTTAGGGTTTTATTTGTATAATATTTTTGGCCTTTCTAAAGTCTTTGGAAAAGGTTTCCTGATGAGCTGGTCTAAGCAACCAGTGAAATGCGCATAGAAGCTAGCTTTCCCTCAACAATAAATTTCAGTGTATTTATTAAATATGAAAAACTGGGAATTTAGCACGTCATACGGAAATCGTGTTAATAATTAAACTTTTATTTTTTGCTATTTAAAAATTGTTAAAAGCTATAAGTACGTCTGCATAGTAAAATTTGGGTGTTTTATTTCTCTTTACCATATTTGAAAAAAAGTTTCAAGCGTTTTAATTTTTTGAGTCGTGGTTGACATTCTCATGGAAATGCCCATATGGGGAATTTCATGTCAAGTGACCCAATTTTGAAATCGATGTCTTCCGAAATTTCCACCAAGGGATAGTAGTTTTGGCGTTGAAAAATTAATGGCGGTCGGCCTTGCATTACGAAATCAACAGTTAAACGTTGTAAAGCCAAGAAAGAATTGGCAAAAAAGCAACAAATAAGGGCGATAAATAGGTAGAATGAAAGACTGGGAATTTGAAAATTTGAAAACTTAAAAACTTCATGAGCTACAACTAGGCGCGGATCCAGCTTGAGCCTTAGGGGGGGGGGGATTTTTTTTGATACAAAGAAGTAAAAAATTTGTTTTTAAAAGTTTATTAAAATTAATACATATGTGTACATTATATTAAAAAAACTCAACAATAAGGTTAAATGAAATATAAGATCAGTTCAATATAAATTAATTTTTTTAAATAAGCAATTTATGATTTCCTTGTGAGGCAAATTTAGATAGTACAGTCTTTCATCTGTCATTGTTGATCTGAGACATGTTTTTATTATATGACAGGTTGGAAATGACCTCTCTCTCGTAGCATTACTGACGAGTAGGGCAAGTTTTTTATGGCATATGCCATTTTTGCCATTTCTTCAATTATTTTTTTAAAAAGCAATTTTTGGTCCAGCTTGCCGAAGAATAACTTTTTGCAATTTTTAAATAAGCTTAGCAAATATGAGGCAGAATCTATTCGAAATGCTAACTGAATAATGCAAAAATCGGACGTAAAAAGTACTTTCAATGCATCTGGTCAAGCCTCTTGAAGTTACAAACGAAAGGGATTTCTATGAATGAAAGCTTTGGCTCAATTGACAGTGCTAAGTAAAATAATACAAGATGTCAGTAAAAAAAATTTTGTTCAAAAGTTTAAAAAACGTTTTAGATCGTAATACGTGTGGTAAATTATTCAATACTCCTGAAAAATCTATATGGCTTGGCATTTAAATTTTAAAAAAGTGTTTTAATCGATTGTCTCACAATTTTGTTTTAATGAAAATGAGACGGATGAATTTATTGACAACCTTTCTCCATCTGAACTTTTAGTGTTTAAATATGCTCCAGTTACATCTTGCGATGTTGAAAGAGTGTTTTTCATAACAGGAGATTTTCAGGGGTTTTCTAGAAATCGAAGACGCAAAACGCAAGAATTTTAAACGTCGTTTTTTAATAAGATTTCCCTGAAAAAAAAATTTTATGATATTTTTATTATAAAAATATTTCTTTATTAAACAGAATATTATAACAAAAATTAGAATAAAAGGGTATTAAAAACAACTTCCAAATTCTTGCGTTTTGCCCCCCAGTATTTTTTTATACTTTTTCGTGCCATTTTGCCAGCCATTTTTAACCATTTTACGTGCTTTTAAACTTGCCCTGCTGACAAGCATTGAAACGAAACTTTGAAATATTTTTCTTAGATTTCGGTAGATATCTTCATCACAGTTTATTAAAGCAGCTACAACGTTATCTGATAGATTTTCAGATATTTTCCATGTTTGTTGCCAATGCAACAGTTCAGACTCAAGTTTAGATGTTAGTAGGTGTTTATCTATTTCTTTAATCAAACAGAATCAGCTCATCAGCTGGTTGTGATTTTAAAAGTTTTGTATCTGTATTTGATTTGATTACACTTTGAGGTAGAAGTTTAGGTATTTTCAATACATTTAGGATATCTATTGGGAAACGTGTTTTGAGATCTTCTAAAATAAATTCAATAAGAGGAATGTAACCAACAACTCGGTAGTAATCTTCAACATTTTGAATGTGATTGGAACCTCGATGTGAACGCAGATAACTTTAATTTTTTCAAAAATCGCTTTAAATAGTTCTTCGGCTTTATTTATTTTCTCTTCAAGGCTAATGATTTAAGTTTTGATAAGGATTGATCCTTTTTGACGATCTATGTCGTGCTTTTGTAAATTGATACTAAGCGCCTGTGATACAATAAGTATCACACTTAATATGTTTATTCCATAAATGAATTCAAAAGTACTAAACGAGTTCCTTAATATAAGGCTTTTGATGAAGTATCTCTACCTTTCCACTCAGATATTTTTTCCAAAGCTTCTACTATATGATGTACACTTGTTGAAAAGTGTAAAATTGAGTCGTGACGGTCCAACCATCTTGTCTCGCATAATGTAGAGAGTTTGGCTCCCAAATACTTTGCTAAAACTGCGTTCCGCTTGGGATGATTGTATTTAAAAAAAATTGTCGTTTCTTTAACAAATGATTCAACTTATTGTATTAATGACACTTTGTTGCTTTTTAAAATTGAGTTGTTTGATTTATGGGAATAGCAAGGCGTTTGTTTTGCATTTGGCCAGAATTTTATAACAGCTCCATTTTCTGCTGACATCAGAGGACACCCATCTTTTCCATTTCCTACACAATTTTTTAGGTCAAGACTCATTTCAATTGACACATCAACGTCATTATCAATATCCTTTGAAGCCTCTTCAAATGCGTTTACAACAAAGCCAATAAATGCTTTCCTAACAACTTTTTGTTGTATGTTGAAATATCTTTAAGATAAGGAAATCTGGGTTTTCCCCGACAAATCTGTGTTTTCGTCAAAAATTATCGAATAGAATTTTGAATCATATAACACAAATATACATAAATATTGCAAAAATTCCGTTAGATTCAATAAAAAAAAAACGAAAAAAAACCTTGTTGGGATTTCCTAAAATTTTGTGCATATAAAAAAATATTATTATTGGGATTTCTTGTATTATCGTGATAAACCAAACATATTTTTTATAATTTAGGGGGGGGGGGGAATTTCATATTTCCCCCTGTTATTTAATTATTATTAGAAATAAATTTAAAAAAAAGAATTATTTGTCAACATTCTACAGAAAAAAATTTTTATTCCTGGGATTAACATATTGTGGGAATTACAGTATCGAAGATATAAAATGAAAGTTGGGTATATTACATTCCATCAGAAAGGTTAATTTGTCTAGTTTCTCAGCATAAGATTTATTTTTGAAGTTTTAGAAACACTAAAACACAAAAAATTAAAAATAGTGCATATGCTATTAATTGAAAAACCATCGTTAAGAGTTAGAAATTATTTTTTATACATAAGCCGCTCGCATCGCAAAAAGCGACCAAAACTACCTTAAAGGAAAAGACATAAGCTTTCTTCTGAGCAAAAAACAAACGTTCCGGATAAAAAAAAAATTTCAAAAGATGGATCAAATAGCTATCGAAGCTAGTTAAGACAAGATATAAGTCCCTATAAAGTATATGGGGCAATCCAATTGAAATCGAACAGCTTGGAGTTGTTTTGGTATTCCTTCTCAACAGCACATTTCAGCAAATTTTCAGACTTTTTTTTGGCTAATGGAATCGAATACATAAAAAAATCGAGCTATAAGAAAATTATGTTCAAATAAATACTCATGATAACATTTAGTTTTAATGTGCTAAATTCTAAATTCTTTCTATTGATAAACTGAAATTTGTTGTTACTGGGATAAGCAATTCCTATGCGCATTTCACTGGTTGCTTAGGCCAGATCATCAGGAAACTTCATCCATAACTTTTCCAATATGGGTCCACATAGAATAATTATTGTTTTTATTTATTTTTATCCAAGAAAAGACATAAAGACACACTGGGCCTGCATACGATTTTTGAGATTTAATATTTTAAATAATTTTTTTCACTGTTTGTTCTCTTTGATTTTCTTGATTTTTTTGTTTATATAAAACTTAGATTTGTTCCACAAATTTTACGACACATTTGGTTTTGGGATTCAAATAACTACTAGTTTTTCTTATTTTTTGAAATTTGTTAGAAAATTTTTTTCAATATAAGCCACTGTGCAACATTTTAAGTTTATCAAAAAAAAAAAAGAAAAAACAATAATTATTATTATATTTTTTTATTTTATTTAAGTATTTTTGTTAAAAATTTCAAAAACATTTACATTGTTTTACCAGCATTATAAGGAACTATTGAATGAAATGTTTGCGTTCCCGGAATTGATTTGGCCGTTTCATATCGCAAATCCAAAGTTTCTTTTGCGTCAAAATAATGCTGGGCCGAAATCGTCGCACACGTGTTCGAATGAACTTTCGTATCGATTAAAACTTCGTCACGTATCAAAAACGGGATTGCGGCACTCGAAAGCTTTCGAATCGAATTGTTTAAAAAATGTAATAGAATAGACAGCTGCATGAAAGCAAAATCTAGTATTAATTAAAAATTGTTAAAGCTGTAATGAATCAGATAACTTATAGAAAAAGTCGCTGATGTTGCGAACATGGCTAAAATTTGCGAATAACTGAAAACTTGGTAAAACAAACCCTAAAATTCATTTAAATTTTTGAAATTTAATTTCAACATTAACAAAAAAAAAAAATGTTACAAAAATAGTGAAAATTAGCGAAAATTTTCAATAATTCGAATTAGGGGAAATTCGCAAAAAATTGCTAAAAGCGGCATAATAGCAAAGTCTACTATAAATTAAAAATCGTTAAAGATGTAAGGAATCAAGAAACTTACAATACAAAAATCGCTTCTATCGCAAACATGACTAAAATTTGCAAAAAATTGCAAAACTAAATGTTATTATTTTTTTTTTATTGCTGAAAAAAGTTTAATACTTACATTTTTAGCTGTTTGTTGAAGAAATCTAATAATTATTCTCAAAAAGTGTGTAAATTGTTTGAAAAAAAACATCTTAATGTTTTTACGAAAGCTCTTAATGTTTTTCGAAAGACATTTCGTGTAAAAGCATTCGATCGACTACTCGTTATCGAATTACTTAATCTCAAATTTCGATAAAAGTTTTACGGTAACGAATGGCACGATTCCAAAAAGTAAAATTTTGATCAAAGTCACTCGATCACGACTGCGACGTTCTGGGCCCAGTTCTGGAGGAAATTTTACTACCATGTCTGGTAAAATACAGGTTTACGAATTTTTTTAAATTTTTGAATTGCTGCGGAGCACCATCAGAAAAGTAAAACATTCTTGACGCATATGATAATAACACTATGCGACAGTCAAAATCGAGAAGGGTTCAAACTACCGGGGAAAGTTATATCGGTAAAAAAAAAGTTATATGTGTCCCGGCGTATCGCTGGGTCACGTCTAGGAATCGAGATATATCGATTTGAAAAATGGGCTGAAAAAGTTATTGCCATCAGAAATTATGACCAGACTTCGATGAGTGAGCTCTTCATTATGCTTGAAATAAATAACTATCGGGAATATGCTTTCCTGATTATCATTCCAATTAAAACCCGGTGCTGCGTTCTGTATAACTAATTGATAATTTTCAGCAAATCACATATCACCATAACTTCATCTTCTTTGTTTCAAAAAATCAGGGGTCTAATCACCGCATTCGACATCGAGCAAAATTGATCGAAATTATTTATTTTGGTATCATGACTCTCGACATCAAATGAAATTTATTGAATTTGAAATAATAGTTTCATTCGATACGTCAGTGTCTATCGTATGCAAACAAACTCGATAGTTTACTCGATACGATAGTATCGAATGCAGTGATTAGACCTCAGGTTGTTGTTTTTGCTATAAAATCATGTGTTAAAAGACTAGCAAGATGATTGCAAAATATATCAACGAATTCCCAAAAGTTTTTCACAAGGGTCTCGAGGCTGCAACGATGGTTTGATATCCAATATTCAACAAAATAAATAAATTAGTATTAAAAATATATCCTATGAAATCCTAGAAAATTTGTGCAAAGTGGCTTATATCGAAAAAATGTTTACTAACAAATTTAAAAAAATTAGAAAAATTAGTAGTTATTTGAATCCCACAACCAAATGGGTCTTAAAATTTGTGGAAAAAATCAAAGTTTGATATAAAAAAAATTCAAGAAAATCAAAAAGTACAAACAGTGGAAAAAAATTTATTTAAGATATCAAATCCGAAAATCGCATCCAAGCCCACTGTGCAAAATTCTTTGATATTTTTCTTGGATAGTAGGCAAAAAAAAACGAAGAAATACAAAACAAAAATGTTTCTAGACCAATATTAAAAAAGTTATGAGTATTTATTTGAAAATAGTTTTCTTACAACTCGATTTTTTTTAATATTCGATATCTCTGTAACCATTTGCCAAAAAAAGCTGAAAATTTGCTGAAGTGCTATTGATAAGGAACATCAACACAGTAATAAATAAAGGAAAACAAAAAATATTTTTCTCCAAACTGTCTCATTTCACTTGGATTGCACCATATATATTCTGGCTCCTTGAGTTATTCTAAGTCGATTTATCCACGTCCGTCTGTATGTCCGTCTGAATGTCTGACCGTCTGTTGCAAGCACGCTCACTTTCGAAAAACTTAAAAGAAATAAACAAACTTGGTGTCAAATTGCTGTTAGTTATCCTAAGCAGTTTTAATAGAAAATTCGCTTATTAAACCCTTTGTAAACCTTAAATATTGCTTGTGAATAAGGCCTTAAACGCATAATTGCATATCCGAAGAGAGTAAAATAGTTTCTACTGATGTTCAAATATACTCATATGCAAGTAAGGGAGTTTTCAAGCTAGATAGAACAACTACATTAGAAATGCTCTTCCAGTTCAAATAGAGAACATTAAATAAAATACAGAACAATTTTAGGTTTATTACTTTAAAATAATTCACCCAGAACAAATATCTGGAAAAACAGTTTGTATCTATACTACGGAACACATGGTCACCGTATACATATATGTTCATTAGGGTGATAACTTTTTTTTGAATGCAAAAACCCACTTCCGTACTACGTGGGGAATATTGTTCTGATATTAAAAAACAGTTTTTCTTGGTTCATTCGGTAAAAATGTTTCCGCATCGAAATCGATTTCTAAATTGTCTTAAAATTTTAATACCTTATATAGCCTGCACAACCTTAATTGTTCGTTCGGCGCATACATTGCTGCTCTGGTGATTTTTAATTTTGACCGTTTCCTTTAATGCACTGGGCATTACGAAACATTCATTAGCTTTTTTGAAGTTTATTAAAGATTTAGTTTATGTTTGTTAAACTATCTTATCAAAAAAGTTGGAGAAAAAGTCATATAAGTACTTTTTCAGCTTAAACTGTCAATCTTTGATCAAACTTTGGCATTAGGCTTATGAAAACTTGTTTGCTTTTAAAGATTATATAAGAATTAAAACAATATAAAACTTATTTAAGACAAAAGTAACTGTTTAAATAAAAAATATAAAAAAACTTCAACGCTTTTGGCGCGGAAACTTTTTTCACGATACAGGAAAAGTGACACCATATTTTTTAATATTTTTGTACGCCTCACTCGGATATGCGTTGGTATTTCTCCATATCGTACCTTGGTGAAGGGTATATAAGATTCGGCATAGCCGAATTTAGCACTCTTACTTGTTTATTTTCAACGTATTTAATAAATATATATTCACTTCTTAACTTAACTGCATTAAACTTTGATTTAAGTCGTCGCAAACTTGTCTCTCGACTAAAACGAAGTCAATTACACTGGATTTTCATAATAAGGGTCGATATTTTTTTCGAGTTTATGGTTAATTCCGGATCTATCAGCAAAAAATTTCTAGGCACAAAGATCTATTCTGCAAATAAGCTCGTATGGGGGCTATGTGTACTCATGGACCGATTCTCAATATTTTCAATAGGCTTCGTCCTTGTGACAATTGAAACTATTTATTAAATTTCAGAAAACTATTTTTAAAAACGCGACCACATAGTTATATCGAATGAAAAAGTAATTTGTAATCGATCGATAATACTGGGTATAGAACCAAATATTTTAATATGTTAAACACCTTAGCACAATACTATCTATTACACTCTACACTATGATGGTATGGTATAAAAACAGTAAAAACACATCGAAGATTATTTTATTTTCCTTGTTTTTATTTCAAAAATTGGATTAGTTAAAATTTTAAATATAAATTTAATATTATACAATATAATTCATGCAATATGTATGGGGCATATTTAATACTTTCAAAATTTTATGTCTGGAAATTGCTGGCAGAAACTGTGTGACTTAAAAAAGTAGTAAATAAAGGAGCTTAATTTAAGTCTTGTATTCGTTTGCCAGGAGAATATACAATCTTCCTTAGAGGGTTTTATCGAAGGTGAGGTATGGGCATTTTTGCTGTTGTTACGGGCATTTTAGTAACTGTGGGTTTCACAGGTTTTGGTTTAGTAGTTACGGGTTTTAAGCAGTTGTAACGGGCATTTCCGTAGTTGTAACGGGCATTTTCGTAGTTGTTACAGGCATTTTAGTAGTTGTTTTGGGCATTTTCGTAGTTGTAACGGGCATTTTCGTAGTTGTTACAGGCTTTTTAGTAGTTGTTTTGGGCTTTTTAGTAGTTGTTTTGGGCATTTTAGTAGTTGTTTTGGGCATTTTCGTAGTTGTAACGGGCTTTTTAGTAGTTGTTTTGGGCATTTTCGTAGTTGTTTTTGGCATTTTTGTAGTTGTTACGGGCTTTTTAGTAGTTGTTTTGGGCATTTTCGTAGTTGTTTTGGGCATTTTCGTAGTTGTTACATGCATTTTAGTAGTTGTTTTGGGCATTTTCGTAGTTGTAACGGGCATTTTCGTAGTTGTTACAGGCTTTTTAGTAGTTGTTTTGGGCTTTTTAGTAGTTGTTTTGGGCATTTTCGTAGTTGTTTTGGGCATTTTCGTAGTTGTTACGGGCTTTTTAGTAGTTGTTTTGGGCATTTTCGTAGTTGTTTTTGGCATTTTTGTAGTTGTTACGGGCTTTTTAGTAGTTGTTTTGGGCATTTTCGTAGTTGTTTTGGGCATTTTCGTAGTTGTAACGGGCATTTTCGTAGTTGTTACAGGCTTTTTAGTAGTTGTTTTGGGCTTCTTAGTAGTTGTTTTGGGCATTTTCGTAGTTGTTACAGGCATTTTAGTAGTTGTTTTGGGCATTTTAGTAGTTGTTTTGGGCATTTTAGTAGTTGTAACTGGCATTTTCGTAGTTGTTACGGGCATTTTAGTAGTTGTAACGGGCATTTTAGTAGTTGTTTTGGGCATTTTCGTAGTTGTAACTGGCATTTTCGTAGTTGTTACGGGCATTTTAGTGGTTGTAACGGGCATTTTAGTAGTTGTTTTGGGCATTTTCGTAGTTGTTACGGGCTTTTTAGTAGTTGTTTTGGACATTTTCGTAGTTGTAACGGGCATTTTCGTAGTTGTAACGGGCATTTTCGTAGTTGTAACGGGCATTTTCGTAGTTGTTTTGGGCATTTTCGTAGTTGTAACGGGCATTTTAGTAGTTGTTTTGGGCATTTTCGTAGTTGTTGCAGGCTTTTTAGTAGTTGTTTTGGGCTTTTTAGTAGTTGTTTTGGGCTTTTTAGTAGTTGTTTTGGGCATTTTAGTAGTTGTTTTGGGCATTTTCGTAGTTGTTTTGGGCATTTTCGTAGTTGTAACGGGCATTTTAGTAGTTGTAACGGGCATTTTAGTAGTTGTTACAGGCTTTTTTGTAGTTGTTTTGGGCTTTTTAGTAGTTGTTTTGGGCATTTTCGTAGTTGTAACGGGCATTTTAGTAGTTGTTTTGGGCATTTTCGTAGTTGTTACAGGCTTTTTAGTAGTTGTTTTGGGCTTTTTAGTAGTTGTTTTGGGCATTTTCGTAGTTGTAACGGGCATTTTAGTAGTTGTTTTGGGCATTTTAGTAGTTGTTTTGGGCATTTTCGTAGTTGTTACGGGCTTTTTAGTAGTTGTTTTGGGCATTTTCGTAGTTGTAACGGGCATTTTCGTTGTTGTTACAGGCTTTTTAGTAGTTGTTTTGGGCATTTTCGTAGTTGTTTTGGGCATTTTCGTAGTTGTTACAGGCTTTTTAGTAGTTGTTTTGGGCATTTTAGTAGTTGTTTTGGGCATTTTAGTAGTTGTTTTGGGCATTTTCGTAGTTGTTACGGGCTTTTTAGTAGTTGTTTTGGGCATTTTCGTAGTTGTTTTGGGCATTTTCGTAGTTGTTACAGGCTTTTTAGTAGTTGTTTTGGGCATTTTAGTAGTTGTTTTGGGCATTTTCGTAGTTGTTACAGGCTTTTTAGTAGTTGTTTTGGGCATTTTAGTAGTTGTTTTGGGCATTTTCGTAGTTGTTACGGGCTTTTTAGTAGTTGTTTTTGGCATTTTCGTAGTTGTTTTTGGCATTTTTGTAGTTGTTTTGGGCATTTTCGTAGTTGTTTTGGGCATTTTCGTAGTCGTAACGGGCATTTTCGTAGTTGTTACAGGCTTTTTAGTAGTTGTTTTTGGCTTTTTAGTAGTTGTTTTGGGCATTTTCGTAGTTGTTATGGGCTTTTTAGTAGTTGTTTTGGGCATTTTCGTAGTTGTAACGGGCATTTTCGTAGTTGTTACAGGCTTTTTAGTAGTTGTTTTGGGCATTTTAGTAGTTGTTTTGGGCATTTTCGTAGTTGTTACGGGCTTTTTAGTAGTTGTAACGGGCATTTTCGTAGTTTTTACAGGCTTTTTAGTAGTTGTTTTGGGCATTTTCGTAGTTGTTACGGGCTTTTTAGTAGTTGTTTTGGGCATTTTCGTAGTTGTAACGGGCATTTTCGTAGTTGTTACGGGCATTGGAGTAGTTGTGGGTTGTACTGGTTCCATTGTTGTTTCAAATTCTGTGGACCCATATTCATCTGGTTTTGTTACACTTTCTGATTTTATGCTACCAGTGTTAGCCGCAATCAGGGCAACAATTATTAAAAATTCTGGAATTTTATGTATACATTATTTATTTTATTCCTATAATGGTGTGACATTTTACTTACTTAAGACCTTCATATCGAATTTTTAGACGGAACTGAATAAGTTTTTTAATTTTCACTGGGCTTTTATACAGAAGCATAAAAGGCAACGTCATCTATGGGTGGCAGATTAAAAACGTATTTTTTCAATCAATATTTGAATACCCTGTTTAGTTTTTTATTGTCAATTATTAATATGTTTTAAATAAATAAAATTTTCTAAAGCTGTGTTTTTTACGCGTGTGTTTTTTATTTATTTTCACATGTTTCCCTTTAGTTTATTCTATGTTTATTCGAACAGGTTTCCCTTCAGTAATTGGTATATACTTCAGTTAAAACTAATTAAAGTAATAAATGATATGAGAAAAGTCGATTTTTAAAACAAGTATTTTGTTAAGAAAACATTTCATTTAAAAAAGGTTTTTTAAATGTTAAATGTTGTACTCGTTAATAAAACTGTGCTAGAATTGACACTTTTTTTTGGCGTTATAACCTAATTCAGTGCTGATAGCCGTTTTTCCGGTTAGCGTTGGTTTTCGAGATATACCGTTATTTGGAAAAGGGAGAAGTGTGGAAGCTTTTTCTGTTTTTTTTTAGTAATTTCAATAACCTAGACCGTTTTTGAGTTACGCGAATAAATGTTGTGCAAAATCCTCCTTTTTCGAAATAACGGTAGATCTCGAAAACAAAAGCATCCTAGGAGCTGCAGGAGCCAAATTTAAGAATTTTGTTAAGCGGCCATATTTGTATGTTTCACATTCTTAAAATTGGCTGCTTCAGTGCCAAGGATACCCCTAGATGAGTTAAATGTATGCCCAACCCCACTTTATTTTTCATCTTAATCATTTATTTCTAACATATCTACCCGGTATCTTCATTCCTTAAGAGAGCTTCCGTACAAAATTGTCAATACAGGCTAGAAATATATTGAAGAAAAGCCCCATAACTTCCAAGGAATCGCCTCTAGGGGGATAAAATGTATGACCGACCTCCATTAGTTTTTTGTTTTTAACATTTTCTTAAAACATACTTGCCATATACCTCCACCTTTTAGGGGGTCCCATACAAATATGGACGCTTATTTATCATCTCAGTCATTTATTTCTAACATAACTACCCACTCTCTCCATTCCTTAAGGAGTCTCCCATAAAAATGTGCAATGTTTTTAAAAAATACAAAGAATTTTTTTTGGTTTTTAATGAATTATTTTTTGTTTTTTTTTATTAAATATTAATTGTCGGTTTAAGTAATTTGTAACCTTTTTTAATCATTCGTTTTCGAATTTAAACTCTAATTCGTAAAATGCAGTCGGTCCCTTCGATTGCGAATTATATAGATTCTATTGTAATATATACATAAAATGTTTTGCTTTACAAATTTAAAAAAATATCAGTTAGATAATTCTCCTTTTACCATGTTATATAAAGGTAAACTGTAGTACACTATGAATTAAGTCTAATAATCGTTTATAAGCAAGTACTTTTAAAATGACCTAAAAAAAAATAAGCGTGGTAAATTATAAATTTTCGCAGATATATCACTTGAATCAATATATAATTTAATTAAAACTTTTAATTTAAAGATTTTGTTTGTCGTGCTTAATTCCTAATTTTTATTCCTGATAAAAACACAGACATTTATTGTTAAAGGGTTAAGCTATTCCTATGCGCATTTCACTGGTTGCTTAGGATAGATCGCCAGGAAACTTCATCCACCGATTTTAGAAAAACTAAAGATATTAAACATCTTTGATTAACGATTGTAAATTTGGAGAATATTGATGAAAAATAATCATTTTTGAAATGAAAAAACGTATCTTTATAACGTTTTATATATAAAAGAACAATAAAGTTCATTTATTTAGTACCAAAAGGTAAAACTAGTAGAACTTAAAATGCTTTTAGTTTGAATATTTCACATTCCATGTTTATGATCATTTTTAAACAAAGTAAAGTACCGTCCTCATGTTTGCTGGTTTATTTAATGAACAACAATAAGTATTAACTTAAAAAAAAAACCAATTTAATTAAAAACAATTACCAGGTAGAGAACAAAAAAGTACCAAAAAATCCCTCTTACAGATTCCCATTCACTCAGGAACTTGCATGTTTAATTTTATGTTTCTAGGTCCAATACCTACGGAAATTCAAAAAGTACCAGTTTAAGATTAAAAAAAGGACCAAAAAGCTCCCTCTACACACACAGGATCTTGCATGTTTAATTTAATGCGTCTATGTCCAACACTAAAGGTACCAGTTAATATAAAAAAAGTACCAAAAACTTTCCTCTTGTAGATTCTTATCCACTCAGGACATTGCATCTTGAATTTTATGTTTTTAGGTCCAATATTAACGACAATTAAAGAAATACCAGTTGTAGAACCAAAAAATTTGAAGAAAGATATTAAATATTTTTTGCCCCCATTAAAGTATCAAAAATTGAAGAATTGTTGGGGGGCCTATAATTTAGTACAAATATGTCAATGAATGGAGAAAAATGTTTTGTAAAAAACGTACCAAAAATAGTTACGGGTTTCACCCCTTAAACGTTCGAATTTCGAAAAAAGTACCAAATTTATATTCGTATTTTTTGATAAGTTTGGAATGTGGTATAAACTTTTTTTCTAGGTTTATTGGTTCAAAAGATAAATGGGGTGACAAAAAAGTACCAAAATTCAGGTTTTACCCGTTTTCTGCCTAAAAGAGCCGAATTTCGTCGGCTTATTTTTCTAAAGAACAACGATAAGTATTAAAGTTTTTTTATGTCTCTTTTATTTTTACCTCATAAATATTCGAATTTCCAAAAATCCCGTCTGATTGGATCGATTTGGTGATAGACCCACCTCCCGTCTAAAGCTCACTGCAAAATGTCGGATAAGGAAGGGCAAACCCTCAGAGTGATCAACCAGGATGGAAAAATTAAATGTTGATAATTTTCGTCTTTTATTGTTTATTATTATAAAAAAGTCAATGTTTTTATAAAAGAATGGTTTAATAGCATATCTCAGATGTTTTACTTGAACAAATTCGGCTGGAAACTGGAAAATTTTTTATTTTCTTTTTAAGCTACTTCTTAAGACATTTTTATATACATAATTATTTTACATGCAAAAAATATGTTATTTTTGCACTCTTTCTTCATAATCTCTCCATTACAATCAATTGTAAATTGAGTACATATTAAGTTTTTTGTTAAGGAAATGTGAAGATATTTATGGGAAAATTAATGGTGATAATAATAAAAAACATATGGAAAAATCGTACGTTCGCGACCCGTACGCTCGCGACAGGTACATAAGCTGATTAAAAAACCCAATAGAGATATTATTTTGTAAATACTGGATGGAAACCTACATAAATACACTTAAAATAAATTAATCACCTTTGAATTTTCTGTTCCATAGCGCATATTTTTGCATTCCACTACTGTCAGCCAAAGTTGACTTCTATTTTTCATACGTTCGTGACCACATGATCGTAACTATCATTCTGAAAACTTTAACTTGATAAAATCCTTCTTTTGCACTTCACATAGAGCTGCCAAACTGCTATCAAATCGCAAAAAAAATTCTAGTAAAAGTTTTGTTTTCTATATTATTTGTACATCAAAAGCGTACGAACGTACGTTCGTGACCCCAGGAAATGCCCGTATGTCTACATGAGATTACGATACATTCTAAGGTTACGCAGGTATGGATCCCTGCATAGAAAGATTACTTTCGAAAACCAATCGCAGAATTTCTTCAATGCGAATTTAACTACAGGCGGCGGCACTACTACAACAATCCAAAAACAAAAAAAAAGTTAACTATTTTTAGGAAAACACTAAACCAAAGCAAATTTGTTCGAACTGTCAAAGTGTGCCACCACATTGTACTGAATTCGCCTTGATAAGTATGAAATTGTTAAATCAAGGCGAATTTAGCTACAGGTGGTATCGGAACTACAACAATCCAAAAACAACAGAAACAACATAGGGGTTTTGCATTGTTAGTGTTTACGGCTCGAAATGTCAACCATTCTTAGCAAAACACTAAAAAATAAAAACAAATAGGTTTGTACTGTTAAAATCAGACGGCGCACAGTACTTTGTTCCAAATACAAAATTAAGGTGAAACAATGTTGTTCCAATGTTTAAAAAAACCTTTTTATGTTAAATGCGTTTCGCCGCTGCTAGAGGTCGCTAAACTTGTCCTAATTATACCCTCCACCACAATTAGTTGTGAAGACGGTACCCAATAAAAATTTTTTTCATTTTGCGAAACACTAATGGTACATTTAAAAAAATAAGCGCTCAATTATGCGCTACGAAATAAGACATACAGAAATACAGTAAAGTAAGTGAAAGAACTGTCAACAACTTGTATAAAAAAACAACATTTCAAGTGCTACGGCATTACATTACTACGAAGCAGGTTTGTAAGGGAGAATACTAAAAAATAACTATCAAAACATTAAGTGTGTAAGGCCGATCTTTAGGTTCCATGGGCAGCCATCAAAAGACAGCTCACTTGGGTCCTTTATTGGTCCCTTTGTGATAAAGGCCGATCTTTACATACAACAATTTTTTTATGCGCTGAATAATGCGCTTTATGTATAAAAAATGTATTGCTTTAAAGTGGGAACTCGCCATATAAAATTCATGTCTTCCGTAAGCGCAATGGTAAGCGAAACGTTTATGTTTCTCCCTTACAAACCTGCTTCGTTGGAAGCTCCATTTTTTATTGGGTATGCAAAGTTTGTCATTCCGTGTGAAACGTTTTTATTATTCATCTCAGACCCCATAAAGTATATATATTCTGGCTCCTTAAGTAATTCTTAGCCATGTCCGTCCGTCCATCTGTTGAAAACACACTCAAAAGAAATTAACAAACTTGGTGTCAAATTGCTTGTAGTTATCCAAAAAAATTGACAATTTTGATACAAAAAATAACATAAATGGTGGAACAAGGCACGGAATGAGATAAGATTTTGCAAAAATTCGTTTTATTTGACTGAAAATTATGAGGTCGCATTTTATTAATTATAATTATGCTTCTTTATACCTGTTTATTTTTTTTAATTTTTGAAAACTTATATTTTTGATCATAGAAAACTTTAATTTAAATTGAAGAATTTGTTTTTGCTTTTTTGTTTTGGAATTCGTTTTTTTCTTGAGCAAGGAGGATTGTAAATTTTTAAAAATTGAAAAAATATAAAATTTGAAAGAATTGAATTGTGGAAAATTTAAACAAAAGAAGGAAACTAAATTGCTGAAATCAAGCAATAGATTTAACATTTTAAATTTTATCGTTCAATTGTGGAGTCAAAGGTAATTTAAGGGAAGAAACAACCAAGATTAAAAGGTGCAATATATTTGCTTGAAAGAAGACCTAAAGCCTCAGTTTCTTTCCTGTTAAAAAGTCAATTGACTTTCACTATCACTTTTAATACAACAAAATATTTTTTTTTGATACTTTAATACAGGGAAGACAGAAATGGTAATGCTGGTAGGGTAGCTATCTTTGTAAAGGGAAGCATATCCTGCCGAGTTTGCTTAAACTCTTTGACTAATATTTCACATAGAGAGGATAAAGTTGAATACATTTTTATAGAAGTAGTTTCTGATCGTAGAAAAATGTTTGTTGGGTGCGTCTACAGGCCTAATAAAAGAATTGGTTTGTCTAATTTTTTTCTTAACCCTTGAAACGATGGTCATTGCATATGATGATGTTGTTGTATCAGACGATTTTAATTCGAATATTCTAATAGAATCAATATTAACTGACAATATGTTGTCTCTTGGATAAACTCCCACTAATACTACTAACCCAACGCATCACACAGCAACCAGTAGAACATTGCTTGATATTTTTTTTGTTGCAGATACTGTAAACGTAATATTAATTGACCAAATATCTGCCCCGTGTTTCTCAAAGCATGATTAATTTTTTTAATATATAATTTTAAAATTCCTCCATCACAATGTACAGTCTACTATCGTGACTTCACAAAAAGGTAAATGCAAACAACTGGCAATTAGATGTGGAAGAGCTTAACAAAACTTTCACAAATGTACCTCTGGTACCAATTGATAACGGTTTTTACGACCTTCCAAATTTAGGCCCCAATAATCCTGTAATGAACTGTAATCGCTATCAATTTGCTTGTGTAACGCAATCTGAAGTCACCCTATGTTTTAATTTAATTAAGTCTAATGCAGTGGGCTGTAATAACATGCATCCAAAATTTATAAAGATGCTGCTGCCAATACTTTTGCCATATATAACCCATTTATTCAACAGTATCATTATGACTAGCACCTTTCCGTTGAAATGGAAACATGCAAAAATAGTGCCAATACCAAAAACTGATTCTGAATTTAGGCCAATAGCTATTCTGTGCTACTTGTCTAAAGTACTGGAGAAAATTCTTTATCTTCAAATGACGTCATATATCAGTGCCAATAATTTTTTGTCTGATAAACAATCAGGGTTTCGTACTAATCATAGTTGCGTTTCTGCACTACTGGATGTGTCTGAAAATATACGGCGTGAACTAGATGATGGCTAGCTAAATTTCCTAGTTCTTCTTGATCATTCAAAAGGCTTTGACACGATTGACCACAGTATGCTTTCCATGAAACTTGTGCACTTTTTTAACTTTTCAGAAAGATCAACACGGCTTTTATTTTCCCACCTCTCAAATCTTTCGCAATTTGTCCAATCAAACAATGTGCAATCTTCTTCATTACGTTTATCTAGAGGAGTACCTCAAGGGTCAATTCTCGGACCATTGCTTTTCACATGCCTCTTTAAAACTATACGGCGTTTCATTTGACAAACTTTTGAATATTCGTGTACTCTTACTATAACATAAGCTTATCTATTCGGAGACTCCACGATATCTTAGGGATAAAATTAGGTTTGCCAGATCACTTAGAGGTAAGATATAATAATTTCCTTGCATAGCCTTCTTGTATCTGGACAGAATTTTTTTATACATGCGTCACGTCTATGGAATTGTCTTCCTCAAGTTCAGCAACTTAATAGAATCGCAAGTAGTTTTAGAACTTCTTATTTAAACACTTTGCACTGTAGTAGATAACTGTTATTATATGTATTATATAAATAATTTAATTCGAGTCGGAAAGAACCCAACCAATTGTAGGGGAATGTAAGAAAAGATGAACTCACTGTTTATTGTTTGTGTTTTGTTTTGGCTTTGATATTGTTACAAGTAAGACTTTGAGTGTTTATAATTCTTATTCGCTTTAGGGTTTTATTTGTATAATATTTTTGGATTTTCTAAAATCTTTGGAAAAGGTTTTCTGAGGAGCTGGCCTAAGCAACCAGTGAAATGCGCATAGAAGCTAGCTTTCCCTCAACAATAAATTTCAGTGTATTTATCAAATATGAAAAACTGGGAATTTAGCACGTCATACGAAAATCGTATTAATAATAAATTTTGTATTCCCGAAAATAACTTTGATAAATTTATAGTTTAATTTAATTGCATTTAATTCAATTGTATGTGATGATCTCTTAATGTAATTTATGAAACTGCTTTCCTGTACTTTAAATATAAGATTAAATCTTGTTGTACAGGAATTGAATATATAATAAATAAATAAATAAATAAATAAATAAAAAAAATAATACATACATATAAATTGTATGCTTAGTTTTTTTTTTGTCTGGTCATTATGGATATTTTGGTCATATGGCACTAATTGCATTAATATATAAATTAATAAATGTAGTTGTAAAATGAAATTTTAAATTTGAATTTAATAGTTATTTCGTGAAACATGTAGGTAATCAATGTTAACTGTTCGTAGGGCTATTCCGAGATATGAAATGAATAGCAAGGTCATGGGAGGGTAAAGAATGGCATGAGACTGGTGACATCTAGTTCCTCTTCCAAGTAGAGCATAATTTATTTCCATATATTTCCATATATTTGTTTTTTTTTTTGTTTTGTAGTTGAATCAAAATTATTTGCTACTTAAAATTTTTTATTTTAAATGTACGAATCGACTTAACGTTAAAACAAGACGAAGATCCCTCCCATAACCCTGAGCACGGCCGGTTTATAAGTAGCAAGGTCTTCTTAATGTTAAGTCCCTTTTACTTATGGTTCGTTACAAAATCACGCTGTAAAATTTCGTGAAGATCCGTCCCTAATTTAGCTTAGGCCCCATAAAAACACTACTCCCGGAAAACAGTTTAGTACGCCTAAAACCGTAAAAAATAATGCTATCATAACAAAATTTGGGACGTCACAGTTTTTTAGGACTAGAAAAAACACTGTTAAATTTCGGTCCATCATTTACCTTAGGCCCCATATAAACCATACTCCCGGAAAACAATTTAGTACGCCTAAAACCGTAATTAGTAATGCTATCAGAATAAAATGTAATACCTCACAGTTTTATAGGACTAGAAATCACACTAATAAATTTCGTGATGATCGGTCCAAAATTTAGTATATGTCCCATTGAAAGCACACTCTGGTAAATTAATTAAATACGCCTTAAACCGTAGCAGATATATTTATTGTAGTAACATCTCTTCCAACTGAGTTTCATATGACCAAAAAAATGTCATGCAATTTTGTGATATACGGTTCATAATTTACCTTTGATTCCATATTTAGCAGCCTTCTGAAATTCATTATAAGCGCTAAAACTTATTTCACCGCTGTATTAAAATTTATGTTTTTTAATACCAGGTATCACTCTGCAGAATTTGGGTTCATAACTTACCATGGCTCCAATATAAATTCCCCTCCTGGCAATCCTTTAAGTTTGGCTCAAGCTAGTTAAAATTGCTATAAATAGCATAAAACTTTCTGATGGTACTTAGAAAAAAAATTATTAAAAATTTATTTTAAAGAAGTACCGCAATTTTTAAGTTAGTATTTGGTAAAAAAGACATTATTCTTTGATTTAAACCCCACAGTTTATTTAAAGTATGTATTAGTAATGCTCTAGATGAATCTTAAAAAAGTAAAAAAAAAAAAAATTTTAATGGACAAATAAATAAACTGAGTGAATACTTTTTTAAATTTGCTCTGCTATTTAATCCTTTTTATTCAAAATAATGGCCCAACACCATGCCATGCAAAGCATTGCCACAAAATACCGTTACCTCCCCCATGCTTAAATGTTTTAGTAGTGTAACGTGGGTTCAATTCTGCGTTTTTTGGACGCCTTACCATCGTTTCCACTTAATTTGGTTTTAGACTCGTACGACCAAAGCACATTGCCCCACTTTTTGTAGTGAACAGGGCCATCCCAATCCTTATGACCGTTTGCGAATATTTGTCGATTTCGACGATGTTACAATTGGCATTTTCCTTAAGAATTTCCTGAATAGATTTTTATCTACTGGCCATCTTCTTACAATTCCATCAGAAATTTCGAGACCCAATTCTGTTTTAATTGTCGCACCGAATTTAAAAGTGTCTCGACTAAATACCACTTTTATATGATTATCTGCTTTTTCAGTACTCTGTCTTCGTCTTCCCAACACCAAGTGCAGTTTTGAAGATAACAAAGCATTAAAAACAAAATCCTGGGACCTTCCAATATATTTCGCTATTTGCCGTTGACTGCGGCCTTCATTTTGCACCCGTTTAATGATTAATATTTCGTCCTCCGAACAGTGCTTAGCACATCCCATATTTTCTAAGTTTTTTTTTTCGTTTTTTTATATTTTATTAAATTTATAAAGATTTTTAATTAACAAAAAAATATTATGGCTAATATTTTTGACGAAAAATAAAAATTGTTTAATGTTTTTTATAATAACCCTAATATTTTGTCAGCTCATATTCACAACAAATTTACAATAGTTTTCGCCAAAATATCTTGTCGCTCTTACTTACAAAAAAAAAACGCTAAATATAAAGAAACGAGACAAACATTATTCGGGACCCCATTTATTTTTGTCCGTAACTGAAAAACAGTTCAAAATACAAAAGTCTATTCCATTCATAGAAGAATTCTCCAAAAATTTTTTAACACTTAAAGCATTAATCAAAAATGAATTAAATTAAACGTTACTGGTGCAAATTTAATTATTTTTTTTAATTAATATCATTCTTTAATGAAAATATTAATTAAGTTGAAATCAATTTTTTTTGTGTTAAGATATCCGAAGTTGGTAATTTGATGTTGGCATTAACTTAACTCCGTGCATAGCATTAAGCACAGAGCTGGCTTTTTAGCCATTAGATACACTAGCAGCCAACTCAGCATAGAAGAAAGCGCCTTCGTCGGTGTAGAGCAAAGCGATGCTGTGATCATAAATGCAATCGACGCCCGGGCACAATAGCCCTATCGACCTTGGTATTATTAGAGATTTTCAAGCTTTAAAAAAGTTTACTTCCTAGTAAAGATTGTCAGCTCTGCTTTAAGAGGACTTACAACAAGTAGACAAGGATACTTCAGACGCTAAGAACCTACAGTGTAAATTTCTCACGCTAGTAGATTATACCAAAGTCTTTACCCATGATGCCAAATTCCACAACATCCGCGTACGCAAATCTTATCGAGTTTATTTATTAAACGGAGTGTTTAAAGGTCTTGTTCCACATGGGGAAAGTAACTCCCATGTGGAGTACCCCTATGTATAGGGTTTTTATTATTGTATTTAAAAAAGAGGACAACAGCGAAAAAACGCTGGTTCTTTTCTTTATTTTTCTTAAAGTAAAACATTGAAAATAGAACTAAATTTTTTGTACATGCATGTATGTATGTATTTGAATTTATTTTAATTATTATCAATAAAACCTTAAATAAATGGGTCAAAATTTAATTGCAAGCACATACAAACAAACAATAACATGCATACATACATATGTCGATTCTTATGTCTTTTATTTCTCAATGCATACTCCCTTTATCCTTTAATGTTTTAGAATTGTATTACAGTAAATAATTGTAAAATTGCTAACATTTCATTTAAAAATTATATGTGGATCCAGCCTATTTTCTTCAGATGCTGAATACTGAAAGTAAACTCCACTATTATCGTTAGCTTAATTCAATTTGCCTATTTTGTAAAGAAACTGCACAAAAAACTGTTGAAATTAAGAGTTTCGTTGTTTTTACTTTTCAAAAAGCTTTGTAGCAAAGAAATTCATAGACACAGCATTTGTAAGTTAGAACCAGGGTTTGAAAAAAACCAATTTTTCGCCTTTTGAGTTGGTTTGACAGCGACTGTTTTCATTTAATAAATTAGAAGTAAAAGCAAATTTTTTTTTTGCCAATGACAAATGAAGAAGTGGAAGAAATGCCAGTTTTTCTACTTTGACTGCAGTTTTTTAAGCGCTGGTTAAAACTGCAAAATAAGTGCACACATACAAAACTTATAAACTAACACACTCTCTATTTTAAATTAAATTTACGTATATATATATATTAAAGTTCACACGTATGAGTGAGAAAAAATGTTACATGTTCACGAATGTTTGCATCAGTTTTTTCATATTGCCCTTAATAAAATGATAGAAACTTCTGAAGAATATAACCATCAACAATGCCCATCAGATGACGCATCAAATGACTGTCATTGTTCTTGAAGGGTATATGTATGTGTTTACACGTGTTAAAGGGGTTGAGCGAGATAAATAGATCTTGAGCGCAAACTTTGGTAAATAAAAGCACTATGTATTTAAAACGTTATAAAAATTTCATTTATTTTCTATTTAAGGGGTAATTATGGGTAGGTATACATATGTAGATTTAATTGTAGGTTAAGTTCTTTATTGTTTTTAATTAGGTTAAGTTTTTTAGAAATAAAAATTATTTACTTTATTTACACATTTGGTTTTGATTTAATTTAATTTAATTTAATGCTTTTGTAAACTATTTAAAAACACTTTGTTTAGGTGGGGTTTGTAGAGCGTCACTTCGGTGTTGTACGTCTACACGATCGACTTCTTGATGACTTTGTACCTTTTAGTTTTTTGTTGGCTGCAGTTCTTTCATCAGCTGTTGATGGGGGCGTTAATGCTGCAGTGTTGGTACAGCGGTACCTTTTTGTTCACCGTGTGAACAGTATGTAACAAACAAAAAAGATGTCTTTCAGTCTATAGGCTTTTTCTACTTATGCGATTTTATCCCCTAAGAAAATTTGGTTTTCTGAATGTCTGATTTGCTTATATTCTGTCGCAAAGCTAATGCGCCCCAATCTGCCAATTATGTATTTATTTGGCGTTCAGATTAATTCAACCAGCTGATTCCCAACTTTTACATTCATTTTGTTTTTGTCAGTATATTGAGAAATCCAAAATCATCACCAGTTTAATAAATTTAAATGTATCGAGATTTAGTAACATACAGTTTTTCTAAAGATAAGGGTCCATATGTATTTGAAATATCTCTTACAATTGCTAAGTTAACTTACGGCCAATTTCACCAAGTTCAGTTAAAACTAACTTTTAATTAAAGTTCCAGTTACCAGTAAATTATAAACGAACTTGGCGAAATTGGCCGTTAAACGCACTTACATATTTACTAGGGTGATCGATAATTCGACTTTTTTCAATAACCGGTTTTCGAATATTCCGAATAGTTGCTATTTTAAAAAATCCGGTTTTCGGTTAGACATTTTAAAAATAACTGGTTAACCGGTTTTAATTCGAATACATAAAAATACAAAAATTAAATTAGTTTTTGTAATAAAAAGTAAATAAGAATAAAAACAAAACAAAACAATTCACTAAGGTATGGATCCAAAAAACTCCATAGATATGACTTAAGGTATGTTCAGACCACAAATATTTGACGATAAAATCAAAAAAAAAACCTGACCAGTCAATGAGTTTTAATTTGTTGCTGGTTAAGCATGTCTATATGAAGCAGTAAACTTCAGCCATATTTTTGAAAAGTGGCAAACAAAACCTCTTATCCAGGATTATATATTTAAATTTTTTTTTTTTTTTGTTTCAGCATTAAAGACAAGAAAACATGCTTTTTGTATGAAATATCTTTCAATTCGTCGACCACACAATTTAAACACTTCCAGGACATTTTTGATTCCTTCAATTTTGTTTTAAGTTCTTGGTGTTTTAATAAATAAAACTGATGAATTTTCCCATAACGTTGATTCCGCCGGTATGTTTTTGTTTTAAGCATGAAGATATGCTAGAACTACTTAAGAGTTTTTCAGTCATTATTTTTATTTAAGTATTTTTTGTAAAGTATTATTTGCAGGTTCTTAAAAATTACTTGGAACAGAGTCAAGTTTTACTTGGCGTATATTTATGTCAAGCTTGTAGACTAATTTAAAGTGATTAGTAAGTCGTGACGTTAAAGAACCTTTGCAATTTAGGGCCGTTTAGGCTGAACTTTTTTTGTAGTACTTTTAATTGTTTTTGGTTTTTGTTACAAGAACACACACTTATATAAGCGATTTGTATTTACATTGCTCATAATGTTTTTTAGACTTTTGTTTGATTTTGTTTTGACATTTTTTATAAAAAGTTTAAGTTTGCCAAATATTCAATTAGAAAAATACTTAAATTACGGGTTCATTTATAACAAAAGTAAGGAAAACGTATATAAATTACACATTACTTAAATAACCGGGTTATTTTACTAAAATAACCGGTTTATTCGATATTCGAAAAATGGACATTTTGAAATATTCGACTTGGGCAAAACTAAAATAACCGGTTAAAACCGGTCGAATACTATTCGATCGATCACCCTCATATTTACTCTTAACGCAATAGTGATGTAACTTAAATTATTCCACTTCAGATGAATAACAGAAAATAACTCAGGGTTCTTTAAAGTAAAAAGAAAAAAATAATTGGACAACGAAAAGTTGTGTTAACCTAAAACCAGGCAATTCAAATGTTTTGGCTAAACAATCATCCTTACCGTTGTTGGCGAATTTAAAGTACGCCTGCGACTGTTTGGTAAAAGATTAAAGGAAATAAGTTTAAGTTCTCTTTAATCTATTACCAAACAGTCGCAGGCGTATTTTAAAATCGTCAACTACGATAAGGGTGAATACAAATTATGATACTATTTTTCCCCGTGGACAGGTACCTAAGAAAGATGACAGTGTCCGGGAAAAAAGAGCACGGATGACAACGCTACCTATACGCCAATCTATAAATGTTTGTAGCGCCAATTTTAGAATGAACGATCCTAACCTAACCATAATGAAGTCAGATTCGAGGTTATTAAATGCCCACACTTAATATTACTACTGAGTGAAGAGCTGTTTTAAAAGACCAACCTATAATGTTGCATGATAGAGAACGAAGGTCTGGGTACGGATGTTCTCGAGTGGAAGTCAAAGACTTTTTACCGAGTTTTAAGAAAAAAGATGTAACACTAATCGGTTTGTAGTTCTTCGGGTTATGCCCGTTATTTCTACGCAAAGAAATATAGCTGTGCATAGAAATCTATGGTGTAAAAGCCGCCATATTTTAAAGGAAAACTGAAGGTAAAAACACGTAGGCAAAATAAACGTTGAAACTGGTAAAGATAACTGTTAGGTACGAATACGAGCTGCTTTCTTTTTGTAGAAATTACGGGCATTAGTGTGAGATGCTTTTCCTTCCTTAGGCAAGAAAACACCTTGCACATTTTCGAACGTACGCAAATTTAGTACATTCTGTGTAGATAGCAGGGATCATACCATCAAGGGTCAAAGATGGTAATCGCCCATTAGATTTTCTCATACACAATTATCTTAATATTTGTCTCTTATCATTAAAATGAAAAAAAAAAAAAAAACAATTCTTCTATTAAATGTCAACATATACGAGGGAAATGTGCATAGTGTAAACTAGTACTAACAAAAGAAAATGTAAATTGAGAAATGTTTTAAAGGTATGCAAAACATTCTGGCAGTGTCTAGAAACTTCACAGTTTGAGAAAGTCTATACAAAACAAAATGGCATACAACAGACTGATTTAAGGTGCGAAATGTTTGCACAGGTTATCTAGTTTTTTTTTTATAATGAGTGTTTAGTGTTTCAATTCAATTATAAATATTAAATAAATAACAATTTGTTAATGCTTTGTTTTATGATGACAAACAATACTTTTGAGAAAAAACGCGTGCTTTATGTTGGTTCGTACAGGTTTCCCTTTAGTTATTGGTATATATTTAAGCTTAAAATTTCCAAAAAAAAAAAAAAGGAAAACCATTTTCATATATTTTCTGTAATGTATGTAGTATTTTTAGTAATGCTTTAAACATATATTTCTTTCATTTCTGGGTAATTTTTTTTAAGAATAATAAAAAAAAGTTTATAAGATCAATCATATTTTGCCATTTAATGGTAATTTTATGCAATAAAATGTGCTTAATAAGGGAAAACTGAATCGTTTGTATTTTTTTGGAATATGTTGTAAACAACATAAGAGTCCAGAAAAAGTCTGCAAAGCCTTCTTTTTATTTGAAAATGTTTGGTATTATCATTAGATCTCCTCATCGCATCACAAAAGATTTCAGTAAACAAATTGTGATAAAAACTCTCTCTTGCTGAAGACGATTGTGAGATTTTGCAATATTGTAAGGTCTGACAATGTGCTGACAATATACTGCCAAAGAAAAATTGCAACCAAAAGTTAATTGTCCGTTCGCATGATTGTAAGAATGCCTTAAAATTTCATTGGAAGATAACTGTGTGACAATAAATTTATCTGCCAGCAGAAATTGTCAGTTCACACGGTTGTCAGGTAATTAAATGGCAAGAATTACCAGATCTGTCGTGAGACTTTGTCGGAAAATGAAAATGATAAGAAATATTATTTTAATTAGGTTTCATTAAAAATAATTTTAATTTTGCAAAAATAAACTTTTCACTCATGCATATCAGAGATAGAAACCAGGTAATCGTCGAAAAATAGTTCTAACTCCGACTCTAACTCCGATTCCTACTCTAACCTTGAAGCTAAATGTATTTGAGACTGGTCCTTATTAATAAAGTTTTGGTTAAAATAGCAAGGAAATTATTCTGTAAAAATTTCAAGCCGTTATTTTAATTCTAACACGTGCCGCATTCAGCTCTAATATATTTAAAGCAGACAGAAAATATTAGAGCATCTTTTTAAATTTACTTTTGCCGAAAAATGTTGGAGTCCGACTCCACAGCCCTGAGGAAAACTATGGTACAATTGTACTGGTTTTTTTATACCTTGGCGGCTATTCTCTAAAATAAAATTATCTTAATAAATAAAAAGTCTTTTGTTCTAAAAATGTATCAAGAGATGCGCAAGAAAATATTAAATTGGAACCGTCATAGTCTAAAAACTACGTTTTGTTTTAGAAATTGCTACAAAATTAGAAACCCCATTTTCCATCCCTGACACTTATATATTTGCAGCGTTGCCAACAGGAATAATGATATCTAACAATATTGTTGTTTTACTATGGACTGACAATGCTTTTTCTGACGACGTTTTGAAACAAAAATTGTCAGTTCAAACGGATTTTCACCTCCACTAAGTTTTTTGCCCAACTTTTAGTGTGACATTTTTTTGTTTCAGTTTTTGGCAAATTCAACCATGGAGAGGTAAACAATTGAGAAGCGCGTTAAGTTTGTTGAAGCATTTTACAAAAACTAGCGTTCAAATCAAAATCAGGGCCTGGACAATTAGTTGGTTCCAACAGGATGGTGGCACTTGCAACAAAGCCAACGAAACAATGGCTCTTTCACGCGAGAAATTCAATTGCCGTTTTATCTCATTTCATGGCGATGTTAATTGGCCGCCACGAACATGTGATTTGACACCGTTGGACTTCTCTCTTTTAGGATATTCAAAAGAAAAAATGTACGTCAATAATCCAAGAAAAATTCAAAATCTAAAGGATGAGATAATTGGGTTCATAAACGATTTTGAACCTCAATTATCTCTCAGAGTCATACAAAATAAGGACCATAGGATAGAGGTTAGCCACCGAAGCCGTAGTGAGTAATTGTCCGATTTTTTGCTTCACAGATACTTGTCATCGATCCTTCTATTATAATGAAAAATATAAAGATAATTCTCTGTAAACTTTTTGTTTAATTTGCAAATAACATTGTGCGTTTTTGTTGGACCACCCTTTATAACTGAACGTACGAATTTTACGAACTGTCGTCCGTTAACAAAATTCAATACGAGTGTTAAACATTTTTTTTTTAAACTTCACAAGAACTGACTTGATAAACGCAGTATTGCAATGCAACACTAAAAAGAATAGCTTTATAAACACCACAACTTTTGAGTGTGTAAAGTAGTATATGTGTGTAAGAAAAATGATTTTTTTTTTTTTTTTTTTTTTGGAAACTGTGGCAACACTATACCTTTGAATAACTGAAAATTTTGGGTTAGCGACCTCACTCTAAAGTTCATAACTTTTGTTGTGTAAAAGATATTAAAAAAATTATTTTTGCATAAGAATGGTATAAAAATAGGGTCTTAGAAATTAAAAAAAAAAAATTAAAAAAAAAAACTTTTTTACAAAAAAAAAATAAAAAAAAATTTTAAATTAGATTTTTGAAATGATTACCCCCTTTATTTTTTTTATGCAAATAGCCACATATGTTCTCTAACCACCCTGAAAATTTCGGAGTGGTAGCACTTAAACTTTTCAAGATATCAAAAAAAAAGTAGAGAAAAATCCCTTGTGGGAATCTAATTTAAAATTTTTTTTTATTTTTTTTTTATAAAAAAGTTTTTTTTTTAATTTTTTTTTTTTAATTTCTAAAACCTTATTTTTATACCATTCTTATGCAAAAAGAATTTTTTTAATATCTTTTACACAACAAAAGTTATGAACTTTAGAGTGAGGTCGCTAACCCAAAATTTTCAGTTATTTAAAGGTATAGTGTTGCCACAGTTTTCAAAAAAAAAAAAAAATCATTTTTCTTACACACATATACTACTTTACACACTCACCAAATTTTATTGAAATCGGACACGATCGAGAAATTTACCGGTGAAATAAAATGGAAATGCTCAGCACTATTACTTATGTTTCTATAACTAATTATAATAAATTGAACCCACTGCGAAATAAGTAAAAACAAAGTTCATTAAGGAACACCAAAACTTGGCCAACGATTTGCTGCTTAATTGCGCGCAAGGAAATGCTACAGCCGACCGGCTATGGGTTGAGTTGGCGCAGCTCAACAAAGCTGCAATGAACTTAAATAAAATACTACACCCGGTTCTGTATTTATGTTTCTGAATTCCAACACATATTTTTTAAATTTTTTATGGACAGTTTTATGTACATCTATTGTTAATTTGGAGTTCTATTCAAAGTGTTGTGCAAGGCGAATTCATTACAGGTTATCTCTGTACTATAACAAATACTACTCTACAAAAACCAATTCATTAATTAATAATAATAATAGTTTTAATTTATAAAATACATGCTGCAAGTGCGCAAAATTTTTTAAAAGTGTCTTGGAATCACTTAGTCAAGGCCCTCAGTAAATTGGGTGATAAGCAAAGAGCCCATAAAGTTTAAGCAGAGTCATTAAAATGCAATCGCACTAACTGGCAATTTTGGGAAACTTTTATGGTGATTTCCGAAGACACATAACATTTTGAAGATGCCATGAATGCCTACAACCGGTTATCTGAATTGAAAACCCACTATTTGGACTTAGAAGTGTTATGCATTACCATTAAAGCCATAGCCGAGGGTTACCCAAATGCTAAAGGTCAATCCCCAGAACGTTTACCTTAGCAATCTACGACTCTTATGGGTCATCAGTGTGTTAAGCATTGCTGCGAGCATGCGGTATGGGAACTGCAGTTTTAATAGTTTCTAATCCTATCTAAGACTACCTGTTCTGAATTCGCCTTGTTGTTGTGGAAATTAAAAATAATTGTGAATTTTAAAGAAAAAAAAAATCAAAAAAAAATATCAAAAATTGTATAAAAGCCTGAATTTTTGGACTGCCATATGACCTACGGTAGAATTTATTTTCTTGGAAAGATCGGTTCGGATATGAAAAAATTATGACCAAAATTAAGTTATTTTTCTTAAATACCCACTTTCGGCAACCATTGATCCTCCCGAGTCCAAGTTTTATAACCCAACTAACTGGAAAATTTATTCTTTAACACGTCGGTATACAAATCTGTCAAATCGGTGAAAAAATGGGAAATTAATGAGTAAAATACTCATAAAATGGGCCAAAAAACAATAACATTTTTACAAAAACCTAATTTTTAGGGCTGTCATATGACCTACGGATAAGGCTGGTATATCAAAAGATCAGAAATCTTTAGTGGAAAATATTTTCTCAGTTTTTGCCGATTTTTGACTGAAATATTACACAAGCTTTTGTTTATGCAAAATTTAATTAAAAAAAAAAATGCTACGAAAACTGAACAAAATTGACGTTTGGCGATTTCTGACATCCGGTTTGGCGATGGAGCTAAACAAAATTTGACAACCCTGAGTTGTACATGTTTATGTATGTACAGGGTGGCCCAAAATCACCAAAGGGGTTTGAATTGCTTATAACTTTTTTATTAAAATTTTTATTTCTTTTTAGTATTTGGTAAAGAAGACTTGACAAAATTTATATGGAGATTGCCAGCTACGACTTGATTATGCAGTATTTTTCCGGCAAAAAGCAGAAGAGACTCATAATTTTATTAATCACTTAATTATTAGCGACGAACCACATTTTCAATTAAGTGGGTTCGTTAAAAATAAGCAAAACTGCAGGAGAATTACACCCACCTAAGTGTACGGTTTGGTGTGTAAAATTATATTTTTGTTAGTTACGCCTTTTTGCATTTTAGCTAATGATATATTGGCTTTAAAGTTAAGAATAACTATAATTTTTTAAAACTACATATATTTTACAACAACAAAAAAATTAGTATGAGGCAGTTTTTACCATGTTATATGAGGGAAAAGTATGATGGCCTTGCCCTATAAATTAAATTCTGCAGCAATCGCTTATTAGGCACGTGTTAAGAACAAAGCTTTGAAAATGGCCTAATAAAAGTATTAACTTGTTTAAGTGCAAATGCTAACAGCTTTTTCACTTGAATAAATATTAACTTTCTTTTTATAAATAATTCAGGCTTTTGTTCTTTTATTAATAGTTTGAATTATTTTTTAGATTTCAATACGAAAATGTTTTCTTAAGCTTTAAACACACAGACTGCAGCAGTCTACGCTGCTTCACAAATAGAAGGCTTGTTGACATTGATGCTTGACGTTTGAAAATTCATATTTAGCGCACAATTACCCAGCTTACCAAACTTTGAAAGTTGTTCAAGTAGCAGGGATATTTGCATGACATCTTTAGCACTTAACTACTTGAATGAATTTAAAATGCCTTCCAAAATTCGAATAAATTTAAAATAAGTGAACCCATGAAAAATTACATGCAATGCACCCATTCAACTCTTATTTAGGAATTACAATTTTTCACTATAATTTGGTATTCGTTTAGGATTGAAAGGGGACGAATATTATATACAATTGACTTTAATGGAATTCAATTTTTTTAATATATCGAGCCCTAACCGCGAAAATAGTGTAAGCGCCAAAAATCAAATTTTACAGGAGAGAGCTTTTTTTATTTTATTTCATATAAATTTTGTATGAAATTTGTCGCTTACAATAAAATTGTTCTTGCTATAAAATCGTAACGGTACCCTATGTGACCATGACATTTTAGGAGATGATGCAAGTGTTGCCAATAAAGTCATTTATTAAAAAAAAACGAAAACTGAAATTTATGTCGCTTACACTATTTTCGCGGTTAGGGCTCGATATACATATAGGTTTTTGCAAAATGCATGTACATAATTCTTGATGAAAGTAATGAAATTGTTATTAAAATGTTATTAATATAACAATTAAATCACACGAAGTATTTTGTGAAAAAAAACCCATAATGCATATAAAAATTAATATTAATCACCAATGAAAATACGTATTAAAATCATTTAAGATTCATTGCTTTACATTTACACTCATTTCAGTTAATATTCTGGATCAATGAAACCCCTGATCTAAGCGGTATTTTAAATGACGAGCCGTTTACCTAAATGTGAACCCATGCTTGCCAATGACACGCTAATGTTAAAATCATGCATGTTTCACCAAAAAAGAACCAGTGCATTATCCGCGGAACCCATGCATTTAATACTGCTTTTGCATGTCTTTTTTTGCTGGGTAAAGTTTGCCATTGTGGCCAGGCCCTATGCTTCTTACAGGATCGAGGGGAAAATATATATTGGAACAAGCCGACATTATTTTGTTTATAAGGATTGGCTTATATGCATATCTCGCATTTATGCATCTCATTGTAGAGTGGAGTTCGGTTGTAGCGAACTTCGAGGGATACGATAATTTTGTCGGTTAAAAGGCGAAGTTCGTTATAACCGGAGAAAATCATTTTCTGCCCAGGTTAAGGAATAAAGAAATTAAAAAAAATAATTTGTACTCTTTTCTTAATAAATTCAATTCAAAAAAATTATTAACACCATTTCGCCAATTGTATTTAAATATCAGTTTTTGTTGTTCATGTCAAAACAAAAACAAAATTATATGAAAATCTCTTTATAAATATGAATTGATACTTAAATACGGTTGGTGAAATTAGCCATAATTGGCTTGTTTTTGTATTCGGCAACTTTTCGAAGAGTTTGCAAACATTTCCTTTAATATTTGACGCATATTTCCTTCAATGTGTTGAAAAACGCCAGTCATATACAAGCGCTATTTTGTTTCGTTACAAGCGAATAAATTTCTAAATAGTTTTATTTATAGGACATTTCGTTATAACCGAAAATTCGCTATAACCGGAGTTCGTAATAAGCTAAGTACGCTTATAAAGTTTAAATGCAAAACTGCCGGACCGGAGAAATTGTTTGTCATACGCCATAATTCGTTATAACCAGTGTACGTTATAGCTGAACTCCACTGTAATATAATTTTAATAAATTGCTTATCACTTAAGTCAATGACAAAGAGAACTAAAACCGATTCTTATATAACCGTCACCACATATACATATATATAAATACATTATATATGGGGGATTTTATGCCAAGTGACCCAATTTTGAAATCCATGTCTTCCGATTTGGATGAAATTTGCACCAAGGTTAGTAGATAGTAGTTTTGACACAAATTTTCAACAAGATCGGTCAAAAAGTTTCTTAATTAAAGGGGGTCAAAGTTTCGGAGAATGGTGATAAAACCTGTCTGGGGCTCCTTATATTTTGAGAATAAAAGTCACATTTAGTATTACGTGCACAGAGAAAACAGATTCGTGATCACAACCGAGTTTGGCGCCAATCGAATTTCGTCGGTTGCATGTACTATCACACAATTCGGTTACAATTACTTTAGATAGAAACATTTAAATTTTAGTACACTATCAGTGATAACAACAGATATTGTTAATTGTTCGTATGATTATTAGAAAATTGTGCTTATACCCGAGTATATGATAGTTGCAACTGAATTAACACACAATTGGTGTTCATAACAAGAGATTTGATATTCGTTATCAATATGATTTTTTTTAGCCGGTTGCATAAACCTTTTTCCCGATATATTAGATAGAAAATCAAAATGATTTCAATAAACTCCATTTCTTCAAAGTATATTTATTTTTTAGTATTTTTATTTATAGTTTTTACATTATTTAATTTTATTCAAACACATGCATACAGCTTTTCCCATTATCCAACGGATTTTCAAAGGATGGTCACTTAATGTACCAACGAAAACAATCTTTAGCTGCAATTTCTTTCATCAATGTCGTCTTGTTCCAGTGTCTGAAGAAAACAGAATAATTAACGTGTGGTTTCACATAACGAACAGTGATTGAAGCTGTAAATTATTGTGAAAATCACTAAAAAAAATTGAGCGATTTTCATATAATGTATGTATAACATATTTGTTTGAACAATGTACACGCGGAGCAAAATATAAACAATATGTTCATGTACGATTGTGTTTAATATTCAGATCCTAAAAGAATTTTCTGATGATTATCTGACAAGTAACAATAATAAAAACATTAAATTGTTGATTTATTCATTTTTTATACAATTTCTTATGCGCTTGTCTTTAAATCTTAAATGAACCTTTTTGCGACCTAAAAAGGAGCGTTTTTAAAACATGAAAATTTATTGTCAATGCAATTTTATTTATAAAAAAAAAAAAAACACGACGTCTGCCAAATAAGATTTTCCATCATAATGGTGTTAAATTTCTGATCTTAAGGTTCCTTTCGTATAAATTGTAGGTATGCAAATTAAAAGTTTCTTCATTAAAAAGAAGCCTGATTCTCTTGTTTAGGTGGCTCAGTTATTCTAAGTATTCCACGAGTTGTAAGGGCATTCCTACATGAGTCCCATAAGATTTTTGATGTGCTTTCTAAAAGACTTATTAGATAATCTTTACACAAATCTCAAACGAATCCGTCTACGATTAATATAAGCGTCTTTCGCTGTGTTGTAGAAGTATCTCACAGAGGAATCAGCTTGTGTAAAAAATTTTCCCGTGTGAGGAATCTTCCACGATTAAAAATTACGCTCGCCGCCGATCAAATACGCTCTTCATGAGATTTCCAGTAGATTATTCCGATTAAAATTTTAGTTTATCAAATGTTTTGACAGAAAATTAAGTAAGCAATTGGGGCTTTTAACTATTTTTGGGTTGTGAATTCGGAATAATTATATTTTCATTTGTTGTACTCGAATTGAAACTTTTTCAACAATCAATAAGTATCTGCAATAAATGAACTAATATTTATATTACAAAATTTATTATTCATTGCAATGACCAATATTCAGTATTGCCCTGTTTTAAATTCAGTTGTGATTCTATCCATTTGTACTAATTTTTGAACTAAATTAAATTAGTTATCATAACTAATAGAAGAATTGAATTCAGTTATAATAACGTTTTAATAATCAAGAGAATTTTAAAATCAGTTAGAACTACACATTCTTAATAGTTGCAATAATAAATTATGTTACTTGATCAATATTTTATTACAGCAACCGTTTCCCAACCAATTTGTTTTCTTTGTGTGCGCTCAAAACTACTTATAGGATTGACAAAAAGAGCCGCAATGTAAAGCAGATAAAAGACTTAGGAACAAATTGGCGTCAGAAAATAAATGGCGGTCTGCCGCACATTGCACCCTTCCGAAAACCAGAAGCAAAATCAACAGCTGAACTTATTAATGCTAAGAAAGGATTGACAGAAAAGCAGAAAACGTGGACGATAAATAGGGAGAATGAAAGACTGGGTATTTGAAAATTTTCAAAACTTGAACACTTCATCATCTGCAACAAATTAAATTTAAAAAAATTATGATATAAAAAAAGGATCTAATGTGATTAGGACTAATTTTTTTAAAATTATTTATCTTTTTATTATTATTTCTATACATCACAGCTGTTCATTGTAAATTATTTTCTTCTAAATATTGGCTCAAAATGAATTATTTACAATTTTTAACTGTTTTTCAAAAATTAAAATATGTTAAATTTAGTTAATACTTCTTTAAATTAAATATTAATTAATTTCATATAGTTAACGATAATTTCTTTAAAAGTTCATTTCTTCTCTTGGAATTTTAATTAATTAATTTAATGATTATTACAAATAAAAAACAAAAAATTTATTTTTAACATTTTGGGAATTACAGTTGGGTACCCGAAAGTTTAATTTGTCTAGTTTCTCAGCATTAGTGTTATTTTAAAGGTTTTAGAAACATTTAAACACAAAAAAGGAAACATATGATAACAATTGAAACCCCCTCGTCTAGAGTTAAAAACAATTTTTACCACAAGCCACTTGCGGCCCAAAAAGCGACCAAAACTACCTTAAAGAAAAAGACATAAGCTTTCTTTGGAGCAAAAAAAAAAAAAAAAATTCCCCCTAAAATAAAATAAAAAATATTTTTTTTTTGTAAAAGATTGATCAAAGGTACTTGAGACTAATTTTGCTAACACCAATAGGTAATAAGTTACATGGATGAGAAAGAACACCTGTATGGCAAAAATGTTAAACTTTGACCCGCTCTAGTTCAGAAATTGTTTGGCCGATCTTGTTGAAAAGTTGTGTCCAAACTACTATCCAACAGGATCGGAAGACATCGGTTTCAAAATTGTGTCACTTGACATGAAATCCCCCATACATGTATATAAAGGGTGGCTAAATTTAAAGGGCCGATGTTGAATGTGAACCACACAAAATGTCAAGTTTTTTTCTGCATTTCTCAATTTCAGACTAATTCAATTTGAACCATGGAAAGATACAAAATCGAGCAACACGTTACAGTTATTCAGGCTTACTTATTATGAAAATGGGCGTTCAAATCAAAATGCATATCGTGCACTTCGTGATTCAGTGATGAAGCACATTTTCACCTCAGTGGATTCGTCAATAAGCAGAATTGCCGTATTTGGTCGAATGATAATCCAAGAGTGATTGTGGAAAAGCCAATGCACCCACAAAGAGTGGCTGTTTGGTGCGGTTTATGGGCTGGCGGCATCATTGGGCCGTATTTTTTCCAGAATGAGGCCAGTCAGGCAGTTACTGTGAATGGTGTTTGCTATCGTGAGATGATAACGAACTTTGGAAGATATTGATGTGGACGAAATGTGGACGGACGGTAAAACTTGCCACTCAGCTAACGAAACAATGGATCTTTTGCGCGACAAATTAAATGGCCGTGTTGTCTCCGTGGTGGCGATGTCAATTGGCCGCCAAGATCATGTGATTTGACACCATTTAACTTCTTTCTTTGGGGTTATTTGAAAGAAAAGGTTTACGTCGATAAGCCAGCAACAATTCATGGGCTAACGGCAAAGAACCGCAATTATGCCTCAGCGTCATCGAAAATTTGGACTATGGACTCTCGGCGGCCATTTGGCCGATATTTTGTTCTATAAATAATTGAACGATACCAATATTATCGTTATAAAAAATATGACAATAATTTCCTAAATAATTTGTATTTTATTCAAAATCAGCATCGGCCCTTAAAACTTAACCACCCTTTAGATACCGAACAATTTTTTACTTTTATTTGCATACATTAAAATCAAGACACATTAAACCAAAATTTGTTTCCTTTTTTCCGATTAACTGATCGGTTAATTTAAAATTGGCTCTTTTCGATTAACGGTTAAACCGATTTGTTTGTTCGTTTTAGTTCAAAAATTGTTTTGTTTGTTATGTTATTGGTTTTTTTTACGAAAAAACGTTAAACAAAAAAAATTTTTGAATTTTTCTTTATTGAAATTACTAAATTTATAGCAAAAATTGTATTAATCGGTTAACCGGTCAAAAACTTAGTTCACCGATTATTAACCGATTAAAACGAAACCTCGGTTAATTAATCGAGCGATTAATCGATTAAAGCAAAACCTCGATTAAATGAATACCCTAGTAATTATCCATTTCGTTTCTTAAAAAAAGAAAATCCAAAAATAATTTTCTGATTTGAACTTGTTTAGCTCTTATTAAGTAAAACGTTCTGAACCCTCATACGTTCCTTAAAATAACTTGCAGGAAAGTTGTTCGGGTGAAAAATCCCACATACTGATTATTTAATGAACATATGCATGGTTTTTTCCTTAATTAAAGGTGTTTTTATTTATTTTTTTTAAGAGAAAATAATACTTAATAAGAAAACAATGAGCAATAAACTAAAATCATCCATAATATTCAATCGGATGTAGGTAGCCTACACGTTTTTATTAATGGGTGAAAATTCACCCGATGTACTTTTTTGTAATTCTTTTAATAATCTTGTAACGTTTTCAGGATTGATATTAAAACTAATTTATTTTTAAAATCGTTTTTAATACAAAATTCTCTTTTCCACTAAAAACTTAAGTGGAACTTAAGTCACCGATGTTGTACACTTAATTTCAACTTAAGTTTCCATTGTAATATTTTAGCAAGGTGGCCTCAATATCACAACAATGCAACAACAACAGGCAAAGCATTAACAGTCAGCTGTTTTTTCAGACCACCTTGTAAATAATAATAACATTTTTTATATTATTTTTTTTTTTTGTATTTAGTTGTGCTACCATACTTTTATCTTAATTAAATACGACTTTTCAAATTAAACTCAAAAAACCAATCTGTTTTTAAATACGATTTAAGTTTGTTATGAAAATTAACTTAATATAAATTTAAATACAATCCTGAAAATTGGGCATTAATGTTATTAATTCAGAATTTAAATTTTTAAAAAAAATTCTCATTTAGATCCAGCAAAATGTTTTAAAGATATTATATTTTGAAACATAAAATGGGTGAAATTTAACCCGAAGACCGTATAAGGGTTAAATAAAAAAATATTTTCTCATGATCAAAAAATTCATAATTTTGGCATATGATCACAAATTTCTTAAAACAAGAAATACAAAAGTAGCTTATTTTTATTAAAAACAAAAGAGATATTTCAATAAGCTAAAGCGTTTTTGTGTTACGCAAACATATGTGGTGCAACCTTCTCCATTTTAAAAATGACGGTTCATCTCAAAAACCAGAGCTGACATAAAAAAAAACGGCTAGCACCACTGGATTCAGCGTAACCGAATTAGGTTAAAACGACAAGTGCCCAGCTTGTCTGCTTGTTTCAACTAACACAGTTTTTTTATTTGTATCGACACGGTAAGCAAATCAAACAAAAGTTTCTTATTTGTTTTATAAAGGTTTCTTAAACTAACAAGTGCTACACGTTTTTATGAAAAAAATTCAGGCTTTTCTTCTGATTTTGTAAAATTAAAAGCAACGAAAACTTGATTTAAGTGACTAGAATTAAAATGAATTTTTATTTTTTTTTAGCTTCAGTTAAGTGAATTTTTTTTCGCTTTGAGTCATAATTTTTTGCTTAAACCAAGCCACACATACTTATGTTTACAATAAGAATTTTTGGCTTAGACGAGAATGGTGGAAAATTTTCTTGGTTCAAGCCATATTTTCTGTTGATTAAGTAAATAATTCTTTCCGTGTACATTGGAAATTATATTACTTTACTTTTCCTGAAATATCAGAAAAGGCTTTTTAAAAATGTTAATGTTTTATTAACACTGCTCGACAAAAAACAAAAAAAGTCGAGGTAGAAAATTTGATTATGTGATTTAATTGAATTTAGCGTGCTGAATCCAAATCGTTTATTTAATCACGTCTAGTTAACAATTTGTTTACTGATCTTCATTATTTCATATCTTATTTTATTCAAAATATACCTGTATTTCTGATAAAAGGTAAAAATGTGTGCATACTAATTTGCATAAAAAAATGTGCCATCACTAATAAAGAAATAATTTTGAAATAATCATTTGTAAAAGATCCAAATCGCACAAATCGTTCTCAAGTTCTGAAAATATGTATGTTCCATAACCGCCTTATTTCGGTCGAAATATTAGTCTAGCCCACAAAAAAACTAGACATGATAGAAAAAAGTGAAAATGGAATTGAATTTAGCGCTGAAAAATATTGTTATTTAAAACAATTTTTTTTACGACCAGCATAATAAATAAAACTTGGTTCTTAAACATTTCATTATTCTTTTTTATTTAAATTTTATCAAGCGCTTTTTGTTTCCATCTGTGTTGTAGTTGTGACAGAGCTGAGATTCGAATAGCACTCGTAAAACTGTTATGAGTGGAGAAGCAGCTCGCGCTTTTTGTCATAATTTCTTAAGGACAAACAGGTCGTTCTTGTCACCCCGCATTGGTTAATGGTTCGGCGCGGTATAACTGTACGGAGTTACAGTTTTTGCGGTTGTTCAGCGTTAACTATATGCAATCGTTTTTAACCTCAAATTTTCAATGTGACTGGTGAAAAACCATATATAACTCAGACGATTTACTGGTGGAGTACCAAGGAAATAACTAAGACGTTTACTGGTGGAGACCAAAATACTTTGGAGTGGATTCTGAGGATCTACTCTCTATTGCGATGCAAAAACAATTTCTATCACTTTGGCAAAATTTTGTGAAAATGAAGCTGAATAGTGGCAATAAATATTAAATATGGCGCGGATTTACAGTAATGAAATGCCAAAGTGTAAAAAAATATTTGAAATTGGAAAATTTAAATAAAATAAAGTGATGATTTACGAAAAGAAAAAATTAAAAGATGCGAAAGACATATGCGGAAGCATATTAAAGAGTACCAATCGCTAGATTTGCAACAATTTTCTTTCGCATTGCAATAGAGAGTAGACCCCCTGGAAGCTCCTATACGAAGGTTTAAGTCAAACGTGTAGTTGTGTGATACCCTGGCAATATAACTCGAGAGAGTTAGCCAAACAATTTTTAAAAAAAAAAAAAAAAAAGAGATTCGAATCTTAATTTACATTAGACAAGACTAGTTTAAACTTGTTAGTGTTGCATTTTACTCAATACTCCAAGCCAGCGTTGCCATTTTGGTGCCTTTCGGGTATTTTTTGGTGCTTATGCAATACCCGAAATTTTGTTAAACACCCGTTTTTGAAAAGCGGGTATTTATAGTGCTTTTAACAATTTCTCACAGTGGTTTAAAGTGCCTTTTAAGTCATCTATGTACATATGTTTTTGGCAGCGATGCCAACTTAGTGCTTTTGGCACTATTTATTGTGCTTTTGATGTCTCAAAATGCCAAAATTTTATACTTAGCGCCAAACCTAGAAAAAGCACTAACTTGGTGCTTTTTCAATTTTTCGTTAGTGCATTTAGTTCTTTTTACAATTTTAATTTTTTTTCTACCATTTTTTAAAACTACGATTATAGGCATAGAGGATGATTTAGATGAGCTTTGCTATTTGGATTACAATTTTGAGAAAGCCTGTAAAGATTTTAAGATTTCAAATGATAAAAAAAAGTGATAAAAGAAAGTTGCATTCGTTTTGCCAAAAACTTTATTTACGAGGTTAGAGCTAGGCTTCCTAGCAATTTGGAAAATTTACAAAACGTTCCACTTTTTAGCGATGACAACATATTGAGTAATCGTAATAAAAACAATGTATTTGTTTGCGATAAACATTTTTTGAAAGATGTAGACACTGTGTCAAAAATAGAAAATGGCTTGGAAAATATTAGGAAGTGTGAATGGAAAAATAAACAACGATTTTGAGTCATGTAGAAAAGTTAAAAATGCAGTAGGAAACTGTACAAAAGAACGCAAAGCCTTTCAAAACAAAAAAAAGAGTCGTAACTTAGTACATATAAGCAAAGTGTTAAATATATTAAAAACAGCTGACAGAAAATGCTTTTTTAACGAGCGTTGTGTAACCTGCCATTTTTCATGCGCCTTAGTTTCCCCAAATAACCGCGTGTTGTGCACTTCACTAGTGCAATTGCAAAAAGGTTTGACTAATACCATGTTCACACGGACAGCAATATTTGTTTTTCGCTCTGTTATTCCTGTTTCGCGCCACAAACATGATTGAAACGACTTGTTTTCCCATACAAAAATTTGAGAGCGAAACAGGTCGTTTCATTTTGAACAGGATGCGAAACAGAAAAAATGTACTATCATCTCTATAAAATAAAGTGATAACAATAACATAATAATATTAATAAAAGTATTAAATAATACATTTTTAAGTTTTAATTACTTTTTTAATCTATTTTAAAAAGAATCACACTCACAACACTAAAAAAGTGTCAAAATGAAACAAGAACGAATCGTATGAACAGCATGTTTGGCAATCTAGTTTCAGAGAGCGAAACCAGTGGTTTATATCGTTGTATGAATATAGCATAATTATGCTAAGTATCAGAATGAAAACATACATGTTTTTTCTATTTTACACCTTATTTTCATTCAGAAGCGTACATAGGTTAAAATAATTGGGTAATATCATACGCCAATTGTTTTTTTAAACTTTGCACGATTGTAATTTAGATTTATTTAAACGATAAAATATAAATTTTTTTTATTAAAATATAGGCAAGATTTTTCGAGTTACAAAAATCGAGCTCGCACTGTATTACTTTAAAACGGTATTAGGCCAATTCAAACATAGCTGATGGATCATCATGATTTGGATGATATTATTTTTATTGAAGATAATAATAATACAATTAAAAATGTTTTTATACAAATGGTCCCAATAAACGCCATATGCAACTAGTTTAGTGTTTAATTAAATTTTTAAAAATGGCTTAGTGCTTTTTTACGTTTTTTTTGCTCGAAATAGTGCTTTTTAGTGCTTTTTTTAAATTTTAAAGTGCTTTTTGCACTCAAAAAGTTGGCATCACTGCTCCAAGCTCTTATTATTAAGATCTTAAAAGTTTTGAAAATATTACTGCTCCAGTTGAGGTTTGAACTTCTGTTATTGTTGATTTTCTTCGGTTTGTGCTCTAGACATCTGAGCTCTTTGCATATGCAAACTTCTTCTAGGATCAGCTTAGAAAAATCATAAAAAAGTATTTTTCTTTTTTGTTCTACAAAATCTATTAAATTAAATAAACATGTTTAATTCTTTCTTCGGGGGTTTAAGAGTGAGAAAAGTAACATCATTTTTGTTTTGATTTTATGCTTTCAAAATTTATCACATGTAATAAATCTAAATATTTAGGTTTTTTCCTCTTCTTTCCTTTTATAAATAGAAATATGCTTTTTTATTGAGATTTTTATGATATTTGCAAGAACATTGGTGGAAATTTTGCATAAAATAATTTCCCACAATTCTTAAGTTAATGCACATAACAGTAATGAGTAATATTTAATATAACGTGACCAACTAGAATTTTTAAATATTTTTAAAAAAGAATAATTTTAAGAAGAGGTTGCAAAAGAGAGGTAAATTTTTTTGTAATGCCACTATTTTAATTTTTAGTAACATTCTAAAACAAACCGACCTAAAAAAAATTGGCAATTTATGATCAGGCAGAATCATGAGTCTAAGGATGCAATAGCATTTTTTAAGGTGTTTGGGATTATCCACCCAGCAAAAGCTTGGCTTACTTTAATTTACATACTGCCCTTGTAACAACTTCCTAACGAATAATGTTGCATAACTAATCGCTACTCGCAGCTTTACGTTGCACATCTTAAATACAATACAATTGAAATAAGAATTCGATCGATATCGAATGCCGTAATTTAGCCTCAGTTCTTTCTAGGAATTCACTCAGTAACTCGCATATGCACATAACTCATTTGGCTAGAGAGCAAAACTAAAAAAGTTTAAATTAAAAGCATAGCTTGGGAATAATGATTAGTAATCCTAATGATTACCAATTGGATTAGAAATTTTTATTGTGCTAAAAAATTGATTAATTATGATTAGTTAGCCATTTTAGCAGATTACTAATTGATTAGATTAGAAATAATCAAAAATCTAATCACAATTAGTGACGATTAGCATTTCTAATCAAATCTAATCAAAAATAATTAAAAAAGTAATTGATTAGATTTCTTGATTATTTTCGATTAGATTTGATTAGATCAACTAATTTTAACTATTTTTGTGAAAAGAAAACATTTATTTATCACATTTGTTGCTATATTTACATAATGTAACAGTTTTTGAATACTGTATAAAATTGCATTATATATTGCAACATACATACATATATAATCCCAAAAAATCAAACATTTATTTATCACATTTGTTGCTACATATATTTAAATAATGTAATCGTTTTTGAATATTGCATAAAATTGCATACGGTGTACCCTGTTCTTAAACTAAACAATTGACACAGCTGGTACACTTTGTTGTTGTGTTATTTTATAATAACACAGGCCAACAGCAAAAATATGGTCGAAGAACCACTATATAGATTTGACGTATCATGGCTACCTAAGTACAAAAATGGTAAATATATAAACGGATGAAAGACTATATAAATTCTAATTTTTCTGACTTTATTTGAATAATATTTGACTATCCGTTTATGAGTTATCACTACTTTTGTGAAAAGACTTCTTAAAAAAATGCAATTTTACAAAAAAATGTAAAAAAAAAATCTTTCCATAGAACTTGAAAATTTAACCATTTTTGTACAAAGGTAGTCATGATACATCAAAATTGTATAGTGATTTTAAAACCATTCGCAAAAATTTTTTTTTGTTGCGTTGTGTAATAATAACAGTTATTATTAATGATTATTTTCAACGTGTTTTGTGGAAGTACAAGTATAAATTTTTTGTTTACTTAACATTAAAAGTAAAATCTTTGTTTTGTGAAATTGTAATTTTTGTTTCAAATTAAAGTGGAGCCCATTGCCCAAACTTTGGACTTTCTCCAAGGTGAAGCCAATGTGAAGTATGGTTGCATTATTCCTGCGTTGCTTTCTTTGAGCAACAAGCTGCTAAAATTATCCAGAAAACACGAGGGAAATATAAGCTCAATAGCAGTGCAATTAGAACAGCAATTGAGACTAAGGTTTAAATTGTATTTCACATTGGCTCCAGAGGTTAACATGGCAATAGCGGCAGCTGTATTGACTCCAAATGTGAAAATGAAATGGTTGCGGGTTATCCAAAAAACTTCACCCGACTGTACTGAGGAGCAGATCAGCAAAAGGATGCTTGAAGTCATAGGCACTTTGTTCAAAAATGGTTTTTCATATAATGCAACAGACGTGCCGAATTTGAACAATGACAACTCATTTTATGATTTCGATGATGACGGTAACTTTATCAGTATTTCATGATTTTTCAAACTTTATATTATTTTCGTTACAGAAGATGACGTTCCCAAAACCCCGGTAACACCAACCGAGTCCAACGTTTTCAAAAATGCCATAAGCAATGAGTTTTACGCATACTTAAATGCCCCGGATTCCGGCCTTGAAATTTGGACCATATATAATGTGTTGAAGGAAGCATTCCTCTTATGTAACACCCCACTGACGTCGTCAGCACCCGTTGAACGACTTTTTTCATTTGCAGGCATCATCAATAGTCCAAGACGAAATTCACTGTCAGATTTTTCTTTTGAAAAGTTGGTATTAATGAAGTCTAATGTAAATTTTTTGTGATTATATGTATGTATATGTATGTATGTTGCAATATATAATGCAATTTTATACAGTGTTCAAAAACTGTTACATTATGTGAATAAAGCAACAAATGTTATAAATAAATGTTTTCTTTTCACAAAAATAGTTAAAATTAGTTGATCTAATCAAATCTAATCGAAAATAATCAAGAAATCTAATCAATTACTTTTTTAATTAGTTTTGATTAGATTTGATTAGAAATGCTAATCGTCACTAATTGCGATTAGATTTTTGATTATTTCTAATCTAATCAATTAGTTATATGAAATTGTTTTCAAAATAAAATTTTAATGATTAGATTATTTTATAACTCTAATCGTAATGATTTCTAATTCTAATCGAAATTCTCAAGCTATGATTAAAAGTGAACGAAGATTTTTTACAAATAATAGGATTTATTCATTACTAAAACTTGATGGTTTGAAAAAGGAATAAAAAAAATAAAATTCACAATAGCTCAAAATGCACATTGAAAAAATGGATAAAATAAATAAACATAAATTTATAACCACAACAATCATTAAACTAATAAAAGACACAAAAAACGTCGTTGAGAGCATATTAAAAATGTCCTTTATATAAAAAAACATTGATATTAAAATAATAAAAAAAATTCTTTAAACTTTCGACATTAAAATAATGCAACATTTTCATCGATTGTATGAAACATTTCCTTAAGGGGGGCTTATGTAACATTCTTCATTAATCCAATGAAGGATTACATAGGTTGACTTTTAATGTAATTTTTCATTGGATTAATGTCAAAATCCATTGGATCTGTGAAGAAAAACCCTTCAGTGTGGTTGTATCTTAAAAAATCTAAATGTAAAGACTAACATTTTGTTCATATCTCGGCTATGTCAAATACATACATAGTTTTGCTTTATTGTAATTGTTTATAATTAAAAAATAGGTTCTCTGTTGTTATATTTAAATGCGTTTAAATGGGAACGTTCCTTCTTAAAGAACACTGTGCTAGAAAATGACACTTTTTTTAAAACAAGCTGGGCACTTGGCGTTTTAACAAAACGGCTTAGTTTATAAAAATTAGTAAAAACCCAAAATTCACCAATAAAATTTCCTTTAAGTAAATGTGAGTTTTTTTCTAATATACGCAGTCGTTTTAGAAACATAATTTTTGTTTGCCAAAAAAATATAATTTTTTAGCATCATTTTAAAATTTTTGTTTCTTAAAAATACTTCTATACTTCTAACATTTTCTCGAGACATGCTTGTCCCTTATCACCACTTCTTAGGGGGGCTCCCATAAAAATATTGCGTTTTATAAAATTCTTAGATTAATTGCGATTTTTCGACTTTTGTGAATAACAGATTTTAATCATTTATGACTTGTTTTGTACGCAATTTTGTTTTTTATTCGTTTTCCAATTTTTTATGAATTTTTAAAAAAACAAAAATTTGGAAATTTTTATAAAAAAAAATAATTTTTTTCCAAAAAAAAAAAAAATGTTTCTTAAACGACTGCCCGCCCATATTAGAAAAAAAATTTACCTTCCTTAAAGGAAATTTTATTGTGGAATTTCGTTTTTTTTTAGTTTTTTTGAATAAGCTAAAGCGTTTTTGAGTATCCTCCTCCATTTTCGAAATAACGATATATCTCGAAAACCAGAGGTAACCTTAAAAAACCGGCTAGCACCACTAGATTCAGCGTACCCGAATAAGGTCAAAACGCCAAGTTCCCAGCTTGTCTAAAAAAAGTGTAAATTTCTAGCACAGTGTAATTGGTGTTACTTAGCCGACCTTGTTTTATCTATATAGAAAAAGAATATGTTATATAAAATTTGGTCATTAATTTAGCATTAATTATCTGTGCGTTTTGTACTAAATATAAAAAAAATTCGTGTGTTTCGATTGAACACGAAATTTAAATTAATATATGCGAACGTTAACGTATGACATCGTGGGATTGGCTGTAAATTATTTAACAGATGATACGTAAAGACGAAATAAAAATTAATTTTATTAGGTTTATCCGCAACATAACGACACGTTTATGTAAGAGTACCTATTTATACACAAGCTTGGTTTGGAAAACGTAACAGCTGATCCGCAACGTATTCGTTTACGTAAGAGTAACGAGGCATTGATTTGTCCTCAACTGCCAGATACGTAAGGACTTTGATATAAAGTCTGTTATCATCATCAATATCACGATTATTTGTTATTATTTTACAGACTTGTAGCAATTTCACTTGAAAACGTTAAGAATTTTGCCTGAAAACTAGGTTAAATAAAAAGAATAATAAACACATTTACTACAAAACAAATACATGGCTTATATTTATACAGTATTTTATACATTTAAAAAAATGGCATGTTTCCCAGAAGAAGTCATGTCAACAGGCAGCGTGGCCGAGCGGTCTAAGGCGCTGGTTTTAGGCACCAGTCCGAAAGGGCGTGGGTTCGAATCCCACCGCTGTCAATTTTAAGGTTCTTTATTTTTAAGCTTATAAATTGCTGTTTTTTTTATTTCCTTTTACAATCAAAACGTGAAATAAAAATATGAGGCGATTCTAACAAAATTAGGTAACATGAATTATATTGAAATAAAATTGTTCTACACATTATTATTAGCTGGATGCCACTATTTATTAGAATTAGAACTTTTATGAACACCAAGCTTGCTATGTAAAAGCATCGTTTTCAAAATGTATTCAATTAAAATTTTAAATTAAATCATGAATTCGGAAAAGGGCTCAGGTACAAAAATACAAACTGAATATCTCCTAAACCATTTGATTTTTTGAACCATTTGAAAATTGTAAGCCTCTGTTTATATTTCAATAGTAAAAACAAAAATTTACTTTAAGTAATATTTGAAGAAGAAAATTGCCATTACAGTTTTCGTAGATGAGAAGATTTTCAATTGAATAGGGGAGCTTTTGAATTTAAGCGATTTTTCCTGTAGTTTAAAAAAAATATATATTTTTGTAAGGTTTTTATGGAATTTTCTTTTAAAATTGTATTAGAGGTTTTAAGCTGGGTATTTCTTCTAAATAATTTTTCCGCTTTCAGGTATATTTTATATATAATTTTTACTTTATTATTTTAGCGACTACCTTTCATTATAATTGAAGTTTTTAAGGAAAAGTACTTTTATATTTAATTAAGCAGTTTATGCATTTTATTTTCATTTTAGTATTGATATATTTGTTCTAATCGATTTTCTTTTTTCACGACTTAAGAGAGTTTAAAATTTTTTCTCGGTCTTAGTGATTTGGAGTTTATTCTTATTTTTTTTTATTTATAATAAAAATACGTGTTTTTTCAGTTTTCCATTTGTACTTAAGTTATTTATTTGATTCGCCATTTAAGTTTTTATTTAATCATTCTTTAATTTAGTATTTTTTTCTACGAAGTTTTTGTTTTAATAAAAATATTATCAAAGTTAACTTTTACATAAGAATTCTTATTTTTTATTTCTGCGGCTTTTTTAATTTGATTTAAAATTTAAGCGCTATTTAAACATTTGGCGATTTTTTTGTTTGGCCGCTTTTTTAGTTTATTATCAATTTTAGTGAATTTTATGATTTGTTTATTCTTAATTAGCATAATTCAAATATTTTAGATTTTTTTTTATTAATATTATTTTTAAACTTTTTCGATTTTAGCGATTTTTGCAAAATTGTTGCTTTCGAAATTGGTTTAATTTGACGTTTATATATTTTTTTTACTAAGCGTTTTCTCTTTGCATCCACTGGCAGCCGCAGTTAAGCACAACTCACGTGGGTCCAGTTATTAGTTCAAGTAGTGTTACCATGTTACACCGTCTCCCAATGCTCCTACGTTACGTTTCTGTTCACATTCTCAACCAGCCATCTGGTTGATTCAATTAAGTAATGGCTCCTGTTCAAATCAATGTCAGAGAGACAGATTATGTCCCTAAGGATTCGTTGACCAAACTGCTTGAGTCTTTGATCTCCGAATGCCAAGCAGTGACAGAGAAAATGTTTCGTACGAGGTTGTTGCGATTGATTTTATTTCAGTGATTTATTAATGAAGAAGCCACTTTAATAACCAGTAGCTATTCTAGTACTTCAACTGTCGTTATATATTTTGTAAAAACAAACCAAAAATTCCCTAAAAAACTAGATGGTCCCATTATTTTCTCTTAAAATCGTCTACGTATTATAGTTTGATGCGTTTGAATTTGCACTCGTTGTACAAAATCGACTTTCCCCAACTCAAATTCAAACTTCTAATACTTAAAATGAAGAAAAAACAGAGTCATAAAAATACGAAGTAGTAAAAAAAAGGTTATAAAAAATTAAATCCAGTAGAAGAAATAATAACAGCAATAAAAACCTAACAAAATAAAGGAAACATTTAGTTAAAACCAAAAGTGTCAAATGGAGTCTCGAACCTTTTCGTGACACATGACCCACAAAGTGACGCTGGATAAACAACAGTGAACTCTCACCGTTAAATGATAAAATAAAAATGTCATAAAAATTTTTGTTTATTTTTGTAAATGTAAATATTTAAATGTTACAACTGATGGATGGATAGATGACTTGCTGCATGGGTTGGATAGATGGATAATGAATGATTTTTGTATGTTCCAACCCCCTAAATAATATAATGATGATGTTGATGATGATAACGATGTTGGTGGTGTTGTCGATAGAGGCATTAAATTGTTATAAAAGAAAAAAAAACGTTTGTTAAATAAGAATCACTTGTATTTTGTTTTAGCATTAAGTAATTTCAATAAATAATCGTTTGTTTTTTATTACTACTACACGTTTTCTATTAAAACATGATGAACAATATTTAGGTTCTAAGGTTTTAATTTTTATTGTGGTGTTTTTTTAGTTTCCAGATGTCCCCAAGCAAAATTTTTTCGATATAAGACTATTAAAAAAATGAAACTTTATTTCATACATTTGCTCAGATCAGTGTTGCTAAAAAATTTTTCCATTAAATAAATAGCTACATACACAGTCAATACAAATTCAATTTTTTCTACACACAAAACATTTTTTCCTCCTACATACATAAATACATATCGCTCATTTGCTACAAGACCGGCATAAATCAAAAAATACTATTTTGGAGTTAGTGATGCAGAATTGTTTGCTATGTTTTTCTTTATATTGTGTATAAAATTCATCTTTGTATCTTTTATACTTTCCCCATTTGAAGAGAATGTATTGTTATTTTTTCTAAGTGATTAGAGCAAATCAAAAACTTTAAACGCGTTTATCTCGAAATGGATTTTTTTGACTTATGCCGGTCTTGCAGCAAATGAGCGATATGTTTGTATATAGAAAAGTTGTGCAAACATTTTTGAATCAAAAAAAAATATTATTTCCCAAAGCCTTTAAAAAATTCAAAATTTCTGAATTTTTTTGTTCTTAAAATTTTTTGGAAAATATTAAAATACGAATTAAGGGTGTTTTTTAAGCCCAATAGAACATGAAATTTTAAAAAATAATACAAAAAATTTTTATTTTTTTTTTAAAAAAATTCTGGTTCGGCTGTTCCTGACGACGTCTATTTTGGACCCCGAACAGCGTTGGCGTCAATTGTTGGTTGCTTATCAGCAGGGAAACCAGAAATATGCTCTATAAAATGCGTTATATTGATTAAAATATGCCCCATAAAAATCAAAAACTGCTCATTTAAAAACAAAATATTCAACATGTGCATTTAATAAAAACAATACTGAAATTGTAATCGGTAAAGCCTAAACGTCATAACATTTACAGACCAATTCGAAACAAATTTTATCTGTTGTAACATATTTTTTGGGCGAATTCAATCTAAACGCCAACATAATTAGATGGCTTACGTACACAAAGAGTCTAATTTGGAAAAAAGTTTTTATGGGGAATATATTAAATTAAAGACCGATTCTCACCATTTACATAGACTTCGTCCTTGGTAAAATTAAAATGTATTTACCAAATTTGATCAAATTATGTACAAAATTGCAACTTCTTCTTTACGCACAAAGTAAACATGGACAGACAACCGGATGGGCATCGTAAAATCACTTTAAAAAGTTGTTCTCAGTCGATCGGTTTACTAAAAGATTGGTTCAGATTTCTATGTAGTGCACACATCGCCAAAAACGTAATTTTATAATTGCGTTTTCCTTAATTTTATCCTTAACATTATCTTTAATGACCACCTGCTTTGTCTTCATTCTAGAGTAACAATTAAATATGGGTGGCGAAATTAACCACAATTTCGAAAAAATAATTTTTTTAATTTGTTGCGAAAGCTTACAAAAGGCATATAAAAAATATCGAATATGGGAATTTCCAGCGAAAAGTCTACTTTTTGTAACGTAACTAGGGATGCAACATTTTTGTAAAAAACATCGATGTTTAAAAATATCGATTTTTCCACGATAACCATCGATGTTAAAAAACATCGGTAAAAACACGATACATCGATGTTATAAACTTCTTCGCATTAAAACTTACGGACTGCTCAAATTCTTCCTTGCTTCTAAAAATCTTAAGGACCATCTATAATATGCATAAGCTTCTATCAAAAATTAACAAAACCCTGTCAAATGAATTTAAAAACACAAAAACAAAAACAAAAAACATTAGATTCCGTATGGAAAGTAAGATCAGTTCGCGCTTTGCTTATGCAAATGGTAGATTCATAAAACTTGAAAAAAGTTTTCTTTAGTACAATACGGTTTGACACATACGATTTATATGTATTCGCACATTTGCTTAAGCCAACTTAAGCATATTATAGTTGGGCTTTCACATTTGTTCACGCAGTCTCCAAAATTGTTTCAGCATTTCTTTAGTTTATAAAAGGGGTTTCCCCTTATTACATATAGTTATGCAATGCATAGTATGCATGTATTCAAAAACATATGTATATGCTTTGAAATACACTTTATATTTTTAAATAACGGCTTTAATTGAAAAAATAAAAATTAAAGATTGTTAAAATATTATTAAAAAAAATTAAATAAATGAAAATATTAACTGGACGATGTCCATCAAAACATCGATATTAACATCGATGTTTATGAACGATACATCGATATTTTCTAAACATCGATGTATCGTTTGCATCGCTAAACGTAACGCCAGAAATAGTTGAAATTGTTTCTCAAAAAATTTTATACATACTTTACTTTTTTATATTTTGGTGCAAGCGCAACTGGCTCTGCAAATAGTAACAAAAGGGATAACGATTGAACAACATGGTTAGAAAATACAACGTTATTTGCAATCTGGCGTTACATTAAAAAAGTTTACTTTTCGCTAAAAATGCCCATATTTACCTTAAAACGAGCAAAGATTTATAAATTTTATAGCTTGAAAAATAAATCTGTATTAGTCCAAAGTTTACTAAAAAAGGTCTTATACAAAACATCTTGCTCAATTCGCAGCCTTATTCGGTTTTCTAATGTAAGTCAAAATCCACTTCCTGCAAATCCTTAGCGCCGATAACTGTAATGTTTTTTCTGAATATAGTGATACTTCATTACATTTGTAAAAACGCTTTTTACAAATTTGACTTCTTCATTTAATTTTTTTACATTTTGTGGTACAAATATCACGACACGTCAAAGTGGAAATGCCCATATGTATTAAAATATGCATCAAAACGGCAAAATATGCACCAAAAACTTAAAAAATGCTGAAAAAGGCTCTTTTAACTAAATAATGCAAAAAATGCTGCAAACCGTAATATATGCAAAAATATGCACTAACAAATCGATGCCAAAATTCATTAAACGCTCTAAAAGGGATAGATATATTATTTCTGCCTTAATTGGTCGCACAAGGAAAAACATGCAATTGCATATTTGTGGTTTCCATACTTATCAGCATAAACTAGTCACTTCATGTAGCCCCACAGGCAATAATCGAGATGTTTTAAATCAATTAACAGGTCCATTTCTCGAAATCAACTTATTATCAATATCAATAAGTAGACGTGTTCAGTCGCCGTATGGCACGTACCGAGTAACCCTATTGTCTTATAATTTTTTCTGACATAGTTCCATAAGACTAGAAATCACAAATTTCTTTAAGATCTGTTCATTATTTGCCACAGCCCTCGTAGAAACCCACTATCTTTAGGCGCACTTAACTTAAACCGAAACGAATATTGTTATTATCGTAAGACTTGGCGTGTCATAATATTAAATATAACACATTACAATTTTTGGATAATTGGCCCATAATTTGTACTAATATATCCTATCAATAGCGACCTTCCAAAAAGCACTTTGAAACGCACAAAATGCAAAAATTTTATTACTGTGTCGAAATTGGGCCGTATTGAATTATTTTTATTACATATTAAAAAACTCACTCTACTCTAATTTCATGATGATCAGTCCGATCACCCAGAGAAAAAGCATGTTTAAATATGGTCACCTCCAACCAAACTATTTTTAAAGAAAGTTTAAAGCATGTTATGTTTAATATAACCATATTATTGTCCGCGATAACCATACTCCAAACATGTTATTATCAAAAATAACTAAAATTTGTTAAGCACTTACAATAGCATGGTTGCTATTGGAAAAGAGGAAAATACTATTGTAAATTTTTAAACAAACTATTATCATATTTAACCATAACATTTTTAGAGGAAACCATAATATGGTTGTGGGTTCCTGATTGAGCACTAATTAAACCATAATATGGTTTAATTTGAAAAAAGGATGGTTTGTTAAAAAAAAAAAAAAAATTAAAAAGAGTATTTTTGTAGGCATAGAAAGTTTTGGTATGCAAACCAAAATGTTATTTTTTAACATTATATCCACCCCACAATAGAGGAGAGGTTATTATTTTAGGTCATAGACCTAAAGAGCTTATTTTGTTTTACATCAATTTTTCTGTGTAAAGTGTTTGAACTTAGAGTAATGAGCTGCCCATTTTTAGTTGCGTGCAAGCGGCATCAATTTTTTGTGCATTTTGGGGCAGATAAAATTTGGAAATTCCACACGGTTGTATTGTAGAATGCATTAAAAAAGCAAGTTTCTTTGCAACTAACGTTTTGGAACTCGCCCTTGGTTAACTAGCGTGAACTTTAACATAATCATTAAAAGTATTCTCAACAGAGGTTTAAAACATCAAACAGTTTTTAAAAGGTTGCAATCTCAGTATGTAAAACAGCTCGAAGCTATTTAAAAAGCAGTGGTGCCACTTCGTTTGAAATTTCCCGAAATAGGCGTAATTTTTAATTTCTTTTAGGTGCAGATCAGGTGTAATTTGAAAGTTTTAACTATTACGATCTAAAAAATGCACCGTTTTCTAAACCAAAGTCACAGTTTCTTTTTAATAAAAGATCTACAAAAGCTTGACAATGAGTTGTGCAAGCTTGTATTGTAAGATATCGATATGACGTCACTCACCCGAAACTTAAAATTCCGAATTGCAAAGTCTTGGATTTAATAATCTGGTAACGCTAACTAAATATTCTTAGCTTGGCTGGCCGGTAGCAACAGTTTCCTCCTATATGGTATGCCAAACACCCACCGGCTTCGCTAACTGAGCTTCATCATTATATAAGCATCATAGTGATTTAGAACCCAAAGATTCGAAAAAAAGGTATTCAAACTCAAAAATATGTTTTTTATACTATAAAACAATACATTTTTTGCCAATAAAATTAGGCTTTATTATGAAAATGAAATAAAAACCAATAAAAATGCTGACTATTAAAATTATACGAAATTTTTTTGCGTTTTGTTCCGTTTTTAAATTGGGTCTTATTTCATTGTGAACTAACACCCAAAAAATTTATATGGGGGCTATATAAAATTAGGTAGCGATTTTCTCCATTTTCATCAAGTAACCTTTCAAAAAATTATAATTGAGGAAATAATTTATGAAAATGCTTTGTTAGCTAAAAAAAATTATAAAAAACGTCTTTTTCGGAATTTGAACTTCAAATGCATATAACTTTTTATAGAATTTTACGCGATTTGTTGGCAATTCACAAAAAAGTATTATTAAAAAATTATGATAAAATTATGAAAAAAATGACCTTCGGTGAAGGTATAATAACTTTAAAAAACAATTCTGTTTTCAAATAATTTTAATAAAAAAAAAAATAATAAATTGTCGTAGCGTCATGTAGCCCAATTCACAATCTTGTGCAAATGGTCTTGCATCGTAGCATTTGCAAAATAGTATACTATTTACAGTAGTTTTGACTTAACTGCCTTTTGCTTAATTGCACTTCTTCTTAACTGCACAAAATTAATTATCTTTGTCATTATTGTTTAAAATCCCATACAAATTCCTCTATTAAGTGCACTTTCTATATCTCCACATTTAAGATAAATGCTCAAAATTTTTGGTATTTTAAAATTATGTTCATACAAAAAAATCAAATTAGCTGCATTTGAACTTAACTGCCCAAAACACATATTATCTGTAATTATTCTTTAAAATCCTTGCTTTAGTGAATTTTGTATTCCTGCATATTTATCATATTTTTGGGCAGCTTAAAAAAAAATTTCTTATAAAACATCAAAGTGAGCTGCACAAATAAATAAAATTTGGTGACCTTTTTTCTCATAAATATCAAATTTAAGCTGTTTATAAAAGCAAAAATCGCAAACAAGTCAAGTTGTTTAGGCCTGGAACAGAATAAAGTAGTTGTAGTAGTATCTGAAGCTGACGAATGCTCTGTAGGGCAACGAAGTTCAAAATTTCGAATTATGCACTTCAACTGCAACGACTGCTACAACTACGTATTCTGTTCCAGGCCTAAACAACTTGACTACTTTGAAACTACTATTGTGAAACTGCCAGCTTGCAGCGTTATTCTTAACGTTCTACTACAGCGACTATTCTGTTCTCCACTTAATGTTACCAATTTGGCTACCTCGTTCATTATAAAAATGCATAACAAATGACTACAGGTTGTTTGAATGTCATTGTTATTATCAATTAAATAATAAAAACGTTGTTACTCCTTTTTCAAACTTTCTACTTTAGCTGCACTTTTATGCAGGTAACCAAAATTGCGACCTGCACATAAAGGCAGATATATACATTAAAGATAACTGCACTTTTGATTTATCTGCACAAAAAATCGTGCAAGGAGATTATGCAGCTAAGTCAAAATTACTGTACTATATATTTACTATATTATATCATCCCAAAAGTATACTATAGTATTTCTGTTTTCACCTTCACCATTGTGCGAGCAGAATACAGAGAAACTATCCAACAAACACGAAGTCAAACCTTTGATATGAAATGACTATCATTTGACAAAACGCAATTCTCAAGCGTTTTTCAATTGTTTGATTTAACATTTAAATTCAAATTGATAATGATTTGAAAATAAACATTTGATATCAAATGTTTTATCAATTTGATGTCATATGTTTGTCAAATGTTAAAATCAAATCAAAAATAAACTTGGCAATACTAAAGCGAAAAATAAATGTAAGCATTAAAAATGGCGATTAAAGTTAAATTTTTTTACTTTGTGGTTACATGTGTTTTACTATTAAAAATAAATTTTAATAGAAAGTGAACAGTTTATTTCTTGTGAAAAATAAAAATTATTTGTGAGAAATTACAATGATAAAAAATACGAAAAAAAAGAAAATTAATATAACGGGAAAGTGAAGAAAGTTTGTTGAACGATCGCGGTGCTATAATCCTCAAAATAAAAAGGAGCCAAGAATTTTGTCTTTCCAAGATTTAGAGGACGAAAAGAACACTATTTCATCTTTTAGCTATGGTACCGAATGTTTATCTCAAAGTTTATTTAAATAAATAATAAATTTAAATTAAAAAAATTAAATGGTTTTATTTATATTCCACATTGTATTATAATCCAGATTTGAAAAACATTTGAGAATTACGTTTGAAAGCAAGTTGAAAATAAAGGAATTTTTCAATTTAAAAATAATTTCCCCCAAGGCCCATTGAAAAGGTCTGTGCAAGAAGCCTGATGATCATTGTTTATGTTCTTTTTAGTTGTCAAAAGTTGTTTACATGTGCATGTATACGTTTATGGTATGCCACACATACACGTTTTTTCCTTTTGCTTTGTATATGTGGTAGTAAATTTTTGACAACTAAAAAGAATTGTATTTTGTTTTTGTACAAGTAAGCAGACCTGATAGATGGGCCTTGATTTCCCCTTTTTGTTAAGAACGCTATGATTTTCAAATCATTATCAAACGTTTGTCGTTTGAGAAAACGTTTGATTACGAATCATTTTCAATTTGAAATCAAACCTCCGTTTTTGCTGGGTAGACAAAAACTAAATAATTTTTACATATATGTACATTAGGGATATAACCATTTGCATTTTTTTTGCAAATATCAAAAAGGACCTATCTTAGTGAGATAGTGCATAAAAAAATATGAAGAAATGTGCGTTCCTTTTTTCGCGAGCGTTCAAAAAGGTTCGGCACCGATCGCGATGAAGTTTTAGCTTATAATTTTTTTCAGTTTTACAGGAAATCCATAATTCTAACGTCGAAAGCCATGCTGGTCTTTGCATTTCGTGTTTTTTTTATGAAATGGCGATTCCATGCATTCCAAAAAAAGAAACCAAAAAAACGGTACAAGGGAAGGATACCCACCATAAAAATTTATATTACAATTTATGCGACAAAAATATAACGTAAAAATACATATATTTTTATATGTGGAGCATGGTATGACGTTTGGTTTTCGGACCATTTTTATGATGAAAAAAACTTTGAAATTTTAAGTCAGTCATTGAAAACATTTAATAACGCTCACAACAGTTTTCTTCGACACTGGGTTAAGGAGCCATCAATAATTTTTAAACAGCAGCGCAGCAATATATGCGCTGAGCGGGCGGTGAAAGTTGTTCAAGACATTTTTTCCGTTCTGTAAATCAACACGAACTCTCAATTTGAAGTTTATATAGTACAACAATAATGTATAAGTTATTTAATTAAGCTTGTTTTTACTTTGTAATAAAAATTAAAAAAAAAAAAATGTTTGGTGTTTTAGAAATTGCATTCGGTGCCGAAGGTTTTTGGACAGAAATGACCCCTGATATCGATTTTTAATGACAGTATAACATTGCCCATACCGTAATGATAGGTTCTTATTTTGGTTATACCCCTAATGTACATACATACATATTTACAATACTAAAAACTTCATTATAAATTAAATTTAAAATTTCTGAACTCTATCTACCTCATACTTCATTTCTTTACTTTTCTCTTTTTCTACTTTTTTCTTATTTTTTCTATATTTTGAAGGGATTTACAATGGACCGTACTGGTCTCCGAGTGGAAGTGTGCCCTGGCACATAACCCTTCTTGACCTAACCTAAAAAGCGAAAACTGGTAAATATTTTTGAAATCGTTTTTGGAACATAAAAATTAAAAAAAAAATTATTTTTGAAAAACCAAAATTCGAACCAGGGGACCCGCAATATTGCGGAACAAACCTTCGGTGAAGGTTATAAAAAAGAGTAATTTTTGGATTTTCAGTATTTTGGTCATAACTCAGCCATTTTTTACCCGATTTGACAGATTTATATACCAACGTCTTTAAGAATAAATTAACCATTTACTTTGGTAATAAAACTTGGACTCGGGAAGAGATATGGTTTCCGAAAATGATTACTTTTCAAAAAAAAATTAATATTTTGTCCATAACTTTTTTGTATCTGAACCGATTTTTAGAAAATATAATCTACTAAAGATTTCCGATCTTTTGGGCGTAAATTAAACGGAGTATATGTGACATAAATATATGACAACGTAGTCCCCATCATTTCAGGGATCTTCGGAAAACCCATTTCAACATACGCACGGACAGCATTTTCAAAATGGTATAGTATAGTTTTACTCTACACCAGTGGTGATCATTTCATAGAGCAATTGATTTTTGGCTCCACCCATCACTTTGTTATGCTCTTTTCATTCAGTTTTCTTTCAGACGGCAAATAATGCAAATGCTTGGCGGATGCTTTAGTTGATTTTAAAAAATAGTGCGTAAAAAATATTATCGTACCATTACAAAAAATTGTTTATAACATTTTATTTTTCTCACAAGAACTTAATCATGTTATATTTGACAATTGTTCAAACTGTCCTTTAACAAAATTTTAGACATTTTATAATGCGCAGTTAATTTAAATTCTTCATATTTTTCTATATCATATCTATACATATCGAGCCCTAATAGCAAAAATAATGTAACCCAAAACATTTAAGATTTTTGTTTTTTGATAAAAATCGATAATTTTTGATCATTTGCATCATACCTAAAAAATCATATCTCTGGGAAATACCGTTAAGAAATTAGAGCAAAGGCAATTTCAAACGAAACCCTAGACTTCAAGCAAAAATATTTAAAAAAAAACCTTCTCCTGTAAAATTTTAGTTTTGTTGGTTACATCATTTTTGCTATTAGGGCTCGATATATTTGTACATTAATAAAATAAAAAGAAAATTGTGGATTTTTTACCTTTTAAATATAAGGAAAACTATTTTGTTTTTTACCAAATAGCAAATTAATTGTGTATTAAAGTATTAAACAGATTTTTTAAACCAAAACAATTTTTACGATTACATTTTTATAATAATCTTTTCGTTTACATTTTTGTGGTACTGTATTTCTAAATTTCCCTGCAAATATTATTGGACCACCTGATCCATTTTGATTAAACTACTCCATGGACTGGTCCGGTGTAATACAAAGGAGTAGTCTTAAAACTAAAACTTTTAAACCGTTTAAATATAATTTTCCCTTCTTTTATTATATGCGCTTATTTTTCTTTGTTTCGTACATAAAATATGAACAAATAGAGCGTCTTAATTAAGATTACCATTTTTCTCAAGTGTGTAAAAGGTGATTAAAAGCTTACACAGTTTTGAGTGAGTGTTTTAAAAAGGAAGAATTTAAAAAAATCTTAAACCGTTGACAACACATACGATTTTTGATTTTTTAAAGACAATTTTCAAGCAAACATGTCTTTCCCAAAAATAAGTAAGTCGTTACCTGAAACGCAAAAGGAACTTAATAACGAATAATTAAAAATCAACGTTTTCATTGATTCTGATCTATAGCATCAACACAAATGTCCACAAAAAAAATCTTTCAACTAAAATTTGCGATTTTATTATCAAAAAACAAAAGGCCATATCGACAAAAGATACTATTATGAACGCTAAAAGGCCTAACTGACAGTTTGCATAATATGCTACATTCTCAATTGTCAAAACAACTGGAATGTTTTACAAGAAAAATAAAAGAAATTTAAGTATAAACAGTTAAGGTGGTTTATTAATTTATCATTTTGAATAGTTTTTACTTCTGCTGTGAAAGTTTCAAAATGTTAGATAGGGCCTTTTGCGTATTAGGTGACGAAATATAAAAGACAATATAATAAATTTTGGGCAAAAGTTGCGGGGCTATTGGTTAGTAGTTACTTATTATGCTTCGAAGTGTTAAATAATCGACGGATTTATGTATTTTTTTATAGATGGGTAAAACAGACAAAACATGCTCCAAATTCTTATAAATTGGCTCATATGTCTTCAAAAACAGCATAATGCTCTGCTTGTAATTCCTCACTGGAATTTCATAAAAAGGATTTAAAGCCGAAACCAGTCGCTATAAACAAAATAAATAATTTGTTTACTAAAAATGTTTATTTGGGTATTTTTGGGGATTTCCTATTAAAATTTTTCTTACTATTTTTAAAAAAATTTAACAAGATTAAAAATTTGTTCAAAAAAAAAACAAAAGAAAATATTAACTTTTTAAGGTTTTGGTTTTTAGTTTGGGGATTTTTCGGGATTTTTTTTAATTTTTTGGGGACAAGGCAAAAAAGTACCTGGCAGCCCTGACCCAAATATCACCAAAATATCAAAATTTGTTGCGGTTAAAGTAGGCTTTTAGGCGAAATTTAGTTGTATTATTTTTTGTCGTATAAAAAACTAATTTCAGAAAAATTTAATGGCCATTGCTGCATTCCGTTTCAGAAGTCAGAATATACATACTGGGTTCTTAGACAAATATTTAAAAAGTTTTACAAGCATAAACAACTTTGTGTACCCTGATTTACTTCAAAAACTACAACCCGAAATCTAATAGTTTCAGTAAAATATACCTAAAAGTGCATGAAAATAAAAATTTTAATATGTACCTACATATAAATAAATTGTTGAACGAAAGGATTTCTGGAAAAGTTCTAAAAAGTTTTAAGTTGCGCCAAAAGCTCTTAAGTTTTCTTGAATATGCTAATAAAACTCATGACTCCAAAATTAAATATACAACTTGATGTATTTTAAGATTTTTTCGAATACATAAGTATTTCTCTTAATTTATTTCATATGTACTTTCATCAAAGTAAGAAAATATTTTTACTACGGGTATGAAGATGTGTTCCAATATTTAAAAAAATTTTTTTTTTACATTTTCTCCCCAATCATTGTCACTTCCTTAACATATGCTGTAATTTTGTGCCCATATAAAGCTAAAGCTCTATTGTTTGTTCTACACCTTAACAAACGAGAGAGCTTTTAACAGACACTTTTCGCCTTTATAACAAAAAAAAATACACACCCACACAAACGATTACAGTGCTGTTAAACATTCCAAATGATTCATTTGTACATTTGCCAACTTGATGTAAAATTTATTGTTGTTTCACTTCACCTGGCAACAGAAAACAATTTATTTTTATACTAAAATTTACAAATCTATTTTGTTTGTTAATTTACTGTCAAATTTTTTAAATATCTAATAATTTTTGAACAACTTAGAGAAAGAAAACACACAATTGGCTTTAAAGTGGTAACAGGCAGCGTGGCCGAGCGGTCTAAGGCGCTGGTTTTAGGCACCAGTCCGAAAGGGCGTGGGTTCGAATCCCACCGCTGTCAATTGGTTTGTTTTTATTTTCCTAAGAGTTTTCGTTTAATAATTATTTTTTTTTTAAATTTGATGTTTTTATTGCGGTAATTCTTTTCTAGTGATTAATATTTTTTTAGAACCGGAGTAAAGATAAAATGTAAATTGGAATCGTGATAACGAATATATTTTAATTAATGGACAAATAAATTGTTTTAGTTCCGTAGTTGCAATTCCGATCGAATTAATTTTGACTTCTTTAATTATATTTAGGAATTCTTTAACTTTTCTGTGAAAAATTATTTTATTTTAAAATTGTGTGTCACAAGGGGTTCCAGAAAATAATCTAACAGGGGTGTTCTGGAAATCGAAAACATAAAAACAACTTCTAAATTCTGTCGATTTGCGTTTTCGATTTTCAGAACAGCCCTCTACATTTTGTAAAATAAATTTCTAGCACAGAGTACTAACAGAACTGTCACGAGACGGAAGATTTTGAGTTTTTTTGTCTCTTTCTAAGAAAGCTGCCCTTTTGCATTTCTCTTTGCTTCACCTTTTATGCTGCAATACAATGAACACAAATTAGTATTCTGTGATTTCTAGGTTGCCTTTAAATAAAGGAAGGGCGATGCCCAGTTTACAGTAAGAACCAGTGTTCGAAAATAAACTGTGAAATATTTAGCAAACGACTCACATACACTCATAAACGATATATTTTTTAGTGTTTGCGTATTAATACACAACCCTTAATAGCGTTCATAACTACTTGCAAGAGAGTAACGAACATTATTAAGTGTTCTGTTCTTTATTATAAAAAAGAACAATTGTAGTGTTTCTCTACAGTGTTTCTCTAAAACATATTTAAGTTCTATAGTGTTTTTTCCATTGATGAATGAATGAATGAGCAAACAACAAATTTTAGCAATGTTCACATCACGAAGAACTGTGTAAAATTTTTTTGCTGACTTTTTTTAGTTTTTGTAAAAAGTTTTTTGGTTGCTTTACCAGCTTTAAGGCTGCTCACCTCAACTTTAACGAACAAACATTAATGTGCTGAACCGAACACAACAAAGTTTGTGGTTAAAAAAGCAGAACGCAATAAAATGTTCTCATCTTTGTGTTGAGTTGGACAAGTACAGTATTATGTTTGTGTTCAAAGATCACAATTAGAGAAACTTTTTCTTTAATTATTTACTAGATTATATACTACATATATGCTTTCCACATATCTACCGAACCGAACACTAAAGAACAGTATATAACGTTTATTTTGGAACACTAGTAAGAATTGTTTAGTTACTTAAAATAGCCTGTTAAGCACTTTTTCAAATGCCTATTATTTTAGATAGCTCGCGCACATTTAGGCGACGATCGTCGAAAAGTATTGTGTGAATTTTCTTATCCCATTCTGGTGTGAACCCCACAATTGGTCGAATACCACAATGTTTGCTTTCGCAACTCTTATGACCTTTTTTCAACCAGTGTTCGAAAATAAACACAAAATATCGCTCATTATTGTTGGTTCGGTAGATTTGTGGGAAACACAAATGTCATCTTTCGAACAAAAAAACAATACTGTTCTTATGCAACTTAACAAAAGATAAGAACATTTAATTCCGTTCGGTTTTTTTAACCACAAACTTCATTGTGCTCAGTTCAGCTCATTAATGTTCGTTCGTTTCTGTTGTGCGTAGCACCCTTTTGGCTGGTTAAAAAACAACAAACATTTCTTACAAAAACAAAATACACATAAAAAAAACAAAAAGCTAGCAAAATAATTTTACCTACACAAACAAAACACAAGTTGTTCGTGCTGCGCTCGTTGCTAAAATTTTTTTGCTGTACATTTCTTCATCAATCTTAAAAAAAAACATTGTAGATCATTTAAATACATTGTTTGTCTACAGTATCACTACAATTGTTCTGTTTTTAAACGAAGAACAGAACACTATATAATGTTCGGCTCTTTTTTGAAAATAGTCAATTAAGGGCTGTGATCGTCTACACAATATTTTATAATCGTAAACAATGGAGTAGACTTTCTCAGGTAAATGTGTGGTGAAACCTTTTAATTGAAAGTGTTGAATAACATGACAAATTTTTTCACAAATTAACTGAGATCGTTTATTTTTGATCATTAAAAAATAGTTCTGAACAATTTGGCGTCTTGAAATTTAAAACAAATGAATTTTTCATAAGGCTGCCACTTTTAGCCAAAGTATTTTATTTGCAAGTGTTGCCAATACACTTATGCACTTGTAATAAAATTGTCCAATTTTACGTATTGTACAATTATATCGCCAATGTGTACGTGATATTCGAAGGTGGCACAATATATTGACACATTCAAAAGACTTTTGATATTTATGGCACAACGAAAAGAAAGGAAAATGTGTTGGCACCATTGTACGATACTGCTTATGTTATTCCTATAGGTTATGTTTACCGATTTATTGAATGAATGTTGACCAATATTTAAATTGAAATCATTGTGCGAATTATTGCATAATATAGGACAAAATGGAAATAATATGGCGAATATCACATACAATAATATTGCAAGTGTATGGGCCGCTTTGTTATTTTCGCGTTTCAGGCTCGATAACAAGGCGAATAACTGCATATAAGATTTTTGCCAAAGACAAATATCAGCTGATTTATGGGCAGTCGAAGTTCACATTTGAAAGCAACCTCAGCTTTAAATATAGCGAACTTTCTAATGTTTGGATTTGTAAAAAAAATAAAATAAAAAAACCCTGATGCTCTTTACAATGTTGTTATCAGTAAAATTGTTTTAATAAATGTTTGAAAAAAAGATTTGGCTTCGTTAAAGCAAAAGGTACAATCTTTTTGTAAAAATTTATCTTTCAGGTGGCCTAAGGCTCACGGAAAATTGAATTTCAAACAAAACCAATACTGATTTTGTATGCAAGGCTTATACGCCATTTTGTAAGCGCCCTTGCGTATTTTCATTGTGTCGAATTTAAAAAAAAATGTACACGTTAGTTTTCGAGATATTGAGATTATTTACTTATTTTCATATGATGGCAACCCTAAAACAAATCATGTATTACAAAAATCAAAAACCCCAGCGTGCCTGGCCATACAAAAATCTTAAATTCTAAATTTCAGCCTTATCAGTCCAAAACTTTGGATAAAATTATTTTTGGCCTAAAAAGTATGTCAAATTATCTAGTATGCAGTGAGAGGGCTGTCAAATGTGGCGAAATTGGAAATGATTCGCGATATAAAATTTTTTTTTGTAAATATTTTCTAACTTAACTTACATATATCTTAAATACTATATAAACGAGTAAAGTTTTTTCTTGTTTCTTAACTTTATTTTGTTAATATTACTTAGGCAATTCACAAAGTGTTCTATTATGTCATATTGGTTGTATATGCCATAATTTTATGAATGCGACACATATGACACAATATAACACTTTCTGAATTGCCTAACTGTTTCAAAATTGTTCTATTTGAAATATTTTGTGAACCAAACAGGAAAAAATAAACATTGATTTCAATCAAATATGTGTATTTTTTTTTTAATTAATAGAATGAATTAAGTATTTTTTGACAACATTTTCTGCAGTAATTTTCTTGTAAATGTTTAAATCGCTAATTAATTGTTTTATTTGTTACTAATTTTTTTTTTGACTAGCATTTATCCCGCTACTGTGTTAGCGTCTTCCTTTATTTCATGGAAATGTTTATATGCCAAAGTTTATGTTTCTAGGTACCTATTAAAAAAAAAAGTTCCAGCATTTTCTCTGCACCTGCATAATTTTAGGTTTCTGAGTCCAATACTAACGGGAATTCAAAAAGTACCAGTTAACGATAAAAAAAAATACCAAAAAGTTTCCTCATAGAGCCTTTTATACTCAAGGCATTGCATATTGAATTTTATGTTTCTTGGTCCAATATTAGCAAAAGTTAAAAAAATAAAAAAAGCTAAGGAAAGAAATTTAATTACCCGTAATTTCCCTTTTTGGTACTTATTTTTATCCCCACTGAAGTATCAAAAATTTCAATATTATAGTTGGAGCCCATAATTTATTACGTATATACAATGTATATTATACATATATATAAATGAATGGAGAAAAATGTAAAAAGTACCAAAAATAGTTAAGATTTTTACCCCTTAAACGTTTGAATTTTGAAAAAGTACAAACTTATATTTGTATTTTTTTGATAAGTTTCGAATGTGATAAAGCCTTTAATTCTATATTAATTGGTTTAAAAGATAGATAGAGTGAACAAGTGCCAAAATACAGGCTTTTTCCGCTTACTTATTTTTCTAAGAAAAATGGATAAGTATTAATTTTTTATTGTATCTCTGTTAGTTTTGGAGATATACGGTTACCGATATAAGTTTACCAGTTTTTACACTTTTTACCGTCTAAACAATAAAATTTCCAAAAATTCCGTCTTAGTGGATCGATTTGGGGAGAGACCAGCCTTCGGTCCAAATTTAGTTTTTAGCTTCAAGCGTAAAAGCTGTACGATGATGAGTTAGTCAGTCAGTCAGTCAGTAACGTTACAATTTTATATATGGGTATTACCATAGTCACATACGTGACAGTCGCATGCTTAAATGAGACAAGAACCGAAGAAATGTTTTAGGCAAACTTCTCGAAATAAATTTGTTTTTAAACTGTGATCCACTTCCATCTTAAAATATTATTTTGAAACAAATTTTTTCTGTAATTTTGCGACCGTTCTGTAGCTTTTCAAAGGTTTTTTTTTTCAATCTACCGTCTCTTTCGTAATTCAGTTTTACAACTGTTAAGGGCGTTTAATATTCTTTAAACTAAATCATTTGAAAGTTGCCAGATAAGAATAAAATCAATTATCAGCCCAATTATGAATAAAAATTCCCCGGAAGTTTATTCCCTTCTCCTATTTTTACAATTGAATTTAAATAGAAAAAATGGGAAAAGGGAAAATTTTTATTTTCAAAAAATTTTTTTTTAAAATGGTGACATTTTTGTTTGTTAGTAGATGAAAGATGTTGATCAGTGTAAAAAGCCTATAAAATGTTGAATTTCCTTATAGAGTTCTAAAAAATGTCGAATGCGATAGTCGTTATTAAATATCGATACATTTTTTTTTTTCAAATATCGATATTTTTGTCAATTTCTAGCTCTGATTGAAACTGAACTATTCTTTGTGTGGCTTTCAGTAATATTTATTAAAATCATGATCCGTTATTTGTTTTAAAAAATATACCTAGCTGGATTTTACCAAAATACAAAAAAAATTTATGATTTAGAGGATGAAATCAAAAATTTTAAATTTAGTTCTACATATTTTTATTTTAACACCACCGTTGGTAGGCATAATTAGTGTTATTTGTAGCAAATATTAAACAAAACGTTTGTAAATTCTGATAAAACAGCAAACAATGTTATATACCTACATACCATAGTTGGGGGTAGTGCACTAAATATTAATTTAAATCAGCAGTGCACTATCACTAAATAAAACTGTAAAAAATTAGTTTGCACTTGTTTTTACCAGCTTTAGTGATGATTGTTATTTTTTTTACAACCACTAAAACATTTTTAGCGATATTGCAAATTTGTTCACCATCACTAAACGCAGATTGAATGCAAAAATCTGCACTCAATTCAAATGGTGCAAAATTTTGACTTGCAATCAAAAAAGCTGCATACAAATATTGTATCACTAACATTTAAAAAACGAAGTTTTGTGTGTGCCTTGTTTTTGATTTTTTGGAGGATAGGCATAAGAAAAGAACATTAAATAAAATGAAATTTTGTCAATAACGGTATAATAATTGGCTTTAATCATGAAGAAACAAGTTTTTGATTTTAAATTTAGTGCAACATCTTTAGTTGCACTCGAATGAGTGAAGCAAATAAAAGTTACAAAAAACTGATGATTGCTTTTTTTTAAATCAAACTGTTTTTTATCGAGTTCAAAATTTTTTAACATCACTATGACTCATGTTTAGTGAGGCTTAAAATTTTCAATTCATCATTCAACATCAAGAAAATGATTGCAATACTTTTGCACTATCACTAAAGGCCGTTTTACACTTTCCCACAAAGTCTTTAGTAATTTACGAAAATGCAACCCTGTCATGATAAGTTGTTATTGTTTTTTGAAAATGTTCAAAGAATAATTAGATCAGGGAAGCATTTTTGAAAAATACGTACGACTTTGTGGGATAGTGTGTAACAGCCTTAAGTGTGAGTTGAAACTGCAAAATTAATGCACTACCCCCATCTTTGCTACAGACATGCCAATAAAAGCAAGATCAGTGTCAAACAGCAAAAGATCGTAATAATCAAGAATAATTAAGTTTAAATTAGTAATTATGCCAAAATCGAACAGAGGCAGCGTGGCCGAGTGGTCTAAGGCGCTGGTTTTAGGCACCAGTCCGAAAGGGCGTGGGTTCGAATCCCACCGCTGTCACAACTTTTTTTTATTTCTCAAATAACGTTTTTATTTTATTTTGCTTACAAGCACATAAATATTTTTTAAAATCAATCCTTTTTCAAATTTTTCTTCAATTAGTTTAAACAATCTAATTCGTATAACGAGCAGAAAAACGAGTTTCTTTATTGTTTAAATCTTTCAAAGATTCTTGAAAAATAAATTGTTTTATTAGTGAAACTTGATACTTTTTTACTTTAATAAGTTTCGTTTATATAATTTCCTTTATGCGTTTTAAACTTTTCCAACTGGTTATTTCTTAAAATGTCCAAGGGACACTTTGTGTATTTTTGGTATTGAATTGAAATTGTAAAGAAAATTACACCAAGAAATAATTTTAATGATTTTCAAGAAAATCATTTGTTTGTTTTTTTCATTTGTAAAGAATCTTTTTGCAACCACATTTTAAAGATTCACAAAAACATTTGATATTTTGTTAGTGGAAAAATTAACCATAAGGGTTTATTATCGCCCGAGGAAATGACTGAACCTTTTCAAATCATCTTTGTTTGTCGTTGTTTCCAAGGGCTAGTTTTGTTTAAGAGAAAAACCCCGAAAACGCGGTTAATTATTACATCTGTAATGCTATATTTCTTACATTTTTTTTTACTAAAAAGTTAAAAGCTGAATTCATTTCCTTTTCATGGCAGCCCTTTATAGAAAATATTGTGCCTTACTGGTCCTTAATCTTGTTATCAAATCAACAATTATCACCATGGGGCGATTAAGAGCATAAAAAGGAGACTAAGATGTTTCCGTTTTGCTGGTTTTTTTACGTATTTTATTCTTCAAATATTCTCTGTTAAATGTTTTTTTTTTATTTCTGTTGTAATCAAATACTTGAAAGCCAAATAATGTGATGAAGGGTTAAATGGAAATGTCGACATGCCAACAGCAGATAATCATATTTATTTAGAGTCATTATCATTGTGCTTCTCTGGCATAATTGTATGATTTGTATTGTGATTTTTACTGTAAAATAGTTTTTATAGCGAAACACTTTTGCCAGTATTCGAAAAGGAAATATAAGCTTATAAAGTTTTTCCCTACAAATTTTGCGAAGACATTAATTTGAAAATTATAATTTTTTTTTAAGATTCAACAAACTAATTATTAAACTTTATTTTCCCTAGATTTGTGCAAGAAAATTTTAGATAGAGACAATTAATGCAGCAACTAGACAGCAACGTAAATCAGAAGGCCCGAATTGGAAGAACACTAGAAGTTGCTGGATAAAAGAGTGAAAAAAGAATCAAGGAATGATAAACCGACATTTACAGTCAAACTCAACCGAAAGCGAAAGAACAAGAAAGCTAGATTACTCATAACACCAGAGGTACAAATAGCCCCTTAGCGGGACACTTTTCAGACATTTTTAAATGGGAACAACGTACCTCCAGAGGTGCGAGATAATCAAAATGTTTCGCACTCCAAGATCACAGAGACAATTGTAACGACACCTCCACATATCGGAAAAATTTCTTACGCCATCAGATAACTAAACAAATTCAAATCAGTTGGAGTCGACAATCTCCCATTTGAATTTTACGAGGCAAAAGCCATTACTAGGGCCGATAAACTGCAACCACTATTTCATAATACATGACACACAGAAACTATTCCACAAGAGTCTAATTATCAAAATCCCGAAAAATGGAGATTTTAAAGTATCTACCAACTGGCGATGAACTACACCAGCTCCCACTTCAATCAACATCTTTAATAAAAAAGTGCTCAGCCGCATTCTCAAACACTCAGAAATATAACTACGTAAGGAACAAGCCGGACACCGCGTTCACCAAATAAACAGTCTTTGTCTGATAATAGAAAGTTATAACGAATTTTAAACCATCATTTATCTCATATAACAAAAAAATTTTTGTAATCACCCTTTTAATTTTCTTTGTTTTGATAGCCTAAAGAAAAACCCGCCATTTTGTTTATTTAAAAAAAAACCTTTCTATGAACCAGAGATGGAAAATTTAGAATTAAAAATTGTACCAATTTCTAATAAAAAAGATCTGTCTGGAGAATAAAGGTACATACATACATACATAATTTTTGAAAGCTTATTTACGTATTTGAATTAGTGTTCGCCTCAGGGCTGCTAGATTTTACGATTTTTCGCCGTTTTGACGATTTTTTGTTTCGAAATTAGCAAAGGGCTGATTTGCTGATTTTTCTCTAAAAAGTGACGAATTTTTTATTCTCCAAAGTCTGAATAAAACATACAATTTTCTGACACGTTCGTTTTTTAATCTTCAAACAGCCGTACCTTAACAAGAGCGTAAGTCGGAACGTTTTCTTTCGCTTTGCTTTTACGCTGATATGCCAAGCAGAGCGTCAACGTTTTTTTCACGAACAGTAGTGTCAGCTCTTTTGCTTAGTAAAACCCACAAATTATAATTAAAAATATAGATAAAAACGCTATATCGACCAAAAAAATAGCTAAATTGCCATTTTTAATTAACAATAGCGGCCAACTTCACTATTAAAAGAATTGTCCAAATTGGATTTTCCAATTGCAAAGCGTTGAGCCCGCTCTATTCAAAAACTAGAAACGCGTGCCGCTTTTCTTTAGGTACGGCTGTAATATGCAAGTCTTAAGAAAATCTTTAAATGATTATTTTCAGAATATAAAAACAACAATTACACTTTGTTTATCTTTCGTCAAACAATCATCGAATGAACCTTTTACGACTGTCTGTATAAAACATACTACCAACAATTATACGGCGAACATTTCACGAGTTGTAAGATTATGGTGCCTATTATGAACTAAATTCGATATTCGACAGCAGTCGAATTAGCTGATCGAACGAATTTGCATTTGGTATTATGGCGCGCATTCGATAAAAATTTACTATTGTGATTTTGTTAATTCACAGTAGTACATTTCGATCAGCTGTCACTTAAAATAAAACATTTTTGTTTACAAATTTAAAAAATAAAATTAAAGTTAAACGTGACCACGGCGGAATTACATATGATTGTTTTCAAATATTTTAGCTTCAGTGGGGTTTCATCCCACTTTTTTAAATGCTGAACTTTGCTGCAAATTATTTGGTCAAACAATAATTTTGTTCCATAAGGAATATGGGCGTTTCCAATTGCTGTTTACGACGTAGGACTTGCATAAAATGAACAAAACTGATAAAGAATATGGTATTTGGTATACGAACACAAAAAAATTTATTTGCACCGTCGAAAGCAAATTTGTTTTCGTTGAAAAATTCGATGCACAACGAAATTTTCGACGGTGCTGCCAACTCATAATACCAAATTAACATTCGATAGTCGATGTTCGATAGCCAGCAAAAATCGTTTATCGAATGTAACTCATAATAGGGGCCTATATCTACATGAATTCATACGATCCTTGACATGAAAGACTCGTTAGATAATCTTTACCCACTTCTTAAACGAGTCCCACAACGATTGAAGAAGAGTCTTTCGCTGTGCTATGAAAGAATCTCATACGTGTTACAGTTTTTCCCGTGTAAGGAATCTTCTGCAAATGTTGTTAATCATACGAATTTTTAATTAAAAATAATTTTTGTTTACGTTTAAAGAATTTTGTATTATAAACGAAATTTTTCTTTAATTTTGGTTTATTTTATTATATATTTTACAAAAATAATTTTTTCAACGAGTTTTTTTTTTAAACTTTTTGCTATCTTTTTTAAATCAGTTGTGTCGTTTGTTTTAAATATGCCTATCGAATTATATGTTAGTGAGTGGTTGAGCAATTAAAAAAACAAGTTAAAAGAAATTAAAAATCTAAATATAAATCGGCGAAGGAATAACAGTTAAGAACACTCCTCCTCTGTTTGTTAACCAATTTGAACAAAATATACACAATTTGAAAGATATTTACTCAATAATTTTGGAGAAATAACGATGCAAATAATATTGGACCAGCTGATCCATTTTGATCAAATGGACTACTCTCTGGACTGGTCCAATATAATGCTAGCATGGACCATGTCATTGTTAAAAAGTGTTTGTAGTGAGACGACATGTCTTCTTTTTTTAACGACATGTTTTCGTTTTTAAATGACTTCAAAACTAATCCTCTTATGTATAACATGGAATAGTTTTCATACTACTCCTTTGTAATCCAAAGCTGGGTTATATGGTCCTGCCCTAGGACATCGTAACGTTAAATAGACCATGTTTTTTCCATACGTTTGGATTAGTTTTGGAATAGTCCTAGACCCTTGAGGGCTGTACGCACAGTACAGATTCACTAGTGACATTTCCTGCAGGGTACATACAAAATTTGTTTTTTTTTTCAATTATCAAATAATAAATGAATAGGGTGCTCAATTAATTGACATTTTCCAGAAACCGGTTTTCGAATAATTCGAATATTAAATGCGAGAAATTAAATTTATTTCATTAACTTTTCCGTGCTGCATGTGATAACTTTTAAATTTTCTATAATATTTCACTTAGAAACATAATATTATAGGCGCAGTGTCCTGAGTGAATAAAAACCTATAAGATGAAAAATGTTGGTTCTTTTTGTGTTTCGTATGGTACTTTTTGAATTTTTGTTAATATTCGAGTGATAAAGATATAAAATTATACATTAAACTGGGTAAATAAGACCACGTAAGGGGAGCTTCTTGTTACTTTTTCGTTTAACGTCTGGTAATTTGATAAATTTTCGTTAATATAAGACATAGAAAAATAAAATAAAACCTGCAATGTCCTGAGTAAATGACAATCTATAAAGAAGAATTTTTGATACTTTTTTGTTTTTCAATTGATATTTTCTGATATTTTTTATATTGAAACTACAAGATTAAATTAACTTATGTGGCAGATAAAATATGATCGCCAAATCGATCCTCTAAGATGGAAAAATAAATGTTTGAAACATGTAAATTCATATATACTTATGGCGATTTCTTTTCTGAAAAATATGTTGCATTAATGTAACATGTTCTACATTTTTGTGTTCGTTTGTCCGAAAAATACAACTGTGGGAAAAATGTTGAAGTTCTTTTGTGAATATGTTGATGAAAAAAATGCAAAACATGTTGCATATTTTACCCTTAATTTTACTTAAGGTGTTCATACTGCCCTGTTTTACAACTTTGGTACTTACTACTTTGTTTGTACAACCAATGTTTTATTTTGTTTGTCATAATTCATACCGCTCATAATTTTGTAAAAAAAAAATTGTTTTAAAACAATATATACGGGTGTGTTCTAGAATCCGAATCCACTCGAAAGTGGATTACTTTAGCATTATTGGTGTTCTGCATTTCACATCCACATGTTTTTATTCGTTTTCAATTAGAGTAGATATGGGTTGGTGAAAGTAAACCGAATCGACTTTTATTGTAATATGTGATAACCTTTTTAACAAAAAAATTAATATTTCTTTTAGCTTAAAATCTTCTTAATCCAATTTATTCAAAAATATATCGTTATCTAAAACGCAAAAGGCCCTTACTAACCCTAAATTTAAAGTCGACTTTTCCATTGATTTTGATGTAATTATACCAAATTTTTTTTTAACGATTTTTATGTTATTTTCAGACAATTTGTTTCTTTAATCGATTTAGCGATCTCTTAGTTTTTGGGTTTGTTTAAAATTTTGCAATTTTTCGCGAATTTTAGCCATGTTCGCGATTTGGTCGTGTAAGTTTTCTGATTCTTTACAGCTTTAACGATTTATAATAAATAGTTGACTTTGCTTTCATGCCGCTGTTTGCGAATTTTTGCTAATTTCCTTGAATTTAGCAATTTTTACCGATTTTTTGCCATTCCTTATAGTTTTAGGGACTTTAAATCAATTTTATGGCTGGTTTGAAATATTAAAATTTTTCGCGAATTTTCGCTATTTTTGCAATTTTTTTTTTTGTTATTTTCCGACATTTTGTTTTTTTTAACCCATTTAGAGATTTCAAATAAATTTTAGTGTTTGTTTAAAAGTTTGCAATTTTTCGAGAATTTGAGCCATGTTAGCGATTTTTTTTGTGATTCTTTACAGCTTTCACGATTTTTAAAAAATATTAGACATTGCTATCATGCTTCGGTTAGCAAATTAGCGATCATTAGTTCAACAAAAGTGTTTTCGAACAAAAACTTCGAATACACAAAAACATGCGGATTTGAGAACACCAATTTATCAATTATGCTGATTCAAAAAATTTTTCGTTTTCAATTCGAGTCTAAACCTAGAACATACCTGATAAAAATATTTACACATTAAAATCAAAAAAAGTCTATTTGTATTATAATCTTCTAATTTTTCTAAGCCATTCGTGATGCCAATATTTGTTTCCAAATCGTAATTACGTGCAGAAACCGCTCAAATAGCTTTAAAAACCGCTCATGATGTACATTAATGATGAAAGTGTAATGTAGTTGTAAATAAAAGCAAAGAAACACTTTGAGTGATTATAGGTAACATTAGAAAGTGTTACATGTATAAACTGTAATATATTTTTCTCAGAAAAGAAATCGCTATTAGATGCACTATGTTTTCTTACTGTCGAGCCATAACCACGAAAATAACGTAAGCGCCAAAAATCTAATTTTACAGAAGAGAGTTTTTTTATATTTTATTTCATATAAATTTTGTATGGAATTTGTCGCTTACGATAAAATTGTTTTTGCTATTAAATCGAAACGATACCTAATATCACCATGACATTTTAGGAGATGATGTAAGTGTTGTCAATAAAGTCACTTATTCAATCAAAATTGAATATGATGTCGCGTACGTTATTTTCGCGGTTAGGGCTCGATATGTACACAGAAATTTATGGTCGAATTTTGACCTTTAGGCGAACACTACATGGTATAAAGAAATTGAACATTTTTTTTAAAGTGCAACAAAATAAAAAATTGATGGAAACAAATGAATATGATTAAGGGAAAAATATTATGATTTAATATTACGAATATATTTGGTCATAATATGATTCAAAAATAATCGTAATATGGTGGCTACAATCATGAATCTTATCATAATATGTTGCCCTTAGAATATGTTTACCACAACCATGTTTTTTCTTTGTGCGTATGTTATGAGGTTAAGATTCGTATAAGATATTTTTGTTGAATATTATCTATTTGTCAAAATTTATCTGCATTAGTGAAATTTATCCATATTATTATAACTTGGCGTTAGCTGCTATCTGGCAGATAACAGACGCTTTTTGACAGATAACACATTACTATCTGTCAATTTAATCTTAACTTTGGCTAACTTCAAGTGTTATGACAGCTACTGTCAAAGATGGACCGGTTCGTATATTACGGTTTACAACTCAACTCATCTGGGTTAAAACCTGATAACTTAACATTACAACTGCAAGTGATAAGTTACAATTGTTTGATTTTTTTTGTTAACCGCAATAGACAGTAGTACAAAACTGCAAAATTTTCTACTCAATTAGAGTTGAGTTGCTAACCATAATATGTTGCAATAAAATATTTTCATATTATACGAACATAATAAGATGGTTAGTTGCCGCAAAACCTCTATTCCGAAAAGAAGTTGATTTGGGGACTTTTTAAAACTATAGACCGCTTCTCACCAATTTCATATCAAAGATTTGGCCGAATATAAAATTCTTACTTTTATAGCAATTTGTTTTTATGAAATTTATTTAAGAGTGCATCTGGCTATGATTCATTAAACTATTTTTTATTTTATATTTTTTATTTCATTTAAAACATATTTTATAAATTTGTTCTATTGACTCACAGGCCTTTTTTTATTTTACATAATTATTTTTAGACTCTATTTCGACATTTTTCTTTATAAATAGCAAAAATGAATATACATATTTAAAAATGATGCGCCAATCTGAATTTTGCATTTTAATTTGCAATAAAAATTCTTTGAAATCCAATTATGGAATGTTAGTACTCTCGGTTTACCCGATAATGAATTCATTTAATAGTTTTTAAATCTGATGCAATTTTGATCACTTTAAAATTTCTCCTACTTGAGAAATCTTATTTATTTATGTAAATTATTGACTTATTTTCCATATAAAATAAATTTAATCATATGTGTCACTGATCTCACATTTCGTACGTGTTTTCGTTATTTTTTGACAGAAGCTTTTGTTTAAACAGGGATTTGAAGATGAAATGAGAAGATAGATATCGTACCAGAGATACGTAGAAAAAAGAAAATATAAAACAAGAAATACCAAAAAATGTAAAGACTTTTGATATTCGTATGGCCTTGTACTCCTTATCTAGGCTATACGCATTATAGAACCTTGCGAGTTTTCAAGACCCCACCCTAAGAATTCGTTTTATTCAACTAAACACTTGAAAAGAAACACAAAATGTGCTCAACTGTCTCCATATCCTCAGTATTCTCACACATCCTACACATATCTCCGATATATCCTCAAAGAAATCCCAAAGAAGGCTTAACATTAGTAACAGATGCCGAGCTGTTACTAATGTAAAGCCTGCTTCGAGCCATACAACACGATTGATTTTGGCTTTATTGCACGGGACGTTTCCTGAACGCGTAACGTGGGGAAGATTTAAACATAAAATCAATTATTTCTTTCTTGCTCTAGAAAATTGTTTACGCATTCATCCCCATTTGTTGATCAAAGTGAAGTTGCTGGTAAAAACAAATTCGAATGCACTTTGCAAGGCGAATTCATGTATCAGGTTGTGGCAATTAGTGCTGGAAACATATCTTTTGTATTAAAATGTTTTCAAACAGTGTAATATTCTCATATTATGTTAGCCTTTTTTTTATTGTTAGCTTGTTTTCGTCTGTTGGTTGAATTTTAAAGGTAGTGCTGTATTTTTAAATAGATTTGTACTTTGAAAGTTAGATTTTCCATTAAATTCTATTCAAAAAATACAACCCTAAAAGAATCGGGAAACTAGTTTTGATTATTGAGTGCAAACACTCGTTACTCGGTATCCACTACTCAATATTTTTCCAGCACTAGTGGCAATACTACAACAAAAAAAAAACAACATTGCATTTTTATTGTTGCTTTAGTCATCGTTTAGACTTGTAATTTTTGTTGCAGCAATTCTTGGGTTTATTGTTCAGAGGAGGAGAAATTAGGGAGGGGTTCTGAGTTTCATGTACTCCGAAATTCGGTTTTGATTTGTTATTCTCACAAATAAAAAAAGCAGCTCAGCTCTTTTTTCAACGCCAACTTAAAGTGAATTCGCCTTGGGACTTTTTTTTATTTCTTTAAGGTTTTCGTTTGATCAACGGTCAATTTGTATTTTATGGCAAAAAAAATATTTTAAGTTAACTTTCACATTGCTGCACAGTGTCATTTTCTGTTAATTAGCAACAGCTTTTGTTGTTTAATGTTATACGTCGTTAGAAATACTTCAAAAAATATATATTTTTTATATTTAAATAATAATATTTAAAAGTCTTTTAGAAGGGCAGAAACGCAAAATTTTTAAACCTTAAAACGGAAGTAACACAATCCAAAAAAATAAAAAATAAATAAACAAGAAATACTGCACTTGTAGCTAAAAATTTAATTTTAAAAATATTTAGATAAACAGATTTAGATAAAGTAAATATAAAATAAATAAACCATAAATATAGACACAAACTACTTCTAGTTAACGGTTTTAAAAAGTGACGCCTCAAAAAATGTATTAAAAAATGTATGAAAGTTTATAAGTGTTAGTTAAGGGAATGATTTTAAGTTAATTGTCAAGAAAAACATAATAATGATGTTGTCATAGGAACATTGCAAATTTTGTTAGTTTTGTTTAGAAATAGTTGAAAGAGAGTTAACGAAATGTTAGAAGAATATTTGATAAAACTTAAAGCTTGAAACAAATCTTTTCTTAGTTTTACTATAAACGCGCTACGAGACACATCTTAATTTTAACAACCAACAAAATTAGAAAACAATTGAAATCTCGATTTTATTCTTAACAGCAACTATAAAAAATATTCTCCTAAATAAAAAACAATAAAAAATTTAAAAACATTCGTCAAAAGAGTATTTGGATAATAAAAATGCTTAAACAAAATATTATTTTAATTCAATTTTTACTCATCTTTATTGTTTTTGTAATCAAAATTAAAGCTTTTGCTTACGAAGGTGTGTTTTTTTTTAAAGAGATCTAGAAAACGTGAGAGTGTTAATAAGTTTTAATTAAAAAAAAAAAAAAAAATAAATAAAAATGTTTATATAAACATGACATGAGTTGTTTTGTAATAATCTTCTAATTATAGCTCCTTCACGCTGCTACAATCCTAATGGTCGTATGGGTTTTTGTGTATCGATCTACAATTGTCAAGCACTTCTAAATGTCATAAAAACACATCGAACTAATGGCTTTGAATTTGCCCGCAAATCAGAGTGCCAATCAAATGCCCAAGGACGTCGACCGTTCGTTTGTTGCACTTCGGACACCGGTTATTCAATACGCACAAATTTAAACGGTCATCGTATTGTTTTTCCCCAAGATCCGGATGATAATTTTGGCCAGGCAACACGAAGAACACCAATGGAGAGGGAAGCAGCTGAAACATCGGGAAACTCATTGTATCCTAAACCACCTGTATGTGGCCCGGTTATGATTGGCAATAAAATTTATGGTGGCGAGGAAACAGAATTGGGAGAGTTTCCCTGGTTGGCCAATTTGGAGTATAAAAAACGTTAGTATATTTGTACAAGTAAAATCCCTACCGGGGTATATAGAAATGCATCTTACGTATATTTTCCCTGCCGGTGTTTTATCTTCGGGGGAAAAATGTGCAGCCTTGACATTTATCTCTCTAAGAAGGAACAAAAGAAACTCCAGCTGTGCTTTCAACACCAAATAAAGAGAATTGGCAATCGCACTTTGTTTAACTCTTTGAGCTTTTCCGCTGATTATTGGTCTATTTTTATTGTATGGTAAAAATATATTTTAAGTTAAATTTTAAGTTAGTGATACGGCTGGTTTAAATTGGCAGATCTCTTTCTGGGAAGTGCGTCTGAGATCCTACCAATGGCCTCTGAGAGTTCAGCCTTGGACGGGATATTGATCGTTTAAACCCAAAATCGTGGTAAGGGAGATCTTAAAAAGTCAGCATTGTGCAAAGATCGTCACGCGTTAAAGTAGTCCTTCCGGTCTCAAGGATATTTTATCTTTCGGTGTTAAGGTGTTAAATCCTTCGCGGGCAAACGCGGCTGAAGAGAGAACCCTCGCTGACATGCCACCGGTCTGACAATTTGGCGAGTCGTCCTTTAGTATACTTCTTGAAAAAAATTCTCCTGTCTTTCAGGAAAATTGTCTTCGCGGATCACGTGGTCGTTGTGGTTTAAGTCCAAAGTTTCATGAAGGGATATTACTGAAAAGCCCACTAAAGGTCTGATTTTTAAAAACTTGTATGAGAGTTGGGTCTAAGAGAGGAATATCCTTAGGTGCTGTTACTATTTAACAGAAGCTTCTGGTATTTCCTAAAGCAGTGGAAGTAAGATTGCTCCAACTGCTAAGCAAAATAAAAATATATAATTTTTGCCAGATTATACACTTAAATTTCATCCCGGATGTGATGGTGCCTCTTACACTCGGGTGAGGTTCGTAAACGCAAAGTTTGTCACTAATGTGAATAACCGCAGGTGCTCATGTAAGTCCTTTTTACGACTGTATTACAGAATCTAAAGTTAGAAAACTCTAACTCCAAGGCAAGAAGAGAGCATTCTATATTATTGACTTTGAGCCACCCTTTCAAATTATTTTTCCCGTAATATATTCTCATTTTAAGAGTCCAAACAACAGTTCAAATCAAATTGTTGCATAGGAAAATATATGAGCAGCTCAGAAGTGATTTGCAGCGTAGCGCAATCAGATAAATTCATTGCAAGATTTAAAAAAAAAATTTGGAATCCAACCTTGTTCAAAAAATTGGTGTAAATCTTGACTACTCCTCTAAAATATAATTATATTTAAGCCGAATTACCCGTTAAATTGAATTTGTGATATTTTTATAACGACCCTATTGGTCTACAGTAAGATCCTTCTCAAAATTAAAATAACGCTGTATTTTCTTGTATCGACTTAAATGCCTAATTTTATAAAAGCGCTGGCAGTGTATTGAGTAGCGGGTACCGAGTATTGCGTATTTGCACTTTTGATGAGTTCTCAATACTGAAAAGCATTTTTGTACCACGCCCACTTCTCCAATCTTGTCCACATTTTGCCAAGATGCTTGTACCTTATTTGAAAACGTTGTCTCTTGTCGTTCTCTAGATATTCAGAATTCTATAATGGCTTTCTATGGGAAGTGCAACGCCCACTTCTCCAATCTCGTCCACATTATGTAGGATGTTGTGTAATGACAACCAAGATAATTTGGAAACTTTGGCGATTGCCGTATTCCAGTATATAGAAATCTATAATGTCTTTCTATGGGATGTGTCACGTCCACTTCTACAATCCCGTGCTTTAATAACACAGCTCCGATTAGCAAATTTGGACAATTTTACTTCAACCGTTCTTTAGGTATAAATAAATCTATTTTGTGCCACGCCCACTTCTCCAATACCACACACACTTTGTCGGTTGTTGTGTAATGATAACTTAGATGGCTGTTCCTAATTTGTCTTTCTATGGAAGTGCCACGCCCACTCATCAAATCCCGTCCACATTATGTAGGATGTGGTATAATGAGAACCAAGATAATTTGGAAACTTTAGCTCTTGCCCGAAATAGTTTATATAGTTTGCTATATACAGGCTTTCAAGGTCATTAATTTAATGTAAATAACAGATTATTTCATGTTCAATAAAATCCGACGTTTCGTTGGTATTCCTTCCAACTTCTCAGGGATTGCGTTTTTATTAATATCTGGCAACAATGTAAAAATACAAAATAAAAAGTGGTCAATAATAACAATAATTATAATCTTAATTTTTGCCGTTCCCCAGATTGTATAGAAATCTATAATCTCTTTCTATGGGAAGTGCCACGCCCACTTCTCCAATCTCGTCCACATTATGTAGGATGTTGTGTAATGACAGATAATTTGGAAACTTGCTCTTGTCTTTTTTTAGATATAAAAAACAAGGGATTAATTGGTAAAATTATAGGTCATTTATGGACCGATCTGCCGGAATTTCGATAGAAAATTTTAACAGGGTATATGTGATGCAAATTTATAACAACCTAGTCCCCATGACGTTTGAGGTATTCGGAAAACCCATTTCAACATACACACGGACTACACTTCGCTACTCATATATGTATCTTTTACTTTATAGGGTCTAAGATATATAAATATTGTAAAAATTACAAACGGACTGACAAACTTCCATCTGTGGTAAAGGATATAAGAGACGTTGCTTAAAAAATTGCGTTTAAAGTATTTAGTACCGAAAAAAACTTTTTGAGTATTCTTGAGTGATGGAAAGAAGTAGATTTTGCCAGCACTGTTTAAAATTGACATTGATAATGAAATTAGTGTGGCATATTAAGAGATTTTCGTAATAGAACTCTAGTAAGAAATTCTTCATAAAAACGGGGTTTTTTTTATCAATACAATTGCATTCAGATCCGTTTTACCCCTCCGTCATACACATGTTTACATTAAAAAATATTTCAAATTTAAAAAGGTCTAGCCAGACTAATGCGTAAGACGGAAAGTTGAGGAAGTATTATTTGAGATGGTTCGTGGCCAGAAGATTTGTAAAACTCTTCGGAGACATTTATTTACGAAAACTTTCAAAGTGTTAATTGCTCGGGAGGCAGCGTTCCACGTCAAATACCGTTGTGCGTAGAAATACAGAGAAGAAAGTGGAACTGGATTGGACACACAGTCCGTAAGCCACTGTCCGACCTTGCCAGGAATGCTATCAAATGGAACCAGCAGGAAAGTCGCAGAAGAGGCCGACCAGCACATACATGGCGTCGGCAAATTGATAGCGAGGCTAGAAAAATGCACAAAGTCTGGAGTGAAATAAAAACTATCGCGATGAATAGATCTGAATGAAAGAAATTTGTTGAGGACCGATGCTCCTTATAGAATCGATGGGAATATATATATTGAGGAAGTATTAGTTGTGCAGAGAATAACACATGATATTTAAAATTGGGTTAGAACTGAATCAAAAATATATGTTTATATAAATTTTCATATTATTCGAATGTGTATTTGAAGTCAAATTACAATCCTATATATCGTTACCTAAAACGCAAAAGGCCCTAACTTAACAAAAATTAAAAATTGAGTTTTTCATTGATACTCATGTATTGCATCGACACAAATGCCCACAATAAATTTTGGAATCTTTTTACCAAAATGAGCGATTTTATTAACAAGAAACAAACGGCCCTATCTACAAAAGATTATATGATACGAGCTAAAAGAGCTTAAGGCCAGTTTACACGGTAATACAATGTATTACAACTTTGTAGAATCAAAATATTATGAAAGTTTCTCTGTGTTTAAAAGAAAAAAAGAAACATCTGTTGTATGTATTTTTCATGTTTACACGGATGGTACAAGTAAAATCAAAAATAACAAAAATCAGATGGTTACAGTTTTACAAAAACAACAAGAAAATTTCCTGAGTTGAGCTTAGTTGTTTTTGTAATTGTATAAAAATGCTACCACCTTCAATATACACCTCTGGTGTGATGAAATAACATTAAGCGGCTAATACACTTGCAATAAAATTGTTAAATTTTACGTATTGTACAATCATATCGCCAATGTGTATGTGATATTCGAAGGAAGCACAATATGTTGGCAACAATCAAAAGACTTTTGATTTTTATTGCACAACGAAATTTAAGTGATGTGTGTTGGCAACATTGTACAATGCTGTTTATGTTATTCCTATAGGTTACGTTCACCTTTTTATTGAATGAATGAAACCATTGTGCGACTTATTGCATAATATAGGATAAAATGGAAATAATATGGCGAATAATATTGCAAGTGTATGGGCCGCTTAAGTTTCTAAAATGGTTTAGAAAAAAATCATTTACCGACCGCTTTTCAAATTTTGTGTTCGTATTCTCTCTTACCCTGCGGACACACGATCAAGTTGCTCTTGATAGTCTTTTACATATACTGCTTGTCAAAATTTATAAAAATTGAAAGCTGTGACGAAAAAAAAACAATTTATAAAGACAAACATGTAATCAGCTGTTAAATTGAAAGCAAAATTTCCAAACAAATGGAAAGGTGAAATTGAAAGCAATCTCGTGGTCAGTTTAAAAAAGTGAGAGTGTATTGCAAATTGAAAGGAATTGAAAGGCAAAACTTGATCGTGTGGCCACCAAGTTACTCAATACATTTTGCTTTTACATGGTATGATTTTTCTCATTCTACATAATGTCTTAATACAATGTATTACCGTGTAAACTAGCCTTTACTAACAGTTTGCATAATATGCAACATTGTCAAGTGTCAAAACAACTGGTAGGTTTTACAATAAAAATAGAAGAAAAATAAATTATAAACTGTTTAAGGCAATTTATCAATAAACATTTTTAATAATTTTTTGCTTCTCTTGTAAACTTTTTAAAATTTTAGATAGGCCGTTTTGCGTTTTAGGTAACGATACATATGTGTTTATATATAAAACATTTTCATTATTTCTTCTATATTTTTTCTCTAATTTTTAGCCAGTGGGGACTTAGTTTCGGCCTGTTCTGGCAACGTTATAAACGAAAAATATCTGTTAACTGCAGCCCATTGTGTCAAGGGAGAAATAGAAATTAAGGTTGGACAATTGTAAGTAGTTTCGCATTCATATAAATAAAATTCAAAACAATCCTTTTAATTCGTAGGGTATCGGTGCGCGTGGGTGATCATAATACTCAAATACCAGTTGACTGTGATAACTCGGGATGTTTAGATGCTTATCAGCGCTTGGGGGTGGAAACGATTATAGTTCATACAAATTATGGTTCTTACAATGGTTATACCAATTACAATGATATAGCGTTAATAAGAACCGATCGCAATATCCAATATTCAGTTTCAGTGGCTCCAATTTGTTTACCAGATGTCGTGCCACAAATGCCACAATTGAAAACTGGTTTAAAACTATCAGTAGCAGGCTGGGGTCATACGGGATCATGTAAGTTGAATGTTTCTTAGTGCCGGTTCACACACGTCAAGCTTGACTCGTCAAGTCTTGAGTTTTTAGTAGAGAAGGGAAATGCAATGGCATTCTCTTTAAGCTTCTTTCCTAAAAGCTCAAGACTTGGTGAGTCAAACTTGACTTGTGTGAACCGGCACCTAGAGTCTAAACACAATGTTTGCGGTGCGGTTCGATTTATCGTTGCGGCGACAGCAATAGCTGTCAATGTTTGTTAACATTTTTATTCATTTATTTGTGCATACAATTTTATCATGTTTTTTGTTAACCATTTTTTTGTGAACATCGCTAATTATTCAAAAACTATGGCAACATCAGAAACAGAACGAGTATCAAAAATTGAGACAGAAAAAACGTCCGCAATGAAAATAAAATAGATTTTATTTTTATGCCGTTTTGCTTCAAAATCGTATGAAAAACCGCACCGCAATAAATTATAGTTAATTTATGTTCAAACTTCTATGTATATATTTTTATAAAAACATGAAATAAAAAGTTCTTAAAATTTTTTTATTTTTAGCAAAATACTCTGCCGTAAAACGCAAAGTCGAATTGCCCTATGTTGAAAATGACTATTGTCCGACTAAAGTGGCTCCCGAACAATTGTGCGCTGGCGGAGAATACAATAAAGACAGTTGTACTGGTGATTCGGGTGGTGGTTTGGTACATTTGGCCGGTGACTCATGGGTCGTAGAGGGTATTGTATCGTATGGCCGTGGTTGCGGTTTAGAACGACCTGGTGTTTATACACGAGTTAGAAGTTATATTCCTTGGATTCATGCTAATGTTAAGCCATAAAATTTATACAAATTAATAATTTATTTGCATTATGGTTTATTAACCTAATGGAGTACTGTGATAATACATTTTTTTTTTAAATTTAAATTTCAAATAAATTAAGTTAAATTTTTTTTTTTTTTTTTTGTAAAATTTCCATTATAAATAAATCTGTTTATGTGGTTTTTATTAATAACTGAATTTAGCTAATATTAATTTAAGTTTGCTTAGTTATTGTTAATAAAACAAAACAAAACAAAAAAAAAACAAATATGTAAATTAATATGTAATTATTTAAACAAATAAACAGCATTAACTTCATTTAACATGTGATTTTATACAATTTGAAATCTTTAAAGAATTTTGTGTTTGTGAAACATTAATTCAATTTAATTGGTTTGATATGTGTATAAATAAAATTTATTGTGAATTCCCTTTTGCTTCTATATTACTTGACCGTAATTTTATTATTTACGTAAAAAAAAAAAAAAAAAAAAAAAAAAATATTATTTTGTTAACGGTATTAATTAACACAATTTTGTTAAACCTCTAATAATTCAGTACTACACAAAAAATTCATTTCATTTTCACTTCGGTTTCTGAAAGTACTTCCCTAATATTAGTCTACGTTCACACCACTAAAGTTGTCATTCAGAAAGTTTTAGTTTATTGATGGGAGGGAAGAGAAAAATTGCATGTTCTCTTCCCCACTCACCAATAAACTTAGACTTTCTGAAAGAAAACTTTCATAGTGTAAACCCAGACTAAGTAATAATTGTTTGAACATTTTCAAAAGCTAATGACAACTTGTCATGTCAGGGTTTTTTTTCCTCAAATTATGTAAGGCTTGTGTAATAGTGTAAAGAACCCTTAAGCGAAACTGCGAAACTATTGAAAACCCGTATGTTTTTTTCTGGCTTAAGACAGGCATTCACTATCCTACATAAACGTACGATTCATTCCCACGAAAAGCTGACAGAATTTTATCCGACACAAAGAAAATATGTAACTGCAAAATCTCTTGCTATCACACAAAAAAAGAGGCACAATCATATGACTCATCTCATTTTCAGTTTTTAAAAAATGTTCATGAACATTGTCACTGTCACTGAATTTCATTTTAATGGCACTCTATCATACCACACGATTGGATTGATTTGGAGCTTTGAGCCAAAAATTGGCAAAAATACGGAACAAAATTTTAATTTTTCTCATTTTTAAAAAAAACTAGATGCGGTTTTCTAATTAGCTTATAACATATACGCGTAAGAAAAGTTTCAGTTAAAATATAAATTCTACTAATGTAATAAATATGAATGTTAGTTAGTTTGTGGCCAAACTACGCAAAAACCGTTCAATGGATTTGGATCAAATTTGGAAGATGGATATGGTGCTGATTCAAATAAAGGGCACTTTTTAATAGGAAAAGCGGTGGAAAAATTGGAATTTTGGTACCTTTTAATTTTTTTTTGATAAATTGGGTATACAGTGTCCATGTTCTGTAACTTTCGTGAAATGAAACAAAAGGAGATATATTGAAACAAACAGCTGTTTTTCTCAATAAACTGTGTCTGTACTAGCTGACACGTAAGGAAACATCTCGCCAATTTACAGAAAAAGTGTGTCTGTAATATTTTTTTGAGAAAAGTTCCCGCTTTGAAATGTCAAATAAACTCATGAATAAAAATTGGGCGAGAAAAAATGTTAACACTAAAAACAATTAAAACAGCAAAATACAAAGAATAATAAAATAATATTATTTTGTTCTTGGTAAATTTTTTTTTGTTTTAATTATATTGCTTTTAACATTTGTATTAAATATACAAATGTTTTCGGAGCTCGTTTGCAAACAACAAACATTAAAGACCCACTTAACATAATTTGATAAAGCCGACGGCTGTAATTTCGCCGCCGTCGTTGAAAAATTTTCAATTTTAGTAAATTTTGGTCGCCGTCAACGATATGTGTTACTGGCGTTCTTAACGTCTTCAATGTCACATCGGCTTCGAGTGCAATGTTATGACATTTATAACGTAACGACGTTATCTCTTTTGATAGTTTTCGACATGAGTTACAGACACACATTTTTCTCACTATTCGGGAAACGATGAAATATTTTTTTTCACATCTTTTCGACGCGAGAAGTTCTCACTATAGTTAGAGGACATGTGCACAGATTGCATATGGCCCAGATTGAAATGAAGGGTATTTTTTAGGAGATAACAATAGTACATATTTTTAAAGGGGTAAAACAGGATAAAATGGGTACTTTGTTTACGATAAATTTGGTATACATAGATATTATAGCATATAGAGTACAATTTCTGGGGGCTTAAAATAAGTAAATGCTGGTTCTCTTGGTAGTCTTTTACCTCTGGTACTTTTCTCTTTTCGTGAACTTTGGTATAGAGAAAGCATATGGCCTAGATTAAAAAATTATGAACTTTTTATGATGTAATAACGGTTAAATTAGTACTTTTGGTACATTTTCTCTTTTTTTAAACGGACGGCCGGACTGACTTTGTAAGATCGACTCAGAAAGTAAAGGTGCGTCTAATACCAATATTTAAAGGAGTAATCAACATCGGTACAAACGCATAATACCCTCTCCTCAATTGTGGTGTGGGGTAATGCAGTGCACATTTAATAACCTTGAAAATGTTGGTATTAAAACAAGAATTATCGGCGATAACTTTTAAAGTAGCTACTTTGTCATGTCAAAGAGTGGACCATAGGTCTCATTTACACTCGATCCCTAAAATAACTTTAGGACGAAAAAAAAATCATGACATCTAGGTAATATTTCGCATAAACAACTCTTATATTAATCTTAACCTCATAAGATAATTTTGTTTTCTCGAGCTCTGATTGGCCATGTTTCCCAAATATCGAAAATTAGTGAGTAAAAACTGGGGTGTAGGGTATCATATGACCGGTTAGACTGACTATGCATTCTTACTTGTTAATATATGAATTAGAGCTGTACGCTTGATTGGGTTTTGATTTACAATTACGCACACCCACAAGGAAAATTTTCATATAATTTTTATAAAAATTTTAAATTCGAAGTGATTTTTTCATATTAGGAGTTACAAATACAATTGCAAATTTTATCCTAACCGAGCAATAGCAAGTTAGGCATTTAGCCTGTTGTAGTGAAACAGACCAGAGTCTTTGGCGGGAAAAGAACCCGAAACCCTCGCAATGTTAGACTATCTCACTACCAGTTAACCCACCGGAGCTCTCTACTCATAGATTTAACCTTAAAACAAAAAACTTTTTTTCGCCCCGTTGCACACTGGAAAATTAGGCCAACCAGGCGTCGGAAAAATAAGAACGAATTGAATTAAAAACATTAAAACGCAGCATCCAAATCAGTTTAAAAAAACACTAACATATCCTAAGTTACCTAAGATTCGGCAAATTTTGCCCTTTAAACATTTAGATTAACTTAAGTTGTTATTTTTTATTGATTTTAATATCGAACTTGCTGGTGAATTAAATCTGTAATGCATATGAGCTGTTTTGAACGGGTTTTCTTTATATATTTGCTATTTTAGTTAAAGGTTTAGAGGTTTAAATAGTGAACAACCCTGCTTTGAACACTTTTTTCAATTATTATAGAGACAAACAAAAATAAACATACCTGAGTAAACCTACAATTTTTAAGGCACCTCAATTTATTTATTACAAAGTAAAATTGTTCCAAAAATTAGCTGAGGGAACTTGCAGATACGACTTTACCATCAGTTTTTCTAAATGTGTCTGTATGCAAAATTTCAAGAAACCGGTTATTTCACACCCTATTTCCAATTTCCTTCAGATGTTACAGTATTTGCATGCCAAACTTTAACAAAACCGATTTATTAGTTAAGAAGCTATAGGAAGGGGGAGCTTTTAACCCTTCTTGCCATATTTTATGCCTTTCCAGATGTTACACCATTTGCCTATCGAATTTCAAGAAAATCGGTTGATAAGTCAATAAGATATATGAAGGGGGAGCTTTTGCCTCTCTGGCCCTATTTCACGCCCTATTCCAATGTCACAGTGTCGGTATGCTAAATTATAAGAAAATCGGTTGATTATTTAAGATGATATAAAAAGGGAAGTTTTTACCCCGTTTTGCCCTATTTCACGCCCTATTCCCTATTTTCTTTTAGATGTTGCAGTGTGTGTGCATGCCAAATTTAAAGAAACCCATTTGATTAGCTAAGGAGATACAGGGAAGGGGAGCTTTTACCCTCTTTGCCCTATTTAAAGCCTTCAAGCGATATAGACAATACGTTACGACCTGTTCTCATACCTATCAAATACACATACAAAATTTCATAAAAACGGTCCAGCCGTTCCGAAGGAGTTCAATTGAAAACAACGTGACACGAGAATTTTATGTGCATTGATTTTTCAATTTTTATTTTCTATTCAATAGCTTGTTAAAATGACTTTGTGAGAAGAAAGCGAGCGTGTTTTTCTAAATTTCAATCACGCACGCATATTTTATATTCCAATGACGCTTACTCCCTCACGCATGATTTTTTTTAATTTATCGCGTACACCTCTAATTTAAGTTGCAATAAATTTAGAAATCGCATTCTTTAATTGTTCAATTTTCGAGTACGTGATAAAATCTAAGCACTTTAATACGGATTCTTCCCCTAGAAATTATTTATGTTTGTGATCTAATTATTTCTTATATTCAAATTTTAATTAATAACATTATTTCTAAGCCATTGTCTTTATAATTGAAATCAAATAAGAAATCTTAGTGTAAAAGTAATTAATCACAAGTTTTGGGAAAAACAATAATACAATTAAGTCCGTAACTAATAAATGATAAAATAGAATAAAGAAATAGAAATTATAGAACAAAAAAAAAAAAAAAAAATAAAATAAAATTCATGCATAAATCTATAAAATTATATAAAAACAATCAATTGTTTTACTATTAAATATCCGCAAAAATCAGAGCAATCAAACAAATCAAAACAAAACTGCTCGTATGCGAAAAAGACAAATATGGATTTCAGTTACAGAGGATTTAAGTGGGAGTGACGTATTTTTAATTCTGAGCAAATGATTTGTTGGCAATTGTAAGCTCCGCTTAGAAATACATACCTACAATTAGATTATTTTTTTAATAATACAAAACAATAATGTCGAAGAATCTGAAGGAAAAATGTCCGTAAACTTGAATGTGTTACGAGTTTTTTTTTAGTTTTTTTTTTTCATTTAAAAACAATAAAATAATTTAAGCGAATTCCAATTTAATTCTTATGAATTTCTCACAAAATCCTCTTTGTTGTTGGGAAAAGTTAAATTCAAGTGTATGACTAAGCAGTCGCGCTGACAGCAAAATCATGTGTAACAAAACGCCGAGGTATTCCCCAATTTAATGATAGTGTTGCTTGTACACTTCCAACTGCTTTATTTTTCATATAAAATTCTTAACTATAAAAAGCTTAAATATGTATCTCAATAAAAAAAAAAACAATAAAAGCCGTAAGTTTTGTTAAATTAAAAATTTATTATGCATAAATAAAGAATTATTAGTTTTTATATCCTCCATCAGCGCGAGTGGTGCATGAGGGTATATTTAGTTTGTCTTTTCAAAAAATGTTCTTCTGAGATCCCATATATTCAAAGAACTTGAGTAATTAATAAGTACAATTGAAACAACTTAGCCATCCCTGTTCTGTTAGTTGTATTAAATGTTGCCAACTTTTTGTTTTTTAAAAAACCTAAAAACAAAAAGCGGTTAATCGCTAAATTTGCCCATAAACCGCTGATGCAGCAACACTTTTAATATTTCAAGCTTGAAACGCCAATTTTAATTTGAACAATTTTACATTTTTTTTGACATAACTTCATTTTTTTATCGATGACTTTAGTAAAATGTTTGACAATTTGCCATTTATCTTTATATAGCTGAACCCTCCGCACTTGGTAAATTTTTCTATTACTTTATATTTGCACTGTTCACCAAAACTTAAACAATACATTAAAAATGTAGTGTCATAAGGACTTTACTCAATATATTTTGCCTTAATTTTATTATCAAAATTGTTTTTTTTTTGGTCGGGTAACGTTTTCATCGGAAAATCATTTTCAGAAATGAGGCCGATTTTTTGGGCTGATGTTTATGTCATCACCAAAATTGTCGAACTCGGAAATTGTGGATTTTGGGCAGGCGTGCACGTAGAAAAAAAATATGGTTGGAGGTAACCATATTCTAAGAGCAACATACTATGGTTGCATTTTAATAAGGTTTATGTTAGCAGGTTACCATATTATGTTTTATTATGGCCATAGTATGGTTAAAATCACCAAAAATTATCCCGAAATCAACCATAATATGTTTAAAATTAACCATATTTTGGTCAATATTAACTAACCATATTATGTTCAACATTTTCCAGAGTTTTGACAAAAGTAACTGGTCAATGTTAGTTATATTATGGTTATTTATTTCAATTTGTTTGTTAAGTGTCAAATTATAATTTTATTTTATCCTATTAAGGTGTTATGTTCCATTTTTATAAAAAATCCCCTTTGATTCATAGTCCAGCCTGTGACGACCTTAAATTTTTTTTTTTTTTTTTTTTTTTTTTTAGCGATAAACCAACACTCAGGGGATGCCCCCTATATATGCAGTGCATTGTGTTGATCAGGAAAATAAGGTTTGGGAAGGAGGAAAGAGGGAATAGTGTTTGTGGACATTTGACTTGAATCTTAATAAATTGTAAGTACCGGGGAAGACCCCCGCGGGAAGTTTATTCCACATACGGATAGTTCGACTGAAAAACGAATTTTCTCTATAATGCGTTGTGCGAAACACAGGACAATCGACTACAAACGGATGTGATCCACTGGATGAGCGAGTATTACGAAGAAATACTCGGGCGGGTGGAATAAGTTCACTCATCTCAGTGGAACACCTCCCATGGTAATATCGATAGAAAAGTGTCACACAACCCACATTCCGACGATGCTCCAATGAGTCAATAGAGTTGGATACCCTACTGTCATTGATGAGCTTCACCGCCCTCCTTTGTACACGGTCCAGAAGGTTCAAAATAGACTTTGAAGCCCCTGCCCATATATGGGAGTTGTATTCCATCTTCGGTCGGATATAGGTGGTATAGATAGTAAGGAGATCGGATGAAGTGAAGTAAGTCTTGCACCGTTTTAAAAAACCTAAACACTTGAATGCTTCTTTCGACACTATAAAAACGTGTTTATTCCAGCGGACATCGCACTGTATTCTCATGCCCAGAACATCAAGAGTATCCGATTCTTCAATATCAATGCCACCCATTACTACAGATGACATAGTTGGTCCCACGGCCCGTCTGTGGGTCAACATACAACATTGGGTCTTGCGTGCATTAAATTCGACCCTATTCGCTTGACCCCACTCAGAGATTGCAGCTAGGTCCTGATTAAGTGTGTCATTCATATTCTGCCTTTTGCCCCCAATCTCAACAAGGCTTGGCCTGTGATCGAAGGAATATGAATGACAAATGTTGCTGTCATCTGCAAAAGAGTAGATAGGATTTGAAGTATGACCAAGAAGGTCATTAAGAAATATAAGAAATAGCGTAGGAGAAAGGACAGAACCTTGCGGTACCCCTGAATTCAGATGAAACTCGTTTGATGCAATCCCATCTATAACAACACGTATAGTGCGATCACTGAGGAAACTCGATATAAATCGAGAGAAATCATTACCGACACCAAAAGCAATAAGCTTTGACACAAGCGCACCATGCCACACTCGATCAAACGCCTTGGAAATATCCAGAGCAACCACTTTGCATTCACCAAAGCGGTGAATGGACCGACTCCAACGTTCTGAAAGAAACGCTAACAGGTCTCCTGTAGATCGGCTACTACGAAAACCATACTGTCTGTCACTGAGAAGTGAATTCGTCTCCAGATATTTCACAAGATGGTAATTAACCATGCTCTCCATCACCTTCGAGAGCGAAGAGCAAATTGCGATTGGGCGGTAATTGTCAGGGTTAGTAGCCTCACCCTTCTTGGGGATTGGCTGAACATTGGCCACCTTCCAGCAAGAGGGAAAGATTCCCGCACGGTACGAAGAGCTGAAAAGGTTGGCCAACGGACGAGCTAACGTCGAACAGCACTGTTTCAATACCAGTGCTGATATGCCATCCGGCCCCGGTGACTTGTTTACGTTAAGATCCGAAAGAACCCTTTTGACTGCGCGTGATCGGAAAAATATCTTGGGCATAGTACATGATACTCTTCCGACCACGGGCAGTGATTGATTGCTTTCCGGCAAGAACGAATTACTTGCAAACAGTTCAGCCAAGAGGTTAGCTCTATCAATCGGGTCAGTAAATATTTGGTCGTCCTTTAAAAGCGCTGGGATAGAAGAACTAGCACTGTCCCTTACTCTTTTAACGAAGGACCAAAAGGTCTTACTGCCCCGAGGAGCAGCAAGGACCTTAGCACGAAGACGCTGTTCGTGTAGAAATTTTTCCCGTCTAAGTACTTTGGCACACTCAGATCTTGCCCTCCTTCGTAGGTGATCAGTAGTTGCGTTTTTATTCAAACGCCAACTACTAAACCATTTTTTTCTGTTCTACTAGGTTATTCTACGTAAATTAATGTATTTTAATCAATAGTTAAAGTAAAATGAATGAGAATTTTTAAGCAAACCAAGTAAAAAGCAAACAGCGTGGCCATTTTGGAGTTTTTGCAGCTAAATTTAGTACTTTTATGTCTGATTTTGCTGCAAATTTTCCATTTAGCAGTTAGCATTTTTTTCAACTAAATATTTTGCATTATTTAATTATTATTTAATTTAAGAATATTCGAGTAATCTTTTTTTGAAAATCTACCATACTTTTTTGTTGAATGCACATACAAATCCCTACACTACACCCTACCTGATAGGTAAAACTAAAGTTGTAATAATGGAACACTTTTTATACAGCCGATAACATCCAACCTTTAGCTATCGGAAAATTGTGAAAACGGTCCTAAAACTTTTTATGTTTTACAAATATTTTATTGTTATTTTCTTTAATCAGTTTGTTCTATTGATATGATGTTAGTTTATAGGGAAAAATTATGTAAAATAAAAAATGTATAAAGATAATTAAAATAACAAAAAATAATACAATTTAAATTTTAGCATTATTTTTTGGCAGTTTATGCTTTTTTTAGCATTATTTTAAAGCCGATTTAGCTGTAAAATATTTTTGGATGTGGCAACACAATGATGTTGCTTTCTAATCATATTATTTTTAATTCAAAATTAAACATACAATGTTTCAAAATATTATAATTTCGAACATATTATTATAATAATGATATGATTTAGGTAACCATAATATGTTTGAGTGTATAGTTGTAGCTTTATTTTATTAAAACATTATATTGCTAAATTCAACCATATTTGAAGTTTCAAGGAGGGTAAACACTTTATTGTTAAATAGAAACAAAATATTATCAATCGTAAAAAAAGTTTTGTTAAGAACAACAAAAGTTTGATTGTTGCCATTGCAGGGACCATAATATGTTTTTTAGCCATACTTCAACCATGTTTTTTCTCTGCGTGTGGGTTAACAATACCAAGGGATTGAGCGATACTCTATATAACATGCATGTGGTGTTAACTAGCCTCCGTAAGAGGTCGATTTAACATCATACGACTCTTTCTTATGGGATTTGTTCTGTAACCCAATGAAAAATTTGATTTTCCGAATTAACTTTAACAAATATATTGAAGCAATTACATTCACTCTACGAAATTGAGTTTCGTAATTTCGCTAAAAATTTTCATTAAATTAATGACAACTTAATATCTCTTTTAAAGAAAAATTCAACTAATTGTTATACATAATTTCAATAGGTTTTTAAGTATAAAAATGAACTATTGATTAAAATATTTAAAAAATTTTCAGTTAATGAAAAAAAGAAATCTTCATATTTTCCACGAAAATTGTCACTAAGCCAATGAAAACCAGATAAAGTTCTCTAACTTTAAAATAGTTTTAACTAGAAGAAATTTTATTTCTGTAACTTTAGTAAAAACGTATTTTTAATCTCATTTTTAGCGATAGACATGGAAATATATGAACAAAATTGTAAATTTTAATGTTTCATAATATCAATGAAAAGAATTCATTACGATAACGAAATACTGATTTAAGCTAAATGTTAGTTATAGGTTCAAAAACAAGCAACGAGAATGAAAAAACAAGAACAAAAAATACTCACATTCTTTTTTCTTTAATTGTGAATTTAAATACACAAAATTTACGTAGTAGTACAAGCCAGTGAAATGAAAATACGACAGATGAAGGTGGTCGCGGGCTGGAAAATAAATAAAATAAAATTTACTAAAAGGTAAACTTATGAAAGTAGAACATAACATGATGTTTCATACATAAATATAAAAATGAAATAAAATTAATATAGTTTTATGATTTGAAACAGGATTAAAAAAAAATTATATTCACAACAACTCAAAGCGCAAATTGAAAGAACAGCTGAAATAAATAAACATAAATTTATAACCATAAGAATAATTAAACTATTAAAATACTGTCACAAAAATTAACAAATTTAATCAATAGTTTAATGAATTTATGTGATTGAACAAATTAAAAATTTCATTCAAATATAAAAACATTAAAACAATTAAAAATTTTCTTTAAACGTTTAAAACTTTAAACTCTTTATCATTTAGTTAGTGAAATGTTTCATTAAAGTGTTGGAAGTTAGTCGCAGTCTTATGGTGTTTTCTTTTCTACAAAAAAATGTGCCTTTTTTTTTAAAAAATTCAATTTGGTGTCTCTTTCTTAAAAATTTTGCTCCCGAAAAGGGTGGCTTGTTTTATTCTAAAAAACTCATGCTTTTCGAGAGCAAAATTTTTTAGAAACAGACACCAAATTGCATTTTTTTTAAAAAATGGCACATTTTTTTGTAGAAAAGAAAACACCATTAATAAAATTTTCAGACATTAAAATAATGCAAAATTTTTATCGATTTACATTCTTCATTAATCCAATTAATGTTTACATAGGTTGACTTCTAATGTAAATTTTCTTAGGATTAATGTCAAAATCCATTAGATCTGTGAAGAAAATTCTTTCAGTTACGTAACTACGTCTATTTCTTTGGTCTCATATCGAGCGCCCTTTAGCGAAGTGCACTGGTTGCCATTAAATTTTCAACAAAATCGCTTTCTATGACTTAAATCCATACCAAAAATTTCGTAAAGATCGGTTTTTATTTTACCAAGGGGGTCATATAAACCCAATTCTCGAAAACGTTCTTTTGAATACATTTTTTTATTAAAATTGCTTCTTAACTTATAGATTTCATAAAAATCGCTCTTCCGAAATTCTAACCCTTGGTGGAGGGTATTCAAGATGCGGCACAGCCGAATATGATATCTTTACTTGTTTTGATATCATATTTTGGTTTTATTCTTCAAATTTCACGATTTGTTGTTCAATAAATAGAACAAATAAACCTCATCTAAAAAAAAACCTAAAAACGTCATTTATTAGTGCGAATAACTTGTGTTTTGCTTTAACACTCGAATCGCCAAGTTCGTTAAACCTTCGGTAACCGCATACACGGAAAATTGATTGACTTTGAAAATCTAGTGTGCTTGTGTGACCCTGAATGATTATGACATATTTTTAAACAAAATATATACAATGTATATTATACATACATACATTCCGTTGATACACAATCGGTTTCGTAAGTAGTCATGCAACGTATTTTTATAGCTTTTAAGACTTAAAGTCATTATGTATTTTTTTTTTGTCCAAATGTATTAAAAAAAGGGAATTAGAATAAAACGTTTAGCACGTCGTCACATACAAAGGCCGTTTCTAAGATTTTAATGGCTTTAAATTTATCCATTTAGTAATAATAAATAACCTAATGCAGGTATTTATGTTCTTTATAGTTTAAATGTTTCTTATTTAAAAAAAAAAAAAGTTTTTTATTATTATGTAAATTCTTTAATGGTATTGTTACATTTTAATTACTTATAATTATTTCAATTCAAACAAATTTATTTTATTTTCCTACTCATATCTGCCAGATGCTTAAAAAGATACCTTTGTCTACAAATAAATTCAAGTAGTTTTATTTTCATTTCAGCGTAGAAATCTTTTTTTCAACCGGTTTCTTAAAGACTACGCACGTCTGCAATGGTAGACCATGTGGTGCAGTAGTAGCTACAGCTGGGACAAGGTCGATTAGTTAATGTCTTAAAACGCAATAGTGTCCGGAGATTAAAGGAATAACTTTTGAATTTCCCTCGTTTGGGATAATTTATTTTTATTTTTTTATTTGGATTTTGAATTTTTAATGAACAAAAAATTTGTTTTTTTTTCCAATTTTCCTTTTTTTCTCCAAAAATTCAACAATATCTCTAAAACTACAGTGCAAATTTAAAAAAATGTAAGCACGTCTTAAGGATAGTACTGCTGCCGAGTTTCGGGGGGTTTTTTAAACTGAATATGGTCAACCGTTTTCAAGTAATTTCAATATAAAGGGTGGTTAAATTTTAAGGGCCGATGTTGATTTTGAATAAAACACAAATTATTAAGAAAATTATTGCCATTTCTTCTTATTATGATAATATTGGTATGGTTCAAATATGTATGGAACAAAATATCGGCCAAATGGTTCATATTTTCAATAATGCTGTGGCATAATTGAGGTTCCGTATTATCTCATCCTTGAATCGTTGCTCTTGAATTGTTGCTGGCTTATCGACGTTCATCTTTTCTTTCAAATAACCCCAAACGGTGTCCAACGGTGTCAAATCACATGATCTTGGCGGCCAATTTACATCGCCACCACGTGAGATAACACGGCCATTGAATTTGACGCGCAAAAAAGCCTTTGTTTAGTTATCTATGTGGCAAGTGGCACCGTCCTGTTGAAACCACATGTCGTCCACATCTATATCTTCCAATTCGAGCCATAAACCGCACCAAACATTAACTCTTTGTGGGTACATTGGTTTTTCGACAATCACTCTTGGATTATTATCCGCCAAAATGCGGCAATTCTGCTTACTGACGAATCCACTGAGCAGAAAATGTGCCTCATCACTGAATCACGAAGTGCACGATATGCAATTTGATTTGAACGCCCATTTTCATAATAAGCCTGAACAACTTGAACGCGTTGCTCGATTGTGTATCTTTCCATGGTTCGAATTGAGTTAGTCTGAAATTGAGAAATGTTAATTGAAATGCAGAAAAAACTTGACGTTTACGTGTGGTTCACATTCAATATCAGCCCTTAAAATTTTACCACCCTTTATTAATATTGTCTTACATGTTTTATTGCCATTTGGCCGATAATTTGTTCCGTACATAATTGAACCATACTAATATTATCATAATAAAAATAAATGACAGTATTTTCCTAAATAATTTGCCTTTTATTCGAAATCAACATCGGCCCTTAAAATTTAACCACCCTTTATTACTTTTGTTGTATTTCGCTCTTTATTTGCAGAAGAATTCTCAATTATAAGACGCCAGCTATGGTTTTCGTAATCATTCTACTTTTAAAATTGTATGTATTTATCTAAATAATTTTAACAAATAGAATATGGGAATTATTGCTTCTATATCTATATTTTTCTTCTTCTAGTGCTTTTGTTGCTTTTGTTTTGTTTTGTTGCTTTTGTTTGGATTGGTTTATGCCGCACAAAATTAATCTTTTTTACACGATAAACAAAAAAGTTGTTGAGGAACACTATAGTGACATCTTGACTTTGTTAGCAATATGAATTAAGTACTGAAACCACATGTTGTGATTAAAAAATATTTTTTAGTAACATTTTTAGAACTGACTTAAATTAAATTACCCTAGTGTGTGGTTTTCCACACATATTTTTTTTTAATTCCTTAAGCTAAACTCGGCGAATCTCTGCGCTTGTCTGCAGGAAAGAAACCAGAGTCTCTAGCGGGAATCGAACCCGCAACCCCGGCGCTGATAGGCTAGCTCACTACCAGCTAGCCTACCGGGGCTATGTAATTTGGACTAGAGACAACATTTTCTGTAGGCAAGTGTGAATACTTTTAATATTGTTGCGAACTGCAAGCAATATATCGAGCCCTAATAGCAAAAATGATGTAGCCAACAACATTTAAGATTTTTGTTTTTTGATAAAATTCGATAATTTTTGATCATTTGCATCATCTCTAAAAATCTCTTATCTCTGGGAAGTACCGTTACGAAATAAGAGCAGAAGCAATTTGAAACGAAACCCTAGACTTGAAGCAAAAATATTTAAAAAAAACCTTCTCCTGTAAAATTTTATTTTTGTTGGTTACATCTTTTTTGCTATTAGGGCTCGATGGTTTTGTATGGTTTGTTTTTGATCACTAACAGGATCATTAATGTAACATAAAGCATGACTTTGATTACAAACAAAGTAGACAGACATTGCAAATGTCTGGAAAACCACACACGAGGGTAACTAACGTAAGTTTTTTTGCGACTTGTACCAACAGTTAAAAGAAAAAACTAAAATTTAGTACGAGTTTTTTCTATCTGTGCACGTAATAGAAACACAAAATGGAAATAAAATTGCTAGATTGACCTAGAAATAGCTAGATTGACATTATTTATTAACGATAGCTTCCAAATACTATTAAGTGCGGTTTCACACACGTCAAGTTTGAAGCGTCAAGTCTTAAGCTTTTAGGAAATAAGGGAAAAGAGATTGCCATTTCTTTCCCCTCTTTCCTAAAAACATCAGATTTGACTTGACAAACTTGACGTGTTGGAACCAGCACTAACCGCGCTGTCAAAATCGAATATTCCAATTGCAAAGCGTTGCCACCGCGTTATTCGTTATGTGACATACAAATTGTATGGACTCGATAATTTTTGACAGCTAAAAAACGCTTCCGGCTTTTGTGTAGGTATGCATGGTTGTATAAGACACAATTTTTTCCCACAAATCATTAATTTTTCTTTTAAAATTTGTTTTTTTATATGGACATTTCCATTTTGACGTGTCGTGATATTTTTACCACAAAATGTAAAAAAATTAAATGAAGAAGTTAAATTTGTAAAAAGGGTTTTTATATATACAAAGTAATGAAGTAGCACTATAGTTATTCAGAAAAAAAACATTTCAGTTATCGATGCTAAGCATTTGCAGATATAAGCAAAAATCTGCGCTGGCGTGACGTTAAAAAAACGGATGTGGATTTTGACTTGCATAAGTTGTTTTTTCGGACCATGTTGTTCAATCGTTAATATTTGTAGAGCTAGTTGCGCTTTACAACAAAATTTAAAAATTAAACTATACATATAAAATTTTTTGAGAAACAATTTAAAATACTTCTGGCGTTACGTTACAAAAAGTAGACTTTTCGCTGGAAATGCCCATATGTTAAAACTCTTTAATGCACTATTGTAAATAAGAACACGCCCATCTATCATGCCTTTTACTTAGTCAGGTGGTCACAATTTCATAATTATTTTAATTTATTAATTATATATTTTCCATTTGAATTACATAGACAATGAATGAAGATACTTTGCGGTATTTTCTCATATTAATAATTTACAATTTTTGTAATTTACATATTACACATGTTTGCTTTTGTTTCAAGATGCCTTAAAAAGTTTTGTAGCTACTGAGAAAAATGACACTGACTCAGTTTACAAGCAATTTGAGTAAAATAATTTTATGTTTAATTTCACACTTTAGGGCTATTGACTTAAGGAATTAATTAGCACTTTTTAATATGGCTATAAATTATCTGGGGGAGCTTAATTTAAAAAAAAAAATATCTTATTCTCAAGTTACGGTCTTCCTAAACAAATATTTGACACCCAATAAGCAACAACTTTTTTTATACCCTCCACCTCAATTAGTTGTGAGGAGGGTATACTCAGTTTGTCATTCCGTGTGAAACTTTTTTTTTATTCATCTCAGACCTCATAAGGTATATATATTCTGGCTCCTTAAGTAATTTTAAGTCGATTTAGTGATTTAGCCATGTTCGTCTGTCCGTCTGTTGAAAACACGCTCACTTTCGAACAACTCAAAAGAAATGAACATACTTAGTGTCAAATTGCTTTAAGTTATCCTAAGCAGTTTGGGATTGAAATCCTGCAAAATCGGTTCAGTAGGACCAGAGCTATGAGTTAAAATGTGGACCCAGCACCTTAAAAAATTGATAATTTTGTTACAAAAAATGACAAAATGGAAATCACGCAGTTAAATTTCGTGAAGATCCATCCATAAGTTAGCCTAGGCCCCATATAAACACTACTCCCGAAAAACAGTTTAGTACTCCTTAAACCGTAAAAAATAATACTATCATAACAAAATTTGGTATGTCATAGTTTTTTTTAGGACTAGAAAAAACACTGTGAAATTTCGTGACGATCGGTACATAATTTACCCAAAGTAGGTTTAAACCTCAAACCAACCAATTTTAATGCTGATGTCGGTTTTTATAAAGATTAATAAATAATAAATAGATATCATATAGATTCCACTCCTGAAATATTCGAACAGTCGGTGGAGGGTATCAAAGATTCGGCACAGCCGAATATAGCACTCTAACTTGTTTATTAGATATTTGTTTGAATTTACAAAGCGTATTTATCAGTTTATTTATTACATTTTACAAAGTTATTTTTAAAATAAAATTAATTATATGCAAACAAATTGTTATCAGGATGGTTGACCGATTTAGTGGTCGCGCTATTCTCTGTTTTTACGTCAAATATTTGATTAGTGTGAATGTAACTTAAGAAAAATTAAAGAGAAATTTTTAAAATCTGTTCACAGGTGCAGTTATTTTAATTTTAATTTTAATTTTTTATTAAAGATTTCTTATCAAACTTCTAATATGTTCCTGGATATTTTTAGAATATCTTAAAAACGCATAAATAAACAGTCCTCTAATAACTTGTCTTTCTTTATTCACACCACAACGTTAATAACACTGTGCAACAAAATCTGTTCACGTTTAAATGGTTTCAACATAAATCAAGTAAGGAAGAATAGTCGGCCAGGACTACCATTTGATACCCTGCACCACAGCATATAATGACTAATTTACGAGAGTGTACCATATCTGAGACCCATGGCCAATTATAGATCCGCAAAACAAAATTATGTTATTAGCTTAAGCTTCATAGAAGAGTTCTTTGTATCGAATGTTACCTTAATTTTCTTTTTTGGAAAAGGGGTTTATATGGTGCCTATGGTCAATTCTGGAGCTTCCAGCGTAAAATTTTGACATGACACAGTAGCTATCGCCAAAGTTTCTTTCGCCAAATTGTATGTCCATACCAACATTTATGGCACTTAAAGCAGTTTTCGGGAGTTGTATTTGTATGGGAGCTATGTCTGATACCTATTGACCAATTAAAAAAAAAAATTAATAGACGATTTATGTTGCAATAAAATATTTTTGAGCCAAATTCAATCTAAAAACCAATATAAAAAGATAGTTAAAGGATACAAAGTCTATTCCTACAAAAAGTTTGTATGTGGACCCTGTGAAACTATCGACCAATTCTCACCAGATTCAAAAGGCTTCTTAGTTATTTTAGCAATAAAGTCGTATGTACTAAATATCTCCAAATTATGTCCAACCGGTCATTGTACACATATTTTTTATGCACAAGGTTACATAGACAGACAACTAGCCAGCTGGACGGACATCGTTTGATCAAATCAGAAACCAATATTTTTTTTATGTTGCACACATCAGTACAAATGCGAAATATTACCCGATAAAAGCAGACTTCTAAATGGATTAAATCTAAAAGAATCCAAAAATCCAAATTTTTAAAAGTTTTTAAAATAAACTTCGTTAACTTCGGGATTTATTAAAAGTTTCAGTCTGTCAAACCAAACACTGCCGATGTTCTTTGTTGTGTAAGTTAACGCTGCATTTGTTAACAGCAATAAAATAATAAATGCTGACACCATGTCTACTAAATTGCAGCACACTGTGAGAACATCCGCTAGTTGCAAAATCAAATGATCCAATTACCAACCAAATTCCGGGAAATAAATCATGCGATGGAATAGATGGAATTGTGCAAGTAGAATATAAGAAATGAAAATTGTTAATTTTAAGTTTAGTTCTAAATATTCTTTCGGCCTGGAGGTAACTCCAAACAAAAATAAATTTTTTTTAAATAAAAAACTTTTCGAGTTTTAATTGGCGCCCGAGCAGGGACCCGAAAAATAAGAAAAAAAAACACAATAAAAAACATACCAAGACAACCCAGAGTGTCTTGAGTAATCGTACGTGTGTTATATTATCCTTTTCGGTTTCCCAAGTGTCCCCGCGGTCGGAACTCCCGCGAAGATTGTGAAGAACGAGGCCCCCAAGTATCTTAAATAGAAAAAGGGACGGTGTTGCACACCAGCCGCTTCACTGGACATTTAAAGTGGTATAAGTTTAAGTTAATAATAAGTGAAAATTAAAAATAAGTGAAAGTGAACAATAAGTGAAAATTAAAATTAAAAAAAGGAAAAAATCTTTTTTTAGACTGTTGAAAAATAAATCTTAAAACTTTTAAATATTTAAATAAATCTAAAGAGAAATTTTGCACAGGAATAAATGTGGACAAAATTATTCTCCTATTGATATAAATTGGTTTTAAGTGCTAAATGATTTATTAAAATAAAAATAAAAGCCAACAAAAGCTTGAACATAAATATAATACAGAAATAAGAATTGAAAAACAAAAGAACCATTTAGTAAAAGCTAAGAAAAAAAATTCAACACAATTAAGAAGTAAAAAGTGCAAGAAAAAAGAACTAGTTAAGGAAATAAAAATTGAAGAAAAAAATAGAACTAAGTGTCCAAATATCAGATTAAGAAAAAAAAAACTTAAACAAATTAAGAAACAAGTGAATAATATAAAAATAACAATAAAAATAAAGATGAAAAATTAATCCAAGATAAGAAAAAACAACAACAACAACGTTATCACAAAGGCAAAAACAGCGACAACAACCTACAAAATTAAAGAAGCAACATCAGCATTAGATCATCATGTTCCAGACAACAACATTATTATCAATTCTAATAATTTGCAAAGCGGAATTCCAGATAGTTGACTACACGTCCGCTCACATCGTAGTCATTAATGATGGACAAAGTAAAGTGCAAGACGGAGTTTTTAGAATTATCCATCCGATAGACGTTAATCAATACGACACTTTTGTAAAAGAGACCAAAACCTTTGTTGAACGGAATATCCCAAAAACCAATCCCTTTTATTCTATCCTTAATGAAGACATAACACAAGCTTTGGACCTAATCCAAAGCATTGTTCCTTTTAGTAACGTTGATAATAATAAAAGAAAAAGTAACAATAATAGTACTAAAGATAATAATACTAGTAATAAAAATGAAGGAAGTAAATTTTTAAGAAGTAAAAGATCATTTAACATTATCGGGACTGCATGGAAGTACATCGCTGGCACTCCAGACCATGATGACTTCGAAATGTTAGATTTCAATATAAATGAATTAAATGAAAGTAATAATAAACAGATTGTTATTAATCAGATGTTAGATGACAGATTAAATAATGTAACAAAAATAATAAATGAAATGTCAAATGCCATAGGCAAAAATGATTATTTAAATAATGAAATAGCTTTAAGTTTGCAAAGTCGAATAAGACTAATAAAAGAACAATTGATTAATATACACTATGCCATTCAATGGGCTAAAAGTGGAGTGATAAACTCCATTATTTTGAATAAATTAGAAATTAAATTAGCATTAGAAAAATTAAACACAGAAAGGATGCCATTCGCATCTAATGAAGAGGCAATGGAATACGCCAAAGTAAATGTTATATATAAAAATTCAATGATATTGTATGTAATAAAAATTCCATTGACAAATGAAGAAATATATGAAAATTTATTATTATATCCTGTAAAAAAAAATGAAAAAATTATAAAATTATCTTTCAATAAAATCATAAAGAATTCAAAAGAAATCTTTGGTATAAAAAGTAATTGTCAAAAATATAATTCTGTTAGAATTTGTAAGAACAACCAATTAATAAATTTAAGTAATAATACATGTTCCACAAACATCATAAATAGTTTACCATCATATTGCACTTACACCAACAGTCAACATATCCCGTCAATCGAGAATATACTTCCTGGAGTGATCCTGCTTAATGATTACAACGGTACTATACTAATTGATGAAGTTAAACACCATCTGTTTGGCACTTACCTGATAAAATTCTCAAATACAACAATAGTGGCACAAGATAAAATATATCGTAACTTCGAAGCCCCACAGATAGAACCTGTTCCCGCTGTTTTACAACATACACCCTCAGAAAAAAGTTTAGAAAATATCCTGACTCTCGAAAGCCTAAATGATTTACACATCAGTAATATTCGCAGAATCAAAACATTAGCCTTGGGAACTATTATCAATGGAGGTTCAACTATGGTTTTCTTACTGGCCCTTGTAGCTATTGGTTCCTTGATTCTTCATCTGTATAAAAATTCGCGAAGAGTAAATGTGGTCCATCTAAATGCAGAAAATGCAGCTTCACCATCTGAAACAGGAATTACCTTAACTAATATTCAACCTACAAACAATATGCGTACATCAAGTTATCGGATAAATAATATCCCATATTTTTAATAAAACAATTGTGGGCAATTGTTCTTAAGAGGGGAGGAGTTAACGCTGCATTTGTTAACAGCAATAAAATAATAAATGCTGACACCATGTCTACTAAATTGCAGCACACTGTGAGAACATCCGCTAGTTGCAAAATCAAATGATCCAATTACCAACCAAATTCCGGGAAATAAATCATGCGATGGAATAGATGGAATTGTGCAAGTAGAATATAAGAAATGAAAATTGTTAATTTTAAGTTTAGTTCTAAATATTCTTTCGGCCTGGAGGTAACTCCAAACAAAAATAAATTTTTTTTAAATAAAAAACTTTTCGAGTTTTAATTTGTACAACTTTTCGTTTTTAGCTTTTGCGTGGACTACGACTGTTTTCATTTAATGAATCAGAAGTAAAAGCAGCATGAGAAATCAAAAAGTGGAAGAAAAAGCAATTTTTTTATTTGAGTTAGTTACTGAGTTAGTATAAGTGATATATTGGGTTGGGTCAAATCCGCAAATATGTAGTTAGAATATCAATGAACTGGATTGATCTAAAAATTATTAATAAAACCTCACAGTTTTATGATATGTTGCAGTTATAGCGTTATGGTAAATCATGGGCCGGCCAGCAGTATGTTTTATGGTTTCATTTTGATACCCACACCACCATAGTTTCTGTAACACCTAAAAATATTGGTCCTATAAGCATTTTTTTATTCCGATCGACTCAACCACTATCTGAGTCGATATAATGATGTCCGTCCGGCCGGCTGGCTGGTTGTTTACTTTTTAGTGTGCAAAGTACAGGGGTCTAATTACCGCATTCGATACTATCGTATCGAATAAGCTATCAAATTTTTTTGCATACGATAGACACTGACGTGTCGAATGAAAACTCGAGAAATGTAATGTCGAGTTACTCGATATCAAATGCTATTATTTCAAATTCAATAAAATTCATTCGAAATCGGGAGTCATGATACCAAAATAAATAATTTCGATCAATATTGCTCGATATCGTATGCGTTGATTAGCCCCCAGGTCGAAATTATTTGATAAAATTTGGTACATTGGTACAAATTTTTTATTGTTATTGAAAACAGTGAGGAACGGTCCATAATATCTCAAAGATACAAACTTCTTTTCGGATTATATGTTATTTGGATAACTTAAATTTGTAAAAATTTTAAATTGCAATTTTTTTCTTATTTAATGATTCATTTAATTAAAAAATATTATAAGAAAACAACGTACGATTTCAAACAATGTGTTTATTGATTCAATTAAAAAATACTTACCATAAAACCTACATTTTATTCAATTACCTCAGTTGATTCAAACTAATTAAAAAAATAATTAATATTGTTATTGAATAGAGCAAATATGTAATTAATTTATTTGTAAGCTTCTTTTAAAATTTTTAAAAAAGAATTTAAATGAGAAATTGCAATTCGAACTTAATGAACAAAATAAATTAATTAATGAATAGTTAACTAAGAAATCTTATTTAAACAAAAACACATTTTTATAAACACCACCACTAGCGGTGGGAACGATGTAGTTTGTAAAATACATTACTTAATTTGGCGAAATCGCTCCACAAATTACCGTAGCTTCTATGCCCACTCTCGGAAAACACTTAGGCCCTAATTTTGTAAAACACAACGCAACGACAAATAATTACATTGAAAGCAAAAACAAATTCATAAATATTTTGTAATTTTGTTGTTGCCTCTAACAGAAATTCACATTGGTTTTTAAGATTTCATACGCCTCATTGCTTGTGGCGTTGAAACTTTTAAAACGGTAAATAAATTTCTGCGTTGTGTTTTACAAAATTAGGGCCTTAAAAATCCTAACCCTTTAAAGAGTAAGCTTTAAATTTAGAACGTTTTGTGCATTTCAACAGAAAATTTTTTCTAAATAGTTGTTTAGTAAATCCCGAAAATCCAAGCATAAAAAAAATTCAAGTCACGGGATTCGGCACTCAGCTAATCCCTAATCCCAGGATCTTATGAGATCGGGATTTCAGGATTGTCATTCGTAATTTTAGTACTTGCAAAAGAAATGATTGACTACTACTTCGTTTATACGCAGCACTTATTCGCAAATAAATATATTGCAAGTAGAGAAAATTGCCACATAAACAGTGAATTAAATTTTTATTTGCGAATAGCTCACTCACGAAAACAATTCCTGATTACCCCAGGTCTACACTAAAGATAAATATCTCAGCATGTTGGCAATAACGTCTGCAGAATAACAGATCAATATTTCTTATTGCTCAGCTTATGTTAAAGGCCCGAGAAAACGTATTAATGATAACTCATAATTTTAAAAAAATCAAGGAAACTTGTAAAAGGAAAAGTGTAAAAACTGGCGCATCTTGAACAAATTATTTGTATTATTATAATTTCTTTCTTAATTTGTTTAAGCTTGAGGGCTTTTTTTAAATAAATATATAAAGTGTATTACATTTTTTTTTGTTTAAGTAAAATTAATATTTTTTTTATATAAAAAAGAACTTAAACAAATTAATACAAATTTAAATAATAAAGATCGAATATGAAAAAAATTATGTATATTAATAAAAATAATTTTTGTAATTTAGTTTATTAACATCGACAATGTAATTCTTTTACTTCAATTATAATTTGTTACGATTTCACAAATTTAATTTCTTTCCAAGGCGAATTCATCCCAACTATTCTCGTTACTGCAACAAGTGTAAGACCCCTTTCACACTCGGCAAATTACTTACGCAAGTCTCTTGCGCAACTCTTGGTTTGTAGACGTCAGCGATAATTTCGGGGTAAGGAAAAAAATATTTAGTACAGACTTTGTTGTACTCGGCAAGTTACTTGCGCAACTAACTTGCCGAGTCTGAAAGGGATCTTACTCGTACAAAAACCACAAGCAATTTGCTTTTTTGTACAATGTCAAAAGCAAAAATAAAACAAAATAGAAACAAAGATAATAAACAAAATTTTGACATTCAACAATGATAAAGAAAAAAAAAGTTATCAGCAGGGCTTTTAAGTCAACATGTGACAAATTAGCCTTGTTTCTTTCTCACACAATTTGCTTCTACATATTTATTTTTCTTTTTTGCTTCTTTTTTTCAATTGACAACCAAATTTGACGTTTTATGTTGGCAATAATTGTCAACGAAAATAGACTAACAATTATTGCAACATAAATTGCCGGCAATAAATACATATGTACAAAAAATTGCTGTCAACATTAAAGGTAACATTATTTTGACATTTGCTGCAATATATGTCGCAATAATTATCTCTGGTATATTTAAAGCATTGCCGTTTTATGTTTTTATTTCTATGTGGCACATTCATACAACAAAAAAAGTAAAATTAATTAAAAATTGGCGAAATAAACTTCACGAATACACAAAAATTTTTAATTTTTTCATTATTCATTAAAAAAATAAAAAGTTTATATATATACAGTGCTACCAAATGCATTAATTTTCCATCCGGCATCCCAAAAAAATAAAAATTTTCAGTAAGAAACTTGTCATATAAACAGTAAATTAGGTAATCGCAAATTATTTTTTTTTGCGAAAAGTCTACGTATAAACGTAGTATATGATCACGCATTTAAATTCTTTATTATTGTTACACCGTGTAATTTGAAATAGTTGTGTGTACATTAACCAGATTAGCGGTGTTTAAAATTATTTAATAATTTATTATTTTCTATCATTCATTAACTTTGTCGTAATATGACCAGTTTCATTTGTCATTTGCAAAAACATGTGTTTATGTTACAAAAACAAAAGTATCAAGAGGGGAAAGAAAAATTCTTTAGCACACCCCACTTATGTCTGAAGTGAAGCAGCATAAAGATAAATTCTTTTTTAGTCCACAAGTAAAGTTAATTGAATTTACCTTAATATTTTTTATTAAATAATTAATATTAATGATTGGGATTTCGTTCCATCCAAATTTCAAGTATATGAAGCGTGCCCTTATCCGAGCAGTGAAAAACTTTCCTATGGATGTAGCGAATACTACGATAGACGAATGGCCTGTTAGATTTTGGTCATGCTGGAAAGCAAATGGTGGCTATGTTAAAAATTATTTTTTTTAAACATTCCTAAATTTTTTACAAATGAAATACAACTAAAAAAAAGTTGCATAAAGATTTTTAGCATTAAAACCGTGTACCAGTGGCCGTATTCTGTAATTCGCTAAAGCTAAATCTCTATCGCTAAAAATCTAAAAAGTTGATTGAGCGATTTTTGGCTACGAATGCAATACTGTAACGTGCATTGCTAAATTTAGCAATGCCATACATATTTAATTTGCCACAATTTTAGCTTTTAATTTCATCGCTAACATTTTTCAATTTCGTATTCTCTAAGGCATTTTAGCGATCGAGATTTAGCTTTATCTAAGCGAATTACAGAATACGGCTGAAGAACTTATGAAAGTATGTGAAAGTTTATCATAAACATCTTTTTAACCCATTTTCATTTCCCGTATCTTGGGAACTACCACTTCAAGCAAAATAACGAAATTATATTATAATTTATAAAAAAATTTGTTATATTTAATTTAAGCAAAATATTCCAGGCGAGCATTTTTGAAAGTAATTTTTTTAAATTTAGATAAATATGTTGAGCAAACATACATATGTACACAGACGTTGCATCTGCTCTTTTAAAATTTTGCATTTTTTTAATGCCATCTGAAAATATGTGCACAACTTTCAAATCGGCTTTGTTTTGAGGTCGTTAATAATAATTTTTAAGAAAACCCAAACACTGTGATTTCTTATTCATCTTATATTCTTTTTATCATCTCTTCTTTTCCTGCCCCTTTCTCTTTCTTAAGCCAATTGCAGTTCATATTTTATTTATTTAATCTAAGTTTCTTCCTTTGTAACCGTTTTCTATTTTTTGCATACATTGAAAAACATATGAGTTTTGCTTGGTGTGAACAAATATTTCCTTTAACTTTATATTTATAAAAACTCTAATATTTAAAAGGTGGATGGGTGTAATTTAATTATTAATAGCATTTACTTTATTATCATGCATTTATTAAGTAAAGTAACAATTTTAATAAACTTTTATAAAGCTTTTTTGTAATAGTCATATTCCTTCAATTTAAATTTAGCTCATAGAATAAATTCGAAAAATAAAAAATGTTGAATTTTAATAAACTTTTTCAACTTTTATTGTGACGGGTGTGACCGAAAATAAAAAAGTACTTTTTTATATACGAATTTACCGTTTTTTTTTTATTAAAAATATGTAAATTTTGTTTTTCCTGCGAATGGTCGTTTTGCTTGGAAATGTCCAGATATTCGTTAAATTCCTTTTCTGAAAAATTTAAAAAATATCACGTTTTATAAAACTTATATCGATATATATTGTGGAATAGAAAACTTGGTCAAAATATTGTTAAAAATTTAAAGGAGAAATTACCGGGTATTTCAGATTTAAAAAAAAACTATTGTATTTCCTGGTAAATCACGGGGCAAAACTATTGTAATGTAAAATAGGCGTTTGATGTTCCCCAGTGTCTTTTTTTTCTTATGCACCCAATTTCATTGCGTCTAAATGACATCCAATTCTATTGAAAGATAAGAAATAACCTGTGGTATTAGGCCTTATAGGCTTCTAGTAAAGGACACGAATCTTTATCGTGTTCTATGAATAGTTCATTATCTTTTTCTATCCCAATAATGGTTTTTTTTTAATTTTGCCTTAAACTGTTGTATTCATCATCTCAAAAGTGTCGAGAATTGTGACAACGTTAACAAATTTCAAAAGTTCTGTGTTATCAAATAGCAATAAATAATTTATACACTCAATGTATTTTATTTCCTCAAGGTTTTATTTCTTAAAAGTGTAGAAGGTGCAATGAAAAAAACGGAACTAAAGTTTAATCTCTACTAAAGTTTTTGGGAAAGTACTAAGAACTATTGCGGTTATATTCAAATTAACACAAATATTGCAAAAAAAACCCCAAAACTTTCAAAATTAGTAACAAATATATTTTTCTCTTCATTGTAACAATAATTTAGATTTCTGAATTGCACTTCTGCCTTCAACACAATATAAGTTAAGGCCGGTACTCACTATCCTAAACAACCGTACGGTTAATTAACATGAAAATCTAAAAGAATTTTCTCCAAATAAAAAAAAATTTTCACACAAAAAAGATGCAAACACATCCCTAGAGGGAAGCGAACTGACACTAAAGTAGTCCCGTGATAGGTCTTTGGTGGTAGAGACCGGTTCTAGTTCTAACACTTTATATGAATAAGACCTATCACTTTTACATGGGGTTGTCATTGGAAGGGGTCAATTGACACCATTTGACCAGTCACAGGTCTTTTCTCAATGAACGTGCTTAGTTCCAGTTACTAAAATGTAGTAATATTGCAATACAATCTAGTATTATTTCAATAAAACAAGTCCTAGAATTAAATTTAAGATCCAAATTTTAGAAATTATCAAAACATGTGTCACAGCACCAGTTAAAACTGTACTGTAATTCATTACTTTTTCTACCTTTTTGTTCTTTATAAACCAGTTAAGGGATTGGTTCTTCTTTCACTGGTCATGAGTCTTTTCTTTTTGTACTTGTTCTATTTTCACAAATCCCAGGACCAGTCTGTTGGACCAATTGACACCAATTTCCCGCAGGGATATGACTCAGCTCCTTTACAAGAAAATGCAACTTTGATCCCATAAAGTCTATCAATTCTTAGTGAGTTACTAATTTAAGTGTGTTGATAGAGTTTAAGGGCGTTTTACACTACCACACAGGTCTTAAGTATTTTGACGAAAATCTTACACTGTGCTAGTGGAAAAACAGACATGCCGAGCACATGGCGTTTTAACATAATTCGTGTCCGATGAATCCAATGGTGCTATCCGTTTTTTTTACCTCTTGTTTTCGAGATATTCCGTTATTTCGAAAATGGAGGAGGTTGCACAATATATATATTCGCGTAACTCAAAAAGGGGGTTAGTTTATTGAAATTACTAAAAAAAAACCGAAATTCCGCAATAAAATTACCTTTAAGTAATATTTAGCAAAATTTTAAAATTTTTTATTTTATTATCAAAGTAACTTTTGTGAATACATAATTTTAACATACAAGATTTTGTTTGTCGTGCTTAATTTCCAATTTTTATTCTTGATAAAAACATTGAAATTTATTGTTGATGGGATAAGCTATGCCTATCTTAACCAACTTAAAACTACAATTTATGTTGGAAGAATTCCAATCAATTGTAGTGGGGAATGTAAGAAGAGATAAACTCACTGTTTGTTTTTGATGTTTTTGTTTCAACTCTGATATTGTTACAAGTAGAACTGTTGCTTATAATTCTAATACGCTTGACGGTTTTATTTGGTTTAATATCTTTAGTTTTTCTAAAATATTTGGATGAAGTTTCCTGACGATCTGACCCATCAACAATAAATTTCAGTGTTTTTATCAAGAATAAAAATTGGGAATTATGCACGACAAAAAAAATATTGTAAATTAAAATTTTTATTTTTTTAAAAATTCATCAAAAATGGGAAAATGCAGCTTTGTAGACATATAAAAAACAAGCAATAAATGATTTTAATCAGTTAGCAACTTTTGATTTTATTCACATTAATTTAAGAATTTTAGAAAACGCAATATTTGTATTGGAGCCACCCAAAGAAGTGGTGATAAGCGGGAAGGATGTGTCGAGAAAATGTAAAGGACAACAAATTAATTGAGGTCGATCAAACATTATATCCACCTAGGGGCGACCCCTGGGCATTTATGGGACTTTTTCTTCAATATATTTAATGTCTTAGAAAAAAGTTCACCTCTACTTAAAGGTAATTTTATTCCGGAATTTCGTTTTTTTATACCCACGCCACAATAGTGGAGAGGGTATTATACATTAGTGCTTATGTGTGTAACGCCTTAAAATATTGGTCCTAGACCCACCTTAAAGTATACCGATCGACTTAGAATCACTGTCTGAGTGGATCTAACGATGTCCGTCCGGCTGGCAGGATGGCTGGCACCACGAAGGGAGATAAAGTGCAATTTTTGCCTCTCAGAAACTATCAAATCGATTTTAATGAAAATGTACGGACATATAAGCTATGCATTTTTAAAAAAATTGGACCACAAGGGGAGATGGGGTGCAATATTTGCCTCTCAGAAACTATCAAACCGATTTAAATGAAATTTAATACATTGATAGATCCCTATTCATATAGCCATACTTTCGAAAATTTGTTTTTAAATACTGTGGTGTTGGGTATCATATGGTCGGGCTTGACCTGCTATACTTTCTTACTTGTTTTTAGTAATTTCAATAAACTAAACCATTTTTGAGTTACGCGAATATGTGTTGCTTAACCTGCTCCATTTTCGAAATAACGGTATATCTCGAAAACAAGAGCTTACTCAAAAAAAAAAAAACAGTTAGCACCATTGAATTCATGTTAAAACGCCAGGTGCCCGGCTTGTCTACAAGAAGTGCCAAATTCTAGCACAGTGTTATTGCTGAAAACAATATCAACATATAATGAAAGAGTTGTATTTTCCTCAAAATACGTCAGATCTCACAATATTGCAAGCAATATTTTTCTGGCAATGGTGCCATTGTCAGATGCATTAATTTTACACATCTGCTAAACAAAAATGAGCTTGCAATGTTAACACAGTTGCAAGATATTTTTAGGCAATTTTAACACCAACATTATAAGATCTGATTACCTTCTGTACGAAGCTTAAGACTTGTGTGAATGTGTAAAGTATCCTTTAGAGACATTTTTGGGACAAATACAACAATTAAGAGCTGTGTAAAGTCACTAAAGCCGAAGCAAATTATCATAAATTTATAATCCCTTGCAAGACTTATCAAAAAATTGCATTTTTAGATCACGCTATCTCACATTTTGAACACACTCGACTTAAAAGAACAGTGAAACGTCGGCTTTAGTGACATTAGACAGCATTTAAAATATTGCAATCTTTCCAAAAATATCTTGAAACTGTATTACACCACTTAAATTAGTAACTCATAAAGAATTTTTGATCTCATTTGTGAATAATTTTAAAATGACAAAGTATCTAACAACAATTATACCACACTGGACATTCAAACAAAGTATTAGTTTAACATCTTGCAAGGTACTTAAAAATTAATTACTTATTGCACAGTGTGTTTGTGGCCTTCAAAATTGGCATAATTATATAAATTATAACAAAATTAATCATAACAAATGCTTAACATTCCAATCGAAGATTCTTTACAGTTTATTCATTAAAACGTTTTAATTTTATTATATTGTTAAAATGTTTCATTTTATAGAGGGCACTTTGGTGTTGCATGCAAGATAATTGTTACTGTAAAAATTATGATTTATTTCATAAGAAAGTTCTGTGTAAAAATCGCCGGTTTTAGGTCATTAAACTTTGCTTAAATTTAATGAATGCCATAAATCAAAAACTTACAGACCCAAATGACTGTAAATATCATTTGATAATGATATTTATATGATTTTAAATGACTAAAAACAAAAAGTATGTTGTGTTTTATTAAAAAGTAGTAGATTATTTCCTTAATATTACAATAAATCGTAGTGAAATAGAACAGTGCGAATAAGTATTAAAAATTACACAGCACAATTTGTTTGTAATTAATACTACACAAGCTTTGCATTACCCAGAAGTAGTTGAAAAAAGTCAATTTAACAAGCCAAAGTATCAGCTTTCCAACAGAAACCTTAAGGTTTGGTTTTAAAAAATTTATTTTGATCTGCTTCAAACATGGTTCCATACTTTTTCGAAAACTAGTCTGGTAAAGTGCCATTGCGCGACATTTTTCAACATTCTATGGCAATACCGCGGTAAATTTCTTGTTTCTACATGACATTGCCACATGCTATACAATCCGTGACACAATTTAACTACTGCATAAGAATTTTTGTACTTGTGTGCTTTTTCCTTTTAATGATTGCTGATCAGAATGCGCATCCTACTCGTGTGTACATATAAACACCATTAAGATTCTTCTTTTACGGTTATTAAAAGTCAAATGTCTTTGTCCACAAGCCTACAAACACCCGTGCGTTTGCGATTAAATTAAATGTTGTATCAACGAAATTTAAGCAAATTTATGAAAAATTGTGATAAAAATGCCGATAACCATATTAATATCGATTTATCGAAACAGTTTTGCCTTACAATGGCCATGTGCAATATAGTATTTCTTAGGGCTACTCAAAATTCCAAATCTAATTGAAAATGTGCACTTTAAATAGGCAATATTAAGAACAAATGATTTCATAATGACTTAAAAATTAGTTAATTTGTGTTGCATGGTTCAAAGTTCCTAATGTATAAAAATATTGCTGTCAGACCCACCTTTACGTATTCCGATCAACTCAGTATTTCGCACTAACCTAACGATGTCTGTATACCTTAACTTAAAAGTTTTCTTTGACCACGTACACAGGAAACCTAAAAATAGATTTCAATTTAAGGATTGATGTTTGACTATTGACGTCAGCAGTCGTCGATGGCTGCGAGTGTAAGACGGCAAATCCCTCTGAGGAGATCGAGTGGTAGCGATCGAAACATGTCAGGGTAACCAGCCGCCTGGGTTCGATTCTCAGGTCAGTCAGGAATGAATGATTATCAATAACAATTTTAATTAGTTTTCATGTTGTAAAATTCCTTTCTTCATAAAAATAATTTAATGAAAATTAAATTTGATGAACTTAAGCCTGATAAAAAAATATTAATATTATTTTGGTTTTGCAGTCAGAAACATGGACACACTGTGGGCAACCATGGTATGGTTAAATTAGTCTTCCAATATTAAGCAACAATGGGTAATGCAGTAGATAACGGCTATAAAAACATTTCATATAAGAAAAACACCTACAGATGTGACCTTCTCCGAGAAAAGGGACCTTGTGTGTGAAAATGAAGTTTTGAGAAAAACTTATTTAAAATCTTGTACCAGAATCCACTCTTATGTCCAAACACGTTTTTTGACACAATAGGTCCATTTTCTCGGAAAAGTAACAGAAACCGTGATGATAAAATGTTCTGTATGGCACTGGCAGGACATAAAACAAAGTATTAGGATAAGATTTGATTGATTATTTTTTGTTCATATTAAATATATGAAGATTAAACAAATAAATATTGAGAACAAAAATATAAGAAAACAAGTTATAGTCCTTTATTCGGCTGTGCCGAGTCTTTGATACCCTCCACCGACAGTTCGAATATTTCAGGAGTGGAATCTATATGATATCAATTTATTATTAATTAATCTTTATAAAAACTGACGTCAGCGTTAAAATTAGTTGCGGTTTAGACGTATATTAAGTTATTGAACGACAATCAGTAAATTGTTTTTTTTTTTTTTTTTATTGAGAAGGCTGCTCAATATGGGCTCAAAGGAAAATTATGGACCGTATATCACGAAATTGCATGCAATTTTTCCTGGTCATAGGAAGCTAAGTTGGAAGAAATTTTACCGCAATATCTATATCTGCTGCGGTTTTAGGCGTATTTAATTATTTAACCTGACTGGGGTTTATATGGGTCCTATAGTAAAGTATGAACCGATCATGGCGAAATTTAGTAGTGTGATTTCTAGTCCTATAAAACTGTGAAGTATTAAATTTTATTCTGATAGCATTATTTTACAGTACTGCACTCACAATATTATTACAGTAACGGACTGTAGTTTATTTAAGAAATATTCCGTTCAGTCATTTTTAAATAAATAAACATTTAAAATTCCAAGCAAATTTATTTTTAACTGATTCTAACAGTTATTCAAAAAACTAAGTGCATATTAATACGGATTTTCAGTTGCAGTTAATATTGTCCGTTGATTGAGTTAAATTCTTCTTTATGTTAAAGTAAATAAAAATGTAATTTAAAGCAACGAAAAGTTCATTTAATTTTTACTGTCAAAAATTCAACCGCGAATTCCGTAAAAACAAATCAATATTCAGTTATCTTATATAAATTAATTGTAAAAAATTAACTACATATTCCGTAAAAACTGTACTGTCAATAATTCAACACCATATTCAGTAAAAACAATTAAATATTCAGTTATTTTATATAATTTTACTACCAAAAATTAATTTTTACTTATCTATAAAAAATGAATTGCTTGTTTTGTGTAAGCAATACCCATTTTCTATTTGTTAAAATAATTTAGTTAAATACATCAAATTTTAAAAGTAAAATAATTGCGAAGCCATATCGGTCATGCTGCTGGTGTCTTATAATTGAGAGTTCTTCTGTAAACAACGTGGTCAGTACAACAAAAGTAAAACAAACGTGTGTAACTGGGTAAGTAAATAAAAATATTCTCCCTCTCTCGCTTATAAGAAAAACAAGCGGACAGGTGTCTGTCTGTAATTTTTTAGAAATTCGGTTCTTTTGTGGAGTAAACGAAAATTGAATAAAATAACTGAATATTTAATTGTTTTTACTGAATATGGGGTCAATTTGACAGTAAAAAATTGACAGTAAAATTTTAATAATAACTGAATATTTAATCGTTTTTACTGAATATGGTGTTGAATTTTTGACAGTAAAATTTTACAAAATAACTGAATATTTATTTGATTTTACGGAATATGGTGTTGAATTTTTGACAGTAAAAAATTAATCAACTATTTGTTAAAAATAAATGAAAAATAGGTAGACCGGTTTTTAATTGAACTTTTATTTATTTTATATTACAATTTCAGTTAATTTTACGTACAGAATATTGTGAGTGTGTATTTGCTTACGCAAAATATATTACCAATATCTACATACTTTCTTGTACAAAATATCCAACTAAGTGTATACATTTCAATGCACGTTAAATAGTTTTTTTTTAGAAAAGTTTAAACTTTTATAAGAAATAATATTTTTATAAGAGTAGAAACTATTCTAAGAATTAAACTTTTTTAAAAAAAATAATTACATAGTTAATACAAAAAAAAGCTTATAAGAATTTTCTTGGATTTTTTTTTAATTTCTTATATCTATTACCTACTGTTATAACATAAGTGTTTTTACCACAAAAAATTGTATGAATGTTAAAGAAAAAAAAAACTTTTTCCTTTTCTTTAAAAGCGACATATTTTCGTTGATAAACAACCATAACATAATCGGAGTCTTGCATTGTAGTTGCCTTTATATAAATGTAAAATTTAACCATAATATGGTTGCCTGCGACAATAATATTGTAAATACTTTGCTTTGAATTTACTTAAACCGGCAAAAAATAAAATGGACTTTATCGCTAATGTGTCTAAAAGCCGGTAGTGACTATAAATGAAAAGTACTGTATTAAGTTCTCTTAAAGGAATTTTCCCTTGGTTAATGGTCCCTTCCGTGTCCGTTTATTAGACATTCTACTGCAATATGTTTTTAAATGAAGCATTTTAAAATGAATCACTCTTTTAAAATGAGTATAAGATTTATTTTAGTTTCTTTAATTTTATTCATTACGACCTCAAAGAATTGAATATCAGAGAATCATTTCAATAAATATGAATTATGAAATGTTTCGAAAACAGCATAGGAAATAGAAATTTCAATCGATATCGGTTGCCGTTGTTTGCCTATCAAAAGGTAATATTTTCTTTGTAAATTATACATGGGGTCTTTACCTGACAATTTTTTGTCAAACTTCATTAAAAAAACGCTTGCAAAAATATAAGAGTTTTTTTTATAAAGAGTTTGACATTTGGTATTACAAAAAATTGTCAGGTGAAGGCCCCATGTTATAGAAATTATGACATGGCTACACAAAATTAGGAATTCACATGGAGTCTTGGAGTCATAATTATATGTAAAAAAATAGTACATACATAACAAAAACAGTCATGAAACAAAGAAAACAAGATAGCTCATTGTTCAGGTCCGTTAACTTTTTACCCTCATTTTGACATAAATTTTACGTCACTGCAGTAAAGAGATTTAAATGTAAGCAAAGATTCAGCATTCTACATACACGTGTTTGCGTGATTATTTACTACTATGACGTAGATGCGCAGAAAAATAATGCTTCTTAAATTTAAATGCACTATCTTGTTTTCTTTGTTTCATGTAATACTGTCGAACTTTTATGACTCAAATTTCTCTAACTCGAATTTTCTCTAAGTCGAACTAATTGGATTGGCTGAGTAGCTCTACACAGAAAAAAATATTAGTTGTTTTTTATGAATAAAAAATGTTTTTTTAAAAATATTTACATTTAATGAATGTGATAATTCAATCAATTATTTTTTATTGTTGAAAGGAAATAAAAACTATGTATAATTTTGATTTAATTAACATTTTAGTTGTTTTGAAATACATTTTCAATTAAAATATTAATTAATTAACAAAAAATTATTTCATTTTAAATAAACTTGTGAAATTATTAATCAACACATTGTTTGATACGGGAAACTTTTTTGATAATTTTTTTTTAATAAATCTTATATTGTGTTTAATACGACCTTTAAAATGTATTAATAAATTAACTTTTTTCCTTTGAGCTCGAGCTCCTGGTTTTATTGTTGATTATTCTAAAACAATAAAACCAGGAGCTCAAAGGGAAACAAATTATTTTAATTTTTTTTTTAATTAAAATTAAAAATATAATTTTATTAATTTTTTTTAATTAAAATTAAAAATATAATTTATTGAAAAAAAAATATTTTCAAAATATTAAATTTTTACAATTTTTAGTATTCAATATAATCAAATGCAAAATTAACAAATGGGTTGCTTGATTTTATGAATTTGGTATGAGTTTGGTGATTAGAGACAATTTTTAATTTTTCCGTGTAAAAGAATCAAATACATACAATTCTCGTTCCGTAACTCGAACTTTCATAGCTCGAAGTTCTCTACAACACACATACATATACTTACATATGAATTCTATAGCTCGAATCAGGGATGGCAAAATTTGTAAAATTGTACCTTTTTTTGGTACTGTTTAAGCTTAAAAATTAAAACGATACACCAATGGCGTATTTAGAACAATTAACACATAAGTTACACGTTAAATTTTTTCTCAAGTTTTTTCATATACTGACTGTTAAAATCTTTAAAAATTCAAAATTGTGACGTAGGCTGAGCTCAGTTTTTAAGATATTTAATTAAAATAAAAAAATTATAAAGACAAAAGAAAATGCCGACAAGAGGCGAATAAGATAAAATTTTAACGGTTTCGTGTAAAAAGTTTGCATCCGATATACCTATCCATGCCTCTAGCGCCTGTTAAACCTTCCCAAGCGTTAGCTTTGTTTTAATGCATACATATGTATGTGTGTTACGACGTTCAAGAGACAACTTAATATCAACACCTTTATCGCCGCGACAAATACAAAATAAGTGCACAGTGTGAATTCCCTAAATGTGTCAATAAGTTTTTAAGTTTTCAAAATTGGGCAAGATGTTTAATTCTTTCAAGAAAATTTACAATTTCCAGAAAAAAAAAATCAATCCAGTCCCTTTAATTGAGGGAATTTTTTAAATTGCAAAAGTGGTAAAGTAACTTCAGTATTTGTACTTTACACAACTAATTTACAATGTAATGAATCAAAATCAAAATCAAAATATCACCATCGTCATTATCTGGTTCTTAAGATATTTTTTGTTTTTCTTTATTATAATTTATGAATGCGTTTACACATGCTGTGGTTTGGAAATTTAAGGTAAAAAAATGCCATGCGAAGACACAACTTAAAAAAAATATCGAGTTAAAAGAAATACATATTTTATGGTTTATATGAATATAAAAGCCTGGTTGTAGTTTTAAATTAATTTCAGTTTAATCTTAGGCATCAAAGTGTTAACTTGTGAACGGGTAATTTTATTTTAAATTAACAAGAAACAAACAATACGAAACAAAATAAATAATTCAAAAATAAAATTCAAATATTTCATTATCTACAACAAGGTCAATACGTCTTTTTAATGAAACAAAACAAAAGCAGAAAAAAAGTTTAAATATAAAAGTAACAAATTATTAACCACAACGTTTTGAATTAACAATTGAAAAAAGCACAACATACTACAGTACTGTAAGAGATGCAGGTGTAATTAAATAAATTATTGTTAATAAAAAAAAAAAAAAATCATTTGACCAAAATATTGTTGTGACGTGACTAAATTGTTGTTTAATTGTGTTAAAATGAATGTACTTCATGCCGCTGGATTCTTAATATTAACCACAATTGTCGCTGTGCAAACTCAATCTATAACAAATGCAAATTGTAAGTTTAATTAACTTAAATTTCAAACACACAACCACTTATTTTTTAAAAGAGACCGACTGCAAACATTTTTTTTTACAAGAACGGAAGTGACAAAAAATGAAATCATTAAGCAAATCTTTTGTTTTGGTTTCTTTGAGTTTGCCCCAAAAAGTTAAGAAAAATACATAATAAAAAATTATTGAATTTAATAAATTATTTACACTGAGTTAATCAACTGCTAATAAATGGTGTGAAATTAAAGAAAATGCGCTTAGAAATAAAACTGAGAATATTTTTGTTTAATTTAGTTAAATATGTATTTTCATTAACCCTAGAAAGATACTCTTATTCCGACATGTTTAAATCTGATGTATGATTTTAATCTGTTTTTTTTGCGTATTTTTTGATTTATTATGAACAAACTAATGTGGATTATATGTTTACATATAAATTAAATAGACATAACGGAATAAAAAATAATTATTGGGCTAAACTTCATAAAATTTAATTTTCATTAAATTATTTTTACGAAGAAAGGAATTTTACAAAATGAAATGAATTAAAATTTTATTGATACTTTTTCATTCTGGACAGTAACAGGGGCCAATCGATATCGATCGAAATTACAATATTATTTAAATAGGAATTTCGATCGATATCGAATGCCGTAATTCGGCCCCAGGTCGATTTCACATGTTTCCAAAGTAACAACACTATCCCTTCAAAAATCTTTGCCGTTTAACACTCACCGTTATTGACGACGGCTGGCAGTCAATAATCAAACATCACTCTTTAAACCAACTAGTTTTGATACTTGTTGGCTAGAAATTTGTTGTTTGTGAATGATTGTCTGTTTAAATTAATTGATTTAATAAAAATATTATATTTTTAATAATATTATTTTGAGAAAAAATTATAAAACTTCATCAGTAATCAACTTAGGAATCGTATGCGTAATTTTGACCCACAGACTCGGTATCCAACAGACCAAAACAGAGCAAAATGTAGATGAGTTGTAGAATAAGCTTATCGTAAGACATTTGCTACAACGTGATAACCAATATGATTGCAAACCACTTATTCTCGCAATAGTTTTGAAAGTGTTCTTGAGAATGATGTCCCGTTATTTGACGCGGGCCTCAATTTTGTATTATTAGTTAAAGTTTTCAGTCTTTGTGTTTTGTTCGAAGAGTGAAGTGTTTTAAAGAGTTTTAAACAGTGCACAAGTTAAAAAAAAAGTTATTTAATATTGTATTAGTATATGCCATATAAAAAAAACCAGAGTGTTCATAAAGAATTTAATCTTATTTCAATTTAGAAAAGTATTTTTGTGCAAGCTTATTATAAATTTAGACTTCCAAGCTTACATTATATTATAGACAAGTAATATTTTCGCAAGGGATCAGTTTTCATAATTAAACAATTATTAATAAGCCTTTTAGAATAGTAATCATAACACTTTTCGAAGCGTAAGGCTTGTGCTAGTAAGCTTGCTACAAGTTTTTTCCAAATCGTTTTGGTTTGTTGGGTATATTTCGAAATTGGCGACACAGCGACGTTTGTGCCTCATAAAAGGCCTACGGAACGACTGAGAAGTCTGGAGTGTACAGCGATGAATTTGTGCCCATTAAAAAGGCAATATTTCGAAAGAACATGAGTAAATTTTTACACAGACTATCATTCTAGGGTTAAACAATTTCAGTTCGTACAGTTTGTTATATTGAAGAAAATACTTTAAGGGAATATTATGAAAAAATGATGAAATAAAAATTAAATGAACTGAAAAGTTTTAATGGAAATTAAATATGTTTTTCACAATAAAGAATTTGTTATTTGAAATAATTATTGTTTAATTTCAACAAACATTTTTTATTATTTTCACTGATTCATAAACATATACAGTCAAATCCCGATAATTCGTACCCCGATAAATCGTAATTCCCGATAATTCGTAATAAACTGTCGGTCCCTTGAAAAAATCTCATTAATTCGTAAAATTTCCATACATTTTGGTCCTCTCGCTAATTCGTATTTTTTTCAAATAAAATCTTCTTTACCTCTTATAAATCGTAATTGTTTGCTAAATACCACTTATAATTCGTAATAAAACAACAGAAACATGGAAAGAATGATTTTTTGTTTAACGCTATTTTTTTACGTTGGTTTTTTCTTGTGTGTTTCTTTATTTTCTTAAGATCAGTATTTTACATGAATAATTTTTATATATTATTTCTTTTTAACAATTGTTTTTTATGTTTTTTTTATCGTTTTAGTAAATAAATTGAAAAACCCCGTTTATTCGTTTTTATTTTATTTTAACCCCGTTAAATCGAAACCCCGCTAAATCGAAAACCCCTATAATTCGTAAGAAATGGCCGGTCCCTTGCGATTACGAATTATCGGGATTCTAATGTATTTATTTTAATTTTCGATCCCTTACAGCTTTTTTAAAATTGTTGCAATTCATTTTCTTATTTGGATCGTAAAAATTCAGTTCAGTTCCCTTCCGTTATCCAGCCATTATTTTTTAATCAAACAGTTCAATGAACATATGTGACCTTCTCCGAGTGTGTGAAAATGAAGTTTTGAGAAAAACGCATCTTATCTTATTATACACCCTTTTAGGTACCAGCATCCACTCTTAAGTTCAACCCCGTTTTTTGGTCTCTTTTCTCGGAGAAGGTCACATATATATAATATACAATTTTAAAGAAAATACACAAAAATTAAGAGGAAAATAAAAAAGAAATACAATTTAAGAGATACTGAAAATTATGTTTTCGATTTTAAATCGTTTTGTTTCCAAAATCGGTTTCCATCGTTAACTTTTCAGTGTAGAATTTGAAAATGTTTTTTATAATAATTTTATGTATAAATTAATTGCAAAAAAAAAAACAAACAAACAAATAAAAAAAAATTAACAACTTAAACAACATTGAATAAAAAAGATTTATAATCTTTTTAAAACAATTTAAAACAAATAATTAAATTTTGCTTTATTAATTTTCTATCATTGTATAAAAACATCATTAAAAATCATGTTAGTTTAGCCCAAAAGGGGCGCGTGGTACTCCTCGTGTGTCCTCATTGGCCTTGAATGTTGTTCGTAATTATTTAATGTACTATTATTTTGTTTAAGATTTTGATTAGTTTGTGGCAAGATCATGATATTTATAGGTATATGGAAATTTTGGAACAATCCATTCATATGGAAGATAGCATGAAACATCGTTTTACAAAACCTTATTCAAAACAAACACAGAAAGGTTTTTAAGCACACTGAGGCGTTCAAGTTAATCAACTAAACGTTTGAAGAAATTCAACTGTAAAGCAGAGATTTACGAATTTCAATTTGAGTCTGATTTAAAGATTACAAAAATATTATTTAAGTCTTTATTAAATTTTAACCGATTATGGCCTTAGACAAGTTTACTTTAATTCAATGAACTAAAAAAAAACTTAAAACATTTTTTTAAATATATACAGTGTGTCCGCCGGGAGGGTATATTTCTTTGTTTTGCCGCAATTTAGTCTTGACAGTTTTTATTTGCCGATTTTCATGAAAAAATTATAATTAGTGAGAGGCACACTTTCATTTGAATGTATATGTGAATAAGCAGAATAATCGGTTCTGGGCAATGGAAAACCCTCAATTTATTCCTCAGTCACCTTTGTATCCATTAAAAGTGACAGTCTGGTGTGCAATTTGGTCAGGAGAATTCATTGGACTTTGCTTCTTTGAAAATGAAAACGGCGTAACGGTAACTGTGAATGGAGAGCGAAATCGCGATATGATTGAAAACCTTTTAACGCCACAACAGCTTGGCTTGGTAAACATGTGGTGTCAACAAGACGGTGCCACATCGCATACAGCCAGGATTACAATGGAAATAGTTAAAGTTCTACATAAGTTTTTTTTTGTTAAATGAAAGAAATAAAGGTTTAGTTAAAGGGCCGATTTTGCATGTGAACCACACCTAAGCGTCAAGTTTTTTTCTGCATTTCATTTGACATTACCCAATTTCAGACTATTTTGTTCCATGGAAAGATACACAATCGAGCAACGCGTTAAAGTTCTTCAGACTTATTACGAAAATGGTCGTTCAAATCAAAATGCATATCGTGCACTTCGTCATTTCTTCGGTCAATTTAATCGTCCAAATGTGCGTACAATCGGAAAAAAAGTGCAACAATTTGAGCAAACCGTGTTTTTAGGAGATGTGAAAACACCATTGCATGCTCGTACTCGATCCTCAACTCAACGTCGTGCCCAACAATTGCACTTCTCACGCTCGTCGTTGATGAGCAATTTGCATAAAGACTTGCATTTACACGTCTACAAATTGAAATTGACTCAAAAACTTTATCCTCTTGACCACTCCAAACGTCGTCAATGGTCAGAATGGTGGTAAGAAATGGGAACAGTGGATGATCAGTTTTCGCAGAAAATGATCTTCAGTGATGAGGCACATTTTCACCTCAGTGGATTCGTCAATAAGCAGAATTTTGCGAATTATAATCCAAGAGTGATTGTTGAAATCCAATGCACCCAAAGAGTGACTGGTTGGTGCGGTTTATGGGCTGGCGGAATCATCGGCCCGTATTTTTTTTCCAAAAATAGGCCAATCAGGCAGTTACTGTGAATGGTGCTCGCTATCGTGAGATGATAACAAACTTGTTATGGCCCGAATTGGAAGATTTGGATGTGGACGATATGTAGTTTTAACCGGACGGTGCCACGTGCCACACAGCTCTTAGCGCGACAAATTCAATGACCGTGTTATCTCACGAGGTGGCGATGTCAATAGGCCGCCAAGATTATGTGATTTGACACCGTTGGACTTCTTGCTTTGGGGCTATTATAAAGAAAAGGTGTACGTCGATAAGCCAGCAAGAATTCAAGAGCTATAGGAAGAGATAATTCGGCACAATAACAGCATAGAACCTCAATTATGCCTCAGCATCATCGAAAATTTGGACCATCGGATGGAGGTGTTCCGATATTTCGTTCCATACATGCCAATATTATAAGCATAAAAAGAAATGACAATCATTTCATAAATAATTTATGTTTTATTCAAAATCAACATCGGGCCTTTATGTAAACACATTTGTTCTAATCGGTTACATTTTGTTGAACAAAAGAAACAAACAAATAAAATATATTTCAAAAGCTTTACTGGTTTTATATTTAAGATAAAATACATGACTTTAATGAGAGCTGTGCGCGCGATCCGATTTTGAATCACGATCACACAGTATCACAAGGGAAGAAGATGCGAAATTTCACAGCACCCTCACTGACCTCTAAATAAAATCTTTATCATCACATTTTTTATACTTACATACACATTCAAGAAATCCGTATTAGATCTTTATTTACCTTAAAAGAGAGAGAAAAAAACGTATCATTAAAAATTTATTCAAGTCTAATAAAATATGAATTTATTACATTTTTACATATCGCACCGTTAATCATAAACAGCCGCAACTTAAAATTTATCAAAATTGGTTTTTTTAATAAACAAAAAAAACATTTTTTTTTTTGTTTGCATCACTGTCTTTTTAAACTGGGAAATTGCCGTTATGTCTGTTTTTATGTTAAGGGCAAAATAAACCGCACAAATTGCCTGGCAAACATGTCTAAACTAACGTTTGTACACGGAAAGAAGTTTATTTTCTAAAGTAATCAATATCGTTTCTTAAAACAAGAAAATCCAAAAATAATAACTTGATTTTAACTTATTTCGTTCGTATTTATTTAGTAAAATTTTCTTAAATAAATAAACATTTTCTCATGATCAACAAATTCGAGTTTATGGTAAAATTTCTTTTAACAAGATATACAAAAGTCGCTCGTTTTTATTAAAAGTTAGAAAGATATTTCTTTAAAAATTTTCTTGATTTTTAAAGAGAATCGAGTTTCTGGCATTTCTTTTTAAAAACGCAAATAGTGGTAATTTTGCACCATCTCAAAAACTGTTCTACTTTTGCCCATTCCATTCGGACACAGCGTAGAATTTTACATAAAGATTTTGGTGTCAAATTCATTTGGTCACAACTTTGTTGCAAATTTGTGACCCGTTTAAATGCTTTATATGTAGTTAAAATGTAACTAGTCAGATTTTAACTTTTGGAAAATATGAAACCTCTCATATCTTGGTCTTTTTTATAAATAATAACTTATCGGATATTTGTAGGTATAAAAAAAATGACTTTTTTTCTTATATGAATGCATTCATTTTGGGACACTCCTTGTAAAATGCATTGCTTGTTTGAGCAGAATTGTAAGCAGTACTTTTGCTTTTTTCTGATTACTCAACACATTATTTTGTGTGCGAAGTTTATACTGTGCAGGTAGTATCCACCACTTAATTCACAAATTTCGACTAAACAGTCACAACTTAAAATTGCACAGTATTAATAAAAATGAATTTAAACTTTCTTCTTTACTGTGGAATTTAATTTGATTATAAAATTACAACCATTTTTGTTAAATCCGTCTTTTGTCTCTCATTAATTTTTGTGTATTTTGAGTTGTGGCAGTTTATGATTTAGTGAGCGACATGTAATTATTTGTAAACCAATATTTTTGTTTTCTAAAATTTCTTGTTTATAAATTCAAACAAATATTTACATTCAAAATTAAATCGTTTATACAAAACATTATAAAAAAACCCCCTCTTTACACGCAAATGTGACTGGTCCGTCACAATAAAATAAAAAAAAATCTGATAAAAATAAATCAAAATTATTATAATGAAGAATTATAAATATGTATGTACGTATGTATGTACATATACATGTAAATATGTATTTAATGATTAATAGTCAGTGTGACCAGATGTTTTAAAAAATATAAAGCTAAATCATGCTTGAAATAGAGCTAAAAAGATCTGAAGAAGGAAATTTTAAGTCAAAAAATAAAGTTAAATTTTTTTTAAAGCTTTTTGTAGTAACTTTAAATTATTTCTATTTTTTCATAGGTTAAATTGTGTTTAAGTAAGTTCATATAATATCCCTGGCTTTGTTCTTAAAGGTCAATGTCAAAATTCTCATATTGGAAAAAATTACATTTGGTGGAATTGTTCGTTAGGCATACATAAAATATGTGTGTTCTTTTACCAAAAGAAACATGCAACTAGAGAGTAATTTTAAAATTTACAAAGTTATTTTCCCATTTACTCAAGAAAAAATTCAAAAGTAAATGAACGCTTTAGCAGCAAAAACTAGCAAGTTTTTGCCGAAGAATATTGGCCCATACACTTGCAATGTTTTTGTATATATTATTCGCCTTATTATTTCCATTTTGTCCTTTATTATGCAATAAGTCGCACAATGGTTTCATTCATTCAATAAAAAAGTAATTATAACCTATAGGAATAACATAAACAGCATTGTACAATGTTGCCAACATATTGCACTTTCTTTTCGTTGTGCTATAAACATTAAGAGTCCTTTGATTGCTGCCAATATATTGTGCCACCTTTGAATGTCACATACACATTGGCGATATAATTGTACAATACGTAAAATTGAAAAATTTTATTGCAAGTGTATGAGCCGCTTTAGAATTTTGAAAATTTGTTTTTTTTTTAATAAAATATGAAACAGCTTAAATAATTCTTCCTAGTAAAAATTTTACTCATAGAAATTTACAAAATAAAAATAAAAAAAAAATTGTTGACGATGCGTTGTCGTGATCGAAGTAGTTTGAAATTTCAAAATTACGACAAGGACAGTGTCAATCATCATAATACCAATTTTGTAAAACGACTAGTTTTCGACCACGACCACAACACTCATAAGCAGGCCAAACAAGATAATTTTTCCTTGATACCTAAACCAAAAACTAGTCTTTTTTAGTTGAGTGTCGATGACAAAAATTTAACGATTTAATTCTTAGTTCTTTTATATGGTTTGAGGCTTCGAAAATTAAATTGGAATACCTTTATCGCTAAACTGACTAGAAGCGAAGAATACAGTATGCTTAAAGCCTTTTTTAATTATCATGCAATAGGCATGGGCTTGAAACATACTCTAAGCTATGCGATTGTTCAAAATTTGATTTGTGGTCTTGCTATTATCACTGAAAAATGGAATAGAGATATGTATTTATTCAAGAAATATTTCGAAGTGTAACTTTTGACAAAAATTCTAAAAATTTTTTTAACAATACGTTACTTTTTTATTCTTCCCCTGGCAGCACTGTTATGCAACAGCAATTTCTTCTGTGTTGCCAGACTATAAAGGTCCTGTTAAGCGAACCTATAACACTGTGCAATAAAAAAAAAACGCCAAACATCAAATGAAAGTAGACTACTAGTAAAGCAAATATGCGAAAGGGGTTTGAAAAGTTAGCTCGGGCTCCCGAAATATGGGTACCTAAATTTTTGAATTTTTTGAAAAGGCGTTTGGTTTAAGTAAAAAAAAAAAAAATATTAAATAAACTTCTGATCTAAAAGACTATTTCAGATCTCTTCAGTAGAATTGTATGGCGATTCTTTTCTTCAGATATATTAACACACATTTTAAGGGGTAATTTTTGTCCTTTTTTTGACTTCCCCACAAAAGTATATTAAAACTTTCTGCAATAAACAAATTTGTATTTAGAATCCACATTTGTATATTGTAAATGTGAATACACCAAACAAGGTTTTGATACCATTTAAAGCCTTTTATTATGCATTTGTTTATTTTATACATCTAAACATATGACTGCTTGAAAAAAGCTAATATGGACACACTGATAATAGTTAACAAATAATTGTTCAATATGTTTGCGTTCGTTTCAAATTTTCGATGACGCTGAGGCATAATTGCGGTTCTATGCTGTTAATGTGCCGAATTATCTCATCCTTTAGCTCTTGAATTGTTGCTGGCTTATCGAGTTACATCTTTTCTTTAAAATAACCCCAAAGAAAGAAGTCCAACGGTGTCAAATCACATGATCTTGGCGGCCATTTGACATCGCCGCCACGTGAGATAACTCGGCCGTTGAATTTGTCGCGCAAAAGAGCCATTGTTTCGTTAGCTGTGTTGAAACCACGTCCACATCTATATCTTCCCACTCGGGTCTCAAAAAGTTCGTAATCATCTCACGATAGTCACCACATTCACAGTAACTGCCTGACCAGCATCATTTTGGAAAAAATACGGCCCGATGTTGATGCCAGCCCACTCTTTGTGGGTGCATTGGATTTTCGACAATAACTCTTGGATCATCATTCGCCCAAATGCGGCAATTCTGCTTATTGAAGAATCCATTGAGGTGAAAATGTGCCTCATCACTGAAGATGATTTTTTTTTGAAAATTTATCATCCACTGTTGCCATTTCTTGCCACCATTCTGACCATTGACGACGTTTGGAATGGTCAAGTTTTCACATCTCCTACAGACCCGATTTGCTCAAATTTTTGCACGATTTTTCCGATTGTACGCACATTTGGATGACTAAATTGACCGAAAAAATCAGGAAGTGCACGATATGCATTTTGATTTGAACGCCCATTTTCATAATAAGCCTGAATAACTTTAACGCGTTGCTCGACTATGTATTTTTCCATGCAGAAAAAAACTTGACGTTTAGGTGTGGTTCACATTCAACATCGGCCCTTAACCATCCTTTACATAAAGCAAACCAAAATAAAACAGATACACCGTAAAGAAATCCATCCATTTAATAAAAGCTTAAGTTCATTTTCAATAAGGCTTAAGGTATCTTATAAAGCATTTTACTAAAAATCTTCCAAAATATAAAAAAAAATTATTTTTTAAGCAAAAAGCTTGAAATACTTGCCCTGGCAAAAACATTTTAAGATTAAATTTAAATTTATTAACAATACATAAGTTATTTAAAAGACAAAAAATTTAAAATTTTTAAGGGATTAATAAAAGAGATGTGCACGTTGAGTAATTTTGTCACGCGTGATTCACGCGTTGCCGTGATAATTTTAAATTTTAATGAAGCTTGAAAAAAGGAGTAAGTTCTTTTTACAATTCAATATTTTTGATGACTTTTTTTCTTTGCAATACTGATTTTCTACAGCTCAAAAGAAAATTTTGAAATTCGAAAAAGTTATGTGTGAAATTCAAGAGTTTTTGTTTAGCCAGGCATGAATATGTGGGTACACAAAAAGGTTTTGTGAACAAACGATGAATAAAACCTATAATAACCACGAGAAGTGTAACTTTTAAAATTTTTGGCCTTATACGGCTCATAAGGCTTTGGATTTTGGAAATACTTCTAAGCAGGTATTTTCATAAGGGCTGGTCCGCTTTGAATAAAATTTCTGGTGGTTAAAAATAATTTTCGTTCTTGAAAGTACGTGATCGAAAATATTCTATTCGTGATGTAAATCAAAAAACACTCACGTGCTCAGTTCTAATTAATAACTTTTTCATAAAAGAATATTTAAGCAACAACGTAGATTAAACAAAATCATTAAAAAAAAAAAAAAAGATGTAAACGGAACTAAATATGTTTTTTTTGCTGTTTTCTTATTATGGATTATTTATTATTATAATAGCGTAACAAAAATGATCATAAGGTGTTAACTTTTTTAAATACCTCTTTAAGTTATTCACAGTTGGTTATTTTCAGCACGGAAAGGTCGCACTTAATTTACTAATAATAATTTAAAGAAGTACGCTGAATCCAATGATGCTAACCGTTTTTTTTAAGTAAGCTCTTGTTTTCGAGATGTACCGTTATTTAAAAAATGGAGGAGCTTGCGCAACATATATTCGCGTAACTTAAAAACGGTTTAGTTTATTGAAATGACTAAAAAACCGAAATTCCGTAATAAAATTTCCTTTAAGAAAAGTAAAACTTATTTCTGATATGCGCAGTCGTTTTAGAAACATTATTTTTTTTTTGGAAAAAAACAATTTTTATTATCAAAATTTCGAAATTTTGGGTATTTGAAAATTCATAAAAAATTTAAAAAGGCTTTTTGCAGACATGTAAAAAACGAAGCTGCAAGCAAAACAAGCTATAAATGATTAAAATCTGTTAGCAACTTTTGATTTTATTTACAAAAGTCGAAACATTTTAATTTATTAAGAATTTCATAAAACGCAATATTTGTATTGGAGCCCCCCATTAAGAACTGCTGATAAGGGCAAGTAGGTTAGGTAAAGAAGGGCACATTTCCAGTCGGAGAACAATGCGGTCCATTGTGAATTAAGGGGCAAGTATGTCTCGAGAAAATGTTAAGGACAAAAAACTAATTGAGGTCGGTCATTCATTTTATCCCACTATGAGCGACTCCTGGGCATTCTTTTTCTTCAATACATTTCTAGCCTGCATTGAAAATTTTTGTTCTTAATCAGATTTTGTTCTGATTTAAAGATTGATGCTTAACCATAGACTGCCAGCCGTCGTCATAGGTGGTAACACTCACCGCAAAGATTTCTGAAGAGATAGTGTGGTTACTATCGAAGCAAGTCAAATCGACGGCCAATTTCACCAAGTTCAGTTGAAACTAACTAGGACTTAAACTTCCAGTTAACAATATGTGTATGACAGTTAAAGCTGACACTTAATTATAACTGCACTTGGTAAAATTGGCCGTTATCTTATTAAAATATAAAAACTTAAATTAAAAAAAAGTCAAACGTAATACTCAACCTATTTGGCCTTCAAATAGTTTTAAACATTAAAAATGCCTATTGGGCATCAATGAATGCAATAGGTGCATATTCAAAACTGGTCAACTCTTTTGAAGAATATAGAAAGGTAATTTAAAAATAGTACCATTTACTTAAGTGCAGAATTCTTTGTTAAAACTGCATCAAGTTTGGTTTTTAGTTTTTCGCCGATTCAACCAACTACTCCTCTAATTTAAATGAGGAGTTTACCTGTGCCCATGAGTCAAAGTAGAACCTTTTTTTTTTTGTACGGCTGAGTGCGCAATCTTGTTTTTTGATTCATTACCTGTGCCGATATTCTTTAACTCTCGCTTCGAGAAACTTTTTGTAGAAATGTGTGAAATGGAACAAAAATTTATTGAAACAATCGGCTGTTTTTCTCACTTAACCGTGTCTGTAACTTTTTTGGAGAGTAGTAGCTGTCTCATTAGGAAATTTTGGCGAGTAAAGTGCTTCTGTAACATTTTTGTGAGGAAAGTTCCGGCTTTGAACTGTAAAATAAACTCACGAGAAACAATTTTAACACTAAACCAATAAGAAAGTGCAGTCGGTCAAGCCCGATTATATAATACCCTACACCAAAGTATTTTAAAACACATTAACGAGAGTGCACCCTATTCGGGACCCATGGAGAATTATGCTTATGTGCCCATATAAATAAAATTTCATTAAAATCGGTTTGATAGTTTCTGAGAGGCAGAAATTTCCCCTATCTCCCCTCATTGTCCTGTACTTTGCGCACAATGTGAGAAAGTGATTCTGAGTCGATCGGTATACTTCAAGGTGGGTCCAGGACTCATATTTTAAGGTGTTACACACATCAGCACAAATGTAAAAAACCCTCTTCACTTTTGTGGTGTGGTGCATTTATAACAAAATATGCAAAAACATGCATCTTAAGCAAAATATGCACAAACAGTTTGAGGCAATTTTACTAGAAATGTTATGATTCGCAAAGATATTCAACAAACATGCAATTGCAATTGTCTTGTTTATGTCTTGTTTATTATCGGCGTTTGATTTTCTCCAGAAGATAATATGCAGGGTTGCCATTCTTTTATCAGCTGAGAGCAGTTGCAGTGCATGTAATGAATTGTGAATTAGATCTTTAGCTATCTTTGAACTATTTTTAAGTTTCGACTTTGGTTATGATTTCTGAATATGCGCAAATGCTAATTGTGTTTTAGCAAAAGAGATATAATGGCATACCATTTCCAAATACGATGTCTGATTGACTCCACTTTATTATAAACGAGAGGAGTCGCTTTCAACCACCATGTTTTTTTTTAATTTTAAATTCTTTGCAATTTTGAAAGAGGACTGATATATAACCAGCATATGTTTAATATATTTTTTTCTATTTTAAATTTTTTATTTATCTAAAAATAATTTGACCAATCTATTATTTTTATTGTGAATAATTATTTTTTTTTTACAAAATAAAAGTTGTTTGTAGTGACCCTGATTTTTCTCTTTTAGTGGTTTCGTTTTAATGGTCCAATAAAAAAAAACTAATAATTATTTTAAATAAATATTCAATCATTGTTTCATTGTTTTTGACACTTAAGTTGGCTTCATTTAACACATTCACAAAATATTTATGTTTTTAAAAAGATTTTTAATACATTGTAATGACTTTAGAAATTCCCTTCATTTAAAACTCTACAAGTGTATTGTTATTGTTAAATGTTTGGTAAACGATCCACCGAATACAAATTAAAAAAATTATTTTAAAGATAATTTAATAAAAAATAAGGTAATAAATTTAAGAAAAAACAAGTTGGTTTGCTATATTCGACTGTGCCGAATTCTTGCTACCCTCAACGCACAGTTAGAGTATTTCAGGAGTGGGTTTTATATGGGAGCAAAAGTATCGCAACAACTTAACAAGAATTTCTGCCGATTTATATTTTTCAAAATATTGCAATTAAATATATATTTTAATTATTTTAAAACACTTTTTACTAGTTTTACACCGACAAACGACTCAACACTAGCTGCGTTCGAGAACACAAAAGTTTTTACTATTTCTTACTGAACTTTACTGCATTTTACTAAATTGCGTTCGCGTACACAAAATACAGTAAATGGGAACACAAGTTGAGAGCGTAAAGTGACAGTTCTTGTCTGAGTATTTAAAAATTTTTACTGCAGAAATTTTTGCAGTAAAATTTAGTAAAACAAGAAAACATATGTTTCAAAAGGTAAACAAACAAAAGTAACAAACAAAATGCTTACAAATTGTGAAAAAATTGTTAAATAAAAGAAAAGTTTAAATAAAAATTAACCCAAAACAAAAAGTGAATAAATATTACTTAATCAAACTTGTTTGTGAAGCATTTATTTGGCTAAATACCAACTTTTGAAACTAATTTTTGTTATGTTAATTTTTTAGAGTTGTAAGAGTGTGATGTATTTGGGTACTTAAGTAATCAAAAGCAAAAAAAAATTTTCATGTTCTTTTGAATAAATTTTCCCGCCACAAATTAGTAAAATCAAATAAAATAAAAAACAAAAAAATATGAAAGATTACATAAAATAATTTGTTTGTATTTTCCAAAAATGTTCGTGTTATACAAAGTATTTAATCGAGTACTGATAAGAAAACGAGTTAAGTAGTCAAAAGTGTAAACATTTTTCAACACTTCAATTATTTGTCATCAGCCTTTATTTTACGAATTTTTACAAATTTTGCGTTCGTGAACTTTTTTGTACGACAGCTTTTTGTGAGAGCAAATTTTTCATTTTACTCATTTACTGCATTTTACTGTAAAAGTTCTCAAACGCACCTACTGATCGCAATGATAATTAAGTGCCAACCATGTCATTGCCAAGTGCACATTTTTTACGACAAGAGTAATATTATTTGCAGCGTTGCCAGAATAAAGATTTTATCTTATTTTTGAAGATTTTTTGACCAAAATAAGATTTGAAGACTTTTTTCTCTCAAATGAAGATTTTTTATTCTGTACCCATTGTCTAGCAAACAAAAGAATGCATCATTATCTCTGGGCATACAAATAATAATTAAAAAAGCATCTTAGATTAGCGGTTGTGAATTTGGAGAATATTGATGAAAAATAAATGCAATTTTCTCAAATATCGAATAAAATAACGGTATCAAATATATAATCTTAAATTGAGAACCCTTAAGATTTCATATGTGTATTTTCGCCAAATAAAGAATTTCCTTTCCAATCTTCTGGCAACGCTGATTATTTGATTCAAAATATAAATATTTTTTTGGCAACAAAAATTTTTATTTCCTGCAAATGCAAATCATTTACGTCAGCGGCAAATTTCAATGTGCGGTTATTTCAGAGGAAAACCTTTAACGGTAACAGTTATTTTATTTGCAACAATATTGTTGAAACATTTCTTGCGACAAAAGGTTTTCATTTTCGCCAACACGTTTTTGTTTACCCCAACAGCATAATCGTCAAATGCTAAAATTACACAGTGCAACACGAAAAAAACAACCATATACGGACAATTAATAACCATGAAGGACCAAAAAAAAGACCCGTGTCTCCCAGTTTTGCCGAAAGTTATGCACTTTTTTTTATGGGCCCTTAAAGATTTAGGGAATCGGTGTCATTTTTGCAAAAAAGTGATAATTTTCTCAGGCTCATATCTTGCAAACCGTTCGGAATTTTGATTAACCCTCTGAGACAAAGTTGTAGCTCTTGCAAGGAACAAAAATTGTGAACATTTAAAATCAAAAAAACTTCATCTTCTAGATCAAAATCGCAAAAAACTTTAAAAAACATATAAACTTCCTAGGAATGATTCCGAACACCGTTTAGAAAGTTGTTTATTTAGATCTTAGGTACATTTTTATGATTTTATGATTGTTTTCTTGAATTTTGAACGGTTTGCTACATATGCCCTGAACAGCGAAAAAAGGTTGAAAAAATCGAATTTTTTTAAAAAATTACACACAGTGTTATTTGCCCTCACAATATATTTTTTTTTGTGTCTACTTATATTTAATGTGGTCTTAGATGTATTAAAAAAGCTTCACACGGAATGACAAACGTACCTCTTAGCTCTTTACAACTATTTGTGGTGGGTATAAAATTAGTCGGCTTAGTCCGTCCACAAAAACTATAAGTTATATTTAGAGCTTAATTTTGCTAAAAAAGGCATTGCTTGAAGGTCGGTTAAATATATGCCCCATATAAAAGCCACTCTGAACAAAATTAGTACATTTTGGTTCCCGAAAACGCACTTTTGGAATACGCCTATAACTGCAATTATTAGTGTGAGGTATCTTTTTTTATTAAGATTGGTTTATGACTTCTATGTTAATAACTCTTCTGAAATATTCTTTCTTTCGGTGGGTGGTATCAAAGATTCGCCATAAACGAGTATAGATAGCACTTCTATTTGTCTATACTTATCACTTCTGGTATTTTCAACTTTAGTGTCACTGTCTCTGAGACTTTATATAAAAAAATTTCGTAGCAAATATTTTTGTGGAGCATTTTAACCCATTACATTCCTATTAAAGACCTTTTAATTGGAGAAGGGCCGAAATAAACCCATAATTTGTAACGTTCGAGGACTAAACTATTTAATAGAAATGCGCAACGTATAACTTAATTCCTGGACTTTAAACTTTTTTTTGCATGCAGCCTTTAACCCATCACATTTCTACACTCAAAAGAAAAATCAATCCATCCATATTTAAATCAATCCGAAGGGGTATTAATAGTACGGTGAGTACGGATTTTCTTGAATCAAGTAGAAAAAGATTGATTCAACTACGGATTTTCAATCGCGAGATACTTACCTTATCCATATTAATCCCGAAGTCGTACTTGAAATAATATATAATGGAGATTGATTAACGTACAACAAAGATTAAATCAACCACAAAATGCGCTTGATTCAAGTATTATAAAGTCGATTCAATCCCGAATTCGTACTTGAAATGAGAAGGAGAAGTTTACTATGATTGATTTATTACCCATTTTACAACATACAGAATTTCAATTATAAAACACCAGCATCATTCCCGATATGTGTTTCACTTTAAAAAATAAATGTACAAATATAACTGAAAATATAAACTAAATGAGAAGCAATTTTTCAATTTTACTTTTTAAACATAAAAATAATGTGTTTTCATCTTGTTCTGCTGTTTTTTGTTTCTACAACAAACAAGGGATTAAAACGCTCATTTTGTAATTTTAGTCTCAGAGTAGCACTACCAACGAAGAGTTGAATCTTTTTTTTACATGGTTTTATAATTTTGTACCTCTTTCAATAAATTCCATGATTGATATTCGAAAGTAATCCGATTTAGGATTGTTTTGAGTACGTTTTAATGTTACTTGAATTATTGAGTGCGACTCGTACTTGAAGTCAGTATACAAAACTTAAAAACAGCGTTAGAGGGTTAAAATATTTAATAAAAATATGCCACATAGGAATTAGCATTAATGTTTTGAAGACATCATACACCTTTAATGTAAGGGGAATATAGTTTTCTATGCCGATTCATCATAAGTATGTGCCAAAACAGAGGAACCATTGTTCCCCAAAAATTACCTCCAGACGTAAAAATCCAAAATGCCTACACACGTACATCCTCTTTTGATCACACGTTAAAAGCGTTTTTGTGTTGCAGTGTTAATCTGCGAATCGCAAAATCAAAAAAAAAAACGAGCATTTAAAAATCTAAAGTTGACAAATGAATTTTAAAAAAGCCTGAAATAATCTACAAAGTAGTGAAGACATTAAACCAGTTCGGAAACCAACTTTATGTTTAAAAAAAAAACAATAACAACCATTAAAACCGCCACAATTTAACAATATTTAAAAAAAGCAAAAAATACCTGTATTTTTAAATTCTTTAAGTTATTCAACTACATAAAAATAGCATCGTTTTTATTCGCACTTTGTACACTTCCTCGAAAGGGGTTTCCCCAATATAAAAACTAATTAAATTCATCAACATGCATTTAAGCAAAAAACCCAAACACGCATCATATTATAAATCGTTTTTTTTATTTTGTTTTTGTTTAATATTTTTTTGTGTTCTTTTACCAAGATTTTATCAACAGACGCTGTGAAAACCCCAACAAAAGACCTGGCACATGTGTGGCCATCCACGACTGTCAAGTTCTCTTGCAAAGTGAACTTTCCTTCGTAGAAGCCTCAAGATGTGGCGGGGGTTTTGGTGCTACTCCTTATGTGTGCTGTTCAAGTGATACGGGATTTACCAGAGTGCCAAGAAAACAAGAAGATGTGGCAGTGGCAAGAGATGGGCCAGAACTGAGTCCCAATGAAAGATCCTGGTTAAGGCAAATCTTTAGGGGGAATTTTATAGCTACAACCATATGGCCAGATCAGACAAGAGAAGTGCCTAAAACAAAATCTTTATTGTTGCCAGAACCGCCCACTTGTGGTGGCGAATTTATAGATAATCGTATTTATGGGGGACGGGATACGGAATTATATGAATTTCCTTGGATGGCTTTTTTGGAATACAGTAAAAGTGGTAAGTTACAGTTGCTAAATTCTATTTATTTATGCTTCTTTAAATTAAGAAGATTTCGCTTAACTTTAGATCCAACCCAGGAGGCTGTGTGTGCTGGTTCTTTAATCAATGTCCGTTACATTTTAACCGCCGCTCACTGTGTGGAAGGTCCCATTTTAAGACAAAAAGGAGAACTGTAAGTTTTCTAAATATATTTTCGGCACAATTTATACAAAAACCATCTTAACTTTTATTCAAAATCTTAGTGTGGCTGCCCGCCTGGGTTTAAGGGATTATACCAAAACCTCGCTATTTGCCAAAGACGATCAACGTTGGCGCATCGAAGAGAAAATTATACATGAAAACTATAAAGCACAAAAAACCCCTGTACATGACGTTGCTCTGCTACGTTTGGAAAATAATGTACGCTATTCCAAAAATGTTCGCCCCATTTGTTTACCCTCCGTATTGGCCCCCTTTAACTTAAAATCAGATACCAAACTGACCGTTGCCGGCTGGGGTTCAACGGAATTCGATTCCAGCAGTCCCATTAAACAAAAGGTCAATGTTGCTCTAATGGATCAGAAGTTCTGCAAACAACAGTATGGCAAATTGGGTCTGGCAATTGAATCTGTGCACATGTGTGCGGGAGGCACGGCGAATAAAGACAGTTGTCGTGGCGATTCAGGTGCCCCTTTGATGCATTATCGCAATGGTGTTTGGGTGCTGGAGGGTATAGTGTCGTTCGGTCGCCGTTGTGGTTATAAGAATTGGCCCGGTGTATATGCCCGTGTCAGTAGTTATAGTCAGTGGATTAATAAGAAATTACGCAGTTAAGCTCATAGTCATAGAGTATAAAGTAAATAAATAAACTGATTTATAGTTTGTAAGGATGTAGTGAAATTGTAAGCGTTGTATTGTTTTTCATACAGACATAATTTTGTTTTATTCACTCAGTCATATAGATTTTAAGAAAAATAACTACAAATTAAAATAAATTATACAAAAATTTACAAGTTTTATAAAAGAAGTGATTTTTTTTTATTTTCAAAACATGCATTTAAAATTAAGACTAAACGTTTCTGATTTGTTTACCATAAAATGATTCCATCCGAGAAATATTTAATAAATTTTAATGAATTAAATTTATTAAATGTCCAACTTTATTATTCTTAACTGTTAGATGAAGTTGTTAAATAAGAAAAGTCTTATTTTCAGTAGATACGTCGCATTTTCTCGAATTGGAGTGGAGTTTGGCTCCCAATTTTTTTTTACAGTTTTAAACTTTAGTTTATGGCATTTAAATATTGAGAGATGCAATCTTCATAAACTTTAGAGACTTTTTAATCTTTTTTTTAATCAAAGTTCCCGTTCTACGTATTCACTTTTAAAGGAAAAGCTTTAAAAGGTTCTAACAAGCTACACTTTTAGACAATTTAGAAAGAGTAGCTTAAAGTGTCGCACGAAACATAAAATTATCCGAAAAAATAAACCATCTGCTGCGTTTTCATACTGGCGGCGCACAGTGTCCCCATCAGGGCGAGTTTTGTATGGCGTATTCCATTTTTTGCAATTTCTTTAATTATTTCGTTAAAAAGTTATTTTTGGTCCAGCTTGCCAAGAAAAACATTTTTTTGCAACCTAGAAAACAAAGTTTTAAATAAGCTTGGCGAATATGAGTCAGAATCGTTTCGAAATGCTAACTGAATGTTGCAAAAATAGGACGTCAATAGTGACTTAGTGTATGTAAAAGAGCACTTTCAATGCATCTGCTCAAGTCTCTTGAAATTACAAGCAAAAGGGCTCTTAATTAATGAAAGCTTAGACTTAATTGCCAGTGCTTAGGAAAATAAAGGGTATTTTTTATAGAGTGATACAAGTTTAAATCATAATAAAACAAGGAAATATATCTTAAATATCAATGAAACTGACTTTATTGGAAAACAAATTTATGAAATTAATGTTAAATATGAAGGCGCAATCTGGAACACCATTTTTCAACAACTTTTCGCAGCTTTTGCCGATAACTCTTCGAATGTTGATTTCCAGATGTGCAATTGTGGTTTGTGGTGTATCGAAGTAGACAAGTGACTTAACATAACCCCAAAGAAAATAATTCAATTGGGTTAAATCACACGATCTTGATGGCGAATTAATTCGGCCATTACGTGAAATTATTTTTTCATCAAAAGTTTATTTGAGTAAATCGATTGTAGCGCCCGCTGTGTGGCATGTGGCATTATCAGCAAGATTAATGCCACGTAATTGAGGTACGAAAAAATTTCAAATCATGTTCCTATACCGTTTTTGAGGACCATGACTTCGCGATCCGATAAAGAGCACCCAACAGTAATTTTCTGTGGATGAAATGGTGCTTCCACAAAAGCTTGTAGATTCTCCTCACTCCAAATGCGACAATTCTGCTTACTTACGTACCCATTCAACCAGAAATGGGCTTCATCGGAAAATGGAAGAAGTAGACGATTAGTTTTACGAATAGAACAATAATTTTGATTAAAAATTTCAAAAATTTAAAGCAAGCTGAACAAAAAGCATCTATCAGATGTTAAATGGGTGCTCAAATAAAGCAGTGATGCCAACTCAAAGTTGTGACACTCTTAAAAAACACGCTTTATCAAAGATGTCAGTAAAAATAATTATGTTGAAAAGTTTAAAAAAAGGTTTTAGATCGTAATAAGATTAAGTTAAAAAAAAGAATTATGTAAAAGCAGCCATTTCATTTCTAAATTTTTTTTAATTCCCTAAGCTAGTCCAGCGAAGCTCTACGCTTGTCTATAGGAAAGAAACCAGAGTCTTTGGCGGGAATTAAACCCGCAACCCCGGAGCTGATAGGCTAGTTCACTACCAGCAAGCCTACCGGGCTCCTGCAGAACTCGCTTGGCATTTAAATTTTCAAAAACTGTTTTAATAGATTTTCTCAGATTTTTTTTTAAGAGTTGTTTGCTAGTGGAGTACTCATACTGTAATGAAAGTGAGACGGATGAATTATTGACAACCTTTCGCCATCTGAACTATTGGCGTTCAAATATGCTGCAGTTACCTCCGGCATAGCCAAAGTGCAATAACATACAGTACATAACCAAGAAAAAGTAAAGATTTATAGCTCAGTCTTTTCCAATTTGGCAGTACCTCAAACTAACCTATCATTACCTTTTTTTTGTAACTTAGGAAAAATGAGTCAAGAAATAAATGCCTTCTTTATACACGCAGAGAAAAAACATGGTTGCGGTAAACATATTCTAAGAGCAACATATTATGATAAGATTAATGATTGTAGTCACCATATTATGATTATTATTGAAACCTATTATGACTAAATATACCTGTAATATTACATCATAATATTTTTCCCTAAATCATATTATTATTCTTTTAATCATACTAAGTCAAGAAGTAATTAAATTATTGTCATGTTAATCATAATAAGTTAAGAAGCAATCATATAATTGTCATGTTAATCATAATAAATTTAGAAGCAATCATATTATGATGCAGCACCTTTCATAACTGTCATGAAAATATAAAATAAATTAAAATTTTCTTGCATCGATTTTTATTTTGTGGCTTTTTACAATTTTTCTTAATGTAAATCAAATAGCGGAGTTCAATATAAGGCTTGCAAAAGAGAAAATCCAAAATCTGTGGTTTTCATGGGCAAACGCGTATGTCTATTTTTTCTTATTTTTCTTTTCCGATTTTGAGATGTTGATGCCATATTGCCTAATTTCAATTGCTCTTTACATGTTTCTAAAAACTTTTGAAAAAAGATGTATTAATTCCGATTTTTTAACGTGGTGCACAAAACCTATCCCATAGTTTAATCTAGAATGGTTTTTCGGCTCTCCTGAAAATTTTGTTTTAAGACATACGCAGTTGCCCAAGAAAACACCAGAAATATCAAAACACTTTTATAAAATATGTATAACGAAATCTCTATGTGTTTTGTTGTTGGATTTCACAAAAAAACTACGATAATTGGTTTGATTGCATCTTAAACATAATATGATAAATGTATAGAAAGTTATCATGTTATGGCTATTAAATATCATTATATGTTTGTGAGTAATATACATAATATTTTTTGAAAGTTATCATAATTTTGTTGTTAGAAAAATAATTATTTTTCGTTCAACAATACTCAAATTTATGATTGCGATAAACGTTGATATGTTTACAGTAAATATAATATTGTTGATATTAAAGAAAAGTAACAATTATTTGTGTACGACAACAATATATGTTGTTTCCCTAACCGTGCCCAACCATATTTTTTCTCTGCGTGTATTTCCGGCAGAAAACTCTAAAACTCCTTAGCAGAATCTGCTTAGCACTCCAAAAAGTACTAAGATTTTAAGTAAAAAATTAGGTACATACGGCAAAAAATAGTTAATTATTCTTTGCCAAACATAAGAAGGAGTCCATGAAAAAAATCTCAAACAGTTTAGCTCAAAAATTGATTTAACTAGCACAAAAAAGAAAAGTTATTGTCTTAAAGTTAAACAAAAATGGATTATTAAATAAAAAAGATCTTATCCTAAAGATTTTTTAATAAAAATTTGTTTAATAAGCCTTTTTTAATTTTAAAAATATTTTTTTATAAATAAGGAAAAAAGAGTGGGAAAAGTTTCTTGGCAGACTGTAGCTTCATAAATGCATGGAATAAAATACTGTTCAAATAATTTAAATAATTCTGCTCCTTAAAATATGCTTTAAATCACTTGAATTTAGTTCAAACGAAAGTGAAACTGAAACTATTGCCTCATTTGTTTAAATCACAACCAAACATGCTTTTAATTTCAAAACAAGCACGCACATGGGAACCAATGAAACCAGTACTTCGCTTGCACTCGTATTGCATAATTTACCAGTTCGTATGCAACGAAGTGTAAATGACCGGTATGTGTAAATGTAGGTATGTTTGTGTGTGTGTGCTCAGAGCAAAATTATGAACATGATCGATCGATCTCGTTTAAACTCGTTGTTCGTCTCTTTCCGTGATTGCAATTTTAACACCTGAAAACATAAAAAACGAGCCATAAACAAAACAAACAAAAAAAAAAAGGTGTCAACAATGAATTTGTTTCATGTTTTTAATTTGGCGTTTGTTTTGCTCTATCATTCATTGCTGGTAACTGTTTGTTTATTGTTTTTTTTTTATGGATTAAAGATCGCAAGGTGATCTTGAACGTTTATTTTCGTTAATGTCTGCAAGCTTTTGGGTAAAAAAAGTGTTTGGTAGGCAGTTCGCTTTTTTTTTATTTGAAAATTGAGAGTGTGTGCGGATTTGGGTGTTGTTTAATTTGATTAATTTAAAATTTTAAGCAATTTTTGGTTAAAAGAAAACAAAAAAAAAAAAAACGTGGGTTTAACAGCTGTTGACTGCTGTTTAGCTAGTTAAAACTACTGAATGCCATAGTTAAGCGGTGCGTTGACGCGACATGATGTTTCGTCGGTAAATTGTGTTTTTCTCGCTGTGATAATTTAATGATTGTTTTGATTTGCTTCTTTATTAAAAAAAATTAGGGCAAATAATTGAAAAAATAGTAAAACAAAAAATAAATACAAGTGTTTTAAGCGGGGTGTTTAATTTCAATGAATTTTATTTACCAGCTTTCGTGTCAGCAAAATAATTTTAAACAAAAAACAAAATAAAATTATAAAAAAAAACAACAAAGAAAAGTGTATTTAACTCGTAAAGGCGTCATGATTTTTCGCAGATATTTAGCAATAATGCTTATTATAATAAATTTAGCTTTTAAATGTCATTGTCTTAACATAGAAGCTCTCTTTAATTTAACCGATTACGATGAGGAAGAAGATTCCGATTACTCTGAACTACAAGGTGAAAGAGAAAGCATACCATGTGAAATACCAAATGAAGATAAATTAGGCGTCTGCCTAGAAGTGAGTCAATGTTCGGCTTATTTACAAGTTCGTAATGGCTCACATTTGCCCGCTGAAAAAGTAAATTTTTTGAAAAAAGTTCAATGTGTTTCGAATATATCGTATGATGTACGGGCCCGTAGTCTAGAACCGTTAGTCTGTTGTACTGCTAACGGCCAAGATTATCGTTTTCCGAGTATACAATTTACCAAGTTTGAATATAGACGTTTTCAAGATGCCACGGCGCGTTTTAAAAGAAAAAAGTTAAAAAGACGCATTCAGACAGTAGAGCCCATTGCGGGCTTAAATTTGTGGAATGAGTGCGGAAAACAAGTAACGCATAGGATTTATGGAGGTGAAATTGCTGAGTTGGATGAATTTCCATGGTTGGCATTATTGGTGTACAATTCAAGTAAGTTTAACGTGTGTAAAGTAAATTTTCGGTGAAAATTAAATTAAAATATGTAACGGTTTGATTGACAAATATAAAATAGCCAATTGAGAAGCCATAAAAAGTAAAATGCATTACAAAATCAAAATTGTTTTAATACGATCTACTTAACAAGGTGCAAAACCTACGCTAAATCATTCAAAAATATAAATTATGTCAGTGTAGTTATTATCGATTTAAGTAAGATAAGTGGTCATCTAAATTCCTAAAATTTGAGTCATGCCGAATTGATCGCTGCAAGCGAAACGTTGCGAAAGGGTATTATATCTGAGCTATAACAATACTGAAAGATGTCAGAGCGAAAGCTACTAACGTCAAAACAAACATTACAAAGAAAGAATGCGACGATAATTGGACGCATGAACTCGATTACATCTATGCTCTTAATGACATGTTCTAAGCCACCACCGATTAAAACACGAGCAGTAATTAGCGGCCACTTTTAATTGATATTATTAATTTGCACCAGTAAATAAATTAATAGTATGTATCAATCAAATGTTTGATTCACTTGATTAAATTTTTAATAAAAACTGATTTTTTTAAAAACGCTTTAATTGGTGAAAATGTTTTTCCGTATTATGCTGAGCTTGATCATAGAGGCTTCAGAATTGGTGTCTAGAAACTTTGAGAAGGGTAACGATATAACTTTCCACCTTGAAAGCTCTGAAGGCATACATTGTCAAATCGAAGCTAGTTCGGGACTGCAAAAGAGCTCTTAAACGAGCTACATTGTAACTACTTGTTCAGACTATGCTGGAATCCCAAAAAGCACAGTGCTATATTTAAAAGTAATGGAGGTCTTAATATATCAACCTTTTGTAAATAAAAGAGTCATTGGGGAGTTTGTATTGAAAAGGACAAATAGGGCCTAGAATACAGATGTGTTAACGATTGCAATCGATTTAATTGCAATTTCACGATTTCTTAAAAAATCACACAATAAATTTTCTGATTTTAAATGCAGTCAAATTTTTGAAATAAGTTCACATAATAATTTCAAAAAAATTCATTGCCTGTTTGTAGAACGCGAGTCAAAAGTGGCTCGTTTAATTAACATTTAAAACAAAAATTTAAAATTTATTGTTGTTTTGATTTGTTGTTCATTCTACCTTCAAAATTGTATGTATTTAACTAAATAATTTAAACGAATAGGGTATGGGAATTATTTTTTCTTATTTTTATTTTTAAACATGAAACCAATCTATATTTTTCCTCTTGAAGTCTTATTGTTGTTTCTACAATAAAATTTTGCAAAAACACGCATATGCACGCATATTGTTTTTCGAATGTACTTTTTAGCAGTGTTTAAAAAGCTGCAGTTGAGATAGTAAAAGTCATAAGATTGTGCTGCAACTTCGACATCTTCATTTGTCATTGGACAAAAATAAACTGTTGGCTTTTCTTCTGATTCATTAAATGAAAACAGTTGCAGTAAAGGCAAAAGCAAAAAACGAAAAGCTGTACACAACAAAGAACATCGGCAGTCGACATGTTCGAAAGTGTTTGGTTTGACAGACTGAAACTTTTAAAAAATCCCGTAGTTACCGAAGATGGGACGTTGTGTTTTTTTCCGAATGGCTGTGGCTAAAGTTATTAGTGGGGCCATCAACGATGTATCTCGTAGTTTCCTAAAGAAGCTTTAAATAGCAAATAAATTACATCCTTTATAAAACTTTTTAGTTTTAGTTTCTTATGCAATATTTATCGTTATGAATAAAAAACTTGAACTGCTCTCAGGGGTTGGTTTTTTAGAAACAGCGATAGCAGAGAATACATTGATCAAAATACTCATCAAGCATTGTGGTAGTATTAGTGAAAATGTGTTTGTATGTGTAACACCGACAACGCTTGATGAAAAATCAAAAAATGTAGATATGATGGCGAATATTACGTCCAGAACACGTACACATTTGACAAGTGTATTTGGCCCTTTAACCTTCCGCAAGCTTTGTCGATATTGTACTATAGATATTGCAATATATAAGCCTCTTTTTGTCAAATTTTAACTTTCTTGTTGTCACGAGCTATGCTGGACCAGCCAAAAAATATGTGCTGTCAAATTATAGTGTAGCAGCCGTCTTTTTCTTAACGTATTCAGCTACTTACCCTCTTTACTTACTTCATTTTTTTTATCCATGTTTTATGGAATAGATAAATAGAAATTACTTCGCTGTAATGCCCATACTAATCGTGTGTTGGTATAAACAAATAATGGTATACTCGATATGGAATTAAATTTATGCAAATCAAACACGTTTCTTTATTTTATACCAGCGGGTATCTTCTACGCTCCCTCCCCACGCAGTCATATTTTATAAACAAAATACATATTTTTTGTATCTATCTAAATAGGGATTCATCTATGTTTTAAATTTAATTTAAATATGTTATATCGTGTTCAGATATGCACCTTAATTGACTTTTACGCAATAAATGACATTATTGAGCTCAATTATCCAAATAAAATTGCAATTAAGTTATTGCTCAATTATTACGAAATTGTCACAAGTGTGTTTAGTGAGTAAAACCCAACTCAATAAACAAAGTGTTTTGACATTTTTGACAACAACAAAAACATTAGGTCTGCACAAAAACCCGATGTTTATATTGTTTTTTCTTTAAAGATGTCAAGAGTTGTTAACATTTTCCTTAAGTAAATTGCCAATTGCTAATTGAGGTAGCTAAATTGTGTATGTGTGAACAGAAAGATAATTATGTTAATAAACCGAGTATTGACTCAATAAAAACGGTATGTCTGAACACGGTATTAGATAGTTTTTGAAAGGCAGAACTTGCCACCTACCTTCCCTAGGCTTCCTAGTTGTTCGATGTTTTGTTTTAACCATCTGTGAAGGTAGAACTTTCCAACGCCTGCATTGCTTTGAAAATTGTTTAAGTGGTTCTAACAGTGTTGCCAATTAGGAATTCGAAAATTACACATGATGTGTTCAAAATTACACATTTGAAGCAAAAAAAAAAAATAGATTTAATCAAATGAATTCGACTTGCAATACCTGTTTGTAAGTCATAAAAACTTAGGAAAAAACAGAAGACAAGAAGAAACATGTAAAACCTATAAATGGTTGAAGCCACATATCGTCCACATCCATATCTTCCAATTCGGGCCATAAAAAGTTCGTAATAATCTCACGATAGCGAACACCATTCACAGTAACTGCCTAACTGGACTCATTTTGGAAAAAATACGGCCCGATGATGCCGCCAGCCCATAAACCGCACCAAACAGTCACTCTATGTGGGTGCGCTTGTTTTTCGACAATCACTCTTGGTAATCATTCGCCAAAATGCGCCAATTCTGATTATTGACGAATCAACTGAGGTGAAAATGTGCCTCATCACTGATATGCATTTTGATTTGAACGCCCATTATCATAATGAGCCTGAATAACTTTCACGCGTTGCTCGATTGTGTATCTTTTCATGGTTCAAATTGAGTTAGTCTTAAATTGCGAAATGCAGAAAAAATCTTGACGTTTAGGTGTGGTTCACATTCAACAGCGGCTCTTAAAATTCAACCACCCTTTATATAGTTTTTTGGTTATATGGAACCAGAATTGTTCGCCAGGGTTTCTTCATGTCTATATCGTTAGCTTAAATGCAAAAAGGCGTAACTAACATAAAATTCAAAATCGAGTTTGTATTGGTTTTTATAATAAATGCCATTAAACTACATGTTTTGCAAAATTTTACATTTCAGCATTAAAAAATCACGCTTTTTTTTAACAAAAAACAAAGGGAGGTCCCTACTACAAGTGTGTTTATTTTGTAAATACAAAACGACGTAATTACACATTTTTTCCGTCTATATTTCAGGCGGAACTCTACGCCATCACTGAATGTGCTGGGGAATGTCTAAGGAGGAGGGCAAGGGGCTTGAGACTTTATATAATGTCAGATAGCCAGGCCGCTCTTAGGGCACTTTCTTCTTTGGAGATAAAGTCAAGGCTGGTCTTGGACTGTTTTGCATCTCTGAATGAGCTAGGGAAACACAATGACTTGAATTTGTGTTGGGTTCCCGGCCATGAGGGCCATGCGGGCAATGAAAGGGCTGATTGCTTGGCAAACAGGGGCGCTCGTCGTCCATTTATAGGTCCTGAGCCTTTCTTCGGCGTCCCTGTGGGTCACATCAGGGGGACACTACATAAATGGTCCGATCGTGAATTCCTTCACGCATGGACGTCCACTTCTGGATTGAGACAGTCCAAAAGAATTGTGACGCTGTCCCGGCACAGGGCAGGAAGGTTTCTGCTGCTTGAAAAAGCGGAACTTCGACTGCTTGTTGGCCTATTCACGGGGCACTGTGGTCTCAGGTACCACCAGTTTAAGTTGGGTAATTCACCTACCAAAATCTGCTCTGCTGCTGTCCCGCCTTAGGGACTTTTAGGCGGAAATTTTTCGGGGGGCATACAATGGGCCCGACCGACATCTATGATCTTCCACCGGGCAAGGTAGTGGGCTTTATACGCGGCCTAAACTTGACTTGGTGAGACATATAGGCTGCACAAAAGATCCTTTGGGTCGGGGTGCACATGGCCTACACGTGTATATACTACTACTACTCCTAATGGACATAAGCTATATAAGGGCCCACTAAAGTACTTAGGATAGGGTCCAGGGGCGCTTAACTTCCATTACTCGAAAAATATTGATTATCATGAATCAAATAAACAAGATTGCGCATTGCGCAGGTCCGTTATTTTTGTGTGTGACGAAACAATAGACTTTGTGTGTGTTCATTTGTGTGTGTCTTACATTTTTTACAACAAACACTCATATTTAGTCTATGATGACGTAGATGCGCAGTAGAAATTTTTTTTTGTACGGCTGAGTGCGCAATCTTGTTTTTTTGATTCATGATTGATTATCGTTTTAGAAGAGATCTATTAAAGCAAAAGTTTCCGTATTTAAAAGTAGAGCACAGCCATTTTAAATGAGAACGCTGTTCACTCTCCATTCCACCTGCAGCCTATCTGTCCGTTCGACCGTCCCCTGACCGAATGTTAAAGTGACTTTTGCGTTTGCTACACTTTGTCGGCTAAACAGATGAACCGAATTAATGAAATTAGAAAATTAGGCATTTTATTTTTTTAGAACTCTCCGAAAATATCTTACTAATTTTGATGAAATTTGAATCATAAATAGATCAGCGTAAATAAAACACACAGCGCTTATATTTTTTTCAAAGCCAGGAATATGAAAGGGAAGTAAGCATTTTCTGCCTATCCGAAACTATCCTACCGATTTTGAGGAATTTTAAAACATATGTAGATGGATCTACCTTCAATAAAACACACAGGCTTTATATATTTTTCAAACATTGGACCAATAGGAGACAGAATAACCTCTCTGGCTGTATAGTTAGTCAAAATTACCTCTGGACGGGCAACGCACCCTGGGGATTTTTGTATGGTGGTGAGAATAAAAAAAATATATTTCAACAAATTTAGTGATTGCAACACAAATCCCGTTTTATTTATATAATAATACACAAAAGCAATCAAAATAAAAAAAAGTTAGGGAAATTTATATCGTCACCTACAATGTAAAAAGTCATAACTAACAAAAAAAATTTTAAACTATTTTTTTTTAATAATTTCGTGTTTTCCTTATGAAACATGCGATTTTTTTGTTGCGATATACGATATATGTTGTTAATACTACCTAACTTGTACCAATTATATAAATATAAAATTGTATTATGAATAAATAAAACTATATAAATAATATTATTATTCTAAAAGTGCCTTAACTTCGTGGCTGAAATCACTATGCTTTTTATGGCTAAATGAAGGAGTCAAATGTGAGATCATGGGATCTGATGTTACCATCATTCGGTGCATAATATCTCCGTTCGTGGCAATTAGACTGCATTTTTTGGAGTGTCTGAGGCGATATTTTTTAAAGTCTTTGTTACGGCTTTCCTGAGTTTCCTCGGATATTAAGTTATAAGAATAATACACTTTTCAATTATATCTTTTCCATGAATGAGAATTTTGTGGAGTGTAGTTGGCATATAGTACCACTCGTACATTGCAACGAACTCTTTTGCCATCTCCAGACAAACGTCACCAAATTGTTTTGGTCTATTGTCTCGGTGATTGTTATTGCTTCGAGAAATATTGAAAACCTCTTGATTACGTCTTTATCTAGACGCGTGATTTCGGAAATTAAAGCAGGATTAGCAATGAATCTTCGTGACGTATTTCCTGCCCCGGTAGGCTAGCTGGTAGTGAACTAGTCTAGCAGCGCCGGGGTTGCGGGTTCGATTCCCGCCAGAGACTCTGGTTCCTGCAGACAAGCGTAGAGCTTCGCGGGATTAGCTTAGGGAATTAAAAAAAAAAAAAAAAAAAAAATTAACAGTATCAACCTGTATTATAATTTTCTCTTTAAGTTCACGCTTTATCAAATATTTTCGGGACTCTTATCGATAGAGTATTTTAGTCGACTCTCCCACGTTTAAATTCAATATTATAAGCAACATGCAAAAGAAACTCCATCAGCTTAATACGCGCATGAAGTGGTGACATACCAAAATGCATTGCATGTTCATTTATGGGCATATAAAACCCTTTTTAATAACATTCAATATGTTCTCTTTGAATTCTTAAAGGGTAAAACCGATGTCTCATACATCCAAACTTTAACGCTGTTTCTAAAAAAAATAGACTACCTATTAACTTTTACTTCTCCACCCACTTTTTAAAGTCAAGTGTCATAAAATAAGAAATGAACTCGTTTTTCGGAGAATGGCCATAAAATATTTCCACCTGATACAAAAACTTTTTTTAGATCAAATGGATCCCTGGACTGGTCCAATGTTATGCAAGCATGGACCATGTCATTGTTAAAAAGAGTTTGTAGTGAAACGACATTTTTACTTAATTATTAATTTAATCGTCTATGGAATTAATCCTTACAGACTATTTATACAACATAAATGTTTATAACTCAAATAAAATAATTAATTACAAATTTAAAAAAATTATTATTTTACTTTTAGTTACATTAGTATTTAAAGAAAAATCTACAAATCTATACAGCTCATTAAATTGAATAAACATTCTCCTGAGAGGGTCAGCGTTTGCATAATTAGCTCTTAAAAACTAAATGGATAATGGTGAGAAGTAACGTGTTGGACGTTGAGGAATGTTGAACGAAATATTGTTGATCAGAAAATCAGAACAAACATCACCGTTAAAGCCGTTTTACACTATCCCAAAAAGTCTTTGGTAATTTGCGAAAATGCAACCCTGTCATGATAAGTTGTTATTGTTTTTTGAAAATGTTCAAAGAATAATTAGATCAGGGAAGCATTTTTGAAAAATACGTAAGACTTTGTGGGATAGTGTGTAACGGCCTTTAATAATATTCATTGGAAACAAGACATTTAACACAGATCTTCGGCTTTTTAAGGTTGGCAGCTTAACAAGGGCGAGTCTGCTGGTATATGATGGAAGATTTAATGGGTAAAAGTTAAACTTCGTAGACAGAACAACAGGAATTGTTTTTGAACAGATTCGATCCTGTCGATATAAGTTTGGTACATTGGATCTCAAATTATGGAAGCATACTCCAAAATAGGTCTCACAAGTGATGTATATAAAGTTTTAGTTACATAAGGGTCATTGAACTCTTTAGCCCACCGTTTTATAAAACCAAGTACTCCTCTGGCTTTGTTTACCATAATTGTTATATGATTAATAAAACTTAGTTTAGGATCCAATAAAACACCAAGATCTAAAAAGCTATCCGCTTTATCTAGTTGATAATTGTCCAGCGTAAAATATACAGATATCGGTCGGTTTCAGACCAAACGCTTATATTTGCACTTTTTAGATTCAGCTTCATTAAATTCGAATTACACCATTTGTAAAACGAATCCAAGTCATTTTGGAGTAAAACATGGTTGGAGTATTTTCACATCATCAGCATACATTAAAATAATTGAAAACTGAATAACTTGTTCACAAAATTTCTTACACAATCGTACTTCTTCTATCGTTTTCCTTGCTGAGGTCACTTTAATATCAACACTTCCTATCGACTTTTCCGAACAGTTCTTTGATCGGTTAAGAATTTGCGTTCAAGTATTGGAACATTCTTAGCGGGGTCACATTAAAAAAGCTGAAAATCGTTACAAGTACATGCACTAACATCAAACAAAGCCTTAACTTTATTGTTAAATTCGACAAGTTTCTTTTGAAACTGTGCTTATCTTGATCACGTTTGTATGTTTTGTTGAGTGTTTGAATTAAATCAACTTCTTTTTTTTAACAAATCTAAAATAGTTTTAGAGGTAATGCATCGGAATAAAGCTTTTACCCACATGAAGTTTAACTTATCAACAACAATCTTGGACACTTCTAAAAAACTATTGTTTTTGCTTAATTTTTTCTTTGTTTCAAACATAAATGTAGTACAGGTAACACTCCTACAACACGGTAGATAGGTTCCTAGAAAACGCCGTGTTGTAGGAAAACGTGTAATATGAGGCAAGGAGACAGTGTAAAATATACATTTTTTTTAATTAAATATTTTCTTTAAATTCATTGTTTTTATTAGAAATATGTACATACATACAAAAAAATACACAAGAGTTACATTTTTATTCTAATCTAGCACTTTTGTACTATTTTGGTACCCAATCATGATAAAGTTGCAATTCCATTTTATCGTGTTAGAATGAAAACGTGTTGTAGATGAGGAGATTTCCGCAAATTTTTTTTCGTGTAAGATCGAAATCGTTTTGTAGAAAGCCTTCTTGTAGGAGGGTTACCTGTATTTAAACGCATCTCTACGGGTAGGAAGCAATGACTCGCCCGTATCTTGGCCATTGCCTAGGATAGGAGAAGGAAAAATCTTTGTTTAACGAGTCCTAGGAAACGCCATAACTCAGATATAAGCACACAAAGCGCAGTCACATACTGTTCTAGAACCGTAGAAACCGTAGATGACTAGATATTACACACCACCTATCACTCCCGCTGTCAAAACACGACCAATGCAGGCTGAGAGGGTCGTTTGCTGATTATGTAAAAAATTTGAAATACAGTGCACTCGCGGTAACGTGAACTAATTCCCTCAACTTTAAAAATCAAATTTAATGTATGTATGTATATCAGTGTTGTCGACAAGCCTGGAAAACCAGTGAAAAAAAATTGTTCACGTTATAGAGCTTTCTGAGTTTGTTCACGTTACAGAGTAGTCAACGTAAAAAAAATCTTGTTCAAGTTAGGCGATGTTCACGTTAGACGGGGTTCAAAAAAAATTGGAAAACATTTCAAAAATTTTCAAATTTTAAGTCAAATGTGCAGACTCAAGATGACGCCTAGAGGGGTGAAATCGCAAAAAATGGATATTAAATGAAAATTTGTTTTTTGAAAAATATTTAGTAACCGGTTACAGTATATAAAATTCTACATCACTTCTGAAAATTTCAATGTCATATGTTGGTTATTTGTCAAGCTGCATTGCATTAAAGTTAAGTAATTTTTGAGCTATTCACGCACAAAAGTGTTAATTAAAATTCGGTATATTTCAACGCTTAATATACATATCGCACTCGTTCAACAATACTGTATTAACTCAAAATTTTTATTTTTTCACTTTTTGGAAAAAATGGATACGTAATATTCATATCTACCCACTGTAAAAATATTGTGCAATTTTGTCCACTTTTTTGTAATGAAACGGTTGCTTTAAAAATTCTTTTTCATATGCCTGTAATGTTAAATTGAAAATTGTTTTGCTTCTACTGAAAATTTTTAAATTTTGAGTTAATACAGTATTGTTGAACGGGTGCGATATATAGTTTTTCGCAAGTCAAAAGTAATACTTTTACTATGGAATCTTAAACCTCAGGTATTTTAGCGTTGTTCTTAAAATAATTGTGTTAACAAAAGTTGTGTAGAAGTATTTTTAAAAAATATTTTAAAATGTGTCTCAGTTTTGGCTATTTTCAAAATATTCGTGGATATTTAAATAAGTTGTTAGTTGGCGTTAGACTATTAATTTTTTAAGAAACTACAGTTCCTAGGCTTTCATATTCAATAATAACATGTTGCGCGAATTTTTTTTATTAAATTAATTGTGAAAATAAATAGTCTTCGTTTTCGTTGTTATATTTTTTGATTTTGTATATAGTTGGCGAAACTACGAAACTGGAGCTAATTAAGGACATGCACACAATATTAATTGCCGTATCATGTGGTCAAGATATCAATGTAGAAAAATTTAGAGGATTTGCGCAGAATACAGCTCGACTTTTTGTTATGAAGTATCAGTAGTTTAACATGCCTCCAACCTTGCATACGTTTTTAATACATGGCCCAGAAATGATTTCGCACACGCTATTACCGATCGGTGAACAGTCTGAGGAGGGCCAGGAAGCCCGAAACAAAGATTTTAAAAACTACAGAGAACATTTATCTCGCAAATGTAGTCGGGAGGATTGCAATCGAGACATATTAAATAGGTTCCTACTAAGTTCAAATCCAATCCTATCTGGTAAAACAAAATTGCAAAAAAAAAATTCCACCAACTTTCAAAATCAGTAGTGGATCTACTAGTTTCACCTTCAGTTTAGACGAACGTGGCACCAGAAGGTACAATTCATGATACAGATGCCGACGGGCATATTTTTTAAAAAAGAAACACATGTCTTATAACAAATATAAACAAGCTATTTATACTTCTAACAAAACGCTCACCAGACACATCCGTACACGATCAAACAATTTTAATATCTGCTCTAAGTCCCGAATTTACTTACATATATGATAAAATAATCCCCGTTACGTCTACGTAATTATATTAAACATAAATTGATTACTATGTAAAAATTTTATAACTTTTTTTCCAAAAAAAAAAAAAAAAAAAAAAATCCGACTGAGCCAGAGCACCGCCCTATGCCACCTTGGATGTAATTTATAATATACGGTCTACATATATACCACATCTCATCTTCATACCTCTGATAGTTCATGAGATATATCTGTTCTAAGTTTCAGGTTATATGGGCGGTGCCACGCCCCTTTATACAATCATAACCAAGTATATCCAAGGACTACTAGCAGCTCAACAGTACAACATTGGGAAAGTTTCATGACAATCGGTCTATTACTTTGGCTGCTAGAGCGATTTTTAATAGGGGGGTGTGGCACCGCCCACTTTTCCAAAAGATGTGTCGCCTGTGTCACTTAGTGATAACGTAGAATTCTAATAGTGAAAGAATTTTTAAAATTGGATATGTAGTTTAATTAATCTCCCTTTTTTGAGATTTCACCTCACTGTGTGACGTCGTAAAACTCTAATATTTTACAGGCTCATACACAGCCATTGAAGGGTACCCGTTTTCGAAAAAAAATATTGACTTTTTCCCTCCACAACATGGAAATAATGATATTTTGTTTATTTCTATTTTTTTTGCGTGGGGTTTTGCTTGTGTGTGTGTGTTTATTTTCTTATGATCAGTTTGTTACATGAATAATATAGAAAAATGTCAAAGCGCGCGCATCGTTTTTGAAAAACCCCGTTAATTTGTATTAATTTTATTTTAACCCCGTTAAATTGAAACCCCGCTAAATCGAAAACCCCTATAGTTCATAAGAAATGGCCGGTCCCTTGCGATTACGAACTATCGGGATTTGACTGTTATTCTTTTTGATTTGATTGTTCCATTTAGTCTAAAATTTCAAAATTTCAGTGCACATTGCATGAGGATTATATTGCCTATTTGACTTTTTTCCGCGAAATCCCCATTGTGCAACGTGGGGCGCACGGATTGTGCGTTTTAAATTCTTCTTTATATCCCGTTTAATAAGAATGTGTCTCGATTTTTTCTAAGTGGTGAGAGCAAATTAAAAACTTTAAACGCGTTTATTTTGAAATGTATTATTTTGAGTTATGACGACGTTGCAGCAAACTAGCGATCTATAGATTTTGTATTATGATCAGGGATATTTTTAAAGTTTTTATTTAAAAAAAAAATATTTTTTATAAAGTTACCCTAAAATATTTACTTTCAGATGACTACGGTTGCAGTGGCGCCCTAATAGATGATCGCCATGTACTGACAGCAGCTCATTGTGTTAATGGCGAAGGTTATCGCGAGAAAAAGGGATTGTAAGCGGTATAGTATTTTAAATAATTTCAAAATTTTCTCTAAATTTAAAATTCCTTTTTAATATCAAACCAAAAACAAAAATTCCCACAAAATAGAAAACATGTTCGTTTGGGAGAGTTTAATGTGAAAACTGAACCGGATTGTATCGAAGAACCCAACTATTTAAGTTGTGCAGACGCTTCCGTCGATATAGGAGTGGACGAGATATTCGTGCATCCTGATTATAAAGAATATTCGTTTAATAAGTTCAACGATATAGCAGTGATACGCTTGAAACATCCCGTTTCCTTTACGCACTTTATTATGCCAATTTGTCTGCCGAATAAAACGGAGGAAATTCCTCTTGAAGAGGGTCAAATGTTTTCGGTTTCGGGATGGGGTAAAACTGATTTGTGTAAGTTTTATAAATAATTAAACGAATTTTGATTAAAGGTATATTTTTGTCGTGCTTTCTATTTATAGTTAATAAATATTTTATCAACATCCATAGTCCTATTAAACTTAAACTTCGCATTCCTTTGGTGGCCAAGGAAAATTGCAGCAAAGTCTTGGATTTGTTTGGCATGCAGTTGAGCTCTAAACAACTGTGTGCTGGCGGTGAATATGCCAAAGACACTTGTGCTGGTGACAGTGGTGGCCCCTTAATGTATTTCGATCGCAAACACTCTAGATGGGTGACTTATGGCATTGTTAGTTATGGGTTTACCCAGTGCGGCATAGCTGGCCATCCGGCAGTTTATACAAATGTGTCAGAATATCTGGATTGGATTCACACAGTGATCGATAAGATTTCCTAACGAAAGATCTTAGAAATTTGAAGAACAAGCATGAGTTCATTTCGAAAAATTTGGAAAAAATTAATGTTAATCATTGTTTCTATTAGCATTAGATTTTATTTATTGTTTTAACTATGTAAATATTAACAGTTAAATTTTAACAGCTGTTTTCTGTATAATAGAATAACTGTTTTAAATGGTTGCTAAGTTTGTTTTGTTAATATAAATTTTATTCTTGAGTAAATAATTGACGTCAGGATAAATTTTAGACCCACCTACTTTTTATTATTCTTAAAAAAATTAATGAGAAAGAAAGTAAAATTACGCCCATTATGGAAATAGACTTAATAAAATGTGGTAATAGTAAATAGAATTTGACACGAGTTTTAAGTTATTCGAATAATTAAAAGGTTTGCACAATGGCGTTAAATGAAAAAAAAAAATAGTAATAATATGAACTAATCAGCCGAATTCGTATTATAGGCTCCTTTACAGCATCAGAATAAACATTAAAGAAATATTAAATTTTAAATTGATAGTTTCTCACTTTTATTTACTATTTCATAGCTCCTGAACTCACGCCAAAATTTAAAATGCACTTAAAATACAAAAATACATGTTTTTATGCAGAACACATGCATGGACGTAATAAAACGTTTTAAGTCGGGTAAAAAGACTTTTGGTATAGACAAAACCCTTGGCTTAGCACCTTCAAGAGTAAAACCAATTTGCAATAGTGATAGCGCTAAAAATTAATTATTTAAAGATAGCTCGAGTTTTTTTTTTGTTATGTATTTATGAACATATATTTTTTCTTATGTATTTCTTTTCAAATGATAAATATATTTCAGCCCACTTGCTGAAATAAATAAAATATAACTTAACCATATCACTTTCTTCAACATAAATAGAATTTCTTACTAAAAATTTATATTTTTGAACCAAAATTTGTAAAATTTAAATATTTGACGATTTGTTGATGATTTTGTTAAATGTTCGTGACGATTTTGCCGAATTTTGTTAAAACTTTTGACGATTTTTGAAGAAAAAAGCCTAACAAACCTGAATGACATTCTCTTTTCCCTTCTCTCCTAAAAGCTCAAGGTAAGGACAAATAGAACGCCTTGATGACTAAAGCTTGAAGAGTGTAAACCAGCTATACAACTTTCGACTTGTCGGTTGACAAGTTTTAAGGGGTGTGTACACAGCCAAAATGCTTGACGTCACTATGAATTCACTCGTGTCATATATAAATTTTTTGATTACCCATCCAGCATCGTCGGTGTCACAAATACAAGCACATTTTCACTAAATAAACCATAGTGTTTGCTGAGAAATGCTTGACCGTGTAAACACCTTTACGTTTCTAATTTAATCTATTTATTTATTGTCAAATTACTATATTGCCACATCAATAATTCCAAAAAGTAAATGGTAGTTTGAAAATAAAAATCGTTTAAACATGTAAACTAAGCCATAATATGGGTTATAAAACTTGGACTCGGGAAGATCTATGGTTCCCGAAAGTGGGTATTTAAAAAAAAATTTAATTTTGTTCATAATTTTTTCGTATCTGAACCGATCTTTCCAAATTTTTCAGAAAATATTTTCTACTAAAGATTTCCGATCTTTGGATGTATAATGAATAACCGTAGGTGATATGGCAGTCAAAAAATTCAGGTTTTTATACAATTTTGGGATGTGGTGTATTGATAACCTAAATGTATGTACCTAATTTGGAAACTTTGGCTATTGCCGTTCTCCAGATATACAGAAAAAAGTAATGAAAATACAACAACAAGGGATTTTTGGAAAAAATTAGAGGTAGTCGTGTTTTTTTTTTCTCATATCTAAGTCATTTTTGATCGATCTGGCTGAATATTAATAGCAAAATTATAATAAGAATACCTGACAGATACATACACCAACCAAGCCCCCATAATTTCTGGGGGCTTCGAAAAACCTATTTCAACAGACAGACAGACGGACGGACATACTGACAACGGGATTTGAACTTCGCTTTTCATAAGGATCCAGAATATATGCTTTATAGGGTGTAGGATCAATATTGTAGAAATTACAAACGGAATGACAAAGTTATACACACCCTTTTACCTTCGGTGAAGGGTATAAAACACGGGTTGCTTGTTGTGTGTAGAATCACCAAAAACACCAGAACAAGAAGAAAACACATTTTTTTCATGTTTAAAAAGTAAAATTAAGAACTCTTGCTTCTCATTTGGTTTATATTTTCAGTTATACATGTACATTAAATTTTTAAAGTAAAACCCATATCGGGTATGATGCTGATGGTATATAATTGAAATTCTGTAAGGTGTAAGACGGGTAAGTAAATCAGTCATAATAAAATTCTCCATCTTATTTCATTTTTGGTTTATTTCAAGTACGAATTCGTGATAGAATCAACTTTATAATACTTGAATCAAGCGCATTTTGAGATTAATTCAATCTTAGTTTTACTTAAATCAATCTAATTTTAAGATTATTTCATGTACGATTTCGGGATTGAATCAGTGTTGCCAGAACTTTTAGAGGAAAAATCAGCGAAAACCCATAATTTTTCGTCAAAAAATCTGCAAAATCTGCGCCAAAATTTTAAAAACCTTCAATAAACCTTAAAAACAAATTTATTACATTTTTTATGTAGTTTCTTTAGAAAAACATATTACAAATTATTTCAAAATATGTTTCCGAAGTTTAAATCGATGGTAGTTCTACAAGTAGTTCTGGTAAATATAAGTGGTCCTCGAAGTATGAGGTATAAAAAAGGTAAACATTTTTTGAATTTTCAACACAGAAAAGTTTTAAAAATTTGATTGATTTTAAGAACATGACTAATAACTTTTGGATATTTTTACATTAAAAATATCTATCTATTTAATTGCTCAGGCTGAGTAAGGATTAATCTTTGCTATTTTAAAAAACAAATTAAACGTTAATTGTTTGACATGTTATTTAAATTATCAAGGGTCTTATTGAAAATTTAGAAGAGAACAAATATTGCAACTTTTAAAGATATTTGTACATAAGTGTATATAAATATATACGTACATATGTATGCATAATATTTTGTGTAAAATCAGATGACATATGTCCGGCGATATTAATGTGTCAAGACAATGCGAATTTTTAATTTATAATGTCTACTAATGAATGTATTTCCACACAGTTCTTCCATGAATGGTTGATAGGCTTTATTTATTTATCAATGCAACAAGCGGAAATAGTACAATCATGACAATCTAAAGAAGTTTCCACCGAGCTAAAAAATCTGCAATGTTAAACCAAAAATCTGCAAATCTGCATTTTGACAATTTTGGGGATAAAATCTTCAAAATGCAGATAAATCTGCACTTCTGGCATCGCTGGATTGAATATGGATAAGTTAAGTATTTCCCGATTGAAAATCATTTCTTGAATCAATCTTTCTGTACTTGATTCAGGAAAATCAAAATACCGATGGAATGAATTTTTCTTTGAGTGCAACATACCTTGCAAATAGACTTGTCAATTTCTTCACTAAAGTTACTTTTTGCCAATAACGACTATATTCAGATTATACGTCTGCCGTAACAAGAACTTTTTGAGGTTAAGCGAGATTCACTCGTGATAGAGATAATTTAAAAATAAATCACGCGCAAGAGAGTAAATATTCCAATCGGCATAACAAAACGGTGGAAATGAAAGGAATTTGAACGCTGTTGAGCTGTTGACGTAGACCAACAATTTAATGTAACCCCAAAGATACAACTCTAAAGAGTTTAAATCATTCGAAATAGCAACCTCTATTCACGAGCACCGTTGGGGGAGTTAGCTCACTATCCGTAATTGGTCGTTTGCAACGTTTGTTGTATGACACGTTGCGCTGTTTTGTTGAAAGCAAATATTGCCAAAATTCGTAGCATGGCGATAGTCCCAAAATATCATGGCGCTGTAGCGATTGACGTTGCCGGTTGTTGGCGCTGTCTTTTTATTTAAAAAGCAAAATTGGGCCCATGATGTTAACGAAAAAGCTTGTGACTCATGTGTACCTTACTACCCGCTCACTAGCCCTAATGTAACAATTTTGCTTATTGTAACAGCGATCCAGCGGATACTTTTGATTGCCATTCCTACAAATCAACTTATTTGAAGCTCCATTGATTTTATCAGCTATTGCACCATTTCCTTACAACCGCTAATATGCTTAAAAAAAACATGTATTTCTATTAATGAAATAAGTTAATTGAATTAACAACCCACACTATTTGCTTTGGGTTCCCATTAAAAGACACTCAATCAAATACAAAACATGTGTGTTTTATAAATATTTCCTTCTCAATGTACCGCATCGGCCTCCGAGTGGAGGTGTGCCCTTGTGCGCATAACTCTTCCTAAACTATAAATATTTTTCTCATATCTTTTAAAATTCAATCATCTTCTTTTAAAAACGATAAAAGAGGTGAAGAAAAAACAACAAAAAGGAACTACAACAAATGTTTTTTTTTTTGGGTCAAGGTTAAACAAAGCAAAGTTAAAAAAAACAAATCATAGTTAAATTTATAAATTACAACTTTTTCAAAGGCGTTAAATAAAAAAAAAAAAAAAGATGCTGTTATTTATATACAAAACAAAAACATTTAAATTAACAAATGATTTGAAAATAGTAAAAACCTGAATAGACAATGAAGTTGTTTCTTTAGCTCTCTTTCTTAAAACAAAATCCAACCCACCTTAAAAACTACAATCGTTAAGAGATAATGATCGATAGCTTAGAAGGCGCCAGTGGGTCTTGCCAAAGTTAATGGAGACGTATACAAATGACAGATGCTCTTTAAGTTGTCACCTCCTCAAGAAAGACGTCACGTCCGTTGAATTTTTTGTTTAATATTTGTGACCGCATAAATTACGCAGTGAAACAAATTAATGGTTAATCTCTGCAAATTATGCCCCACCATGATGGTTTGCTAGTATGTCCTGATTGATGGCGATTGACCAAAAGATTTTTTCCCTGAGGTAATAGTTTACGAAATATCGCGTTTTTATTCAATAATTACACAGACATTTTTAATGGGGGATAAGCTAGTTCCTTTGCGCATTCCACTGGTTGCTTTGGCAAGATCATCAGGAAACCTTTTTCCAAAGACATTGGAAAAGCTAAAAATAATATATAAATTAAGCTGTAAAGTGAATGAGAATTACAAACACTCAAATCTTATTTACAACAATATCAAAGCTCAGACAAAACTCTTGTCACTTTCAAATTTTCAGGTGTTGAGTGAACTTTTGTGAGAGCCAATATTTTAAAAAAGGTTGCAAGTATCATAAGACTGAAATGTAACTTATGAAGCGTAGAAAAGTTGTGCCACTATTACAAAGCGAAAAAATATTTTTTTCATCGAATTTTTTCTTTTTAAATTTTGACTCTACAAGCAGGCAGTTTTATTACCGTTCCTGAAATATTGGCTATCACAAATATCCACTCAAAAGCGAAAAATTTTAAAAAACCAAGAGCGATATTTTAAATACGAGTACCTCAGCGAAAAATCTTTGTGGCAATCGTCATCATTTTGGCAACACTTACGAACCAAAATAGTGGCGTATGTTTTGCTGAACCTCTCTCGCACTGTGTTGTGACTGTTTATGTTTATTTTTTTTATTAAGGAATGACGTTAATTGACTGTTGCCTGTTAAGTCAAATTATAAGCCAAGTTCAAATTTAATTTAACACTTTTACTTTTCTTTTTGTATTTCTTATTTTTTATAAATGCTTTTTTCTTCTTCAGTTACTCTACTTGGCTGGCTTCTGGTGTTACTGTTAAAAATTAGTGAATTGTACAAAAAAAAAAAAATTGGCCAATTGGTCTTTCTTTGTCTGTTCCAAAAAAACCTTTTAATTGATGACTTGTGTCAAGTTTTTGTTTGATTGAGTTCAATTCAAAACATTTATATTTCCTACACGTCGTTTACTTTTGATCATTTACGACGATTTACATAAAATCAAATGGATCGTTTTACGTTTGCGTCGGAGTTGTTACTATTTATAGAAATTGGTCAATGTGTAGTAAATAATACGAGGTACTCACACATTTAATCTCTGTGCGTGCAATTAACAGTGTACGAAGATTGCTATAAAAGTGCTTGCTTAGCAGTAAGAAAGTTTTTGATTAACCATTTTATACTCTTAAGATCTTGTTATGTCTGACTTAAATTTTAGTTCAAAAGGTTCAGAGCCTGATAGCATACCCTCTCTTCATTTAAATCGAATGAAAGCACCTTCTACATTTCTGGTTTTTAATAGTAGCGCACACACATAACACACACCCATTCTTTTAAATATCGCAAACTATTTTCCCTACCAAAGACATTGAGGCACCTAAAGAATGTGCTGTTGCCCCATCTTGATTTAACCACTAGATATGATGGTTTTCCACAGCTGACCTAAAAAAATTTTCAATATCGTCGGATATCTATCCCGTTGATTAAATAATGGCCAATTATTCTTTCGGACGATTCAGGGCACCAAACGGTAAACTTAAGTGGGTGTCATTTTCACTGATGCTGAAATTTGATTCTTTGAAGCCGAAAACCTACAGGTTGACTTCTTGACGAAGCCATTTAATAGGAAATGAGCATCATCGTTTGGGTTAAGATCATATGCCCGAAATTCAAAATACCGAATTCCAAATTCCTTAATTTTAACCACCTGCATTTTAATATACCGAATGATTGTACAGTAGAGCGGGTCGACCTCCATACAATAAAAAAAAGTTGTGCCAGTCACCTCCTAGAAAAAACGATATGCCAATGAAGTTTCTAAAACAGGAAAAATTTGTTTTGCCATGCCCCTAAATATAGCCCTTTTTGTTTTTTATATAGAGCGCTGCAATTTAAAGTCCGATCTCATCATATCTCATATCGTTGTTCATGGCTTTTGTTTTTGTTTTTGCTTTTGTGACTTTATAGTCCTACATAAAATTCTGGTCGACACTTATGTCACTCGGATCATTCCCCGAAATACCCAATTTTTTGCACGTGCTAAGAAAGTCCTTCTAAGACTTAGTGTGTATAGCATTTAGTATCTGGGAATAGTTCTGGACAGATGGGAAGGCGGCTAGGGCCTTCTGGGCATGCATGAGCTTCTTTGGGAGAACTTGGGGATTTAATCCCAGTATAGTAAAATGGCTTTACTTTACGATGGTCAGACTGATAATTACCTACGGGTCATTGGTATGGTGGCCTAAGATTCGGCAGGAGACTGCAATAAAGAAGTGCAACAGGCTGCATATACTGTGTGACTGGCCGGCGCTGGCATGGGTCCGAAAGAGGCACTTGGGGCACGGTATAATGGGTGCGTACCGAATCGGTACTTTATCGGCAAAGGCCCTAGTTCGGTTCCTTTGGGAGGCAGAGGGTCTTTTGGCCAACTAAGGGGAGTGGGTACAATATACCTAACCTGGTCGCGGTACTCGTCACTGTGGGGGAAACTCCCCGCCTTATCATCATAAAAAAAAGCTTTTAATATATGTAATCACTTCTATTACACGCCTTAAAATAAATCCATTTTTCATATACATTTTGCATTAAACCAGGTAGAACACAATACAAAGCAAATACATTTTAATCAGTCATGCTTTTTGAATTGCCACGCCCTTAAATACAGCGCTTTTTGTTTAATATATATAGCATTGCCAGTTAAAGTCCATTTTCATCGCATCGTATATCATTGTTAATGACTTGAATATGGCTCAGTACTTGAATTTAATGGTTTTTTAGTCCTCCATAAAATTCTATATGGCATTTAAGATATCTCGAATCTTTCCCCTCGAATGTCTTCAAGCTGACAGTCGCTTGCACAACGATTTGCGATATGATGAGATCGGACTTTATATGGCAGCGTCTATATAAAAAACTACAAGGGCAGTACTTGGGGCGTGGAAAAAAAATTTCGTGCTTTAGAAACTTTATTGACGTATCTTTAATTCTACGGGATGACTGGTCCAGCTTTTTTTTCGACCCACCTTATCGTACAGTTTTTGTTTTAAGGATCGCGCAATAGATAGCAAGGTTGGAACTTCGGACGGGCGCAAAGATTTTCTCCTTTATAGTATAACAAATATCGGCTTCGCTAACTATAGTTCTAAATTCGGGAGTTGATATCGGGATTTCGAAATTTAGGATTTCTTAATTCGGGAATATAGAGTTCGGTATTTTGAGCTTTGGAACTCTGAAATTCCGGAGGTAAAAATTCGGTTTTTATACATATTTTGCGATTTTTAAATTAGGGATTTTAATAGAAACTATCCCTTATGGCTAATTATCAAATTGCGAATCTGCATTTGTGTCTTTTTTCGGGAGAGGTACGCCATTCGTCAAGCCGTTGCTTTTGTACATTGTTCGATTGTGTGTTTAATTAATATTTAATTACCCAAGACTTTTTAATAAAATGATGAAAAACAAAAAAAAAAAATAAGATTTAACAAAGTTATTTTTAGCTTAAAGATATTCAAACCATTTAGCTAATTTTTCGCGGCCCTGGATATGGGCCCTTCCACAGAGAACCTCTCTTTCTGTCACCTAACGCTACCAAGCAATTAGACTTGTATTTTAGACTCATTTTGTTAAAATTTGTACTTCCCTTCAATTAATGTAAAGCAAGCTGCTCCTAACACCAAAATACGAAATATAAATTTTTCTTTGAGAAACAATCTAAAATGATTGGTGGCGGAGCGTAACAAGAAGTAGATTTATATTCCTAAAAAAATATCAAATTTGAAATTAACAGTTCAACTAAAAAATCAAAATTGTTCTTAAAAATAGCTATGGCCTAAGCTCTAATGTTTACATTTGTACTTCAAGTTGTACAAAAAAATGTCGACGAAAGTAGACAAAAAAAGAATAATAAACAAATGTATTCAGGTTTTCAAGACAAAGTCTTGACAGAAATAATACAAAAAAACAGAGGAGGAAATATAAAATGATAACAACAGCAAATTTTGAACTACCAGTACCACAGGCACCGCATTGGTGCAGAGGTTAGAACTCAAAGAATTCTGATGAAAGAATGTGGTGATTCTTGAAACATTTAAATTCAACCCAAGTTCGAGCCCCAGCTCGGCCAAGAAAATAATCCATAAATTTTAATAAAATTTCAAGTTGTAAAATTCCTTCCTTCAGTAAAAATAATTTAGTGAAAATTAAATTTGATGAACTCAAGCCTGACTAAAAGAAAAAAAATATCAAAATTAAAATTAACAGTTCAACTAAAAAATCACAATTGTTATTCCTAAAAACTTCTCTATCACCCCACGTAAGCAACATATGTACATATATTCGATCATTCATTTAATTATAATTTTTTTTCTTTATTTTTTTTTGTAGGTTGTTTTTGTTTTTTTTTTATAGCGATTTGTATTGCATCACATTGTCATTTATTTCCATGTTTATTTTTATTTTTTTATGAATTTGTATCGTATCGTATCGTATTATACAGTTTTTGTTTTTTAAAGTTTTTTTTTATTTGCCACTGCAGTCCACTACTTCTTTGGTTTAAGTGTGGTTTCCTTACACTTTTCAGCTTTAACCAGACAGGCGACTTATTCATTCATAGTTTTTTTATAGCATTTTTTTAATGATTGCGAATTTTTCGGTGAAAGCAAGATCTGACAATCAATGACGTTTTTATTTATTATTTAAGAAAACTTATAAAAAAATAATAAATTTAAAACAGCTGGTCGCAAGCAGTAAAACAGTTTGAAGAAAATTAATATGTATTGAAAAAAAATTAATATTAGCTAAAGCAATTGTGGAACCCTGCTATATGGCCTAATCTCTAAATCAAAAGGATATTTATTTTAAATATCAATGAAACCGGCTATATTTGTAAGAAACTTTTATGAAATTTATATTCAAATATGATTTCTGCCATGTGGCCGCCTTAGCTGGCGATAAGAAAGCGCAATTTTAAACACCAATATGGGCCGATGTCTGCGCCAGCCCATAAAGCGCATCAAACAGTAATTGTCTGTGGATGCAATTGTGTTTCGGTAAAAGCTTGTGGATTCTCCTAACTCCAAATGCGACAATTCTGCGTATTATTTACGTACCCATTCAATTAGAAATGGGCTTAATCGAAAAATAAAATTTTGAATAGAAATTCAAAAACAATATCAATTTGTGCTTCAGCCCATTCGCCGAATTATTTTGATTTTGACAACAATTTGCACGAGTTTCTCTGTTGTAAGTAGATTTATAATGAAATTTCAAAGAAAACAAACCAAAACGCAACTATCAGCTGTTAAATGGGTGCTCAAATAAAGCAGTGATGCCAAATCAAAGTTATGAGACTTTAAAAAAACACCCTTAATATGCACTTACCGATTGCGCCTGTGTGTGCTCGTACAACATTGACATGCAGGTAACAACTTGGAATTAATAAGCCGAAAAAAAATAATACACTCGCCCCATGTTCAGAATCCGAAGCTACCTTAACTTTACTGCTATAAACAATCCAGCAGTTTCTGTTGAATAGCACCAGCACCTAGGAATAGTACACTCTCGGCCAAACTTTCTAAAAATAAGCCCTTTAGTACAATTTTCCGTACTATCCCTACCCGTGACTTTGGGTTTAGCCACATCCACCACATGATTCTTGATAGTATCCCTTTGTCAAAAAGCTAACTTTCGTTAAACTTTTTTGTGAGTTCATGCCTTAAAAAAGGCACTCCCCCAACGGATGGAAAACATATTGATGAAAAACAGCATGTTATGAGAAAGTTACAGCTTCCGCAAAAACAACCATCCTCAAACAATTCCCGCGAGAATAATACTAACGGGATCCTTAACACATAGTCAGACAGGTGCCTTGCACACACCAGGAGCTACCGACTCCCGTGGCACCAGATTAGAAGGAACTGTGGTGAGCTTGCGATCTCAAGAAATCACAAAGACTTAAGGAAACTTGTCATTTTGGCCCAGGAGAATGTATCAACAAGAGGTGAAATATTCCCATAAAGAGGAATTCAGTTGTCACTATATTTAAGATATTCATTATGGGCATCGGTGATGTGTTTTTCGTTCTGGGAATAAATGGATTTTACTAAAATACCTAGAAAAAATCTAGTCAACTTTTGATACATTTGATTAGACTGCAGCATACGTTACCCCGGTTATTCTTAATTGATAGAAATCAATCAAAGTCGAACGGGACAAACGACATTTTTTGGATCAGATAATTAGCTATTAAGATATGAGTTTTTGCATCGACCGAAACATTTTATCAAAAAAAAGAAAAAACTGGTCTTATAAAGGGAGGCCCCACTGCAATGCACGATGTTAATTGTGAGTCACACTTTAATGTCAAGTTTTTGGTCCAACTTAATTTGACATTTCTTTGTTGCAGTGTATTAAAAATTCAACAACGGAAAGGTACACAATTGACCAGCGCGTTAAGATTGTTGAAGTCTTCTACAAAAATGCATTTCGTGCACTTCGTGAGTTGTTTGGTCAGCATAATCGACCAAATGTGTCCACAAGCGGGAGAGTTGCCTCATTTTTGGGCAAATGAGAATTTACGAATGATTGTTGAAAAGACGGCGAATCCACAATGAGTGCGGTTTATGGGCTGGTGGCGACATTGGGCAGTACTTCTTCGAAAATGAGTTCGGCCAAACAGTTACCGTGAATGGTGTTCGCTATCGCAAAATGATAATGGACTTCTTGTGACTAGAAATTGAGAATATGGACCTGGATGATATGTGTTTACAACAAGATGGTACCACTTGCCACACAGCCAACGAAACAATGGCTTTTCTGCGCGAGAAATTCAATGGCCGCGTTATCACACGTCACACACAGGGGCCGAAGGCGGTGATTTCACGGATTAATTAAAAAAAGTTCAAGTACACAGAACAAATTATTGGCAGTTTCTTTTCAATTAATGGTGATTTTTGAATTTTAAAATAAATCTAATAACGTTCTTAATTGATTGAATTAAAAAAAATTTTTTTTTTCAATTAAAATTTTAGTTGATTTTAAGCTTAATTTTAAGTAAATGTTTAATTGAATCAATCAACTCTGTTGTTTGAATTGAAAACTTTGTTGAAATAATGCTAACACAAACATAGTATAAGAACGTAGATATTACGTTTATTTTCATATAAGTTGAGTGCGCCGGTAGGCTAGCTGGTAGTGAGCTAGACTATCAACGCCGGGGTTGCTGGTTCGATTCCCGCCAGAGACTCTGGTTTCTTTCCTGCAGACAAGCGAAGAGCTTCGCGGTATTAGCTTAGGGAATTAAAAACAAAATAAAAAAAAAATTTCTGTGTTGTAATCAATTACGTCAGTAATTCATTCAATTAATGTATTGCTATTTTTTTAAATACTTTGTTAATTCATTCAATTAAAAGATTGTTTAATATTAATAATTTTTTCAATTATTTTTGTAATTGAAATATAAAAACTTTCTAATTGGAAAAAAATCACTGTTTTGCAATTTTTGCAAGTTTGAGTAATTGGTATAATCATTTCGGTGAGAGGTGCAAAATTAAACAATTTTTTGCTTGTTTCAATTATTTTGGTGATTAAAACCGGGTTTTACTTTTTTCTGTGTACCGTGAAAACTAAAAAAACTTTATTAAAGTTCACAAAATTCTAAATCAGTAGGCGAAAAATTAAATGTCAAATATGCAAAATAATTTTTGCAAATGCTTTTATTTTTTAAATTTATATGGGAAATGCAAAAAAAAATGAATTTTCTCAGTTTAAGTGGACATAAAGTTATCAATTAAGCCCAATTTAGCATAGTTTTTAACTTTATTTTAGAGTAGAAACAAAGCTGCGCATCGGTGCGCCTTAGAGGTTATGTACTCAACAAGCGTTGAGTTTACCAACAAAAATCGCTTCACGAAATCTGCCATAATGTTTTATGAGCTTTTATTAGAGATGTGCAAATGTCGTGATTTGTTACGCTCAAATCACATATGAGTGACGCGTGACTGTTGTTGAATTTATATTTTATAATGATTTTAGAGCTAGAGTACAATTTTATTAATTTATTAATAATTTTGGTATGAGATGTATCTGCCTTCCCCTCCAATACTTTTCAGATTTTTTTGGCACATGCGGTTTGAGCTTGTCAATTCAAATTAAGTGTGCCTCACTTTTGCAGTTCTTCATATAAGTAAATTAATAATATTTTATAGGGTTTGCCCCTTCCCATACTTTCAACATTTTTTTTGGCATTCTAAGAGTTACGCACATCAAAATTAGTGTGCCTCACTATTGTCCTCACTATCTGTTGTTCTGCAGATAAAAAATTAAATAATAAATACTTTGTATGGGGGTATCCGTCTTCCCCGTTCAATACCTCCAACATTTTGTTGGAACATGCAGTTTTTTCTAAGAGTTACGAACGTCAAATTTAGTGTGGCTCACTATTGTAGTTCCGCAGATATAAGAAAATTAAAAAATAATTTGTATGGGGTCTCCGTCTCTCCTCTTCTATACCTAAAAAATTTTTTGGAACATGCAGCTTATACTAAGAGTTACGCACATCAAATTTTGTGTGCCTCACTATTGTAGCTGAGGATCTATGAATTTATCCGCTTAAAAGGTCTTTTGGCCCCAGTGTGCGTGTTGCGAAGTTAATTGGCCGTCACGATCATATGATTTAACACCGTTCAACTTCTTTCTGTGGGGATATTTAATAGAAAAAGTGTACGTCAAAAAGCCAAGAACAATTCAGGAGCGAAAGGATGAGATTATTCGGCACATTAACGACATTGAACCTCAAATATTTCTCAGAGTCATTAAAATAAGGACCATCGGAAAGAGGTTAGCCACCGTAGCCGTGGCGAGCATTTGACCTATATTTTGTTTCACACATAATTGTATAAGAAAAAAAAATTAATACTATTAGTTCGAACGATATTATTTTCCGCCGTTTAATTGGCCTTATTTCCCAGTGTGTGACGGCTAGGGTTAAATTTTATCAATTAAATTAGTTTGAATAACAAGTTAAAGTAATTAAACAATTTAAAAAAACTGGGCCCAGAAACCACACTCGGCTAATCTGTAGTGGTTTTTAATGCCTATCGGTGTATTGCTATTTTTAGATAATACTTTATGCTTTGACTATTGATTTCATTTAAATCTTGCCCCAGCTCCTAGTGCCTGCCGCATTTGTTTGTTCAATTATTATTCATATAATACATAATTCCATTTTAATATTAAATAAATATTCTCAAATTAAAAGTAAATATTAAAATGAAGCTAAACCAATAAGTATACAAATACAATACGAAACAAAGAATAATTCTCTATCATCATCAACAATAGCAATAACAACAATAAAAGTTGAACAAGGAGCAGAAAGATAAACACATAATTTGCACACGTTCTTAGACACTGATTGTTGCAAGATGGTTGTTAACAAACAGCTTGTTGCCAAATTATGTTTGATGCTTCTTGTTCTTTCTTACTCCTAGTCTTATATTTTTTTTTTAATTTAAAAATTTTAATTCATAATCTACAGAGGAAAATGTACGGAAAATTCGCAAGCACATGCAAATTTGATGTTTAATCAAAATAATTTCCATAACTTCAATAACAACCTCGCATTGAAACAAGGAACGGGAGATGATGGGCCGCTGTTGCCTAATAATATGAAATGCAAAGCAGTTACAGATTAAGGTGGGATAATGTCAGCGATTATAATGATTATTACTTCATACACAACATGAGTTGTTTTGTTTTCCTCGCACCAAAATAGACAAAACACATTCAAGCCCTCACCATTTGTTTAAAACTTAATGAAAATATTGAATATGAATGTTAAAAATTAATGTTTTTGTTTTTTTTTTCTTTTAGTTTCCTTTTCATTTTGCAAAAATTATAGAGATTTGCATGTGTTGAGTTGGCAATGTGCGAGTTAGTGTGACTGTATGTGGGACACGTGTTACTCAATGAGAACACAATATTTAATATGAAATTGTTGCTGGTTTCTGCTGCTCTCTGTAACCAACAATATTTGATTATGTGTGCGTGTGTGTCTGAAATACAAGTTAAAGGATTTTGTTTATTTATTTTCATTTAACGTTTGTGTTGTTGTTATTCTCTAGGTATTGGGTAATTTTGTAGTTAAATTAAAGCATGCTTTTAGGGTGGTGTAATTTAACATTGTCTGAAAAGGTGGTGAGTTTAGTTGAGCATTTAGTAGAGCAGCAGTATTGCAGGACTATTTTTCGGTTCGCAAGTACAGTTGTGTTTGGAGGCATTTTAAATATGAAAATCAACAGGCTTAATTGTTCGATACCCTACACCGCCGCAGTTGGGAAGGGTATATTATATGTTTGTGCTTATGTAAGTCTCTAACAGAATAAAATATTTATTCTAGGCCCATTTCCTAGTGTTAGGATCGACCCATAATGGTGTAGAATATAATCTAGGGTTCCTGTTCAGAAAAAAAATTTCCAGGAATAACCGGGAAAAATATTTTACGCATAGACTTCAGCTTAAAGTTATAACATCAAAAAGAATTAGTACAAATTACTTTTTTGGACCGGAACAAAACCGCAAAGCTTTTCAAAAATCAATTCTTTTAGCACAGTGACGCTTAATAAACATCTTATTTGGAAAAAGGGGTCTTTAAAAACATACCTTAAAAAACTTCACTTACATTTTACTAACAACAACTACCTTTTTAAAAAATTCTTAAACGAATTACCTTCCATACCTAATCGCCACCGCAGCATTACATTTCTCCAATTTATAAAGTACTTTTTCGTAATTCACACTGTAATTTGGATATGAAAGTAGCTCTGTTATTTAGAGCGCAAAACTAAAAAAAAACTTAACGAACAATCAAAGATCCAAGTTAAAATCTCAGCAGGGGCAGACAATTTTTTACACATAATGAGACTTGTGTATGGATTTACATGTATAAAAATCACTTGTTAACTTTGAATAAAATAATAAGTTCATAGAGTAGTGGATAAGATTAGGGACTGAAGATCTTGTTGCTGATGTTTGGTAAACAAACAAAATAAAATTTATTTGTGGTTTGGGTCTGAAAAATGAAAAATAGTCAGGAGAGATCTTATTCGTTTTAAGATTTTATTTATTTAATATTTTTAGCTTTTCTAAAATCTTTGGAAAAGGTTTCCTGATGAGCTGGACTAAGCAACCAGTGAAAAGCGCATAGAAGCTAGCTTTCCCTCAACAATAAATTTTAGTGTATTTATCAAATATGAAAAATTAGGAATTTAGCACGTCATACAGAAATCTTATTAAAAATAAATTTTCTATTCCCTTAAATAACTTTGAGATCTACATAATTTAATAAATTAATTCATGGATTAGAATAAAAAAAATATTTTGATTTTAGGAAAATATTTATTTTTTATATTTGTTTTAAATCACCTGATTTAAATTCAAAATTGCAAACTAATTTATGAGGGGTTGTTCACAACAGTCGTATTTTTTCGTGTTATTATTTTAAGACATACATATGACACCTTGTGAATACCCCAATTGTTCGTGGCAGCCTGAGTTACAAATTCGGTAAAAAATAGTTTGAGGAATTTTTGCGATACAATAAAACATGGCAGTGGATATGTTATAGTTTGGGGATATATCTGGAGTTCATTAAGTCCACTATGGGCCAGACAGCTTATTGATATTTTAAAGCCCAATTTTAATCAAACAGCAAATAAACTGGGCCGTGGGAACAGTTATTTAATTCTACAATACAATGATTCCAAGCACACATCCGATATTGTAAAGCTTTGATTGCTTTATAATGTGCAAAACCAGTTGCAGTTGTTTAATTTCTGAAACGAAAGTTCTATCTTAATAACACTGGTTTACAGCCAAAAAATACCAAGAACGCCACATGCCTAGATAAGTTAATTGGGACCTCCTGAACACGAAAAACGCTGTAATTTTTTTTTCTAAGTACCGTTTTTTAGATAACGGTACTTTTGTGTTTTTCGGTGTATGGTCCCACTCAAAACCTTGTGGAGCCCAGCCGAGAAGTCCGATCGAGATAAATGGTACATCGTTGCAAAGGTAATTGAATACCTTTTTTGTCGATATGTCGGAAATTTCTATCTGATAAGAACTGGCTGTGTTATGGTACCTCAAAATTCAAAATTTGCCTATTTTTTACGTTTTTTTGAAAATTTTTCATTTTTATTTCGTTTTTTTTCTACGTTATAGTAAAGATCTGGAATGTTTTATTTTTTTACCTAATAGTTTATTTAATTACCAACATTTTAAGTGTAATTTGAAAAAAAATTGGATAAAAAATAAAGTTTTTATTAAGGATTTTGTGGAACGGCAATATTTTCATATTCATTGCTCACACACTATATTCGGCGTAAATTCAAAAAATTTAAATTAAAATGACGAGCGACTTAAACTTTTGCGTTTATTTTCGGATGGATCTTCGCGAATGAGAAAACAACAATAGTCCGCCATTATTTGTTCATCCCACCAGCCTTCTCTCGATTCCTTACGTCTCTCGATTCCTTCCATTTCCTGGTGCAATCTTTCGCCTTGTTCATTACTTTCGGAGCCCAAGTTCGTGGGGAAAAGATCCAAATGACTGAATAAAAAGTTAAAAAGAATAAAATTTCAAATGATAGCGGCCTTTTTGATATACATGTTTTCACTCAACACTTACCAATGGCATTGAATTTTTGCAGTAGTGTATCGATCTTCTCTGCGTAATCAGGACTTCTGTAGTTTCCCAAAAAGTTGTGAACGATGTGCTGGAATGCTTCCCATGCCTCCAAATGAGCTGGACCTAAACACTCATTAAATGATTGGTCACCGTACAGAGCCCGAATTTGAGGTCCATCAAATATACCAGCTTCAATTTTGCTCGCTGTGGCTCTCGGAAATTTTTGTTTAAGGTAATTCATGGCAAGACTGTCTTTTGGCAACTTTTTTACAATATTTGTAAATAACCCAAGCTTTATATGTAATGGAGGAAGTATTATCTTCTCCAGAGGAATGAGTGGGTCATTTTTGATATTGTACTCTCCGTGCGTACTTCCACTTCGCTCGGGCCAAACTTTTCGGGTGTAGTGATTCTGACGGTCACGGCTGTCCCATAGACATAGAAAACAGGGAAACTTCGTATTGCCCCCTTGCAATCCAGATAGTATGGCAACTAATTTAAAATCAGAGCAAACTTTCCATTGATGTTGGTCATAATATATGAGATCGAGAAGTTCTTTCATTGCTTCATATGTTTCCTTTATGTATTTTCCATATCCGATTGGAATTGATGGTTTCGTATTCCCTTTATGAAGCAAGACTGCCTTCAAACTATCCTTGCCTCCATCCATAAAAAGACGCCATTCCTCTGGATCATAATTTTGTTGGAGAGCATTGAAAAGACCACATATGTTGGCACAAAAACAAAAGTTTGCCGTTTTTGCGAAGAAAAGTGCAAGTTGTTTGCTGCGATCACGGTAATATGTAACACGTGTCTCAGGAGCACAATATCCCCACTCTTGTAATCGTGATGCAAGTAGTTCAGATTTCGATTTCGGCAAATACAAATCTCGGCACAAATCATTGAGCTCGGCCTGAGTAAGTAAATGGGGTTTCTTATTTGATTGCATTTCTGCTTCACTGCACTCATCTGATGAATCATTTTTTATTGTTCTTTTTCTTATTTCTGTGGGGCCCGCTACAATCAGCTGCGGTTTGGGGCACGATACTGAGTGCGGCACTGGTAGCGTCACCGAGCTAACAACTGGATAAACTGGTTCAATTCTACGTCCGATAGCCTTTTCCGTTAAACAGAAGTAACAATCAGTTGTATGGTTGATCTGGTTTCTCCATTGCATTGGCTTTCCAAATGTGAAGAAACACTCTTGACCCATAGCAATTTTATTTAAAACTGTTCGGCAGTTGTTACATGCACTATTCGGTGTCCACGGTTTGTCGAGAGACGCAGGTCGAAAACCGAAATACTTCTTATACGCTTCAGATAAATTTTTCGTATTCATTTTTCGCATCAAATGTTGTGATTTCTTTTTCACAAGAACACCACAAACATAACAAAATTCGTTGGGATCGATTGTGATGATAGTGATAGTGATGAACAAGGTGAAAGATTTCACCAAGAAATGGAAGAAATCGAGAGACGTTACAAAGGCTGGTGGGACGAACAAATGATGGCGGACTATTGTTGGTTCCTCATTCGCGAAGATGCATCCGAAAAAAAAACGCAACCGTTCAAGTCGTCATTTTAATTTAAATTTTTTGAATTTACGCCGAATATAGTGTGTGAGCAATGAATATGAAAATATTGCCGTTCCACAAAATCCTTAATAAAAACTTTATTTTTTATCCGATTTTTTTCAAATTACACTTAAAATGTTGGTTATTAAATAAACTATTAGGTAAAAAAATAAAACATTCCAGATCTTTACTATAACGTAGAAAAAAAACGAAATGAAAATGAAAAATTTTCAAAAAAACGTAAAAAATAGGCAAATTTTGAATTTTGAGGTACCATAACTCAGCCAGTTCTTATCAGATAGAAATTTCCGTCATATCGACAAAAAAGGTATTCAATTACCTTTGCAACGATGTACCATTTATCTCGATCGGACTTCTCGGCTGGGCTCCACAAGGGTTTGAGTGGGACCATACACCGAAAAACACAAAAGTACCGTTATCTAAAAAACGGTACTTAGAAAAAAAAAATTACAGCGTTTTTCGTGTTCAGGAGGTCCCAATTAACTTATCTAGGCATGTGGCGTTCTTGGTATTTTTCCAAATTTAAAATTTGTAAAGCAGTGTAATTTACTGACAATATTGGTAAATATTTCCATGTGCTATGCAAATTATACATATAAGACTTTTTCCTACTGCTTTTTAAGCTATTGTCCAATTCACAAGCTCCGTCGTATGGCTTATCGTTTAAAAAAAAATACGATTTTAGTTTATGAACTTGTGAAGAGACAAATTTGTTTTATCGTATTGCCGAATGTAAAAAATGGAACATGTCAATTTAATGTACATAGTCAATTAACGTTGAGTAAACAATTTAAGAAGACCAACAAATTTCTTTTAACATAATAAAAAATTATTCGATACCATGAAATTAAACCAGGTATGGGAGGATTCATTTGAGTTGAAGTAGTGATATACATACACTAATTGATAATAAAATTTTAATTTAAATAGTAAAAAAAATTATCAAAATAATTTTCGTGGGAATACAAAATTTAATTTAAATGATTTTGTTATTCGTGCTTAATTTCCCAATTTTTATTTTTGATAAAAACACTTAAATTTATTGTTGATGGGATAAGCTATTCCTATGCGCATTTCACTGGTTGCTTAGGCCAGATCATCAGGAAACTTCATCCATAAAGGAATAGCTTATCCCATGAACAATAAATTTCAGTGTTTTTATCAAAAATAAAAAATTGGGAAATTAAGCACGAATAACAAAATCATTTATAGTAAAAAAAATTTAAATAAATTTAACATAAATACGTATCGATTGCTTAATATAAAAAAAGATCTAAGTCGATTTTTTTCTTTGTTTCGCAATTTTTAATAAAAATATTTAACAAATGTTAAACTACAGTCCCTTAAATGTTTAAATCAAGATACATGTGGCATTAGCTATCAGAATAAATTAAAAAGCTATTTGAAAAAAATCGAGTTACGCCTTCTTTATATTAAGCCATCGATATATCTGTGGCAATTTGACAAAACATCTTAAGTCAAATTTAAAAAGTTGAAAAAAATGTTGTTAATAAAACGAATTTGCATTCAAAAAACATTTTTGTATACGTTTTTAAAATTTTGTATTATAAACGAAATTTTTCTTTAATTTTGTTTTATTTTATTATTTAATAAAAATGATTTTTTCACCGAGTTTTTTTTAACTCTTTTGCTATCTTATCTCGACTTAAGATGTTCTGTCAAAATGCCATAGAAATCAATCATTAGGAATAATTAAATTTGTGTTGTTTATTATCACATTCTAAAAGATTTTTACAAATTTACGAAATGAATCGAACATTTCCAGGCCTGTTGCGTAAATACAACATTTTTCAAAACGTATCAAAATAAATCGGATAATTATACCACACTTATGTCTAAAAGTTATCAACAACAAATATACAACATTTTATAATTATAAGATTGTACAACAAATACGACAATAATGCGAGCTTGTGAAATTGATACATAATTCTTTAAAGTTGGGCAAAAAGGTTTAAAGTCAGAAACTGTAGTTTATCGTAATTTTTAATAACAAATTATTTAATTGTCTTATTTATTCGGCTTATTGCCTAAAGAGCAAATTGTTACGATTGACAGCAGTTGTGATAGACTTGACTTATTAATACCAAACGAAAGAAAGACAAAAATTGATTTACAACCGATCAATATCTACAAACGCCATTTTTTTACTTAATACATTTTGCTAAAGTCAAATAATTGAGATCTTTTACAATTAATTTCTAAAAAGACCGAATTTTTGTTTAATATCAATTAGTATTGTTTAAAAAGCTACAAGAATATTTTTAAATAGAAACAAATTTTGAGTTAAGAAAAGTTGCCGTTGCGCAACCTTCATACAATATTTAATGTTTATTTGCTGTGTAGACATACTTTTTCTGATTTATAAGTTGGTGGATATTAAAACCCGAAAGAATTTAATTTCAAAATTAAATAGGAAAATATATTAAAACAACAATAAAAAAACTCAAATTTGTTTTTGTTTTCAATATAAATTTCTAAACGAAAACTTTTATTTTAGTTTGAAAAACAGGCAGTATATCTGGGGTTTTATTTTCACAATTTCTATGACCCAATTCCCAAAACAACAAAACAGGAATATGTCAACAATTGGCCATAAAAGCCAAAAAATTAGCCCTGTAAATTTCTGTTGTTCCTTTTCTATTAAATTTATTAATTGGAAAATTGTATAGATGCAAAACGAAAAATAAACTTCATTATTTTTTAAATTGTGGGTTGTAAAATTGAAATTTAAAAAACAAATTGACTTTCTATAAATGAGGGGAGTTTTTTTCCATAATAGAATTTTTTCCCTAATAATTTTTATTCCTTTTTTTAACAAATCTATTGTGGTCAACTCTGTTTTTAATATTTGATTGACGTTTTGCTAGTTTCTAAAAAGAAAATATAAAACGACAGATGTTTGAAATGTAATTAGAAAATTAAATCAATTATACCAGGTGGTGGGCAAGTTGATATGCAAACAAAGACAGTTGGCTTTCGATAACGCTGTGCAACAAAAACCAGCCTCAATACTTGCAACGCGAAATGAAACTAGACTATTTTTAGAGCAAATCTGCCAAAAGGGTTTTGAATAGTCAGCTCGGGTTCCCGAAATATTGGCCCCTAAAGTTTTTGAATTTTTTGACCTAAAGCACTATTTCAGATCCCTTCAGTAGAATTGTATGGCGATTCTTTTCTTCAGATACATTAAACCTCTAACACTCCTTTTAAGTGGTGATTTTTGTCCTTTTTTTAACTTTCCCACAAAAGTATACTAAAACAGCACTTAAGAGGGTTAAAATGTTCCAGGAATATTTCTGCATCAAATTTTACTCGGGCTCTTCATAGACCAAAAGTTAGTGCAAGGTAGGTAAAAAGGATTTTCGAAATTTCAGGCATTGACATTTTTGAATTTCTTGAAGAAGCGTTTGGAACAAGACAAAAAAATATACCACATGTACTTCTGAGCTAAAAGACTATTTCAGATGTTTTGAGTGGAATTGTTTGGCGATTCTTTTCTTAGAACATATTAACCCTCTAACACTCATTTTGAGGTGTAATTTTTGTCTTTTTTTGCAACTTCCACACACAAAAGTATACTAAAACGGCTGTTTGACGCATATTTTCTGCATCCAATTTCACTAGGGGTCTTCTAAGACCGAAAAATCGAGGAATGTGTGTAAAACGGGTTTTCGAAAATTCAAAAATTTCAAGGCCCGGAATTTCGAAAATCCGTTTTACATTGAAGTTAAAAAAAGAACAAAATTACGCCTTAAAATGAGTGTTACAGGTTTAATAAATTCTAAGAAAAGAATCGCAATACATAAGTACATTTAGTATATTTTTTTTGACTTAAAATTAAGAGGCTAGAAAAAAGTTTGAATAATAAAATGTTGACATTGACTTTAAATTATCAAGAGAGATATAGATAAAATTTTAATCTAACTAAAGTTTATTTGAAATTTCAGGCCCGGTACGCTTATGTATAGCGGGGGAGCGAATAAGATGTCTTTCAAATTTTTTTTTATTTCTGAAGGGACCAAATTATCGTGACTTCTTAATTTTTTGAGAAGCTTTCAAGCGATGAGTTTCGAATTATCAAGAGTCGCCTGTACTTTCTTTTTGTAGCGTATTTTGAAATTTAAATTAGTTCCGGATTATATTTGCCAAGTTAGGTAAATATATACTTAAGTTCTAACTGATGTATGTATGTATGTATGCATGAATGTTTAAGTAGTGTAAAAATATAATAATAAATTTTATTTGTTAATAAATATAAAAAACAAACATATCCATTAACTAATTGCTTCCATCAACCGAACAACAAACATTCTGATGACAAGAAGTTCTTACTTTTTTTTATGACGAAATAACAACAAAAATTTTCTATAAAAAATCCAATATTTTTCCTTTTTTTTTAACAACACAATTATAGTAAAATTGTTTGTTTGTATCGGTGAGTGTGCAGAGTTGAATATACAAAACCATGTATTATCACATTGTAATTTCATTAAATTCACTCTACAATTTCACCCAAAAAAGAAATAATAAAATTGAAAAAACATGTCAAATTGTTTTGACAACCCCATTTAAACGAAGGACCAAACGCAAAAAAACGCAACAATTTTCGAACAACCCAACAACGTACAACATTTTCACTCAATTTTTTGTTGTTTTATTTACAATAAACACAATTTTTGTATTGTTGTTAACACAAACATAACATTTGTATTTATAGAAAAATGTTTGGTAAAAAAAACAGTAAATTGTTTTATTTTATACGGTTAGACTGAAAGCACACAGGGTGAAGCCAATAGAAGATGTTTGGTATCATTTAAGCAAAAATTACACAGCGCTTTTTAAAAAAACTGACAAGCCGTACGCTGAATGCAGTGGTGCTAACCGTTTTTTTCTTTGGTTAGCTCTTGTTTTTGAGATGTACCGTAATTTCGAAAATGGAGGAGGTTGCACATCATATTTTCGGGGAACTCAAAAACGACTTAGTTTATTGAACAAAATCCGAAATTTAGCAGTAAAATCACCTTTAAAAAAGGCAAAACTGTTTTTTAATCTGCACAGTCGTTTTAGAACCATATTTTTTTTTAATTCTTAGCAAAATTTAAAAATTTTTTGTTTTTTTAAAACGGCATTAAAAATTGGAAAATGTAGGAAGTAAAGTTCCTAACAAAACAAGCAAAATTTAAATCTGCCTAAAACTTTTGATTTTAGTCACATACAATGAAATATTAAAATTAAATTTAAGAATTTCATAAAATGCCATATTTGTATGGGACCCTCCCTTTGAAGTGGGGATAAAAGGCGTCCAAATTAAAGTATTTCATTAAACCGCCATATTTGAATGTAATGGATGGTGATTATGGGCAAGTATGTTTTAAGAAAATGTTAAGGACAAAAACTAATGGACGTACATTTAATCCCCCTAAAGGCAACTCCTAGGCAGTTATGGGTCTTATACTTCAGTATACATGAATTATATTCTTCATTTGTATTGTCCCGACAATTTTTCAATATACAAAGGAGTACCAAGCATTCACTCTATTGAAAATTATTAACAGATGTCTAAAAATGGGAAACATTTAAACTAATGGTGTTTTCTTTTCTACAAAAAAATGTGCATTTTTTTTAAAAAAATGCAATTTGGTGTCTGTTTCTTAAAAATTTTGCTCCCGAAAAGCATGAGTTTTTTAGAATAAAACAAGCCAACCTTTTCGGGAGCAAAATTTTTAAGCAAAATACACCAAATTGAATTTAAAAAACAGGCACATTTTTTTGTAGAAAAGAAAACACCATAAGTATAATAAATTTTACAAGAAAAGCTTATTGCGAAGATTTTTTTTATGTACTTTCAGCAGATAAAAATCGGTTCAAATGTTGACCATTTTTTTCGAAAATAAATTAATAATCCGTAGTTAACACCAAGTGATAAAAAATACAACCATTCAAATTCTTGCCTGCAGTTTGTTATTTACAAACCAACTAAATAGTTAAGTTATTCGCCAAAAAAAAAACCCTAAATTTCCGTAAAATTGTCCAACCCCTGTGTGTATTCTTTAATATCATTTTATATTTGATAAGTATGTCTGCATCCGCTTTATTGTATCACATTCACAAATACCAACGTAAATATTTATGCACACATGATGTTCTTTATATCCTTCACAGTTCAATGTGTGCGATGTTTCGAGTACATATTGTTGTAGTATTTGTTGTTTTTATTATGTCAAAATCTATTGACATCCTTAACAGACACATTTATTGATATTGACATTAAATATTGCCAACAACAAATTGCTGATATACAATACAATACAATATTATACATATTTGGATACATTTATTTAAAGTTTTATATTCAAAGTCAATAAAAAATGTTGGAGAAATGAAACGAAAAAAGATAAAAATGAAGAAAATTACGTTGAAGGAAATTTTGTAACTAAAAACACAAAAGTTTTAAAAAATGGGATCATAAGTATTTATAACTTAATAAAGGAAAACGTTTTTATTATTTTCCAAAATTAAATATATTTTATAGTTAAATCTGGTAAGAGTTTGTACATTTATATCCTACATCCCTACAAGAAGGAAGAGTCTAGTTGTCCAGCAATAGTAATAAAGACCTTCTACCTGTTGTGTTGAAACAAACCAGTCGCTGGCGGGAAAAGAAACAGAAACCTTGGCACTAATCGACTAGTTCCCTATGATACGTTAACTCACATCGAGAGGGAAGACAACCTCGACCTAATAAAGTTCCGCTTAAAGACAGACTCTGTGTGTATCATTGTTAGACATCTGAAGATAGGTACATAACTAAGAATAGAGAGTTCTTCCTTTAAAATAAAAAAAGAAAATCACGCCAGTCTATGTCATAAAATCGCAATTAGATTACAAGAACGTTAAAAAGTTTTGCAATTAACCTGTCCGTGAACGTGGGTTCAATCTAGGAATGGGCAAAAAATATCGATATATCAAAATATCGATATTTAAAAAAAAATAATCGATATATATCGCCGATATTTTAAATACCGATACATCGATGTATCGATATTGAAATACGACTATCGAATTCGATATTTTTTAAAGTCAGTCTTCATTAAGAACTTAAAATTTTAGCCGTTTTTCAAACAATATGTTTTTTAAGAATTGGAATCATTGCATGCATCATATGTTTTTTTTAAACAAAAATGAAGATCTAAAATAATTGGTATTTATAAGAAGCAGTGCCGGATACAAGAAGCAGATTGTCTGGAGTGCACATAAAATAGAGAGTGCTCCTGATGTCCATATCTGATGATTACTGGTTTGACTAAAACCAGTTGGTACTTTTGGGGTGCAATTCAAATTTTAAGAAAAGTTGGTACTTCCATGACTTATTTACTTCCATTTAAATTTTTCGTAATTTATTTTTTTTTTCTTATGGTTTTTTTGGTATTCTTCCCTTTTGTTTTTTTATAATTGAATTTATTGTTTTGATTAAATTTTTTTGTTTATATTAATTTTTTTAAATAAAATGAAACAATAAAAAGTAACAATAAGGGTCCTCATGATGTCGCTTAAAATTGCCATTTGTGCAAATGCGCAAACTTACGAGTCTTGTTTCATGAAGCCCCTTTTTTTACTTTTGTGTAATTTTAAACAATTAATATCAGTTTGTAAGAAACGTCAATACAAAAATAAATTAAAAATTAAAATTCAAAAATATAAAAATTTGTGTTTAAATTTGTGATTAATATGTACATATGAGAAATTTGCTTTTAAAAATGCTCAAAGAAAGCCAAAAGGCCAATTTACTGAAATTATTGCTAGAATTTATTGTTTGTGATTTATAGACACTTGGATTTTTCATTGAAAACGACGTTAAAATCATTAAAAGATCTGTTTGTATAAATGCACAATTGAACAGCGCAAGTTTACGAGACAAAATTGTTGGGCAAATTTACCAAGTTTGTGTAAATGAATTCTCATACAATTTTTGACGGTTCATTTACGAGGGCGTAAAAATGCACAGATTACGAGACTTATAAACGATATCATGAGGACCCTTAATGTAATTACATATAATTTTTTACTGAATTTTTTAATTTGGTAATATTTTCAGCAAAATACGTTCGATATATCGATATATCGATATTTTTGAAATGATAAATATCGATACTCTAAAAAAATATCGATTCGATATATATCGATATATTTTTTCAACTTGCCCATCCCTAGTTCAATCCCAGCGTCAGTCAATAATGAATCATTATCAATAAATTTTAATTCATTTCATGTTGTAAAATTCCTTTCTTTATAAAAATAATTTAATGAAAATAAAATTTAATGAACTTTAGCGTTATTGAAATATTAAAAGTTTTGATTAAAAATCACAAAAAGTTCAGTAAAATAACCACAATACTCAATATTATTCAATTTTTTATCAAAGCTTTCGTTTTTCGTGACTTTACACACGAAAATAATTTTAATCAATTATAAGCAAATGGACAAGTAAGCAGCCTGTAGTGATGGGCTGGGCACAACTCTATCAAAAAAAAAAAAATTAAATATGTAGTCGTTTTTATGCAGGAGGTAGCCATGTTCTAAAAGAAACATACTATTGTTGGATTTTAACAACGTCTATGTTTATAGGCAACCATATTATGTTTAAACACGAACATAATGTTGTTAAAATTAGCTGTAGCTTGGTAAACAATAAAACATAATTTGGTTAACATTTACAATAATTTAATAAAAAATTAACCGTTATTTGGCCAAGAATACCCATATAATAGTAAAAATTAACAATATTATGATTAATTATAACAAAATAAATAAGACGAAGTCTTTAAAAAAATCACAAACCATATATAAGTTTTTTTTATAAACAAAACAAAAATAAAAGCACTTTTTTTTACTAACAAATGGCAAAACACGAATTTTAACCTCAAATAATTTTTCAATTGCAAAAGAATTTTACACTATTCTTTCCATAGAATATTAACCGATTTGCTAATTTTGAATCCTTAATGTGTTCAGCTGAGATGGCTGAACTAATTCCTGAGACGCGGTGCATGTTCGTAGTACTCGCCTTTACAGTTCGTTGTCGACTGTCCAATGTATCACACAACGCATGACAGAGAAAATTCAAATTCGTTTCTTGGCCGAACTAGCCGTATGTGGAATAGACTCCCGGCAGAAGTCTTCCCAGACGGCTAAAATTTGGAAAAATTCAAATTGAATGTCCTTCTCCTCATAACCTGTTTTTCTAATACCAACACAATGCATTGCATTAGTAGGGGGCATCACCTGAGTGTTGGCTCAAAGTTAAAAAAGAAAAATACTAGACCAATGTAGGTCAAAAATAGCTAAATTTAATTATTAAAAAGGCAAATATTTAAAATCGGCCTAATCTTAAAATTCAGGATCGTTTTTAATTTTTATAATATCCGAGGTGCCCTTCTATGGAAACCTATGACGGCGCTTCGGATATGCCTTTGGACACCAAATCCAATACTTAAACTCGAATGCAAGTCCTTAATTGCCATCTAAAATTTTATTTCAATCGCACTAGCCGCTTATCAAATCCAGAAATATTTTCCATTTTTTTTTCAAAAATCTCTCGCTGTGCATTGTCATTAGAATAAACAAATGTGTTTAAGGACAATCTTGAGTTTGGCTCTTTTATTGCTGTTTGTGCCAAGTTTTGAGATTTGTTGTGTGTTTTAAAAATTTTTGTAGAACATTTAATCACATTACGAAGTTTTTTAAAACAAAAACATTTTCTATATAGTTGCTAAGCATACCTTGTACCTCAGTGCAAAGTACACATAGTTTCATGTATATTGAGAAAAAAATTCCAGACTAAACACATTTTAAAATATTATACTCTTTTTAATTTCATTTAATTGTTATTATTAAATATACCCCGTTCGGATACAACCATTACAAAAACCATCCAACAATTTAACCATAAGATGGATGGCAGTTACAATAATTTGGTTAAAGTAATTATAATCTCTTAAATCTTATTAAAATATTTTATTGTTAAAATCAATCATATTACCCAGAGAAAAAACATGTTTAAACATGGTCACCTCCAACAAAACTATTTTTAAAGAAAATTTTAAGCATATTAATGTTAATTTAATCATATTATTGTCACTGGCAACCATATTAGGATTAAATTAGTCCTCAATAAAGAAGCCACAACCATATTAGGGATGCCTCGGAACATGTTATGGTTAAAAAAACAAAAACAAATTTAATACTTAAAATACCATGGTTGTTTTTCAACCATATCATGTTGCTCAAATAGAAGAGGAAAATAATATTGTTAATTTCAAAATAAATTATTTTCATATTTAACCATAACTTCTTTAGAACCAACCATAATATGGTTGTAGCTGTATGTTGAAGGACTAATTTAACTATAATATGGTTGTCAGTGACATTAATATGGGTTAAATAATCATAAAATTAAATTTTTTTTTAAAAATAGTTTTGTTGGAGGTGACCATATTTAAACATGTTTTTTCTCTGCTTGATTTAAAGTTTCATTCATTTTGTTAAATAGAAACAAAAGTTATATTAAAACAGCAACATTTTGTTTGTGGCCATTGCTGTTACTTCAAACGTGTTTTTTCTCTGTGTGTGCCATTAAACGTACGATATAAAAAAATTTTTAAAGATAAATTTCTGTAAGTGTGTTATCAAGCCCCTGGTCTATGCTTAAATAGAGCAGGCTTATACAAAAGGTGAAATTCCTGGTATTTCGGCCGATTTGTGCGAGTTATAGATATCGAGTCTGGCGTCATCACTCGTGACAGTTTATTTTACGGCTTTCATTTCACCTTACCAGTATTTTAAATTTGCACCAGCTAACAAATTAATAGTATCAATTAAACGTTCACTTGATTAAACGTTTAGTTCACTTGATTAAACGTTTAATTCACTTCACTTGATTAAATTTTTAATTAAAACTGATATTTATTTTGATTAATGCTTAAATTGTTGAACAATTTTTGGAGAATGTGGAAACTTTTCATACATACTGAGGAAATAATTCAATGAAGTCAAATCACATGAAAAAGGTGGCTAGTTAAGAGGTTCATGTCGTTAATTATTTGTTCGCCAAATGTTTCGCTCAGTAAACTACATGTATGGCGCCCTCATTTGGCAAAATCGGGCTGAAACAATATGTGTGCGATACTGAAGCCTTACAATAGAGGCATCCAAAAACCATATCTCTAACCCGCTCACCGTTGACTGTAACGTTCTGACCATTGGTGTTTGTAAAGACATATGAATCAATGATTCCACCGATCCATAAAGCGTTCCATACAGGTAGTTTATTTTTTGAATGCAGTGGTGCTTCTACAATGGCTTGAGGATTATCGAGGCAATTCTGTGTTTTGACACACAGACAAAATTGTTGCCAAATTATTTTCATAGAAACGCTTGTTTGAATGTTTTTTTTAATTTCTACAAATTTTTTTACTGATTCAATTAATATTTTTGTTTGATTTTTATTTAACCAACAAAAATGTTGACAACTATTCAAAAATATAATATACGCGTTATTGGTTACAAGTTTTCATAATTTTGTATGAAATATTTAACGCTCTTTAATGTTGTCGTTTTTTTGCATTTTTTTACATGACCGTAAGCAACACTTTTTTATGTGAAATATAAGAACAACAACACAAAACACATACATACAGTCTATTTTTGGACGCTTTAAAAAAAGGACAACAAGAAGAAAAATGTTAAATAGCGCGACGAGGTTATTAGTAAAAAAAACAATAGCAGGTAAAAAAAAGGTTTCATTCTTTGTAAACAACAGAAACAACAACAACATTATAAGAAACAATATAAATTTTTGGTTGGTTTCAAAGTTGGTAAAAAAGAATGAAAAACAAAATCCCGTATTCAATTTTTTAAAACTGTTCAGTTAAATACATCAAATACAAAAATAATATGGTGACGAAAAACGTAGCCAAGGAAAGCATACAGCAACAGTGAGTGAGAAGAAAAACATTGTGTGTATAAACAAGACTTCGTTAAAAAATTATTCCAACAAAAAATGTGTCTCAAAGCCTGCCGTCGCTCTACTTATGCCTTCATCGTGTCTCCTTCAGTGATAGCTTGGGTGCGCGTCATTGCTTGTGCAAAAACTTTTTGTTTGATTCAGCAAAATTATTTGTTTGAAACTAATATGAATTTCAGTAAACTTTTCGTTTGATTCTGTAAATTATTTGTGTGAAAAAATCAGTGTTTTTTTCAATAAACAAAATGCAAATAAATTGTTTGAATATGCAAATTTGTTTATAGGACCGATTTGAGACAAAAAATGTTTTAATTCTACAAATTTTTTGTTTGAATTGGACAAATAATTTTTTCTGTGCATAGTCGTTTAACCAAAAGTTTGATTTATCGATGAAGAATATTGTCAAATGCTATCATGGGTCTAAAGCGATGTTTTTTCGGCCCATTCACAAATATTTGCATTCGTTGCTCTTACGTAAGTCTAGAAAAAATCAACGGTAATTAAATTATAGTTAAATGAGCTGTTACAGAAGATTGTGTTGCCCTCAAAGAAACCCCCCCCCCCCACCGAAATAGTTTCGTAAATTTCAAAGAGGACTTCTAATATTTTTGAACAAGCATTTGTTAGGACTATAAAATTCAAGTGTTACCAAACATACGAGTATTAAAACATTAAATAAGGTTTTTTTTTAATATTTATAAAAAAAAATACACAGAAAAAATTCGTAGTAGTTTTTTATTAATTAAAAAAATTATTTTAAGATTATATAAATTTAATTAATGTGATAATTGAATCAATTATTATTTTTGTTGAAAGAAAATTAAAAATATAATTTTGATTTAATTAAAATTTTAGTTTTTTTTGAATTAAAAAAATAGTTAAATAACAAAAATTTTTTCCTTTAAAATAAAATAATTTAAACTTGTGAAATTGTTGTTGGAAATTGTCATAATCAATCAACACATTGTTTGAAAATGCAAAGTTTTTTGATAATTTTGTTTAATAAAATTAAAAATATTATTTATTGAAAAAAAAATATTCAAAATATTAAATTTTTCAATTTTTAGCAATCAATATAATCATTTAGGTAATATGTGCAAAATCTACAAATGGGTTGCTTGATTCTATGAATTTGGTAAAAATTTGGAGGTTAGAGACAATTTTTAATTTTTTCTGTGTATCCAAAACATATTTGTTACAAAATCCATTAAACGAATAAATTTTAAAATAATAATAATTACTGTAATTTAGAAAACAAAAACTATAACAACACAATTTAATAGATAACTCCCCTCCCCGCGTAACCAAAATAAAAACCAAATGTGTTGCCCTTTCAGTATCTTTATTTGGTAGTAGCCGGCAGAATAAACTTAAAATATTTTGAAAGGGAAATTCGTACAATAAAAAGCAGTTATTTTGAAAAACAATTAATTTTTATTTAAATTACAAAGCCACTGCTGTTGTTCATTGTTTGTTTGTTTGTTGTTTTTTTTTTTTTTGCTTTCCAACAATCATATGCAAATGTTACATTTTCCTTTTGTTTCCGTTTTTTAGCAGAAGAAAAATAAAACTTTTAAATATATGAAAAACGTGTATGTGGTCCAATAAATTGTTATTGTAGCAATTTCCAAACAACCAACCGACACAACATAAACATCACTTTATTTGCTTTTATACTTTCAGTTTAACAATCAAATTATAGCCGTGAGCTAAAAAGGGAAACTTAATGCAGAAAAAGTAGGAAAAATCGTTTAAAGTTAAATAGAGCACATTACAAAATATGTGTTCATATCTAGAAAAAAACATGCTGTGAAAATCACATTTGCCATATAGAAAAAAAAACATTTTGGAAAAATTGTAGTTGCAAATTGTAATATAATTACTTTAAGTTAAGTAACAATAAAATTGCTTTTTTGTACAACAACCCCAAAATGTGCATAAAACCATAAAATACAAAGGATTTTTTTATGTTTAAGGAATATTTAAAATATTAGAACACATATGCGCGATGAAACTAAAGACAATGTTGGTGGATTTTGAAGGACATGTTTAAAGAAGTGTTCGAAAATAAACACCAAATATCGCTCCTTAGTGTTCGGATCGGTAGACATGTGGAAAACACAAACGCTAAAAAATACCGTTTTCCGGTTTGTCATCTTTCGAACACAAAAAAATACTGTTTTTACCCAACTCAACAAAAGATGAGAATATTTAATTCCGTTCGCTTTTTTTTAACCGCAAACTTCATTGTGTTCGGTTCGACTCAGAAATGTTCCTCGCTTTTGGCTCGAAAAAAACCTAACATTTCTTACAAAAATAAAATACACATACGAAAAAAAATCAGCAAAATAATTTTACACAAGCAAAACATATACACAATACACACACAAGATGTTCGTGCTGCGGTCTTTGCTAAAATTTCTTTGTTCATTTCTTTATCAATGTAAAACAAAACAATATATTTAGAACATTAAAATATAATGTTTGTCTACAGTATCACTACAATTGTTCTGTTTTTCGACGAAGAACGTAGCACTATATAATGTTCGGCTCTTTCTTGAAAATAGTTACGAACGGTATTAATAATAATTAATAATAAGCCGAGCGGTACGCTTAATAATGTACTGTTTATTTTCGAACACTGGTTTAACGTAGCAAAATTCTTTTTTAGCAGACCAAATGTAAATTATCCTTTATTAATATTTATAAAGTAGTGGACCGACAATTTATAAATGATATCTTGCAATGTCTTTTTGTATATCGTTAAACGTTTTTTTTTTTGTGTGTAAATTACGATTGTAGGTGTTGTCATGCGTCTAAAGGCAGCACCATCCTCTTGCATCCTCGCAAGATATGCAGTTAAGGGCTTAAAGTTGGCAGATAAGAGGCTCTAAGTAACTAATTAGTGAGAGCAATTTAAGGATCGCGTGGTGATTGTGGTTTATATTCGAATAACATGGCCAAGTTTTTCCCATATAAAAAAAAATCCAGTGCATTAAATCTGTTATAGTCTCTATTAGAAAGCATATGCTGAGGTCGCGACAATCAAGTACAGCGTTATGTTGCCTCCATAATTTAATATAACTTTGGAAATGTATGAAATAAAAAATGACAAAGAGATAAACATACACACACACACACACACACACACACACACACACACACACACACACACACACACACACACACACACACACACACACACAAAGAAAACATATTTTTCCATATGTTCAAGGCTTACAAAACAATTTTGTAAAAAACGGCAAATAATTCTTATGATGAGAATGTTGTTGTTCTCGAAACTAGTAAATTCGACCCGACTTCAATCCCATGTTCAGTCAGGAATAAAATTATCAAAAATGTTTACTTCATTTCATGTTGTAAATTCTTTCCTTTACTAAAAGTTATTTAATGAAAATTAAATTTATTGAAATTAAGCTTAATTAAAATATCAAAAACTTCAATTAAAACCCAACAGTTCAAAATTATTCAGCAGACAATAAAAAGAAAAATTTTATAAAATTTGCGAATTGTGAAAGAAAAACTTATTGAAGCGCTTAAAAAACACACAATATTTATATAAAAAGAATAAATGCAATAAAATAATCTTGATATACTTTCGAATCCGTTTTCAATGCACAAATAAGTAAACAAATAAAAACAGCTGACTGGAACGGCTTTTATAACGCGCGTTGTGTTACTTGCATTTTTTCATGCGCTAAAGTTTTTAAACGCACGACAAACGTCGACGAATTAACGCGTGTTATGTATTTCTACCTTTCATGAGAAAAAATGTGGTCTTTTTTGCATTCGTAGCCACACAAAATGTTCCCTTAATTTTCTTTATGTGTATTCTTGTATATTTTTAATGTGTGCAAACATTTCAAGTGCCATTTCTTGTAGTTAAGTATGTGAAGTGTTTTCTACTTTAAATCAGATACAAAACTGTTCAAAAAGCAGCCTTTAACTTTATTTTTTTATTTATTTAATTCAAGCTCATGAAATAAAACCAAATGCAAACATGAATTCACACTTTCGCCAACAATCCCTTTCTCCCTTAAAAGAATTCTGGCTAAATAAAGTCATCCTTTTGCATGGCAAATTTAAGCAACATTTTCGCAAAAAAGAAAATGTTAAAGGAAAATGAAAAAAAAAAATGTTAAAGGAAATTTCCAAGAAAAAACACTTGAGTTTGGGAAAAATTCCAAACAAACACAAGTGTCATCTCTATTAAACACACAAATTCGACATGACATTTAACTTATACGTTTTAATAGGCAGAATACAAATTTTTTTGTGATGAAAAGTGAAAAATAAAAATTGTTTTCACTTAAAAATATCTCTTCTGCTCTAAGACATTTCTAAACCATTTCATCACATTTTTACAAACTGTACTTTTAACACTTTTTATGTAAAATGCTTTGTAATTGCTTTCAAAAATATTAATATTATTTTTAAATTTAAACATATGCTACTTTGTAAACATAATTAATGTACTTCACCCCTTTAATGTTTGTTTAGCCCACTTTCATGCAATTTTCCCACTTTTTATTTACATAATAATTCCTGTTGAAATTATAATTTTTTTCAAATGCTTGTAATTAGAAAATGAGAGTAATTTATGTAAATTTTATTTTATTAACTTTACTTTCTTTGTTTAAACAAATAAAAATGTGCTTTAGATAAAGAAAAAGCATAACATGTTGTTTACGGATATTTTTTAATATGTACGAAATTAATTCGTAAAAAGTGTTTTAAATGAAAACATTAAGTGTAGGTTTTCGAGCGCTATAGTCCTTAATATTTTTATTTAAAAAGTTTTAATAAAGCTTATAAAAATATATAAAAATCTTCATACACAAAACTCCATAAATCGCTCATTTGCTGCACCGTCGTCATAACTAAAAAAAATATATAAAAAAATTTCGAAATAAATGTGTTTAAAATATTTGATTAATCGCACCGACACATTTCTTTCAAACGGGGAAAGTATAAAAGATATAAAAATTGATTTTATCCATAATTGGGGTATTCACAAGGTGTGCTATCAAGTCATATTGTCATAATATCCTAACATTTTACAATAGTTTTGTCATAACCAGTGTGCGAAAATAAAAATTCAATATCGCTGCTTAGTGTTCGGTAGATTTGTGGAAAACACAAAAGCTAATAGTGTTTGTGTAGAAAATCATTAAAAAAAATAAAGTTTCCCTGTTTGTCATCTTTCGAACACAAAAATAATACTGTTTTTATCTAACTCAACAAAAGCTGAGAACATTTAATTCCGTTAGGTTTTTAAAATAACCACAAACTTCATTGTGTTCGTTTCGGTTCATTAATGTTCGTCGCTTTTGGCTGGAAAAAAAACCAAAAATGTTTTACAAAACCAAAATACACATACGAAAAAAAAACAAAAAGCCAGCAAAATAATTTTACACAAACAAAGCATATACACAATACACACACAAGCTGTTCGTGAAGCGGTCTTTGCTAAAAATTTTTGTTTGTTCATTTCTTTTTCAATATAAAAAAACACTTTAGAACATTAAAATATAATGTTGGTCTACAGTATCACTTCAATTGTTCTGTTTTATGAAGAAGAACAGAACACTATATAATGTTCGGCTGTTTCTTGAAAATAGTTACGAATGCTTCTAAGAGTTGTGTTCGTCTACACAATCACTAAAAAAAAATAGATATCGTTCTTGGGTGTGTGAGCCGAAAGCTAAATAATGTCCATACTGTTTATTTTCGAATACTGGTTATAACTACTCAGTAGATTTTTAAATTATTAGGGTCCTTTTTTCCTGTTATTATGACTTTATGACTACCTTGTGAATGGCCAAATTATTAAGAAAAACGCAACGAACAATTCTGCATCACTAACTCCAAATTATTTATGGTTTTGAGTTATGACTAGGGTGATCGATTATTCGACTTTTTTCAATAACCGGTTTTCGAATATTCCGAATAGTTGCTATTTTAAAAAACCCGGTTTTCGGTTAAGCATTTTAAAAATAACCGGTTAACCGGTTTTAATTCGAATACATAAAAATACAAAAATCAAATTAGATTTTGTAATAAAAAGAAAATTAGAATAAAAACAAAACAATTCCCGATGGTAAGGAACCAACAAAATACAATGATATGACTTAAGGTATGTTCAGAGCTAACAAACATTTGACGATAAAATAAAAAAAAGCGGGACCAGTGAACGGATTAAACTTAAGCTTTATTTAACAATTTCTATTTATTTGCTAAACGTTATGTCTAAGCTGATAATTGTATTTATGTATAATGTTGTTAAGAAACCGTTAAATAATTATTGCTCTAGCCAAACGTTTTGCAAAAGCTAACAATTCTTAAAGAAAACGTTAAGAGTCAAATATTTAATAGGTGTGAACATAGCTTTAGAATTATTGAAAAACGTTGGTTTTAAAAATAAAGGAATTTAATAAATTTTTTATTTGACATATTTTCTCAAATTTATTGTAAATGAGTTTTAATAATATTTTCTCAAATTTATTGTAAATGAGTTTTAATTTGCTGCTGGTTAAGCATGTCTATATGAAGCAGTAAACTTCAGCAATATTTTTGAAAAGTGGCACACAAAACCTCTTATCCAGGATTATATATTTCAATTTTTTTTGTTTCAGCATTATAGAAACAATAGTAATATGAACATGCTTTTTGTATGAAATATCTGTCAATTCGTCGATCACACAATTTAAGCCCCTGCAGGACATTTTTGATTCCTTCAAAATTTGTTGTTTTAATAAATAAAACTGATGAATTTTCCCATAACGTTGATTCCGCCAGTATGTTCTTGTTTTAAGCATAAAGATATGCTAGAACTACTTAAGAGGTTTTCATGCATTATTGGCAGCATATTTTAGTAAAGTATTAGACTAATTAAAAGTGATTAATAAGTCGTGACGTTAAAGAACCTTTGCAACTTACCATTTTAGGGCCATTTAAGCACAATTTTCTTTTAAGTCAGTTCGAAATATCACCAGAGATGATATAAGCGATTTGTATTAACATTGCTCATAATATTTTTTTGACTTTTGTTTCATTTTGTTTTGATATTTTTTATAATAAGTTTAAGTTTGCCAAATATTCAATTAGAAAAATACTTCAATTACGGGTACATTTATAACAAAAGTAAGGAAAACGTATATAAATTACACATTACTAAAATAACCGGGTTATTTTACTAAAATAACCGGTTTATTCGATATTCGAAAAATGGACATTTTAAAATATTCGAATTAGGCAAAACTAAAATAACCGGTTAAAACCGGTCGAATACTATTCGATCGATCACCCTAGTTATGACGACTTGGCCCAACCAAAAACAGCCGATGTAAAACCAAAAAGTTTTCAGAGAATTATCGTAATATCTATGACAATTATGTGTGAAAAAATATCGGTCAAATGCTCGAAACGGCTTCGGTGGCATACCACTATCCGTTGGTCCATATTTTCAATGACTCTGTGGTTCAGTGCCGTTAATGTTCCGAATTATCTCATCCTTTAGCTCTTGAATTGTTCTTGGCTTATTGACGTACACTTTTTCTTTTAAATATACCCAAAGAAAGAAGTCCAACGGTGTTAAATCACATGACTGTGGCGATCAATTAATATCGCCACGACGTTGGATAACGCACCCAATGAATTTCGCGGCCAAAAGAGCCATTGTTTCTTTGGCTGCGAGGTGACACCATTCCCTTTGAACCACATATCATCCAGGTCCATATCCTCAATTTCTGGCCACAAGAAGTCCATTATCAATCGCGATTGTCAACACCATTCACGGTTACTGCTTGGCTGGCCATAAACCTCACCAAACAGATGTTTTCGCATTTCCTTCAGACCCACAGATTGTGGAAACATTTGTTCGATTATGCTGACCAAAAGAATCACGAAGTGTACAAATGCATTTTGATTTAAACGCCTGTTTTCGTAAACGGCTTCAACACGCTTAACGCGTTGCTCAATTATGTGCCTCTCCGTGGTTAAATTTTGCAACTCTTGAAGTCAATATTCAAGCAACTTTTGACGCGATATGCCGAGATTTGTAGAAAAAAAATCGCGAAGTGAATTGATCGATAGGACCATGCGATAGTGTAAGATAGCAAGACTGGTTTTATTAGAGACTGATGCAGTTATTAAGCTACCTAAGCAAAAGCGGCAAGCGTTTTTTTAATCATGAAACTTAAAATTTAAATTCAATTTTAATAAAACAACCCGATATAGCGATAATATTTACCAGCCGGGTGGTGTCTTATTCGTATTCTAAAAGTTGGTTTCGTATAAATTGTATGCAAAGAAGAAATTTTCACATACAAAAAACGCTTGCCGCTATTATTTAGGTAGCTCAGTAAGATTTTCGTAACTCGAAAGAGGGACTAAAGTCTAAAATGCTTGCTGAACATAAGATAACTTCTCTTTGCAAGCACAACTCTCACCCTTAACTCAAAGCTGACGTTGTTGTTTTTATTCAAGGCAGATCGGAGGTTTACAATTTCGTTCACTACGTGGCAGCTCTGCTTATTGAAAGCCTATATTTTGGCGCTTTAGTCAACAAAAAGTTGTTGATGTATAATATGGGTATGTAAATAAATCATAATACCTTTTTCTTTCAAATATCTTTTTTGGTTTTTTCAAGCACGAATTCGGAATAAAATCAACTTTATAATACTTAAATCAAGCGCATTTCGGGTTTGATTCATTCTTAGTTTTACTTAAATCAATCTCATTTTCGGATTATTTCAAGTACGAAATCGGGATTGAATATGGATATTTAAGTATTTTGCGATTGAAAATCCGTACTTGAATCAATCTCACTGTACTTGATTCGAGAAAATCCGTACTCACCGTACTATTTATACCGCTTCAGATTGATTTGAGTACGAATGGATTGATGCCGATCACCTTCTGGGCAAAAAACAATTTTTAGGAAAGCCGATTTGTTTATATCCTTAGGAGAAACCAATTTTTCCAAGTTAAAGGAGCACTATGCCAGAAAATGGTCGCCATACTTAGAGAAAATAACAATAGTTATTAAGTAATTAAAAAATTTTTTTTTACATTTTTCGAATATACATAATTAACAATATTCTTAATTAACATGTTTGTAAATTGTCGTATTAACAATTTGTTTCAGTTAAAAAATCAATACATAAAAAATTATTTTATTTCAAAAAATTTTTAAATTCAAAATTAATTTTTTTTTAAATATTTTGGTTTAAATCACTATTAAACTAAAGCAATCTTTATGGTAAGTTAAGTAGCTGTTTGAAAAGTAAAGAGAATTTAAAGGTTCTATTGTTTATTTTAGTTTTTAAATTCTGTTCTATGGTGTCAAGATTCGCCTTTACGCAGATGTTAAAACATTATCGTACGTCCATTCCTAAGTTGGAATGCTGAAATAAATATTCATAGTATATTTCAATAAAAATAAATGAAACAAGCATTTCGAATGAATTTCATTCTTGCAAAAGGCAAAAAACTAATTATTAACAAAATATTTTGTTAACATGAGTAATTACAATATGCATATATTTGTTAACAAATATTTTATTCAATATTACAACTTTGTTGTTAAAAATATTTGTTAAATATCAACCATTTAAATTTACAAAATTATTTTTTAATTAAAAAATTAGTTGTATTGACGAATTTGATATTCATAGGGATAATAGGATAATTCTGTGTAACTCATTTGTTGGGAGTTATTTTATTCTTTTTTACAATTACAAATTATATTCCAGCTTTGTTAACCGATCTATCATAACTTGGATCTTCAGCCCTTTGTCATGAAACAGAACAGAGACTCTAGCAGGAGTCGAACTCGGAACCATCACACTGACAGAGCAACTTACTGCTAACTAGACTAACGGAGCGTCCTTTGAGTTATTTCATTGATATTAAGTGCATATAAACAAGTATTTACATTTTATTTTTCATTTTACCACTTTGAAGCCATTGTTTTTATAAAATAGATACATTTCATTCGAAGTCTTTATGTGAAGCATTTTTTTTTATTTGCAAGATATTTCATGGTATCAAAGTTGTCAATATTTCGACTGATTTCCCATACAAATGTTCCTTCTTACACAGAAAAAAAATAAAATTTAATTTTAATTAAGAAATTTGTGATATTAATTAAAAAATTAATTAAGTTTACATCAATCAACAAATTATTAGTTTCAATTAATATTTTTTGATAATTAGGTTGTTGACATAAATGAACGTTTAATTCACTTGATTAAGTTTTTAATTACAACTGATTTTATTTTTTGATTAAAGCTTTAATTGAAACCTTATTCTGTGTTACAAAAATTGGTCTACCTTAGGATTTATTTATATTTAATCCGCGTAATTAAAACAGTTTAGGGACAAGAAAATACTTTTGTTTTTTCAGCACAAACACTTTTATGAGGGATTTTATTAGTGATTTCATTACAGGACAACAAAAAACTACGACTTATATTCGGCCAAAAACTAATGTTTTAAAAGCAAATAATAATAGAAATCTATAGAAATTTTTATAATAAAAAAAATCTCTAAGGAATTTATAGTGTAATTCTATACAATTTAATTTACTCACATTCTAAATAACAACATGTCAATTCCGAAGTACTTTAACTATTTGAAATTAAGTCATAAATAGAGAAAATAAAGTAAAAAAGACGACATAAAATGAGGTGGACTTTGGAAAATACTCCCTATAATTTATACTACAAACTACATTCACATCATTAATGTGCGTAGATTTTTATGCAAAGGAATAAAAAAAAAGAAATAAATAAAAGAAATCATCTAAAGAAAAGGAAACAACAATAAAATAGAGAGAGACATAAAATATTTTATGGCAATTCGCGGGTTATTAAACACTGTACTGTAAACATACATTTCTATTTCAGTGAATTAAGACAACCACATTATACTTGTAGAAAGGGCTGCCAGATACTTGTCCCCAAAAAATTAAAAAAATCCCCAAAAATCCCCAAAATAAAAACAAAACTAATTTAAAAGATTTTGTTGGTCGTGCTTAATTCCCAATTTTTATTCTTGATAAAAACACTGAAATTTATTGTTGACTGGATACGCTATTTCTATGCGCATTTCACTGGTTGCTTAGGCAAGATCGTCAGGAAACTTAATGCAAAGATTTTAGAAAAAAATTCTTCCTTTTTAAAACAGTCACTCAAGAATAATAACATAAGTTTATTAAGTAGCTTTGACACACTTAACAAAAATGGCAATCTTAATTAGTACCCTTTACACCGTATTAGTTGTTAATAAGAGGAAGATATAAGTTTTGCTACTTTTTTTTTAAATTTTATCAAAGAAACAAAGAAAAATAAGCGTAAATTATAAAAAAGGGAAAATATATATTAAATATGTGTAAAATCCCCGAACTTTTCTTTTAAATCCCCAATCCCCGAATGACTTTCTTTGTCCTTTTTGCTCGCATAAAATCCTCAAGTCTGGCAGCCCTGCTTGTAGATGTGTATTTGTATTCAGGTTTTATGTGTGTTTGTGTGTGTGTTACATACATATATTGGAAAACCGTAAAGGATGCATGTTAAAAAGGATATAAAAGATTATAAAACCATTGTTGGTAATGCCTGGCGTTTACGTATCAGTAACTGAAAATAACCCCGTTTCAAGAAAATTGTTCTAATTTCTTTAAGAAATGTAATACGTACAACAAAAACATTTTTTAAAATTTTCGTGTTTATTAAAGCTCTTCGAGATGCAAGTTAACAAAAGAAGTTAAAAATGAAAGTATAATTTTTTTATTATATTGCCACATAATAGAAATGTTTTTTTGAAAATAAACTTCTACCTTTTGTTTGAGTTTAAAAAGGAATTAAAATTTCACTATATGTAAAAATGTTTAACAGAAAAGGTAAACAGCACAATGGAAAGGTAAGTTTCTTTAAGGAGCCTGTTCTAATGAATTATTTTAAATTTATATGGGGTATTAAAATTAAACTATTTTGGTTGGTCGTAAACGATTAAGAACAATACTCTACAACTTTTTTTTTAATGTTGAGTTAAAACTAGCGGCTAAGATCAAGCCTTTTGGAAAATGTTGACTACCTTACTCGTTAAACATGCATCCATCGGTTGAGCGTATGAGTGTCGTCATTAGACCTGGGGCAGATGTATCAAATAAGCGAATCCATTGACAATATTTTCACATTAAATCAAGTCAGTGGGAATACAAGTTTATTGCATCACCTAATGCCACTAAAGCTTATGCCATTTAATGCACTTATTTTGCATTATTAATAAAACACACTATGAATAGTGCATTATGTCTGCATTGTCATTTGGAATAGTGAACATAGAAGTAATGCACTATTATTGCATTATCAGAACAGTAGTTTTCACTTAACTGCCTTTTGTTTACGTGCACTTTTGACTTAACTGCACAAAATTGATCATTTTTGGAATTATTCTTTCTAATTCCATACAAATTCCTTTTTTAAGTGCACTTTCTAGGTAACCACAATTGTGTACCTGCACATTAAGGCAGGTAAATGCATTTAAGATAACTGCATTTTTGATTTACCTGCACAAAAAATCGTGCAAAGGAGATTGTGCAGCTAAGTCAAAACTACTGTAAAACATATTGTGAGAAAGAAACCTAAATTAAAATTGAATATATTTTTGAACATTTTGAGCAACAAATATGCTGGGACCATACCAATTATGAGATTTATCGTAAAAGCCAAAACATCTTAAGTCGAGATAAGATAGCAAAGAAGTTTCTAGAAAAATCTCGGTAAAAAAACCATTTTTATCAAATAATAAAATTACACCAAAATAAAAGAAAAATTGCGTTTATTTTACAAAATTTAAAAAAACGTAAACAAAAATGCTTTTCGAATGAAAATTCGTATAATTTTTAACAAATATTTTTCAACTTTTAATATTTGACTTAAGATGTTTTGTCAAAATTCCACAGAATTGTTGTTTTCTGTTTTTATTATACCCTTCATTCCGTTTTTAATTTCTACAATATATAACTTAGACCCAATTAAGTATATAAGTTCTGAGTTCTTATGAGTAGCGAAGCTGATTTAACGATGTACGTCTGTCCGCGTGCATGTTGAAATGGGTTTTCCGAAGACCCTGTAAATGATGAGTACTTGTGGTGTTTTCTTTTCTACAAAAAAATGTGCCTTTTTTTTAAAAAAATTCAATTTGGTGTCTTTTTCTTAAAAATTTTGCTCCCGAAAAGGGTGGCTTGTTTTATTCTAAAAAACTCATTCTTTTCGGGAGCAAAATTTTTAAGAAACAGACACCAAATTGCATTTTTAAAAAAAAGGCACATTTTTTGTAGAAAACCTTTCGGGATTAAACTTAAGAGTAACCTGGCTCAAAACAAAACCAAAATTTATTGTCCAAGCTTGGTGTCAATCGGTTCTTAAGGTTTAATAACAAGGACCCGGTACAATATTTTTTTTATATATAGAAGAAGATGTCACATATACTATGTTAGAGTTTGCCATTGAAATTCGGACGGGCCGGTCCATAAGTGACTGAGACATGAGTAAAAAGCCCTCTAATTTTACCCATACCGTGACACTTCTCTTGTAAAGACATTATAGATTTTGTATGTCTGGAGAACGGCAAGAGTCGAAATGTTCAAAGCAGCTACAAGCACCTTGGTTATCAAAACACAACATCCGACAAAATGTGGGCGGGATTTGAGAAGTGAGCGTATCACAAAATAGTATTTCTTATATCTAAAGAATTGGTAATATACAACTTTCTGTTCTTATCGCACGTTGGCGAAGGGTATATCAGATTCGGCATAGCTGAATATAGCACTCTTAGTTACTTGCTTCTATATAAATTACAACCAAAATCTATTATTTTTTTACTAAAAATTTTATTTAATCGAATCAGATGATTTTGTATTCTTTTGTGATTTTCATACCAATATAAAAATTATTATTCCTCTAGCTTGCGAATCAAAGTAAACATTTCTTTAATCAGATTTTCAACCTAACGAAAGTTGTGTCAACTGAATATTTTTTTTGACGAAATAAGAACTTTTCTTAGTATAAAGTCGAATAGCTGCAAAAATTTGTTTGTTTGTTGAGTGGTATCATTTGTTATTGACTATTTTTGAACTTGCCGATGTGTCACTTTTTGTCTTAGTGTTTGCCTTTCGCTATCTATAGGTGCAGTTTCGGTTCGAGGCCTAGAAGCAAAATTTGGCCTGCTGACAAAGTGGTCTGTATGCCGTTGGTATTATTATGTAGTATATAGCTGCAACCATAAAGATACATCTGTGGCATTTTGACAAACATCTTAAGTCAAATTTAAAAAGTTGAATTTTTATCCAAAAAACATTTTTGTTTACGCTTTTAAAATTTTGTATTATAAACGAAATTGTTCTTTTATTTTGGTTTATTTTATTATTTAATAAAACAAATTTTCCACCGAATTTTTTTTTTTTTTTTTTTGGAAAACTTTATTGAAATCTTATCTTAACTTGTTTTGTCCAAATGTCACAGATATGTTTTAGAATAGTTAGCTGTATATTCACGTAACGATCTCTGAGCAATAAAGTCGTAATGGCAGGTGCCAAATATTATGATGAACCCATCTGTTATCCTAAGCAACTTCCGCGGCTGCTGTGCGTCTTAATTGAGTTTCTTTATCACTACAAATCGATGCATGCTCGGCAGTCTGTAATTAACACTTTACAATAAATCAAATTCGAGTGAAATTAATTTTGAATATATTTTGAAAACAATTCTGTGTTTAAAGTTTATAAAAATATTTCCTGCTTTGAGCACCAATTGTCTTTATGGAACTACTCTTTTAATCAGGAAAAGCCACGTTAATTAAAAACAAAAAATTGGAGTGAAAATTCAAAGGAATTTTAGTTAAAACAAGGATAACACTTAGTAGAGATAGAGGCTATACGCGAGTCCGCGAATAGCATTTAAAAAAGTTTGGGTTCAGACTTATCTGTATTTTATGGTTGGGAAGAAAAACGGTATACCTCTTGGCAGACATTACTTTGGGGCTCCATATTTTTTATGCCAAAATTCTATATGCTGTGTTAAATTAAATTACACGATCTCACAAGTCGTACGTGTTTTGAGGAAAATATAACCCTGTCATGATAAGTTGTTATTGTATTTTGAAAATGTTTCAAAAAATAATTGGATTATTGAAACATGTTCGTCAAAATACCTACGACTTGAATCATCGTCTAAGCCCCCTTAAGTGATACGAAATCCTTAGTTAAAATAGGAAGTTGCATCTACGAACCGTTAAAAACTACAAGAGGTCTTAGATTCTGAAGGAGAACATTTTGGAAAACTCTTAGGTTAAAAAAGGTACAATTACCACCAAGTGCCACACCTTCCACTCGTTAGTCGTCTCCTCTCGCCACGACAAAGACACTGAACGAGATGTGACTGTTGCTTTTTAAAAACTGAGGTAGAGTCGTCTAAAAAGGGTTTGGTGGATAATAAGGGCAAGCCGAAGATGAAGCTTGTAGCTGCTAGAGAGGTGTCGCGACAAAAGAAAGGGGAGATAGTACCGGTAGGCAATTCCAACGTCGCGCTAGTTGACGAAATTATCTACCTCGGTTCCGCCATAAACCAAAAGAACGATGTCAGCACTAAAATAAATATGAGGATCATGCTTGCAAATATGTATATGCTACTTCGGGCTCAGTAAACAGCTAAGGTGCAAACCCCTCTTTCAAAAAACGAAAATTACACTTCAGAACACACTAATATTGCATGTGCTTTTTTATTGCTCCGAAATATCGGCACTTTCGACTGCAGATGAAGCAGTGTTGGGCCCTTTCTCTTCATAAATAAAAAGTATAGACGTCGAATAAACCGTAAGCTGTTCGAGCTGATCCCGAATTGATTGCAGTGAAGGGCATCAAAATATGTACAGCGATTGCGCTTGCTAGGATATGCCGGTCGTTAGATGACAACTACCACGGCAAGCGCAGACAGGGAAGACTGCAACTCCTGTGGAAGATCTAAGTGGAGGGAGTTGTGAAAATCCTTAGTATTTCAAAAGTACAAGACATAAGTGATTGCAAAACAGTTATTTAGCAGGCCAGGACCAACAATATTGAAGTTCTCAGGAATTGAATTAATCTATTAGATACCCCGAGAAAAGAAATTTGAGAATAATTAGTTATTAAATTCTTTTAAGAAATTACGTACATACTCTAATACCGATTGTAGCTCAGCCTTACATTTAACAAGTCAAAATTCCTTAAACCACCTAACCAAAATAAAGTCTTATATTCCTAATTCACTCCTTTATTGCATTAATGATACATTTAGCAAGGATCATATACAAGTAGGGTTTTTCCTTAGTCTGCCTTTTTAAGTTTAATTTCTTTCGTTTTAACAAGAGAAGAACATTAAAAATTTACGCGAGGAGTTGGAAAAATTGCCTATTGTCATTCTTAATACCAACCAGAAGGAAAACATGATTTCAGGGTTTAAGGAAAATTTTAATTTTACAAAATTAACATATGAATGCATGAGTGGATGAATGAAGAAACAAGCGTAACAATATAATCAAACATGAGACAAGTACGGGTACCTTTTTGTATTAAAGAAAAAGGTAAAATGTTTTATTCACTATTTTTATATGCAATACATTTTAATTTTTTTTAAAGTCCTTTCCTAGTCACAGGGTTGTTGAATTTTCTTTCTCTCCTTAGGCTTTTAAGGCTTTTTTTTTTAAACTGGTGGTAAAAATGAAAAGTCTTTTTGTTGCATGATACTCAATTGTTCGGTGCAAATATCTATGAAGTCGTATTAAATGAAAAATTCCTACAGTTCAAATTAATTGTTTATGATTTTTTTTTTTAACTCCCTTCTATTACTTTTTAAAGAAACATATGTTGTGTTCATCGATATCCTTGTGGAAAAATAAGAAGTATTTAAATTTCATATTAAATTGATAAGACACATTTATGGAAATTTGTTTCAGGAAAAAAATACACCCTTTTTTATTAACAGAACTACGTATTTGCAATAATTGTTAAATTGTGTGCAAATCGATAAATACCTTTTAAAATGTTTAAAATATGTGAGGATATTATTTGCGTTTTACGCAGTTGGCAGAAAATGACGATTATATTTGAGTCTTGTTCGATAAATGAGCTCATTGTCTGAACGTTTTATAAGGGATACGTGCGAATCTTCTTGAAAGACTAATTTATTGCCCTTCACTACAATTGGAAACATATACGTAAGCTTGTTCTTAAGCTCTGTTCACACCTGTCAAATATTTGTCGTCCTACTCATAACACTTTTTGAAACATTGTTTGCTTTTGCAAAACGTTTGGTAGATCTTACATCATTTTACAGTTCCTCAATTACATTATACAATTATATTCTTACAAATTAATTAAAGTTAATCAATTAAAATTGTTAAAAATAAAGCTTATGTTTGATCAATTTGCTGGTCGTGCTATTTTTTGAATTTTTTCGTAAAATATTTCATAAATCTGAACATACCTTTAGATCCCATAAAGTATATTCTGTAGCCCGTTTCTGTATTTTTCGCATCGTACAATTTTTCGCATGAAACCAGTGAGTCGGGACAGAAACAGTGCAAAATGAAACAAAAAATGGTTTTTCTCACACAAGTGTTTCTGTATGTATCCGTTGCGAGAATTATCTGTCATTCTAATAATTTTCCAGCAATTATTGGAAGGATGTGAGAAAAAGTGTTTCTGTAACAATATTTTGCGATAAGTTTCTTACAACAAAATATAGATATTTTCAATTTAAAATATTTTTATATACTATTTTTATAATATAAATAAAAAATAAAAAACATTTTAATTATGAATTTAAATGATAAAAATAAATAAAACACCATTGTTATATTTTGTTAATTAAATTTTTTTAAGCCTTTCCTTGTTTTGGTCTTATTCAGGGCTGCCACATAAATTTGCGTGAAAATCGTCAATTTTTGAGAAAAATAAAAAGATCGTCTTTTAGTTTTAAAAAATCGGACAATTTAAACAAATTTATATAAATATTTATAAATTGTTCGAACTTAATTTTTTTTAATTTATATATATTTTATTAAGCTTGAGGTCTATTTTTTATAAAATTATTTATTTTCTTTGATCCGATAACAATTTAAAATTGTTTTTTTCCCGGAACAAGTCTCACAAAGGCGTGACAAAATATCATATTAAAAATAAATTTTAACAAAAAATAAAATAAATATTTTTATAAAAACAAAAAGAAGTCAATCTTAATAAAATAAACATACAAACATATTTAAAATAGATATATACAAATACCAAGAAATTAAAAATTTTTAAATTAATTCCGCTTAGATAACAGTAAAATAAATATTAAGGGGTTTTTATTTTTGCGAAAAACCAAGGATTCATAGTGACGACGTTGTTTTAAATTTGTATCGTATGTGTCCAAATAGGATATAAATGAAATTTAAAAATATCGGTTCACAAATGTCTAAAATATGAGTGAAAAACACGCCTCCAATTTTTACCCATAAATCTATAATTTACCTATTCTTATAACTATTAACTTTACTTTTTCTTTTTCACCTGAAATAAACGTAGTAGAATACCTGGTAGTTGAAATCGAAATTGCCGAAATATGGGTTTGGCATAAAAGTTAAAGTTAAGTTAAAGTTAAGCTAAGAATATCATATACTATGTATATAAATTTGTTGTTGCTTTCTACAGAAATTCATTTTGTCTTTTTAAATTTTCAATGCCACAAAATATGAAGTGTTTAAAATTTAAAAATTCGATATGAATTTTTATAGAAAGCTACAATAAAGTTATAAAATATTGTTGATTTTGTTTTTGCTTTCGTCAATTTTTAGAAAAAATCAGCAAATCGGCACGTTTTCGGAGCAAAAATCGTTGAAATGAAGATAAATCATCAAATCTGGCAGCCCTGTTTTTATTATATTTATTTCTTTTGTTGACGTTTCGCTTTCATTTGACATTTAATTCTGGAAATATTCCAGTTAAAACTGAATCTGTTTTGTCTGTTTTCGCATTTAAATACAGAAACACTTTTTTCTCGCAAATCGAGAAACGATGGAATTTTTTGTTTCACACTTCATGTGAAAAATTTTACGATGCGAAAAATACAGAAACGAGCTACTGGATCCTTATAAGAAGGTGAGTTTATTAAGCAATTCCCGTCTATGTGTTTTTCTGTCCATTAAGGTGGGTCGAAAAAAGATATGGTGACTGCCCCCTAGAATAAAAGATATGTCAATGAAGTTTCTTGATTTGGAAAAACTTTACGCAATGCCGTTAACCGATGCTGGAGGGATAGAACGGATTGCAGGATGTATAGCGCATTATGGCCCAGTTTGGACGCAGGGCAAGCAGGGTCCTATTAGGATTGGATAGGAGTGGTCTCAGGATACTAATAGGGTTCTTGACTGGTCAGCGTTCTGTTAGGGCCTTTACAAGTAAATGGGACAATACCATACCGTGCTTCCGCATGTTATGCGAGAATTCTGAGGAGCTAGATACGATTGAGCTTGTACTGTGCCACTGTCCTAGGATGCTACGAGGTAGATTTCACGACGAACTGGGGTGTATCGCTGGTTGATAACCAGTCGATGTACTGGGGTGAGTCAGGGAAATAGGCCGGTTGTGTCTGATGTAATTAATTAAATATAATTTTCTATGTAATTTCTATTAACATCTTAAATTCCTCTGTATTCTCTTTTCCCTTCACTTCTCTCTTTCTTCTTCCTCTATATTGAACGGATTCACAATGGAGGTATGCCCTTGGGCGCATAAGTCTTCTCAACCTAACCTAACCTAAGTATCCTTTTACCTTCGGTAAAGGGTATCAAAAGTTTTGTATGTAGCTTAAAGGCAATCGTGTTTTTTCGCTAGTATCTCACCGATTTATTAATTATTATAGGGGTCTATTCCAAACTATATATAATATAAATATATATAAACATAGATCTATTTGTATCTGGGACCTTTTAAAAGTTAATTTCAACATACAAAAGGATAGACGAACACGGTTACATAAACTAAATAAACCATTAAAGAGATTTAATTAGATCAGAGATCAATATTGCAGAAATTACAAACGCAATAATACACTTATATAAACCCTTTCACCTGGGTGAAGTGTGAATTCAACTTTACTTCTATTCGAATAAAAATTAAATGCGTCGTACCTTCTGAAATTTTTTTTGCTGGAACAAAATTTGCTTTTAAAAATTACTTTTTTCAACAAGTTTGTAATAAAGTATTCAAACTTTAAGTCATAAAAAAATCTCATAATAATATTAATGTCGTCTTTTTGTTCGTTTTAATAACACTGACACACCAGGCTATCAAAACTTGCCGCATTGATTGAATTTAACAAAAAATTAACACGTAGTTTCTAGAACGCAGATTATGATGGTAGAGATACTCCATCAAATGAAAAAAAACACTACAAAAATTTTCAATTTATCTGACAGGACACTTCAATAGAAATCATAATACAAAAAAAAAAAAAGAAACAACAAAAGATCAAATAGGTTTTTTTTGAAAACTGGAAACTATAAAAAACCAAATAAAGAGATAAAGTGTGATGAAACTGGTATTGCTGTCCATTAATTATCAAGGATACACTGATGTACATTTATAAACTCAAGGCTTAAGGATACAAGAAAAAAAAACGCAATTAGTATTTAATGAAATACAAATAATAACAACTCAAAAACTACAAAACAAAAATCTTACAAAAAGGCACGTATGAATTAAAATGAAAAGAACTTGAATTGTAAAGGTGTTCACAGGATTGGCAACTTTTGTTAATAACTTGATTAGAGATTAAATGTGATGTCGTTGTTATAACTATAATTTCATTATATTGAAATGAAAATTTGAAACCCCAAAACATTTTTACGCAGAAAACATCACGCAAAGTTAAATGTTTCCAAGGGTTTTTATCCAGTTCAATTTCTTTTCATTGGAATTAATGCGCTCAGGCATACAGTTAATCGTTAATCGTTCATTTAGCAGTACATTCTCAAGTAGGACCAGTGGTTAGAGAGAACGAAGGATAATATTACATACAAAATAATGTTCCCTTATTAAAGCAAATAATTTTTAGTTTTTTATGATGTGAATATCCATTACACTCCAGTAAAGATGACCAAATTGTCTATCGCTGCCACCACCAACAACATCATCATCATCATCATTATCAAATGTGACTTGGGCCATTGCCGACCGGCTGGTTGTTTGGTGGTTTATCCTTTACTTTCTCATCAATAGAGTAAAACATCAACAACTTAATAATCGTAAAACTTCCACATAACAATAACAATTGTAAAAACATTCAATCAGCGGCAAAAAAAAAAAGAAAAAAAATAAGAAAAAAAAAACGAAAACATAAAGAGATTTTAATTTTTTGATTATTTGTTGCTACTTTCATCACATTCTATCAACATTTTCGTTAATATCGAAAACATACACATGAAATCTTTTCAGTATTCAAGAGGAGGGATGGTGAAGAGGTCCAATGTGGCCAGTCGGTCAATAATGTTTAAAGGTTTTCAATACGTGAGGAATTAGGGCGGTATACATTTTTCAAAAAAAAAAAAAAAAAAAAATAAAAAATTCATTTGATTAATCAAATTGCATATTTTGTAATTACACAATTAATTTCTTAAAAAAAAATTATTTTTTATTAGCCAACAAAGGCTATACGGAGATCTTAAAAGCAATTTATGATAATCAAAATACTATTGCCAAGTTTTGCCACACTGCTAGCTTAACTGATTGGTTGTGCATAATAGTAGTTAATTTCATATAAACTTTTGAGGAGAGTCGAAAGGATTGCGTTTTGCCCAGAGCACACTACTCGTTAGATGTATTGTCATTTGCTGTAGATCACTTAATCTAAGTCCAGATATCTCAACAAGAATGCATAGGACTTTGTCGGCCAGTAATTCGCAGAGAAATGTGAAAGAGGGTCTCCGTATGGACTTGCCTTCTTGCCTAGCATTCAATGCCACTTTCGTAATGCCCTCAACCATAATAAAGGGTAATTTTTTGGACGTATAGAACTTCCAATATAGATAACTGTACAACTAGCTCTTGCACTATTTATGTGTGCTTAACTTTGTTTTCAGTATACTTTGGCAAATCACTATACAACACACTCTGTTCGCCAAACTTATAAAGCACTTCCTAAAGTTTTCGGTGCGCATAATCATCGAACTGAGCAGCTTAACGCAGCACTTTGAATCGATTCATAACCACATTTCCGCGTTGGATAATATTCATAGATATCGAGCCCGTATCGTGCGTACAGAAGAAGTCATCGCCGCTGTAGACGTGAGTGTGACAGAGAACTCAAACTTATCAATCCGAAGCCATTCTGAGCAACTCCATCTCTGCCCGTCTTCTACTTGCAAAATTTTGAGGAAAGAAATTGGCCTTCATTCATTTAAAATCCCACTGGTGCAAGAATGACAGACAGCGGACAATCATTTGCGTCGTGTGCTCGGTGAATGGATTGAGAATCAACTGGAAGTTGAACCAGATTTTTATCTTTAAATTATCTTCAGCTATGAGGCTTCTTTATGGCGTGTTAAGTAAATAAATAAGCAGAATTGTCATTGATAGAAAGATCACAATTCTGAAGAGACTCCTGTGACCATCTTTCATTCCGAAAAGAAATCTCTGTTTGGTGTAGTTTACAAGCCGAAGGCGTCGTCGGCCCATTTGTTTTTATATCCGAAACCGGTGCCAACATTAACATAAATGGCGAATGCTGCGGGCAAATGATTCGAAATTTTTCGAGTAGCAATATTTCCCGCAAGACGGTACAATATGCCATACAGCGCGTGAAACCATCATATTGTTCAGCCAAACATTTGGTGACCGAATTATCTCATTTCTCATTTCTGTGGTAGTACGTCAAACTTCTGGTCCATGCTGATTAGGGATATACCTATTTGTCATAACCGTACCACCCACCCAATATTCTTCCCATCAAAAAACAATGTATCGCAAAAAATTAGGCTGATAGCATATCGGGAAGCCGTGGTGCATCACCTTATTTTATTAAATAATTCTTTTTGCAATTTAATGTAAATGAATCAGAATGTGTACGTAATTATCGTTTAGAAGCGATTTAAAAGACATAATTTGGATACAAAAATGATGAAGCCACTTTAACATGAAATGTACGAATAAAACTAACATCTTTTCCGAATTATTGATAACAGAGCTAATTTTTACCTAAACTATACTCGTATTTACTTGTTTATGAGTTTTTGTTTTCTTAGGATACCGTTAACCTATAAGCAGGTATGATAAAAAATAAAAAATAATTTTTCTAACGGCACTTTCAAAACTCCATTTTCCAATTTTTAAAAATTTTCTGAAACAAATTTCCAAATATTTCGATCATATTATTGGGATTTATTAAGGATATAATGGTGAATAAAAATGCGTAAAAATTATGTCGACACCTTCCATTGTTTTGCCGTACCTGCGTTATAAATTTTTCCATTTTGGCGAACGAGGCCAATTTCCGTACTGTAATGAGTCTTAAGTAAAACTATTCAGCATATAACAGTCCATATAACGTTAACTATACACTAAAGGATTTACTGAAATCGGAAAAAATTAACCCTAAAATCATGAAGGTCAAGGATAAAATGTTGACATTTTTGGAATTTCGAAAGGAAAGATTTCACTATATTGTTTATTTTTGTGTTGAATAATCTAAAGTCATATGCAGACAAAACGATGAGATTAACCCTTAAATGCACTTGGTATCGAAATAACACCAACCTTTTTAATATATAAAATTCGAAATGTCAATTAAAATAATATAAAAAATATAATTAATGTTTATGATTTTTTAAGAATTAATATTTTATTATATGTGCCAGTTTCAGTTAAAAGGGACCTATGGCCAAGAAATGAGTTTTGGAGAAAAACGATTTTAAAGTTAGCAATTTTCTTTTCTTATCAAAGGTGTATATTAAAGCTTACTTCTGACAAAAGTAATGAAGCTAGAAAACTGCGGTTTGCTGCATTAGGAAGAGTGTATTGTCTTTTTTAAGAATCAACAAAAAAGTAAAAATCGATTTTACATCCAGAGGTCCCTTTTAACTGAAACTGTCACATATATTGAAATTTATAAAACTATACGAAATTACAGTTATTTTTAAACTTTATTAAATCAAACGGTTAAAATCTATTTTCTTTTAGTTTTAAAATCTACAAATATCAGATTAAAAATACCTTTTTCCGTTTTAAAAATATTTGGGTCAAATGGGTCTCATGTTCGAAAAGGGTTAAATTTCCTTCATTATTATTCTAATTATGTTAAGCACCATTCAAATTGATCGATTTGACCATGAAGCTCTCTGTATAATGAAAAAATTTCTGTTCGGGATTCCCAAAGATGAAAATGTTAAAGACAAGCAGTTAAGTCTTAAACGCAAAGCTATTCTAGATAACCATGCAATAAATCATGCTATCGAGAAATGTTTCTGCAATTAATATGAACCACCCTAATTAACAAACAACTAACATTAGAACGCGTGTGTGTTAAATCCCCTTGAGATCTTGCCTTGTTGTTGGGTAAATCGGTAATCAATGAACTAGTCTCTTTTGTTAAGCAGGAAGCGGTCCAACAACAAACGGTCAGAGAAAATAAAAAGGGAAATCTGGGGTCACTTCCTTAGCATAATGCTTAAAATAATAGAAAATTATGCGATTTTTTTGCTTCATAAGGGATTTGAATCGTAAAAAAAATTGTGAACTTCATAATGTGCAGAGTTGATTAAATAATGATGAACTTTAGTGATGAACGGAGGAATTAATGCCAATGAGTTTTTTGTTTGACTTTCCGTATTGATTTCTATTAAATTGTCGCAATTTTTGATAGATTTCCGTTTTATTTTTCCTTTTTTTTTATTATGCATGATGGAAAACACGTTTGTTAGGCAGATTTAAACGATAATTAAAGTTAATCATGTGAAAATTGGATATAGTTTTTCTATACTTTTTTTACTATTTGCTATAATTTTGATCATATGATTCTTTTTTTTTTATAAAATTTTTTGCAAACGTAAATTTCTTTTGTCAACATCTCAATATGTGTTTGACAGGTCATTGTTGTTAGACAATAGTAGACATTTGTGTCATACAATGGTAGGAAATTAAATATGTTAATCGGATAAGAATTTCATTTAACCAAAGCGTATTTTTTAGGGCCGGAAGAATAAAACAGGGTAGTGTTTTCGTTAGATTCAAAAAGTGTGTAAAAAGGATGCATTTTATACCTTTTAATGGGGTGGATTTAAAACTATTAAGCTAAACTAGGTAAGGATTCTTGGACAGCCAGCCAGAAGACAATTGGGTACTTCGGTGGCCCCTTTAATATACCCAGCGCCAATTCACATTATACAGAGAAGTTGCCTAATAGTCGTCACTTTATAATTCGGCCAATTCGACTTTCTTATGAAGAGAAGATGCCACCATAGTGATATCTACGACAGATCAAACAAACAGACAAACACGGGTTTTCCTAGGCATCTCTCCATAATGTCTCCATAATGTAGTGTTCTTAAATTGCAAAACAATGCGAAAAGAGCATGAGTCCCTATCCACCAGTTGCCAAGATCAAGTTGTAATCTGTTCCCAATTGAACCTTAATAGAAAGCATATCCTCCGTTCACCAAAGCCTACCCTACAAATAATATTGGACCACCTGATCCATTTTGATAAAATGGACTACTCCATGGACTGGTCCGATGTCATGCAAGCATGGACCATGTCATTGTTAAAAAGAGGTTGTAGTGAGACGACATGTCTTCGTTTTTTAACGACATGTTTTCGTTTTTAAACGAAGTTAAAACTAACCCTCTTGTGTATACAATGGAGTAGTTTTAAAACTACTCCGTTGTAGTCCAAAGATGGGTTATATGGTCCTGCCCTAGGACACCGTAATGTTAAATAGACCATGTTTTTTCCATACGTTTAGGTTACTTTTGGACTAGTCCTAGTCCCTTGTGGACTACTCTTTACACGCGTGTTTGGACTGGTCCTATGATTTGCAGGGTAGTCACAATGCTCTGGATACAGATCAAGTGGGTTCACGGGTTCATCCCAACTGTGCAAGTCTAAAAGACTCCAGATTAATCAGTGACTTACAGTGAGCCATTGGAAAGCCAACGAGTTGATCCATAAATCTGTCATCTAGACGATCTGCAAGCTAAACGAAGAAACCCAAGAATTTTTATAGTGAATTGCAACAATTTTTCACTCTGATTTGCAGTTTAAAAATGTCAACAATCAATTCAAAAAACTATCTGTAGTGGAGACTCACTGTTTATTGTTGGTATTTTGTTTAAGCTTTGATATCTTTGCAAATAGGACTTGAGTGTTTGCAGTTCTCATTCACGCTGCGGTTTTATTCGCATACTATCTTAAGCTTTTCTAAAGTCTTTGGGAAAGGTTTCCTGACGATCTGGCCTAAGCAACCAGTCAAATGCGCATAGGAATTAGTTTATCGTCCAACAATAAACACGAATTAAAATTGGGAATTTAGCACAACAAATAAAATCTTATTATTTTTTCTGTATTATTTTAATTCCAAATTCCGTTTCAACACTTGCACTTACGTTTATTAAATTCATAAATTTCCCTAATGAATAATCAACAGACAAGAAACTTTCCTTTCCTACTCCCACTCCCAAACCCCCTCAACTAACATGTCAGGCAAAATGAAATCAAACCAAACTTTAAACGACACTGTCATTACCTTATCAAAGTCATCGTCGTAACCATCATCCTCATCATCATCGTTGTAATCGCCAGCAATAGTGAAAACAAATAAAAATGTCTCATAAATTGTAACAACTACGAGTATCAGTTGGTAGGCTGAAACAAAAATATTTAATAAAATTTTCAGCTGCAAAACTCTTAAGTACTAGACAAACATAAGAGCAAAAAAAGAAGAAGAACCTTAAGCAAATACGAAGGAAAACCATGCAGGAGAAAAGCAACATATTGCCAAAATAGTTACTTCATCTTAACATCACACAGTTTGGATGACTAAGCAAAGCGTCTCAGGGCTTTAGGCTTAAATTAAAATCTACTAAAATGCCATGAAAACATTCAAGAGCAAATAGTTTGGCCCGAAAGTAGAAAAACTAAAATACTGATGACACACAAAATTTTTGTGTTTCTAATAAATGTTTGCCAAAAACTAACAAAGTCTGGCGGAAAGACTTGCTTAGATAGAATAAAGTGTTTGATCAGAATAGACAAGTAATGCATTTTTAAATTTGAACAAAATTTTGGTAAAATCATTGATTTTAACAGAATGTTAAAAAAGTTTTAAAGCAATTTTACATGGATTTAAATAAGCGATGCCTAATAGTAAATTCCTGGATTTTCGGGTTTAGCGAAAATACTGATTCCCAGGATATTTTAAAACAAATGTAGTACAAGTGCCCTTGTACTACATCAAGTGCTGGTACTCATATGCACTAGTATTTTTATATAAAAACTCTTACCCCGTTAGCACTAGTACTTCTTGTTCTAGTAATTGTACTAGCGGCATTTAGACAATTAATTAACTCTTAATCTTCTGCAGGGTTCGAAAGTCCTAACAAATTAACAAGCAATCAATCCATTCCTTTAAATAAGACAAGTCTAAAAATATTTTACAAATCAAACTAAAAAAAATATTGTATTATTTACTGTCTATATGCAATTTGCAAAATAAAATGAAAAACATTTAGCTTGAGAAGTTTATACGTACATAAAATTCATAATGAGAGGGAGGCATCAACACAAGAGTCAAGGGATGTTATAATTGTCTGTCAAGTCATTCAAACAATTTAGTTCGTTCAGATACTGGCTGAAACTGTAATGAGTTTAATGTTATAAAACAATGAATAAAACAAAACGAAATTCACTCCAGTTGCTAAAGGCTCGAAGAAGAGGTATCAAAGTCAATAATAATGAAAATGATGAGGACGACGATGATGTTGATGATGATGCTGATGATGATAATAAACACATAGTTTGTTGTACAGATTGTGTAGGCGTTTATCACAAACAAAAATTATGAACTTTGGAAAAAGGGGAAAGAATGTTGAATATCACTTTTCCAAAACAAAAGAAGGAAAAACAGAAATTTTGATAGACCATCATATTTCCCATGATGAGAATGACTGGCTGGCTGCTCGCATTGGCGAGTGTAATGAATTGTGCCAAGTGTTTTGCTGACTGACTGGCTCTGGAGCGTTCATATTAATTGCCAAAAATGAAATTTATTTCATTCATTAATGTTACGGATATGCCATGCAAAATGTCAAGTAATCAACTACATCCTGCACAAGGTCCTTTTACTTTCCAAACTGACATTTAATTTCAAGTCTCAACTAAAGTCCTGTAGTCGTCGTCGTCGTAGTTAAACTCATATTCATGTTGTTTTTATTAAATCGCATAAATAAGTTAAATGTGGTTTTTTTGTACTGCTGCTATTTTGTTGCTTGTATGTTGTACGGAGTATTGCCGTCAATGTCAATGCTGTATCATGTCAGTCATTTAATGTACAAAGTGACGACTGACTGTGTCTTTTGTTTTTGTGTGCATTAAGTAGCATGAAGTTGGAAACATAAATGACAGCAGGAATTTCCGCTGTGGTGAATATGGCTATGAAATAATAGCTACATTAAACAATAAAGTAAAATGCATAGTTTGCAGCATGAATAGTTAAATGTGATTTTAGTAGTTGTAAAATTAATATCTGTACGAGAAAGTCAACGTTATCCAATAAAGTGAAAATAGACTTAAGTATCTGGCGGAAATCGAATCCGCAAATAACCAGACTGGCTTACTTTGAAAGAGGTTTAGACATAACGTACACATCGGGCATTTGGATTCCTCCACATGATAAGAGTCAAAATAGTGATGCCAACTGAGCCCTTTTTCGGACTATATTCAGCCCTTTTTTTAATAACCTGAAACGCGAAAAAATTGTTTAGACCTAAGTAAGAAAGGCTTAAATTTGGCCGGTGTTTTTAAAGTTTATCTCGCGTTTAGTGTCCCAAGAGTTGTCTCACTTAAAAGAGAGATTTTATGCAGGTTTTTTCCACAGTTGACAGTTTAGCCACGGTATCTAAACAAAAGCGGAACGCATTTTCTAGTTGTCGAAAATTGTAATGCCCATATAAGAACAATCGGTTGATAACTGAATTTCATCGGCCAAAAGTCCAATTTTTTGCTGTCGCCGATTTCTAAAATGTTAATGCCATTCTATAGCAAACATATTAGAACTAAGGTATCCAAAAAAAAACTAGATTACAATATTAGCAATCGAGGGTGTTACATGCAGCAGTAGTCTTTAAGAAATGGTTCCTTACATCACTGCATCATTTATACCTGATGTATTATTAAAAGTTTCCCGAGGGTCTATATTTTAGTTAAATCCGAAATTCAGAGAAATAGAACTTGCTAGGGTCAAAAGGGGTTAAAGAGATGTTTGTACTATTAGAAAGCTAAAAGTGTCCTCTTTAACACCCATATATACTTTGCAACTGTTTGGAACTATCTGTTGAACACTTTTGGCATTTTAATGAAATTTCTCGCAGGAGTTTTTTGCTCTTTTTTTACTAAAATACAACACAATAGCTTATGAACGTTTTGTTTTAAAAAATAATTCTGCAACTGATGCAATTCTTGAAACTGTCAAAGCCGGGCAACTTTTGAGTTGATTTGAAAGAACAGGGGTCCATAGAGAGTCCTAAGAGTGGCTTGTGGTCCTCTTAAATGGGTAGCCTCGGATATTCAAGTTTTTTTTTTAAAAATTCGCCAAATATATAAATGTACAGTTATTTCCGCTTAATTGAGTTTCTAAAAATGTGCGACTTTTGACACAATTAAACGGGAACTCAATTAAGCAGTACTCGGTTGAATAAATCGCCGACACTATTAAAACGAATATCGCTTAATTGAGCTGCAAGATGTGCAAGAATAAAGCGAAACACCCATGTGTGGATAGAAAATTAAACTCATTTCTTTATTTATTTTATATAACATTTATTTATATAACATAAACATGACTTTCTAGCCGCAAAATAATTTGTTTACGTTTGCTCTTGTTTTTCGCAATGCGGCCTTATTTTGCGAAGTAATTAAGCGATTGGCGCAATTAAATGGAACTCAATTAAGCGGGGCTCAATTAACCGATAAAAACTGTATTTATGGATTGCAAAAAAATAACACTACAAAAATATGCTTGAATATTTCCTTTAGAAATATTCGGATAAAACGGATTTTTTTAACGGTTTTTGTTTTTAATCGGGTGGATTATGTTTAATATCAAAAGTGGGTTAAACACTTTTTATATTGGTAGGAGAGCAGACTTAAAGCAATGGTATGTTGTATTGTTGAATGTATAGTGGTTTATTCTAAGCGAATGTAAATGCCTATAAAGGTAATAAATTAAATTTGTTTGTTTTTTACTTTAGAAAATTATGTTTTAATATTAATCGATTAAGGCAAAACAGTCAAGAACACTTTTCTCCTCTGTCTGGCCAGCGACTTAAAGAAAAAATACACCATTTGAAAGGTATTTGCTGGCATAAGTGCAAAATATATATTTTATTAAAATCTTTTCAATAGTTTCAGAAGTATTAGCGTTAAAATTTGAAATTTTGTTGATGTTGAGTTGAATTGAAAATAAGCAATCTCACTACACATGAGTGACTGTAATGTTAAAATATTTTGCGTTAAAAAATAGTTTGATTTAAAAAAAGCAATCATTAGTTTATTGCAATTTGTTTTCTTTACTCATTTAACTAAAAATTTTGCACTCAATTTAAAATACAAATCTTTTGTTTTCATGATTAAATCCAAGAATTATTCCGTCATTGACAGAATTTCATTTAGTTTAATTTCCTTTGCTTATGCATATCGTCAGAAATTTATGTACATGTTTTTTTTTTAATTTTAGTGATATTATGTTTTTGTACAGCTTTTTAATTGCTAGTTAAAATTTTGCACTGCATACATATTTGAATTGAGTCCAGATATTATGCATTCAATCACAGTAAGTTATAGTGAAAATCTTTAGTGCTAGTGAAAAAAATACAAATCATCACTAAAGCTGGAAAAACATAGTAAACAGTAAGTTTTTGCAGTTTTCTTAAGTGAGAGTGCAATGTTGATTTAAATAAATATTTAGTGAACTACCCCCAACTATGGTTTTTGTTTGCCTTCGCAAAATAATGTTGTATATTTGTAACTAATAAAAACGTTAAAAAACGATATTTCCACTTTTTAAAATTATAAAAAAACGCAAATTTTATTTTGTGACAAAGCCTTAAAACGGATCTGGCAATCTTGCCGTGCAATTATATGACAACCGTGTGAACAGACAATTTTTGTTGGCAGTTCAATTTATTGCCAGTCAGTTGTCTGCCAATGAAATTGTATGGTTTGCTTACATTCCTCTGAACTGACAATTTACTGTTGGTGGCAATTTTTCTTTGGCAGTATATTTTCAGCATGTTGCAACCGCCTGTACAAAGCTTTATTATATTATATTTTTTGTGCCTTTTATTCCTCTTGAGAGCATAGGGACAATTTTTGGGCCTCATTTTTACTCTAACACTTGTTTTAAGACGCGTTAAAGAAGTTGTTGCCTCAAGTAGTTGGTCTCAAATGTTAATAAAGTTTTTGCAAAGGATCTAAAATTAAAGGAAAATATTACAAAACATGTGCCAGACAAAAGTTAGTGTAATAACAGGATTTAAAAGAATGTTGAATCTGGCAATGGCACACTATGCTTCAACTCCAGTATTTAAAGGTTGTATGTTTTCTATTTGGTTTGAGCACTTAAGTTTTTGAGAATGTTTTTAATATACAGGCCTGTTCTGCAAATCACTTTTACTCAAATCGCGTGATTTCAAATCACATGTGCCTAATAAAATCACATGTGTGATATTTTAGTGTCCCGTTTTTGTGTGTTTTGGTGTAATCTTCAATTGGCGAAAGCACACCGAGAAACACAAAAACGGTATGACCTTCAGAACACCACAAAATCACACGTGTGATTTTAAAAACACGTGATTTGAAATCACGTGATTTTCAGAACAGTCCCGATATTTATTATTTCAAAAAGTTCTTGACTTTTAAGAAGAACAGTCTTTTAATCGTACTTTAAAAATTAAACAAAAATACTTAATGGAATTTGAAATTATTTCTCTTAAATTACATTGCAGTGACGAGTTTAAGTCTTTCTTCATAGCTTTGTCAAAATTAACAAAAATTTAAAGCTTTGGTATATGCTTCACGCAACCAACTTTTAAGATGTTATCAAGAAAACAATTAATGTATAAAGACAAAAGACAAACATTCTTATAAAAATTGCAATCAGCTATTTTCATGACTATAAATTGCAACACATACTTTGAAGAAGGATTTTAAAGCAAGTTTGCATTAAATTTGAATAGGCCCTAGGAGGTGTTGTGAAATTAACAAATAATTTTTAATTATTCGAACTTGCGGAAAATGTTTAGCAACATTGATTATTTCACACGAAAGTTTTGTCATGTATCAATATTATCTAATACGCGGTTTTTTTTAGGTACCCGTATACAACATTGTTTTGTGAAGGTAAACAAAAACCATAGTTAGGGGTTGTGCACTAAATATGTGAGAGGTGCAATTGTTGGGCACAACGACGAGTTGAGGTGGACGGACACACTATCACGAACAGCAGCAATATTTTCTGCAGTACGAGCATGCACTGGTGTTTTCACATCTCCTACAGACCCGGTTTGCTCAAGTTTTCTCACGATTTTTCCACACATTTGGACGATTAAATTGAACGAAAAAATCACGAAGTGCACGATATGCATTTTGATTTGAACGCCCATTTTCATAATATGCCTGAATAACTTTAACGCGTTGCTCGATTGCGTATGTTTCCATTGTTCAAATTGAGTTAGTCTGAAATTGAGAAATTGCATATGAAATGCAAAAAAAAAATTTAAAGTTTAGGTGTGGTTCACATTCAACATCGGCCCTAAAAATTAAATTTGTCATTGAATTCTTTTGTTACAGAAATCTTATTCAAAAACGTCTTTTAAAATTCTTTCATTTTACGATTTCGATTTTTAGCACAAGCCTGAATATTATTTTAAAAATTTCCTTGTTAAAGTATGTTATTTAAAATAAACTCTAAACCTTCCGTTTTTTATTCCCAACTTCAGAACCCCATACACTTATAATTTTTCTATTTAAGTAGAACCCTCAAAAATATATTTTTTCAAAAAAAGTAATGACATCAACAGTAACGAGGCGAACAATATAAAACGACAAAGAATCTCAACTACAGCTAACAACAATTTGTCGAAATATTTTCGATATAAAAATAGATCAACCGTCTGTCATGTTACATGTTTATTGTCCATTTGTATGATTCAATAATAAATGGTTGGTCACATGACCAATTTACTACGGACAATGGAAGAATGAGAACAAACCAAATAAAAAAAACTAGAATTTTTTTCTGAACCATAAAAATCAAAACTATTACCGCAACCGATGAACAAACGCCAAAATACAAAACTGAGGAATATTACAAAATACCCAACAAAAGTTTTGGTAACAATAACAACAATTACTTTAATAGATTTTGAAGGGTTTCCTTTTAATTTTTATTAAAAGTAGACAACCGAGAAATATTGTTGATTTTTATAGGCGTGTGGAGATTCTTGATTGAATTTTTGCAAGTTTTGTATTAAACAAAAACATTTTCCAAAAAAAAAGGGAAAATTCCCAAAACTTTTCACTGTATTTACGTTTAATCAATTAATTTAAAGCACGTGCTTTCTTAATAGGATACATTGATATTTGAACAAATCTCCTGCTCCATTTTCTATGTTTTCTTTTCCCTTTCCTTTTTAAAATTTTCATTTCTATTAGATGTTTTCTCGTATTGTCTGAAGACTATTGACCACTTCAATATGTCAACAGGGAACTCAAATTAAATTCAACAACCAACAAATGAAAATGGGACATTGTTGCTTTTGGGTTGGTCGTTTTGTTTGTGTGTTCAATCCTTACAAATGGTTGTGTGTTTTTTTTTTTTTTTTGCTATTTGAGGTTGTCCAGAAAATATTATTGGGTATTTCTTGTAGTATTTATTTAAGTATTTAAGATTTATTGGTGAAATTTAGGTAATTTATTGTTACAAATATTTGTGATTATTTTCTTTACGTCTAGTTCCATTGCTGCAATGCCAGATCCTTTTATTAGTTTTTGTTGTCTGCTTGTTGGTTTTAAAAGTATGTTTTTTAATATAAATCATTTGGTATGATTTTGATAGATGTTTGTGGCTGATTTGTTTGTTTGTGTGTTTGCATTAGGAAATTAAGTTATTGAAGGAAAAAAATAAGTTTTGTAGAAATTTACAATACGGAAGGCTTCTCTGGTAGGCAATTAAATGAAAAGGAATTATTATTTAGTAAACAATATTGAAATTACTTTCATATTTAGCAAAAGCTTTGATTGTCACTCAAAATGGCGCAAATTTTCTGTAGGATAAGAAAGGCGTCCTAAAACTTCATAAAATACATATACATACATTTTTGGTATAAGTACAGCCTGTTTATCGATATCGAACGTTAACGTTCGCCTAGAAAATTATATTTAAAACAAAAACAAAACTCGAAAATTTATTTTGGTTTTAACTGTAATTTTCTAAGCGAACGTTAACGTTCGAAATCGTTAAACAGGCAGGTAGTGTTTTTCATACTGGATTTCCCGGGATCCCGCACATCGAAAAAATTGCTGGGAAAATTTGTGCGGGAATTCCTGGGATTTCATTTTATTTAATTAGGGCAACTTTACTGCTGATATAATTGTAATTAGATAGATATTAGCCGTTAGGCAAAAAGGTCTTAAGTCAAAAAAACGCATTTGAGTTTTTGATTGGCTTATACAATTTTTTCTTTCTTTTGCTTGATTTAAATCACTTTAGTCTGGCACAACTGCTTCCAATCTTTATCATTTAACAAAAAAACTACAGTTTCTGACATAAGACATTTTTGCCAAAGGCCAAAGAGATGTCAATTTATATCCGATAAGAAAGGCAATGTTCAATGCCGTGAAATTTCGAAAGAAGAAGAGTTAAAATGTACAGAATTTTTAAATTGTTTTATTGACCCAGATATGTTTATTCAAAAGAAAAAAAGTTGTTCCCACTTGCTTCAAAAAATGTAATGATTTTATATGCAGAGCAGCTGCATGAAATATTTTTTAGATTAGATTCTGTAAGAGATGATGACAAAAGTTATAAATAAAGCAAACAATTATTCGATTCGAAGAAAAATTTTTTTTTAAGGAATTACAAGTTTTGAAGGAAGTGCTAAGAAAACTGAAAGTGTCTAGAGATTATATAATGTTCCTTTCGACTATAATGGCGAACATCCGTAGAAAGGAAACGTGTTTTCTCTTGATAAAAATTAGAAATAGGCTTTCAAACGATTCTGTAAATATTTATTCTAAACTGAAATAATATAATAATAAATAAAAATAAAATAATTTAACTGTTTTGGTTTTATTTTAATGCTGTTGTCTTTGAATTAATTCTGTGGCAATAAGTGCTTGAGTCTAATTGTTTAGTTTTAAAGGACAACAATTTCAAACTTTAAAGGTGGAAATTTATTCCGAATTAAATACAATCGTCAGTTCTCTGCGGTCTTTTAAGTTTTTATTATTAAACAATCCTAAAGTGTGACGACTTTCTAGAGCATATGAACTTCCTAGGAATGATTCTTAACACCGTTTAGGTAGCCGCAAAAGTGAAAAATTCCTCGAACATTTTTTAATTTTATTTGTTTTTTCTTTTCTTCAACATTGAGATACTATGCTATCTATAACCATATACGGACACCACTACGTGATAAAAGTAGTTGATTGTTTCCTTAAATTTTTAACGGTTTGCTACCTATGGATCTGAAAGTTAAAAAAATTGAATTTTATAAAGTTTTTTCCGATTTTGATCTTGAAGATGTAGTTTTTTAGATTTTATATGTACAAGTTTTATTCTCTATGACAAGAGCCACAACTTTCTCTCAGAGGGTAAATCAAAATTACGAACGGTTTTCAAGATATGAGCATGAGAAAGTGATCACTTTTTTGCAAAAATGACACCATAAAAAAGTGCATACCTTGGGCAAAACTGGGAAACACGGGTCTTTTTTTTGTGGTCTTTTATCACGTAGTTTTGTCCGTAAATGGTTATTTTTCCATGACTTAAAAAATTACACACAGTGTAACCAAAAAGTCAATTTGCTATAACTTTCTCAAACATCCTACAAAATAATTGAAATGTTGCCAATCCGTACTTTTGAACATGAAGATCTTAAGGTGCCATTAAATGCCGTTATACACTATCCCACAACGTCTTAAGTATTTCATGAAAATGCTTCCCTGATCTAATTATTGCTTGAAAACAATATCAACTTATCATGACAGCGTTGCACTTTCTTTTTTTACCACAGAAATAAAAATGCATTAATAAACTGATTAAATTGATCACAGGAAGTCTTATTTGATCAAAAAAATTAAATTAAATAATATTTTGCTGGGAAATTGAAAAATAAATCCCGCTTTCCCGGGAAATGAAAAATGTCCGCGAAAAGAAAAATTCAACGTATAAGGTTAGGGAATAACACATTCGACAAACTAGAACAAACGAACCCTTTTGTCAAAATTTAACATGGCGTTTTTGCAGAAATGTGTCCTACACCTTGTTGATGCAGTGTAAGCTTTCTCCCATAATTAAAGCCTTGTCTAGAGTTGTCTTATTGATTTACTCCGTTTTACTTCAAAAATGTATAGGTTCCATGCAGCATTTTAATGGCATTAGGAAAGTTTTTGTTAAAAGTATATGAGGACAACAATTATTCCTTCGAAGTTGGACCTAAGGAACTGTATTTTGGTATCGTGAAATTAAACATCAAAGATTCACTGCTTATTCCTATTTGGGAAAAACTTTTCCCAGAAATTTTGTGATTGAAAATTGTATTCAGTTATCCTGATTATAAATCTGCGTCAAATAACTATCATAACAAAGTAATACTGTTATTATTTCGATATTTCGTATTAATTTATAACTTTTGACTAACCTCAAATTTCCGGATTTTAATATTTTCTTTAGCTTTGTTGCAAAACGGTCACTATCCTTAGATCGGCACAGATTTTCCAGTTATGCTGTTATACATATAATTTTTAGCCTTCACTGGAACATTGCTTCTTCAGTGATTTTTTTTGCTTTACAATATTCAATGTTTCTAATATTTACGGCACACAGTAGCACTTTTTCCTAAGCCCGTGGCAAAAATACAAAATTTGATGACAAAATTGTGTGATATAAATGAATACATCGTATAAAGAGCTACTTACTGATCACAATTTAAAAACGTGGCGGAGCTGCTCAAAGAAAGCAAAAAAAAAAGTTGATCTTGAAAAAAATGAACTTTAGAATTCAAGTGTCAGAAATATTGCCGTTTTATCACTACTTTTTTGGAATGTTTTTAATGGTGTGTTTATTTTTATTAAAACAAGTAACAAAATATTCATCAGATTCTCTAATCTTTCGGCAGTAGCCGTTTTTCAGATACCCTATATTTAGGCTATTTTTTATAAATAAAATAGAGCATATCTAAAAATGGCCAAAAAAAGTCTCGCCTTTATTTTCTGAGCATATTTGCTACACAATACTTTAAATAATTTAACTAAGCTTGGCCACAACAAGTTGCAGCTTTAGGTGAAATAAGAATAAAACTGTTGCAATCTCATGGCGAAAATACAAAAATAGAACAACTTTATTAAATAAAAAAAAAGAGAAATTTTAGTGTTTTGGTAAAAACTCGGCCGATTTGAAAGAAATCAAACATTTACTTTTATTATTAAAGTTGGACTGGGGAAGATCTATGGTTTCCGAAAATAGGTATTTTTAAAAATTTTTATTTTGGTCAAAACTTTACAGAAATATGTTCTCCTGAAGATTTTCGCTCTTTTGATATATAATACGTATCCATAAGTACTATTACAGCTCTAAAATTTTACCATTAATAACAAAAAAGAGTAAAAAAATCAAAAAAAGCGTTTTATCTCGTCTAATACCCCAAAAAAAAAAATACATATATTTTTTTTCATAATAGCGCCATCGTTTTAAGCGTGCAATTTTACCATTTTGCAGTTTAAACTCAAACTTAGTGATAGTGCAAAAATATTGCAATCATTTTGTTTATGTAGAGTGATGAATTGAAAATTTGCAGCCTCACTAAACATGTCATATTGATGTTAAAAAATTTTGCACTCAAAAAAAAATTTCTTTTTGATTAAAAAAAAGCTATCATCAGTTTATTGCACCTTTTTTTTCTTCACTCATTTGAGTGCAACTGAAATTGTTGCACTGAATTTAAAATCAAATACTTGTTTTTTTATGATTAAAGCCAATAATTATACCGTTATTGGCAAAATTTTACTTTGTTGAATGTTCTTTGCTTATGCATATTCTGCAAAAACAATCAAAAACCATGCACATACAAAGTTACGTGTTAAAAATTTTAGTGATATGTACTATATTGGTATGCATGTTTTTTGATTTCAAGTCCAAATTTTGCACTATTTGAATTGAGTGCATATTTTTGCATTCAATGTGCGCTTAGTGATTTTTTAGTGGTAGTTAAAAAATAACAATTATCCCTAAAGCTGATAAAAAAAGAGTACAAATTAATTTCTTTGCAGTCTTATTTAGTGATTTAATGAATTTTACCTTGGATAGAATTTATTTAAAAAAATTTTAAATCGAAGAATTTTTTTAACATATGTATGTACCTACATACATACTAAAAAAACCTTGAAAATTTACGCATAAAAGGAAATAAATTTAAAAAAAATTTATTAAATATTTTCTGAAATTATTTTAAAATCATAAAAAGATACATACAAAATCAAAAATTTTTTAATATTAAATACTAGATCATATATGAAGTATGTATGTATGTATGTATGTAAGTATTTACCTTTGCAAAGAAATGCACTCATACGTGTTGCTTATACCTTTCTCCTTTTCCGCCTTTGTTTTTTTTTACTCACTAAAACTTACTTCATTCAATATGTACAACTCGCATTCACATATACATATTTATTTGCTTTTGTTTTATATATTTCCTTTGCTCTTTTCATCATAGAACTTTATTTACCTTAACAACTCTTTCTTATTAGCAAAAAAAAAATAACAGTAGTACTCAATTAACTAAAGCACACTCATTGAATGCTGCAAACTTCTTCTCATTTGCAACATTTGTACCAACAACAACAATGCACTTTTTGCCAAATACACACTGTTTACATTTTTTGTTTCTTAAAATACGCGACTGTTACCGAGCTACTCACGCATCGCACACTTGTTGTTATTTTATTAACTGCTGTCAACTACACGAAGGAAACGGAATAAAAGAACAAAATGATGATGACGTCATACTTTTTAGAACAATTTACACTTTTACACACATTTTAAAATTTGTAATGCATTTTTTTCAACGAAATCGATTATAAATGAATTATATTTTATATTTATTTGAAAACATGACAACTAATTGACATTTTAACACTTTTTGCAAAAGAAAAACTCTAATATTTCCTTTTTAATTTAATTAAATACCAAGAGACAGCAGCAATGTCGACTTTACCCACGCACCGATTGCAATAAAACTGATTTTATTTATTGCAGTTTAGGAGTCATTGCTAAAAAAATTTAAAGCGATGTTAATGTGGCTGAAGATAGTTTTAAAAATCATAGAAATTTAAATGTGTTCCAATTAGGATTCAGAAGTATTAAGTTAGAAAAAAGCTTTATAATTTATTTGAGTGTTAATTTTAAGAAAAGATCAACATAAAATATAAAAAACTGAACTAAATAAGAAAAAAGCTTTTAGAGGGATAGAGGCAATATTTTAAGGATCAGTTAATATAATACTGGGGTATTCATTTAATCGGGCTTTTACTTTAATCGGTTAATCGCTTGATTAATTTATCGAGGTTTTGGTTTAATCAATTAATAATCGGTTCATTTTGCAATTGATGGGTTAACTGATTAATAAAGTTGTTTCTATAAATTAAGTAATTTCAATAAATAGAAAGGAAAAATTATTTATTATTTTGAGTTTATTTGTAAAAAAAAAACAATAAAATAACAAACATAACAATTCTTGAACTAAAACGAGCAAACAAAAAAATAGTTCATAACTATTTAATACATATTACATAATATGTATTAATTAAAAAATAAACTGAGATTATTTTATTAGTAATTTAAATAATTTGAGGAGATCTTATAAAATAATCAGTTGAGAAAAATAATTTGGTTAAAATGTTTAGGATTTAAGCGGACTCTTTTCTTTAATTTTTATAAGTTTTGACTTGGAAAAAATTCTTTCACTTATCGTAGGGGTTGGAGAAATCGAAAGCAACCCATAATACAGAATTTCTTTTTTCTCAGTAATTTTCCTGAACTTTTCTGTTGCCAGGTCATCATCTAGCTCGTCCTGCCAAAGCTCAGCACCGAATATTCTGGAAAAAGTTTAGTTTTTGTACTGTATTTCGAGAAGGAAATGTATTGTGTAAAAAAAAACACAACTTTTTTGGTGCACTTTGCTATTTTTTTTTTTTTTTTTTATGAACTTTGGTACAGATAACGTTGTAAAATTGTACATCGTTGCATTGTAGAATGCATTTAAAAAAGAGGGTTTGCTTTTCAACCAGGGATGCCAATCCCGAAATCCCAGGATTATTCTAAATATTTAAGTCCCGAATCCCGGGATTTTTACATAAAAATCCCAAAAAGCGCATAATTTGAGAACGGCTTGACCGATTTGGACGATTTTTTCTTTAAAATTATCGCCATGGTCCAACTTAGGTTTTTACGGAAAGAAAATTTTGACTTATTTCGATTTACCTAAAATTAGAAAACGGCTCTTTACGCCAAATAAAAAAAAAACATTGTCTATGCGCTGGCCTTCAGATGAAGTAATCAATAAATATATTTTCCAATTTGCCTTAAATACATGTGTTTCTTTTTTCATTGAACCCATATCTACACCATATGTAAGTTATTCTGTAAAAAAACTTTATGATAGGTATTTCATGGATTTTTATTTAAACGACGTAAAATTCGTTTAAAGATCAATTTAAATCGTCTGGTAATACAACACTAATGTTTGATTAGGGCCAGCAACGCGGACCGAGTCAGCTAGTTTTTTTTATATAAAAAAGCTTTTTTTATTAATTTATTTAAACCAATATTTCGGCACTTCTTTGAGTGCCTTCTTCAGGGTTTTTTTTTCTTCTTTTTAACAAAAAATAAACAATTTTTTTAAAACAAATTTAACAAAACGACACAAAATATTTACAAAATTAAAAAATTTTGGAATTGAAATATAATCACCCTTATCGTGGTTGGCGTATTTAAAATACGCCTATGACTGTTTTGTAATAGATTAAAGAAAATAAGTTCACCTTCTTTTTAATCTATTATGAAACAGTCGCAGGCGTATTTTAAATACGCCAACCACGATAAGGGTGAATAATCGTTTATGAATACGGGGAATATTATTTAAGAAATTTTATTTATATGTATATACTAACAATATCTGAAATTTATTTCTGTTAAATTGACTTTGTTAGTTACATAAGGGGCCCTATTCAGGACCTGATGTGATGTACAACATTTGTAGTGAATGGTTATGAGCTCAATTTAAGATAGACATTTTTCTTACTTCTTACTTTTCTTACTTAATTCAGTGGAACGAGGTCAGTTAACCAAAAATGTGGTGTTCTTTTTATGATTTCTTAAATCAACTGATTTCAGCCGATGGTTGACGTTACCTAATCAATTTAAAATTATGTACCAGTAAAATTTATTCTTCAAAGTCAGGCCCAATGGATCCGAAATCAGCTAGAAGCCAGCCTTATTTAAGATGGGTCATGTAAAGAACTAAAGACTTCTCTCGCTGATTAAAATTGAAACTCCACACTGCTTTATTAAAGACTCCATTTGAACTTTCATAATGACATCTTTTTAATGCTAGTTGAAACTAAATATTGTATGGACCGAATTATTCAAACTTTTTTGTTTAAATTATAAAACTTTTCTCTCTAAAGTTTTTCAATAATTAACTTACATCATCATACATTTTTTTTCATCTAGAAAAATAAATAACAACAATTTTGATAAATAACGAAAAAAAAAATTAAAAGAAATCTGTTAAAACAATGACTTAAAGAAAAATACTCCTTCCTTCAAATGAATTATTTAAGTTAAATACTTTTTCTACTTTCTACTTCATTAGAGCCTGTGCCCAGTGAAGAAGACCACTCCATCAGTTTCATTACTTGGAATTCGGTTAGAGATGTGATTATATTGATTAATGAAAGCAATTATCGAATGTGAACAGTTTTGTGATTTCATTCATACTTTCGACTAACTACACAAACATGGCAGATATTTAGTCTTGAAAAGATTTATTAATGATGGACAAATTTTTGCGCAACTAAAGCAAATGACTATGAAAATAAACTTAATTAAAAGCAACAAAAAAGGATGTCGTTGTAGTTCTTCGTCCTTTTTTCTACATCTTCTTGATGATTTAAGTGTTAGAATCTGATTTTATGTTTGTGGTTTTATTTTCTTTATGAGTTGACGTTGCCAGGCTTTTGAAGACAAATGCCTTGGGAGGCGTATGATGCAACACATGTAGTATGTAATATGCCTGGTTTGTTTTCTAAATCCGCTTGACCAACCCACTCACTCACTTAGTCATTTTAATGTGTGTGTGTAAGTGTATGCGTAAGTTTGTGTGCGTGTTTGTGTAAGTGACGAGGGTTACAGAAGGGTTGTTAAGTGGTTTACATACATCTTTGGAAACAGTACAGTTTGTGGCAAGAGTGAATGTGAATGGTTAAGTTGTAACTTTTTGCTGGAAGACAATCGGCAAGTGTCATTCACGTACTCACTTACTGCTGGTGTTGAACGTCTTAAAGCAAGAAATAAAGTTGCTGAGACAGATGAAAATGATGAAATCCAAATGCCAAAATAATCAAATCGTATTACTCAACTATGAATATCGACTAGTTTTTTTTTATTGTCGTTATTAAGGGTTATCTGCTTTATAGCTGTAGAATCTATTCCATAGAACTCATAAATTAAGGGGGTTGTTGCCACATTAAATGTTTTAATTTAGTTATAAAACGGCTTTTGGCTTAAGCATTAACTGGCCAACCTTTTCATTTTGGAAGTTTGCTGTGAAATTAATAACCATGGCAATTAATGCTGTTGATTTTGTAGATGGAAATTCAGTCAGTCGTATGCTTCATAAGAAGTTTTATTAATTTCACTAATTATTCAAACTTATTGCTCTGATTGAAAACATTTGGTGTTAAAATGATTTGTTATATTATATTTCATTCCTTTACTTTTAATATTTTTTATAGAAATCTGTATCCCATAATTTTATGAAAATTAAAATTTAATTGTATTAAAATTTTATCCAGTCACCCCTTTTGGGGGTTTAAATAAATACGCAAATAATGAAAAGGTCTTCTTTGTTATAAAATATAAGTTGTTACTTGAGCTGTGCGCGTGAGGTATTTTTGACTTAAGATCACGCACGCCTACAAAAAAAAAATTCTTAAAATTCAGACTAATTTTATAAAATTGTATTTTAATTTTTTTTTTATTCTACAGTTTCGTACGAAAGTGTACGTGAGTGCGTCAGAAACCGTTCGTGAGTTTAAAATTTTTATCGCGCGTGCAAATTTTATATAGTTATCTCAATCAAGTTTAATTCAAGCGTGACACGAAAAATGCACGTCATGTGCACAGCCCAAGTTGTTACTTCTGCATGGTTTTTTAGTTCATGCACTGAAAGTTTTAATTTTTTTCTCTCAGTGCTTCGCCTTTAACACTTTCACTTATTTGAATTTTTGTATTTGAAAAAAAACACCATTTATTTTAATAAAATCATTTCTTAAAATAACAAATAAAAATGAATTTTTTATCGAGAAAATAATGGAAAATAAAAACTCCCTTTCAAATCATTCGACTTAAAAGAAGAACGAATGAAAAGAAATCCATTTTCTTTATGAGGTGATAAAATTTTATGGATGCAATTTGTAGTTTCTATTCCATTTCTATTTTCATTTCACTAAAACGACCAGTGTATTTTCCTTGGTTAAAAGGATTCGAAAACATTTAAAATGTATTAGAAATGTCATTTTAACACATGTGTTTTTATAGATATTTTGAGTGAAAATTGTTATTGTCGCATTAGGAAAATATTATATGCATTTTGTTGATTATTAGGGATTTTCTACTCCCCCCGAAAATACAAGAAAACATTAAATGAAATATTTATTTTTATCAAGTAAAATAGAGTAGATTAAATGTAAATTAAAAGGGAATTTTGAAAGTAGATTGTTCTTAAAAAAAAAAAATAATGTTTCACAAATTTTCAAAAATTTAATATTTTTACGAGCTGAATGTGTGTAAAAAATTTTTAGTGTCAAGCTTAATTGAATTAAGTTATTAATTCAATCCATCCCTAAGTTTTCATAAAATCTACTAATTTTGAAAGGAAAAAATTAAAAATTCGTCAAGCATAAAATTTAAATTAATATTTTCCCTTTTGTGCCACTAAATTTTAATTTTTCCATGACAAATAAGTGAAATCAATCAAAGTTGAAATTCTGCCAAACCAAAATTCCCAAACTAATCAAAATTTAATTTGTCAGGCAACAAAAAAGAGACAAAGAAAAGCAGAGATGACAAAATCAAGATAATGAGGGATACAAAATCGACTTTATTTTTTTTTTCATTAACTCATTAAAATCAAAATTCTTAAATGAGGCGCAAAATAGTACCTATCAAAAAAGAAAACTACAGACGTCAGCATTTGAGAACACCAAAAACAATTTCTCATCAAGTCAAGCGAGTGTTAAAATACTTTTTTTGTTTTCCAATTTCATAACTTTTTAAGGGCAGCAGACAATTGATGAATCAATTTTTGCAAACAAAAAAAAAAAAAAAAAAAATTCTGCCACAGTGACAATTGAAAAATCTGTGGGCTTAAAACCAAAATGTGATACACAAAACTTAGGGATTTGCAGTGTTTGCAAACAAAATGACACACGGCGGAAACTTTTGAAAACCAGTAGAATAATTTCTTTTTTAAATTAGCAACGCACGGGTATTGCAAAAAAAAAAGGAAAGAAATTTAGAAAAACACGACAGGATAAATAAAAAAACAGCAGCTAAACATACAGAGGCAGACGTGTAGTGTGTTCGGTAATGCGTGTTTTGTTTAACAATTTTTCAATGGGATTTATTAGGACAAACAATAACGAGAACATGATAATAAATTGCCAACAACCGTTCGAACCTGGCATTATGAACAGTCATGTCAACAGGATAAGAGTCTTGGGGTTTTTATATTTTAATAAGGAAATTCAGAGGCGTCGTAGTTATTAAGACAGAATGGGGAAGCACCTAAAAACCCTGTGAATTTTTAAAATCGGAAAAAAACTTAAAAATTGTATTGCAATAGTTTGTGCTCTTTCTAAAATTATAAAGCGTATGGAAGACAAGGAAAATATTTTCTAAAATCTAATAAATCGAAAAAACTTTTTATTTTAATTTTAATTTTTTTTAAAAACTTCATTAAAAAGAAGTAAGAAAGTATAGTCGGTCAAGCCCGACCATATGATACACACACAGAAAAAATGTTTGCAAAAAATTATTCAATTAAATAATTAATTGGTGTACATTAATTATTCAATTAATTTTTTGTTTGCAGCAATTAATTTTTTTAATTAAAAGCCATAAAATTAAATGTTTGTGTATATGTGGTGTATTTTTTAGTTTATGCAATTAATTTTTTAATTGACTAATTTTGTGTCCCATGACTCGAATATACAAATCTGTTATTTGATATGATCAATTCCTTTGCAGGGGCAAAATTAGTAAAATATTTAATTGTCTGAACGAATTGTTTAATTAAAAACGATTTTCTTTTTTTTCTGTGCAACACCACAGTATTTAAAAAAAAATTTTCGAAAGTGAATAGGGATCTATCTATGTTTTAAATTTCATTTAAATCGGGTTGATAGTTTCCGAAAGACAAATATTGCACCCCATCTCCCCTCGTGGTCCCATTTTTTTAAAAATGCATAGCTTATATGTCCGTACAAATATGCTTCCATCTATGTTTAAAATTTCATTAAAATCGGTTTGATAGTTTCTGAGAGGCAGAAATTGCCCACTATCTCCCTTCGTGGTCCTACGATTTTCAATAGGCTTGGTCCTTGTGCCAATAAGAACTTATGTGCCAGTTTTATTAAATTATCTCCAAAATTGCGACCTGAACTTTGCGCACAAGGTTACATGGACAGCTAGCCTGCCTGCCTGCCTGCCAGCCAGCCAGCCAGCCGGACGGACATCATACGATCAACTCAGAAAGTGATTCTAAATCGATCGGTATACTTTAAGGTGGGTCTAGGACATGATAACTTTTAAATTGGATGTCAACATTTTGTTTAATGTCTTTGTTTCTTTTTTTGACATTGTATCGGATTTTGCAACAAAAACTTTGTTTCTTAATTGTGTCAACACCAACAACATGATAGTTTTTTGACGTATTCGTGGTTGATGCATTGACAGGTGTTACAATGAATTTAATTTTGCTCGAAAATCGCATTAAAATAATTAAAATTCGCTATGAAAATGGTGGTTCTGTTAAAGTTACATTTAGTTAAATTTGTGATATTTTCGGACAACATAATCGTCCTTCTGAGACCGCTTTTAAAAATTGGGTCTCAAAATTTGAGTCAACAGGCTCGATACAAAAAGTGCCAACACCAACTGGACGGTGCCACATGTCACACAGCCAATGAAACGATAAATTTATTGCAAACCAAATTTCCCGAACGCATAATTTTACGAGCATCAGCTGTTAAGTCGCCAGCCAGATCGTGTGATTTAACACCACTGGATTACTTTTTGTTGGGCTCTGTTAAGGACAGAGTCTATACGGAGCCAATCGAATCAATTGCAGCCTCAAAACTCAAAATCTGTGATGTGATTAATGAAAAAGATTCGTCATTTTGCGAAAAAGTGATTAAAATCTTTGATGAAGGAATCGACATCTGTCAGCGTACGCGTGATGGACATTTGCCTGATATAATTCTTCATTAATAATTGCCAAGCTTTTGTTTTCGAAATACAATAAACATTTGAATCATCTTCATCATGTTCTTGTTGATAAGCCCCATTATAATTTTAATTCAAAAACAAATTACTTGTGGTTTTTGTAAGGGTTGTACTTGTTGTAGTACCGAGATTTTCTGAAATGAAATCGCTTTGAAACCCTGTAAAATTCCAAAATTTTCAAAAAAAAAATTTTTTTTTAAATTCATGAAGGTTATGAAAAATCTGGAAAATATATTCTGGAGTCCAGGTTCGCTTGTGTGGCATTATGAACGTTCGTGTTAACGGGATCGGAATCTTGGGGTTTTTATTTTTTTTAAAGAAAAACATTTTAAAAAAAACTTACAACTGTTTAAAATTTTGTGGAAGTCCAAAATTATCAAAAGCAAAGCTTTTTTTTTAAGAAAGGGTTTCAAAAAAGTTCCAGATTCGCTTGTGATATATTGTTAGCTACGAACCAAAACTAACTAACAAAGGTGTGCCATTGATACTGTACATTGAAAATGCTGTACAAACGATACAAGCTTAACGTTTTTTTTTTTGCTCTGATTGTGACAGGAGGTAAAAAATGGATCAACTACTACAATCCACTCTGCAAATCAGTAGAAAGAAAAATTATTTAATCGAAATATCTATGTTACCGACGCACATACAAGATGCATAATGCCTTAATAAAATTCCTGAATATATTTTGTGCTAAAGCCTCTACTCGGCTCGAATTCTTGCCCTTGCTTCTTACTTCGGCATCAATCTCTAATCTCCATGTGTGAGCTGGCTGACCCCTTCTTTTATTGCCTTGCGGGTTACAGTGTGTGGTAATTCAAGTGATGTCGTCTATGCCTTCTAAGGGCGAGGCCGAGCCAGCGAGTCTGTTATTTTTGTTCTCCCTAAACTAATCCCATAAAGCTCTACGCTTGTTTGCAGGAGAACAGAGTCTTTGGCGGGAATCGAACCCGGTATCCGCATTGATATACTTGCTCACTACCAGCTAGCCTATCGCGGCCCTCTTCTCAAGAGCCTTTTGAAAAATATGGTTCTCAGCCAAAATACAGAAAGGATCTTACAAAGACAGCGATTCACGAATACTTTTATTTTTCGCATGTGTGGCAGCGCTCCAGGTTTCGCAGCGGTACAAAAGGATAGATTTTATATTCGCTTTGAAGATTGCAATTTTCATACGCAACGATAGAGAGAGCGACTTCCAAACATTTGTTTGATGTGCTTTCTGCAAGCCATTATCGATATCTTTACCAGATCCTCCGTTCTCCCAAAATAGAAAAGTTGGCTGACATCTTCTATTTCGCTAGCACCAATTACAATAAATTCCGGGATAGGTAAAGTTTCTGTCTTAAAGACGTTACCATAACGATACCAATGAACAAATTTTACTCAAAGGCCGAGGCCACGCAATGAGCGGCCAAGCGGCGAGCGGAGAGTTTGAGCGGCAAGTGCCTTATTAATAGATAAGCGTAATATCTGAGCGGTTAGTTGTTAACATGTTAATAAGAGTTTGTTTAATTTTATTACGAGAAAATTTATAAGAATTTAATGCATTTAAGAAAAAAAAGATGTCTTGTTCATTCTATAAATCAAGCAAGGCTGCAAATTTAAAGATTTATATACATATAAGTCTATGCAAAACTCCAGACAGATTTTTGGCAATTTCTCGGTTACATTTATATTTTTAAAATTTGGTAATCTGTCTTGCCATTATAGCGCTCGGCGTTAAACAGATGAAATCATAAGTTCCACATTCACTTTTGCCATATTTATCCTTTGCCGCTCAGAAAACAACTAAAAATTAGAACAAGTATTATTCGTAACCGGTGCCGCTTAGCCGCTCACATGCCGCTCATTGCGTGGCCACTTTAGTAGTATATCATATGTTTTAATTTTTTGCCGCTAACCGCTCTGCCACTTGCCGATTTGCTGATCATTGCGTGGTTAAGGCCTAAAGCACAATGTCTATTACGCTTATGGTAAGTGCAAATTTAATATCAGAATGATGTAATTATTTTAAGCCTCCTGTGAGTTTATCCCAAGAAAACTCTACACACAGCAAACGTGCTACGCACGAAACTTTAATTTTTACGATGACAATGTTCGATCTTAAGTTTTTGTTCTAAATGTTTTATTTGCCACTTCTGACTTTGTTTTAAAATCAATAAATGTTGTAGTATATTTCTAGTCTCAGCAGAAAGGCGGCTCATTGTTTAAAACAAATTATAAAAATGATCTTTGACTATAGACTGGCAGGCAGCGCTACCGTTGTGCTAACGGTAGAACGGCAAAGAATTCTGATGATGAGAATGTGGTTGTTATCGAAACTAGTAAATTCGACCCGAGTTCAATTTTTAATTAATTTCATGTTGAAAATTCCTTCTTTTACTCAAAATAGTTTAATGAAAACTAAATTTAATGAACTTAAGCCTAATTAAAGTATCAAAAACTTCAATTTCAAACTAACAGTTCAATGAAAAATCACAATTGTTATAAAAAAATAACTCTTTGAAAATAAGATAATTGGAGTGCTGAAGTGACACTGTACTTAAGAGACACTGTACTTTAATCCTACTGAACTTGAATTTCAAAAGTATTTTTGGAATCTACTAACCAGAGATGGGCTGCAAAAAGGGGTTATAAGGTAATTATGTTCTTTAAAAAAATTAACAGGTTAATGTCATTAACTAGTGGTGCTTAATACTAAAAATAATAAGGGGAAGTGCGTAAAATAACTTTTGTCGCACTGCAGCGCTTTCATAAACGAATACCCGTTATGGCCATAATACGGTATTTACTGTCTTTGTGCATTCTACAATGGGAACTTTAGGCTGTCTTACACTATCTCACAAGTCTTACGTATTTTGAGAACAAAACCACCCTGTCATGATAAGTTTTTAATGTTTTTTGAAAATTTTCAAACAATAATTAGATCAAGACAGTATTTTCGTAAAATACTTTAGACTTTCCGGGAAAGTGTATAATGGCCTTTAGCAACATTTTCCAACATAAAAATGGCTCTTTTGTAAAAGTGATGGACCATCTGATTGGGTCCGTGTAATTTGTGATACCTTAACTCGCGGCTTAATAGCCAAACCAAATAGTTGCCAGGATTGTGAAATCCAAAAGCAAGTGGCGAACACAAACTTGTTTTGGAAACTTCTTCAGTAATTTAATGTAAGGCAGATTCAAACTCCTAGTATCCCTAGGGAAAAGGGAACAAACACCAACCTTTCCACGTAGAAGTTCTAAAGTGGGAGGCATCGGTTCTAATTCTAAAACTTTTTTGAATGTCATTTGTCACTTCAACATGATGATGTCATAGCAGGGTGTCAATTGGCACCTTTTTGAAACTTTGTAAGATGTCACTGAAAAACCTTAATAAAAACAATCAATTTCGTTTAATATAATTACCTTTGCAGATATTGCCAAAAATAATCATATTAATGTGATAGATTCCCTTCATTTAAAGCAATGGAATCATATAAAATAAGCCAATAAAAAAAATGCATCTTCATCAGAATATTATTTAAAATAGCATCAATAAGGCAAAATATGACATCAATCCAATGAAGAACGTCATTAAATAATTACGATATATTTTATGCGTCATCAATGCTATGGAAACAGTGACATTAATTCAGTGCCATATTTTGCTTATTATTAACATTAATTTAATGTTTTAAAAGTGAAATAAAAAGCAAAAATTCCCATATTCTATTTGTTTAAATTAATAAGGTATTACGCAATAAAAAAAGGAGCTTCGAACGAAGCAGTTTGAAAGGGAGAAACGTAAAAGTTTCGCTTACCATGTCGCTTACGGAAGACATGAATTTTATATGGCGAACTCCCACTTGAAAGCAATACATTTTTGATTCAGCGCATATAAAAATTGTTAAATATAACGATCAGCTTTACACACACAATTTTTTTGTTGTTACCGTTATTCTTTAATAAGCTTCCTTACAAACCTGCTTTGTAGTACTTATGTCGTGACTCTTTAATAGAATTCGTTCACTTATCTTACTACATCTTTGCAGGTCTTGTTGCGTAGCGCATAAAAGTGCATTTTGCTTCGTAAAACAAGAAATTTTTTATTGGGATACATCAAATTTTCAAAGTAGAATGATGAAGAAACCCACATCGCGCTTGAGAGCTCTTCTGCAAACAAAGGACGGAATACAACAATTAATAATATTCTCTCACTTTGATTTCAGTCAATCCCAATGACTCAATTTAGTGACAGAGCAAAATGAGTCCTTTTTCCGATGTTAATGAGACATGTTTTATAAAACTGACTCCGATACGTCATTTCTGTGCCATTTAAGACATACTTTCAATTTTTGACCCTGATAACAATTTGGCCAGGTAATGTTAAGGCTGACATCACAATGATGAAAAGTGTCATGGAGCCAAGAATGAAGACACTTGCCTGATACTTGTACTGATAGTACTATTATTGTACTCCGAATATTGTTAGCGAATGTCTTAAGCCTTGAAACGGGATTCTTCTTAACTGACGATTAAAATATCATATAAGTTAAAAATACGCTGGTTGTACACAGAAAAAATTCTCCAGTTAAATCAATAATCAAAAAAAAAAAAACATCAGTTTAAATTTAAATTTTAATCAAGTGAATTAAACGTTTTATTGATACTATCAATTCGTTTACTTGTGCAAATTTAATTAATTTTTTAATTGATATCACTGATTTTTTAAATGAAGTCATTTTTTTCTGTGTATGTATACCAGATATGAAAACAAACCCCTTTCTGATTTAATTGAATGTTAATAAGTCTTGGGATCGAATTAAGATATTCGATAACGATCGAAATAAGAATACAATTTAAATGGAGATTTCGATTGATATCGAATGCCGTAATTTTGTCCCAGGCGAATATATTGATAAGGCATAACAAGAAGAAGTTCTCAAAGAGTGCCCATGTTAACTTGAGCCAAAAATACACGCCCACCGCCCGACACTTCATATGCCTCTGCGCCTCTGATATTTGTTGTTACCAACTTTTATTGCGGTTTAATATTCCCATACGTGTATCTACTTTGTTTCAATGATTAACTCTGCACATTCCATTTTATTTTTAAAAAACACTTCATTTTAAATTGCAAATGACATTTTTTTTATATTCTCATTCTTTCCAACACAAAATATTACAAAAGCAAAAACAATAACTCACTGCTTCTCCCTGATAAAGCAAAAAAAAAAAAAAAAAAATGAAACAAAAAAATATTTTCCCAATTGACATTATTAAGAATGTCGTTATATTTCCCTCTAAATCAGATCGATGTCTGTTTCTAAAAGTATTGAATGCAGTACAAAATTTATGAAAAATTGCCAACGTATGTAACTGATACTCAATGAGTCCTTGCGCTATTTTAAAAGGTTGTTTACTCTATAAGCTAATGGAATTATGTTTGAAAATTGGTTTGGAAAACCTTTTCAAAATGCTTTGAACAATGCGTTACCCTCAAGAGCACACACACACACAAACACACACAGCCATATAAGAAAATATAATCACACCAATTTAAAATGCAAAATCAAAGTAAATCAATTGGCCTGTTTTCATTTGAACACACATACACATGAAGCGCTCCGAACACAGCAGGGGTGGAAATCATATGCGACCGAATTTTACAAATGAAAATTTTGAATTTTTCATAAATCCCAAAATTTTTTAGTTGCGAAAATCCAGCACGTTTTTTAACTTGAAATTATGGTAATAAATCACATTAAAGTCAGTCATATAAACATATATTAGCTAACATTAGCTGTGCATCTACATTTACAGATTTAAATAGTTCAAATCTAAATTTTGGAAAAAAAAATTTAAATAATTTTTCAATTTAATTTTGTAATGTTTACTGAAACATTTTCTATTCCAAACATTTGCAAAAGTTATAAATCTATAAAAAAAAACAAGTAAGAGTGCTTTATTCGGCTATGCCGAATCTTAAATACCCTTCACCATGGTGAGATAAGAGCAAGAAGTTATATAAATAACGCTTTGTTGTTTAAAATAGTACATAGTACCAAATTTAGAAATAATAACCAAATTAGGCATATATGTTTGTTTATAAACCATATTTATTTAAACAATTTATTAATATTTAATAGTTATTAATAATATATAACTTTGAAATTAAAAAAAAAAGTTAATACAATCGTTTTTAGGACATAAACAAATTAAATAAAAAAAAAATAAAAAATAAACAACAAAAAATAGGTATAGAACATGATTTTTGTTTTACATGTAAGTTAAGCGATCGATTAATATTTACATTGTCAAAAAAATCAAAAATTGCTGAATTATTTTAAAATCGTTTATAGAATAAAAAAAAAGTTAAAAAAAATTTTTTTTGAAAAGGTGGATGCCGAGATTTGAACCCCGGCAACTACTAACGACGCTGCGTGACCCAACCGCCCAGACAACTCAGCCATTAACGCTTAAGCAAATAAAGAATTAAAGTAGAATATATTCCGGCAATTTGCTTATTTAATATGTAGGTACGTATTTTTCAATTTAAGCGACCAATCATGTACAAACATGTGTGTGTTTGATATGCCTAACATTCAACACGTACGAATAAAAGCACAAACAAAAAAAAACAACAACCACAAGGGATTTTTGGAAAATATTAGAGGTAGTCGTGGTTTTTTGCTCATAACTCAGCCATTTTTTAACCGATTTGACAGATTTATATACCGACGTGTTTAAGAAGGAATTTACCATTTACTTGAGTTATAAAGCTTGGACTCGGGGAGATCTATGGTTCCCGAAAGTGGATATTTAAAAAAAAAAATTAATTTTGCTAACTTTTTTGTATCTGAACCGATTTTTCTGAATTTTTTATAAAATATGTTCTACTAAAAATTTCCGATATTTTGGTATATAAGTCATATCCATAGGACATATGGCAGCCCTAAAATTTAGGTTTTTATACAATTTTTAATTTTTTTTGTACGGGAGGTACCACGCCCACTTCTCCAATCCCGCCCACATTTTGTAGGATGGTGTGTATTGGCTACCTAAATGTGTGTACCTAATTTGGAAACTTTGGCTTTTGCCGATCCCCTATATAGACTATATGTGACATAAAAGTAAAACAACCTAGCCGCTATCATGTCTGGAGTCTCCGGAAAACACATATCAAACGTAAGACGGATAGACGGTCAGACGGACAGACGGACGGATATCGTTAAATCAACTTCTCTCCCCATAAGGACCCAGAATATATATACTTTATTGGGTCTAAGATCAATATTGTAGAAATTACAAACGGAATGACAAACTTATATATACCCTTTTCCACCTGAGGTGAAGGGTATAAAGATATCGCTTCAATAATCGCAATATTTGAACTATAGGTTTATCCATTTTTCGGTTTCGGTTAAATAAAACACACATAAAGCTATGATTTCGATGCAACTCTTATTTCATTAAAATGCATGGACCTTGCCGTAACGTTAGAAATAAAATTAAGGCCTCTAGATTGACCACTTTTTCTCTATTTTCGGGCGGTCTCTTGGCGATAACTTGACGTATGTTGTTTTTCAAATGCTCCAACTTTGCTGCATTTGCCGCATAGACACGGTGTTTGAAGGAAGTAGCCCCACAAAAAAGTGTCTATAACGGCGCAAAGTCGTATGATCTTTGTTGCCAATTGACGTCGCAAAAACGTAAAATTACGCATTCTGAACACATCGCATGCAATAAAGCGTAATTAGGTCGTTTTGTGTGGCTCGTGCCACCGTCCCACAGTGGATAATATAAGGCGTTTGAATGTCACAATTGATTTTGCAAATGTTTAAAATTAACCAGAAAACAAATTCTATCGTAAAGCAATAATTATTTGCAGAAATTATAATTATGTCAACAGAAGTATTCGAATATGACGACAGAACTGGTTTCTTTCCTGCAGACAAGCGTAGAGCTTCGCGGGATTAGCTTAGGGAATTTAAAAAAATATATAGGCCCAATTGCATGGAAAGTCGTTTATTATTCACCACACTTTCACTAACTGAAGCGATATAATCGGCAGTGCGCATATTGCGATGATCAACAGGCCTGACCACATTTGTAGCGCTTACAGAGTCTTCAATTTTTTTATAATTTTGTCAATTCCTAGCACAGAAGGTGGATTGCGACCACGTAATGCTTAAAAAGTGGCCACATTAAAACCACCACATTTGTTATAATTTCTAACTATTTATTCGTGTTTTTCGGTTGTTAGACGATCCATATTCGTAAATGGCAATTATTTAACTAAATAAATGACTGATATTAAATAGCCTTGCCAGATCGGCGAAATCACTACATGCAAACGGTGTTAAGAATTATTCCTAGGAAGTTCATATGCTCTAGAAAGTTATTTATTGAGATCTTAAGTACATTTTTGTATTCGATTGTTCCCTTGAATTTTGAACAGTTTGTTACCTATGGACCTGAACTGGGGGAAAAAGGTAAACAAATCGCATTTTTTAAAGTTTTTTGCGATTTTGATCTTGAATATGAAGTTTTTTTGATTTTATATGTTCACAACAATTATGGCAAGAGCTACAACTTTGTCTCGTAGTGTAAATCAAAATTCCGAACGGATTGCAAGATATGAGCCTGAGAAAATTATCATTTTTTGCAACAATGACACCGAGGCCCATAATCTTTAAGGGCCCATAAAAAAAGTGCATGACTTTGGGCAAAACTGGGAGACATGGTGCTTTTTTTTTTGGTCCTTTATGGATATTTTTTGTCCGTATATGGTTATTTTTTTCGTGTTGCACTGTGTAATTAACAAGATGATAGATAATATTAGAAATTATGGAAATTTTTAAAAAATTTAACGTGCAAAGACGTTAAAATGCTTTTTTAAATCACAGTGCGTTACTAATTATTTGTATATTGTGCGGGAGTAGATTCCAAAGACGGTTTGCATTAAGGAAAAATTGTCAATTGGAAGTTAAAATTTGGTGTCTAAACAATAAAGTTCTTTAAAAAACAAAAGTTGTGGACCGAAACTCATGACGATGCCAATCAACAGAACATCTTCTTGTTCATTGAATGGCATAAAAGAACTTTAGACTCAGGTTGTTTGGCCAGATAGCCTTTGAAAAAACCCCAGTCTTTGATACTGATTTACTTGGGATTCCTTCCTTCCTTCATTTGCTAAAGGACTTCGAGAAACAACGACCACCTAAGAGGGCGTATGATACTTTTTTACAGTTGTAACAATAAATTGCCAGGCTTAGATTGTTGATTCTATATTGCATTGATTTCGAACATAACAGAAATGTTATTATGTTGTTTTTTCTACAACGTCGATTTTAAGGATTTTCAAGCCGAGACTGTTAGGGAGATCTAAACTAAAATCATTTTTCTCTGTTAAGTCTTTCAAAAGTTAGTTGTTTTTTTAAGACAGACAGTCAAACATGGCCTAATAGAGAGAATTTCACAAAGAATCAAGAATGAATACTTATATATACATACTTTATTTATGATTATTTCTCAGTGTTACACACGACATGACAAACGTAATATGCCCTTATTTAAAACTGTGGTGGTGGAGGGTATTCAACTTTAAATTGCTCTTGTGTATGTGTAATTTACACATTTACACTTAAATTATTGGTTGAGTTATTATTGTTAGTGTTTTTGTTTTATTCGAGAGGATCCTTTTGTGTCCTTGTGCATTTTATTACGTAATTCGCTGTGGATTTTAAGATGGTTCCAATGAAAAGACCGCAACACTGATTTTATTTGTTTTTTATGTAAATTTTAATGATTTTTAAAACTATAAAAAATGTCATCATACATTATTTCGAATATTTATGATATGCAGGTTAAAATTATGAGCGGTAAAAGGGAGGTAAATAGACACAAGTGGCTTTTGTTAAATAAAGAGTTCCATAATTTAATATACTAAAAATTGCAGTGATTTCAATAATAGATTTCTGTGTAATTATCAAAAAATGGGACAAACAATTTTTTTGGACTATTTTTGGATCATAAGATGTTTCATATAAATACTTTAATTTGTCAATTAAACGATTTCATATCATTTGAAAAATATTTCACTCCGTAAATTTAAATTTTGATCTTTTGACAATTTGAATGTTTAAAGCTTTTAACCAAAAGTTTTTGAGATAAAAAAAAACTGTTTTATTGTGACTCTGTTTCCTGTTCAGTATGAACATTTTCAAGCTTAATTTTATGGAAAGCTATTTGATTGGCCGAAAATTTATTATTAAAGGAGGAAATTTTCTTAGGTCTCCTTAATCGATAAACGTTGGAGTCCCACACAGAAGCAATTAAGAAACTCCATTGCATTTTATATATACTTCGTACAGGCCAACCACGCCCAAACATAAACTTTTGCTGACGATGCAGATTTTCTAAGCATCCACCAACCCGCTACGGAGCCTCTTGAAAGTTGCAGGACCATATATTTTAATTAAGGATACTTTAGACTATCATACAAACAAGTCTTCGTATTTTGACGAAAATGCATCCCTGATGAAATTAAAAAAAAAAACAAAACAAAACAATAACTTATCATGACAGGGTTGTAGTTTTCTTAAGATGCGTAATTCTTGTGTGATAGTGCAAACTAGCCTTAAGAAACATGGTTAAAACAATGGAAAATAAACATCAATGATCAAAAATGTATACATGCCCCCTATTAATTGTTAAGTTTTTTTTGTTACTTATGCTAGGAAAATAGGTTATGGGAAGAAGGAAAGAAGGCGAAGAGCCTGTTGACATTCGACTTGAACATATTCATGTTGAAAGTAATAGGGAAAACTTCAGCAGGAAGTTTATTCGACATACGAACAATTCGGCCAAAAAACGCATTTTCGCTGTAATGCGTTGTACAATGCACCGACCAACCGACCACAAAAGTGAGGACTCTTGAGTAAAAACGTGCAAATTTCGAGAACTATATCCCTTATTTCATCAGAAGACATGCCGTTGTGCTTAAGGGAGAAAATAGAATTGGATGCCCTACTGTTACCAATGAGAACCTTCGCCCTCTCCTGCACGCTTTCGAGAAGATACAAAATAGAATTTGAAGCACATGAGAGGTGTATTCCGTTCGCGGTCGGATGTAGGTGACATAAAATGTATGGAGATCAGATGTTGTTATACCGGTCTCTTATACCTTTTGCAAAAACCGAGAGCATCAAGAGAATCTGATTTCTCTAAAACTACAAAGAGGCAAAATTAGCCCAAATAAACTTAAAAACAATTCAAATGAATTTGCGCATTAAAATTAAAACAATATTTCATGTGAGAATTAATATTGAAAACAACAACATAATACAAAAATTGGTTTTTGTTTTCAATAAAATTTCTCACACGAAATTTTGTTTTTTATTTTCTAAAAACAGGCAGTTAGTCTAGATTATAAACCCCTTCTTTACAACTCAATCTTAAAGACAGTTTGAAGCTTTGGTATTTAGTTATGGGGCAGAGCCTTTGACTCCAAAATATTCAATTTAAATCTGAAAAATTAATTGCACCCAAATCCACTAGCTCGACATATTTTAAATGATGGCGCCCACATTCGCTTAAAGAGAAATCGCTTAACATCTAAACAAATGAACGGGAAACGTAATTAGGAAAATTTATGTCTGGCAAACTTTACCCAAAATTCATTTTCTGTAATTTAACAATGTACATATAAAGAAAGTTATGGATAATTTTGACGCTTTGTCTGTGTAAAATTGAATTTTGATTCCGGCAACACGGATGAATCTACAATTATGCTTTATTAAAAAAAAAACCAAATAGAAAAGAACCTTAAAGTAAATTCCCCACTTTAGAATTTTATTTTGAATTTTACAATTTTTTTCATTTAAGAAAAAAGCTTCTGATAAGAAAAAAATCACAAAATTGCGGTTTTTATTTAATTATACCCTTCACCGAAGGTTAAAGGGTATATATAAGTTTGGCATTCCGTTTGTAATTTCTACAATATTGATGTTAGACCCTATAAAGTATATATGTATATATTCCGGGTCCTTATAAGTAGCGAAGTTGATTTGACCACGTACGTATGTCCGTTGAAATGGGTTTTCCGAAGACCCAAGATACGATGGGAGCTTGGTAGTTATATATTTATGTTACATATAATCCGGAAATGACTGCTATTTAAATTCAGCCTGACCACGACTGTCTCTAATTTTACCCAAAAATCTCTCGTTGTTTTTTTTTTATTTTACTTTTATGTAGTATCTGGAGTACGGCAGGAGCCAATTTTCAAATTAGGTAAAAGCATCTGGGTTATCAAAACACAACATCACACAAAATGTGGGCGGGATTGGACAAGTGGGCGTGTCACACCATACAAAGTCATTATAGATTTCTGCATAACTGGAGAACGGCAAAAGCCAAAATTTCCAAATTAGTTACAAGCATATCCGTTGTCAATTCACAACACCCGAAAAAAGGTGGGTGTGATTGGAAGTGTGGGCGTGGCACAAAGTTTATTTATTAATATTTAAAGAACGGTGTTTATATAACTTTCTGTTTTTTACGCACCTTGGTGAAGGGTATATTAGATTCGGCATTACCGAATATACCTCCCTGCTTGTTTTTTATTAAGGTCGCATCAATTATTCCATTTCAAGTAAATATTTGTGTTTTTCAACAATTTATTTAGGTATATAAACTAATAGCGCCCTTATATTTTTAATTTATATAAAAGGAATTGTAAGCAATTTCTAACATTTATTAGCGTATAAAATCTTGAATACATAAAAATGCAAATTTTAAGAATTTCTTTAGCCAGCTTATTTTTCTTGATTTTAAGACATGTGAGTGCCATCACACAAGAAAAATTATTTACTTCAGATAATAAAAAGGTCTATTATATAGAAAGTGAACACAAGGTCAGTGAAATATTAACCAATTTAGAATGTATTTTATAAATAAAAAATTACAAATCTATGATATAATTTTAATTTTCAGTATGATTGGTTTGAATCTTTAACAAAATGTACGCGCATGAATATGAGGCTGTTGACAATTGATTCCAAACAGAAATCGGAAGACATCAGTAAACTAGTTAAAAAAGTCTTTGGTAAGTGTTTCTACTTCTGAAAATTTATTTCAGCTTTATTAAATATTAAATTAATTTTTTTTTGTTTAAGGAAAAAATATTGTTCTCTGGGTTGGTGGTTATGCAGTGGGTTCAAATCGTCAGTACACTTGGGTGCCAACAGGCGAGGAATTTTCTTATACGTTTTGGCAAGGTTCTAATCCAGATTTCTACGATAGTGAGGAGTACTGTATGCAAATTGGTTGGGACAGTGAAATGAAATGGAACGATAATTCATGCGCAAAGAAATTTGGTTTCGTTTGTGAATTTAAGCCACAAGAATGTGATTGTAAAGATGATAAAAACTATAAGAATCCAACTATTATAATAAATAATTATCAAAAGGGTTAAAAAGGAGGTTGAAAACGGAATATAAATTAAATAAACTTTGTATAAAATTCCAGCAAAAATATTTAAAATTTATTCTGCGAAATTAAGTGAGGGGTTTTATAGCGTCATATGATTTCATGAAAGCCCTAAATTAACAAAAAAAAATCAAAATCGAATTTTTGATCGATTTTTACACTCCTACAATTAAAAATTACGTTCTTATCAACAAAATTCTAAAAGGCCTTAGGCAATCGCCTTTCGATAAATTAATTCTGTGACACAAATTCTTCAATGTCATGTAAAGTTCATTACTGAATGACCCATTAACTCAATAAACTTATTTAGTTCAAATGATGAAATCTTATTATTAGGGATGCGATTTCCATGCAAATGCATGTTTTTTTGTCGATTGTCTAAAAACGAAAATGCATATTTTTGCATATTTAGGTTTTAAATGCATATTTTAAAATTTTCGAGTAATTTTTTATTTTAATTTTCATATTATAATAAAAGTTTCTAAAAAAATATTTAAGTACACAAAAAAATTGAAAATAATTTTAAAATATATTTATAAATTCTTTTGGAGCTTTGCTTTAAATAGAAGATTTTCAAGTTTTCGACAAAAGATCCTTCTATTTGAAACCGATGCAGTACCTTATATGGTTAAGGCAACCAATGAGTTTAAAATATTTTATCCAAAACTATTACAAGTTACTTGCTTTTAACATGAGTTGTACCACGTTGCAGAGGAAATTAGAAGCCAATTCCATAGTTTTGCAATTTTCAATGAAATGTATTCCTTGGTTCCCCTTCCACTCCAGCCTGGTGGCCTGACTACATGATTCAAAATTATATTCAAAAAACTTAGGGAAATTTAAGAATGCTAGAAGAGCTTGTAGACACCGATTATGCAATTAAGAAAGTAAAAAAAATAAAATTTAAATAACATCAGAAGTCAATTAGCATTTTTATTTTCCAACTACGGATGTATTGGTGAAACATCAACTAAATTGGAGGGATTTAGTTCACTTAATACTCAAGTCAAATTAATTGATATTGCAGAAAAAAAAATGTGGAAGGAAGAATAGCCCGACAAATTTAAAAAAAAATCTAAAACGTTTTGCAAAAAAAAAATTAAGGTTTTTAAAAAATTAAATTAATTTCAAATACTTTTGATCTGATCTAGAATCAAAGTGCGATCCGAAAATAATTTTTTCAAAAGTATTGGCATTCTCCAAGTAAAAGACAAAGTTGTACTTTTAATAAAACAGTACTTATTTATTTAAACAAACAAAAATTTAAAAAGTTCTTTAGATTTTTTAAAGATATTTGAACAATTTGAACAAAAATAGACTGAATTTCTTTTATTTTTTTTTTAGTTAAATTAATTGTGGTTATTTTGTTGAATTGTTTATGGTTTTTAATCCAAATTTTGATATTTTAATTCGGCTTAAGTTCATCATATTTAATTTTCATTAAATTATTTTTATCAAGAAAGGAATTTTACAACATGAAATTAATTAAAATTTATTGATAATTTTTTATTCTTGACTGAGCTGGGAACCGAACCCAGATTTTCGGTTGCAACCACTCAATCTCTTCAGAGGGGATGCCGTTTAACACTCACCGCCATTGACGACGGCTGGCAGTCAATAGTCTAACATCAACCACATCAACCTTTAAACCAAATTGTATTTAACATTTGGTAGATCGAAATTTGCTATAAATGATTATCTACTTTAAATTATTTACATGTTCTTCCTAACTTCTGTTTTTTTCGTTCTTTTTGTTAAAAATTCTTCTTGAAGTCCAAAGTACAGTTTTCTGTTTTCGTGTTTTTGTCTTTCTTTTTTAGTGCATATTTGTTATTTTTTTAGTGCATATTTAGAATTTTTTGGTGCATATTTTAAGCGCATATTTTCGATTATTAAGTGCATAAAAATCTCATCCCTACTTATTATTGATTAAATTTAAATTGTTATCATTAAGATGATAACCATAAACTACACAACAAGTTTTTTAATTTGTTATTTGTTTTGTTTTTTCCTTCTTACTTACGTCACTTGAATTTTTATCACGAAGCCTGCTTTATATTCAATATTTATTACATAAACCGCGATCCAGATCGCCCACAGAAAGATAATACTAATACTAAAAGTAAGTTTTCTCAACTAACTTTTAGAACAAGTCGTACTTAAAAGTTTTAGAACGAACAACTCTAAAAAATATTTAAAAAAATCCAAAATCGGATAATTTTTAAAAACCAATATGCGTGAACTGCATACGCGCGTGTGGTTGTAAAAGTCTGTTGTAGAAACAACAACAGCACTTCAAAAGAAGGTAAAAATATTTGCTTGTTTTGTGTAGAAACAACAACAACAGCACTACAAGAAGAAAAACAAACCTTAGTTTAATGTTTAAAAAGTAAAATATGCCAAAAAATCCCAAATTAATAAAATATAAAATGTTCAACGTAGAATAATCACAAAAACCATATCGCGCATGCTGCTAGTGGTTTATAATTGAGAGTTCTTCTGCAAAGAAAAATTGCGATATACAAGAAAAGTTAAACGAACATGTGTAACGTGTTAGAAAATAAAAACTTCTCTCTATCTCTGGTTTTCTGGGGTAAATGTGTAGGTAAGAATCCGTCTAATGATTGGATAATTGTAATTTCTAGAATATTGATTTTTTACCGTGTTCAGATACACCTTATTTTTTGTGTCAGTATTCGGTTTATTGAATTAATTATCTTCCTGTTCACACACACACACAATTAAGCTAACTCAATTAGCAATTAATTTATGCAAAATGTAAACAACTTTTGACATCTTTAAAGAAAAAACAAAATAAACATCTGGCTTTTGCGCAGACCTAAGGGATGAACCTTTGTGTTTTTGTTGTTGCCAAAAATGTCACAACACTTTGTTTAGCGAGTTGGGGTTTACTCACTAAACACACTTGTGGCAGTGTTGCATTTTAATTTTACTCAATATTTATAACAATTTGGTATTAATTGAGCAATAACCAAATTGCTATTTTGTATGGATAAAACTCAATTAAGGTGCATATCTGAATACGGTATTAGACCCCATAAAGTATATATATTCTGAGTTCTTATGTCCGTCTGTCTGGTGAAATGGGTTTTCCGAGGACACAAGGCTGAGTTATATATTTACGTAACATACGCCTTTAACACAAATCCCTTGTTGCTGTTTTTCTGAAGAACGGCGAGAGCGAAAATTTCTAAATTAGGCAAAAGCTTCTTGGTTACAAATAGATTACATCCGACAAAATGTGGGCGGGATTGGAAAAGTGGGCGTGGCACGAAACCTATTTAGTTATTAATATAATGTAGGAATTTATTTCTCATGGTGAGTACATTTATTATATAAATGTTCAAGGATAGTTAAAGTAAGCCTCGTAATAGAAATATACAAGAACTGTAACAGCCACACTACCAGTGCTTGCACCTGAAAATTTTGTATCACCAAGGCCGCCAACTCCAGATCGTAGTACAGAATTTACAGAAATGACTACAGCAAGTGGTGTTACTTATGAAGATCCATTTGACACCGATTACGAGCCCCAACAGGGAAGAGATAGACCACAACTAATAACACAAAAGGATTTCATTGTGGCCATATTGGGACTATCGCAGCGACTTGCCGTATTTTTGACAGCGTTTTTAAAGAAAAGAAAACCCACACATGCTAATGTGAACTCTACGGCGTACCGCAAACGGCAAGCTGAAGTTCAGAGCCTCTGCACTCTTAATGATGACATTTCGTTCGCTTACTGCAACGATATAAAAGCTTTGATGTAAAAATGGGAATGAACTACATCGCTAGTGAGTGGAGATTATTTATTGATGGTTCTGTTTCAAGCTTGCAACACTGCTTGCTTGTTGCATGTGTCGAACCGAAAACCTTCCATTCCGCTTGCAATGGGTATTAACATGAAAGAAAGCTATTAAACATTGAAAGATATACTGAAAAAAATCAAATACATACTACGAAAATAAATGGAAGATTTGCTGGGATTTGAAGGTCATCAACATTTTGCAAGGGATCATCGATAAGGATGGCATTCCAAAATTCTTTTTTTTTTGGAATTGGGATTCGCGCTCTCCTTTGAATCAATTCCAATGTAATTCGTGAAGACCAAGAGGAAGTGTGGAGGAACAAATGAAACAACATAGACCGATGAATGCACCTTTAATTGACAATACTCAAGACATCTTGCTGCCACCGCTCCACATAAAATTGGGAATTGTTAAAAAATTCATCGAAGTGGCCGTTGTAAATTGTCCAAACGCATTCGACTATTTGAAAAGCGTTTTCCAAAGCGTAGCAAAGACAAAACTAAAAAAGGTATTGTAGTAAATTTAAAACGAATTTTTGTTCACCTCATTGTACTACATATTTACACTTTGTGTTAATATTTTATTGACTGTCTTTATTTTTTGTCTACATTTAACAGGCGTACTTAATGGTCCTGACATTAGAAAGCTATTCAGGAGCAACTTTAATTCATCGCTTGATGAAAATCATTCAATGGCGTGGATTTACCTTCAGCGTGCATGCACCAGAGTCTTGGAAGGGGATCGAGACGCGGAACCGGAAGCAAAAGAATGGGTGAAAGAAATGCCGTATTATTTTGAAAAAATCGGCACATCGATGACTTTAAGGCCCTAATTTTGTAAAACACAACGCAACGACAAAGAATAACATTGAAAGCAAAAACAAATTCATAAATATTTTGTAATTTTGTTGTTGCCTCTAACAGAAATTCACATTGGTTTTTAAGATTTCATACGCGTCATTGCTTGTGGCGTTGAAAATTTTAAAACGGTAAATAAATTTCTGTACAAAGCAACAATAAAATAATTACAAAATATTAATGAATTTGTTTTTCCTTTAAATATAATACTTTGGCGTGCGTTGTGTTTTACAAAATTAGGGCCTAAAGCTGAATTTTCTTAATTTTAATTTGGATGACGTTATCAAACAACTCCCTGCCGAATCCGATGAGCAAGAAGAACGGTTTCACCAAACCACAATGCCCATGGAAAAACGCTGCAGAGGTAATATCAATTTTATTGATGCTTTGTTTTGAATTCCTTTTTTGATTTCTTTTCTAATTCACTTCAGGTATGTTGGTGGAGTCACAAGATTACCCTGTATAATGTTAATGACTGGAATCAACGTGCCTGTGGACACCATAAGTTCTGAATCAGAGTCAGATTCGGACGACGATTTGGATCCACAACTTAAGAGAATTCGATTTGCAAGTCCAGGGCCATCAATATTTTTGTAATAGATAGCATAGTTTCTCAATGCTGAAGTAAAGAAAAAACAAATTAAATTAAAAAAATTTCGGGAATTTTTTCACTTTTGCGTCTACTTAAGCCCTACCTAAACGGTATAAGGAATCATTCTTAGGAAGTTCATATGTTCTGGAAAGTTGTTTACTGAGATCTTAAGTACATTTTTGTAATCGATTGTTTCCTTGAATTTCGAACGCTTTGCTACCTATGGACCTGAACAGGGGAAAAAAGGAAAACAAAAATCGAATTTTCGGGAAATTTTTCACTATTGCGGCTACATAAACGGTGTTAAGAAACATTCCTAGGAAGTTTATATGCTCTAGAAAAAAGTTAAAAAAAATCGAATTTTTTAAAGTTTTTTGCGATTTTGATATTGAAGATGAAATTTTTTTGATTTTATATTTTCACAATTCTTGTTCTTATGGCAACTTTGTCTCAGAGGGTTAAAATTCCGAACGGTTCGCAAGATATGAGCCTGAGAAAATTATTATTTTTTTGCAAAATTGACACCGAGGCCCTAAATCTTTAAGGGCCCATAAAAAAAGTGCATGACTTAGGCAAAAGTGGGAGAAACGGATCTTTTTTTTTTTGGTCCTTTATGATTATTTATTGTCCGTATATGGTTATTTTTTCGTGTTGCCCTGTGATATTAAGCCGACGAAGTTTTCAAACTTGGTACACTCATTTTAATGAGGGTAGTGAATCGCACTGGGTTATGCTTGTAAAAAATAAAAACAAATTATAAAAATAAATTTTATTTTATTTAACCTTTATTTATTAAATTTCAATATTATTTATTAAGCTTGAGGTTTTTCTTTTTTTATAAAAAACTAGATAACATTTATTTTATAAAAATTCCAATATTTCGATACAGCAATGTGTATCATCGTCAGGGAAATAATTAAACAATAAAAATAACAAAATAATGAAAAAATGAAAAAATAATAACAATTGTCACAATAGAAAAAATTATTTACAATTAGAAAAATTTTTATACAAATAATCTATTACATTCTAAAAAATTTTTCAATTTCTCGGGTCACAAATCAAATCAAAAGTTTAGGGATATTTCATCACAAAAAACAGCATTAACAGCCCACTGTGCCAGTTTAAATCATTCACCGGACTTTGAGAATGTATCAGTTTTAAACACAGAAAAAAATTATAAACGACGTTTAATGCTAGAAATGTTGCAAATCATTAAAGTACCAGAATTGTTAAGAATTAATTTTAAATCAGACACGGAGAATTGTAGCACAAAATTATAGACATTTAGTGTATAAAAACAAAACAGGAAATTGAAAAATTTTTTAGAATGTAATAGATTATTTGTATAAAAATTTTTCTAATTGTAAATAATTTTTTCTATTGTGACAATTGTTATTATTTTTTCATTATTTTGTTATTTTTATTGTTTAATTATTTCCCTGACGATGATACACATTGCTGTATCGAAATATTGGAATTTTTATAAAATAAATGTTATCTAATTTTTTATAAAAAAAGAAAAACCTCAAGCTTAATAAATAATATTGAAATTTAAATTATAAAAATTGTGGTGCTAATAAAAAGTAAACAATCATTTTATTCGAATAGTTTCTTATCGTATATATAAAAAAAAAGGTTCAAACAAATATCTTTATAATACCTTTCGGTAAAACTTTGTTTAGAAACTAAAATAATATGTATTTTTATTTTGTAAGAATAATTTTTAAAATCTAAAATCATAAAAATATGGATATTAATTATAGAATTTCATGTGAACCGAATAAAAGTTTCTTGCGTCACTAGCAATAAAATGGCAACAAAACATAAAGAAAGTTGCCACACTTTAACAAAAAAATCGCTGCAAACAATTAATAGTTAAAAAGCTGTTAATGTTCGATTATAAATACAAATTTTTAAAGTTAGTTTAATAGTTATTACATACTTAAAGCTTAAAACAAAAACTTTTTCTGCATATGACCGTAAGTCCTTTACACAATATTTTATTTATTTAGGTTTTCTGATAATTATTAAAAATTATATGATTTTTTGGCTTTTGACTCTGAAGCCAATCGCTGCATTCCACTTCTTTAAATTCACATATGAAACCAAATTTCTTAGTGCATGTATTATCATTCCATTCCATATTAGAACCATTACCAATTTGAACACAGTACTCCTTTTCCTGGGAAAAATCTGGATTACCAACAGTCCACAGAGTAAAAGTGAATTCTTCACCGGTTGTCATCCATGTAAATTGATGATGTTCGCCAACAGCATAACCACTTATCCACAAGACCAATGCTTTTCCTTTAGAAATATGAAGATTGCTTAGAAAGAAAAGTATACAAAGATTTACACATTTTAGAAAATATACCAAACTTGGTTTGCATCATGGAGAGAACATCGTCCCATTTGACTTTGGAATCGAAGGCCACTAGAGACATATTCATTCGTTCACATTTTGCCATGGATTGAAACCAATCGTACTGCATAAAAATGAAAATTTCTTAGCACAAATTCTAGTTGTTGAATATATTTATATTTCACACTGACCTTTTGTTCAAATTCAATATAAAAAGTTTTATTTCTTTCCGTTGTGAATAATTTTTCTGGTGTTATAGAAAATGTCTGACTGCAAGCCAGAAGTAATAAAATGCTGAACAGTACCTTCATGGTGGATGAATGTTTATGAAATGTAAAAATTTATTTCAAGAAATAAGAACTTTTAAAAACTTTACCAAAGCCTTCACTACCGTCGGTAGTATGATTAATTAAGTAATTAATTGGTTTTCAATTGAAAAATTCTCGAAAGTTTAACTTTAAAATTAAAACAAAAACTTTCTGGTAGCAGATCCATAATTGGCTCAGTATCACATTTTATTCGGATTAGTATTTTATTAAAAAAAATCATAGCCTTCCTTTTGCTAGTAATGAAGGGTATCCTGCAAAACCGAACTTGCCTGACTGAATTTAATTAACTGCAATAATAAAATGTTTCATTTAAATGTGATAAAAAAAAATTTAAATATGTATAGAAAAAAAAAACACAAAGCGGATTATCTTTAAAATGTTGTTCATATTACAAAACAAGGTCAGTATTAAAATACGAAAACTAATGGTCGTTTTTTCATTAGGCGATTATCATTTTTCCCGACGAAAAACTGCACATTAAAGATTTTTAATTCTCTGAATGTCTCTTTTGCTTATTTTCTGTCGTAAAGGTGACCCGCCCTTACCAGCCGATTATTTATTGGCCGTAAATTCAATCAGCTGACTGCTGACCTTTACATGTATTTTGGGAGAAATTGCCAAGTGAAAATAATATTTTTGTCGGTATATTGAGAAAATAAAATCGTCAACGGACAATTTATCAGTTTATTAAATTGAAGTCGAGATTTCGTAACAGGCAGTTTGTCGATACATTGAGAAAACGGCCATTAAAATGATAAACTTGACTTTCTTTAAATACAGCATGTTCAAGAGCGATTGTTCTGCATCCTACTCGAACGAAGCATGGCCTGAATGAAAAGGCGTTGCGGAAAACCACTTTTATCTAAATATGTAGTTCTTAACTGGTATTGCAACATGTGACCGAGCGTTGACATGATGAAAGATTACTTCTTCATATCTGATCACATATTACAAGCGTTTTTTGTGCTCGCTTTTAACCAGGATTTGTAATTTTTCCCAGGAATTTTTTTTAAGAAGGATAATATGAAAAAAAAATGTAAGAGGTAATTAACTACTGAAAATCAATGGAAGCTTTAAGCAATAAAATGTGCTTAATCATTGAAAACACAATCGTTTGTGTTGTTTAGAATGTGTGTGATTGGAGTCCTGAAAAAATCGATAAGTTGTCTATTGTTCGTAAATACTTGGTAATGTCTTCAAATCGCAAATAGTTTCAAAAAAATCCTTATGAAATAACGGCAATTTGCTTTAAGAAACTTTCGATATTTTCAATTAGTTGCTAACAGTCCTGTTTCATTACGGTCCTTTACTGCCACTTATATCAAAGCCAGCTTAGCAATTTGATATCAGGATCCTACGGCTCCCAGGGCAAAGGGATAACTTAATAAAATTAGGGCTGATGAGCTTGCTAGACTTGGCACTACCTAACGGTATTCACTCGACTTGAAAGGTGTTAGACTGCCTCTCTTCTGCTCTTCTGAGGCCTGAAGAACAGATGTGGCTAATTTGCCAAGCATTGATCGGTGTTCGTTGAACTCCGATTCATTCCAGTGCGGGGATCCGTTTGGCATAGGAACGTGTTTGATAGATAGGTAAGAGAGCATAGCTTGTGGGAGCCGCAGTTTCGATGGCGAAAATGAGGAGGAGTATGAAAACACATTCTCTGTCACTGTCCTGCATTGTCAAGAGGACGAGAGGCTGAAGTAGGACACGCTACCATTGACGGATTGTATGATAACTCTGACGCTGACCTGCAGCGCATGTCAAACTTCGTTTAAAGTTCCAGTTGGTTTTACGGTTTGGGTTCTGTTTAGTAGAACTCCATAGTATCAGAATGGATAATTAGGTCTAAGTGCGTCAGATGAGTACTGACTGTTATTTCTAAATAATCTTTGTTATGGTACACATTTTTTAAAAATTCAGTTCTCGAATTAAACCAGGCATAAGAAACTAAGAACCGAAAACTTAATATAAAAAGTTGTCATTGAAAAAATAAAAAACTTTAACGTTCAAAATAAATTTTTTTTTTCATTACAAATTAGCACATTTTTAGCAAATTTAATATATAAAAAATATCTTGTTTTAACCTGAGCAGATTTTTAGCATTTTTTCTTTATTTTACTATTTGGCAAATTTGAACAGATATTTTTTTAAATTTTGGCATATCCACATCAAACAGTAATGGCAGCACTGGTTTCGACATTATTGATGTTTTAAAACATTTAGCTTTCCAAAATTTCAAATTATTAAAACCGAAAGGTATACCATTAGGATAAATTATAACTTTTCCTCATGCTATACCTTTTCCAATGAGTCTTGGAAGGAACAACAAATACGATTATGTACGTTTAATGCTTTCATTTATAAAATTTTGGTAACGATCTCCGACAGTGTCTATTGCTGACAAACTTTTTAGCTACGTGGGATTCTATATTATATCGTTTCGTCTGACCCATTTTCTTAGAAAACTTTATATCAATGTCAAAGTTTTTCCTGGGATTCAAAAAACTAATTAACAAGGTTTCGTTTAAATATGCTAAGTTCCCATTTTATACTATTGATAAAATAAAATTTATTGTTGATGGGATAAGCTATTCCTATGCGCATTTCACTGGTTGCTTAGGCCAGATCGTCAGGAAACTTCATCTAAAGATTTTGGAAAAACTAAAGATATTAAACAAATAAAACAGTTAAGCGAATAAGAATTATAAGTAACGGCTTTACTTGTAACAATATCAAAGCTTTAACAAACAATAAGGGTCCTCATGATGTCGCTTAAAATTGCCATTTGTGCAAATGCGCAAACTTACGAGTCTTGTTTCATGAAGCCCCTTTTTTTACTTTTGTGTAATTTTAAACAATTAATGTCAGTTTGTAAGAAACGTCAATAAAAAAATAATTTAAAAATTAAAATTCAAAAATATAAAAATTTGTGATTAATATGTATGAGAAATTTGCTTTTAAAAATGCTCAAAGATAGCCAAAAGACCAATTTACAGAAATTATTGCTAGAATTTATTGTTTGTGATTTATAGACACTTGGATTTTTCATTGGAAACGACGTTAAAATCATTAAAAGATCTGTTTGTATAAATGCTCAATTGAACAGCGCAAGTTTACGAGACAAAATTGTTGGGCAAATTTACCAAGTTTGCGTAAATGAATTCTCATACAATTTTTGACAGTTCATTTACGAGGGCGTAAAAATGCACAGTTTGCACAGATTACGAGACTTATAAACGATATCATGAGGACCCTTAATGTATTTATTTAAAATTTTAATTATTTTTCTTTGAAAAATTTTAATTTCAGTTTGAAATTTTCGAATGTAAAAAAAAACTTTTTTTTTAATATTTTTTTTTTTTCTTCAAAAATTTTTTAATTTGAGAACTTAATTTTATTGTACTTTGAGGGATATTATTTTGATTTTTTTTATAAATTTATTTTTTAATTTTCAATGATAAATTTTTAAGCAAAAACCAAATTAAAAAACTGTTTCCGGTCCTTGCCTTAAAGTCGTTTTATGTATCCCTTTATTCACTCTTTTCCAGATCAATTGTCGTAACACTCAGAATTTTTCCAATAAAGTAAAATGCAGACTGTCTTAAACAAACTTCCCAAATTAAGTCAAGATGGGTTGTCATTTTCCTTGGAGAAAATTGTCTTTTGTTATTAAGTGAAATTAATTGTTACAAAAACAAGAATTTTGGTTGAAGTTTTTGGGATGAAATTCTGAAATATCCTGTTAAAAAGTTTCCGGAAAGTTTCCTGGACTTTTCCCTATTTAATAAAATTTTTGTTTTTAAATGCGCTCATCGCCAAAAGATTTCGATATCGGTCATACAAAATTTCCAAAAAAAAAAAAAAATATTTCGCAAAGCCAAAATCCTTTGAAAAAAACAAGTTCACAAATCTATTGCAAGTGAAATTTATGAAAAGAATAATTTTACGAAACGCTGACTAAATTTGGATGCCAAGATCACATTTTTGTTGGGAGGGGTCATCTTTAAAATTGAGTTTGTTTAAATAAATGGGTTAGAAATTACCCCAATTATGCCAAAATATATCAAAAATTTCACCCAAGGAATCAAAATTAAAAACATTTTCTAGAAATATGAAGGCGGTTTTTGCCTTATAATAGTTCTACAAGGAGAAAATGTTTAATGACTTTGTAACCGAGTTTATTTGTTATGAATATAAGAACGATAAAGCATCATTCTGTTTAAAATGTATTGGCAGTTTTGGAACAACTAAGTTTCGCAATTTGTAACGTTGTGCTGAGCAAAATTTTCCAGAAATTTATTGCCATAAAAATAGAGTGAATGCTTCCACAGCTTGGGTTTTTTGCTTGTCTCTCACAAAATTGTTGATAAAAGAAGGAACTTCAAGTTATTCAACCACATAAATCGTAAAAATTGAATGTTGCATTATTATTTGATAAGAAGAAACCACAAAATTGTTATTGTTTATATTTTATATTTATTAAGGTAGTAACAATTATTATAGAAAGTTTTCGATTTTACCAAGTCAAGTGTTGGAAATTAAAATTTTTAGGATAATAATTTAAAATATGCCCATATTCATAGTCAAATATAAAGTCGACTTTTTCTAAAGCAAACTTTAGAACTTGGTGTTGACATCCATTTAAAGCCGGTTTTAACTTTAAGTATACATTTTTATGACTATGAATATGGGCCAATGTCCTTAAACCGAATTGAGTGTTCAACTTTAGGCAAAAATTCTAAAGCCCACAATTAAGACGCTTGCAGTTACTTCAAATTCTCTCTCATTTATTGTTTTAATTTTACTTTGTTTTTTTGTATTCTGTTTACAAAATGTATGAAATTTAATGAAAGGATTGTTGGGAGAATAACTGTCTTTATGTGAGAACATTAGAGAAAACGTTATCAAAATAAAATGAAAAGCAGTGAGTACCAACAGAATTTTAGAACTCAGGTTAAAGGATGATGTTGGTTGGCAGGCAAAGAATTCTGATGATGAGAATGCTGTTATTCTCGAAACCTAAAATCAACCCGAGTTCGAGCCTCAGCTCAGCCAAGAATTAAAATTATCAATAAATTTTATGTTGTAAACTTTCTTTCTTCAATAAAAATAGTTAAATGAAAATTAAATTTGATGAACTCAAGCATAACTCAATATCAAAATTTCAACCCAGGGAAATTTAATTGAAAAAATTTATGTTAATATCAGAATACAATATCGTCGGCTTCGATTGCAAGCCTGGTAAACCCATTTTTTTTATATTATATAACATTTTGATTTTGTTCAAAAGAGAAAGGGCATCCATGCCGCATCGACTAAAAAAACACTATTTTCGATTTGGGACTCCATGTGTCAAACAATTTTAAATTTGTTAATTTAAAATTTTGCATTTTGTATAATGTCGTTCTTGCAGCCATACCTAAACAAGAGCGGAAAGCGTTTTCTAGCTGTCAAAAATTCTTATGCCCATACAATTTGTATGAAGCATCCTAAAATAGCGCGGCGTCAACGCTTTACAATTGGAAAATCCGATTTTGACAGCGCATTTATTAGTGAAGTTGGCCGCTATTAATAATAAATAATGACAATTTAGCTATTTTTTTGTCAATCTAGCGGGGTTTTCTCTTATTTTTATTTTTATTATATGGGTTTAATTAAACAAGAAAGTTAACACTACTGTTTGTGGCACAACGTTGACGCTCTTGTTTAGGTATGGCATATCAGCGTAAAAGCTTAGCGGAAGAAAACGTTTCGCCTTCCGCTCTTGTTTAGGTACGGCTGTTACCCAGTAAAAAAATAGGGTTTTTGAAGCACTTTAGAGAAAAAGCGCATAATCGAGCGCTTCAATAAGAGAGCTCTAATACAGCAGTAAATGATAACGAATAAAATATAAAAAAGCTGTTATTTTGGTGCTAAAAACGAAGAAGGTTTTAATGCGAAAAAATAAAAATATAATATTGTTTGCGAAAATGATCGAAAAAGGCACATAACAAGTAACTGCAAAACATTAATGATGTGTTAATATAGTCAGCCATTAAAAGGCACTTTAGGAGTGTTTTGTTTGTACGTTAAAAGAAGCGCTTATTTTCAGCAGAAAATAGTCCTCCAAACCGGGAACACCCCATACAAAAATTAGGCATCCCATCAGCAGGTTTGTAGCGATTTGAGGTGTAAATTAAACCTCCTCCTTTTGAAGCACATTTTTTACAGGGTAGGGTGAACATAGGAGTATTTTGCCAATCTAGCCCGACATTACATTTTGTGTAAGCTTATATTGCTTTTTAAAAGTTATTAATCGGACCAAGGAGGAAAAAGTTCCCCCTAGAAGAACTAGTTCAACCTCTGAAAAATTTAATTTTTTTTAATGTTTTCCCATACTTCTGTTTCGCAAATGCAACTTTCAACGTCGTCGAAAGTTAAAAAAAAAACCTAAAATTGGAGCCAGGAGCTCGTAGGAGCCCCCTTTTGTGGGAGGTTACATAAAATAATATTCAAAAAATAAATGTTTATATTAAAAGAAAAAGATTACTAACGCCTTAATACCACAATAATTACATTTTTGAACTTTTATGGGCAGGGGCATACCCCGGAGCGACCCTGTCAAAATTTTTATTTTTTTTTATTTTTTGCTAATTTCTACAGAAAATTTATTTATAAGCTTTTATGTGGCTTTTATGTATTTCATAGAACATATTTAATTTATCTGACAAATTAATTTATTCGAAATTATAACTTACATATTTGTAATATGTTGTAACAATAAATTTTATTTTAAATAATAACAACTAATTTATTTAAAACAACTTCTCTTCTGCACTAAGATGATGATGAGTGCCATGGTTCTTCTTCCTCAGTTTATTCAAAGTCTTCTTCGGAATCTGAATTCTTTTCAGACCCAAGTACAGGTGGAAGCATAAAAGAAATGGCTTCTTTCGCAAAGGGTAATGACTTTTTTTGAAGTTGGTCTTATGCTTGTAATCAGTGGAGAACTGAGCAAAAGTCTATTAATAATGTATTTCTTACACTGAACCCTCGAAAAAACTTTCCAGCAAAATTCTGCCTGTTAAGCCGAACATATTTATTTGGTGCCTCGGACGCTTCTTCTGATAATAGCCCGATAGACAACAGTGCTTCGCTCATTACAGTTGCGCCATGTATTAAAATCTTGTGCATTGTAAGTGTCATATTATGCCAGGGATATAGAGTAACGTAAAGTCTTGCAATGTCTAAGCAATAATTAGCAAACTCGTGCAAATGCATTTTGTAACCACTTGTAATTACTTCAATAATAACTTTGAATCGGTAGATAAATCAAATGCAATTTTAGTTATTTCTGCTGCTAATTTAGGATTGGAAACAAAATCTTCTGCTGGTGTTACCACCGTTGCTGTTTCCAAATCCAGTCTTCGGTACGTCCACTTTTAGCCCAAATTCTCTATTAAATTTTTTCTTGGATAGTTTTTGGATAGCACAGGTGGTTAAAAACCGTTACTTACTGTTTCGCACATTCCTTTTATTACACAGGTAATATAAGTCTTAGATGTAATAACCCTAGAGGGAAGCGTACTGACGCCAAAGTAGTCACGTGATTGGTTTTAGTGGTATAGACCGGTTCTAGTTCTAAGACCCATCAATTTTACATGGGGTTGTCATTAGAGAGGGTCAATTGACACCATTTGACCAGTCACAGACCTTTTCTCAATGAACGAGTATAGTGTCAGTTACTACAATGTGGTATAATTTCAATACAAAGTAGTATTTTTTCAATACAACAAGTCCTAGAATTAAATTCATGAACCAAATTGACTTTCTAAAATTTGGTTCATGTGTCACAGCTCCGCTTAAGACTGTAATTCATTACTTTTTTACCTTTTTGTTCTTCATAAGCCAGTTAAATGATTGGTTCTCCTTTCACTGGCCACGACTTTTTACTTGTTGTACTTTTCCTATTTTCACAAATCCCAGGACCAGTCTGTTGGACCAATTGACACAAATTTTCCGCAGGGAATTGAAATAAAAAATCTAAGTACGACCAGAACATACTATGACTGACGAAAGGGTTTCTATCATATGTACCTATGCAAGATGAGAAAAAACAGAAAAAATGTGAAATTTTCTAAAATTCAAAAAAACAGTAGAGATTTCAAGTTTTATCGTGATGTATAACATTTTTAAAAATGCAACTAAATTAACTTTCAAAAACCTTTTAATTTTTTTTTTTTACTAAAAAGTGAACAAAAAAATCGTTTTTTTTTTATTTCAAGCGAATTTTTGTACATACTAAGTTTAAATAAAAGTTTTCTTAAAATGTTTATAAGTTGCTGTTAAAATATTCTTTCACAGAAAAAAAATTAATATAAAATCTTTATTCGTTTACCCACAAAAAATATGTTGTAAACCTCTCATAACCGTAAAAAGTAAATGAATACGCATGCAATTTACTCAACTTTCCTGACTTTAACAGTTTCCCAAAAGTTTCTCAAGCAAAAGACTTGAAAATTCACTATACGATGCAGAATTTTGTTGGCTGTCGAGCTGCGTACTTAAATTGTTACACTTCTTAAATTAAATTTGTTGCCTAATGTCCGGCTGGATCGGCAAAAAGGTAAAGGTAGCTATTTGACAAAAGTAAGTGTTCAGTATTTAAATTCAGTCAATTTTTTTGTGGATCTCACTGATTGAAAAATTAAGCATTTAATGTGCGCGAATATTTGCAAATAATGCTATAGAAATTTATTGATTAATTAACCTGTTAAATCTTACAAAACTGTTGCTTCTTACAAAACTGTTGCTTCTTACAAACAGCTTAATCTCAAAATAACCGAACAACGGCAATGAAATCCGCGACGTATTAAGCCTGAAAAATAAAGTCCTTCACTGATAGTTCCAACCCAACAATAACAACATCAGTCAATGAAGTCTATTCAAAGCTACCTTTTACAAAATTTTCGATGCTTGGCTTTATATTATCCGAAAAATACTTTGAACAAAGTTGGGAATTTATCGGTAGAGGAATATTCAAAACACCAACAGGAGAAGTTTTAGCAAAAAAGGAAAAGGATAAAAAAAGGTATGTGTATTAATTGCAAGCCGTTTGAATGGGCCCGAATCCAAAACAATTAGGTTTAAAGGGTGGTCCAATCATAATGCACGATGGTTATTGTGAGTCATACCTCAACGTCAACGTTTTTTGCCCAACTTAAAAAAAGATAAACTCACTGTTTATTGTTGTTGTTTTTGTTACAGCGTTGATATTGTTACAAGTAAAGCCGTTACTTATAATTCTTATTCGCTAAACAGTTTTATTTGTTTAATATATTTAGTGTTTCCAAAATCCTTAGATGAAGTTTCCTGACGATCTGGCCTAAGCAACCAGTGCAATGCGCATAGGAATAGCTTATCCCATCAACTATAAATTTTAGTTTATTAATAGTATGAAATGGGAATTTAGTACATTTAAACGAAATCTTGTTAATTAATTTGATGTTGTTTTTCTTTGTTTCCGTGTGTGAAAAATTCAACCATGGGGAGCCTTTTACAGAAATGGGCGTTCAAATCAGTATACATTTCGAGCACTTCGTAATTTTTTTTGGTCAGCATAATCGACTAAAAGTGTCCACAATAGCACAAATTTTAGGAAACTGAAAATACCTGTGCAAACTCGCATACTCGTTCGTTCTGCGCAAAACACTGCTGTTGTTCGAAAATGAGATCGGACAAGCAGTTAACATGAATGGTGCTGGCTATCGCCAGATGATAACGGACTTCTTGTAGCCAGAAATTGAAGATATGGAGTTGGATCTGGTTCCAACAGGATGGGGCCACTTGTCACACAGCCAACGAAGTAATGGCTTTTTTGCGCGAGAAGTTCAATGGCCGTGCTATCTAACATCCTGGCGATGTTATTTGGCCGCCACAATCATGTGATTTTCTTTGGGGATATTTAAAAGAAAAAGTGTACGTCAATAAGCCAAGAACAAGTCAGGAGCTTAAGGATTAGATAATTCGGTCGATTAACGACATTGAGCCTTAATTATGTCTAAGAGTCATTGAAAATATGGACCATCGGATAGAGCTTTGTCACCAAAGCCCTGGCGAGTATTTTTTTCGCACATAATTGTCATAGTAAAAATATTAAGATAATTCTCTGAAAACTTTTTGTTTTTTTTAATTAACATCGTGTTTTTTGGTTGGACTTACGTTTAACACAAAACTCCAAGTATAAAATTGGACATTTTTTATAATATAAAAGACCGAAACGACGTTATTTAAAGAATGAAACTGATGGAAAGTGATTAATCTGAACCCATTAAGGCAATTTTTTTACAGTGATGGGTACACCTATAGAATGTAAACTGTGTGATGTCAAATGCCTTATTGTACACGGCTTTAAGCCAACCATATAATTATTGAACAAAACTTGCTCGCAGTGAATCATACTTTGATGAAAACATTTACCTTTCGAACGAACACTTAAAAACAAGTAAGAATGTATAGTCGGTCAAACCCAACCATATGATACCCTACACCACAGTATTTAAAAACATTTCATGCTTATGTGGCCATATAAACATGGATTTATCTATGTTTTTGAAAAACTGCATGGCTTATGTGCCCATATAAATATGTTTCTATCTATGATTTAAATTTTTATTTAAATCGGTTTGATAGTTTCTGAGAGGCAGAAATTTCCCCCTATCTTCTCTTGTGGTCCTACGATTTGGCCCATTTTCAATAGGCTTGGTCCTTGTGTCAATTAGAACCTAATTTTCCAAATTTTATCACATTATCTTCAAAATTTCGAGCTGTACTTTGCGCACAAAGTTACATGGACAGCCAGCCAGCCGGACGGACATCGTTAGTTTGACTCAAAAAATGATTCTGGGTCGATCGGTATACTTTAAAAGGTAAAGGTGTTACACACATCAGCACAAATGCATAATACCCTCTCCACTATTGTGGTGCTATATGATAAAGATACACACGTTCCTGCTGATTACGTTGAAGTCTGTAGATCTGTTAGAAAACACCAACGCCTTATGAAGTTACTCTCCTCAGCTACGCATTTTTTTTAAAAGATTTCACGCGGTTCAATTCTTCAAAAGTAATCGTTCTGGTTACAACAGAGGTGACGCAAAAGTTACAATTCAAATTAAGATTTTCACACGAATGGCAAAAAATATCTCAAAGAAAGTCAACGGCAGTTGTTTCCTTACCGTTTTCTTGCTACCGAGTCGCCACGGAAGTTGAAGGAAAGGTAACTGCTAGAAAGTTGAAAATTTGCAATATTTAAAGAGATCACTTCATGATGATCCATTTCCCCATGACTCAAGAGTATGTTATTCCTGAAGATATGTTTTTACTTAAATTACCCTAAAGTTTTATTTATATTTATTTATTAATAAGAACAATTTTGATTTTTCGTTGAACTGTTTATTTTTAATTTTTGTTTTTTATTAAAATTTATTGATAATTTTTCTTGGCTGAGCTGGGATTTGAACCCGGGTTGATATTTACATGTTTCAAGAAACACCACTTTCTATCGTCAGAAGATCTTTGTGTTCTACCTACTGCACCACTGCGGTGCCCGTTAGCCAACGGTGTTCAAATCCCAGCTCAGCCAAGAAAAATTATCAATAAATTTTAATAAAAAAATTCCAAGTTGTAAAATTCCTTCCCTCAGTGAAAATAATTTAATGAAAATTAAATTTGATGAACTCAAGCCTAATTAAAGAATATCAAAAATTTATTAATTAATTCTTACCTTAACGTTTGTGATTTGATGAAAAGAAAATGTTTTAGATTGTTTACTTAGAAAATGTGTTTATTACATGTTTAATGTGATTTATAGAGCATGTCATGGTCCACACTTGCAATTTTTTTTTTGCAGCCATTCTTGAGTTTATTGATGAGAGAGGTGTGAAGATTGGAAAGAATCGCTCAGTTTCATGTACTCTTTAGTTCAGTTTTTAAATTTAAATTGGCAGAAAGTGTTTTAGTTTTTATATATAAAATACAAACAGGAGAAGAGGATAGCCGTGATAAAAATACAGAAATTGCAGGACTGGAATTTCATAATCTGGACACTAATGCAATTTCATAGAAGAATTTTAAGGAATTGAAGCAACAAAAATTTCAAGTCTGGACGATGACAATTAATTGAGGAGAGTGCGTAAGTTGTTTTTTTTTTGGTAACATAAATTTCTTAAAATAAAAATAAATTTTCATGTATGCCAAAAAACCTGCTTAATCTATTACAAAATAGAATATTAGAAAATACATCAAATACATATTGGGTTACTCAAAAAGAAATAGAAAATATTAAAAGTTTTTTGTCTGGCCTGTAAAAATTTTTTTTAGGTAATTAGCAGGTTTACACTCCAAGGCTTCAATGATTTTTCGATTTTCACTTTCGCCTATCGCTATTTTCTCCGTCTTTATATTCACATATAAAACCAAACTTCCTTGTGCACATATTATCATTCCATTCCATATTAGGACCATAGCCAATGTGAACGCAGTACTCCCTTCGACGGTCAAAATCTGGATTACGAACGGTCCAAAAAGTAAAAGTGAATTCTTCACCGGTTGTGATCCATGTAAATTGATGATGCTCGCCAACTGCATAGCCACTTGTCCATAAGACCACTGGTTTTCCTTTAGAAATATGAAGATGGTTTAGAAAGAAACGAATGTACAAAGATATACACATTATAGAAAATATACCAAACTCGTTTTTCATCATGGCGAGAACATCATTCCATTTGACTTTAGAATCAAAGGCCACTAAAGACATATGCATTTGTTCACACTTTGCCATGGATTGGAACCAATCGTACTGCAGGTAAACGATAAATTTTAAGCACAAATTAATCACAAATTCTACTTGTTGGAATATATGCACACATATTTATTACTTACCTTTTGCTTCACCTCAATATAATAAGTATTTTGTCTTTCCGTTGTGTATAATTTTTCTGGTGTTATAGAAAATGTCTGGCTAACAGCCAGAAGTAATAAAATGCTGAACAGTGCTGTCATGGTAGATAAATGTTAATGAAAAGAAAAATGTTATTTCATTTTATAAGCTGTTTTAAAAACATTTCCATACCCTACACTTCGATCGGCTGTATGATTAGTACGAGTTTACACTAGGAACATTTCTTGCCGAACATTTTTAAATTCCCTTTTTATCTTGCCTGAAGCTTTTACATATGAAAAATTAAAAGTCAGACAGAAATTTTCTACTTGTTTCTTTCTTTCGTAGTTTCGCATCTTGTTCTTGTAGTTACAAGCCAAAATGACGACCGCTTGAGAAACACGAAAACGAACAAGATGAAAACTACGAAAACTAAGAAAGAGAAACTAAAAATGTCCAGTACAGATAGTTATTTACGGCTTCTCGCCAACAAAATTTATCAGTTCGGCTAGAAATTTCTATAGTGTAAATTGTGACTAAGTAGGATAATTAATTGTTTCCTATCTCGATCTTCATCCTGAGGGATTTATAAGGAATTTAGAAGTTATGAGTCAATTAAAAAAAAACTGGCCTCACAACATATATTTTGCCAAAAAAAAAATATGTTTTTATAACGACTGCGCATATTAAAAAAGTTAAAACCCATACAAATATGGTGGGTTAATAAAATTCTTAAATTCGGCCACTGCAGCGCGTAGGATGCTCCTAGATGGGACAAATGCATGACCAACCCCACTTTATTATTTATTGCGAAATTTCGGTTTTTTACGTCATTTCAAAAAACTAAACCATTTTTGTGTTACGCGATTATATTTTGTGTAATCTCCTTCATTTACGAAATAACGGTATGTGTCAGAAACAAGAGTGTAAAAACCGTTCGCACCACTGGAATTATGTTGAAATGCCAGGTGCCGCGCGTAAGATCAAATGTTGGAAATGATGTTTGGTGGAACCAACATGTTTTTCAAGTGTCGAAAGAAGCATTCGTGCGGGAACTACGTTACTCCGTCTAATCTCCTCACTATTTATACCGCCTATATTCGATCGAAAATTGCATAAAAATCTCATATCTGGCCAGGGGCTTCAAGGTGTATATTGAAGCTTCTTAATCGGGTGCAAAGGAGTCCTTTGAAGCTCATCAATGACAGTATGGTATCCCATTGACTCATTCAAGCATCGTCGGAATGTGTGTTGCGCGCCGTTGTTCTATCGATTTTACAACGGTAAGTGTTTAGCTGAGATGTGCGAACTCAACCCTGAGACGCGGGGCATGTCCGTAGCTCTCTCTTTTGCAGCAGATCACATCCGTTCGTTGTCGACTGTCCAATGTATCGCACAACGTATTACAGAGAAAATTCGTTTCTTGGTCGAACTTGCCGTATGTGGAATAGACTCCCGGCAGAAGTCTTTCCAGTCGACTACAGTTTGGAATAATTCAAATTAAGTGTCCACAAACACTACTACACCCTCTTTCCTTCGAATTGGTGTAAAATTTAATTATAATTGGTGCATTCCGCCACCAATTTATGCTAGTTTTTTTTAACAAAAATATAAATTTTTAAGGGTGGTTGGTCCACATTTGGTTCTATAACTCTGTTCCTTTAAAACCGATTGTGCTGGATTTAAATTTTAAAACTCCTTAACTCAACTAGCGGCAATTCGACGCCAAATTTTCTGTTAAGTCGTTCAAAACTTGACTTCAAGAGGTGAACAGGCAGACCGACACAACTAAAGCTACTCTAAATTACTAAAGGACCCAGAATATAAATATATTCTTTATGATATTTTGGGTGAATATTAAAAAAGTTTCATACGGAATGACAAACTTAGTTTACCCTCTTCACAACTAGTTGTTGAGGGTAAAAAATAAAAGGGATTTTCCCAGCGGTAACAATAATGAGTAAAGAGGCCTAATAGAAGGCCTTATTTAGCAGACACAAACCGTCCTTGCCGCATTCCATACTTATTTATTTTTTACACAGGTTGTGATTGTGAGTAAGTCCTTCCACATTCTCTTTAATAACAACTTCGTTACCTTCTCGTTGAAGGGAGTAGGGAGGGTCACTTAAAAATAAAAAATAAATAATAATTCTGAACAACCTCCTTTCTGCCATTTTAAAGAAGGGAGTAACGAATGTGTACACACAGAAAAAAATCAATGTAAATCCTCGAAAACAAAGTTAATTTTACATTTTTCGGTAGTGATTTTCCTCATAGTCACTTCATGCTAATTTAACACGATTTTACAATAACATGCGAACAACATTTTTTCTCTTAAAATAACTGTAATTCATGTTTATTTAATATCCCCGTAAAGTACGAATCACGTTGAATGAAAGTTACTTCAAGTTGCATCAACTTGAATTTCATGAAGAATCGAATTGGTTTGAGTTCTAAATAACAGTGAGAAGAAGCTTCCGAGACAACATATGCGTTAATTAAAGAAACATTCTAAACACTTTCCCGTAGAACGAGAGTATGAGAGAAAGAGGGAGTATATAATTATTTATTTTTCTCTAACACATGTTTCACTTTTTTGTTTTCCCCTTTGTTCGAAGAAGCACTCACAATTAAAAGACACCAGCAGAATGGCCCGATATGGCTTTCGTTACGTTATTTAAACATTTTTCGTTTAAAATTAATATGAAACAATGATAATTTTAAATGAAGTCCATACTTTCGCAGAAATTTACTATGATTTTTAATCAACATTGCGCCATGTTAGTTTAACATTGACATTTTTTTTCTGTGTGTACTAAATATTTTGGAAGGTCCATCAAAAAAATGTATATCTAGAAGGCATAATTCTGAAGGCAGGATATCATACGAAGCGAATCTTTTATAAATGAGAATAGAGGCCCTCAAAAAGGCCTGCCACCTGCGGTCCTTTCAAAATTTATCGCTGAGATTTTAAAAAATGTATACAAACTAAATTGAAGTAAATTTCAGTATTTAAATATGAAAACTTAAAACACTAAAAAAAAACTTTTTTTCAAAAACAGCACATTGACATGCTTAAATTATAAAATTCACTCAAATTCGCGAAAAACAAACTTAATTGCAACAAAATTATAAATAAATACACGGTACACAAAACTTTTATCAATCATCTCTATTTGCTAATTACAGCCACACCACAATAATGAAGAGGGTATTATGCGTTTGTGCTGATGTCTGTAACACTAAAAAATATTGGTCGCAGTTCCGACTTTAAGTATAACGATCTACTCAGAATTATTTTTAAAGTCAATCTAACGATATGCGTTCGACCGACGCTCGGTGGGATCGTTATTTTTTATGCGATTTAAATATAAGTGAAATATAAGTTATGCACGCAGAGGAAAAACATGATTGAAGTATTGTTAAAAACAACACATTATGGTCCCTGCAATGGCAACAAACACACTATTGTTGTCTTAAACAAAGCTTTTTTCACGATTGATAATATTTTGTTGTTAGTTAAAACTTCGAAAATAGTTGAATTTACCAAAATAATGTTTTAATAAAATAAAGCAACAACTATACACTTAAACATATTATGGTTACCTTAACCATATTATTATCACGGCAACTATGTTATGGCTGCCTTCAAACATGTTATGGTTAATATTTAATAGCAATAATATGTTCGAAATTATAATATTTTAAAACTGTATATTTTTTTATTATTCTACATATGTAAATTTTTTTTTATGTCACATTGTATAGTCTGTAAGGATGTAATCCATAGACTTAATAAATAAATAAAAAAAAAAAAAAAAAAAAATTTTAAATCTAAAATAATATGGTTTGGAAGCATCAACATTCTGGTCGTTTGCATTTTACTTGGCTTACTTAATATTCTCATTCATTTTATTTTAATTATTGAATAAAATAGGTGGAATAAACTTGTAGAACAAGTCATATTTAAACATACTATGGTAACCTGCAAACAAAAATATTGTTAAAATCCAACCATAGTATGTTGAACTTAAAATATGGCTACTTCCAACAGTGTGGGCAGTTCAAAATGCTTTTTCATTTTTTTGTTGAGTTTCAGTGTAAAATATATCTTGTATTTTACAACTGATACTTATTTTTTATTCTCGAACTTGGATCTGGCCAGAAAATGCCAACTTTTGGCCCCTGTAGTCCTAATATGCAGTACAAGACGAGTTGTTATAGGGTTAAAACTAAAAAAGAATTTTTTTTAAATGTCCAAATAGTATTCTTGAATATCGATAAAATTTTAAGTAAATTAACTTTTATTTTTGGTTTAAATGTATGTATTTTATTTTTATGTATTAATTCAAATATATACCTTAAACCAAAAACAAGTTATAATCCTAAAACAACTTTAAATTAAACAATTGGGTTATTCATAAAATGTGCTATCATGTTATATTGTCATAATGTTCTTACATTTTACAATGGTTTAAAAATATTGTTGTTGTTTTGTAAACAAAAAGGGCCTTAAATAAATAGAACTGTGCTTGCTTGGTTTATTGTGCTGTCGTAATTAATCCGAAGAGACCTCCGCGGAACAGCTGAGTCGAGCCGCATAAGTTTTTGTAAATAATTTTTTATATTTGTTTTAAATCAGCTTATTTAAATTCAATATAGCAGACTGAATTATTAAGGGCTGTTCACAACAGTCGTATTTTGTCATGTTATTATTTTAAGGCATATAACTTTATGACACCTTGTGAATCCCCCAAATATTAGTACAAATTTCTTCTAAATAGCTTTGATTTCTATTTTTTTCAAATAATGGGCATATGTACATATATGAGTCTGACGTGCACAACGAAATAGTAATAAGATCTTCAGTAGTACAACATCTGGACATTTTTCTTGTATTATGCTCGCGAAAGAATCTTTAGTAGATAAATCTCCAATTGGTAATGTATATTGTTGGAATTATTTGTTCCCCTTCATAGGGCCATTTTTCATTCCTTGATATTAGGGACATTTTTTATTGCACTTAAAATGCAAAAACACCCTAACGAAAAAATGAAAAATAACCAAAAAAAAAAAAACAAAAAAATTTACCCAAAATTTCGTGTTGTTGTGTCACATGTAAAATTCTGCGGCCGTTCTTCACATTCCTTTTGGGGCCATATTTCCTGGGGTCATTTTGCGCACCGCCAATATTTATGACTTAAATAAATATACACATGAATTTACATGATATCATTTTCTTCACAATATTCATTAAATATAAAATAAAAATGTAATGTTAATAAATGTTAAACGTTAAAAATGGATTTTCAAATCTTTTTGTATATTTTTGGAAAAAGTGCATCTTTTTTGAAACTAAAGATTCTTCTCACTATTATTTCGCACTCAAACCAGCTTAATTTTACATAAAATTCATGCTGTTTTAACTTGAAATAACTTTCATTTAACGAGAATCGGATTGTTTTTTCAATATAAATGACAGTTTGCTCTAACTTTACTGCAATGTTAAATTAATATGAATTATAGTTATTTTAAAAGAAAAAAAATGTTGTTCGCAAGTTATTGTAAAAGCATGTTAAATTAACATAAAGTAACTATGAAACAAAATCACTACCTAATGCCCGTAATTTCTTGGAAGAGGTATCTAGCTGAGTATAGATATCTATGGTGTAACCATATTTTCATAATTTTAACACGTAAATCTTACATATGGGTTGAAATGAAGTGTATTTTACACTATCGATTTTTGACAGTTTATTAAAAAAATTGTTAAAAATACAAATGTTGCCAAATTTTTAAAGAAATCTTAAAGGAATAAACACGTAGGCAAAGTCAACGTTGAAATTACTAAAATAGTTTTACCGGATAGGTAAAGATAACTGTTAGGCACGAACACAACCAGATATCTGTCTGTAGATATTTACTACGATTTTACATAATTTTTTTTCTGTGTGTAACATGACGTGCTAGAACTGCTTTGGCCGAAACTGTTTTAATCGTCGAAAATTCTTTTAATTTCAGTAATGTTTCCTTGCAGTATTTATTTTTTAAACCAAATATCTTATAGTCACAGAAATTGCTGTAGTTCGCAAGGTCGAAGCCGGTCGATTTATAATTGGGTATAGAATTGTAGGTTACAGTCCGGACTACATGCGTTCAGGACTTATGCTCTATAAAGTAAGATGTTTCAGGGAAATTTCGACTTTCAAACAAAAAAAATTAAATAATTCAACAGATCGCACAGTTTAATTCTTTTAACCAGTAATAGTTAAGATGATAACATGATACACAACACTTATTCTGTCAAAAAATCTTGAAAAACAAAAATGATATGAGCATTTTAACTTTAAAATTGACTAAGAAATGCATAACGATAACCAAATCAATGAACAAGATAAATTAGGGTTGAAATTTTTTGGCTCCCGAAGTTAATTAGTATTTACACTCATACAAAGAAAATAGTTTTAAAATTTGGAGAACAGAAAAAAAAATAATTTTGGCCGCCTTCTCAAAATATGAACCAGTGTGCAATGACTGGCTGGTTGTATGTTCATTTAGGGCTTGTGCGTAAAGTGCTGGTCATAATTTTAAAGGTATTCGAATGAAATTTGGTACATACTTTCAATTGTCATAAGGCCAAGGCAAATAAGCCATCTTATTTTGTTAGTATTTAGACTAGGTCATGACAAGATGTTTCCAAAACTAACCATAGGTCCTTTATAAACCCCATTCCTAAAGTTACTTAAAGGCAGACAAATTTCATATAGATGAAGATATCATTCTTATCTATTCTTTACAAACAACTTTTACATTAATCTTAACCTCAAAACACAATTTTTTTCTGGCGGGTCCATTATTGCTCATGGCTCTCAAGCAGGGTACACACGAAAATAAGTTTTTATATACTGTGGTGTAGGGTACTAAATTAAATGGATAACCCATATTTCTATTCTTTCTAACTCGATGGAGATTTTTAATTAATTTTTTTTAATAATTATAAAATTAGTTCTAATAAAGATTAGAGATACGCAAAGTATGACTCATATAATAGGAAATAGTTTTAAAAACACAAAATATTCGATTTGAATTTTACTCCAATTCGATTTTCAGGACATGGCTGATAGTCCAAACAGAATATTTTGATCACCGAAGAAGGCCAACATTTTCGATTTTGCTTTTAAAGTAAATTTCACAAAATTATTACTGGATTAATTTCACCCGATAGGCTAGCTGGTAGTAAGCTAGTCTATCAGTGCGGAGGTTCTTTGGGGGGTCTTTGCTGTCTTTATTAAGCCACTTGTAAATTTTCCTATTGCTCAAATTGAAACAAATATTTTTTATGAACAAAGATAAATTAGCCTAAACAGATAAATAAAAACCTAAAAAAGGTTTTTAGTTTGTCGGTTCTCCATATGAAACAAAATAATTTACAAACTGTATTTGTGTACAATAATTCGCCCGCAATTTTCTACAAATAATTAAACTTAGTTTTTAAATTTTAAAGCGGATTTTTTTTCAATTCTTTTTCCGTGCTCTGGAATTTAGAATTAAATTTAGAATTGCATGTATTTTTACTATACAATAAATAAATTAACAATTCTTTTCTAGAGAATGCTCTTAAGCCTCGAAGCAAGAAACTTAACAGAATGATCGGAATTATTATTTTTTTTTTAACGTTTAAATGGAATTAAGATTTCGGTCACTTTACGGGCGCAGCAGAAGCTGATTAAGTTCTATAAATATTGCTCTTTATATATTAATAAGTTTATTTTGTGCAACGGCCACTTTTCTACTTCCGCCCACATTTTGCCGTGTATTGTCTATTGATAACCAAGAACAGTGTTGCTAATTTAAAAACTTGGCTCTTGCCGTTTGCTAAAAATATGGTTTAACGGCCGTTTTTGAGTGTTCAGCATAACTTTGTCAAAGCCCACGAATTTCTGGCCAGAAGCATCTTATAACACATCTTAAAAATCAGTTTGTAAAAACTTGTAGACATTTTATTGGATGAACAATATGAACTTGAAAGTTATCAATTGTCATCGTTGTTGTGTCTGAACTGTAACAATGTTTAAAAAGACACCCTTCCAAATGGACGGACACTTTTAGTTTGCCTTAGGAAGTGTTATTAAATTGGTAGGTTTAGTGAAAGGTGCAACAAATAACGATATGCTCTGCCAACGGTGGCATAAAAAATGTCTTGACGATCGGAAGCATATAAATAAAGGACCTAAACTTCTAATATTTTTCTAATGAAAAGTCGAAGTTTTCAAAAAAGTTGAATCGATTTTTCGGGAAATAAATTACCTGGAAATCTTCAAACACGATATCGATAAAAAAAAAATATGTGTAAAAATCAACTTTGAAGTCGAATATTTTTGGTCTTAGAAAATTATTGCCTTGTTTATTTTGGAGAAATCTTATCCATAATTGTAACGAAAGGCCAACTAGTGAGAGAAAGTTTTACAAGCGAAAAACTACGTTGGCTAGCGAAATAATTGTTTTCTTGGCCAAAAGCCATGATATTAGTTTTTTCTTTTCAACATTGAGGATAAATAAATGACCAAACAAGTTTATACCCCAACGATAAATTTCAGTGCATTTAGCAAGAATAAAAATTAGGAATTTAGCAATCAACAAAATCTTATTAATAAATAATGCATGAGAAACCGTTTTATTGGCATTAAGTGCAAACAAAAATATGAAACTAACATTGAAATTTGTCAATAGATGAAAAAAAATTCGATACCAAATATACCACACCTAAACGTCAAGTTTTTTCTTCATTTCATATGAAATTTCTCAATTTCAGACTAACCCAATTCAAACCATGGAAAGATACACAATCGAGCAACGCGTTAGAGTTATTCAGGCTTATTATGAAAATGGGCGTTAAGATCAAAATGCATATCGTGCACTTCGTGATTTTTTTTTGTCAATTTAATCGTCTAAATGTGCGTACAATCGGAAAAATCGTGCAAAAATTTCAGCAAACCGGGTCTGTAAGAGATGTGAAAACACCAGTGCATGCTCGCACTGATCGTACTGCAGAAAATATTGCTGCTATTCGCGATAGTGTGGCTGAAGAGCCGTCCATTTCAACTCGTCGTCATGCCCAAAACTTGCATTTACACGCTTAAAGGTGCAATTGACTCAGGAACTTAAGCCTCTTGACCATTCCAAACGTCGTCAATGGTCAGAATGGTGGCAAGAAATGGCAACAGTGGATGCTCAATTTTCGAAGAAAATCATCATCAGTGAGTGATGAGGCACATTTTCACCTCAGTGGATTTGTAAATAAGCAGAATTGCCGCATATGGGCGAACGATAATCCAAGAGTGATTGTCGAAAAACCAATGCAGCCACAAAGAGTACTGTTTGGTGCGGTTAATAGGCTGGCGGTATCATCGGGCCGTTTTTTTTTCCAAAATGAGGCCGGGCATGCAGTTACTGTGAATGGTGTTCGCTATCGTGAGATGATAACGAACTATTTATGTCCCGAATTGGAAGATATGAATGTGGACGACATGTGGTTTCAACAGGACAGTGTCACTTGCCACACAGCTAACGAAACATTGGCTCTTTTGCACGACAAATGGAGATGTCAATTGGCCGCTAAAATCATGTGATTTGACACCGTTTGACTTCTCTCTTTGGGGTTATTGGAAAGAAAAGGTGTACGTCGATAAGCCAGCAACAATTCAAGAGCTAAAGGATGAGATAATTCGGCACATTATGGGCACAGAACCTCAATTATGCCACAACGTCATGGAAAATTCTAACCATCGGATGGAGGTGTGCCGCCGAGGTCGCGGCGGCCATTTGGCCGATATTATCATAATAAAAATAAATTACACTAATTTTCTAAAAAATTTGTGTTTTGTTCAAAATCAACATCGGCCCTTAAAATTTAACCACATGAGTTCGATTTTCTTGTTCCTTTTCGACAAAATTCTTAACATCGACAAAAACAGGTCCTTAGTCCAAGGAAAGCCCAAATCTTTGATTTATTTTACTAAAGATACCCACAATATGAAGCTTGTTTACAATATCTGTTTGATTTCTATAAAAGAAGAAGGTTCGAAAAAAAAAACATATAGAATCGATTTATTCATTGATTCACCATTTATTTTGTATTTAAATTCATATTGAAAATTATATCACGAAATGTTTTACTTTCACCCTCAGATCTTTTATAGCCTTTAAGAATTTCACCCATCGTTTGTTTTAACTCAATCTCTTGCTGATTTTTCTTTTCCTCTTGTACCTTTTCCCCCAATTCCTGTTCACAGTCATGCAATCGACTATATTCGCACATAAAACCAAATAGATTCGAGCACACATGATCATTCCATTCCATCGTATCAGTCCAACCCGTTTGAGCACAGTATTCATTATTTCCAGCAAAATCTGGTTGCCCGTGTGACCAATTAGTGTAAACGAATTTCTTACCCGTTGAAATCCAAACAAACTCCCTGGTACTAAAAGTAGTAACACAACCACCAATCCATAAAGGTGTTCTTTTGCCAAATAAATCATTCAATAAGGCTGTAATGTCTTGGGATTTGGTTTTGGTGTCGATCGTTACCAAACTCATGTTCATGCTGGCGCATTTGGCTAAGGCATCATACCAGGAAAACTGAAATATTTTCCTTGCAAATTAAATGAATTGAAATTTGTTTCTTTCAATATTTTTACCTTTTGTTCACTTGCTATATAATAGACATTTTTGAGTCCTGATACATACAAATTTTCGCTGCAGTTTATAGAATGAAATTTTGTGATCAAAAATAAATAGGAAACCAAAAGCGCCAACAATTTTCTCATTTTGTTTATTTCGTTCACTTTGCAAGACTGATTATTTAAGAACTTATTTTTAATATTTATAAAGAAGCTTTCAATATTTGAAATCTTTATGTTTATTTATTTCTCGCAATTTCTAAATTTAAAAACAATTTAAATGAATCTCTTGAAATCAACTAATTATAGTAACATGTTCTTTCATTGTAGCGCAATATTTCACTGATAAGCAGAGCAAGTTTTAAAGTACACAGAAAAGTTTCAAATATGCACGCAAACAAGCTCAGAAACAAAAAAAATATGTGCAAGAAGTGTTAACCAAAAACTTTAATGGACAACTTATTATTTGTTGTAATTTTTGTAATACATATTTGCAATATAAAAAAAAAACTTTACAATATTATTTCTTACAAGTAAAACATTGAGTGTTTATAATTCTTATACGCTTTACAGTTTTATTTTTGTAATATTTATTGCTTTTCTAAAATCTTTGGAAAAAGATTCCTGATGATCTGGCCTGAGCATAACAACAAGCTTTCCCTCAACAATGAATTTTATTGTATAAAATATGAAAAAATTGGGATTCAAGCACGTCATACGGAAATCTTATTGATAATAAATTTTGTATTCCCGAAAATAACTTTGATTGTAAACAATAACATTTGGCATATTAGCCGCCATATTGTTTTTAAGGAAACTTATAAATTTAACATTTTCGTGGGTTTTAATATAAAATAGAGAAGTAAATTTAAATTAATTAAAAATAAAAAATTTATTTTACAGAGCTGCCAGAAGTTTTGAACACGCTATCTACGCTGATGATGCTGTAATTTTCACAAAAACCAGTCATTATAACAAAGTGAAGGAAATTTTTTCAAATACTCTAACAGCGATTGATAAGTGGTGCTTAATATCAGACAAATGTAGTTTACTAAACATATGTAGAAAACACAATTGTAATAACTTCGACATCGATTATAAAAATACAAAAATCAAGAGAGTAGAACAACTTCGTATACTCGGACTTATCTTCGATTAAAGTTTTGCTTTTAAAAACCACTGCTTACATCTCAGAAAAAGCTCATTTTCCAGATTAAACATAATTAAATTTCTCACATCAAAAAACTTTCTGATACATACTGCGACAATGATTAACATCACTCGTTCAATTCTCCTCTCAAAAATTGAATACGGTCTTCCATGGACAGCATTGGGGCCTTCCGTACAAGTCCAATTAAAACTATCTTGGCTGATGCTGGTATGCTTTCAATTGAATACCGTACGTCGTTTCAAGCACTAAAAATAATACCCAAACTGTTTTGATGCAGAAACAAAATATTATTTGATGAAGTGAAAAAGCAATAAAATGCAAAAGGACACCTAAGCCTTTATCTACTATTTCTCGATGCATTCTTTTAGCACGGGAACCTGGTTTTGATCTTCAACCAAAACTTCTAAAACAACAATCTGAACCACCATGACTTCTAAGACAGTCCTCTGTAATCCTATCAATGTTAGAGCTACCAAAAACTTCAACCTCTCCCACCGTTTGCAAACAGACTTTTAGTAACATAAAGGATTACAATAGGCACAATTGGAACCTTTTGTTCACTGACGAATCTAAGTCAAATGATTGCACCACATTTGCAACAGTAGATCGGCGCGGTTAACTCATCAACATCGACAACTTCTGTTCCATCTTCGCAGCCGAAGCTTCAGCATTACTCGCAGCTATTGAATACGCCTCTACAAGTGACTCGAATTATATTATCTGTTCTGGCAGTCTTTCTTCTATTCGAGCGATACGAAATTCCTTTTATGATTCCCCGGTAATAAATCAAATCAGAAACAATGTTATAAAACTTTCTAACAAAATTCTAATAATGTGGGTGCATTCTAATGTTGGCATACCAGGAAATGAATATGCGGCAGAAGCAAAGCAAAGACCAAAGTCAACCCCATTTGGAATCGATTACCGAAGACAAATGGCGTTTATATCAGCATAACTACAAAAAAATATCGTAAAACCTGCTCTAGAAGGGAAACCAATATAATAGTACGACTAAGGATAGGACACTGCAAACTAACTCACAAATATCTTCTTGAAAAAACTACACATCCAATATGTGAATCTTGCAATAGAGAACTAAATATCGTCCACATCCTTGATGAGTGCTCCACATACCATTCTTCCAGAATCAACATATTTGGCACCAGTTCTCCATCTGATCTCTTAAAAGTTGTCAACGAACAAAATATTAAATTAATTATCAAAAAGTAAATTCAATGTAAGATGAGATGAACGCACTGTTTATTGTTGATGTTGTTTTGTTTAAACTTTGATATTATTACAAGTAGAACTGTTGCTATAAGTCTTATACGTTTAACATTTTTATTTGGTTTAATATCTTTAGTTTTTCTAAAATCTTTACGGATGAAGTTTCCTGATGATCTGCCCTAAGCAACCAGTGAAATGCGCATAGGAATAGCTTATCCCATCAACAATAAATTTCAAGTGTTTTTATCAATAATAAAAACTGGGAATTTAGCACGAATAACAAAATCTTTTGAAATATTAAATTAATTTTTAAATATGTTTTAAAAAATAACCTATAAAATCGTATTTAATTATTTTTAACAATCAGAGTCGAAAGCCACTGCTACTCTTAAGTTAGTAACTATAATTATATTGATTCAATTAATAAATAAATAAATAGAGTTTGGGAATTAAACACCTCTTAGAGAAATTTTATTAATAATAAATTTTGTGTTTCAAAAAAAGAACTTTTACAATGTTTTCTAGTGTGTTTTTCTTAAAAAATTTTGCAATGAAAAAACTATTTATTCAAGCAAAATACTTGAAAAACCTTCCCTGTTGATAAAGCAAAAAAAAATAATTTCTTAAGCAAATGATTTAATAATTATGTTTAATTCTGAATCCAACCTAAGCAGTCTATGTGGCTGTAGTGTTTTGCTTTGGAAATCCCCCTTAAAAATGGGATAAACCACAACAAAAACTAAGTTTTTGAAGAAATTCTGTATAATGTTTGGCATAATGGAGCAGCGGTTTCATACTCTTATCAAAATGTTTATAAAATCCCAAAGCAAATTCTTTAGGTCATGAAATAAAAAAAAAAATTAATTTTTTTAATGCATTAAAAAAGGATGGAAAAGTACTTATTGATAGTAAAAAGTACCAAATTTCAACCAAATCTGGCTTCATTTCCGAGTGGACCCTTATTTAAAATTAGAAGTATGGGCACCAAGCAGTCCTCAATATATATATTTATATATACATATATATATATATATATAGGTTCGATCCTATAAGGAGCATAGGGCCTCAATAAATTGGTTGAACATATTCCTGTCTTGTGCCACCGCTCTCACTTCGCCCCCAGGTTTTCCCATGCCGGCCATTTCTACATCAATTTGCCTTCTCCACGTAAGGGCATAGGCGTCCTCTTCTTTGACTTCCTTGCGGGTTCCAGTCTATTGCATTTCTTGTAATGTCGTTCCTTGATCTTCTTAACGTGTGACCAATCCACCGCCATTTACGTCTTTTTATTTCTTTGGCCATGTGTTGTTATCAAGGAATGAAAAATGGCCCCAAGTAAAATCACAATTTTTACTTTTGGGGTTTTTTTCGTTTACTAATAAAAAAATGCAAATTTTAAGGAATGAAAAATCACCCAAACATTTTTACACAAATTATATAAAATTTTATGAAAAAACCAGAATTCTTATACCAAAGTGGATCAAATCCTTGCCGGTTATGCAGAGATGCTTGAGTTAGCGTAGCCGGTGTTTGTTATACCATAGAGAAAAAAATCCTTGCTTCCGGACGAAGGCCAGCTATTAACAGAAGCTTTACTGAGCGAAGCCGGTGTTCGTTATACCAGAGAAAAGAAAATTCTTGCGCCCGGCCGAAGGCCGGCTATGTAGTGCAGCTTTAGCGAGCGAAGCCAGTGTTCGTTATACCATAGGAAAGGAAATCCTTACACACGGCCGAATACCGGCTAAATAGAGAAGCTTTAGTTACCGAAGCTAGTGTTTGTTATATCATAGAGAAGATAATCCTTGCGCCCGGCTGAAGGCCGGCTATAACGTGAAGCTTTAGTAAGCAAGGCCAGTGTTCGTTATACCATAAAGGCAAAAATTCTTGCGCATGACCGAAAGCCCAGCCATGCTATCAATCGTACGATTTTAAAACCAAAACTGTATAATTATTCGGATTTTGAAATCGGGATTCAAAATTTAGGATTTTTAGTTTCGGCCATATCAACTCCACCCAAAATTTTTTTATATAACTTTCTTTGTGTTGTTTTTTGAGGTGGTTTTTCATAATGAAGAACTACCCCAAATTTAGGGTCATATTTCATTTTATTCTTAGGGTTATTTTTTAATTTTTTGGGGTAATTTTTCATTAAAAATATGGGGTCATATTGAATTATGAAAAATACCCCAAATTTGGGGTCAATTTTAATTAACACAGTGCAACACGAAAAAAATAACCATATACGGACAATAAATAACCATAAAGGACAAAGAAAAAGACCCGTGTCTCCCAGTTTTGCCCAAAGTCATGCCATATTTCCTGGGGTCATATTTCGCAGCGCCGCAATTAATATCTTCAGTATTTTTTCGCAATATGATGCAGAGAATGGCAGAGAATGTTAATTATTTTTTGAATCCCAAGAAAAACTTTGATAAATAATCAAGTGATTTAAACGTTAAATTGATATTACTAATTTGTTTACTGATGCATTAATTTTTTATTTAATATCACAAATTTGTTAATTGAAATCAAGTGGAGATTCTAAAATTGTATGTTCAACGCAGATATCACCAAAATATTACCAATCTGCAGTACTTTACTTCCGAATCGAAAGGGAAAACAAGCTTTTATACTCTTCTGTCCTAATTTCAAAGACACGTGTCGCTCCTACAGAAAAAATATCAACTAATTAATGAAAAAATTTATTTAATTTGCACCAGTAAACAAGTTAATAGCATCAATTAAATATTTTTTGATATTAACAATATAGAAAAAAATAAAAATTGATTTCAATTAAAAATTGATTAATTAAAAAATTAATTAATTAACCAGTTAACAAATTAATTGTAACAATTAAAAGTTTAATTCACTTGATTACATTTTTAATTAAAACTGACTTTCTTTTTATTAATTGGTGAAAAATTTTGGGGATTTTTTTCTGCGAACATTAATGTTGTGATTAATTGACTTGATAAAATTTTTATTTAAAACTGATTTTATTTTTGATTAAAAAAAAATTGATGAGATTTTTTTTCTGTGCAAAAATTTACTTTGCCAAGACTATGTAGAATTATATGGATCGGGCTTCTAAGCAAATTGTCCCTGAGTAATTCGTATGTATCCGATTTTCTGTCATTGAAAACAGGCCACAGAGCTGTGGTTTGCAGCATCTGAAGAGCGGGATAGAAAAAAATTGTTAGAGATTTGAGTTTGTGTGTCTCTAAATATTCCCCTGGGTCACCTCGAAACTTGGTAGGTAACAAAATTGTGTCATACTCTCCAAACTCAAGTTCTCTTAAAATCATATTTCTCTTATATTCCTACCAGTTTTTTTTTTTTTTGACAAACAAAATTTAATTGTAATTTAACATTTTTTCTATTCAAACATTTCAAAGTTTTCTCTTTTTTTTAACGTATCGTTCAAAAGTGCTGTTTACAATTGATAACAGCAGGTAAAACAACAAATGCCTGAAATAACAATGAAATACAAATAAAAAAACAATATTTCAATGATTATGATTGAAAACCATAAACACGATGACTGACTGCAACAACCGGGAAAAGTCAATTCCCAAACAAATAAAAACGCTCCATAAGAAAAACTCTTCACAAAAAAAAAAAAAAAATATAATGGGGTGTTTTAAATATAAAATAAACATTCGTATCACTTAAAGATTAATGAAAATTGGAAAATATTGTACGAACAATTGAAATCAAATGCGTGTTTTTTTGTTCCTTCAGCTTTTCGCTAAACAATAAAATTTAAATAACAACAGCGTGAATAAAAAATAAGAACAATTGGTGGGAGAATCAATATATTCAGGCACTAGAAGCGTATTGAAGGTTGAAAGTAAAAATCTTCACAACTGTACCATTGAGCTTATTTTCATAATTCTACCCGATAAGTGAAAATCTTAGTGGTCTGTCGATGCGTAAAATATTTCATGTCATTATCACAACCACCGCTGCCAAACAACAGCGACAGGACAATACTGGTAATAAAAGTGATTGATATACGAGGAGCAAATAAGAAAATTAATAGTCCTTGTTACTCGCACAAATGCCACCGCGCAACAAACAATAAATGTAAATGTAATAAAAGACGACGCATTATGTCTAAAACACCGTCCGTCCGTCAGCCCGTCCATCGAACTCATGGCCCAGTGTCACCTTCATGATGAGAAAATTTACTTTAATTTTAAACTTCAAAACCGTTTTTTTTTTCTTTTTCAATTTTAAAAGAACGTATGAATGTATGTTTGTGTGTATGTCTATCTGGCTGTCATAAGATATTCAAATGATTCCTTTATTCATTTTTCTATTATTTCACAATTAGTTTGCCTGTTGCTACTCGCAGTTTTGATGGAATATGACGGTTTTTTTTACATTTTTTGTGGATTTGATTTCCTGTGGTGTTACCAAGGTACTGAAAATTGATAAAGTGTCTTTGGCCAGTTGGGAGTGTGAGTGATTATTTTTTCTAATATATTTCATAGTTACAAATAAAAAAGGTGATTTAAGCTTCGTTGAATCTTTTGTTAAAGATTATTTAATCTGCTGTAAAGAAAGAGACCACCGTTGGAGTTTAAGATTTCTTTGAATTCTAAAATCGGATACACTAAGCATTAAATAAAAATATAATTTTGGAAAATATTTTTAAATATCGTTAGAATCCAAGGAAACGGAAACTGTTAGTGACATCCGTGGAGTACGTTTTAATGTACAATTTCTACTTAAGGACTTTTTAAAAAACATTTTTTTTTTCAATTTATATTAAAGTATATTAAAGTAGTATAAGGGATTTTGCAAACTTAAGTTTTGATAAGTTTATGTAAATAATATTATTTTGATTACAAACAAATAAAATTCGCTTTATAATCGACTCATTTTTATAAGATAAACTGATTGGATCTTAAAAGGTTTCCACTTGTTTTTGCCTCACAGGCTCGCTGGCGTATTTTCGCTCCCAAGGAGTAAACAACTTATAGTGCACAAGTTTCACCTTATTGCCAGTCAGAGGTGGCAAGGTAAAACTACCTGTGGGAAAACCAGGAAAATCTGGCCCAATATAGATAAAAAAAAAGGGCACAGCTGTTATAGCTGTCCAGACATCATGGTCCATTGGGAGACACGCATAGTGTATTTGTATTTATTAATTTGATTTTCTAATACAACAAGACACAATATCTTATAAATTACAGCATTAGAATCAGACAAGTTAAAGTGGCTGGGGCTCCCTTATAATGACTTATGTTGAAGTTGCGGTGACGAGGAGGAAGAGTCATCGGAACATTTTCTTTGTAATTTTACGGCATTCGGAGACTTAAGACTTGAAATATTTAGTCGAAGAGCCCTTGGGGACAAAACCTGTCTTTCTGATATTGATTTAAACAGGATCCACTCCTTTCTTGCGTGGAAACACTAGCAGCCAGATAACATAGGACCCATAGGAGACGGTGTGAACGGGAACTAATTTATGGATCCACGTGAGCTGTGCTTGATGACGGCTGCCAATAGAACCTAACCTTGTCTCACAGACCCCCACAAGAAATGCAAATTTTTTTGCAAAGTTGATTTGTTTACAAAAGGGTATAAAAAATATTTGAAAAAAAAAATCGAGACCATAGTTGTTCTTTATTCAGACTAACTGAATAATACAATATAAAATGTGTATATATTTTTGATAGTCTAAACCGTTATTTTGGAAAGAAAAAAGAATTTATTTGTCTATTACTTGTTCATTTCAAAACTTCCAGTATTCTACTAAGTGTATTAAAGGTGAAAATGAAAAGCAAAGTTTTAGATTACACTGTGGGATAAATTAAAGTTTTTTCTTTCTAGCAGCAATGCTGCTATTCTCCCATTAATCTACGCTCTAAACATAGTCAAACTGCATACTTGGTCTGCATACTTGATTTTTATTTCCTGATCTGTTGTCCTTTAAAAAGGACTAACAATTATATCAAAATAAAATAGTTGTGAAACAATCAGAGTACAATTCCGTTCGAAAACAGTATTCATTTTGTATTTTGGTGTTTCAGAAAATGACGAAATTATTTTTCGGAATGAAACCATTTTTGTTTTCATGAACGAAATTTGAGTTTTCTGTATCTGAAAGGCCAAAAAAAAAATAATCAAAATTCACTTTCTATCAATAAAAAAATATGTTTTCTTCGTTTCCGAACGGAATTGTACTCTGTGGCATGGCTGAATATTCGAATCAAAGTGAATTACAGAATTTTATAAACATATTTACTGTGTATTCCCTGAACAAAAATATTAATAAAATGTCCTTTAAAAACCAAAAAAAAGTCTTCCGAAAAAAGATGTTTTAAAGTTTTATGTTGTAACCTTGAGTCAACTATATAAGATTATGATTATATTTTTCAGTTCGAAAACTGTTATTTTTTTTACTTTTGTAAACACCGGGAATATCGGTGACATAGTAAAATACATAGTAATTCGCTCTCAAAATAATCAATATGCCTCTTCAGAGTGGCGGAATATGATAAAAGATAACGCTGGCAATAAGAGTTTGGTCAACAACTTTCCCTATCAATTTTAAAGCACTCATCAAAAAATTCTTAGTTTGAGCTCTTTCAAGAAGACGTTACTCGAAAATTTTGAGAAGAAAATCGCCATTGTTGCCAACGAGAACCTAATAATTCTGGAGCTCGTTGTGATTATTCATTTCTATAAATTGACTTTTATTCGACCTTTACAAAAAAACCCCGAAGAAGGCACACAACGGAGTGCCGAAATATTGGTTTAATAAATTTAATATTTTTTATAAAAAAAAAAAGACACCTCAAGCTTAATTAAATAATTATAATAATAAATTATTAATTTCTTTTATCGCATCATTAAAATCATTTTAGTTAAAAATTTCCGCAAATTCAGATAAACCCTCTCTGAAAGGAATATAATTTTGCAGATAACTAATGGAATTATTTAAATAATAACTAATTTGAAAATATGTTTCGAATATTTCCTTCTACTTCGATTAAAAACTTTATAACAAAAATTTACAATATTTTGTCTAAAATTTTTTGCGTACCGCCCATAATTTACTATAGGCCCCATATAATGCCCACTCTGGTAAATTAAATGCGTATTTATTTAATACCACAGCAGATATAAAGGGCCCATGTTGAATGTGAACCACACCTAAACGTAAAATTTTATTCTGCATTTCATTTGACCATTCTCAATTTCAGCCTAACTCAATTTGAACTATGGAAAGATACACAATCGAGCAACGTGTTAAAGTTATTCAGGCTTATTATGAAAATGGGCGTTCAAATCAAAAAGCATATCGCGCACTTCGTGATTTTTTTTGGTACAAAGATTTGAGCAAACCGGGTCTGTAGGAGATTTGAAAACACCATTGCATATCGAACTGCAGGAAATAAAGCTGCTGTTCGCGATAGTGTGGCTAAAGAGCCGTCCACCTCAACTCGTCGTCGTGCCCAACAAAAAAAAATTTACTCAGGAACTAAAGCCTCTTGACCATTCCAAACGTCGTCAATGGTAAGAATGGTGGCAAGAAATGGCAACAGTGGATGATAAATTTCCGAAGAAAATCATCTTCAGTGATGAGGCAAATTTTGACCTCAGTGGATACGTCAGTAAGCAGAATTACCGCATTTGGGCGAAAATAGTTTTGTAAAATGAGAACTGCAAACACCACAATTATAAATGTTGAAAAGCTTTTTGCAAAAACTATTCTTTGAAACTTTGCGAAAAATTTCTTTAATGCATTGTATACATCAAGGCCCATTGAACAGGTCTTTGCGCAAGTAGCCTGATGATCATTGATTTTGTTCTTTTGAGCTATCAAAAGTTGTATACATTTTGCTTACATGTGCATGTATATGTTTACTTACGTTTATTGTTTTTCCCAACACAAATTTAAGCACCATTGATGGTCACACATACACGTTTTATCCTTTTGCTTTGTACATATATGTGGTAGTAGGTTTTTGACGGCTTAAAAGAAATTTTACACAAACAAAATACATGTCGTTTTTTGTTTTTGTTCAAGTAAGCAGATAAAAGTAATATTTTTTTTATGTATTGAAAAAGAAACTTTTTGTCAGCTGTTAAAACAGGGCGATACAATTTTGTGTTTTGTTCTCGTCAAATAAAAAATTGCAGTATTAAATGTTCGACAAGACATTTTATACATGCACCTTTTAAAATGTGGTATTTTGTTGTAGAAAAGAAAACACCTTTACTTTAAAGAATCTTATTAAAATCTTTTTGTACTGTCATCATCTTTAATATTTTAAATGAAACCGATATTTTTCATCGACTCTGCTTATTCATTAGAACTAGGAAATCATAAACATAAAGATTATTTGAAGAAACAAAAAATTAAGTTTACCCCTAGATTATTGTCCACTCTTTGACCACTTAATAACAACAAATCATATTTATGTAGATCTTTATGGTTAATAAACCACTTCCCACGTACTCCTCCTTCATGTACGAATCGCAACTACTTCAACTCTTAGCATAGAAAATAAACTATAAAACATAAGTACTTTTTTCTGGAAAATTATGAAAATATTTGCTATATGAAATATTTTTATGACTATTTACAAAAACATAATCACAATATTAACATGAAATTTCAACAAGAAAAGATATAAGGACTCTCACACACACACACATACTCAAAAAGACATAAAAACTTACGGGAAGTTTTTGTCATAAATAATATTTTCCATATAAATAATTGTTTCCCTTATTTTTCATGCATTCTAACTATTACAAACTAAAGGGTCTTCCAAAAGGGACTTACGAAATTTGAAAGTTGGTAGTGGCCAGCCATATTGTCGCAAATACATCTGTAAAATTGGCTCTCATTGATTTAGTATATTTTGGCAAGCTAATAATTTTTATCAAAAAAGGCTCTTTTCCAGATGAATGGGTACGTTAACAACAAAAATTGTCGAACTGAGGACGATGCCAACCCCATGAGGTCCAAGAGCATCAAATATATGCAGAAAATGTCACTGTTTTGTGTGGACTTTATGCTGGTGGCGCCATCGATCCATATTTCTTATGCACCAATGTTGGCCAGGTCATCACTGTTAACGTCTAGCGCTGTAGGCCGATTATTACCAACTTCTTTTGGCCTAAATTTCATTATATGACGCCAACGACAAGTGGTTTCAACAGAACAGTGCTACGTGGCACACGACTCATGCCGCATTGTATATTATGCTCAAACAATTTGAGAGCATGGTCATCTCGCATGGTGGTGTTTTAAATTGGGCACCGAAATCTTGCGATTTGACCCCTTAAGACTATTTTATGTAGAGTACCAGGTCAATGCGAATAATCCACAAGCCACTGTGGCCCCCAAACAAAGCCCTGTCAGCGTCAATACTAAAGGGTCTTTTAAAAGACCATTCTGATTTCTGCCCAAAAGTTAATTAAAATTATATTCAACATTTTTTATTTTTCGAATTTATTCTATGAGCTTAATTTCAGTTATGTATTTTATAAAGCTTTTTTGTAATAGTCCTATTCCTTCAATTTTTCAGAAATGACTTTTTTTATACACTACCAGAATATTATATTGTATCTTCTTGTTGAATATAATATAAAAAAGTAACCTTCGAAAGGAAATAATTCCCAGTTTCTAGTTAATAAAAATTAAAATTACGGATGCGGCTCATCCAGCAAAGCTGCGGCCGACGTTTGAACGATGTTATATTTGTGCTGGTTCACACTCTTCAAGTTTAGAAGAGAGAATGCAATTTAGTTTCCTCTGTCTCTCTCTTTAGAACTTATGACTTGACGGCTAAAGCTTGAAGAGTGTGATCCAGCTCTTTCATACATTATGACATCGATAAAACTTTTCAAACACATACTTTGTTTCATTTAAATATAAACATAGAAAGTTTTAGCGAAAGACCCTTTAAATATAAAATAATGAAAATAAAGTGCTAAAATTGTTTAGCCAAAAAAATATTAAGGAAAATATGTTAAACTAATCGCCGTAGGAAAGGATTTTTATGGCTTTTCATTTCCTTATATAATTGCCTTCCTTACATACTTGGCAAATAAATAATTCTTTGAAAAAAGGGACACTTACTCACTTTGAAAGTAACAGTTGAAATTTGAACACAAATCATTCAACAGGAAAAACCAAAAACGGATATAAGGAACGTTAACGTTAATGCTGAAGAGTAGAATATAGAGAAATAGACTCTTAAAAGTCAAAGGGCGATTTAGAGATTTAAGGTAATAGATGACACTCGATAGACTTGTGATTTTTGTGGAGACAGAAAGAGCAAATTTTTGCTTTTTTTGTAGGCAATAAAGGAAATACGATAAAGTTATGAATAACTATGACGCCAATTTCAAACAATCGCCATTGAAGCAATTGGAGGCATAATAATATGCACAAAGTTCTATGCTAAAGAAATAATGCTTAAGCAGTGTTGCCATATTTTTTACTAAAACGAATAATATCAAAACAAAAAAACTGGGTTTTTATGGGAAGACACTGCTCCCTAAAAAAAATAAAATTTATTTTTATTTAAGCAAAAATAAACAATTTTTCTATATGGCTGTGGCTACTTGATTTAACCGTATTTTGGTTGCCGATGACAATAATATGGTAAATTTATATATAATAGGGTTGAATTAACCATAATATGCTTATAGATTTTCATTTAAAAGATTTAATCTGTGTTGAAGTAGTTCATGAGCTCTTGGAGGCATATGCGGATGGATATAGGCTGCAGTATATCTATTAAAAATTATTATCTGCACGCTCATTCAGGTTTTTCCCAGACAATCTAGGCCAATATACTTTGCATAAAATAATTGTTTTTGTTTGTCAATTTCCAGCCGATTTTAATTCTTTAATTTCATACAAATTACACTTTTTTAGAAAATTATAAAACAAAGTTGAAAAATTTTTAATTTAAAATTTTTTTTCGATAATATTTGAAATGTCGCTTAATCTGAAACTGTTTAAATGTTTTTATAAAGCCTGACTTCTCCTCTATTGAACACCGCTTAAATCTTCAAAATCGGTGCAAAAATAATTAAGTTAGAAATTGTTTAGTCCACAATTTCCCTAAACTATTTTTTTGTCGATAACTTTCCATTTTGGGAAAGTTTCAAAACTATCACAATTAAGTAAGCACAAGACCAAGAATATGTCTTTCTAAAAGTATCTTAAATTTTTTTGATTTTATCACATAGTGTTACTAAATGCTACTTTATATTATTTGAATAAAATCAAAAAAACTGCAGTGATTTAAATAACTGTATTTTTGAATTAAAAATCTGAAAGACTGTCAATGACCACTTAAGGCTTAATATTCACCCTAGGTCTACACTAAAGATAAATATCTCAGCAAGTTGGCAATAACGTCGGCAAAATAACAGAGCAATATTTCTTACTGTTCAGCTTATGTTAAAGGCATGGGAAAACGTATTTATGTTAACTCATAATTTTGAAAAAATTAAGAAAGAAGGTGCAGAGTAAAAATGACGCCATCTTCCAAAAATTACTTAATTTTTTCCTACACAATTTGCTTATATTTTTTTCTTTTTTGCTAATTTTTTCAATTGACAACCAATCTTGACGTTTTATGTTAGCAATAATTGTCAACGAAAATGGACTAACAATTATTGCAAAATGCCGGCAATAAATATGCACAAAAAAGTGCTGTCTACATTAAAGATAATATAATTTTGACATTTACTGCAATATATGCCATACATAAGTCAAGCAAATCGTCATATTATTTTTTAAGCAACTAACAAATTTTCAATACTGGCAACAAACAAAATGTTGCTCTTTCAGGCGAATAAAGACCACGTTACTCAAATGTCAAAATTGCTTTTGATTAAAAATCATCAGCAACTGAATCCAAGAGGCATAGAATAATGATTCTGCCTGTCGGAATTACTTTTTCGGTGCTACAAAAATAAGCTGCTTTTTTTTATCGGACTGTGTATTACAAAAATTTTAACTGCCATTCGAAATATTTAAAGCGGAACTGACTGGCAAAATCAACATAGAAGCGAAACCTACACGTAGAAAAAAAACTTGTTTAAATATGGTCACCACCAAAGAACTTTTTTTAAAGAAAATGTTAAACAAATTATGTTTAATTTTACCAATTTATTGTCACCAACCACCCTATTATGGATAAATAAGTCCTCCATCAAGCAGCCCCAACCATATTATGGTTGCCCCCAAACATGTTATGGTTAATTATGACAGTAATTTTATTTGAAATTAACAAAGGTATTTTCTTTCTTCTAAGGGCAACATGCTATGTTTGAAACTTAAACAAGCTATTATATATGTTAAACATATTTTAGTTATTGTTAACCATAAAATGATAGGAGGCAACCATAATATGGTTGTGGCTGCTTAATGGAGGACTAATGTAACCGTAATATTGTTGTTAATGACAATAATATAGTTAAATTAAACATAATATGGTTAAAAAAAAATTTTTTAATAGTTTTGTAGAGTTAACCAAATTTAAACATGTTTTTTCTCTGGCTGTACATTGAATCAAAATACATAATGCACTATAGATATTGGCAAAAAGAAGGATCACTTGTATTATGATCTGCTAAAACTTGATCGGATTATTACATAAGATACCCTAGAGGGAAGCGAACTGACACTGAACTAGTCCCGTGATAGGTCTTTGGTGGTAGGGACCGGTTCCAGTTCTAACACTTTATATAAATAAGACCTATCACTTTTACATGGGGTTGTCATAAAATTAGTCCAAGAATTAAATTTAAGAGCCAAATTTTAGATATTACCAAAAAATGTATCACGTCACCGCTAAAGACAACAAATTGTTGTTTGTAAGATGTGGTATTATTATCAAAATAAATATTGGGACTGAAAGAAATGATTATTTAGTTTTCTTGTTGGTCCCGTTTTTTTCGTCACATATTTGATAAGTGTGACCGTAGCTTAAGTCAAATTACAATCCTAAAAACGTTTTTACTTTAGTAGGCTTATTCCTTCAATATTTTCAATGAGAAATAAATTCCCAGATTCTATTTGTTGAAACAAACTTTCTTTAAAAATTTCTTTAAAAATGATTTTCTCTGGAGTGCCCGCTCTATAAAAAGGTGCTTTAAAGGGTTTTGTATAATTAAAACAAAACAATAGTTTTTATTTGAAGAAACTTTAATCCTTTTAACTCCTTTAACTTTGATTCTCATGACTCTAAACTATTTATATATGTATATAAAGTAAAAAAAATATATGGAACTCTCAGGCAGTTGTTGTGCCGTTTAGATGTCAAGCGTAAATACTATTGATGATCAAAAATTTCAAGTCACTTTTGGTATCTGTGATCCGGAAATCACTATCGCTATGATTACTGCTTAAAAGGCAAAGGGCCAAAATTAGATTCGCTACTTTTGATGAATGCATTTTGAACTTCGTTAAAAGTTTAGGTTGTTTTTACGGTGGAGTTCTGTTTAGTGTAATTCACAGGTGTATAACAATTGATCAATGAGTCTAAGACACACACTTAGTTGAGTCAGTTGAGTTCTGACTGCCATTTCTTCCATAAAGATCCCGTAGCTTGAAAAACTTTCCCTTATAATGGTTAGAAAAAAAACTTTTATGTGCAGAAACAACAACGAATCCTTTATTAATAAGTTTTTTGTTATGAAAGAATTAAACCTCTTAAAAATCCTTTTGCAAACTCTTTTGAATTGCAAAAAAGAAATTTTTTTTCGGTATTCATTTTAAAATTCAAAACATGTTTGCATGTGGCATTTGATGAAAAACTACTTATTTGTTTGCGTTGTTATTTACCTAGCGCGAGTACTTGAAATCCTTTATTTTTCTTTCTTGCGTCCTCCACATCTTCAGTTTTCTAATGATCAAAGACAAAAATTTGCAAAACAAATAATAGATAACAAAAAACAACGTAGTAGCATACGTTGGGCCGAATGCAAAAACTTTTTATTGGAAACTCAATAAATTTAGAAAAATCTAAAAAAAATGTGACCTTAATTTGTTTAAATAAATGGAAAAAATAAGAAATCCATGAAATGGAACCAGAACAACGACATACGCAAAAAAATTTAAATCTAATTTCAAATGTAAAGCAAAAAAAAATAAAAAAATTCAAACCGCCAAACTTTTTTTCTATTACTAAAACGCAACCCCTCTCTCCTTAACACACTCTTATGAATTTACATACAAACACATGTGAACATGTTTGCCTACACATGTCTTTAATCCTGTTTTCTTTGACTTGTGTTAGTTTTTGTTCTTCTTTCCGTTGCTTATTGATGGCATTGCCATTGATGTTGTTTGTTGTTGTTTGTATGGTTAGAATATTATTTGCAAATTAGCCACTATAAGAGCACCACCACCACCACCATCATCATCGTCTATTTGATCCTTGTCGTCTTTTTTATCCTTTTTTAATGTTTACTCATACATGTACGTGGTTGTCAATATGTTGCTGCTGCTACTCCCCTCCCGGCTGCAGAAACAATGAAAAACCAATAAAGCGTTAAGCCTACCAAACTACAACAACTCAATACTTATTCCACGTCCTTTTTTTCCTCAAATACCAAAGTCACACATCACTGCCCCTTCACAGATGAAGAATAAGGAATAGAGCCGTTTTTTTGCAATCAGTAGATGGAAATCTTTTACCGGTTCTACGGTTATTTTTTTTTAAAATTTGCTTTAGATTTGACAGTTTTTTTTCTTTGTCAAACTCATTTTAAAATTGGCCAAAGGGTGTAATATCGTTGTCATGATAAAGATTTTTTATTTAATGTTTTCTAAACATGTCCTTTTAAAGCAAACAAATTGTTGATTTTGTTTGACTGGTTGGTCCTTTATTGGCTTAGAAGAGGTAAAATTTCTGAAAAATAGCAAATATGACTAATGAGATGTTTAAGATCATTCAAAAATATGTTTAAGCACAAACGGGAAAATAAATTTTTGGAAATTGTGAATCTTTCTATGTGAAAGCTGGTTTTATTTAATATTTGAGAAGACGTAGTTGAAAAAAAAAGAAATTAGGTGCGGTGTAGTAGTTTTGTCGAATTCTAGTTTTAATCCTGCTAAATTCGGTTCATATTTAAAATTGGTAATTTTCATTCACATTAATTTGTCCTGCCGCAATAAGAGTTTTGACCAGGGCTGTGGAGTCGTCAAGAAAAAATGAGAACTCCGACTTCATCTGATGAAATTTGTTAAGTTAGACAGCGACTTCAACTCCGACTCCTTTGATTTGCAGTGTATATGAGACTGGTCCCTTTTTAGTTAAACCAAATTAGTTGAACGATTTTGATTCTAAAGTTTTATACCAATAAGTAATTTTATTAAGGATATCATCGACATGAAAAACATATTAGAGTCATATAAAATATTCGAACAAAGGCAAATTTTCAATACAGAAATAGAAGTATTTGTGATTTTCAACATGTTTTTGCGGTCTGCTCTAAAGTTTTCAAAGTGTGGCTTGGCTTAGTTTATCTTCCACCTGTAGAGTTAAAAAATATGAATTTTTAAGCAAATAAATTGATATCTATTTCTTCAGTGTACTCGCCATAGTTTTTTCCGTCCCATTGTTAATTAATATTATACTTGTACAAGACCAAAATATAAGCACGTCTTTATTTTCTCTCCAATTTTCCCCAAAGTGGGTCAACCCCCACATTGATGGGAATTATATCTAGAAAAATTTTATATATTTTTCCGAGTTCCTTTTCCTTTTCCTTTTATTTCTATTATCATTCACTTTAAAAGTTGTTATTAAAAGTGTAGTTCGTTTAGTGTTTTCCCCACAGAATCTACAGCAGATTTCCAGAACTTGTTTACAAATTTGCATTTTTAAATTCCCTAATTCGGCTCTATTTCATCAACAATACCTTGGCGAACTTCAAACAGAACGGTTAAAGCAGAGAACCAGCGAGTTTTGTTACAGAAAATGCAAAGAGAAACATAGTTTTGAAAACGTCTGGTGAGTTGATCGAACCAGTTTTGTTACCACCTGCACTCAAAAAACATAAAAAGACATGCTTTGATACAATCATTATATTTTTTCTCATAAAGAGTCAAAAGATTTGTCAAAATCAATTGTTATCTCAATTTTTGAAACTCACTTTCTCATAAATTCAAAATTTTTAAAGCAGAATCTTTAAAAAAAATTTTATTTTGAAAAATATTAAAAACATTTTTATGTCGAAAATATTTGGAGTCGCGAGTTTTTGTGAGTAATACGACTCCCACTTCCGTACAAAAACCTCAACTCCGACTTTTCAACTCTGACTCCGACTCCAGAGCCCTGATTGACGGCTTAAACAGCCTTTTTACACTGATCTAACATCTACCATAAATTTTCCTCAATTTACGAAGATGTTAACATCTTTCCATAAGAAATACATAAGGCCAAAAACCAACATCTTTAAAAGATGTTCCTATCTCATTTTATTCCATTTTACATCTTTCGATTATTTTAGTGTCATCACTAAAAAAGTGGCAATAAGTTCTATTATTATTATGGCATCACTGACAAAAAAAAATTGGTTTTGAAAGCAGGGTTACCATTTGTCCAGTTTTCTCTTTTATTGTAAGGTATTTTTTATATTTTTATACAAACTGAACTTCAAATACATTTTTGTGTTTTCTTATTAAATTTTGGCACTTTTGTAGAAAAAACCCGTTTTTTATTTTAAAAACATTTTTATTCAAAAATGGTGACATTTTTGTTTGATGGTAGATGTTAGATGTGACCAATGTAAACGAGTGTTTCACATTTTCTACATCTTTGATGTTAGATGTTGATTAGTGTAAAAAGGCTATAAAATAGGTCAATTGATTTGATTGATCCCAGTTTCTTCTAAGGGAAAGGATTATTTTTCTTATAAATTCTATATAATAAACTGAAAGAAAAACTATGGTGTTTGTAATTCTCATTAACTTTACAGTTTTATTTGCATAATATCTTTAGCTTTTCTAAAGAAGTTTTTGGGTAATGGTTTCCTGATTATCTGGCCTAAGCAAGCAGTTAAATGCCATCAACACTAATTTCAGTGTATCAAGGACGAAAATTGGGAATTAAGCACAACGAACAAAATATTCTTAATAAAAAATTATGTAGTTCCAAAAATAGCTTTGATAATATGTAGTAATAGTTAATAAAAATAACTTTGATTGCTCTGATTTGGCTGAGGCTCAAATTAGTAGGTTCAATAATGTGGTGATTTTTAAGTCTTCACAATTTTGTGAATTTAAAACTTTACTAGCTTGACTTAACGTGTTCTTGTTTGTGGCTTATTTGCAAACATCTGCAACTCAAAAAACCCACAAGAAAAAATCTAACAGGGTCAAATTACACGCTCCCGGTGACCAGTTTATATTACCATCGCGTGAGATAACCATACTCTAAAATCGCTCGTTCAAAATTGGCAACGTGCCATGAGCGGTGATCCATGGCGCTGTCCTCATCTAATCATTTAATTTATGCCAATAGAATTTGGAAAACATCAAACTTTAGCGCTCGCCGTTGACGGTGATGGCTTCGCCAACTATGGAAAGTAATATGGAAAATCAAACAATTATTTTTTTTATAGTGCGTGTAACGCTTTTGGATCTCAGGTAATTGGTATTGTCCCACATTCTACAATAAAATTTTTTTTAGACGTCCCTACTCTTATAGGAATAAAGGTGATAATTTTTTGACGAAAATTAGGGTCAGTTTGAAAAATTATTGTAGTTTAACGCTTTTAACGTCAATAGTTATTTGCCAAAACACCCTGAGTAAGTGACAGCCAATTTGGCAGATGTAGCTTCAGCACTATGGCTTCTACCTTTATAAGTATACCTTTTAATGTGAGAATATAAAACTCAAATCGTTAAGCCAGTAACATAATAAAAGTATTTCTGCCTGTTCCGCAGAGTCGAAATTAATCCACTCACCCTCAGAGAAAAAATACGGTTGGGCATGGTTACGGCAACTACACTATGTTTATTGTAACAATATATTGTTGTCGTATACAAAAAATTGTTATTTTTATTTAATATCAACAATATTATAGTTACTGTAAACATATTAATGTTTATCGCATTTATAAATTTTAGTATTGTTGACCGAAAAATAATCATTTTTCTAACAACTAAATAATGATAACTTTGAAAACACACAACTATTTCATGATATTTAATAGTCATAACATAATAACTTTCAATGCATTTATCAATAATATTTTGTTATCGACAGTTGTAGAAAAACTTTCAATCGGTTATGTCGTTTGTTTTAAATATGCCTATCAAATTATTTGTTAGTAAGTGGTTAAACAATTAAAAAAAAAATACAAACTAAAAAAACAAGTTTTAAGAAATTAAAAAAATAAAGAAATTTTATTTACATTAAAAAAAAGTGTAAAGTGCCACAAAATAAAAAATCGATGCAAACAAATTGTTTTTTTGTGCAAATGGTGCTGTATCATAATAATAATATTATTATGATTAACATGACAATAATACGATTACTTCTTAATTTTTATGATTAACATGATAAGAATATGATTAAGGGAAAAATATTATGATGTAATATTTCGAATATATTTAGTCATAATATGACTCAATAAAGGTAGAAGTACATAACACGCGTTCATTCGTCGACGTTTGTCGACTTTAGCGCATGAAAAATTGCAAGTTACAAAAGCCGTTTCTGTCAGCTGTTTTTAATTTTTATTGAATTTATTTTTTTTATAAAAATATTGTATGTTTTTGAAGCTCTTCAATAAATTTTTCTTTCGGGATCCGCAAATTTGTTAAAATTTTTTTTTGTCAGCTGATTACTTGTCAGAAATACACAACGCGTTAAAAAGTTCAAAGTTAACCAACTTTCTTTATTTACTTTACGACAATTAAAGTTAACAAACGTTTATTGAGGCAAATTTTTATACAAAATTTGTTTTGTAAACCTTTATTAAATTTAAAATTTTTTTATAAATATTTACTTATTTTTGGGGAAGACATATTTGCTGTCAAATTGTTTTTAAAAAATCAAAAATTGTGTGTGTTTTCAACAGTTTTAGATTCTTTTTTAAATTTTGTTTTTTTAAATTACTCACTCAAGAATAATAACATTAGTTCATTTAGAACATTTTACACACTTAACAAAAATGGTAATCTTTATTAGGTCCCTTTACACCGTAACATCAACATTTTTTAGCCCTTTTTTCAAATCGATATATCTCGATTCCTAGACGTGACTTCTTTTTACCGATATAACTCTCCCCGGTAGTTTGAACCGTTCCCGATTTTGACTGTCGCATAGTGTTATCATTAACAATTTTAATTAATTTTCATATTGGAAAATTAATTTCTTAATGAAAATAATTTAATGAAAATTAAATTTGATGAGCTTAAGCCTGATTAAAAATATTGAAAATTTGGATTAAAAACCATAAATAGTTAAACAATATTACCACAATACTAATTATTTATTAAACAAAATATTGTTACCAAGTACATCTTCAAGGGACATTTTTGGGGAAATCGCAAATATATCAGTGTTTAAAAAACTGCAGTCAAAATATAACAAAAATGCTTTTTCTTTGACTTTTTCATTTTTTATTGGACAAAAACCAGCTGTTTCTTTCACTCTTATCTGTTTAATTTAATATTGTATCACACTTGAATATTTTTCACTTTTATTTCTTCCTGTAATTAAAATGTGTAAAAATCATAGTTGCAATATTACACACTACTAAAAACTAAAACTCTTTAAGTACTGAGTAACAACTTTTAAGTGGTATTGGGTTCTTAATAGTTTGACAACTCTAAAAATAAGTGAAGAGTTTCTTCCACTTCTTCATTTGTCATTGGTCAAAAAAAAAACTGTTGCTTTTACTTTTGATTCATTAATAAAAAACATTTGCTGTCAAACCAACTCAAAAAGCGAAAAGATGTGAACACATTTTCGTTTTTTGTTTGACAGTCTTTGGTTTCGACTGCAGTTTTTTAAACCCTAAAAGCAATCCTAAACGAAAACTCTAAAAATAAGTGAATACAGCATATTATTAATTTTATCTAATCAACACAGCACTATATTATAACACAATGTTATATTTAAAAAATTTCTCCTAGATCTGAGTCAATTACATTTACATTTAATCATAAAAGTAAAAAAAATTATCTTTAGATGTTGTTACATTATTTTTCATTAAAAGTCCGGTATTAATTTAAAAAATTTCTTCTGAATTGATTCTCTTAAATTGTTTACAAACAAAACCTTCAAATGATTAATGATTACAAAAAACAACAGACTCAAATATATTAATTAAAAATATATTCTTTGAAGTTCCTCAACAACTAGACACAATAAATAGCCCAAATTTTAATTGCGACACTTTTTATTTTTAACACTTGACATGGAATTATGTAAAATAGTCTACAAAAAAAAAACGAGTATTTAACTGACCATTTGCCCTCATCAACATTTTGTTACAGTTTTCTAAATGAACCCTTTTTCCTTAGACTTTTTTTTTAAATTAACGAAAGATCAAAAGCATTTGCTGCATCACTTGTCCAATTTAAAAGAATTATTAAATTTTAATTGAAATTTTTATGTTACAAAATTGTCAAATCATTAACCGGAAATTTTTTTATTTATTGACAATTTTTCTTTGTACATTTTAAAACTATTTCACAGGCCTTTCATGAGTTTGCATTTTAAACAAATTGACCTGACCATCTGCTGCGAAATTGCGTATTAAAATTTTAAAAAATTGTTCTATTGAAAACAATAATTTGGAAATAAACTGGTACTGTGGTGGCTCCGTTACTGGTCAAGCTAAAACATTATTACACATGACTTGACAAAAAGCTGTTTAACGGATCTAACGGTTTATAGGGGTATGTCGTTAATGAAAAAGGGTTAAATGTTAAGGTGAAATGTTTAACAGATGTGAGGCGTTTTAGGATTAATTTTTACTGTACGGAACAGGCACAAATGTTTGTAGTTTTTGTAAAAAGTGTAAAGATTTTAATATTTACGTTAATTCAAATTACCAAAATTCTTAATCCACGAATATTAAAAAGGCTTTTGCATTATTTTATCTACTAATTAGAACCTCAAACAATGCCGTAAAGACTTTAATTTTTACCGAACCACCGTCATATTTACCCTAATAAGAGGTTACACTGTGGTTCGATAAGAATGCAAATTTGATTGAATAGAATTAGTTGTCATTTATTTCTTAAAAAAAAACTAAATGATAAAAAGCATTTGGGGTTTGGAACACTAGGAATAACAAAAAAAATTAAGCTCTAAGGCTGGGCTTTTACGATCTCAGTTAAACTAGGTTCAGTTAATCTGAAAAGAGATGTATACCGCTATACGGAATTGCTTTGTTTTGCTAAAAAAAAAGTTGGTCTTTAAAGAAATAATAAAAATAAATAACATTTCGCTGGAAAAGTCCGAGTTATAAACTACGTTAAACTAAGTTTAAACTTAAACCACATCTCAAAAATGATAATGGCGACACAAATCTGTTTGCCGATTAGCTAAACCTAGTTTAACTAAGACTAAAAAACCCAAGATAAATGTGATTCAATAGTAATTTTTTAAAGCAGCATTTTTTTGTTATAAATTAAAGTCATCTTCTTTAATTCAATTTTTGATTTTGTTTTAAAGATAAAGTTTTGCATCTATTTTGATTCATTTTTAATGTTAAAAAATTAACTGCCTTTTTTTATTCTCTGCCACTAGTGGTGAATGAAGATTTACTAAGTTTATCATTCCGTGTGAAACATTCATGTCTGTATGTCTGTCCATCTGTTGGAAAGTGGCTCAACACTCAACAGATAAGAACAATATTGGTGGCAAATTCTTTCTTGCTCCCCTAAGTAGTTTGGGACTGAATTGTATCATAATCGGTTCAGTAGAAAAAGAGTTATAAACCCAAATATGGAACAAACCCCTAAAATATTTATGTTTTTTTTAAACATTTTGAATCAAATTTAAATTTATTGATAAAATGTTTCCAACCTTTGGATATGTGCATACAATTAGGAATAATTCTATACACTACCAGATTCATTGAACACATTCGAAAAATGAAAATAGTTAATATAATAAAAATTACTTATAAAAAGAAATAATTCTCACATTCTTTTTTTGTTACAAAGATTCATAAAGTGGACAAATTTGGCTTTAAGACTTAAAATTAAAATAAAAAATGTATAGTAATTCATAAAATGAGAACGGCTGGGCCGATTTCTGTAAAATTTTTTGTCAGTTGTTCGTATTTTCGAGGAGAAGGTTTTTACGGGAAAATCCCTTCGGAAAAGACGGAAAATTGGAAAAAGCTATAATCGAGTTTTTGTATGAAATTTTGTGTGAAATTATTTCTTAATGGCTTTCCAAATCAAACAATAGAAAGTTCTTAGTGTAAATCATGGAAATTGCAGAAAATGTGAAATGCGGAAAATTGGAAAAACTCCCCGCAAAAGTCGGAAAATTGGAAAATTTAATTTTTTGTACGAAATTTTGTATTAAATTATTCCTTAATGGTTTTCCAAATGACAAAATAGAAAGTTCTTAGCCAAAATCCGATAGATGGCGTTATATCGACCCCTTTGCGCGAAATTATCGTATGTTACAAAAACCAAATTTTACAGGACAGCCATTTTTCTACTTTTCTCTGCTTTCGCTTGCAATATCAAAATGAAAATATACATTAAATTTTTGAAGCAAAGAAGTGGAATTCGCCTACAATATTTTGTCAGGTGACGATTCTTTGAATGTAGAACAAGATTGCATCAAAAACTCTATTTCAAAAAAATTGGCATATACGATCATTTCGAAATCTGACAGGTGTCATTTTGGCATTTAAAATTAAGGCGAGGCGAAGTTCGCCGGGTCCGCTAGTTCTTTATAAAAGTCGTTGCCTAAAACAGGACCGGTAATACACATCTTAATGTTTTTGCAAAACACATTGGTCAAACCCAGGCTTAAAATAAAGAATTGTTTTAAAAGCTGACTTTAGAATTTATAAAACTGTTATAAATGTACCCCTCAGTAATAACTGATTAAAATTCCAAAATTTTAGATTTTTTTTTTGGAGCGATGAGGTCTATAGTGCGATTCTGTTACAAATAGTTGTCATTGTTTAAAAATTTAACATGCAAACTAACGCTGTTGTAATTCGGTAACATATTAATCAAGACTTGTTATCGTTATGTTTAATACACGAAAACTTTTAAGTGTTGTCAGTTTATTGTTTAATATTTAAAAAAAAAAATAGCTTTAAACAAAAAAATTTAAGTTGGAAATTGCGTTTCAATATTTAGCATTTAATTCAACAGCTACAATTAAAAAATAAATAAACTAAAAACACTGTTTAGTTTTAAATATTAAGGCTGGCTACAGACAAGTCTAAACTTGTTAGTATTGCATCGCAATTACTACTCCAGGTTCGTATTACATACTTAGATAAAAGTTAACAAATTACTTTTACATAGGCTGGGTTTTCTAGATCATAGTAAAACTAGGTTTAGTTCATCTAATGCTTGGTTTTTTAAACGCGTTTAAGCAAAATGTTGATTTAGCTAATCAAAGCCGTTCACATTACATTTGAGATGATTAAGATGACAGATGATTAAGAAAAAATACACAACAAACAAATTTATATTTCTTTTAAGTATTAAAAATGGATAAAAATACTTTTTTAAAGTCATCAGAAGATTATTTTAAACATAATAATGATGAAATTGTGAAAATATATAAATTATTTAAAGAAAAAATAAAGACATTAAGCAGAAATCGTGGTCGGTTGTACACGTTGGCCGATTCAACATTTGAGGTATGTTCAGTGGATTCTATGTGATTAATGAAGTGATTTGGTTGTAATCATGTAAATTTTAGAGTGATTAGAGCTTAATCACGTTCGAGCTGCTTTGTATACAAAATTTTGACGGAAATTTAGTTTTGCTTAAAATGTTGGTCTTTAATGAAATAATAAAATTAAAAATCCGAGTTTAATGCCAAATATTCAGGATTACATTTAAATCTATATTAAGTTAATTTTCATAAAACTTTAAATCAGTGTTCAAAAAAAAACAGAACATTATTTAGCGTTCGGCTCACACATCCAGAAACAATACCTATTTTTTAGTGTTTGTGTAGAAGAACACAACCCTTGATACCGTTTGTAACTATTTTCAGGAAAGAGCAGAACATAATGTAGTGTTGTGTTCTTCGTTAAAAAAACAGAATAATTGTAGTGGTTCTGTAGAAAAATTTTATATTTTAATGTTTGTTTTTTACATCGATAAAGAAATGAGCAAACAAAATATATCAGCAAAGACCGCAGCACGAACAGCTTGTATGTGTAAAATGAATTTGCTGGATTTTTTTTCGTATGTTAATTTTGTTTGTGTAAAAAATGTTTGGTGTTTTTAACAGCAACATTAATGAGCTAAACCGAACACAATGAAGTTTGTGGTTTAAAAAAAAACCCCCGAACGGAATTAAATGTTCTTATTTTTGTGTTCGAAAAATTGCAAACAGGAAAACGTTATTATTTTTTAATGATTTTCTATACAAACACTATTCGCGTTTGTGTTTTCCACAAATCTATCGAACAGTACACTAAGGAGCGATATTTAGTGTATATGTTCGAACATTAATTTAAATACTGATTAATTTTTTCAGTTCTATTTGAAAAGTCTAATTTGATTAAGATAAAAGTATGATAGCACTACAAAATAAATATCATAAAAAAATGTACGGCTGACTTCATAAACGCAGTATTGCAATACAGCACTAAAAGAAAGAGCTTCATAAACTCCGCAACTTTTGTGTAGACGATGCTTTGAGTGCATTATAGCATTATAACTTTATTTACTGCATAACGGTTACGAAATTCGTTCATTGGTTTTATTTGTAATGCCTTTTCAAAGTTTTTAGTGATTCTTTGCAATTTTGCGTTTATGAAATCTGCCTATTTATTTACAAGGTGGTCTCAAAAAACAACTGTCTGTTATTGCTTTGCCTGTTGTTGTTATATTATTGTGAAATTGAGGCCAGCTTGATAAGTTATTGCAATGGAAACTTAAGTTTAATTTAAATGTACCAGCTTGGTGAATTTAGCTACATTTAAGTGCTTAGTCAAGAACAGAATTTTGTATTTAAAACGATTTTTAATAAAAATGTGATATAATATCAAACCTTAAAATCGGCCGGCAAACTACGTTAAACTAAATTTAAACTTAATCAACATCTCAAAACCCCAGCCTTTGAAGCGCATATCTCTTAACTAAAACATGGTTGATTTAAGAAATTAAAGTTTTAAATATGAACTTTCTGTCGGAAAATTTTATGGACTTCCCTGCCCCTACGTGCAATGTTTGTCTGTATATGGTAATAAGACTACGAGCCGTTACATATTACAAGACCAAGAGGTATTCTTAGATATCTCAGTTTTATTGGTCCACCGCAAGCAAAACGCACATTGTAACTGGAAATAAAACCAAAAGTTTTCAGAGAATTATCTTAATATTTTTTTTATTATGATAGAAGGATCTTTGACAATTATTTGTGAAATGCTTGCCACGGCTTTACTGGCATTCCTGTATCCGATGGTCCATATTTTAAATGATTCTGGTACAGGTTCAGGTTTAATGTCGTTAGTGTTTATCTTGTCCTTTAGCTCTTGAAATGTTCTTGGCTTATTAACGTACAGTTTTTCTTTTAAATGTCTCCAAAGAAAGAAGTTCAACGATGTCAATCACATGGTCGTGACGACCAATTAACATCGCCACTACGTGGGATAAAACGGCCATTGAATTTCACGTTTCGTTGGCTGTGCGGCAAGTTGCACCATGCTCATATCCTCAATCCGTCATCATCTCGCGATAGCGGTAACTGCTTGGCCGTCCTTATTTTCGAAAAAGTATGGCCCGATGCAGCAAGCAGTCACTCTTAGTGGATGCATTGGCTTTTCAACAATCACTCGTGGATTCTCATATGTCCAAATGCATTGCTGACCAAAAATATCACGAAGTGCACGAAATACATTTTGATTTCGTAAAAGGCGTCATTAATCTTAACGTTCTCCTCAATTGCGTACCTCTCCATGGTTGAATTTGTCAAATATGAAACAAAGAAATGTCAAATTAAGTTTAATTAAGCCTTGAAATTATGGATCCTTATGAGTGGCGAAGTTGATTAAACTTTGTCCGTCTGTCCATCCATCAGTTTTTTCTGTCCTTCTGTATGTTGAAATGGTGTTTCCAAAGACCACAGATATGATAGGGACTATGTTGTTATACATTTATATCGTATAAAGTCCGGAAAAATTTGCTACTAAAATTTAACTATTTACACATATCGACCCCTTTGCGAGAATTTATCGTATGTTACAAATACCAAATTTTACAGGACAGCCATTTTTATACTTTTCTCTGCTTCACTTGCAATATCAAAATGAAAATATACATGTGCTTAGATAAGATAAGATAAGACGAAGTGGAATTCGCCTACAATATTTTGCCAGGTGACGTATCTTTGAATGTAGAACAATATTGCATCAAAAACTAAATTTTAAAAAAATTGGCATATACGATAATTTCGCGCATTGGGAAATCTTTTTTTTTTATTTTAAAAGGCGGTTAGGTAGATATTTTTATAATTTTTCAAAAGCAATACATCAATAACACAACACTAAATAAGTTTATAAATATTAACATTTTCTTTAATACCATTATGAACGAAAAACATCCTTGACACCTCTAACATTTCAATTCAATTTAATTTCTACCGTCAACCTTATTTTTCTTTTTTATTCATAATAAATGATTTCAAATTTTCCACCCAAATGTATGTGAAATTGAAACCCTTTCAAAGTCTTGTAACATGCAACATGTTACAACAAATATAAAATCCTCCACAACACAGAAGGTTGTGGTGCCCTCTACTAGAAAAAAAGGAGGTTAATGATTGAAGAAGTTAAACCACATGATATGACACCAAAATCTTCACTAATGCCATCGTTAACTAAATAACAAGCGTGGTTGACGAGTTTAGGGAAATAAAATCGAAAGGAAATTTTGAAAATGATTTTAAAAAAAATAGGATTTTTAAATTTAAAACCTAAAAAAACATCATTAAATCTCTTTGAACATTATCGTATGCATATGAATGTATGCTAGTGTAACCTCACATGTGTAAAGGGAGAGATTTAAAACTGTTACGCATATAAACGTATGGGTTAAATATGAGATCTGTCAAAAATTGCGTTTGTCACACTTCATCACAACATCAATCAAAGTGAAAATGAAGAACATTTTTTTGGCTGATATGTGATTATAAAACCGTGAGTAGCTTTATAATGCTAGAAGTTTAAAGGGCTTATTTCCTTTTTTTTTGTTTTTTTTTTTTTTTTTTTGTACGAGGGTTATGTAGGAATTTTTACAAATTTTGGTTTGTAGGCATCATAGAAGATGGCTGGAACAACAAAAAACTAGAAAAAACTTTACTCTATGATTTTGTTAGCAAGAAATCTGTGCATTGTGTTCGTGTAATTTCACATATACGTAATTTTGGAAGAGTGTTTTTTCTCTTTCCTTATAAAGGTGGTTCAATTTTAAGGGCCAATGTTGAATGTGAACCTCACCTAAACGTCGAACTTTTGTCTGCATTTCATTTGACATTTCTCAATTTCGGACTAATTCAATCTAAACCATGGAAAGGTACACAATCGAGCAACGCGTTAAAGTTATTCAGGCTTATTATGAAAGTGCGCGTTCAAATCAAAATGCATATCGTACCCTTGGTGATTTTTTCGGTCAATTTAATCGTCCAAATGTGCGTACAATCGGAAAAATCGTGCAAAAATTTCAGCAAACCGGGTCTGTAAGAGATGTGAAAACACCAGTGCATGCTCGTACAGCTCGTACTGCAGGAAATATTGCTGCTGTTTGCGATAGTGTGGCTGAAGTGCCGTCCACCCCAACTCGTCGTCGTGCCTAACAATTGCACCTCTCACGCTCGTCGTTGATTAACATTGTGCATTGTGACTTGCATTTACATGCTTACAAGGTGCAATTGACTCTTAAACTAAAGCCTCTTGCCTATTCCAAACGTCGTCAGTGGTCAGAATGGTGGCAAGAAATGGCAAGAGTGAATGATAAATTTTCGAAGGAAATTATCTTCTCAGTGATGAGGCACATTTTGACCTCAGTGGATACGTCAATAAGCAGAATTGCGACATTTGGGTGAATGATAGTCCAAGAGTGATTGTCGAAAAAACAATGCACCCACAAAGAGTGACTGTTTGCTGGCGACATCATCGGGCCGTATTTTTTCCAAAATTAGGCCGGTCAGGCAGTTACTGTAAATGGTGTTCGCTATCGTGAGATGATAACGAACTTTTTATGGCCCGAATTGAACGATATGTGGTTTCAACGGGACGCTGCCACTTGCCACACAGCTAACGAAACAATGGTTATTTTGCACGAAAAGTGCAATGACCGTGTTATCTGACGTGGTGGCAATGTCAATAGGCCGCCAAGATCATGTTATTTGACTTGTTCGACTTCTTTCTTTGGAGTTATTTGAAAGAAAAGGTGTATGTCGATAAGCCAGCAACAATTCAAGAGCTTAAGGATGAGATAATTCGGCACAATAACGGCATAGAACCTCAATTATGTCTCAGCGTCATCGAAAATTTGGACCATTGGATCGATGTGTGCCGCCAAGGTCCTTCCTTTATTTTCGTTGCATTCGGTGGCAGCGAAAAGCGTGCTGACTTTGATAATTCGAAACAATTTGTTTGGGGTTTATAATGTTTTGTTTAGAAATGGTTGACATTTCGTTCCGCAACCAGTGCGATGCACGAAAGCTGCTGCTTTTGTATTATTGTAGTACTGCTGCCACCGTGTACATAAATTCGTCTTGGAATTTATAGTGCCGTAATAACTCTGAAAATAAAATTATACGACTTTATGAAAGAGTTCAAAGACCAAATGATCTACGAAGCCCAATGACTCTCTATTTATTATCAAATCCTTAATATATTTAATGAAATCTGATACACAGGAGTTTCTAAATGATAGACATTTTGACTGTTATTAAAGTTAATGAAATAAGAAGCAGAAGGGTCAACGCATTTTACGACTTGGAAAATTTATTAACTAGATAAACTGATTATGCACCCTTTATGTTCGTCATCGTATCGAACATTGATTTGAGATTTTACAAGACTTTTTCTTTTGTAATAATGGAACGCTTTTTATACGGCCGATAAAATCCTACCTTTAGCTAGTGGTTAGTTGTGAAACGGGCCTCAATCTAATTAACCACCGGTTTTGGCTGTCGAAATTATCATCATCATATTCGGACCCGAGTAAATGAAAACGCCCTTGAACGCAATTTTGGGGTTCAAAACCTTGTTTTCCTTTATCCAGAATTCATGGAAATCTGTCTAATTTTGTACAGTGTCAAAAAACTTTGTCATTGGTGTATGTCCTAAAAAAAAGTTAATTAAAAATAATAAATCAATCGCACATTGGGAAATAAGTCAAGTATAGCGGCGAAAAACTCATGTCTTCCAAACTAATAAATAGTCTGATCCACAAACATGTATGGATGAATTTAAGGTAAGGATGAGGTCGATAAGCTCCATAAAAATTTACGCAGAGTTTTTAATACAGTGGGCGCTATACATTTATTGTCAGATAAGAACTTTTTTAAAGATAAAATTCTCTGGTCGACTACTGTATCAGTTTTATTTTTTTTTTAATTATCTATTTATTGCTATTGCAAAATATGTGAGAGCTTGCAAAGTACCATAAATGCCGTATTATTCCAATGTAAGTTTTTAATGAAACTCAAATTTTTACTTTTTATTTACAATTTATTTTACTTAAACAAGCTTAATAATGACCTTTAAATTTCGCAATTAGTCATGACGAAAATGATGTTGGCAACTGCCAGAGGGGTGCTGCGACGAAAGAAAGGCGGGATAGTTCCAGCTGGCGATTACAACTTCGAGGTAGTATACGAATTAATATGCCCAAGGTCGGCCATAAAACAAAGGAACGATGTCAGCACTTGCAAATAGATGCTACTTCGAGCTCGGTAAACATCTTAAAAGCAGAGGCCTCTCTCGAAAGACAAAAATTCCACTTAACAACACACTAGAACTTCATGTGCTTCTTTATGGTGCCGAGTCATGGGTACTTGCGAAAGCGGATTAAGCTGTGTTGGATGTTTTCGAGAGAAAGATCCTTCGTAAATTTTATGGGATCATCTGCATGAATGGAGAGTAAATACGCAAACGATCCGTGAGCTGTACGAGCTGTATCCCGACATGAATGTAGTCAAGCGCGTCAAAATACAGCGATTGCGCTGGCTAGGACATGTCCATCGAATACTAGCGAACTCTCCAGCTAGAAATGCGCTAGATCACAACTAAAACAGAAAGCTAAGATAGGGAAGACTGGGACTCCGGTGAAAAGACCAATGAAAGAATATGCAAAAATCCTTGGTATTAGAAACTGGAGGCAGAACGAGCAAGATCGAAGTACTTGCAGATCATTTATTAATTGGCCAGGACCAACAAGAGGTTGTAGAGCCAAATAGCGATAAATAATTTGTTTATGGTGCGTTTAAATTTTTTTTATATTCAATAATTTTTTTTATTTTTCCGCTGCTAGATCGGCCTTGTTTGCCAGTGTGAGACTTGTTAAATACCTTCATTTCAAGCAAGAGCCAATTAAACCCTTTCGTTACCTTTGATCTACCATGTACATAGCATTACTGTGTACATATAGTGTTTAAACTATTAACGGTGGGTACAATAGACCTAACCTGGTCGCGGTACCTGTCACTGTGGGGGAAACCTCTCCGCTCTATTGGTGGAAAAAAGATTAACGGTGTACATTTGAAGAAAGTTAAGGTAAAAAATGCTCTTGAGAATATTGAGACAGAAAACTTCAAGTTCGGGAACATGAAATTTAAATGCATTAAAGTCGAAACATGCAGTCAACTTTATTGGAGCAGGTTGAGTTCGGAAGCACGAAATCATGAAAACCCAATAATCGCCTCGTCATCATACAGAAAATATTTCTGAAGAGATATTAGTTTCTTCCTATTTGCTGCCTGGCCCACAATGCCAACAAAAACATTTCTTTCGTATATTTGTGTTGAAAAAAAAAATTGTTTTTGTGTGATTTCTAAAAAATTGTTCAAACTTATTTAACATCCCTCGCAATATGCTGATTTATTTTGCGATACAACCAACTTGTATAAATTGTAACACTGAGAAAATAGTTTAAAAAATATTTCCATCGCACTTTTTTGTTGATGCTGTTGTTGCCAATTTCTAAGCAGATAAAACCCTTTTGGGAATTTTGCGTATTCAAAGTTAAGCAGGCGTTTCCTTAAAATAATGATTTCTTGACAATGATAATGCGTATCATTTGCAAAACATGTATGACGTTCAAACTGTTGTGAGTTCATTTTTCAAAAATGATTATTTGCGATTTGCATACGTTTCGCGAGAAAATTGCATGTAATTTACGCCTTTCGCTGGCATAAGAGTATCAAAACAGGACAATGAAACAACAACAAAACGATTTTTCCAAAAAAAAAAAAAAAAATAAGTATTAAATCGTTTACTTCTCAGGAGATATTTTCAGTATAGAATTATTGGTGGTCGTTGATAATTTTCGGGGATGGAGAGTTTCGAGTGCATGTGAATTTCAAATTAAATTCCTTTTTTGTTTTGCATCCTTTTTGCTTAACTGTTTTGTAACAATGTGTGAAAATACCTAAAAATGTGTGTAACGGGAAAAGCGTTATCCACACAGACACACACACACACACATGTCCAAAAATACAGCACACATGCAATTCATTTATTTATTTGTATCAAAGTCTGAATAATAAAAAAATAAATACGAATGTATTCTTTTTAGTTCACGGCATGTGTCAATGGCAGTCGTGTGTGGTTTCATTATTCTGACAATCCTGTTGAATCAATATAACAATGATGATGTGTGAGTGTGTGTGGATCTGTATAATTTTGTGAGTGTGGTGGGTTCTTCATGTAAAGTCCCTTAGGATTCTACTTTTTTCGTGTTAACTATAAACAGCAGCAGCTTAAGGAACAGAATAAAGAATCTCATGTTGTTTTTAAGTTATAAATAAAAATTAATTTTTTAACAAAAGGTAACAGTTTTTTGATTAATGATTTGTTTTCGACAAAAATTACAAAATTCATTATATTTTGTCTTTAATGACACACGCCACTGCAATTATTTTAACCATCATAATTTTTCAAAGTTCTCAACAAAAATACATTGGGGAATAAAAAAGAACGTCTGATGGTTTTTTAATTGTAACAATTGTTTAATGGATGTTGTAGTACGTACCAAAATAGATAATTCAAGAAAATCAAGTCCGCCACTAACCTGAAAATAACAAAAAGAAAACAAGAATTAAACATAATGAAAAAAATCAATTTTTTAATTAATATCAAAAAAAAATCAAAAACTTATCCCAGTATGCAATAATTCGAGTCAATCAAAACCTTTTCCAACGCAATTTTTGAACTTATCATAAAAATAGGTACATTTTCATGTACAGGATAAAGCAAAAGAAACGAATTGATTTAGTTCCCTGCAGGAGATACCACTAGTGCAATTACTAGAACAAGAGGTACTAGTGGTAACTAGTGCTTATGAGTACCAGTACTTGATGTAGTACAATGGCACCACTTGTAGACTGATAGAATTTTTTGTAAGAAATGTAAAATTCGAGTACATTTCAAATCATTCATTTATGACATTTTATTATAAAAAAATGCAAAATGCTAATTTTTTCTATACACAAGAACTAGAATCAAACTGGTTCTTCCTAACAAACACGGAGGTTTGATTTCAAATTGAAAGTGATTTGAAATCAAACGTTTTCTCAAACGTCAAACGTTTGATAATGATTTGAAAGTCATTTGTAAATCATAGCGTTCTCAACAAAAAGGGGAAATTATTTTCAAATTGAAAAATGCCTTTATTTTCAACTTGCTTTCAAACGTAATTTTCAAATGTTTTTCAAATGTGGATTATAATAGAATGTGGAATATAAATAAAACTATTTAATTTTTTTAATTTAAATTTATTATTTATTTAAATAAAATTTGAGATAAACATTCGGTACCATAGCAAAAAGATGAAATAGTGTTCTTTCCGTCTTCTAATTCTTGGAAAGACAAAATACTTGGCTCCCTTTTATTTTGAGGATTGTAGCACCGCGATCGTTCAACAATCTTTCTTCACTTTCCCGTTATATTAATTTTCTTTTTTTTTTCGTATTTTTTATCATTGCAATTTCTCACAAATAATTTTTATTTTTCACTAGAAATAAACTGTTCGCTTTATATTAAAATTTATTTTTAATAGTAAAACACATGTAACCACAAGGAAAGATAATTTAACTTTAATCGCCATTTTTAATGCTTACATTTATTTTTCGCTTTAGTACTGCCAAGTTTATTTTTGATTTGATTTTAACTTTGACAAACATTTGACATCAAATTGAAAAAACACTTGATATCAAATGTTTATTTTCAAATCATTATCAATTTGAATTTTAATGTTAAATCAAACAATTGAAAAACGTTTGAGAATTGCGTTTGATGTCAAATGATAAAGTCATTTCATATCAAAGGTTTGACTTCGTGTTTGTTGGGTTAAGCACCCAATGTGGTCCAAATATACTAGTACACGTCCAGAACCAATAACACTTGTGATTTTCCAAGCACATTTAATGCTAATTTGGGCATTAAGATGGTAATAAAAGTTAACAGTTGAGAGCTTGTACTGGATATTGTTCTACTAGATTGGTACTAGTTAGGAACTAGTTCAACCTTCGGCAGGGTAAGTATAAAATTTCAATGTTTTAGAGTCAATTCAATTTTTTTTTTATTACACTTTAGCACAAGAATGAGAGCTTAATTCGGCTGTGCCAAATCTTTAATACCCTCCACCGAGAGTTCGAATTGGGCTTTATAGTGAAATCTATAAATTATGAGCTAATCTTTATAAAGCCTAACATCACTGTAATTGAATGTCTAATTTAAACAAAATATTTTTATATTGGACCTGTCGTCGATTATGGATCGTTGATCACAATATTCAGTAGAGTAATTTCTAGTAATAAAGAAAATAATAAAAAAGACCAATTTTTGAAATTTACTGCCTGGCCCAGGATGTCGACAAGAACATTTCTTTCGCATAATTATATTGAAATCAAAAAAAAATACTAATATACGAAAGAACTTTTCTTGTCGACATTGTGGGCCTAGCAGTTAATGTTTCATTAATTTCTTTTCGAAAAGCTGCTTTATATGGGATTATGGACCGACTATCACAAAACTGCATGATGGTATTTATAGATGAATTGGAAGAAACGTTACCACAACAACTCTATTTTCTATAGTCGTATTTAAATGATTTCCCAGGCAGACAAAATTTTACACGAACATCGTTATATGTTGCGTTTTAAAGTGTACTTAAGAATTTTCCCAGAATGGGCTTTATATGGACCGATTTAAAAGAAATATAGCGGAGTGATTTCTTATCTGTTTAATCCGCTTAACTCTTTCTGCAAAACAACGCCCAAAAGCTAGTCTGACTTACCTTCGAAGGGTGTGCAAAGGATGTAGAAAGTCATATATAGAATGATGCGAAAAGGAACCTTGGCTTATTAAACCGATCGATCATATCTGTTTTGAAAACAGGCGATCGCTTCTTTAGAAGCCCGACGGCTAGAATATGGGTCGAATATTGTCTATGTGAATAAGATTGAACGGCGTTACATGGTACAACCGGAAATGGACTACTATTAACATATTTCGACCGAAGCAATAAGTTCAAAAACAATTTAAGTTTTACAACTGAAGAACTTTAAACGAAGTTCGTAAAGTCGCTTTTGAAAAATTCGAATTGTTTCACAATTCTGATTTAAGAAACCAGTAAAATATTGTTGTTTATATAAAACAGCACACAATTTCTTTTTAAGTTTGAACCTGTCATTTGCAGCATTTACGAGATTTAACGGAATCCCAAAAATACAACTCCCTCTCCACTCACAAGGAAATAAAAAATAAGGCGCGAAAGAAGTGTGTAAAACATCAACATATTGACAACTTTAAATAAATTTTTGCAAACTGATTTTATACTGACGAACAGATACAAAAAAAAAAACAAACTTGAAATAATGAAATCATAATGGAGCCAAAAGAAATTTGCATTCTGTGGAATAAAAAAGCGTGAAGAAACAACAATACTTTTGACATAATAATACACTTAGGAGTGTAAAAATTTCAACTTTCAAATACAAACATGTAAAAAGTTAAGCATAATAAAAGTCGTTACATTTAGAAACACCGGATGTTGATTGAATGGGAGTTAAAAAAAATAACAACGTGTAAGACACCCTCACTTTCGAACCAGAAGTTGTCAACATATGCTTTTAGTTCTACTCCAGCAGATCATTATTTGTTCGATGGCATCATCATAATAATCATTTTTCTTTCAAACTCCTTTCCTCAAGTAGGAAGCTGCAACATTGGCCTGTCAAGAAAATAAAACGTTTATTTCGCAAAAAATCAAAATCTTAAAAAAAAAGAACGTAATCGTTAGTAAGAAGAAAATAATGTGTAGCATGTATTAAGGCGCCAAAGCTTTAGTGTTGATATGTCATCAACGTCGTCATTATCCATACTGAGCAACTTTATTCATGCAACACTTATGACAACACACGCTAACAAAAGGCGCTCCGCGCTCTTGATTTCACAATTTAAAATTTCAATTTTTAAATTAATGATGTTTTTGATGACTGCAACTTGGCGGCACTTGGGAAATTCAACACATGTGTTACTTTCTACTTCCTTTTGCAAATTTTATTTAAAATTTTTAGCATTATAAATGATATAAAAATTTAAGCCAGAAGGAGTAGTTAACATTTGTAAGTAAATTGACATTTCCTGTTATTTTTTTCTTTTCTCCTTCTATGAAAATTTAAATCTGTTTCGTTACCCTTGTTATATGCAATACTATTTTAGCATAAAGGTACTCTTTGTAATAGAACAATAACAATAGTGCTGTGATTAACGATTCGCTGTCTTTCAAGGAAGAACATTTTGATTACATTTCTAAAGTTAAGAATTATAAATGATTCGCAAGTTAAAAAGAAAAGTTTCTTTTTATATTTGAAAAAGTTTTAATAAAAACCAAGTTAGAGTGCTATAATCGGCTGTGCCGAATCTTTGATGCCCTCCACCGACAATTCGAATATTTCAGGAGTGATATCTATATTATGTCTATTTGTAATTAATTTATCTTTATAAAAACTGCAACAGCATTAAAATTTGTTGCAGTTTAGACTTACATGATCTTTAGGAGGTGGATTTTTATTGGAGCCAAGGTAAGTTATGAACAAATCAGCCCAAAATTCCGCATAGTGATTTCTGGTACATATTAAAAAACATAAATTTCAATTAATTTCAATACAGTGGTGAAAGAAGTTTTAGGGTTTACAGTGAATTTCAGAAGGCTGCTAAGTATGGGGTCTAAAGTAAATTATTGACCGTAAACCACAATATTTCATTACATTTTTTCTGGCCACATGAAGTTTAGTTGGAAGACATTTTACCGTTATATCTCTATGTGCTACGGTTTAATGCGTATTTATTTAATTTACCAGAGTGGGCTTTATATGGGGCGAATAGTAAATAATGGACCGATCGTCACGAATTTTATTAATGCTATTTCTAGTCCTATAAAACTGTGAAGTAATTAATTTTATTCTGATAGCATTATTAACTACGGTTTTAGGCATACTAAACTGTTTCCCGGGAGTAGGGATTATAAGGGGCCTGGGGTAAATTATCTTCACGAAATTTTACAGTGTCATTTTTAGTCCTATAAAACTGTGACGAGCCAAAATTTGTTATGATAGCATTATTAATTACGGTTGTAGGCGTACTAAACTGTTTTCCGGGAGTAGGGCTTATAAGGGACCTGGGGTAAATTATGGACAGATATTCACGAAATTTCACAGTGTTATTTATACAGTACTTTTCGCTTATAGTCCATTTCGCTTAAAGGCCAAAAACGGATATAAGCCAAAACTGTAGATTTTTTCGAATTTCATACAAATTATCTGTCCTAAGGTCCATTTCGCTTGTAGTCCATTTTCGTTTAAAAGCCACATTTTCTTAGCATACGAATATAATTCTTTATGCAAAAATGTTCGCTTATAGTCCACTCTGTTTTTAATATTTTTTTAATCAACTTGCAACATGTTTTTATTTACATTTCTGGTAACTATTATAAATACCAAATTTCGCAATTTATATTTCATAACATGGTGTCTTCATCTGACCATTTTTGTTTTCATTGTATTATTTTTCGTTTTAACTATTTATTTAAAATAAATCAAAATTTGGTTATGTTTTAAATAAACTTTTGTTTTGTTTAAAAAAGAGCAGTTTTATTGAAGAAAATAATTTTTATAAAGTCCAAAATGTGGATTATAAACTTATAAGCCATAAAATGGCTTATAAAAAAAATCGGTTATAGTCCAAATTCGCTTATAGTCCACAAATGTTGTGCAACTATAGTAGTGGGCTATAAGCGAAAAGTACTGTAGTCCTATAAATCTGTGACGTACGAAATTTTGTTACGGCAGCATTAGTTTTTTACGATATCTTCGTATCTCTGTTTAGAGAAAGCTGCAGCTAGCAAGCAAGAGTTATTTATATCTGTATAGAAAAACACTGGCACTAACGAGAGTTGTTTATATCTGTATAGAAAAACACTGGCACTAACGAGAGTTGTTAATCTCTGTAACGTGAAACACTAGCGCTGGCAAGAGTTTGGTATATTTATTATTCAAATGTTTCAATTGAAAATTTTATTTTAACTGAACAATAATATACCATACTATTTAATATAAAAGGATAAAATAAATAACAATACTATGAAAGAAATCTCTAAACTCAAGCTATGAAGAAAACCTGAAACTACCGAGAGTTGTTTATCTTTGTCAGATCTAATCAGGAATTCCGTTTTATATATAGCAAAAGTTCTCAATCTTTTAAAGCTAGAAATTTCCATTTCAATATAACTATTTTATTTTTTTTTTGCAATATCAAATAATTCATTAGCAGTTCTTTTTTCAATTGCATCAAAGGCTGAAATAAAGAAATTAAAAATTATCATAATTTTATGAATGAACCTTGGCCACTTTGTGTTCATTCCCTTATCAAATCATTAACATGCAACAAAACATTCCCTTTATTACATACAAGCTCATAGATAGATCCAATTACAAAGAAACGGCCCAAATATAATTTTCATAGAATTTCAATTAATAATAATTTTACGCACAATAAACATGTTAAAATTTGTATAAAATTTTCAAGCCAAAAAGATCAACACATTTACACACACATCATTAATGTAAATTATGATAAAAAAAAAAAAAGTGAGGAATAGTCAGTCATCCTATTAAAACGTTACAACACTTGGGAAGAAGGAACAGACACCAAACACCACTAAAAACAATTGGTTGGTTGGTTGGTTGCGTTCTTATTGCGGTAGAGATAAAAACCATTTTAACACCACATCAAAAGCTGATGAAACTAAATCATCACATGAATGAGTGCGTATGTCAAAATTTACCAATTCTCTAATTAATCTTAACGAAAAGACAATGAGAAACCGAAAAAAAGCTAGCTACAAATATTTACAGTGAATAACAAAACAGTTTTTCGGCTACAAAGTAGAAATGTAGCCATTTAACATTAAATGTTTGTTTCCTTCTTTTGTTACTTACTGTTAACATACTCATTTAAACAAAAAAAAAATTTTCACAAAAATTGAAATTAATGAGTACCAGTTCAAGAAACTTACGAGAAGAATACAGAAGTGTGTGAGGTGACACATTTTGTACAGGAAATTAGATTGAATAATAATACGAGCCAAAAAAACTCACCCTCATTAAATAAAAATTAAGTTTTTTTTCTTGGCAAAATATCTAAGGTTTCAAAGAAAATTAGAAATGAAAATATAATTGGAAGTTTTAATCCACTGTATTAATTAAGCCAAAATAAAAATAAAAACTTAATCTAAGAAACACACACTTATTGTCTTTATTTGTCAGAAAAATCGGAAACAACGGAAGAAGATTTAAGAACATTTTCATTAAAAATTAATCAAATCAATGAATTACTGGATTAAGTCCCTATTAGAACTTATGTATATCAAATATGAATCTCCAACTTCTACCTTAAGACCCAGGAAGTTGGATGAACTTGGAGTGTATGTGATAAATAGGGTTGCGATTTCCATGCATATGCATGTTTTTTGTCGATAGTCTAAGAATGATGTCGACCAATTATCTTTCCGATTCATTAAATTTGCCTTCAAATGACAACGATTTGTTTTTGCATACTTTGATGATAATGCATATTTTCTTTGCATTTTTTTACTTGAAATGCATATTTTGACATTTTTAAGTGATTTGTTATTTAAATATTCCAGATAATAAAAAAAGTTCTTGAAAAAATTTCCAAATAATAAAAAAAAATCTTCCAAAAACATTTTAAAATTAATAAATAAATTCTTTTGGAGCTTTGCTTAATATAATAATATTAAATATTTTATCCAAAACTGTTACAAATTACTTCCTTGGCACATGGGTTATACTGCGTTGCAGAGCAAATAAGAAGCCAATTCGATAATATTGCAATTTTTAATTAAATGTATCCCTTAGTTTGCCTTTCACCGCAGCCAATAGTTACAAGATGGGGGACTGGATAGGTGCTGCAGAATATTGTTAAAAAATATTTTGAGTAATACTCTGTTTACATTTGGGTTCTTAAGCGCGTTTAAGCAACTCGAACGTGATTAAGCTCTAACCACATTAAAATCTCTTCAAATTGACATAATTACAACTTAAGCACTTCATTAATCATTAAAATCAATTGGAATATTTGTTATTCTTTATATTCGGTAAATGACAAACCTCATTTCTAGAGCAAAACCTAAATTGTGCCAACAAGGACAAAAATTATTGGTAATAAACAAAAAACCTGGATTTCTTCTGAAATTAAAGATTTTATAATTCAAAGAGATTTTGCGTATGCACGTTGGAAAAGATTAAAAACTACAACATTACATGAGTATTATCTGACTGCTTAAAGAAAACCAAATAGAATGATGTAAAGGGCCAAATCTGTTTTTTTATGCTGAAAAGTTTTCTTCCGACATTGGCTCGAAAAGAACATGGCAAACGATACGCGAAGTTGGTATCATGTCAATTGATGCCGATGAAATTTATAAGAAGTTTTTAAATATCCCTATTGTGCAACCAGATCAAAATTGTGATACCAATAAACATTCGAATAACATTCGAATAAACATTCGAATAACAATTCTAACTTTTTATTCTTTTGCTGCAGTAGATCAATGTGGCGTTTTATCTAGACTTTTGTCTATAAAATCCAACTTTATAGGAATGGACGGGATCAATCCAAAGTTTCTAAAGATTCTTTTACCCCTACTTTTTCCTATTATTACATTTTTCTTTACCAAAATATTAACTTCAAGTTGCTTTCCCTCCAATTGGAAAAGAGCTAAAATCGTTCAAATATCCAAAACTGGTTCCGATTTTAGACCAATAGCCATTCTTCCATTTCTCTCAAAGTATTTGAACGTATTATGCATAACCAAATGACTTGTTTCTTGGATAACAATAACTTACTAACAGATCGTCAATCTGGTTTCAGAAAGAAAACCAGCTGCATAACAGCGTTAGTTGATGTTACGGAGGAAATTAGGGCGAAACTTGATGATGGCAAGACTAAATTTTTAAAAATTTTGGATCATTCAAAAGCATTTAATACTGTGGATCATAACATTCTCTGTTACAAACTTAAACATTTTTTCAACTTCTCTTCGACCGATACTCAGTTATATTGAACATACTTGGGTAACAGATGTCAGTATGTTGCACTGCCTGTTACAAGAGGGGTACCTCAGGGGTCCATTGTTGGGCCACTATTGTTCTCGCTGTACTCTAATGACCTCCCAGGCGTCCAAACCAATTGTAATGTAAGAATGTACGCGGATGACGTTCAACGTTATACCAGCTGTAATAATGTCTTAATCGACCAGTGTATTATATCTCTTAATCAGCAACTTCATCATATTTATACGTGGGCAACAGCAAATGGCTTGGAAATAAATCCTAAAAAATCTTATTGCATAGTTATTTAAAACCGACTTAATTACTTAATATTATACCCCGGTAGGCTAGCTAGCAATGAGCTATTCTAACAGCCATGGGGTTGCGGGTTCGATTCCCGCCAGAGATTCTGGTTTCTTTCCTGCAGACAAGCGTAGATCTTCGCGGGGATAAGCTTAGAGAATTAAAAAAAAAATTAATCAGCAGATTGAAATAGTAAAATCTGCAAAGAATCTAGGATTATTTTTTAATGACACTCTTGCTTGTGATTATTAGAACTCTTTGGCAGACCCGACATTGTACACCTTTAACAATAAGAATGCTACTTGCTAAAACTTATCTGATGGCAGTTTTACTGTATGGCTGTGAGCTATTTGCTTAATCTGATACAATTAGTAAAGCGAAATTGAACGTTGTGATTACCAACATAGTCCGGTACGTGTTTGGACTAAAAAGGCGTTCTAGTGTTTCTTTGTTTTCATCTCTGCTTTATGGCATTTCTTTAGATAATCTGCTTAACATAAAAGTTTTAGTTTTTTTACATGTAAAGGAATTGAATTCCTTTATTTAAGCTTCTGACTTATACGATAAGAATTCATTTACTTAAGCTTCTGTTACAAAAGCATATGTTTTTCATATATTTGAAGAAAAAGTAAAATTTTTGAAATTATTGAATTAATTTTTATGTTTCATCAAATTTGCTTATTATTATTTTGTACTGATAGATTGCAATTAAAATAACATTAAAAAAAAAATTATTGAATAATTGAAATTTGTTTGCATATGACTGCCTCTTCAAAAACATTTTACAAGAATATGAAATATGGCAATACTTAAGCTCTTCTAGTCGACAACATTAGCCTCGAGTTTTTGCTAAAATTAATATTTTAGAAAATAATGACGAAAATAACAACAAAATAACAAACATTTTATATACGTTTTACATACATACATGTACATTTTTTTATTATTTTAATTATTTGTTTCGTCTCATATACAAAAAGAAGGTGTTCAGTGATCTTCACTTAAACCCATTTTCCGCCGACTGGTGATTCAAATTACATGCACTCTTATTCTTAGTTTCAATGTTTTTTATCTTCATCACCGATCAAGAAGAATGTGGCGAAAAATGGCTTAAATGTTTGATTGCCAACAACTATTTTTGTTTCACGTACTTTTTATATGTATGTGTTTAGTTATTGTTTCTTCTCATATCTTCTTATATCAGAATTAACCGAAACAGCTAGAAATGTTAAAAATTTAAAAAAAAAAATGTCAACAGTGCTCTAACGGCCTAATGGAGTATTTTAAATGTTAAGAGAAATCCAGGAAAAGGACTGAGAAATTAGATATTCATCTACGATAATTGAAAGAATTTTTTCCAAGTCAAGTTTTGTCAAAACTAAAGAAATGAATCGCTTTAATTCTAAACATTTAAACCAAATTACTTTTCTAAAAGATTATTTATAAGATCTCAGTCTATTTTTAATAAATACTAATTTGGGGGATTCACAAGGTAGTCATAAAGTTGTAAAGGCTTATGTCTTAAAATAATTTCAAGATATAGTTATATATCGTCGGCTTAATATACAAATCACTTTTTAAGTAAATTGAGATTTTGATGCCGTGTGGTAAAGAAAGATACGCCTCGTCGACCAGCATGTAGTTTTTCTTCTATTTAAGTATTGAAGTGTGCTAAACTTAAGGGAGTTAGCAGTTTGCATATTAAGCCGACAATATGACTCTTGTGGGCTACCGCTTATAATTTCGAATTCTACTGCACAGTTATGACGAATCAATGAACACAGCATTAAAATTTTTATTTTGTTTGAAACACAACCATATTTATTTTATCAAAGTTTTTCTTGGGATTCAAAAATTAATTAACAAGGTTTCTTTCAAATGTGCTAAATTCCCATTTCATACTATTAAGAAACTGAAATTTATTGTTGAAGGGATAAGCTATTCCTATGCGCATTTCACTGGTTGCTTAGGCCAGATCGTCAGGAAACTTCATCCAAAGATTTTAGAAAAGCTAAAGATATTATACAAATAAAACTGTTAAGTGAATAAGAATTATAAACCTCAGTTTTACCTGTAACAATACCAAAGCTTTATTTTAAACAATTGTAAAATATTATTTAGGACATAATGACGATATGACTTGATAGCACACGTGAATCCCCCAATTATGTATTAATTGAAAAAGCATATAACATATTTATGAATAGCTTTTTTATTGCTCGTTATAGTTCAAGAATTGTTATGTTTGGAACGTTATTGGTATTTTTTACTAATAAACTCCAAATAATAAATAACTAACGCATTTTTATATATTGAAAATACTTAATTTATAAAAAAAAACTTTACTATCAGTTAACCGATCAAAAACTAAATTAACCGATATGTTTATTAAAAGATAAACTTAATTATAAAAAAAGAGTAATTTTTGGGATTTCAGTATCTTGGTTATAACTTAGCCGATTTGACAGATTTATATACCGACGTGTTTAAGAAGAAATTTACCATTTACTTATAAAACTTGGACTCGGAAAGATCTATGGTTTCGGAAAATGGGTATTTTTTCAAAAAAATTAAATATATTTTGGTTATAACTTTTTTGTATATGAACCGATTTTTCCGAGTTTTTTAGAAAATATTTTCTATTAAAGATTTCCGATTCCGGTAGATATATAAGCCGTACCCATAGGTCATATGACAGCCCAAATATTCAGGTTTTTATAAAATCTTCGCAATTTTCTGTAAGGGCGTTACCACGCCCACCTCTCTAATCCCGCTCATATTATGTGGGATGCTGTGTATTGACACCAGTGTTGCCAATTTAGCCATTTAGTGGCTAGATTTAGCCATTTTTCACCCTGTTTAGCCATAAAATTTTTCTTGCCGTTTTTCTTTTAAAAGAATAATTTTTATTTTATTATAAAAATATATAAAAGCAAAATAAATATTTTAAATAATTAAAACGGCTTTAATTTAAATCACAACTTTTACAAATGTTGAAAATCGCTATAAACGATGATGATGAAACATCTTTCAAAATAAAGGAACAGTATTCCAATATTAAATTTAAAAAACGGATCAACACAAACATCGGTGTTTCTTTCTGGTTGCAAGTATTTCAATAAAGAGATGCTGGCGGCAACAAATTTTTTTTAGAAATTTCAGAATTTACTATAAAGTTGCTCTCACTTCCATGGTCTAATGCTAAAGTAAACATCGTTAAAAGTAATTTCAGAAATAGGTACCATTTAGCAACCGTTAATTCGATTTTATCAATGAAATATTTATAACAACATCACAATAGTGGAGAGGGTACTATGCGTTTGTGCTGATGTTTGTAACACCTTAAAATATTGGTCCTAAGCCCACCTTTTCGTATACCGATTGACTCAGAACCACTTCCTGAGTCGAATTAACGATGTTTGTCCGGCTGGCTGGCCGTCCATGTAAACCTTGTGCGTAAAGTACAGATCGCAAATTTGCAGATCATTTAATAAAATTTGGTACACAGGTTCTAATGAGGCGCAGGGTATCATATAGTCGGGGTTGACCGACTATATTTTCTTACTTGTTTTTTATTGTAGATCTGGAATCAAAAGGTTGGGTAAATGTTGTCGTGTTTACTATTTACCTTCAAATTATTTAAAACTAATGGGCACGAGTGATTCCAATGAGATGAACAATAACGACATAAAATTTATCGATGATTTTATTTTTTAAATATCTTTCGGAATATTAAATAACGTTTATTCTTATTAAAGAAATTGATCTTAACTAACAATTTCATCGTAAACAACTTTAAATGAATTATTTCTGTTGTGTTATTGAATTTTAATGTGTTTTTATTTAAAAAAGCTTTTAGCCATTTTTAGCCATTTTTTAGCCATTTTTTCCCGTAAATTTAGCCATTTTTGGTCTCCAAGTTTTGGCAACACTGATTGACACCCTAAATGTTTATGGTTATTTTGGAAGCTTTGGCTCTTGCCGGTCTCCAGTTATACAGAAAATAGGAATAAAAGCAACATCAACAATGGATTTTTGGAAAAAAATTAGAGTTAGTCGTGGTTTTTGCTCATATCTCAGCCATTTTTGGACCGATCTGGCTGAATTTCAATAGAAAAATTATATATAGAATTCCTAACATAAATATATACCATCATATCTGGGGCTTTGAAACCGATGAGTGCAAAATCAATAGGACGGTTAAAAATAAGATTTTCTGTTAAAGCGGAAGCATTTTCAAAACTTTTCTTGGACTACAAAATTTATGTGGACCCTTTTATAGATGTCTAAATTAGATTTTATATACATAACAAGTAACAATTTTCTAACAATGTTTTACTACACAGAAAAAAATAACAAAAGTTATTAAGTAATTAATAAAAATTGTTAAAGTTTTCCAATTATATTTAACAATTTTTTTTATTAACATGTTTGTAAATTGTCATATTAACAATTTGTTTCAGTTAAAAAATAAATACATATAATAAAATTAATTTTGTGTCAAAAAAAATTTTTTTTTAATATTTTTGGTTTTAATCACTAAAACGCTAAAAGATAGGCAGATTATTGAAAAACTGAATCAATATTAGGGGTAAGTAAAGTTGTGGTTTGACAAATTAAGATATTTTTATCGGTATTTTGTTAATTTCAGTTTTCAAATACAAGTCTATAATTGTGGCAAGATTCCCTTTTATGAAGATGAACCTTATTGCGCAAATAAATGTTAATGGTGTTTGTGATGTAGTTTTTAATTTATATTTCAATAAAAATTATTAAAGAAATAATTTAGATGCATTTCATTCTTTCAAAAGGCAATAAGCTAGTTCTAAACAAAATATTTTATTAATAAGACAAATTCGTAATTAAAAATGTAATATAATTGTTAACAAAAACTTTATTCAATTTTACAACTTGGTTGTTAAAAATATTTGTTGAATATCAACAATTTGAATTAACAAAAGTATTTTTTATATTTACAAATTTGGTTGTTGGTGCCTTTTCAATTAAAAAATTAATTGTATTGACGAATTTGGTATTCAATATGAAAATTCATTTGTCGTAATTTTTTTCTGTGTACAGTTCCAAGAGATTGCTCATGCCTACTACGCCATCAAATATTTTTTTCTAATGAAAACAATTATTTGTAAGTACCACTAATTTACTGAAAAAAATAAGAACATTTTTCCTAAATTAGTGACAAAAAAGAAATTAAAGTGTTTGGAAAATTAATTTGTATGTGGTGAGTGTTTGTGAAAAACTGCCAACGATTAGAACAAATCAAGAAACGCATATTGCTGGTAGATAAAAGGTGAAATTAAGTATAAATTCTTTAGTGTATTTTCCTTTTCTCCTTCCAAATCTAAAGAAAAAAAAGACCAAATGTCTATCAGGATTATAAAAGTGTTTTTTCCTATTGTTTTATAAGAAATGTACAAAAAAAAAAATACGAAAGAGGGGAGCGTTGCAAGGGTGTGAAGTGTTGCTTATTATGTACGTACGTATTATGTAAGTTATGTACATATTTGATATGGTCAGGTCATCACCAAAAAAAAGCAAACAAAAAATTGGTATTCGTTGGTGTTGACATTTCCATTGTTAAGATCTTTACAAAAACACAAGATTTTGTATTTTGATTTAATTTAAGGCTCTTGAATGCACACTTCATTCATTCTTTCATTCATTTAGCCTCTCAATGCAAACTAATTACTTATGCATTCACACCAGCAGTAAAACATACTCAAAAACAAACCCAGAAAAAATGTACAGAAAGTGACAATTAAATCTACAAAAATGTCCTTTATATAGCATTTTTTTTAATTCTTCTTTTATTAGTATTAAATAATGTGGAAATTTTTTCTTTTCTTTCGACTTTTTACCCCAAAAATTTTTAAAGTTTTTGGGACATTTCTTTAGAATTTTTTAATTATTTAAATTCACAAAATATTTCCCGGTCCGGTCCTATTGTTTAAATATTGTTTTATTTACTTTCACTTTTAAGTTAGAACCACCATGGTTTTTGTGTTGCACAATGGTGTAAATTAAAACAAATTCTTAGAATGCAAAACTTCTAAACTATTTCCCCCTATGCTGAGAACAAAATTAAGTCGTTCGTCGTAAGAATTTAGGACGAAAGGCCCTGCATTTCTTAAGACTCGCATCGTTTACCCACAATGTTGGGTAAGTTGTTGTTTATGTTTTATTTTGTTTTTAAATAATACTAACTTTTAAAACAGAAAAATAATTTCATTTTATATGTTTAATTCTTCGCGGTGTATTTAATACAATTAAGCTGGAGGTCCATATCACGCGTTTTCGCCTCAACGCAGTGCATGCTTTTCTAACCTTACTTGGGTTCTACGTTTCAAGTTACATGCAACGCTTTTTATGCAGCAGCAGCAGCAGCAGCACAAGTAAAAATAAAATTTAATTTGTCAAAATCAGCTGATTTATTCGAACGCTGCTTGTGACGCTTACAAAAGTAGAAAGTAAACCTATTTTTCGCCTCAAGGCATCTACGCTTTTGTGCATGTAACTTACAACGTACAACTACACAGATTCTAATTTTTTGACAGCTGCGTATGCAGCGAAAAAGCGAGCAACGCGTGATGTGGACCTCCAGTTTTAGGTTCATTTAACAACGAATTTACGTCGTATGCTACTACGTTTATGCGTTGCCAATGTGTTCCTACGGTTAAATTGTAAAGGGTCATCCAACTAAAATGCACCATGTTAATTGTAAATAACACAAAAAGTTTTCAGAGAATTATCTTAATACGGCACGGCTTCGGTGGTATACCAATCTATACCGACATTACTTTTTGTTTTAGCTTATATTGCTTTTTAAAAGTTATTGAGTGCCCCAAGATCGATATAACAGAAATATTTGTTATGGTCATGGACAGGTAATTCTCAAAAATAAATAAAATCCAACCTCTGAAAAATGCAGTTTTTTTTAAGTTTTCCATATTTTCGTTTAGCAAATGCAACTTTTAACGTCGTCGAAAGTAAAAAAAACATAAAATTTGACCCTGGAGATCGTAAAATTACACTTTTTGCCCCGCCTCCTTTTGTGGGGGATTAGATTACTAACGCCTTAATACCATAAGAACTACATTTTTTAACTTTTATGGACAGGGGGAGGTACCCCTCCAAACCCAAATAAAAATTTTATTTTTTATTTTTTGCTAATTTCCACAAAATATTCATTTTTAAACTTTTATGTTTTTCATATTATTTAATTTATCTGAAAATAATTAATTTATTCGTAATTATAAAACGGAAAAACTTCCTACTTTAGGTAATTAAAATTCGAGCACAAAATCTAATACAAGGTTTTCTGTATAGAATTTTTCATTGAACTTTGATGATTAAAAAAGACTAAAGTGCAAAAGCCAAGTTTTCTCTTTTTTTTTAAGAAAACTAAGCAGGAATCTGGGACCTCTAGCACTATGCGTTATATCTAATTGGTACCAGAGTTACGTTCAGCTTATGGTCTGTGTAGATGAACACTCAGCATTGCTAAAAAAGCTTAGCATTCAATCGTTATATGAGGATCGATATAGTTTAGGTGAGAACTATTCCGCTTAGGCATAGATATATCGCCAACATTGTAGCTGTATCGTCTGATCTTAATAAGATTTGACCGTGCCCCGTGTCAACCAAAATTATAGTTGGGGAAATCCTATTTAAAAATATCTACCATAAGTTCACAAAAATATGTGTATCAATTCTTTTATTATTGTTTGGTATTTTGTTTTATTTGATTGAAGATAAATTTGTTAAAGCTGACGTTTTCTTTCTACATTGGTAGAGAACACAGATATCGGAATTCAAAATCTTAATAAAATTGAAAAGAGTTTACGTTGTACTGTTGATCCTGCGTTCATCAGATCATTTAATGAGTGGCCTGATGTTGAATTTTCGGATGAGTCGAATACTACCCGCAATTCGGTTGTTGAACTGTCAGGCCTTAGAATGAAAGGCTTTCTTAGTTTGCAGTATTAAAAGCAAGCGATTCATTATAGATCCAAAGTTCGGAATTCCTCTGCAGTCAATGTTCTAGAGACAGAAATCGATTAGAGGCGATTTTGTATGACTCACCAATACTTTTAGGATTTTGGTGATATGAGATTCTCAGCAAGAATCGATGCTTATTATTTTGGGTGATGTGTTGTGCAAAAAACTCCTCACCTTTTTCTTTCTGTTAATGAACGAGATTTTTTTGGTTGTCTCAATTTCATCCAGCTCCCAAAGTCTTTGTCATCAAACCACACAACCATTCCTTTTATATTCCTTTTTCGAAGCAAATCTTGGTACGTGAATGCTAAGAACACGAACAGCATATAAGTTTACTCTAGCCTTCTTAGAATCCTATGCATAATTTGACCTAAAAGAATTCGATTCACTAGGACGGGATTTTTGGAAATTCGAATGTTGAGGGGTAAAAAGGGTAAAAACGCGAATATTCGGTAACCTTATATCTCCACAACCAAAAGAGATAAAAAAAATCTAATACTTATCGTTGTTCTTTAGAAAAATAAGCAGACTGGTATCTGGTACTTTTTTAAAATTCGGCCCTTTTAGGGAGTAAACGGGTAAAACATGAATTTTGGTACTTTTTTGAAACCCCATCTAACTTTTGAAGCAATAAACGTATAACCAAAGTTTATATCACATTCGAAAGTTATCAAAAAAATACGAATTAATATTTGGTACTTTTTCGAAATTCGAACATTTAAGGGGTGAAAATCGTAACTATTTTTGGTACTATTTTAAACAAAACATTTTTCTCCATTAATTTACATATTCGTACTAAATTATGAACTCCCACTACAATACTGAAAATTTTAATACTTTAATGGGGGGAAAAAAGGGGAAATACGGAAATTTTAATATTTTACTTGAGCTTTTTGGTTCTACAACTGGTATTTTTTTAATTATTGTTAATGTTGGACCTTAAAACATTAGATTCAACATGCAATGCCCTGAGTGGATAAGAATCTATGACGGAACTTTTTGGAACTTTTTTGTTCTTTAACTGGTACTTTTTGAATTTACCGTTAGTATTGGACATAGAAACATAAAATTCAAGATGCAATGTCCTGGGTGGATGAGAGTCTATTAGAGGGAACTTTTTGGTAATTTTTATTCATCCACTGGAAATTTTGAATTTCCGTTTGAAATTTGGTCCTTTTGGAAAGTAACCGCGTTAAACCTGTACAAAACCATTCATTGACATGTACGTACTAGGGATGCCAAACGGGAAATCCCGAATCCCGAAATCCCGGGATTTTTCGGGATTGATAAATCCCGAATCCCGGAATTTATTTTTTTTAATCCCGGGATTTTTCGGGATTTTCGGGATTTTTAATATATCAACAATTATGTACAAAAATGTTCGTTTTTATTAAATTTTTATACTTTATAATTATTCAATGTCTTAATTTGATTCTGTGTACCAATTAACAATTTAATGAATATTTGTAACACATTGTTCAAAAATTATTTAGAGAAAACAAGCAAATGTGATACTTTGTTACGTGAATTCTATGTACGTATTTGTAAAAAGCCAACGGAAAAAACTTTTCTTTATTAATGTATAAAAAATACCAGTTGTTATAAATAAGACAAAATGAATTTTGAAGAGCATAAAACAAAATTTAATGACAAAAGTTCTGTGTGGTATTATTTTTTGATGCAGTTTAAAGGCGCCCCTCAAGCAAAATGCAAAATATGTAAAAGGGTTTTAAAAACTAATGGCGGTTCAACAAAAGGACTAATAACTCATTTAAAAGTAAGTTAATTAATTAAAACTTTCATATTTACTAAACCGTGTTGTTTAGGTTGGAGAAAAATGATTGCAGTGAGCCTGAACGAAAACTTTTAAAAATTACAGATTAAAATTTTCTAAAGCAAGAGGAGTCTTTGTCTGCTACTATTGGGCGCTTGACTGCTGTTGATAATTTGCCATTTTCCTTATTGGTAACGTCTACAAAACTAAGAAAATCACTGAAAGCTCGTGGTTTTGAAGTTCCATAATCTAGAGAAACAATAAAGGCAAAATTTATGGAATATTTTCTTAAATGTAAAATGGACATAATAGAAGAAATCGTCGAATTAAAGTCAAAAGGAAAAAAATTTAGTATCGCGTTCGACGAATGGACGTCTACCTCAAATAAGCGTTTTATGAACATCATTGTGCACACAAATCAAAAATTTTTTAATATTGGTTTGGTAAGGATGAAGAAGTCTGGCACTGCTGTAAACTGCATTCAATATTTAGAAGACAGACTGAAGGAATTTGGAGTTCTATTGCCTGAAGACGTGGTCAGTTTCACCACTGATGGAGCATCAACAATGCAAAAAATCGGAAAGTTCCAAAACAGCAATTGTGTTATGCACATGGTCTGCATCTTGCAGTTGAAGATGTATTGTATAAAAATACGCCAAGTGTTTGTACCGAAGAAGAATTGTCTTCATCAGAAGACGATGATTTTTTATTTGAATCTTTAGAAATGGGACTAAGAGTCAAGCACAATAACATAACAGAAAGATTTTGTATAAAACCTGTGATTGAAAAAGCTAGAAAAAAAGTAAGAATGTTCAGAAAGTCACCAACAAAAAACGATATTTTGCAATCGTACGTAAAACAAGAAAAAGGTAAGGAACTAAAATTGATCTTGGACTGCACAACAAGATGGAATACTCGGTTTGAAATGTGCCAACGCTTTTCCAATTTAGAAATTCCTGTTAAAAAGGCCTTAATTGATTTAAAGTTGCAAGCTTTTTCTGACGAAGAATTTTATTTAGTAAAACAAATAATAAATACTTTAAATCCTGTAAAAATCACACTTGAAGCTCTATGTCGCAACGACATGACTTTGTGTGAGGCTGATGCTGCATTGGCTTTCATGATAAAAGAGATTTTAACAACTAACTGTGAGTTAAGCAAGGATTTATACAATTCTCTTAGCAACCGAATTCAAGAAAAAAGAACTATGTACTCAACACTTTCAATTTTTTTAAAAAATCCAAATAAGATATCAGATTTTGACAACAAATTGGACATGGTTTTATTAAAAAAGGAAATAAAGTTACTTATCTCACGTTTTACAAAGAGTGCTGTTTTAAACAACTCCATGATATCACACGAGATTGATGATAGCATATCAGACGAGGATTTAGAAGATCATGACGTTTCTATTGTTAAAAAATTAAACAAAAGTCCAGTTAAATCTTTAAAGTCAGAAGTTAATGACATAGACACACAACTTACCAAAGAAATAAATTTATTTCAATCAGAAGCCATTAGAGGTAAATATTTGCAGGATGCATACAACTATTTAGAAACTATTTTACCAACAAGTGTAAATTGTGAAAGATTTTTTTCTACCGCAGCAAATGTTGGAAACAAAATTCGTTCTAGATTATCTGATGAAAAATTGAACACTTTGATATTTTTAAGAAGCTAATTACATTCGACAAACTAATTACTTAAACTTAATTTACGTGATGAACTTTTTCATAAAAAAAAATTATATTTGGAGTTATATTTCTTTTATCGTAAATAATTATTATACCCTTCATTTTTGAGTTACATTCTTTTTTTTTTGTTGGCAAACAACGATTATTTTAAGACATAAAAACAATATAATAATTTAAAATTTTTATATAAAACGAATGGTTTTGTTAAGTTTTCTATAAAAAAAAATATATAATTAACTCTTGTTTATAAAAAAAGTTGTAACAGAATTGTTTTGTTAAGTATTCTCTTTTAAAAATTCAAAAATAAATCAATGAAATTTAGTTACTTAAAAAAAGTTGTTTATGAATTGTTCTGTTAATTTTTCCTTTTTTTAATTCAAAAATAAATAAAATTTAGTTACTTAAAAAAAAGTTGTTTATGAATTGTTTTATTAAGTTTTTTTTTTAAAAATTCAAATATAAATAAATAAAGTGTTGTTTATTAAAAAAAAAATTGTATATTAAAGAAACACATTGATCCCGAAAAATCCCGGGATCCCGAAAAATCCCGGAATCCCGAATCCCGGGATTTTTTAAAACCAATCCCGTTTAGCATCCCTAGTACGTACTAAATTAAGGGCTACCACTACAAAATTGAAATTTTTGGCACATAAATAGGGGGAGAAAAAAGTATCAAAAAGGATAATACGGGAAATTTCTTTCTTTCATTTGCTTTTGTGTTCTACGAGTGTTAAAACCTAGAAAAATAAACTTTGGCATATTGATATGTCCACGAAGAAAAAGGAGATGCTAACGAAGTAGCGGGTTAAATGCAAGTTATATTTTTAAAATAGTTTAATGGCCATTTTCTCAATGTACCGTCAAACTGCCTGTTACTTAATGCCAACATAAATTTATTAGACCGATAAACTGTCTGTTAACAATTTTGGTTTTCTCAATACACCGACAAAAAACATGGTTTTAAGCTGGCAACACCTCTCAATATACATGTAAAAGTTGTGAGCCAACTGATTGAATTTATCTGTACGGCAAATAAAAGGAAAATAAATAATCGGCAGATGAGTGCTGGTTAGCTTTGCGACAGAATAGAAGCAAATGAGACATTGAGAAAACTAAATTTCTTTAATGTGCAGTTTTTCGTTGGGAAAAAAGTAAATCGTGAAATGAGAAAACGGCCATTAGGCTTATAGAAGTTATAAGTCCCAAAAGATTTTAGGCCCACAAAAATATAATTTTTGGCATCCAGTAGTACAACTCTGCTCTCAGCAGGGTATGATTTATTTAAAAAATAAAATACATTCGATATTAATAGAAATTTCCATTTGAATAATATTGTAACTTCGGTCGCTTTGGAATGCCGTAATTTGCCCTCAGACTTTTACCTTAAAAATACACCTTGTTTCATGTAAATCACTTAAATGTTTTGTTTTATTTATTTCCACTTTTTTCAATTTCATACCACTGTGCATTATGATTTTGATATTTACTTTTAAAAAAATTTATTTTGATTACCCGTACCATCTTGTTTTTTTTTCTTCTTTCATTTCTTCCATTTACATTTTACCTATTACTGGGTAAACATCTCTCTCATGACATGATAGACATTTGTGTCCCTGGTGTATATCACTTGTTTACCAATATCATTATTTGTTGTTTTTTTTTTCTTTTATTCTCATATTATATTTCCAATATTGTAATAAGTTCTGTTGTGGAAAGCAGTACATATAATGAATAATACGGGTAGTAAATCAATCTGGATTGCGTGCATTTTTGGCTGGTCTTTCTTTTGCTTTTTCACTTTCCCTTTCCATTCCACAATTTGTCTTGACTATTTTAATAATTTGTATAAAAATGGCTGCAGTCATTTAGTATCCTTCAAAGTATTGTATTGAATAAACGCAGGACTTAACAAAAAAAAATTGGTTCATATTGAATGTCAATTTGTTTTGTTGATGTTCTGTATGAACGTAGAGACAATATTTTCTTTCAATTATTTATAAAGAGCATCTGTTGTTTGTAGAAAGTTACAGAAATATGAAACCGCCAGCTCTTAACAAAAAAAAAAAAAAAATTAATTCGACTTTAGGAAGAGCAATCAAATAAATGGAGCTACTAATGTGAATCATCAAGTTAAATTAATTACAGGAAACGAAAGGCTTTTTGTTGCTTATTCCAAATGTTAATGATTTTCGAAAACGGAGCGTCAGAAACTTTCTTTTTAAAAACGATCGGAAGCATCGTCTCTAACATCGAGTATTAACCGAATACTAATGCAGATTTTCCGTTTAATATTCAACGCTTGTAAACTTAATTTTATACACTTTTTTACTACTTAATGAAAAAAGATATAAAGAATATCGTCACCTAAAACTCAAAAGGCTCTATTTAACATTTTGAACATGTTACAGGACAAGAAAAAAACTATTTAATATGATAAATTGATAAATAGTTTTAAACTAATTATAATTAATTGTTCTTTTAAAACCTACCAGTTGATTTGACAGCTAACAATGTTGCATAATTTACAAAATGTTAGTTAAACCGTGTTCAGATATGCACCTTAATTGAGTTTTACTCAATAAACGACATTATTGAGCTCAAATATCCATATAAAATTGCAATTTAGTTATTGCTCAATTAATACGAAATTGTTATAAATATTGAGTAAAATTAAAATGCGACACTGTAACAAGTGTGTTTATTAAGCAAAACACAACTTACTAAACAGTGTTTTGACATTTAGAAACTGAAATTACAACAAAACAAATGCCCATCCATTAGGTCGTCGCAAAAGCCAGATGTTAATTCCTTAAAGATGTCAAAACTTGTTTACATTTTCCTTATACATGTACATTTTTGTTTACGTTGAATGTAGTATGTAGTAGTAATATAAATTGACTAAGCTAAATTGCGTATGTGTGAACAGAAAGATAATTATGTCAATTAACCGAATATTGACTCAATAAAAAAGGTATATCTGAACACGGTATTAGGTCTATTAGCGCTTATCATATAATCTTTTTTATATAGGGCCATTTTTTTTTATTTTAGGCTTCACTTTGTAAGAAGATTTTTTTTAAATCACATAAATCTGTAAACTTTATCTTCCTATAAAAATTAGTGAAAATTCGGAACATATTTGGCTTTTCTATTATAGAAAAGGTGAGAATCCATCGTCGGCTGCCGAAAAAATTTGTGAAGTTTACTGAGACGATGGTGTTTAAGATGCAGCTTGCTCTGAGCAATCAATAAAAAAGTCGATGAAATCATGGAAAAATTGAGGTTGCTAGGGAACTGGGCATTTATCACCAAACAATTATCAACCATTGGAAGAAATCTGGATACACAAAGAAGCATGATGTTAAAGTACACATGAATTAAGAGTGAACAATTAAACGCTAAAACGGAGCTTAACTGGAAAGTTGTGATGCATCCACCATATAGTTTGGATCTTGCACCTTCAGATTATCATTTGTTTTGATCTCAGCAAAACTCTCTTAATGGTGGAAATTTAAATTTCGTAGAGTCCTGCAAAACGCAATTGGATAAATTTTTCGCTCAGAAGACCCATTTCAACACAGATGAAATTAATGAAAATTTTAACAAAATGTTTTAAAAAATAAAAATAAAAACGTAATTTTGTTGTGGACGAAATTTTGAATTCGAAATTAAGTCACAAAACCAATTTATTTAGTTACCCAGAAAAATCTTATTTTAACAAAAACACATTGTTATACCCACCGCCACCAGTCGTAGGAACTATCCCAAAAAAAAATGGAGCTTCCAACGAAGCGGGTTTGTAAGGGAGAAACATAAATGTTTCGCTTACCATTGCGCAGACGAAAGTCGTGAATTTTATATGGCGAGTTCCCACTTTAAAGCAATACATTTTTTATACATAAAGCACATTATTCAGCGCATATAAAAATTCTCAATAAAAAATTTAATCATTTTGCGAAGCACTAATGGTACATTTAAAAAAAATAAGCGCTCAATTATGCGCTACGCAATAAGACATACAGAAATGCAGTAAAGTAAGTGAAAGAACTCTCAACAACTTTTATAAAAAAAAAAAAACATCAAGTGCTACGGCATTCCCTTACTACGAAGCAGGTTTGTAAGGGAGAATCCAAAAAATAACTGTTTCGAAACATTCAGTGTGTAAGGCCGATCGAAACATACAATAATTTTTATATGCGCTGAATAATGCGCTTTATGTATCAAGAACGTATTGCTTCAAAGTGGGAACTCGCCATATAAAATTCATGTCTTCCGTCAGCGCAATGGTAAGCGAAACGTTTATGTTTCTCCCTTACAAATCTGCTTCGTTGAAAGCTCCATTTTTTATTGGGTTATTGTATGTAACGATTGGCCTTACACACTGAATGTTTTGATACAGTTATTTTTAAGTATTCTCCCTTACAAACCTGCTTCGTAGTAAGGTAATGCCGTAGCACTTGAAATGTTTTTTTTTTATAAAAGTTGTTGAGAGTTCTTTCCCTTACTTTACTGCATTTCTGTATGTCTAATTGCGTAGCGCATAATTTAGCGCTTATTTTTTAAATGTACCATTAGTGCTTCGCAAAATGATAAATTTTTTATTGGGATGTAGTATATAAAATACATTACTAAATTTCGTGAAATCGCTCTACAAATGACCGTAGGTCCTACGTCTTCTCTCGGAAAACACTTAAAAAATCCCTTCCCCGTAAAGGGGAAATCTTTACCCTGTAAAGGGCAAACTTTAAATTTTTACTGCCAGGTCCACAATGTCGACAAGAACATTTCTTTCGCATATTAATTTTAAAAACAATAATAAAAAAGTAAAATGTGTTTTTGTTTTCATTATACATAAATATACGAAGGAAAAGTTCTTGTCGACATCCTGGGCCAGGCTGTTAATGTTTTGTGCATTTCAAAAGAACTTTTTTTCTTTAGTTAATGTTCTCTTTTAACTTTTTATCAGGACTTCTCACCAGTGTTCGAAAATACAAACGCTAATAGCGCTTGTGTTGTAGATCATTACAAAAATAACGTTTCCTTCTTTGTCATCTTTCTAAAGTTATCGTTTATTTTCGTTAACAAAGGGTTTTATTTCAGATTCAATTCTGTAGTTATCGGAAAAATTGTAAATACCCAGTAAAAACTTTGCCTACAATATAATGCGTTGACTTATCAGAAAAACATAAAAGCACTACTTACAGTTCTACTGAAAGAACCAATGAATTTTGCAAGGGATGTCCCAAAATAAACGCATTCAAAAGAAAGTCGTTATTTGTTTAAGGCTGGGGTATAATCACCGCATACGATATCGAGCAACATTTATCGAAATTATTGAAACTCTCTATCTAAATGAACACGCAATCATTCCGGATCATCAGTTCGGATTCCGAGCAAGGGATGGTTCAATCTAACAAGTGCATAGAATTGTTACCCAAATTAGATCGGCGTTTGAGAGAAAGGAATATTGCTCAGCACTGTTTATAGACATTTCCCAAGCATTCGAAGTTTGGCCAGATGGGTTACTCATTAATATAACACGAATGCTTCCTCAAAACACTTACAAACTCCTTGAGAGCTATTTAACTGGCACAACATTCATGGTAAGATCAAAAACAGATACACATACCCCCCCCCCACCCCCTTAAGAAAATTCTGATGGTGTCCCTCGAGGCAGCATTAGATCCGTTACTGTATATATGCCAACAAGCCCAAGCTTGTTAAAGAAGAAACCTACTAAGTAATGAGTGAAGGAAGCTATTCATTTTAAAAAAGTAAGCGAAGTTTTTACTGAATAATTTCTGACTGTTTTAAAAATAAGTTTTTTGGTAAATACATATTCTTCTTACAAATTAAAAAACAATATCTTAACAAAAATATGATTTTGTTCATCAACGACTCGATGGAATTTCGGATTTTATCTCTGTTAGTCGAAATATTTCTACTAGGGAAAGCATTCTGGAATTTTTTAGAAATTAAAAAAAAAGAACTTTACTCCCACATTTTTGTTTTTTATCCAATTTTGACAATTATGTATTTAATTTTTGACTTCTTCTTTCCCTTGTCACCATTGAAAAAAGCGTAAAATAGATGAACATGAAAGTCATAAATAATTTGCCATGTATCTTTAATGTGTATGTTATTCGATTTTAAATTGTTCATAAATCGCATAATAAATATGATAAATCGGCTGTAAAGTTTATTTTTAATTCGAAATAATGTCGTTACACTTGAATAAAATGCCCAAAATATTAATCTCCACTGTGCTGAACACCCACACACACACAACCAACCATCCACCCCGGAACCAAATCCTGCATTATAATCATCATAAACATCTACTTTGAGGAACAATCATAATTTGTTGCTGTTTTCAATGTAAAGGACTTTATTTAAGGAGGGGGACGAGAAGGCGAAAAAGAAACGCCTTTTTTAAAGAAAATTTTAAAGTTGCATACAGAGTGAATGAATATTTCAAAGGGAGATCAACTTGAAGATGTTAGATTCAGGTATGTGATATATTTTTTTGAATTTTGTATTATATTTGTATTGAACTGTTTTTTAAAACAGAAAATTAAGATAATTATTCAGAAATGGATTTGAAAATCGCTTGCAATTCATCACACTTGCTAAGAACTATCTTTTTAAAATCGGTCGAGTTTCTTCACAGACCTGAATAGTTAATTTTAAGCGTATTCACGTCACAAGTTGCACCCTTGCAAAAAAGCAAAAGTGCAAACACATAACAACAACCACAAAAAAAATTATTTACGCCCAACTAATTGTCTGTGTGGTTGTTGTTATATTTTTACACTTTTGCTTGTGACGTGGATACCCTTTTTATTTATTAAATTTGTCATATAGAAAATTGTATTTCTGATTTAAAATTAAAAATTTGTATGTCCCATTAAAGCTCGTATGTATATGAGGTGTTGACTAAAATACTGTTATCCGTAAGGTTAGGCTAGGTTTTATGGGCAGCCGACACGAGGACAGCTTACCTGGGAACTTATAGGGGTCCCTTTGTGATACCCCAAATCAGCGAACAAAGTCAGCCAGTGTCTACCAGATTATTCTCCAGACTAAACGGCAGCCTCGAACCATTTCGATTTCCTGTAGAAAAGATAGATCGACCTCAGTCCCACATTCAAGATAGAATCCAAGCATAGCAATTCTGGTCTCCCAAAATAGATCATCCTAATAACCCCTAGATCCGTGGTTCGTCCTCCTCATCATGAAAAATTCGGCAGTAATCATTATAGGATGGACCCACCATCATCGCAGGGGTACCTATCAACCTGTCACCCGTTATTACTGATGTCATTATCCTAATCTGGTCCCTGCCAAACCACAGCAGCGCGCGGGTTTTCGCCGCTTCATAGCCAGGCAATAGAGCTAGGGCAACCGGGCAGGTATTCTTACCCTGCCATCTCTCCTGAGCCCTTATCTTCAATTCACGGCCTTGTTTCGCCAAATCGTCTGCGTTTTCCAGGCACTCACTGTGCCCTGGTTCCCATGCCAGCGTTACTCTATTATGTTATGCAATCCGATTTAGAGACATCCGGCATCACATAGATAACTTTTATGTCGTGTAAATCTCTATATTCGATAATAACTTCAAGAGAATTGAGCCATCCAGCAGTCTAAAAGGAACATTTATCAACAGTTCCTCAGTGAAGAAACCCCCAACTTACTGCCTCTCTTGAAACCAACAGTTATATTTTAAGTGCTTAAACTGTGGGTAAAAATTTTTTAATTTCCGATATAAACTGTTCGTATAAAAATTGCAGTTTCATATCCAAAATTTAATAATTTTGACCCACAATGCCGTCAAAATTTTAAACATTTAAAATATGTTGACTTGGGATGAAATATTCTATGGCCATAAACATAAAGTTAATTTGAAATTCACTCCTATTAAAAGACCCTGTTCTCTACAAAAGAAATTATTAACAAGACAAACCATTAACTTGGTATTAAATTTGCGACAGTTATTGTTAAAATAAATACGAGCATGTTTGAGTTTTGAGACTACTCCAGGCAGTAGGAGGATACTAAATCGCTTTATTCCCAACAAAAAACAAACAGTACATAAAGTATAATAAAATTTCACAAAATTATAAAATTATAAGATTAAAATTTACGCTTTTTAAGCAAACGATATTCTTCTTCTTCTCCCCTGAATGTCTGAAATATCTGAAACAAAAATATATTAGAATTGAATTTAAATTACCTCATTACAAGACATCAAGTTATTAAAAACATATTCAAGTTGTGTGCAAATAATGGCAGATTTTTAAGAGTTTAAATAACAATTTAAAACATTATGACATAATAAAAGAAAACGCTTTTTATAATCTCAAAAAAATCCTCTGTTAGTGGCAGAGTGAAAATGAAAATGAAAATCGAGGTTAATATTTTATCATAACTTTCACCACCTTATTCGGTTTTTTTTTGCAAGCAAATATTTTCATTTTTATAAAATTATTACAATAAATATTCAGTCATATTGTTAACAGTAGTATTCAAGTGCTTATTGAAATGTGTATTTTTAAAAGAATTTCAAACACTCGAGTGTTCATTGAAATGTAACTACTTTTACTAACAATATGAATTCTATGACGAAAAATATGGGGAGAGTACTTCTGTTGAATGAGTTAGGGCAGACAATAAAAGTATACTATTGTTAATATTTGCCAAAATTTCCACAAGATACGGTAATTTTTGTGTTGATGCAGTTGCCAGATATCTAAGCTTTTTCGACAAAAACAAAATTATGGCATCGTTAACAATTTACGAATGTGGAGTCTGGGCGAATCAAGCATTGATTTCAATGGGAAGGGGTACCATTATGGAAACTCAGTGAAAACAGCTTTTTAGTCCAATTTATGATGTAATAATACCAGTGCTCCATCAGCTTAGGCGGAGGGGGAAGTTATGACCCCCATGATATAGCCTTTGGATCCACGGTTGAATAGTAAGCTGCTGACAAACGAACTAAATTTTGCACAAACTCGTTTGAGTACGCCGAATCCAGTGGTGGTTGAAACCTCCACCACAATTAGTTGTGAATAGGGTACACTAAGTTGGGCATTCCGTGTGAAACTTTTTAATTATTCATCTCAGACCCCATAAAGTATATTTATTCTGGCTCCTTGAGTAATTCTAAGTCGATTTAGTCATGTCCGTCTGTCTGTCTGTCAGACCGCATGTCCGTCTGTTAAAAACACGCTCACTTTCGAACAACTCAAAAGAAATGACTTAACTTGGTGTCAAATTGTTTGTAGTTATCCTTAGCAGCTTGGGATTGAAATCCAGCAAAATCGGTTCAGTAGGACCAGAACTATGAATCAAAATGTGGAACCACCACCTTAAAAAATTGATAATTTTGTTACATAAAATAACATAAATGTTTTTTTAATCTAATTTACTTATTTAGGTCTATCTAATATTCTTTTTTTATTTGGGCCTATTTGTATTTCCTTTGGCTGCATTTTGTAGCAGCCGTTGTATTGTAAAAAGGATCGTGATTGATAATTAAAAATAAATAAAATTATGTACTTTGTTTCTTGGTGGAGGGTGTCAAAGATTCGGCACAGCCGAATTTAGTACTCTAACTTGTTTTTTTATGGTTAACTAAAACCAAAATTCCGCAATAAAATTACTTTTAAATCTGGGTTCACACTATGAAAGTTTTCTTTTAGAAAGTCTGAGTTTATTGGTGAGAGGGGAAGAGAACATGATTTTCTTTTCTCCTCTCTCACCCATAAACTCATACTTTCTGAAAGAAAACTTTCATAGTGTGAACACAGACTAAGTAAAGCATAAAAGACTTTTTGATAGAAAAATTTTAACCTCAAAAATTCGATATTTTCTTAGCTAAATTGGGGCTGCTGAACACGAATATGGCATTCTTTTATTTTTGTTCGGCAGTTGTTTTAGGTATTTCGAAAAATCTCGAGACTATTCAATTGAATTGTACAAGATTTAAACTTTTGCATAGATATGTCTTTCCTTTTTCAGCCCATATCTATACTGTGTCGATTGGATAAAGATTTACGAGCTGCAGGACTTTAAACTTGAAATAAAATGTTTTCAAAATTCAGCATTTTAACTCGCTCCAGTAGGTTAGGTTAGGTTCCATGGGCAGCCATCGAGAGACAGCTCACTTGGGTTCTTTATTGGTCCCTTTGTGATACCCAGCGCCAATGCCCATCCTATAGAGCAGTTACTCAGATGGCGTCACTGCAACCAATTCATCTTCCTAGTAAAGAGAAGATGCGACTTAAGTTCTATCCTGGATAGATCCTCCAAGCAGGCAAATGCCGGTTCCCCCAGGTATTTTTCCCTTATGCCCCTAAACCGAGGGAGTTGACAAAGAAAGTGACCTACAGTCTCCTCTTCCTCGTTAAATTCCAGACCCATTTTTCCAGCATGAGTCCCCACCGGCCAGTGTCCAGTCACAACCAATTGTACTGTCCTAATCTGGTCCCTGCTGAACCTAAGTTAAGAGCTAGTTCTCCTTGCATCATATCCAGGCCATAGGATCCTGGATATCGAGCTGGTGGACTCACAGGTCCACCGCATCTGCGCAACTCTATAAGACTCGCGCCCGATAAGTGACTTAGTGAGCCATTGAAAGGCCAACGAATTGGTCACTGAATACGTCATCCATGCGACCACCTTGTTTGGCCAAGATACCGGATGACTTCATAAATGCAATGTTGCAAAGCATCACTGAAAACGAACGCCTGGACAGAGCATTAGGTACAAATAAAAAAAATGCACAAATTTTGCAACCGTTGTGCAGTGAAGACGGTTACCATTTAAAAATGAGCTCAAGGCATTGCTTTTAGGAAAGTTGTCTATGAATTCTATGCCTTTCAGTGTTGCAACATCGCGCTTATGAAGTCAGCCACTGTCCCGCTTTTGTTGTTTTAATAACTTTTGAAATTTCTGTCCGAAGAAAGTTGAACAAAATCTTTTTGGAATCTTATAAATTTTATTTTCGGTGCTTAGCCATATTTGTCAATAAGCCAAGGAAAAGCATTAATTTTAATTGAGAGGTAACACAGAGTTGGCAACATTGGGCGTTAATGTGTTAATAATAACAATGTAATAGATTTAGGTCGTTGAGGTTGTCATTTGAAAAGGATTGAAAATGAAAAATATACAAAAGCTGTTTCCCATACATTTACTTCACTTAAGGTCGTTACACACAATCCCACAAAGTCGTACGTATTTTATGAAAATGCAACTCTGTCATGATAATTTGTTATTGTTTTTTGAAAATTTATGAACAATAATAAGATCAGGGAAGCATTTTCATAAAATACGTAAGACTTTGTGGGGTAGTGTGTAACGGCCTTAAGTGAAGTAAATATATGGGAAACAGCTTTTGTATATTTATCATTTTCAATGCTTTTCAAATGACAGCCTCACCGACTGTCCGCCCTCGTTTTGGTGTCCCCTGGTAAAGCTAACGAAACTTTGTTAACCGACCCAAGGTTTTATAAACTTCTGTTATACTAATGACCTGCTAGTGTTTTTAAAAACCCGGGAATAAATTTCAGAAGTCGTTATTTATTTCGTTTTGAAATAAATTATTTTCAAAATAAATTCACGCGCATATAGATTCATAACAGTAGGCTTTTAGAACAAATTCCCATATCGAGTCATTACCGCAAAAAAAAGCTTAAGCGACAAAAACAAAATTTTACAGAAAAAGATTTTTTTTGTATGAAGTTTGTCGCTTAAGAAAAATGGTTTTTTAGTATCGTAAAGGTACCTTATGTTTCCTGACATTTTAGAAGACGATGCAAGTGTTGCCAATAAACTCATTTATTAAAAAAAAAAAACGAAAATTGAAAATAATGTCGCTTAAGCTTTTTTACGGTACTGACTCGATATGTGGCCTTTACCTTATACTAAACAATGGGCTCTCATTAATTTAAAAAGACAACGATCGGACACAGTAATTTTTTTATTTCATTTCAAATTTAAATTTTAGTTTTGTGCTGAGGCATCGTTAAGGGTCTTAATAATATCCGAAATTCAAAAAAGTTCTATGAAAGACAGACAAGTCTATCCAGATTGTACCCTAAAGATCTTGTAAACTAATCCAACCATTTTTGTAGAGCATAAATAGCGCGTAATAAAACTAATATTTTTTTTTTTTTCTTAAATACTACACAAAAATTTCAAGTGTTAAAATGCTCTACAAGAGTTTTACATTTCAGTGAAAATATTAGCTTGCGGCTAAAAACATTTTTTACAAATCTAGCGCAATAAGGGAACATTTTATATTGAAATTAAATTGAAAAACACTACAATTGAAGAGTTTTTTTTCATAAATTTCGTTTTTAAATTAAACTCCTACTGTTTCGGATTACAACACAAGACACTACAGGCATTATCATCATCATCATCATCTCCTTAACAAAACAATAAATGATTTGTTAAAATAGCGTATTCAGATGATTTTGAAATATTGACAGATTTTGAAGTTTGACACAGAAAAGAATACAAGGAATACGAGTGAGTACCTCATTATGAATCAACCCCTCCTTTTTTTCTTGTATTTATTCACACATTAAACAAAGGCAACACGTTAAAAAGCGCGTAAAATATTTTAAAATGTTCTATTCTTTACTGGAAATTTAGGTAGATGTGTTGTTCTCTAAGATTTAAGCAGAATTAGGAATCTGTAGTCGCATTAGTGAAAATTCAAAAGAAACCAGAACAGGAAATGAACAAGTAAAAGATTAAGGAAGTGTAACAAAGTTGTTATTTGAAAATTAAATTTTAATTTTCTTTCAGAATCATGGTGTCATCAAGCTTTGAGTTTTCTATAGACTTTTGTAAATTTAATGCATAAATTATTTTAAAATTTTTTTTTTATTTTGTCTGTCTTTTTCCATAATCCATATTGATTGTATTAGAAAAGCCGGCCTAAAGCAAAATTAGGAAGCAGGAATTATTTATGAATAAGATTTTTAATCAGGTTTTTTCTTTCTTTCTTGTAATTTTAGAAGATTTTCCCATGTATTGCGTACTTAAGCTGTCAATTATTTTCCAATAATTTGCTTATAATGATTTTTATTTTATGAGATTTTTGACAGAAGACAGCATTTTAAATTTTAATTTGATTTATATTGTTGGTATTGTGGAGGACTTGGAAAATGCAATTTGGGAAATGTTCCCAAAGGCTTTTGGGAAATGTAAAATAAGTTGAACTTTAATTTCTTATAAATAAAAACAACTTGAATGAATATAATTTCTCATATTAAAAGGTTTGCACTTTGTATCCAAAATAATAGTTAGCTTTACAAATAGTACAAAAAGTTAAACTTGTCCCCTGTCCAATGAAAGTTGGTTCAAATCGGTTACATAACATTTTAATTTTACTAGTTTTATACGGCTCAAAATGTCAACCATTCTTAGCAACACACTAACAAATCAAAACAAATAGTCTCGTACTGTCAAAATCGGAAGGCGTTTCGACACCACCTGTAGTTAATTCGACTTGGAAGGGAGCTAATTCTCACAGTCGTGATAAAATTTTATTTAAAATTCTGTCAGTCGATACTGAACGAATCGAAATTATTTTTTCAGTGTTGTGAAGCATTTATTTGAGTTTTTACTACACTCCAAAAATAATTTCGATTCGACAAAAGAGAACGGTGCAATGGAATTATAATCTTTTCCCCCCTAACTGATCTGGCAAACCTGATTTTAGCAATAAGATTTTATAGCATTTCCGAGTAAATGATTTTATGCAAAAATAAAAGTGCACGTATGTTAAGAAAATTGTTAAACGAAACTCCATATAGTTTTGAGGAAAATTGGGAAACATGATCATATTTTTCAGTCCGTACACATATCTAATAATCAAGGCCCGGATTTTTATGCAAATGCATATTTGTTCTCGTCAGTCGGAGATTACCATATACAAAATATCTTTGCGAATCAAAAATTTACAGTAAAATGGCTTCGATTTGTTAGTGCATATTTTTGCATATATTGCTTTGAATGCATATTTTTGCATATATTGCTGATGTTGCATATTTTTGTTGCATACATATTTTGAAAAAACTTGTTTTAATTGCTTTATTTTGCCATGCACCCTTCCGCAATAGAGATAAAAGACAACTTCGATGATATTTATTTATTGATTTCTAATTGGAAAAATATTTTGTAAAGCACCTTCGCGTGTTGCCGCATATAAAAATAATTATCCGGATTATAGTCATCCTCTAGAGCCTATAACAACCAGATTGGGGACGTGGTTGAAAGCAATTATGTATTATGCTGAAAACTTTTGCCAATTCAAAGATGTTGCAAAAGGATTCAACAGGGGTAAATTTAAATAAATTGATTTTGCCCTACATAAGATGTATTTTTTGGACGGTAACTTAATTTAACAAATTCGTAGCAAGCTCGATAAAGATTAAACAAAAATTAAGGATTTTAATTTATTGTTTAAAATCCTTAACTGCTTCCATATTTAATTTAAATTGTTTTCGAAAACAGTGTAATGAAAATGAATATACCACAGAGAAACTATCAGCATTTAATCATGCACCTATCACTTCCGTTTTATTTTGTTTTGAAAAATAGGCAGTCAACTTTTATTTTGAAAAAAGTGTAGGGTCAAATATATCTCTAAAGGCATTTTAAAAAACTAAATCAATAAACATTTGAATTGTATGTAATTGCACAGTTTCGCACTGTGCTTAAGCAAATGACAGTTTCAAAAAATTTAACAAAAAGTTTTCTTAAGTTGAATATGGTTTGACACTTATGATTTACATATATTCGCACAGTTCCTCCAGTCAGCTTATGTATATTATAGTTGGGCCTTTACAGGTGACCTTATTAACATGATTGTCTTAGGCCCGTTTTCACAACTTACCGATAGCTAAAAGGTGACTTTAATCAGCCTTATAAAAAGTGTTCCGTTAATCAAACTTTGCTTTAACCTAAAGTGAGCGATAAAGTAAATTATGGGTAATCTTATCTGGTAGGTTAAAGTTAAGTTGTAATAATGGAGCGCTTTTTATACGGCCGATAAAATCCTTCCTTTAGCTATCGGTACGATGTGAAAATGGGCCTTAATGTTTCTTTATATATTTGTGTTATACTTTATTTTAACTTCTTCGTTTGTGGTTATTGTGACTTACTTACGTTTATGAGACTGAATTTTAACGTTCTTTATGCTATTTTTTGTTTTTTCTTGTTATTTTTATGTTTTTTTTACAACTAATAAAAAAATTCAAGATAATTTTAACTGCATATTTTTTAAGTTTTTACCGCTTACATTTCTATTTTTATTGCATTTTTTATGCGCATAAAACGTGGTTTTAGCTGCATAAAAGTCCGGGCCCTGCTAATAGTATTGTTGTACACGCAGAGAAAAACATGTTTAAATATGGTCACCTCCAACAAAACTATTTTTAAAGAAAATTTTAAGCATTTTATGTTTAATTTGACCATTTTATTGTCACCAATTAGTCCTCTTTCAAGATGACACAACCATATTATGGTTGCCTCTAAACAGGTTATGGTCAAATATGGCAATAATTTGTTTTCAAATTAATAATATTATTTTCCTCTTAAAAAAATATTTTCTCTCTCAACAAAGTAGCCCGATGACGTTGCAAAAATATTTTGATAATCCATGTACTGGATTGCGGTTACTTTTGGCACACAGCCAAGCCTTTATATTCCATAAATATATTTTTCGTCTAGAGTCACAACATTTTTAAATGCCTGAGGCTGCTGCTCTTAATTTAAATGGCTTTAAATTAAAGTAAATTGCACGCAAAGAAAATGTGTTTTTACCATTGGTTATTAAGGCCATTTGGGCATACTAAGTTGGCAGGTATTATTCTGTATTGACGATTTATATCAATGGGCTGCAGTGTTTACAAAAAATTGACATTTTGTTTGGCTGAGAAGTGGAGAAAATATGACAAAGCAATAGATCAAATATATATGGAACATTTTGGAAAAAAATATAGGAGGTAGAAATATAATGAAGCTTGTAGCAAAAAGATTACTTTCAATTGCTAATAAATTTTGGATTATCGAAAAGTCCCAATTAAAAATGGTTACTTAAGAATCACTTTCAATCAATTTTATGTAAAAACAGTCATACCTACATATGTATTTAAAAAAATTACTTCAACAGAAATATATCAATTATTTTTAGTTATTATATTTTTTTATATCAATTTCTAAGCATATTTTATTGATGTTTTCATAGACAATAAAATAAGTATATTTGGGGGATTCACAAGGTATGCTATCCAGTCATATCGTCATAATGTCCTGAATAATATTTTACAATTGTTTAAAATAAATGTTGTTGTATTTTAAACAAAATAAAAATGTTAATGTTGTTTATTGATTCGTCATAACTGTACAGTAGAAATCTTTATTATAAGCGGTAGCCCACAGCAGTCCTATATATTTCTTGTAATTATTTTAGAACATATGACTTTACAACTTTATGACTACCTTGTGAATCCCCCAATTATTAATAGTAGTTCTACTTTCTAATACCATATTCTTTGAATTATCTTAGCACCTATCCAATAACCTTGATACTATTTATCATTTTTACTACATTTAGAAATGTCCTTTTTTTCGTTTGAAAAATATAGTCGCCGCATGTATATGAGAAACTAAAAGTGTTCCGCTAATAAATTCTTTAAATTCTTCATATTTAATAAAAATGCATTTAAATATCGACATTTGTATTCCTCTAGTAACACCCTTACAGGATATATTACTCATTATAATTTACAATAAATATGCACATATTTCAAATTTCATATTATTCAAAAAAAAAAAAAAAATCTTTTATTTAAGCCAAATCAAATATCATGTGAGTAAATATATAAAGGAAAGTATGAATCTAAATATAAACCCTGTTGCTAAGCAGATCCATAAACATTTATCAAAAAAAAAAAAAAATTTATATATGAATAGATTCATACGCATCATACAATAATAAATATGTACATACATACAGTACCTTAATATTTATCATTCTTTACAAGATTTACATTGTTTTTCTTGAGATTTATTGCCATGAAAAAACTCCTGTGACATCATCACATTATTTTTCCGAAATAAAAGACAAAACCCTACACATTCATATTAAACGGGAAAATTAAATAAGGGAAAAATTACCCTTTTTCACAATTTAATCAAAATTTTTAAACAGCACACAGTTCTTTTTTGTCAAGCATTTATTGCGTTTTTATTTTCATGTAAAAGAGACACTAAATGATACATGACCTGGGCCCAATACAAAAGCGAATAAACCCTTTTTATTTTCGAATGAGAATTGTGTCTTTATATACAGATACAATTGAATTTCTATAAAATTTCCGTAAAGGACATGCTTTTTGGTGGGATTTAATATCAAATCAATTTAATTTTTCACAAAAATAAAAAAAAATAGAAAAGCATTTTGTAAATTTGTTTTATTATTACATTTTTCTACATGAAATATTTCGAAATGGAACTTTTTTTTTTGTTTCGAAATTATGAATTCCTTTTTGTCATTTATTAGACAAAGTACATTTCATAAATATTTATATCCTTAAAGTGCCAAACTGTTTCCACTATTTTTGTACATTTTTTGGGGTGCAAATGCGAGTTTGTTGTGTTAGTGTTAGAAAAATATTTTTACTGTTTTTTAGGATAAATCCATAGAAATATTTTACTTATTTTTCCACTAGACTGCATCACAATATAAATCTATTAGAGAGAGAGAGAGTTAAGAAAAAATTTGAACAATTTTTACATTAGCGCATCTCGGTAATTTATGTATGACAATTCAATTGACATTTTCGAAAGCGATGTCACGTGATTCAAATTGTTTACAATTAAAGGGTTAAGGGTGTGTCAAAAGGGGATTTAACCAAGAGTTGGTTTATTAGCGAATACATTTTTTGTCAGAAATAAGGTGGCCTTTGACAGGGGCAATTAGAATGATAAAAAATATATGGTAATAGAAATGATTTGTGATTATTATGTGATCATTTTATTTTTATTAAACCCTAGACTAAGTTTTGTTTTCGAAAAAACAAAATAACACAGACAATTGATTTCCAAAACGAAAAACTTATTTTGAAAGTCACCCGTTTGTAATCACATTTCCTTTGCACTTAAAATCAGTTTAAAATATGTATTTCTAGGGCAAAAAGAATATCAAGCTGAGATAACTTTTATAATTTTATCGCGATCCGGTAAGCGGTTTGGCCGCGCGTCAAATACGGGCACACAAATATTAATTTGTATTTATTAGATTTAACAAAACTATGAGGTTTCTTAGAATCTCCATACAAAGCCCTCACCCGCAAATAACGTTTACGCAACATAAATCATTACCAAAACAGAAAAGGAATAAAAAAAATTGCCACAGTTAAATTTCTCGAATTATAAATTAAATTGTTTTAGGATCAGTTCATAATTAGGCATGGCGATCAACGAACGCCATCTTTCGATAAATACCTTAACGCAGTGCTGTGGAGTCGGAGTTGAAGAGTCGGAGTTGATGTTTTTGTGCCGGAGTCGGAGTCGTAGTACCCACAAAAACTCGCGACTCCGACGCCAAAGTTTTTCGGCATAAAAAAATTAAAAAAAAATTCCAAAATAAAAATTATAAAATTTAAATAAATGGTTTATGAATACTGCTCTTATGTGCTGTTTCCAAATTACAGGCGATGGACTGAGTGCTGTTCATATACAGGGGTGTGCTGGAAATCGCAAACGTAATACGCAAGAATTTTAAAAGTCGTTTTTAAATAAGATTTTTGTAATAAAAAAATTTTATGACAAATATTAAACAAATATTTTCCTATTAAACAGGATTTTAAACCAAAATTTATAAGAATTAGGTTTAAAGTTTATTAAAAACAACTTCCAAATTCTTTCGATTTGCGTTTGCGATTTCCAGCACACCCCTGATAAATTTTGCTACATAATCAATCGCCTGTCATTTGGAAACAGCACATTAATGTTTGCGTACGGTAATTGCTTCTCAAAAACTCTAATTTTTAGAAGGCCGTACGGTAATGAAAAAATTAAAGTTAACATCACTGAGTCTCATATACATTTAGCATCAAGATTATAGTCGGAGTTAGTACTTTTTTTGGACGACTCCACAGCCCTGCCTTAACGCATTTAAAATCGTAACAAATGACGCTTTCGTCAAGTATTTTAACAATTGGAAAAATGTTTTTTTTTATTTGAATTTTTAAACGTAAAGGCAATTACTTGAATAATGGAAAATATTAAGTGGTTTTACCTCAAATATAATTTTAATTTTAAATCAAAGATAAACTTAATTAAATTTTATAAATTATTTTATACGCATGATGATTCTGTTTTTATAATGAAGGTTTTTTACTCCAAAAATATTGGTTCTAGGCCCAGCTAAAGAAAGTCAAGCAAACGACCACTTTTATTTTTGTTTTAATGTAAAACTTATGAATATCAAAGTTTTTGAAGTCGTGTTAAATAAAAGTTAAATAAAACCGTTGATGATCCATAAAACTCTTGATAAGAAATTCAATAATTAAGTCGAATTTTATTGGTATGGCCAATCAGCGCACACAGGCGCTAAAGGCAGTGATTTCACGAATTAATTAAAAAAAAGTTCAAGTAGCGTGAAAACAAAAAGTACTCGGTTTAAGTGCCCAAAATTTTGCATTAAAATTAATGTCAAATATGTAACGGTGCTTTTGCAGTGGCGCGTTGAAATTAAACATTGTAACAAAAATTTTTTTAAAAAAAAATGGGAATGCCAACTTTGTGAGAGCAAAAAGCACTTTAAAAAATAAAAAACACTAAAGAGCACTATTTGAGCAAAAATAAGCGTAAAAAAGAACTAAGCCATTTTTACAATTTAGTTCGGCTGTGCTAAATATTTGGGTGATTCACAAGGTGTCATAAGATCATATGTCTTAAAATAATAACATGAAAAAATACGACCGATGGGAACAACCCCTCATAATTCAGTGTCCTATTTTGAATTAAAATTAGCTAATTTGAAACAAATATAAAAAATTAATATTTATCTAACATAAAATAATTTTTTTAATTCTTATCCATGAATTAATAAATTAAATTAAAAAAAAAAAACTTTGAAATTAGATCTTACCTATTTTCCATTTTTCAGACACAAATCAAAAATAAATTTTATTTTGTTTGCTTGTTTACCAAACAGCATAGTCCTAAGCCGATCTAATTTGACGCCGCAATTGATTTGTTGCATCAACGGCGACGGCTTACAAAAATGTGGCTCGGCTCTGCCGCTCAGAGCATGTCTCTTCTGATTAATTACGACAGCGCAATAAACATAGCAAGCAAAGTTCTATTAATTTAAGACACTTTTTGTTTACAAAGCAACAACAATATTTTTAAACCATTGTAAAATGTAACAACATTATGACAATATAATATGATAGCACACCTTGTGAATGCCCCAATTATATACCTTTAAAATTAAAAAAAAAAAAAAGGCGACGGCATTGATGGGGGACAATTTTCATTTAAAATAAAATACTAACTTCCGTATTCATAAACATTTTAAACATCATTTCAATAAATCGTTAAAATTGTATTCATAAAAGAATATTACCCTAAAAATCCTATTTTAAACCTTGTGTAAATAAACGAATTTTAAAATTGGTTTGACCCTTGTTTAAACCTATTTTAAAATAACATTTTTGCTGTTTGCTGTGTGTTTATGGTAATTTTGAACATTTTGCGAGAAATTTTCATTCAATAGGTACATATATTATTGATTTATACATTTATAGTAAAATTAAATTCAAAAATATGTAAGTTTGCATGTATGTATATTATAAATATATTTTTCAATTTCACAAATTAAAGCTCAAAAAATTATTAATTGAACTAGTGATGTGTAAACGATCAAAACAAATAAAATAAAACTCGTTATTTTAATACTTTTTTATCAGCAATTAACGAGTTTGGAGAAAATATGACCATATCTCTCAGAACGCGAAAAAGCTCTATGGAGTCACAATAAATAATTTGTTAAAAATAAGAACCTTGATTAATTTTTGTACAATTAATTTTTAATATTTTTTTTTTTTTTTTTATTAAATTTATAAAAATCCTTTACTTTAATTATAAGATTATAAATCTTGTTGTATTGTAAAACAATTATTAAATAAATAAATACATCAGTGCGCCTTAGAAGTTAAGGTAGAAGTTTGTCGTGCGTTTAAAAACTTTAGCGCATGAAAAATGGCAAGTTACACAACACGCGGTAGAAAAGCCGTTCTTGTCAGCTGTTTTTTATTTGTTTACTTATTTGTGCATTGAAAACCGATTCGAAAGTATATTAAGATTTATTTATTTTATTGAATTTATTCTTTTTATATAAATATCATATGTTTTTGAAGCTCTGCAATAAATTTTTCCTTCACGATTCGCAAATTTGTAACATTTTTTTTTATTGTCAGCTGATTACTTGTCAAAAATACACAAAGCGTTAAAAAGTGTAGCTTGTTCTATTAAGTTACACTAGTTTAACTTTTTCTGACAGAAGTCTACAGAGGGCGCGCGCACTAACGCGTGTTATGTACTTCTACCTTTATGTACGAATTAGTAGCAACACTCTTTACGACTTCAGCTACAATTTTTTATTGCTGTTGTTGTTGACATTGTTTTATGTGCTTTTATTAGTGATGTGCAAATATCGTGATTTCTAACGCGTAAGTCACGCGTGACCGTAATTAAATTTATATACAGGATGGGTAAATATTAAGGGCCAATGTTGATTTTGAATTAAACACAAATTATTTATGAAATTATTGTCATTTCTTTTTATTATGATAATATTGGTATGGTTCAATTATATATGAAACAAAATATCGGCGAAATTGCCGCCGCAACCTCGGCGGCACACCTCCAACCGATAGTCCAAATTTTCGATGACGCTGAGGCATAATTGAGTTTCTATGCCGTTAAAGTGCCGATTTATCTCATCCCTTAGCTCTTGAGTTAATGCTGGCTTATCGACGTACACCTTTTCTTTCAAATAACCCCAAATAAAGAAGTCCGCCGGCGTCAAATCACATGATCTTGGCGGCCAATTGACATCGCCACCACGTGAGATAACACGGCCATTGAATTTGTCGCGCGAAAGAGCCATTGTTTCGTTAGCTGTGTGGCAACCCTGCAAATAATATTGGACTACGTGATCCATTTTGATGAAATGGACTACTCCCTGGACTGGTCCAATGTTATGCAAGCATGGCCCATGTCATTGTTAAAAACAGTTTGTATTAAAACGACATGTCTTCGTTTTAAAACGAAGTTAAAACTGATCCTCTGGAGTATAGCATAGAGTAGTTTCAAAACTAGTCCACTAGAGTATGTATGAACATGGACTAGTTCTGCGTTGTATTGCAAAACTGGGTTATATGGTCCACTCCTAGGACATGGTAATGTTAAATAGACCACCTTTTAACCATATATTTGGAGTATTTTTGGAATACTCCTACTCCTTTATGGACTACTCTTTACATGCATGTATCGACTAGTCTCGTTACTGCAGGGAAGTGACACCGTCCTGTTGAAACCACATATCATCATCTAAATCGGGCCATAAAAAGTTCGTTATCATCTCGCGATAGCGAACACCATTCACAGTAACTGCCTGACTGGCCTCATTTTGGTAAAAATACGCTCCGATGATTGACAGCCCATAAACCGAACCAAACAATCACTCTTTGTGGGTGCATTGGTTTTTCGATAATCACTCTTGGATTATCATTCGCCCAAATGCGGCAATTCTGATTATTGACTAATCCACTGAGGTGAAAATATGCCTCGCCACTGAAGATGATTTTCTTCAAAATTTTATCATCCACTGTTGCCATTTCTTGCCACCATTCTGACCATTGACGACGTTTGGAATGGTCAAGAGGCTTTAGTTCTTGAGTCAATTGCACTTTGTAAGCATGTTAATGCAAGTTAAATTTACCGAAAATGTCACGAAGTGTTCGATATGCGTTTTGATTTGAACGCCCATTTTCATAACAAGCCTGAATAAATTTAACCCGTTGCTCGATTATGTATCTCTCCAAGGTTCAAATTGACAGTCTAAAATTGAGAACTGTCGATTTCATTCACATTCAACATCGGCCCTTAAAATTTAACCACCCTTTATTATAATTTATGTATTTTAAATGTTGTTTTGTGTATTTCAATGCATTATATTTAAATTCTGCAGTAACAACCTCGAACGTTGTTTTTGTCAGACGCCAAAGCTTGTATGATACTACATACTTGTTTTGATTAATTACAAAAGTATTTAAAACAAAACTGATGAAAAATATTTTATTACATAATACGCATGTGAAGTCATTTATTGCAGGGAATTTAGCAGGAGTGTGCGTGTGGTATGGGGGCACCCGTCTCCCCCCTCGTATACCACCAAATTTTTAAAACTTAATTTAACCTAATTTAAATAAAACGGCTAGATTCATTCCAGTTCTCGACGTATTAAAGTGATTTTTAGGATGGGATTTACATATATGAGGCCTATGGTGAATTATGGACCGATCATTCCAAAATTCGGTAGTCTCAGATAGAGTTTGAAAAAAAAACTAAATTGGAGCAAATTTTTATACAGTAATACAATATTTTTAGTCTTTTGCGCGGGACCTATGTTTACTTATAGACGATTTATCACAAAATGTCATGGTGTTATTTTTAGCTACACATAAAAAGTTTAATTTGACAAAATTTATCCACAATATCAATGTATATTTAGTAAGGTTTTGGCGTATTTAAATGATTTCCGAGATTGGGCTTTATATGGTTAAATTATACACCGATCTTCACAATATTTAATCTTGTGATTTCTAGTCTTATAAAACCTTGGCAGATCAAATTTTACTACAATATTTTAGCTTTATTTATTTTTAGGCTTACTAAAGTGCTTTTCGAGAAAGGGTTTTATCGATCTATACAATATTTAGTACTATGATTTCTAGGCATATAAACCAATTTTGTGCATAATTTAATAACAATCAGGACATTTCGCCACCAATTTGTGTTAGTTTTTGTAATAAAATTATTAATTTTTTAGTGTTTATTCCACATTTGGGTTCATAACTTGTTTTCTGCGGAACCGATTGTGCTCAATCCCAAACTGCTTAGAAGAACAAGAAAGAATATGGCACCAAAATTATTTTTGTTTTGTTAAGTCGTTCAAAAGTGAGCGTGATTTCAACAGACGGACAGACAGTCGGACTTAGAATTACTCAAGGACCCAGAATATATCTGTGGCATTTTGTCAAAACATCTTAAGTCGAAGTTAAAAAGTTGAAAAAAATGCCGTTAATCATACGAATTTTCATTCAAAATACATTTTTGTTACCGTTTTTAAAATTTTGTATTATAAACGGAATTTTTCTTTGATTTCGGTTTATATTATTTAATAAAAATGATTGCTTCACCGAGTTTTTTTTAATTTTTTTGCTATGTTATCTCGACTTGAGATGTTTTGTCACAAACATACATAGATGAATTTTTAAAAAGTTTCACACGAAATGACAAACCTTGTATACCTTCTTCAGAACTATATAAACTATAACGTGGTACTAATGCCTGTAATTTCTACAAAATATCTAGCTGTGTATAGACAACTATGGTTTTCATAATTTTTAAACGTATTTCTAACCTACGGGTTAAAGTGTAATGTATTTTACATTATTCAATTTCGATAACACGGTGCTACAGTGTAAAAAAACTTGGAAAACGACCTAGCGTGGGTTATTGGTCTTGTTGAGTACATAAAAAATTGTGTAAAAAAATTTCAGAAACACCCTCAAATTCAGAAGTTATTTAAAAAAAACCGTTTTCAGTGATGTTCGTCAACTTATCGACCTGTAACTCAGTCAGTTCTTGTCCGATTTTAATTTTTTTAACGGGTTTGGAAAGAAAACTAATTACGCTTTAAAACAACGTGCACATTTTTATACATTTGAAAGTACTAACAATTGTTTTTGTTAAGAATATCTTAAAAAAAACGAAAATTATAAACTTTTTTGATTTTAGTAGCTTTTCATTGCTTATTTTAATATGAAAGCTTATTAAAATCTGTATAAACGTATGAAGAAAATTTAGTTCTTAACAAAACGTGGTTTTAAATTGTATAAGTTATTCAACTTTTCATTAACACCTGTTTTTAGTATTTTCTCCCCCCGCGCAAAACATATGAATAAAAAAACAATTAACTATACAAGCAAATTTGTCAACTTAATAATTTCTTTGTTGTAACTTTACAGTTACGTTTTTGGTATTAACTTATGTGTGGTTTACAGAACACGAATTCAAAATTTTGTTTTTGTTTTAAATGTAAGTTGAACGGACGAGTAAGGCGCTCGTGTTCTGTCAACCACATATTAATAAGTTATTGTTAATCTGTCTTTATTTAAAAAAAAAGAACTGGAAGATAATACAGATGAATAGGGTTTATTATGCCCTATTTTTTTGAAACATTAAAAAAGCTTAGAATGTTTTTATATGGGCATTTCCATTTTGACGTGTCGTAATATTTGTACCACAAAATGTTAAAAAATTAAATGAAGAAGTCAAATTTGTAAAAAAGGTTTTTATATATACAAAGTAATGAAGTAGCACTATATTCAGAAAAAAAAATTACAGCAATCGACGCTAAGGATTTGCAGCTGTAAGCAATCTGCGCTGGCGTGACATTAGAAAAACGGAAGTGGATTTTGACTTGCATTACAAACTGAAAAAGACTGCGAATTGAGCAAGATGTTTTGTATAAAACCTTTTTTAGTAAACTTTGGACTAATACAGATTAATTTTTCAAGCAATAAAATTTATAAATATTTGCTCCTTTTAAGGTAAATATGGGAATTTTGAGAGAAATGTCTACTTTTTTTTAATGTAACGCCAGATTACAAATAAAGTTGTATTTTCGGACCATATTGTTCAATCGTTATCCCTTTTGTTACTAAATGTAGAGCTGGTAGCGTTTTACACCAAAATATAAAAATGTAAACTATACATGTAAAACTTTTTGAGTAACAATTTAAATTATTTCTGGCGTTACGTTACAAAAAGTAGACTTTTCGCTGGAAATGCCCATATGCAATTTTTAGTTATATATATTTGGATAAATACATAAACTAATCGAATTTATTACCAACACAATGGCAAAGTTTAAATACTACCTTTTGGTGAAGGATATTGTTTTTAGATAAGAGTAAAAAAGGGTAACTAGTTTAAAATTTGTGACAAGTGAAGTGATATTAATATTTAATTTTATTAAAATAAGTAAGTTTGTAATTTTTGTAATCCTTTAACAAATTTTAAATTGTGTTTAATTTTTTCTGCAGTGTGTGATAAGCGTAATAATTTTTGTTATGTTTGCGGTTCATTCGCTGACAAAATACATCGCTTTGACCTGAAGAAAAATAAAGCCTTGGTAAATAAATAAATAATAATAATAATAAATAATTGGCCTTGGAGGCTTTCTTTGTATTGATATTAATAAATAAATAAATAAATAAATGCCTTCAGTACAGTTTTTAACTGCTCATACAGTTCTAGCAAATGTTATGAACCCGAAAGTATTTGTACAAGCTGTTCCAGTATGCTTAAGAAAACTAAGTCCGAAAAGTTTATAAGCCAGCCATTACCATTATCTTTCCCAATGATTTAGCATCATAAAATATTCCATAAACCACAAGACTGTTATTTTTGCCAAACAAACATCACTGGTTATCAATATAAAAATCGTGATAGCATTAAGTATGCTAATGTGTTAACTGTTACTAAGCCCGTATTAAGTGCAATGTAATGAAACTTTACAAAAACAAAGTGATGATGAATCTGAAAACGAGGAATGTGATATGGAATATTTACCAAAATCGGCTGAGCCACATTTTGTGACAAATGCATATTTTTGCGATCTTGTGCGAGATTTAAAACTTTAGTAACTTTTGCAAATATAAGCCGATTTTAACAAATGATGTCTCGTTTTTTTCTACATAAAATTATCTCTAAAATACAGTGCAAATAAAGATAGGTTTTCATAGAAAAAAATTAAAATAACTCTTGTTGAATTTGAAAAATTAGGAAAAAAAATAAAAAAAATTAGATAATTTTGAGAAAAACTCACCTAATTTTTTGGAATATATTTTTAATGAACACATTTCATAAAAGCTTACTTCTTTGCCTTTTCAAAACTGTTTAAAATTTTGAAATCGATCAAAAAATGTATGAGTTAGAGGTACTAAAGTGCTACGACCTACCCTAAAACAGTTTTTTGAAAATAACTCAAAATTTTGAGGGTGTTTCAAAATGTTTGAAAACGGTTTTTGTATGTACTCACCTAGGCCTACAACCCCCACTAGGTCGGTTTTCAAGTTCTGACAAAAAGTGTTTTTTGTAGCAGTGTGTAATTAATTCACGTAGGCAAAATTAACGTTGAAATTAACAAAAAAGTGTTACCGCATAGGTAAATATAACTGTTAGGTACGAACACGACTAGATATCTGTTTTTAGAAATTACGGGCGTAATAAATAAAACACTGTTCTGAAAATCATTTTACCTCAAATCACGTGAATTCTAATCACGTCTACCTTTTAAAATCACACGTGTGATATTTTGGTTTTCCGTTTTTTTTTGTTAAAAAATACGAATCCATAAAGTATTTTTTATACCCTCCACCAAAACTAGTTGTGAAGAGGGTATACAAAGTTTGTCATTCCGTTTGAAAATTATTTTATTATTCATCTCAGACCCCATAAATTATATATATTCTGGCTCCTTGAGTAATTCTAAATCGATTTAGCCATGTCCGTCCGTCTGTTCAAAACACGCTCACTTTCGAAAAACTCAAAAGAAATGAACAAACTTGGTGTCAAAATACTTGTAGTTATCCTAAGCAGTTTTGCATTGAAATAAAGCAAAATTGGTTCTGTAGGATCAGAGCTATGCATCAAAATGTCGAACCATTCATTTCTTTTTAGTTTTTCATAAGTGAGCGTGTTTTCAACAGATGGACATGAGAATATATACATGTACTTTGTGGGATCTGAGATGAATAATAAAAAAGTTTCCAAGTAATGACAAACTTAGTATACCCTCTTCACAACTAATTCTTGTGGATGGTATAAATATGCACTTTGGTACTTTACCTTCCAGTTAACAACATGTTTTTGACAATTATAACTCATAGTAAATTATAATTAAATCCAATGAATTAAAATGACACTTTTAACTTAAATATCAAGTAAATATTTATTAAAATTCATAAGTAAACTTGAAATTTTTAAGCATATAACTATTTTAAGTTAAAAAATATAATTTTTAGTCTTATTGACATTCTAAAGTAAAATTAAGGACAATTAGAGTATGTAATTATTAAAAAAATATTACTGACTTTTTGGCAATTCTTTTCATTTGACAGATATTAAAAAAAAGAGGTATTTTAATAAAAAAAAAAAAATAAGAAACAAAAAGGCAACTATAAACAAGTAAAAAGTATAATCTGAATAAAGAAGTAATTTTATTTAAGATTACATACATAGAAGTTATTTAAAATAAATACTCTGTCTGTACCAATATCCAGAGAAAGTTTTCAGTTTTAGTAATGATTTTTAGAAGTTTCAGTTATATGGAAACTTAAGTAAGAAAGTACAGTCGATCAAGTCCGACTATATGATACCCTACACCACAGTATTTTAAAACACATTTACGAGAGTGCACCCTATTCGGGACCAATGGAGAAGCATGCGTATGTGTACATATAGTATGCATCTATCAATGTTTTTAATTTCATTGAAATTGGCTTGAAAGTTTCTGAGAGGAAGAAATTGGCCCTATCTCCCCGTGTGGGCCTACGATTAGGCCCATTTTCAATAGGCTTGGTCCTTGTGCCAATAAGAACCTATCAGCCAAATTTTATCAATTTATCTCCAAAATTGCGAGTGAAATTTGTATGGGATTAGCTCAACCATGTACCGACAGTCATAACTTTCAATATGATTCGTTCTTATAACAGTAAAATACTACGTATGAAAATGTATCAATTTAAGTTTATCATTAGATCGATACCAATTTTTTCAATTCCATACACATTTGAAAGAAAGCTCTAGTAGAACCACAACCCAATTATAGAAAGGGTATGATTGTGTTATGTGAATATTGATACTAGACCCTTTTAGTGTATAGAAGATGGTTCTAAACTTTAGAAACGGCTTAACAGGGTCCATTCGAATGAATTGCTGGCTGTTCTGTGAATCTTTGAATATTTAACCGTCATTGGCTATAGTTCCCATATAAAAGGACACACACTTTCGATAATCATTTGTAATGGCATTAGTTTTATATAAACGATTATATCAATATAACATTTGTTATCACTGATTTTAATAGTAGGAAAAATCTTTTTGGGCAATTATTATAAAAAAATCATTAAATTTTGTGCCCAAAGATCTAATATAATTTACTTGTGGTGTAGGGTATCATGTCAGACTTGGTCCGACTTTCCTTTTTGATTTAAGAAAGAATTGAATGTACTAGGTATGTATGTGTTTAAATAAAGACAGTTGGTTAATTTTTGAAATTCTTAGAAAATATGTTGCAAAAAAAATTAATTCAGGTAGGAACACTATTTAAAGCTGAAAGTAATATTTTTTAAAACATTGGAAAAAACCTTCACCCATCAACTGGCTCTGTTTTTAAAAACATAATATGCTTTTTGCCGACTTTTGAATTGTTTTTGTTTTTAGACTCATCTGTTGTTGCTTTTCGTTTATTTGTGCTATTTGGTATTTTTGCTGCTTTTCGCTCCGCATCCCTCTCACGTATTTCCAGGATTTTTTTATATTTCAACTTATTACGATATATCTGCTTTTGTATGACCTCCTTCTGTCTAACTTCTAATAACTCTTCCAAACTTAAGGCAGCTCTGCGCAAACGTTTTCTTTTACTATCCCTGGCTCGTATGGCAGCACCTTGCTTTCCTGCCAAGATTTTTTCACGATAAATTCTCTTTTGCAAAGCTTCTTTTTCGCGTAGTTTGTTCAACTCTTTAGCACTAAGCGAAGCCCTGCGGTGACGTTTATTTCGATTCTCCCGTTCACGAATTTCATTTTTTTGTTCTACTGTAAGAGTTCTCCTGGTATTTTTCGATGCTGGACGACGCTTTGCTTTTTTCCCCTTTTTGGTATTTTTTGTAGATAATTTTACTTTTTGTTTCTTCTCGTTACTGACAGTTTTATTTTGTTGCCTTAAAGATCTGCGTGTGCCCATGATATTGTTTTATTTAAAAATACTTATTTTTTCCAATTAAACAATAAATTCTAGTAGTAGAATTAGTAAACAAAAAAAAACGTGAAAAGTTTATTGTTGATATATGTAAGTTCTTTGTTGTGACATTTCATTACATTTTGACATAGAGTTGTCATGTTACCATGTGTTCGTGTTTATAGTTTTTTAAGGCTACCAGTTTGTTATTTTATGTGTAACCGTTACAAAAACTTTCTTAAAAATAAATTATTCAAGTCAAAAACCGTTATGCAATACACAAACCTTTTGCACTCTATTAGTTGTTGTCTATGTTTTCTATGTTTTTACGTCGTTCACCATCTTTTTCAAAAAACAAGCATGCATGCACAAATAGAGTTGTCAAATTTTCGTATATTTGTAAAAACCAAAAACCGGGTTTCCAATACTTCGAAAACCCGACATCTGAAAAAATCGGATTTTCAGTTTTGTTACTAAAAACCGGTTTCAAATATTCGGTTTTTTTTAATTATTTATTTAAAAAAAACTTATATATACCCTTTTCCACCTGAGGTGAAGGGTATAAAAAGTAAAATTCTTAATTCAAGAACAAAATCTAAATTTTTTAAGATCGCATTTAAGATTGTAATCCAGAAAAAATTCTAATTATTAGATTGAATTCAAGATTTCTGTCTTATTAGAAATCTTAAATCAAGAATTAATTCTTAATTAAATTCTTCTTTCAAAATCGATTTTAAGAATGTATTCTTGAAATTATCCGAATTCAAATGTTGAAATAAAACACAGGTTTTGATTTATTTAAATATTAATATATGGGTGTTTCTCTGGTTATGCACGCGACATTTGTACGCGTTTTTTTGTGTTTGAATATTAAAAAAATAGAAGTGGATTGGAATTTTAGAATGAATTCTAGAATCGTTACATTGTTTGTGATGAGTTCTTTCTAAAAAGTATACGTAATGGTAAATTGAGCACTGGGTACCCAAATGCCATGCAATCAAAGTTGACTTACTCACGTGACAAAAATAGAAGTGCCTTTCAGGACCGTAAGAAAAAGTGCGAAAGTAAGTGAATTGTAGGAGGTTTTTATTTCGGAAAAAATGTTTTTATAAAGGTTAGTAATGGGCCTTTATAATCATGTTTTGTTCAAAAGCAACTATGCATGGGTTGGCGAAGAAAAAAATAAATTGTAAATTACGCACGTGACACTTTTTACCTTCATACATATTTTAGTAATTTTACATATATTTTCAGAAGTTTTTAACACAAAAATTAAACTTTTATTCAAAAATGAAAAATAAAAAATAAAAATATACTACAAAATTAATCCAACTTAATTAAATTAATAAAAAAAATTATGCGAGAGGTGGACCATTTCAGAGAAATACCCATATGTATGTATGTAGGTATGTCAGTGATGCCAGGAGAAATTTAAGAAAATCCCTACGTGTCTAAACAAAAAATCCCTTTTTTCCCTACAAACAAAAAAATTTCCCTACGTTAAAAATCTATTGTTTTCAGTAACAGGCAAACAAATATATATTTTATAAATATTATAATAAAATATTGAAATACAATCATTGAGACAGGTGTGATTTCAGACCAACGTGTCTCAGTTAATGAAAGGCGTTATTAAATTATTTATTAACAACAAGAAAAAAAAAACAAAAATAAATATGTAAATGCCATTTACACACTTAAACAAATTTATTTTCAAAAATAACATTGTGTGACAAATTTACTTTTGTTCTTTTTGGCAGAAACGCCTCTATATATCCTTTAACCTAGAGACAAAACATAGTCAAACTTCGTATTTGATTTTTCATTTCCTCATCTTTTGTCCTTTTAAAAGAGCTTAATACTTTTCAAGAAGACTTATTTTAAATAGTTTTTTTTAATATGTATGTATAAGTATCTAATAATTTTTTGCAAACTTGGTACCAAATAAAAGAGAAGGCTCTGTAAAATTAAAAAAAATATTTTCTTCAGTTCCCCTGAAGAAAAATATAAACAAAATTTCCTTATAAAATGAAATCCTTCGTTGTCCTTTAAAGTTTTCATTAAAAATTCGAAATTATATATTTTCATTTCTCTTAGATTAGATGGTGTGATTGTTTTTTTTTATAATTTCTATGTAGATACTCGGTCAGTACGCTTTATGTTTTTATTAGTTGGTATATGCACAACGATGGCTGCATGTAGGTCTGAATTTACACGTTTCATCTTTTGATGCTCAACTTCTTTCCAATTCCCTTTTTAAGATGCCAATATATTCACACGCAGCAATCGTTTTCAACTTTTTTCGGTACAAAACAACGACAATTTTATTAAAAGCGCATCATATAACTCTGGAAAAGTAAACGAACGGACATATTGACAGATTAGTTTTAAACTTTTTAGATGTTTTTTTTTGACGATAAAATCAGTAAAGTCATCAAACTTAAGCTTTATTTTTAATAATTTCTATTGATAATTGTATAATGTAATTTAGAAACCGTTAAATAATGTTTGCTCTAAACGTTTTGCATGCAAGATCAAACAATTATTTAAGAAAACTGGTGGTTTCGGCAAATATGTAAGAGGTGTGAACAAAGCTTTAGAATATTTGAAAAACTTTGGTTTTAAAAAATTGTAGGAATTTTATAAATTTATTATTTGAGATATTTTTAAAAATTTATTTTAAATTAGCCAGGGTTATTTTGTTTTCATTAAATTTTAAAATTAATTTAAAACCTTTCAATTCAAGTGTGTGGCCAAGCATCAATTCAATTTAAAGACGCAGTTGACAATTGAATTGAAACGTGTATGGGGGGCGCACTACTGATAGTTGTCTGATACATTATGGCTAAATTTTCTGTACATTCGAAAAAATTGGGCTGTTCACGGAGGGCGGTTTATCAGGTTATATGGTTATGTTGTTATATTAACAGCAAAAAAATTTTTTTTATAAAAAATGTAATAAATCTATTTTTTGTTGTTAATATAACTTAAAACCATACAACCCATGTTTAATCTAATTTTTTAGCGAGTTTGTAGTGATTTAATTGGAAGAATAATTATTATTTTTAATTTTTATTGCGTGTAGAAAAAATATGATTTTTATTATTGAAACCATTTTTCTCACAACATTAGATTATTACCAAAACGTATAAAAACATGAATCATTAATTTTTAATAATTTATGTTAAATTTGATTAGATCATACAATTATTTTCGTGTTCTTGAAACATATTAAACATACCATTGCAAAGAAAAACACTCATATTTCCTTTTCCGTTTTAATATATTCACTCTCAAAAGCACATGCTTGCCACTTTTTTTACTTCTACATCTTATACTCATTAATAAAAACAATAACACCCAACTAACTGAAGCATACTTATTGAGTGCCAAACATTTAAAAACCTGTCTACCAACAACAACAATACACTTTCTGGCAAAAACCAATTTTATGCACTTTGGCTTTGTAAAATACGCGACTGTTACCGAGAAACTCGCGCATCGCACACTTGTTGTTATTTTATTAACTGCTGTCAGCTACACGAAGGAAACGGAATAAAAGAACAAAAAGATAATGACGTCATGCTTTTAGAACAATTTACACTTTTACACACATTTTAAAATTTGTAATGCATTTTTTTCAACGAAATCGATTAAAAATGAATTATATTTTATATTTATTTGAAAATATGACAACTAATTGACATTTTAACACTTTTTGCAAGAGAAAAACTCTAATATTTCCTTTTTAATTTAATTAAATACCAAGAGACAGCAGCAATGTCGACTTTACCCACGCACCGATTGCAATAAAACTGATTTTATTTATTGCAGTTTAGAAGTCATTGCTAAAATATCAAAGCGATGTTAATGTGGCAGAAGATAGTTTTAAAAATCATGGACATTTAAATGCGTTCCAATTAGGATTCGGAAATACATATTAAGTTAGATAAAAGCTTAACATTTTACTTGTATGCACAGTTTCCAGATTTGACGATTCAATTCAATTGAATTTATTGTGTTAAGTTAGATTTACAAAATTTACTTACAATATTTACAAAGAGTTTAAGAATTTTTCCTTTTTCTACTTAATCATACAATTTCGTTTAATGGTATATTAAATTTTTAATTTTCAAAAAACCTTGCGAAATTTTTGTTATGATAAAAACTTACAACTACTTAAAGAACTAATCTAAAGCGGGGGCTAGCTCAGCTATATATAGTTATGATATGGTTATGATCAGAATATAAACATCTAGTATTGAAATTTTCATACAATCTGTATACCCTAACATCAACCAAATTAACATTTGCGTTTGCCTGGGAAGATTATAAATTAACTTTAGAAGTTCATTTTGAAGAATTTGTAGCCTTTTTATGTGGCATTTAGCCCTTTTTGCCCAAAAGGGAACTGCATAAAATATAATTGCCTGAAATATAAGTTTAAATATAAACATTTTATTGTCAATACTTAAAGTTGAGTTTTTTATTTATTAAAGGGGAAAGGTTTCTCATAAGTACGTTACAGTTATTAGCGCTGTATCATACGTGATCTCTATAAGTCAATTTTGGGTCTAGAGCTACATCTACATAAATACTTTACGTTGGTTTCTCATTCAGTTTCGGTATTGTTAACACATATGCCATTTTGGGGAATAACACATGATTTCCTTTTTCTGGTAAAATAAATTGCTTGTCTCTTGATATAATGTAAATCTATTTTCCATTTTGTAAAATATTTAATTAATATTTCAAAAGCCGATTGCAGGTTTGCTTATATTTCAGATGCAAATTTACCTGTGCATAAGACTGCAGTGTCGTCTGCAAACATGGATATAACACAGTGGCTTACAGTAGGTATATCCGCTGTGTAATTGTACAAAATTGGTGATAAAGAGGATCCCTGAGGACAACCTGCATTTATTTGAAAAACTTTTGAACATTTCGAGCCTATTATCAATATAATTTTCGTGGGAATACAAAATTTAATTTAAGTGATTTTGTTATTCGTGCTTAATTCCCAATTTTTATTATATGATAAAAACACTGAAATGTAAGGAGAGATAAACTCACTGTTTATTGTTGATGATTTTGGTTAAACTTTCATACACTTAACAGTTTTATTTGGTTTAATATCTTTAATTTTTCTAAAATCTTTATGGATGAAGTTTCCTGATGATCTGGCCTAAGCAACCAGTGAAATGAGCATAGGAATAGCTTATCCCATCAACAATAAATTTCAGTGTTTTTTTCAAATAATAAAAATTAAGAATTAAGCACGAATAACAAAATCATTTAAATTTCGATCCTATGTACACTCTAAATGACCTTGAACATAAATACCTTTGAATTAAACTGTATTAATTTAAATATTAAGCCATCGTGCCATACGTTGTCGAAAGCAGCGTTCATATTAGAGTTTTTTTTCCCGGAGTTTTTCGATTTAAAAAAATTCCCGGGATCCCGCTCCACATAAATAATACAAAGTAAATTTGTTTTAAATTAAGGTAAAAAAATATTATTAAAAACGCGTAAGAGAACTTGTTTAAAAAGTAAGTAAAAGAAATGACTAAATACTACAAAAATTAATTAAATGTTGAAAGGGGAACTTGAATTATTATTACTTTACGCTTTTATATGTAAATTTCGTATCATTTTGCTCTAGATACAAGATAAAAAGATAACATAAACATAACAATTTAATTCATAAAACAATAATAAAAACAAACAAAAATTGTGGTACTCAAGTTATGAGATCACAAAGTAAATTCATAAAATAGATAAAATATTTTAAATAAATATATTAACATTTTTTAATAGCTTAGGAAATAACATTAAGACACACTCAATGCGTTTAGAAAGTCGGCAAAGAGTATATTTCTTATTTTATTTTCGTATTACCATGTTTCCGAAAAATTTCGTTCACTTTTTTACCGAGATTGGACAAATAGTTTAAAGTGCAAAGTTGTTGCATATTTCTAATTCACAATCCGAAGTAATTTTTCTTTTTTATAAACAACGTCTATATCAGCCAAATGTATGACAAGATTGATGCAAAAAATAGCATCAAACGGACTTCTTCTTACAAGATCCACCTGTAATATTTAGGACAATGTTTTTTTAAAATTGTATTTTGTAGTATCTTACACGAGTTTCCATATTTTTTTTTATTTCTGTTTCCCAGCACTTTCTGGTTATATAAGCCTTAAAAAAATGAAACATATTTATGTTTATCACCTTATAAACATATCGTCATATCTCAATTTTTTTTTTAATTTTAAGTTAATTAAGCAAAGTGCTTCTTCATACTTTCTCGTAACAAAAAATCGGTATTTTATCTCAAACTGAACCGAAGTTATAGCAAAATATATCTTTAAATCGGTACATTTTGAAAACTTTAATCGCATTTTGCCAAGCTCGATTTTTTTTGTAGATATGACTTTGCTCCAATAAAGGAGCGATATTTTTGGATATCTCCTATTATTATGACTTGTCCATTGAGAATTAAAATTTACTGCCTGCATCTTATTTTGAATTTATGTTCTTTATTAACTCTTCACTTCACTAAATTTATTAATAATTATTATGATTATAATCAACTGTTGCACTGCACATTCTGCTTTTGGTAGATTTATTGCGTCAGTAGACATTGATTTACGAACGTACTCACTTTTTGTTGTTGATCTAATCCACAACCCATCAACAGATGCTAATTTTTAGAGAATAGAAAACTAAATTTCAAAGTATAAATAGCTTTCTTCTGAAACTATGAAGAACTTTTATATCCCGGGATCCCGCAACAAAAATCCCGGGAAAACGGGAAATAAAATAATTGAAATTCCCGGGATTTCCCGACCCTAGTTCATATCCATCAATATCATTGCAGTCGAATTTTGTTGATTAAAGTTAGACTTATTTAACCCTTTTAGTTTAAGTGTACTTTTGTGTAATAATTAAAAAAAGGAAAAAAATTACCCCTTTAAATAAGTGTTAAAGGGTTAATATATTCTAAGAAAAGAATCGCCATACAATTCTACTGAAGACATTTGAAATAGTCATTTAGCTCAGAAGTACATTTAGTATTTTTCTTTTGACTTGCACCAAACGTCTTTTCAAAAAATTCAAAAACTTTAGGGGCCGATATTTCGGGAACCCGAGCTAAATTTCCAAAACCCTTGGCAGATTTGCTCTACCAATAGTATTGTTTCATTTCACGTTGCACGTTGGCGGTGATGACCCGAATTTTGTTGCACTGTGTAATCATAATTAAGTTGACTTTAAGTATGTACATATTTATTTAATGTGTGATAATCATTAGGACTTCTTATCCACATTAAAATAAAAATGTATTTAAAGTTAATCTTATTATTATACCACGTACATTTCTTTAGAGAAAGACTTTTTTTGCTCGCAAAAATACAAATCAAAAAAGAACTGGTTTATTAGTCCAAAAACAATTGTTATTTTTGCTCGAAAATATAAAAATCAAAAAAAAAATATATAGTTTTTCATATAATTTAATTTTTATTTGACATGATAAACGAATTTAAAACATAAATTATTATTTAAATAAATTGGTGAAATCGGCCGTAAGAAATATATTTTATCATAGATAAGTTTATAAGGATCAATATCAGTTTACCGAGTTTATCTTCTTTATTTGTTTTTTGTTTTCAAATTTCAAAATTACAGTTATTTCGATCTCTGAACTTATTGCCCACAGGATAGGGCAATAAGCTCAGGAATTTCTGTCCAACAATAAAATATTGACAAATTTCTACCATTGTAAATTTTTTTTTATATTTTCTGCGCAGGGATGCAGTTTTCCTGCCGTTGTAAAGGGTAATTAGGCCGTCCTTAATTGTATGCCTTTGTGCGTTGTGCATTACATTTACATTGGCTAATGGTTTGGCATCGTCTAACTTTACCGCGCTGCTATTTTTCGTTGTTTGACATCAGTGTTGCCAATTTAGCCATTTAGTGGCTAGATTTAGCCATTTTTCAACCTATTTAGCCATTAAAAATTGAGCTTAGCCATTAGCCATTTTTCAACTTGTATAGCCATAAATTTTTTTTTTGCCTGTTTTCTTTTGAAAGAAATATTTTTATTTTATTACAAAAATTTATAAATGTAAAATAAAAATTTTTAACAATGAAAACGCCTTTAATCTAAATCAACACTTTTACAATTGTTGAATATCGCTTTAAACAATGATGATGAAACATCTTTCAAAATAAAGGAACAGTATTCCAATATAAAATTTATAAAAAGGATCAACACAAACATCGATGTTTCTTTCTGGTTGCAAGTATTTCAATAAAGAGATGCAGGCGGCAACACAAATTTTTTTTAGAAATTTCAGAATTGGTCTCACTTCCATGGTCTAATGCTTAAGTAGAGAGGATATTTTGCCAAGTAAACATCGATAAAAGTAATTTAAGAATTAGGTTACATTTAGCAACCGTTAATTCGGTTTTATCAATTAGGTAAATATTTTAACCATAAAAATAAAATATTAATACCAACATCGCAAAAGTAGAGAGGGTACTATGCGTTTGCGCTGATGTTTGTAACACCTTAAAATATTGGTCCTACGCCCACTTTTACGTATACCGATAGACTCAGAATTACTTTTTGAGTCGAATTATTGATGTTTGTCCGGCTGGTTAGCTGGTTGTCCATGTAAACCTTGTGCGCAAAATACAGATCGCAAATTTACAGATAATTTAATAAAATTTGGTACGCAGGTTCTAATGTGGTGTACGGTATCATATAGTTGGGGTTGATCGACTTTACTTTCTTACTTGGTTTTTATTGTAAATTTGGACTCAAGAGCTTGGGTAAATGTTGTCGGGATTATGATTTACCTTCAAATTAGTTTAAACTAATAGGCTTTAGTAATTCGTATGAGATGAACAATCGAATTTATCGATGATTAAATTTTTTAAATATCTAAGACATTTATATATAAGTGCAGATTAATGCTGTCAATGGTTTATTAAATTCCATTTGCTCCAAGGCATTCAAGTCGGTTCACACGTTTTTTAAAATTTTATTAATTATTATTTTATTTTAGAAAAGAATTGCGTTTTTACTAGAGTTTTTCTTTTCCCGGACTTTTTCATTTCCCGGGAAAGCGGGATTTATTTTTCAATTTCCCGGGATCCCGGAAATTCCCGCTCAATACAATTCGATGCAAAATATTATTTTATTTTATTTTTTTTGAACCAATAACATTTGCTGAGATCAATTAAATAAGTTTTTTAATACAGGTAACCCTCCTACAACACGGTATATAGGTTCCTTGAAAACTCCGTGTTGTAGGAAAACGTGTAATATGAGGCTAGGAGACAGTGTAAAATATACATTTTTTTAATTAAATATTTTCTTTAAATTCATTGTTTTTATTAGAAATATGTACACTCATACAAAAAAATACATAGACAAAACTAAACAAGAGTTACATTTTTATTCTAATCTAACTAAATCATAACAGCGATGCAAAAATTAGTACTTTTGTACTATTTTGGTACAATTTTAACAACCCAATCATAATAAAGTTGCAACTCCATTTTATCGTGTTAGAATGAAACTCTGTTCAACATTTCACGTGAAATGCTTTCAAAACGCATATGAAAAAAAACTTGTGCGGAATATCTGTGAAATAATGTTGATAGAGTTGAACTGTGTTCATTTTGTGAAAAAGTTCTGAAATGTTTCTGGCAACATTTTTTTACAACTGCGAAATAATGTAAGCTGTACTTATTTCACGTGGAATTTTTAGCAAAAGCAAAAAAGTATGAACTGATTATTAAATAAGAAATAAAAAATTAAAATAACACAACCGGTAACAGTTTTTTATCCATATTTTCTTTCTTTTTTATTAAAAACAATATTTTTTACTAAAATACATGTGTGGTTTGTTTACATACGCAAAACAATGTCGCATTCTTTGCTGGAATAAAAACGTTAAGTTGGAAAAACTCGCATGATAGGTAACATTGATACATGTCTGTTCAAATGTAAATTTGAACAGAGTACTAGGCTTAAGATCGAAATCGTTTTGTAGGAAGCCGTCTTGTAGGAGGGTTACCTGGTCAACTTTTTTATTACTGTGGCAAAAAGGAAAAAGTGCTTAATATCACCTTGAAATCTTCATGTTCAAAAGTACAAAATTTCATTAATTTTGGTTATCTTTTTTCAATGTGCAATAACATTTGAAGTAATAAAAACTTCCGATCTGTGACATAAGGAGTGTTTAGAAATAAAAACATAAAAACTATAACCGCAGAGAATTGCCACCTTTAAAGTTGTTTATTCTTCTCCTATAAAACTAAAAAATAGACTTAATCACTTATTGGCACGGAATAGATTTAAGGTCAACAGCATTTATATAAAACCAAAAATGTAAAATTTTTCAAACAAATAATTACAAAATATTTATTATTAAAATAGTTCAGAATAAGCATTAACAGAATCGTTTGAAAGCCTATTTCTAATTTTTATCAAGAAGATTTCAATGATTAAACACTTTTCTTTTCTACGGATCTGGGTATTTAAGCAAATTAAATATTCTGTACATTTTTACTCTTCTTTTTTCAAAATTTCAAAGCATTTAACATTATCAGATATGAATTGAAATTTCTTTGGCGTTTGGCAAAAATGTCTTGAGTCAGAATCTGTAGTTTTTCGATATGTTAAATTGAAAAATATTTATTTAGTGTATTTCCTTAAGATTAGAAGCAGTCGTGCTAGACTTAAGTGAATTACTCCAAACAAAAGAGAAAAAAAATTGAATTAAAGTCAATCAAAAACTCAAAATGTGATTTTTTGACACACGGCTAAGACCTATTTCATGACACAACTTATGTACAATTATACATATCAGCAGTAAAGTTGCCAAAATTATATAAAAAAAAATCCCGGGAATTCCCGCATCAATTTCCCGGGATTTTTTTCCCGAAAATTGAGCGGGATCCCGGGATTTTTGTCCCGGGAAATCCCGTATGAAAACACTAGTTTTTACCCATTTTGTCCCATAATTCCTTAACTGTACTCAAATGTACTTCATTTATTTGCTGTCTTCATATTAAAGAACATAAGCTTAAAGTTTGCACGAAACTACTTAAAAAAAGTGTTTACAAAAAGTACAAATTTTTAGCCTGTTTTGTCCCTAAAATTTATATTAAAGAACATTAGTTTCAAGTTAGAGTAAACATTTTTTTTGTTTGAATAATCGTGTTTACATAAAGTACTAAAATAACGAATTTTTCCACCATAATGTTAAGAATGTTTTTCGTAAATACAGAAAAATGTCGTAACTTAAACTTTTTTAATTAATTTGATTACAAAATTAGTCAAATTTACTAATTTTGTTAGTTAAATATTATTAAGTTTGAAGGATTTTTATTCATTTAAACTAATAAATGTAGTTATTTTGAATATCTTTTTTATTTAAATTGACGAATAATTATACAAATTAACTAATAAATTTAGTATAGATGAGTAAGATATTACGGATTTACTGACCGTATTGGATATCCAATGAAACCCTTTAGAATGAGGCACATCGCTGCCCTATTGAAACTGGCATACGACGTCCATTAATTGCAGGAGCTGCCATAGACTAATTTAATGAAAATTAAATTTGATAAACTTTAGCCTGATTTAAAATATGAAAACCACGAACAGTTTAATAAAATAACCACATACTAATTATTCTTAAAAAAAATATTTCTTTGACAATAGATTTAAAATTAAATATGAACCAACAAAATTTTATAGAGTAAAGTTATCAGGGCCTGGAGTCTAAAGCAGGGGTTCCCACTTTATGTACCCATTGACGTTATTTCATTGCAAAATATGTGACGAAATATTTGCCAAAATAAACAAAAATAAAGCTTACTATCCAGTTTAAACTGTGTTTAAGCCAGTAAATCTTTAAATCATTTACATATAAACCATCTCTAAGAGCATAAAATTGGGCCTTTTTTTGGAAGACCACATGAATTTTACAACATTTATCGTAGTGTTGCCACAATATTATTTTTTTTACTTACATATTATATATGGGACACCTATTAACAGCTGTTGAGTTTACAAGGTTGACCGATATATAAGTTAAATTTGTTTGACAAAAGCTTAAAGCTGAACAACAGATCCTAAAAGTGATTTTTTGTTTATTTATTTTAAATAACCGCTGAAGATGGTTAACAATGTTAACTGAAATATTGGGAAATAAAATAAAATTTTAAAACCAAATATGTTTATATTTTTTATTTAAATATTTTGTTTAAACTCATCACCTTATGCCGAACAAAATCAACAAACAATCTTTTTAAATTTTACAAGGAAAATTAATTGTATTCTCCTTCGCGGACCGCCCGGCAATCTGTCAAAGATCCATTTTTGAAACCCGTTAGTCCAACACTCAATTGCCATTTGTCATGATGATTTTCATAAAACCTCATATTATCTTTAGTTGTTTACTATTGTTAAAATAAGTTTAGATTATTTTTGTCCGAAGCAAAAACAAAAATTTGATAATTTTTTATTAAAGTAGAAATCTAGTTAAATTTAATTGTTGCCGTTAAATTAAAATATCGATTAAATTTAGCAAATTAGCTATACAATATTTAGAGTAAAAAAACAAAAACAAGGAAAATGTCTATACGACAGAAAATTATAAAGCAGGACTATTTTAAACTTCATTTAAAAACTTCTTAAAGATTAAGCAGTTATAAATAATATTAGGATAACATAAACGCGTAATGTTCAAAGTATTATCCATCAGAATCTTTTATGTTAAGCATTTTAAAATAGAAATGGCAAGTCTTCTTGTTTTGTTACACAAAATTATAACAACTAGAGAGCCCAGCTACTTGTATGAAAAACTAACATTTACTTTTTCACCCAGAAATAATTCAATCAGAACTTTTAAGTATCGAGATGCAGCATCTTCTCATCAATTTTTTATTTTCACAATTTATCTCTGGAACCATCTTCCCACAAACATACAATTCACTAGCAACGCAATAAAGTTTAAAAAATTACCAATGGAATACTACCTTTAGAATGTTTATTATGTAACTGCTAAAATTTAGTATATTTATTATTATTAATGCTAAAATTATGAATGTTCAATTTGTTTTAAATGTTTTATCTTCTAATATGTATTTAGGTTTAAGTCCAATCTTTGTGTAAAATTTTCATTAATATTTAATAACTAATCGGATTCTAATACTGTAATTTATAAGATACTGTATCTTGTTGTATTAGAAAGGCACCAAAATAAATACAAATACAAATACAAATTCTTATTTCATGGAAATTCCTTAAAGTATCGGTTCCAAAGTTTTAAAAAAAAAGTCCAATAATTTCTATGAAATCATGATTTCTGACATCTTTTGTAATGCAATGAGGATATTCGAAGACGATGTCAATCATTTTGAAACAAAAAGAAAGTTGACTGACGTCTTCTGAACTTTAATGTCTGGACATTTTGGCCGATGTATAAAATGTTGCTAGTTGATTTTGGATAAAAAAAAAGTAGATATTGGGTATAAATCTTAATATAACATTTAATTTGGTGAACTTTCTAATAAAATTATAATGAATATAATTTCGATTTTGTAAGGCAGATCAAATTTTTTCCACATATCAATTGTCCATATTAATTCATGCATAGTTGAATTAATACAAGTGAAGGGTGGTTAAATTTTTTAACTCGGAAAATTTTGCCACTTCTTTTTATTATTATAATATTGGTATGGTTCAATTATGTATGGAATAAAATATCGGCCACCTCCATCCGATGGTCCAAATTTTCGATGACGCTGAGGCATAATTGAGGTTCTTTGCCGTTAATGTGCCGAATTATATCATCATTTAGGTCTTGAATTTCTTTCAAATAACCCCAAAGACAATCACTCTTGGATCATCATTCGCCCAAAGGCGGCAATTTTGCTTATTGACGAATCCACTAATGTGTTCACCTGTACCTCATCACTGAATCACGAAGTGCACGATATGCATTTTGATTTGAGCGCCCATTTTCATAATAAGCCCGAAGAACTTTAACGCGTTGCTCGAATGTGTATCTTTCCATGGTTCAAATTGACTTAGTCTGAAATTGAGAAATATCAAATGAAATGCAGAAAAAACGTGACGTTTAGGTGTGGTTCGCATTCAACATCGGCCCTTTAGTTACGTCCCTTTGTTTTTTTGTTAATAAAAGCGTCATTTTTGATCGCAGAAGTGTAAGATGTTGTCAAGACATGAAGTTTAATGGCATTCAAATTAATCAATCAAAAACTCGATTTTGAATTTTTTGTTAGTTACGCATTTTTGCATTTTAGCTAAAGATATGTAACTCTTTTTGTACTGAACCGATTTTGCTGGATTTCGATCCCAAGCTGCTTAGGAGAACTAGAAATAATAAGACCCCAATACTTTTTTTCTTTCGAGTCGTTTGAAAGTGAGCATGATTTCAACAGACGGACAGACAGACGGACGGATAGCTTAGTGGACTTGGAAGTACTCAAGGTGCCTGAATATATATAATTTATGCGGTAATTGGTGAATACTAAAAAGTTTCACACGGAATGACAAACATAGTATACCCTCCTCATAATTATTTAAAAGGCGATGAACAGGGAAACCTAAATTATGCTCTAAAAAATACGTTTTATGTGCATTAAATATGCAGTACAAACTTGAAAATATGCTCTGAAAATTGTTTAAAATATGACCCAAAAAATTTAAAAATTGCTAATTGGAAAACAAAATATTTAGCAATTTAATAAATTTTCCAATTAATAAAAAATAAGACAAATAGTCGGTCAAGCCCGACCATATGATACCCTACACCACAGTATTTAAAAACAAATTTTCGAAAGTATATGGCTATATGAATAGGGATCTAACTATGTTTTAAATTTCATTAAAATCCTTTTGATAGTTTCTGAGAGGCAGAAATTGCCCCCTATCTCCCCTCGTGGTTCTACGATTCGGTCCATTTTCAAAAGGTCCTTGTGCCAATAAGAACCTATGTGCCAAATTTTATTAAATTATCTCCAAAATTGCGACCTGTACTTTGCGCACAAGGTTACATGGACAGCCAGCCAGCCGGACGGACAAGGTTAGATCAAGTGAGAAAGTGATTCTGAGTCCATCGGTATATTTTAAGGTGGGTCTAGGACCAATATTTTAAGGTGTTACACACATCACCACAAATGCATAATACCCTCTCCACTATTGTAGTGTGGGTATAAAAACAATCCTAAAATTATAATCGGTAAAGCCCATACACCATAGCAGTTATTTGTGCCGAATAATTTTTAGATATTTACATCCACATGAGATTTTTGTCTTGAATGGCTTTTAGGGACGGTCGCTATATTGTTTATTAAGAAAAGCCAAAACTTCTCAAATACATTTCCTTGTAGGCATCTAAAAAAATTTAACATGTATCAAGATATGCCTCAAAAAATCAAAATATGCACTTAAAACATGAAAAATTATGCAAAACGGATCTTTTAACTGAATTATGCAAACATATACTGCAAACTGTAAAATATGCATTAACAAATCGATGCCGAAATTCATAAAAAGCTCTAAAACGGATGAACATATTGTTTCAGCCTTCACTGGTCGCACAAGGAAAAACATGCAATTGCATATTTATGGTTTCCCTGTACCCACATTTTGTAACTTCAACAAGAACTTCTCGCATTGAAAACATGTAAAACAAAATATTCCATCGTTCCTTGAAAAGCGAGAAAAAGTGTGTCTTTAACTAATGGCGTAACGTTATAAATGTCAATACATTGCACTCGAAGCCGATGTGACATTGCAAGCGTTGAGATCGCCAGTCACACATATCACTGACGGCAACCAAACTTTATTAAAATTAAAAAATTTTCAACGACGGCGTCAAAAATACAACCGTCAGCTATACCAAATAATGTTAAGTGCGCCTTTAATTTTTATTGTTTGCAAACGAGCTTTGAAAACATTCGTATTATGTTATAAAAATCTTAAAAGCATAATAACACAGCGCAACAAAATCCGGGTCATCGCCGCCATCCTCAACCCTTGCAACGCGAAATGAAAGTAGACTACTAGTATAGCAAATCTGCCAAAGGGTTTTGAAAAGTGAGCTCGGCCTTGCGAAATAGGGGCCCATAGTTTTTGAAAAGGCGTTTGGTATAAGTCAAAAAAAATTTACTAAGTGTACTTCTGAGCTAAAAAATAATTTCAGATGTCTTCAGTAGAATCGTATAGCGATTGTTTTCTTAGAATATATTAACCCTCTAACACTCATTTTAAGGGGTCACTTTTGTTCTTTTTTTAAACTTCTACACTAAAACGGCACTTTAGAGGGTTAAAATGTTCTAAGAATATTTTCTGCATCAAATTTCACTAGGGATCTTCTAAAACTAAAAGTTCGTGCAATAAATGTAAAACGGATTTTCGAAATTCCGGGCCATGAAATTTTTTAATTCCTTGAAAACCCGTTTAACATACATTGCACGAATTTTTGGTCTTATTTTGGTGAAATTTGATGCAAAAAATATTCTTAAAACATTTTAACCCTCTAAATTGCCGTTTTAGTGTTAAAGTTAAAAACGACAAAAATTACCCATTAAAATGATTGTTAGAGGGTTAATATATTCTAAGAAAAGAATCGCCATACGATTCTACTCAATACATCTGAAATTAAGAAGTACAGAAGTACATTTAGGGCTAAAAAATCAGAGCAAGTTAAACTCTCTTTTTGGTTTAAAATGTGTGTAAGCCAACAAATCTATAAATCACTAAACATATAAAACATAGACCATCTTTAAAAACATAAAATTGGGCGTTTAAACTACTAATACAGAGCATATTAATAATATAGTAATTAAAAAAAAGAAAAAAATTACCCCTTTAAGCGGGTGTTAGAGGGTTAATATATTCTATTATTATTCGTAAGTTTTTTTGACAGCTCAAAGCGGCAACTTTCTCTCAGAAATTTTACAGTCACACTTTTTCTGTAAAATGGCGAGTAATATCTTTACTTGACAGCTAGTACTCGCCAAAAAAAAGTTATAGTTATACACAGATAAGTGAGAAAAACAGCTGTTTGTTTCATTTCACGCATTTCAATCGAAAAGTTTCTCGACGCAAAAGAAAGTACCGGTTCACAAATGTCAAGTTTGACTCTTCAAGTCTTGAGTTTTTAGGAGAGAAGGGAAAAAAATGGCATTCTCTTTGCCCTTCTCTCCTAAAAGCTCAAGACTTGACGAGTCAAACTTGACGTGTGTGAACCAGCACTTACAGAACATGGGCACTGGTGATGACATTATGTCCATTGATAATATTATGACACCTTTTGTTGTCTCAAAATATCCATGGACATTATGACATTGGGCATGCCACCAATAATAACAGTTTTAAACAAATATTTATTAATATTTTTAATATAAATTGTTTCTGGTTCGAATAGGGCAGAAAGTCGCCAGTATTCTCCCTCAGATTTGATAGTCACAGTAGTCCACAAAGGTCTTCCTGCGTCTTAGCAATTTTACTTATTTATTTAATAAAACAAATTAAAGAATGTTTGATTTTAAATAGATGTTTATTCTTTGACTGTCGCTATAAGAATGACAAAAAATATGATCTTACAAGAGCTTACTTGATTTTAGTCAAATTACAATAATCGTCTAGTATACAGTATTAAAGTCAATTCGCCTTGATAAAAGTTAACACGAAAATAAATTAAAACAATTATAATGAGAGCGAGAGCAAGTGATAATGTTTAATCTCTTTTAGTAGTATACCTTAATATTAATAATTGATTAATACTTTGTTTTAATTACATTGTTAGGGTATCTAATACAATATTAAAATTATTAAATGAATATAAAAACAAACATAATACAAATAACAAGAATCAGTTTATTATAATAATGAAAAATAATCAAATTTAGTAAAAATAAGGTTAAATAAAAATAATAGTTTTAGCTAAAGCCGGATACAATTCAGGCTGCTACACAATTAAATTTTGTAATGATCGGTCCGTAATGTAGGTACCCACTTTCAGGAGTCACTATAATACATCTTAAGCCGTAAAGTTTAGTTAAATTATCATGAAATTTGGCGCACATAAGTTCATCAGATCAGTTTATAATATATCACAGATCTCATAAGGCATGTGGTCTTCATGAAAACTTCTTATTATTGGTAGAAAGTTCAAGGATTTGGAACAGTCTAATATGGCCTTCGTTTTTTTTTAATCGGTATATAAAGAACCCCACCGGCAATAAACTTTCATTCACTTATAGAGATTACATAAATATTAATCAACAATAACATTTAAAAAAAGTAGTTGTAGTTAAATGACTCTGCAAAATCCATTTCTTATCACCAGCAAACTTATTATTTTATTGTATGGGAGGGAACAACAAAAAAAAACAAAAATAAAATATAATGACGTTTACTTTACTGTCTCAAAAGACCAATAAATATCTCTTTCATTACAAAACAATACTACAGCTGATAAAAAAAAATTGGCTTGTCTAGAAAAAAAAGTGAACAACACTGTACAATATTAAATTAGTTTTATTCAAGCAGTCAAATCGCTTAGATATGAGAATATTTTATAATAATAATCTGAAAACTTAATAATTTTAAAAATACGAGTCAATCAAAATGATAATCAAGTGGAAATTTTTAACAATAATTGCCTTCATTTTTTCTACGGCAACTTGTCAATCCGAAGCAGCAAATATTTTGGCATTTGTCCCCTCCTGCAGCCCTTCACATTTAATTATTGAAATGGCCGCCGTTAAGGCAATGGCTGAACGCAACCATAATGTTACCGTTGTATCGGTATTACCCTTAAAATCGGAATGGTTGCATCCCAGCATGACTCACATAAAATTGGATAAAGGTATCGTAGACATGGAAATTGCCATTAATATAACCAAGATGAAAGGATTCCAAAAAATAATTAAATCTTTGGATCTTATAAGACTGATGTCAGCGCAATTGGCAGAAACATTTGAAGATCCAAAATTTCAGGAATTAATGCAAAATCCCGAAAATAAATTCGATTTAATGATTTATGGCTATTTATTTAGTGATTACTTTTTTGGCATAGCTGAGCATTTCAATTGCCCGATAGTTTTGATATGGCCAAATATAGCAATTCCACGAATCTTAAATTTAATCGGAAGTCCATTGGCAATGTCTTATACCGTTATAACTTTACTTAATACTGTGGGCGAAGATAAAGGATTTATGTTTCGGTTGCAAAACTTTTTAGTGGTGGGTGCAGAACTTTTTCTAATGGGATCGCAAAATAACAACATGAGGCGAATTTATGCGTAAGTTGAAATATTTTTTGTATTCCAATTAAGTTTCTTATGACCAGTCCAAATGTTATGATGCTTTATTAAGACTCGTTATTACAACTTACCTTTAATATACATGCTAGTAAAAGTTAGGTTAAGCTTAAGGAACAAAGTCCTTTTCAAACATTTTCCACTACAATTGTTCTGTTTTTTACGAAGAACAGAACACTTTATTTTTCTTGAAAATAGTTACGATCTGTGTTAAGGGTTGTGTTCGTCTACACAATCAATAAAAAAAATAGATATCGTTCCTGCGTGTGTAAGCCGATTGCTAAGTAATGTTCCGTTTATTTTCGAAGACTGCTTTTGACATATTATGTTTACAATCCACACACACACTTTGTTGTTAATGTGCCAACTTTAAATCAACGATGATCACGCTATGCCCCTAGGGGCCGAGCACTTTTCGTGAATTTCACATGTACTACACGAAGATTAACTCACTTAAAATAATTTGCCAAAATAACAACAACAACCTGCTTCGTTGAAATTAATCTACCCTCCGTGTTACACATGTTTAAATTCTCCATTCAAAATGCATTGAAAAAGGTATGGCAGACTCATGAGTAAAATGAAGGGTTAAGTAACCAGGGATGATAAAGTCAGTACAGTTGTACTTTTTCAGTACTATTAGCAATGCAAAAGTACTGAAGTACTCCAATGACATGTTTAGTACAATTTAAAAATGTCAAACATTTAACATTGAAGTATTTTGATCTAGGGTTGGAGAATTGAAACATAAAATTAATTGCTACATGTCAAAATGTTCGTGTGAAATAATTAATGTTGCTCAACATTTTTCACAAATTTAAACAGAGTACTAGGCTTAAATCTGCGAACGGAAAAATCATGGCACAGCGTTTTCTCTTTTATTCTCTTTTATACTCATTTATTACGTACGTGTGCACACACATTGAAGAGAGTTGAACAACATTAACAACAGCATATGTAAAAATCATACAACGCATACAATCGCAAAATGTAACAGTATAGGTTGCCGACCGCAGATCTATATAACGGTATTTATATAACTTGCTTGCTCCATGGTGAAGTGCATATAAGATTCGGCATAGCTGAATACAGAAATCTTACATGTTTTTATCTCTGATATTAATTTCTATAATTACTGTTTGCCCGTAAGAAAGTAAGCGTATATGAAAACTAAATTGTGCTTGCGTGAATAAAACTTCAAATTCACTCCAGATTTTTTAAGAAGATACTTTAAAATCAGTGTTGCCAACTTTGGATGAAATATTAGATTTAAAATCTAACAAAAGAGCGCAATATCTTAAGACAGCTTGTCATCATCCAGACTTGCAATTTTTAATTGCAGCAATTCTTGAGTATATTGGTGAAAGAGGTGGGAAGATAGGGAAGGGGTACTTGGTTTCATGTACTCTGCTATTCTGTTTTGTTATTCGCACACATTTTAACTTGAAGTTGGCTGTAGGCAGCCAAAAAAACAGTTTTAAATCTAAAAAAAAATTTTTTTAAATTTTTTAAAAAAACAAAACGCAATTTTTTCAAAAGATGGTTCAAATAGCTATCGAAGCTCCTTATGACAAATTTTGCTAACATCAATAGGTAATAAGTTACATGGATGAAGAATGAACACCTGTATGGCCGAAAAGTCAAACTTTGACCCCCTCTAACTCAGAAACTTTTTGACCGATCTGGTTGAAAATTTATGTCTAAACTACTATCCAATAGCACTAACCTTGGTGCAAATTTCATCCAAATCGGAAGACATCGATTTCAAAATTGGGTCACTTGACATGAAATCCCCCATATATAAAATATAAAAAGGAAAGACTAAAGATTTAAAAACAAAATTGCAAGCCTAGAATATCATAATCTGAACACTAATGCAATTTCAAAGCAAAATTTTAAAAAATTGCAAGTCTAAAAGATGACTTTCTTAAATTGGTTTAGATGCATTAAAATGCAGATGCAAATAACATTTACCATTTAAATTAAAATGGATCATGCTTTCATATATGATTAAGGGCAAAAAAAACTAATACACACCAAATTTCTAAAAAAAAATTATAAAAATAAAACATTTATTTATTTATTTATTTATTTAGGTTTAACATTAGAATATAATTATTTTAATGCTAAAAGTATAGCTATAGCTACAAGGCCTTAAGCAAAAAAGAAATATTTCATACTTATAACTAAATCTAATTTTATGTGTGTTTTTAAATGTGGTGATACAGCTTAGTTAATCTTAAATACGTTGTTAGTTCTCTAATAGATTTATTTGAGGGAGAGGAGAGAGCTAGGATAGGGTCAGTGTGTCCAAAGATTAATTTTCGTTCTTGTGCATAAAGCGGGCAGTCAGATATAATATGTTTTATATTTACCGTTGTAGATTGATCGCAGTTGCATAATGTTTGGTCATTTTTGCTTATTAAACGTCCGTGGGTTATTTTAGTATGTCCTAGTCGCAGTCTTAAAAATTTTATGAGATCCCGTGTTCCTATTTCGGTGCTCGATGCAAACCAGTGTTTGATGTTGATTTTTGATAAACATAAACATAAAACATATTTTACCATATTTAATAATTTTTTGTATATTTCAGCAAAAACTTTCCGGCCGATAGATATGCCAGTTACGATAAAGCCAGAGAACGTGTTTCCATGGTTTTATTCAGCCATCATTTCAGCGAGAAACCAATTAGACCTTTGGTGCCCGCTCTTATTGAAATTGGCGGTATACATATAAATGACCAACCAAAAATTTTAGCAAAAGTAATATTTCTTTATAAATTGTATAAACCTAAGCAAATCTTATACCTTCTCATATAACTAATAGGATCTTGAAACGTTTATCAACTCCGCCGAACATGGTGTGATCTTTTTCAGCATGGGCACAAATGTCAAGGAACATCACATGCAACCACAAGCTCTAGAGAAAATATACAATGTCTTCTCAAAATTGCCACAACACGTTTTATGGAAAGTTGATGATGAATCAAAAGTACCGGGAAATGCTTCAAATATTCTCTACCGCAAATGGTTGCCTCAATCCGATATCTTGGGTCACCCGAATGTTAAATTGTTCTTTGGTCATGGCGGTAAGGGTGGCATAACCGAAGCTAAATTCTATGGAGTTCCCATCGTAGGTTTACCCATTTTCGGTGATCAACCTATGAATATGGAAGAAGTTGTTAATAAAGGTTATGGTCTAAGTATTGATCACGACAATCCCTTAACAGAAGAAATTATTTATAAAACGATCTTCGAGGTTTTAGAGAATTCCACGTATGCGAATAATGTTAAGAGATTTTCGGTGTTATATCGTGATCGGCCCTTGAAGGCAAAAGACAATGCGATTTATTGGTTAGAATATTTACTTAGATACAAGGGAGCACCTCACATGCAAAGTCCGCTGAAGACAATGTCATTTGTGGAAGCCGTTAATTTAGATGTAATTGTTTTTATTTTAGCAGTATTTTTTGTTGTCTTTAAATTGATTAAGGTATTACCAAAAGTTATAGTGAAACTAATATGTAAAGTGAAAGCTAGTAAGGTGAAAAGAGATTAATGGCCAATTTCACCAAATTTATTTATATATCGATTTATATTTAAATATAGTTTTTCATATAATTTTATTTTTATTTGGCATTAAAATGCAAAAAATATACATAAATTGATATTTAAATCAATTGGTGAAATCGGCCATAACAGTTAACACATTTAAATATATGTATATACATAAATAAAAAGATTTGTTAATATTTTTAAAATAAAAAATAAAATATAAGTTTTTCTTGAGTAAGTTTGTTGATAACATGGTAATTTAAAAGATTGACTTGACTACTGCAAGATAAATATAAAATTAAGATTTTGTTTACAGTCGAAGATATTTTAATGACATTTGCTTTAATTGCAAAAAAAGTTACTTTAAAATTGTTTTTATGTCAAAACAAGAAATCTACCCGCATGTTCTAGAAATCAAAATGAAATGGATTCAAAATCGAGCCAACTTTAAGACCGATCCAATTAGCTTTACAAGAACAACTCCAAAAACGAGGAAAAACTAGGGTCATTTGGTAAATAATTGAGCTTAAAATTTTGTTCGATTTCAATTTCACTTCCTTTTAATTTTTATAAATCGCCCGAATTTATTAACTTCAATCATTTAATGGTCAAATTAGTAGTATCGTTTTAGGCAGGGCTGTGGAGTCGTCCAAAAAAAGTACTAACTCCGACTCCGACTCCTACTCCGACTATAATCTTGATGCTAAATGTATATGAGACTCAGTGATGTTAACTTTTATTTTTTCATTACCGTACGGCATTCTAAAAATTAGAGTTTTTGAGAAGCAATTACCGTACGCAAACATTAATGTGCTGTGTCCAAATGACAGGCGATTGATTATGTAGCAAAATTTATCAGGGGTGTGCTGGAAATCGCAAACGCAAAACGCAAGAATTTGGAAGTTGTTTTTAATAAACTTTAAACCTAATTCTTATAATTTTTGGTTTAAAATCCTGTTTAATAGGAAAATATTTGTTAAATATTTGTCATAAAATTTTTTTATTACAAACATAAGAGCAGTATTTATAAACCATTTATTTAAATTTTAAATATGTTTTAAGAAGATAATTTTTATTTTAGAAATTTTTTTTAAATTTTTTATGCCGAAAAACTTTGGAGTCGGAGTCGCGAGTTTTTGTGGGTACTACGACTCCGACTCCGGCACAAAAACATCAACTCCGACTCCGACTCCACAGCCCTGGTTATAGGTACTAAAAATATCCGATTTTTTTAAATTTATTTTTCCTTTTTAATCTAAGCTAATTTAGCCATTAAGTGGCTAGATTTAGCCATTTTACATCTCTTTTTTACATTTTACAAAAGGCTTTTAGCCTTTTTTAAATAGCCAAATTTTTTCAAGTTTTAAAAATGTTCAAACCAAACAATTTTATAAATGCAGCATTAGTTGTGTTGTAACTAATTAATTTTTCTTTGTTAGTTAACGCGTACACTCACAATATTCTGTAAGTAAAATTAACTGAAATTGTAATCTTCTATATATATATATATGTATAAATCGGCAAAGGCGAAACAGTTAAGAACACTTTCCTTCCCTGTATGTCAACCGATTTAAAGAAAATATACACCATTTGAAAGGAATTTACTAGCAGAAGTGCACAATATTTATTTTATTTAAATCTGTTCAATTATTTCAGAGTTATAAGCGTTCAAATTTGCTACTAACACAAATAAAAAATTCGTTTATTTTTCAATTATTAAATAATAAATAAATAGGGTGGTCAATTATTCCACATTTTTCGGAAACTGGTTTTCGAATACTTCGATTAAAAAATCTTATTATAAATCGGCACAGGCAAAACAGATTAAAACGCTTTCTTCCTTTGTTTGTCAACCGAACCTCTATGGGCGAGAACAAAGTATCAAAAAGGGGAAATGCGGGAAACTAAATTTCTTTCTTTAACTTTTCTGTGCTTCATGTGACAACTGAGTAAATGACAACCAATAAGAAAAAAAATTTTGGTACTTTTTGTTTTTCATCTGGTACTTTTTGAATTTATGTTAATATTCGACTTACAAAGATAAAAATAAACATTCATGGTCCTAAGTGAATAAGATTGTATAAGAGGGGGCTTTTTGGTACTTTTTCGTTCTACATCTGAAATTAAAAATGCAATGTCCTAAGTGGATGACAATATATAAAAAAGAAGACTTTTTTATACTTTTTTGTTTTTCAATTGCTATTTTCTGATATTTTTTATATTGAACTTATTACATTAAATTAACTCACGTAGAATATAAAATATGAACAGTAAGTTGGTCTCTCGCCAAAAAAAAATGTATTTTTTGGTAGTTGAATTACATAAAATAACTGAATATTCCTTTGTTTTTTACGGAATATGTAGTTAATTTGACAGTTAATTTATATAAAATAACTGAAAATTCATTTGTTTTTACGGAATTCCGGTTGAATTTTTGACAGTAAAAATTAAATCAACTTTTCGTTATTTTAAATTACATTTTCATTTAATTTTACATAAAAAAAGAATTTAACTTAATCAACGGACAATATTAATTGCAATTAAAAATCCGTATTAATATTCATTTAGTTTTTTGTTAGAATCAGTTATAAATAAATTTGCTAGAAATTTTAAATGTTTATTTATTTAAAAATTACTGAACGGAATACTTCTTAAATAATCTACTGTTCGTTACTGTTATAATATTGTAAGTGTATGATTTTACAGTAAACAAAATCAATTTGCGATAATATAAGCTTTTTATTTTTGTTATTAAAAATAATTTAATACAAACAAAATAATCTCTTGTGTATAATTTCAGTACAGAAAATACATTTTGTAGTGATTTTTTTGCTATAAAATCTTGCTTAGGCGTTGTTTAGCCATTTTTAATTAAAAAGTTTGCAAATTTTTGGTAGCGAAGATTTTGCATCACTGCTAAGCAAGTAACTAAAGTATGAAATACAGGGGGGTTACCGCGTACTTCAATTCGAAAGAAATAATTTACGAGTTCGAACAATTTGTACTGTGTATTACGATTTTCGTACTATTTGTTTCGAATGAGCGGAAGTTGTTAATACCTTTTCGTAAACAAAAATTTCCTTTCGTAACGGCAACTCTCTATTACGAACAATAAAAATCCCTTTCGAAACTCCAACTCCGTATTACGAAAACGAGCGTCAGCTTTGTAAAAAGCGTTAGGAAATTGTTCGAAAGTTATTTTGTTAATGACAAAGTGCAAATTACAAAGTTCAAGATAATTAAAAGTGTAAAACAAACAAATTAAACCTTATAATATTATAAATGATATAAAATAAATGTTTACTAACGTTATTATTGAAAATATTTTAATATTTGTGGTCTTGAAATGTTAAAAAATATTAAAAATATATTACATTTACAAACAAAAAGCTGTATAAAGTAATGGTTGAATTTTTTCTGTTGACTCTTCAAATCACAGGGAAAAACAATAAATATTTATATTTAAAAACATAATTATAATATTTTTCACACATTGAATATTACTTGTTTCGTCCATTTTGGTATTTTAATAGCAGTGCTACCAACTTTTAATCAAATTTCCCATTTGTTTATAAATACATACAACTCTGTCATCGTTTCGAACGAGTTACGCAGTACGGTTTAACTTTCGATTCGGAAATTGCCTTCGAAAAATTATGCTTTTCGAATCGAAATACGCGGTATCCCCCAGGAAACAATTGTTTATGTATATAATTATTTTATTTTTAGAATTACTGCCTATTAGTTACCGACCGAACGCACTTTACATAGAAAAGCCGAACCCGAACTTCGGTTGATTTTTAAGAACGAACATGAACCCAAACATAGCTTTTTGCTGAAATCCGACAACGAACCCCAACGTTCGGCCGGACTCTACTGCCTACAATTAAAATACAAATTTTATATCGTGAGATATCCAGACAGCTTAGATCGAATGGATGAAGTTTCCTGATGATCTGGCCTAAGCAACCAGTGAAATGCGCATAGGAATAGTTTATCCCATCAACAATAAATTTCAGTGTTTTTATCAAAAATAAAAATTGGGAAATTAAGCACGAATAACAAAATCATTTAAAATTAAATTTTGTATTTCCACGAAAATTATTTTGATAATAAACTGGCAAATGCATATTGCAATTTTTAATGAAATGTATCTAATAATTCCCCTTCCACCGCAGCCAATAGTAGCAAAATGGTGGCCTGACTAGATGCTTTAGAATTCTATTCAAAAAACATCTAGTAATTTAAGAATTTTAGAAGAGCGTGTTGAAATATTAAATTTAAATATTAGCATTTGTATTTTTCAATTACGAATGTATTGGTGAAACAATTAGGAGGGATTTAGTTTAATAATTACCAGATTATCCACTCGATTAATCGTATGGATTCCATTTCTTCTTAAAAATTGTAGCCCAATCTGTTGTATATATTTATTTAATACACTCATCATGAAAATTTCATTACTTAGTGAAAGACTTGCCAGTCATAAGGTTTTGTTTCAAGGGTTGCTTTTGTTCCTTAAAAAAAAAAAAAAAAAGGAAAATAAAAATACCATAAGAAAAATAAAAAAAAAGTCCCCCACAAAATCAGTAATCCCAAAATTTGTATCCCCGGTTTTAAAACAAAAATCCCCAAATTGGGGATAAATCCCCTAATATGATATCACTGGTTTTCTGCTTAAGCAGTCAACAAAGCAATTACTTTTTTAAAAGTATTTCTGTTTGCTGTATATAAAAAGTTCTTGTTTTTTGCTTAACTGGTTATTGCTACGCTTAAATTCAATTGAAAAAAATGTACAAGTATTAATTTAAGAGAATGTCTAATAACCAGGGAAACCAAAAATATGCTCTAAAAACGCACTTTATCAAGATCCATATGAGATTTTTTGTTTTAATTAGATTTAAGGTGCGGTTATATATTGATTATTAATGTTAACATTTAAAAGAAAGTTATAGCTATTTAAGGATTAGAAAATTTGAACTGATTCGGAAAGAAATTAATTTGCAGTAATACATTTTTGGGGCGAACTTAATCTTAATGCCAACATAATTAGATGGTTTAAATCTCACCATTTTCATAGACTTCGTTCTTAGTACAATGAAAATGCGTTTACCAAATTTGATCAAATTATCTACAAAATTGCAACTTGTATTTTGCGTACAAGGTAATCATTTTTTTTTTTTTTTTTTTTAAATTTTTATTTTTATTATTGAATCTTTCTTATCGAAATTTACAATATGTATTCAAATCTTAATTCTACTTGTTGCTTATTAGTTGTTACCAGTGTAACCACTAACTGCTGTATTCAAATTTTAAAACTGTCTTCTAGTTAGTCTCAAAGTATCGGTTCTTTTTAGCCTCTGGTGACCTTCGAACTGAAGCAGACCCCGAGCGAGGTAGTTAGGGTGGGCCATTAGTTTATCGATGTAGCTTATTGAATATTTTTTAATTTCCTCCTGGATAGTGGGGACGTTGAGATCTCTGTGGATAATATCATTACGTATATACCATGGGGCGCAGACAATTTGTCGTAATATTCTAGACTGTCTTCTTTGAAGCTTTTGGATGTTAGATGCGCATTAGACTGTCCCAAGCTTGTATGGGGAATTTTTTTTTTCGAATTCAGATATGAGTACCCTCCAAATTTTTTCCTTTTGATCCGAATAACCGAAATATGAAATATTATTGTGATCGGATAACGTTTACCATTGCCGACTTGAAGTCAAAGTTTGAGATAAATGCCAGTGTGAAAGCCATAGAATAATCTTGGAATTTATAACCATCTTTTAATTTTACTTGTGTAATACACATTTATTTATTAAAAATATGCTAATACTCAGTGTTTTCTGAATCCCCTAACCACGCCCACTACAACCCCCCCCCCCATGCTGGTACTGTACTGTTGCCCTGCCACAAGTCCTAAGTTCCTGCCTAAGACCATCTGGACATGGTAAGTGATATAATGTAGACAAAAAAATATATATATATATTAATTTTAAAGTTTTAGATTTTATTATCTTTATTTATTAAATTTTCTTTTTAAAGTTTGTTTATTACAGTCCGGATACATCTGTCTGTGTTCTTGTACACAACGTAGTAAATATTGCTTTTGCTCCTCTTCAGCTGTAATTAAGCCATGCAAATCCTTTACTAACTTAACCGCTCTTTCAGCAGTATCATTAACCGCTCTCAGTGCATTAACTTTCTCTTTACTTTGTTGAAATGATGCATTAGTTTGCCACGTAGTGGGACATTCGCTGTCGTCGATTTTAAAAAAATTAAAATTCGGCCTCCTGGCGCCATGCACCAAGCTCGATGGATGGCAAGGGCAATTTATTCATTAAAAATAGTATTACTTAGCTCTCAGTTTAAAATATCAAAGCGAGATAAGGAGGCTTTGTTAGATGTCTGCCTTTTCATCGCAACAACATACGTCAAACCTTGGGTAAAATGTATTTTAGCTGTAAAAGCACCTTACCAAGATATGTGTTATGTAAATGTAAAAAAATGTATGTGTATGTAAAGAGAAAGTTAATGCACTGAGAGCGGTTAATGATACTGCTGAAAGAGCGGTTAAGTTAGTAAAGGATTTTCATGGCTTAATTACAGCTGAAGAGGAGCAAAAGCAATATTAACTACGTTGTGTACAAGAACACAGACAGATGTATCCGGACTGTAATAAACAAACTTTAAAAAGAAAATTTAATGAATAAAGATAATAAAATCTAAAACTTTAAAATTAAGATATATACATATATATTTTTTTGTCTACATTATATCACTTACCATGTCCAGATGGTCTTAGGCAGGAACTTAGGACTTGTGGCAGGGCAACAGTACAGTACCAGCATGGGGGGGGGGGGGGTTGTAGTGGGCGTGGTTAGGGGATTCAGAAAACGCTGAATATTAGCATATTTTTAATAAATAAATGTATAATACACAAGTAAAATTAAAAGATGGTTTTAAATTCCAAGATTATTCTATGGCTTTCACACTGGCCTTTATCTCAAACTTTGACTTCAAGTCGGCAATGGTAAACGTTATCCGAACACAATAATATTTCATATTTCGGTTATTCGGATCAAGAGGAAAAAATTTGGAGGGTACTCATATCTGAATTCGAAAAAAAAATTTCCTGGGACAGTCTAATGCGCATGCAGTACCCCATAATTGGATGCCATATGTCCATATTGGTTTTATGATGGACTTGTATAAAAGAATTTTGTTGTCTAAAGACAAGTTTGAGTTTCCACCGAGAAGCCAATGTAGTTGAGCTGCTTTAAGTTTCATAGCCGTTATTTTCGCTTCAATATGACGAGACCAGGTCAAGCGTCTATCTATATGAATTCCCAAGTACTTAACATGGTTTTCTACCGGAACAGTGATGTTATTTATTTTTACTGCTGGGCACGTTTGTCTTCTGAGCGTGAAAGTTAAGTGAGCACATTTAGCCGGGTTAACCTTTATTCTCCATTTTTCTAGCCATGCCTCTAGTTCATTGATGTGGGACTGCAGATTTTGCGATGCGACTTTTGGGTCATGGTTAACACTAATAAATGCTGTGTCGTCTGCAAATGTAGAGGTATGCGTGCTCAGGTTTGTTGGCATATCCGCTGTGTATATTATATATAGAAGCGGTCCTAATATGCTGCCTTGGGGGACACCAGCAGTAATTTTCTTGAGGGGGGAGTATTTATCTTGCGACCTTACTATGAATGTTCTGCCTGTTAGATAGCTCTCCAGAAGCTTGTGAGTGTTTTGAGGAAGCATTCGTGTTATTTTGATGAGTAGCCCATCATGCCAAACTTTGTCAAATGCTTGGGAAATGTCTATAAACAGGGCTGAGCAGTATCGCTTTTTCTCAAACGCCGATCTAATAAGGGTGACAATTCTATGCACTTGTTCTATTGTACCATGTTTCGCTCTGAATCCGAACTGGTGATCCGGGATGATGTCGTGTTCATTTAGATGAGGAGTTATACTTAAAATGAATATTTTTTCGAAAAGCTTCGATAGAATTGATAATAAGCTTATCGGTCTGTACGACGCAACCTGGCTAGCATCTTTTCCTGGCTTGGGAATCATAACAATTATAGACCTCTTCCATGAGGATGGGAAGTATCCGACTCTTAATATAGCGTTAAAAATGAGCAGCAAGATTCTGGAAGCAGTCGATGGTAAGTTTCTTATCATTGACCCTGTGATGCGGTCAGGTCCAGGAGATTTTCTTATATTCACTTTTTCTATTGCAGATTTTACTTGAGTTATGTTAAATTTTAATGGATGGTTTACCTTATTAGGAATGATTGGACGACTGGAACAAGTATGTGTATCATGTGGCGTGAAAACTTTCTCAAGGTGACCAGCGAAAGCGTTTAATTTTTCATCTGTGTTTTTGGCCCAAGTGCGGTTTTCCAGTCTTAATGGAGATTCTTGGGTTATAGGGCATTTCATATGCCGTACAGCCTTCCATAAGCTATAATTAGAGTTTTTTGTGGCATCTAGGCTGTTTAGATAGCCTTCTATTGCAGACTCGTGGTTCTGTCTCAATTTGTTGCGAAGAGTTGTCAGGCATAATTGAAGTTGGGCCTTAGTGGTTGGGGAACGACTGTTTTGCCATTGTCTTCTTAACTTCCTTTTTTCTCTGATAAGGGTCTCAATATCCGCCGATGTATTGTAAGGAGCACGTTTAATTGTCCGCTTGATTGGGGTTGCATTTCTTGCTGCAGTATCCAAGACTTCTGTAAATCGGTCGACAGCTATTTGGATGTCAGATGAATTTTTTAGGGGAATGCACTGTGATAGGTGAGAGCTCACATACATTTAATGCTTTAACCAATTTGTGTTTCTGTTTGGATAGGAAATAAAGTTTGCAGCTGCGGCGTCGGAGTTACCTTTTAAAATGAGGATTGAAGGTGAATGATCAGACGAAAGATCATAGGAGGAACTAACTAGTACCTGATCGCGCTTGATGTTTTTGATTACAGCAAAGTCAATAAGGTCTGGTAGCTTATTGAAGTCGGTTGGCCAATAGGTAGGCTCACCACTCGATACCACATCAAAATTATTTGCAGTTACGGTATTGTATAGCTGATTACCTCTAGGACTAATAAGTCTGGAGCCCCAATATGTATGTTTAGCGTTGTAGTCGCCGGCAGCAATGAATTTCTGACCCAATGTGGAGAAGAAGTTGAGAAATTTATCGTATACAATGTTGTGCCTCGGGGGACAATAAACGGATGTTAACGTTAGTTTGAAATCAGTAAGATTTATAGATGTGGCCTGGATACAATCTTCTTCGAACTCTGGCAATGGTAAGTGTCTGATGTGTTTGTGCACAATTATGGCTGTGCCACCACAAGCTCGTCCGCTGGGATGTTTTGTGTCATACGTAAGGTATCCATTTACCCTAAAGCAGTTTTTATGAGTAAAGTGTGTTTCAGAGACAAGAAGTACGTCGATTTCATGCCTATGAAGAAAGTTTGTAACTTCGTGTTTATGTTGGGATAACCCGTTTGCATTCCAGAAACATATTTTTAACTGGTTCATTTTTTGTTGAGTAGAACTTGCAGGAGCATGTTCTGGTTTCGCATCATTTCCTGAAACATGTTCTGCATAGTGGCCATGAAGTTATTCATAGTTTGAATTAAATTTTCTATTGAGGTAGGCATATTTCCAGAAGGCATTTGTAGACCTTCCCTATGAACATTAGCGTATGGAGGTTGCTTTGTGTTGGAAGTACTCGGGGGATTTTTCGCATAAGGGTTTCCTTTTAAGATTTGGGCATATGATTGATTTTGTTTATTTGCTTGTGTAGTACTAGCAATAGAGCCAGCGGCTTGGCTGGGCTCATTTGACGGACCATATTGGGAGTGAGTATATTTTTGAACAAAAGCAGGTTTTTTTAAATGCAAAAAGACTTTACAACCCCTATAGTTTGCCGTGTGATTTTCGCCACAGTTGCTGCATTTCTTAACATTCGGGTCAGCTTTAGAACGATTACATTCGGCGGTTTTATGAGCGTCGCCACAAACCATACATACGTGAGGCAATTTACAATATGATTTTGTATGCCCATATTCCTGACAGTTTGTGCATTGGGAGGGGCCCTTTCGTTTTAATGGCTCCTCAACAGTTATTCTTCTGTTGAGTAGGTAGCGCAAGTTGTATATGGGATGAACTGAATTTTTGGTTTTGAGAACCGATGAATCAAACGATATTTCGATGCGGTGCATTGGTTGAGGAACTTTATTTCTGTTCAAAATGTTATGAACAGATTTTACCTCATACCCCTCTAGCTCAACGGCAGTTTTTATTTCCTCTATAGGAACAGAACTATCTATGCCTTTTATGACAATAATCAATCCCTTAGCACTTTTTAATTGATATGTATAGTAACTTTTCTTTTCTGCGTCCAGGTGTCTTGATATAATACGAAAGTTCGTTTCTGTACTGGCTTGAATTTTGGTCTCTTGAATTTGCCCGCGCCGTATAGAAACGACGTAGAAATTATTCTTACCTACAAGTTGAGTCAACATGTTGACTATGCTATTTGATGTTTGCTCCCGCAGATAGATGGGTGGCGGTTTAACTTCTTTAGTGGCTGTTCCATTAGCTGATTCTGCTTCTTCATCGTCAGGTATGGATAGTACAGAGAATCTGTTACCATTTGTTGGCAAAGAGACTACGTTAGAGCTTTTGTATTGTTTGGCCATGCGCTCCTGTTGGGTGGACCTAGGGCTAGCCTTTCTCTTAGTTATTGTAATATATCTGTCCATGCCTGTTTGCACTTTAATACTTTTTGGCACAGCTCCTGTATTTATTAATGCAGATCGAGATGTTCCAGGTTTTTCGTTATTATTCCTGTGTTCAGACGACTTCACACTTTGAACCACATTTACGGTCGGATCAACACACTTGCTCAGGTTGGGCACACTTGCACTTAAATTGCTGTATGGAAAACCAGTTGCGCTGGCAATTTTTGCACTTAAATAATTTTTATTTAATTCTGGGTATCGAATGTTTTCATTGCTCACGCTCGGGGAGCTTACCACAATATACGCATTTCTGCTATTTGTGCTGGGCCTACTCTCCTTATTGGGAGTATTTGTGAGGCTCATTCACAAATCTCTTCGGGCACACTAGTTATTGTTCTTTTTTTCAATTATGGATGTATAACAAATATTTTTTTTTTCACCTATTACAAATATTTTTTTTTTTCACTTCGAATTTTTTTTTTTATTTTTTTTTATTTTTCTTATGCACTGATACACGTCCGTACTCGTCAAGAGCTGGTTCGCAACTCAAGGTAATCATGGGCAAACAACCAGCCAGACGGACGGCTGGACATAGTTAGATCACTTTTAAACGTGATTCTGAGCCGATCGGTATACTAAAATATTGGTCCAGATTTCTATGTATTACACACATCAACAAAAGCGTATGTATATAATTGCTTTTTTCTTAATTTTTGCTTCTCTATATACATATGCACATATATAAAATTGTAACGTTACTGACTGACTGATTCGTCATCGTACAGCCTAAACGCGTGATGCTCAAAAGTTGAAATTTGGACCCAAGGCTGTTCTGTTCTCCCCCCAAATCGATCCATTAAGACGGGATTTTTGCAAATTCGAATGTTTAGCGTGTAAAAAATTATAAAAAAAACGGGTAAATTCGGTAACCTTTTATCTTTTAGGGAGTAAACCTGCATTTTGGCACTTTTTTATCACCCTATCTATCTTTTAAACCAATTAATATAGAAATAAAGGCTATATCACATTCGAAACTTATCTAAAAAGCACAAATAGCAGTTTGGTACTTTTTCGAAATTCGAACTTTAAAGGGGAAAAAATCGTAACCATTTTTGGGACTTTTTTTACAAAACATTATTCTCCATTCATTCATATATACGTATTAAATTATTGGCTCCCACTACAATATTGAAATTTTTGATACTTCAGTGGGGATTAAAGTACCAAAAAGGTAAAATACGGGAAATTTAATTTCTTTTTTGTTCCACAACTTGTACTTTTTTTAACTTTTGCTAATATTGGACCCAGAAAAATAAAATTCAACATGCAATTTCCTGAGTATATAAGGATCTATGAAGGAACTTTTAAGTACTTCTTTGATCTTTAACTGGTACTTTTTGAATTTCCGTTAGAATTCGACCTATAAACATCAAATTTAGCATGCAATATCCTGAGTGAATGAGCATTTGTAAGATGGATATTTTTGGTACTTTTGCGATCTTTGACGGGTTCTTTTTTAATTTCCGTTAATATTGAACCCAGAAACATGAAATTTAGCATTCACGGTCCTGGGTGAATGAGAATCTTTAAGAGACTTTTTGTTACTTTTTTTCTTTGGCTGGTACATTTTAAATTTCCGTTAGTATTGGGCATAGAAACATAAAATGATGCAGGTGCAGAAAACTGTTGGAACTTTTTTTAATAGGTACCTAGAAACATATACATACTTTGGAATATAAACATTTTAATGAAAGAAAGCGTTTCTAACGCAGTAACGGGATAAATGCTAGTGTGTATATACAATTTACAAGATTTATTATTATTATTATTTTATTAAGCTTGAGGTCTTTTTTTAAAAAATATTAAATTTATTAAACCAATATTTCGGCACTCCGTTGTGTGCCTTCTTCAGGGTTTTTTTCTTGAAAATTCATAAAATTGATTTTCCATTAAGACCAATATGTTCATGCATAAATTCTCCATCATATGAACTTTGTAAATATATTACAACAGTTCTTAAAAATATAACGGAAAATTCTAAATATAATGTAAGGGACTCTCTTCAATTTAAAGATAAAATTAAACATATTAAGTTAAATGATGATGAGAAATTAATATCTCTTGATGTAGTTTCATTATTTCCAAGTATTATACCTCAAGCTTAACAAAATAATAATAATAATAAATTTTGTAAAGGTCGAATAAAAGTCAATTTATATAAAATTTACAAGTTTAAAATAACATTTATCTTTAATGACAGCCTGCTTGTCTTAAAATTTTAGAGGAAAAACTATATTTAAGCAACACGTTGGGTATACATATAGATATTTAAAACAGAAAAACCATGATGCATTAAGTATGCCTCAAAAAGGCAACCTATGCATTTTAAACTTAAAAAATGCTCTTTTACCTAAATAATGTAAAAAAAAATTCTGCAAACAGTAAAATATGCACTACCATATCGATGCCAATATTTATAAGAAGCTCTAAAACGGATAAATATATTGTTTCTGTCTGCATTGGTCACTCAAGGAAAAATATGGAATTGCATATTTATGGTTTCCCTGCTAATAACAATATATGTCCTTACCTAATTACATTTATTTCAAACTATTTAAAAATGATAAATCAATGATAATTTCGCCTATTTTCTTTACGCCAAGCAACAACATGGAAATCAATACTTGCTTAACTCAAGCGTAAGTGAAAAAATAACTTATTACTTACAGAAACAGCAATTCTTCTTAAATGGATTGCTTTGCTGATTGCTTAAGCAGAGCACATTAAAAAAGTGAGCATAAGCAAATTAATTTCCATTTTTCTGGTTTTGCAATAACAAACACGGAAAGAATTGTTTACTAAATCACCATAAAATATGGCTTGAACCCAGAAAATTTTGCACCATTCTCGTCCAAGCCAAAAATTTCTTATAGTAAACGTTTAAGCAAAAAGTTACGACTCAAAGCGAACTAAAATTTACTTAAATACAGCTATAAAAATAGTTATTTTAATTCTATAGTTTCTTAAATCAAGTTTTCGATGCTTATGCCCAATTTAACCAATTCTATTTATGTACATATGTATATATCAATTCATATTACCCTGAAGGAAACCTGGGTGCAAGTGTCTCCAAGTCACCAGTTTTGTCGACTATTTTGGTGACATTGTCTACAAAGTGTCTAAACTTCACTACATTTGCCACTATATTTGGCTTTAATACGAAAAAATTTTTATCAATAACAACTGAGAAGTACAATTCCTATAAAAGTTGAAGAAATAACAAAAAAATATTGTTATGATTTCGTATTCGTACCAAAAGTGTAGACTGCATTTACTAAAATGTACTATTGATTCTCTGGTTCCAATGTCTACATATGTTCCCAAAGGAACTACCTAGTCAGTAGTACCAACGTCAGTAGTAGATTTCCAATGTAAATAACATTGTCTGGGGTATAATAAGTCACTAGTACTGGTGACAGTGTCAATAGTGAATCAGTACAGATTCACTAGTGGCATTTCCTACAGGGTAGTTTTTTATACACATACATATGTAATTTTATTTTATTTTATTTTTGACATGAAAAACTATTTTGAAACATTTTGAATTAATATTTAAATTTATTTATTAAATCAATGAAAAGCTTAAGTTTTTTACATAAAAGCGTGTAGCATTAGGTAATTTAAGAAAACTTAATATAAGGAGTTTCTATTGTTGTGCTTTTAATTGAATCAAACCAAGTTTTCTTGAGCATTTTCTGAAAAAGTTAAGGAAATCTTTATCATTTGTATCTTGATGCAAGAAATTCGGAAATATTTAAACATTAAGAAAACCAGACTAACTAATATTAAATAAATGCCGTTGAACTCACAAATATGTTTCTTATTTTAAACAAGAACAAGCTACTTTTGTATTTCTAGTTTTTAAACATTTTTGATCACATTCCAAAAAAAGTTAATTTTGTGATCTTGCGAAAATTTCCTAAATACGTACAAAGTTAGTGTGATTACTTCACACAGAAAAAAATACCAATGTAAAATTAAGATGGAAAAATGTTGATTGAGAATCATAGTAAATTTCTGCAAATGTATGCCCATTATTTAAATGTATCATTATTTCATATTAATTTTAAATGAAAAATATTAAAATAATCTTTAATCACGTTTATTAAATTTATTCACTGTTAAAAAAAATGAAAAAAAAAAATATTAAAATATAAATCAATGCAAATCCTAAATTTTTTACATAAAAACGTGTAGCATTAAGTAATTTAAGAAAACTTAATATAAGGAGTTTCTATTGATGTGCTTTTAATTGAATCAAACCAAGATTGAACGAAATTCTAATTTAAATTGTATTGTAATTTCGATCGATATCGAATGCGGTAATTTGGCTGCTGCCTTAAAAAAACGTATAAAGCGATGATTTTATGACTAAGTGTATACTAAAGTCCATAATGGTTTGATCGCTAGTTTGTAAATAAATAAATAATTTAGAAAAATTGAAACGATGTTGTTGGCCTCCTACCTTGTTTTTTTTCGAAATTGAGTTTTTCAATGATTCCAATACATTTTAAAAATAGTATCAAAAATAACGGGTTAACAAGCAATTGAACGTTTTGATACATACAGATTCAAGTATGTTTTTACCTTTTCCTTTACAATTACATGAGTTAGGGCCTCTCTACATGAAACCAACGAAATGAACCTATACGAGAATTATTTATATACTTTTTTCTGTGACATGTTTTAAAAACGCCTTCAAAATTTCAATATTTATTTCATAATAAATACTAGATCATATATGTATGTATGTATGTAGGTATTTACCTTTGCAAAGAAATGTACTCATACGAGTTACTTTTCTTGCTTTTCCGTCTTTTTTTATTCACTCTCACTAAAACATACAACCCATGTATGAAAATTTTTATTTCCTTTATGTATTTCCTTTCCTCTTTTTATCAGACAACTTTATTTACTTTAACAAATCATTCTAAATAACAAAAAAAAAAACAATAGCACTCAATTAACTAAAGCACACTCATTAAATGCCAAACTTCATCCCATTTATACCAACAACAACAATACACTTTTTGCCAAATACACACTTTTTACACTTTTTGTTTTTATTTAAAAACGCGACTGTTACCGAGCTACTCGCACATCGCACACTTGTTGTTATTTTATTAACTGCTTTCAACTACACGAAGGAAACGGAATAAAAGAACAAAATGATGATGACGTCATCCCTTTTCATACAATTTACACTTTTACACACATTTTGAAATTTGTAATGCATTTTTTTCACCGAAATCGATTATAAATGAATTATATTTTATATTTATTTGAAAACATGACAACTAATTGACATTTTAACACTTTTTGCAAAAGAAAAACTCTAATATTTCCTTTTTAATTTAATTAAATACCAAGAGACAGCAGCAATGTCGACTTTACCCACGCACCGATTACAATAAAACTGATTTTATATTTATTGCAGTTTAGAAGTCATTGCTAAAATATCAAAACGATGTTAATGTGGCAGGTGATAGTTTTAAAAATCTTGGAAATTTAAATGCGTTCCAATTAGGATTCGGAAGTATTAAGTTATATAAAAGCTTAACATTTTACTTGTATGCACAGTTTCCAGATTTGACGATTTACCGTCATTTTGACGATTTTGTGGTCTAAATAATAACGTCAAACTTCATAAAAAAATGCTGACAAAAATATTAAAGTTTTTTATATAATCTTTGATGTAAGGATCCAGAATTTATTTACTTTATAGGGTGTAAGCTCAATATTGTAGAAGTTTCCAAGGAATATATGTATAACATTTTACCGTCAGTAAAGGGTATAAAAGCTGAATGATCAATTTGTTTGTAACTAAAAAAATTAAAATTTTTTTGTACTTTGAATGGTTTTTTTGGGAATTCTTTTAAATAACTGCATAATAATATCGAAATAAAGGTTTTTTTTCCTAAATTTTGAACAAAAATAAAAATATGCAGCAAAAAAAAACAGTCTCAACACTTGCAAAGCGAAATAAAACTAGACTACTAGTAGAGTAAATCTGCCAAAAGGGTTTGAAAAGTTAGCTCGAGTTCCCGAAATATATTCCCCTAAAGTTTTTGAATTTTTTGAAAAGGCGTTTGGTATAAGTCAAAAAAAATATACTAAATGTACTTCTGAGCTAAAATACTATTTCAAAATATATAAACCTCTAACACTCATTTTAGGGGTCATTTTTGTTCTTTTTTTTAACTTTTACACAAAAGTATACAAAAACGGCACTTTAGAGTGTTAAAATGTTCCACAAATATTTTTTGCATCAAATTTTTCTAGGGGTCTTCTTAGATCAAAACATCGTGCAAAGTATGTAACATGGATTTCGAAATTTCGGGCAACACTCTAAAGTGTCGTTATAGTATACTTTTGTGTTGAAGTTAAAAAAAAGTTCAAAAATTACCCCTAAAATGTGTGTTAAAGGGTTAATATATTCTAAGAAAAGAATCGCCATACAATTCTACTGAAGACATCAGAAATAGTCAATTAGCTCAGAAGTGCATTTATTATATTTTTCTGACTTGTACCAAACACCTTTTCAAGAAATTCGAAAATTTCAATGCCCGAAATTTCGAAAACACGTTTACATACATTGCACGGTTTTTTGGTCTTAGAATACCCCTAGTAGAATTTGATGCAGAAAATATTCGTGGAATATTTTAACCCTCTAAAGTGCCGTTTTAGTGTAGAAGTTTTTTTTGACTTCTACCAAACGCCTTTTCAAAAATTGTATGGGCCCATATTTCGGGAGCCCGAGCTAACTTTTCAAAACCCTTTGGCAGATTTGCTCTAATAGTAGTCTAGTTTCATTTCGCTTTGCATGTCTTGAGGCTAGCGAGTTTTGTTGCACTGTGATATTAGCAAAAGTTAAAAAAAGTACAAGAGCTAAGTAAAGAAATTTTCCCGTATTTTCCCCTTTTTGGCAATTTTTTATCCCCACTGAAATATCAAAAATTTCAAAATTGCAGTGGGAGCCCATAATTTAATACGTATGTATATATGAATAAATGGAGAAAAATATTTTGTAAAAAACGTACCAAAAATAATAACGAATTTTACCAAACTAATATTTGTTTTTTTTAGATAACTTTCGAATGTGATATTCGTAAATGCAGTTGTTGCGCATCAGTTGCGCATTAGTAAAGTTTAATTTTCGTAAATGCATCACTTGTAAGAAACTTGCATTACTCTGATACGTCAAAAGTTTTTTTATGCAGTGATGCCGCAGCTCTGCAGCAAATGTTGGCAATTGTTGCATCGGTTAATTTTCTGATGCAATAACTTTTAACATAACAGAAATCATTTCATTTTTCTTTTTTCATGCTTTTTCTGGTTAATTATAAGAAAACTATTTCTTTTTGGTTCAATATTTTCAATAAAATTTACCATCGCTATTGTTGATAACATTTTTAGTATTGTTTTATGTTCGCTTATAAAACTTTTAAAATTTAGCTCGTGTTCAAAACTTCAAACTTTGCACAGATGTTGTGCAATAAAAAAGCATCAGCATCACAAGCGCAACTGGTGATCACGCATAAGCGTCTTAGTGGATCGATTTGAGGAGAGACCAGCCCTCGCTCCAAAGTTTTTAGCTTCAGGCGTTTAGGCTGAACGATGATGAATCAGTCAGTCAGTCAGTAACGTTACAATTTTATATACATATATAGATTATGATTTGTTTGTTAATGTTTAGTTAATTTTTTTATGAATTGTTTAAAAGTTTTTGCCTTTAACGGTTTCATAATCGATTTCAAAATCGATTTCTAACATTGAATTCAAAAAAGTCAATCGAAAATCGATTTTGGAATCCATTTACCATTCCCTAATATTTATGTATGTATTTACCTTTGCATAGAAATACATGCTGCTTGCTTATATTACTTTTTCATCTTTATTTTATTCACTCACTAGAACATACTTCATTTAATATGTACAACTTACATAAATATGTATGTATATTTATTTGCTTTTGTGTTATGTATGTATGTATTTCCTTTCCTCTTTTCATCTAACAACTTTATTTATTTTAACAACTCATTCTTAATAACAAAAAAATAACACTCAATTATCCTCAGTACATTCATTAAATGCCCAATTTTTTTCTATTTGTTACATTTCTACCAACAACAACAATGCACTTTTTGCAAATACACACTATTTTTGTTTGTTAAAATACGCGACTGTTACCGAGCTACTCGCGCATCGCACACTTGTTGTTATTTTATTAACTGCTTTCAACCACACGAAGGAAACGGAATAAAAGAACAAAATGATGATGACGTCATCCCTTTTCATACAATTTACACTTTTACACACATTTTGAAATTTGTAATGCATTTTTTTCACCGAAATCGATTATAAATGAATTATATTTTATATTTATTTGAAAATATGATAACTAATTGACATTTTAACACTTTTTGCAAGAGAAAAACTCTAATATTTTCTTTTTAATTTAATTAAATACCAAGAGACAGCAGCAATGTCGACTTTACCCACGCACCGATTGCAATAAAACTGATTTTATTTATTGCAGTTTAGGAGTCATTGCTAAAAAAATTTAAAGCGATGTTAATGTGGCTGAAGATAGTTTTAAAAATCATAGAAATTTAAATGTGTTCCAATTAGGATTCAGAAGTATTAAGTTAGAAAAAAGCTTTATAATTTATTTGAGTGTTAATTTTAAGAAAAGATCAACATAAAATATAAAAAACTGAACTAAATAAGAAAAAAGCTTTTAGAGGGATAGAGGCAATATTTTAAGGATCAGTTTATATAATACTGGGGTATTCATTTAATCGGGCTTTTACTTTAATCGGTTAATCGCTTGATTAATTTATCGAGGTTTTGGTTTAATCAATTATTAATCGGTTCATTTTGTAATTGATGGGTTAACCGATTAATAAAGTTGTTTCTATAAATTAATTAATTTCAATAAATAGAAAGGAAAAATTATTTATTATTTTGAGTTTATTTGTAAAAAAAAAACAATAAAATAACAAACATAACAATTCTTGAACTAAAACGAGCAAACAAAAAAATAGTTCATAACTATTTAATACATATTTTTTAATTAATACATATTATGTAATACATATTATGTATTAATTAAAAAATAAACTGAGATTATTTTATTAGTAATTTAAATAATTTGAGGAGATCTTATAAAATAATCAGTTATGAAAAATAATTTGGTTAAAATGTTTAGGATTTAAGCGGACTCTTTTCTTTAATTTTTATAAGTTTTGACTTGGAAAAAATTCTTTCACTTATCGTAGGGGTTGGAGAAATCGAAAGCAACCCATAATACAGAATTTCTTTTTTCTCAGTCATTTTCCTGGACTTTTCTAATAATATAAAATCTTCTATTATTCCATCAGAGTATGGTTTTAATTTTTCAAATTTTTAACACTTCTAATTGTTTCGGTTAATTATGTTGATGTGTTGATATCTTAAGTTTCTTCTGTTGCCAGGTCATCATCTAGCTCGTCCTGCCAAAGCTCAGCACCGAATATTCTGGAAAAAGTTCAGTTTTTGTACTGTATTTCGAGAAGGAAATGTATTGTGTAAAAAAAACACAACTTTTTTGGTGCACTTTGCTATTTTTTTTTTTTTTTTGATGAACTTTGGTACAGATAACGTTGTAAAATTGTACATCGTTGCATTGTAGAATACATTTAAAAAAGAGGGTTTGCTTTTCAACCAGGGATGCCAATCCCGAAATCCCAGGATTATTCTTAAAATTTAAGTCCCGAATCCCGGGATTTTTACATAAAAATCCCAAAATTTTGGGTTTAGTAAAAATGTGCTAATTTTTTTATCAAATACAACTATGTTTATTTAAATAAACGTGAGTTATCTTGTTAAAAATAACTTCAAAAATTTAATATTGAATCATACTGTCAATTAATCTAATTTTTAACTGACTACAAAAAGAAGTCGGAAGTGAACAAATGTTGCATGCAATGCATTTTGTACCACAGAAAACAAAATCAAAAGATAAAGTTCGGTGCGGCATTTTATCTAAGTGAATGATAAAAAAAACTGCTCACGCAAAATGCAGGTTGTGCAAACTTTAGGGGGTTATACCAAAAGTCGTTTGACGCACATTTGTTTAAGTTTATTTTATTAGATTAATACTTGCATATACATTTGGGATAAAATATTGTCATATTCCGTATATGTAGCTATTTATTTATCATACCACCCAGAAGTGTTGAATGCTTACATTGGTTTGGGCGGCTGCGTATGTTTGCAATAAAATAAGGTATCGATTATCAGACATCATTAATACATATTTTTTTTTTAATTTCCTAAGCTCAACCTCGGCGCTGATAGACTAGCTCAATACCAGCTCCCCTACCGGGTTACTCTATTACTTTAATCGAATACATTAAACTGTTTTATTTTCTAATGAGTTTAATTTTATTCATGAATTAATTTGTTTTGTTTTAATACTTATACATAAACATTAAATTATAATTATATGAATTTTAAATATTGTCTTTTATATATGAAATCCCGAAAAATCTTTGATCCGTCCCGGGATCCCGTTTTTTTTAACTAAAAATCCCGAATTCCGGGTTTCAAAAAACCTGTTCCTATTTGGCATCCCTTTTTGCAACTGACGTTTTGGAACTCAAACATAATTATAAACAGAAAACATCCCAGCGGGAAAAAGAAGGGGTACGGATGCCTTCTAGAAGGCCTCTGTACTCCTTCTTTTGGATATACAAGGCCTGCTCGCTCCATTCCATAGTCATATCTTTTTTACACACGTTGTCATTGCGGAGAAGGCCTTTCACTCTCGCTTCTTTAGCAGGTACATAAGAATGGCAACGGGACCAAAAAATAATTGTTTTGCTTTTGCTTGTGCAAAAAAAAAACAATACAAAAAATGTTACTCCTTCTCTACTCCCTTCTCATAGAAGCGAGTGTGGAAGGTGTATCTTATCTTTTACACCAAAGAGCCGAGGCCTTCTATGAGGTATTCTTTAGCAGTTAGATAAGAATAGGAATTTAATCAAAACAATTTTTAAGCAGGCCTTTTAAAAGGCCTTAAGTAAGAAGGTCTTCTGAGTTTTACTGCTGGGATATGGTTTAATACTACAACAAATTAAAAATTTTGTTACATCGGTTAATCGACTAAAATTAACCGGGTTAATCGTTAATCGAAAAAAGCCAATTATAAATTAACCGATCAGTTAATCGGGTAGTAATTAATGTGTGATTTTGAAAGGTTTTCCTATACCAATAAAAATATTTTTTGTTAAGCGCACATTTATGTCAGGTAAGTAAATGAATTCTTAACTAAAAAATTAAAAAAAAACAAAACATTTGAAGATGATTGTAAGGAAGCATATTAAAAAATAACGGTAACAACAAAAAATCTTCTATGTAAAGTTGATCGTTACAATTACCAATCTTTATATGCGCATCATAAAGAGCTTTTTTTGTCAAAATGTTATTGCTTTAAAGAAGTAAATCGCAATATAAAATTTATGTCTTCCCTTAGCAAGATGGTAAGCGAAACTTTAACGTTTTTCCCTTACAAGCCTGCTTCGTTGGAAGCTCCATTTTTTATTGGGATAAATTAAGGTGACCATACGTACTCTTTTTTAGAGGACAATCATCTATTTTAACTGGCTGTCATCTATAAAATTTGTGTCCTCTTTTATCATCTTTTTTCATAATCTGTCATCTTTGTCCTCTTTATTTTTAAAAGCATGACCAATATTTGCTTTTATTTTTATAAATTAAAATAAATTTTATTTCACGGCGATCACCGGGTTTTTCTGTCAAATCGTATGGAAAATGTCGTGCCATGCTTGTTATGTTCATACTCCTACTGAACTCTCATACATTTGCAGTATAAAATTTTGGATTATTTAGTGCAATGAATTTTTAAGTTTCGTTATTTTTTTTACTAATTTTACTTTAGTAGTTGTCCATTTTTATATATCGTCGGCTTAATATGCAAACCTGCTAACTTCCGTTTCAACCGTTTTACTTTTCCTATTTGCTGCTTGAGAAGAAACCCAAAAATAAAGTTGATTTGACACACTTCAAGACTCAAATTGAAAAAAACTACATGCTGGTCGACGAGGCATATCTTTCTCCACCACACGGCTTCAAAATCTCAATTTACTTAAAAAGTGAATTTAACAGGGTTTGCCTATTAAGCCGACGATATGTTATTTTTTTAAATTTACTTTATATATATAAATATGGGAATGTAAATCTGACTGTTTTTTTTAATAAATAATGAATTATTAGAAGAAGTTGAAACATTCTGTTATCTCGGAGCTGTAATAAATCGAACTGGTGGATCGAGTGAAGACATTGTAGGCCGAATAAAAAAGGCCACACAATCCTTCGGCCAGCTCAGTAAAGTATGGAAATCGTCCTCATTATCACGCCGCGTTAAAATCAACATTTTCAACACTAATGTAAAATCAACTCTTTTATATGGATGCGAAACTTGGAACGCTGCCTCCCGAGATATTAACACATTGCAAGTTTTCATAAATAAATGTCTCCGAAGAGTTTTACGAATCTTCTGGCCAAGAACCATCTCAAACAACAATCTGTGGGCTGAAACACGTCAAATACCGTTGTGTGTAGAAATTCAGAGGAGAAAGTGGAACTGGATTGGACACACACTCCGTAAGCCACGGTCCGATCTTGCCAGGAATGCTATCGAATGGAACCCGCAGGGAAGTCGCAGAAGAGGCCGACCAGCACATACATGGCGTAGGCAAATTTATAGCGAGGCTAAAAAAATTCACAAAAGCTGGAGTGAAGTAAAAAATATTGCGATAAACAGATCTGAATGGAAGAAGTTTGTTGAGGCCCTATGCTCCTTATAGGATCGAGGGGAATATATATATATATAAATCTGACTGTAAAATATGTAAAAAATCTTGAAGTCAAATAATTTTTTTATTATTTTCTTTATGTCCTCTATTTTTATTTTCAAAATCTGGCCGCCTTAGATAAATCCTAGAAAATATCTGAAAATGTTATTGAAAGAAAAGACCTGTTCGTAAATGCATTACACGAGCAAACATTGCTTTACACTGCCAATGAAAGTTTGTTAATTTTTTGTATAAGTAACTATTATTTAAACGTGTTATGCGCCCCATACACTTTTTAATTCAATTGTCAACTTAGTCTTTCAATTGAATTGATGTTTGGCCACACACTTCATCAACTGAATTGAAAGATTTTAAATTCATACTTGGCACCGTCTTTGAATCCCCTAATCGCACTACAAAAGATTTCAGAAAACAAATCGCAATTAAAAAAACTGGATGTTTTCGTTCTCTCTAATCAAAAACGATATGCGAGTTGCAGTTAGTGCTATTTAATGTGACACAAACAAAAGGTTAAGTAAAAATCTTTGGGACCTACAAGCAAAACAGATCGCCGTACACCCTCTACTATAAAAGCCGTTTCGAAAAAAAGTAATGCGAACTACTTTTTTAGCAAAAGTTAAATGATTTATCTTTCAATTTGTATTGCAGCAATTCTTGATTATATTGGTGAGAGGGGTGAGGTACTCACTCAGTTTCATGTATTGTGCATTTCTGTTTTGTTTTGTAATTTTCACACTTTTTAACTTGAAGTTGGCTTTACCCTGCGGGAAATTTGTGTCAATTGGTCCAAGCGACTGGTCCTGGGATTTGTGAAAATAGAACAAGTACAAAAAGAAAGGACTCATGACCAGTGAAAGAAGAACCAATCCCTTAACTGGTTTATAAAGAACAAAAAGGTAGAAAAAGTAATGAATTACAGAACAGTCTTCAACGGTGACGTGACACATTTTTTGGTAATTTCTAAAATTTGGCTCTTAAATTTAATTCTTGGACTAATTTTATTGAAGTAATACTACATTGTATTTAAATAATACTACTTTTTAGTAACTGACACTAAGCAGGTTCATTGAGAATAGGTCTGTGATGGGTCAAATAGTGTCAATTGACCCCCTCCAATGACAACCCCATGTAAAAGTGATAGGTCTTATTCATAGAAAGTGTTAGAACTGGAACCGGTCCCTACCACCAAAGACCTATCACGGGACTAGTTCAGTGTCAGTTCGCTTCCCTCTAGGGTAGTTATAAAAAGAGTAGAGGAAAGGCAAAAAGAAAATACAAAAATTGCAAACCTAGAATTTTACAATCTGGACACTAATGCAATTTCAAAGCAGAATTTAAAAAAGTTGCAGCAGCAAAAATTCCAAGTCGGGACAAGAAATTTTTGCGAGCTTCAATTTTCTGACTTTGCCAGTAGGAACAGAGATCTGGTAAAACAGCGATTAAACAACTGCAGTCAAAGTTGTAATGATCTTTTTTATTATTAGTAGACCCTGTAGTACTCTTTATTTATTAAAGAGCCTTAGAGTAGCAGACGGCATGTAGTATGAACACACCTAATGTAGAAATAAAAACAGAAATGCAAGTAAGCAAAATTCCAAGCAAAGAGAAATTATGAAAATAAACAATGAGTTAATGACCTAAATTTTATTATGCAATTGCAAGTGACTAGTATTTATTGAATTGGGTCTTTAGAATTGTAGGTTGAAAAATGATAGTTTTTGTGAATGAATGAATATTGTAAAGGTTAACAAAAATAAATTAATGTGATAATTATTAAGCATAGAATAAGGAATAGTATATAAGCTGAAGAAAATTGTAAATAAAATTAGAAATAAATCTGACTTCAAAGTTGTTTTATTTTTCTAAAAAACTTCGGCAATTAACTTTGCCATAAGATAGAGCCGTCTGCTACTCTAAGGCTCTTTAATAAATAAAGAGTACTACAGGGTCTATAAAAAAGATCATTACATGGCGATCCTGCCAAACCAATGGATACAGAAGAATTAGAGGCAACCAAACAGGAGATTGACAAGTTATTTAGGAAATGGGAGCATTTGCTAGAGAATGAGTATGTACCTCAGCCTGTAGTTTCTGTTCCAGAGGCCCCTAAGTATAGTGCCAGCAAAAAGAAGATACCTATCAAAGATTATCTTAAACGCCTGCAGAAGTCCAAGGCGCAGGTACCAAGATCCGAGACTCCGGAGAAGGAAGAAAAGCAGAAGAAAAGAGGTGGTAAAGCGGTTAAGAGGCGGAAGCTCGTTGCTGAGGCCTACCGAAGGTTCCATTTGACCGGCAACAAAGCCGAGAAATCCAAAATTTTAAAAGAAATCCGGATCATAAGGGAGACAGTTAAATAAATTTAATTTAGAAAAATATATGTATGTAATAACCATATTTCAAAATGGGTGGATGGTTTTCAAAAGAAGCCATCATTGTAAATGAAAACAACAGTGGAGTGCTGACAGTAACTCAGGATCATATGCAGCTGGTAATTCTAATCTTTTTAGTTGTGTTAGTATTAGGTAAATTAAATGAATATTATAAGGAGTACATGAGGAAAAAGGCAATCAAATTTACTAACAGATTAGAAAATGTTTAATAAATGTTAAAAATATGTTTAATAAATGGATGGATTAATAGGTATTTATAAGAACTTAAAGAAGAGTCCGATAGAGATTATACAGAAAATTATAAAGTAAGTACTTTAAGAACAATTGAAGAATTGAAAAGTATTGCATTAAAGAGTGAAGGCTATTCCCTAGAAGATATAGAAGAAATTGAGAGAAAAATTTTTAGTTATTTAAAATTAAAAGAAATCAAAGACATGGCATCGTTTGGCATTCTTGACGCTTCCAAAATAATACCTGAATTCAATGGTGACCTCGGGCAAATGAGTAAATTTTTAGGCATAATAGAATTCTATGCTGAAACACTTAAGGATAGTACAGAGGTTAGTAAGTTGATCAAGTTCATTCTAGCTACTAAATTAACAGACAAAGTAAGGAACAAGTTGATTTCGGAGGAGACACCAAGTTCTCTAGAAACATTCAAATGTACCCTTAGGAAAGTGTTTACACCAAAGAAATCACTCTCTTCGGTGCATACTGAGTTGTCAAAACAGACACAAGGAAATGGTTCAGTAACACAATTCGCAAACAAGGTTGAATCACTAATAGCTATTCTTAATGAATTACAGGTCACAGAACTGGGTTCCCAAAGCAGAGAAACAGTTATTAGAATGAATGAGCAGGTTGCGCTTAGTACTTTTAAGAATGGTTTAAATGAACCACACAGAACTACTGTTTTAGCTGCTAGACCCAAAAGTCTTAATGAAGCAATTCAAATAGCTTCAGAGGTGGTTTCGCAACCAAATTCTATAATGCATTTTAATAAGAACAAGAGATTTTTTGATAACAGAAGATATCGTGGTAATAATGGCGGACGAGGTAATAGTAATAATGTTAATACTTACAATAGAGATGGTAATAACAATCCTAGGAATAATTTACGTAGAAATAATAATAATTACAACAATAACAGCCAGAGAGATGGTAACTTTTCTAGAAGTAATAATAATTACAACAATAACAGCCAGAGAGATGATAATTTTAGAAATAGAAGAGATAATAATTACAACAATAACAGCCAGAGAGATGATAATTTTAGAAATAGAAACCAAAGAAGGGTATATGTTGCTCAGGAACAGGGAAACGAGATAACTCCCTACAATCCTCAAGAGTAAATTTGACAGAAGATGTAGGGAAATTGAAACAATTAAAAGAATATGCATTAAGAACTTACAATTCGCACACAGAGGCACCTCATTTTGTAACATTTAAAACGGACGTAGGAGTTTTTGTGAGGTTTTTGGTAGATACAGGTGCAGACATTTCAATATGTAAAGAAAATTTTATAGGAGATAAGGAAATAAAACAACACAATTCTTGCAAAATTACAGGTATTGAAAATAATTCAATTCAAACAATGGGTACTTCGATGCTGAAATTAGTACTTCCGGAGGATATAATAAGCCATGAGTATCAAATAGTGGATACAAAATTCCCAATAGCAACGGATGGTATTCTAGGTAGAGATTTTTTCACCAAGTATTTAGCAAAAATTGACTATGAGACATACACATTGGTTATCATGGTAAATGAAACTGAATACGTTCTACCAATGAGAGCAAATATCGATAGATTCGTAATTCGTAAAACTGCAATTTCTTCCACTTCTTCATTTGTCATTGGCAAAAAAAAAAAAAACTTTTGCTTTGACTTCTGATTCATTTAATGTAAACAGTCGCTGTCAATCCAATTCAAAAAGCTGATTAATAGAGCGGGATGCTTGAGGTCATCCCGGCACGGTTTAATGTACAATCATTTATATGTAGATACATGTATACTAAAGAAATCAATTTTAATTTATTTAATAAATAATTATATTGCAAAATTCACCAAAAAAAAAAAACACTTGGTTGTCATAACTGTCCTGTCATCTTTGAAATGGAAAGTAGGGTTCTGTTTAATTTCTTATAACACACACCGACATACAAAGTAAAAATGGCTGCCATTTATAAAATTATGCCGTCGTATTTGAAATTATTTACTTACTTACATTTTTACAACAATACTCGTATCCTGCAAATGTTTGTTTGCCCTTGTACTTGTTCTCGTATTGTTTTACCATCTTGTTTACCAAATTACTTTAATGTACGTATTACGAGACTAGGAAGGATATACACACATAACTATCACAATATATGGGTTTACTTTGTAAATATTTCAATTTAATTTCCAACACATTTTGTTTTGTTGTTACAATTTATTTGCTTAGATTTTATTCCTTCGCTATATTTATTCATTTATTTATCAGATAAATATCTAAACGAATCATAGAAATATTCATCACAGTTTCTATACGGAAAAAGGAAGTGTTGTTGTCATGTTTGTGATGCAAGCAACAAAAAGTGAAAGCAGTGGAAGTGAATGTGGATGGGGGTTGTTTGGCGAGTTCATTTTGGCTTTTGTTTTAACTCAAATAGACAACGAATTTCAATTGTTAAATAAATAAAAACATATACGCAACTCAATCTCAGCGTGAACGGACTTGACTGACAGTTTTGGCAAAGTAATACAAGTTATAACAAGACAGTTGTGGCAACAAAAGGTGAATGCAAATAAACTGAGACCCCAAAACATTTGTTGAATCTTCTCTAGTGGAGTGAGTAAATATTTTTGATTTTAAAGTTGGCCTGCACGATTGTATGATGTAGTTGACTTCTAATTAAATTTACATTTACACTACAGTGAGCAAATATTTAAACATTTTGTAACGTGTGATGATAAATTTAGGAAGATTTTTAATTAAATACATTTTTTTATTGGCAACATGTGTGTTGGTGCTTGTGGTGGTTTTTGGCATTTACAAATTCATTTATTCAAATCAACTTATTTAGATTGGTACAGTTGTTTGTATGCATATTTTATACGTTATAGTAGATCCCTACTGTTAAGGGCTAAATAGTCTTAATTCGAATTGTGACACTTTTGATAAAATAAATCTTTTTTTTTTTTTTTTTTGAGTTTACATTAATTAGACTTATGTCAGTTTAGAATTCGGTTATGATCTAAAGATTTGTCAAGGTGCATGTAGACGACATGTTTTTTACATCTGATTTGTCAACTTTTTAAGTCAATGGAATTGCCTGTTTTACAGAAGGTTTATAATATTCGGTCACACACGTACATGTAATTTGCTTCTGACATTGTTTCTGTTTTTTCGCAAAGTTATTGCAGAAACCAAAGTAGTTCTCAGTTTCAAAATAGCTTGCTGCCGCCACAAGAATTTTTATTTGCGCCGTAAAAAAGTTTAGCCATCTTAACATTTTTTTCTTTTAATTCAAAGATACCAACTTAGGATATTATAACGAAACATTTTTCATGCGTTTATTTTAATAATTTCTATTCAATGGTATATGATCACACATATCTCGGTATTGTAAAATATTAATTTCAGCCGGCTAATGATTCCGTCAATAGTGGACACCGCCGCCGGTTTCTGCCCGGCATAGATTTCTGATGTCAGGTGGCTTGTCAGCATAATTGGAGTACGCTCTAACTTGGTGGCCACACGATCAAGTTTTGCCTTTCAATTCCTTTCAATTTGCCATACACTCTAATTTTTTTTACTATCACACTCACACTTTTTAAATTGACCACGATATTGCTTTCAATTTCACCTCTCCATTTGTTTGGCAATTTTACTTTTAATTTAACAGCTGATTACATGCTTGTCTTTATAAATTGTTTTCTTGATGATATCTTGAAAGTCCCCTTTTACAATAAGACAGACAGAAGGCAGACAGACAAAGTTTGTAGGCGAGAGAGGAAAAAAGTAAAGTGTGGCACGCATAAAGCGTCGCCCCCATACCAACAAATTCGTCTGGCTGCCTTCTGTCTGTCACATTGTAAAAGGGGACAAAGTAAATTGAGTGCCGCCTAGGTCACAGCTTTCAATTTATGTAAATTTTGACAAGGAGTATTTGTAAAAGACTATCAAGAACAACTTGATCGTGTGGCCGCAGGGCAATTGAAATTTTGTCAGATGACTTTGCGTACAGAAGCAAATTTTAAAATGCAACACACGACATGTATGTGTTTTGCAGTGGGAAATTTGACATGTCGTGTACGGTCGCCTTTATTGACTTTTTTTTTGAGTTGAGTCATTTTTGAATCTTGGTTACTATTTGCCGCACAATTTAAATTGTGATTTAAAAATACAAACGCTTTTAATACAGTAAACAATTTTTGCCTATACTGCTAGTTTGTGTTTAAAAATAACCTCGTGGAGTCTGCAAAAACTTGTGATATTTGCTTGTGTGTTGAATTTGGCGTACGTAGAATAGAACAAAATTGTTTTTGCAAGGAATTGTTCTTGCAATTTTATCAATACATATTCACCCCTATCGTGAATAAATTTTCCCTCGTAATTTTTCCCCTTTTCACATATTTGCGATCGTGAAAGACTCCCACGAAAATTAGGTAATTCAAAGAAGAAAAATAACCTGAAAAATTCTGCTTATCGTGAAAAATTGTTTCCCTCGTATTTTGTTCACGTTTCCCTTAAGCGGTTCATACACTTGCATTAAATTGATCAATTTTACGTATTGTACAATTAAATCGCCAATGTGTATGTGATATTCGAAGGTGGCACAATATATTGGCAACAATCAAAAGAAAGAGATGTTTGTTGGCTACATTGAACAATGATGTTTATGTTATTCTTATAGGTTATGTTCACATTCTTATTGAATGAATTAAACCATTGTGGGACTTATTGCATAATATAGGACAAAATGGAAATAATATGGCGATTATCATATACATACAATAATATTGCAAGTATAGGGACCGCTTTAGATTTTATCACTTTATTTTTGCTAGGGAACGGTACAAGTATGTAAGTAGTTCCTTCTATAAATCGAACGTTAGGGGCTAGAGTCGTTAATAAGGCACAAGCCGATACATGGGTCAACAAAATGCAAAACAACAAGTCGATTGTCTGCGGATTTGTAAAGATTTCGAAAGATGTAGTGGCAGAATTTTGGAAAAATTTTTACTATATAAAATTTAAAAGGTGCAAAAAACTAACGTTGTAATCAAACTATCCCTCTAATACTTAATATTTTGCTTGAATATTTTAACCTTTCTTTTAAATATAAACGTGTATATTTTTGAACAAAAATTTTATTGATTTTTAATTATTTTAATTTTTCTTCTTTTTTTACATTCACTGGAACTGATAGCGTGAACAATTTTTCACAAAAGATTCTCGATTGTTTTTCCCCTTCGAGGGGAATGAAAATTTCATGGGAACAAAAATTCAACTTGTTATTTGTGAAAGCACTACAAAAGTTGGTAAAACACAATTTATTTGTTTATTGTAAGCAACAACAACAGCACAAGAAAAAAAACACATTTTTGGTTGGATGTGGAGTTGACAAATTGGGTTTGTACTAGAGTTTTAACGTACGGAACGAACTAGTTCCATTGAACGATTCGATTAAAAGAACGGCGCTGATTTTTTCAATAGTTATTTCTTCGTTCCTCGTTCCGCATTTTTTATCCGTCACATTTGGCTTGTTAAATTATTTTTGTATAGGTACTTGTTGTTTTGTGTAGGGATCAGTGCTGCCAACTGTCGTCTATTCGTGTATCGTGACATGTAAAAATTTAATAATATAACCCGTTCACCAAAAGCAATGGCATACAAGTACGCGTGATTCAATAGGTGCAAGTTTTCAAAATTCTTTAAACTCATAATAATTGTTCTTAAGTTGTTACGCCACAAAATAAAAAACAATCAATAACAAATATTTTTTCCTCGGTCAGTCATTGTTCAAAGTAAAATAACAGGAACGATGAACGAAATAAACGACCTAGTTTATTTAATCTTTCGGATCGGTAGAAACGATTCCACAAAAGAAACAAATTTGCCCAACTCTACTTTATACGCAAAACTTTTTTTTAATTTCTAAACGTTCAACTATTATAAGCTTTAGTTGGCGTAAGCAGCTGTGCGAATACATGTAAATCATATGTATCAAACCATATCGAACTTATGGAAACTTTTTGTTAGGTTTTATGAATCTGTCATTTGCTTCAGCAAAGTGCGAAAGTGATCGCACTTTCAATCAGATGTTTTTATTTTTTTTTTTAAATGCATTTTAGAGGGTCTTTCGAAATACCTAAAACAACTGCAGAAAAACACGATTTTAGCGTATATCTCGAGAACCCTTCATGATTCGTGTACAGCAGCCCCAATTTAGCTTTTTGAGGTTAATTTGTTTGGGCTAGTGTAATTGATAGTTCAGATAGTTCCTCTGTTACCAAATACAAGACTTTCTTTAGAAATATTCATCACTTCTACGGTTTTGTCTTATTAAAAAAAATTAACAAATCAAGCTCCATTGGCAACACTCCCACGTTAAAATCGATTCTTTAATATATGAAAAAAAAACACATGGGCAACTTGTTTTGAAGTTAGAGGCAACAGTATATTTCTATCTTCCCTGCAAATAATAGGACCAGTCCAAACATGCATGTAAAGAGTAGCCACAAGGGACTAGAACTAGTCTAAAAGTAACCCAAACGTATGGAAAAAACATGGTATATTTAACAGTTTTAAAACTATTCCATTGTATCCACAAGAGGATAAGTTTTAACTTCGTTTAAAACCGAAAACATGTCGTTAAAAAACGAAGACATGTCGTCTCACTACAAACACTTTTTAGCAATGACATGGTCCATGCTTGCATTACATCGGACCAGTCCATGGAGTAGTCCATTTTATCAAAATGGATCAGGTGGTCCAAAATTATTTGCATGGTTAATACCATTAACTATGTCTGCAGGGTATGCAAAAAGCATTTCATCCAGAACCTGGACTGTCATTCACACCCTAAATTGATTTTCCTATTCAGCTTCGTTAAATTTCTTTACAAATAGAAACTGGGAATTATTTCCTTTTGAAGGTTACTTTATGTTATATTCCCATAGCTTATGTATACTTTAGTACATAAAGTTTCAGAAAGGTTACTTGGATTACAAAAAATACGGCAATTTCAATATTTAATATATTGTTTTCCAACGCAACTAATGCAAAAAATATGTATTTTAGTAGCCAAGCAGGATTTAAATATTTTTTTTATATAAATTTTATTTTAATAAATACTGAATAAAAATAAATATGGATGCAAAATTAAAACTAAAATCTCCAAATGTAAATAGTTCGTAAAAAATAGTACTCGAATGAATAAATCTTTTAACCTCGAGCAGTAGCTGCCACATTAGCGGCCTGTTGAGCTACACCGATAGCTTGTATGGTAGCATCACGGGTATGTTGACCAACACGTTCCTAAAACAAAGTTATTGAACTTGTATTAAAAAATTTGGTTAAAAGTTTAAAATTTTTTATTTTAACTTACAATTTTCTTGCCAATTTTCTTCAGCCAACCAGCCTGACTTTGTCCAGCAAAAACAGCCAATGCCAATGCAACATAAAAGAAAACTTTGTTGAAATTCATGGTATTTTATTGTTAAAGTTGAGTTCTTGCAAATTTTTTTTATAATTTATTCTCTTCACACTGTAACTGTAGACTGATGCAATTAGAAGCTTAAAGAATTACTTTTATATGATTTTTTAAAAAAAAGTTTTTTTTTATTATTTTAAAGAAGCGTGCCTATCAAAAAGTATAGGGGATTTTATTTTTCATATTTTTACACAATAAAAAAGTACTCTTAATGAATATGTATGAATATGTTTGTTATTTATGGTATGCACTTTGTGTGAAGCAAATCGTATTTGCTTGTGTTTTTTATTTCTTTGTGCTGAGTATTATGAGTCAGATAAGGAACTAAACTTAAGGTTCCTTTTGCAAATATTGGCAAATTTCTGTGAAATATTTTAAACAATCATGAATATGTTAAAGAATTAACTACAATTTTTCATTGATATCAAATATAACTCAATTATAATTCCAAATAAAATCTTATGCGATAATGTTCACATGCAAATATACGTGGTCATTGCAAGTTCCTCTATACTTTTAATACCCCTAATGCTAGAAACCACAGAGAAAGTTATTTTTTTCTTAAATACAGATAAGAAAGATCATTTGGATCGTTCATTCAATGGGGGGACATTTAATTTTTATACAATTGAATAAAATTAAAACGACATGGGTTTTAGCTTTTTGGTTTTATTTTATTATAATTCAAAGAAAACTGTAAAACTTTATTGTAGAACTTTTATACATATTGTGATGGTTATTTTAGCGGAACTAAGCTGTTTAAAAGAAAGGAATTTCCCATTTGTATGATTATTTGATATGACGTATGACAATGCTTGATTTGAAAATTTTAAAAATCGAAAAAGTGAGTTAAGCAAAAACCCCCATTGCACATACTTTTATAGGTCAGTATTTATGTATGTATGTTAAATAAATGGATATTTTATAACCCAGGGGTAACAAGAATGAGTCAAGATGCCAAATAGAAGCCCTTCTCGCCGCATTAAATTCTTATTTATTTTTTACACAGGTTGTCATTGGGAGCAAGTCCTTACACATTCCTTTTTATAGCAATTGCGTTCCCTTTTCAAAGAAGGGAGTAAGGAAGATGACTAAATAAAATAAAACTGAGCAACTTCCTTTCTCCCTTCTTAAAGAAGGGATTTAAATATTTTGGAAGGTCTTTCAAAAAGAAAAAAATGTACCTTTTAGAAGGCATTTCTCTAAAGGCAGTATATCACACAAAGTGAATCATTTCCAAAGGAGTATACACTGAAAAAAAACAAATCAATACATCCGTATTTAAATCAAGCCGAAGCGGTATCCATAGTACTGTAGGTACGGATTTTCTTAAATAAAGTACAGAATGCTGGATTCAAGTGCGAAATACTTAACTTATCCCTATTAAATCCCGAATTCGTGATTGATATAATCCGAAAATGAGATTGATTTAAGTAAAACTAAAGCTATGTTCACACCAGAGATTAGCAATGAATCGTTTTTTCGCTACTCATACTGACTCATGCAATTGTAAGTATAAGTGCGTAGAAATCATTTAAACCCTGCAAATATTATTGGACCACCTGATCCAATTTCATGAAATGGACTACACCATGACATTGCTAAAAAGTGTTTGTAGTGAGACGACATGTCTTCGTTTTTTAACGAAATGTTTTCGTTTTTAAACGAAGTTAAAACTTATCCTCTTGTGTACACAATGGAGTAGTTTTAAAACTACTCCTTTGTAGTCCAAAGATGGGTTATATGGTCCTGACCTAGGACATCGTTTAGTTAAATAGACCATGTTTTTTCCATACGTTTGGGTTACTTTCGGACTAGTCCTAGTATGAGTGCGTACAAGTACAAGAAATAATGTGTCATGATTTAGCTCTACTCACTTTTTCACTACTCATTGCTGATCTCTGGTTCACACCTATTAAATATTTGTAATGCTACACGTAACCACCAGTTTGCTTAAAGAATTGTTTGCTTATGCAAAACGTTTGGCTAGAGCAAGCATTATTTAACAGTTTCTAAATAACATACAATTATCATCTTAGAAATTAAGTTAAGTTAATAAATATAAATTGTTAAAAATTAAGCTTAAGTTTGATAAATTGACTGGTCACGCTTATTTTTGGATTTAATTGTCAAATATTTGTTAGGTCTGAATACACCTTAAGATTGAATCAATCTCAAAATGCGCTTGATTCAAGTATTGATTTAATTTAAATTCTTATTCAAGAATTTCTAAGATGGTTTAATCTCGATGAGATAAGATTGAATCTAACCCAAACATTTACCCCCACAGAACCAGAGAGAATAATATCATATTATGTGTAACTTACACATGTTTATTTCACATTTGTTGTTTTCCGCCCTTTGCCTACTGAAGAATTCTCCATTACATGACACCAGCAGCATGCCCATTATGGTCTCCGTAGTTATTCTACTTTGGAAATTTGATGTTTTTAACAAAAATTTTTTAACAAATAGAATATGGGAATTATTGCTTCTTATTTTACTCATTTAACATGAAAATAATCTAAACTTTTCTTTTTGTAGTGTTGTTGTTGTTTCTATACAACAAACTTTTACAAACGCACGCGTATGCACGCATATTGTTTTCGAAGTTATCCCATTTGCATTGTACTCGATTGTACTCGAAGTTATCCCATTTGCATTGTACTTAAGACACTTTTAAGTGTTATTCGCACTTAAATTTTTGAGTACGACTCGTACTAAAGTAAGTAGAAAAATTTTAATTTAGACCGGGTTTTTCCTATCTGTGTAGGGGCCTTTAAAAAGGTCTGCCACTTGCGGTCCTTTCAGTATTTACCGCTGGGGATATTTAATGTATCCTCTGAATTTATATATACATAAATTCAGAAGATGTTAAAATGATTTACTTGAGTACCTGTCTTCCGGCCTCACCCCCGTTGGTGTCAAATTATGTGTTTACCAACCGTGTGTGTACGAAACTTCATACACGGGTAGCAATTTTGGGTGTATGATCCGACAAATATTATACACACGTCCTTGTTTGTGTGGTGGAGCTATAGAGCCTTCACTGCAATTTAAATTTAGTAGCTTCTGTCGAATTGTCACAGCACTTATGGTTAGCATTCCCTTGGGCCGAACTTTCCCACAAGTAGTAAAGAATCAATGGCCCCTGAGGGCAAAACATTGGTCTTCTCGAGACAAAAATATTGATATATCATACTTTTAGATGGGACTGTTGATGCCTAAAACATAAAAAAAATGTAAAAAGGCGAAATTTTCTTCTTGAAACCTCCTTGCAAAAATAATTTATATAAGAAGTTTTAAACATATTGTAAGTAAGTCGCCATAGCAAAAATTTAGAGGGCATGTCTTATTACCACTTACCTTTGACTGTAGGATTTTAGCATTTGTTGGTTGTAAAAGATTAGGTACCAATAATTCTACCGGCCCTTTAGGCGCCCTAAAAAGTGAGGTTTAAAAATTATCACCGCTCCAATAGCTCTATTTAACGATTTATCACTGGACAAAATTTTCAAATTAAATTTTCCTATCAGTTTGTTTAATTAAAACATTATTTTTAAAGTAAACTTGAGCAATTTGCAAACGTGAGTCAATTAATTGATAAATTGTCAAATTAAGCAAAATCCAAAAACAACCAAGGACTGTCAAATCAGCAGACACAGGAGAGCAATTTAAAGTTATCCGCCTTTAAAAAAAAAGTGGTATAATTTTGGTTTTCTTTTATAACCTCCAACCACCAAAGTGATAGGAGTTCATAGGTATATGATCTTTGTCATTCAGTTTGTAACACTTCAAAAATATTTATTGGAGGTTCTTGTAATAGACAGGGAGGAATATTTTGAGAAAGTATAGAGGATATGGAAAAATTAATAAACTTTCCTGTCATTTTCCGATTGTGGGTAAAACATACCATAAAAAAATTTGCACAACGATCATTTACTTCAATAGTGACATAATTCAAAATAATCCATTTCGAGAAAAACCTTCTAAAAGTATTCAATTTGCTTTAATTGCATACTTAGAAAAACTAACGATACATTCTTTTTAGATGTGCAAAGTATAAAAGATATAAAAATTAATTTTATACGTTATATAAAGAAAAATATAGCGAACAGTTCCCCATAACTGGCCCCAAAATTTAATTTTTTTAATTATGCCACAATTTCGTATATTTTATTTGAACTTAAATTAATTCAAATAAATTTAAGTCATTATATTGTTATGAAAGTTCCTTTGCAGATAAATGTGAGTGAGTAAAATTATAATCTCTTGGGATTTTCAAAATATTGTTGTTATTGTTTACTTTATATAAAAAATTAAAAAATTTAAAATATTTAAAATAAAGGAAAAATTATTAAAAAGAAAACGTAAAATCGAATTTGGACTGTTTTACTTGCATGGCCTTAAGTTATTCTGCAGTTAATAAAATTATAAGACACATCTCACAATTTCACTATAATAATAATAAGAATACGTCAGTAATTATTATAATTAGTATTTTATTTTACCACTAAACTGTATAAAAACCCTAGTCAATAAAGATAACCAAGTGAATACCCTTAAATAATAGGAAGAAATTGAAAAAATCTAAGCATCTGTGCAAATGTGAGTCCCCTTTAAAACATTGATAAGAAAGAAGCCTGTGCTGAAGATTGTCTTCTATAAAAACCTACTTGAGATCTGTCATCATTACTAGTTTGCAATTGTTCGCTAAATAGTACACATACATATTTTATTTAAATCACTTCCACATCAAAATAATTCAAAATGAATTTCCATAGAGTCTTCATCTTTGTTTCCTTGATCTTAGCCGTTTTTGCCGGACAAAGTCAGGCGGGTTGGTTAAAAAAAATTGGCAAGAAAGTTGTAAGTTTGTTGTGAGAATAAACATTTTTAAATAAATTTTGTAACAATTACCTTTTTTCCGATACTAGGAACGTGTTGGACAACATACCCGTGATGCCACCATACAAGCTATTGGTGTAGCCCAGCAAGCTGCAAATGTGGCCGCTACTGCAAGAGGTTAATTTTAAAATTGTAGTTTAACTAGAGATTAATTAATTTAAGATTTTGGCCTGTATCACACATATACAATACGAAAATATTTATTAGAATTCTATTCTAAAGAATTGATTTATTTTAAGATTTTATTAATATAAAAGAATAATTAAACTTAAAATACATGTTTTCATTGCATTTTGTTTTATTTATTATTCCCTGTCTTGTTTTATATTCAATTTCATTAATATTGAGAATACAAGGGAGATCGTACGGTTAGTATTCGTTCGGTTTTAATCGGTTATTTAAGTTTTGCCCAAGTCGGATATTATAAAATGTTAATATTTTGAATACATAATAACCCGGTTATTTTAGTAATGTATAATTTATATAAGTTTTCCTTACTTTTGTTATAAATTAACCTGTAATTTAAGTATTTTTCTAATTGAATATTGGGCAAACTCAAACTTATTATGAAGAATGTCAAAACAAAATGTAACAAACGTCAAAAATTATTATGAGCAATGTAAATTTCGTTTGCAATCGTGATCCTTCTATTATCAGACAACAACAAAAATTTTGACCAGGTGGGATTAATTAAAATATCATAAAATTGGTTTTATATTTTTGTTTTTTATTAAATTTTAAATTAGCACACTATACATTACTTGAAATTTTGACTTATATTATAATCTAGTGTTCTTGAAGGCGAACTGAAAATTACAAGTACAGGCTGGGCTAACTTCGTAACCGTTGTGATGCATTCCAAGACAATAATTCTTGGAATTTTCAAAATACTTTCTCTGTTAATTGCTTAATTAATAAATTATTTTTCACAGTTCTTAAGCAAAAATACTCTAACAAAAGATTTTGTGTTTACAAATTTAGCCTGCCTACAATTGCCCGCCTGGAAAAAATGTTAAGAGATATTGCAGCATATGGTATTGCATACGTTGGGGAAATTAGGTGCAGTGAATACCCCTAATTCGGCAGAATTCAAAGTTGAGCCATCTCTTAAAAATACCACGGTTTTTATTTATTAGTGAAGGCCACTTCGGGGATCACGTGGTGATTGCGGCTTAAGGCCCAAATAAAATATGCTTAATTTGGCTTAAGCAATTGTGCGAATACATGTGATTCGTGTGTGTCGAACCATATTGAACTTAAGAAAACTTTTTGCTAAATTTTATGAAACTGTCATTTCCTCAAGCAAAGGATCAAACAATTTTTATTTTTTTTAGTTTTCTACATGCTTTTGAGAAGCTTTTCGCAAATTTATTATGCATATTATAGTTGGGCCTTTATATCCAAAGTCGTGGCAGGGGAGATCCTAGAAGCCCCACTTCAAGGGCTGACTTTTCACCACTTGTGGAAAAGTTCACAAGTTCACAGTTCACAAGTTCACAGATGGCGCTAAAGCAGCGGAAGTTAGTCCTTAACAAGTGGGGAGTGTATAATTCTGCCTGATTATATGCACAAAATTGCTACCGGTGTGTTGGTTACACACATACATCTGTACGACTAAACACCCAGCAAATGAAAGGACTAGTCCAAACACGTGGGTAAAAAGTAGCCCACAAGGGACTAGAACTAGTCCAAAAGTAACCCAAACGTATGGAAAAAACACGGTCTATTTTTACATAACGATGTCCTAGGGCAGGACCATATAACCCAGCTTTGGATTACAAAGGAGTAGTCTTAAAACTACTCCATTGTATACATAAGAAGATTAGTTTTAACTTCGTTTAAAAACGAAAACACGTCGTTAAAAACGAAGGCATGTCGTCTTACTACAAACACATTTTAACAATGACATGGTCCATGCTTGCATTACATCGGACCTGTCCAAGGAGTAGTCCATTTAATCAAAATGGATTAGGTGGTCTGATATCACTTGCAGGGCACATACACTTTAACACCAAATAAACAGTTTTGATAAATTTTTATTAAAAAATTTAATATTAAAATACAAAGTAAAATAATAAGAAAATAATAAGTTTGCATAAAAACTTTTCAATTTTTTATTAAGTTTTTTTTACATAAATAAAATCTTAAATAATAAAGGCCATATTCATAAAACTTATTTAAAGTTTATGTAACGAATTTTCTATTAAACTTTGTTTAATAAAACTTTTATAAAACTAAAATATATTTTTTAAGGATAAGGGGGTAAGTCTCCAAAAAAATATATACTTAATAACACAGGCGAAAATCTTAAATAAATTAATCTCTGGTTGAACTACAATTTTAAAAATTAACCTCTAGCAGTAGCAGCCACATTTGCAGCCTGTTGAGCAACACCAATTGCTTGTATCGTGGCATCACGGGTATGTTGACCAACACGTTCCTAAAATCAAAATAATTTAAAATTTTACAAAACTAATTTAAAAATGTATATTTTTACAGCCAACTTACAACTTTCTTGCCAATTTTTTTTAACCAACCCGCCTGGCTTTGCCCAGCAAAAACAGTCAAGATCAAGGCAATAAAAACGAGGACTTTATTGAAATTCATTTTAATTAATTTGTGTTTTATGTGATTAAAATAAAATCTTTATTGTTCGGAGAGCGATTGCAAACTAGTGCTGATTACTGATCCTGAGCGGGTTTTTATAGAAATTGTATTTAAGAAAACCCGACTTTCTTTTTGTATTGCTTTTCTTATCAGTGTGAGTGTTAAAGGGGAATCACATCTGCATTGATGCTTAGTTCTTTTATTTCAGTTTCTTTGTAGATATTATTATTTAAGGGGTTTCACTTGATTAACTTTATTGTGTATGCTTAGAATTCATTCCTTTATTATTTGTGCAATAAAATATTAATACCTATAAAACATAAAATTTGTTTTATTTTAGAACATTTTATTTCTTTATTATATAATTAGCTTTTGTTTTTAACTTTTCTGCTTTTTCTTAAGACATCGTTGTGCAAACAAATGTGACAAATTCATGTGTGCACAAGAAATCAAGTTTTCGGTCACATTCGGTCATTTCTTTCTATCATTTTCCTAACACCAAAATGAAAAATGTGACTACTCGCTCACTGCTCGCTGAACTGTTGAAAGTGACGAGAATTGGCTTATGATTTTTTCTATTCCCTCATATAAATGTTCATACAGAATATAAACTTGGTGCCTTAATAAAATTTCTAAATTGTATGAGACAAAGCTCTATTACAAATATAACTACGTAAATAAATTTAGCACGAAAACAAAATATAAATATTGATATAAAAATGGCATGACCGAAACTAAGAAAACTCCATATTTTATATTCCATATTTTACCATAGTTTCGCACAGAAATAACTCAAAAAAATAGCTTTAGCTCCAATTATAATTCCTTATTATGTGTGCTGGAATAAGACTTTGTTTTAAAATTGAACATAACCCGACTGCCGGGATTCAGTTTTAGTTTATATAAAGAGTTTTAAAAGTGGAATCTTTTTTATTAAGCACTATTATCCACTCCTATGAACCTTAAGAACTCATTGCTTCTATTGGTTATTGATGTACAGAATTTGAATTCCGATGTCGTTTTTTTAGTTATTCCATTTTTTCTTTAAATACCTTTCATAGGTTAAAAAGTATCAGTTCTAATAAAAAAACACCTATAATCTACTGTTATGCCAACCGGCATCAGGAAGAAGTTCATAAACCATTTAATGCTAGAAACACATAGTACATTCTTTTTTCCTTGTCAGTCCAGGCGTACCGACAAATATTCGTCGCCAGAAATACACAGACGAATGACGAATAAATTGGGACAGGGACAGCTAACCACAGCATGATAGCAAAGTCTAAATATTTATTAAAAATCGTGAAAGCTGTTTAGTGTTTAGAATCACAGGGAAAATCGCTACCATTTCGAACTTGGCTAAAATTCGCGAAAAATTGCAAACTTTTAAACAAACACTAAAATTTATTTGAAATCGCATAATGGGTGAAAAAAATAACAAAATGCCGGAAAATAACAAAAAAAAAAATTGCAAAAATGGCGAAAAATTCGCGAAAATGTTTAATATTTCAAACAAGACGTAAAATTGATTAAAAGTCCCTAAAACTATAAGGAATGGCAAAAATTCGGTAAAAATAGCTTAAATACTTAACTACTATTTATTATAAATCGTAAAAGCTGTAAAGAATCAGAAAACTTACAGAAAAAAATTGCTTTTATCGCGAACATGGCTGAAAATTTGCGAAAATTTTAAACAAAACCAAAAATGCTGATGTGATCCACTTCCAAGTGGATTCGGATTCTAGAACATACCCGATTAATATTTTTTTTTTTTTTTTGAAACATGGTCAACCTATGATTTGATAAATGTTAATAAACAAATATATTACAAAGAAATTTTAATGAAACTTATTGCTAGTTAAAAAAGATGAAAATGGATGCTGTAAAATAATAAAAGAAGTTAAGAATGATAAATGTTTATATAATTTATCGTCCAAGGTATTTATTTTTATAAATTAAAAAAAGTGTAAGTCACATTAATACCTGGAATTAACGCAACGAATTTTTGCAGACGAATTCGTCGTACTATGCAAATTTCGTCTTTCGTCCCACTTGTGTTTTTACAGTACTTTTCGTTTATAATTATTTTATCTGTTTATTTTGCCGCTATAAGTTAATTTACTATAAAGTATTAACGTTGTAGTCCATTTAGCGATATAAGCACATTTGCCATATATGCCATCTATCAACAATCATTAAAGGGAAAAGTAAAGCAAATTAAGGAAGGTATATGTACATTACCAGTATTTACTACGTTCTGTTTAGTTTTCGAAACCAAAATCCAACCAAAGAAAGAAAGAATTAAATCGTTTAATTTTTGTCATCAACACTCTACTCGTCAAAAATTGTTTTTTGCCTTTGGTATCAGTTATGAAATATCTTGGTATTATGTTAACTATTTTAACAACTCTGTTGCAAAAATATAAGCCTGATGTTGGTGTAATTTATATAATTTTTTTATTTTCTATATTCACATAACTTGATTATTTTCGAATTCGGTTATATGCCTCATAGTGGCATATATGTGAATTAGGCTTATAGTCACATTAGCGATATAGTCAACGTTTTGTACAGCCTCACAGCTAGACTCTATAGGTATCTTTGAAAAAATTTAATTTTTATAAAAACTCAAAATTGATTCGCAAATTAGTGTGGGTTTTAATAAGAATTCGTTTCACGTATCATTTCTTTAATTGTGGAGTTTTTCTAGGTTCGAATCGAGCCCTTTAATTACAATATTTACATAATTTTTTTAAGAAAAAAATTCCCGGGCATCACAAATATGTTTTTTCCTTCTACATTTTTATGCATTTGCGTTCGTCTTTTAATCTCAAAATATATATTTTTTATTTTATTTTATTATTTACCTCTAGAATTTCTTATCACAAAAAAAAATCCCAAACAAAATTTTCATCTCTAGCCTTTAAGTAAATCCCCTTTATTACAATCGGAAAAGAAAACACAATCAATATCTCTAGAATAAAAATCTTCATATATAAAAGTCAATCTAAAAGCCGCAATCAGCAACAGTTGTCACTCAGCTACAGTACACTACAATACATATTGGTTTTTTAAATTAAAAAAAAAAAAATATAAAGAAATACTATAAAAATGAACTTCCATAAAGTTTTCATCTTCGTTGCTTTAATCGTGGCTGTGTTTGCTGGTCAAAGTCAAGCGGGTTGGTTAAAGAAAATTGGCAAGAAAATTGTAAGTTTTAATTATTTTTTTTTTTTTAACTTTTGATTAAATATTATTTTCTTATTATATTAACAGGAACGTGTTGGTCAACATACCCGTGATGCCACCATACAAACACTTGGTGTAGCCCAACAAGCTGCAAATGTCGCTGCCACAGTTAGAGGTTGATTTGGATCATAAATTCTTATTGTAAATTAGTATTATTTTGTGTCATATTTTGTTTGAAATGGAGATTATTTATTATTTAAATTTTATTAAAAAGTAATAAAAAATAAATTTATAAAAATTAAAATAGAATCCGTTCAAATTTATTAAAAAAAAAAAAATAATAGAACAAGAGGTCCAGACCGACTATTTGATACCGTACACCACAGTATTTATAGAAAACTTGTCGAGAGCGTTCCCTATTTGACACCCATTGATGATCATGTAACCACCAAAACATAATTATGTTATGTGGCTAATGGCCGTTTTCTCATAACACGATTAACTTTATTTGGTTTTCTCAATGTCTCATTTGCTTCTATTCTGTCGCAAAGCTAACCAGCACTCATCTGCCGATTATTTATTTTCCTTTTATTTGCCTTACAGATAAATTCAATCAGCTGGCTCCCAACTATTACATGTATTTTGAGAGGTGTTGCCAGGTTAAAGCCATGTCTTATGTCGGTATATTGAGAAACCCAAAATTGTTAACAGACAGTTTATCGGTCTAATAAATTTATGTTGACATTAAGTAACAGGCAGCTTGACGGTACATTGAGAAAATGGCCATAAGACTTATATAAGAGATCCTTGTGCTTAATAGGACCTATGGTCAATTCGGAACCTACCAGCAAAATATTTTACCACGATAGTAGCTATGGTAAAATTTATTTCGGTAGTGGTATTTTAATGGGAGCTTTGGTCAAACATGGAGCGATTTTGATAAAATTAAGTAGGATAATTGAGATTGCAAAAAAGGCTGTAGGAAAAATCGCTTTAAGAAAAATGGCAAAAAAAAAAAATGAAAATTGCATGTAAAATTGGGCCTAAATTCATATGAAAACTTACCCAAATTTTTTGGGCTAAATTTCGTAATTGTTGGGTGATTTTTCGTTTTTATAAATTTGGTTATTTTTCATTATGAAAAATCACCCAAAAATGTTGTATGGCTTTATAATGGCTTTATAACACCCCACCTAAAAATTCACATTTGTGTGTAACTAAATTTATATGAATAATAAATACTTTTTTGCAAGCTGGGTAATTTTTCATTAATACGATTTCCGTATGACGTGCTAAATTCCCAGTTTTTCATATTTGATAAATACACTGAAATTTATTGTTGAGGGAAAGCTAGCTTCTATGCGCATTTCACTGGTTGCTAAGGCCAGCTCATCAGGAAACCTTTTCCAGAGATTTTAGAAAAGCCAAAAATATTATACAAATAAAACCCTAAAGCGAATAAGAATTATAAACACTCAAGGTCTTACTTGTAACAATATCAAAGCCAAAACAAAACACCAACAATAAACAGTGAGTTTATCTTTTCTTACATCCCCCTACAATTGGTTGGGTTCTTTCCGACTCGAATTGTAGTTGTAAGTGGGTAAAAAAAAAAAACAAAATTAAAAAACAAACTGCTTCATTCTACTGTCTTCGTAAGAAAACAGTAGAAAAATTTGAAATTGAAAAAATTCTTTTTTGCTTTTTGGGTCATTTTTCATTTTTTTTGGGCCCTTTTTTGTTTCTTTTGGGCAAAATTTCATATATAACTTTTTGGGTAATTTTTCATGTTCTATTGGGCGATTCTTCATTTGGGCGATTTTTAATTTTTTTTTTTGCCATTTTTCTTTGGGCGATTTTTCCTACAGCCACTAAGATTACTGGTCTTGTACCTAAATTGCAACCTGTGTGTGCCTGAATGATCCTGCACACTAGGGATGCCAAATGGGACCAGGTTTTTTGAAACCCGGGATTCTGGATTTTTTATTCAAAAAAACGGGATCACGGGACGGATCGGGATTTTTCGGGATTTCATATATAAAGGCCAATTTTTAAAATTCATATATATATTTATAATAAAATGTTCATGTATAAAGCAGACCATACACGATTCAATTCAATTGTCAACTGAGTCGGTTGTTGTCCAAATCAAAGCGTGTATGGCCTTGTCAGTTGATTAGTTTGACGGTTGTCGAGTTGGTTGAAGAAAAATCAAAAGATTTTGATTTTTTCAAGTTGACTCCGTCTTTCAATTCGATTGTACTGTGTGTGCTTAAGTCTCTTGATCAGCTGTCAAAATTTATGTTTGTAATTTTTTTTGCAAAGAAAAAGTGAAATATTTTTAAAATTGTCTTTAATTTCAATAAAATTTTTAATAAAAAAATGACATTGGTGGCAAACATGGATACTTGGAGAGAAAATAAATTTTTGTAAAATTGTAAAAAAATCTAAATTTGACAGTTGAATTAAAATCTTTCAATTCAGTTGAAGAAGTGTGTGGCCAAGTATCAATTCAGTTGAAAGACTCAGTTGACAATTGAATTGAAAAGTGTATGGGGCGCATAAGTATTAAAACAAATAAATTCATGAAGAATATTAAACTCATTACAAAATAAAACAGTTTAATGTATTCTTTTAAAGAAATATGAAAAAATTATGTATTAAAACTTATATTTTAAAAAACTTCTAAAACAAATTAATGACGTCAGATAGATAATTGATACCTTATTTTACTGAAAACATATGCTGCCGACGAAAACAAGGTTCGCATTAAACTCTTCTGGTTGGTATCGTAAATATTTATTTTATCTCAAATATATATGCAAGTATAAATTTAATTAAATAAACTTAAACAAATATGTGTCGAAAGACCTTTAGTAGAATCTCCTAAAGTTTTTAACACCTTTTTGCACAACTTTCATTGTGCGTGCACAGTTCTATTATCATTCACTTAGAAAAAAGACCACACCAAACTTTGTCTTCTGATTTTATTTTCTGTGGTACAAAATGCATTGCAAGTAACATTTATTCACTTGCGACTTCTTTTTGTAACCAGTTTAAAATTAGATTCATTGCCAGTATGATTCAATATTAAATTTTTGAAGTTATTTTTAACAGGATGACTTACGTTTATTTAAATATAGTTGTATTTAATAAAAAAAATACCACATATTTACTTATTCCCAAATCTCGGGATTTTTACAGTTGTATTTAATAAAAAAATACCACATGTTTACTTATTCCAAAATCTCGGGATTTTTCAATAAAAAATCCCGGGATTCGATGCTTAAATTTTTATAATAATCCCGGGATTTCGGTATTCGGGATTTCGGGATTGGCATCCCTACTGCACACACAGAGGCACTTGGTAAATGCAAAAGTAAATCACCAAGTGGTTAAGATCCACCGTGAGACAGAACCGAAAAGGAGGTACTCACGTAAATCTAAACTATATTTGTCTGTCTATCTCGGAAAGCACGATCACTTGCGAACGACTTAAAAGGAAAGAAAAGAAAAGAAAAGAAAAGAAAAGAAAAGAAAAGAAAAGAAAAGGAAAGAACAATATGGGTTTCAAATTGCTCTCGAAGCAGTTTGGTATTGAAAACTTGCAAAATCGGTTCAGAAGTAAAAGAATTGTTAATCCAAGTGTGGAACAACCACCCTAACTTGAAGTCCTATAATATTTTACACATATTCCTTGTGCTTGTCTGCAGTAAAGAAACCAAAGTCTCTGGCGGGAATCGAGCCCGCAACGCCTTCAACTATAACGAATAATACTATTGTAGTTAATATTAATGTTGTGGTTGAATTTGGCCCAGATAAATTTATGAGGGTGTACCCTACTTGGGACTCATGGGCAACAACGGCCGGCAGAACAGAATTATGTTATGAGGTTAAGATTCATGTAAATGTTCTTTATGCCGAATATTATTTAGATATATTCAGATATATAAGATTTTTTGTCACAAAGTTATTTTGAGGAGGAGGTTTATATAGCACGTATATTCAATTCTAGACCTACCAACATAATGACACGACATGGTTGTTATCGTCAAAGCTACTGTCGTCAAATTCTATATCAGTACCAGCATTTATAAATAAATTATGGCCTTTAAAGCTTTTTTGGGTATTTGTAAAATTAAGTAAGAAAATTTTGATTAAAATATATGTAATAAGTTTGGATCGAATATGATCTTAATACCAACAAAATAATGATCATAAAGACTATATCGGAAAGAAACTTCATGGGCGCTATTATTACGGTACCATATTTTTCAAACGAAAAAAAGGACATTTCGAAATGTAGTAAAAATGATACATAGTATCAAGGCAATTGGATATGTAATAAGTCATAAAAAGAAAAAATTATGTAAAAGTCTTTAAAACAGAAAAATTTTATAATTAACAATAATTGATATATTTCTATACAAATAATTTTTTTTTAATATGACTGTTTTTACAAAAACTAATTTAAATTCCGCACAGTCCATTTAAAATTTGCACTTTGTTATTAAAAGTGATTCTTAAGTAACCACAATCCAGGACATGGCGCATCGAAATAATTTTTGCAATATCATAGGGCTCCTTTGTTGAGAGAGAAAATATCAATGGAACGAAAAATTTTAGATTCGATCTATCGCTGGCAAAATAAAATTAAGTGCGATGGATTTGCTTCAAGTGGTTCATTGGCGTCCAAACATTCTTCTAAAATAGAAAAAAATATAAAATAAAATACAAATAAACACATTTGAATTATTAGTCTTTTTAATTTTATAGTGGGTTACAGTGGTAAATTATGAGGGTCGGATAGTTGGTATAATTTTCGAGGGGAAATTTAAAAAAATAGTTCATTGAGACAATGTTCTGTGTACGTTGAGTCAACAAATTGTTAACGAAAGTTAACGAAAAGGTTATTGCATTGAAGAATACTTTCATTAAATTACACTGCTTTACAAATTTTTAATTTGAAAAATACCAAGAACGCCACATGCCTTGATAAGTTAATTGGGACCTGCTGAACACGAAAAACGCTGTCATTTTTTTTTTCTTAGTACCGTTTTTTATATAACGGTACTTTTGTGTTTTTCGATGTATGGTCCCACTCAAACCCTTGTGGAGCCCAACCGATCGAAATAAATTTCACATCGTTGGAAAGGTAATTGAATGCCTTTTTCGTCGATATGCTACAAATTTCTATCTTATAAGAAATGGCACCTCAAATTTCAAAATTTGCCTATTTTTACGTTTTTTTCAAAATTTTTCATTTTTATTTCGTTTTTTTTTCTACGTTATAGTAAATATCTGGAATGTTTTATTTTTAAACCAAAAAGTATATTTCATTACAACATTTTAAGCGTAATTTGAAAAATCGGATAAAAAATAAAGTTTTTATTAAGGATTTTGTGGAACGACAATATTTTGATATTCATTGCTCACACACTATATTCGGCGTAAATTCAAAAAATTTAAATTAAAATTCTGAGCGATTTGAACTTTTGCGTTTATTTTTGGATGGATCTTCGCGAATGGGAAACCAACAATAGTCCGCCATTGTTTGTTCATACCACCAGCCTTTATAACGTCTCTCGATTTCTTCAATTTCCTGGTGAAATCTTTCACCTTGTTCATCACTTTCGGAGCCCAAGTTCGTTGGGAAAATATCGAAATGACTGAATAAAAAGTGTAATTTAGGTGTCATATTTGAACCTAAAAGTTAAAAAGAATAAAATTTCAAATGATAACGGCCTTTACATGTTTTCACTCAACTCTTACCAATGGCATTGAATTTTTGCAGTAGTGTATCGATCTTCTCAGCGTAGTCAGGACTTCTGTAGTTTCCCAAAAAGTTGTCAACGATGTCCTGGAATGCTTCCCATGCCTCCAAATGAGCTGGACCTTAACACTCATTAAATATTTGATGGACCTCAAATTCGGGCTCTGTACGGTTACCAAGTATTTAAACTTGGTTCGTGTGCTTGAAGTAACATCTAAATTGGTTTGATTCTCCATCCAGGGTTACACAAACCAACAAATTTTTTACTCATAATTTAAGCAGTGTTAAGCGTTCTGATTGTGTAAAGAACCCTTAATTAAAACCCGAGATTTAGAGTTTTATTTTTCCTATTTCAAAAAAGTTTCAAGGATATTTGTTTTTGAGTCGTCGTTGAAAAACTCATGGAAATGCCCATATATAACTTAAAGCTAACTAAAACCAAAATATAGAACACGGAATTCAAAGTATGCAAAACAGATCGATTGGTAAAAAAAAGACATATACTTAGACACTTAGAAACTACCAGAAGCTTTCAATTGAATATGGTATTGATATCTTAATATTTCTCGATCTGGAAACAAAAAATGAGGTATCCGGCGACTCCGGAAATGCTGGAAAGCAGATGTTATAAATATATTTGAATTTTGCTATTGAAAGTTAGCAAAATGACTAAGATTTGCCTCAGGAACTCAGCCTATATTTAATACCCGCATTAATTTAAGCGGGCGGGAGGACACAATTGCAAATTATAAACGAAAAAAAATATTGGTTCTAGCCTTCTAATATACAAATACACATTTCAAATGCTTATCCAGCACTCAAATCAAACCCCTATTTAATTCATGAACTAAAATATTGCATTTTTATATTAGAAAATATTATGAAACTATTGTTAAACAAAAGAGATAACGGTTCACAAATGTCGGTGTTATAACTCCTGATTTTTTTGCAAACAATAATTTGGACCAGATTTGTTTTGTGCATATATGTAGTATTTAAAGTACATACTGAAAATTTACCAAATTACGCTAGCGCTCGTACAAAGAAACTAAGAAATGTTTAATTCTAAAAACTTGCATGTGCTACAATATTGTGAAGGTTCTGAAAATTTGGTACAGCCAAATAAAGTACTCTTACATGCATGCATGTTAAGCAGAAGTACGGGAATGATAATTTGTCATTCCAAATAATCATACCAACGAATTAAGGCCATTATAATGGATAGACTTTCTTAGCTACAAGCGATTCATTTGATGCATTTTGGAACTGAATGTTTAAAATCTGATGTAGCATACGTATTTTTGAACCGAGATTGTTCTTTAGTAGAGATTCTGCACAAACTATAATCTAATATCTATGAAATACCAATGCAATGAAAAAATTATTTATTTAATATGTTACCTGAAATAAGAAAGTCCGGGAAATTCAGAAGGCATATTTGAGCAGTTTAAATATAAAACATTTAAACAAATATTTGACACTAAAGGGTGAATTTCACCAACTGTATTTAAATATCAATTCATATTTAAATAGAGATGTTCATATAATTTTGTTTTGACATGAAAAACAAAAACTTATATTTAAATGCAATTGGTGAAATAGGCACTAAACTTCTTAAATAAAACATTGCGGATGGTAAATGTATTTATTTGTACAGAAAAACCTACACTGAAAAGAAAAATCAAGCCATTCGTACTTAAATCAAGCCAAGGCGATGGCAATAGTACGGATTTCCTTAAATCAAGTACAGTAGTTTTTTTAGTCCTGATACGTACTTGAAATAATCCGAAAGTGAGATTAGATTGATTCTAGCCCAAACACTTATGCCCTAGAGAACAATTGGTAGAGAGAATATTTGTATTTACTTATCCGTTAAACACAATTGTTTCACTTTTGTTGTATTCCGCCCTTTGTTTACAGAAGAAGTCTCAACTGTTAGACACAAGCACCTTGGCCGCTATTGTTTTCGTTATCATTATATTTTGAAAATTTTATGTATTTAACTAAATAAGTTTAATAAAATGAATATGGGAATTATTGCTTCCTATTTTACTTTTTAAACATGAAAATAATCTCTATTTTTCTTCTTGTTGTGTTGTTTCCACACTTTTACAACCACTTTTACAACCACAAGCGTACGCACCATATTGTTTTTTGAAAGTTCTACCAGTTTTGATTGTTTTTAGTACTTTATTGTGCTATACGCACTTAAAATATCCCTTAAAAAATCTTAAATATAGTTCGAGTTTTTTCTTTCCGTGTACTTTCGGACCAGTAACCGTAAATACCAGTAAAACCGTAAAGAATAATTATTAAAAAAAAAAAAATATTAGTACGCGTAAAACCGTACCGAATAATGTTATTGTAATAAATTTTGGACTGTCACTGTTTTATATGACTAGAAACCACACGGTCAACTTTCGCGAAAATCGGTGCATATTTTACCAGAGTCCCCATATAAATCATTCTCTCGGAAAAAAAACTGTAGTACGCATAAAACCGTACCGAATAATGATTTTTTAATAATGTTTTGTTAGTCATTTTGAAGGCCAACCCATAAGTAGAAAAAACCTAAGCAATCTATAAGTATATATGTACCCAGTAAAAACTTCGCCTACAAAATAATGTGTTGAGTAATCAGAAAAACATAAAAGCACTACTCACAATTCTACTGAAAGAACCAATGAATTTTACAAGGGATGTCCCAAAATGAACGCATTCAAAAGTAAGTCATTATTTTTTTACTTAAATACATCCAGAAAAAAGTAGTTATAGCAGTTGCTATAGATGTAGTTATTGAAGAAAGCTACTAAATAATGAGTTACAGAAGCTATTCATTTTGAAAAAGTAAGCGAAGTTTTTACTGGGTATATAGGTAAGTATGCGCTACATTCTTTGAAATTGCTCATATCTTCAAGACTTTATAACGCGACAAAGGCAAGGTTAAAGCAAAAACCTTTTACACACCAATTATTACAATTCTTTCTTTGCGTTGTCAAACATTAAAAGTGAACATATTTGGTTTTTTAATAAATTAATAGAATAATTTTTATTAAAAAAAATTTTTTAAACAAATACATTTCAAAATAAATATGGCACTTAATATTACGAAATAAATAAATTTTAATGAACAATTTTCCTTAATTAACCCCGGGCTGTGGCAGCTACATTTGCAGCCTGTTGGGCAACTCCTAGAGCTTGTATGGTTGCATCACGGGTATGTTGACCAACACGTTCCTAAAATCAGAAATTATATATAATTAAATATTCAAGCATCCTTATTTGAAAGGAAACTTACAATTTTCTTGCCAATCTTTTTCAGCCAACCAGCTTCACTTTGCCCAGCAAAAACGGCCAAGATCAAAGCAACAAAAATTAAAGCTTTATAAAAATTCATGTTTTAAATTTAAGTTAATTTTTTCAAAGATTAAAAATTTTATTTTATAGCGCTTTAGCTTGATAGCAACTGTTGTCAGTTAAGCGCTAAGCTAGACTTTTATATGAAATTGTTTTTGAGTAAACAGACTTTTTGGAATTTCTTATGTCTGATAAGGGTGAATCCCCTTTTGTAGGGAATATTATTTTCAATATTTTGCTGATAATAAAAAAAATGTGAATTTTTAATAAAACAATACATTGTTTTAAACGGCATACAATGAAGGTATGTATGTATATAAATAATATTTTTAGTACGATTTTAAAATTTACTACAATAAAATTTAAAAATAGTAAATATTATATTATGTATTTTTAAAATTATAAACAATAATTAGAATTGTGGTTATTTTGTTGAACTATTTATGGTTTTTAATCCAAATTTTTATTATTTTAATCAGGCTTAAGTTCATCAGTTCATTTCCATGTCATCGTACGTGACATTTGTACACCTTCAGAGAGATAGAAAATTTGCCAAAATAGTATCAAATGGACATTTTTATCATTATGTTTCATTTAGAGGGTACTATATGTATATGAAAAAAAAATTATTAACTTCGGATCCTTGTTGTCCAAAATATCGTGCAAAGTAAGAGCATATCGTACGTGACATAAAACGGAAGTGATTTTGGGGTGAATGTAAAAAATACGAAAATCTGCGAATTGTTTAACATTAAACCAGATATTTTACCTTTATAATCCGTATTTGGAAATTTTTTTTTTTTTGATGGTTTAATAATGAACAAACTGTTATATCGTTCGTGACATACCGTACGTGACAGATTTTTCTTTTATAGTATTTACAAGGCATGAAAAATATTTTTTGTAAATATATGTATGCATATAAAAACTTAAAACAAAGAAGTTAGAAAAGTCGGTCAAGCCCGACCATATGACACCCTACACTATAATATTTAAAACAATTTTTTTTTTTAGAGTGTACCCTATTTGGGACCCATGGCAAATCAAGATCGCCAGAATAGAATTATGCTACGAGGTTAAGAATTATATAAGAGTTATTTTATTATATTATTTATGTACATATCTCCATCTATATGAGTTTTGTGTGCCCCTAGCCGATTTAAGAAAGGGGGGTTATATGGGACCTATGGTTAATTTTTGGACCTACCCGCACAACATTTTATCATGATATAGTACCTATCGCAAAAGTCATTGTCGCCAATTTGTATGTAAATGCCAACATTTCTAAGGAAGTTATGACATTAAAGCTATTTTCGGGAGTAGCACTTGTATGGGAGCTATGGTCAAATATGGACCGATTCCAAAAAAATTTTGTAAGACGCTTTTGATTGTAATAAAATAAGGTTTGACCACATTTAAACTTAATACTAACATAATAAGATGATGCATTTAGTTGCATTTTAGTACTTACAATATCGTACGTGACGAGCTTTAAAAGCTTATAAAATTTTTATTATACCAATTTAAAAAAAATTCCGATCAATATTTTTTTGCAGCAAATATCTTGCTTTGAACTTTTATTTTGAAACACCTAAGACTGGCCAAATAGAAATGACAAAGACAAATGTTGTTTTTGCACCACGTACGTGACGTTAGAATAGCATCCAAAACAAACCAAAAAATATACCACTAATCGAACTATATACTTGGTCTTTCCTCATGGATCCTGTTCATTGTTGTTGTAACACTAATTTTAAAGCATAATTCCAGGGTTGCCAGTTTCTGTATTTAATCGGAAGAAAATTGAAAATTGTTAATTGCAGTTACTAAAAATGAATCAAAGAGAAAGTCAGTTTAAACTTTTATTTTTTGCTTCTTAAAAATTGTAATAAGCTATAAGTACGTCTGCATAGTAAAATTTGGGTGTTTTATTTCTCTTTACCATATTTGAAAAAAAGTTTCAAGCGTTTTAATTTTTTGAGTCGTGGTTGACATTCTCATGGAAATGCCCATATGTTATTCTTTAAAAAACCTTAGGCCAGTTTTCACGACTTACTGATAGCTAAAGCTAGGATTTTATCGACCATATATAAAGTGTTACATTTTAATAACGTTACTTTAACTTAAAGTGAGCGATGAGTTAAAGAAAGGTCCATCCTACATGGCAGGTTAAAGTAAAGTTGTAATAATGGAACACTTTTTATACGGCCGAATTTTCGAATGCGTCACTGTCTTCCTTAACTTTTCTTTTTTAACATTTCTAAAAACTCCATGTGAATAAAAAATTGCAAAAACAGTTTTTTGCCTCTCCTAAACACTGTTGAATTTTGCAATGTGCCTGTTTATGATTTAGTGTGCGATATATTAAAATTTTGGATTTGGCACTGAATTATTTTGTTTTTTTTATTATGCATTAAAATATATTCACAAAGTATTGCTTTCTGATACCTAATTAAGGAAATGATTGACAGTTGAGTCAATAGAAAGTCCCACAAATAAAGAAATTCAATTGGTACTTTTTTATTTATATTTAATTTTTTATTTTTTAATATTTCTGTGTTCAGCACTGATCTACCCCAATAATACCCGTAGAGAAAAAAAATTCATACATTAATTAAAATAAACGTACTCATTTATAGCTTTAAAAATGACGCATGAGAGACAAACGCTTAAACTTTGGTGTGCTTTAGGTCCCCACCAACATGTATAGTGAATGAGTAATTAGGGGTATTCACTGTATGAATACTTGGTAAGAAAATGTATAAGACTTCGCACAAGGTTTACAAATAAAAATGCGGGATTTTTGTGTTTAACAAAATTAATAAAATGAGGAATAAATCACTTAACCTATTTTTTATTTTACGACAAAAATTATTAAATCAATATTTCATAACAATTTGCAATTCATTTAAGTAATTAACGCAACTTATAAGCAAAATGTCAAATAAAGGTACCAGTAATATGTTTGTATTTATAACCAGTAGACAAAATCACATTTCTTTTTATGAAAGCTGTTGGAAACATATGTTCGCATTTCTTAAAAAATTAAGATGACTACAATTTAATTATGAATGAATGGAAACAAAAGTTCGAGATTGTGCTGGGATTTTAATTTCTTTCTTACGAAGACAAAATCATCGGTCGACCTAAGCATTCGTTTATGTAGCCAAAATTTCCATAATCCAATCCCGAGTATTATAATATTCACCAGTAATCAATCTAAGTTTGTATGGCATTCCACCATTAATTAGTCTAAGCTATGCATATCGAGCCCTTACCACAAAAATTTTAAAGAAGAATGTATTTTTTTTATGTTTCATAAAAATTGTATATGAAGGTTGGCGCTTAAGCTTAAATTTGCTATAAAATCGTATGTAACCATGACATTTTAAAAAATGATGGTCATGAACGGGTTAATTTGAAAGTAGCAAAATATATTAACAAAACGTGTTTTCTGTACAAATATATGCTTTTGTGGTTATAAAATGGGTTTTTAATGATATCTAAGTGAATGTTATAAAAAGTTAGTGCCCCGATTGACTTGCTTGTAGTGAGCTAGTCTATCAGCCCCCAATCACGCCAGAGACTCTGGTTTATTTTCTGCAGACAAGCGTAGAGCTTCGCGATTAGCTTAGGGAATTAAAAAAAAAAAACAATCAAAAAAGACAGTGCAGTTAAAAAAAAAAGGACAAAAAATGGTTGTAATTTAAATTTACATTAAATTCGAATTGAAAATCATCAAAAAACTGACAAAAGCACTTGAATGTCTCGCGTCTGTGGTTAAATTGTTCAAATGTTTTAATGCAGAATGTAAGAATGCCAAAATATCTATTATATTTGGCCACTTATTGGACAAAAAAATTTTCCAAGGTTTTTATATGTACATGAAAAATTCCAATTTTGGACGCATTTTTGGCGCGGTTTCGTTCACGGGATATTATCACTGAAGCCAAAATATTTCGGGAATCTTCATAAAACATGTCAAAGTTAGTTTTATGGGGGGGGTCCTATGTACATATTTATTTTAAATATATTGTAAGTATTTGCATTCCATTTCGCACTCGCCAAAATTTAATTTAATTTTTCGCATTCGCTAAATACACAATCACAAAACCCTTAGTACGAAAATGCTAATAATCATATTATATTATAATATTGCTCCAATCTTTCTTCAAATTAATGTTTTTGTGGTTTTAAAAATGATCAATATTTAAAAACTAAAATTTGTTCTTAAAGTTATTATTTATATACACGTTTGGAGTGCATGGCATCAGGCAAGATCAAGTTTGCCCAACTATATCCATTGTTACATGTTACATAAAATTTTTAAAGTTTTGTGAACGCCCCTATTACCGTTATGCCACCCACAAACAACAAAAAACTATTAAGTAATAAAACTTATGTCAATGAACCAACCGCAATTGAATGACTTTAATGTTTATTTATTTTCTTTAAACATGCCATAAAAGCAAAAAAAAATACATTTATTTTTTCTAGAATAATGAAGTTATTCGCCAAACTATTAAGAACAAAAAACAATGTTAAGAATTTTTTTTGTCTTTTACCGGGATTCCCTTAAGAAACTACCAACAAAAATTAACCAAAAAGCTACAGTCAGAAAAATCCCCTTAACAAAAGAATTATTCATCTAAATGATATTTTCTTATCTCCGGTATTTAAGCGTGAGGTATATAAAGCACGGCAGTTTCATTCAGAACTCAAACATTCATTCACTTCAATTCAGCTTTGTGTGTTAAAGATCTCTAAAGATGTTGTCTTCTCAAAAATTCGCTTTCTTTTGTGTTCTTTTAATCGTCGGCACATGGGGATTTGCCCAGGCAGATTGGTTAAATGATTTAAACGAAGGAACGGTCAGATTTTTAAGTTATATTTTGTAGTTGACAGTTTTTATTAAAATTTTATAAATTTTCTTTTTTTAGAGCCGTTTACTAAATACTGTTAATGAAAATGCTGGCAAAGTGAATAATATTGCCAGTAGTGTTCACCAAATAGGCCATATATTAAGGAATGTAGATCCAGATTCTGGTGAAGATGACTAGAATGTATTTTAAATAAGATTATAATAAGGATTTTAAAATAAGTTTACAATAAGAAATTTAATATTAGAAAACTTTTATTGTAAATAATTAAAAATAATAAATTGTTAAAATTACAAAAACTTTACTTACAATCCTACCTTAAGTGTCTTTCTAAATGCATTACTTTGTAGCTTTATTCGCCACTTTTTGGATTATGAGTTATATTTTAAAAAATAACTTTATTATCATATCTTAAATAAGTCATAATTATACATTACAAAAAAATTTAATATAATGATTTAAATAAGTTATTAATTTACGATTTTAAATAATTATAAAAATCAATTTGCGGTAAATTCCAATAATAATTGTTAGACAATCGGTAATACTATATGTAATTTTATGGATAATTTTGATGTAAAATCCATGGAAAATCTTAAAATCAATCAAATGTGTGTAACTATGTACATATCCACATAAATATGTTCCAAAATTACCCTAACAGTACATTTTTCTAATAAGAACACCAGTAGTAATATCGATCTAATGTAAACGGTGTTTTTAAACCACATAACATTTACATTACAGGCATTTGTATTACAGTGTTAGAGCTATAAATGATTTTGTGCAGCCAAAATACTCTTATAAATGTTTTCTTACATTTCGAAATATTCCATAAGATTTCTCATTTTGTCTGTTTTAACCTTTTTGAATTAATTTGCAATAGCTTATTTTTGGCCTCTTTTTGTAACAATATATTTTATAAAACTTTTTTTAAGTATAAAAGAAACATATAGGAATTCACAAGGTAGTCATTAAGTTGTAAAGTCATATCGCTCATTTGCTGCAAGACCGGCATAAATCAAAAAATAAATACAATTTTGGAGTTATTGATGCTATGTTTTTCTTTATATTGTGTATTAAATTCATCTTTATATATTTTATACTTTCCCCATTTGAAGATAATGTATCGATATTTGTCCTAAGTGATCAAAATCAAAAACTTTAAACGCGTTTATCTCGAAATGGATTTTTTTGACTTATGCCGGTCTTGCAGCAAATAAGCGATATGTCCTAAAATAATTTCAAGAAATATATATGACTGCTGTGGGCTACCGCTTATAATTAAGATTTCTACTGTACAGTTATGATGAATGAATAAAAGTAGCATTAACATTTTTATTTTGTTTAAAATACAAAATTTATTTTAAACTATTATAAAATATTATTTAGAATCCCCCAATAGTATTTTTTAGGTTATAACAGGCCAAATTATAAAGGATTACTTTTGGGAAATCGCGAACTTAAATAAGTACTTTTTCTAGTAGAAAAGTAAATAGTCTTCTCGTCAAGTTCTCATTAGTTTTCTGCTTATTTTGTAAGCCAAGTTTTTGCTGGGTTGTTAACAAAAGCCTAAGAAAAAGTTCTGAACAGTTTAAACGACTTTATTTTTTATAAATAAAATTCAAAATGTAGGAAAATCGATTTATTAAAAAGAATTTTTTTGGAAACTCGAGCATTAAGGACCATTTTTACAACTTACCGTTAGCTAAAGGGAAGATGTTGTCCCACGTAAAAAATTATTTCGATATTACAACTTTGCATTCAACTAAAGTGAGCAATATGCTAATGGCAAGTTCATCCTGCCAGGTAGGTTAAAGTAAAGCTTAAAAGCGACAAAATCTAACGGCAAATTGTAATAATTGCCCTTAGGAATCAAAAAGGTAAAAGTTCGTCCTTTTTTGTTGAAACCCACGTTAAAGGTTATAAAAACTATTTTCTGCTCTTATTTCACATGTTTCCCTTAAAAACGACTTTCCAAATTAGACTCTTTGTGTCCGTTAACCATCTAATTATTTTGGTTTTTAGATTAAATTCGTCCCAAAAATATTTAGCAGCAAATTAAATTATTTTTGAATCAGTTCACATTTTCCCAAAGTTTCCATCTTTATAGCTTTTTTAGCTTTAACTTCCTTTAAAAAGTAAATCCCTTTAAGACAAAAAATCGCATATGAATGTTAATATCTTGATAATATTCGGCACAAATAACTTTGTTTATATGAGCCGATTTCTCTTCATCGTTTCCAAATAGGGTAACATCTCGAAAATTCGTCTGTAAGTACATTGGAGTTTAAGCTTTCCCGATTATAATTTTAAAATTGTTTTTATTACAGGGAACTGTTATTAAATTGTTCAATATTTTGTTTTCAAATAAGCAATTTTTTGGGGCATATTTTTAACAATTTCCAGGGCACATAAACCGCGTTTTTAGAGCGTATTTCTGATTTCCCTGATCATGTATTTTAAGTTGAATCGGAGATTGCTGTCAGCTATGCTACCAGTCTTCTGATGCTTGAACTGATCCAAACCTGGTGAACAGATGCGACGGGATTAAAATTATCTGTGTTTTTCAAAAATGGATGTTCTCAAACATTCCCTTGTATTATACCTCTGCAATAGACATGTAAAATTGTATCAGAACCTCACTATTTTAGACTAAGTATCCACCCTGCGGGAAATTTGTGTCAATTAGTCCAACAGAGTGGTCCAGGGATTTGTGAAAATAGAACAAGTACAAAAAGAAAGGACTCATGACCAGTGAAAGAAGAACCAATCCCTTAACTGGTTTATGAAGAACAAAAAGGTAGAAAAAGTAATGAATTACAGTACAATCTTCACCGGTGCTGTGACATATTTTTTTGGTACTTTCTAAAATTTGGATCTTGAATTTAATTCTAGGACTTGTTTATTGAAATAATACTACATTGTATTGAAATGATACTATATTGTAGTAACTGACATTAAACACGCTCATTGAGAAAAGATCTGTGGCTGGTCAAATGGTGTCAGTTTTCCCCCTCCAATGACAACCCCATGTAAAAGTGATAGGTCATATTCAAATGAAGTGTTAGAACTGGAACCGGTCCCTTCCACCAAAGACCTATCACGGGACTACTTTGGTGTCAGTTCGCTTCCCTCTAGGGTACCTATGTCTTTGTATGGGAGCTGCCTCGCCCACTTTTCTAATCTCGCCCAGATTAAGTCAGATGTTGTGTATTGATAACCAAGATATTTGTACGTAATTTTGGAACTTTAGCTCTTGTCGTTATACAGATAGATATACATAAATATATAATGTGCTTGTATGGAAGGTGCCACGCCCAGTTAAATTTTTAAAAAACTATGTATATAGCATATGGGCATTTCTATGAGAATGTCAACCACGACAAATATTATTGGACTCGGTCCATATTTGACCATACAAACACTACACCGATAAAAGCTTTTAATGCCATTACTTCCTTACAAATGTTGCTATTTACATAAAAATTGGCGACAACGGCAGTAGGTTCTATGGCATGACAAAATGTTGTGCTGGTAGGTCCAAAATTAACCATAGGTCCCATATAAACCCCTTTCCTTTAAACGGTTAGAGGCAAACAAATCTCATATAGATGAAGATAACTAAATAATATTTGGCACACATAACTTTTATATATTTCTTAACCTCATAGCATTATTATATTCTGGCTAGCTTGGTTGGGCATAAGTCCCAAATAGGTTACACTCTCCATAAAAATGTTTTTTAAATATAATGGTATAGGGTATGATATGGTCGGGCTTGACCAACTTTAATTTCTAACTTGTTTGTTTTAAGTTTTTATATGCATATATTTACGAAAAATATATTTCATACCTTGTAAATACTACAAGAAAAAAATCTGTCACCTACGGTATGTCACGAACGATATTACATTTTGTTCATTACAAATTGTTTTCTTCCAATTACGGGTTATAAAGCAAAAATATGTGCTTAAATGTAAAACATTAAAAAAAAGAAGAAAAACCTCACAATTCGCAGGTTTTCGTATTTTTTTCAACTCTTCCCAAAATCACTTCCGTTTTATGTCACGTACGACATGCACACATTTTGCTCGGTATTTTGGACAACAAGGTTTCGAATTTAATAATTTTATTTTCATGTATAGTACTCTCTAAATGAAACATAACGATAAAAGAAATTTCCAGTTACATACTACCATTTTTGCAAATTCTCTATCTCTCTGAAGGCGTATAAATGTCTCGTACGATGACATGGAAATGCCCATATAGCACCTCACAGGCCATCGGTAATATACTGTAAAAGTCACATGTGGTTTATTTACGCATATCTTTCTATGATTCAAATTTCATCAAAATTCGTTTTATATTTTCGTAGAGGCAGTAATTTTCCCTATGTCCCCCCCTTGATCCTAGTTTAAAAAAAAATAAAAAACCTATATTTCCAATTTTATCAAAATGGGTTCAGATTTTTAGCCGATAAAGCGAAGAAAACGCATAACGCATCCGGCCAAGGGCGGTCGAGCGGACAGATAGACAAGAGGCGGAATGAAGTGTGAACAGCGTACTCACGTTAAAATAGCTTTGTTTTTCTTTTGACTACGGAAACTATTGTGTTAATAAATCTGTTCGAAACCCATCATTAATATTTTCTGAGTATAGGAGGTTTAGCGCTCCTGGACACTATCCTGAGCACTTTAGTAGAACATTATTTACCCTCTATCCGTTAGGCGGCTCCATTGTTTATTTTGCTGAAAAAAATTTTTTAAATCGGACCGACGGTTCCGGAGATCACCTACTAAAAACAAACAATATACTTTAAAAAAAGTGTTTTATGCGCAATAAATATGCACTAAAAACTTGAAAATATTCACAATTTTTTTTAAAAATATGCCCCAAAAATGGGTTACTTGCGAGAAAAGCACTCAACAATTTTATAATATTTGCATTAAAAACCAAGTCAAAAAAATATACTCGGTAAAGCCCATACATTCACCACTGTAAAAACAGACGATTTTTCGAGACGGCGCCGTTTTTGGAACCGACGGGTAGTCTGGGCTCACCAAAACAAAGTTATGTTATGAGGTTAAAATTCATATAAGAGTTATATGTGTCGAACTAGCGGCGTTATTATGAGTATCGTTGTCGTGATCGAAAACCACTTGTTTTTTTTAGAAATTGGTATTGTTATTAACGTAAACGACATTAATAGTACGAACTTTCTGTGTGTTTAACATTGTTGTTGTCGTGAAATTTAAGTTATAACGATAAACATTCGAAACGACTACGACTTTCGTTATAAGGCTAACCAATAAAAAATTGTATCATTTTGCGAAGCACAAATGGTACATTTAAAAAAATAAGCGCTCAATTATGCGCTACGCAATAAGCCATACAGAAATGCAGTAAAGTAAGTGAAAGAACTCTCAACAACTTTTATAAAAAAAATAAAATTTCAAGTGCTACTGCATTCCCTTACTACGAAGCAGGTTTGTAAAGCAGAATTCGTTGGAAGCTCCATTTTTTATTGGGTAACTATATATGTAGATAAGCCATCTATATGAGATTTTTGAGCCTTGCCAGACCGGCGCTCTGGAAACTACTAAATGGATTATCCCGTATAAATCGGAAGTAAACATTTTTTTTTTTTGTGTTATACCGTATATTCATATTTATCCATGTATATTTAATATATATTTATCTAAATAAAAATGAGTTTTTTTGTTAGTTTTTTATATACTCCTAAGCTACTGAACCGATTTGCCTGACATGTTTACATTAATTCACTAATTACCAGGCTATTACATAGGCTATACATATGTATTTGTAAATTTTTAGGTGGGCCTAGCACCTCCCATACATAGACAATTTAAATAAATAAATATTTGGAGAAGAATAATATTAGACGTATTAAATTTAGCACAACTTTCTTTCTTATTAATACACGAGATCTGTTTTAAATAAATACGATTATTTTATTTCAATCGGGGTAGCGAAGAGCATCGGGTTAATCAAGTAATACCTAACTTCAATTATTTTCTCATGGCCAATTTCACCAATTCTATTTAAATATCAATTCATATTTAAATATAGTTTTTCATACACGAAAAAAATTACGACAAATCAATTGTCATATTAAATACCATATGCGTCAATACAATTAACTTTTTAATTGAAAAGGCACCAGCAACTAAATTTGTAAATACAAAAAATTATTTGTTAATCAAAATTGTTTAAACTCAACAAATATTTTTAACAATGAGTTTGTAATATTGAATGAAATATTTGTTAACAGTTAAATATAATTTTTTATTGTAAGTTTGTCATATTAACAAAATAATTTGTTGCTAACTAAGTTAAAAAAAGATGCAATTCAAATTTGTTTTAATTATTTTTTTTAGTAAAATACATATGCATATTAAATAACATCACTAACAACATTATAATCTATTTAAGTCACAAATTAAGACCTGGATGCACTGGGAGGTTCATACATCATCACAAAACGGAATCTTGGCACCATTATCAGTTATAATCCAGAATCTATAATTTATAAAAGAATGGTTAACATTTATTTATAAATCATTAGATAATAATGTTACTTACCGTAAAGATTTATTAAATTTCGCAATAATCATTATATTAAAGGTATTCACCTCAGAATTTTTACTCTTGCGGAATTGCGGAATCGCAATTCTTTTTATTTTTCACTACAACAAACACATGAAAATAATTTCCCACTACTTTTTATATTTTGCAAGACCTTTTTGAAGGAGCGGAATCGCAAGGGTAAAAGTTGCACAAATCAGCTTATAAACTTCAATATTGGTATCGTTGCCACATTTTTAACAAGTGTATAGTAATATGTAAACAGTACCTAAAATTACAACCTTTAATGACAAAATTCCGTTGTCCAACACTGTTTTTTTTTAAACACGATCAAAGTTCTACGAAATAAACGAAAATTTAAAAAGTAAAAATGACTTCAATAAAAAATATAAAAAAAGAACCAAAAAGTCTAGCAAAAAAAAAAAAAGAAACTGTGGCAAAAAAATGTATGGATTTCGAAATTCTAAAAATAAAAAAAATTCCTCGACGTGCTGACAAAACTGAAGATAAATCATCATAAATTGTGGTTAATTCCTCTTCTACGGATTCGTCATCCAAAATATCTTCAATTGTGAAATTATTTTCTTAAAAGTTTGATTACAAACTTTAATTTGGCATTTTTAATAAAATAGATCTATACTTACCGATTTCATCATAGATGTTTTCAATTTCAACAAAAGATTCATTAATTATATTATTTACCAAAAAAGGCTTGAAACTTTGCTTCGGCATCTTAAATTAATAAACAGCAATGATTTTTTGCAATCAGTTGACAATTGTGTGCTTTTTTTAGTTTTTGACAGTTCGTAATATTTCGAAATTGAAATTTCAAAACGTTTAAGGCTGGGTGTTCACTACACCGATAGTGCAAAACCGCAAATCCGCACTTCCGCAAGAGTAAAAATTCTGAGGTGAATACCTCTATTATTCTTTTAAAGATTTTAGATCGAAAATCCAGATTTATTTTATTTTTAATTTTTTGACACAAAATTATTTTTTTTTTTTTTAATTTTTTACAAATGAAAGAAATTGTTAATATGACAATTTACAAACATGTTAATTAAGAAAATTGTTGAAAATATATGAAAAATTTTAACAAATTTTCTTTAATTACTAAATAACTTTTGATATTTTTTTCTGTGTATGATTGTATTTTATTTGACATGAAAAACGAATTTTAAACATAAATTTATATATAAATAAACTGGTGAAATCGGCCATAAATATATATGTATGTGTAAAAAATTAATTTGGTTAAAAAAATTAAATTTTTAAATCATTGTGATTATTTTTCTTGTTACAATTAAAACCCCGATTAAAAAACAAATTAACTAATGTCTACAAAAATAAAACCGAACCGCTTATGACTCAACCATAAAAAATAAATTAAAAAGTTTTAAGACATACTCCAAAAAGTGCGAGCCCCTTTCAATGACAACTTTTAGTCCCGAATCGCAACTACTAAGCCAAAAATGTTGGCTCATAGAAAAAGAGTAAATCCCCCTTTAAGCCAACTAAAATATTTTCCCCAAAAAAAACAAAGAATCACAAAGACAAAGAGAGCGGTGTAAATAAACTGTGTATAAAAGCGGAGCTTAAAGCTTCATTTAGCAACAGTTCGTTAATAAAAGCAAAAGAACAAAGATATCAAAACATCTGTTTAAATACAAAATTAAAGTTTTATTAATTAAATTATTAAAAACAAATAAATATTATTTTACAATGAATTTCAATAAAGTTTTTATTTTCCTCGCATTCGTTTTGGTCGCTTTTGTAGGTCAAAGTCAAGGTGGTTGGTTGAGAAAGATCGGCAAGAAAATTGTAAGTTAGATTTAATTATGGAAAAATGTTTATTTAATATTAAACTAATATTGATTGACATGGTTTTAAATAACAGGAACGTGTTGGTCAACATACCCGTGATGCCACCATACAAGCCATTGGTGTCGCCCAACAAGCTGCGAATGTTGCAGCAACCTTAAAGGGCTGATTGCGGAGAGATTAATTAAATTTAAGGAGTTATATTTAATAAAAAAAGATAAGTCTATTAGTTAAGAGAATTTTAAGGAACTGCCATAGATGTAATGTAAAAAATTTAATAAATATCTTAATTCTAAAATTATTCAATCATGAATAAATATTTTTTAAGCCAAATATCTTTGTTATGTTAAGTGCTGCCAGCTTTTCAATTTGTCGTTAAGGCTTAACAGTAGAGGCCTGCACCATTTGTTGTTGTTTTTTTTTTTTGAGCATACATTCAAATCATTGAACTTTTTTCAAATTCTATACTGTAGTGTCGCTGTCACAACGAATACAGAAGAGAAGTGCAGACGATAAATTTACGGACGATCTCAAATTATTTTTGGCCCGTTTTCACGACTTACCGATAGCTAAAGGTAGGCATTTATCGGGCGTATAAAAAGTGTTCCGTTATTAAAACTTTACTTTAACCTACCAGGAAGGATGCACCTTAATTTACGTTATCGTTCACTTTAGCTTAGGGTAAAGTTTTAATAATGGAACACTTTTTATAAGGCCGGTTAAAGTCTACGTTTAGCTAACGGTAAGTTGTGAAAACGGGCCTTAGAGTTTGTTTCAAATTTTGCAATTTTTTGCGAATTTTAGCCATGTTCGCGATAAAAGCAATTTGTTGCTGTAAGTTTTCTGATTCTTTACAGCTTTAACGATTTATAATAAAAAGAAGACTTTGTTATCATGCTGCTCTTAGCAAATTTTAGCGAATTTCCGCTAGTTTAGCAATTTTTCCTGAATTTTTGCCATTCCTTATTGTTTTAGGGACTTTTAATCAATATTATGGCATGTTTAAATTATTAAAAATTTTCGCGAAATTTCGCTATTTTAAACAAATTGAAAATTGATGTTAAATAAAATAAAGTGATAATTATAAAATAAAAATATTAATAAAAGCATTTAGTAATATATTCTTAACTTTTAATTACTATTTAATCTATTTTAAATAAAATCACACTAACAACACAAAAAAATTTTATGTCAAAATTAAACAAGAATGAATCGTAAGAACAGCCTGTTTGGCAATTTAGTTTCAGAGATCGAAACGAATGGTTTATATCGTCGTATGAACATAGCATAAGATTATAGAACATTAAAATATAATGCAAGGCCTATTGAAAATTACCGTTTTTGAGAAGAAATTACCTTACGCAAAGATTTTTTTATTAAAACATTAATATGCTGTTTCCAAATGACAGGAGATTACTTTTATGAAAACAGCTCATTAGAGCAGCATTTATAAGCTTTTTATTTAAATTTTAAATGTGCTTTATAGCCAATTTACACTACAATGAAATCTAGTAACTTCGAGATTTCGAGCCAAATCTAGTTGTTTTTGACTAGATTTCCCATACAAAACAACATCTACTTCGTGACTAGATTTCAACGAAATCTATTCAAAATCTATTGGTACTTAGTGATGCAACTATTGTTTTTTCAATATATGTAGCACTTTCCAGCCCATGAAAAAAATGACATTTTAATAAAAAAAAAAACAAAACAAAAACTGTTAAAAAATATAAAAAAAATTTGAGAAAATTGGAAAAAATAAAAAAAGACAAATTATACTGATAAAACAAATGCTGTTTATTATAAAAAAAAGGTAATGCAAATGTTTTAATTTCTATTTCTTTTTGTGTTTGTATGTATGTATGTGTAACGAAAAAACAACTTTTAATAGGAAGTTTTGTTATAAAAACAAAATCTCGCTAATGAGAAAATAGTATAATGTAAACGCACTAGATTTAAAGAAAGAAATTTTTTTTTTTTAATCAGTTTGTTCTATTGATATGATGTGAGTTAATAGGGAAGAATTTTGGAAAATAAATACAATTTTAATTTTAGCATTATTTTAAAGCCAATTTAGCTATAAAATATTTTTGGATATGGGCCACACTGATTACAGACACTTTTCCCCCTTTTCGAGAAACGATGGAATATTTTGTTTCACATCTCTTCGATGCGAGAAGTTCTCACTATAGTTACAAAGAGGGGTGCCAGGTGATTTTGGTAAGAAATCGGCATATTTTCAAAAAAAAATCGGCATTATCGGCATTTTAATTTAAAGAAATCGGCAAAGAATCGGCAAACCAAAAATACCTATTTTAAATACAGTAAAACACTTTTTTTGTGGAAAAAAATATCAAAACAGAACAATTTTGCATTACCTTATGCTAATAGCATAAAATTCAACAAAAAATAAACGTTTTACAAATAAAATGTAAGTAATTAGAAACAAAAATGTATACGTATATTCTGTACTTTAGGGTAAATTATTTTAAAGTTTTGTACTTTTTGTTATTTTAGATTCATATGAGCTTGACATTTTTATTAAGTCCTTAATTTTAATATCAGCATGAAAATAGTTTAAAATTTTAAATAATTTTTGGAATGATGAATTCTATGCAAAGATTAATTTGCATGGTACATTAAAATTTCGTTTTATTAAGGTTGACTTGGCTTAACATTTTTCCACATTGGCGGAAGAATGAGAAATGGTTGGAAATGAACCAGGAGAATTCTCACTTTTAAATCTAAATTTTGTTGCCAAAAAGTTTGTTAATTTACTTGAGTTTCTTACAAAAGATTGGTTATCGGATAAACTTGCATCATCCTCAAATGCGCTTATAAAAATAATTTTTTGATTTAAGATTCTTCATTAAAAGTGAATTTTGAATTTAACTTGCCTCAACTTTTTTGTAAGTAAAAATCTATTTCCAAATTCAAATATAAAGTATGTACTTTATATTTTTTAATTTAACTTTTTTTCTTCTTTTAGCTTTTGTCAAAAAAATTGCTTTTTTTTTTGTTTCTGATCAAGTTCTTTTATTCTTTACAATTGCAACATGTGTGAGTTGGGTAAACATACGTAACAAACACTGCATATAATATAGGACAAATCTAACCTTTTTTTCTAAGCAAAAGCGCTAAATTAATAACAGTTCTCTCTTTTTAACGAAACAAGTATTTCAATGGTACCCAAAATTAATAAATAATAAAAAAATCGCCATATTTTGAGCAAAAATCGGCAAATCGGCACTTTGATAATTTAGAGGCAAAAAATCGGCAAAATGCCGATAAATCCGCAAATATGGCAGGCCTGGATACAGAACATCTGTGCAGGTTCATGAAATTACTAGTAGTTTGTTCGTGCGGTTTAGTTCTTTACTAAATTTTCGCTTAGTTTTAAATAAAAAACTACGAAATTTTCTCGCCGCAGGAGGTGTTTTTCTTTGGTAGATGGCTATTGGTTATTGTTTTGATTCTCTCAGTCCAAAAAAAATTAAATGTTATTCACCACAAAAACAGTATCCCAAATGATTCCGGCATTGCCGACAACCTGCATTATCTACTGTTATATCGACATTATATAGAACAAAAATACAACTATGCGAAAACTGCAGCCAACTTCGTGGCGAATATAAAAGTAGCGAGTAAAGGAAATTACTGTTCAGTGGGTCTCTTTTACTTCCTTTTCTGTCAAAATAATTGACCAAGGTTGGTGTATTTTTTGTGATAAGTTTTTAAAAGTGACGTGAAACGCGATTATTTTCCATCAAAATGATAAAATGTGTATGAAAAATTAAAGTAGTCAAAACTATTAAGATATTTGTGTAAAAGATATGTGAATTAGTGAATTGAAACAAGAAGATGTTGAAAGATGAAATTAATTTGACAGCCGGTTGTGAATACAAACTGGGAATAATTAAATGTTTACCATTTATATAAATGTATGAATATGATGGAAAATAAAAGTGATTCAATCTTGTTGTTTAAAGCTTTTAAAAGAAGATTTTAGTAATTGTGTTTTTTTGTTTTTTTTTTAGATGATTGGCTCCAAGATTATAAAGCCCGGTGGCGCTGAGCCCGATGATTTTGAGAAATCCATTGCTCAAGCTCTTGTTGAGTTGGAGGCCAACAGTGACCTTAAGCCCTATTTGAGAGATTTGAACATCACTCGTGCCCGTGAAATTGAATTTGGCAGCAAGAAGGTGGGATATTAAATGGAATTACTATATCAGTCTTAAATATTAATATACTTCTGTATGTGTTTTTGTTTATCTTTTAGGCCGTCATCATCTATGTGCCCATTCCCCAACAAAAAACTTTCCAAAAGATTCAAATCATTTTGGTGCGTGAATTGGAGAAAAAATTCTCCGGCAAACATGTTGTTGTCGTTGGCGAACGTAAAATTTTGCCCAAGCCCACTCGCAAGGCCAGAAATCCATTAAAACAAAAGCGTCCACGTTCCCGCACTCTTACAGCTGTCTATGATGCTATTTTGGAGGATTTAGTATTTCCTGCTGAAATCGTGGGCAAGCGTATCCGCGTTAAGTTAGATGGCTCTCAATTGATTAAGGTCCATTTGGATAAGAATCAACAAACTACCATTGAACACAAAGTAAGTGTGCTAGAAAGAGGTTATATGTAAAATGTGTGGTGTTGAAGTTAATTAATTTTTTTTTTAATGGAAGAATTATAAATTCTTGCGGAGAATTGTTTTAAAAGAATTGCATGATTTACGTATAGAATGTTAAACTTTAAAAATTAGAGTTTTGTGTATTTTTGAGCAGCTGACAATAGCAGTGATACTTTTTAAAGCGTTAACATTTGAATGTACTGTCAAGATAGCAGCAATATGAGCAGTTTTAATTCATGCCCACTCTTTCAACTGTTGTCCCCAGACTCGATGAGTTGTAATTTCTTAATTTTTGTATTATAGTTTACAACTTTGCTAAATTACTATGAACAAAAGCATAACATAAAATTACAACTGATCACAACCAGTTGTCTTAATTACAACTGAACTGTGTTGAGTTGTAAACCGTAATAGGGGCCAATAAATTATAATCTACCTGCACAAGGAGTCATTTTAGAGTACAAACTTTTTAAATTTGGAGTCAAGATTGTTTACTTTATTCAAGTGTAATCACTTTTTGTCTTGTATATTGCATTTTTTATACACCAATTTAATTGCCTTTAATTCGTATTGTACACTTTCTGCTTTTTCGTTAAAGAACATAGAATTTGAGTTTGAGCAAATTTATTTTGAAAAAAAGAACGTCTACTACAAAAAATATTAAAAACCAAGTTTTAATCTTGTTTCGCCCCTTAAATACACTTTATTGTATATGTATACAAAAAGGACGAATTTTTACCATGTCTTGCCCTCTAAATGTCCTTTTTCTGTTTGCTGCCTTTATCCCAAAATAAGTACATAGGTTTCAATTTTAAGCAAAATTGTTCTGAAAAAACTGCATTTAAAAAATGGACTCAAAAGTAAGAATTTGTTTCCAGTTTAATTGAATTTTTTTCTAAACCTTTGCATAGCAACAACTTTCAAGATGTTTCTGATCGCTTCAAAAAATAACTTGGTTAGGTACTTTATTGTTTTAATTGATCACGATTATTGTAATATCAAGGTGGTGCAATTGTATTTATTTTTTACGAATGTCCTTGTGTTTTTTGCTGATTGTTAATAACCAAAATCAGTGATTGTCAAAAAGGACAAATATTAAAGCCAATGTCTCGTTATTGTTTATTACTGCCTTTGATATGGCCTTTAAACATTTCCATACGTTGGTAACATTTTTTATTAAAATAAACGAAAGTTTAAAATAAAATCTTAATGGAACTAAATTAAGTAGGTACCTATGTGATAAACACGTTTTCCAAATAATGTCCTTGTGTTAATTGCTGAATTATGACCTCTAGTCACAGTGATCGTCAAAAAGGACAAACAGAAAATTAAGAAATTCCTATCTATTTTTTATTTACTTGAATTAAAATATTTTAAAAGTTTTAATTTAAAATAGAAAGATTACTACAAATATAATTTTATTAAAAAAATGGAATCTAGTAAACTAATAAAATTTACCTTATTTTGAAAACTTTATTTAAAAACATCAAACGTAAACACTTTTATTTTGGATTGTTATTGAATCGATTTATTGTAGCTAATAGGGGTGTGGTGGGAATCGCAAATGTAAAACGCAAGACTTTTAGAAGTTTTTAATAAGATTTCTGTGTTAAACGAATTTTATGACAAGTATTAATTAAACAATTATATCTCCCCGAATTTTACGACAAAAACTATAAAAATTACCTATATTAGTGTATTTAAAACTAAATCCAAATGCTTACGTTTTCGATTTCAGGCACACCCCTGTAAATAAAATCATAATCATACAGGGGTGTTGGTGAAATCGAAAGCGCAAAACGCAAGAACTTTAAACGTCGTTTTTTATAAGATTTCTTAAAAGAATTTTATTGACAAATACAAATAGGTATTTCTCTATTAACCAGAATTTTATAACAAAAATTAGATTAAAAGTGTATTAAAAACAACTTTCAATTTCTTGCGTTTTCGATTTCCAGAACACCCCTGATAGTTATTAACATACCTAATAAAAACCTTAATAATTTAACTAAAACTACCTTTACACTATTCTACAAGTCTTAAGAATAGGTAAAATCAGCTGTTTATCTTTTTAATATCACGTGCTTTTTATATCACACGAGTGATTTTGTGTTGTTCTGAAATTCACACCATTTTTGTATTTCTCGGTGTGCTTCCGGCGTTTGAAAATCACACCAGAAACCAGAACAGCACAATGTTACACGTATGATTTTAAAATGCACATATTGTGATTTGATTCGCCTCATTTGAATTAAAGGGATTTTCAGAACCGGCCTGATAATAATCAAACAACATAAATAATTTAAATTTGTGTACCTATTGACTAGATTTTGTTAAAGTTTGCTTAATTTTTTTTTGACATTGAGTCGTCAATAAAAAGTACTAACTCCGACTCAAACCGCTGAAATTCCAACTCCGACTACTAATCTAACCTTAATGCTAAATGTATATGGGCATTTCCATTTTGACGTGTCGTGATATTTGTAGCACAAAATGTAAAAAAATTAAATGAAGTCAAATTTGTAAAAAGGGTTTTTATATATACAAAGTAATGAAGTAGCTCTACACTCTGAAAAAAAATTACAGTAATCGACGCTAAGGATTTGCAGATATAAGCAAAAATCTGCCCTGGCGTGACTTGCATTACAAAACTGAAAAATATTGCGAATTGAACAAAAAGTTTTGTACAAAACCTTTTTTAGTAAACTTAGAGCTTATATAGATTTATTTTTCAAGCTATCAAATTTAAAAATCTTTGCTCGTTTTAAGGTAAATATGGGAATTTTCAGCTAAAAGTACTTTTTTTAATGTAACGCCAGATTGCAAATAAGGTTGTATTTTCGGACCATGTTGTTCAATCGTTATCCCTTTTGTTACTTAATGTAGAGCTTGTTGCGCTTTACACCAAAATATAAAAAAGTAAACGATACATATAAAATTTTTTGAGAAACAATTTAAAATACTTCTGGCGTTACGTGACAAAAAGTAGACTTTTCGCTGGAAATGCCCATATGAAACTGGTCCTTATTTGTCTTTAAACTCTTTTATTTTTAATGCAGTACCTTTTAAATGGTTAAATATAGCAAGAAAAGGATTTCATTAAAAGTTTCGAATCAATATTTTTAATATTGCATCGCAAACTTCGAAGTATTTTTATTTTGGAAATTATTAGAATATTTTTTTAAATTTTTTATGCAAATTTTGGAGTCGGAGTTGCGAATTTTTTGTGAGTACTACGACTCCATCACTAATCTACATAGCGTGAGAATAAAAAAAATTTAAATTACTCTTGAACTTTTTATAATATTCAAAAACTACATTTCTTAAGTTGATAATAAAATATATTCCAAAATATTTCTTAGTTCCTTTAATTTTGTAGCGTTCTTGTGTTTTTTGTTGATTGTTTTATCAAAAATTAATGATTGTCAAAAAGGACGCAAATGAAACTTAAAACAACGACTCGTTATTATTTATTCTCTCTTTTAAATAAGAATAAATATGTTCCATTTGTTGTTTACAAAAAGAAACCTTTGAAATATGTACCATTTGTTGTTTACAAAAAGAAACCTTTGAAATATGTACCTTAACGCCGCCTATTTGCCTTCCATACGTGATATTTTTATAACCTTTAACGTCATGGGACTTCCTACAGAGCGGCAGAATAAAAAACGTTTGAAATTACTCTTGAACTTTTTGCAATTTTCAAAAAAGTGGTTATATCTTATGTTGATAATAACAACAAAATATTTTTCAAACAAAATCTATCTAATGATTCGGTTCCTTTAATTTTGTAGCGTTCTTGTGTTTTTTGTTGATTGTTTTTTCAAAAATTAATGATTGTCAAAAAGGACGCAAATGAAACTTAAAACAACGACTCGTTATTATTTATTCTCTCTTTTAAATAAGAATAAATATATTCCATTTGTTGTTTACAAAAAGAACCCTTTGAAATATGTACCTTAACGCCGCCTATTTGCCTTCCATACGTGATATTTTTATAACCTTTAACGTCATGGGACTTCCTACAAAGCGGTAGAATAAAAAACGTTTGAAATTACTCTTGAACTTTTTGCAATTTTCAAAAAAGTGATTATATCTTATGTTGATAATAACAACAAAATATTTTTCAAACAAAATCTATCTAATGATTCGGTTCCTTTAATTTTGTAGCGTTCTTGTGTTTTTTGTTGATTGTTTTATTAAAATTCAATGATTGTCAAAAAGAACGTAAATGAAACTTAAAACAACGACTCGTTATTATTTATTCCATCTGTTTAATAAGAATAAATATACTCCATTTGTTGCTTACAAAATGAAATCTTTTAAATAAGTACCTTTACGCCGCCTATTTGCCTTCCATACGTGATGTTATTAACGTCATGGGACTTCCTACAAAGCGGTAGATAAAAAACTTCAAAGGCTATTTATATTTTTCTTTAAAATGTTTAAAGAAATTTTTAGTTTTAAAGTTAACAATTATTTTATTTATATGTATGTTAAAAAAAATTCCTTTTCTTTTGCAATATTTATCCTAAACTTACTTTTATTTGTTTCCTTTACTTTTAGGTTGACACTTTCACCTCGGTCTACAAGAAACTTACTGGCCGTGATGTCACTTTTGAATTCCCCGATAACTATTTGACCATGTAAATTGTAAAAATAAATGTTATTTTTGATATAGTGAAAATGTTGTTCAACACTATTATTTAATCGCATGTTTCAAATTAAACCAAATTCAAATGAAAAAGAAAACATGTTGGGGCATAAGATATTTTGTAAACTTCTCTCAGAAATTTCTGAAATTCAGAAATAGATTTTTACAACAAAAAGTAACAAGTAAATAAATTTTTACAAAAAAAGAATTGTAAAACTACATCTCAATGCGACTTTTAATGTATAGTTTATAGGAACATTTGAGTTAAATTGAAAAAAGTGGTTTTGATAATTTTTTTTTTTTTTTTATATTCAAGGTTGTTAGTCTGAGGTCTAATCAGCGCATTCGATATCGAGTAAGCTCGCATTTTTCTGCATAGACACTGGTGTACCGAATGAAAACTCAATAGATGTAATGTCTTTGGTTACTCGATATCGAATGCTATCATCTCGAATTCCGATACATTTCATTCGATATCGAGTGTCATACTGCCAAAATAAAAAATATCTTAAAAATAAGCAGAAAAATCTTAAAAATTAAGGTCGAAGTGATGTAGTCGTCGACTTGATGTGAAAACAATTTAAAATTAATGCCGACGACGACTTGCATAATAGGGGTGATTATTTGAAAAAAAAAGAGGAAGAAACCCGTTATATATAAAAGATATGTAACGGGTTTCTTCTACTTTTTTCGAATTAATCACCCTTATTCAACCTTATCGTGGTTGGCGTATTTAAAATACGACTGTTTGTTAATAGATTAAAGAAAATAAGTTCACCTTCTCTTAAATCCATTACGAAACAGTCGGAGGCGTATTTTAAATACGCCAACCACGATAAGGGTGAATGTGTTTGGCGTATTTAAAATACGCCAACGACTGTTTGGTAATATATTAAAGGAATTAAGTTCACGTTCACTTTAATCTATTACCAAACAGTCGTAGGCGTATTTTAAATACGCCAAACACAATAAGGGTGAATATTTCCTAAAAATTAAGTACTTTTTAGCTGGCAAAAACTTGAGCAACTAGGTATTCCTTAATATTGGGTTCTATTTATTTATTTAACAAGAGTTGCAAATACAATTCTGAGCTGACGAATTACAAATTATATTCTAACTTAATTAACCGAGCAATAGTAACGTAGACATACAGGCCGTTGTAGTTAAAAAGACCAGAGTCTCTGGCGGGAATCAAACCCGCAACCCTCGCACTGATAGACTAGCTCACTGCCAACTTGCCTACCGGGGCACCTATTGGTTTCTATAGATTACTATTCGGGTTTTTTAGTTTATTCAATAAGCGAACCCGTTTTTGAGTTACGCGAATATATATTGTGCAACCTCCTCAATAACGGTACAGGTATCTCGAAAACAATTGCTAACCTAAAAATATCGATTATCACCACTGGATATTGAAATTTTATTTTTGTGTAGTGAATCAGGCCTGTCACATAAATTAATTCCGATCGAAAGTGGAAGTGATATTGCATCTTGCTTCACATAAAACGAAATCACTTTTGATTGGAATTGATTTCTGTGACAAGCCTGAGTGTATGGATAGTACATATTTCAAAGGATTATGACAATAGTTCTTGATCGGTGGCGACTGTTTCTTTGCTAACTTACTATTAAGTTAGTTTTAGAAAACAATCATTTTCATGCCATTGATGTCAGAAAGATTCAGAAATATTTCCTTGTAATTTCGTATTTGATAGAATAAATTACATACTTTTTGTTTGTTCACTCTTCATATAACTAGATTTAAATTACGCTCACACACTGGTCTGTTTGAGTATTAGCGTATTTCCACAGGAATGACATCGCTTAATTCACCTGTTGTGTGTCTATTATATGTTGATTTTCACGAAATTGACTTTCAGTGTTTGGTTCGGTACGATAAGTTTAAGACTGCTTTGTTCACTGTACATTGACGACTTTAATTTCTGCAGAACAAGAGCCCTTTCATTAAAGTTGGAAGTATGGCTGAGTTCCAAAACATCATAATACTTTGCAGTCGAAGTCAAAAATGCACCATCAAGTTTAACGATGCACAGTTTGGTCATTGTGAACGCATCGGTAACTGTTTTGATGCACTTTGGGACAGATAACATTCTAAAATTGTACACGGTTGCATTGTAGAATGCGTTTAAAAAAGCGAGTTGCCTTGCAACTGACGTTTTGGAACTCACCCTATACCAATGGTACTAATAGATAAATACGGAAAACTACAACTTAAGACTTAAAAAACTGCATAAGCATACCTACAGACGTATGTACGGACAACAAAATAAGTTTTATCTATTTAATTAAGATTAAAATTGAAAATTGCCAACATTTTGATAAAAATAAAAAAATCGATTTTAAAAGCCCAATAATCGATTTCAGTATAAAATCGCATACGTAAATTCGAATTCAAAAAATCGATATTTTTTTACCACAAAATCGATTTTCGATTGGAATCGAACAGCAATTTTTTGTACATATTTATTGCTAACAATTTATGTTGCAATAATTGTTAGTCCAGTTTCGTTGACAGTTATTGCTTACAAAAAACGTCAATTTGGTTGTCAGTTGAAAAAAAGAAAAAAAAATAGAAGCAAATCAAGGTATATTTACACAAGGTAAACTCGTTGGCCCATATGTTTGTCAGCTGTTTACCTAAGTTGGAACACCAATGTCAAATTTCGTGTATATGAGCCAAAATTTGTACATGTGTGCGTTAAATTTATATGAAGACAATTTTGACAATTCCGTTCCACACGGTTATTTTTATAGAGCAGCATGTCTACACTCCCAAATGAGTTTACCTTGTGTAAATATACCTTGGAAGCAAATTGTGTGAGAAAGAAATTAAGTTTTTGAAATTGTAGTAAAATAATTAAATTAAAAAATTAAATAAACACTAAAATAAAATTGTAAAAATTATAATTTTTTCCTTATTCGATCTTTATTGTTAAAATTAATATTAATTTGTTTAAGTTCGAGTTCTTTTTTATATGTATAAAAATAATAATTTTAGATTAAAAAAATAAAAAAAATTAATAAAATTAATATTTTTAATAGAACTGTGCACGCACAATGCAAGTTGTGCAAAAAGGTGTTAAAAACTTTAGGAGATTCTACCAAAGGTCTTTCGACACATTTGTTTAAGTTTATTTTATTAAATTTCATAAATATTTGAGATAAAGCTATTTATTTACGATGCCACCCAGAAGTGTTTAATGCGAAAACTGTTTTCTTCGGCAGCATATGTTTGCAATAAAATAATGTAACGATTATCAGACGTCATTTTTTTTAGAAGCTTTTTAAAATATGTATAAGTTTTAATAACTACATAATTCTTCCATATTACTTTAAAAGAATGCATTAAACTGTTTTATTTTATAATGAGTTTAATATTCTTCATGAATTAATTTGTTTTTAATACTTATACATAAACATTAAATTATAATTATGTATATGAATTTTAAAAATTGGCTCTTATATATGAAATCCCGAAAAAATTTTTGAATAAAAAATCCCGAATCCCGGGTTTCAAAAAACTTGGTCCTATTTGGCATCCTTAGTACCTTTGTAGTTATACGTTTTTAACATCATTAATCCATACATTTTTATTATGGTTTTGATTTTCATTTGCCTTTTCCCCTTTAGTTGGAATATAATCAACGATATGGGGCTTCGAATTTTCAGGGCTATTTAGACCGTAGTTATGATAGTGTGTTCCATCTGAAAAAAAAGTTATTTAATAAAAAATTCTAATCAACTTTTTTTCTAAACATTTGCAATATTATTGTTTAATAATGGATACTGTACAATCAAATTGGCCCTGCGTAGATACATACATATATCATAATAGTAGTTGTTCACCCTGGTTGGCACAATATATAAGATAAATTCAAGTCAAGGCGAATTCATAAAGGTGACATTTTCGTGTCATCTGTTTAATGTTCCCTACAAAGTAATGAATGAGCGAGTAGTCAAATTTTTCATTTTGGTGTTAAGAAAATGATAGAAAGAAATGTCAAACATTTGTAAAACGTTTGAGAATTGTGTTGATGTCAAATGATATATGTATTAATTTCCTATCAAGGCGAATTTATTACAGGTGGTCTTAAAAGCCCTGCTGATAACTTTTTTTTTTAGCTGAAATCACTGTTGGATGTCAAAATTTTGTTTATTCTCTTTTATTATCTTTGTTTCAGTTTTGTTTTATTTCTGTTTTTGACATTGTACAATGATTTTACAAAAACAAATTGCTTGAGGTTTTTGTACGAGTTGTAGTACCGAGATTACCTGGGATGAATTCGCCTTGTTTCCTATCAAAGGTTTGACTTCGTGCTTCCCAGATAGCATTTGGGTGATTATTTTTTGTTAAAATCACCTAAATGAGTCTTCAGATCAGTATTGATTATTAAAAACTGATTTATCACTTGAGAGATTGAAAACGGATTCATATACATATGATTTATTGATATGTTAAAAACATGATTTTTAAATATTTTAAATTTTTGTGTTTGGCATATAAAAAAATAAAAATAGAAACTTTCACGTCAGCCAAACAAATAAGAAGCTTGGCTAAAAAAAAGACCACAAATTATTGACAACATAAATTTTACCACAAATTGTTACTTCTCTTCTTTGGAAAAAACCGACAACTGTTGTTTGGTGTAAAATAAAGTCATAATGGTGCTGATTTAAAAAAAAAAAATAAAAATCATGACAATTAAAAAATTATAGGAAATATGTATAATCAAAAACTATATAATTTACGATTGAAAACTGAGTCGAAAACGATTCAATAATGATTATAAAAACTAACATTAAAATGATCAAAAAGAAATTAAAAAATTGTATCACAAATGATACTTCCAGGTGATTCTTCGGAGCTCATATACGGGTATTTTGATCTTGAAGCTGATTCTTAAATAATTAGATTATGATACTAAATGCTAGCTGGGTTGTTGGGTATTCAATAAAAAATTGCTTCATACATATATGTATGTATGTACATATTTGTTTTTATATTGCCCAACTTATTGACGCTGGGTCTCCACGTAGCAATTTTTATTGATAAGTACAAGCAATAACGTCGGCAGAACAATGACAGAACAATGGAGCAATAATTGCTGGCTGTATTGCTGGAGAACACGTGAAATTGCTTTGCCATAAACAAACGTACAGAGAAATTAAATGTCAGATAAATAACAGCTGATTTTACAGCAGATTGCTAAGCAATAATTGCTCAAGCAATAAGAAGAGCAATCATTGCGCAATGGATTGCCACTAATGGCAATATGCGGTCTATACGTCGCAAATTTTATGGAGCAATCAAATTTGACGTTTGCCGCAATAAATATTGCTACGTGGAGACCCGGGGTGAATAATGTGGAGCAATAAAGTAGATAATAATATTGCAAATGTATATGTACCTAAACTTACAATTTTGAATGTTATAAACGTAACTATGCCCACTTATTACACCATTATGTACATTTACGCTATTCGTTTGCGGGGGAGTTGTTTTAGAGAAACTTGGATAAGCATCTTTTGGAGATGTTGATTTCGTAATATCTCGATTTTTAACTTCATTTTGCTGCAAAGCTTTAACTATCGCAACAAGAGATTTCGCTATAGCTTGAGTTTTATTTTTATCCTTTGAAAAAGGATGGTTTTTTAAAACATAGAAAACCTTAGACATATCATTGTTATGTTTTTTCGGTGCGAATTTAACAATTTCCATTTCAGTTTCTGGATTTAACGTGATTATTGTCTTGGACATAAAATCATATTTAGATATTGTTGTCTGAAAAATTCGTATACAAAAATATTTATGTATATTCTTTGAAGATAAGGCATGCGCCATATATATACCGGCTGATGTTGACTTTTCCGATGACCACACACAAAAGAACACTCACTTTTAACAAAACTTACTACTATTAGTATAAAAATTCCCATGGGACTACAAAAGTGTTTGAAATAGTTCATTATAGATTTACAACTATGACCGTACACTTAAACAAACTTTTCTAAGATAAAATCAGTTTGCTTTAAAATGAAAAAAAGTTATAGTTTATGAATAATTTATTAATATGTAGTTGTATATATGCATGTGCTATGTATTTCTTAATATAAAACTTGCGGTTAAGAAAAAAATAAATGTTTGAAAAATGCGCAATTGGTCGATTTCTTGTTTTCTTATGCTTTTTTGATATTCTTTTATTTGCCACTATATGTACAATAGCTCTGTTTCTTTACTTTTTGGGTAAAGTTCGTGCCAAGGCCCATCTATCAGGTCTGCTTACTTGTACAAAAACAAAAAACGATTCTTTTTAGTTGTCAAAAATTTACTACAGCATATACAAAATAAAAGGAAAAAACGTGTATGTGTGGCATACCATAAACGTATACATGCATATGTAAGCAAAATGTAAACAACTTTTGACAACTAAAAAGAACATAAACAATGATCATCAGGCTTCTTGCGCAGACCTTTTCAATGGGCCTTGGTTCGTGCAAATGAGAGCAAGCATACATTTCTCTCATAACATCCATAACATCTCACACCAAAAAAATTTTCGCCACTTTTGAAAAATTTTATATTGGCTCTAGGATTAAACTACTTTTACTAAAAATAAAACAAAACAAACACTTTTACAATACCTAACATTATGTTTCCCTAATACTTCAGTACAAAACTTTTTATTTAAGTACATTGTTTTATTCCACAACACTTTTTCCAGAATTTGGATCATGAACTTTTTTCCTTTTTTTTGGTTTTGTTTATGTTTTACAGCTGTTTGACAATTTACACAATTTGCACGAAGAAAAAGTCTGGGCTGTTTCGTGCAAGAAGAATTTCATTCTCTCAAATCCGCTCTCATTTACACAAATTAAAAGTACGGGAACGCTTTTCGTGCAAATTGGGATCCCGAGGGATCCCAAAGTAGAGTAAAGAAACAGAGCTAATATCAGCATCAAGGTATATTTACACAAGGTAGACTCGTTGGCCCATATGTTTGTCAGCTGTTTACCCCAGTTAGAACCCAAACGTCAAAAGTTGTTCTAGTTTGTTTACATACTTATGGCTAGTTGTTGTTTGTTGTTTTTTTTTCAATTTGTATTTTTATTTTGTAGGCAAAGTGTTGCTTTTTTTTGACGTCTCAGTACAAAATTCAAAAACAATTTGGCCTGTTGTTTTTGTATTGTTGTAGCAACGAGTTTACCTTGTGTAAATATACCTTGATCAGCATTCTATAAAAATAAGCTCTACAATTAAATTGAAAATACATTTTCTAATATTAAATATATTCATTTTCTAAGTAATTGTATTGCCAATACCAAAAACTGGAAGTCATTCGGTATTTTTAATCTGTTCGTAACACATCGAAATGATCGTATTGATTGTTAACATTTTAACCTTAATATAGCGTTACGGTATTAAGTTAAATAGGGCACTGCCTTGGCCTCGAATATTGAAAAAATCCCAAGACGTCAAAATAAACTGCTTCGAACGATCACAGCCATCCCCTGGTGTGTTAAAAATGCAAATGTTTAGGATTCCAATGTGCCATTAATATTAAATATGATCACCAAATGCATATTCAGTAAAATATTTAAAAAAGCTTGAGTTGTACCCAAATCCCCAAGCTCGAATATTTTAAATGATGGCGGCCACACTCGCTTAAGGAGAAGAGATACTGCAGGAGTTATTCGATTAGGAGAATGCTAAACTTAGTCCCAATTTACACTAGGAATATTTCTTGCCGGACAGACGAAGTTTGATGGCGATGGGTCGAAAAGGTAGAGTGTGTGGTACATGACTATCTGTACTGGGCATTTTTTCATTTCTCTTTCTTACTTTTCGTAGTTTACATACAAGTATTAATTTCTGTCTGACTTCTAACGTTTCATATGTAAACGCTTCAGGTAAGATTAAAAGAGAATTCAAGAAATGTCTGGCAAGAAATGCCCCTAGTGTAAATTGGGACTAACGTGCACAGAAATTGTGATGGCGAAAATTTTTGTCCGACACTGACACGACATAAATATAGTATTAGAATAAAAATCGATTAATTATTGTTAGTTCGTATGTAAAATATCGCTGGCATTAAATTACAGGGTTGTATATGAAATAGCAAAAATGGAGAAAATCAAGTTTATAGTAGTTGTGTTCATTTACTAAAAATTCTTACAAATTTGTAACAATTATTACAAGTAAATGTTAAACAAAAGCACATGGTTAAAAAATGTTGTACTAGTAACAATTGTTACAAATTTGTAAAAACTTTTAGTACGTGAACATAGCTAATCTCTTAATTTTATTCTACTCAAGGCGAATTAATTTTTCAGGTTTCAGGCGTTGAAAGCACAGCTGTGCTACTTTTTTTTTCAAATTAAGAGAGAGGAATGTCAAAAGTTACTTGTGTTTTTGACATATCGATCAACGAATGCAACAAATAAAATACAATGTTGTGTTGTGGTGTTGTTACTTGTTGTAGTATGGCTTCTACGCTATACATTAATTCGCCTTGATTATACTATTTTCAAATAAAGTTACAAAAAATTTAAAGAGACTTAGTTAAGCAAGGTTTCCAAGAACTTGATGCCCTCTCTGGATCAATACTAAGGCCCTTTTTTACACCTTACCGATTGCTAAAGGTAGGATTTTATCAGCCGTATAAAAATTGTTCCATTACTGCCCGTCTACAACTGACATACATACATGACTTGCTGTTATAATTTGAAGTTATAAAAGCGTTGTTAAAACATTTGCATTAACAACCGTGTTATAACATGAGAAAACTTCTAACATGATGAGTCTATACTTAACACTAACATAATATTAGTGTTAAAGTTAAGCATTTTATGTCAGTTGTAGACTGCATGTTATTACAACTTTACTTTAACCTACCAGATAGGATGAACCTAAATTTTAAAGAAAAGTTGTAATAATGGAACACTTTTTATAAGGCCGGTTAAAGTCTACTTTAAGCTACCGCAAAGTTGTGGAAACGGGCCTAAAATTTGTAAATTGTTCCATACAATTCTCAAAATATTCCTAACTAAAAATCAAAGAAATGTTACACACAACCTTGAGCCAGCGATATGAAGATTCAATAAATAAATTTGTATTAAAAAAAACGTAACATGGTTTATCTATTTATTGGTATTTTATTAACAATTTGACAAACCATTTTAAATAGCACTGTATACACAATATTTTTAAACAAAGCTAAAGTTTCCAAACAAATTTTGGAGAAAAACATCTTTTTTATATCACAAATAGTTTCACCTCTGCTAGAACAGCTGTTTAACCGCCAATTTTTACTTCTAAAAAAGGTATATTTAAAAGTAATACGAATAAATTTAATATCATTGGCACAACAAAATTATTACTTACTCAACCTAGCGTTTACTTCAATTTTTGGAAGTGTCTTCTTTCTACCCTTCTTTTTAGCTGCCGCCATGCTCTGATCACTAAATAAACCCATTATAATGAAAAATATTAAAATAATTTGAGAATATTCTAATAACTTCATCTTGAAGTCTGACGTTTCCGCTAACCTGTTAAAATACAAACTAAATATGACTACAAATTCGCATATGGAATAGTAAAAATAGCAAACATTGCAGCTTAATTACATACCTCGCATTAAGTATGTAAAATCAGACAAAAACTGATAAGAAATAAACCAAAAATGCAAATAATCTACGTTTTAATTAATCTTTTTGTTAATTTTAATGCTACTTGTTGATAAAAAATTGTTTTTTTCTAAATATTTTTTTTATTTATTGATTCCAATATTTCGATCAAGGCGAATTCGCCTTGGTTTCGATACTCAATTTTGTAGAATATTTGGAGCAAAATTATTGTCACAAAGTTGAATTTACATAGTTAAATATTATCTTCTTTAAGAGAGGTGATGTATTCAGTTAAATTGTTATGGAAAAAATTTCACTTTCGAAATGTCACGTATCGACACAGATTTTGGCTTAAAAAAATACATACGTAAAATTCTGAAAGTAGTTTGACTAAATAATTGTGCCAGGCTTCGCTGAATTGCGCGTTTTTTACATGGGCACAAAAACTACTTCTATTTTTTTTTACTTTCGATCCGCTACTTTTTTTGCCTTTGACTTAGAATTGCGCCCTTCGTAAACTTCAACATTGATAACAGTGCTTTCTTAGTGCTATAAAAGAACGTAAAAATATTTGTTATTTAATATGTTATTGTATTTTGATGCGCACGACTGTTACGTTCAACGCTATGGAATTCAAACTAATCATATTGTGTATACAATGGAGTAGTTTCAAGACTAATCCTTTGTAATCCAAAGCTGGGTTATATGATCCTGCCCTAGGACATCGTAATGTTAAATAGACCATGTTTTTTCCAAATGTTTGGGTTACTTTTAAAGTAGTCCTAGCCCCTTGTGGGCTACATTTTACACGCGTGTTTGGACTAGTCCTATTATTTACAGGGTTGCCCGGTGGCGAACGTCATGATGATTCATCATGAAACATACTGACAATGTTAAATCATCAATGACATATGCTGAATTCTCTTTGGCGTCATACATGAATTTTTTAAGCAATTGTCCAAAATATCGTAGATGACCAGGGGTCTAATCACCGCATACGATATCGAGCAAAATGGATCGAAAGTATTTATTTTGGTATCATGAATCTCGATATAGAATGAAATTTATTGAATTTGAAAGAATAGCATTCGATGTCGAGTAACTCGACATTACATTTCTCGAGTTTTCATTCGATACGTCAGTGTCTATCGTATGCAAAAACATTCGATAGTTCGGTGATTAGACCCCAGAGCTGATTTTGTTCGGTAAGCTTCCGCGTATTAGTAAGTCCTAACAGACCATATCATCGATATTCAGACAATGTTGTCAAGTTTCAATTTACAAAATAACAGACAATGTCGATTACGTTCAACTTTCTTTTATACAGTGAATCTTTCATAAAAATGTCTACATAACTGTATTACGCAGTGTCGTTGTCGCGCACTTTCATCGACATTTCGATATTTTCATAGAAATTGCGCCTTGAGACCCAGTTTGTCAGGAGGAATCATAGATGAAAATATCAATTTGACAAAGTCGCTCTAAAAACGCCACCGAGTGCATGTGTCAAGGGCAAATTATAATAAATTGGGTATAAAGTAAGAATTATTTTTACTTTTTATTGTTATTCCTTAACATTTTTCCAAAAAAAGGAAAATTTGTATAAGTTTTTAGAAATGGGAAAAGTCAGATAAATTGAAATTGATCGCATCAATAACAAATTTCAGTTTATCAATATGTCAATAGTATGAAATGGGAATTTAGCACATAATAGTTGACAGCAGGTCTGCCAGATTTGACGATTTATCGTTTTCAAAGTCTGAATAAAACATTAAATTTTCTAACACGTTTGTATTTTAATCTCGGAACTGCCATACCTTCACAAGAGCGAAGGGCGGAACATTTTCTGTCGCTTACACTGGGTCTTCACGTATCAATTTTTTTTGCTTAGCACAAGCAAAAACGTCGGCAGAAAAATGGCGCAATAATTGCTGATTATTACAAACAAACGTACAGAGAAATGAAATGTCAGATAAATGGCAACTCATTTTACAGCATATTGCTAAGCAATAATTGCTCAAGCAATCAGAAGAGCAATCATTGCTCAATGGATTGCCAATCATGACAATATGCGGTCTTAACGTCGCAAATTTAATGGAGCAATCAAATTTGACGTTTTCCGCAATACATATTGCTAAGTGGAGACCCGGGGTAAGATTTTACGCTGAAATGCCATATATCTATGTAAGAGCGTTTTCACGACCAGAAGTGATAGCTTTCTTATTTAATTAAACCCACAAATTAAAAATAAAAATAGAGATAACAAAGCTAGATTGACCAAAAAATAGCTAAAATTCACTATTAAACGAGCTGCAAAGCGTTGAGGCCGCTCTATTCAAAAACGAGAAAACGCGTGCCGCTTTTGTTTAGGTACGGCTGTAATTTGCAAGTCTTAAGAAAATCTTTAAATGATTATTTTTAGAGTACAAAAACAACAATGTTACACTTTGTTTATCTTTTGTCAAACCATCTTCGAATGATTTCGATTTCGGACATGAAAGACTCGTTAGATAATCTTTACCCACGTCTTAAACGATAATTTGTTTGCTATACGAAAAATTTAAAAAGAGGAAACTATGACAAATTTTTAAATTGTAGTAGTACCAAGGTATATTTACACAAGGTAAACTCGTTGGCCCATATGTTTGTCAGCTGTTTACCTAAGTTGGAACACCAATGTCAAATTTCGTGTATATGAGCCAAAATTTGTACATGTGTGCGTTAAATTTATATGAAGACAATTTTGACAATTCCGTTCCACACGGTTATTTTTATAGAGCGGCATGTCTACACTCCCAAATGAGTCTACCTTGTGTAAATATACCTTGAGTAGTACCACGGCACTTTAGAAGGTCAAAATACATAAAGCAAAAAAAGTACAATTGTACCAACCTTAAATTCCCTGCTGTGTAGCAATTTTGTAAATGGTTTGTGAAAGCAATACATATTTTAGCGTTACGCTGTATGGCATCAAATTTATTGTAGCAAAGACAACAACCGGTTTTGTATTAACAATATTTATTTTACTTGAAGTAACCAGTGTTTAGTTTATATTTTACAAGGTGTTTCGTAATGTTGTTTTTACGTTTAAATTGAGGGAGCAAGCTCAATCAATAAGCACTTAAAAAATAAAATTTCAAAGTTAAATGGAAATAAACTTGAGTTCAAACGTACTTTTAAATGCTACTCAAGTTTCAAAATACTTCTAATATTCATTTGATGTCACATTCCCATTTTACTGGAGAATGATATTGAAATAAAGTGTAACAAAAGTATATTTCAACCCTCAATTGTTTTGCAGTTATTTTCAACAAAATTGCTTATTGTGAGGTTTCAAACCGGACCGTATACAAATACAAACATACGTATTATGTACGTAATCTTAAAATTTTAATTAAAGGTTTATATGTATTTTAATCCTATGTAAATAAACAAGTTAATATTTTATTTAAAATGAATTATCCTATTTATTATAAATACATACATGATTTTTTCCTTTTTTAATCTTTTATTTTGCAAGTTTCTATACCGGTTAACTGTACCGATATAATTAAAATACTAATAACAAAATTCATTTCGGTTGCCAACCTGGTTTTTAAGCAACAATAAAGGACTTAGTGCAAAAATAGTTTGCAATTGTCATTATTTTAATTAGGATGGATTTTTGTATATATTGCACGTTTTTGTCCTTAGTCTCTATAGGATTTAAATTTTTCGTTAAAAAAAAGTTATGACTAAAAGAATGGTGACTATAAATTATTTTTATATCAAAAATTTTTTTTTTTATACAAAGATTACAAATTTTGTAATTTAAAAATTTTAACTGATAACCGACCAACATTAACTATATTTTTATTTTCTTATTAAAAAAAAAAGCTGGTGACGAATCGTTTAAAAAAAACTACTGTGAGCTCTTCAAAATAAAAATTTGTTTAAATAAATAATTTTACTAGCTACTCTTATGATTATTGGGCCTTATCAAAAATAATGATTTACAGAAAAAATTAGATACTGAAAACAAACAAAAAATGACTTTTAGAAAATATAATAAATATGTAAGTTTGTAATTTTAAAATGCAGGTGTTCGATCGATCCGATTTACAAATGCGTCATTAAAAGTCGGCTAATGCGAAGGAAATAATATTGACACACCTGAAAATTATAGGATAGATAAGTAAACTTTGCCAAACATTAATATTAAATATAATCATTTGATATGAATAGACTAGACATACACACCTGTGGCATTTTGACAAAACATCTTAAAACGAGATACCTAAGATAGCAAAAAAGTTTTTAAAAAATCTCGATGAAAAAAGGATTGTAATCAAATAATAAAATAAACCAAAATTTCGTTTATAATACAAAATTTTAAAAACAAACAAAAATTTTTTTGAATGAAAATTCGCATGATTAACAACATTTTTTTACATTTTTAAATTTGACTTAAGATGTTTTGTCAAAATGCCACAGATATGAATGCTCAATATATTTTATAAGAAATAGAGAGTATACTAAGAAATAGAATCCTAAAATATTTATATATCTGAGGCAATAACGAAAAAAATGCTTAACACATATTCCAGTTTTTTCAAAGCGAACATTTTTATTTAATTTTTTTTGTCTTTTTTTTAGTTTTTAAGGAGAATAATTTTAAACTTTAATAGTGACTTTTAAAAATGTATTCGTATTCAAATATAATTATTAAATTTTTTATTCCTAAATAGTCCTATCTGCCCTTCCAGCACAAACGTTCCATGATATAGCAGCTATGTTCAAAGTTGTCTGTTTAAAATTGATTAAAAAATAAAGAAATATTCATATGTATGTATGAATGCATGTATATATGAACATACTTTTGTGTGTATTTCTTTTCATGTTGATAAAAAAATCCTTTTAAAGGGTGGTCCAACCCAAGCGCACCATGTTAATTGTCAATAACACAAAAAGTTTTCAGAGAATTATCTTAATATGTTTTATTATGATAGAAGGATCTATGACATTTATGTGTGAAACAAAATATCAGCCAAATGCTGACCACGGCTTCGATAGCGAACTTTTATCCGATGGTTCATATTTTCCACGACTCTGAGAATAATTGAGGTTCAGTGTCGGTAATGTGACGAATTATCTCATCCTTTAGCTCTTGAATTGTTCTTGTCTTATTGACGTACACTTTTTCTTTTAAATATTCCCAAAGAAAAAAGTCCAATGATGCCAAATCGCATGATCGCGACGGCCAATTAGCATCGCCATGACGTGAGATAACACGGACAATGAATTTCTCGCGCAAAAGAGCCATCCTGTTGGAACCACATATCGTCCAGGTGCATATCCTTAATTTCTGGCCACATGAAGTCCGTTATCATCTCGCGAAATTGAAAAATATTCTCGGTAACTGCTTGGCCGACCTTGTTTTCGAAGCAGTACGCACCGATGACGCCGCCAGCCCATAAACTCCACTAAACAGTCACTGTTTGTAGATGCATCGACTTTTCAACAATCACTTTTCACTTCTGTCCGTTTAACCCACCATTGAATTTGCTTTTTTTTAAAAAAATTCAATTTGGTGTCTTTTTCTTGAAAATTTTGCTTCCAAAAAGGGTGGCTTGTTTTATTCTAAAAAACTCATGCTTTTCGGGAGCAAAATTTTTAAGAAAGTGCCGGTTCACACAAGTCAAGTTTGACTCGTCAAGTCTTGAGTTTTTAGGAGAGAGGGGAAAAGAAATGGCATTCTCTTTTCCCTTCTCTCCTAAAAACTCAAGACTTGACTTGACTTGACTTCTGTGAACCGGCACAAACAGACACCAAATTGCATTTTTTTTAAAAAAAAGGCACATTTTTTTGTAGAAAAGAAAACACCATAAAACAAAGATTTGTCAAATTAAGTTAAAATCTTGACGTTAAGGTGTGACTCACTGTTAACATTGTGCATTATGGTTGAACCACCCTTTATATTAGTGTTTTATTATCAAACTATGATGTCCTTTTTATGCACGTCCTGCTTTTATTTTTAGCCTTAAAAACTAACAAAAGAAATGAAAAACTTAGTATATGACGGTCTATTTCATTTACACTAATGGAAGGTCGTAAAATAAATATTTAACCTAATTTGTTTTATTGGAATTCTTCATCATCAGCATATTCCACCATCCTTAATACTTAAGAAAAATCATAGTATTCTTAAGAATTTTCTATGGGGTTTTTGAATAATTTAAAATGAAAAAACCAGTAAAAGTGCTATATTCGGCTGTGCCGAATTTATGAAACCCTTTACTAAGAATTCAAAATATATGCAACAAAATATCCAACTATATTGGACTTAATTTTATAACAATATTGTTATCCGTTAGTAATTTGACGTTTTTAAACGTTCCACACAGTTTGCTATTAAAATCCAGAACAATCGTTTTAGTAGGTAAAGAGTTGTAGACGCAAACGTGGAAAGCCAACGAAAAATCTAATATTTCTGTTAAAAAAATATCATTTTGCACATAATTAGTTTTATTTGACTAAAAATCATTTAACTAAATTTTGTGAAGATCGGTCCATATACCCCAATAATTTTTTTTTAAAAATTTTAATAAGCCTTAAAACGTAACAAAAATGTACATGCATAAGCAAAATGTAAACAACTTTTGACATCTTTAAGGAATAAACATCTGGCCTTGCGCTGAACTAATGGATGCGCCTTTGTTTTGTTGTAATTTCAGTAGCCAAATGTAAAAACACTTTGTTTAGTAAATTGTGTTTTTTTCTTACTAAACACACTTCGGGCAGGGTCGCATTTTAATTTTACTCAACATTTATAACAATTTCGTATTAATTGAGCATTAACTAAATTGCAATTTTATATGGGTAATTGAGCTCAATAATGTCATTTATTGCGTAAAACTCAATTAAGGTGCATATCTGAACAGGGTATAACGAATAGTGCTATTGTAGAAAATTTTCGTTCGTCATAACTAGTTTCGGGAGACTGCCAAATCTCGGATGATTAAAAACTTAACGTATAATACCATTTACTTAAATTTTATCATTTATAGTGTAATATGCAAAAAATCACACTACCAAATTTCGTGAAGATGGGTTCAGAAGAATTTGTCATATAAATCACACTCTGGAAAGTTATTTAAATAGCCTCAAACCGTAACAAATATAGATTTAAGGCTGCTTTGACTAAATGTCACCACAAAATGCTCAGTTAGCCGGGAGTAACAGTAACGTTGCAAGTCAGCTGCTTCATTTTTATGTCTCAATCTGTAAGACATAGATTAATCTTACTTTTTTACGGTAATGCTAGGAACACAACTGGGACGAACGACGAAATTCGTCCAGCACGACGAATTATTCAGAAGAAATTCGCTGAATAAATTCGTCGTATGAAACACAATAACGACGAAAAACAAAATGGAAATAAAATATTTTGTATAAACAAGAAATAGTAGTACCATACGAACAAAAAATACTTCACAAATAAAATATTAAAAACAACTTAACTAAAATACTTTTTTATTGTTAATTTTTTTCAATTTGTATTTTAAATGATATTCAGTTAAAATTTTACAATTTCTAAAGTAAAAAGTAACTTTATTTACTAAAACACCTACCATTTGGAACAATATGGCTACCCAGTACTGATTTGTTCATCGTACGCCGGCGTAAGAATTAGAATTAAATCTATTTAAAGTTTGAAACGTCCGGCGAATTTTCGTCGGCGCCCTGATTGTGTGCATTTTCATATGCACAGATATTTTTTATTTTTGGCGACGAATATTCGCGGCCAAAAATTCGTCGATCGTCCCAGTTGTGTTCCTAGCATAAGGTTACTGTTACTCCCGGCTAACTGAGCCTTTTGTGGTGACATTTTTTCAAACTTACCGTTATAGTCTTAAAACGATAAAAACTATATTTCTGCATTAAAATTTGGTCCAATTTGATTTTTTATAACTATATATCACTCTATTGAATTTTGTGATGATCGGTCGATAATTTATCATGGGTTCAATATAATATTCGAACTTAAAATTGCCTTAATACGCCTTAACTACATAAATCAAAATATTTTATTTAAATTATTTCAAATTAAGTTTTATAGTGCTGGAAAAAACATAAAACGTTGTTATTATCAGCCCATAGGTGGAAGGTATCAAAGATTCGGCATAGCCGAATGAATAACTCTTACTTGCTTATTGCAAGACAAGACGTAAAAAAGTTCTTTGGAAAGTCAGTTTTATGTGGGTCCTATGGTAAATTAAGGAACTATGGAGACTAATATCTAAACACAGAGTTGTTCTTGTAAAGCTAATTGATACTCACAAAATTAAATTGATAAAATGGAATATTTATATGAACTTTCAGTGCAGGGTCGTTTTTAAAATTTTCTAGATTTCAAATCCACTTCATGTCAATTTCTAGAACATGCCCGATATACAGTACTTTTCGCTTATAGTCACATTAGCGATTAAGTCCATTTTATCTGTTTATTTTGCCGCTATAAGTTTATTTAATATAAAGTATTAACGTTATAGTCCATTTAGCGATATCAGCACATTTCCCACATATGCCATCTATCAACAGTCATGAAAGGGAAAAGTAAAGCAAATTAATGGCGTTATAGTTACGTTTACTAAGTTCTTTTTAGTTTTCGAAACCACAATCCATCTAAAGAAAAAAAAAAAAAATAATTAAATTGTTTAATTGTTTAATTGTTTTTCATCAATAGTTTTTGCCTTTGGTATCAGTTATGAAATATTTTGTTATTATTTTTACTCTTTTTATATATTTTATGCCGGTGTAATTTTTATGAATTTTTAAATTTCTATTTTCACATAACTTGATTTTATTCGAAATCGGTTATTTGCTTCATAGTGCCTAACAGTCAAATTAGCAATATAGTCCACGTTTTGTCTGCAACTAAAGGATGTGACTATAAGCGAAAAGTAGTGTACTCGTAAAATAAATTTATGCCAATCGCCCCCGATTTTATACAAAGTTTTAGTATTTTGTCGTGTAAATACATGAATTCAACTATTTCTGTAATGTTTCGCCCAGCTGATATAGAAAACGACTGGAACGGAAAGAGCACTGCAAATAATATTAAACTACTTGATTTCAAAACTAATCCTCAGGAGTATACCATGGAGTAGAACTAATCAACTGGGAGATTGTATGAACATGGAGTAGTTTGAAGACTACTTTGTTGTAACGCAAAGCTGGGCTTTATGGTTCACCCTTAGGAAATCGTAATGTTAAATTGACCATGTTTTTTAATACATTTGAGCTACCTTTTGATTAGACTTGGGGCCTGATTCTGGCAGTCGTGATCGAGTAATTTCTCGATTCGAAAGCAATTTATTATCTAATTATTTTAGTCAATACTGAACGAATCGGAATTATTTTTTCAGTGTTATAAAGCATTAATTTGAGTTTCACATTACTGAAAAAATAATTTCGATTCATTAAGTATCGACTGAAATAAAATTGCTTTCGAATCGAGAAAGTACTCGATCACGACTGCCAGAATTAGGCCCCTGGTCAGTTATGAGCTATATTTTACATGCGTACATGGACCATTTTTTATTTCAAATTTTCTTTTCTTATCCTTTCGACTATTAATCATTTGGAATTGAACGACTTTTCGGAATTGAACGATGGACATGGCTTAATCAGCTTAAATTTAGTCAAGGACCGCGAATGTATATTGTATATTTATTTAGTATTAAATTAATATTAATTGATGTTACAAATGGAGTGACAAACTTAATGTATTTTCATTTACCACTCTTAGTAGATGGTATTATAAATGACGACAATGATGACTTCAATGTCTTAGAACATTCAGAAGAATGATGCCAACCTTGAACATTTTGTTTTAGTTTTAAAAGAGCATAAAGGACATTTCACGCACAAATGCATATATACACACACTAAGTAAAAGTTCAAAGTTTTTTTAAAGTTAAAGAGTTTGAATTGTGTGTGACTTAAGCAAGTTTATTATTTGCAGACAGACTTATGGGCAACAAGTTGTTTATGAGCCTTTTTGGGTTTAAATGAGAAGTTTTTTGTTGTTGTTTAATTTACATATAAATTGCGCAAACATTTTACTTTCTTTCATATTCTTTTTTAAGCTAAGAAGACCCCAAAGAGAGAAAATTGTTGGAAAAGCTGCAAGCAAATAATACAGAGACTTTTTTATGAAAGAATATATTTGTTTTTTTGTCTTAAATTTGTGAAAAGAATGAAAAAGTAAAAATTTAATATAAAAAGTTTTTAAGAAATTTTTATAATACCCAACAACAAAACAGGTGAGGAGAGGGTAAAATGCGTTGCGTTGATGTTTGTTAAAAAAAAATTTTAGGTAAAATTTTAGTGAAAATCTTGAGAATTTTATAACAAGAAATTTTAGGATTTTCTCCCACTTCTAATTCTCTGAAATTAATAGCTTTAAGATTTCATTTATGACAAAAGGAAAGTAATTAGAGAACAGTTTTCAGATCGAAGCAAAACGGCATTTATTGCAAAATATTATAACCGATTATTTGATATTTGAATTAAAGTTTGAAATAATAGCTTGCGATAACACAACGTATTAATTGATGTTGTCGTTTTTAATTGGAGCTTAAAATTCTTATGGGGAACCTTTAACTCCTACCATTTCAAGTAAACACTTACAAATATTTTATAAAAACTAAAGATATTAAACAAATAAAACTGTTAAGCGAATAAAATGTATTTTCCAACTATGGTTGAAATTTACGATTGGAAAATTTTAGAGCAACAACTGGAAATAAAACTCAATAAACAAATTATGGTTAACAGCCATTTTCTAAATAAAATGTAGAATTTATTGAAAACAAAAAATAAAATAAAAAACGTACAACTTTATTAAAGACCGTTAAGCTAATTTCACATCATTAAGCCATTCAAAATTGCTTTTGGAATCAGTTGTTCTATTTTGTTTGTTGCCGTTTTTAATTCTATTGGCCTCATCTGGGACCCCATTTGTTGGAGGATTGTTTGCATCACTTGGAATGCTCGGGGATGATTTATTGTCAATTGCATTAGGGATATTATTTGTATCATCAGTTTTTATTCTGTTAGTTTCAGTTTTAACAATATTATTAGTATTTTTTACATCAGTGGCCTCGTTAAATGTTTTTTTTTTATTTGAAAGAACGCCTTCAGCTGTATTTAACCCATTTTTAGTTTTTATAACCGATTCTTTGATACCATTTATTAAACCATTATAAGCGCTTTTAATTTTGCTCTCTTCTTTTGGCATTTTATTTACTAGATTTTTATTGGAATTAATGCCGTTATTTTTAAAAGTTTCCTGTAAATCCGTTTTGGTTGTATTTACTACAGTTTTCACATTCTTATTGTGAATTGCAATCGATTTTTCAACATTATTTTTAAAAAAATTATTGTCATTTTTAACTTCAGTAGATTCGATTGACTGATTTCGATTTGAGTGAAGGACTTCTTCAACATTAGAAATCAGGTTTTTGATATCATCAATGTTATTTTTATTAGAATGACTTGTTATCGCTTGCCCAGTAATAATATTATTATTTATAGGGCAATTATTCTTATTCACTTTTTGTGAATCTGGAATATTTTCTTTAATTGCATTTTTAACCACATCATTTCCATTTTTAACTTTAATGTCATTTCCTAAAATAGTATACGTACGATTTCCTTTTGAATCAGTGGTTTTAGTTATATTTGTTCCATTTGAAATCGGATTATTGGTTTTTGTTGTACTTTTAACTTTATTTTTTTCATCATTAGTTTTATCAGTCGATTCCTTGACATCGCTTGGCACAATTTTAGTTGAATTGTTTATAAATTTGGTATCCGATTTTCTCTTCTTTCCCTCAGCAGAATTATTTAAAATAGCAGTTACTGGTTTTATCTAAAAAAAAAACGATATGGGTAAATAAATTTTGCCAATATTATATTTAAGTAAAGTATGCACGGCGCAAATCAGGAATTGAACGATACTTTACAAAAAGTATATATGGAACTACTTATTGTATTGACATTATTTTGAATCCGACGTTCTGTCGTTTAGCAGTAAAAAAGATTTTTAGATTTTAGCCTTACAAGGGCGATATTTTTAAAGCCCGAGACTGTCATCATTAAAAAAGATTCATGTTATCGAATTGTTCAAATTTACTTTCAGTGGGTGCCTTTTGTGATATTCAAGGTTACTTTAAAAAGTCATTAATATTTTATCGCTAAATTGTGTAAAAATAGGTGATTTTCTCCTACTCCGAAGCGCTTTTCCAAATAAAAACACTTTCCTTTGTAGATTTCATACGTTTTAAAATTTTAGAGTTTATTAAAATTTAAAATCTCACAATAGAGCAAATTTACTTTAAATTATGGTGGTTTAAAACCAAAAAAATCTACTAGACGAGAATACATAAAAATTCAAATAAGAACTTAAAATAAACTTCTTGATGACGGTGGCGCCGCAAGATGTCAAAGTTCAATCTTATTAGACCCCAGGACTGGAAACACCAGTAGTTTTATTGGGATATTTTTTCAAAGCCGAAAACCCAACCGAAACCGACCGGTTTAAATCATATTAAAACCGAAACCGCGGTTTCACATTTTTATGGTTTTTAGCCAAATATACTTTAACTGCCAGTTTTACGAGTCGAAAGAACGCTTGCTTTCGCATTAATTAATTTGAAACAAAAATCAAAGTTTCTTGAATTTGTTTTTGCTTTAAATGTAGCTGTGTGAATGATAGAGTTGTTCCGCATTTAGCTTAATAGGGAGTAACGCCCGTATTTATAAAAATTTTTTAAATTTAATAAAGTTTTACAAAACAAATTTTGTTTTTGCCTTAATAAACGTTTGTTAAATTCAATAATAATTTATAAATACGGGGGTAAATGTTTAAATGAGTCGACTAGAGTTGTTGAAAGTTGGGTATATTGTATTTAAATATTTTAGAGAAGCCTTTTGGTGGGCTGAAATGATTACTTACTTGGTTTAATTTACTATTGTTTGCAGTGATTTTTGTCCTAAAATTACAGTTATGCCGATTCACTTCACTACATTTATTACTTGAAGTTTTCACTGTAGTTTTTGGTCCTGATACAGGAATAATTTTTTTAGGTCTCGAAGTAGTGTTCCCACTGATGTTTGAAGATATCACTGTTGTTTTTGTTCTTGATGCGTCAGTAGATTTTGTTGAATGCAACATTTTAGTTTTCAGACCAGGCATCACAGTAGCTTTGGTAGTCTTTGTAGTAGTTTTTCTATGACAATTTCCCCAATACTTTGAAGCATTGATTAGAGGTGGTAGTACGAAAGTTAAATTCGGTTTCATACTGTTGAATGAGATCTTAATGCTATTCGAAGATGCTTGGCCAGTATTTGTAAAAGAATTTTTTACTCTTGTGGTTGCTGGGTTTGCTTTAGTAGTTTTTTTGTTTCTAACTGTTTGCATAATATTTGAAATAAAAGGGTTGACCGCAGTCTTTGGTATAGCATTTGTTGTAGTCTCAAAACTATATGGTTTTATTACATAATTAGTTTTTGGAACACCCAAAGTATTTGTAACTTTCACACTAGCCATTCCATTGTCACTGGATTTTGCCCAAATATTTGTTGTAGAAATGTGATTAATGGGTTTAGTATTCCAAGTTCCAGTTTGTGCGTGTTGCCTTTGACGAATTGTATTTAAAATTAGCATCGTTGGCACATGTGAAATTGTATTTAAATTAAAGCTCGGAGTGTTATATGATCCTGTGTTACAGCGATTGCACTTGAACAAAACAGAATATTTTTTTATGAAATATTAGTTATGTTTTTGTTTATATTTTTCTTCTTTAAATAAGCTAAGAATAAATGCTGAACTATCAGAATTTAGTGATTTTTGAAATATTCATAAATAGACCCACATCGCAGAAAAATCTAATGTCATGTAATTCATCGATCAATTTAAATGGATCGATACCCAAATATTGAATGTATAGCAGTTTCCTTTAGTAATAGTTGAGTCCGCCAAAAAGATTCATAAAATCGGAAAATTAATTTCAAAAGTCTTGAGGATAAGGCGATATTGTTAAATCGCCATTCTTATCTAAAAGCAATTTCCTCGAAATTCACTCGGAGAAAACCCATTTTTCATTATGGTCACCAACTTAAATTTGATTTTTTTAATCTCTTCACCAAAAGAAAAAGCATTTTTCAATATGGTCACCTTCGACAAAACTATTTTGAAAGAAAATTTTAAAACACTTCAGGGCCACGTTTCTTCAAGGGTTGTCCGATGTGGCGATTTCTCGCCAAACGTGGCGATTTTAACACTTGTTTGGCGACCTAATTTTTGATTTGGCGACATGAGGATTTTTTGGCGATTTATAAAATAGTTAAAATCGCCAACTGGCTGTTTTTGATGAGCTATAAATTTGTTTTGAAATTCGTTGAATTCAATACTTAGGGTGTGTGTGAAACGGTAGCAAAGTTCTATGGTGAATTGAAATTGTCATGAATTTCTACGCTAATGTCAAAATTTATACTAGCCCCAGAGCTAGTGAAATTTTATTCACCTCAACAGTGTCAACATTTTACTTCCATGAGTACTTTGCTATCCTGCAAATAATAGGACGAGTCCAAGCACGCGTGTAAAGAGTAGCACACAAGGGACTAGGACTAGTCCAAAAGTAACCCAAACGTATGGAAAAAACGTGGTCTATTTAACATTACGATGTCCTAGGGCAGGACCATATAACCCAGCTTTGGACTACAAATGAGTAGTTTTAAAACTACTCCATTGTGTACACAAGAGGATTAGTTTTAACTTCGTTTAAAAACGAAAACATGTCGTTAAAAAACGAAGACATGTCGTCTCACTACAAACACTTTTTAACAATGACATGGTCCATGCTTGCATTACATCGGACCAGTCCATGGAGTAGTCCATTTCATGAAATTGGATCAGGTGGTCCAATAATATTTGCAGGGTACCGTTTCACACACACCCTTAGAAATAAAATTATTTTAATTCTCGTATTTTTATGAATGAAATTTCAGGCAATCATATGTATGATGTTCAAATGGCTGATGAAGTTAATGAAAACTTTCTAGAAAAGTATTTTTCATACTTATAAGTGCTCTTGAAAAATTAATAAATAGAATTTCTTAAAACATTAACATGTTTTAAGTCTATAAACATTTTCACATTATATATGTATGTATGTTGCAATTTATTATCACAGATATAATACGCTGTTGTAAGTGATATTTTAAAGATTTGTATGAATCCTAACATACCTTTGGACGTTTATGAAACACAATGGAAAAATTAGCGTTGGTTTATTGGAAAGATACTTAAATAAGTTTAGGTCAACATTTTAAAGCTATACGTACAATTTTAAGGACTTTACTTTGGTTGTCCTTTATATGCGATAATTAAAACTAGTAATGCTTGTGTTGAAACTATGACCTCTACTAAAACTCGACTTCGAATTAGAATGCAATACGAACTTTTATACGCGGAGTTATAAGTTATATGAATGGGAATAGTACATGTTGCACTTCTTTTGTACTTGAATAAATGTAATACCCTCACAATGTTTTCCAAATAAGAAGACAAATAGCGAGTCTTGCCAGTGAAGCGTTTTAGATATAAAATAAAACTGCAACTATTTATATGGGCATTTCCATTTTGACGTGTCGTGATATTTGTACCACAAAATGTAAAAAAATTAAATGAACAAGTCAAATTTGTAAAAAGGGATTTTATGCATACAAAGTAATGAAGTAGCACTATATTCAGAAAAAAATTACAGTAATCGGCGTCCAAAGTTAACTTAAAAAGGTTTTATACAAAACATCTTGCTCAATTCGCAGTCTTACTCAATTTTGTAATGCAAGTCAAAATTCACTTCCGTCTTTTTAACGTCACGCCAGCGCATATGTTTGCTTATATCTGCAAATCCTTAGCGTCGATTGCAGTAATTTTTTTCTGAATACAATGCTTCTTCATTACTTTGTATATATAAAAACCCTTTTTACAATTTTGTCTTCTTAATTTAATTTTTTTTACATTTTGTGGTTCAAGTGCATTTCTAATACAGTAGAATCGCGAAAAAGTTAACCAAAATGTCGCAAGGGTTTTAGCTTTTTCGAACTGTTAACTATTCTAAGCGGGCTTGAAATTAAAAAATTATTCAATAATAAACATGGATCTTTCTGAAATAACACACTTTACTTATTCCAATGGCTTAGTTTTCATAATAACAAAAGAGAAACTCAGATTTTCGAGAAATTAAAAAATTTTTTTCTAATTTCTAAAATCCATAATCTAACGCAATTAGTTTTCCCTGAATATCTTTATTAATTTTGTTCAAATTCTCTACTTTCTGCTCATTTCCGATGTTTTTTTTATCAAAACTTTCAGAAAAGTAAACTAAAAGTTAACTTTTCAGAGCGACGCAGGCACGCTAAAATTCGATTAACTCATCCGCGAGATTTCATTTTCCGTGTGTTAAGTTTTTCGCGATTCTATTGTATTTGCTTAGTACTAGCCGCAAAAATTCTTATTTTTTTCTAGGAGAACTTTCTCTCTCATATGCTGATATTGTTATTGCCGGCGATTTTAATGCAAACTTACTAATTGAAACAACATTTCCTAACGATCTGTTGTCTCTTGGGATTAAACCTGTTAATTGTTCTGTACCTACTCATTTTTCTTCGTCGTCAAACACGCTGCTCGACTTGTTTCTTGTTTGTAATAAATCCAAAGTTCTGTTATATGATCAGCTATCTGTTCCTTGTTTCTCGAATCATGATCTAATTTTTACCACATATGATTTCAGTCTAAGCCACTTTGATCAAAAATTTACGTATCGTGACTTCAAACATGTAAATTATCAAACTCTGGATGAACATTTTTCAAATATTAACTGGAACTCTATTTACCACATGGCATCTGTAAATGAACAAATATCCTTTTTCGAAGATAAAATTACCTATTTGTACGATTTATTTATACCGCAAAAAACAAAAATCATAAATCATTGCACTCGACCATGGTTCTGCTCAGCAATAAGTAACCGGATAAAGCAAAGAGATTTATCTTACTCTCGATGGAAACGTTTTAAAATCCCACAGTTATATAATGACTACCGAAGACTTAGAGCTGAAGTAACTAAAGAAATAAGGAAAGCTAAAATTCGATTTTATGCTGAAAAATTCCAAAATGCTGCAACCAGCAAAAAGACGTGGCAAACAATTCATGATATCGGAATTGGCAAAAAAGATATTAACATTCAACACAACTTAACTGCTGACGAACATAACAACATATTTTCTACCATACCATCTGCTGATAATAACATTTTAACAAACAATTACCTTACTACCATTGAAAATGTCAATATAAGTAGTGAATTTAAATTTCGCTGTGTTAATAGTGAAGAAGTATTATCATGCTTAATGGCGATAAAGTCTAATTCCATTGGCTATGACAATATAGATCCCCGTTTCATAAAAATCCTACTACCAAGGCTTTTACCATTTCTTTCACATATTTTCAACACTATTTTTACAACTTGCGTCTACCCCAGCAACTGGAAACAGGCTAAAATAATTCCGGTTCCAAAATCTAACTCCGAATTCAGGCCAATAGCGATACTCCCATATATTTCTAAAGTAATGGAAAAACTGATGTACCTACAGATTAATGAGCATATACAAAGTTTCAGTCTATTATCACCCCTTCAATCTGGATTCCGATCGAAGCATAGTTGTGTTACTGCTTTAATTAACCTGTGTGAAGATATTCGTATGGACATTGATGTGGGAAAGTTAAATATTCTTGTATTACTGGATCACTCAAAAGCTTTCGACACTGTTGACCACTCCATGTTGAGTATTAAACTACAAAAATTGTTTCGATTTTCCTCAACATCTAACAGATTACTCAGATCGTATTTATCAAATAGACGCCAATCGGTATTCTTAAATAATGGATATTCATCTTCCATCCCAGTTCCTAAAGGAGTTCCACAAGGATCAATTTTGGGGCCACTACTGTTCTCAATGTATATAAATGACTTACCACAATGTCTAAAATATACAAAGGTCCACATGTATGCAGATGATGTGCAAATATACATTGATAGTACGGTACAGCTTATTGAAGAAAATGTTGATAAGTTGAATACTGATTTGAACAACGTCTACAACTGGGCCACTGCCAACAAACTTTTAATTAATCCTCATAAGTCAAAATGCCTTATTATACACAAAAAAAAACTCGGGTAAACTTGAACTTTGATATCTTGCTAAATAACCAGAAAGTTGAATGTGTATCATCTGCAAAAAATCTTGGTGTCATTTTCAACAACAACTTGGATTGGTCAAGCCACATCAGAAAAGCCGCTGCAAAAACATACCTAAGGTTACGAGAATTATGGCCTACACAATTTCTTACACCTCTTGATACTAGAATTTTGATAGCAAAAACATATTTAATACCTCAATTATTATATGGTAGTGAAATTTTCACTAGCTGTGACTCTGCAAGTAATAACATACTACGCAAAACATATAACAACATTATTAGATACGTATACGGTTTACGCAAATATGAACACATATCGTCATTTTCAAACAAACTTTACAAAATATCTTTGAAAAATTTTATGGATATGAAAATACTTGTCATGATGCACAAAATCATATATACAAAGGAACCATCTTATTTATATAATCGCATAGTATTTGCAAGATCCAATAGAGGAAACAAACTTATTCCAAGTAGTCATCGTAGCCTTGTCTCTGAGTACCAATTTTTCGTATATTCTATCCGTCTTTGGAACTCACTTCCTAATTCTCTCCAAACAAACAACAACGCTAGAGATTTTAAAAAAGTTTTACTTGCACATTTTACTTAAAAACCATTAATTTTAATTATTCCCAATAAAATATATTTTGTATGTCTAATATAGTATAATAATTAGTAAACATTGTATTGTTATTTATAATTTATAATTTTTAATTGTTGTATAATTTGTTATTCACTAATGTATTATCTACTACGCAATCTGCTTTTTTATAACAAACTTAATTCGCATACTATAATTATAAGATTTAAATCTTGTTGTATGCGATATACAAATAAATAAATAAATAAATAAATAAATAAATAAGTACACTACTATAAATTATTTTATAGTAAACATCGTACCTTTTTTGTGTTCACTAACTATTTTTATTTCGCTTTAAAAAAAACATAACCAACTATACCTTTACTATGGCGACTTTTTTTTAAATTTTTGGCGTATTTTAGCGATACGGAACAAATTTATTTTTTAGTATTGATAAAAAATATTTTTAATAACTTAAAAAGTATGTATTTTTTTGTCAAAAACTTGTAAATAAAGGCTGTGGCGATTTTTGACATTGAATTTGGCGATAGAGGTCAAAATCAATCTGACAACCCTGGTTTCTTCTTTGAAGTCGGCCTGATATTTACATTGTTCGATTTTTGTCGTTACAACTTTTTCTGTGCCACCGAACTTGAATACATTTTCCATCAAATGAGAGAACTCATGAGCGAACAAAACGAAACGAAAAGAACACTCCAGTGATGGAAAATTCAGTACTATGGTACTATTTTCAGTACTAACTCCGACTCCAACCGCTGAAATTCCAACTCAGACTAATCTTATTTGACTTTAAGCTCTATTTATAATCCAGTACCTTTTAAATTGTTTCGAATCAATATGTAAAATATTGCATCGCCAATTTCGAAGTATTTTTATTTTGGAAATTATTCGAATATTTTTTTAAATTTTTCATACCGAAAAACTTTGGAGTCGGTGTCGCGAATTTTTTGTGGGTACTTCAACTCCGGTACAAAAACCTCAACTCCGACTCCACAGCCCTGTTAACAACATTGCTTGTTGTTATAGTTGAATATCAGATATTCTCATAAGAATTTTGCTATTGCAATTTAGTCAGTCATAAATATGTATTTTGGTTTTTTATTTTTAAGTTTATTTTCAAAAAAAAAAATCATTTTGAAAAAGTACCAAAATGTTGAAAAAGTACTATTTTGCTTGGTAGTCAGTACCTTCTAAATATTTCAATTTTCCATCACTGGTACACTCGCTTGTGTTCCCCTTTTAATTCCTCTCTCCGCTCTCGCCCATAAGTCAAAATTTATCCTAGGGACATTTCTTGCCGGACAGACGAAGTTTGATGGCGAGGGGTCGAAAAGGTAGAGTGTGTAGTACATGACTATCTGTACTGGACATTTTTCATTTCTCTTTCTTGCTTTTCGAAGTTTACATACAAGTATTGATTTCTATCTGACTTCTAATGTTTCATATGTAAACGCTTCAGGTAAGATAAAAAAAGAATTCAAAAAATGTCCGGCAAGAAATGCCGGGGACTAAGGTAAGAATCAATGCTTATTTTCGAACACTAGTTTAAAAATTTTTATTAAAAATAGCTTTGTCAGAGTTGACCATTAAAAAAAATGTTATTTCTCTTATTGCAGACATAAAATTCAGTTTAAGTTGCCAACATTGGTAATGACGCTACATTAGGTCTTATCGAATCACTGATACTACCTTCGAGATAACTAGTTTTGAATGATGCACTTGTGCCGACTTATGTAAAACTAAACTAATATTTCGAGGAACAATTTTATGAAAGTTAGGAGAATTGTAGATGATCCAGTGGTATCACTACCGTATAAAAATTAATAAAATGGGACGATTAATTCCATTATTTTAATCCAATATGTTCGTATATTCAATATCGAACTAACTTTCTTGTGTCGAGCTGACTGAAATTAAAGGTGCAATAAGACGTGACTTAAATCTAACGAAACAGCCGTAACGATGGCCATAGAACCAATATGCAATTGGTTTGTATGGTTATGGTTATGTCTTTGTGGTAAGACAACCTATAACACTGCACAACAAATTTGAACTTTTCTTGTGCGGTCTGGAATTTAACTGCAAATATTTACTAATTTGAGGTCGCTGATTTCAAATCTAATTTCCATTTTTTTTCTATCAGCTCTACTTTTTGCCCAGTAGAAAGGATTACGTTGAATTTTTGAAAATAAGGAACATTAAAATAAAAACTAATTTTTTGTTGTTTAAATATTCATAAAAAATCCATTGTACAAGTACCGATTTCCATACAAAAATAACATTTTAAATATGTGTTAGTCATGAACGTTTTTTTCTTTTTTGTATGGAAATTGATATTCAGTTTTCTCAGTAAATTGTGAATAAAATTTCAAAAATTCAACGATATCTCTGAAACCACTGGGCTAATTTAAAAACAATGTAAGAACGGCTTTAAGTTATTCCAATATATGTAGTGAAGGTGCCTTAATTTTGGACATAACGGTAAATCTCGAAAAGTAGAGCTGATAGCGCAAAATGGAGATTAGATTTGAAATCAGCGACCTCAAATTAGTAAAAATTTGCAATCAAATTCCATACCACAAAATGAAAGATCCGCAGTGTAATTAAATACAGTGTAACCCATAACGTTGGCTCAAACAGCTGTTTTGTATGGCTTTGGTGTTATGTCACGTCTAATTTGTGCTTAAAGGCAGTCTTTAGTAGAAATAAAATTTGTTTTTAAAATATATCCAAGTTTTGCTAATTGAATTATTTAAAAAATTACGAATACAAAAAATTTCAATATATGTAACTTACTCTTCCACAAGGATTTATAGGTGCACACATGATTTTACACTAAAATATTTAATTCAGTTTAATCTTTTAACCTTAATTTTGACTTATTTAAATTTACTTACTCTTCCACAACCACTAACACAACTTCGTTTTTTTATACGATGATGATTTTGTCTTTTATTTTGAAGGTTCGAAGAACTTTTATTACTCCTCGGCTGATTATATTGGATTTCTGATGATTTTATATTAAAATGGCTAACTGAAGCTGATGCCACACCTCTTTGATCCTGCAAGTTTTAGATAAATTTAAAAACAAAAAATTATTTTTAGAGGAACTTTATACCTCAATAGTCTTAATGACAGTCTGATAATTAATTTCACACAAACAGAAGTTTATTAAAAGTATAATGAGAACGGCCAGCCCGTTATTGGAGTTGGGTACTTTCATTTTTATATAATTTATTTTTTTTTCTTTAATTAAAAAAAGTTCGATCTAATTTCTTTCAGGAGCTTATAGCCACTGATAACAATTTCAGTTTATTTCAATTTATATATTTTCAAAGATAAAATTATGGTTTTATATTTAATATGAATATTTTTATATTTAACATGAATATATTCTGTGATTAATGGAAATGTTTTAAAATACATCGTTAAATGGAATTTTAAAAATATAAGTAATTTTTATTTATAGAATAAATGTTGGCTTCAGAAAAAATTAGCCGGCGCAAATCCAAAGCAAGCAAAACAAAAAAAGCTGCAAAAATCTGTAAGTCCTTTTATACCATCTGCCGATAGTTCATGATTGTTGTGACGTTTTTTTTATTAGGAAGACATATTCATAATTACAATTCATTAACAAATGTTAATTTTAGCTTTTTTTATTTTAAATGTTTTTTTTACAAATTTCTTTCACTCTTCTTTCTCTCTTGCTATGAATCGTAGCTTGGCACTATGAGCCCACGATTAGGCGTAAAAGCAACAAATAATAATGTATCGTAGCTGGTTGTAGGATTTGTTGTCTCTTAAGCAACTTCCAGGACGAAATAGAGCTTGGGTATTTCGTTTGTGTGTAGAGCTTCTGCTGTTCTGTCCAATATGATTTTATTAAATATTTGAAGAACTGTGTCGCCTTTTTTCGGGAGTTTAATAATTATCCACTGGGAGGGAAAAGTTTTAGTGCTCCAAATATCTTCAAAGATTGGACAAAAGATTTCTGACATTGCGGTGGGATTTGCCTTAAACCACTCTATTGGCAGATTTTTATTACCCGCTGCTTTACCGCACTTAATACTGCTAATTGCTATACAGATCTTGTTTTTAGTAAGGGCGCTCGTATTTAAATTTCTATCGAGCCTTAAACGTCTACGAATTGAGTAATTATCTTATTCTGTATGGGCATTTCCAGCGTAAGGTCTACTTTTTGCAACGTAACTCTAGCAAGCAAATAAGCTTGTATTTTAGGATCATGTTGCTAAAATGTTATCCCTTTTGTTATTAAATGTAGAGCTAAATTTGCTCTACAGTCTAGACCAAAATAAAAAAAAATCAAATTATACATAAAAAATTAGTTGAGAAACAATTTTTATAACTTGCGGGCGTTACGTTACAAAGAGTAGACTTTTTGTTGCCCATATGAAATATATTATGCGTTTACTCAAAATCTTTTTTCCAAACATGTTATTGTTACTGTTTGGATCTCAATGTTGTACAACTGCAGTGCACTGTCACAGTCTATAACAGGAGAACTAACATTACGTAATAATTTTTGTATTGTCTTATGGCCGTTAAATCAGCAATGAAAAATTTAGAATATTTGCACAAAAAACATGAGGACTTTTTTATCAAAGTTTTTCTTGGGATTCAAAAAATTAATTAACAGGGTTTCGTTTAAATGTGCTAAATTCCAATTTCATACTATTGATAAACTGAAATTTATTGTTGATGGGATAGGCTATTCCTATGCGCATTTTACTGGTTGCTTATGCCAGATCGCCAGGAAACTTCATCCAAAGATTTAAGAAAAATTAAAGATATTATACAAATAAAACTGCCAAGCGAATAAGAATTATAAGCCCCAGTTTTACTGGTAACAACTGGTTGATTTTTTGCCAACTCTAAATGTTGTTGTAAGTGGGTAAAGAAAAAATAAAAATATAAACAAATTACTTTATTTTATTTTGCCAGTTCAGTTTTATTTACACTGCCACATGCATATTGGTTATCAAAGTTTTTCTTGCGATTCAAAAAATTAATTAACAAGGGTTCGTTTAAAATTTAGTTACATATTAAAAAAACCATTGTACATTTACTAAAGGGGTGTAAACAATTAGGACTTTTTATTTTTTAAATAATTTAACTTATATTGTTAATTGAGTTAATTGAATGGAAATTCCCAGTTTTAAAACACACTGGATGTACCTTAATTATAGTCTAACCCTCGATTTTTACCATGTTGATGTAATTAAGGATTATTTATAAATTTTCGTATTTTAAAAACTATTTCCTTATCTGTAGTTGTACCACGGGGTGCTTTTATGTAGGAGAATACATTTCTCAAACACGAATGTGGAATCACGTTTTAAATAATTAAATATCAAAACAACACGCGAAATATAAATTTTCATTTGTTTTAGAATTGTCAATAATAAAAAAAAAAAAAATTATAATAACAACAATAGAATTAAAGGAAGACATAGTCATTGGTCAATTAATGGCCTTCTGGCTGAAAGGAACCAAAACAGAAAACAAGAAAATTACAGTTATACACAGCCACATTCATTCATTGATTCTGATGGAAGGCTGTTAAGGTGACTAAGCCCACATGCACAGTGGAGCTGAAAGGAAAGTGAAAGTTAAAAATTTGTACTAAAGGCTTGTAAAAATTATAATTTAAAAATTATAGAGCACACACATGAGCAGTTAGGTGTGACCAAATCAATTACAATAATAAGATTATATTAGGCCTGTTCAATAACTAAAAATTATTACAAGTTACGGACTCGAAACAAATTTTAATATGCAAGAATAGAACTGATAAAAAAAAGAATTCGCATAATTTTTAGAAACTTGTTAGTTTTAAAAAGATAATTAACGTTTAATAATATAAATATTCAATTCACAAAATATTTTATTATGTCATACCTATTGGTTGTATGTAAATTGATAATAAAAAACATATGTAACTTGCTCACCCGGCAAACGTTGTTTTGCCAAACTTATTTCTATTGAAATAAAGAGAAATAAAGCGCTTTTTACCATGATCGGCGATGAAAAAAAAACAATAGCTATTTATTTCTTTATTTCTACTCGTTACATATTCAAAAGTAAAACATAAAAAAGTGATGTATTTTTTATCCTAAAGTATGAAAATCAAACAGAGATAATCAAAGGCAATTGCGAGTACGATATTTTTTGTCAATCCGTCTTTAGCCAACACAAATAAGCTCTATGACTTGCCGACGCGAGAACATACATTATATCCTGTGGTTCCTAGTAGGAACAAAGGGCCGCAAAGGACGCGAGAACATGCCACGTATAATTGTCCATGTGCAAATCGTTCGTCCTTGCGACTTATGGATTGTCATTGCATTCAAAATGGTAGCTTCGATAACGTTTGTCATCATGTTTTCAGCGACAAATCGTGTTCCATTGCATAGCCGTGGTGGGTTCAAATTTCGAAGTAGAATAGCCGGAGGAAAAATTTGTAAAAAAAAAAAAAAAAAAAAAAACATAAACTTTTTAAAAAAAATCGGTTAATTATTTAAGTAGGTATAGCAGGTGGGTGTTTTTACCCTTTTTGCTTTATTTTTCGTCGTATATGTAAAAATTTATAGCCTTAAAATCCTTAAAAATTTAAAACTATCATCGAATAGTTAATTAAGAAGACATGGGTAGAGGGAGGTTTTATCCTTTTTGCGTTATTAAACGCATTTTTTGTTGGAATTTCCAAAAATCTTCAAGTTCCTTTAGATAGTATAGTGTATGCATGCCAAATTTTAAGAAAATCGGTTGATAAGTTAAGAAGATATAGGGAGGCGGAGCGTTAACCCCTGTTGTCCTATTTCACGCACTAAATAATAAAATTTATAGGCTATAGTTCCTTCCAGATGTTAAATTATTTGTCTGCCAAATTTCAAGAAAATCCGTTGACTAGTTAAAAAGATACTTGGAACTTTTACCCGTTTTGCCCTATTTTACGCCCTCTAGCGATATGAAATATACATTACGATCTATTCCGAATGTCATTGTACACAGAAGACATTATGATATATGGTTTAGTAACTTTTCAAGTGACAATAAAAAATCATAATGTGGAAAATAGAGGGCATTTTTTTGATATTTTTTTTTTGTATGGGAATAAAATAAAATATAGGAAAATCTAAATGCCTTATCTCCGAAACCACTTAAATTTTGCTTGAATTCGGTCGACACATTTTAGCACTTAGTGGTGACATCAAAGTGTACACTTCTTTTTATATTCAAAATATAATATACATATAAATATTCTTTCAATAGATGTAGATTATAAAATATTTTGTTTTATTTTTTATGTTAAAATATTATGAATATGACAATACAAATGTGTTGCTATTTTTTCTAGTGCTATTTTTCAACTGGATTTTTTTTTAATTTTAAATCATTATTTTTCTGAGACATTTCATTTTTTAAATAATTATTTATTTATTCACGTAATATCCCAGGAAAAACTTTTTGAATTTTGGCAATAGGTGGTAATTATTTCATACGTTACCTGGTAAGTAGTTGTCATTACAATTGTCATTATTCTGAAAAATTCAATAAGTACTTACTAGTAATGACCTTATCAACTACTTATTACTTCCATTATTTTCACTACTGAATATTTGCTTGGTAATAATCAGCTCAATAACTACTTATTAGTTGTGTTGTTTTAAGTACTGAATATTTACTTACTGGTACCATACTCAACGACTACTTATTAGGTCTATTAACTTATTTGGCTTCTAGTAAGTATATTGTAAGTACTTACAATTACAATTTAAATACTACTCGTAGTTAAATAATAACTAGATATTTTTTGATTCCTGTGGACACCTCGAACAAAATTAAGCTGTTATTCAGCCGAAAAGTAAGTTGTGTTTATTTTCTCTAACATTACTTGCAAACTTACCAGGTAAGTAAAGTTTTTGCTGGGATAAAACCATTCCATTTAAAAAATTTTTTTGGCAAATAATTTTGACGTTTACACTAATTAATTTTCTGATAATACAGCTTCAAAACTTATTGTTAAGCCTAAAATAGTTTTTTAGAACACTTTGTGAATTGGCTTAACATTAATATCGCTGGATTAATATAAAAAAGGCGTTACTTAATCAATTTTTTTCAAAAGTTTTTTGCTTGTTCCGGTATATACATAAATGCCAAATGTACTTTGCTTTAAGATTTCTTGGGCCTAAAGTATAAAATTTGATGCATCTTTTTTTTAAATTATTGAATTTAAGTTCTTTATGTGTGACCTTCTCAGAGAAAAGGGACCTTGTGTGTCGCAAAACGGGTTTGGACTTAAAAGTGGATTCTGGTACCTAAAAGGGTGTAGAATAAGATGAAATGAGTTTTTTTCAAAACTTCATTTTTACATACTAGGCCCCTTTTCTCGGAGAAGGTCACATATATTTAAAATTGTATGGATTTTTTTAGTTGTTTTCTTTCCTTGTGAACTTACAAGAAATCGAGTAAAGCTTTTTTATATTATGTAATCGATATGTTCTTTATTTTATTTCCCGTTTTCCCGGGATTTTTCTTGCGGGATCCCGGGAAATAAAAAATTCCTCATAATTTCAGAAAACAGCTATTTATACTTTAAAATTTAAATTTCTATTCTCTAAAAATAAGCATCTGTGGATGGGTTGCGGATTAGATCAATTACAAGAAGTGAGTACATATTTAAATCAATGTCTCCTGATGCAATAAATTTACTACATTAATTCAAAATAAGATGCAGGCATTAAATTTGTGAAGGAAAACTTTGCTAAAGTTACTTAAAATGTTTGATTTTTTGAGATATGACTATGATGCAATAAAGGAGCGATATGTTTAATAGGTGATAAAAACAAATTTTTTCAATTTGTGTTGGTTTATATAACAGTGAAGTGCGGGGAAACCGAAGACACGTGTAAGATACTACAACATACAACTTGAAAAACCTTGACATGCATTTGACTGATAAAGACGTTGTTTATAAAAAAGAAAAAACTGCTTCTGATTGTGAATCCGAAGGATGCTACAACGGTGACTTTTAACTATTTGTCCAACCTCGGTAAAAAATTAACGAAATTTTTCGGTAAAATGATAATTCGTAAATTAAATCAGACATATACTTTTTGACGACTTACTAAGCGCTTTGAGTGTGTCAGAAAGTTATTTCCTTAGCCGTTAAAATGTTATATATTTATTTAAAATATTTTATCTGTTTTCATTATTGTTTTATGAATTAAATTGTTATGTTTATGTTATCTTTTTATCTTGTATCTAGAGCATAATAATACGGAATAAAAGCATAATAATAGGTAATAAAAGCGTGAGGTAATAATAATTCAAGTTCATATTTCAATCTTCAATTAATTTTTTAGTATTGATTCATTTCTTTTACTTTCTTTGTAAACAAGTTCCCTTACGTATTTTTATAAAAGTTTTTTTCATTAATTAAAAACAAAATTTACTTTGTATTATTTATGTGGAGGGGGATCCCGAGATCCCGGGAAACTTAAAAAAATTTCCCGCTTTCCCGGGAATCGAAAAAGTCCGGGGGAAAAAAACTCTAGTTTTCAATAAAACAAACAGAAATCTGTCAAAAAAGATTTTCCAAACGGGTGGTGTTAAATTCATGTTCTTAAGGTTTGTGTCGTATAAACTGTATGAAAATATGACGTTTGGCCATGACAAAAAAACACTGGTCTTAGTTAGGTGGCTCAAATATTGCAAGAAGACACTAACGTGTGCGATAATGGAGCCCAAAAAGCTTATTTTTGATTTCAAACGAAACGTACACCACATTTTTTTTATCAAAGTTTGTACATTTAGTTTATTAAAAAAAAAAAATCATGCAAAACATCTTATCAAATAATAAGCCGATTGGTTCAATGTATGCCATGAAAACTTAGTGTATATTAAACATTTGCTGCAAATTTTTTAGCACTACCCTTTTTTGATTAGGCCATATCGCACTAAACTCCTTATTCGTAAATGTCATTGCTTTTAAAGTTAAGTGAATTAATGGTTTGATCGAATTCAATATCAACAAAAGATTTTTAATAGAAAATATTCTTTATGGGGTTTTATATGTATGTATAATTGCATATCTTGGTCAAACTAGACAAATACAGAAGGTTATTAATTTTTGCTTTCAAATGTTCGTTTCGGTTTCATCTGACATAACCTAAAAACATTCACAATAGCAAATGATACGCTGATTTATATTTCAATTCCCTTTTTATTGTATTTTAGTTAATTAAAAATTTTGTTTTTATTTAAAGAATATTTGTTAATAAATATATTTAAATGTTTATTTGCCATCACAAACAAATGAATTGCAAAACAACTGATGTCAGATGGTTTGCCAGTTCAAAAAAGACCACGCCCCAATTGAAAAATTTTACACTGCTAACATTTAGCTGACATTTACAGAATCAAATGTTTTTTGCTTTTTGACGACATGCATGCATTTTGTAGTGATAAAGTGGACAAGTACACTGCTAAATACATGTCGTGTAAAAATACTTTCAACCCTACAAAATCATTCATACACATGGTCAAAATGGAAAAAGGTACACCTAAAGTTCTAACCAAAAACTTCTTGTTTTTATTTATTAATGAGTCTTTAAAAAGGAGGTGTATTTGTTAGCGAACTGTAGTTTTTTTTTCTCTTTTTGTAAATTAATGAAAGCAAAAGTCAAATCAATTTCATAACCTTGAACTTCGATCAATCAGAAAAAATTGTATTTTTCTTGCGTTTGCTTTGAAACTTTTCAACAACTGAAACACGCAGGCAGACAGAAAGACACTTTAATAGTGACACATACATTATTATGGAGACTTTCTATATATGTATGTATGTAGATAAAACTATACATACATATGTGTTATTTAATTTCTAATTTCATTATAAATATAATGGCGTTTTCTGGCTTGCCTAATAAAATAAGCAATACACATTTGGAGCCAAAATATTTTGAAAATAAACTTATTCTTCCTGAATACATATTAAGTAAATGTCATTCTAAACAAAATCTTTATTGTTTTTAAGGATTGTCTTCGAAAAAATATGCAAATCTATTTTTTTATCGTTTTTTATACAATACATATTTATAATGTTATTAGTTCTGTAAGATTAATAACTTTAGACGAAAATAAATAAATTCTATTTCAAAGAACACACCTATTGTTTATCTAGATTTAATTTAATACCATTTAAATTTTAAGGGACACACACAAAGTACGTACATGTTTCCTTTATTTTAAATCTACAAACAGGAAATTGCTAGTGAAATTACTGTTACTGGCTTATCTTAAATTTTAAATTTTACAATTAAACTAAACTATGTAAACAAAAAAAAAAAAAAAAAAAAAAATGTTAATATGACATGACATGACATAGCATTCCATGACATGTTTTTTTCTATTCTTAAGCTGGGATCACACGATTGGAGCAAATGCACCAATATGTCACAATTTGTGTTGTGCTTTGACGCACAATAAAGAAATTGCACCAATCAAATATTTTGAAATCACACGAAATCACTCTGTTTTAGACAAATTTAATTGCCGCTAGTTGGTACAAAGCGAAATGGTTACAACAATTGCCGCAGCACAATCACACGATTGTTCTTAATTGTGTTAACTGCGAAAACAGCTGTAGTGGTAGCTTTTCTATTTGTTTGAAAGTTCTTGTTGGTTTTTTCATTAAAAAAATTAAATTTGTATTATATTTATGTATACTTAAACAAATTTTTGTTGAATAGTTTTATTTAAATTTTTTAAGAAATTCCAAAAATAAACAGTCTGTAGCTCGTTTCTGTATTTCTCGCATCGTAAAATTTCTTACATGAAGTGTGAAACAAAAAATTCCATCGTTTCTCGATTTGTGAGATAAAAGTGTTTCTGTATTTGGATGCGAAAACAGACACAACAAATTCTGTTTATACTGGAATATTTCCAGTAATTAAGTGTCAAATAAAAGCGAAACGTCAACAAAAGAAATAAATATAATAAAAACAGGGCTGCCAGATTTGACGAGTTATCGTCATCTTGATGATTTTTTGTTCCGATATTAACAAAGTGACGTTTTGATGATTTTTCTAAAAAAGTGACGAAAGCAAAAACACTATCAAATATATTTTATAATTTTGTTGTTACTTTCTATAGAAAAACACTTTTATTTTGTGGCGTTGAAAATTGAAAAAAAATAATATGAATGTCTGTAGAAAGCAACAACAAATTTATAAAATATATTTGATTTTATTTTTGCTTTTAATGAAATTGTTGGCGTTGCGTTTTACACTATAAGCCCCTTAGTCTTCGAAATAAGATAATTGTAAATATTTTTATATGTTTGCTTATTAGAAAAAAAGATATCTTTAGAAACAAGGCTGCTTAAATTTTTATATATATCCCTTTTGTGAAAATTGTCCTCGAAATTGTTTGTTCTTCCCTAAAAAATGTATCGGCAAAAGCAAAATTTCGAGGGAAAGTAATGGACCGACTTTGCTTATTTTGAACATTTAATACTTCCTATATACATATACAAAATATGACTGATATTTGATATTATTATCTTATATGTACACTTTTGTGCCAAAACCATTATTCCGGCAAGAAAGAAATTTGTTTGTCTCCCAGTAAAAACTTTTTCAAAATGGATAACTTCTTTCACTCGTTATTAAGTAGCTTTCTTCCATAAGAACTTCGATAACTACTTTTTTCTGGATGTATTAGGATAAAAAAATTACTTACTTTTGAATTTGTTCTTTTTGGCACAACCCTTGTAAAATTCATTAGTTTTTCAGTAGAATTGTATGTAGTGCTTTTATGTGTTTCTGATTACTTAACATATTATTTTGTAGGCGAAGATTTTACTGGGTCTTTAACCCGTTTATTTATGAACCGATTTTTTTAATTTTAACTACAAGGCATTCTACTAAGTCTATTTCAGGTAAAAAAGAAAAAGATTAAAGGAATAGGTAAATTAAAGATTTATATCTCTATTATTAAATAATAATTATTAAATACCCATGAACTTAAACTATGTTTTTGTTTGATTATTTTTTAATAAAAGTCGAAACAAATTTGTTTAAAATTGATTTTAAATTGCACGATTTTTAAAACAAAAAAGACGATCTTTTTTATTTTTTTTCTCAGGAAATTGACGATTTTGACGATTTTTTAATAAAAGTCGAAACAAATTTGTTTAAAATTGATTTTAAACTGCACGATTTTTAAAACAAAAAAGACGATATATTTTATTTTTTTCTCAGGAAATTGACGATTTTGACACAAATTTATCTGGCAGCACTGATTAAAACCAAAACAAGAAAAGGCTAACAAAAATTTTAACTAACAATATATAACAATTGTTTTTTGTTTATTTTCATCATATAAATTATGCAGTTATCATTATTATTCCTTCTATTTTTTTTTATTTATTTAAAAAAAATAGTATATAAACATATTTTAAATTCAAAATATCTACATTTTGTTTTTCTCGCCACCAATTTCAAATGTGACTTACTGCCTGTTTGTAGAACGCGAGCGCAAAAGTGACTCGTTTAACTAACATTCAAAACAACAACACATTTTGAATTTTTGTTTTTGTTTTAAATGTTAATTAAACGAGTCACTTTTGCACTCGCGTTCTACAAACAGGCAGTTATTTTGACAGTTCTTGAAAGAAACTTTTCGCAAAATATTGTTATAGAAACACTTTTTCTCGCATCCTTCCAATAATTGCTGGAAAATTATTAAAATGACGGAAAACAACGGAAAGATACAGAAACACTTGTGCGAGAAAAACCATTTTTTGTTTCATTTTGCACTGTTTCTGTCCCGATTCACTGGTTTCATGCGGAAAATTTTACGATGCGAAAAATACAGAAACGGGCTACTGTTCTACAATTTCGTATGTTTAGGTTCGCATAGAAATATTTTTAATAAAAATATTCGCACCGAACAGCTAAATATGCGTGTGAACATACTTACATATTTTGTTAATATGTAGCAATAATTAAAAACATTTAAATGCATAATAAATAACTACATTGTTTTTTGTTCATTACCTACTAAAAGAAACACAAAAAAGTAAATTTATTTAAAAATGCAAATATTGGCGCGTATTGTGTTGTTTGATTGCCGCACAAGAACACAATAAATATTGGTGCATTTATTAGTGCAGTTATTTTTATTGACGCGCGGTTGCATAGCCAACAGTCACACGATTGCCGCACCAGAGTTGCATTTGGTTGGTAAAAGTAAGCACAATATTGTCCTTGATTGGTACATGCACCATTTGGTTGTGCAGTCGCACGATTGGGGTATTAAAAAGTGTGAAAATTGGTACTAAGCTAAGCCCAACACCATCATATTATGCGTTTGTGCTTAAATTTCTTAAGTTCTTAATATAATCTTCTTTTAGATTGAAACGATTTTCCTAGCGATATGCAATAGCTTCGATACTAGGGTATTCAATTTATCGATGTTTTGCCTTAATATAATATTACACTGTGCTCGAAATTTACAATTTTTTTGAGACAAGCTGGGCACTTGTCATTTTAACGTAATTCGGGTACGCTGAATATAGCTAGCCGTTTTCTTAGGTTACCTCTGGTTTTCGAGATATACCGTTATTTCGAAAATGTTCGCGTAACACAACCACGCTTTGGCTTATTGAAAAAACTAAAAATTCCGCAATAAAATTTCCTTTAAGAAAAGTAAAACTTTTTTCTAATATTTTTTTGAAAAAAAATGTAAGACGAGATGAACGCACTGTTTATTGTTGATGTTGTTTTGTTTAAGCTTTGATATTATTACAAGTAGAACTGTTGCTATAAGTCTTATACGTTTAACATTTTTACTTGGTTTAATATCTTTAGTTTTTCTAAAATCTTTATGGATGAAGTTTCCTGATGATCTGGCCTAAGCAACCAGTGAAATGCGCATAGGAATAGCTTATCCCATCAACAATAAATTTCAAGTGTTTTTATCAATAATAAAAACTGGGAATTTAGCACGAATTACAAAATCTTTTGAAATTTAAATTTTGTATTCCCAAAAATTGAAATTACTTTTTGATAAAAAATTATTTTTTATCAAAATTTCGAAATAATAGTTTTTTAAAAATTCATAAAAAAATTGGCAGCTAGGATTCTAATTTTTTTCAGACGTATAGAAAACGAAATTCCAAACAAAACAATCCATTTATGATTAAAATCTGTTAACAAATTTTGATTTTATTCACAAAAGTCGAACTTATTTAAGAATTTCATAAAACGCAATATTTGTATGGGAGCCCCCCTAAGAAGTGCCGATAAGGGGCCTGGAGTAAATGTTAGGGACAAAAACAAGTTGCGGTCGGTCATACATTTTATTCCCCTAGGGGCGACTCCTCGGCATTTATGGGACTTTTTCTTCAATATATTTCTATTTTGCATTGAACATTTTGTATGGGAGCGCACTTAAGGAATGGAGATAGCGGGTAAGTATGTTTGAAATTAATGATTGAGATGAAAAATAAAGTGGGGCTGTTCATACATTTGACCCATGTAGGGTCAAATAAGCTTTTTGAGTAACGCGAACATATCGAGCCCTAATAGCAAAAATGATGTAACCAACAACATTTTAGATTTTTGTTTTTTGATGAAAATCGATAATTTTTGATCATTAAGGAAGTACGAAATAAGAGCAAAAGTAATTTCAAACGAAACCCTTGACTTGAGGCAAAAATATTTAAAAAAAACCTTCTCCTGTAATATTTTATTTTTGTTGGTTACGTCATTTCTGCTATAAGGGCTCGATATGTTGAGCAACATCTTCTATTTTTGAAATAACGGTATATCTCGAAAACCAGAGCTAACCTTAAAAAAGGCTAGCACCCCTGGATTCAGCCTACCCTTGTCTAAAAAAATCAATTTCTAGCACAGTGTAATTTAAAGTTCATGCATATTTTTACTAACTTATTAAAAACGACAACCGTTTTACAGTTTGCTAACTCAGTTCGTGTTATAGAAACATACAAATTACAACAAAAAAAAATTTAATTGTAAAAAAAACTAAGCTCTACATTAACAATTATATCTAATAAACATTTAAAATAATCTAAAACTCAGGCAATAAAAAACACAATAATTAATTGTTTTTATTATTGCCAGTACAAGTGTATGTCACAGATTGTCGGTCTAAATGTCAGACAGGCTGGCTGATGGTATCTATTTGGAAACAGAGCCCTGATATTGACATTTGTATTATAATTAAATTACCAATAGAAAAACTCACTTACCAAGCGCCGGAAGATACCAGCGCTTTAGTTTTTTTTTTTAATTTAACTTTACACCCACTCTCAGTTCGAGCTCAAATAAAGATGCTTTGTAATTTGAAAATTTATTAAATTATGATAAACTGAAGGGCAGTATGGAAATCACTTTAATGGGAATTTAATGAAGTTATGCCGTTGTCAATGACAATGACAAACTTTTAAAACAGTAAAATCATTAATACAGAGAAAATATGCAGTTACCCAGCAAACGATCAACATATACGTATGTTCAACAAAGTCAAGAATTCCTTTATTGGGTTATAATTTCTTGTAGTCTTTCTAAAGCTATTTTCACACTTATCAAATATTTGACGTCCTACACGTAACCACTAGTTGTATTAAAACATTATTTTATTTTCAAAACGTTTGGCTAGATCAAACATCATTTAACAGTTTCTAAATTACATTATACCTACACAGAAAAAATAAAAACGGATTTCAATAAAAAAAAATTGTTATATTCATTAAAAAATTAATAAAAATTGCACTAGTAAGCAAATTAATAGTATCAATTAAACATTTGTAGATATTAACACATTTTCTGAAGTAATGTTGTTCATATAAGTAAACGTTTAATTCAACTGATTAAATCTTTAATTAAAACTGATTTTATTTTTTATTGATGGGTTAATTGAAAAGAAGTGGCGAGATTTTTTTCTGTGTACAATTATCTTCTTACAAATAAATTTTAGCAAGTCAATAGAAATTGTTAACAAAAAAGCTAAAGTTTGATCAATTAACTGGTTCACTTGAATTTTTTCGTCAAACATTTGTTAGGTCTGAATATTTGTTAAGTCTTCTTATTTGATCAGTGTATTAATGGAACATTTTTCCATGTTTTAATATTTCGTGTTAATTTCGAATTTTACCTATAGTTACGTGTTCGTTTAAAAAAATGTTGTAAACCATTTTAAATAAATAAAAAATGCAAATAGTATTGTAAAATGACGCGTTAAACATAAATAATCACAAAATAATAGCAGAACTAAACATAAGTGTCTCATTTTATATAACAAACTAAAATTTTTTGATTGGGGGTTCGCGCTTGTTTAATGGTCTACGGTTTTTTGATATAGCCCAGATAAATAAAAAGGGCTACATCATTTGCTTGTGTTTTCATTATTTTGAAAACCGCAACTGCAATGCAAAGTCAAGTTTAATAGGTTAGTTTCATCGTTTGTAACTAGAGATTGAAAAAATACTTTATACTTGATTTTCAGTAGGGGATTTTACATTGGACCAATGGTTAATTATGGATCGATTATAACATTTTCGAAAAAGCAATTCCTAGTTTTAAGAACCAAAATTGGATCAAATCTAAATACAGTGCACATTGGTCAATAATCCATTTTTTCTGGCCCAAATTATTTATATTAAATATATCAAATAATTTTGTTTATAAATCAGTTATCATTAATTATTGCAACAATACTACATCGAATATATGAAGTTTAGGCATTAATTTAAAAAAATGGTTTTGAACATACACGGAAAGATTTATTTACTGAATTTTGCTTGATTCTCTTGCAATCCAAAAATTTCTTGATTTAAACATATTTTGTTCTTATTTAGTAAAATTTTCTTAAACAAAGAAACATTAATAAGATTTCTGTATGACGTGCTAAATTCCCAATTTTTCATATTTGATAAATACACTAAAATTAATTGTTGAGGGAAAGCTAGATTCTATGCGGATTTCACCGGTTGCTTAGGCAAGCTCATCAGGAAACCTTGTCCAAAGATTTTAGAAAAGCTAAAAATATTATACAATTTAAACCCTAAAGCGAATAAGAATTGTAAACACTCAAAGTCTTACTTGCAACAATATCAAAACTTAAACAAAACAACACCAACAATAACCAGTGAGTTTATCTTTTTTTACAGTCCCCTACAATTGGTTGGCATTTTTCCGACTCGAATTGTAGTTGTAAGTGGGTAAAAAGAAAAAACAAAATTAAAAAACAAATTGCTTCATTTTATTGTCATCGAAAGAAAACAAAAAAAAATTTTTTTTTTAATTTTTTATTATTTCAATTATTTCAATTCAATTTCAGTTTCAATTATTTAATTTTTTCTTAAATTTTTGTTTTATTAAATTTTGATTTTTTTTAATGAATTAATTATGTTAAATAACTGATAACTTTAAAATCTAAATTTTAACGTCAAACAGCTTGGGAAATTATTACCCAACTGTTATATTGTAAATTGTAAAGAACCATTTTTGAAAATAAAATTAATTCTGTATTATTATTGAAAGCCACCGGTAGTGTATGATTTTCGCGTGTGTCATTTATTTGAAATAATTTCTTTAAAACAACTCCAAAAACAATTAGTAAATTGTGATTAAAGATCCTTAAAAAATATTAAGGAAAAACAAAAGTTTCACACGAAATGACAAACACAGTATACCCTATTCACACGTAGCTGGGAAGGTAGATCGTATAAAAATTGTTTCCCAAAACTCCGTAAGTGTAAAATTACAACTGCAAGGTAAACACATTTTTTTTTTACATGTTTGTCTCTCTTTCTGTTGTAGTTGATCAACAAATACGAAACTAATTGTAAAATTTAAAACGCTTATGTTTTGATGATGGTTTTATAAAGGGTGGCACAGAAGGAGCTATCAGGAGCTATGTATACCACAATAATTGAATTTTTTCTTTTAAAACAAAATGTGCATTAGTGTACTTCGCCAGTGTATAAACAACATTTTTTTCGAGTTACACTATCGCAAGAGGTATCAAAATTTGCGAACGTTTATAGGTATCACAAAAAAGTTAATAAAACTAAATAAAATATTGTTAGATTTATGTAAAAGTTTTTTGTGCCAAAAATTATTGAAATATCTATCATCTATGTATGTACATCAGATTTTACGATGGGGGTTTGGATCTACCAGGATAACATTTTGTAATGGCAAAGTAGTTATCCTAAAAGTTATTATCGCTAATTTAATTCTTAATAACAATATTTATAAGGAAGTTATGTAAAAAATTAAGAAAAAGTCATCCACAATTTAAACCATATAGCTCGTTCTAAACCACCCTGTGCAATTCAACTCGACTAAACAAACTATTCTTGTATGCTGTGTTTGTTTAAGAGACTTATCATGACACCCTTTTAACAGTTTTTACAAACATTTTTTCTGTGATCCAAAAAAAAAACTAAATTATTAAAATCAAATCAGTATCGCGATATCAGTTAACCCAGCAAACAACATTTTTATTGTACAATAGTTGTCGCGTGAATTTTTAACTTCCAACTAATTTATTTTAATAAATTTGTACCGATGTTAAAACTGTATCAATAAAATTTTTATAAGGATAGTTATTTCCTATTAAGAATTTAGGAACACCTAGAGCCTTATATTAAATATCACAATAACATTCTACTGTAATTTAATTTTTTAAGATTGAATGTGCTGTAAAAGAATCCTCTATTGTTTATGAATTTTACACTTACTAAAATGACAAAAAGTTAGAAAATGTTGGTACTTAATACATTATTTTGAGATTATCCTCTGTATAATAAATTAGTAAAACAATAAGTAATTTTTTCATTCAAAAGCTAGTTCATTGGGACTTAATACGTAGCTGTGTGAACATTGTTAGCTCATTTGTATTTGCAGAAGTGCAAAATTAATGCATCTGACAATTGCACCATTGTCAGAAAAATATTTCTGTTGGCAACGCCTGCTTACAAGATTGTCAGATCTGACCATCGTCTGTACGAAGCTTTACTATTACTTTAACTTCCAGTTAACAGTACGTTTTGATTGAATTTGGTAAAATTGGCCGTTAATCTTTTTTTTAATTATGAATGTATTGTTGGATTGAGAAGGGAATCGTAATTGTTATTTAAATTTTGTAAAATTAGTTTAATTTTTCAAGGAAGGGAAGGAAAAACGTCCGTTTATATAGAAACTCGGATTCGAGGTAAGACAAAAAAGGGAAATTTTAGAGAAACCATTTAGGCAAAATTTTATATATTACTTCAATTTTTAATTCCGGAAGGACACTTCTAGGGGATATCTAACAATTTGGTTCATCTTCAATCATCTTCAAAGTTACCTAGTTTTCTCATGTCAGTTTTAACAGCAGGCAGGCCGACCTGTAATCGAATATAAAAATGTTGTCTTAAAGTTTCTTATGGACTCAGACAGTGCTGCCAACTCTTCGCGACCCTATATAAAATGTATGACCGACCTCCATTAGTTTTTTGTCCTTTATTTTATTTTTATACCCACCACAACTAGTTGTTTAAAGGGTATACGAAGTTTGTCATTCTGTCTGAAACTTTTATAATATTTATCTTAGACTCCATAAAGAATATGTGAGGAGCCGAAGAACAAAACATTATTTTTTGCTCATTTAAGTTTTTGGAAAATTGAGGTTTATTTATTTCGCCTCCTTAAAAAACTGCATGAACCTGGATATGGTTACAATTGTTTACTTATCAATAGATAAGTCGAACCTTCATAAGTCACCACATTAAAGACTTCAATGCAAATATTATAAAGCTACCAAAATAACCAAATTTTTTTGGGGCTCAACAATAACTTGAAAGCTTATGGGGTAAAGTTTTTTTTTTAAATTTTTCGAAAGAGGTTTGAAGCTCACTTAAGGCCAGTTTTTGCCAAAAATCGCTTTTGCTGTACTTTTTTGAGTTTCTGCATAACTTTGTCCAAAAACTCGCATTTTTCTTCACTTTTGAGGAAACCCTTTAAAAGAAAAATGTTTTTGTGAGCAAAAACTATAAGTTTTTGCAATAAATTTGCTCATTTAGACACCCTGCATTACGATATTTCGTAATATTTCCATAAATTTTGTAAAAAACCCTTTATAAATTTTAAAATTTTTAGATCAATTAATTCTAAATAACTTAGGAAGATTGTTTTTAATTTTGCTCTTACCGTTCCTGAGTTACACCTGAGTTCGGCTTCGTACCATTTATTGGTGTTCTAAAAAAAACTCTGAAAACCACAGAGCACACAGAGGCGTCACGGGACAGAAAATATTGTGTTTTTTCTGTCTTTTTCTTAGAAAGCTGCGCTTTTTGTTTTGATCACGCAATTTGTGTTGATAGTAGCGGCCTGGCCTGTTTTTACACATTGCCACTTCACAAACATAAAACGGGTTCTTTCTCTTTCTGCGCTCGCAAATGATTTACAGCCGTACCTAAACAAGAGCGGAAAGTGTTTTCAAGCTGTCAAAAATTCTCATGCCCATACAATTTGCATGAAGCATCCCTAAATAGCGCGGCGTCATTGCTTTTCAGTTGGAAAATCAGATTTTGACAGCGCGTTTAATAGTGAAGTTGGTCGCTATTAATAATAAATAATGACAATTTAGCTATTTTTTGTCAATCTAGCGGGGGTTTCTCTTCTTTTTATTTTTTTAATATGGGTTTTATTAAACAAGAAAGTTAACAATACTGTTTGTGGCACAACGTTGACGCTCTTGTTCAGTTATGGCATATCAGCGTAAAAGCTAAGCGGAAGAAAACGTTTCGCCTTCCGCTCTTGTTTAGTTACGGCGGTTAGGCATTTTTCATACGTCACTTTTTTCATCTCCTTATGCTTTGTGCTGAAAACTACGAAAATCCAAAATAAAATTTGCGACGTATAGACCACATATTGCCATGAGTGGCTATTATTGCTTAGCAATCTGCTGTCAAATCATTTGTCATTTATCTGACATTTCATTTGTGTGTACGGTGGTTTATTTATTTGTGTGTTTATTTATTAAAATAGTCTGGGATCACACTTTGAAAGTTTTCTTTCAGAAAGTCTGAGTTTATGGGTGAGAGAGGAGAGAAAAAAGCATATTCTCTTCCCCTCTCACCAATAAACTCAGACTTTCTGAAAGAAAACTTTCATAATGTGAACCCTTTCTTTCAGAAAGTCTGAGTTTATGGGTGAGAGAGGAGAGAAAAAAGCATATTCTCTTCCCCTCTCACCAATAAACTCAGACTTTCTGAAAGAAAACTTTCATAATGTGAACCCAGACAAAGCAACTAAGAAAAAGTCGCCAAACTGACATTTTAGAACAATTCGATATATGTATGTATACTTTATATTTTAATTATATAATTATATATTTTTAGATAAACGTCAATATCAACAAAAGTAAACGGCGAATTTTTTATTTTTCCAATAGAACAAAACAATTTTAGGTTTTTTTCAAACGCAAATAAACAAAAAAATAATACAGAGTACAGCTACGACAGTTACAATTAATTATTTTTTTTTTATTTAATTTATTAATTTAAAAAAGAAAATTTAACAACCACTTCAAAACACAACATGAAACATTTGTTATAAATACATCCACAAAACTTTATACAACTATTCGCGGTGAACATTGCAAATTTATGGCAAAGCAATTTCAAGTGTTCTCCAACAATATAATTAGCAATTATTGCTCCATTGTTCTGCCGACGTTTTTTGCTTGTACTTAGCAATAAAAATTGCAACGTGGAGACCCAGCGTTAGATTTATTAACAGTCGCAACAAAACTCATTAGATTTATATTTTATGAAATAACACGAAAGACTTGTATGATACTGTAAAGTATGCTTTAGCACTTTAGAACACTTGTGAATTAGCTAATTTTTAAATAAAAAATCTAACAGAACAAGTTTCCTACAAAATTTTTAAAGATTTTAAAGAAATGCTTAAGTAATAAATCGCTTTTGTCATATAAAATAAATCGCTAAAAAAAAAAAAAAATTGTTCATGATATGTAAATATTACATTCGGTAGATATGGAACTTTTTTTACTTCACAAACTGGAATAGAAAATGTTTGCTGAGCGTTACATAACACTATTTCCCTATCTAAGCGTATCATGGTATTGTGTGTGTGTTGGCGCGTATAGCAATGACTTTGAAACAATAAATTTATTGATGTTGATGATGATGGTTGTAATATTCATAAAAAAAAAGATTAAATAAAAATATTTACTACTAACGAATTCGAAATAAAAAACAAAAAAAAAACACATTAAATAAACAAAATCGTTAAAAAAATATGACAAATACACAAGAGCAAACAAACTAACACAAATACACTGCTACACATACGCAACCAGCAAACACTTTCAAAGAAATAATATAAACAAAACAAACTGACACCCATTTATTGGCTCCAAAAACATATATCGGCAAAGTGGTCCTTCCGTCCATCCATCCACCAGTCCGTCCATATTACTCACAAATGCCTTGGGAAAATTATTCATTAGCATGTGTGTGTATGAGTGATTGTATGTTTGCTATAACAATATTTGTTTGTTTGTTTGTATTAATTTTTGTTCGCTGGTGTGACACATAAGCCCAACCAACAGACATTTGTATGATAGTTTTGCTCCAAACAAATGGTTGGTTACTTGATTCGGTTTTTATTTGTAAGTCAAACGATAACAATATTAAAACAACAACAACAACAGTTACAACAAAATACATAATAGAAAAAAAAGAAATAGAAAAACGTCAAATTCTAAAACCGGCAGTTAGTGGAGAGAATTCATTAAGTAAAGACGTTTTTAACGGTTGAAAGAGTAAAATATAAAGATAACAAAAAAAAAAAAACTTAAATAAATAAAACTTTGTAAACACATATTAAGAAAAATATTAGAATATTGTAACAAATAAATTTAAAGAGAATAAAATCTCTTCAAATAGTAAAAAAAATATATTAACGATCAGTGCATCATTTTCGAGACAGTGTAAATTAATTTGTGATTGTTTTGTGGTAATTATTATTATTATTATTAATTCAATTTATAAAAAAGAAAATAATAAAAAATGCATACATTAAAAAAAAAGTTGCTTAAAATATGAAAAATAATAGAAAATACAGAAATAATTTTAACCTTTTATGGTGAAATTACAATAACTACAAAATAAAAAAATTTAAATAATTTATGCTTTAATTGAAAACATTTGACCTGCCTAAATTATGGCTGCTTAAATTATTTATTACTTAGAGTATACTTTTAGGTCTTTATAAGAAGACTAATAGCTCGGGTGTGGTTTTGAAAGATTTCTTTAATTATGTATAAAACTTTAATTACTTAGAAAAACTTTTGGTAGTAAAATTAATTTTTATAAAAAAAATAAACAACATTTTTTTTATTAGTTTTAACAAGTAGTCATATCGTTGTAACCTAAAATATTGATATTATTGAAATTGGACTTTAAATAATTTCCTAATTTATTTGATTTAGGTATTTTAATATGTCAGCTTTTTCTAAAAGATTACTTTCACGGGCAGTAATGTTTGTTAATATTCCTGCTGGTGTGAAAAATTACCCAATAAAAAAATTTATCGTTTTGCGAAGCACTAATGGTACGCAATAAGACATACAGAAATGCAGTAAAGTAAGTGAAAGATATCTCAACAACTTTTATAAAAAAAAAAACAAAATTTTAAGTGCTACGGCATTCCCTTACTACGAAGCAGGTTTGTAAGGGAGAATCCTAAAAAATAACTGTATCGAAACATTCATTGTGTAAGGGCGATCGTTACATACAACAATTTTTATATGCGCTGAATAATGCGCTTTATGTATCAAGAATGTATTGCTTCAAAGTGGGAACTCGCCATATAAAATTCATGTCTTCCGTAAGCGTAATGGTAAGCGAAACGTTTATGTTTCTCCCTTACAAACCTGCTTCGTTGGAAGCTCCATTTTTTATTGAGTACTCCAAATTACAAGCGGCTAAATTTGAACTTAAGTGCTTTAAAGTAGTGCTGGGATACTATCGATAGTTCAGATTTCACTATCGATACTATCGACTGAATGTTTGTACTTTAGTAGGAAAACTATAACTAATTTTTCATCAGGCTATAGTTCGTTGTTTTTATCACTTTATTGAAAGGAGACTTGTATGTATGTACGCACTTTATTTTAGATTTCAGTTTTTGAAAAATTGTGCTGGTGCCAGTTAAAAATTATTTTTTTCTAGTATTAAATTTTTATAACAATTAAAATTACTTTCAAATACTGAATAAAACAAAAGACATCAGCTATTTGATAAGAAATAGTTTTTTTTTGTAAGACACAAGCATCCACTTTATTTGGTTTCAGGCATTTTTTTTTTTTTGTTATTTAATATTTTATTGGCAGCTGAAAAGCCCTTTCTGAAGGAACTGAAGTAGCAGAGACTATTTTATTGTAACTTTAGATAAATTGGTTTTAATTCTCCACACAAAATCGGGTTATAGGACTTTTTCTCTAATGGTCGTTCATTGTATTGCTTTATAGGCCAAATACACTTGTCAAATGCTTGTGATGCAGGCGAATTCACACAAGTCCGTGTGCTCAACGTAACATTTGCCGTCTTATCTAAATTTTAGAATATACACATACTTACATACGTGTATTTGGGCCTTTATGCCGGTAGTGCATTTGCATTTTTGTTCCAGAAACTTTCCACACCAATTTATTTTAAATTTTTAAAATTTGGCTATCGCCAAGTTTAAGGTGCACAAATGAATGAGTTTCTACAATTATTCGTTTTTATACAGGTTGTATTGATATTACAACATTACAAAAACATTTGTCATTTCTGTGATTATAGCTGCTGTTATTTCGATTATATCGTAAGCGGCAAAAGCCAAATTTAACAGCAGAATGTTTTTATTTATTTTTACTTAAGTCGTGCAGCACAATTTGGTTTCATATTATGAATTTATTTATTTTTAAAATCTAATAACGCATTCAATTGTTTTTAAGAGCATGCTTAGATTCAATTGATCACTGTATTATAAATAATTTTATCGATATTGATATTTTTCCTATCGATATTTTCGATATTTTATGACTATCGATAGTTTCCCAGCACTTCTTTAAAGTTGGGATTCCCATCGGCTTTAGCTTTACGGAGAGAATAATGTTTTTTGCGGAACCATGATTTTTTTATTTATTTTTTGGAATTGGGTGTAACGGAATTTCGAGGAAATCGTTTTAACTTTTTTCAGTGTATCTTATGTCCACAAAAGATCTTTTGTTGAAAAAAGGGAAAGAACACAATATGCTAAAAAATAATAGCAAACTGTTGACGTTATTTAAATTGTAAGACACAAATTTCAACAAAATGACCACCTTACTAGCAAAAGTAAATGGTGCTGTACATTTCTTAATATAAGTATATTTGCAAGGCGGTTTAAAAAAATTCTTTTATTTTTCCTTTTTAAATGGCTCTTCATATCGTTGGCATTTACAGTCGGATCTTAAAGCATGCAATATCAAGCTGTTGGCTTAAAAAGATTTGCCACAGTTTTATAAGACTAGAATTACGCTATCAAATGTCTTGAAGAAAGTACACTCTAGGAAAACACTTTAGTACGCCTAAAACTGCAACGAAAAATTTTACTGCAGAATTTGCCTCCTCGAGGCAACAACTTTATATTAGGGGGTGTACGGAGATTCTTTTTTTGAGGTACGGTCTAATGCACATATTTAAGAAAAAAAAAAAAAAACAATAATAATAATTAAACTTTAAATCACCTTTTCATACTATGCGACATAACCCTGCAACAATATTCGTATTTCTCTTTTGGTGTCGCTTCGAAGACTCGTATACGTTTCGACGCTACGTTTTTAGTTGCAAGCTTCATCTTGACTTTAAAGTCTTAAATTCAAATTAAAATAATCAATTTCAAAAATTTTTACTAAACATATTAAAGAGGAACATCAACATGAGGATAGATTTAACGTTTCGTGCAGTGTTCTCAAACCATGTGTAATTACACATACTAGCATGTGTAACCCATGTGTTATCTGTGTATAATTTTACTTTAAGTTCTATTTTCTCATTAACTTTTGACAGTTAAGATTGGTTTTTCGGGCATAAAGTTTTTGTTACTTTTTTCAGTTCCCATCACGGTCAACTTGCCTTTTAAACCCTGACTTTTTTCACTTTCCACATCATGTTATCTTCCCCCATAACAATAAACTTACACTTTCGGCAAGAAAACTTTGTCCAAATGTATTTAAAAGTGTGTCCATTCCAGAGATTTTGGAATTAAAGAAGTAAGTTTCTAATGTCTTATTAACTAAAAAAGTTCGAATTTTAAAAATGTATGTTGCTTATGCTTGTACAACAACATTTTTTACTAATTTCATTGGACGTTACCGCTTATGTTCGGAAATGAACACTTCGCGTGGATACGTGCCGTTATACACGTTCATCCGGTTTAGCAATTGCAAATAAAAAAAATATTAATAAGGATTTGCAAAGCGTTTTCATTCTATTTTTTCGATTTGTATGTGTAATTTTGTTCAGAGTAATGTGTAATTTCCGAATTCTTCATTGGCAACACTGATTTCGTGCGACATTGTTTATTCCCTAAGTGTATCCACACGCTTTTCCCAAATTTTCTGTTTCAGTAAATTTTTCTGTGCGACATAGTGTGAAACAGGCCTTGTGCAAGCAAGAGGCAAACTATTCTTTCTAAACTTGCGTATTTAATTACAAAAAAGATTAGAAATACTTTTTTCGTAAAAAGCTTAAAATTACCAAACATTTTAAAAAAAAAAGATCATGTTGGTCAAGCCTCACCATATGAAATACTACACCACAAATTTTGGAGACAAATTTTCGAGACCCATTTGCAATAATGCATCCCATTTGAAATAATGCATCCGCCAGAGCAAAATTATGTTTGTTTTTTTTAATATTTATCTATTGAATTCTCAAGCGAGTGTGGCCGGCATGATTTAAAATATTTCGAGCTTGTCGATTTTGTGCAGTTCAAACATTTTAAAATATTTTACTGCATATTTTGTAATCATAGTTTTTACTAATGGCATATTGAGGTCTTTATGGATGTTTGAGTTTTTAACATACCAATGAGCGGTTGTTTCGAAGAAGTTTATTTTGGCACCTCTGACTTTTTTCAATATTAGAGGCCGAGGCTGTGCCCCATTATTGAATACTGTACAAATTTGCTTTATTTATAAAAAATTTTAAAAATAAAAAAATAATTTTTAAAGACATACAATTTTTTTAATATGCTAAGAATTTTCTTAAGTTTCTTTACGACGTATGCATTTCTTTTATTTATTCTTATTTTCATGTTTATGCAACCATTAAAAATTTCCATTTAAAAATGAATAACAACATTTATGGCCCATACACTTGCCACAAATCACAAAAGTGTTTTCTGGCATTAGTATGTGTACTCAATACATATGGCAGATATCATTTAATATTAAAAAAAAACAAATAAATTTTAAATCAAAAAAATTAATTGGCATTTTGGCGTTTTTAATAGTTTCTAAATAAAACAATATGGAAATTGTTGATTAATAAAATACATAAAACAATTCATAGAAAACAAAATAAATTGTAAAACTTAAAGTGAAATGATTAATAATGGAAATTTGTAAATAAGCAAATATTTAATAAGAACAAATTTGATGTTTAAACATTTTGGCCAAAATGTTTCTAATAAGCAAGTCCATTTTTCCGAGAAACCCTTTCATTAGTATCCCAATAAAAAATGGAGCTTCCAACGAAGCAGGTTTGTAAGGGAGAAACATAAAAGTTTCGCTAACCATTGCGCTGACGGAAGACAAGAATTTTATATGGCGAGCTCCCACTTTGAAGCAATACGTTCTTGATACATAAAGCGCATTATTCAGCGCATATAAAAATTGTTGTATGTAACGATCGCCCTTACACAATGAATGTTTCGAATCGAAACTTTCGATACAGTTATTTTTTAGGATTCTCCCTTACAAACCTGCTTCGTAGTAAGGGAATGCCGTAGCACTTGAAATTTTATTTTTTTATAAAAATTGTTAAGAGTTCTTTCACTTACTTTACTGCATTTCTGTATGTCTTATTGCGTAGCGCATAATTGTGCGCATATTTTTTTAAATGTAACATTAGTGCTTCGCAAAACGATACAAATTTTTATTGGGATGGGCAATTTTAGACCAACAACTTTGTTGAGCTGTGAGTTTTTTTTGACGATCACGAACGCAAAACAAATGAGCGCCATCGTTGTAATTAACATAATATTTTGACCGCACATAGGGCGAATTTGGTTGAGTAGGATTTCTCTCGGGATTGGTCCGAAACCTTTTTTCCTATCTATCTTTTAATTCCGACTTGTGCTTTCGGTGTTTATTTCACCTACTTTATAGCTATCTCTCAATGAGGCGTCACAATGGACCATACTGGTCTCTGGGTGAAGGTGTGAAGTAATCAAAATGTATTTTCTGGGTAGATCTTACAAAGTGTGGTTAAATTTTAAGGGCCGATGTTGATTTTGAATGAAACACAAATTATTTAGGAAATTATTGTCATTTCTTTTTATTATCATAATATTGGTATGGTTTAATTGTGTATGGAACAAAATATCGGCCAAATGGCCGGCGCGAGCTCTGCGGCACACCTTCATCCGATTGTCCAAATTTTCGATTACGCTGAGGCATAATTGAGGTTCTATGCCGTTAATGTGCCGAATTATCTCATCCTTTAGCTCTTAAATTGTTGCTGGCTTATCGACGTACGCCTTTTATTTCAAATAACCCTAAAGAAAGAAGTCAAACGGTGTCAAATCACATGCTCTTGGCGGCCAATTAATATCGCCACCCCGTAAGATGACACGGCCATTGAATTTTTCGGGCAAAAGAGCCATTGTTTCGTTTGGTGTGTGGCAAGTGGCACCGTCCTGTTAAAGCCACATATCGTCCACATCCATATCTTCCAATTCGGGCTATAAAAAGTTAGTTATCATCTCACGACAGCGAACACCATTCACAGTAAATGCCTGACCGTCCTCATTTTGGAAAAAAATACGGGCCTATGATGCCGCCTGCCCATAAACCAAACAGTCACTCTTTGTGGGTGCATTGGTTTTTCGACAATCACTCTTGTATTATCATTCGCTCAAATGCGGAAAATGTGCCTCATCACTGACGATGACTTTCTTCGAAAATTGATCATCCACTGTTGCAATTTCTTGCCACCATTCTGACCATTGACGACGTTTGGAATGGTCAAGAGGCTTTAGTTCTTAAGTCAATTGTACAATGTGAGCGTGTAAATGCAAGTCTTTATGCACAATGTTAATCAAAGACGAGCGTGAGAGGTGCAATTCTGGGCTCGACGATGAGTTAAGGTGGACGGCTCTTCAGCCACACTATAGCGATATCCATAGTTTTGCTTCAAATGATAGAAAATCTAGAAATTCTTAATATTTTTTGTGGCGTCACAATACGTCCAATGTTCGTTTGATTTTGACTTTATAGAAGATTTTATTTTGCGTTAAGTGCAACGGGTTTTTATAATAAAAATTATTAAAAGTTAAAATTTTTGTCTCATTTTATGTATTTTTTTAAACTTTTGTTTTTTTTTTACGTATTCGCAAAATATTCGCGTAATATTCGATTGCTTTTGGCGAATATGAATGTCATAAAATAGCCGAACCTTCGGTATTTCGAATACGAATATTCTTAACATCACTAAACATATAATACCCACGTAAATATATGCTAATTTCTTGTTAAAAAAGGGTTCCCATTGTTATTTTATACCTTATCCCCATTTAACGATTTTTCATCCCCAAAAATCAGCAAAATAGCAATTTTCTTATGCCCAAAAATCCCTACAGATCCTAATTAACGTTTTAACGTTTAGTTATTTAATGAATTTCATTTTTAAAATATTTTTTAAAACTAACTTTGTTTTTACGTTGAGTTCTACCTACACAGGTATGTTTAAAGACTATGTTACTTAAAAAACGCAAAAAAAATAATTATGAATGAATTGTCGTTTCAAATACTTCAGATAAAATCTTCTGGTCCATCAGCTAATGCAATTTTATTTTACATATTGTTTGTATTGAAAAGTTTTAGCATTTGAAAAGATGAAATAAATTTGTCACAGCAAACTGAATTATTTTAAAAGTGTCTATTAATTACTTAATGCTGCATTATGTTACTTTCGATTCTATTTACTATAGCAAAAGACTCGTTCTTAAAAAGCTTTACATGCTGGCACAGAAAGCATATTAAAAACTATTTCAGCAAGCTCTTGAAAAGGTTTCAAAACACACAGCGTCTTGGTATGATAAGTTTTCGAAACAAAAAAGACTTTAAGTTTTACTTACGTCTTGGCATATACATATAATAATAAAAATCCGCAGCGAAAAAAGTGCCTTTTCCCCAAAAAATCCCCTGGGGATTTTAACGATTATTTAATCCCCAATTAAAAAAAATTCCCAATTTGGGGATAAATACCCAAAACTGAGAACACTGTGTTAACATATACATATTTCTAAAAATAAACATTCCATTTACAGGTATTGTTTTACACACAAGTAAGTATTTTCTTTACAAATTTAATAAATCCCCAGTTTAGGGCTGACGTCATTAAAAAATATTTGTATTCAATTAAAGTTAATTCATAGTGATCAAATATTTAATGAAAAAAGGGCAACTACACAATAAATCAACAGTTAACACTCAGTTGAACACGGAATAACTTAAAGTGGTTCGATTTAAATGAGACTAGATAAATTGTTTTTACAACACTGCTGCATAATCAATTAATCATTAAATTTTAATGATACGTGTAAACTATTGGAGCAATGTGAATGTAGCCTAACATTTTCCAAAATTATTGAAACTGTCATTTTCTAAGCCAGATCTTAAATGTAAAGCACAGCGAGATTTAATTACCCTACAGTTGAAGCTCTCGCAAGTTAGTATAATTACCATACCACAATAGTGGAGAGGGTATTATCCGTTTGTGCTGTTGTGTGCAACACTAAAAAATATTGGTAATAGACCCACCTTTTAGTATACCGATCGACTCAATATCACTTTCTTAATCGGTGTCCGTACATCTAGCTGGTTGTCTGTCTATGTAACCTTGTGTGCAAAGTTCAGGCCCACATGGCCCTATATAAATTTCTTCGCGGAACAGTCTTTGTGCCTTTAAGCTTTCTTATAATAATGAAGTATTTTAAATCGATTTGGGTGCCCCGGTTGGCTAGTTGGTAGTGAGCTAGTCTATCAGTCCGAGGTTTTCGGGTTCGATTCCCGCCAGAGACTCTGGTCTGTTTCAATACAACGGGCTGAAGGTCTACGTTACTATTGCTCGGTTAATTAAGTTTGAATATAATTTGAAATTGTATTTGTAACTCTAACTAAATAAATAAATCGGTTTATATTTGACCATAGCTCTAATAAAAATAATGCTCCCGAAAATAACTTTTAATGCCTTATAAATACTGGTATTGATATAAAACTCGGTGACGATAACTTTTATAATATAAAAGCTCTAGAATTTACTATAGATTCCATATAAACCTCCTGTGAAAAATTGCTTTAAGATAAACAAATCTCTTACAGATGTTGATATTAAGATAATACTCGGTACAAGGAACTCTTATATGAATCTTAACCTCATAACATAATTTTGTTTTGCCGGGACCATGATTGGCCATGGGACCAATAAAAATTTATCTTCTTATACTGGTGTGTATGATATCAAATGGTCGGGCTTGATCGACTTAACTTTCTTGCTTGTTTTTTTTCTAAAGTTGTTTAAGTAAACAACTAAATACTTTTAAAAGCTTCATTGTAATACAGCGTTGCCACTTACAGTTTACGGTTTTTTAAATTTTTTTAAATAATTTTTGAACCGTGACATTTTTGTTGTATTTTGTGATAACTGACGTATTTTTTCTTTAAAATCTATTTGTATATTCCACACCCAAAAAGTAGGTTAGGTTTATAAAGCATGAACATATGTTGTTAATTATACATAATTTTATAGCGTAAAAAGCAGTTGTAAGTTATTTCTGTCAGTTAGAGTGATTTTTAGCATTTTTAATAAGATTTATTAGCTTATATAACAGTTTCTGTCAAGTGCCTATGAAACTTCGTTCCGTACAGAACAGAACGCTGGCACACTATTGTAAAACAAAGGCATAAAACATATAATTCTGCAGTAGTTTTGTATTATTTTATATGGCTATGAATCATTTTGAACTTACATTCGTGTAATTTTGCACCTGGGTTTCAAACGCTTTTAAAATCCTCGAACGTGATTAAACTATAATCACATCAAAATCAAGATGATTATTCATACATTCAAGTGATTGGTAAATGACTTCAAGTTGACATGATTAAATCAAAATCATTTCATTAATCACGTAGAATCCTCTGAACATACCTCAAACTGAGTCAGATGTAGCATCGGCCACAATAATCGTACCTCTTACGTGTACAACCGACCACGATTTCTTACAGCCTTTTCACACTTGTCAATATTTAACATCTGCTATCAAGTTGCGAAGATGTTGAAATGTTCCCATATTAAATATGTCCATAGGGCTAAAGCAAAATTTTTCATCATCTTTACAATATGATCCTTTTACACATTTCATCACTACAAAAGTGGCAACATTTATTAATTTGTGGCAGGACAGACAAAAAGGCATTTGTTTTGAAAGCAGCGATACAATTTCTCAAGTTTTTACTTTGTTGCAAGTCTTTTTTTTTTGTTTATTTTTATACCCTCCACCACAATTAGTTGCGAAGGGAGTATACTAATGGCGTTTTCTTTTCTTAGTAATATTCTGCGTTTATTCTGCCTTTTACATTTCTTTATGATCTTTTCTAAAAAATGTGTTCTGTTTTAAAAGTGCAACGTGTTCTTTTCTGTTTCCCGTAAAAAGAAAAAAATGCTACATGTTCAACACTCAATTAAATTAAAGGGGCATGAGTGTAGCACCAGTTTACAGCTGTTTTTCTTATTATATTATTATTATGTTATTATTTTTTGCTTAAAAATTAGTAGTATAAAAGTCTGCAAATTTTTAACGATAACTGTACTTTGTTGTTTTATGTTGAAATTTGTGTTCTTTTGTAAACGTAAAATATACATCACTTCTTAAAAATCTGGTTAACATTCAAAAATGTTGCCAGATCCCATGTAACACTTATGGTACACTTTTTTAGAAAAGAAAACGCCATAAGTTTGCCATTCCGTGTGAAACTTTTTTATTATTAATCTCATACCCCATAAAGTACATATATTCTGGCTCCTTGAGTAATTCAAAGTCAATTTAGCCATGTCCGTCTGTCTGTCCGTCTGTTAAAGACACGCTCACTTTCGAAAAACTCAAAAGAAATGAATTCGAATGTCGAATTGCTTGTAGTTATCCTAAGCAGCTTGGGATTGAAATCCAGTAAAATCGGTTCAGTAGGATCAAAGCTATATGATCATATGAATCAAAATGTGGAACCACCACCTTAAAAAATGGATCATTTTGTTACAAAAACTAACATAAGTAAATGGTGGAACAATACACGGAATGATATAAGATTTTGAAAAAATTCGTTTTATTCGACTGGAAATCACGTCACAGTTTTATAGGACAAGAAATGACACCGTGAAATTTCGTAAGGATCGGTCTATCATTTACCTTAGGCCCCATATAAACGGTTTAGTACGCCTAAAACCGTAATAAATAATCATAATAGTATTTGGTACGTCGCTGTTTTATAAGACTAGAAATGACACTGTGAAATTTCGTTAAGATCGGTATATGGTTTACCGTAGTCCCCATATACAATCTACTGCCGGAAAATTATTTAATCTATCAGAATAAAATTAAATACTTCACAGTTTTATAGGACTAGAAATCACACTTATAAATTTCGTGATGATCGGTCCATAATTTAGTATAGGCCCCATTTAAAGCCCACTCTGGTAAATTAATTAAATACGCCTAAAACCGTAGCAGATATATTTACTGTGGTAACATTTCTTCCAACTTAGTTTCATCTGACCAGAAAAAAGTCAATAAATTTTGTGTTATTTGCGGTCCATAATTTACCTTTGATTCCATATTTAGCAGCCTTCTTAAATTTGAAAACTTATTTCACCGCTGTATTGAAATTTATGTTTCTTAATACCAGATATTAATCTGCAGAATTTAGGTTCATAACTTACCATGGCTCCAATATAAATTCTCCTCCTGAAAATCATTAAAGTTTGGCGCAAGCTAGTTAAAATTGCTATAAATAGCATAAAACTTTCTGATGGTCATTCAATTATTTATAATAGGTCTAAGCCACAACCAATTTTAATGCTGAACAGACGTCACAGATAAATTAATAATAAATGGATATCATAAAAATGTCACTCCTGGAATATTAGAACTGTCGGTGGAGGATATTAAAGATTCGGCACAGCCGAATATAGCACTCTAACTTGTTTTTTTTTTATCAATTTTTAATACATTAAAAAATTTTTTTTCAATTTGTTTGTTGAGTTTTATTTATTTATCAACTGTCATCTTAATCATCTCAAATGTAATGTTAAAGCGTGAGCATAGCATACATTTTTGTTGTTTTTGTTTTCTTTGCTGGTGACAACATTCTTTTTATTATTATTTAATAAGCAGAATCTACATGAGAATTTTCTTAAATAATAATTTAAGTGTAAAATTTTAAGAAACTCATTGTTTTCACTCACACTTTTTAGCTAAAGTAGAATGATTTTTATTAACAAAAAATTATTTTTGAAAAATTCCTGACAGCTGACTGTCCTAAAAAGGGTGTTTTTAAGCCCGATAGAACTTGAAATTGTAAACAAACACAACAAATTTAATCTTATCTTATAATTTTAGTTTGGGATTTTACATTAATGTCCTCTTTTCACAAATCCAAGTGACTGAACGTGTAGTAAACTTTATCACTCAATAAACTGAGGGCTTTTCATACAAATTTTACTATACATTAAAACAGCATATAAAACAGGAATGAAAAAAACTCAAATTTGTTTTAGTTTTCAATATAAATTTCTAAAATAAAATATTTATTATAATGTTAACAGTATGTATTGTCGACCTTTTTTGTTGTTGTGGTTTATATTTGTTTTGGCTTGAGGTCATTTATTATAAATTAAAAAACCATTTTAATTTTCAATATTTTCATTCGTGTACCCAATATTTCGATACAACTCCGTTGCTCATCTTCAGGGGATTTATTTAAATAAAAAACTGAAGATGAGCAACGGAGTTGTCTCAAAATATTGGGTACACGATTAAAAATATTGAAAATTAAAATGGTTTTTTAATTTATAATTTATTATAATTTAAAAAATAGACAGTTAATAAAACCAATCCGTGGCGTGGTCACTGCACCGCTACTGTTCCTGTTGAAACGCATTCTGGATGTCCAATTTTAAGCCACTTCTTTGAGCATTGCTGGTCGTATGTCACGATAAACAAGATTATTGTTGGCCTCAAAGACGCCAATTGTTGCTTATTTATCAGCATAAGCCAGTGACTTTAAGCAGCCCTACAGGAAATAAATTATCCTAATCGTTAAACACAATTTTATTGCCTATAAGTTGCGTATATCGACGACTCTTTTTCCGAGTAAATTTGGATTCGTTGGTAGCGTTATGTAGACGTGAATCTTTTTGTGCTAATTTTCCGCAGTATGACAGTTTGTATGACACCTAACTATTTCGTAAGTTCTATCGGACGTTAAATAAACACTTTTTAGTTTTTTGACAAAACATCTTAAATCGAGATAGCAAAAAAGTTTAAAAAAAATCGATGAAAAAATAATTTTTATTAAAAAAAAAAAAACAAACCAAAATTAAAGAAAAATTTCGTTTTTAATACAAAATTTTAAAAACGTAAATGTGTTTTGAATGAAAATTCGTATGAAAAACAACATTTCTTAAATTTGAGGTTTTGTCAAAATGCCACAGAAATGTGTTTCTCACATTTCCAATTCGATTATTTTTAGTTTAATAAATTAGCAAGCAGGTGTTTCTGCGTTTTTTATTTTTAATAAAAAAATCTATTATTCGGATGAATAATTATTACATCATTTGCTAGTCTAAATATTTATTTGTTATTGTGCGAGGTCAGGCTGTTAACTGCAAATTACAAATTAAAATGTTAAAGTTTATTGCAGCCAGTGTTGTTAGAAGATTTTACAAAAATACCTACTCAGCTTTAAGTAGAAATTCAATTATTACCCACATTAATCCCTATAAATTTTGATCAATAAAATTTTTATTTAAACTACAAATTTACATATATCAAGAAAATTTATCATAAGTATAAGTTACATACAGTGGCTAATGTTTAAAGTCGGGCAGAGGCTTGAAAATATATTTCTGTACACCAAATCTCTGTTGTGATAAAAGAAAATACATCACAATTTCGTTTTTATTATCACAAAAACCCTTTTATTTCAAAACATTAAATTTTTTTTTAACTAAGTTGCGTTAATAAATGAACATGAAGGTAAAACTTTACAAACTCAATTTTCTGTCTCACATTGGATGTCGGGCAATAAATAAAAATTCTATAATACTTAAAAAAACACAAAGAAGTATTTGGTTATGGGCGCATGGCTGCTTTGAGAGTTGGCCACTTGCATTTCTTTAATAGATTAATGAACAAGCATGCTTATTTAACAATTTTAAAGACCAATTTAAAAGACAGTGTTAATAATCTCGGCTTTGCAGGAAGAGTTAAATAAGATTAGTCCCGAAGTTTGGAGAAACTAATTAAATACTGATGGGTTTCAAAAAGGTGGCACAAAAAATACCTACTTTGTGTTTTTTTTTAAGTATTATTGAACTTATAATAAGTTTTACCTTCATGTACATTTATTAACGAAACTTGAAATAATTTTTTTGTTGTTTTAAAATAAAATGGGTTTTTGTGATAATATAGACAAAATTAAGATGTATTTTTTTATCACAACATACATATAGCGTGCAGAAATATTTTCATGCGTCTGCCCGACTATAAATGTGAGCCACTGTATATACATATATAAAACCAGGGCTGCCAGGGGGGGGGGGGGGCTTATCCACAAAGTTGGGTATTATTTGCGAGCAAAAAAGACAAAGAAAGTCGTTTGGGGATTGGGGATTTTTTTGGGAAAAAAGTAGCAAAACTTCTACATTACTCTTATCAATAACTAATACAGTGTAAAGGGTCTTAATTAAGATTACCATTTTTGTTAAGTGTGTAAAAGGTTCTTAATAAACTTATGTTATTATTTTTGAGTGACTGTTTTAAAAAGGAAAAATTAAATAAAGGAATCTAAAACCGTTGACAACACATACAATTTTTGATTTTTTAAGACAATTTTCAAGCAATGTTTTCATTGATTCTGATGTGTTGCATTAAAACAAATGTCCACAAAAAATTTTTACATCTTTTAACTAAAATTTGCGATTTGATTATCAAAAAACAAAAGGCCATATCTACAAAAGATACTATGGTAAACGCTAAAAGGCCTAACTGGCAGTGTGCATAATATGCAACATTGTTAATTGTCAAATCAACTGGAAAGTTTTTACAAGAAAAATAGAAGAAAATGTAATTGTAAACAGTTTAAGGCGATTTATTAATTTATCATTTTGAATAGTTTTTGCTTCAGCTGCGAAATTTTCAAAATGTTTGCGTTTTAGGTGACGAAGTATGAAAGACAATATAAAAAAGTGTGGGAAAAAGAATGCTGGGCTATTGGTAAGTACTTATTATGCATCGAAGTATTAAATAAATGACGGGCATTTTTATTGTTGATTTTAAGGATGGCTAAAACCGATTGAACAAGCTCCATTTTTTTTTAAATTGGCTCATTCGTCTTCCTCTTGTAATTCCTCACTGGAAACGCATAAAAATGATTTAAAAAACATTAAAAATGTTCTTACTTTAAAAAAAAAAAAATTTTAAATTTTTAATTAAAAAGATTCAAAATTTGGTCAGAAAAAACCAAAAAAAAATCTTTAACTTTTTAAGGTTTTGATTTTTAGCTTGGGGATTTTTGGGGATTTTTTTTTATTTTTTGGGGACAAGGAAAAAAGTACCTGGCAGCCATGTATAAAACTATTGATCTTAGTTGTAATGTAAGTTGTTATTTATTTCCAAAACAAAGTCCAATGTAAATGACAATATTTTATGGAGGACGACCAAACTAACATTTAACAAATTTTACAGGAGAGCAATTTTAATGTTTTTTGTCTAAATGTAGTAATTTCCTATCCAAAATACGAATGAAATTGGGTTTATGCATTATTTGTTGTGTAGTATAACATCTTTTGTTATGTGTTAAATAAAGAAAGAGACAAATATTTTTATTTTAAATTCTTAACTCAATTTTCAAAAAATTTTCAGTTAGTAAAAACAGCGAAGATATGCACACATGTTTCAAAAGGTAAACACGCAAAAGTAAACAGAGAAAAATCATGCAAATTGTGAAAACATTTTTTAATAAAATAAAAGTTTAAATTAAAAATAGACAACAACAAAATGTGAATAAATATTAATTAATTAAACTTATTTGTGAAGCATTTATATGACTAAATACCAACTTTTGAGGCTTTTCTTGTTATTTTAATTTTTTATGGCCATTTTCACCTATTCGATTTAAATATCACTTCATATTTAAATAAATTTTCCCTATAATTTTATTTTTGTTTGACAAGAAAAACGTATTTTCAACATACATAAATTGATATTGAAATAAATTGGTGAAATCGGCCATTAGAGTTGTAAAAGTTGTTTTTGAAGTAATCAATAGAAAACAAATTATTCATGTTCTTTTGAATAAATTAACCCAGACACAAATTAGCAAAACCAAATAAAACAACAACAATTATGAAAAATTACATGAAATAATTTGTTTGTATTTCCTAAACTGTTCGTGTTATAAAAAAATATTTTTTAGAGTTTCGATAATAAAACGAGTTAAGTAGTCAAAAGTGTAAACATTTTTCAATACTACATTTATTTGCCATCACCTTTATTTTTTAACTAATTTTTAAAAACTTTCCGTTCGCGTATTTTTTTGGGCACAAGCTTTTTTGAGAATAATTTTTCAGTTTACTCAGTAATTACTCGAACGCACTTATTAAGAAGTTCCTTGAACCCACTTCGATAATTTCTTGAGTGATGCCTGTATCTGTGCATGAACTAAATCGGAGAAGGTTTTTGAGTACCACTTTATTAAGTATAATTAAAAACATAAAGATTTTCAATAAGGATTCTGTACGACGTACTAAATTCCCAATTTTTTTTTTTTTGATAAATACACTGAAATTTATGGTTAAGTGAAAGCAAATTTATTTGCGCATTTCACTCACGGGTCGCTTAGGCCAGATCATCAGGAAACCTTTTTCCAAAGATTTTAGAAAAGTTAAAAATATTACACAAACAAAGCTTTAAAGCGAGTAAGAATTATAAACACTCAAAGTCTTACTTGTAACAATATCGAAGCTTAAACAAAACACCAACAATAAACAGTGAGTTTATCTTTTCTTACATTTCCCTATAATTTTCAATATCTCTAAATAGATTATATTCAGATTTAGCAAGATAATCCTTTAATGAGACTAAGGAGACCTCGTACCGTCAAAACGCCACCCTTATCATTTCACTAGGTGCTTATAATTATAGCGCTTCACTATTTCTTGCTTTCCATATCAATAATCAACACATTAAAAATTTCTCTCTGAGTTTTAGGCAGGGCTGTGGAGGTTTTTATACCGGGTCGGAGTCGAAGTACCCAAAAATAATCGCGAATCCGACTCCAAGATTTTCGGCATAAATAAAATAAAAAAATAGTAGTATTTATGATGACGAGTTAAAAGCAACATTAAAGAAGAGAATTTTGTGTGTTTATTTTGAAATCCATTATACTCCCTGAGGATGCTACTCGAAGAGTAGCAAAATATTGGAAATAAATAAAGAAGAATTTTAATTAAAGAACAATCCAGGTCTCGAGCTCAAATATTTTATTTTTATAATTAAATTGGAAAGGTCGAATAAAAAACAACTTTAATAAAATAAAAAACATTTTATGAGGGTCTACATTTTTTGGAGTCAGCGAATAAGCACTAGTCTTATTTATATATCGCACTTGTTCTACAATAGTGTATTTATAAACTTGAAAGTTTTGTTTTTTCACTTTTTGGAAAAGATGGACACGTAGTCATATTTAGCCGCTGTAAAAACATCGTGCTATATTGTCTAGTTTTTTTGGTAATGAAACGATTGGTTTAAAAATTCTTTTTCATATGCCTTAAATGTAAAATTAAAAACTGTTTTTTTTCTTATTTTCAATAAAAAATGGCGTAGACAATTATTTTTTTTTAATTTCATAAAAAAAGTTGTGTTGGATTGACTTTGGTTTTACCAAAAATTAAAAAATGCAACGACATTTAAAAAACCCACCAACCAACGAAGGAATTATTTGCATACAAAATTTAAAAACGCATCCAATATGGTGCGAAACGCACCGAGTTGACAGCGCTGGTTTGAGGCGTATTTCAATAGCACTACGTGACTGTTTTTTGACCAAATGTATCTGACACCGAATCTTTATGTAAAATTGTCCGCTGAATCCGAGATAACCGTTATTTGTGTTTTTAACAAAGATGATGTGACTTAAATGCAAATATCTTCAAAAATATTAGCCGGATTATGTATTTCTTTCTTTTTAGTGAAAGGTTTTAAAATTACTAAAATAAGCATGGGTCGTCTGTGAAGTTTAGCCAAGAAATGACAGTGGACAAAATTTCAAACTTCACGAAAAATTTGACGAATTTTTGCAATTTCGCTCATTTCAAGTTATTTTTTTTTTATGCTAAACAAGGTCCACAATACATTTGCTTATATTTCAATAAGCATAACAATGCAAATAATGAATATATGAAGAAAACTGATACACACATAGTTTTGAACTGTAAATAGTTCCTAAACAATTACCAAGCAAATTAGATGAATTGTTGAAACATCGACAAATTCACTTTTTTCAGCTAAATTGGTATGCGGCAACTCTGTGGGTTGGTTAAAAATTAGAAAATAAATTTTCCATCCCCGAGTGCATACTAATAAATTGGGTTAACAATTATAATACGACTATAAAATAAAACGTTTGTAATTTATCTCTTCACATGGTATATGCATAATCATTCGGGTTTTTATTTGAGACTATGAAACTAGAGTTTATAAATCACTTTATTTTGAAACTTAGGCAAATAATGTACATGTGCTTTATTCACTTAAGCGATTTGAGAATTATAAGTAAAAAAAAAACAATAAAACAAATGTTGAAAAATTAATGACTGTATGGGGACATATTTCGACACCCTCCTTCTTTTAAACAGAACTAAAGCAAACAAAAACTAAATTTAATAATACATTGCATTGTAGCTTATACGTACTTATTAAGAAGTATGTGACACCCCAAAAGCGTTGCCATTGGAAATTTTCTAAAAGGGGATTTGTCAATAAAAGGGATCATAAAAACGATATTTCAAAGCAAAAAAAGGGTGTAAAGCAGAGTTCGAAAATAAACAGTACATTATTTAGCGTTCGGCTTACACACATTATATTTTAATGTTTTATAATGCACCTTTTTTACATTGTTAAAACGACCGCAGCACGAACAGCTTGTATGTGTATTTTGCTGGGTTTTTGTTTTTTTTCGTATGTTTTTTTTTTGTTTTTGTAAACTATGTTTGGTTTATTTTAACCAGCCAAACGCAACAAACATTAATGAGCCGAACCGAACACAATAAAGTTTGTGGCTTAAAAAAACCGAGCGGAATTAAATGTTCTCATCTTTCGTTAAGTTGGATAAAAACAGTTTTATTTTTGTGTTCGAAAGATGACAAATAGGGAACCGTTATTTAATTTTTAATGATTTTCTACACAAACACTATAAGAGTTGGTGTGTTTTCCACAAATCTATCGAACCGAACACTAAGGAACGATATTTAGTGTTTATTTTCGAACACTGGTCAAAAGGGCTTCAAAGCAGTATTTACCAATAAAGGAACCACAAAAAGGTTATTTTGAAGAAATAAAAAATAACACCACGTTTTTATTAATAAACAGAAAAGATTTATTCCGGACTTTAACTTTATTTATTTAATAATGTTTTTAGTTATTCAATAAATAAAAAATTTGCATATACAAAAAATATGGGGGATTTTTTGAGGATGGTTTTTTTATTGCTTTGCTATGAATGAATCATTCATGCAGGTTTCTAACGGGTCCGCCATCTAACATTTTTTTTTCAACTAGTGCTTATTTTGTGAATGGTAACACTTAGCTCATGTCTGATTTGACAGATAATTAGTTTTATCCTTCCGCTGAACGAATATGGTTGTGTTTACGCTTGAACAACGCTGGGAAATATGCGTTTTCGCTTCGCTAAGTGGGCCTGCGATCGACTTACAGAAGATGCCGATTATGCCAAAAAAATAATCTTTTCAGATGAAGCTCATTTTGATATTGGCGGACATGTAAACAAGCAAAATTGTCGCATTTGTGGCACAGAAAACGCGCACGAATACATTGAAAAGCCGTTGCACCCAAAACTAGTCACTGTTTGGTGCGGATTTTGGTCCAGAGGCATAATTGGGCCATTTTTCTTCGAAATGGACAAGGAGCGGCCGTTACAGTCAATGGCGATCGTTATCGGGTCATGATGAACGAATTTTTAATCACAAAAATTGAAGAGGAGGATATTGGCAACATTTGGTTTTAACAGGACGGCGCTACGTGCCACACAGCCGAGGCTACACTCGATTTTTTGCGGTCTGTTTTTGAAGATCGCATTACCAGCCGCAGAGCTGATGTCGTTTGGCCACCTCGGAGCTGCGTTTTGCAACCGTTGGACTATTATTTGTTGGGTGCCGTCAAAGATAAGTGTTACGCCGACAAGCTTGAGACAATTGACGCTTTAAAGGACAATATTCGTGAAGCCATTGGTTAAATACAGCCGCACACAATCGATTATGTGAATTAAAATTGGACCGATCGTGTAGGCTACTGCATGGCCAGCCAAGATTAGCCCTATTTGAAAGCCGTTTAGACACACATAAGCTTTCTCTTTAGCCAATAAAATACAAAAAAAAAAATTTAAAAAGACAAACAATATTTTTTGAAAGATTGAAGAAAAGCTAAAAAATCGAATTTTTTAAAGTTTTTTACGATTGTGATCTTGTTGTATCAAAGGGTAAATCAAAATTCCGAACGGTATGCAAGATATGACCCTGAGAAAATTATCACTGCAAAAATGACACCGAGCCCTCAAATCTTTGGGAGCCCATAAAAAAAGTGCATGACTTTGAGCAAAACTGAGAGACACGGGTCTTTTTTTTTGGTATTTTATCACGTAGTTTATCACTGTGTTATACATACATATGTATCAGAAGCGGATCCTGGGAGGGGGGTAAATAATTACATTTATTAATTATTTTTGTTGGAAATACAATTTCATTATTGATTTTTTTCCATAAAGTTTTCTCAAATTCACAATTTGATATTCAAATAAGTAATTTATTCAAATTTAAAATTAATATTAGCTAAAAAATAAAAGGGGAAGTAATATAAAAATTAAATTAGAGAAACAAATTTTGTCTGCAAAAAAAAAGAATCAGAAAATTCGGTAGTAATAGAGATCGAAAGAAATCGAAGAAAAAAGACCGGCAACCCCGATTTTTGGCCAGAATTCGACTTTTCCCTATAAGCTTTTGAATTATGCTTCAGCCACTTGTTGTGGTATAAAAAGTGTTCAACTATTAATAAAAATCATTAATAATTTGAATTATCTGCCAGCTATTGTTGCGTTATTGGTCCGATTCAAAGTAATAAATTCGTTTTGATATGAACCCAATGGAAATGTTAATGAAATGAAATGAACTACACACATACATTAACAAATACTGACTTTTTCATTTCTCTAATATTTAATTAACCTATAGCCCTTTTCAAAATATTTCGTTAGCGATGGTTATTTTTTCATAGATTATTTTAGGTGTGTTCATTAACAAAAAATTATTGCTTATTTTCAAAATTTGTTACCAGTTAGTGTTATAAAATCGAATAATGTAGATGGTACTGACCATCTAGCAAAAGAGTATTTGTTCAACATTTTGGTGCTTTTTGTAAAACATATTTTTTTTTTGAAAAATAAACTAAAAAATGGTTACAAAATTATTCAATTTAAAATATTTTATGTTAAAATATTTATTGAGCGTTAAATCGAATAAGAATTTTTAATCAAACTTAAAAAACGTTTTGAAACACAAACCAAACTAAACTAGATAAAAAAATTTTTCAAATTCAATAATATTAATTTATAATTAAAGTATTTCTAACAAAAATAATAAAAATATATAAAACTTAAAACTTCTTAATTTGATATTCTCGGCTAATATGCCGTTGTATATGGCTCAATCCACTAACTACAATAACATTTCGTATCGCGCATTTTATGGCAATGCGAACCATCTTTACTTAGCAATGGAAACTTTTCCCTCCATTCGTCCCGAAAACTAGCAATATACACTTTAGTCTTTCAAAAATTATAAAACTTTAAATTAATAAAAGTACACAAAACTTAATTTTATATTCATCCATTGTAAGCAGCCTCCATTTTTAGCATAATTTTAAGGAATTTTTTATTTTCGTTTTTAATTGCAGAACAAAAAGCTTAAAACATATTTTCTAGTTGTTAAAAGCAAGCATTATATTTTTGTTGAAGACTGGGTGTAGACAGGGAAGCATAACAAGAAAGGAGTTCTAAAACCGTCGTGGGGGTACTGCGGTATTTTTAAAAAGAAAGTGTACTGAAAATAGTACAGTAAGTAGTACTGAACTTTCCATCACTGGTTCACGTTATCGAAAAACTTGAAACGAGATAGTGAAAAAAGAGCATTAAATTTTGAGAGATAAAAAATTTGTTGAAAATTTCTGATAATGAAATGTTTACTAGCAAGAATTATTCAACCACCTGTTTCATGTTTTTGGTTACAAAACAAAAATAATTAAAAGTTTTTCAATAACATAAAATATTTACTGCCTATTTTCGATATGCGAAAGAATTCTTTCTTTCGTACAACTACATTTAAAACAAAAGCAAAATTTTTAGAGTTTTTGTTTTGAAATAGGCTTTTATTTTTCTAAAAAACAAATTGAATTTATTAGGAAATAAACTCGCATCTTACAGATGAATAGGTTCGATATGCCATATTTAAAAAGAGACAAGTTAGGTAAAGGGGAATTTACTAGAAGGTGGGGTTCAAGTCAACATATGGTGCTTTCTTTTGTTCAGTAGTCGACTTGTCACAGTTTGTATAGAAACAGGTTTTTTATTTAAACAAACCAGTTTGTTTACTAGCAATATTTTTGACAATCCGACTACAGAAGCAGTGTTGTTATAGAGTTGACCTCACCTTCTAGTCAATTCGCCTTGCCTAACTTGTTTCTTTTTGCTGGTAGCTTGGTGGCCACACGATCAAGTTTTGCCTTTCAATTCCATTCAATTTGCAATACACTCTCACTTTGCAGATTAAGGCGTTTAATTTAGAGTTGTAAAAGTATGGAGTATTTGAGTATTAAGTACTAGATACTACGTATTTTTTTGAGTACTCGATACTTCAAAGAAGTTACTAAATACTTTTAGAATTGTAATTTTTAGTAACATTGCAAACATGATTTTAACACATTCAAAAGAAATTACAGGAAAAAATTAAAGTGAAAAAATACTCAAGGCACTCGTAACAAGTAAGAGTGCATAATTCGGCTATGCCTTATACACCTTATATACCCTACACCATGACGCGATAGGAACAGATCGTTATATAAATGAATACCGCCCACTTTTTTTGATGCCTTGTGTTGGTATCGAAGCTATTTGTACCAAATTTGCAAATTTTTTTTCTTACTGATCTTAAGATAAATAAATCTTTTTTGTATTTTTCGGATGTTGTTTATTTATAACTAAGATGCTTGTATCTTATTTCTTAACTTTGGCTTTTGGCGATCTCCAGATATACATAAGTCAATAAACAGTCTTACTACGAGGGTCGTTGTCTTGATCAAAGTCGTAGTTATTTGAAATTTTTGTCGATATGATTTGAAATTTTAGGTGTCCTACAATGTAAAACACAGAAATTTTATCGAATTTATGTTGTTTACCAATTTTTAAAACGACTGGTTTTCAACTACAACAAAGGGACTCATAATAAGGCCGAATGTCTTTTTATGGCAAGTGACACTCGTATGCCCAATTTTCAGGATTGATTTAAAAAAACACATTTATGTTTAAAATCGTTTTATATACAAAATTCTCTTCTTCACTAAATACTTAAATGAAACTTAATTCACCAGTGTGGTACACTCAATTTCAACTTAAGTTTCCATTGTAATATTTTAGCAAGGTGACATCAATATCACAACAAAACAGCAACACTTGCTGTTGAACTTTTTTATGATATTTGTTTGTATTTAGTAGTGCTACCATACTTTTATTTTAATTAAATAAGTCTTTTCAAATAAATCTCAAAAAATCAATTTGTATTAAAATACGATATAAGTTTATATGAAAATTAACTTAATATAGGTTTAAATACTATCCTCAAAATTGGACATTACTTTTACTTACAAATTTATTAATTGTGTAATAATACCTAAGATGCTGGTACCTATTTTGGAACCTTTGGCTTTTGCCGTTCTCCAGATATACAGAAAACAATTAACATAACGGAATTTTTGGGTATAATTAGAGGCAGTCGTTGTATCGTACTCACTTATGGACCAATCTCGCTGAATATCAATAGCAAACCTTAACGGAGTAAATGTGACAAAAATATATAACAACCTAGGCCCTATGGTTATTTGGAAACCCATTTTAACATTCACACGGACAGACGTACATCGTTTAATCAACTTCGCTTCTCATAAGAAACCAGAATATATGTACTTAATAGGGTCTAAGATCATTATTGTAGAAATTACAATTGGAATGACAAACTTATATAAACCCTTTCTACTACCTGTGGTGAAGGGTAAAAAATGTAATCTCTGTTTGTACTCCATTCACACATTTAAAATTGTATGACAGTACACATTTATTTTTGTTAAACTTCTTTTAAATTATAATTTTCTTATAGCATTACATATATTAATGTTTGTAGAATATACACAAATAATATCCCTGTAAACGAATGGAAGATATCCCCTAACAGTGCAGCCACACGATCAAGTTAACAAAAATTGAAAGCTGTAAGCAATTTACTTTCATGATGTCATAAAAAAAACAATTTATAAAGACACACATGTAATCAGCTGTTAAATTGAAAGCAAAATTTCCAAACAAATGGAAAAGTGAAATTGAAAGCAATCTCGTGGTCAATTTAAAATGTGTGAGTGTGTTAGTAAAAAAGTGAGAGTGTATTGCAAATTCAAAGGAATTGAAAGGCAAAACTTGATCGTGTGGCCGCCAAGTAAGGCAATAGATTAGCAATACTCCCAAATTGTCATTTAGCAGAAAATAATCAAAGCAATTTTTTATTTTTTTTTTTTTTTTACAAGGCGAATTTATTACAGGTGGTCTTAAAAGCCCTGCTGATATTAGCTAAAATCACTGTTGGATGTCAAAATTTTGTTTATTCTCTTTTATTATCTTTGTTTCTGTTTTGTTTTATTTCTGTTTTTGACATTGTACAATGATTTTACAAAAACAAATTGCTTGCGGGTTTTGTACGAGTTCGCCTTGTTCTTTTATAGTTTTTAAAAAAAATTACAATATGTATACAGAAAAAATTAAAATCATTTATTAAAAAAACATCCATATTTACATTTTATGTACAAAAAACATATAAAAAAAAGGGCGTAACTGCAAAATTTATGGATAAATACGGATAACTAACAAATATTTAACTCAAGGGCCGCTCGCACATGGGGTAAATAAAGATAATGTTTGTTCATTTCTGTACCAACGAAAAACTTTCTTGTTTTCTATCATTTCTCAATTTTTGCTTTTAATTTTATACTTCTTTATTTTAATTATAAATTCTATAATTTGTAAATATGATTTATATAAACAACTTAATTTAAAATAAAAATCTGTGGTTAATATTTTTCAAAATGCACAATCTTCTTTTTATCATCCTAATGATATTTGGCGATATCTTCCTATTTTCTTATAATAAAATATTGCTAGTTTTTCATCTAGCAGATTTGCTTTGTCTGTGTTCACACTATGAAACTTTTCTTTCAGAAAGTTTGAGTTTATGGGTGAGAGGGGAGAGATGAATATCATGTTCTCTTTCTCTCTCACCTATAAAGTCAGACTTTCTGAAAAAAACTTTCATTGTGTAAACCCAGACTTTCGTATTGCCAAGGAGTATACCATCGAGACACGTTTCTTCCCGAAGGAAGTTTCTTCCGCAATCAGAAATCGATAATTGCCGCAATAATATTTTTCATCCAAGCAATACGTTTCGCAATACATGGGGTGTATTTCTGTGTTTGCTTGGATACCTTTAAAATTACTATAATTTATACATATCTTAGCTTAACCCGGTGCGCTTCGCTACACTTTTAAAGCGTCAATTTTGTGGCTCAGAAGATCCTACTACCAAAAGTTCAAAAGAATGCGTGCAGCGGCATACTGCTCCTCCTCTGTCTACCCCGCCCATTTTTATATTGAAATTTATAGTTTACCATAATACAGTAGTTTTGACTAGCTGCTCAATCTCTTTGCACGATTTTTTGTGCAGGTAAATCAAAAATGCAGCTATCTTAAATGCATTTACCTGCCTTAATGTGCAGGTACACAATTGTGGTTACCTGCACAAAAGTGAAGCTAAAGTAAAGTGTTTGATTTAAAAGAAGAATAAAAAAATTATTTTTTTAATACATAAACTTATATTTTATTAAAATTTTATTTCAACCCAGGAGCTTACTGGGAATCTCACAAAGAGTCTTTTTTAATCGTCGACGAGCTCATTTTTAAATTGTAGACGATTCCTACCATAGGAGAAACTGTTACACGTGCTGATTCGTATGAGAGATTCTTCCATAACGCAGCGAAAAACGCTTATATTAATCGTTAAGGAAATCGTTCATGATGTATTTAGAGATAATCTAACGAGTCTTTTAAAAAGCAGATCAGAAGATTCATTTGGGAGTTTCATATAAAATATAATCGTCAAACAAACAGCCTATGCTAACTGGGATCTTTAGCTGAAAGTTTATTTTAATTAAAAATGAATTTAAAATAAGCGAAAAACGCTTATATTAATCGTTAAGGAAATCGTTCATGATGTATTTAGAGATTATCTAACGAGTCTTTCAAAAAGCATGCTAAGAGTCGTATGAGACTCATGTAGGTATTATTTTACAACTCGTGAAATACTCAGCCGTATGACTAAGCTACCTAAATAAGGGCATCAGGCGTATTTTTCATGCCAAAACTTCTAATTTTCATACAATTTCTATAAAGCAAACCTTAAGGTCGCGAAATCAATACCATCCTGTCGGGAAATCCTTTTTTGCAGATCCTTAGGCCGATTTGTTTTATTAAAATTGTATTGGCAATAGCATTTTCATACTTCAAAAACTGCCTTATTTAGGTGGCTCAGTAATTGTTATACGACTCTTACAGAGAGTCCCAAAGATGATTTAAGGACGAGCGTGTCAAAAAATAAATAAATTAAAAAAAGATTTAGATGTTTTTGTTACTCTTCAGATAATCACCAGAAGATTCTTTAAGGAGTTGTATATTAAACATAATCGTCTAACAAACAGCCTATGCTAGCTGGGAAATAACAGATCATTTTATACATGTACATATGTATGTTTATTTAATATAAAGGAAACATAAACAAAAACAATGAGAATTCACAAAGAACATAAAACATAAAAAAACAAAATAATTCCGATTTATATTTTTATAAACAGCTTAAATTGGATATTTATGTGAAAAAGTGGCCACCATATATTTTATGTGTGCAGCTAACTTTGATGTTTTGTATGAAAATATTTTAAAGCTGCCCAAAAATATGAAATATGTGCAGGTATACAAAATGCACGTAAACAAGGATTTTGAAGAATAATTCCAGAAAATATTTATTTTGGGCAGTTAAGTCAAAGTGCAGCTAACTTTGATATTTTGTATGAAAATAATTTTAAAATGCCAAAAATGTTGTGTATTTATCTTAAATGCGCAGGTAAAGAAAGTGCACTTAAAAAAGGAATTTGTATGGAATTAGAAAGAATAATTCCAAAAATTATCAATTTTGTGCAGTTAAGTCAAAAGTGCACGTAAACCAAAGGCAGTTAAGTCAAAACTACTGTAGTAGCTTTAGCCACGTTTGAAGACTCTCCCTTTAATATTTCTTCAGGTTAGCGATATGTTATATATGCATCCTAAAAGCTTTATTTTTTTTTCAAAACTGTCGATTGGCCGCCAAGATCATGTGATTTGACACCGCTTGACTTCTTTCTTTAGTGTTAGTTGAAAGAAAGTGTGTATGTCAATAAGCCAGCAACAATTCAAGAGCTAAAGGATGAGGTAATTCGGCACATTAACGGCATATAACCTGAATTATGCCTCAGCGTCATCGACCATCGGTTGGAAGCCGATATTTTATTCATTACATAATTAAACCATACCAATATTATCATAATTAAAAGAAACGACAATAATTTGCTAAATAATTTGAGTTTTATTCAAAATCAACATCGGCCCTTAAAATTAAATTTTTTTAAGTTTCCTCTTATTTTATTCTTTAATTCAAAAAACGTTAAAGTATTGAGTTCTATTGAGTCAATACTTCAAACGTATCGAGATAGTATCAAGTACATATTCAAAAGTATTTAAATTTTACAACACAAGTTTATTTACTTTTTTTGGTTTTTTTTTTTGAGGAATTGCAAAACCAATTTTAAGCTTTTAAATTTACTCGCTCGTTGCAAGTTTCTGCTAGTTAATTAACCCAGCGGGAAAATGCAATCAATCGAAATCGAGAAAGTAATACAACTCTTATATAATATTGATTCCAGAATTCATCATTCCTAACACAGAACATGTCTTAGGATTGTAATAAATTATTTTAATGTATTTGCTAATGAATTAAATAATTCATCCTTGATAATAAAAATTAGCAGACGACATAAAAACGGCAAGAAATAACGGATTTTTATTAAGAAAATATATTTCTTGTTCTGCAAATGTGGGAATATACGTGATAATCAATTCATAATTATTTTGTCTGATAAAATAACCTTCTCGATTCCAATGAATGCATTATTATTCTATCGAAAATAATACATTATTTTTTTTAATTATTTATGTAATCAGATCCTAACTTTCCCGCTGGGAAATGAACACACCTTTTGTCTTTATATTTTTTAAAATTTTCCCTATTTTTTTTTATTATTAGTTACGAAATGCCGGTAAAATTTATAAAACACATACAAATTTATAGGGAAAAATACTTATCTTGCATAAACAGTTAAATAAACTTGTAATTCTTATCGTTACATTAAAAAAAAATATTAACGACCATAAAATAAATAGAGATGGGTGCTTTAAAATAGTTTCGAAGACCCATCAACATACAACGTACATACATACATACATGTGTATTTGGTACGTAGTTGATATAATATTAGAAATGCATTGTACTTACAGTATCCAAACATTATTTACGGCTTACAAGTTTTTGTTACTTTGTCGTATATGTTAATTTTTTTAGGTTGCTACACAATTAAATAGTTTATTTAAATGTTTATAAATATTTGAATATATAAATTAACATTAACAGCCTGTTCAACGATTTCGAACGTCAACGTTCGCATAGAAAACTACATTGAAAACAAAAACAAATTTTCGAATATTGTTTTTGGTTTACATATAATTTTCTATGCGAACGTTAGCGTTCGAAATCGATGAACAGGCTGTAAAAACACAAACCTTTATAAGAATTATAATTTCAGTTAAAGTTCTGTTGAGTTAAAAAAAATCAGAGTTAATAAATCTAAAACAGAGAAAGATTGTCATTATTTGAGTGACTCGTAAGAAAATAAATTATACTCGTGATGTGGGCGGAATTTTATATATTATTTTTATAGAAAATTTCAATGTTTAATTTTATTTAGAAAGTTTTATATTTTTTATAGAAAATTTAAAATTTATTATAGAAAGTGTTCAATCTTATAGATATATATATATATAAAATTGTAACGTTACTGACTGACTCACTGACTGATTCATCATCGCACAGCCTAAACGCCTGAAGCTAAAAACTTGATATTTAGACTGGAGGTAGGTTTCTGCCCAAATCGATCCACTAAGACGGGATTTTTGGAAATTCGAATGTTAAGGGGATAAAAAAGAGTAAAAACTGGAAAATTCGGTAACCTTATGTCTCCAAAACTAACAGAGATAAAAAAAAATGTAATACTTATCCTGGTTCTTTAGAAAAATTAGCGGATAGGTGTCTGGTACTTTTTTGAAATTCGGCCCTATTAGGGAGTAAACGGGTAAAACCTGAATTTTAGGACTTTCTTGACACCCTATCTATCTTTTGAACCAATAACAATAGAAACAAATTTTATACCACATCCGAAACTAAAAATACGAATACGAATTTGGTACTTTTTCGAAATTTAAACATTTAAGGGGTGAAAATCGTAACTATTTTTGGTACTTTTTTACAAAACATTTTTTTCCATTCATTTACATATTCGTACAAAATTATGGGCTCGAACTACAATACTGAAATTTTTTATACTTTAATGGGGGGAAAAAATAGTACCAAAAAGGGAAAATACGGAAAATTTGATATTTTTGGTTCTACAACTGGTATTTTTTTAATTATCGTTAATGTTGTACCTTAAAACATAAGATTCAACATGCAATACCCTGAGTGGATTAGAATCTATGACGGAACTTTTTGGTACTTTTTTGTTATTTAACTGGATCTTTTTGAATTACCGTTAGTATTGGACCTAGAAACATTAAATTCAACATGCAATGCCCTGAGTTGATAAAATCTATGAGGGAACTTTTTGGTACTTTTTTGTTATTTAACTGGAACTTTTTGAATTACCGTTAGTATTGGACCTAGAAATATGAAATTAAACACCAAGGTATTGAGTGAATGAGAATCTATTACAAGGATCTTTTTGGTAATTTTGTATTCATCGACTGGTACTTTTTTAAAATTTCCGCTAATATTGGCCTTATGAACATAAAATTAAACCTACAAGGTATTGAGTGAATGAGAATCTCTTAAAGCACTTATTGGTACTTTTTAGTTCTTAAACTGGAACTTTTTGAACATCCGTTATTATTGGACTTCGAAACATAAAATTCAAGATTCAATGCCCTAAGTGGATAAGAATGTATATAGGGGAAGTTTTTGGTACTTTTTTGTTTTTTAACTGGTACTTTTTGAATTTCCGTTAATATTGAACCTTAAATCATAAAATTCAACATGCAATGTCCTGAGTGGATGAGAATCTATTAGAGGGAACTTTTTGGTACATTTTTATTCATTAATTGGTACTTTTTGAATAACCTTTGGTATTGGACCTAGAAAGATAAAATTAAACATGCAAGGTCCTGAGTGGATGAGAAAATAAACTTTGGCATACACATATGTCCACGAAGAAAAAGGAGACGCTAACGAAGTAGTGGGTTAAATGCTAGTTTTCTATAAAAAAAATATTCAACTGTCTATTGAAAATTTTCAATTTATATTAAAAGGGTTAAATTTTCTATAGTCAATGTTTGATTTTCTAATGAAATTTTTTTAATTTAATAAAAATATTTAATTTTCTATAGAAAATGTTAAATTTTTTACAGAAAATGTTCTTGATTAAAAAAATTTTAATTTCCCATGGAAAATTTCGGATTTCTTTGAAACTAATTTATATATTTTTTTCCAATGAATTTTATGAATATTTAAGTGATCACATTTCACTTATATCAAAGTCAGTTATTAATATTGTCAGACCAGCGAATGAGTATCCAGCCAGTATCTTTATCTGAGTGAAAAGTAACTGAAAACTGTGTAGCGAAATAAATAAAGTAATTAGAATGTTTAACAATAAAACCCGTTATTAGTCATAAACACACAGAATTGTAAACAAAAACAGAAAAAAAACTTAATATTGACACGTGAATGAATGAATAAATTACATTTTTGTAGTTAATAACCACACTAAACAAATGATTGACTAAAAAAAAAGAATATTTATCTATCTGACGGGCTATCGTTTTATTGATCTAAAGTCAAAATTCATTAAGAATGATTTTTTGCTATTTCATATTTTCAAATTGGTAATATTAGACTAAAAGGATAAATCCAATTAAATTAAAACAAAACATTTTTCAGCTTTAATTTTGGGGTTTTATTTTTTTTTTTTACCAAAATTGATTAAATAATTTTAGTGTCCAATGGCTGTGATTTATTAGAGTTGTGTCATGTTTATCAGCATGTCTGCTTAATGCTTCTTTCCATTGAGAGATAAAAATCCAATAGATTATAGTCACTAGTCTCAGTGGCACGAATAGTGATTAAATACATATTTATTGCGTTTTTTTTTCGTTTTTAATAACGCGTAATTTTTGAAAAGATAAGCAGGTGTTCGTTTCTGACTTCATTAGTATTTTGGCCATTTACCTTATATGGAATTTGGAAGAGCTGTAAATCTAAATTAAATTCACGAACAATTTCTATTGCTGCCAATAAAGTCTCATACAAATTTATAATTTATCAAACACCGTTGATTTCCTAGTGTAATATAACTTAGAAACTTTGAATTTATTGAATTCTTAAATTTTTATGTTATGAGATTTGACGTTACTTCGTTCTGTATGTCTATAAATACTTTCAACACTCATAAGAAAAGGCCATAATTAACCATTAACCCCATTTAAAGATACCTTCCAAAATCACTTTAATACAAATTAAGATATTGTAATGCGATTTGGTAAAATTTAGTTTATATTACCAAAAAAATACACTGCCCAATTTTGTAATGATCAGACAACATTCGGAAAACACTTAAATACGCATTAAGGGTTACTTTACACTTTCACACAAGTCTTACGTATTTTGAAGAAAATACAACTCTCTAATGATAATTGTTATCGTTTCTTAAAACTTTCCAAGCAATAATTAGATCATGTATGATAGTGTAAAGTACCCTAAAGTAGTAACAAAAAATAATATGTTGGTGTAATTATCCCAATTAGGTTTAATAAGACCCAAAATTATACTACTAATTTTTTAATTAAATGTCAAATACATAACCAAAGGTTTAATACAAAGTCCACTCTCGAAAAACACTTGAATGCGCCTAAGACTGTTAAGAATAATTTATCACATGTCTTTTATACAGTCTGCTTTATAGAGGCTGCTGGAGGGTATAAAAGATTCGGAACAGCCAAACAAAGCATTCATACTTGTTTTATTCACGCCAATCGTAAATAAAAAGTCAACACAACATTTTTTATGCTCAAAATTTTTCTTTTCCCCATACTTTCTTATGGAAAAGGAACAAATTTTATTTACGACTGGGCTGATTGTATAGTTACCAATTTAAATTTACATTACAGTAATTGTCAATTTTTAATAATATTAATGCTTTTCTTTCACCCTTTTTGTTCTCTGCTTTTCAGCTAATGGAATTATTCGCTTTCTCTCCAAAATCCCTTAAAACCTTTTAATCCACTTTTTTTCCCCAACCCCAAACACGATGTGCCTTTCGACACCAGCAACTTCACCAACAAATGGCAATAATGCCACAACAGCATGCTCGTCTAGTGCATGTACCACCTCCAATGGTGATGTATCTACATGTGGTAAAAATATTAAGAAACAAGAACTTAGAGAATTAGATTGCAATGGCAACACTACCACCACATTTAACAGTATTAAACAACGTAAAACAGCAAAATCAACAGATGAAGCACAAAATGCCACAACAGCCAAAGATTTAGTTGATAGTTTAGGTTATAAGGAAGAAAATTCTGTCTACAAAGAAATAGTACAAGCCAAAGAGAAGCTTAAGCAGCAGACTGCAGTGCCGGAGGAATCAGAGAAAGAGTTCAAACCAACAATAAGATGGATGGACTTCATTGCGCAACTATTTTTACATTTGGGAGGTGTTTATGGCTTTTATTTACTGTTCTCTACAAAATTGTATACATTTTTATGGGGTAAGTAAATCCAAAGTAGTTTTGAACAAGAAATTGAAGAAATATATTGGCAATATGATTGAGTACAAGGCGAATTCATTTTTCAGGCACAGCTTTGCTACTTTTTTTCGAATTTAGAGAGAGGAATGTCAAAAGTTGCTTGTGTTTTTGACAAATTGACCAACGAAAGAAACAATTAAAATATGTGTTTTTGGTTAAGTACTTTTTGAGTACGACTCTTACTTAAAGTACTTTTTTTGTCCTTTTTTTATCACAGGCAAAACTGTATTAATTACATCGTTTAAAGAAACTTATTTCAAAAAAGGTTACAGTTTTTTTTAATAAATAGAATCTGGGAATTTATTTATTTATTATATAATTTAGTATAAAAGCTTTTCAGGATTGTAATTTGACATAGAATACAAAATCGAATAATATGAAAATGAAAAGTTTTTTTTATTTATAATAAATTGTTAAGGTTGTCTAAAACATGTGAATGTCCAATGTACCATTATTTTTATGTACTTATGTATGTATAAGTATATGGTTTTCATCAATTCAATCAATATTTATTCGTACAATATTGTATGCATGTGGTAAACTGTAACGAAAACAAGACTACTTAATTGGAAACCATTAAATTATTTAAAGTCCAGTTATAAATGTTCTACTTTTTTATAGTTTATTCTATTTATTTCGTTTATTAATTTACGTTTAAAAGTTCAAATTGAACATTAATAGCGGCTAGGGTTGCTATTCTGGAAAATTTCCCGGGAATTCACGCAAAAAATAATTTTGAAGTTTAAATGCGTGGAATATCGGAATTATCTTCACAGAAAAAAATATCTCAAGAACATTTTTAGCAACACAGTTTGTTTAAAATAAAAGTTTAAAAATTATCAAAATTGCACTCAATAAAACATATCTAATAATGAAATAATTAAATATTTCTTCATATTCAATAAAAAAAATATTTAAATTAAAGTAAAGACAGTATTTTTAAAACTCTTGACCATTTTTTATTAGCTTTTATAGTGTATGATTGTTTGTAATTCTCATTCGCTTAACAGTTTTTTTGTAAAATATCTATAGTTTTTGCAAAGTCTTCGCAAAAAGATTTCCTGATGATCTGGGCTAAGTAACCACCGAAACGCGCTTAGGAACTAGTTTATCCTCCTACAATGAATTTCAGTGTATTTATCAAAGAACAAAATAACTATCGAAACGATAGACTAGCCGCTAGAACTTAGTGAATGATTACCAGATAATTGTGGCCTCGTAAAGATGACAATCATACAATTTCTCTATTATCCATGAGCAAAACAGATGTGTCACTTTTTTGTGTCTATTATTCATGCAGACACTATGATTACTGTATTAGCTGCAATGCTGAAAATAAGGAAAACAAGGTGTCATAAAGTAATAAGTCTTGAAATAATAACATGCAAATTACGACTGTTGTGAACAACCCCTCGTAATTTGGTGTGCTATTTTGAATTTAAATCAGCTGATTTAAAACAAATATAAAAAATAAATATTTACCTAACATCAAAATATTTTTAATTCTAATCAGTGAAATAATAAATTAAATTAGATGTTACCTGACTATTTTCCTTTTTTTAGACGCAAATCACAAATAAATTTTATTTTGTTTGCTTACCAAACGGCAGAGACCTAAGCCGATCTAATTTGACTTCGCAAGTGTTTTGTTGCAAAAATTGCTATCTGCAGGTTAAATTCAGAAGATCGCTGGATAAAATTTTGCCATCAACAGCGACGACATACAAAAACTTATGCTACTCGGCTCAGCCGTTCAGCGCAGGTCTCTTCTGATTAATTATGACAGCACAATAAACATAGCAAGCAAAGTTCTATTTATTTAAAACACTTTTTGTTTACAAAGCAACACCAATATTTTAAAACCATTGTATAATGTTAAAACATGATGACAATATAACATAAAAGCACTCCTCCTATTTTATGGCCTACATTAGCGAGGAGACGATTGTCTAAAATGGTAATTAAGTCTTCCGATAAATTGTATGATATTTCTTGCATTTATCTTCGTTAAAAGTTTGGGTTGGTTGTATCCCAATAATTCTGTTCAGTAAAATTCCTTCGTATCAAAATAGATCAATGGATCTTCTTTTTTAAATTATTTCCTTTCCGGTTATGAAAAAATTAAATTTCCTTAAAACCCGGTTAAATAATAAAGCCCGAAAGAACTTAAGAAAGGGTTAACTGTCATACTGCGGTCATTTTTTGTCATGTATGATTATAAAGGGTTTGTTAATGAGCAAAATGCCGCATATCGATTGAGATCAATATACAACAGATCGTACAGACTCCATAGCTGTTTGACGAGAATATGCAAAACTTCAAAAAAAAAAAAAAAAACAAACAGCTAAAATCTGCTAAATCGTAACATGAAGAAAATATGCTAAGAATCTACTAATATGATTAATTTTCTTAATTAAATTTTCTGCTAAATAAAAAGGAATTTTCGTATATGTTTCATAAAATTTTGTATTTTTTAAAAAACATGCCAACAAATTCTAATTTTCTAAAATGTAAAAATATTCTAAACAAATCTGCTTTTGAACAAGGAAATAATTTGCTAAAAAGCAGCAAGCATATTTTTCCAATAAAAATATGCAATTCCCGAACTCAATCTGCTAACTCTAGCAGGAAAAATGCTATTATCGTAATACTGTAATAATTTAAAAAATTTTATGTGAAAATTTTCTCAACGCAAGGTGAAGTGAACAACAAAATTACCCCCTTAATTTCCAGAATGCAACTTTTAATTAGCTGCGTTCGAGAACACAAAAGTTTTTACTATTTTTTACTGAACTTTACTGCATTTTACGAAATTGCGTTCGAGTACACAAAATACAGTAAATGAGAACACAAATTGAGAGCGTAAAGTGACAGTTCTTGTCTGAGTATTTACAAATTTTTACTGCAGAAATTTTTGCAGTCAAACAAACAAAAGTAACAAATAAAATGCATATAAATTGTGAAAAAATTGTTAAATAAAAGAAAAGGTGAAATAAAAATTAAACCAAAACAAAAAGTGAATAACTATTTATAAATTAATCTTGTTTGTGAAGCATTTATTTGGGTATATACAAACTTTTGAAATTTTTTTTGTTAAGTTAATTTTTTAGAGTTGTAAAAGTGTGAAGTACTTGGGGACTTAAGTAATCAATAGCAAAACAATTATTGATGTTCTTTTAAATAATTTAACCCGATACAAATTAGTAAAATCAAATAAAATTAAAAACAAACAATTATGAAAGATTAAATAAAATAGTTTGTTTTTATTTTCCAAAAATTTTCGTGTTATAAAAAGTTTTTAATCGAGTACCGATAAGAAAACGAGTTAAGTAGTCAAAAGTGTAAAAATTTTTCAACACTTCAATTATTTGCCATCAGCTGTTGCCTTTATTTTACGAATTTTTACAAATTTTGCGTTCGCGTACTTTTTTGCACAACAGCTTTTTGTGAGAGCAAATTTTTCAGTTTACTCATTTACTGCATTTTACTGCAAAAGTACTCAAACGCACCTATTGTCGATTCCATTTTTTGATAGTTTGAATAACAATATTTTTATTAAATTTTAATTTTTTTTGTTTTGCTTTTTTTTACAATATTGAATTTAATAATTTCCACTTGTAGTGGAAATTGGCAAAAATTATTGGAATTTCCGTAATCTAAGTAAAATAACTGTTTGAGAAACCCTGCATATATCGTGTGTAGTACGGTACATTTTTATCAACATTTGAATGCAGTTAATAAACATACAATTATTATTCATAAGAAAATACTCGGGGAAATACCAAAGAACGAAATAAAAATTTTATTGTAGGAACACAATTGCGTCGTACTACGTAAAAACGTAACGACGTATATTTCCCAAAACATGCTCCATTTACCCACAATTGCGTCGCAAAGGGTTTTGTTTTCTTTTTTAAATAAAATGTATTGGAAAACTACAAAATTTATTCAAATTAATTTTTATATTGTTTTTAAATATTCAAACAAACAAATAAACATGAGCCGATTTTGCTGGATTTGATTCCCAAACTGCTAAGGACAACTAGAATTTGTCACCAATATTTTAGTTTTCTGTTGAATCTTTCGAAAGTGTGCGTGTTTTCACACGGAAAGAAAAACTTAGTATATCCTCATTCAACACTAGTCGTGAAAGAGGCTATATATATAATAATTAGGCTTTTTTAGTCACTTTTATCATAACACCCCATACTCACAGAAAAAAAATTTACCGAAACGGAAAATAAACTAAAAATAAAGGATGGCAACCGAAAAGAATTTCGGTATTGGTATTGGTATTTAAGTATTTGTTATTTCGGTACCGCAATTAAACTGTTTGTTACTTCGGTATTGGTGTTCAACCGTGCTTAAATATTTAAAATGTTTGCGCCTCTTTTAAAAATTTTTGGTTTGAATATAAAATTCTAAAAGGAAATTATACCCAGAGTATAAAATTAATCAAGTTTGAGTAAAACTATTGATTTGATATGCATATGGATGTATGTATATTAATAAAGAATTGAAATTTTTTGTTCTATATTTTATATTATTTATGATATTTAAAAAACTATAAAAGAAAGAAAATGAAATTACTTTCATTATTTTCTTTTAGATACAAATTTGGCGATAGTGCTTAACTATTCCCTTAGGGGATATCTTCCATTTGTTTGCTGAGATTGTGCACTGGGTTTTTTTTTATCATATGTACAAAGTATGTACATATATGTTGTTAAGTACAAATGGAATACATAACCTAACACATTTCAACTTAACCTTCAAAATTTTTACTTAACCTCTAACATTTTTCCATTTGACCTTCCTTTTATATAAAACAAACAAAAAGTAATACTTAAAATGCTTCTTTTGGTATCATCTAATGCTGAGACTTTAGCCGCCATTGTGATGTTGTAATAAATAATTGTGAATGATCTTAGACCCACTCAATTATAAAAACATGTTTTTATTTTGTTTAGTTTAATAAAAAAAAGAGAAAACTTCGTGTAACGTGTGTATGTAAAACCATAAAACCAAACTGAATATGAACTCTAACCAAAGGGATTAAAAATGTTTGTTTGTATAAGACAAATAATTCTTTTGTTTAAATAATCGATTGGAAAATAAATTTTTTTTTTAAATTTTCTTTAAGCGTGTAATTTGTATAAAGTAGAAAGAAAGAGTTTATAAAAGTTTGTCAATTAGTTCTTGAAAAGACTTTGTTTTAGCATAGAAAACAATAAAATTTAATTAATGTAAAAAAATTATTTAATTTCATGTTGTAAAAATTCCTTTCTTCATAAAAATAATTTAATGAAAATTAAATTTGATGAACTTAAGCCTGATTAAAAATATTTAAAATTTCATTTAATTAAAATATCAAAATTTGGATTAAAAACCATAGAACAGTTCAACAAAATAACCACAATACTAAGTAATGTAAAAAAATGTTATATACATATATTTATAACCTATTTCGTTTTATTTTATTTAAGTATGTCGAGATTAACGAATGCAAAGTCGAACAAGTGCAACTTTTTTTCATTTGGATAATTCAATTGCACGTTTTGTTTTAATAAAAGTTCTTTAAGAGAGACATTATGCATTGACTTTTACTATCTAAAATCATTCGGAGGGTACAAGGAGTCCAAAAAGAAACTATGCGATTCCAAATAACTGTAATTTTTTTCTTTGCATTATCTTATGTTTCGATGTTACGTGTGACATTTAACAATAACATTTTCTATCAGTGCGTCGAAAGTAAATGCCGAAAGCTCATCAAATATCGAGACAATTAAAATAAAAGAAATCTTACTTAAAAAAAGAAGATTTGTGATTTTGATACTTATATAAAGTTGGTCACGTGCGACATCGTAAGTGTGAAAATTAAAAATTTTAAAATTATTTTTACGAATGATTCATTTATATAAAAAAATATATTTACTTGCAAACACACATGTACACACCTGTATAAACGCACTGGTTCTCTCGAAATATATTGTTTTGCTGCAGTGTTGTCCTTGGTTGTACTTATTTATTTTATTTTTAAATTAAAACTAATGAGGTATGTATATTATTTTTTATAAAACTATTTATCTTATTTTATTTATTCATCACGCCTTTGTGTGACTTCTTCAGGGAAAATTAACAAATTTAAAATTTTATAGCCAAATGAAAATAAAGAATAAAAGGATATGTATATGGAAAGCCATTTGTTATTTTTTCATAAACTTTAGAAGCCCTAATTTATAAAAAGAATCTGTATGTACATATTTACGTAGTAACTGTCATTTGGTTGAAATTTGGCCACCAAAAGAGGAACAGAAGCAACAAAATATAATGCTGGTGAGGAATTTCACGTGCGACATGTCACATGCGACAGTGATTAAAACTAACTAAAAAAAAAGTATAAAATATTTATTGGTAAAATAAAAACCATTTTAAGAGATATAAGTTGTCGCATTAAAATATTGCCTCGGGTTTCGAAAAAATCGGCTTTTGAATTGCCGGCCGCGAAAACCACTTCTGTTTTTTTCGCGTGCGAATGTCTTGCAATTGTCTTGAAAACGATTATAGGGCTTATTTAGAGCTATAAGTTAAATCTATTGTCAAAAAAAATCCGTTTTATTTTAGCTTTATTCACTTAAATGTGTACGACGGTCAAGTTCGACATGATGGAAATGCCCATATATTTTTCTGGCCCATCTATGTGTTAGATTGCACTTGTTAAGGGGCAAATACACTTGTCAAATGCTTGTCCAGCAGGCGAATTCAACGTGTACGTGTGCTGGACGTAAAATTCGCCATCATATCTAATTTTTTTGATTTTTCATCAAGCGTTGTCGGTGTCACTCATACAAACACATTTTCACTAATACCACCACAATGCTTGATGAGTATTTTGATCAATGTATTTGGGCCTTTACTACTTAAATAAAACGTATGTGAAAAGTCCCGAAATTTTATTTATTTATTTATTTATTTAATTTATTAGTCTATGGAATTCATCCTTACAGACTATTTATACAACACAAATGTTAATTACTCACATAAAATAAATAATTATGAATTAAAAAAAATTATTATTTTACTTTTAGTTACATTAGTATTTAAAGAAAAATCTATAAATCTATACAGTTCATTAAATTGAATACACATTCTCCTGAGAGGATCAGCGTTTGCATAATTAGCTCTAAAAAATTGAACGGATAATGGTGAGAAGTATCGTGTTGGTCGTTGAGGAATGTTGAACGAAATATTGTTGATCAGAAAACCAGAACAAACATCACCGTTAATAATATTCAATAGAAACGAGACATTTAACATAGATCGTCGGCTTTTTAAGGTTGGCAGCTTAACAAGGGCGAGCCTGCTGGTATATGATGGAAGACATAATGGGTTGAAATTTAAACTTCGAAGACAGAACAACAGGAATTGTTTTTGCACAGATTCAATCCTGTCGATATAAATTTGGTACATAGGGTCCCAAATAATGGAAGCATACTCCAAAATAGGTCTCACAAGTGATGTGTATGAAGTTTTAGTTACATAAGGGTCATTGAATTCTTTAGCCCACCGTTTTATAAAACCAAGAACTCCTCTGGCTTTGTTTACCATAATTGTTATATGATTAATGAAACTTAGTTTAGGATCCAATAAAACACCAAGATCTAAAAAGCTATCCACTTTTTCTAGTTGATAATTGCCCAGCATATAATTTACAGATATCGGTCGCTTTCGGACAAAACGCATATATTTGCACTTTTTTAGATTCAGCTCCATTAAATTTGAATTACACCATTTGTAAAACGAATCTAAGTCATTTTGAAGTAAAACATGGTTGGAGTATTCACTAATACTCAAGAAAATTTTCACATCATCAGCATACATTAAAATACTTGAAAACTGAATAACTTGTGGTAAATCGTTTATAAACAAGGAAAATAAAAGCGGTCCAAGGTGACTGCCCTGTGGTACCCCGGATGATACGTTTATATTTTTCGAAGATTCATTGTTGAAAAGTACTCTTTGCTTTCTATTTGTTAAATGAGTTAACCCACATTAAGCTAATATTAGCAAATCCCATCAAATGTAATTTCTTTATAAGAAGTTTATGATTGACTTTATCAAAAGCTTTGCTGAAGTCTGTATAAACTACATCTGTTTGTTTTCTTTGAAGAAACCCGCGATTGACTATTGTAGTAAGTTGTAATAAATTTGTTGAAGTTGAACATCTTTTTTGAAAACCGTGTTGGAAGGGAGAAATTAAAGTGTTGACTTGATGACATAAGTGATCCGTTATAAGTTTTTCAAACAATTTTGGTATAATACTTAATTTGGCAATACCTCGGTTATTAAAATTTACTACCGGAATTCGGAGTCAGTGGCCTCAACGTTAAGAGCACTACGTCCAATTTATGGTCGTCATAATCGTCCTACCAGATCAACTATTGAGCGTCTAGTGGAAAAATTTGAGTCCACAGGTACAGTACAAAATGTTCTCGTGCCAGTGAGACAAAGAAGTGCCCGTTGTGTCTCTCACACGTCGTTCTCAAGCGTTGGGCATCTCTGTGACGTCGTTGTGGCGAATTTTGCGAAAAGATCTTGGCCTACATCCTTACAAGATCAAATTGACGCAAGAACTGAAGCCGCTTGACCACCAGAAGCGTCGTATGTTCGTGAATTGGGCTGAGCAAGAACTTGAAAATGATTCGGATTTTCATCGAAAAATCATCTTCAGCGATGAGGCTCATTTCTGGCTGAATGGCTTCGTCAATAAGCAAAATATGCGTTATTGGTCACACAGAAATCCACACGTACTCCATAAGTCATCATTGCATCTCGAAAAAATTACGGTTTGCTGCGGTTTATGGGCCGGCGGTGTCATTGGGCCGTACTTCTTCCGTGACTGTAAAAGGGAATCACTACCGTTCAATGAAAACAGAATATTTTTTGCCCCAATTGGATGATGCGGATTTGAAGGACATGTGGTTCCAACAGGACGGCGCCACAAGCCACACAGCGAATGTCACAATGAATTTATTGGAAACCAAGTTTGTAGAACGTGTTATCTCGATTTGCCGCCTCGGTTGTGCGATTTGACGCCGTTAGACTATTTCCTGTGGGGCTACGTCAACTCTATGGTCTATGCCATCAAGCCAGCGACGATTGATGAATTTCGTATGAATATCAAACGTGAAATTGCAGCAGTATCGGCCGATTTATGCTTGAAACCCGTCAAAAATTGGGTTGCGTCTGGACTTCTGCGAGCGTGCCCGTGGTGGCCATGCAAAAGAAATCGAGTTCCATACATAATGGCATCGAACGTACTTTCACAGGAATAAATAATTTCATTGATATCCGAAACTGTTTTTGTTTTATTTAAAAAAACTTTTGTAGCGCTCTTATTGAAAAACCCGATATGTATATGGGGGATTTCATGTGAAGTGACCCAATTTTTAAATCGATGTCTTCCGATTTGGATGTTTTTAAAAAATTTTTTTTTTTTAATTTAAAACTTTTTTTTATCCGGAATGTTTTTTTTTTTTTGCTCAAAAGCTTTCTACTTTCTACTTTTGCATGCGTCTTGAAAAAAAGTCAAGAAAATATCGAATGCATAGAACACCTGGTGTGAACCTTCAACTTAAGAATTATTGAAAACAATTTATTATTCTTAATACGATTTCCGTATGACGTGCTAAATTCCCAGTTTTTCATATTTGATAAATACACTGAAATTTATTGTTCTGTTTGATTTTATGCTCTGGTTTTTAATGTGTAATTTTCCTTAGTATTGCTTGGCCCATGGGCAATGATTGCCCTCTTTCCACAAATTGTCTGTTTATTCAGTGGTGTAGGGTATCAAAGAGCCACCTTAAGTGATTTAGTTTTCATCCTTATTTTGATATATTTTATTGATATGTAAAAAAAATTTCTACTTCATTTCTAGTTTATAAATTTTTTATTACAGTTTTAGACGATCATATTAAATAATGCTTTTTGCAAATTTTTGAGAGCATTAGATTTGTTTTCTTAAGACTTTAGTTTATATAAAAACTTGCCCTGTTTACTACACTAAAATAAAAAAATGCGTTTTCTCTTTATTTCCAGTCGTTTTAACCATATGGGGTTCGGGTATTGGCATCACAGCAGGTGCTCATCGTCTGTGGTCACACAAATCATATAATGCTTCGTTACCTTTACGTATCTTATTAATATTTTTATTCACAATAGCAGGTCAGGTAAGTGTATTGTACTTAAATGACATTAAAAACGAACAAAAAAAACCAATGCGTGATCCTTATATATTTTAGCGCGATGCTTACACTTGGGCTTTAGATCACAGAATTCATCACAAATTTTCCGAAACTGAAGCTGATCCCCATAATGCCAAGCGAGGCTTTTTCTTTGCTCATGTCGGTTGGCTGTTCCTTACAGCCCATCCCAAGGTTGAAGAGAAACGCAAAGTTATTGATATGTCCGATTTGGAAAATGATGGTGTAGTGATGTTCCAACGCAAATGGTTTGTTCCCTTATTTGCCATATGTTCCATTGCCTTGCCTGTTTTGGTGCCCTGGTATTTCTGGAATGAATGCTTATGGAGTTCATTTTGGATTAATTTCAATATGAGATTTACTTGTACTTTGAATGTGGCATTTTTTGTAAACAGTGTGGCCCATATGTGGGGCAGAAAGCCTTATGACAAGTAAGTTGCTTGAAATTATTTTTTGTGGTTCAGAGTTGCATTCATTTGCTTTTTTCTTTTCTTTAAATTTCTAGAAATATTAGCCCAGTTGAAAGTCCAATTGTATCCTTTTTGGCTTTGGGTGAAGGTTGGCACAACTATCATCATGTATTCCCCTGGGACTATAAAACCGGTGAATTTGGCAGTTATAAATTAAATGTTACCACCGGATTTATTGATTTGTGTGCCAGATTGGGTTTGGCTACAGGACGTAAGTATCTGAAATATAAAGTCGTTTGCCAAACTGCAATAAACAAATTTACAAGCACATAAAATGAATTTAAAACAGAAATTTTAAAATTTTTGTTTCTTTGAACGTTCATATTTTACATGTTGATTTGGTTTTTGAAGTTTTTAAAAAATTGGCCAAAGTATTTAAATATTTAAAATTTGTTAAGAAAGCAGTGTTGCCAGAAAATTTAAAAATCATATTTTTTCACGCCAACAAATATTTACCCTACAAATTTTGTAAAAGCATTTTAATGATAAATGTAGGTTATACTTAATTCTTAATTCTTAATTTAAGGTTTTTTAATATAAAATTAACAAAAGAATTTAAATTGTTTTTAAATTTATTTAAAAAAACCGATTATCACACTTAAAAGCCTATTTTAATATCCTCCACCACAAATACTGGTGACTGGAAATCACCCTGTAAAATTTCGTGCAGATCGGTGCATAATTTACACTAGGCCCCATATAAACCCTACTCCCGGAAAACAGTTTAGTACGCCTAAAGACATAATTAAAAATGCTATCATAACAATATTTGGCACGGTACAGTTTTGAAGGACTAGAAATGACACTGTGAAATTTTGCGGTAAAACTTTTTCCATCTTAGCTTCATATGTCCAGAAAAATGTCATGCAATTTGATGATATACGCAGGGTTGTTAGGCTTTTTTCTTCAAAAATCGTCAAAAGTTTTAACAAAATTCGTCAAAATCGTCACGGACATTTAACTAATTCGTCAAAGATTTACAAATTAGAGACAATTTATTGTATTGATTGGTTCAAAAATATAAATTTTTAGCAAGAAATTCTATTTATGATGAAGAAAGTGATATGGCTAAGTTTTATTCTATTTATTTCAGCAAGTGGGCTGAAATATATTTAAAATTTGAAAAAAAATACATAAGAAAAAAAAATATTTTCATAAAAACATAACAAAAATTTATTTAATTTCTTGATATTCCTTAATTAGGCTTGAGTTCATCAAATTTAATTTTCATTAAATAATTTTCAATGAGGAAGGAATTTTTTTATACAGCTTGGAATTTTTTATTAAAATTTATTGATAATTTTTCTTGGCTGAGCTGAGATTTGAACCCGGGTTGATTTTTACATGTTTCAAGAATCACCACATTCTATCCTCAGAAAGTTTTTGAGTTCTAACCACTGCACCACTGCGGTGCCCGTCAGCCAACAGTCTAATATCAATCTTTTAACCAGTAGTACTGGTGGTTCGAAATTTGCTGTTATTATCATTTAAATTTCAAATTACATTCGTTTATTATGTTTATTTTTGTCCACTTTCGTCGACATTTTTTATTTGTACAAATTAAATTACAAATGTAAACATTAGAGCTTGTGCCATAGCTATTTTTAAGAAAAATTTATTTATTTCATTTATCTCTATTCACAAAAACATTAAATAAAAAATAAAATCTAATTTGCTATTAACTCGAGCAATGTATCTTTAAATAATTAATTTTTAGCGCTATCGCTATTCCAAATTGTTTTTAAAGTTTGAAAAGTGCTAAACCAAGGGTTCTGTCTATGTCAACAGTCTTTTTACCCGACTTGAAACGATTGACTAGATTTTGAGGTCAACTCTACAACAACACTGCTTCTGTGGTCGGGTTCTTAAAAATATTGCTATTAAAAAAAAGGTTTGTTTACATTAACAACTAGTTTGTATACAAACTTTGACAAGTCGACCACCGAAAAAAACCACATATGTTGACTTGACCCCACCTTCTAGTGAATTCGCCTTGCTAACAGAATTGAATGGGAATTCGCCTTTTTACACGGAAATAGAAAAATTCTTCACATGTGATTATGACTCCAGCGAAAAAATGCAATCGTATGTAGCGACGCAAATCGAAATCATAAAAACGGAAAGCGTATTTAACCAAATAGGACCGACGCAAATTGGAACTCTAGTGTATATTATTTGCAGTATCGATGACATTCATATAATTGATGAAGAGAAATTTTTTTGTTTCATTTCCAATAATTTTTTGTATTTCGAAAAATTGATTTTTACGTTTTAGACTGTTGCCAATATAATTGTAAATATTTCTTGTAAGCGTTTTATTGATGCCAGAAAATCGTCATAACACTATTACTTTTGGTTAAAAAATCGTCATATTACGGTATTTTCTCAAAAAAAATCAAAATGACGAAAAGTCATCACATCCAACAACCCTGGATATTTTGTCCATAATTTAGCAGCCTTCTGAAATTCACTGTAAACGCTAAAACTTACCATGGCTCCAATGTAAATGTCCCTACTGAAAATCATTTAAGTTTAGCCAAACGGTTACGGATCATGATATTTTACTCAAGCTAGTCCAAATTTTTATAACAAAAAGTATACAACTTTCTAATTGGCGGTCAATAATTTATTAAAGGTCTTAACCGTAACCAATTTTAATGCTGACGTCCTTTTTTATATACATAGATAAATTATTAATAAAAAGATATCATATAGATATCACTCCTGAAATATTCGAACTGTCAGTGGAGGGTATCAAAGATTCGGCACAGCCGAATATAGCACTTGTTACATCTTGTTACTATAAAATCTGTAGTTTTTATTCTCGCAAACTGACAATAAAAATGAACTAATTTCCGAATTTTAAGGGCTTAATTCATTTTTGTTTTCGGGGCTTAGTTCGTAAGGGACTTAGTTCGTTGCGCCAAATAGACAATATTGTCAATTTGGGAGTCCTTAAAATAAGGGAATTACATAGTTCATTATGAATTAAGGCTCTAACTTTCAACATCCTCAAAAATATGAAATAACCCCAATACTAAATGAACATAAACTCCATAAATGAATACCTATTTCACATTGATATACATAAGTCCTCATTTTTAAAATTAAAAAACAAACAAATATATTTCAAATTTTAAATCTTAGCGAATTTGCCCGCGGACGAAACCATCTAACATTAAACAATAAAAAATTATTTCATAAAAAATTAACAAACTTACCTAAAGTTGTTGTTGTTACAGTACTTTTCGCTTATTGTCACATCCCTCAGTTGCACGCAATATTGTGACTATATCGCTAATGTGATTATAAACCTAATTTGTTTATATGCCACAATATGGCATATAAACCAAATCGGATATAAGCAATTTATGGGATTATAAAAAAGAAAACAGATGTCTTTCATTTATATATGTATGGTATGTATACTAGGGTGGGTCACTGATATATGAGAAAAAATAAAAGTTCTCGAATCATATTCTCATAGCAATATTTTTTTGTATTACGTTAAAACAAATAAAAATTGCAAAAAAAAAGTTCAAAAAAGTCTCATCTTGAGCCCGCGCATGAGCTCCTAAGAATTAAGAATATTTGAAAAAAGTCCATTTTTTAAATTTTAATATTTTATTTACTATCAATTATTATTAATTTAAACTAAAAACATTTTGAATTAAACATAAAAAAATAAAAATTTGGTTCTTATACAGCATAAAACAATAAAATCCTTTTTGGTCACAAAATCTTGTTTACTGTCAAATCCGGGCATCTCTCGTCTTGATTCAAATTTCGTCTATATTAAACCATCGCTTGACTTTTTTAGCGCAAAGAGTCATGAATGCTTCTGACACTATTTTCAAGAACCTAAAAGTCGTTAAAATGCAGTAATATGCTTTTCTGCAATACAATGCTATTGTTGCTATACTAAAAATTTAACAAAATTGAAGGTCAATGCGCGGGCTCTTACACTAAAAATAAATTAATAATGTTTTACAGGGATCAAATGCAGACAAAAATACAACATATTTACGCTATTAGAAGTCGATAAGAAAAAAAATATTTTTTTGACCCAGCCTAATGTATACGTTATAAACAGATGCATAAATTATTTGAACGTTAAAAGGTAAAATTATAAAAACTTTAATAACATCTGATTGAAATCACGAAACTTCAAAAAGTTAAATATATAATATAATAAAAATTATTCTTTTACAGATAAATTGATTCGTTTACTCATTTTTTCGGTTTTATTTTTTAGTTTGACAGGTTTTTCAAAGCACTATTGATTAAATGTCGTTAAAAAACAAAAATGTCAAAATAAACAACACGGTTGTATTTTACCATATGATTTTTAGTTCATTTTATTGGTTTGTGGCTAAAACAGCTTATTTTATCTAAATTAATGTGACAATATCCTAAATAATTTGCATGTAAGTAAGCTTTAAATTACCAGACATAGGTGGCATATATGTCAAATGTGATTATATCGCTAATGGACTATATCGTTAATATTTTGCATGAATTTGACTTATAGAGGGCTGTAAAAACGTATATTTTGGACTTTATTGCTAAATGGACTATAAGCGACGTGACTATAGGTGAAAAGTACTGTATTACATACACACAGTACAATCTCACAAATTCGAACCGTCAAGAAATTAGAACCGGCCATTTCAATGTATTGGACGCTCTAAAATTAGAACCAGTGGTTTTAATTTCTGGAAGTGTTTTTTTTTGCTTTTATTTTTAATAGGAATCATTTTTTTATGATTTTTTTCTTAATAGGCGAAAACCCTAATTAAACGCTCTTAAATTGAAACATTGGTTCTAATTTTTAAAAGTTTTTTTTTATTAAAGTAAAAATAAACGGGGAATCACCGAATAATTGCTGGTGTGTATAATTCGGTCAAATACGTATTACCGATTTTGTGTGAAAGACCAATTAAGTCCCTAATAATTAAAAAACTTTTTTTAAGTTTTTTTATGAATTTAATATGTTCAACTTATTAAATGTTATTAAATAAAAACTTGCGGTAAAATAAAGCTTACACAACTAGTTTCATTATAAGTTTATCATTTTCTGTCCAGAAATTCGAACTTTTCAGAAATTTTAACTGCCCGGTGAACAAAGTGGTTCTAATTAGTGAGATTCTACTGTATACATATATTTTTTTTTTATTTTTACTTTCGGGACTTAGTTCAATGGGGACTAAGTTCGTAGCGCCTATTTTAAATTGTGGTTTGTTTTTTTATATAAAATCTAAATTTTGACAAAGAAACTAAGGGGGTAATTTTGTTGTTCACGTCACCTTACGTTGAGAAAATTACCCCCTAAATATCTATTATTTAAATAATTTATAAAATCTGGCCGATTTTCCCTACGCTACTTTTTTACTGCTAAATAAAATGAACTTATACTGCTGGTTCACACCCTTCAAGTTTTAGTCGTCAAGTCTTGAGCTTTTAGGACAGAAGGGAAAAGAGAATGCCATTTATCTTCCTCTCTCTACTAAAAAGGCAAAACTCGCCAAGTCAAACTTGACGAATGTGACCCGGCACATAGGAACTTTTACCCACATCCGGCAACGCTGATAGAAAGTGAATAATTTTATTGTTATGATACGATTCACAATTGAAGCAACTATTTGGTTTTTGTTTTGCCTCATTTCCCCTCAAATATATAATAATATTTTCGTTAATTTTTCCAACAAAAGTATGACTGAACCTTTAAAAGAAAAACGTAATATATTTTATTTATTTTTTGGCCAAGGTGTTAATTTTGAAGTTTTAAATATTTACGTAAGCTAATAAGGCCTAAATTTTTCCATTGTAAATTAAAAACACATTTAATTACATTTTTCCCAACGTTTCGTCAATTTTTTGTTGACTTCTTCAGGGGAACATTTATTAAAGAGTGTATATATTACATTAGATAAAAAATGAGAAAACTAAATAATTTCTAATTATTAAATTTATTATTGACATTAATTTTAATTTGTGTAATTTAAACTTGGTCGTTAATAAATTATCCTATTGCCACCCTGTAACTTGCGCTTATTTTGTCTGTAATATATTTCTACTTAAAACAATGTTTTTTATAAATTGTTAATGACAAAATTCAAACTTTTATAAGCTTGGAATTTTTCGGGCAAAATTGGCACATATTTTTTTCTCCTAAAATTGTTGCCTGCATTGGGAACGCCCAATGAACATGTTGCTTACACTGAGAATCTGGATTTTAAAGTTAAATTTGATAAGTCATACGCAAAACATAGACTTTAAAATTTTAAGAAAAAAAGAGGTGATACTTTATTTATACGATCAGAAAAGTGATCATTTAAGTAAAAAAGGCGTATTAGTTACAAAACTATTAGAAACGAATATCCTTTCCTACCTTTCCTTAAAAAATGGTATATGTTAAAAACGACTTTTGAAAATTAAAGAAAGGACATTTAAACGGGAACCGTGATTATGAGAACTTTCGCTTTTAGAATAAAATTTGTTTAATTATTTTTAGTTCATATTTTAATACACATACATATTTACATATGAAGTATCAATAAAAAAATTTAAAAAAATAAAACGAAAAGGGAAGGGAAGGACTTCCTTGTGGAGAGTTCTTTGTAAGGATTTGTGTTAGATTTGTTTTAATATAAAAATAAAACTTGTTTCTTCTAAAAACTACTTACACTGCTTAAGTTTAAAAATCAAATTATGTACGTTTTTCTTAATTTTTCTTTTTCTCATTTAGGCAAATCTGTCTCTTCTGATATGATTAAAAGACGTGCCTTAAAATGTGGGGATGGTACTCGTTTCCTTAGCGATGAATTCGCGCACAAAAATCAAGTTTGGGGCTATGGCGACAAGGACTTGCCCCATGAGGATTTACAAGAACTAAAGAAAATGCAATTTTAATTTGAAGTCAATCTACTGGATTTGGAATTAAATTAATTAGCGATTATATAATTTAAATTGTCTGTTGAGTTTTATAGATTTTGTAAGTGTGTGAATATAAAATGGAGTAAAAAAAAAAGAAATTTACATTTCCAAATTTAAAATATATAAATGAAATAACAAAAAGAAAAATAAAGGAAAGTGAAATAATGTATGTAATTTATATTATATATTTATATTATACATATATTTTTATTATATACATACATATGTATAATAGAACTTGATTTTGTACCTGCATATTTAGCATGGGGAACTTATGTAATTATATACAAGAACCAAAACTAATTAAATATTTTAATAATAATAAAAACGAGGCTTTTTAGTTTATTTGCAAGTCTTTTCTTTGGTATTTAATTGATTATTTTAGAATTTAATTAACTAAATTCTTTTTCTAGCTTTAGTGTTATACCGAAATTTGAAAAGTAAAATTTTAGTTCTCTACTTAACTTGCAAGAGTGCTGGTGGTCACAAGAGTGAAAAGTGCTTCAGAGTGATATCAGTTTTTCTTATTAAGATCCTGGTTTTTTTTTCTTTTTTTTTTTAAAGGTATAAAAAATTAAGTTGGTGTTTTTATAAATTATATGTGACAAAAAAACTTTATTTTATTTTGATTATTAAATGCGGTTGCAACATTAAAAAAAACATGTATGGCGTAGTTGTATACCAAAAGTTCAAGTTCTGAATAAAAATAATTGTTGTTGAGTATGAGTAAAGGTGGATTCACCTTTGTGTTCCCACTTTGTATGTGTAGTTTGATGTAAACGTAGTGTTACAAACAGGCTCTGTGAAATAAGTCCCAGTGCAATAACTCCCAATGAAATAAATCCCAAAATTAATGAAATAAGTCCCAAACTGGAAAAAAGAAATAAATCCCAAAACAATGAAATAATTTCCAAGTCTAAAATTAAACAAACCCCAACTTTTGGGAGTTGTTTCATTATGAAATAACTCCTAAAGACATTAATGAAATAACTTCCAAAAACAGTCCATCGAAAAGAAAAATTAAAAAAACTCCCAAAGAAATTTTATATATACATATTCGTTTTACTTGAATATTTACATATCAGGTTACCAAAAAACTAACATTGGCAACAAATGCGGCATTTTATTGTATCCTGACCTCTTGTAATTACAGCTGCCTGCAGTTTAAGCGCGCAGCTATTGCAAGTTTTTAGGTGCTTGCTTGCATGACAAAAAGTGAGTATTTGATTCACTACCCATACATATGGCACAATCGTTTGTGCAAGGATTATCTCCTTTATGGTATAACAAATACCGGCTTCCCTGACTAAAGCTTCTTTGTATATCCATTATTCAGCAGGTTGCAAGGATTTTCTTCTTCACTCTCCCTCTTTTCACGTTTTTAACATACATCCTTTACCTTTTCAAAATATTCAAAATGTATGAGTAGCAACTGTTTAAATGGTAGCATGTCATAACGTCCAGTGTCATAGTGTCCGTGTCTCTGCATAGCCGGCCTTCGGCCGGGCGCAAGGATTTTATCCTCTTTGATAAAACAAGTACCGGCTTCGCTAACTAAAGCTTCTCTGCACAGCCGGCCGGACGGATGGATTTTGTCCTCTATGGTATAACAAACACCGGCTTCGCTAACTAAAGCTTCTCTGTATAGCCGGCCTTTGGCCGGGCGCAAGGATTTTCTCCTTTATGGCGAAATCGGCCTTCGTTCGAAAACCAGGCAGATTTTAGAAGCTTTGCTTAGCGAAACCGGTACTTGTTATACCATAAGGAAAAAATACTTGCGCCCGCCCAAAGGCCGTCTGTGCAGAAAAGATTTAGTTAGCGAAGCCGGTGTTTATTATACCAGAAAAGAGAAAATCCTTGCGCCCGGCCGAAGGCCGGCTGTGCAGAGAAGCTTTAGTTAGCGAACCCGGTCTTTGTTATACCATAGAGAAGAAAGAATCCATGGAGACTATGGCACTGGACGTTATGACATGCCACCGTTTAAACTATCCCTTTATAAATACCGTTTAAGATATAAAACAATTTTAAGAAATTGCAAATAATTGAAAATGAAATAACTCATACAAAAAATGAAATAACTCCCACAGCAAATGAAATAACACCGAAAACCAAAATAAAATTAAATAACTCCCACGTTTATTTTTTCGGGGACTTATTTTATTTCATAACGAAATAACTCCCAGGCAAAAAATTAAATAACATCCAAAAAAAATGAAATAAAACCGAGAGGGATGGGAGCTATTTCATAATGAAATTACTCCCACTTTTTTATGAAAAATTGTTGGGTCTAATTTCATTTTTTCATTGGGACTTATTGCACCTGGGAGTTATTGCACGGAGCCTTACAAACAGTAGTGTTAACTTTCTTGTTAAATAAAAACCAATAAAATAGAAATAAAAAAATAGAAAAAACCGCTAGATTGACAAAAAAAAATAAACAGCTAAATTGCCATTATCTATTAACAATTGCGGCCAACTTCACTAATAAAAGCACTGTCAAAATCGGATTTTCCAATTGCAAAGCGTTGACGCCACGCTATTTAGGGATGCTTTATACAAATTGTATGGACATGAGAATTTTTGACAGCTAGAAAACGCTTTCCGCTCTTGTTTAGGTACGGCTGTTATAGACTCACAATTGTTGTGTGTTGTGTTTTCTTTCACATCAAATAATTAATGCGTTGATTTGTTTTTTTTTGAAATCAAACTACTGTTTAACACAGTATTTGTTTGAAACCAACTACAGTTTAACATTGATTTGGTTTGATTCGAACTGATTTAAAACAAGAATATGTACAGTGTTTGACACAACAACAACTTGGTGTGAAGAACTGTGAATAAGAAAAAAATGCATTTGTGCAGGGCTTTAGTGTGTACTAGCCAGCGCATATATCAGTGCTCATGTAGTTTTCGTGCTTCCAGAAGCCTAAAATTATTTTACTAGGAATTGGTTAGTCTTACCCTTTTGGAAGCACTGCTAAGTGCTATCGGGCGCGTCCACAGGTTGTGGATGGTGGAAAGTTTCTTAGATATACAGAGCAGTGCTTAGCAGTCAAGGACAATTCAGCGGTCCAAAGCGAATGGTCTCAGTTGAATTGTCGAATGGCGCTGGTTTCCAAAAAAATCCTAAGTGCAAAAGATGCACGGGGCGACAAGGCGAGTGTTGGGCGCCTTTAAATAGCAAAGGTCGGAACTCTGCAGCCTGAATGGCCATGAACCCCCATGGAACAGGTAATAAGGTTACTTCTATTCCCTTCAGCCCTATCACCAAACTGGGAATGACAGGCCAGCATTCCACTTTTTCTACTGAATCACTTAATATAAATTGCACAATTAGGCGCCCTATGCTCTAGTGGGAGTTAATAGAATAAGTATATATATAAGCAAGGTTTTAAGTTTCGTTTGCTATTGTTATTAATAATAATTCAAAAGCAGTAATTTTAATAATAGCCTCAACATTAAATCATAAAACTGACAGAAAGAGTAGTAGAAATAGCAAGGGATGCGGCGGTGCAATAGCAAATGGTGTAGCAATAGAAGAAGCAAACCAAAAAAACTTTTGACGTAGCAATAAAGTATCATATGAACAAATCAAAACGGTAAAGCTGAATTTTTCATCCCAAATGAGAATATTTTACAAACGTTAAATATGGAAAATACTATTATACATTTTTACGCCGTATGAACCCATAAGCATACGACGTAGATCGTTAAACGTTATCATATAAAGCCTAGTACTCTGTTCAAATTTGTGAAAAATGTTGAGCAACATTGATTATTCCACACGAAAATTTTGGCATTTATCAATGTTACCAATCTTACGAGTTTGTACAATTTGACGTTTTTATTCCTTCAAAGTATGCTACATTGTTTCGTGTATGTAAACAAACGCCACATGTATTTTACTAAAATTATTTTTTTTTAATAAAAAATTTAATAAAAAAAAAGTAAATATGGATAAAAAACTGTTACCGGTTGTGTTATTTTAATTTTTTATTTCTTTTTTAATATTAAGTTCATACTTTTTTGCTTTTGCTTAAAATTCCACATGAAATAAAGGCAGCTTACATTATTTCGCAGTTGTAAAAAAAATGTTGCCAGAAACATTTCGGAACTTTTTCACAAAATAAACAGAGTACAACTCCATCAACATTATTTCATAGATATTCCGCACAAGTTTTTTTCATATGCATTTTGACAGCATTTCACGTGAAATGTTGAACAGAGTACCAGGCTTAAGAAGTAGAGGCAAACGAAAAAGAGTGTTTACATCGTACGTCGATGTAGTTCTAAATCGATTTTTCAATACCGGTTGCGACCATATTGCCGTGGGAAGAATGACTTATACCACAGTGTATAAAACAATTTTTGGTAGTGTTCCCTATTTAAGACCCATGGGTAATCATGGACCCGCCTTAATGTATAATACACTCCCCACTATTGTGGTGTGGGTATAATTAGTTTTGTATTTTCAAACAAAATAAAAAAAAAATTCAACAAATTCAACTTCCTCGGCGGAATTGTGTGTTAGCGTGTTTAAAAAAATTTGCGGTCTTACGCCCTACGTTCTTTTTTTTGTGTAGAATCAGCATTGAAAACGATTTTGTTTTCGACTACTTTATTGCTTCATAAAAACCTTTTAGTTTTGCTACTTAAATTTGTAGTTGCTACAACTGGAAAAAAGAAATTAGCAAATACCAAATTTTTAAACTACTGTTTCATTCGTAGCAAAGCAAATTCACTGCAATTCGCTTCAAAAAATGACGACTTTGTATATCAAAATCAGGTGAATTAGTAGTAGTTAAAACAATGGAATTGTCAGTAATGGTAACATTTTAAGCGCTGATATTATTTAAAATTATTTTTTCCACCAAAAGTGAGGTATTAAATGACAAGATAAATTCAAAACCTGATTGTTTTCACAATTATAGAGGCTCAATTACCAGAAGTAATAGAAAATTATATGTTGTAATAGCTTCGGCGGTCAAAATAGCGGTTCTATACTCTAGAGTTATGATTTTAAACAATTTAAATGAATGTGCCAAATGGTAACAAAATTCTGTTTAACCCTAAAAGGCTTAACTATCAATTTGCCTTCCCATGCATAAATATATGTGACCTTCTCCGCGAAAAGGGACCTAGTGTGTCGAAAAACGGGGTTGGACTTAAGAGTGGATTCTGGTACCTAAAAGGGTGTAGAATAACTTTGAATGCGTTTTTCTCAAAAACTATATTTTCACATACTAGTTCCGTTTTTTCGGAGAAGTTCACATATCGGTATGGTGTAGGGACTTGATTTTAACCGACAGAAGGACGGCCAAATAATCCTCGTTATATCATCTACCCAGCCTACAAGTAACCGAAATATACGTATATACTTTACGAGCAGTTACGAACGCAATGACAAACTTATACGTATATTTATAAAGAATGTACCTATTTTTCAAATAATTTTTATTCTTTAAAAAAACTAATTTAATTAATTCTAGTTCAAAAGATCGCCTGAATAATACAAATTGAATAAGAAAAATAACAAGTAATTTCTCTATTTCACAAAAAAAAAGAAAAGATATTTCGACATACACATTTCCAACAATGGACACTACACAACAGCAAACACAAAATCCAAATGTTTCGGAAAAAGGAGAATCTGAAACGACTATGGATGATACGAAAAATGCTTTAAAACGTGAAACATGTTGGCCATCGGTATTATTTTACATACATTTGCATATACTTGGACTTTATGGACTAATTTTAATGTTCACAAGTGCCTCATGGCTGACGATTGTATTCAGTAAGTAAAAAAAAAGAATATATTTTATAGAAATTCCTGAATAATTTTTTTAATCTTTGTTTATTTGAATTAAAATTGCAGCATTTATATTGACAGTATTGGGTATTTTGGGAGCAACAGCTGGAGCACACAGATTATGGGCTCATGGCACTTACACAGCATCCACCAGCTTAAAAGTTTTCTTAATGTTATGCCAAACTTTAGCAGGCCAGGTAAATATGGGTTTTTTTGTTATTTATTTTCTTTTAATATTTATGAATTTGGTTAGCAACAGGGCTTATATTCATAGATTCAGACTTTCTTTAATTATCTACTCACATGATATGCCTCAAATAACGTAACGTTATTCAATAATATGAAATTAGAAATATGTATTTGCGCATTTATTGCAATTTATAATAAGCAATATATCGTGTAAGGGTATTTTAAGATGAAGAAGAAGACAAATACATATTAAAATCTAAGATTTTACATTTACAACGCCGATAATAATTTTAGAACGATAGAACGAAGTTTAAGAAAAGTTATATTTTTACATGAAATCTGACTTTTATGTAGTTGTCTGATACTATCGATAGCACTACCGATACTATCGATGGTTTTTGACTATTATTTTACCATCGATAGTTTTTCTCAAATTATGGTTCTATAAAGGCGAATTCATACAAGGTAGTCTTATTTTGAAAACGTTTACAACACTTTAAAGTATTTTAACGTTGTGTCAAAAATAATACAACACTGTAGTAAACAATTTAAACAAATATTTAATTTTGTTTTTTATTTTAAATTGTTTGTTTTGAAATGTTATAATTTAAAAAAGTTTTAATTTCATAATTTTAAGCGAAAATTATAAAATTTTGTAAATATTCTCCAGAACCACATAATCGGTATATCATTTTGACACAAGGTTAGTAATCAGCTGTTGCTTACGTAGCAAGCCTTGGGTTTTATGATAAACTTTTTTATTATGGCAACGTCTCTTTCCCCCCGTTTCCACATGAAAATACAAGTTCGAAAAACTTAATGCATACTCTCACAAGTTTTCGCTGACATTCACACACTTTTTGTACCTTCAGCCAATACGTATACACTACTTGCAAGTTATTACTTTACCAAAATTTTGATTATTCCGTATGTTTTTAAAATTTAAATTAAAAAAAAAAATTAAAATAAATATAAATTTTAAAATTTTTTTCAATGAGATAAGTAGTACTAAAAGTATATAGATGGAAACTGGATCTTTTTCAAAATTTGTGCCATATTAATTTCACTCGAATTCGATTCCGATTTCCAGTGCCCATGTTCTGTTACTCTCGCCTCTAGAAGCTTTACGATTGAAATGTGTGAAATGAAACAAAAATGCCACATATTAAACAAACATCTCACTAAACTGTGTCTGTAACTTTTTTTGGCGTGTAAAAGCTATCACATAAGGAAAGTACTCGCCAATTTACAGAAAAAGTGTGTCTGTAACATATTTGTGAGAAAAGTTCCCGCTTTGAACTGTCAAATAAGCTGACGAATAAAAATGGGGCTATAAAAAATTTTACCAACTAAAAATGCAAAATACAATAATAATAACATTTTGTTCATGGCACATTTTTTTATTTTTTAATTATTTGGCTTTTTAAATTTTTTTTTAAATGTACGAATGTTTTCAAAACTCGTTTGCAAATATCAAACATTAAAGTCGCACTTTACATTAATTGGTATAGCCCAAGGTTGTATTTTCGCCGCCGTCTTTGAAAGTTTTTAATGTTGGTCGCCGTCAACGATATGTGTGCCTGGCGTTCTCAACGTCTGCAATGTCACATCGGCTTCGAATAGAATATTACGACATTTATAAAGTAACGACGTAATATCTTTGATAGTTTTTTACATGAGTTACATACACACTTTTTTCTCTCTTTTCGAGAAACGATGCAATATTTTGTTTCACGTCTTTTCGATGCGAGAAGTTCTCAGTTAAGGTACAGAACATGGGTACAGGACATGGCTGCATGCTGCTATTTGGAAAACAACGGCAAGGAAGTTTTTAGCCGACCGTAAATGTAATGAAATGCAATGTAACGTACCGTAACGGACTGTAAGCTCGTTTGTGCACTTATATAACATGTAAGAACGTGTCAGTTATTTTTTAAAAACATGAACAAAAAAGCATTAGTACCCTGCAAATATTATTGGACCACATTATCCAATTTGATTAAATGGACTACTCCGATGGACTGGTCCGATGTAATGCAAGCATGGACCATGTCATTGTTAAAAAGTGTTTGCAGTGGGACGACATGCCTTCGTTTTTAACGGCATGTTTTAGTTTTTAAACGAAGTTAAAACTAATCCTCTTATGACTACTCCTTTGTAATCCAAAGCTGGGTTATATGGTCCTGCCGTAGGACATCGTAATGTTAAATAGACCATGTTTTCCATACGTTTGTGTAACTTTCGGAGTAGTCCAAGTCCCTTGTGGGCTACATTCTACACGCGTGTTTGGACTGGTCCTGGTATTTGCAGGTAAATAACAGGCAACGATCAGCTGTTTACGTTACATTTACATTTCTCCAATTACGGTCGGCTAATGGGGTCTTTAGACCATGTTCTTCATACAGTTTCTTCGAACGATTCAATTTCAAAACAACCTCACTGAATTGCAGTTTACTTCAATTTAAGAAATCAAACATGGTTTTAGTTTTTGGTTAATTCTTATTCCGCCGAATTTATGCTTTAATGCAGTAACAAAGAACCTTGTGCTGGGCTAGTAACTAGACTGTTCTCTTACAAAATATTGTGGAATTTTTTATTTTTCAAATACAAAATCGTCTTACGTTTTTGTTGGTTATTCCAGTACATATTTTATTATTTGTATATGTATACATATTGCAGTTGTTGAACAATACTGTATTAACTCAAAATTTAAAACTTTTCAGTAGAAGCAAAACTATTTTTAATTGTACATTAAAGGCATATTAAAAATAATTTTTAAGCCAATTTTAAACCATTTCCAAAAAGTAGACACAAGAACACAAACTTTTCAGCGTTTAGATAGAACGTGTCGATTTTTTTTCAAAATCGAAAATATGAAAATTTCGAGTCAATGCACTATTGTTAAACAAGTGAACAATTGAATTTTCTACGAATTTTGTTGAATAAAATGTTTAAAAATACAAATGATTTTTTTTATTTTAATAATATTCATAAAATGAAAGAATTATAAAACTTTTTTGAAAAACCATCTTATAATTTTTAAGCCAATTTTAAACCATTTCCAAAAAGTAGACACAAGAACATAAACTTTTCAGCGTTTAGATAGAACGTGTCGATTTTTTCTCAAAATCGAAAATATGAAAATTTCGAGTTAATGCACTATTGTTAAACAAGTGAACAATTGAATTTTCTACGAATTTTGTTGAATAAAATGTTTAAAAATACAAATGATTTTTTTTATTTAAATAATATTCATAAAATGAAAGAATTATAAAACTTTTTTGAAAAACCATCTTATACGATTTTCCGTCTGCCAGTATAAGTCATCGTTCAGACTTGCAATTCTTGATTTTATTGGTGAGAGGTACTCAGTTTCATATATTCTGCAATTCTATTTTGTTTTGTAACTCTCAAACTTTTTAAATTGAAGGTTGCTGTAGGTGTATAGTATTTATATGTAAGAAGAGGAAAAACAAGATAAAAAATAAAAAAATTGCAAGACTAGAATTCCATTATTTTAAGAAATTGCAGCGACAAAAAAAACATCTGACTACCATGAAAAATAATATCCTTCCCAATGACCATAAAAAAATAAAATTTCAGCTGCTTAAAATTTAAGTGGAAATAAACTTGAGTTCAAAAGTACATATTTTTAAATCCAATTCAGGTTTCAAAATATTTTGTTGAGTTGACAAAAGCTTACAGCTCAAGAAAGTGTTTTCGTTTATTTATTTAAAAAAATTTTAAATAACCCCTGAAGATGGTCAATAAAGTTGACCGAAATATTGGGAAATAAAATATAATTTTTGAAACAAAATATTTTTACATATTTTTTATTTAAAAGTTTGTTTAACTCATGACCTAATGCCGAACAAAATTAACAAACAACATAACTAAAGGTCAACAATTTACAACTTAAAATATTTTACTAATATTTATTGATTTCAAATTCCCATTTTACTGAAGAATGCTAATGAAATAAAGTGTAACAAAAGTATATCTCAACCCTTGAAATTTAAAATTCGAACTTGAATACCAATTGTTTTGCATCTGGTTTCCAGCAAAATGGCTTATTGGGTTGCTGAGCGTGTGTGTGTTTGTTTTATTTTCGGATTTTCTGTGCCAAATACCTACCACTCTCTATCGTCTCTAATTAATGTATTGGGTAGGATTATTTTTTATTTTTCCAAATTTAACCAAAAAACCTTAAAAATATTTATTACAAAAATTTAATAAAAAAATTGTTGTTTTATTTTTAAAAAATATACTTTTAAAAAAAGGCTTCAACAACATAATCTCACCATGGTGTTTGATTAAGATTGATGAAAATTTGGTGAAAATAGTAGTGTTGAATTTTTGTTAGGATTTCTCACCACGATTTATTGTTGACATACACCTTTAGCCTGGTTCACACCCGAAGCTTTAGAATATTTAAAATGAAGAGCGCTTTCTTTCAGTATTAATTCATGTTTAAAACTCAAGTACATAATATGCAAAAGTTTGATGTATAAAGTTTGAATGTAGTGTGTTACACTGATGGGATTTGTGGTACAATTGTGCCAAATTTGGTACAATCGAAACTTTATTGGTACACTGGTACAATTCATCCTTTTTTGGTACAATTAAAAAAAAGACCCACGAAGTTTCGTAATTTCTTTGAGGTGGATTAACTAACGTTTCTCTTCAATAATACCATTTCTAATAACATATCTCCAGCCCTGACCAGACCTCCTAAAAATTTAATTATTTTTAGTTAATGTTCGTGATGTTATGCTAACATATTAAGTACATACATAAGTTTGTGAACTCGTATTCCTGTAGAAAGCCGGACATCAAGTGTCTACAAATCGCCACTTTTGTCGATTGTTTTGGTGACACTATCAGCCAAGCATCTACATTTTTGTCGGCCTCTGTTAAAAAATATAAATAGATAAGTTTTAGCTCCTTCTTAATTGTTTATACCCACTCCACTATAGTGGAAAGGGAGGAAATTAAGCGTCTGTGCTGATGTGTGAACACTAAAAAATGTAAATAGTGTACCGACCGCCTCAGAATCACTTTATGAGTCGATTTAATTATGTCCCTCCATTCAGCTGGTTGTCTGTCCATGTAACCTTGTGCTCAAAGTACTGGTTGCAATATTTAAGGTAAATCGGTGAAATTTTGTACATACTTAAGTTTCAATTCATAAGGACAAAGCCTTCTGAAAATAGTGAGAATCGGTTCATAATATCACATGGGCGCCCTACAAACTTCTTTTCGAAACAGTATTTGTGCCTATAAACGATCTTATTACGTTGGTATTTAGATAAAATTTGTACCAGACTTACTTCCTTATAAATGTTGGTATTGATGTAAAATTTGGCGACGATAACTTTTGTTATAGCTGCTATGTCATATTAAAATGTTGTGCTGGTAGGTCAAAAATCTACCATTGATCCCATATCAGTCCTCTTTCTTAAATCACTTAAGGGCAAACAAATCGCATATAGATGCAGATATTTGAATAATATTTGGCAAATTAAACTTTCACATAAATCTTGACGCCCTAACATAATTTTATTCTGGCGGGTTTACGCTACTTTATATACTGTGGTGTAGGGTATTAAATGCTTGGGCTTGACCGACTTTACTTTCATACTTGTTTTGTTTTTGTTATTATTGAATAAAAAAGTGTTATGAATTCTTACTATATATGCTTTTTTATTTTATAGCGAAATTTTGGTACAATTTATGTAAATTTGGTACAATTTTGCCATTGAGATGGTACAATTTAAGAATTTCCAGATCCCAACAGTGGTGTGTTATAAAGTTAGTTGTAATTTTTTGTTTTACTGGTAGCAGCACTGCTGCAGTATTAAGTTATATGAATTCAAATTTTATTTAGTTCATTTTTTATTTAGGTTTAAATTTGCTTAATTAAGTTTTAATTGGAAAACATAAATCTAAGTCTCACTTTAAATACTTAAATTAAATAAAAAAACTTTCCTAATACTTTAATTTTAAAATATGTACTAGCGAAGTTCAGTGTTTGGTGGAAATGGTCTTGCGAAGGAGCAAATACAGAACATCGTAGCAATTCTATGAAATCAAACGAAAACTCTTTGTATTTATTTACATTTGCACTAAATACTGAACGCCGCTATTTATTCACCAGATTTTAATGTTCAAGAATAAATAAAAAACCCCAATTTCTTTAATAATTTATATTTAGGGTTCCATTTACAATTGGGTAAGAGCTCATCGTTTGCACCATGAAAAATTCCGTAAGAATGAAGATCCTTTCTACAGCAATCGTGACTTCATGTCGGCTCAAGTTTACGGCCAACTTTTGAAATGCAACGCAGAACAGAGAGCTTTACTGGAGAAAGTAGATATGAGCGATTTGGAAAAAGACGGTGTAGTTATGTTTCAAAAAAGGTAACTTCAATTTAACTTTCAAATTATTTCTTAAACGTCTAACGAATGTCCTTCTTTAGATTCTATTGGATTTTGTATTTATTCATCCATGTATTAGTCCCCATCAATTCACCCCTTGAATACTGGGGTGATTCGCTATCGGTTTCAATTGCTGTTGCCTTTTCATTGCGTTACATGATTGTGTCAAATATATGTTGGCTCATTAATTCGGCCCACTTTGTTTGGGCTTTGGATAAGAATTTTAAGCCATCCGATTCGAACAGTGTGTTCTTCATCACCAAAAGCTATTGGCCCCAATATCACTATATGCTACCGAATGACTATCAAAGTGGTGAATATGGTAACTATGCCACTGGCTGCATTACCTCCATGATACGAGTATTTGCTGCCTTGGACATGGCTACGGATTTGCGTACAATAAGTTCAACTGCGGTGCGCAATGGTTTAACGGAAGCTGTCGAAACTGGTCGTCCTATAGTCGAATGTATTAATGAATATGCCCTCAAGGAGGAAATAGAAATGCCGAAAAACCATTTCCTGAATAGAGAAAAATTTATGTAAAGGCTGGTTCATTTTCCCGTGCAGATCAATTGCTTGTTTGACAAAAAGGTACTTTAAAAATAAAGTCATTTTTGAAAAGTTTTAACTTAATTAAAATCAGTTTTACTGAAAAATAAAACATTAAAGTCTTAAAATTAAATAAATAAAAAAGAATATATCACAGCCTAGTAAACTAAAGTCTCTTGTTTACACAGAACAAAACTAAATTTAGAGTTAAGAAGATTAAATTTCAACAAGTCGCTAACACTAGATGTTGACTGGATTTCAGAACAACGTGTATCATATTATTTTCAATGTTTTAGATACTTTAATGATAACTCGATCTTTTTAAATATATGAGGCCGTCAGCGCAAAAGTGGCTTAAGCCCCTTTACATTTTCTGCACAGAAAGAAAAATACTCCAATTTTTTATACTTTAAGTACGAGTCGTACTCAAAAATTCAAGTACGAATAACACCTAAACATACTTAAAACAGTCCTAAATGGGATTACTTAAGAAAATCAAAACCAGAATTTCAAAGCGAGCGATTTAATCGCATTTAACTAATCAACGTTTATTGCAGACACTTCAACAACACCACACAAGTATGTATTAAAAAAACATATTTGCTTGCTGTGTGTAGAAACAACACAAACAACAGAACATAACGAAACACATTATAATTAGTATTGTGGTTATTTTGATGATGTATTTATGGGTTTTAATCCAAATTTTGATATTTTAATTAGGCTAAAGCACATCAAATTAAATTTTCATTTAATTATTTTTATGAAGAAGGAATTTTTTCAACTTGAAAATTAATTAAAATTTATTGCTACTTTTTCATCCTTAACTGCTGCTCGGCTTGAACCCAGGCTTTTACGGACAGGTTACCCTTACATGTTTCAATTGCAACCACTCAATCTCTTCAGAGGGGTTTGGCGTTTAACACTCGCAGCCATCGACGACTGCTAGCAGTCAATAGTCAAACATCAATCTTTAAACCAAATTGTATTTAACCTTTGGTAGATCGAAATTTGCTTTGAATGATTATCAATTTTAATTGATTTCACATGTTCTTCCTTACTTCTGTTATTTCGTACTTTTTGTCAAGAATTCTTCTTGAAGTCCAAAGTACATTTTTTTTTGTTTTTTCATTTTTTTTTTTGTCTTTCTTTTTCTTGTTGACCTTTTTCAGCACAACTTGAAATTTAAATGTAAGTGCCGGTTCACACACGTCAAGTTTGTCTCGTCAAGTCTTGAGTTTTTAGGAGAGAGGGGAAAAGAAATGGCCTTCTCTTTTCTTGACGAGTCAAACTTGACGTGTGTGAACCAGCACTAAACATAAAGCTCGTGCCTTAGCTTCAACAATAATTAGTATTGTGGTAAAAGCCTGGGGTCGAGCCCAGCAGAAGTTAGGAATGAAAAATTATCAATAAATTTAAATAAATTTTCATGTTGTAAAATTCCTTCTTCATAAAAATAATTTAATGCGAATTAAATTTGGTGAACTTTAGCCTAAATAAAATATCAAAAACACATTTTTTTCATATTTGAAAAGTAAAATTGAGAACTCTTGCTTCTCATTTAGTTAATATTTTCAGTTATATGTACATGTACATTAAGTTTTAAAGTAAAAACAATATCGGGAATGATGCTGGTGTTTTATAACTGAAATTCTGTAAGGTGTAAAACGGGTAAGTTAATCAATCATAATAAAATTCACCTTCTAATTTCACTTTTGGTTTATTTCAAGTACGAATTCGGGATTGCATCATCTTTATAGTACTTGAATCCAGCACATTTTGAGATTTATTCAATCTTAGGATTACTTAAATCAATCTTATTTTCGAATTGTTTCAAGTGCCAATTCTGGATTGAATATGGATAAGTCAAAGTGTTTCGCGATTAAAAATCCGTACTTGAATTAATCTTTCTGTACTTGATTCAAAAAAATTCGTACTCACCGTACTCTTAATACTGCTTCGGATTGATTTCAGTACGGCTGCATTGATTTTTCTTTAAGTGTGTATATTTCTGGGGCTATCTGTTGATGATTGGAAAAAAGAGATGAACCGGATTTGTGTTCAATTTGATCAAGTTTTAAATTATTTATCGTAGATAAGTCAGAATACATTTTTGCTGAAAAAGTGATTCTTAATTCTAAATCTCTAATATCTATAACAATTTAAGATTTTTATTATACAAAATGTTCATATTATTCGAATGTGTATTCTAAGTCAAATTACAATCCTCATAAGCTTTTATACTTCAATAGTCTTATTCCTTCAATATTTTTCAGGAATATTTTGTATGCACTATCAGGCTTTTTGTTTCAACATGAAAAATAAATTCCCGGATTCTATTTGTTAATTTAAGATTTTCTTATATAAAATTAAATTTTGGCTGAAAAATCTAAGTCACATATTTTTTGCTACTTGCTTTCAAACATTTTGAAAATATGAACCAATAAGTGACATCAAAGAATATACAGTGGCTCCATCGTATAATCGGACAACAGGCCGAAATGTTTTCTAATTAAAAAAATTATCAAAGTTATATTATTTTTACCCACTTACAACTACAATTCGAGTCGGAAAAAACCCAACCAATTGTAGGGGAATGTAAGAAAAGATAAACTCACTGTTTATTGTTGGTGTTTTGTTTTGGCTTTGATATTGTTACAAGTAAGACTTTGAGTGTTTATAATTCTTATTCGCTTTAGGGTTTTATTTGTATAATTTTTTTGGCCTTTCTAAAGTCTTTGGAAAAGGTTTCCTGATGAGCTGGCCTAAGCAACCAGTAAAATGCGCATAGAAACTAGCTTTCCCTCAACAATAAATTTCAGTGTATTTATCAAATATGAAAAACTGGGAATCTAGCACATCATACGGAAATCGTATTAATAATAAAAATTATCAATTAATGGTTTTTTCATCTTCCCAAAAAATAAACAAAAACAACGAACTTTTCCAACATCTCCTGTAAAATCCAAATGAAGAACCAAAAAAAAAAACCAATTTGTTGTGTCCAACGCATAAGCCTCCGCCACAAAAAAAAACCTTGAAAATGAGATATTTTTAAAGCTACATTAGGGGCGGCTGACAATGCTGCCAGACTTGGGGAGGGCCAAGAATGTCGTTTGGGGTTTAGGGTTTTTTTTGGGGATTTAAAAATTTATTTCGTATATAAAATATAAAGAAGTAGTAAAACTTTCATCTTACCCATATCGCTTTTTCGCCGGACTGTTCGTTTGTGGAATAGCTCTCCTGTTGAAGACTTCCCTTTCACGTTCAGTATGATAAAGTTCAAGTCGAATGTTCAAAGCACTACTTCCTCTATCTTCCTACCCATAACCTATTTTCCTAGTTCCTGAGTGCTGAGACTGAACAAAATTGAGCTCTATTCCAGTAAGTAGAAAAACTTTTAAGTCTTAAAGCAACGGCCTTCGTGTTGTCTTCTGTATTTTTCTAATATTCCCAACAAAATTAAATTACAATATACTATTTCCAAAATATTACTTGATTTTACCTTCAAGGTTATTCTGCTTTTATTTCATATGAAATTACGAGTAAATCTTAAGAATGATAGGAAAAGGTAAAATGATTCTTAGCAAAAAAAAAAAAAGAAACCGTGACTCTTGGCGAAGAAATCTAAAATATCGCTAAATCTCATGTACTCTTTAACGAAAATGAAATTAAAATAAAATGAAATTGAAGAAACTAAATTAAGCCAAACTGAAAATGAAGCATTTAATGACAAAAATGGCGATTCAGCAAAAAACTAAATTTAATAAACAAAAAAATTACCGTTTTCACATTAAACATTTTATTGCAAAGACATAAAATTATTTAGTTTTAAACGAAAACATCAAACGGATAGATAGCGGGTGCAGCTAAACGCAATTTAGGTTTAATTTAATTTAAGAATATAAAAATTAATTAAAGAGTAAGTGTAACTATAAAATAAATACGGAAAAATAAAAAAATGTCGTTTATAAGTTACAAGTTACAAGATGCCAAACACAATTAATCTTAAAACAATAATTAGACTAAAAATAAATTTAATAAAATTTTAAAAACAAAATAAATTATGACCTTAAAAAGTGCTAATTAAAAAGGCAAACGAAATTAAAAGTAAAACAAATGGGAAATGAAAAATAAGCTGCGTAAGATATTTATAAATAATTAAGTCAACGAAATGTTTTAATAAATACAAAGAAAAAAAATTAATTTAAATTCAAAAATTGTTGATATTAATTTAAAAATTAATGAAATTAGCACCAGCAAGCAAATCAATGTTATTTGATATTTACAACATTTTCTGCAGAAATGTTATTGATATAAGTAAAAGTTTAATTCGCTTGTTTAAGTTTTTAATTTAAACTGATTTTAGTTTTGATTATTGGTTTTATTGAAAAAAAAAAAATATGAAAAAAATTTAACGATAATTTTTTCTGTGTATATGTGCAATCTAATATGTAATAACAAATTCTCAAATTGAAAAATAATTTTAGTGAAGCCTTAAGTATTAATATTTAGTCTTTATATCGGCTGGCTGTTAATCTCGTGTACGAAAAGTACATACACATAACATATACATACATATGTATGTATATTAGAGCGACTCAAAAAAACAAAGTGATTTTGTTACCCCTTTGACAATGAAGCTTGATAGGTTTTATGATGATTCCCAAAATATATTGGTGTTGAGCTGGACCATTTTTCGAATTTTTTTGACCTTGATTGATACTTGTTGATTTTGAATAAAACACAAATTATTTAAGAACTTATTGTCGTTTCTTTTAATTATAATAATATTGGTAAGGTTCCATTATGCATGAAACAAAGTATCGGCCAAATTGCCGCTGCGACCTTGGTGGCACAGCTGCATCCGATATTCCAAATATTCGACACAGAATACACAGAACTGTCACGAGACGGAAGATTTTGCGTTTTCTTTTGTCTCCTTTTAAGAAAGCTGCCCTTTTTGCATTTCTCTTTGCACCATCTTTTTTGCCACAATACAATGAACACAAATTTATTAAGTTGAAATTAACATGAAAAACTGTTGTAAAAATTAGCTTTTAAAATTACCACAACACTAGAATATAATATTTAAGTGAGTAAATAACATTATAAAACAAAACAATATATGTAACTAAATTAATTTTTTTTCACTAAACACAATGTTTCGTGGGTTCTATCTGGCATTTTTTCACTTTTGCGCTTTTTGATAGGAATTTATTCTCTGTAATGGTTTTTATCTTTTAATGAAACCCTTTTTGTATTTCCACTTATAATTTTAGTAATAATAACAGAGCCATATAGTTCTATATGCAAAAAAGTGGACGCACTTAGTTCCAAAAGGTTCTATCTGCAATAAATTTTAATGGTGTTCCAAAAATATAATAAATTGATTGAGTTAGTTTTTCTAAATATTGAAAAATGTTAAATAACAACTAAATATATAACATGGCTGTGAAGGAAAGCATATTATCAGAGTTCGTTGAAAAATCGTTCATGAGAACAGAAAGAAAATCAGATAGAGATTGGGAAGACTTTGACTACACTCAAAGAAAAAACATGGTTGATGCAATCACAATCGCAAACTATCATTAATGTTTGTGGTTATGATTGTGTCCAACACGTCTTGAGTAACAATATATGTTCAGACATAATGTTTTTTGTCTATTATTGTCTCAAACATATTATTATGCTCACAAGAAAAACGCAAACGACCATTTTAACCATGTTTCTATATTTCCCAAAACCATGCAAAATATCTTTTTCAACACGTTACATGGTTCTCACAATAAAAACCATAACAAATTTATTCTAAAAAATTTATTTTTTATTAAAAATACAATTGTATGTACATATACTTTGTTTTATTAATATATACATTGAATAAAATTAAATACATACATATATTGGCCGTTTTCTCATTACGCGATTATCAGTTTTTCTAACGAAAAACATCACATTAAAGAAATTTGGGTTTCACAATGTCTCATTTGCTTCTATTCTGTCGCAAAGCTTACCAGCACTCATCTGCCAATTATTTATTTTCCATTTTTTCCGAACAGATAAATTCAGTCAGCTGACTCCAAACTTTTTTCAATATTGTAGGTGGTTTTGGCTGCAAGAAAGACAACGTTTATTCATTTTTATATTTATAATTATATATAAATAACTTACCTGTTTCAATAAACGTATAAGTTTTGCAAGACAGCATGATCTTTTCTCCCTAAAAAAAACTTTAAATTATTTTGCAATAATTTAAGTTTCCCGATTAACTGATGCGCACAAACTTTAATGAAGCGAAGAATATTTTCTTCTTCTTTATAAATACACATTGTTTTTTTTTTGACAATAAATGTTTGCTCAATTAGAGAATGTGTTTTAAAGCAAACAAAAATTATGGTATTAAAGTTTAAGGAGTTCTATATTAAATACAATCATCTAGCTGGGATGGGTTAGTGCTGATGTTTGTCACACCTTCAAATATTGGTCCTAGACCATCTTTAAAAATACCGATCGACCCTGAATCACTTTTTTTGTCGATGTAACGATGTTCGTCCTGCTGGCAGTGCTGCACTTCCTTCTTCTTTCTAGGTTATTAAGAACACAGAATAATGTTTCTTCTCATGTGTTACATTTTTTCGTGCGTTTGTGCGTTGCATTTTTAATTTATAAAAAGAATAAACCTTTAAATTTAATTTGAATTAAAATAAATATTTATTTATTGAATCGACATCGTTTTAAATTTATGATTTTTTAATAAATTTATTCATTGGCAACACTTGCATCATCTAAAATTGCATGCTCACATACAGGGTTGCCGTTGAAAATTTTGAAAAAGTGTCATCAAAGGGTGTTTAAGAAAATAAAGGGTTAAAATAGGTTATTTTGAAGTAAAATAGGGTCAAGTTCATTAGTATGTACAAATTCAATACAGTTAACTAAAATAAAAGTAATTATACATACTTCAATTCTAAATCAATGTTAAAACTAAGAAACAATTCACATGTAAATTCCCATATTAGTCATATTTATTGTCAATACTTTTTAAATAAACAATGTTAAATACATCATTTGCAATATAAGTTTGTTTGTAAACATTGCCCAAGCCGAAAAGGTGTGTGCTTTTGTCAACATAACATGGGTAAAGCTGGTAACATATTAAACAGATATTTTTTATTGAATCTAATGAAATTGTTCAGCAAAAGCAGAATTATATTATAAATCAACGATGTTGCCGAATATTTTGTGTTTATCGAAATAATAACTAATGTTGCGTAAATCTTCTACCCCCATATTCATAAACGATTATTAAATTTACCAAACGTTTTTTAAGGAAAATTTTCATAGAAAATTTGTTTTGTTAACCTGTTATTAACCTGAAATATTTCTTATGAATAAGGCCTTTAGTATTTAATTTTAAGGTTTAAATTGAAAAAACGCAAGTCTGTATTTTAATTTAATACACATCAGATTTTAACCTTGAACTTAATTTAAAAAGATAAAATGGACATGTTGACAGCAAATTGACAAATAACGATTAAAATTACACGAAATATTTAAAATTTGCATATTTTTAGGCATACAAATTTACAAACCTCGTTTTGAAGATGTTATGCCTTCAAACTTTCCACAAACTCTTCCATGGGCGTGCTGGATAATTGACAAATGTCAACAAAATTTTAATTTTGAATATTTTAATCTTACAATTATTGTTTGTTCATAAGTTTAAAAATAAACATTTTAACTAACTCGCACACAATGTCGAAAAGAAAATTTATTTTGTACCTATAATTACGTATTGAAAGCAGTAAAAAACCAAAAATTTGTTTTTGTTTTCAATGAAAGTATGTACCTAAACGAAAGAAATTTTCTTTTCTACATTGCTGACCTTGACCAGGCCGTAAAACCTTAATTTTAAGGGCCGATGTTGAAAGTGAACCACACCTAAACGGCAAGGTTTTACATGCATTTCATTTGACATTTCTCAATATCAGACTAACTCTATTTGAACTATGGAACGATACACAATCGGGCATCGCACTAAAGTTCTTTAGGCTTATGGCAAGAAATGGTAACAGTGGATGATAAATTTTCGAAGAACATAATTTTCAGTGATGAGGCACATTTTCACCTCAGTAGATTCGTCAATAAGCAGAATTGCCGCAGTTACTGTAAATGATGTTCGCTATCGTGAGACGATAACGAACTTTTTATGGCCCGAATTGGAAGATATGGATGTAGACAATATGTGGTTTCAACAGGACGGTGCCACTTGCCACACAGCTAACGAAACAATGGCTCTTTTGAGCGACAAATTCAATGGTTAATGTGTTAACTCATGTGGTGGCGATGTCAATTCGCCGCCAAGATCATGTGATTTGACACCGTTGCACTTCTTTCTTTGAGGTTATTTGAAAGAAAAGGTCAATAACTTGCAACAATTCAAAAGCTAAATTATGCGATAATTCGGCACATTAACGGCATAGATCCTCAATTATGCCTCAGCGTCATCGAAAATTTGGATCATCGGATGGAGGTGTGCCGCCGAGGTCGCAGCGGCAATTTGGCCGATATTTTGTTCCATACATAATTGAACCATACCATATTATCATATTAAAACATATTAAAATAATTGCCTTAATAATTTGTGTTTTATTCAAAATTAACATCGCCCTTAAATTTTGACCACCCTAATATGTAAATGACTTTTATGAAGGCGTAACCTGCTAAGAAAATTTTGTAGCGATAGGGGTATACTGAACTTAACACCCAAAATTACGCTGCACACATTTTACAAATACCTGGGCTGTGGAGTAGTCAAAAAATAGTTCTGACTCAGACTCCAACCCCTAAATTTTTTAGGTTCCAACTGATACTTTTACATTGATGCTAAGTGGTCCTTAATTGACTTTAAACTCTTTTTTTAATGCAGTACCTTTTAAATCGATAAATATAGTAAGAAAATTATTCTGAAAAACTTTCAAATCGATATTTTTAATAATTCATCGCCAATATCGAAGATTTTTTATTTGGAAAATATTAGAAAATTTTTTTAAATTTTCTATGCCGAAAAAATATGAAGTCGGAGTTGCGAGTTTTTGTGGGTTCTTCGACTTCGGTTCAAAAACCTCAACTTTGACTCCGACTCCACAGCCCTGACAAAAACTTGTGACAACACGATCATATCGTTAGCAAAATATAATTCAAAATAAAGTTTTAATAAATAGATCTATAATAACAAGTGGTTCCAATTAAGGGACTCTCCTAAAATTATTCATATCAGGTAGGTCCCGAAGTGATTAATGAGCATATAAGACCCTTTTCGACACTTTCGATTTCATACAAAAGAATATCATACGATCGGTTACCGCGTAACCAAAAAACTTTTGGTGGGAATATTTTTTTATTTAATTTTTTATTTTAGATCATCATTTTCATACTGTCATTTAAAATAAAGTCTTTATTGAATTTAATAATTTAGTATTTGTCAGGTTTTGTTTGGCTATAATTGACATTAATTATCAATACGCTGTAAAATACGCGTAAGTATTTACCAACTTAATTATTGTGCAAATATTTGAGCCCACATTATCGAGATTGGGAGAAATAGAAAAAACAAAAATAAACGATTTTTGAAATATTAAAAAAAAAATTAAATAAAAGTGAAAAGTTTTGTTAAAACTGTTTGTAAAAAAATGTTTGTTGTATAACTAATATGAGAAAATTTTTTTAAAGGTTTGGACTCGATAGTTAATTGAAGTTATTGAACCAAAGCGTAAAATATATATTACCATTTAAATTCTGAGTAATGGCTTAAGAAGGTCCTATAATCGGAAATCCGTTCTGTCGAATGTCATCAAAATTGATAGGACTTAAGGCGTTTGTCTGAATTCCCAAAACATCATAATACTTTACAGTCAAGTCAAAAATGTATCATCAGGTGTAACTATGCACAGTTTGATTTTTGTGTTCGAATCGATAACTTTTTTGATATACTTTGGGACAAATAACATTATATTGATAAAATATTGTATTTTACATTTTAAATTCTTTATTTTTTTTTTTTTTGGTAAATTTTATTACAATTGTGATAATCATTAAGATATAAAACGCGTTAAACAGTTGTTTATTTAATTTGTCGTTTATTTGATTTGGACTTCATAGCAGTGTTGTCAGATGTGGCGATTTAATTTTCGATTTGGCGATGGCGATTTATTTGGCTATTTTTGATGAGACATGAATTTGTTTTGAAATTCGTTAAATTTAACACGAACAAATTTATGTATTTATTTATTTATTAATATTGATTTTCTAATACAACAAGATAAGTATATGTATCTTATAAATTATGATATTAGAATCAGATCTGTTAAATAATAATATAAAATGTCAAAAGTTTTACAAATTTTTTGGGAAAAAAGAAAATATACAATAATTTTTGGAAAACTGCAAAATAACATAACAAACAAAGATCAATTTATGTTGAAAAATAATAAAAGTATGTGGGTGTAGTAACAATTAACACAAATATATTTAACTAGTTGAAAATTAAAACATTGATTTAAAATTAATAAGCATTTTCTTTAAATTTATTGCGTTGTTTGTGTTTTGGATATGACTTGGGAGTTAATTCCAGAGACGTTTGCTAAAAACAAAAAATTGGCATTCAGATGCATGGCCTCGATGCCAAAATTGAATAATATATTTTCCTCTACGCGATCTGGCAAATCGTATTCGGTTAAAAAGGTATTCTGGTTCTTTTGTCATTATGATTTTGTGTAGAAAAATGAGAAATTTCATTTTAATTTGGTTACTGAAAGATAAATCCATAAATCTACTAGAGAATTCCGAAACTCTGTCAAATCTTTTTAAACCGAAAACATGCCGAATAATGTTATTATAAGTGGTGTTGAGCTTCCTCTTATCTATAGAGGAACATCCAGCAAAGATTTCAGAGCCGTATAACAGAGTAGGCAGAAGATAAGTGTTTGCTAACAAAGTTCTTATATTTATAGGGGTGAAATGTTGGGTGGCCCACAAATTACGTAACAAACTGTATATTTTACCACATACCTGATTAATATGGTCAGACCAAGTTAAAGTTTTGTTGAAAATCACACCTTAATTTCTTGAGGTATTTGCAAGTTCAATTCTTGATTGTCCAATTGAAACATTAAATTCATTTTCCATTATTGTGTTATTTCTAGAAATTGCCAAGAATATTGACTTGTTTGGATTTATTTTCAAACAATTTGTGGAAGCCCTCACAAAAATATTGTTCAAGTCAGAATTCAATTCATTTAACTTGGTGACGATTTATTCCTTGGTACTGCTAAGGTATAACTGAACATCATCAGCATACATCTGTATATTACAAAAACGAAGTTGTTTCGGTAGATCGTTAGCATATAGACTAAATAATAGTGGACCGAGAATAGACCCCTGTGGACACCTCTGAGGACGGGTAGAGAGCGAGAAGTAATCCATTATTAACAACTGACTGGCTTCTGCCTGAAAGGTAAGATTGAATCAATATAACTGCAAGTGAAGAGAAGCCAAACTGATTCAAAAGTTTCATACAAAGGGGAGAATGATGAACGGTATCAAATGCCTTTGAATGGACTAGAAGTACCAATAACGCTTATTTGCCATCATCTAAGTTACTCCTAACTTCTTCTACTACATCAACCAAAGCTGTAATACAGCTTCGTCGTGTTCTGAAACCGGATTGATGATCCGTTAACAAATTGTTGACATTCACCTACCTGAATATTCGCTTATGCATCAAGTGTATGAAGACCTTGTAAAAGTAAGGTAGAATAGCAATTGGGCAAATTTGGCATGTTTCCATGTTATTGGAAAAGTGCTGGTCATGAAAATAGTATTAAATAAGTGAGTTAAGTATGGAACTATCCATGGCAGTATTATCCTTATAAATTTGGGATCTACACCATCCAAACCAATTGAGTTAGACTTGATTGCATGGAAGGCCATTATTACATCATTATCATCAACATGATGAAAATTTAACTTATCTGCAGGATTAAAAACAATTAAGTTTTGATAATAAAAGTCATTTGTGCCATTAGGTATATGGTATATTATCGAAATTTTCATTGATCGAATTAACGTCGACGACTTGTTGATGCCCTTTTTTACCAATACCAAAGTCTTCTTGTTGCCCACTACAGTGTTAAATTTATTATGGTAATAAGAGGTCTTATTATGTCGCACCCTTGATACAACAGCCTTTCTTGCACTACGGTATTCAGATAGCTATTCTGGAGTTCTATAACGCTTTCATAATCTATGCGATCTATCACGATGCTCAATCATTAATTTAATTTCATTGTTAAACCAAGGTTTGCCATCGGTTTTAAACCGCTTAGTCGTAATAGGAACGCTTTGGTCGTAAATCGTAAGAATCGAATCATTTAAGAACTTTAGTTTTACGTCAACATTTGCCAAAACGTATATTGAATTCCAATTTGTTTGTGCAATGCCATATTGTAAATTTTGGTAATCAATAGTATTAAAGTTTCGAAAGCTATAGCCGTTGATCCTGTTCCGGAGTTGAAAAATTATAAGAAAGAAAAATTGCATCATGTTTGGAAAAAGAAGACACTGACAGTTGTTCAACTACTTTTAGTAAGGAAAAACGTGTCCAACAACGTGGATGAGGTGGCTGTGTAGTGTGTAGGTTTAGTTACATTTACGGAAAACAAATCAAAAGTCGACATAATAGTCGGAAGCTCACTTGTAGCCAGTAGATTATTGTTGAAATAACCTAAAATTATGATATCAGAGTATGTTGCCGATAAAATTTCAAGTCTTTCTATCTAGCTATCTAGCCTTATATTCCTATTTGACCTGTAAACGCCACCCAATAAAATTTTACTACCGCGAAAGATTAATTCGACAAAAATATGTTTAGTGTCGTTACTTTCAGAAAAGAAAGATATAAGTTTACAGGAAATATGGTTCCTTAGGTATATTGCAACACCACCTCCGTTACCAGTTCTATCCGAGCAAAAAAGACGATATCCAACTACGGCATACAAACTATCCTGAATTTCCTTCTTGAACCAAGTTTCTGAAATACAAATTGCATCAAGTCCAGAGTTCTGTATTAAATACCGAAACTCGTCAATCTTTGGTAGTAGGCTTTGTGCATTGAGATGGAAGATATTAAACATTTTGTTACGATTACATTAAATTCGGATCATATTGTAATTACTGTCTCTAGAATCAATTTGATCAAAAGAAACATTCATTATACTCACAATCAAAGTCTGACAATACAACGCAATAACTCAAAGAAAAACTTGAAAATAGTAAGATTAATTTATAATAAAAGCTACGAGTTAAAAGTGTTATTGTGTGCAATGAATAAAAGTTAATAGCATAATTTTTAAGGATTTTAATGAAAAAAGGTGCCAGGTTGTCACTAACGAAAAAGATTCTCAAGATCATCTAGAAATTCTATTAGTATTGGGTCATCTGTATCAGTTTTTTTTGATGTAGACAAGGCCTCGGAGGGTAAAAATTGATTTTATATTTTTATTGGATTTTTTTAGGTTTAGAGCCGCTTTGAAAATTTTGTGGTTGTGAGGTGTTAAATCGTCATTTATGTATAAATACTCTCCGGGCTCACAAACCCTGCTTGTATTTAGGCTAAGGTTTGTCCGATTCCCCCTGCGGTACATGGCAATAAATTTCAAAAGAAAGTTCTTCTCATATAAGAGAAATAAGAAAAATTGGAATTAAAAATACTTTTTTTATTAATTTAAATTTTATATCAATTTATTATTAAACGTTTATTTTGTTTTCAAAAAATAACCATTTAATTATAATTATATTTTCAAAAAAATTTAAAAAAAAATTTGGAATTAAAAATACTTTTTTTATTAATTTAAATTTTATATCAAATTATTATTAAACGTTTATTTTGTTTTCAAAAAATAACCATTTAATTATAATTATATTTTCAAAAAAATTTAAAAAAAAATTTGGAATTAAAAATACTTTTTTTATTAATTTAAATTTTATATCAATTTATTATTTTTTTTAAAGGAAAATTCGTATAATTAACAGCATTTTTTCAACATTATAAATTTGAATTAAGATGGTTTGTCAAAAGCCAACAGAATTATGTATATATATGTACATATGTATATACATATTTTAAATAAAATAAAAACATTTATTTCTCTAAATTTAAAAAAAATTACCTCTAACCACTTTATTCTTAATGTTTTAAATAAAAAAAAAAATGGAATTGAAAATTTTTTTTTGCTTTTTAGTCTAATTAAGTATTTTTATTTTATGTTATTTTGTTATTAAACTTTTTTTTATCAAAAACAAACACTGTACAACAATAAATATTTCAATAAAAAATAAAACAAATCAGAAAATATTTACAAATTTTATTAAAATATTAATTGGGTTTACAAACATTTAATTAGATATTTTCATATTTTCTAATTAAACTTTTAATTGTATCAAATAAGATTAAAAAAAAAATTACGTGCAACAATTAAATGCCTAATTGATACCATTAACAATTTAATTGTTTTTTTGTCAAATTTTAATTAATTTTTTAATTTATTAAATTAAAAATTTAATTAAACATGTAACAAATTTTTAATCAAATACTTAATTGACAAAATTAAAAAAATAATTATAAATCAAAATTTTTTTAATTAAACTCTTAATTAGTCCTATCAATTTTAATCAAAATTTATTTCAATTAAATAAGTATTAAAAATTTAATTTGGACTACAAATTTGTTTACTGGAAAAAAATAAACAATTTTTTAATTGAAACTGGGATTTTTTTAATTGAAATTGATTTTAATTTTTTTCTGTGTATGGAGAAAGCAGTTTAACTATAAAAATAATATTATTTTTTTCTATGAATGAAATTTCAGGCATTCATATGTATGGTCAATATTTCAAACTAAATTGTGTAATGCTGAAATGGCTGATGAAGATTAGGAAACTTTCGAGATAATAGTTTTTCTTATTTAAAAATGCTCTTAAAAGAATTATTAAAAATTACTACTTAAACATGAATATATGTATTTAAAGCTAACGAACATTTTTTCGTAATTAAATTTATTATCACAAACAAAATTCGTTGTGTAAAAGATATTTTATAGATATCCTAACGTACCTTTAGACGTTTATTAAACACAATATTGCTAAGTATTTATTAATTGTTTTATCACTGACATTATATTTATTTGCCAACGCACGATAAGATTTTGCAGTACGTTCCACAATTTCTGCTTTTATTCTGGCTCGAGTTTGGCTGCACTGCAAAGAACATTTTTTACCGGAGCCGCGATTTCTATTAAACGATTTTTTACTTTCGAAAGCTTGAATTGACTTATAAATAAAAGATCTTCTGAATTATATTTCAGAAAAGTGACGAATTATTTTATATTTTGTTTTATGGGGATTATTTTCACAAAATTTATTAACCAACTTGCGACGTTCTAATTCGTTTAATGACATTTTTATTACTGAAAATTAATTTATGAAGCGGTTGTCTAGCTAAAAAAATAAAAAGAGATTTTACCGTTACCTTTCTCATATTTTGTTTTGATATTACATTTTGTTTTGGTTTTGGAATGATTGTTGAAAAGTAGTCCATATTTCATTCCGCACATGGTGAAATAAACTGGTGGCAGCACTACGCCATATGACGATTTTTTGCTCCTGCATTGTTTGTCTAGATTTATGTCAAAGTTTTGTTTATGTTTACAAAAAGTCCACGTTTTGTGCTGAGAATTTTGTATTTCAATAAAGTTTTGATTATTTTGGCTAAAAATTTATTTATTTCATCACGATCAGCGGCACGCTTTGATTTTTGTTAAAAGTATTTTTTGACGTAAACGGTGATGTAATTTCCAATTTTGTTGTAATGTTGTATTTGTTGCCGTAACGATGCCACCTGCTTATTCCACCATGATTCCGCATACGTTAGTCTGGGATCACACTATGAAAGTTTTCTTTCAGAAAGTCTGAGTTTTTCTTTTCTCCTCTCTCACCCATAAACTCAGACTTTCTGACAGAAAACTTTCATAGTGTGAACCCAGACTTAGAATCATGAATTTAAGAAACTTGATTGCGCATTGCTTTGTGACTTTGTGTATGTGCATTTGTGTGTGTCTTACATTTTTTATAACAAACACTCATAATTAGTCTATGATGACGTAGATGACGCGTTATTGTGAGCTATAAATTATATGAATGTAAATAGTAAATAAATAGTGCACTTATTTTGTACCTACGTCGAATAAATTTAATTCCCTTACAATGTATTCCAAAAAAGAAGACAAGACGGGAGTCTCGACGGTGAAGTGTATAAAGTTTTAGATAAATAGAACTACAACCACACTCATATCGTCGCAAGAACAAAATAACGCGGTAACTGACAAAAAATCGAAAATACGTTTTTTTGCATCATTTTTGTCAGAAAAAAATGCTGCGTCGATTGGTCCCGGTTCCATATTTGTATGATGAAAAAAAAATTCACTTTTTTGTTTCCATAAAAAAATAATTGCAGTTACAGCGTTTTATAGGTCTGTGGAAGAAAAATCGCTTGCTGTAAGCCGCAGAATCACCGTGAACAATTGACTTGAGAGGAAATGTTAACAACCAACATATAAAGCGAGAAATAATAAAAATACCTTTTTCAAAATCATGTTCCTAAGTTGTATAGTTCTTGTGATATGAATTTTTTTCTACTTTCATACAGGTTTTTTGGCGTTCTTTAATTCTTGTGACGATGTGTATATCCACTTTTGGTTTAACACGAACCACAAAATTATTTATTTGCTGCTTTTTAAGAAGGCTACAAAAGGGTGGTTAAAGGACCGATGTTGAATTTTGTTTTTGCATTTCATTTGACATTTCTCAATTTCAGACTAATAATGTGTGTGAAACGGTAGCAAAGTACTCATGGAAGTAAAATTTTGACACTGTTGAGGTGAATGAAATTTCACTAGCCCTGGTTGCTAGTACACATTTTGACATTTGAACCATGGAAAGATACACAATCAAGCAACGCGTTAAAGTTATTAAGGTTTATTATGAAAATGGGCGTTCAAATCAAAATGCATTTCGTGCACTTCGTAATTCAGTGATGAGGCACATTTTCACCTCAGTGGATTCGTCCATAAGTAGAATTGCCGCATTTGGGCAATTGAGCCCGGTCAGGCAGTTACTGTGAATGGTGTCCGCTATCGTGATATGATAAAGAAATTTTTATTGCCCGAATTGGAAGATATGGATACGGATGATAAGTGGTTTCAATAGGACGGTGCCACTTGCAACACAGCTAACGAAACAATGGCTCTTTTGCGCGACAAATTCGATTCCCGCCAGAGACTCTGGTTTCTCTCCTGCAGACAAGCGAAGAGCTTCGCGGGATTAGCTTAGGAAATTAAAAAAAAAAAATTTTCCGTGTTATCTCACGTGGTGGCAATGACAATTGAACGCCAAGATCATAAGATTTGACACCGTTGGACTGCTTTCTTTGGAGTTATTTGAAAAAAAAGTTGTACGTCGATAAGCCAGCCACAATTCAAGAGCTAAATGATGAGATAATTCGGCACATTAACGGCATAGAACCTGTATTATGCCTCAGCGTCATCGAAGATTTGGACAGATGGTGGTGTGCCGTCGAGGTCGCGGCGGCCATTTGCCCGATATTTTGTTCCATACACAATTGAACCATACCAATATAATTTTAAATTGAATTTGGCGAAATCAATCAGACACCTCTGCTTCATAGTACACCCATTTTGCAAAATAAAAAAACCGAAGGATTATAATTTTAAGTTGTAAGCTACCGCGGGATAAAAGGATAAGTGCTATTTAATGGCCCTCTTTATAGTTTTTTAAAATAATTAAAAAATTAAAAACTATACAAAAATTTTCCGTAATAACATCAAAAGTTTAAGGGGTTTCCAAACTGCGTAAAATAATAATAATTGTTAAGTGCTGTAAATGTCCAAATTTTTTCAGAATTATGTACTGCAAATATTTACAATTCAAATAACATTTTAAAAGTTTTCTATTTTAATTCGTATTAGAAGTAAATTTTTAATAAAACTAAATAAGTTTGCATTTACAATAAGTGCTGCTGGCTGCGATGAGAGACTTCGTTTGTTTAAACAGTTTGATCTGTGTAAATGATACTTTGTAATGCGTAAAACATGTCATAGATAATGTTAAGTGTCCGATTTAACACATTTATTTAATAATTGTTAAATCAATATTGATTAAACATTAAGGGGGTTAATTGACAATTTAGTTTGAAGAAAATTTAACAAAAAAATGTTATTTAGACTCACAGTAGAAATTTTGTTTAATTTCTGTGACTAATAAGCAAAAAATTATCACTTCAGCTCTGAGTAGACGTCTCTGTGTACTAAAGGAAATTGGCCGTGAAATAAAGATTATGCTATGAAATATTAATGTTTTTGTCAATACAATTAAAAGCCGAAAAAAGTGTCAACAATTAAGTGAAATTGTAGTTACGAGGGCAGTTTAAAAATCCTGGGATTTTATAAATAAAAAAAATTCGCCATTCAGCATGTTATTTCACAGAAACATTTTTTCAAAATTCGTCACCAATTAAAGCATTAATCAAAAATTAAATCCATTTTAATTAAAAATTTAATCAAGTGACTTAATCGTTTAATTAAGGGAATTAAACGTTCGATCATGTGAATTAAATGTTTAATTGATACTATTAATTTTTTTATTGTTGCGATTTAATTAATTTTTTAATCAGTATCACAAATTTTTTAATTGAAATCAATTTTTATTTTTTTCTGTGTCTTATTTGCAGTCAAAACATTCAGTCTATCGGGTTTTATGTTTTTTTGCCCCCTCTAAATATCTTATATATTTTTAAGGCCCTCACAATAGGCCATTTATCCAATGACAACCTCTTAGTTAAATAAACATTTCTTATCACCCACAAGGAAGTTATTGCATGCACCGTGGAAAATTTTGGTCAGATCAAAAATCTGTAACTTTTGAATGGATGCGTATTTCAGTGAGATTTTTTTTTTGTAAAATATGTGGGACTTTAAGCTTTAATTTGTATTTTCAATCTTAATCGAATAAAAGCAAAAAAGTTATGTAATCGTTCATATATAAATACTATTTTTGATTTTTTGTTTCAGTTTTTGTAGACAAGTAAAAAAGGTGTTGTTATGTATTTTTTTTCATTAGTTTTAATTGTAACAACTGATATTTGTTAATAGCTTTTTAGCTTAGATTTTTTTAGAAATTGGCAAAGTGTAAATTCTTTGGATTCTGGGGGTGGATAGCATGTTTGTTTTGCTTGCTGAATTTTGTATACGTTATCTGATAAGAGCTGCTACATGGTCTTCCTCATTTTTTTCAAAGAGTTTAAGGACTTACCTGTTTCTGGTGAAGTAACCAACAATTCTGCATTTAACCAATCTGCTAACGAATTTTAAACTTTGGTATTACCGATTTTTTTTTAATATTAGTTTTATTTATTCTTCTGAAAACTGATAGATTTTTTATAAAAACTTAGTAATGCTTAACAGATTCTTACCACATGCAATGTAGGCAAGCATTAATAGGCGCATTGAGCACTTAAAATTGTTCATTTTTACATCATCTGTAAAATCGTTTAAGCCCACATAAATTTTCTCCTTGTTTAATAAGAAACGCAAAACTGCCAAGATTAAAAAAGCTTATAAAATTTACATTTTTTTTTAATTTCTGAGTTGCTCAACATTTTTGAACGCAAGTTGTCAAGAACGCAAGGTAAGCCAAAAAAAAAAAAAAATACATCTATCAAATGAATAAATTCCAAATCTGCTAACAATATATACAAAACTTATGAACAAAAATAAAACCTGGACAATATACCTTTTCAAACAAGGTATAACAATTCTAAAAAAAATAATTATAAAACTTAAAAATACGCATTTGAATATGGAATAATTTATCTCCCCAAATATTTAAAGTTGAAAGTAGAAAGTCCTGTAGCCATTTTCGAAAATTTATAATAACTATAATTTCTGCAAATAATTATTGCTTTGTTTTATGGTTAATTTCAAAAATTTGCAAAAACCATTTACCCTGTGCATTGTCCTAGTGGAACAACACCCTTTCCTTCGCTAGATGAGATCGAAAAACAGAATCTGTTCAAAGGCTCTGAATAATATTTTTCTTAAGACAACCGATGTGAATGACACCACTTGCACCTTAAAAAAAATGTGTCCATAAACTTGTGCACTCTTTTGATTGCTCTTTTGCCGTCGTTGTATTGACACGAACTCATGATACGTCTTCAGTTACAAAACAGCGCAAAACTCGTTCAGATTGAGCCTGAACAATGCGAAATATTTCTTTGAAGAGATCACAAGGTTACACTTATGGTCCAATGTGTGCAATACAGGCATTCATCGCGCGGATAGCACTTTAATATCCAAATCTGCTACAAAATGTAATGTATTTCGTCGATTGCGATGCCTACCCAATAAAAAATGGAGCTTCCAACAAAGCATGTTTGTAAGGGAGAAACATAAACGTTTCGCTTACCATTGCGCTGATGGAAGACATGAATTTTATATGGTTAGTTCCCACCTTAAAGCAATACATTTTTGACACATAAAGCGCATTATTCAGCGCATATAAAAATTTTTGTATGTAACGATCGGCCTTACACACTGAATGTTTTAATACCGTTATTTTTTAGTATTCTCCCTTACAAACCTTCTTCGTAGTAAGGGAATGCCGTAGCCCTTGAAATCTTATTTTTTTTTATAAACTGAATTTCTATATGTCTTATTGCGTAGCGCATAATTGTGCGTCGCAAAATTATAAAATTTTTTATTGGGTACAAACTTACACAGAAAAAAATAAAAATAGGTTTCAATTAAAAAATTTGTGATATTATTTAAAAACTTAAAAATTTGTGATATTAATTAAAAACTTAATTAAATTTGCACCAGTAAACAAATTAATAGTATCAATTAAACGTTTAATTTACTTGATTAACCGTTTAATTCACTTGATTAAACGTTTAATTCACTTGATTAAATTTTTAATTAAAACTGATTTTATTTTTAATAAATGCTTTAATTAGTAAAAAATATGGAAAAGTTTTTTCTGTGTAGCAATCTAACGCACTCTCATTCTCCGATCATCAAATATCTTTCCATGGATTTAAGCGACTATTTCTAGTGTAACAACCCCTCTTCGACAACCTGATGAAAACTCAGGTAACCAATTTTTAACCATTGGAATTAGTGGTGAAGTGTTCCCATAGTATTTATCGAGAGTTTCTTTGGTTTTGGTGATGGGTTTCCTATAAAATAATGTTAAATAATCACACGAAATTCACTTTTTTCCATTTTTGTTCAAGTTAGCGAAGATCAAAAGCAAATTAATAGACGCCTCAGCAAAAACTGATGCTCCCTCGGAAGCAGTAATGTAAAGGAGAATTCGGAGTGAAGCGCTTACACTTCTATGAAATATTACATGACTTTTGTTTGGAATTCCTTGCATAAAAGCTCTGTTGTAGAGATCCGAAGAGCGCGTATTTCATGCTTTGAAAACTGACATGATTTACTTGTACAAAGTAAGTGAAAAAATTAAGCATTAAAAAATTGTTATTTCAGCGCTTATTTTTTTTTTTAAATCTAAAATATTTTTTGGAAGTTATAGTTTTTTTTAATAATTATGTATTATTTTTGTAAAATAAAGTAAAAATTTTTTATAGTTTGTATCAAAAGAATAAATGATTTCACAGCTTCTATAAAGCAGTTGAAAATGTTATATAAAGAGTATTTAGCACCGCATTTAAGAATTCTATGATTGTATGCCACAGAGAAAAAAATAAAAATAGATTTCTATTAAAAAATTTGTGATATTAATTAAAAAATTAATAAAATTTGCACCAGTAAACAAATGAATAGTATCAATTAAACGTTTAATTTAATTGGTTAAACGTTTTATTCCCTTGATAAAACATTTATTTTACTTGATTAATTTCTAAATTAAAACTGATTTTATTTTTGATTATTGCTTTAATTAGTGAAAAATTTTGAAAATGTTTTCTCTGCAGAGAAGGCAGTAATTTTTAGAAGCAAAAAAAGAAAGTGGTTGGGATGCAGTATACGTACACCAGTGTTGCTTTTAAACTTTTTGCTCTTGAACTATCAAGCTACCCTCCTATTTGATTGTTTAAAAATATAATCGTGTGATTTTTCTCTCAATTATTAAATTTGGGTTTTCTTTTAACGTTTTGTTAATTTTTTTCGGATTCCAAATTATGGGTTTCACGGGAAAATGTTAATATGCTGAAAAGTAAATTTAGTTTTATTTTAAATTTTACCAATACTTTTACTGCATGTAGTAGTATCATAATAAGATGGGATTTTGAAACCAAATTACAAAATATTTATTATTTTGTTTTCGCTTTCAATGTAATTCTTTGGCGTTGCGTTGCGATTTACATAATTAGGGCCTTTACCCTTAAATTTCTGAAATTTTAATATGTACCCAGTAAAAAAAAATTTGTGTTTTTTAAGCACTTAAGAGAAAAGCTCATAACCGAGCAGTAAATGATAAAGAGTAAAATATACAAAAATATGGTATTTTAGTGTTGACAACGAAGAAGGGTTTAAAGCGAAAAAATAAAAATATATTATAGTTTACGAAAATGATTGTTAAAAGGCATTTAAACAAGTTAAAAGCCAAACATCAATGAATATGTTAATATAGTAAGCTCTTAAAAAAGCACGTTAGAAGTGCTTTGGTTGCATGTAAAAAGAAGCGCTTATTGCCAGCTGAGAATAGTCCTTCAAACCGGGAACACCCAATACAAAAATCAGGCATCCCATCATCAGGTTTGACGCGATTTGAGGTATGAATTCATACATTAAACCTGCTTTTGGAGCACATTTGTTACTGGGAAGTTTGTTATTTATTTGCCCTTTCGCATCAAAGTTCTGACTAGAACGATTCCTTCTTTCACACAATCTCAATCGTTCAATTCAATTGGTACCGTATACTGAGAATTGTATACTCATTTCAAATGTTTGCATTGTAACAGCGTGAAGTGAATAGGTTTTGCTCAATACTTATTTTTTCTGATGACCATCTGTAGGCGGTCTTAGGTGTTTAAGGGTTAATTGCATATACACTGCTTTTATAAAAACTTCGTTAATTGAAATAAATACGCAAAAAAAAACAATTTAAATTGCATGTTTTTCTCAGCGTGTGTGTAGATCTTTTTTTGTATTTAACCTCTTTAGTAATTACGGACCTTATGACACTTTTGAATGTGTCATAATGTCCATTTGCAAAGTGTCACAGTGTCCGTGGACGTTATGACACTTTCAAAAGTGAACACTATGACACTGGACGTTATGACATGCCACCATACCTACATTAGAAGTTTAATAGAAATTAAGCAATTTCAGTTTTAATGAAATCATTTTTGCAAAAAATATATTTTTTTTGTTAATTGACTGTAAAAAGTTTTGTTTTATTAAATACTGTAAAAAGTTTTGTTTTATTAATTTTAACTTCAAGATTTGATTCGAAGTATTAAACACAATTATTTATTTAACTTGTTGTCTTTTATCTTTCTACCAACTACTTTAAATTTTTAAATGTTTTAAATTTGTTTTAGTAAAATAATTAATTATTATTCCATTAAAAATGTTTTTAAGTTTATTTCCTTAAATTAAACACAACGTCCAAACGAGAACGACAATAATTCAAATCCCTTGATTGCATTTTAGTAACCAGTTTTTTTTCAAATTCATGTAACTACAACCGTTACATGAATATGAAATTCAGTTCTTACAAATAATATTTTTTTTTTTTATTTTTTTGCTAAAATGATTCGAATAAGTTAATGTAAAGTAAATGTGCAAATGCAAGTTGTTGTAAAATTAACAAATCATCATCTAATGAACAACAACATGAGGTGGCAAAAATTGAAGAAATATGAAAAAAAAAATTAAATGAAAAATCAACAACATTTTTAATTTTTTGTTTAACAATAGAAAAAATCCGTACAACTAAATGAGCACTCGGCAATTTATATTATTTTGTTAGCATTTTTTTCTCAGTTTGATGGAAATTTTTCTTAAATAATGTTCAATTTATCTAGTAAATGAACAAAATGATTGTAGTAAGTGAATGAATAAAACGACAAACAAGCAATTGAAAAGTTTGACTGACATTTTTTAATTTTTAATGTCCCGCACAAATCCCACAAATTTTCATTGCTAAAAGGCGTTTTGCTGTAAAATGTTTTATAATTATTTATAGCCGTTAATATAAAATAATTAAAAATAATGTAAAAATAAGCAAAATTTTTATTCAAAGAAACCGATTGTCTATTTTTTATAAAATTGCACAAAACACAGGAGTTTCAGTTTAAATTTGGATTTTATATGACCTCTAAAGAGTTGCCAAGCCACTTTTTTTTGAAAAACTTACGCAGTTAAAAAAAAACTTTCTTTTTACGAAATCTTTAAAAAAAATTCTAATAAAATAACGAGTTTTAAGCCAGTTTTATAGCCTTTTTACACTTATCAACATCTACCATCAATTTGCCACAATTTGCGTAGATGTTAACATCTGTCCATAAGAAATACATATAGCCTTTTCACACTTGTCAACATTTAACATCAATTTGCGAAGATGTTGGAATTTTCCCCTTATAGCCTTTTCACACTTGTCAACATTTAACATCTAACATTAATTTGCTAAGATGTTGAAATTTTCCCATAAGAAATACATAGGGCTAAAAATCAAAATTTTTCAACATCTTTACAGAATGTTACTATCTCATTTTGTTCCCTTTTACATTTTTCGATTTTTTAGTGTCATCACTAGAAAAATGGCAATAAATTCTGTTATTATTGTGGCATCACTGACAAAATGGAAGTTGCTTTGAAAGCAGCGTTACCATTTCTCAAGTTTTTTCCATTTTTGTAAGCCTTATTTTGCTTAGTTTTGCTAAAATTATTAAACAAAATGGATTAGAAATACATTTTGGTGTTATCTTTTAAAATGTTGGCAGTTTTGTAGAAAAAAAGTATTTAAAAATTAATAAAAGTTTTTTTTCAGAAATGGTGACATTTTTTATTGATAGTAGATGTTAAATGTTTCAAGTGTGAACGCGTATTTCACATTTTAAACATATTCCATGGATTCCTCCGAAATGTATGCAAATGTACAAAGGGTATAAGAAATATATTGGGGTAAACATCAAATTTTTCAACATCTATACAATATGTTCCTATCTCATTGTATTCCATTCTACACCTTCCGATTATTTTAGTGTAATCACTAGAAAAGTGGCAATAAATTCTTTTATTATAGTGGCATCACTGACAGAATGGCATTTGCTTTGAAAGCAGCGTTACAATTTCTCAAGTTTTTCCTTTTTTGCAAGCCTTATTTATGTTGCTTGTTTTTTTTTTCTATTATTGAACAAAATGAGTTTCTAAATACATTTTGGTGTTATCTTTCAAAATGTTGGCTGTTTTGTAGAAAAAAAGTATTTAAAATAAATAAAAGTTTTTTTCAGAAATAATGACATTTTTTATTGATGGTAGATTTTAGATGTTTCAAGTGTGAACGCGTATTTCACATTTTCAACATCTTTCATACGTTTCTCCGCCTTTGGATATTTTTGAATATTAGAGGCCGAGGCAGTGCCCCATAGTTGAATACCGTAGCACCAGATAGGCTTTAAGATAGAGTTGTAAAGTAGAAGCTGGCAAACGAAACTAAGGACAGAATTTCTTCCAATAAGCCCATGAATTTGAATGGCTTTTAATATTTTTTGAGTTAATTTTGCCTCTATATGGCATTCCCACGTTAACCGCCGATCCAGATGAACACCGCTATATTTTACATGCGAATGTTGAGGTATTATTTGATCATTGATTTTAATAGGCGGGTGATTTTTAAATTTTAGAGCACAGGGTGAATGTTATGTGTACGCCTTTTTGTTCATTGACCATTATCCTTCATTGTTTTAACCATAATTCTACATGAATATATGATCCTGTAAGTAACGGGATGCTTCATGACGGTTTTCGTGCACGCTTAGAAAAGCTGTTTCGTCCGCAAATGTTGAAATTTTCGTGTAGTTGTTAAATGGCATGTCCGAAGTATAAATTAAGTATAATAGAGGGACCAGGATCAGCGTAGCCGTTGTGACACTAAAGTATAATTTTTTACCCTTTTTCATGCCAATGACACTTTTAGTTTAGTTTTTTTTTTTTTTTTTTTTTTAACAAAATTTCTGACACTTTTTGAACCTCTTTGATAAAAACTACAAGTTTCCATATTCCTTATAAAACTTCTCCAGAGTTTTGTGCACATACAAACATATAAAAATTGGCAGAATGTCATAGCGTCCAGTGCCATAGTGTCCACAGACACTATTTACAAGCAAACTTTAAAAAGAAACTTGTGAGTCCATGCTTTCCTCTCAAGTGAAGAATTTATTACAAAATACAGAATAAGTATTTCTAAAAAGTGATGAACATTATCAAAGGTTTTTGAAAAGTAACTTCTTTTTTGATAATGTGACTAATATTGAAATGAACCTGTGAATTGTTTCTTAGTTTTAACATTGATTATAATTGAATTTAATAAATACATACTAATAAACTTGACCATATTTTACTTTAAAATACCCCTTTTTTGAACCTTTTTTCTTAAATACCCTTTTTATGACACTTTTTCAAAACTTGCAACGGCAACCCTGCCCAGGATGCTGCCTTGTGGGACTCCAGCGCCAATTGGCAGAGGGGTACTAAAGAATTGTACGTTTCTGACAGCTTGTGTCTTTTTGCTGGTAAATTTTGCTTTAATTTATGTAATAAGCCTTAATGCCAGACTTTATCAAAAGTTTGCGAAACATCGATGAAGAGTGGTGAGCAATATTTTTCTTCTTCAAATTATTTTCTAATGACATTTACTTTTCGATGAGTTTGTTCAATTGTGCTGTGTTTTCTTCTAAAGGGTGGTTGGTTAAACTTCAAGGGCCGCTGTTGATTCTGAATTAAACACAAATTATTTAGGGAATTACTGTCATTTCTTTTTATTATGATAATATTGATAAGGTTCAATTATGTATGGAACAAAATATGGGCCAAATGGCCGCCACGAATTCGGCGGCACACCTCCATCCAATGGTCCAAATTTTCGATGAATCTGAGGCATAATTGAGGTTCTATGCGGTTAATGTGACAAATTAACTCACCTTTAGCTCTTGAATTGTTGCTGGCTTATCGACATACAACTTTTCTTTCAAATAACCCCAAAGAAAGAAGTCCAAGGGTGTCAAATCACATGATCCTGGTGGCTAATTGACATCGCCATCACTTGAGATAACACGGCCATTGCATTTGTCGCGAAAAGAGCCATTGTTTCGTTAGCTGTGTGGCAAGTGGCACCGTTCATTTGAACCCACATATCGTTCACATCCATATCTTCCAATTCGGGCCATAAAAAGTTCGTCAACATCTCACGATAGCGAAGACCATTCACAGTAACTGTCTGGCTGGCTTCATTTTGGAACAAATACGACCCGATGATGCCGCCAGGCCATAAACCGCACCAAACAGTCACTCTTTGTGGGTGCATTGGTTTTTCGACAATTACTCTTAAGCGGCCCATACACTTGTAATATTATTGTATATTATATTCGCCATATTATTTCCATTTTGTCCTATATTATGCAATAAGTAGCACAATTGTTTCATTCTTTCAATAAAAAGGAAAACATAACCTATAAATAACATAAACAGCATTGTACAATGTTGCCAACACATTTCACTTTCTTTTGGTTGTGCAATAAAAATCAAAAGTCGTTTGATTGTTGCCAATATATCGTGCCATCTTCGAATATCACAAACACATTGGCGATATCATAGTACAATACGTAAAATTTAACAATTTTATTGCCAGTGTATGAGCCGCTTTAGATTATCATTCGCGCAAATGCGGCAATTCTGATTATTGACGAATCCACTGAGGTGACAATGTGCCTCATCTATGCATTTTGATTTGAACGCTCATTTTCATAATAAGCCTGAATAACTTTAACGAGTTGCTCGATTGTGTATCTTTCTATAATTCAAATTGAGTTAGTCTTAAATTGAGAAATGTCAAATGAATTGCAGAAACAACTTGAAGCTTAGGTGTGGTTCACATTCAAAATCGGCCCTTAAAATTTCACCACCCTTTATTATTAAGTTTTTGTATGGCTTTGTATGCCCCCGCATTATTAGGAGTTTTAACAAAATTAAAATTTCATGTAAAACTACTTTTTAATTTTTGCCACAAAATGTTTACTTTAAATAGGGAATGGACTGGAATTTCTACGCCTATTTTATGACTTTAGCCAATACTTTGTTCGTAGTGATTTGGCAGCACTGATTGGATTTAATACATTTTTAGATGTTCAAAATTTTATTCATGATTTCTAAAGACATTTTGTATTCTTTTCCTTAATTAAGTTTTACTACTAAAAATTATTTATTTACCGCCCATGTGCTGTGTCATTATTTCATATGTCTGTTTTAATAAAAATTAAACTAAGCCTGCGGCCACACGATTAAGTTGTTCTTGATAGTCTTTTAGATGTGTGACGCGCAAAATAGAAAGGGACCTAAGTGTTTTGTTTAGGAGAGCCATTTTAAAGACTTAAATACGTGTATTTTTGGTGTACCATCACTGAGCGTGTTGGTATTGGTCTCATTTGAAAGCGACACATCCCATGACGTCAGGAACGGGTTGGTCAAACTTGAAAACGCACGTAAGTCGTCCTTTCTCCATGCGCTGTCACATATACTGCTTGTCAAAATTTACAAAATTTGAAAGCTGTGACGTAGGCTGCGCTGCGCTCAATTTGTAAGCAATTTACTTTCATGATGCCATCAAAAAAACAATTTATAAAGACAAACATGGAAAGGTGAAATTGAAAGCAATCTCGTAAGTTTCTTTTGTTACTTTTATATTCGCTTCTTCTTCTTCTTCTTCTTTCAATGTAAATCAAATAAACAAAACGCGCGAGCCTTAGCAAACGTAAAAATTAAATTGGCGATTTTTAACTCACAATGGATTTTACAACTGCGCGTTTTTCAATATACAACTTCGCTATTTTCTAGAATATATTTAAAACTTGAATTTAATTAAAAACACACGCGGCTAAAAATTATTCTAAATTTTGAAATTATACTTGCAAAACTTTCTAAATTTCAAGTCTGTTAACTGCGAGGTTAATTGATAAATACCAGCAAAAAAATTCTTAAAATGGGAAAAATTTAAGGCTTTTTAATGATCAGATAGAATATTAAATATTATAATTTTTTTTATGAGAAAAATTCCTTTATTATCAGTTAGGAATTTTTTCAACATTATCGCTACATATACATACATATGTATTTTAATTTGGATATCACAACCAATTAAAGTAAACACTGAAAGGTTTTCTTGGGATTCAAAAAATTAATTAACAAGGTTTCGTTTTAAAATGCTTTTATTTTTAATTTAGCGTATTTTTCTTTTTAATTTTTTTTGTTGTTAAATAGATAATAAATTTATTCTGCAAGTTTAAAGAATTTAGCCAGGATATGACTTCGGGTGATAGGTTTTTGATTTCTTCAGTGTATCCTGAAAATGACAGCAGTGGGCAATTATAAATTATGTGGTCATTCCATTTCACACTATTGATAAACTGAAATTAATTGTTGACGGGATAAGCTATTCCTATGCACATATCACTGGTTGCTTGAACATTGTTTTCGTCGGCAGCATATATTTTCAATAAAATAAGGTATCGATAATCAGACGCCATTAATTTTTTTAGAAGCCTTTTAAAATATAAGTTTTTATACATAATTTTTCCATATTACTTTAAAAGAATACATTAAACTGTTTTATTTTTTAATAAGTTTAATATTCTTTATGAACTTATTTGTTTTAATACTTATACATAAACATTTTATAATAAATATGTATGTATGTATATGAATTCTTAAAATTGGGTATATATGTAGATAGATTTTTAAAACAGAAAAGCCAATATTTCACAAAAAAAAACATTTATTTTTATTCGCAAAAAAATTTAACATGTATCAAAATATGCCTCGAAAAGACAAAATATGCGCTAAAAACTTAAAAAAATGCTGCAAAAAGGCTTTTTTAGCTAAATTATGAAAAAAAAAATGCTGCAATCGGTAAAATATGCACTAACAAATTGATGCCAAAACTCATAAACAAATAACACTGTGTCACAAATTTTCAATTAAGTTTTGACCAAATAAATCTGACACCTCATCTGTATAATCCTTTTTGTTTTCAAATACAAATATTTAAATTACTAAAACAATCACAGGTCGTTCGTAAAAATTTGGCAAGAAATGACTAAAGCTACGGTCACACTTATTAAATATTTGACCAAATAAGCGTACTTTTGTAAATAGTTAGTGTGATTTAACATGGTCTTAATATCACAAAATAAAACTTATTTATTACTAGACATAGCAAAAAGCCAGGGCTGTGGAGTAGTCAAGAAAATGTGATTACTCCGACTCCATCTGATGAAATTTTTTAAGCACTACTCCGACTCCAACACTAACTCCGACTCCTTCGATTCGTGTGTATATAGGACTGTTCCTTATTTGGTTTAAACTCTTTTTTAATGAAGTACCTTTTAAATGGTTAAATATAGCAAAAAAAAAAAAAAAAGATTCATGTGTAGTTTATAGAACACGAGCGCCTTACTCGTCCGTTCAAATTGCATTTTTTTGTTTTTGTTTTAAATGTAAGTTGAACGGACGAGTAAGGCGCTCGTGTTCTATAAAGCACACATCAATAAAAATTTCGAATCGGTATTTCAATTTTAACACGTGCCGCATTGAGTTTAAATAAAGTTATTTACATATGAGTAGATGAGTTGCAAAACTCGTTCGATTGATAACTCAACAGTTAAAAAATTAAACATAAAAATACACATAGCGAAATGTTTAGTAACAAAAAAAATATAAAAAAAAACCTAAAAATGTTAAATTACTATGTGGGTTAGTTCACAAAATCTTCTGTAGCTTTATAATTTTTGCACTAGTCTTGTTGGGCACAAAATTTTCGTATTGCCCCATGAAATAAAACGTTACAATTTTTTACTGTTTGGTATAAAAAAAATAACTTGAAAAGAGCAAAATTGCAACAAATCATAACATTTTCAATGCAGTTTGAACTTTTGTCTCCTGTAACTCTGTGATTTGTTGACCAATCTGCACTAGAAATCCATTGTTTTTTTAGTAATTTTATTATCTCTTCATAAAAAAAAAGAAATACATAATCTGTTTGATATTTTTAAAGATATTTGCATTTAAGTGACATCATCTTTTTCAAATAATGGTTATCTCGTACACTGTTCTATTTTTGAGCATTGTGACTTCATATTCCGATTCAGTGGGAAATTTTTAAATAAAGATTAGGTGTCAAATACATTTGGTCAAAAAACTGTTTCATAGTGTAATTAATTATTTTGGTTACAAATATCCATTACAAACAAATAAGAAAGTATAGTCGGTCAAGTCACACCCTTTGATACTTCACACCACAATATTTAGAGACAAATTTTCAAGAGTGTACCTTATTTGGGACCCATGGGCAATCATGGACCCAGCCAAACACATATTATTTGTACTAAATTTCAAGATTTAAAGAATTTTATTTTGTTTTCACACCCTCTTCTACAATTCTAGCCACTTTTCTACGGATTTTGTGTATTTACAACCCAGCTATATGCACCAAATTTGGATAATTTTTCTTCTTCTGATCTTTAGATATAAATATAAAGAAATTTGGCAACGTTGGTCCTTGCCTTTCCCCAGATATACCGAAAACTATGCCTATGCCCTCCTTTTGGCAGATGTTGTGTATTGATGAGGCAAGTTATTTGTTTTAAATTAAATGACTTTTACTGCAACCATTCTTCAGATTTGGGAGTCTAATGGCTAATAAATCGATAAATGTTTAAACGTTGGTTAAGTTGAACTAAACTTAAATTTATATGTAGCTTAAACTTTACAGCTGTAAATTATTGCCCCATATATTACATGAAGTGCAAGAAATAATAATGTGGCAGCACTACCATAAATGTTGTCAAATTCATATGGTGTGTATTTGTAGTTTAAACGCCCAATTTAATGCGTTTAGAGATGGTTTAAGTGTTTACTGTATTATAGATTTGCTGGTTTAAGCAAATTTTAAACCACAAAGAGGGATTAACTTGCACTGATTTATTAGCCCTAAAGGGAACAAACAAACTTATTTTCATTAAATATAAATTAATTAAATTTTCGACGGCAATCGTATTATCCGATCGTTAATATTTTCACTCAGTATTATGGCGCACATTCGTTAAAAAGTACTATTTTTATTTAGTTTATTCACAGTACATAGTACATTTTCTATCATACATAAGACTTTTTTGTTAACAGGGTTAAGAACGAGTGGTTCATAGATTCATGTTTACAAATTTCTGCCGGGTTTCATCCCACTCTTTTACATGGTGATTTTTTACGCAAATTTTTTTGCAAAACAAGAATTTTATTTCATAATTAAAACGAATGTTTCTAATAGCTGTTTACGAACTCAGATTTGCATAAAATTTACAAACCTTATTAAGAATGTGTTATTTGCTTGGTATACGAAGACAACAAATTTACAAATATTTACATTTACAATAAGAAACTTGTTCATAAGTGCTGCCAACTCATAATACAGAATGTACATTCGATAGTCGATGTTCGATAGCCAGCGAAAATCGTTTGTCGAATTTATTTTTTTTATTTATTTTATTTCTAATGTACAGTTACGACAAAATTATGAACACAGCATTAAAATTTTTATATTTTGTTTCAAACACAACAATATTTTTTTAAACAATTTTAAAATTTTATTTATGATATAATGACGATATGACTTGATAGCACACCTTGTGAATAGCCCATATATATATAACTTAATTTAACCTTAATACACATTGCTGGTTATTTGTCTGTCTTTTGATGCTTCTAAAAGCGAAATGTAGCAATGAAAACTCGGTTATTTACATATCCAGCACTTAAACAAAAACTCGCTTATCTTCATTAACATCAACAAAAACTATTTTATTTGCACCAAAGGTGTAAATAAGTTTGTCATTGCGTTATAAATTTCTAAAATATTGATCTAAGACCCTATAAAGTAAACCCTATTGGCCTTTTCAAGTAGCAAACTATAATTGCACAAGTTGAAATACATAAAAGCGTTAAAGGCTTGTAACCGGTGTTCCTATACACAGAAAAAAATTACGAAAAATCAATTGTCATATTGAATACCATATACGTCATTGCAATTAATTTTTTAATTGAATAAATTTTGTTAATTAAAATTGTTAAAATTCAACAAATATTTTTAACAATGAGTTTGTTTTATTGAATAACGGGTCCGCCACTTAACTTTTTTTCTCAACTTGTGCTTATTTCGTGAATGGTAGCACTTAGCTCATGTCTGATTTGACAGATAATTAGTTTTATCCTTACGCTGAGCGAATATGGTTGTGTATTCGCTTGAACAACGCTGGGAAATATTGCGACATTAATTTGAAAATCATGGTAATGTTGCAGAATGTGTGCGAAAATTCCGTACGGCTTTTGGATGAAGCAAATTTTGATTTAAACAAGCAAAATTGTCATATTTGGGGCACAGAAAACCCGCACGCATACATTGAAAAGCCGTTGCACCCAGTCACTGTTTGGTGCGGATTTTGGTTCAGAGACATAATTGGGCCATTTTTCTTCGAAAACAAGGAGTGGCCGTTACAGTCAATGGCGATCGTTATCGGGCCATGTTGAACGAATTTTTGTTTACAAAAATTGAAGAGGAGGATATTGGCCACATTTGGTTTCAACAGGACGGCGCTACGTGCTACACAGCCAAAGCTACACTCGATGTTTCGCGCCCTGTTTTTGAAGATCGCATTATCAGCCGCAGAGCTGATGTCGTTTGGCCACCTCAGAGCTGCGACTTGACACCGTTGGACTATTATTTGTTGGGTGCCGTCAAAGATAAGCCGACAAGCCAGAGACAATTTACGCCTTAAAGGACAATATTCGTGAAGCCGTTGGTGAAATACAGCTGTACACAATCGATAATGTGCTTTAAAATTGGACCGATCGTGTAGGCTACTGCATGGCCAGCCGAGGCAGCCATGTGAATGAAATTATTTTCCATTATTTACCGGAAGGATTGTACTTTCCAATAAAAAAAGAAATTTGGGAAAATATTCAGTAGTTTTTTTTTATATCATTTTCAAAAAAAAAAGTTATTTGGCGGACTCTTACAATATTTGTTAATAATTTAATATAATTTTTTATTGTGAGCTTGTCATATTAAAAAATTTATTGTTGCTAACTAAGTTGAACTAGAAGATGCATTTAAAGCTTATTTTTTTTATAATTTTTTTAGTAAAATATATACATATGTATATTAAAAATCACATGATACCTTACATTACAATTTATTTAAGCCAAAAATTTAGACCTTGAAGCACTAGAATGCTCTGAACTCAGCACAAAACGGAATCTGGACACCCATTATCAGTAATATTAAAAAACCTATAATTAATGAAGGATTTCTTAAAATTTCTTTATGAATCATTAAGTATTAATTTAACTTACCGTACAGATTGATTAAATTTCGCAATAATCATCGTATCGCTTATCCTTTAAAAGATTTTAAATTGAAAATACAGATTTGTTTATGTTATATTTTTAACTTTCTGCCACAAAATTATTTTTTTTCTATTATTAATTTTCTACAAATGGAACAAATTATTGATATGACAATTTACCAACACGCTAATTATGAAAATTGTTAAAATTATTTTAAGCAAATTTTCTTTGATTACTTAATAACTTTTGTTATTTTTTTCTGTGTAAGTAATAAACACATTACAATGTTTGCTTTTAGAAGTATAAAAAAAGCTAAGAACACCCCGTAAGTTGTAAGAAAATTGTTAAGCATTTTATAGTTGCCGGCATCCATATAACGGTTAAACTAGTTAGTCCTCCATCAAGAAACTCTCGATTTTGTGGCGAAATTTTTTAAAAAATTACTCTATAGAGTATCTTTCTTGACATTCCCCCACCAATTGGTTGGCTTTTTTCCAATTCGAATTGTAGTTTTACTTTTGTTACCTTTATACACGAATCTGCCCGGCGGTTTATAAAAAACCGATATTTAAAAATAAGAACGCCCTAATGTATATGTTTGCCATTGCATTTGGAATTTCTACAGCATAAGAAGAATATTCAATGACGTACGTCTGTCTGTCGATTGAAATTAAGTTTGCGGAGCCTCTAAACAACGCAGATAATTGTATGATGTTATCAATCGATAGGTTATATACAGGGAAACCGGAAGTAGGTATACACTAAAAAATAATTTAAAATTATTTGCATAGTATAAAAAATTATAGTCGGCCAAGCCTACGCCGCAGTATTAACATACAAATTTTCTAGTGTTCCTCTTCGCGGCCCATGGACAGTGATTGAACAATTTATTGTATTGTTGGCGTTGTTTTAAAAAATAGTGTCCATGTTCTGTAACCCTTGCGTCGAAAAACTTTACGGTTTACAAGTGAGAAACGGAACAAAAATGCCATAAATTGAAACAAACAACTGTTTTTCTCACTTAACTGCGCCTGTAACATTTTTGGCGAGTTATAGCAGTCACGTTAGGAAATTACTCACCATTTTACAGAAAAAGTCTGCTGTAAAATTTCTTTGAGAAAGTTCCCGATTTGTACTGATAAATAAACGCACGAATAAGTACGCGGCGTGCAAACACTAAAAAACTTATTAAAAATGCAAAAGAATAATAATAATAATATTTTGTTCTTCGCACATTTTTTCATTGTTTAATTATTTTTCTTTAAACATTTTTATAAAATACACAAATGTTTTCAAAGCTCGTTTGCAAGCAACTAGGGATGGGCAAGTTGAAAAAATATATCGATATATATCGAATCGATATTTTTTTAGAGTATATCGATACTTTATTATTTCAAAAATATCGATATATCGAACGTATTTTGCTGAAACTATTCCCAAATTAAAAAATTCAGTATACCTTTGTACAAACATATGTATGTATGAACAAATTAATTATATGAAATTACATTGTTACTTTTTATTGTTTCATTTTATTTAAAAAAAAATTAATAAAAACAAAAAAATTTAATCAAAACAAAAAATTCAATTATAACAAAAACAAAAGGGAAGAATACAAAAAACCATAAGAAAAAAAAATAAATTACGAAAAATTTAAATGGAAGTAAATAAGTCATGGAAGTACCAACTTTCCTTAAAATTTGAATTGCACCCAAAAAGTACCAACTGGTTTTAGTCAAACCAGTAATCATCAGATATGGACATCAGGAGCACTCTCTGTTTTATGTGCTCTCCAGTCAATCTGCTTCTTGTATCCGGCAATGCTTCTTATAAATGCCAATTATTTTAGATCTTCATATTTGTTTAAAAAAACATATGATGCATGCAATGATTCCAATTCTTAAAAAACATATTGTTTGAAAAACGGCTAAAATTTTGAGTTCTTAATGAAGACTGACTTTAAAAAATATCGAATTCGATGGTCGTATTTCAATATCGATACATCGATATATCGGTATTTAAAATATCGGCGATATATATCGATTATATTTTTTTTAAAATATCGATATTATGATATATCGATATTTTTCCCCATTTCTACAAGCAACAAACATTAAAGTCGCACTTTACATTATTTGGTATAGCCGAAAGTTGTATCTTCGCCGCCGTCATTGAAAATGTTTCAATTTTAGTACATATTGGTCGCCTCCAACGATATGTGCGACTGCCGTTCTCAACGTCTGCAATGTCACATCGGCTTCAAATGCAATGTTATGACATTTATAACGTAACCACGTAATCTCTTTTGCTAGTTTTTGACATGAGTTACAAACACACTTTTTTGTCACTTTTCGAGAAACGATTAAAAATTGTGTTTCACATCTTTTCGATGCGAGAACGTCTCACTAAAGTTACAGAACATGGGTACATATCTCTTCGTGCTCTTTTAGAGAAGTGTTGAGTGCAAAAGTTTATGCTTAAACTATTAAATTTTTTGTTCATAAATGAAAGGGAGATTAATTATTTGAAACTATGGCTGCATTGTTCATATTCAGTAAGACTTTCGTTAACGAAATGTTTACGTTAAATGATGATTTTAGAGCAATAAAATCCAACTACGCTATCACCGATTCAAAATCAGTGTTACCGAAATAATATTGGAACGAATGAGATTGTTTTTCCTTAATATTTCTTTTTTTTTAAATTTTATGATTCTTTTTTAAACAACTTAAAGTATTGAAATTTTTGTTTAGTAATTCATATTTAATTTTAAAAATTTTTAGTACAAGTAAAATTATCATTAATATTCTTAAAACTAAATTTCAACAATATTTTATTTTGTGTCCTTGAATAAAAAGCAGTTAAAAATTTTCCATTTCATTTCAATTAAATACGATAAAAAATTTTAAATATACTATTGTAGTGTGACCAGATCTTGAAAATTTTCACAGTTAAATCTGGTTTTTGTGAAACATTTATTACAATGAAATATTTTTTTTGAAGCTAAATATATAAAAGTTATTAATTTCACTGTGCTAATTGCAAAATTAGACAAGCCGGGCACATGGCGTTGTAACATAATTCTGGTACGCTGAATCCCATTGTGCTAACCATTTTTTAGAAAAAATTATTTTTTTTTATCAAAATTTCGAAATTTTTGTTTGTTAATTCATAAAAAAAAAATTGGAAAATGCAGCTAGGCTTCTTATTTTTAACAGACATATAAAAAAAGAAGCTGCAAACAAAACAAGCCATATCAATTATTGAGATGAAAAATAAAGTTGGGCACTGCAGTAGCCAAATTTAAGAATTTCATCCATATACATATGGATACATACCTACCCGCTATCTCCAGTCCTTAAGGGGCTCCCATATAAAATGTTCAATGAAGACTAGAAATATATTGAAGATAAGTCCCATAAATGCCCAGGAGTCGCCCCTAGTGGGACATAATGTATGACCGACCTCAATTAATTTTTTGTCCTAAACATTTTCTCGAGACAAGGGGCAAGTCCTTATCACCACTTCTTAGAGGGCTCCCATACAAATATTGCGTTTTATGAAATTCTTAAATTAATAAATATTTTACGCTTCGTTTTCCAAAAAAAAAAAATATGTTTCTAAAACGATTGCGTATATTAGAAAAAGGTTTTACCTTTCTTAAAGCAAATTTTATTGCGGAATTTCGATTTTTTTTAGCAATTTAAATAAACTAACCCTTTTGAGTTACGCGAATATATGCTGTGCAACCTCCTCCATTTCCGATATAACGGTATGCATATCTCGAAAACAAGAGCTAACCTAAAAAACGGTAAGCACCATTGGATTCAGCATACCCGAATTATGTTGAAACACCAAGTGCAAAGCTTGTCTAAAAAAAGTGTAAATTTCGAGCATAGTGTTTTTAACGAAATTGAAATAAAAGGTAATATTTATGTGCTGTTTTCACAACACAAGTGACTGAACGTGTAGTAAAATTTATATGGAGAACACTCAAAAAACTGAGTGCTTTTCATATAAATTTCACTAAACGTTCAGTCACTTGTGTTGTGAAAACAGCACATTAAACAAGTATTAAGACAAAATTTCTTTTTTAAATTTTGTATAAAAATAGAATTTGTTTCTCATGATGAGTAACATTTATTATATAAACTTTCATATTAATTCAAATTCGTATTCCAAGTCAAATTACAATTTGTAAAGCTTTCATACTTTAATAGTCTAATTCCTTCAATATTTTCCAGGAATATTTTCTATGTACTAAATCAAAAGTCTTTATGTTAAATTTAGCTGCAAAAATGCCAAAATGGTCACACTGTTCTGTTGTAATTGTAAAAAATGTTTTTAAAGTTTTTATTTAACTTTGTTTTAACAAAGGAAAGGAAGCCAATTGTTATAAGATATTGTTTATGAATTATCTGTAAAAAATTGTTAATGAATATCAATATTCGGGTGTGGAGTGAATAAATATTGAAAAAAAAACAGAAATTTTGAGACATTCTCAACAACAATTATTCAAAATTTTAAGCCGACAATAATTTAAAATTAATTTCGTCTGAATTAACAAATTAACATGCATAACGAATAATAGAACAGGCCATGAAATTTTGCTGGCTCTTTAATATTTGTTATGAATTGTACAACAAAAGTTTTTAAAAATTGTTTGATGTAGCCAGATGTTTCAAAATTAATATAATTGGCGTCAAGCGGTCAAGAGCATATTTTCAATTTCTCGGTAGGAGTACCTAGCGAATTTTACTCAAATTTTGGGTGAAAAATTGTGATTTACAGGTTTGTGGGTTTTAATGAATTTTTTGACAACTTGGTAAATAGTTGCTATGAAATACAGGCGAGTTCACTATAGAGGTGGTACTAAAAATACAGCTGAGCTACTTTTTTCATACTTACACACAGAAAAAAATCAAGTTAAAAACGTCGAAAACAAGGTTGATTTAAAATTTTCCGGTGGTGATTTTGCTTCATACGTTTTCATATTAATTCAACCTGATTTTATATTTACTTGCGAACAACATTTTTTTCTTTTAAAATAACTAAAATTCATGTTAATTTAATATTGCAGTAAAGTTAGAGCAAAATGTCATTTATATTGAAATAACAATCTGAATCACGTTGAATGAAAGTTATTTCAAGTTGAAACAACGTGAATTTCATGTAGAAACTAATTGGTTTGAGTGTGTTATAACAGTGTGAAGAAGCTTCAGAGACAACATATGCATTTATTTAAGAATAATTCAAAACACTTACCTCTGTAACACATGTTTCACTTATTTTGTAGTCGCTTTTGTTAACAGATCAATCAGCAGAATGGCCCGATATGGTTTTCGTCATCATTCTACTTTGAAAACTTGATGTACTATTTAACTAATTAATTTTAATTAAAAGAATACGGGAATTGTGTTCTTTTTATAACATATTTTAAGAATGAAAATAAAAAAATTAACATGCTTAACTATGTATGCATGTTAATTTAACAAGATAAACTTTTGATTTTAATATAAAACAGGTTTTTATGGAGTGCCCCGGTAGACTAGCTGGTAGTGAGCTAGTCTATCAGCGCCGGGGTTGCGGGTTCGATTCCCGGCAGACAAGCGAAGAGCTTCGCGGACTTAGCTTAGGAAATTAAAAAAAAAACATAATAATAAAAATAATAATTCAATATTGAATACATATTTATTTATATTTTAATATTTTTTTTTATTTTTTTTAACAGAGAATTATATTTAAAATTAATTTGAAATAATGATAAATTTAAATAAAGGGCATACTTTTGCAAACACGCAAACATCTTGTCGTTTATTCGTCCTATTATGGTAGATCATTATATTTTTTATTTTAATTTATATTAAAATTGGCGACAATGATTTCAAGGTAGATACTATGTCATGACAATGTAATGTGCTACTTTCTTACTTGTTGTAATTTGCACTTGGTGATGCATTTCAAAATTGTTTTTATGAATAATTTTATTAAGTTCAACTATGCCCGGAAGAAACCGGCAAAGCGGTAAACTACTGACGAAATCATTACCTGTCTGAAGTTAATATTTAACAATACCGCTATATGTATGTATGATTATTTCACTAATAAATAGAAATTGTCAGAGGTGTGCTGGAAATCGAAAACGTACGTATGTACATATAACTAAATATAAAAAACGTTTCGTTATAATATCCTAAGTTGGTATCTTAAAATTTAGAGAAAAAAAAATAAGATGGCTGAACTCTTTTACGGTGAAAATAAAAAAGTTTTTGTGGCGGTAGCACCGAGAAATACTTAAGTTTCTGCACAAACTATTTGAAAAAAACCGAGACAATGTCAGAAGAAAATTACGTGTACGTTTGTGATCGAATATTATAAACCTTTTATGTAAAACAACAATTTTGACAGACATGCACAGTTACATGTTACTTGAAAAGTTGACAAGTCAGATGTAAAAACATGTCGTGTACATGCTCCTTAAGTCAAAGCTTAATAACATTTAAATATCGTCGTGCCGAAGTTACCCTGTAGACAAAGCAACTGGTATTTAGCTAGAATTATACTGGTAGGTATTTACTTTAAAAAAATTAGTTGCACTTTTAATTGTTTTCATATACGTACCAACTATCACATTTAACGAAATAGTTTATATAGTTTTCTATATGCAGGCTTTCAAGGTCATTAATTTAATGTAAATAAAAGATTATTGATTTCGTTTTCAATAAAATCCGACGTTTCGTTGGTTTTATTTCTAACTTCTTCAGGGATGGAGTTTTTATTAAAATCTGGCAACATTGTAAAACATACAAAGTAAGAAGTACCATTTGTTTTATCTTTGTCTTATTTTGTGTTTATTGCACTTGTCGATTTTTGTTGTATTTTTTAGCTCTCCAACGTGTATCTCTTATCTCTTTTTAACGGTTGGCTACCTATGGACCTGAACAGTGGAAAAAAGGTAAAAAAATTGAAGGAGATTTTTCACTTTTGCGGCTACCTAAGCGCTCACTAAACGGTGTTAGGAATCATTCTTAGGAAGTTTATATGCTCTAGAAAGTTGTAATTTAAGATCTTAGGTACATTTTTGATGTTGATTGTTTTCTTAAATTTTGAACGGTTTGCTACCTATGGACCTGAACGGGGGAAAAAGGTAAAAAAACCAATTTTTTTTTAGTTTTTTGCGATTTTGATCTTGAAGATGAAGTTTTTATGATTTTAAATGTTTGTTCTTTATGGCAAGAGCTACATTTTTGTCTTAGAGGATTATTCAAAATTCCAAACGGTTTGCAAGATATGAGCCTGAGAAAATGATCACTTTTTTGCAAAAATGACACCGAGGCCCTAAATCTTTAAGGGCCCATTAAAAAAAGTGCATGACTTTCGGCAAAACTGGGAGACACGGGTCTTTTTTTTTGTCCTTTATGGTTATTTATTGTCCGTATATGGTTATTTTTTTCGTGTTGCACTGAGGACATGTTCGTCATTTCTGTAATGCCAATATGTCATCCCGTTGATTACATAATTTCATTTTGTCCCTGATCACACTTTGGCCAAGTGATGTTAAGGTTGACATCACAATGATGAAAAGTGTCATATGGTCAAAAACGAAGACATTTGTCATAGAACTGATGTCAAAATACATAAGCGTTATGACGCCTTTTCTATCAGTGTGGTTTCTGAAAGGCGAAAATTGCCCGTATCTCCCCTCTTGGTCCTGCGATTCGGCCCATTTTCAATAAGCTTGGTCCTGTGCCAATAATAAACTATAAGCCAAATTTTATCAAGTTATCTCCACAATTGCTTTTTTGTTCTTTGCGCACAAGGTTACATTGGCAGTCAGCCAGCCAGCCGGACGGACATCGTTAGATCGACTCAGAAAGTGATTCTGAGCCGATTTCTATACTTTAAGATGGGTCCAGGGCCCATATTTTAAGGTGTAGCACACATCAGCACAAATGCATAATACCCTCTCCATTATTGTGGTGTGGATACAAAAATATAAACTAAATGAGAAGCAAGCACTGCTGCCACTTTGTGGGTAATAACACGAATTTAGTATAATTTTAACTGTCGTGGGTAGAGCGTGGGTAATTTCTCTTTGGTGTTATTGAGGTGTTATTTTAAATTCTTACTTCATATATCCAAATAAAATCAAGACTCGATTTCAGTGATGACATTTATTTCTTTTTAAATATTGTTGATAAAAAATGCACAGTCTTCTGAATCAAAGTCTCGGTTTATTTTAAGGAAAAGTCTCCAATCATTAAATATATAACTTTTTTCAAAAGTTTGGTATTAATGTCACAAGATTGACTTTTAAATTTAGATAAATATAACTACCATAGTGATTTAGAACCTGAAGTTTATTGAAAAAAGTTATTCATAACATAATTAATTTTGTTACTGTCTGGATTTAAAAGTTTCTTTAGTTTAGTTTGAAGAATATTTAACGCCCTTAGCAGTTGTAAAACCGAAATACGAAAGGGCCAGTTGTATAAAACCCTGCAGGCATTTTGTTTACTTAATATGGTATAAAGATTTTTTTTTAAACCATGAAACTTAAAATGGTAGGAAATACATAACAAATGAATTTAAATCGTAGATTAATACACGGTTTTACCATTTGAACGCATTTCAGACCTCCAATTTCGAGCATTGCTGGCTGCATGTCTGGAATAAAATGAACAATGTTGACAGCTAAGACGTCAATTGTTGCTAGTTGATCAGCATAAGCCAGGCCTACGAAAACAATCAAGTGGTGTCACATCTCACGGCCTTGAAGTCTAATTGACAGTTTTTTTTTCTTAATAAAAACATCGCCTTCATTTGTAAAAATAATAGGTTGCCTCATTTAAATCATTAAGTTGCGAAAATCAATAGCTGATTCAAGCATGAATCTATCTACCTATGATGATATGCGTGAGCGAAAAGTAAGAGAAGTATGACAGTTCTTTTGACAACTAATACTACATTTACACCTACGCAAAATCTAGTACTTACGAGATTTCGAGCCAAATCTAGTTGTTTTTGACTAGATTTCCCATACAAAACAAAATCTACTTCGTGACTAGATTTCGACGAAATTTTTTCAATATAGCACTAAAAAATACTTCCCTGAACAAGAAAAAATGACATTTAAAAAAAAAACAAAACAAAAATTGTTAAAAAAATATTAAAAAGTTTTATAAAAATTGTAAAAAAAAATAAAAGAGACGAATAATATTGATAAAATAAATATCGTTGATTATTTATAAAAGATAATGCAAATTTTTTAATGTATATTTCTTTTTGTGTTTGTATGTGTAACGAAAAAACCTTTGTCAGTTGTTTTGTTATAAAAACAAAATCTCGCTAATGTCAAAAAAGTATAATGTAAACGCACTAGATTTCGAAGAAGATTTAAATCAAATCTACAAGATTTCGGCCTAATGTAAATGTAGTATAACTTTTCGTTAGCTCTTTCGGGATTAAAATTACCCATTATAAAGCAATGGCAATGATAATTTTGAACCTTCCCTAGATATATGCAACCAAATATGGAAGTTAAAGTCATTATTTTATTTTATGTTTTAATAATTGTTTTTATGTCTTTAATGTTAATTTATTTTAAATTACAATAACAATGTTAACAGTTTGACAATTATTAATCTTCTTTCAATGAGTTTGTTGTTCTTTTTTTTTTGCTTCTTTGTAAATATCTTTTTTTAAATAAAACTTAAATTTTATATCAGGCATAATTTTATTTAAATCGGATAATTGTGCTTCATCTCAAGTGAAATTTTGAATTTTGCTGGTGGTAACACTGGAAGCAAGAGTTCAAAATTACTTTTTAACCCTTCGTGGTGCACATGAGTCTGGCCAGACCTTCTTCAATTTGTATAGAAAATCAAAACATGCGTAAGCCAAAGGGTTAAACACAACGAAAAGTTTAATCTTTTTTTTACTTGATTTAAAAATTTTATACTTATTTCAAGAAATTCCGGGATTGATTTTCGAAAATAACCCATTTAGGATTGTTTTGAGTACGTTTTAGTGTTATTCGTATTTTAATCATAAAAAACTTGATTTATCCCGAGCGTTTTTCTTTCTGTGTGTCGCAGAAAAATGGGTCAAAGTGGACTGTATACTAGTTCGTACACCATCTTTTACAAATGAAACATAATTTTATCGAAGTTAAATTGAACGTAAATTTTCTAAAAAATACAAGGGATGGTCTTTGAGATAAATTAAATGATGCTTACCAAAAGATGAGCAAAAAGGAAGAGAGTAACATATTTGCAAATATTTATAAATAATCTTCATTGCGTTTGTTTTCTATGTTTCATGTTAAATTTTAGTGCACTGTTTATTAATTCACAAATAGCAAATGGGTTTTTAATCGGTACAAGTATTTAATTATTGCAATTCATGACAAAGTTCAAAAGAGTTCAATTGAATATTGAAATATAAACAAATTTATAGAAGAATAACAAAAAAAATTTTAGAACTATTTTGTCTTAAAGTCTAGTTTTAGACAATAATTTATCTATGGTTAGATCATATACAACTAAATCACTAGCAAATAATGATCACTTTACTCTTCATGTTTTCTCACTTTTTTTTACAATTGACCTTCTTTTTTATTGATATAATCTGGCACTTGTATCGAAAATACCAAAATGTAATTAATATTTTTAATTTTTATTTATTTTTTTTTTGTTTGTTTTTAGCTTTAAACAGCTAATTCACTTATTTTCAAGGCGCTAATTATACAATACCGATAAATAGAAGGAAATTTTTGCTTAATTTAGATTGTATCACAATGTAACACGTAGTTTAAAATAAATCACATAAGAACAGACAAATGAACAAGCAAGGAAAAGGCTATAATCGGGCTTGATGCATTTTAAATACCCTTCATTTACCATATGTACATTAGGGTGACAGTTTAAATCAAAAGTTGGAATTCTTTAGGTCTCACCCGCCAATTGGAAGGCTAAGCCGTCCCTCACACCCCCCAAAGTTTGAGAAAAGTTACATTTTTACATGAAATATGACTTCTATGGTTCGTAACTTAGAAAATATCAATTTTGTAGAAAAGTTGTTAACAAGTTTTTTCTAAATCTCTTATTAAACAAAATAAACTGAAAAATATCGAATAAGCCAATTAAAAAAAATCTAATTTTTAATTTATTAAAGAAACTCATTTTCTATGAATCACGTATGTATCCAGGGATGTTAGATGTGACGATTTTACGTCATTTTGACGATTTTTTTTAATGAATTTACCAAAATGACGATTGACGATTTTTGATGTAAAGTCACTAATGTTTTGACGTTTTAATCCCGTCAATAAATTTACTTTAAACTTTAATCTGGCATCAATTTTATAACACTTTAATCTGGCAAGCAGGTTTGGTAGATGTGACAATTTTTCGTAATTTTAACGATTTTTTAGAAAATACAATAATATGACGATTGACGATTTTTTGACTTAAAGTAATAGTGTTATGACGATTTTCTGGCATCGATAAAACACACAGGAAATATTTACAATTATATTGAAAACAGTCCAAAACTTAAAAATCAATTTTCCGAAATACAAAAATTTTTGGAAATTAAAAAAAAAAATTCCTCCCCCATCACAAACCAGGTGGATTTCATTAGAAGCATTAGTAATTCAAATTCTACAATTATAGAAATGCCATCGGTACTGCAAAAAATATACACTAGAGCCCCGATTTGCGTCAGTCCTATCTGGTCCGCTTTTAAAAAATTGGTTAAATCCGCTTTGCGTTTTTATGATTTCGATTTGCGTCGCCATATACGAATGCATTTTTCGATGAAGTCATAATCACATATGAAGAATTTTTCTATTTGTGTGTAAAAAGGCAAATCCCATTTAATTCTGTTGGTTAGTTATTCTTAGTAAAATTGCGTGTTAGGAAGTAAGAAGTTACTTTTTAATAAGAAGTTGTGTAGAAAAATGAGTGCAATGAGAAAAAAATGCATTAGAACTAACATTGGACGTAATAAAAGGTTTCAAGTCGTTTGATATAGACAGAATCCTTGGTTGTTAGCACCTTTAACAATAAAAACAATTTGCAATAGAGATAGCGCTAAAAGTTATCATTTAAAAATAACTCGAGCTAAAAGCAAATGAGATTTTAGTTATAATTTAATATTTTTCTGAATATTCTTAAGTTCTCTTTTTAAATGATAAATATATTCAGCTCACTTGCTGAAATAAATAGAATACAACTAAACCATATCACTTTCTTCTTCATAAATAGAATTTCTTGCTAAAAATTTTTATTTTCGAACTAATCAATGCAATAAATTGTCTTTAATTTTTAAAATTTATATATTTGACGTTTTGTTAACGATTTTGTTAAATTTTCGTGACGATTTTGACGAGTTTTGTTAAAACTTTTGACGATTTTTGAGGAAAAAAGTCTAACAACCCTGTATGTATCTTTAATTTTGTTGAAACGCATTTTTATTATTTTTTTAGGTTAGCTCTTGTTTTCGAGATAAACCGTTATTGCGTAACTCAAACCCGGTTTAATTTATTAAATAATAAAATAATTTAATGCGCAGTCGTTTTAGAAACATATTTTTTTTTTTTGGCAAAAAACAAATAGTTTTCTAGCAAAATTTTAACATTTGTTCTCTAAAATATCATTAAAAACTTATGGAGGTCGGTCATACATTTTATCACCGTTTTTATATTTGGCAGTTATGGGGCTTTTTCTCCAATTCCTAGTCTGTATTGAAAATTTTGTATGGGAGCCCATTTAAGAAATAGAGATAGCAGGTAGGTACGTTAAAAACAAATGACGGGGATACAAAATAATGTGGGTTTGGTCATTCATTTGACCCAACTAGGGGCACCCTAGGCGCTGCAGGGGCCAAATTTAAGAATATCATTTAACCCCCATTTTTGTCTGGGAACCCCTCTAAGGGGTGGAGTTTTTTTACATGGTAAGTATGTTTTAAGAAAATGTTTAGCACAAAAAACTAAAAAAGGTCCGTCAAACATTTTATCCCCCTAGTGGTGATTCCATGGCACTTAGAAGGCCTTTTCTTCAATATATTTCTAGTCTGTAGTGACAATTTTGTATTGGAGCGCCCTTAAAGAATAGTGATGGCGGGTAGGTATGTATGTATGTTAGATTGACTATTTTTTTTGTAAGCAAACGCACACAAAAACATATATTGAAGCTGAATTGACGTGTGTAAGAAAAGACGTTCTAAAGAAAAAATTCGCGTCAATGCTGCTGTTTGCTTAATATTTTAGTTAGGTTTTGTTTAATATGAATTTTAGATGGGATCTTATTTAATGTTCAAATAAAATAAAACATTTCATCAATTACACTGGTTCACAAATTGTTTTCTTTTTGCCACAACCTCAAAAATAAGATGTTTTCTAAGATAAATCAGGGCTGCTGAACACGAATATATTTGTCTCAAGAAGCGTTTTCGAGATATACGCAAAACCCTAGTTTTTTTGCAGTTCATAAGGCTGTTTCCAAAAATCTTGAGAACTAATTTTTTAACAACGCAAATTTTACACTGTTGCAAGAATATCTTTTTCCTTTTTCAGGCGATATCTATAAAAATAAGAAAGTTGCAATACAAATAAAAAAATGTTGGTTCTTGTCTGTGTTGATAGGATTAGGACTAAATGTGAAGATACAATTTAATTTGTTTACATAAGTAAATTTTTGATCAAACATTTTATATTTTTCCTCTTCGATTAATCCATTTATGTTGCGATGACTTTAAACGAATTGGTATCCAGCAGTATTTACCCATCAGGGTCTGATTAGAGCTGCAAAACTATAGATAGTCGCACCATCGATAGTTTCGATAGTTTTAAAATGAACTATCGATACTATCGAATTTTTTTTAACATACATACATATGTATGTATTTTGTAGTACATTAAAAAAATCAGGGTAGCATTACCAATTTCTTTTATATGTATTTACACTGGATTCTCTTATTGTAATTTACTTGCTCTTATTTTACATTAAGTAAATGCAAACATAATATTTTTAAAGACAAATTAGAAAATACATACAAAAATTTACCGGCAGCGAAAAGCCTGTGTTGAGTAAGTATGCTTTTAAAATTTTTCGATAGTATCGCTGTCGATAGTCGCACCATCGATAGTCAGCCAAAAATAAAACTATCGATACTATCGATTGTTTTGCAGCTCTAGGTCTGATCCCTATGGGACTGATAATGATTTTCTATTACTGCAAGACCTCGGTGAAATCTTTCACCTTATTTGTCACAATGAACCAAGTCTAAAGAGTGTGAAAGAAATCGCATTTTCAATGACATGTGTGATCCTGCCATTACAGGATCCCCCAGTATCGCTCAGTATCGACGGAAATAACATTGATTTCGAATTTAAGAAGTATTCGATCACGACTTTTTTTACAAGCAATATTTTTGACAATTCGAACACAGAAGCAGTGGGCCTGTTCGTAAATGCATCACTGCGCTGCAAATGAAAATTTAAATGCCCTAAAATACTTTGATTAAGCAGATGACGCACAACCAAGTTTAAAATACGGAGTGGAGAAATGGCTCCTACCAAAAAAGATCAACAGCAAACTTAGATTGGCCGTGCAAAGCAATGTTTGGTTGTATGATGCACTGCAGTGATGCATTTACGAACAGGCCCAGTGTTGCTGTAGAGTTGACCTCACCTACTACTTAATTTGCCTTGAGTTTTCTTTTTATCAGGACCAATAATCAATTTTAATGTATTTGTTCAAAGGAATAAAAGTAACTGTATTTGTTTCTTCTTTGCGCAAAAGTTGCAAAAAAGGTAGCATGTGTATATGTTTGAATTTTTTGTGATACACTTAAAGAATTTATACTTTACTTGAATCGATTATTTGAGTTGTTAAGTAGTTTTGGGATCCAAAAAAAGTGCTAAAAATGCTAAATAATTATTAAAAGGTTCTAAATTTGCACTTAGCACTTTTTTTGAAATTCTTAGTGCTTAAAAAATCTTAAAAATAAATATTATAAAAAATACAAGAAATATGGCCACGCATTTGATTTTGGAAAATACTCTGTTCTTCGTGCTAAACACAATTTGCTGAATGCTCAACTGTACAAAAACTACTTAACCAAAATTAAACATAGTATTTAATCATAATCCGAGGTCGTTCTTTACGTTTGTTAACTCAAAAAGGAAGAATTATGGCACCCCAACATTTATGAAATATTTAAGTACAGAGTCAAGCAATGAGTCAGAAATTAGCAATTTATTCGCTGAATTTTTTGCCTCTATTTACTCCAACGCCGAATACGATGATGATGAACACTATCCATTTAATATTCATGTTCACTCCATTCAAACAATATCATTCCCATTACTTGACACTACGCACATAATAAAATGTTTAAAAAAACTTCAAATCCTCACTGTCGTTTGGTCCAGATGGCAAACCAAGTTGTCTTTTGAAAAATTGTGCACCAGCTATTGCAACACCTTTATCAATTATATTTCATACTTTATTAAAATATGGTTACTTAACTAAAATTTGGAAAGAATCGTTTCTCATTTCTTTATTCAAATCTGGCAATAAGGCAAATATAATAAATAATAGAGGCATAGCTAAATTAAACGATATTCCAAAACTATTTGAAAAATGTATTACTGACTCTCTCGTTCATCAAGTATCTCCCTTACTTAAGCCATGTCAACACGGTTTTCGTAAAGGATCTTCAGGTATGACTAACATTCTACAATCAACTACTTTGGTTAATAAAGGATTTACTATTGGTCAACAAACTGATGTCATTTATGCTGACTTCAGTAAAGCCTTTGATAAAGTTAATCACAAACTTCTGCTTAAAAAATTGGATAAAATGGGTTTCGATAATACTTATTTAAGCTGGTTTAAATCATATCTGTTTTGCAGAACACAGTCCGTTAAATTTAATTCTGCAAATTCAAGAAATATTTTGGTAAGATCCGGTGTTCCGCAGGGAAGTCACCTGGGCCCAATTTTATATATTCGCAGACGATGTTAAAACATTTGTAAGCCTCAAGCATTCACCAGATCATTGTTATCTGCAAAAGGACTTGGATAATTTTTGTAATTGGTGTAACATTAATTTAATGGAACTTAACCTGAAAAAATGCAAACACATGACTTTTTCGAGAAGGCGTGACGCTCTTGGTCACTATTATATCAGTGGGCATAAACTGGAGTCAGTAAGCGTTATTATGGATCTTGGTGTTTTGTTGGATGGAAAATAAAACTTTGTACAACATATCACTATGGCTGTTAATAAAGCTCGAGAAATCTTCGCTTTCATCAAGCGATGGGCAAAAGAATTTAAGAACCCCTTTATCACTAAAAGATTATTTACGTCACTTGTTAGACCGATTTTAGAGTATGGCTCAATTGTATGGGACCCCTACTATAACGTTCACATGAATCTTATAGAATCTGTTCAGAAACAGTTTTTCCTTTTTTGTTTAAGAGAAGTTTTTCGAGGATATTCTGCGCTTCCATCATATTCATCACGACTCGCTTTAATTCGACTGCCAACATTAAAAAGCCGAAAAATTATGCTTAATGTATCATTTCTTGCAAACGTTTTATGTTTTATCAGATTTTCTTTTAAGTAACATATCATTGAATGTTCCTCAACGCACACTACGATTCAATAACCCACTTTATAACTTTTTCGTTATAACTTTTCGAACAAACTACGAGATGGCAGATCCGTTTAGGAAATTATGTTGTTGTTTTAATGAAATGTTTAACTCTATAGATTTTTCTTTAAATGTTGATGTTATTAAACGCAATATTATTTTAAGTTTAAACATGTAACTGGGTCGTTCTTAAAAAACATAACCATTCTGAATTTTGTAATTTTAAAAAATTAAGTTGGCCAAATATGTTTATAATTAGCCTCATGTGGTTACGGATCTTATCAACAATAGGAATCCATAACCAGCAGAACTTTTTTAAATTTTTGGAGTTTTTACTGATAATAAGTCACAGAGTGGACCGGTAACAGAGGGGACAAATTAACTCAAAAATACCATATTTTAGCTTTTTATTAGAATTTTGTAGAATTTATTTGTCCACTTAATTAGTGTACACAAAATATTTATAAAAAAATTATAAAATAAATAAAAAATCACTTTACTCACCGTTTTTCAACAGTAACAGAGTAGACACTGAATAAGGGTACGCACCCGGCCTACAATTAAGTAACTTACTCAACCACGCACTAAACAAGACTGAACAGTTAAAAACACATTTTGTTGATTTTAGCTAAGTTTTGATGGAGAAGCATAAGAGAAATATACGCGTTATAACGTTTAACAAAAATTTTTCAATAAAATGTGTGGACGTAACAGAGGGGACCAAAACCTGGGGACAAGATTTTTCTTCAAAAAAATTATACAAAAAAATTATTTTTCATCATTCTTTTCTATATATGGTATTAATATATACAAACTGAATAACAAAAATTGTAAATATTATTTTTTTTCAATTTAATTTTAACTGAAAATAACTATTAAATTTTAATAAATTGGCTCGGGACACAGGTTTTTGCTAAACCTTTGACATTAAAAATATTTTTTAAGTTATTTTCAGATAACTAATTATTTTTGTTTTATAATATAGTTTCGTAGAATCGACAATAATTTATAAAAATGCAGATATTTTTCTATTTTCTTTTAGGAGAAACAAAATATAAAATAGTAAAGTCTGCGGACACCAATTGGTCATGTTTTTTAAGAATGACCCAACTGCAGTTATATTAAGAAAATTGTTAAATTTAATATTTAGTCCGTAATGATCAAGGTATATTTACACAAGGTAGACTCATTTGGGAGTGTAGACATGCTGCTCTATAAAAATAACCGAGTGGAACGGAATTGTCAAAATTGTCTTCATATAAATTTAACGCACACATGTACAAATTTTGGCTCATATACACGGAATTTGACATTGGTGTTCCAACTTAGGTAAACAGCTGACAAACATATAGGCCAACGAGTTTACCTTGTGTAAATATACCTTGGTAATGATTGTATTCATAGACTTAATTAAATAAATAAATATATTAGAAAAATTGCACTAAAGCTAGCAGTAAAATTGATAAACTGGCAAGCCTGCCAGTACCTTTCAAATGGTTAAATATAGCAAGAAAATTAATTATTCTGTAAAAATTTCAAATCGATATTTTAAATATTTTTATTTTGCAAATTTTCATATTATTCGAATGTGGAAATAACTTCTCAGATTCTATTTTTATTTTGGAAAATATTATTATTAAAGAAACAGCGACCAATCACTCCGTTTGTTGAGGAATTTTTTTTGCTGTGGTTTTGTTTCTTAACATGTTTGTAAAACATCGGTTAAACAAGTTTGTCAGAGTATTAAAGTGAAATAAAGTAATTTCTGCCTCATTTAATTTATTTTTATTGGAAATATAATCCCGTGAATATTACATTGAATGTGTGTTTGTGTGTTCATAAAAGCTAATGTTTTAATAACATGAATGTTTTAAAATTATGATTTCTTTATTTGTCTGTTACCAAAAAATTGGTTTCTTAACACATAAAGTAGTTCCACTGCTTGATTTTAAAAACTAAATTTCTGGATTGTTAAGTGTCTAACAAGATTAATCTGACAACATATAGTTGCACCTGACCTTAAAGTAATCATATAGTAATTTAATGAACGTACAAACATAAACACAAATTTGTCTAATTAAAAAAAAAAAACGCAAGTACTTTTAGTCTTTGTACTTAATTCTTCAATGCTTTGGTACATGAATAAATACAATAGAGGAATTACTAACGAAAACACCAACATTAGAAACCGAAGTGTATTTGGGCCACTTTTAGTTTTATAATGACATTCAATTAAAAAACAAAATTATTTTTTTAAGGCTACTGTTGACGCTGGCTGCCATGACTCTGATGAAAGCAAAATATTTTAAAAAAATACCTTTCAAAGTCATAAATGGGTACAGGGAGACAGCCAGTCATAGAAACTTAACAGTCAAATATTTTTACATATGGAGTGAATGGTGTTATGTCGGAGGGTCTATGCCATCATTCAATTTTTTTTTTAGTAAAATTAAGATTTTGTTTTACAGACAAACTCACTCACACACCATTTACCAACCATCCATCCACCTAACTGTCTGTCTGTCTGTCTGTCTGTCTGTCTGTCTGTCTGTCTGTCTGTCTGTCTGTCTGCGTGTCTTTCCATAGACCATAGAAGTTATGTAAAGAGAAAGCATCATTGAACTTTGTTATGATCATTTTAACAAATTCATAGACGTATTTGTAAATGAATACAAATATACGTAATAGAAAATGATTGTGTGTTCATAGATTTGTTTTTGTGTGTATTTAGTTTAAACTTTTTACTTCGCAGATTACTAAAAATGTTTTTAAAATAAAAATTTAAGGTGCTTTTTAAAGCAGTAGAATCTACAACAACAACAATAAAAACGAGAGTTTTTGAGCTTAAAATTTGTTTTTATAAGTATAAACAGTGTTTTTAAAAGTTGCTCTTCAGACCCTTTAGCATACTAAAAATCACGTTTTCGCCCTAAAAGCATAAAAAATTACTTAAAATTGCAGTTGTCTTAATGGGTTTCTTTAAAAATAAAAGTATCAAACTAGTTTCAGTTTGCACTTAAACATTGGCCTGGATGGGGTAAATTTATTCTTAGCGTTTAAAAAAGCGTTTTTACATTGTTATCAAAAAATATTTAGCATAAAATTCTTTAACCAAGTAACAATAGCATTTCTTAATTTTGTGGCAGCTTTAGCAAAGGCTAAAAAAGCTTACTGTGAAAAACGTTTTAAAATTAAGAAGTGGCATTCTCTTTTCCCTTCTCTTCTAAATGCTCAAGACTTGAAGAGTCAAACTTGACGTGTGTGAACCGGCACTAAATACCATTAAGCGGCCCATCCATTTACAATATTATTGTATATGTTATTCGCCATATTATTTCTATATTGCCCTATATTATTCAATAAGTGGCTGAAAGTACAAACATTTTGCGAATGTTAGTGAAAAAGTGTGAGTGTATTGAGTTTTTCGAACTTGCACTTGCATGTGGAAACGGGTGGTAAATTATAGCACAACTCTTATAAAATAAATAACATAACCTTTAAAACAAAACAACATCATACATTGTTGCCAACACATTTCACAGTATATTGAACTTTTTTCGTTGTGCAATAAAAATCAAAAGGATTTTGATTCTTGCCAATATATTCTGCCATCTTCGAACATCACACACACATTGGCGATATAATTGTACAATGCGAAAAATTTTGCAATTATATTGCAAGTGTATGAGCCGCTTTAGCAAAGGTTATCCATACCAGAGGTCGAAAATGCTTTCCTATAAAAAATGCTTAACAATGTCCAAGAAAAAAAAGCTTAGAGGAAATTTTGCATAAAAAAACTTAAAAAATACTTTTCTATGACAAGCATATAAAAACGTTTTTAAATGCCTTTTAAAAACGTAGTGAAAAAAAAAACTGTTACTTAAAAGGCATAAGAAGCTTTTTTTGTGAAAGCTTTGGGAAGAAATAAGATAGATAGCAGTATTTCATATATTTTCGGTGGTATGTCATAACGTCCAGTGCCATAGTGTCCATGGTTTGATACTTTTGAAAATGCCATAATGTCCGTGGGCATTAAGACACTTTGCAAATGGACATTATGTCATTTTTAAAAATGTCATAAGGTCCATAATTAGTAAACAAGTTAAATACAAAAAAAGATCTATATACACGCAGAGAAAAACATGTTTTATTATGGTCACAACCAACAAAACTATTTTTAAAGAAACTAATTTAGCCATAATATGGTTGTCCGTGACAACGATTTGGTCAAATTAAACATAATATGGTTAAAGAGAAATTTTAAAAATAGTTTTGTTGTTTTTTCGTTGGACGTATGTATATTAAATAAACATATAACGAAAACACTTTTGGACGCAAGGATTTTCTCCTCTATCCCCGGACGATATAACACTGCTCTGATGGATATTATGACACTTTTTAAACTGTCATTAAGTCCATGGATACTGTCACACTTGACGTTATGACAAGTCACCATATTTTCCTTTAATTTTTCGAACAAATATGTAACTAATGTTTTTTAAAAACAGTTAAGTCTACTTCTACTTCCGCAACAATTTTTTATATAATTGAAAATGACGTTTATAAAAATTGTATTTAGTTTTGAATAAAAATTTTAACAAATGTGTTAAAAAATAAATATATGTATGTATGTATGTATAATATTGTTGTGGGCAAAATTTACAAACGGTTTCTTCACGCAAAATGTGTGAGTTTGTGAAAATAATCGTTCCTGTATTTTGAGCACCGGTGACAATGTTGCTGTCTATTGTGAACCAGTGTTCGCAAATAAACAGAACATTATTTAGCGTTCGGCTCACACACATAGCAACGATATTTATTTTTTAGGGTTTGTGTTGACGAACACAACCCTAAATACCGTTCGTTACTACTTTCAAGAAAGATCCACAGAACAATTGTAGTGATACTGTAGACAAACATTGTCGGGCATGTTCTAGAAATCGAAATGAAGTGGATTTGAAAACGAACGAGATTCGATTGCAATTATTTACAAAATGACTACAGTTCTTTCTGTTGTTAAGAGTTGTTCTTGTAAAGATAATTGGTACTCAAAGTATGAAGTATTTAAAAAGAAATATTCTTATGAACTTTCTTTTCAGGCTCGTTTTCAAAATTTGTTCGATTTTAAATCCACTTCACTTCAATTTATAGAACATGCCCGTATATTTTAATATTTAAAATTTCGAAAAAAGTACTAAGTGCTAGTTTAGTACATTTTACAATTTCAAATGTACATTTTTTATTTATTATATTCATAAAAATCAATGTTACAAAGCTATCACTTTTGTTTTTCACTGTAGAACAATTTAGCACTTTTAATTTGAATTCTTCTGTTCTGTTTGTGTAAAATTATTTTGCTGGCTTTTTGTTTTTTTCGTAAGTGTATCGTAAAAACTGTTTTTTTAATAACTTACTACTACACAAACACTATTAGCATTTGTGTTTTCCCCAAATCAACCGAACCGAACAATAAGGAGCGATATTAAGTGTTTATTTTAGAACACTGTTGTGTTGTGAAAGAAAACATAATTCAGAATGATTTTTCGTAAAAATAATAAATATATAATAAATAAAACTTCTTTTTACAATGCATAAAACTGAAAAAGTCTAGAAAAGCATTCCTATACAATTTTTTTTAAAGCATTTCTCTAAAAAAAACTTTAAAAATCTTTTCTTAAAAAAGTTATCTAAAAATATAGTAATTACGAGACTATTGTGAAATTTTTTTTTTGTGAATTATGAATATAACAAACCCACTATATGAAAAATTTCGTTTAAAGAAGCTTATTAAAGATTGTAGGACAAATTTTAATTAAAAATGTTATTGTGAAAAAATTTATATTTATTAATTTTTAAAAATTATTAAATTTTGTTTCTTTTTGTTTTTTTTACTTAATAATAAGTAGAAATTTGTATGGCCCATAGGCTAGGTTACTGAAATTTAATAAATAAATAAATAAAAAAAAAATTAATAAATAAATAAAATTTGAAAAGGAGAAGAGATATCGCAGTACTTATCCAATCAAAAAGTACTTATCCGATCAAAAATATTCCTAACCGTGATTAAGAGGATTTTCGCTAAGTCATCGTCCAGACTTGGAATTTTAGTTGCAGCCTTCTTTTTCTTCCAATAACTACGGAAATGCAAAAAGTACCAGTTTAAGAACAAAAAAGTACCAAAAAGAGCCCTCTAACAGATTATTATAACCCACTCAGGACAGTGCATCTTAAATTTTATGTTTGTAGGTCTAATACTTACGGTAATTCAAAAAGTACCAATTGAAAAACAAAAAAATACCAAAAACTTTTCTCTTATAGATTCTTATCCACTCAGGATATTGCATCTTCAATTTTATGTTTCTAGGTCTAATACTTACGGAAATTCAAAAAGTACCAGTTAAAGAACAAAAAGTACCAAAAAGTTCCCTCATAGATTTGTATCCACTCAGGACATTGCATGTTGAATTTTATGTTTTAAGGTTGTAGAATCAAAAAGCTGAAGAAAGATATTAAATTTCCTGTATTTCCCAGATTGGTACTATTCCCTCCTCCTTTAAAGTATCAAATTTTGAAGTATTGTAGTGGGGGACCAAAATTTAGTACGAATATGTCAATAAATGTAGAAAAGTGGGTTTTAAAAAAAAGTACCAACAACAGTTACGATTTTCACCCCTTAAACTTTCGCATTTCAAAAAACTACCAAATTTATATTCGTATTATTTTTAAAAAATTTCGAATGTTGTATAAACTTTTTTTCTAGGTTTATTAGTTCAAAGGATAGATGGAGTGACAAGTACCAAAATTCAAGTTTTATCCGTTTTTTCCCTAAAAGAGCCGAATTTTAAAACAGTACCAGACACCTATCTGTTTATTTTTCTAAAAAACAACGATAAGTATTACAGTTTTTATGTATCTCTTTTAGTTTTGGAGATGTAAGGTTATCGAATTTACCCGTTTTACCCCCGTTAAACCAGGATCAATTTTTTTTAATTTACTGGAAATCCGTTAAAACCACTGTGTAATATTTAGTCAGGCTGATAGTATTAATACTTTCAAATAACTTGCAATTTTTTTACATCTTTCTAAAGAAAGCAAAAGACAAAAGATTGGAGAACGAGAATTGTTATAAATTTGCAAAAATTATAGAAATCTGGAAATTCATAAAAACGTAAGAATAAACAAATAATTGTGGCATTTTTGGTTGAGCACAAACTAGTTTTTGCTAAAGCGAAAAAACAAATATTTTGGAAACAGATAAATTTTGGTTGACTCAAATGACGGAGATCAGATGTTGTTACAATAGATATTAAAATTTAAAATTCAATAATAAAAATTTCTGAATACACATGCACTAATAAATATGTATGGACGTATATGTACATATATGTAAAAATACGTAGGTTTGCATAGTTAAACTAACTTACTAATACTTATTTAATGTAATTAAAAATGTGTTTTTTACAATTGATCCTCATTGAATAGTTTAGTCTTATGTTCATACTACATTCTGTGTTTGTGTGCACGTACATGTAGGAAAGATATGTTTGTATTAGGTGTGATCACAGTTGTATACAAATTGTATCTTACAAAAATATTTTTCGTTTTTTTTTCGTAAAATGCGAGTTTAAAATACCGATCTACACACAGATACAGAATCGAAGTAATGGAAAAGAGTGTATTCGCTCTTGAGATATTTTAAATTTATGTTTGATTAATCGCAACTTTTGTAGATTTTCTTTGTAGTTAATGTTTTTGATGTTAAATTTTATTCTATTGAGATAGTAAATAAGTCGGAAGGTTTATTATGTTAAGCTGTAAATGAATTGTTGCCACTTTGTGGGTAACTGCCGTAGTGTTTACTGTCGTGGGTAGAGCGTGGGTAATTTCTTGTAGGTGTAGATCAGGTGTAATTTGAAATTGTTTCGTTTCAAAACAAATAATGTAAAGATTTAATTTAGAGCAAAATATTATACCATTTAAAAAATCCAAAAAATGTGCAAAATGAATGCACAGTCTTCTGAGAAAAGTCATTATTTCTTATTAAGAAAAGACTTTTATCGTTTAATATAGATTTCCAAAAGCTTGATAATGAATGGCGCCAGATGGACTCTTAGATTCTGATAAATGTGAGCTTCATAGTGATTTAGAAACCGAAGTTTATTGCAAAATTGTATTCAAACTTAAAAATATGTTTCCAGTACATATTCCAAAAAGAAGTTAATTTTATTTTGTTTTGCCTCTTCAAAATGCTTTGATTGGGAGAATATTCAGCGCCTAAAGGATTTGTAAAGCTGATTTAAGAAACAGACTGTTGCCTAAAATCGTACACTCAAAAGAAAAATCAATCCGTCCGTACTTAAATCAATCCGATTTTTAATCGCGAAATGCTTAACTTATCCATGTTCAATCCCGAATTCGTTTTTAAAAAAACAAATCTATTACAAATTGTTCTTCATTTATAAAAAATAATAAATTGCTGGAACAAATATTTAAGGCCTTATTCATAAACAATATTCCATGCTTATAACAGGTTTATAAGACGAATTTTATATGAAAATTTGTTTAATTAACCTTTAATAAAACTGAAATATTATAATGGGGTTAAAATCTATTTGTATTAAATTTGAATAAATTAAACCTTAAATGCCTTTTATTATGAATTAATTATAAATTTCGTTAACCAACTCATAAACAAGTACTTACGTATCCGATTATATGCCAGTCCTTAATAAACAACTTCTATGTAATGCAGATCGTATGAAGCAGTCATTGAAAAGTAAGTTGTACAGTAATTGCAGGTCATTACCAAGTTTTTGCTGAGTAGGTTTCAATTCATAAGAAAAAGGCCTATCAAAAATGGTGAGAATAGTTCAATAATTTCCCGTGTCCCTATACAAACTTCTTTCCTCCTATTACGTTGGTATTAAGATTAGGGATGGACACTGTAAAAAAACATCGATGTTTTTTTCGATGCGATGCATCGCAAACATACATCGATGTTGCATCGATATTTCATGAAATACATCGATGTTGTTATACATCGATTTTTTTTAATTATTTATTTTTATTATTATATTTTCGAAAAATCTTTAGTTTATTTTACATCTCCCAATACTTTTTTTCAATACTGTAAACAATAAACAAACAGCAAAATATTTTCCATTGTTGAACTTGTGCATAATTTGTTAGCTTTTATTTTAATTACGCGTCGTTATCAAGCTGTTTGTTGGGAGTAAAGATGCCAAACCCAAACTTATTCGCCGCATATAATAGTGTTGGCAGTTGTTCGCATAATATTTACCACGTTTACATATACAAACTAGAGTCATGCCAAAACATATAGATATGTATACACATCTATATACCAATCTACACGTTCTGTATACAATTTGTCATTTCGATGCATCGAAAGAAAACATCGATGTTTTCCGATTGTTTACGAGCAAAAAAACATCGGATTATATCGATGTTTCGGCGCAATACATCGAGTGTTTTAAAAACATCGATGTTTTTTGTCCATCACTAATTAAGATTAACCTTGGACCAGACTTATTTTAATGCCGTCTAATTCATCTTGCCATTTTTTCTGGAGTCGGTCCATATTTGACAACTACCTTTTAAATGTTTTGATATAAAAATAAGTGACGATACATTTTACGATAACCACTTTTTCAAGACAACATATTGCACTGGCGAGTCCAAAATTAACCATAGATTCCATATAAACACCCTTCCTAAAATCACTAAAAGGTAAACAAATCTCATAAAGGTTATAATAATAGTCGACACAAGAACTTTTACATAGATCTTAACCTCATAACATAATTTTATTCTGGCGGGTCCATGATTGCCCATGGTTTTCACTCCAGAAAATTTGTCTGTATACACTGTGGTGTAGTGTTTTGTTTGTTTTGAATTTGAATTTTGCTACAATTAATGTCAATTTGGTAAAATTTTGCTATTGAGACGGTACAATTTAAGAATTATCAGATCCCTACAGTGTTACTTAATCTAACAGTCATGCTTACTACTTGTGGAAGGTCTGTTCGACTCAATCATTCAATTGTTCTGGAGTGAGTGCTTTTATCCACACAATATCCTCTCATGGTGTTGGACGCTCCCTTAATTCGCTCTCATTTCTTATTCATTGTTCATGTATCATCATGTCTTCTTATTCATTCATTCTCCGTCTTCCCCATCACCCATTTTGACTTTCTCAATAATGTATTATTTGCGTACAAGTTATTTCTTCGACTTAGTAAAGTACGCTCCATGCAAAGGCATACTTTTTTCAAAAAGTATCCTTAATCTCCTTAATTACCCCCGAGGGGATTGGGAAGAGTTTATATACGTTTGTCATTCCGTAATTTGTGTTGTGTGTTTTTTTTAACTAGTTAGCTTATAGTCCGAAATGGCTTGGATGTGAGCAAAAAATACCGAATGCCTCTAATTTTTACCCATAACTCTATACTTTTTATTAACTTGATTTATTGAAAGAAGTACAAATCATAATAAAACAAGGAAATATATTTTTAATATTAATTAAACAGGCTTTGTTAGAAAGAAAATTTTATGAAATTAATGTTTAAATATAATTTCTGCCATGTGCCCGCCACGGCTGGCGTCTAAAAGGCGCAATCTGAACCTCAACTTTCAATAATTTTTCGCAGCATTTGCGGCCGTATTTCGCCGATAACTGCTCGAATGTTGATTTCCCGGTGTTCAATTGTTTGTGGTCTATCGACGTAGACAAGTGACTTAACATAACCAAAGAAAATAATCCAAAGAGGTTAAATCACATAATCTTGGTGGCCAATTAGTTGGGCCATTAAGTGAACTTATTTTTTCATCTAAAGTTTCTTTGAGCAAATCAATTGTAGCGCACGCTGTATGGCATGTGGCTCCGACCTGTTGGAACCACATATCAGCAAGAATAATGCCACGCAATTTTGGAACGAAAAAATTTCGAATCATTTTCCTTTACCTTTCACCACTGACAGTAACATAATCGTTTTTGAAGTCATATGGGCCAAGGACTCCGCCAGCCCATAAACCGCACCAACCAGTAATTTTCTGAGGATGTAATGGTGTTTCGACAAAAGCTTGCTGATTCTCCTCACTCCAAATACGACAATTCTGCTTATTAACGTAACCATTTAACAAGAAATAAGCTAAATTTTGAATTGAAATTCAGAATCAATATCAATTCGTGCTTCAGCCCATTCGCCGAATTGGCGGCGAATACGATGGTCGTTTGGCTTTAATTCCTGTACAAGTTGAATCTTGAAAGCTTCTAAGCCAAGATCCTTTCGTAAAATCTTCCATAAAGAGGAATGACACAACCCCAGTTGCTGAGAACGACGACGAGGATCATCTTCAATGCTTTTCTGTACAGCGGCTACAGCTTCTTCATTGCGCACTGTTCGGCGTCTCGCGGGATGCACATTATCAGTAACAGTCAATGTGGTCCGAAAACGATCTATTGTTCTTCGAATTAGCCGCTCTGAAGGAGTATGTACGCCATAAAATGGAAGAACTGCACGATGAGTTTGACGAATGGAACAATTATTTTGATTAACAATTTCAACAATTTGAACGCGTTGTTCCGGTGTAAGTCGATTCATAACGAACTTTCAAGGCAAACTTAACAAAAAACAACTATCAGCTGTTAAATAGGGGCTCAAATAAAGCAGTGATGCCAACTTAAAATTATGACTCTCTAAAAAACCCCGCTTTATATACTTGTTTGTTCCCAAAATAATGGTTTTGTCACGGCAGCGACCATACCATCCGAGCTAGAAGGACCCAATTTTGCACAGCTATCTCTAAAATATAAATGGAATATTATATCTGTGCATTATTTTACCAGGCCCTTATATTAAGGGGTTTTGGTACGAAACAATCTACATTTATTAATAAAATTAAGTTCAAATTCTCTGTATACGATATTTTTTTTTTGTTTTAAAAATCAGCCAAATCGACCTTTTATTTCACGTAGCGCGCATACAAATATGCATCAGGAATACCACATGAGCTAGTTAAAAATTATTGACTTCCATACTACGACTTGGCTCAGCCGGATAAGGTGTTTTAAAGGTTTAAAACTTTTATAGGACTTTTGAGCAGTGTTGCTAACTTAGTCATTTATCATCTTGTTAAAAACTGAATTTATTCTTAAGCCATTTTTATTTAGTAAAATTAAAACATGTTTTGATTTCTACTCAGTTCACTGCGTAATTAGCACAAATACCCACTTTCACTATACAATCGCACTGATCAGTGTCAGACTTGACCACTTGACCTTGTAAAGTGTATTGCCGGCATAAGCGATAGTTAAAAGCAATCGAGAAATTCCAATTATGTATATTAATGAAGTCAAAAATATTAAATGGGTTTATCGTGGGTTCTCGTCAACAAAAAGCCGTTGCTTATTTGTGATACGTCTTCTGCATATAACGTGTCGTACTGAAGATTCTAATGACGTCAAACAATATTAAACGAGTTTATTGTGTGTTCTCGTATATATAAAACAATATTTTTTAAACATCGTATGTTGCTGAAAGAGCTATTCTAGTTAATGACGTGTCTTCTGCATATGGGCGTGTATAACTAAAGAATTCTTTTTTTAGAACTGATCTCAATTATCTAGAATTATTATTGAAAATTGTTTTAAATCAATATTTAAGGAATTGATATTGATTTTGCAACATATTTTCGTGTTTTCGTTAAATTTAAAGGAATTTCGTTTATAATGAAGACATTCTTTGAATTTTTTCGTCAAACTCAAGTCGTAAGTACATTCATATGTGTGTATGTACCTACATATGTAGATGTGAATGGAGAAGCCCAAAAGTAAATGTGTTGGAGCTGTTGTATGTGTGTAGGTTTATGTATACGTATTTTTTAAGTAACACCAAGAGGTGTCTCAATCTTGGCCTTAAAGTAGTTTTTTAGTTTACAGTTTTTGATTTTCAAACCAAAACGGCAACAACAAAAAGCAAAATAAACAATACAAAATCGGTTAACAAACAGATAAACTGACACAGCCACATTGGTGCGATACCAAAGAATACAAGTGTAGAGTTGAAAGACATATAAACAAACTGACTGACTAACTGAGAGACAGACGGACCCTAAGCAAACTATGCAAAGACAGAGCCTCTGTTAGCCAGAGTCATCTTTAAGCGTTAAAGTTGTGTAGCAAATGATAGAAATGAAATTTAAGTCTTAAACTACGATCATTTCTTAACGAAACGTCGAACAGCAACGGTCATTAGATAAAAACAAACGGATGTTAACACAACAACCAAAAAAAGAATTTCTAAGTAAAACTTAAAAACAAAATAAAAAAAAAATTTAACAAACATAATAGAAAATAACTATAGTTTTTTTTTGTTTTTTTTTTCTCTAAATAAAAAAAATATATTTCAAAACTTTGAAATAATATTTTTAACAAATAAATATTAATATACAAAAAAAAAAAATATAAAGTATTGAAAAGTTCTGCTAAGTTTTAACGAAAAAAATAAACAGTGCATCCGTTTTTGTAATAGAAAAATTAAAAAAAAAAAATAAAGTTTAAATAAGAATTTCAACAACTCAAATGAAAAGTTAAATACAAGTAAAAAACGTTATTATATATGAAAAATAAAAGTTATTAATTAATTAAAAATATTAAAATAAAAACTCCTTTAATTAAATCCAAATATTTGACAATAAGCAATTGGTAGTTGTTTTGCATTTTGTAACTTCCCGTTAAATCTTCAATAAAAATCTGCTTTGTTTTAAATTTAAAGAAAAAGAAAATAATAACTTTAATTAATTAATTAAACTTAAATAAATAATACGAAATTTCATTAGCCTTGTGATAATCTTTTTAACGCCAACTTCAACTCTCTTTCTCTCTCTCTCTCTCACTCACTCTCTGATCCCTATATCCTCCCAACAGAATTACTCAGTGTTCCTAAATCTTTAAAGTAAACAAAGTATTTTGAATACAAATATGGGTCATTTATCAACATCGGATCGTGTCACTACCACTACCAGTTGTGCCGAAACTACAGAATCAAAACAGACCTCGGGCTTACAGCAGCGTCTGACCAATGGCAAAGTCAAGGCGGCAGCAAATGGTTTTCCCTCGGCCAATGGCCAGCCTCTGGTCTCAGCTGCCGATGGTGAAGTAAAAGTTATACAAAATAAATATCATGTTAATTTGGATGAATATTCGCGCAAATTTAAGGGTGATAAAGTATTCGGAATTCAGTTTAAAGCTCCTCTTAAATGGCACAATGTCATATTGATTTCTGCAGCTCATATCTTCTTCTTGGTGTGTCTGGCGATCTTTCCTTTGGAAAAATTGAAAATACAAACTGCATTGTGGGGTAAGTAAAAAAGAATTTAGTTTTTAAAAGATCAATGTAACTTTTTTAGTTTGCAGAAATATGCGTTTGTTTGTGTTAGGCATTTTTTTTGCTTGGGGAATAGGTGTGACTTTAAATGTTGTTGTGGGTGAAGTAACCCCTGCGGTGTAAATAAGGCAATCTAAACTTTTCAGCTAAAAAAAAAATTCAAAATCATGCATGTTTTCCAAAGGAACAAAAATTATATTTACAAAGGTTGAACCTTTTTTAATTTCTAAATATGTGTATAATGGCTTTTTACTGAGATAAATTTATAAACGAGATGGTAACATCGAAAAATTGCTCTTAAATACCATATCGCAGACATGGAAGAAATTTTGTTGGTTTGAGTTAATATCAGGGATGGAAAATGGCACGCTTAATTGAATGTGTACTGTTTAGATTACGGCGGTAATATACCATATCTTAGTGTTTCGAATAAACATTTACCAATACTGTTTGTTAGGATTTGGTTTATTGCAGGATATAGAAAGATGTTCTCTGAAAAATGTGGATAAGATAGATTTATTATTTATTGAATATGGAAACAGAACTGATTACACTTTGCAACAAATTTAAACTTTTGTCATGACCTTTGATGTACACTTTATTTTTATTGATGTGTTACTACAAAAACAGTTGAAATTTTAACTTCTGCGAACAGAAAAATATATCTCAAGAAAATTTTTAACAACACAATTTGTTAAAATAAAATTTTAGGTCAACGAACTTTTTATTTGATTTAATGAAAAAATTTATTAAAATTACACTCGAAATTACAGTCGAAATTTTAACTTCTGCGAACAGAAAAAGGATATCTCAAGAAAATGTTTAACAACACAATTTGTTAAAAATAAAATTTAAGGTCAACAAACTTTTTATTTGATTTAATGAACAAATTTATCAAAATTACACTTCGCAGAACAGCACTCAATAAAACATATTTAATAATAAAATAATTAAAAATTTCTTCATATTCAATAAAAAAAAATTTTAATCAAAGTTAAAACAGTATTTGTACAACTCTTATAATTGCTCATAATTCTTATTCGCTTTACAGTTTTATTTGAATGATATCTTTAGTTTTTCCAAAGTCTTTGGAAAAAGGTTTCCTGATGATCTGGCTTAAGCAACCAGCGAAATGAGAATAGGAAGTAGCTTATCCCCCCACAATATATTTTAGTGCACTAATCAAAGAATAAAAATTGGGGATTTAGCACATTATTATTAATAAATAAAAAAAATAAAGATTCGATAAACATTTTGTATGATTTTTTCAACATTTCCACCAATTTATTTTAACAAATCACGTAAACATTTTGTTGAAAAAAATTATTTTGGGCAACGACTTTTTTTTATTGACTCAACAAACTTGGTTGTTGACTAAAAATTGACTACAAACTTTTTTTTCAATACCGCAAAAATAGTCATCGCAGAAAATTCAAAAATTTTTTTTTTTATAAAACATGCGATTTTCGTATTTAAATATGGAAAAAATTTATTTCTGCGTGGTTGAATTTTTTTTATCAAAACTTATAAAGGTATTTTCCAAATTTTATTACAAGAAAAGCTGAATTGATTCAAATATAATTGTCTATAAGTCGTGCAAATATTATGTATATATGTACATATATAAAAACGTTTGTGCCGTCTATGTGCTCCTAAAACTTGGACAACAAATTATTAAAATCTGGAGCCAGATTTCTTTTAAGTTTACTCCAGATAGGTGGCGCTGTTGTCGTAATATTTACTTTTATTTAATAATGGTACGATATGCCTGAAACTCACAAAAAATATTTATTAAGCAAAAATAAGTTTCCTGATACTATTTTGACCCGGTAGATAGCGCTGGGGTCAAGTTCTTAAGAAAATTCTCCAGTATTTAATTTTTTATATTTATTTAGAAAATTCCGAGCAGCGCCGGGACAAAACAGCGAGTTTTTTTTATATACTCAACTGTTTCGAAATAATTCAGATTGCAATGAAGAAAAATACTTTTTTTTTTTTTTACAAAATTTTAAAGTTTTTATTACTTGATATAATAATAATTATATAAAAAATGAAATTCGAAACACTTTTATAAGATTTTCTTAAAACTACGTTTATTTCAAATAAGACAAGCTTTACTTCAAGAAAATCGATGAATAAATATTGATTTTATTGACAATAAAGTGAAATTTCCCGATTTTAGCAAAAATAATGTTTTGAAGGGAGTGATCTGCAGATTTTTTCATAAGTTGCGACAGGATCGTCTCATTTTGTTAAAAATTAATTAAAATGACGAGAAATTAAGTCCTCTTTAAGCTACAAAACTTCAAAACGGATTCAGTGGTGTGCTGAAAATCGAACACGTAAAACGCAAGAATTTTAAAAATCGTTTTTTTATAATATTTCTGTTTTATTTATATATTTCGTTTTATGTTTTCGATTTCTAGCACACTCCTGATTGTTAACTGGAAGTTAAAGTAATAGTTAGTTTTTACTGTAATTGTTGAAATTGGCGGTAAGGTTTTGAAGTTACTTTCGGCGAAATTAAAAAAGAAAAAAAATAATTTTTGTGCATTTTGTAGTTTGGAATTTTTAAAAATTCATAAAATATACTACGTATACCTTTAAGTAAACTTCTATAGATAAATATGTGTTTATTTTATTCATAATAAAGTTAAGTTACCTTTTTTCTGTATGAAAATTTGGCAGCTTTTATTAAATTAATTTTACAAAGTGAAATAAATGACACTTGCCTATAGCAAAAATCGCCTTCAAATTAAACTATGTGGATTATAAAGATTTAAAAGCGCTAAATTCAAAAACGTTTTCAGTTTTTTTTCATCGGGCTCAGACTTATTTTAAGGGCTGGACTAATATTCGCCCAAAACAAGATGGCTATGCCGATACATTTCATTATAACTAACAGAATGATTTGATATTTATAAATAATTATATATAATGTTACTTATGCGCCACTTTATAAAACTCGATATAATAAAATTTGTTTTATTTTATTATTAAATTCATTACATATAAACAAAATTAAAATTAAAGAGGTGTACCCAAATTGGCCCCATGGTCACTTAAGTGTGAAAATATAAAAAAAAATTTTTTTGATGTAATAGAAATGTCTGAACATATATTGAAAAATGTCAAAAACTTTGTCGTAAGCCGCCAATAACGAAGTGTTTCCAGATTGACACAGCAAGCGTTAATGGGTTAATAAACAAAATGTAAATATTTAACTATAAACAATTAACGAATCTTTGTCAGTTTTATATATTTTAATATTAAATTTTGAAAAGATTCAAAAATCTTATTTCCCATCCCTGACCTGTACCTGTGTTGTGTAACTTTAGTGAGAACTTCTCGCATAACATTGCACTCGAAGCCGACGTGGCATTGCAGACGTTGAGAACGCAATTAACACAAATCGCTGGCAGCAAACAAAATTTACTAAAATTTAAAAATTTTCAACGATGGCGGCGAAAATAAAACCGTCGACTATACCAGATAATTTAAAGTGCGACTTTAATGTTTGTTGTTTGCAAACGAGCTCTGAAAACTTTCGTAGATTTAATAAAAATGTTAAAAGCAAAACAATTAAACAATGAAAAAACATGTTAAAATTTGTTCTCGCCCCATTTTTATTTGTGAGTTTGTTTAACAGTTCAAAGCGGGAACTTTCTCACAGATATTTTTAAGAATTTTTTACTTTTTAAACGGTAAAGATAATGTTAACAAATTTTATATCATCAAAGAGAAAAATGTGTCCGTTTGTTTGTGTATTAATGACATTTAAAGAGGACTAGCTGAGCCCAGGTGAGCTAGTCTATCAGTGCCGATGTTGCGGGTTCGATTCCCGCCAGAGAAGCTTACGAAATTAAAAAAAAAATAGTTTTTAATACAGATCACGTGTATGAAAAACAAAGCTATTTGTACAAAATTTTGTCATTGTATTGAAGGTACCACGCCCACTCTTTAATCCAGTTCAAATTTAGGAACTCTTATTGTTGCCATTCCCTTTTAATAAAAATGTAAACTGTTCCTGTATAAGAAGTGGCACGCTCACTTCTCAAGCCCAGATGACTTTTTGACAGTTATTGTTGTGTTTTAGCAGCGATACCTGAAGATCAGGTGTTGCTGAGTTGGCAGCCCTTGGTCGGCGTTCGTTCAATTCCGAGTCGTTCCGGTGCGTAGAACCGACTGTCGTGGGAACGACTATTTTTTACAGTTGTTACGACCAAGATATGTACAGTAGATAACGGATAAAAGAACATCTCATACAAGAAAAAAACGCTTTAAAGGAAGTATTTCTAAAGAACCGTGTCTGTTTCCATTTGTGTCAATATAAAAAGTATTTTGTATAAGAAAACTTTTGATAAAAAGAACTGATGCAAGAAATATTTTGCAATGCTCTAGTAATAAAAATGTGTACAAAAAATATTTTTTATAAGAATTTTTTTCCAGTCAATACCCTATTTGCTTACGCCAAATATCCAACCAACTGTGCACATACATAAATGCTTGTGCAAAATTCCCAATTTCGGTCCTATTTCACTAATTCTATTTAACTGTCAATTTATGTTTAAAATTAGTTTTTCATGTCAAATAAAAATAAAATTATGAAATGTGAAAGGGATGTCCAAACAAAATTTAAATATGAATTGACATTTAAATAGAATCGGTTTACATTTAATAGTAAAAACTTTTATATGTAATACATTTCTTTAAAAAATTGCTTAGAAGAAAAACAACGGTTATAAGAAACATTTTCGTTGTTTTTTTTTAATTTCTTATATCCGTTACCTACTGTATGTTTATACATGTTTAAAATTCAAAAATTTTTCCTGTTCGAAAGTGTTTTGTGGATTTACAGAAAATTATATTGCCGTTGTATGTGATGTGTATTGGTAAAGAAGCTTTTTGTAGCATTTTTGGAAACCTTTATTATTACTTTTTTGCAGTTTTACAGTCACTTAAGGCCGTTTTACACTATCCCACAAGTATTGCTTGTTTAGACGAAAATGCTTCTTGACAACCTTAAAAAAACAACAAGTAAGAAAGTATAGTCGGTCAAGCCCGACCATGTGACACCCAACACCACAGTATTAAAAAACAAATTTTCGAGAGTGTTTGGCTATATGAATAATGATCTGTCTATGCTTTAAATTTCATTTAAATCGGTTTGATGGTTTCTGAGAGGCAAATATTGCAGCCCATCTCCCCTCGTGGTCCTAATTTATATTTAAAAATGCTTAGCTTATATGTCCGTACAAATATGGATCCATCTATGTTTTAAATTTTATTACAATCGGTTTGATAGTTTCTAAAAGGCAGAAATTTCCCTCTATCTCCCTTCGTGTTCCTACGATTCGGCCCATTTTCATTAGGCTTGTTCCTTGTACCAAATTTTATTAAATTATCTCCAAAATTGCGACCTTTACTTATACTTGCGCACAAGGTTACATGGACACCCAGCCAGCCGGACGGACATCGTTAGATCAACTCAGAAAGGGACCAATATTTTAAGGAGTTACACACATCAGCACTAATGCATAATACCCTCTCCACTATTGTGGTGTGGGTATAATAACAACTTATCATGACAGGATTGTATTTTATTCAAAGTACGTAATACTTGTGCTGTACTGTACTCTTTAACAAAATGTTCATTTCTTTCACATGGAATACAATTTTTCTTTCTCAAATCATAATTATTAGAGTAAAGCGCTTTTTTCATACATGATTATGAAACTTTAAGAGTCATAAGTTAAGGAATAAAAGCAAAGAGTCATTTGCTAAAACTTCGTTAAATATCTTACAAAACAATTGCATCTTTTTGTACTTTTTATTATGGAGATGACAGTGTTTAAAGTTGTCTGAAACCTACGCCTGATTTTGTAAGAAATTAGTTATGGCTTAATTGACCTAAAAATCAAGCTCCCATTGTTATTGCAAAATACTTAATTTTCGCTAAATGTTGGGAAAATTTCAAATTATTTTTTTTGCATTGTTTAAAACAAACTTAAAAAATATAATTGTTAATTTTATTAAAAAAAAAAAAGGAAACACTTAATGCTTTATTAGAAAAAGAAGACATTAAAGGTGTTATAATAGTTATTATGACAGGTTTTATAACAAACCATAAACATGTTAATGTTAATTGTTTTTTTTTAACACTTAACTAAACAAACACAGCGTATATAATTTAACTTATTTGAGAGTTATAACTTTGGAAGTCATAAATGTATGTCAATTTAGGTTTCACTTAAAGTAATTGTTATTACAAAAAATAAATCTTGACTCAATATTATTGAAAATTCAACAACATGAATAAAAATTTAAGCCCGTCTGTAGGTTTTCGTTGTAATTTTTTTTTTTGTTAAATAAATATTGAAGTACTGGGTACTAAACAATGACAGTAACGAAACTGAAAATAGTTGCTATAAAAAGGTGTTAAGTTATTACAAAAGCTTTGTTCCACAAAAAAAGTGAAGAGAAAAAACAAAATCTTAATAAACATGTTGATTCATTTTGTAAGTCGTTTTCGTTTAATTTTTTTTTTTCTTAGTCATTAATATTTGCATGACATGTAAAAAATCACATTCGAAATACTCTAGAAATATAATTTTTAGGTTTTTTATATGTATTTTTTTCATATTTTGCTTTATTTCCAAGTTTATCTTCATTCTCTTTTTCAAAAACTTTTTTGCTGGCGTTTGTCTTATTTTGTATTTATTTTACACACTCACTTAATTATTATGCAATATCTTGGTTATTTATTTTTTTTGTGGTTTTTTGTTAATATTTAATTTTTGGGGGAGAGTAAAATACCGAATCAACCTTTTAATATTGTGAAATAAGTTTTTGGAAAGAAAGGAGTAGACGTTTTACCGGTTTGCTATTTCGAAATTGTATTTGAACTCTAGACTAATAGAGAAAATAAATATTATAATTATAATTCATTTAATATATAATTTATATTCGAAAATAAAGGTTTGAAATCAGGTTTTTTTTCGTTAAGATATTGGAAAAATTAAAGATTAATATGAATAACTTTCATTAATTAGTTTAGTTATTGATTATGTGTTACAAAAACAATATAAAATTTTATTACAACTTAATGAAAGTACTACAGCCCGTTTTAGTTAAACATACCAGAGTCTCTGGCGAAAAATCTCGCACTAATAGTTTAGCTAGCTACTTGCCAACAGGCCTACCGAATTAATTTTATTATTATTTTATTTATTTGTTTGTAACGCAAAAACATTTTTTTTATAGAAAAAAAACTTTTGGCTAACATTTATAGTTCTGTCAACAGGATGTCAAACAAAATAGGAGCCTACACCAAAGCAATGTTGCCAATCTGAGTGTTATTACAGATGATACGTTTTGTTTCCACCTGCAAGTGTTGCCCATTTAACATGCGTAAATATTTACATGTGTAATCTGTGTCTAATTTTACATTAAGTTCTATAACGCCCGCACCACCTTAAAGTATACCGATCGACTCAAAATCACTTTCTTAGCCGATATAAGGATGTCCGTCCGTCCAGCTGTCCTTGTAAACCTTGTGCGCAAAGTACAAGACACAATTTGGGAGCAGCGTTGCCGTTGTGGCACTAATTATGTTTTCTTTTCTACAAAAAATGTCACATTTTTTTTTAACAAAAATGCAATTTGGTGTTTTATTAAAAAAAATTCACCCTTAAATGTCATAATTGCATTGCACTTTACGCCCCGTATAAATCGGGGGTGTTGATAATGCCCTACAAAAAGATGGCTTCAGTTTATATATAGGCTTACCAGACGAAGTTGTGAAAAAATCGCCTCTTATCAGGACAGTAACAATTTTAAGTTATAATAGTTATTTTTTCCATTATTTATAGTAAAAACAAAAGAAAGCATTACATTATTAATTTTAGGTTGTCAGTGATATAAAATATAAATGGGTTTGGTGTTGTAAAATTGTTTTTGAAAAAAAAACGTCAAATGAAGAAATCGTAAAAACTTGCTGTTAATAAATCGGCAATCTGGCAAAGGTATATTCTTGTTTACATATTTTATGCAAAACAAACTAAAGAAATTGGAACTTTGTCATTCATTTTGTTCATTTATTTTTTTAATATCAATCTTTTAACAAATTTTGGTTTATGTATATTTTTTTATACATATTTTGAAGAACACATTTTTGGATTTATGTACATGTTTTTTTATATATTGAAGAACAAACTTTTTGTCGGCTGTTAAAAACAGGGCGATCCAATTTGTGTTTTGTTCTCGTCAAATAAAAAATTGCAGTATTACAGGTTCGGCAAGACATTTTATACATGCACCTTTTAAAATGTGGTATTTTTTTGTAGAAAAGAAAATTATCACTTTTGCCCCTTTTTCATGCCAATGACACTTTTAGTGACCCTTTTTTTAATTCATTCCTTTGTATCATTTTAACAATATTAATGAAAATTTTTGAGCCTTTTTGAAAATAGCTGCAAGTTTCCATATTCCTTACGAAAGTTCTCATAAGTTTTTTGAACATACGTATAAAAATTGGTAGAATGTCATAACGTCCAGTGTCATAGTGTCCACAGACACTATTTACAAACAAACTTAAAATAGAAACTTGTGAGTACATGCTTTCCTCCCTCAATTTGCTCGAATCGGAGCTGGAATAATAGACTCCAAGTGAAGAATTAATTACAAAATACAGAATAAGTATTTCTAAAATGTGATGAACATTATCAAAGGTTTTTGTAAAAGAAACTTTTTAACCGGTTATTTTAGGTTTGCCCAAGTCGAATATTTTAAAATGTCCATTTTTCGAATATCGAATAAACCGGTTATTTAAGTAAAATAAACCGGTTACTTAAGTAATGTGTAATTTATATACGTTTTCCTTACTTTTGTTATAAATGTACCCGTAATTTAAGTATTTTTCTAATTGAATATTTGGCAAACTTTAACTTTTCATAAAAAATGTCAAAACAAAATGAAACAAAAGTCAAAAAAACATTATGAGCAATGTAAATACAAATCGCCTATATAAGCGAATTTTTTGTCTTGCGACAAAAACCAAAAACAATTTAAAGTACTACAAAAAAAGTTCAGCTTAAAAAAAATAGTAATTTGACAGTATTATAAATATTATATATGTATATCTTTATAAGGATGTCATCTCTGGTGATATTTCGAACTGACTTAAAAGAAAATTGTGCTTAAACGGCCGAAAAATGATAAGTTGCAAAGGTTCTTTAACGTCACGACTTATTAATCACTTTTAATTAGTCTACAAGCTTGACATAAATATACGCCAAGTAAAACTTGACCCTGTTCCAAGTAGTTTTTAAGAGACTGCAAATAATACTTTACTAAAATATGCTGTCAATAATGAATGAAAAACTCTTAAGAAGTTCAAGCATATCTTCATGCTTAAAACAAGAACATACCGGCGGAATCAACAATATGGGAAAATTAATCAGTTTTATTTATTAAAACACCAAGAACTTAAAATAAAATTAAAGGAATCAAAAATGTTCTGGGAGGGTTTAAATTGTGTGATCGACGAATTGACAGATATTTCATATAAAAAGCATGTTCATATTACTATTGTTTCTATAATGCTGAAACAAAAAAAAAATGGAAATATATAATCATGGATAAGAGGTTTTGTTTGCCACTTTTCAAAAATATGGCTGAAGTTTACTGCTTCATATAGACATGCTTAACCAGCAACAAATTAAAACTGAATTACAATAAATTTGGGAAAATATGTCAAATAATAAATTTATTAAATTCCTATATTTTTAAAACCAAAATTTTTAAAAAAAATCTAAAGCTATGTTCACACCTATTAAACATTATTTAAGGGTTTCTTAACTACATTATACATAAATACAATTATCATCTTAGACATAAAGTTTAGCAAATAACTAGAAATTGTTTAAAATAATGCTTAAGTTTAATCAATTTACTGGTAACGCTTTTTTTTATTTTATCGTCAAATATTTGTGGTCTGAACATACCTTAAGTCATATCTATGTATTGAGGCCCTATGCTCCTTATAGGATTGACGGGAACATATGTATGTATATGTATTTTGTTGGTTCCTTACCTTCGTGAGTTGTTTTGCTTTTATTCAATTAACTTTTTATTACAAAAACTAATTTGATTTTTGTATTTTTATGTATTCGAATTAAAACCGGTTAACCGGTTATTTTTAAAATGCTTAACCGAAAACCGGTTTTTTTAAAATAGCAACTATTCGGAATATTCGAAAACCGGTTATTGAAAAAAGTCGAATAATCGATCACCCTAGTAGTTTCCGAATGTTTCCATTACAAAACTGTTCTCAATTCATCGGTCGACATCTTCTAAATATTATATTCTGCACCAGTAACCAATTTGAATTATTATCGGTACTCCACTAGTATTTCATCTGAGTTATAAACGGTTTAAAACATGCGTATAGTTTTTGTTTAAAATTAAAAATTAAACGCAAAACGAATAAAGGCAGACAAAAACGACAACTTGATAGTCTGCTTCCCTGCTCAAAACAGTTTAACGGATGTTAAATCCCAAAACATAAAAATTAACGCCAATGAGGTTCTATTATAATCGTAATCAAGGCGAATTTATGTGCACGGTGGCATCAATACTACAATAATACAAAAAGCAACAGAAACTACAGACGTTTTTTGCATTGTTGGTGTTTATGACTCGAAATCATTGTAAACTGTCACAGTCAGCAGGCTTTTCGCTGCCACCTGTCGTGAATTCGCTTTAAAATACGTGTGTATGTAAATATATACTTTGTTTCAGGTACAATTTTAAGCCTAAATATGGTAAAAATATGGCCTTACTTTTTGATTATATAACCGTTTACACCACCCTGCGGGAAATTTGTGTCAATTGGTCCAACAGACTGGTTCTGGGATTTGTGAAAATAGAACAAGTACAAAAAGCAAACGCTCATGACCAGTGAAAGAAGAACCAATCCCTTAATTGGTTTATAACGAACAAAAAGGTAGAAAATGTAATGAATTACAGTACAGTCTTCACCGCTGCTGTGACACATTATTTGGTACTTTCTAAAATTTGTTTTTTAAATTTAATTCTAGGACTTGTTTTATTAAAATGCTACTACATTGTATTGAAAGAATACTACATTGTAGTAACTGACACTAAGCACGCTCATTGAGAATAGATCTGTGACTGGTCAAATGGTGTCAATTGACCCCCTCCAAGTACAACCCCATGCAAAAGTGATAGGTCTCATTCATGTAAAGTGTTCTAGTCTCTACAACCAAAGACCTATCACGGGACGCCTTTGGTGTCAGTTCGCTTCCCTCTAGGGCAGTTACAGTGATGCCCCTTAGCCAAATATTAGCGGTGTTCAGTGTTCGGTGCAAATTCAAAATATCGTCGTAGCTCTTTAATGAAATTTACCGACAATTTTGAGTATTTTGTTGTTGGACTTTACAAAAGAGCTACGATATTTGGCCTTTGTTACATGTGATAGATATAGTATTTAGTCCATTGTAGTGAAACAGATCAGGTTGTCTGGTATAAATTTAGATACCGAAGATACAAAAACAAGCCCATCGCGGCACTAGCCTTTTTGCAAAAAATGCTTTATTATGTTATCAAATAGTAATTTAAATTTTTGGAATACAAAATTTATTTATTATGTTTAAAAAATTTACAATATTTTAAGCAAATTTAAAGTTTTTTGCAAAAATTACCAATATTTAACATAAAAATAACATTTTTGTATACAATTTGATATGATTTAAAACTGCAGTTCTAATACACTTTATTTAAAGTACCAAATCTTGATTTAAAATAATTGTAAGGGCATTGGAAAACAAAAAAAAAAAAAAAATATCAAATGTTAATAAAATTTATATACCCATAAAAGGTTTAATTACAATCGTACAAAAAGTAGCACTGACATACAACAAGCACCTTTAGTTTACAATATTTAAAAAAACATTTTTTAGGACCTAAAAACAATACATAACTAAATATTTATTTTTATTAAGGTTAAGTTTGTTATTATCTAAAAAAATAAATACTTTATATCTTCATTAAAAATGAAACTTCACCCTGAAAAGGCGGAATTTTTAAGTCATAACTCTCTGTAAAAGTCTTTTTATTCCTGGAAATAAAATCTTTTAATGTATTTTTAAAGTTTTTTTTTTTTTTTTGTTAAAAAACTATGTATATAATTTAGGTAAAGCTTTTTTAAGTATTTAAAATACCAAACAATGCTGTGTAATTTTATACGATCTGAAAAACCCACATTACAAAAATCATGGTATTTAAATTTATTGATTTTTTTGAAGTTAAAACATGCGCGAGACAACAAGTGAAATCACAATGATAAAATAAGAAAAAATAAACAAAAAGGAAAAAACGTAAAACTTTACAGCATCTGACGAACAGTAGGAAAATTGCATCAGTTTGATCAATTGATAATTGTTGTCGCTCACTCACACACAGCGGACAATCAACCTGACATTGAGGTGCAGACTTTATGTCGTCGTGTTCGTTACCGATCGATAGCGAACCAAATCAAAACGATTGAAATTATATCAAAAGATGTTTTCCCAGAACAACTCGGAATTAAAATGATTTTTAGCAGAGTTGGGTCATTTTGGTACTTTATGTTAATAGGAAGTACGTTAAGTTTTTAAACTGCTCAGCATTTCGTGCTGATTTAAAAAAAAAGATGGAATTTGCAAAATTAATTTATAATCAAAGTAATTTTGTGGGAATACTAAACATTTTTAATTTAAAAGATTTTGTTTGTCGTGCTTAATTCCCAATTTTAATTCCTGATAAAAAAAACTGATGTTGAAGGGACAAGCTATTTCTATGCGCATTTCACTGGTTGCTTATTCGAGATCGTCAGGAAACTTCATCCAAAGATTTTAGAAAAACTAAAGATATTAAACAAATAAAACTGTTAAGCGAATAGGAATTATAAGCAACTGCTTTACTTGTAACAATATCAAAGCTTAAACAAAAACCACGCAATAAACAGTGAGTTCATCTTTTCTTACATTCCCCACTACAAATAATAATAAAATAGAAATTATGTACTAATTTTGATACCCAAAATTCTCTTAAAATACCAACTTATTACAAAGTAATGATTTTCCCCCTTATTAATATTAAATTAACAAACGTTTATTAAGGATAATTTTCATAGTACATTTGTTCTTTAAACCTTTATTTAATTTAAAAATGTTTTATGAATACAGCCATTTGTTTTTAAAATCAGTGTTTTCTTTAACAAAACGAACAAACTTTACAAGTACAGTAATCGTACCGATCTTTAACAAAAAGTACCGACTTTTGTGCAAAGAATAATCAATCACACTCTTTCTACCAAAAGACTTGCATTTAAAATAGAACATAATAACAATTTTTATAAAAAAGTACTAAATATTATTTAAATGTGGACTTTTTGCAAAATGGATAAACCAACGTGTTTAAAGAGGTACATAGTGGCTTTTTACAAAATTATGGGGTTTTTTAGAAAAAGAAATATGTACTTTTCATTTAAAATTAGTTAGATAATTTTAATAATTTATTACACGAAATGTAATAAATGTGTAGGGTACAGTAGTGGTGGGTGTTTTATATCAGCTAGAATTAATTTCCAAATTCAAAGGGATTAAATGTACTTGCAGTGGTTGTTTGTAAGGAAAGCAGAAGACGAGATGTTATTTTACGAAAAGAAACGAATTTATTTACAGTAAAGAGTAATGTAATTTAATTCAGTGTTTGTATTTCGTTAGTTTTAAAAAAGTTTTGGTTTGATTTTACTTGTTTAAATTTGTGTGATTGTTTCTGTTTGTTCAGACTTATGTGCCTGTTTTAATTGTTCTTGCTTGTTCACACTTTGTGTTTGGTTTAATTGGTTTTGCTTCTTTTAACTAAAGTGTTTTGTTTTAATTGTTTTTAATTCCACCTTTTTGTAATTTGTAGTATTTTGTGGTTTATGTTTAGTTTAATTTGTTCACTTGTTCTGGTTAAGCTGCTGCTCGGGCTTAAGGTCGTCGAAGACTGCCGAGAAAAACTTGGCGACACGTAAGTTCGGCTTAGGCGTTTATTACACGGCAGCTTATCCGAATCCGATGCTGCTCAGTCGAGGTCGATCAAATGGTCATCGAGATCACCAGACGATCGATCCTCGACGAACGTTATTACAACTAGTGTTTGTAACAACGTTAGTTTCAAAAAGTACCTACTTTTGTACTAAAGTATATTTGAATTTACAAAAATCTACCACATTTTCTATATACATATGTATAATTTTTTGTCGTTTCTTAATGAATCATAGGGCCCCAATAAAATTCTTGAACATATTCATATTTTGTGCTAACGCCTTCACATCACCCCAACTCTTTTCTTGCCACTGCTGTTTAGTTCGGCATCAATCTGACCTCTCCATACATGAGAATGGCATATCCATTTTCCGTGCCCTTGCGGGTTCCAATCTTCTTCTAAGGGCGTGGCCGAATCAGCGGCATTTCAATCGATAGCGTTTGTTGGCCTGTTTTTTACCAGAGCACAGGGATGATAAATTACATTTTCTAAATTGTACTAATTTAAGTAAATAATTGTACTTCTTTGACCCTAATTGTACCAAAAATATTTTTTACTAGTTTTTTTTTATTAAAATAACAGAAAATGTACGAACATATACTAGTACAATACTTTTATAAATACGTATTTGAAATAAGCCTTTGGCAATTAACAAAAAAAAAAAAAACAACATTAAGTTAATACGTAATAAGAAATTTAGACGATGCTTTTTTAGAGTTGATAGTGGAACAGGGTATTTTTTATATTCCTGTAACTCCCACTGGAGCATAGGGCGGAAAAGTGGAACAGCGTATAAAAACGTTTTACCCAGTAATAAGCCCAAAAGATATTGTCTACGGGCCCTTATGCGCCCCTAGACGTTGTAACTGGTCGTACAATTGAGTTAAATATACCAGTTGATCGTCCGCAGCACATGCTACAATTTTTTAACCAACTTTTCATTAAGCTTTATTAAGAAATTATTTTAATAGAGTCGACATGAGTACCGATTTTGTTAGCACTTTGGCGATAAATGAAGTGGAGTAAGAAGAGGAGGAAGAAAATAAAATAAAAAATAGTTCCGATAGTTTTTATATTCTTTTCTAAAATTGTCCATTGGAATTTCGTATTAGTTTTCTAAAATATTGTTTACATCGCAAGCTGTTGCTTTCAGAACGTCAGAATGAAAATAAAAAACGAAATAAAAATCGCCATCACACGTACCAATTTGAAATTTCAAATCAAATTGATGACCAACTACACCTCTAACGTAACAAATGGTTGTACAACTTGATCGAATTGTACAACAAGCCGCAACATTTAGGGCAGCAATATACCCCATTTCACCATACTTTAAGAAATCAAGCTTAAAACTTTTCGTTAATTTATAGCAACAAGATTCATTAGTCTGTAGTAAATCTTTTGTCTGAATTCAATACGATGCAATAATCACAAAAAGGCGGTTTCTTTGCTTTGTTTTTTTATCATATTTCGCCACGACGAATATTGTATAGACAATGGGTCTTTCGCAATTTTTCTGATATTTGGAAATTTTTAAATTGTACTAAATATGTCATTGGAGTATTGCAGTACTTTTGCAATGCAAATAGTACTGAAAAAAGTACAATTGTACTAACTTTATCATCCTTGACAGAGCATATGATTAGATATAATTCTCGTCCAGAATACACGTGGGATCTTTCTATAACAGAGATTCACGAATTCACGAGAGTGACAGCGTTCTAGGTTTCTCAGCCGCATAAAAGGATTTATTTTAGATACGCATTGAAGATTACAATTTTCGTAAACAAATATAAAGGGCGTGATTTCCAAATAGATTTAAGGAGGCCAAATGTTTGACGTGCTTTGCTCACCCGATCCTTTGTTGGAAGATATAGTGCTCCCAAGATGGCAAAATTGGCTGACATCTTCTATTACGCTTGCACCAATTTCAAATAAGTCCCGGGAGGTTTTGTCTTCATGATTCTAATTTAAGCCCGCTGATTCCGCCGCCAGCGTTAGTTTGCCTTTAGGTCGAAGTAGTCGTGTGCCAGTAGTCAAATAAAGTATAAGTAATCTGGATATTTTAGGCGGCCCTGCAATCCCCACAAAATGTTCTCTAAAAAATGCTTTATTTGTTAAATGCCAGCCAGCATTTGTACAAAATGTGTGTAAAAACATGGTTGAAGAATGGTTAAAGAAAACATATTATGGTCCCTGCAATGGCAACAAACAAACTTTTGTTGTTTTTAAAAAAACTTTTTTTCACGATTGATAATATTTTGTTTCTACTTAACAATAAAGTGTTTACCTCCCTGTAAACCTCAAATATGGTTGATTTTAACAATATAATGTTTAACTAAAATAAAACTACAAAAATACACTTAAACATATTATGGTTGCCTCCAAACATGTTATGGTTTATATTTAATAACAATAATATGTTGGAAATTATAATATTTTAAAACATTGTATGATTAATTTTAAATTTAAAATAATATGTTGAAAAAGCAACAACATTCTGGTCGTTTGCATTTCACTTGGTTTTCTTAAAATTCTCATTCATTTTATTTTAATTATTGATTAAAACGCATAAATTTAAGTAGAAAAACTAGTAGAATAAAAAAAAAATGGTAATATGAATGTCGTCACAGGCTGGAATATGAACCAAAGGGGATTTTTTATAAAAGTGGAACGTAACAGCTATCCAGTATATAAAATAAAATAATAATTTGACACTTAACAAACAAATTGAAATAATGGATTAACCATAATATGATTAGCAATCACCATATTATTGTTAATCCTGACCATAATATGGTTACTTTTATTAAAATTCTGGGAAATTTTTTTTTATCATATTATGGTTAATTTTAAACATAATATGTTTAGTTTTGACCATTATTATGGGTATTATTGACTAAAATATGGTTAATTTTGAACATATAATGTTTGATTTAGGGAAAATTTTGTTGATTTTAAACATACTATGGTCATATTTTAAACATAATATTGTAACCTACAAACATAAACATTGTTAAAAACCAACCATAGTATGTTGCTCTTAGAATATCGTTACCTTTAACCAGCGTTGCCAGAAGATTTGGAAGGAAAATCTTAATTTGGCAAAAAAAAAATCTTATTTTGAAGAGAAAAATCTTAAATTATTTATAACAAGGGCAAAAAATTAAAAATTATTAATTTTTTAAAACAACATACTTCTTATTATGAAACCTATTGAAATCGAAATACCTGATTGCGGTATTTATACAAAATTAGATTGTAGGTTCCAATTGCGTTTTTAGCTATATTTTCCATAAAATTCTTTCTAAAAATACATTTTAAATTCATTTAATTTTTAATAAATAAGAACTTAAAAAAGTCCATCTAAATAAAGAAGTTTCATTCAATGTAATTAAACTCTAAAATTAGAGATATATAAATTTTGGGCAAGAAAATTTGAGATTGGGAGCTCATACTTCATATGAACTCTTAAGTGTTCTTAATTTAATATTCACTCCTATCGTGAATAATTTTTCCCCTTTTCACACATTTGCGATCATGAAAATCTCCCATAAAAAAGGTAATTCAAAGGAGAATAATAAAGTGAAAAAATGTTCACGGGAATAAATTCCCCTTTTCCCCTCGTAATTTGTTCACATTTAGATTTTCTCACTTTTGTTTTGCTAGGGAACAGAACATGTATGTAAGTAGTTCCTCCTATAAATCGAATATTAAGAGCTAGATCCGTTTATAAGGCACCAACCGATATGTTGGTCAACAAAATGCAAAACAACAAGTCGATTATCTGCGGATTTGTGAAGATTTCGAAAGACTTGGTGGCAGAATTTTGGGAAATATTTTACTACATAAAATTTAAAAAGTGCAAAAAACTAACGTTACAACCAGCCTATCCCTCCAAAACTAATCATTTAGCTTTATTATTTTAACTTTTCTTTAAAATATATACGTGTATATTTTTGAACATAAACTTCATTGATTTTTGATATTTTCTAATCTTTCTTCTTTTTTGTTACATTCACTGGAACTGGTAGCGTGAAAAATTTTTCACATGAGATTCATGATTGCTTTTTTCCCTTCGAGGGGAATGAAAATTTCATGGGACCAAAAATTCCACTTGTTATTCACGATAGGGGTGATTATATTTGTTGGCACCGTTTTTATATCGAATGCATTTTGAGAAAATTGCATTTAAAAAGAGCTCATTGAAAATATATGGATTTTCTTAAATATATTGCTAATGGAATTGTTTTTAAAATTATGTTAGTACACCTTTTAAAAAGATATTCTTGTTTAAAAATTATCATTAGCATGGAATGTGCAATTTTCAAACTAAAAGCGTTCCATTAGTTTTACCTTTTGGTAATAAATACCTGAACTTTATTGTTCTTTAATATATGAAACTTTATAAACATGCGTTTTTTTCTTTTCACAAATAATTTTTTTTCATCAGTATTTCCAAAACGAACAACTGCTAATCTAAGATGCCTTTTTAATATTTTGTATGCCCAGAAATAATGATATATTTTTGTGTATGCCAAACAATGGGTTCAAAAGTGTGCAAAACCAATAGTTAGACATCAAATATGATACAAAACCTCATTGTTTTAAAAATTTACTGTTTAAAAAACTGTAAAAAAGTATGTATTTTATACAAACTTAAAGTTTAAAATCTTTATTTCTAAAAATAAAAAATCTTAATTTGAGAAAAAAAATCTTCAAATCTTATTTTGGTCAAAAAATCTTTAAAAATAAGATAAAATCTTAATTCTGGCAACGCTGCCTTTAACCATATATTTCTTCTACGTGTGTTTATTGTTTCTAATATGAAAACTTTTACTATAACCGTTCTTCAAAAATAAGGCAATTAATATTGGCTTTCTTTTCTATGGAAGCTGCCGCGCCCATTTGTAAATTAATAAATATTAATAGCCTATTTTAGGCTCCGGGTAATTAGAAAACTACAGTGAAAAATGAGAAAATGAGAATGCCATTTCTTTTCTTCTCCCTTCTAAGAGCTCAAGACTTGACGACTAAAACTGGAAGAGTACGAACCAGCACTAATAATAATATCAACTAGATACGTTATTACTAAGTCAGTATATACAACCTTTTTTTCTCTTTGCTAAGCTAATATATTCGATATACATATGCGACCTTCTCCGAGAAAAGGGGCATAGTGTGTCAAAAATCGGGTTTGGATTTAAGAGTGGATTCTGGTACCTAAAAAGATGTTATGAAACATTAAATGCGTTTTCTCAAAACTTAATTTTCACACACCAAGTCCCTTTTCTCGGAGAAGGTCGCATATAAGTACAAAAGGTCCCATTTGTTTCTTTAAAGAGGAAACAAAAAGGTTATTTTTAAAGAAAATACAAATTCCTTTAAAAAATTCACTATATTCAGAATTTTTATAAATGTACTTTTTTAAGTAGTACTTTTCGCCAATCGCATAAATTTTTTTTAAAAGAAGTATCAAATTTAAACCAAAAACTCTAAGCCTTTTATAAAAAGTTTTGACATATTAATAAAATTCCAAAAAAGTACCAAATTAGCTAAAGTCCACGCTAGTTACACTAAAAACAAAAAAAAATTATATGGATGGTAAAATTTTAAAACTAAAAGATTTTTTGCTACACTGAGCAAAGCAGTGGTCTCAACCTCCAAAATGCATCGCCGATGATAATGATCGTAATTATGATGCAGATGATATGAATACAATATTGATTTATACGAGTTTTTTGAGTTTTTTCTCTTCTTAAAATTGGCGGGATAATTTTACAATTGTTAAAACTTTTTTTTTTGTTAAACATAAGAAATTAGCGATGATTTAAAATTGGTCATAAATATTTATTACACGTCCTTTTTGCCAGACAAATAACGTGTTTTGAGTTTTTTCTGGGTTGTACTTTAATTCATTTTTTTTTTTATAAATTTTATAAATCAAGTCAAGGAATTTTAAAGACAAATTGCTTGTTATGACATGAATTGTTTAAATAAATTGTAGAGGAGTTTTAATAGAGTTTAGGAGATAAATAAAAATTGCTTTAATAAGTGTCAAGTGTTTTTATAAAAATAATTTTAGTTAAGCGCTTATAGTAAAATTCTATAAATGGTGGAGTTAAATTTTTAAAATAAGGAGAATTATAGTTACTTACCACTTGTGAAAAGTTGGCTGCAAAATAAAAGTGGTTTAAAATATTAGTAAATTATAAAATTAAAAAAATATTTTTTTTAAATTGGAAATAATTGTTACAATTTTGAAAAACAAATATATAATTAATCATTCCAATGACAATTTGGAAGTTAACGAAACCCGTAATATATTTTTCAAACATATATGTTTGCTTATAATCATTTAACGGCTGCTTACAATCATGTGCTAAAACTAAACAATTTTGCTAAAATTTTTCATATTTTAAGAGCAACATCCCAGTAAAAAATGTGCTCCAAATGGAGCAGGTTATACATATGTTTAAATTCATACCTTAAATCGCTTCAAACCTGCTGATGGTATGCCTGATTTTTGTATGGGGTGCTACAGGTTTGGAGGACTATTTTCTGCTGACAATAACCGCTTCGTTAAACATGCAAACAAAGCACTCCTAATGCGCTTTGTAAGGGCTAACTATATTAACATATTCTCATTTATGTTTTGCTTTAATTCCTTTTTCAGTAATTTCCGTAAACCATAATATGTTTTTAGTTTTTTCGCTTAAAAAACTTCTTCGGTGTCAGCACTAAAATAGCAGCTTTTTGTATAGTTAATTCTTTGTCATTTACTACTGTATAATTTTTTTTAGGAGGATAGTTCTATCGGGGTTTTTTTTAGAGGCGAAGAACTTTAAATTAAAATAAGTAAGAAAATAAAGACAGTCAAGCCCGACCGACCATATGATACCCACCAAAGTGGGTCATGGCCATTTTTGGTACGTCAGAAAAAAATTTTGTCTAGTTTTAAGGATTATCATCAATCCAAAAGCTGCAAAGTGTGTTTTATTAACAAAAAAAATTACTTTTGATTGTGGCTTTCTAATGAAGGACTGATTGATGCAAAAATAATACGCGCAAAAGAGCCATTATTTCGTTAGCTGTGTTTCAAGTGGCACCGTCCTTGTGATACCACATCCACACACATCCACATCCATATCTTTCAATTCGGGCCATACAAAGTTCGTTATCATCTCACGATAGCGAACACCATTCACATAAACCGCACTAAACAGTCACTCTTTGTGGGTGCATTGGTTTTTCGACAATTACTCTTAGATTATCATTCGCGCAAATGCGGCAGTTCTGGTTATTGACGAATCCACTGAGGTGACAATGTGCCTCATCTATGCATTTTGATTTGAACGCACATTTTCATAATAAGCCTGAATAACTTTAACGCGTTGCTCGATTGTGTATCTTTTTATGGTTCAAATTAAGTTAGTCTTAAATTGAGAAATGTCAAATGCAATGCAGAAACAGCTTGAAGTTCACATTCAACATCGGCTCTTAAAATTTAACCACCCTTTATTATTAAGTTTTTTTATGGCTTTGTATGCCCCCGCATTATTAGGAGTTTTGACAAAATTAAAATTTCAAGTAAAACTACTTTTTAATTTTTGCTACACAGAAAAAAATAATTTTCATATTTGAATACGAAAATCGCATATTTGATTAAACAAATTTTTGAATTTTCTGCGATGACGATTTTTACGGTATTGATAAAAAAGTTTGCAGGTTTAGTTATTGAATTTTAAGTCAACAACCAAATTTATTGAGTCAATAAAAAAAGTTGTTGCTCAAAATAATTTTTGGTAAAACTAAAGATATTATCCAAATAAAACTGTAAAGCGAATGAGAATTCTAAGCTTTTAAAAAATGGACAAGAGTTGTACAAATACTGTATTTACTTTGATTAAAATATTTTTTTTATTGAATATGGAGAAATATTTCATTATTAAATATGTTTTATTGAGTGCTATTTTGCAAAGTGTAATTTTGATAAATTTTTTCATTGAATCAAATAAAAAGTTTTTTGACCTAAAATTTTAAGTTTAACAAACTGTGTTGTTGAAAATTTTCTTCGGATATTTTTTGCTGTGTATAAAATGTTTACTTTAAATAGGGAATGGACTGGAATTTCTACGCCTATTTTATGACTTTAGCCAATATTTTGTTCGTAATGATTTGGCAGCACTGATTAGATTTAATAGATTTTTAGACGTTCAACATTTTATTCATGATTTCTAAAGACATTTTGTATTCTTTTCCTTAATCAAGTTTTACTACTAAAAATTATTTATCTACCGCCCATGTGCTGTGTCATTATTTCATGTCTGTTTCAATAAAAATTAAACTAACCCTGCAGCCACACGATCAAGTTATTCTTGATAGTATTTTACATAAACTGCTTGTCAAAATTTACAAAAATTGAAAGCTGTGACGTAGGCTGCGCTCAATTTGAAAGCAATTTACTTTCATGATGTCATCAAAAAAACAATTTATAAAGACAAACATGGAAAGGTGAAATTGAAAGCAATCTCGTAAGTTTCTTTTGTTTACTTTTGAATTTGCTTCTTCTTCTTCTTTCAATGTAAATCAAATAAACAAAACGCGCGAGCCTCAGCAAACGTAAAAATGAAATTGGCGATTTTGAACTCACAATGGATTTTACAATTGCGCGTTTTTCAATATACAAATTCCCTATTTTCTAGAATATATTTAAAACTTGAATTTAATTAAAAACACACGCGGCCAAAAATTATTCTAAATTTTGAAATTATACTTGCAAAACTTTCTAAATTTCAAGTCTGTTAACTGCGAGGTTAATTGATAAATACCAGCAAGAGCAATTAAATTAATAAAAGTAGAAAAGAATAGTCCGAAAGCCTGAAATAGAAGATCCTAATCGGAACTCGTTAAACTAGATCAATATTTTATTGCTTAAAATTCTTAAAATGGGAAAAACTTAAGGCTTTTTGATGATCAGATAGAATATTTTTCTGTTCCTTAATAAAAATGTTTTTGATTTTTTTTAAATAATTAAATTTTTTTAAAGCAAGATTTATGTTTAAGTTATTACGTTTTTGACCTTGTAATTTGATTGAAATAAATGTATGTATGTATTTTTATTTTTCAAAAAAAATATATAAATAAATTTGTTAAAAACAACTTTAAAAATTACATAATAAACTCTATTTATAAAGATGTATATTTTTTTTAAAAAAATCTTTTTGTTAACCGTCATTTCGATTGCCACACATTCCAGCTTTTTGAATGCATTTCAATGAAAATTTTTTATTTTTCATTTCATTTATTTGTTAAAAATTTCTCTTTTATTTAACCAAAAAAAAATTGACTTAGACAAATTAACAAACTGGTTTATTATAACTTTGTTTCCAATGTAAAGAAAAATATGCAAAAACTAAATCTTAACAAAAGCATTTTTAAAGCTATTAAAAACAATATTCGAAGGCTGTTAAGATTGTATATTGGTGTAACATTGTAAAAAAAATTAAACAAAATTAATACTAATGCTAAAATAATAAGTTTTTTAAAGCATACACATAGTAACCTAAAACGCTAAAGGCCCTAACTTTATTGATTTTGTTGTATTGCATCAACACGAATGTATACAAATAATTTTGGAATCTTTCGACTAAACTAAGCGATTTTATTAACAAAATACAAACGGCTATATGATAAGAAAAGGCCTAACTTACATAACATGCATAATAAGCCACATTGTCAATTGTCAAAACAACGGTTAGGTTTTACAAGAAAAACAAATTGTGACTTGTTTAAAGTAATTTATAATTTTAAATGCCTTTCCTGTTAAGCTTTAAAAATGTTTAATATGGCCGTTTGCGTTTTAGGTAACAATATACCTTTACAAAAAAACATTGCCTTTATAACGAATAATACCTGCTGCCTATTGCTCTATACAAATGCGTTCAAATCGAATTACTCGACCACTTCCAAATCATTTATAACCCGAGTAAACCCAAGAGAAGCACTAGGTCTTTCGTTAAGCGCTTTTAAAATTTAAATTTAAACAAAGAAGTTGTGAATTCCAAAACGTCATTTGCAATGCAACCGGACAAAGTCATGCATTCCTAAACGCAACCATTTAAAAAATTTGACAATGTCATACGTCCCAATAAATATGTACAAAATATTGCTGTTTACATTAACTGCCCTGCCCGTCTATACCAGAGATAATTATTGCGACATATATTGCAGTAAGTGCCGGTTCACGCACGTCAAGTTTGACTCGTCAAGTCTTGAGTTTTTGGGAGAAAGGGGAAAAGAAATGGCATTCTCTTATCCCTTCTCTCCTAAAAGCTCAAGACTTGACAAGTCTTGAGATGTGTGAACCGGCACTAAATGTCAAAATTATGTTATCTTTAATGTAGACAGAAATTTTTTGTACATATTTATTGCCGGCATTGTATGTTGCAATAATTGTTAGTCCATTTTCGTTGGCAATTATTGCTAACATAAAACGCCAAATTTGGTTGTCAATTGAAAAAAAGAAGCAAACAAGAAAAAAATAGAAGCAAATTGAGTGAGAAGGAAATTTAATTTGTGAAATGGTAGCAAATTATAATTGTAGTAAAAGAATTTAATAAACACTAAAATAAAATTACAAAAATTATTTTGTTCAAAAGATTTTATTATTCGTGCTAAATTCCCAGTTTTTATCAATAATAAAAACTGGGAATTTAGCACGAATAAAAAAATCTTTTGAAATTTAAATTTTGTATTCCCAAAAATTGAAATTACTTTTTGATAAAAATTATTTTTATTAATATAATTCTTTTCTTATTCGATCTCTATTATTTCAATTTATATTAATTTGTTTAAGTTTGAGTTCTTTTTTATATAAGTCCCAATTCACATTATACGATTTTTGTCGTTGCGATTATTGTCTTTCCCTCTTTTAAGTCGGTCTGATGTTTACATTGTACGATTTTTGTCGTTACGACTTTTTCTTTTGCAACCGAACTTCAATACATTTTTCGTCAAATGAGAGAACAATGAGATAACGAATGAGCGAACAAAATGAATCGAAGAGTACACTGGCTTGTGTACCCCTTTTAATTCCTCTATCCCCTCTCGACCATAACGTAAGAATCGCAACGACAAAAATCGTATAATGTGAATGGGCACTTAAAATAATAATTTTACTTTAACAAATTTTTATACTGCACATATTTCCTTGATTGTTTTCAAATTATGAGTTAACATAAACACGTTTTCAAATGCCTTAAACATAACATGAGCAATAAGAAATATTGCTCAGTTATTCTGCCGACACTATATATTTATCTATAGTGTAGACCTGGGGTAAATGCATATAACAGTTATCGATGCGCAAACAAAGGCAAACGGTGCATCATCAATCTTGCTGGTTTTTCTTTTTTTTTTACAAAATAAGACCCCTTTCCCACTCGGCAAGTTACTTGCGCAAGTCTCTTGCACAACTCTTTGTTTGTAGACGTCAGCGGTAAGGTCGGGGTAAGAAAAACCACAAATTAGAAATTAAAGCTTAATAATATTTGATACCTCATATCGGCTTTATATAAGAGATATGTCCCTTCATATGCCTAACTTTAAAAAATATAAGCCCTGCGCGTTTTATTTACGCTGATTTATCTATGATTAAAATTTCTTCAAAATTGGTTAGATATTTATCGGAGAGGCAGTAATTCTCCCCATGTTCACCTCTTGGCCCTAGTGTTAAAGAAATAAAATCCTATATTTCCAATTTCACCAAAATCTGTGCAGCTTTTTAGCCAATAAAGCTTAACAAGCGCAAACGTTGCTTTCGCCTTTGGTCAAGGGACGGTCGAAGATACAGATACAGACTGCTGGCGGAATGGAGGCTGAGCAGCGCACTAAAGTTAAAATGGCGTTGTTTTTCTTCAAGTAAGGAAACTATTGCTTTAGTATTTCTTTTCTAAAACAATAAATAATATTTTTTGAGTTTAGAAAGTTTAGCTCCCCTGGACCCTATCCTTAGCAATTTAGTGGAACCTATGTCCGCAAGGAGGTTCGTGCCGACTGTGACGGAGATTACCACCTACAAACAAAAAAAAACAGCTTTTATTAGTAGTATTAGTATAGATGATATGGTATCATTTCATTTGCTATATGTAAAGGGCCGCAGTTGAATGTGAACCACATCTAAACGTCAAGTTTTTTCTGCACTTCATTTGACATTTCTCAATTTTAGACTTACTCAATTACTCAAGAATGGAAAGATTCTCAATCGAGCAACGCGTTTAAGTTATTCAGGCTTATTTTGAAAATGGGCGTTCAAATCAAAATGAATATCGTACACCTCGTGACTTTTGCGGTCAATTTAATCGTCCAAATGTGCGTACAATCGGAAAAATCGTGCAAAAATTTGAGCAAACCGGGTCTGTAGGAGATGTGAAAAACCCAGTGCATGCTCGTACAGCTCGTACTGCAGAAAATATTGCTGCTGTTGACGATAGTGTGGCTGAAGAGCCTTCAGCCTGCACCTCTCACGCTCATTGCTGATGAACACTATTCATAAAGACTTGCATTTACACGCTTACAAGGTGCAATTGGCTCCAGAACTAAAGCCTCTTGACCATTCCAAACGTCATCAATGGTCAGAATGGTGGCAAGAAATAGCAACAGTGGATGATCAATTTTCGAAGAAAATAATCTTCAATGATGGGCACATTTTCACCTCAGTGGATTCGTCAATAAGCAAATCTGGCGCATTTGGGCGAATGATAATCCAAGAGTTACTGTCGAAAAACCAATGCACCCACAAAGAGTTACTGTTTGGAGCGGTTGGGCACATCGGCCCGTATTTTTTTTCAAAATGAGGTTGGTCAGGCAGTTACTGTGAATGGTCTTCGCTATCGTGAAATGATAACGAACTTTTTATGGCCGGAATCGGAAGATATGGATATGGACGATATGTGGTTTCTATAGGACAGTGCCACTTGCAACACAGCTAACAAAACAATGGCTCTTTCATTTCATGTAAATTAGAATGAGTCAATTTGTTTCGGAGTAAAACAAATTACAAGTGTATAGCAGAAACGTAATGTAAGGAAATTTTTTTTTGTTTGAAAACAAAAAAAAATAACATTATAAAACTTCTTGGTTGTATTTTATAGATTTTATTACCAACTTAAATACAATTTATTACCAATTTTCAAAAATTTTTAATGAAACTATGAATAATATTCATAAAAAAAAAATTAATGTTCTTTTGTGATTCGGAAACCCCTTTCACAATCTTTTATTTTTGCATAAATTTTTAAAATTTAAAACAGAGAAACCCATGATTATTAACATTTTTGTGTAGAATCAATATCTGGTTTAAACTGTTATTATTATTTTCAGAAATTGTTTTTAAAAAAAATATTGACATTTTCTGTTAGCAACCAACCATTTCTAATTCTTTGCTGTTTTTTTTCGTTTTTTATTTACGTCCATCTAATCAAATGCAAATATTTAAAATAAATAAATAACTTTTAAAAGTAAAAACGAATTGAAATCTTATAGCTCATTTATCTCAGTGGCCATCTAAATAAATATTTGATATTAAATTAAAAGAAAAAAAATATTAAATTTTAAAAATTTTGTTATTCCAATTTAAAGTTACAATATATTTTTAAACTTTCTGGAAGAAGTGCTAATAAATATTTATTTAGCTGAGACTTGCCAGTCGAATCTAATCGCAGCGATTAAATCTTTATTTTACGAATAAAAGTGTTAAGTGAGTCGAAACGTTTAAAGCAGCAATTATGCGTAGTTTGATGTTGGGTTTGATAATGAGTTTGTTTGGTGGCTGACGACTTTTGTCAAATTAGTTTGGAGGAAAACAATTAAATTGTTGTTATTTCATTAGAGCTGTTTTTTTTTTTTTTGTTAAGTTATTGTTATAAAATTTTTAGTTTTTTGTGTCTTTTATTAAAGTTTCATTTACATTGTGGGAATTATTTTCAAGATATATATTGAGAAACATGTTAAAATTATAATTATTTTATAGATCATAACTATTTACCTGAGGATGATCAACAAAGTTGGTCGAAATATTGGATTTAATAAATAATAAAAATTAAAACAAAACAAGAGTTTTAATTTTTATTCCATTTTATGAAAACAGACCTCAAGTCGAAAAATATAAACATAACGTATTTATTTTTTTAATACTTTCCAAAAAAATTCGGCAACGGAGTGCATTTATTGTTTCATTTCGCTTGTAATCAGGGCTGTGGAGTCGGAGTCGGAGTTGAAGAGTGGGAGTTGATGTTTCGGAGTCGGAGTCGTAGTACCCAAAAAAACTCGCGACTCCGACTCCAAAGTTTTTCGGCATATAAAATTTAAAAAAAATTTCCAAAAAAAAAATTATCTTCTTAAAACACATTTAAAATTTAAATAAATGGTTTATGAATACTGCTTTTATGTGCTGTTTCCAAATGACAGGCGATGGACTGAGTGCTTTTCATATAAATTTTGCTACATAATCAATCGCCTGTCATTTGGAAACAGCACATTAATGTTTGCGTACGGTAATTGCTTCTAAAAAACTCTAATTTTTAGAAGGCCGTACGGTAATGAAAAAATAAAAGTTAACATCAATGAGTCTCATATACATTTAGCATCAAGATTATAGTTGGGGTCGGAGTCGGAGTCGCACTTAAAAATTTCGGCATTTGGAGTCGGTGTCGGAGTTAGTACTTTTTTCGGACGACTCCACAGCCCTGCTTATAATACGTACATCGAAATAATCATCAAATACCCTATAAAGAATATATATTCCTGAACCTTGTGAAACTTAAAGGCGATCAAGTCATGTCCGTTTGTTAAAAGCGAGATAAAAGTCGCAATCCAAGACTTAAGGCCATGTCAGATAAAAATTTAGCTTTGCGGTGCGTTAGAGATACGCTTTGACATCCAAGATGAAATATTTATACTAATACGAAACATGTCGCATAAAGTACTTTTAACGCAGAGTGAAGCGAAAAGTTAAGCAAATCTCAACTTTTTGCCCGCTTTGGCAGTGCTAGTATAATTTTTTTTATTAATTAATTTTATTGTGACTTACACATTTTGCGTTGCGTTTTTCTGTCAAAGTAAGAAACGTCACGCGAAGCGATGAAGTTTTATCTGACATGGTCTTTGAAGCCTTTTAACACTTTTCAATATCTAAAATCTATAATCAATTTGCGAAGATGTTCATATTTTTCCATAAGAAATACATTGGGCTAAAAATCAAATTTTTCAACATCTTTATAAAATGTTTCTATTTCATTGTATTCCATTCTACATCTACCGATTATTTTATTGTCATCACTTGAAAAGTGGCAATAAATTTTATTATTATTGTGGCATCACTGACAGAATGGCATTTGCTTTGAAAGCCGCGTTACCATTTCTGAAGTTTTCCTTTTTTGCAAGCCTTATTTTGTTTAATTTTTTTTTTATATTTTTAAACAAAATGAATTCTGAATTAATTTTGGTATTATCTTTTAAATTTTTGGCACTTTTGTAAAAAAAAAGTATTAAAAAAAAATAAAGTTTTTTTTTTCAAAAATTATGGCATTTTTTATTGATAGTAAGTGCAGGTTCACACACGTCAAGTTTGACTCGTCAAGTCTTCAGTTTTTAGGAGAGAGGGGAAAAGAAATGGCATTCTATCTCTTCTCTCCTCTCCTAAAAGCTCGTGACTTGACGACTCAAACTTGACGTGTGTGAACCGGCACTAAATGATAGATGTTTCAAGTTTGAACGCGTATTTCACATCTTCCATGCGTTCCTCCAAAATGTATGCAATGGTTGCAACGTTACCATTTGTCAAGTTTTTTCTTTTATGCAAGTCTTTTTTTATTCTATTATTAAGCAAGATGAGTTCTAAATACATTTTGATATATTTTTTAAAAATTTTGGCACTTGTTGTTGTTTTTTGTTTGGCTTAAGGTCATATAATAAAATTATAAATAAAAAAAAAAAAAATCCACAATTTTGGCACTTTTGTAGAAAAAAGTATTAAAAAACCATTTTTTTCAAATATAGTGACATTTTTGATTGATAGAATGGAAGATGAAATTTGGCGGACCATTTGTCGATTTATTCGTTTGGTATTGAAATTTTGCCAAAAAGATGTATAACTTTACATGGATCCTATACAAAAGCCTTCCGGTGATAAGAACTTTGGCATTATAACGGCCGTACGGGATGAGATAAAACAACGAAAAATTAGTACAAATGCTTTATTTGTACAATAGAGCTTGAAAAAAATTTGACTTTTTAACACCTTTCAAAACTTTTGAAACAGTGTTTCAATTTTTAAAAATTTTTTTAGTTTTCTATTAATTTTTGTAAACTTCAGAGAAATTTGTCAACATCGTTTTTAAATGATGCTCGAATCCAAGAACAGTACATTTCAGTTTCTTAAAAAAAATTTTAACTAAAGAAACAGAATGTCAAAGCAGTAGGAGCAGTGTTCGAAAAAAAACAGTACATTATTTAGCGTTCGGCTCACACACCCAAGAACGATTTCTATTTTTTTTTAGTGATTGTGTAAACGAAGACAACCCTTGATACTGTTCGTATCTATTTTTAAAAAAGAGCCTAACATTTAATAGTGTTCTGTTCTTCGTTGAAAACAGAAAAATTGTACTGATACTGTACAAAACATTATACATATTTTAATGTTATATAATGTTTCTTTTTTTACATCAAAAAAATTTTTAGCAGCGACCGCAGCACGAACAGCTTGTATGTGTATATGTTTTGTTTGTGTAAAATTTTTTTGCTGGCTTTTTGTTTTTTTTCGTATGTGTATTTTATTTTTGTAAAAAATAAAAGAAGTAATGTTTGGATTTTTTACAAGTCAAAAGGAACGAACATTAATGAGCTGAACCGAACACAATGAAGTTTTTTGTTTGAAAAAAAAAAATGACAAACAGGGAAACGTTATTTTTATGATTTTCTACACAAACACTATTAGCGCTTCTGTTTTCCACAAATCTACCAAACCGAACACTGTTTTAAATAGTTTTTGCTTCCCAGGCGTTTTTTGTAATAAAATAAAGATTTGGAAAAAAACTGGTATTTAAATGTAAAGATGGGGACTTCAAAATTAAAATTAGGTATATGTTTAAGTTAAGAGTTTTATGGCAACACTGGATATCATAGATTCGGCACAGCTTAACATATATAACCTTCTCACTTGTGTATTAATTTGTTTTAAGTAATAAATTCCTACGAAATGCGTAAATAAATATTGCGGTTACTTGTTAAATTATTTAAAATTGTTTTACTTACTTAATTTGTAATGCCATGTTTCCACGACGATTTGAATCACCTGCTTCGCTCTCTGAATCATGTTAATGAATCACGGTGTTTATACGACTTATCTACTTGCTTCGTTTTGACAGTCGTCTTTAAAAAACAAATCAGCGTTGTCAACTTTGCATTTTCAAAACGCACCAAAATGGTGAAAAAACGCAGCAATTTCAGACTTTTTTTTATTTAAAATATTTATTTAATTAATTAATTCTGCATAACATTTTTATATGAATAATACAGTAGAATCGCAAATTGTCGTTCAAGAGGAGTTGTGCACTTTAAACCAGCCGGTGCAAATTAAATCTCAGTTAATTTATTAAAAAAAAGTAATTTAAATAAATTAAGTGTGTTATTTTGGAAAAATCTTTGCTTATTTTTGCATTTTTTACAATTAAATACCCCTTAGAAAATTTAATACATAGTTCAAAAAAGTTAACAACTCATGGAATATTTCGGTCTATTTTTTTCGCGATTCTACTGTAACACAATAAAACAGTCTTTAAAGTTCAGAGTTTTTAGAAAGAATAAATAAAACTTAACAAACATAAAAAAGCTACACAAATTAGTTTGTTTTCATACAAGGCGAATTCAACAAGGTAAACTCTTTAGAGCAACTGCTCGTCAGCTGTTACATCCCATTCGTCAAAATTTTCTTTTTTAATTGTTTTGTTTTAATTACATACATTAAATTGTCGAAGTTAAAATTTTTTGAGAAAAAACTTATTTGTTGTGAAACTTTAATTAAAATTGATTACAAAGTACGTATACTTACTTGTTTTTCAATAGCTTATATATTAGTTATTCCCTTTAAATTGTTCCAACAACTTCAAAATCTTGAGAAACACAAATTAAAATATGAAAACAATCAATAACATTTATTTCATTTATTAATTACGTCTTCATCACATTTTGTAAACAACTATTTTGACAAATTGGAATTGTTAAACTAACAAAATTCCTGTTATTTTTGTTAGAGTTGTAATTGTTGAAGCGACGAGTTTACCTTGTTGAATTCGACTCGGTATTCATATGTACTAATTAATTTTTTTTATTTTCATAAAATATATACCAGCGATCAACTGTAAATATCTAGTAGGGATTCAAAGTTAACAATAGTATAGTATTTATCGTTTTATTAAGAAAAATTTAAAAAATTTAATTTTTTCAGAAGTTTAGTATTTTCATATTTAAAATTATAACAATTAAACAGCCTTTTACATTTACATAGTTAAACAAGAAAACCCCAAAACTTTATAAAAAATAAAGAAATTTTTATATAAATACATAATATATATGTTTGCATTCATTTGTACAAGATGATACATTTTCGAAAATTAATTTAATAAATCTTGTTTAAAACTTTTTAAAAAGAGATCAAAAATTTATAATAATTATTCCAAATTAATAAAGTTAATATTTTCATCATTATTGTTATCGCAGAATAAATTTAAAAAAGCACCAAAACTGGTGCGAAACGAACCGAGTTGACAACTCTGAAATAATCGATTTTGACAGCTAGATCAGATAAACTTGCGATAAAAATTGGAGAAGAGAGAAATTTTTCGTGCTTCACAAGTAGATTCATATTGAATCTACTTGCTTCGCTCTCAAAATTTTGTATGGCGAAGCAGTTGCTTCGTTCATGATTGGAATGTGAAGCATGAATAGAGAGCGAAGCACGTACCGTGGAAACATGGCATAAGACTAAAGTTTTATTTTATTTAATTACGAGTTGTATTTACTTTTAAGTGAGTCAACATTTTGTTCAAAAAAATTTAATGTTTGTATATCTAATTTGAAATATTCATATGTACCTACTAGTGATGCTTCGAATATCAATTTTTAATGTTCGCCAATAGAATATCTGCGCCAATATTCGCCGAATACGAATATCTAATCTGAAAAAATCTCCCGTTTGCGTCGAATTGAAAAAACCGTCACACTATTAAATGTATTATGATATTTTAATGACTGAATTTTAAATAATTCAACGCTCTAGAGATTGTATACTTCACCTGTACCCATGTTCTGTAACACTCGCGTCGATAAACTTTTTGATTGAAATTGTGAAATGAAACAAAAATGCCACATATTGAAACAAACAGCTGTTTTCTCACTAAACTGTCCCTACAAGAAATGAATGAGCGAGTAGTCACATTTTCCATTTTGGTGTTAAGAAAAATGTGACTACTCGCTCATTCAATTCTTGTAGGGTGTGTCTGTAACTTTTTTTTTTGGCGAGTACTAGCTGTCACGTAAGGAAATTACTCGCCAATTTACAGAAAATGTGTGTCTGTAACATTTTTGTGAGAAAATTTCTCGCTTTGAACTGTCAAATGAACTCACGAATGAAAATGGGGCGAGAAAAAATTTTAACACTAAAAAACAATTGAAAATGCAAAAAACAAAGAAACATAATAATAATATATTGTTCTTGGCACATTTTTTTATTGTTTAATTATTTTGCTTTTAACATTTTTATAAAATATGCGAATGTTTTTAAAAGCTCGTTTGCAAACAACAAACATTAAAGTCGCACTTTACATTTTTTTAAGTATAGCAGACGGTTATATATTCGCCGCCGTCGTAAAAAATTTGTAAATTTTTGTCGCCGTGAACGCTTTATGTGGGCTGCCAGACTTGAGGATTTATCCCCAAAGTTGGGGATTTCATCCAAGCAAAAGGGACAAAGAAAGTCATTTGGGGATTTTTTTGGGAATTTATTAAAAATAATTTTTGGTGATTTTACAAATTTTCAATATATTTTCTCTCCTTTTATTATTTACGCTTATATTTCTTTGTTTCATATATAAAATGTGAAAAAAGTAGCAAAGCTTTTATCTTACTCTTATCAACAACTTATACGGTGTAAAGGGTCCAAATTTATAGTAATATTTTTGTTAAGTGTGTAAAAGGTACTTAATAAACTTATGTAATTATTCTTGAGTGAGTATAAGTATAATAAGTAAATATGAAAGACAATATAATAAAGTTTGGGAATTATATACTTTTAATGTTGATTTTAAGGATTCCTCACTGGAATCGCATAAAAAGAATTAAAAAAAACATGCCAAAACCAGTCGCTACAAACAAAATAAAATTCATTTTTTGTACTAAAAATTGTTATGTGGGAAGTTTTGGGGATTTTTTATTGAAATTTTTCTTACTACTTTTCAAAAAAAAACTTAAATTTGGTCAGAAAAAATCAATAAAAAAATATTTACTTTTTAAGGTTATTTTTTGTAATTTGGGGATTTGGGGATTGTTTTTGAATTGTTTGGGGACAAGGACAAAAGTTCCTGGCAGCCCGGTATGTGATTGGCGTTCTCAACGTCTTCACATCTGCCTCGATTGGAATGTAATGACCAGGGAAACCAAAAATATGCAGTTGCATGTTTTTCCTTGTGCGACCAATAAAGGCACACACAATCTATTTATCTGTTTTAGAGCCTTTTATGAATTTTGGCATCGGTACGTTAGTGCATATTTTTGCATATTTTACCGTAATTTTTTAAGTTTATAGGGCATATTTTGCATTTTTTAGGCATATTTTGATACACGTTCAATTTTATTAGATGCCTGCAAGAGCTTTTGCAGCAAATAAAATTTTTTTTTCGAAATTCTGTTACTTTAAATTCGTTTGACATCTACATTTAATTTTAACTTTAAAATTGTAAGACAAAGCAGGTTGTCATTAAGGATAAATGTTATGTGATGTTAATAATACATATAAATCTAGACCAATCTTTTAGTACACCGATCGACTCAGAATCATTTGTTAAAGTGATTTAAAGATGTCCATCCGTCCGCCCGTCTGGCTAGTTGTCTGTCCATGTTAACCTTGTGCGAAAAGTACATGTTCCAATTTTGTTATTAATTTGATCGAGTATCGACAAATCTATGTTAATGGTGAGAATCGGTCTATTACTTTACATATTCGCCATAAAAACTTCTTTCCAAATTAGACTCTTTATGTCCGTAAGACATCTAATTATGATGGTAAATATTTAAATTTAATTCGACCCAAAAATATTTTACTGCAAATTAAATTATTTTCGAATCGGTTCACATTTGTCCGAAGCTCTCATCCTTAAATAGCTTTAACTTCCTTTTAAATGTTAACATTTGTTAACAATTTAGCGACCGTACCTAAAATCCCTTTAAGACAAAACCCCATATGGATGGTAATATCTAGATAATATTCGGCGCAAACATCTCTTATATGAATTTTAACCTGATATGGGCTTAAGCGATAATATGGTTTTTTTTTAAATTTTGTTATTAAATTATTAAATATTTTGTTCTAAATGAGCAATTTTTGATTATTTAGGGCATATTGTTAACATTTTTTAGGGCATATTTTCCAGTTTTTACTCCCTTTTTAATGCGCATAAAACGAGTTTTTAGACATATTTTTGGTTTCCCTGCTTATGACATTCATAACGTAACGACGTTATCTCTTCTGATAGTTTTCGACATGAGTTATAAACACACTTTTTTCTTACTTTTCGAGAAACGATGGCATATTTGGTTCCACAGCATTTCCATGCGAGAAGTTCTCGCCAAAGCACAATTTTCTACTTTTGACAAATTTTTGCTCGATTCTTTTTTAACTTCAAATTCATAACGTTTTTTATACGAAATACTTTAAATAAGAAATGTTTGGTTATAAAACGGGCTAAATGTGAAGAATGTTCTTCTGGTTGCCTCATCAGGGCAAAGGTCCGTATTAATTTCTTTTCACAAATTCGAAAAACGACAAAAAATTTTTGGATTTTATTAAAAATTTCGTATTGCATTCAATAACATAGAATTGTTCGTTAAATATAAAAGAGATAATTGAACTGGCATCAATAAGGAATTCCATTGCATATTTCCACTATTTTTTTATTTGCTTTGAATAAGTAATTCGATTCCAAAAAAGGTATTTAAGGCCATTCACTAAAACAAATTTCAAGATAAATAAGGTAAATTAAAAAAAAAAATAATGGTGATATTTTTATTTCATTTATCTTAATTTCTAAGTGGGAGTATAAACTATCATTTAAAATATATAAAAATTTGTTGTTAAAGTCAAGTTTTTTCTGATTATTTTGTTAAAATTTAACCAATGGGTTTCTTTTCATTTTGGTTTTAGTATATGGAAAAATCAAACCAGAGAGAGACCTTGTAAAAGTTTAAAAATTTTTGGAAAAAATGCAAATTTATTTTAACATTCTAATTTTTGTCTTAAAGAAATTTTAATAAAGATATAGAATTACTTTAACAATATTACAAATAAAATCTGACAATATTGATCTTTGACCCTAAAAAGGTATATACTAGTGGTGCATGAAGCAACAAAACAGATGCGGTGCAATATAAACCTCGTCGCATATTTTTGCGAAATTCTTGATATTAACAAAAAAAAAATTGAGTTTGAAAATAATTCCAGACCCAATTCCCACGATGCAAATTGTATTGATAAGCTTATCACCAGGGAAACCAGAAATATGCTCTAAAAAACGTTTTATGCGCATTAAGGAATGCACTCATTCACATTTGACACTCTAAAATTATGTCACTCACATTCTGATTGACCTGGTTTACTATTGCTCTATTCGTATTGGCTCATATTCAAACATATTGAGTCACTGGATAAATGCCTTTTTTTAATATTTGATGTATGGCATTTACCCTACTACGTTTGGGGTGGCATGTATGTATTTAAGAGTGGCTATTGGGTAAGCAGTGGAAACTTATAAGGTACACTACAACAGTTCCATTTGATGAAAATAATCCTTAAATTATTATCGGTTAAGCTCAAACACCATAGTATTTACAGAAAAATTTATTTAATCCTATTTGAAAACGAAGGGCAGTCATCGGCTCACAAAAATAAAGACACGTTAAGAGGTTAAAATTCATCTGAGAGTTATTTGTGCCGAATCTTGTGTAGATATCAACATCCATAGGGGATTTTTTGTTTAATTTTAGGGACGGACGCTAAATTGTTTATTATTAAAAACATTTTAAATAAAGTTAAAGCTATTTATAGATGTGAACTGATTCGAAAAGAATTTAGTTTGCAGTAACACATTTTTGTGGCGAATTTAATCTAAAAACCAACGTTCACGGAAACAAAGAATCTAGCTTGGAATAAGTTTTAATGGAGAATATGCAAAATAATAGACCAATTCTACAAGATAACAATTGTACTTTGCGCACAAAATTAACATGGACAGGCAACTAGCCAGACGGACAAATGGTCATCGTTAGATCACTTTGAAGATGATTCTAAATCGATCGGTATACTAAAAGATTGATCCAGATTTCTGTGTATTACACACATCGCTTATTCATATATAAAATTTTAAAGTTTAAAATAACATTAACCTTTAATGACAACCTGCTTTGTCTCACAATTTTCGAGTAAAAATTAAATGTAGATGGTGAAAGTGAAGCAACACCTAAGGTATACAGAACAGATATTTATAATAGAAAAGCCCAAACATCGCAAAAAAGAAATAAATTTTCAACTGTTGCGAAAGCTCTTGTAGGCGACTAAAAAAATTCAACATGTATCAAAAAGACTAAAAATGCGCTAAAAACGTAAAAAATACTGCAAAAAGGCTCTTTTTACCAAAAATGTAAAAAATGCTCTGAACGGTAAAATATGCACTAACAAATCGATGCTAAAATTTACGATAAGCTCCAAAAAGGATAAAATTAATGTTTCTGCCTTCATTGGTCGCACAAGGAAAAACATGCAATCGCATATTTTTGGTTTCCCTGCTAATCACATTTTCTTCTTTTAACTTGGTTGGATTGGTATTCACACTATGCGAGTCTTATTGCTAAAATTTTTCTATATAACGAATAAAAAAACAAAACTTATTAGAAGAGCAAATCAAGCTTAGAACTCATATGTTTTCTCCTTGTCTCTCTCGAAATTAAGTAGCAATGTGTAAAATAAGGCTTACACCAAAACAAAACGATGAAATATTTATTTGCGTTTTACACAGCTTTGTTTAAGGAAAACTGTAAACAAATTAAAAAAAATAATAACGAGTTTTTGGTTGTGCTTTAAAAATTCTTAACAAAATATTTTTTTTTTTTTTTATTCTTGACTAGATCAAGAAAAATGAAGACTGTCTGGCAAGCCTTATGAACATGATGTTTTCTGAAAACTATTCATCACAAAGAACTCTGATATAAATCTTAGACTAATTTTAAAGTTTCATAATTTTATTAAAAAAATTAAATGGAATTTTAAGAAATTTTTTCTCTTAATGATTTCAAGGTTTTATTTTCAGTTAAAAATTTCCGGTATGAAATTTATAATTGTAAAAAGTCACGACTGAATCGTGTTGATGTTTATATACTTATGAATGTGATAAAAACATAGTTTTTAACGTAAAAAAAAAATTATTAAAAAATATTAAAAAGTAAATAAATTTATTTACCAAAAAATTTAAAAAATTAAATAAAAAATAACTTTTGAGGTACTAATTAAACTAAATAAAGATTTAATGAAAGAATCTGTAAAACAGAAAAAAAAAAATTTGTCAAATTCCTAAAAATCTCTGGAGTGTTGAAAATTCTTTGGAGTTGGACAAAAAGGTATTAAGTCAAAAAATCCATGTTTAATTTTTTATTGAGGGTAACTAAATTTGTTTTCTCCTTCATTTGGTATCAATAACTTAAGTCTTGCACAACTGGTTCCAATCGTAATCATTTGTTCTTTAGAAAATAGTTGAATTAAATCATTTTCAATTTAACATTGCGAAAAACTATAGTTTCTGACTAAAGAACTTTTTGCCAAGAATTTTAAAAGCAAATATTAAAAAGATTGATTTTAGTCAAAACGACTTAATAGATACGACGTAAAGTCAATTAGAAAATACAAATCATTGAGATTGTTTACTTCGAAACATAAAAATGTCGTTTTTGTTATTTAGCAATATTTTACTTTGTTCGATTTCGAAAAATTAAGTTTTTAAAAATTTTACTGCCAGGCCCACGATGTCGACAAGAACATTTCTTTCGCATATTTATATTGAAAACAATAATAAAAAACTAAAATTGGTTTTTGTTTTCAATACAAAGGTACGAAAGAAATGTTCTGGTCGACATCGTGGGCCTGGGCCTTACATTTCCTTTACAAAATGCATATTGAAAAATACTTATTTAGGTTTTATTCACTTATTTATCTTTTCTTTTATTTTAGCCTTCTTTTTGGGTGGCGTGGCCGGTTTTGGTGTCACTGGCGGTGCACATCGTTTTTGGACTCATCGTTCCTTTAAAGCAAATTTACCTTTACGTATTATTTTAATGATATGCTTTTCGGCAGCTGGCCAGGTAAGTAAAATAACCAAATAAAACTTAAATCGCTTAGTTAAAAAAAAAATCACTTAAATGATAATTTATAGTATTGGGTGTATAACTTAAAAATGAGAAAAATCAAACTTGGCAAAATGCAATTAGAGTTTCAAAATGCACCTTTTTATACAGATTTAATAAAAATTTTTTTGCTAAAACTTCGGTTCGGTTTTTGATAAAATACTGATTTTTTACATATAAAGAGAGTATGCATGAACAGTTTTGCTTAAGTTACTTACAATTTTTGGTTATTTGAGATATGACTATGTGGCAATAAAGGAGCGATATCGTTTGTGTATGAAGATTTATAATAATTTTGCGGACATCTATGGATATTTCTGATCGATTGCTCATTTTTCTGTTTTCGCCAGATATACAATATACAGGGGTTTTCTGGAAATCGAAAATGCACAACGCAAGCATTTGGAAGTTGATTTTAATACATTTTTAATCAAATTTTTATAATTTTTGTTTCGAAATTCTGTTTAATAGACAAATATTAAACGATTAATCGATATGTGTAATTTTTAACTTATTCGATTAAACGAATAAATCTTAATCCAGAAATTTTATAAATTACGTTATTTGTTTTCGATAATTTTAGAAAAAATTAGTACTTCAGTTAATAAACATTCCTTTTTAAATAAAACTCGTTAATGTAGATCCAGATTGTTGCTTAACTGTCGGGCACTTAGATTTTAAAAGAGTCAATATAACTTTGGACTTTTTGAAACTCTTCACGGACTTTCCATCCTCTTCTATGCTTTTGCAAACAATTTCCTCTCAATCGAAGTATCTTGTTTAAAATATTTATTCATTGGACTCTTTGTAGTCCCCTTTGATTTTGTTAGTGGAGCATCTTCTTCATGTAACAAGTTATGATCACTGTGTAAGTTGTAAATTAGTAAAGTCGTTCAAGAACATAAACGTTAACATATTTTTGGGCACCTGTTACATTGAGCATTATTAGATTTGTCCTTCGTACAATATTTTTAAGCCAAACTCATTTGAAAGAGAGAAACTAGAAATGAAGCGGATTTAAAATCGAGCAAATTTAAAAACGACCCTGTTATGAAAATTCATGAAAATATTCCATTTTATCTAATTGATTCTTTAAGTTTATATTATTTTTGCAAGAACAACACTTAAACCCACGAAAAACCGCGGTCTTTCTCACTTCATTTCGATTTCTAGAACATACCCGATAAATTACAGTAGAATCCCGATAATGCGAAATCGCAAGGGACCGGCCATTTTCACGAATTATAGGGGTTTTCGATTTAGCGGAGTTTCAATTTAACGGGGTTAAAATAAAATAAATACGAATTAACGGGGGTTTTCAATTTATTTACTAAAACGATAAAAAAAAACTTAGAAAACAATTGTTAAAAATAAAATATATAAAAAATAGAAACTGGGAATTATTTCCTTTCATAGGTTATTTTATTATATTCAAAATTTTTATTTTTTCGAATTTATTCTATGAGCTAAATTAAAGGAATAGGACTATTACAAAAAAGCTTTATAAAATACATAACTGAAATTTAGAATAAATTCGAAAAAATAAAAATGTTGAATAAAATATATAAAAATTATTTTTTTTTTAGATGTTTATTTATTTGAAAACGCACATACAGGCAGAAGCAAAAACCCACGCAAATCAAAAGCGGTAAACAAAAAATCATTCTTTTAATGTTTCTGTTGTTTTTATTACGAATTGTAAGTGGTAGTTAGCAAACAATTACGATTTATAAGAGATTAAGAAGATTTTATTTGAAAAAAAAAATTACGAATTAGCGAGGGGACCAAAACGTATGGAAATTTTACAAATTAGCGAGATTTTTTCAAGGGACCGACAGTTTATTACGAATTATCGGGAATTACGATTTATCGGGGTACGAATTATCGGGATTTGACTGTTATATAAATCTTTGAGTTAACATACCTGCTTTTGTCGTTTTTTCTTTTGTGAAATGAATTATTAAATTGTGTTGAAAAAATTTAACAAAAATATAAGCTAAATTACTAACTAAACATGACTGTTTTTTTTGTTTGTTTTTAATTTCAACGGACACAAACATTTTGTACGTTTATTCGACTTAAAACTTTAAAAAAATTATGCATTTAACAGAAATACTATATATTATTATTATTTGATTAATCGGTGTAAATTTTTCAATTAATCCTTTAATCGAAATAAGAAATTTTAAATTATTTGAACAATTAATCGCCTTAAATTGTTCGATTAATCGAATAAACATCGTAGTTTTAAAATCATAGCATGTTGCTCTTAGAAAAGAGGAAAATACTATTGTTAATTTAAAAACAAGCTATTGTCTTATTTAACCATTACATTTTGAGTGGCAACCATAATATGGTTGTGGCTTCTTGATGGATGTCTAAATTTAACCATAATATGGTTGTCGGTGACAATAAAATGGTCAAATTAAACTTAATATGTTTAAAATTTTCTTTAAAAATAGTCTTGTTGGAGGTGACAATATTTGAACTTGTTTTTTTCCACGTGTATGTTCATTGACATAAAGGTGGCAAGCAAATTAAATGTATTTTAGGGAAAACCCGATTAAAAATACGCATTTTTGGGACTGTTTGTAAAAACGGTTTTTGTTTATATAAATATTTTACCATAAAACAACTAGGAATAGATGTAGAAAACTAAAGAAAATGTCTGAAATTGATTATTAATTAAACCCTTCTCTTTAAATGTTGCTCTAATTTTAAAGTGAACGAAATCGGTTAAATTATAAAAGTTACTTTATGAATACATTTTTTTAAGTTTCAGGTTAAGTAACGAAAGAACTCTTTCAACTGCACTATACAACGGTTATTTATGCTTTAAGGCAAATATTTCGAAAAGTTAATAAAAGAAATTTTATTTATTTATCGTTGCTTGAAATACCAATCATTTTATGCAAAATTCATGTCGGTTTAATTAATACTTTTTTTATTTATAACTTCATTTGCAATTTACACCTAAAATCTTTAGTTTAACAGAAGATATAACAAAAAAAAAATGTTTGATTGTCTAAAAACCAAGTTTCATCACACGTTTTGTACTGATCAAAGATTAATAAATGGTTTTTTTTACATCGCACCATGACGTTTTTTTATATGGATTGAAATTTGAATGCAAACACAGCCTCCAGCTATATAAAACTAATAAATATTCCTACAAATACCAGCCATTAAACTAATAAATATTTGTTTAGTTTTATTAATTGCTTGATTAAATTGTTCGTAATTTATTTATTTTAGAATTCTTTGTATGACTGGGTACGTGATCATCGCGTCCATCATAAATATTCCGAAACTGATGCTGATCCACACAATTCAAATCGTGGCTTCTTTTTCTCTCATGTCGGCTGGCTCATGATGTACAAACATCCGGAAGTATTGCGTCGTGGCCGCCAAATCGATATGGGCGATATTTTGGCCGATCCTGTTATACGGTTCCATGAGAAATATTTCATACCATTGAAAATGTTGTTCTGTTTCATTTTGCCAACTGCTGTACCCATCTATTTCTGGGGCGAAGAGTTTCAATGTGCTTTTATGACTCAGTGTATCTTCCGTTATATTTCATCGTTGAATTTCACCTGGTCGGTTAACAGTGCTGCTCATATGTGGGGTACACGTCCCTTTGATAAGTAAGTAATTTTAATTTTTATTTTTTTAATTTGGAAAATCTCTTCTGAAGGACTTTTACCTAATTTTTGTATTTTAATATCTCTTTTTATCTTATCATTCCTTAGGCGCATTAATCCCAGCGAAAATGTCTATGTTTCCGTCATTGCCATGGGTGAAGGTTGGCACAACTATCACCATGTCTTCCCCTGGGATTACAAAGCAGCTGAATTGGGCAAATATCTTTTCAACTTCACCACTTTGCTTCTTGATGGTTTTGCCAAGATCGGTTGGTGCTGGGACATGAAACAGCCTTCCAAGGAGCTGGTTAGACGTACATTGGAAAAATATGGTGACGGCACACATCATTCAATGCAAAATTCACCCTTGACCGAGGGCCACATGAACTGCCACATTCCCGAAGTTCCTGATCCAGAACTCGAATCCGTGCACGATGAGGATGATGCCGAGTCCTCTTCCACCGAAAGCACAAAACTAGACGAAAATGAAAATTTATCTAAAAAATCATTGGTAGTTTAAGTTAAAAAAATAAGTGGTCACTGGATTTAAGAGAGAACTCATTGTATGATTTACTTTTTTTTAAAAAATCCATACAAAAAAAAGTGAATGAATGTGAGAGCGAGCAAAAGAGAGAAATAAAGTAAAAACAAATTGTCATGGGAGGTTCTTTATTTAATTTTTATGCAAAAAAGTCATATTTAAAAAAAACAAACAAACAAACAAACTATTTAAAAATCAGGGGGTTTATTATTAATAATTTAATGTTAGTCCTTAAGGCCAAGTTTTAAAAAATTATTTTTCTTTTTCTTAAAAAAAAAATGACAAACTAAAAAAAAGAATTTTTTAATTGTTCTTCTGTTCTTAAAGTTTATTTTTCTTCTTTTTTTAATTTACGAGTACTAAACGCAATTTGAACTGTAGTCATTGTAATATTTTTTTATAGTTCTGTTTTTTTTGTAAGTTTTTTTAGTTTTAGTTAAAAAGGAGAGAAAAAAAAGTTAAAAATTATAACATTTTTTATTCTTAAAAATTAAAATACAAATTAAATCATTGGGAATATGTTGTTTAATGTTCTTTTAGCACACACATACATACATACACATGCACCGATTGTTATTTTCATCAATTTGATTAAAATATTTGTATTGCAAAAATAAAATTTTAAAACATGGAAATAAAATAAAATTTAAAAATTAATAAAATTTTGTGTTTTTAATTTTGAAGAAAATAGAGTCTTTGTTACGCTGGGTCTCCACGTAGCAATTTTTATTGCTAAGTACAAGCAAAAACTTCGGCAGAACAATGGAGCAATAATTGCTAATTATATTGCTGGAGAATGCTCAAGCAATTAGACGAGCAATCATTGCGCAATGGATTGCCACTCATGGCAATATGCGGTCTATACGTCGTAAATTTAATGGAGCAATCAAATTTGACGTTTGCCGCAATAAATATTGCTACGTGGAGACCCGGGGTTACAAACATGATAGAAAATTTCACAAAATTTTGCTTAAAAAAGAAATTTCGTAATTTTTTGCTGAATGAAGTGTGATTTCTAAGTCATATTTCAGTGGTTTTCATGGGCAACCGCGTTTGTCAATTTTTTCGATTTTGAGATGTTGATGGCCATATTCCTTAGTTTTAAACGGTCTTTACATGGTTCTAAAAATTTTTGAAAAAATATTGACCAATTCCGATTTTTTAACGTAATAACAAAGTTCAAAAAGTGCAATACCCACTACATCATTTGATCTAGAATAGGTGTTCGGCTCTCCTGAAAAATTTGATTTTAAGACCAAAGCGGTTGCCCATGAAAACCACAGATTTAAGCCTCAAAAATTCAATTTTTATAGCACCTTAAAAATGCTCGACACAGTGTTGCCAACTAAGATTATAAATTACACATGACTGTTAACCAAATTACACATTTGAAGCAAATTTATAAATATTGAAAAAGTAGCTTTGATAGAATGAATTCAACTAGCAAACCTTAATTGATATTCCACCAATTGCTTTATTTAGAAAGAACTGGACAAACATGTATTAAGGCACGCACCCAAACGAAGATTTTTTTTTGTTTTCGTTTTTGTACAAGCCTAAGCTACATCAATTTTTAAAATTCGCTATGAGTGGTCCTGTTTGACGCAAACAAACTTATTGACTTAAGGTATCCATCTACAATACAATATTATACACACTATTCAATAAGTTGCGAATATTTCTCTAGAATTCACTTCATGTCAAAGTTTGACATTTTGGCCATACAGGTGTTCTTTCTTATCCATATAACTTATTACCTATCAGTGTTAGCAAAATTTGTCCCAAGTAGCTTTGAAAGCTATTTGATCCATCTTTTGAAAATTTTTTTTTTAAATTTAAATTTTTTTTTTATATATAAAACTTTTTTTATTTTTTTAGCGGGAATGTTTTTTTTTTTTGCTCAAAAGAAAGCTTAGGTATAAAATAATAGTTGGGTCTGTAAAATACCGTCGGAAAGGTTAATTTGTCTAGTTTCTTTGCATACGTTCTATTTTTAAGGCTTTAGAAACACTTAAACACAAATAGGAAAAAATTCAAAAAAGTCCATATGCTAAAAATTTAAAACCCCTCGTCTAGAGTTAGAAATTATTTTTTTTTAAATATAAACCACTCGCATCCCAAAACGTGACCAAAACTAGCTTAAAGGAAAAGACATAAGCTTCATTTTGAGCAAAAAAAAAAAACATACCGCTAAAAAAAATTAAAAAAAAGTTTTAAATTTAAAAAAAAAAAAAAAATGTTTTTTTCAAAAGATGGATCAAATAGCTATCGAAGCTACTAGGGAAAAATTTTGTGGGTCAGTCTTACATTTAACTACTGTAGGTGCGACTCCGCGGCAGTTATTGGACATTTTATGAATTTTTTCACTTTTACCTTGAAATTTGACCGCGAAGAGGAGATATTCACCCTTAACCTACCTGCACCATTTTTTGCATCATGTATTTTTATCCAAGCCTTGTTTCTTGTTTCAAACATTTTCATATATCACTATGTCATAGCTAATGGACATATGGTTTTAGACTGGGTTCACATTATGAAAGTCTTCTTGCTGATAGCTTATGTTTATTGTTGAGAGGGAAAGAGAATATGCTATGGAAAGTGAAAAAAATCGAGGTTTAAAGCGATGGAAACAGAAAAAATTGCCAAAATTGAATGTTTTCAAATATGAATGAAAAATAGATTTTAATGTAAAATTACACACAGATTACACATTAGACCGGGTGGACCTCCATACAAAAAAAAAAGTTGTGCCAGTCACCCCCTAGAATGAAAGATATGTCAATAAAGTTTCTAAAACAGGAAATTTTTTTTTTGCCACGCCCCAAAATACAGCACTTTTGGTTTTTTATATGTAGCGCTGCCATTTAAAGTGTGATCTTATCATATCACATATCGTTGGTCATGGCTTGATAGTGGCTTCATGTTTGCCCTTGGTGACTTTTCAATCCGACCTCAAATTCTGGGCGCCGCTTATGCCATCTCGCATCCTTCCCCCCAATGTAAAATTTTTTAAACGTGCCAAGAAAGTCCTTGTAAAACTAAGTTTGTCAAGCTTTTATTTTACTCACGCTCAAAATTAAGCCCTTTTTTCTTTTTCACAAACATATTACATTAAGCCAGGTAGAACCCAATACAAAAACCACAAAAAAAAAATCCACCAGCGACTTCATAGAATAAAAGTCATATTTCCTAAGTTTCAAGAGCTTACAAAATTTTTTACCACGCCCTAAAATGCAGCCATTTCTGTTGTATACACATGTATAGCATCGCCAATTGAAGTCCAATCTCATCTTATCGTATATCATTGTTAATGGCAATAATATGGCTTAATTTTTGCATTTATTGCTTTTTTATGATAATTATGATACCTGAGAGCATTCCGTTCTTATGTTCAATATTTTATACATGGAAATAATAACACTTAGGCTGCACATGCAATTAAAAATTACGCATAATATGTGTTATTACACATGGATTGGCAACACTGGCTTGACATCAAGCTCATGTACGTGTGTTTGTTTTTCATCCATCAAGCACCGTCAACTTTATTAATTTCTTAGAAATACTAATTTTTATTTTTTTTTACTGAAATTCGCTTAAAGTTGTAATATGTAATTTTGTAATTATGGGCGAAAGTTTTCACTATGAGCAAGAGCAATGTTTCTGAGCATTGTCAAAGGGTATTAATATTTTTGTAGAGGATTTTGTTTTCGAATTTCCGAAATCAATTTGACGTTTATGTTGTAAACAAACATAAAAGCAAGACAAAACTTGTGTTAAAACAAAACAACATGTAGCATATGTCTGCATAATAAAAAACCTACATACAATGATATTCCATGTTTGAAAACTTAATTTTTTGGTTAAACACAAATTTTGTCTAGCTTTTATGTTTGTTTACAACATAAATGTCAAATTGATTTCGAAAATTTGAAAACAAAAAAACTCTACAACATGCGAGTGTATATGTACATATGTATATTATAGATACACAGCGTGAAAAAGAAGGAGTACGGTTGTCTACCAGAACACTCTTTGTCATTGCGGGGTAGGCGGCCTTCCGATCTTGCTTCTTTCGCAGTTGTATGGTAACTAAATGAAAAAATAATTCTTTTGTTTTGGCAAAAAAAAAAAAACAAAACAAAAAATGATGCTTCTTCTCTTCTCCCTTCTCGTAGAAGGGAATGTGGAAAGTGTATCTTATCTTTTAAACAAAAAAGCCGATGCCTTTTCTACGAGGCATTCTTTAGCAGTTCGATGAGAATGGTAATTGAATCAAAAAAATTTTAAAGTAGGCCTTTAATAAGGCCTGAAATAAGAAGATCTTCTGAGTTTTCCCGCCCACAAAAGAAAAAACATATTTAAATATGGTCACCTTCAACAAAACTATTTTTAATTATGTTAAATTTAACCATGTTATTTCTACCGAAAACCATATTATGGTTAAATTAGATCTCCGTTTAGAAGCCACAACCTTATTATGGTTGCCTCCGAAAATGTTATGGTTAAAAATAACTAAAACATGTTTATTACTTACAATAGCATGGTTGGTTTTCAACCATAGCATGTTGGTTTTGGAAAAGAGTAAATTACTATTGTTTATTTTTAAACAAATTATTGTCATATTTAACCATAACAAGTTAAGAAGCAACAATAATATGGTTGTGCCTTCTTGATGGTAGACTAATTTAACCATAATATGGTTATAGGTGACAATAATATGGTTATATTAAACATAATACCTTTTAAATATTCTTTAAAAATAGTTTTGTTGGACTTGACCACATTTAAACATGTTTTTTCTCTGCGTGTGGCTACATTCACACACATATATGCATACATACATATATTTTGAAATCGATGACTTCCGATTTGGATGAAATTTGCACCAATTGGATAGTAGTTTAGACACAAATTTTCAACAAGATCGGTCAAAAAGTTTCTGACTTAGAGGTGGTCAAAATTTCACATTTTGGCCAAACAGGTGTTCTTTCTCATCCATGTTACTTATTACCAATTGGTGTTAGCAAAGTTAGTCCCAAGTAGCTTAGATAGCTATTTGATCAATCTTTAAAAAAAAATTCTTTTGTTTTTTTTTGCTCAAAAGAAAGCGTATGCCTTTCCCTTTAAGCTAGATTTGGTCCCTTTTTCGGCCGCGAGTGGCTTTTGTATAAAAAAATAATTAAAATTTTTAGCATGTGGACTATTTTGAATTTTTCCCTATTTGTGTTTAAGTGTTTCTAAAACCTTACAAATAAAACTTATTCTGAGAAATTAGACAAATTAAATTAACCTCTCCGACGGTATATTGCAAACCTAACTATTATTTTATACCTTCGATACTGTAATGCTCACAATATGTTAATCCCAGAAATAAAATCACTTTTTTTCTATAGAAATGTTGACAAATAAAACTTTTTTATTTACTTGTTATAGTAATTAAATTAAGAATAATAAAAAGATAAATAATTTAATAAAATTTAATCTTAATCACATTAGATCCTTTTCTCCACTCCGTCTGATCTCCTTACTATTTATACCTCCTATATCCGACCGAAAATGAAATACGTATGCCATATCTGGGCAGGGACTTCAAGGTATATATTGAGGCTTCTGGATCGGTTGCAAAGGAGTGCGTTGAAGCTTATCAATGACAGTAGGGTATCCAGCTCTATTGGCTCATTGTAGCATCGTCGGAATGGGGGTTATGCGTCACTGTTCTATCGATATTTCCTGTCCAATGTATCGCACAACGCATTACAGAAAATGCGTTTGTGGAAGAGTCAGAGTCGTAGTCGTAGTACCCACAAAACTCGCGACTCCGACTCCAAAGTTTTTCGGCATAAAAAATTAAAAAAAAAATTTCCAAAAAAAAAAATTATCTTCTTAAAACACATTTAAAATTTAAATAAATGGTTTATGAATACTGCTCTTATGTGCTGTTTCCAAATGACACTCGATGGGCTGAGTGCTTTTCATATACAGGGGTGTGCTGGAATTCGCAAACGTAAAACGCAAGAATTTTAAAAGTCGTTTTTAAATAAGATTTTTGTAATACAAGAATTTTATGACAAATATTTAACAAATATTTTCCTATTAAACAGGATTTTAAACCAAAAATTATAAGAATTAGGTTTAAAGTTTATTAAAAACAACTTCCAAATTCTTGCGTTTTGCGTTTGCGATTTCCAGCACACCCCTGATAAATTTTGCACGTTAATGTTTGCGTACGGTAATTGCTTCTCAACAACTCTTATTTTTAGAAGGCCGTACGGTAATGAAAAAATAAAAGTTAACATCACTGAGTCTCATATACATTTAGCATCAAGATTATAGTAGGAGTTAGAGTCGGAGTCGCACTTAAAAAATTTCAGCATTTGGAGTCGGAGTCGGAGTTAGTACTTTTTTCGGACGACTCCACAGCCCTGGTAAAAACAAGAAATGATCTTAATATAGAATATACCTCAGCTAAGCTTATTGGCCCTACTGTGCCACAACCATTATTATTATTTTCCCAGTATTTAACTATGCTTATTTAAAGTTAAAGTGAAAAGTACAACTTCATAAATTATAAGAGGATTAAAAAAGTAAATTTTTTATCGGTACAAGTTAGCAAACATTTTTATATGAATATAGAAAACACCCCAACAGATGGGCATTGTTAAATTAACCCCGATACATAAAAAGATCCAGAATAATATACTTAATAGGGGCTGACATTAATATTGTAGAAATTACAAACGGAATGAAAAGACATATATGTATGCCCTTACCATCCATAGTGATGGGTATAATAACCTTACAATTTTGTAAGTAATTAGAGAATCAATATATCAGTGGCTGAAAAGTACAAGGTTGTAAGTGAAATAACAAAGATATGAAGAAAATCAAGTTTATTTTTATTCAACTACATATTAGTTTTCAAATAAAGTTGCCAAAGGACGTATTTCGCCGTCTCTGGATCAGCACTAAAAGTTGGATATGGTCACATACAACCCTAAAAAATTACTAACAGCAAATCGAAAAAAATATATCACATACAACTAGGGATGCCAATCCCGAAATCTCGATCCCTAAAATCCCAAGATTTTCGGGATTTAGTGAATCCCGAAATTGTTAACTTAATTTTTTGTTTTACCTTTTTTTATAAAAAGAAATTCATTATGACATTCCCCATGAGAGGATAGGGAACACAATATTGATCTTTAATATTTATTTGATTAATTCTGTTAATACTGTCATTGAAAACGTATGAAACTAGTTACACTTTGTTTTTCTTTTCAAGCGTGTCCAATAATTATAAAGAAATTTTAACGTGAGAATTGCTGAAAATAATTAAACAAGAAAATTTATTAAAGAAAAAAATGTTTTTTAAATGCACAAAACATTTCACTGGTGCGCCAAATACAAAATTTAAACTTTACTCTTTACAGGGTTAAGATTATTAAAGTGTTTTGCGAGAGTTGACATCGAACCTACAGTAATTAATGGAGCGATTTCACAATTAAGTAATTTATTTTATTCACTACATAATTCCTACCGCAAGTAGTGGTGGTTATAAAAATGCGTTTTTGTTAATATAAGATTTTAATGGTTAACTAATTAAATTGATTTTTTTAGTTAATTTCTAATTCAAATTTCAATTATTTTTTTAATTCATTTAATAAAACTTTAATAGAATCTTTCAAATAAATCAACTTTAATTTAATTAAAATTTAACTTTAATATAATAAATTAATTATAAAACCTTCGTTTTTTAAACTTTTATTAAAGCCGTTTTTTTTAATAAATATCTATAAAAAGTATTTATCTCTTTATTTTCAAAAATCCCGATATCCTGTAAAATCCCGGAATCCCGCAATTTGATTTTGTGTAATCCCGAATCCCGGGTTTTGCAAAAACCAGTCCCGATTGGCATCCCTACATACAATTTTGTATTATTAGGTCTGCAATATTTATATAAATATGTATTTAATTTTATAGCAGTCTAGGAATGTTATAATTTTACCATTAAACAAATTATTATTTTTATTTATGCCCTTCTTGCACTTTTTCTTATACTTTTTTCTCGTCATATACTTTTGTGTACTTTGAATTATTGTTTTTAAATATTATTTACATAACTTTTAATACTACACTATATAAGTAATTACCTGCCTATAAGAGGGTATCCTAAGCAATTTTAAGAAGAACAAAAACACCGCTTATTTAGGGTGTTTAAATTTTAAGGACCGATGTTGATTTTGAATAAAACTCAAATTATGGCTGCCGCTGAGGCATAATTGACGTTCTATGCCGTTAATGCAGTGATGTTAACTTTTATTTTTTCATTACCTTACGGGCCTCTAAAAATTACCGTTTTTGAGAAGAAATTACCGTACGCAAAGATTTTTAATCAAAACTGTGCTGTTTCCAAATGACAGGCGATTCATTGTTTTATTTGTTAACAGCACATAAAGAGCATTATTTATAAGCCATTAATTTTAAATTTAAATGTGTTTTGAGAAAAATTTGAATGCAATAAATAAATTAATAAAAATACATTTTTAACCAAAATTATTGTATTTTTTATGAATAAGGTAGTGAAATAATTTGAATTTGATACGTACTTTAAATAATCCGAAAATTATAGTTAAATTTATAACATTGCGGCTGTTTCATATGTTTAAAAATTGTTGATTTTTAAACGAACAAAAAGTTAAATATAAAATTAATAATATACAAGACTAATTTCATTGTCTTATTTTGCACTTATCGGTGTTACGAAAACATATATATGTATTTTTAAATTGAAAATCACCTCTCAAAAGTTAAAACTTTAAACCCTACTTATGTAAGTAGGCATATTTATACCAAAAATCCAAATTTCTTTAAATTAAAAATTACCTTGCTACCTTTTGCGGCCCAAAATTACCCTAAAAAAGGGTAATTACCGTACGGTTAACATCACTGCGTTAATGTGCCAAATTATCTCATACTTTAGCTCAGGGGTTTCCATTTCTTTGCACAATTGTGCATACCACTACAAACACATATTTTTATGCTCTTCAATTCAGTCGTCGGTGTGACTTCGACAAGTGTACATGTTTAGCGGATGCTATATGATTTTGTTTCAGCTTACACTCAAAAATATTGTGCGGTCAAAAATGCTTTTGGTAACATCCAATGCTTTGCGTGCAATATTTAGAGTCTAAATTTTAAGACTTAAATGCAGAGTAATATACCATTTCTATTTAATTTTAACATAATTTAAATTGTTGGAAATATTTAACAGCAAAGCTAACGTAAATTTTATTAAGTAACTTTTTTTAGCAATAACATTTACTGCAACGTTTAAGCTAACGATATGTGTTTTGTATGTGAAATTCTTTGATACCTGTAAAAGGGTCCCTTTTGCTTTCTTTAAAAAGACGTATGTACCTAAATGCAGAAATTATTAAGAAAAAAAATAGCCAAAAGAATTTGTTGGTATTTTGCTTGTAAAATTATTTTGGTTTCTGTACCAATCGCGTCGGTGGGTTTTTTCTTTCTTTGAAAACACTTTTCTTAAGTAAGTAGAACTATTTTTTATTATTATGCCGAAATATTTGAAACACTTTTCAATAATTTTCAAGACAGGTTTCAAGATTATGTAAATTTACAACCGCAATTAGATCTTTTCGAAAACCTTTTTCGTTGCGATGTAAGCAACTACGAATTTGATATTCAATCAGAACTAATCATACTTCGAAGCGAAGTAAATGCCCCAGACGAAAATAATATTGTAGAGTTATGGAAAGATTTGGATGGCGAGTTCTATCCTGAACTAAAAAAAATTCATTGAGGTGCCTCTCTTTATTCGGCACTACTTACCTATGCGAACAAATTTTTTCGGATTTAAAATTTATTTGTTCCAAGCAACGTAATAAAATAAGTTCATCCCATTTGAAAAGCATTCTTCTATTACGAAACTGCCATAAAAGTACAAATTTAAAAGATTTTATTTTATAACTTGTATAACACAAGAGAAAAAAATCAAAAATTTTTTGTGTTGCTAGAAAATTTGCAACAGTTCTTTACAAATTCAATGTCGCTGATTTTAAAACTGCACTTTTTTTTATCAGCTGTGATTTGCGTGCAATAGTTATTTTTTATGAATTTTTAAAACATAAAAATCTTTAATTTTTTACAATTGTTTGATAAGATATTTGAAACTGATTTAGAGTCAAAAAGCTTCCGAATAAAAAAAAGTTTAGTTTTAAAACAGCGACGTTGAATTGGTAAAGAATTGCTACAAATTTTTTATCAACAGAAAAAATTTTTAATTTTGTACCTTTGTGTTATACAACTTATAAAATATATTACTAACATTTTATTTCGGCTGTAAATAAATGCATTCTCTCAATTTGTTTACTCTCTCCCAGCAAATAAAATTGGACCACCTGACCCATTTTGATAAAATGGACTACTCCATGGACTGGTCCGATGTAATGCAAGCATGGACCATGTCATTGTTAAAAAGTGTTTGTAGTGAGACGACATGTCTTCGTTTTTTAACGACGTGCTTTCGTTTTTAAACGACTTCAAAACTAATCCTCTTGAGTATACCATGGAGTAGTTTTAAAACTACTCCTTAGTGGTCCAAAGGTGGGTTATATACCATGGAGTAGTTTTAAAACTACTCCTTAGTGGTCCAAAGGTGGGTTATATGATCCTCTCCTAGGACATCGTAATGTTAAATAGACCAGGTTTTTTCCATACGTTTGGGTTACTTTTGGACTAGTCCTGGTCCTTTGTGGACTACTCTTTACACGCGTGTTTGGACTGGTCCTATTATTTGCAGGGCTGGTACTCACTAATACACAACCAAAAAAATTTTGGAAATCCCTGCTTTAGCTCTTGAATTGTTGCTGGCTTATCGACGCACAGTGGCGCCATTTGAGTTTTTCCGTTGCAAAAATCATATCTTTTGAACCGAATAAGATAATTGAACAGTTTAAACAGCATATGATAGATAACTGTTCAGCCTATGAAATGAGCGTTTGGAAAGGGTGCTACGCTTTGTAGGGGCCTACTTATGGGTTATCAAAGTTAAAATTAGTAGAAAAATCAATTTTATGGTAACTAAAAAAAATTATTTTTACATTTTTAGATTGTTTTTATTTTTTTTCTTTTTTATTATCCAACAAATTAAAAAAAAAATTATTTTTTTTTAAAATTTATTTTTTCAATTTTCTGTAAAATATTTATCACAATTCGTAAGAGAAGGTATATCTAAAAGACTAACCATTTCTAAACTATAATTATTTTGAAACTCTATTCGTGACTTCACATGCCGCAGGGAAGAAATAAGTGGATCGGAAGATGCTGCCAACATGTTGAAGAGGTCCTCATTTTGCCTTACCCTTGATGCTTTGAATGTGTTCTGCAATCTATATTTTTTATAAAATTTGTTAAGAGACTCCTGTGCTTCTTCAGAAAGCTCTCCAATTGGCAAAGACTCAATTATATCTTTGCCATGCGCCAATATATTATGGACGGTCGGGGTCATTTTCTTCTGTGGATCTATCAAGTTCTTCTAAAGCAGCTTCCGTGAAAATTTTGGTGTGGTTGACTTTCTAAACAGTTCAAATAATTTTAAATTGTTCAACGCCATGTTTTCAGTATTTAAATTGTTTAATGGTTTCAGTAATTGTTGCGCCAACTTTTAGTCGTAGACTAATCCATGCTTATTTTGCAATATATAGGCTTATGCTACCATGCCTAAAAATTTACCTGTTCCCTGCATACATATGGATTTAGGCTGAATAATGCAATTTTGATATTATGCACGTGTCCAAATAAGATTTGTGCCTACCTGTAGGGACCATAAGTCAATATTGTTTTTGACAATTTGTACGCCAAAGTATTGTTTAAGTGAGGTACGTACCTGTTAATTTCAATGAGTAGTTTTTTTCAAACTATTAGAACAAACTACTGTCAGTCAAAACATATAAGGGATGGACGCCATACAATTTCTGCAACCATGTCTTTTTAACCTTTTTTACCTCTAGAAGCCAAACGGGCACGTACGGGCATATAAAACCTTTTGAATTATGTAAAGAAATAATCAAAAAACAGGTTTTGCAAAAAATATATATTTTTTTTTATTTTCCGTCAAAGTTAAAAAATAGTGAAAAAACGGATAGTTTTTAAATAGTGATTTACCAGGAGAAACACAAAGCAAACAGTTAATTTTTTTTTATCATTATACATTTAATAAATACATCAATCAATACAAACAAAAAATAAGGCGATTCGTTTTCTATTTTTCGTGATATTACACCTGAAATCGCAACAAATTGACTAAAAATGTTGTGTTTTTTTGAAAACCGAAAGTCGGTCAACTTTGAACGGTTATATCTTCTAAACTAAAAATGTGCTATTATTAAGAGTGGCATATTTGAAATCGTTGAAAAGTTTCCTATAACATGGGTTTATTCAAAACTTCGCCGGCGCTCATGAAAATTTTGATTTTTGCAACCTCGTTTGCTCTACGGGCGCCACTGTGCGACGTACAGCTTTTCTTTCAAATAACCCCAAAGGAAGAAGTGCAACGGGTTCAAATCACATAATCTTGGCAGTTTCATAGAGTCAGAAATTGGCCCCTTCCTACCCTCATGGTCCTATTTTTTTTTTTTAGAAAATGTATGGCTAATGTGTTGGGAAACAATAAATAAATAAGAAAGACGTGGTAGCGCAAACTTGAAAACAAAAATTTTTTGCTCTGAATAATTATGCAACTTCTTGTAGGATTACTATTCCTTAATTCGTTTACTTCTTATGTCGTTCGCGCGTTTGTATGTTCATACATATGTTGTTTTTCAAAATAAAGTTAAAATATATTTTGGAAATCCCCACGTGTAGTAATAAAATCCTCATTATTATTTATGTATGTGAATGACATCATAACTGGTAGAGTTACCTTTGATTCAAATTTATATCAGAGTTGATAGAAAAACCAGCCTATTTAATTTCAATTGTTTCAAAATTAGGTCAACAAACATCTTGGATGACCTTTGGATGAAAAAAGCAAAAGTTGAATATCACGTGTATAGATCTAAAAAAGATCAAAGACCGTTTAAACAGAAGCAACAAAAAAAACCAGAAACAAGCAAATCAACATACATAATAACAATGCAGTTAATTTAAAATAAAAATTTGGATGCATCTAGACTACACTATTATGTGCATTGTTGTGGTTAGCGACATAAGACAAACATGTTTGCATTGAGTTAAACGAAATATTGTATGTGTTTTATTTAATTTATGCTAAATTGGCGCCTGAAGTGATTAAGTCTAACATTATTTTTTTTTGTATATTTATTATAGCTTGATTTATTTGTTGATACTAACAGTGTAAGCGGAAAGTTTTTACTCAAAATTTGTTAATTTGTATACAGTTAAAAAAATTAAAGTAAATTAATCTGATTTTTCTTTAGGTTAGAAGCAGAGAAATGTGTTATGAAAAGCAGGAAAGCATAAATTAAGTTTGTAGATAAATGTCCCAAAAAGGAAGCTCCAGGTAATCTATAGAAAACTCTAAACGGGCTTATTAAGGTCTTGTGTTCTATGAAAATAAAAAGATAATATCATATTTTTTTTCCTTCCGATGTTTTGTTGGAGATTCCCAACATCTTCAGGGTGATATTTTTATTGATCTGGTTATCATAATGTAAATATACATTATCCTTAATACAGTGTTTTAGATATGCACCTTAATTCAGTTTTACGCAAAAAATTACATTATTGAGCTCAATTATCCATATAAAATTGCAATTTAGTTATTGCTCATTTAATAAAAATTATAACAAATAAATTGTCGTTTTGAATACCACATTCGTCAATACAATTAATTTTTTAATTAATTGAAAAGGCACCAACAACCTAGTTTGTAAATATAATAAATACTTATTTCATTAAAATTATTCACATTCAACAAATATTTTTATCAATGAGTTTGTAATATTAAAAAAAATATTGGTTAGCAATCAAATAAAAAATATTAAAACAAATTTTACATATTTCCAAAATATCTTGTTGCTCATTAATTTTGAAAAATTTATTGCAATTTTAAAAGAAGCAAATGCATTAAAAATTTTGATTTTTTTTATTAAAACATAATAAGAATCTTATCAGAAAGATCTTAAACATAAACAGACTTGGAAGTAGAAGCAGAAGAAGATTTTAACATGTGCAAAAAACGGATTTTGAATACATAATTTGAAAACTAGAATAAAAAAAAAACGCTTTAAAACTTCGATTAGAAGTCACTTCAAATCAAATTAAGCCGAAATAGAACTTGTGGGATTCAAATCTATTTTACAAAATTTTGTAGCAGTAAATCCATAATTGACTTAGCTTTCAGTTTAGGCCTACTCCCGAAAATCGTTTCTGCCGCCAAAAATTTTGTAAGGTGTGAAAATGGTAGACAACTTAACCACAAATTAAAATCCAAGCCCTGCTATAGGTCCATTTATATCTCTCGTTGGAACCCTATTCCAAAAAATCCCGTTAAAATTCTGGACAAGTCGTTAGATTATATTTTGAACAGGCATCAATTTTTCAGTGGCCCCTTTGTGACACCAAGCGCTTATGTTTATCCTACAGAGCGGTAACTCAATAGGGGTCACAGCAGAATTCAACCAATTTTTCTTTCTAATGAAGAGTAGAAGTAACCTAAGTTTTATCTTGGAGCATGTTTGTCGATAACGAACGAAGACTTCGTTCACTGAAATTACATGCATTAAAAACAAAAACAAATTATAAAATATATTGCTTTTGTTTTACATCTAACTTAAGCGAACGAAGTCTTCATTCGCTATCGACGAACAGGCCATTAGATAGATTATCAAAACACACAAACACTGATTTTTCCTCCTCGGAATGATGACTTTTTCAGTAGTCATCAAATTACAGACCCATTTTTTGTCGCATGAGTCCCTACTAGCCAGTGTCCAGTTATGACCCAAGCACAGAGCATGTCCTCTTCTCATCAGGCAACAATGTACTGGATATGGAGCAGGTGTATTTATATTTAAATTAGTCCTCCATAACGAATCCACAACCATATTATTGATGCCTCCGAACATGTTATGATAAATACTTTATACAGTACATAAATACATATGTTATATGTATTTGCATATGCATTTTTAACAAATTGTAAGTATTATTATACTATACACTCGACCCTTGTTTTGGAGCTGGAGCTATCTAACCTCCGCGCTTTTGGAAAAAATGCTAGCAACATCTGAACTCTCCCACAAGTGGTGAATAATTTTCCCGTATGTCTCGAAAACGCTTTATGAGAAAAATAAATGAATGCCACATTCGTGTTCAGGAGCCCCAATTTAGCTTAGAAAATATTACATTTTTGAGGTTAATTTTTTTGTGGTATAGCATAATCAGTGGAATTTTCAGAATATCTCTTCCCGTGACTTTGGGTAGTAAACCACAACCACACGCAATTCCCGAAACTATATTTTCAACGAAAAGGCTAAGCTTTCTCCAAGACAATCTTCCTGGAGGCCTCAACTAATAGTCAGTCCGGTGCCGTTGTACCGAGGGCTACTGACTCAGGTGGTGCCAGATAGGATATATGGTCAGCCACGATCGCAAGACAACTTGAGTTTTGCTCATTCCCTAATTTTTGCCGAATACCAGTTATTGGCTGCATCTGATAATGCCCCAGGGGATTTAACACCAAAAGGTCAAATATTCTTAAGATCCGTACACCCCCGGGGTTCCATTTTACAAAATTACTTTTTGGAACTGTTGGTGGAAACTAGTGCATAGCAGCTCTACTGTCTTCTATGCGCACATAAAAATTTACATTTTGTCAAATAACTTTTTCGACATACTGTATGTATATGTAAAATAATGTAAATATGCGTTTGAGTATGCATTCCTCTCTAATAAAATGCACAATAACTTTTGTATCTCCAAAATGTGTAACGACGCAACAATTTTCCAATACCAATAGGTAATACAAGGTTATTATTGAAATTCAAGGCGTCCATTAAATGCACAGATCAAACTTTTTAAACAAGAGAAAAACTGGTATAAACCAAGGCGAATTAACTACAGGTGGTGTCGAAACGTCTTCTGATTTTGACAGTTCGAGCCAATTTGTTTTGATTTTTTAGTGTGTTGCTAAGAATGGTTGACATTTCGAGCCGTACACATTAACAATGCAATGCAAAACCCCCTATGTTGTTTTTGGATTGTTGTAGTTCCGAAACCACCTGTAGTTGAATTCGCCTTGGAATAAACTGAATGATAATTAATTGAAAACAAACTCCTAAAATAAGAAATGTTTATTTACTTTTCTGGAAAAGTTCGGTTAAGTGAGAATAAAATAAATTGTTACTCACTTAGAGGTAAGAAAGCTCAAAAGTACGCCAACGACACAAACCAAATTTTTAATCACAAACAAAAATGTCATACTTAACTTTATACTTTTGTGTAGAATCAATAAAAATAATCAGCTGTCGAAAAAAAAGTAAACAAAAATTTAAGCAGGATTTTGATTTGATTCTAGTTACACAAGGCGAATTAATACAAGTGAACGCATCAGAGAGAGAGCTGTTCTAGCTTTGGCTTTTTTTTGTATGTATGTATGTATATGTCTTCTAAATGTCAAACCCCATACAAAAAAAATTGACAGCCAGCATAACTCTCATTGCGTTCACCTGTATGAATTCGCCTTGTGTAGAATCAAATCAACACCCTCCTTTTATTTTGGTATATTTTTATCAACAGCTGATTGCTTAATAATTTAACCAAGCAACCAGGAGAAAAAGTTTAGGCTGTTTCAAGGCGAATTCATGTAAACGGTGGTGGCTATACTAGAACAAGTACAACACCATATGTCAAAAACACAAGTGACTTTTGACGTTCCTCTCCCTAAGTAAAAATAAAAAGTAGTACAGCTGTGCTTTCAACGCCTCCTGAGCAATGAATTTAAATATTTTTTTCTCAAAATCGGTCCCACTTACTTTATTTTAGAGCACGGGAACACTTTGTTGTTTAAATGTAATAAATTTTTTAATTGCGTGAAAAATTCACGTCTGCCAAAAATTTTATAATTCCATTTGTTAAACTTGATTTATTTGTAACAAGCTTTGGCGCTTTTTATTAAGGACTTAATACTAACAGCTTAATTTAAAGGAAATTAAAAAAAAACCATAATAAAATTAATAAAATGTGTTTGGCCTACGTGCAAAATTCACGTATGCTTAACAAACTTCTTATTTTGTTCTTAAAACAAGAAAATGTGCCACAACACCCGAAGATCAAGCAACTAAAATACAGTGTTGGGCAAAATAAAAAATCATGTACTTGAATCAGTGTTCGAAAATAAACACTAAATATCGTTCCGGGGTATTCGGTTCGGAAGATTTGTGGAAAACACAACCGCTAATTGTGTAGAAAATCATTAAAACTAATAACGTTTCCCTGTTTGTTATCTTTCGAACACAAAAATAATACTGTTTTTTTTATCAAACTCAACAAAAGATGAGAACATTTAATTCCGTTCGGTTATTTTAAAATTCACAAGCTTCATTGTGTTCGGTTCGGCTCATTAATATTCGTCCCTTTTAGCTGGTAAATAAAAAACCAAACCTTTTTCACAAAAACAAAATAAACATACGAAAAAAAACAAAAAACCAGCAAAATAATTTACACAAACAAAACATATACACACACAAACTGTTCCTGCTGTAGTCGTTGCTAAAAATTTTTGTTTGTTCATTTCTTAATCAATGTAAAAAATGAAACATTATGAAACATTAAAATATAATATTTGTTTACAGTGTCACTACAATTGTTCTGTTTTTTAACGAAGGACAAAACAATTTATATTGTTAGGCACTTTCTATAAAATAGTTACGGACGGTATTAAGGGTTGTGTTCGTCTATATCTATAATATATATCGTTCTTGGCAGTGTGAGCCGAACGCTAAATAATGTACTGTTTATTTTCGAACACTGATTTGAATTACAAAATATATTTAAGTTGTGAATTTAAAATACAAAATACTTTAAAAAAAATTAATCAGCTGAACAAGTACATACATATTTCCTTTTATATACACTAGGTTTTTAAACGTAGCTTAAAAAAAGAATGCCTCTTCTTAAAGAAAATGTTAAAATAAATTGAAATTTCTACGGGTTTGTGCACAAACTGATGTTTAAATGTATACACAAGGCTTTTATATTTGGATAGCTGTTTAGAATGGCAAGATCTTTGAAGTCGTCATTTAGGAAGCCGAAAAACTTTTTAACAAAAACAATAAAATTATCATTTTTTTACTAGAGCCACTCCCATGCATTTTTTCATGTTTAAAATATTTCTCTAATGGCAATTTTTTCCCCCTAAACAAATTTAAAACTGTAGGCGCATAATGTGTACCTACTTCTTTAAAATTGTTGCCCAATAAAACTATAAATAAATATAAATGTTACATGTTTCAGCCAAAATTTTGTCAAATGGTTAAAAATGCAGCATTCTTAAAACAACAATTATTGTTCTTGTTGAAAAAATGTTTGTCTTTGAATTTCATTTCTGTTCTTTTTGTTGTTTTATTAAAAATATAAAAGTGGATTTCTTAAAGCCTTAGAAAATTATGTAAATGGCAATGATTTGATGTTCTTCTGTGATCGCTTCAAAATTTTACACATTATGGGGGTCACTCACAACCTTAACAAGTGCTACAAAATATGTTGGCTACATTTTTGTTCAGGTAAGAAAACTCCACAAGGACCCAGAATATACATAATTCAAAGGGTATACGGAATGACAACTCATTTCTACCTGTTCATGGTATAATAAGTACAAGGTGTGTTCATAAGTCAGAGCTTTTACCCATATAATGTCAAATTAATTTATTTGATTTTTGACGCTTGATTTAATTTGTTTTCTTTATTTTCTTTTGTTTGACGTTATATGGGTTTTAAAATTGAGAACAAAATTTCTAATGAATATTCCTTGTACTTATTCTACCATGCACCTGTTGTTAAGTGTATACAAACGTATTTGTATATAAAATTTAAGTATTTGGAAAACTGTCCAACCCTGCTAAAGCAAAATTAAAGAAAAGTGCAAGAAAGTGTACCGATGTTGGCCTACGTGCAAACTGCACGCATGCCAAACAAACTTGATGTTCTATTTTGAAAACTAGAATCCATTGCGCTTTATCATTATCCTCTTTTCTTTACTGTATAATTTATCGCAGACAGTGTTGTCAAGTTATCGCCAACAATAATGGCTAAAAAAATTATGTTAAAAGATTTTATTACAAAAACGCAAGAGAATGTTAAAATTAGTTTTTGGCATCAAATTTCCAGCAAAGAAATTACAGAAATTACAAAATTAAAATTTTTGAAACAACAGCTGTTTAAAGGAAGAATTTTGTTTATTACCTAAAAAGGCAAATTTTGACCAAACTTATTTTTTCCTTAATAAGAATTGTTTGCGCACATGAGTTTGAAACAAAAAACCTGTTTTAAGCCTCAATCATCCTTCTTTTAGGCAAAAACTTAAAGGAAATTTAAAAGAAAATAAAAAAACTTGGAATTTTTGTATGACTTTTTTTTGTATGAAAAATTGCTAAATTGGCATCACTATTCATAGACTAGGAAGCAGCGTTGCCACTTTCTGCATAATTATTCATACATTTCTATCAAGGCGAATTCATAAAAGGTGGTCTTGGTTTGCTACGTAAGCAACAGCTGTTAACTAACCATATGTCAAAATGATATGCTGTAACTTTTTTATACATTTATATTTATATGTTTGTGTGTTAGTGCATAGCTACATTGCAAATAATAGGACCATTCCAAACACGCCTGTAAAGAGTAGCCCCCAAGAGACTAGGACTAGTCCAAAAGTAACCCAAACGTATGGAAAAACATGGTCTATTTAACATTACGATGTCCTAGGGCAGGACCATATAACCCATCTTTGTACTACAAAGAAGTAGCTTTAAAACTACTCCATTGTGTACACAAGAGGATTAGTTTTAACTTCGTTTAAAAACGAAAACAAAGTTATCATATATTCACGCTTGCACAACCCTACCATATTTACTTTGAAAATCGGTCATTGATCGTGCATATCATTTTTAGCCTATTGGTTTGTCAACAAACAAAATTGGGACATATGGAGTTGGATCAATCCACAAAAAACTCTATTATATTCAGAAAAATGTAAACAGGGCATTATCATACACGCTAGTGGCATCATCGGACTTTATTTCTTCTAAATTAGAGATCGTTGGAAAAAGCCATATTTCAGAAGAATATCCATATACTACCCCTTTCCTAGAATATTATGAATCTATTTGGAACACTTTAAAATTGTGTAACACTATCTTTTATATATCATCCATTAAATGCGGACATATACATACTTTGATTCCATTGGTTTCAACATAAGTTGCTACAAAATAATTCTTTGTATAGTTTCATATCGCACCCGTTCAACAATACTGTATTAACTCAAAATTTAAAAATTTTCAGTAGAAGCAAAACAATTTTCAATTTAACATTACAGGCATATGAAAAAGAATTTTTAAAGCAGCCGTTTCATTACAAAAAAGTGGACAAAATTGCACAATATTTTTACAGTGGGTAGATATGAATATTACGTATCCATTTTTTCCAAAAAGTGAAAAAATAAAAATTTTGAGTTAATACAGTATTGTTGAACGAGTGCGATATGCTTTAAACAATTGTAGCCAAACTGCCATCTAACTTTGTAGTTCAGTGGTGGTAACACTGCTAGGAAGTAGCAAGGGCCTTGTTCAGCACAAATTAAAACCTTGAATATGTTCTTGTTGCTTTATGACAAATAGAGAGTTTAAAAACCTTTATTCATGCTGCTGTAACCATAAAACGTTTATTGTATAATTTGCAAAATTCTTGAAGATGCTTACGTACCACTTTTGCAGTGCTCTTAAATAAATTACAAACAAAGATGTGGGGGATTTTTCTTTGTTATGAATTATTCATGTGTGCTCTTAGTACAATCTGATAAAAAAAACACTTCAATATGATGAATCTGCTGATTGTCAAGCGTTTTACATTTCTTACTCTTTAAATTTTTAGTAAAACTTTAACAAGTTTTAAAAAAATCTAGAAATCCCTCAACAATAGATTTCAGTGTATTTATCAAATATGAAAAACTGGGAATTTAGCACGTCATACGAAAATTGTATTAATAATAAATTTTGTATTCCCGAAAATAACTTTGATAACTAGATATTTATGTTTAAATTAAAGTTTAATTTTCAATGCAATTTTATATTAAGACATTTGGTAATTGTTAGCAAAAAATTTTTGAATTCATATCGAAGGTTTCATTTCACAAGAATAAGAGCTTAGAGCCCTATTTGTCTTCTTTTCGTTTTAATCGACTAGAAATAGTATTTTCAGAACGACCTAAAAGTGCAGAATTTTTGCTTCCTCAGAAAGTGGTAAGCCAAAAATCGCATTTCTTGCTTTACGCTTTTACAATGTAGTATTTGTCCCTGCAATGTTCGAAAATTATAATAAATATTGGATGACAAATTATAATAGTAGATTTGAATTTCGGGCACCAAATTAATCTGACATACATATATTTTATTATATCAGGCTAAATTCTTTATAATAAACTTTAGGAAATCTGGGAAACTAACGATATAATCGATAGTCTTAAAATATCGATAGCAAAAATAACGATATCGATATTTTTATTCAAAATACAGCTATGAAAACAAGTTACAACAGCTATAATTAAAGTTTTTCGCTGCAAGTTTACATTAAAAATTGGCGCTAAATTACAGTAGCGGGTTTCACTCTTGATAGTAAAGTCCTTTGTAGATCTTGTGAATCTTTTTAGTTTAGTTAAAGTACTAAAATTTACAACACTGCATTTGGAATCAGCACAGTAATGTTTGCGTACGGTAGTTTCTGTTAAAAAATTCTTTGTAGAAGGCCGTAAGGCAATGAAAAAATAAAAGTTAACATCACTGAGTCTTATATAGATTTAACATCAAGATTATAGTAGGAGTCGGAGTTGTGAGTCGGAGTCGCACTTAAAAAATTTCAGCGTTTGGAGTCGGAGTTAACCCTTTTTTCGGAACGACTCCACCGCCCTGCTTCTGACACTGCATTTATATGCGTTCTTCAAGTTTTTGTGAACAGTGTAAATATAATGTAATAGAAAAATGTACCAAGTGCAAAGAGTTCAGCTGTATTAAGATAAAGAGCAAACTGTTATAATTTTTTAAGAAGTTATCGATAAAAAATTAAGTTATGTAAAAAAAATTTCAAATTGTTAAACTTAAAATTGACATTTCAATCAAGCTTGAAATATTAAAAGTGTTGCTAAATCAGCGGTTTAGGGCCAAAATAAGTGATTTACCGCTTTTTGTTTGTTTTCTCATAAACAAAAAGTTGGCAACATTTATTAAAATAAACAAAATTATAAACCCCCTTTCAGACTCGGCAAGTTACTTGCGCAAGTAACTTGCGCAACTCTTGGTTTGTTGATGTGAGAGGCAAAGTCGGGCGAAAGGAAAAACATTTAAGTACAGACTTTGTTGCGCAAGTAACTTGCCGAGTCTGAAAGGGGGTTAACAAAAGAAACCTTCAGAGCAGCCAATTCCAATAACAATAGATCGTTTGGGGACCACATTTGCTGGTACTGATTATGTACATCTCGCACTGAAGAAGCTGTAGCCACTGTACAGGAAAGCATTTAGATGATCTTAATGAATCAATTCGTCGTCGTTCTCAGCAACTGGGGTTGTGTCCTACATTATGGATACCACACAGCGGGCACTTCAATTGATTTACTTAAAGAAACTTTAGATGAAAAAATAATTTCACGTAAAGGTCCAAATAATTGTCCACCAAGATCGTGTGATTTAACCCGATTTGATTATTTTCTTTGGGGTTATGTTAAGTCACTTTTCTACGATAAACCACAAACAATTGAACACCTAGAAAAAAACATTCGAAGAGTAATACGGCCACAAATGCTGCGAAAAGTTGTTGAAAGTTGGTGTTCCAGATTGCGCCTTCTACGCGGCAGCCGTGGCAGCCACATGGAGGAAATCATATTCAAGCTTTAATTTTATAAAATTTTCTTTCCAATAAAGTCCGTTTCATTGATATTAAAAATATATTTCCTTGTTTTATTATGATTGAAACTTGTGTCCCTCTATAAAAAAAACACCCTTCAGTTTTAAGAAAAGTTCAATCTAATAATTTTATTAACAAATAACTTTATATTTAAATCACATAGTAAATTTATCAAGGCCTCGTGACTTTTAATTGGATAGTAAGCGAGATTTATTAAGTTTTTTAGGTACAAGAATTTGCCTTTAAATTCAGGCTGAAAAAGTAATAGAAAATCTTGTAGGTGACAAATTGCTTGGGGCCGCCCATTTTAATTTTACTTTATGTCAGACCTGAGCCAATCTTTGATCCCGGCTTCACCATAAGCATTTTAGACAACGTAGTTCACTATAATGACCACCGAATTCCCGCGAATGCGATTCAGGTATTCACTGACGGCTCTGACATCTTCTCCGAGCAGCTAAGCTTGAGTATTCCTATTAGGCTGCCGGATCACTGCAGTGACATTCAGGCCGAAATAATGACCAACTATACAGCCGAGAGACTCATTCGATATGGTGAAATATTTGGCAGGGATATTCACATTATTACCGATGAGAAGGGGGCCACTAGATCCTTGGAGAATGTGTGCATCACATAGAGAATTGTGCAAGGATGCCGAATGTATATGATAAAGGCGTTGCACTTCCAAGGAGTAAAAAACCTATTTCCAACAAGTTTCATCTTATTGCCGGTCAGAGAAGGCTTGATGAGACTACCTGTGGGGAAACCAGGGAAATCTGGCCCAAGATAGATAAAGGGAGACCTCGGCCGGTATTACAGCAATTATAACTGGGCACTTACCGATTTTTTGTACAAAGACTTTTGACTTAATGCAATTGCACCGCCTTTAATATCCTTTAAAAATTTGTAATCAAAATTTTGATATTTTAATCAGTCTAAATTTCATTGAATTAAATTTTCATTAAATTATTTTTATGAAGGAATGAATTTTACCACATGAATTAAAATTTATTGATAATTTTTCATTCTTGGCTGTGCTGGGCATCAAAATCAGGTTTTCACGGACAGGTTGCCCTGACATTTCGATTGAAACCACACAATCTCTTCAGAGGGGTTTGCCGTTTAACACTCACCGCCATTGTCTTTAAATCTTATAACCAAATGATTTTTTATCTTTGGTAGATCGAAATTAGTTTTTGAATGATTATCTATGTATATTAATTAATTTACATGTTCCTCCTTACATCTGTTTTTTATTACTTTTTGTCAAAAATTCTTCCTGAAGTCCAAAGTATATTTTTTATTAAATTATTTTCAGTAAAAAGGTCGATAGGTTCTTTATTGGTCAGAGCTAGGTTTTCTCCCGAATATCAATTTTAAAAGAGTAAATTGCATATTTTTATCTAATACTTATTTGCCGAAACGTTTTCTTTCTTAAAATTCCTTATATCAGCACTTGCAAGTAGCATAGCATGCAAGTAGCCAAACATCTCTTTTGATAAAACATGTTGAAAGAAAAACATTTTAAAGTTTGATTTGTTTGGCCTGCGCCCAAAATAAAATCAATAAAACATTTTATTGCGTGACTACATAAAAAACAAGTCATCATAATAAATGTTTTAAACATCTGATGCTGATGATGATGGGCTCGACAGACCGCCCAACAAAGGTAAAGTAAACTTTTTGTTGGCAAGTTGTTTGCAAGTCTTCAAAAAAAAAAAAAAAAAAAAACAAATATCAAGTCTAAAAATAAATGAATTTCATAATAATGACTACAATTAAATGGGTTTTTAATGTTTTAGATTTATGATAAATTTGGTTTAACGCCTTAAACCAAACTAAATAAAGTTTATGAGCACATTGTGCGAAGTGATCAAAAAATAATTAAAAATGATCTCTCCAGTAAAGACTCTCTAAAAGTCTTTTCACTCTTGTCAACATTTAACATCTAGCATTAATTTTCGAAGATGTTGAAATTTTCTCATTAGAAATACGTGGGCTAAAATAAAAATTTTTTAACATCTTTACAAAATGTTCCTTTCTCATTGTATATCATTCAATATCTTCCGATTATTTTGGTGTAATCGCTAGAAAAGTGGCAATAACTTCTATTATTATTGTGGCATCACTGACAAAATGGCATTTGGTTTGAAAGCAGCGTTACCATTTCTCAAGCTTTTCTTTTTTGCAAGCCTTATTTTGCTTAATTTCTAAATTCATTTTGGTGTTATCTTTTAAAATTTTGGAACTTTTGTAGAAAAAAAAAATAAAAGTTTTTTTTCCAGAAATGGTGACATTTTTTTATTGATAGTAGATGTTAGATGTTTCAAGTGTAAACGCGTATTTCACATTTTCAACATCTTCCATGTGTTCCTCCGAAATTTATGCAAGAGTACAAAGGGTATTACTAAGTCTTGTATATTGTGAGATGTGTCCTTAAGCACTATTTACGTTTAAGTTACAATAACACATTATTTGTAGATATTTATATCCAAAAATGGTAAAAAAAGGCCCGAAAAATATTGAAAATTTTTATTTGATAATTCCTACAAAGTATATTAAAACATACATACATACCGTTAGCTAAAATGCAAAAAGGCGTAACAAACAAAAAATTCAAAATCGTGTTTGATTGATTATTATAAATGCCATTGAACTACATGTGTTCACAAAATTTTACACTTCTGCGATCAAAAATTGCGCTTTTATTATTTTATTTTTATTTTTTTCAACAAAATATAATGAATGAAATGATTTCCTTTGAAAATTGTTTAAAGAATTCCAAGAACGACTCATTAATGCATGTTTACTGACATGTTTGTAGTTTTCATTTAATAAAGTTTTTTGCTTCTCCTGTAAAATTATATTTTTGTTAGTTACGCCTGTTTGCATTTTAGCTAACGATACGTACTTATTTGGATAAGGGTCATATACCTGAAACTTTAAATCCAGAATTTCAAAATCTAAAATTTTAAAATCTGTAGGAAAAGTGGAAACATCAGTGCAGGCTCAAGCAGTTTGTTCTGCAGAAGAGCCGTCAACCTCGACTCATCATCGTGCCCAACAATAAAATATTTCACGATCATCACTGATGCGAATTTTGAATAACGATTTTAATTTACACGCTTACAAGGTTCAATTGACTCAAGAGCTGAAGCCTACTGACCATTTCAAGCGTCGCCAATACGCCGAATGGTTGGTTGAGCAGACAGAAGCAAATGTTGACTTTACAAAGAAAACCATCTTCTGCGACGAGGCACACTTTCACCTCAATGAATTCGTTAACAAGCAAAATTGCCGCATTTGGGAAAATGAGAATCCACGAGTGATTGCTGAAAAGCCGATGCATCCACAAATAGTGACTGTTTGGGTTTATGGGATGGCGGGCCCTACTTCTTCGAAAATGAGGTTACGAAAATGAGCAGTTACCGTTAATGATGTTCGTTATCGCGAGATGATAACGGACTTCTTGTGGCCAGAAATTGAGGATATGGAAATGAACGAGATGTGGTTCCAAAAGGATTGTGCCACTTGTCACGCAGCGAACATAACATGGATCTTTTGCGAAAAATGCAATGGCCGTGTTATCTCACGCTGTGGTGATGTTAATTGGCCGCCCAGATCATGTGATTCGATATCGTTGGACTTCTTTATTTGTGGATATTAAAAAGAAGAAGTGTACATCAATAGGACAAGAACAATTCAGATCATTTGTTTTACACATTATTGTCGTAGGTCCTTCTATCATAATAAAAAATATAAAGAAATTCTCTGAAAACTTTTTGTTTTATTTACAACTAACGTCGTTCGCCTTGCCCTTTAGATATGAACTTCAAACTGTTTCACTTCCTCAAAAAGTTATAGTATCAGTTTTTAATGTGATGCAGAATCCACCAGATGAAAATCGTTAAATAATTCTTTAAAATAAAACTCTTGAATGTTATTCCATTATAGCCTTTTCATACTTGTCATTTATTTTCGAAGATGTTGAAATTTTCCCATACGAAATACATTGGGATGAAAATAACATTTTTCAACATCTTTACAAAATATTTCTATTTCATTGTATTCCATTCTACATCTTCCGATTAATTTAGTGTCATCACTACAAAAGTGGCAATAAATTCTATTATTGTTGTGGAATCACTGACAGAATGGCATTTTACTTTGAAAGCAGCGTTACCATTTCTCAAGTTTTTCTTTTTTGCAAGCCTTATTTTGCTTAATTTTTTTTAATATTTTTTTAGTCTAACTTGAAGTGTGAACGCGTATTTCACATTTTCAACATCTTCCATGCGTTCCTCCGAAATGTGTGCAAGTGTTTAAAGAGTATTAGTGACCAAAAGAAGCTCGATAAACAAAATAAATCTATTTTGTTTACTAAAGGATCTAATGATTCCATTTAATATAATTTAAAAACAGACACAGCAGTAAATAATTTTGTTAAAATGACATCGGCATTGCTTGATAAATTTACTCAGTTGTGTATGGAAATTGCAGAAATTAGGCAGTCTTTTCAAAATGTACGCTCAAGGCCAATGTCTAGAACAGAAGTAGATCAAGAGAGCATTCTTCCAATAGTTAATGGCTGCATTTATACAACTTTACTGGAATGTACAATAATCTAATTGTTTAATTTAATTTTTTTTTATTAACTTTTAATGTTTTCTTTTAATCAAATTTGATTTATGGTATTAAGACAACTAGGACGAACTTCGCATAGCACGACGAATTCGACAGCAAGAATTCGTTGCTAGATTATGTAACCATTCGTTTTTCTTCACTTCTTTTTAATTTTTTTTGAAGCTTTGTATCATTCCTAGGAAGTTCATATGTTCCAGAAAGTTGTTAATTGATATCTAAAGTATATTTTTGTAGTTGATTGTTTCCTTGAATTTTGAACGGTTTGCTACCTATGGGCCTGAACAGGGGGAAAAAGGTAAGCAAATTGAATTTTTTACAGTTTTTTCGATTTTGATCTGGAAGATGAATTTTTTTAGATTTTATAACTCTCGCCAAACGCTGCCAGTGATTCCAAGGTCAACACCTGCCGGTGAAATTAACGATTGCTTGAAGTTACCATATTTATGGAGAAAAGTGAAAACTCTCAAATTAACAGAAAATATGAGAGTTGCTCTTCAAAATGATCAATTAAGGTATGTGTTTTCCAATCAATTGTTAGACAATGGCAATGGAAAAATACCGACTTACTCTACCACAGGCCAGATTTAATTTTCAATAGGCTTTTGTCAATTTACGTCGTCTAAAGAAGAACTAGTAGCAAAGTGTTCCCAAATATTGCTCAAAATTACAAAAATTACGATTGGTTGAGCGAAAGAGCCATTTTAGCTGCAAAATATGAGGTCGTTGATGACATACATTTAAAAACCCAAAGCTAAATTAATGGTTAATTGCATTCGTATAAGTCAATTGGTTTGTTCGTTCGAAAAAATCAGCTGGTTTTGACAAATGAAATTTAATTTTTACTTGTGGTGATGCCGCATAAAACGCGTTGCATGTATACAAATTATGCAATGTGTGGAGGCGAAAACGCGTGGCGTGGACCTTCAGCTTCAACATATTGCAGAGTTCATTACGCATAACGAATTTTGGTCTTCGCAATGATTGTGTGCGTTTTCATATACACCAATATGTTCTATTTCTGACAGCGAATATTCATTGTAAATAACTCGTTGTTCATCCCAGTTGTGTTTCTAGCATTACTTTTATGATTAGTTTTATTCATTGATTGAAAATTATTTACCAATAAATTTATTAAGTTTATTGTTTCATAAAATATATTAAATCGTGTTACATATTTATTATACATATATCCTTAATCATAGGGGGCGACTGGCTCAACTTAATTTTTCGAACCGACCGAATGCATATATCTATCATTTGCTCGCTCCATCGTCGTCACAATTCAAATAATTAAGTTTTGGAATTTGGTTTACAGAATTTTTCGCTAGGATTTTCTTTATATTGTGTCCAAAATTGATATCTTTTATACTTTCCCCGTTTGAAGAGAATGAACGTGTCATAATTATTTCTAAGTGGTGCAAGCAAATCCAAACTTTAAACTCGTGTATTTCGAAATGTAGTTTTTAGAGTTATGACTATGTTGCAGCAAGTGAGCGATTTACATACATATGTATGTCTGTAGATATAATTTGTTTTTTTGTTTAGATAAAAAATGTTTTCCTTAAAATTTTTTTCAAACAAAATTTTACAGAAGAATGTTTTTTTTATTTCATACTAATTTTGTATGAAGGTTCTAGCTTAAGATAAAATTGTTTTTGCTATAAAATCGTAACGGTACCTTATGTGACCATGACATTTAAGGAGATGATGCAAGTGCTGCCAATATATTAATTTATTAAAATAAAAAAAACGAAAATTGATTTCACTTAAGCTTTTTTTGCGTTAATGCCTCGAAAAAATGTATAGTTAGTCCAAAATAATATATGTAATAATAATAGGCCTACCTTAATTAATCCTTAATCTACCTATGTTTCAACCCATTGTGCGGTTTAGCCAACTCAGCTACGTGAGTATGCAAACAACTTTAAAAAGTAAGTGAAGTGGTATGGGAGCTATGAAATAATATACTACATATATTTTATTTAATGTTTTAAACAATAAAATATTGTAATAAATGTTTTCTATTTCCTTAAAATTAATTTAGTTAAATTGTTAAAATATCTAATGGCTATAATAAAGCATTTTGATGTACCAATTTAAATAAACGTGGAGTTAACATAAAAATTGGTAATTAAATTAAAAATTTGTTTTTATATCAATTTGCAAGGTTACGCAAATAGTTTTTTATAACACGCACAAATTAAAATTCAAATAAGAATGTACAAGATGTCTGTAAGACTGCTTTATTCGGCTTTGCCAAAACAAAAATTAAACCAATTTAAATCTATAATAATAATGCCTTTTCAATATATAAATGTATGAGATTCGGCAATGCCGAATATAGCGCTCTAATTTTTTTATGGGTAACAAATCGGTTTATTTCAGAACTCTTAAATGCAATAGTCTGTGCAACACTGCATCGCTTCCTTGATTATGAATATAGCTCTGGGTTATCCACATTGGCGTAGCTATGGAGGGACTGGGGGTAGATCTGGATTCTGATTTTCTGCCTGATGATATTCCTTCAGTTGATCATTGGAAGTAAACTACATATTATACATTTATAAATTCTAGTCTTTTAATTAAAAGTTCTAATTTTAATTTATAATCTGTACTCATTTCATACTAGCATACACACGCTACTTCGTTAGCGTCTCCTTGTTATTCGTGGACATATTTTTATGCCAAATCTTATTTTTCTATGTTATAACTTTTTAAATTCTAGCATTTAACCAGCAACTTTAGTAGAACCAAAAAGCTAAAGAAAAATATAAAATTTCCCGTATTTCTTATTTTGGGTACTATATTTTTCCCCCATTAAAGTATCAAAAATTTCAGTATTTTAGTGGCAGCCCATAATTTAGTACGAATATGTCAATGAATGGAGGAAAATGTTTTGTAAAAAAAATGTCCAAAAATAGTTACGATTTTCACACCTTAAATGTTCGAATTTCGAAAAAGTACCAAGATCGTATACGTATTGTTTTTATAAGTTTCGAATGTGGTATTAACTTTGTTTCTATGTTTATTGGATCAAAGATAGATGGGGTGGCAAAAAAGTACTAAAATTTAGATTTTACCCGTGTACTTCCTAATTGGGCCGAATTTCAAAAAAGTACCAGACACCTGCCCGCCTTTTTTCTAAAGAGAGTTTTGGAGATATGTATAAGGTTAACGAATTTGTACGTTTTTACCTTTTTTACCCCCTAAACATTCGAATTTCGAAAAATTCCGCCTTAGTGGATCGATTTGGGGAGTGGCCAATCGCTAGTCCAAAATTCAAGTTTCTAGGGTCAGCTGTTTGGGCTGGGCGATGGTGAATGAGTCAGTCAGTCACTCACGCAACAATAGATTATTTTTCTTAAAAAAACGGAAAAAACTTTTGTCATTCAGAAATGTAAAGCTTCATTAATGCTACGAAAATATTTTATTGAAATTTGATAGTTGCTGCAATTTCTACTATTTAGAACTTAATTAAATAAAGGTTACTTTAATGAATAGATTTAAATAATTGGAGGCCAAAAAGGTAATTATAATCTATTTTTTCTATAACTTTCAGGGGTGTCATGGAAATCGAAAACGTAAAAAAAAAGAATTTGGCAGACCTTTTTATTGCGCTTTAAATCTAATTTTAACAATTTTTGTTAAAAAATTCTGTTTAATAGAGCATTATTTGTACAATAATTGTCATAAAATTTTTTAATACAGAAACCTTATTGAAAAACGACTCTTACAGGTGTGTTCTAGGTTTAGACTCGAATTGAAAACGAAAAATTTTTTGAATCCGCATAAGTCATAAATTGGTGTTCTGAAATCCGCATGTTTTTGTGTATTCGAAGTTTTTGTTCGAAAGAACTTTTGTTGAACTAAAGATCGCTAATTTGCTAACCGAAGCATGATAGCAATGTCTAATATTTTCTAAAAATCGTGAAAGCTGTAAAGAATCACAAAAAAAATCGCTAACATGGCTAAAAATCTCGAAAAATTGCAATCTTTTAAACAAACACTTAAATTTATTTGAAATCTCTAAATGGGTTAAAAAAAACAAAAGGTCGGAAAATAACAAAAAAATTGCAAAAATAGCGAAAATTCGCGAAAATTTTTAATATTTCAAACCAGCCATAAAATTGATTTAAAGTCCCTAAAACTATAAGGAATGGCAAAAAATCGGTAAAAATTGCTAAATTCAAGGAAATTCGCAAAAATTTGCTAACAGCGGCATGACAGCAAGGTCAACTATATATTATAAATCGTTAAAGCTGTAAAGAATCAGAAAACTTACACGACCAAATCGCTTATATCGCGAACATGGCTAAAATTCGCGAAAAATTGCAAAATTTTAAACAAACCCAAAAACTAAGAGATCACTAAATCGATTAAAGAAACAAATTGTCTGAAAATAACATAAAAATCGTTAAAAAAAAATTGGTATAATTACATCAAAATCAATGAAAAAGTCATCTTTAAATTAAGGGTTAGTAAGGGCCTTTTGCGTTTTAGATAACGATATATTTGTGATTAAATTGGATTAAGAAGATTTTAAGCTAAAAGCAATATTATTTTTTTTGTTAAAAATGTTTTCACATATTACAAAAAAAGTCGATTCGGTTTACTTTCACCAACCCATATCTACTCTAATTGAAAACGAATAAAAACATGTGGATGTGAAATGCAGAACACCAATAATGCTAAAGTAATCCACTTTCGAGTGGATTCGGATTCTAGAACACACCCGTTAAAATTCTTTCGTTTTACGTTTTCGATTTCCATGACACCGCTGTATATTCCTTAAATCGTGCTTGAAAGTTTTTATTGCCCAAATTAAATAAATTTCGTAGCACCAATGAAACTACTATTCATTGCATTATTGTTACTTTCATTACTATTATGAACAGTTTCATTAAATGAATGAAAGTTTTCAATACATTAATGTAAGGGAGTCAACGTAACGGTTTCATTCCTATTACGAAGCTTTTTTCCTTCACACTTTACACTTTTTCAATAATTTTAACAACTTCATTAACTGAGGCACATTGGTCTGCAATCACACCTGTTTCAGTGCAGTAATCGATACCAATTCGAAAACCTTCCATAAGCTAAAACTGCAAACAATTTCTTTCAATTCGACTTGGAATGGGCTGACGAGTTCATTAGACTGTGTTCGAAATTGACACTTTTTCTTTAGACAAGCTGGGCACTTGGCGATTTAACATAATTCGGGTACGCTGAATCCAATGGTGCTAACCGTTTCTTTAGGTTAGCTCTTCTTTTCGAGATATACCTTTATATCAAAAATAAAATTTTCTTTAAGAAAGGTAAAACTATTTTCTTATATGCGCAGTCGTTTTAGAAACATAATTTTTTTTTTTGGAAAAAATGATTTTTTTTATCAAGATTTCTAAATTCAGCGAAAACAATTAAAAACATTGGTAGCTAAAATCCACAGTTGAAACGAATTTACATTTACAAACTTTTACAAGTGTTAATAAGCATTCCTAATAGCTCTATAAGTTGCGAAAGAACTTTCTCAGTTATGCGTAGAATAAAAATAATCGATTTTCAAATTTAGCATTTTTAGGTATCGAAAATGAAATAGTCAAATACAAATTTACTTCAGAAGAAAGGTCTGCGCAAGAAGCCTGATGATCATTGTTTATGTTCTTTTTAGTTGTCAAAAGTTGTTTACATGTGCATGTATACGTTTGTTTACATTTATGGTATGCCACACATACACGTTTTTTCCTTTTGCTTTGTATATGTGGTAGTAAATTTTTGACAACTAAAAAGAATCGTTTTTTGTTTTTGTACAAGTAAGCAGACCTGATAGATGGGCCTTGAGAAGAAGTATTAAACATATTTTGTAAAAAAAAAATAGAAAAATAACTTTTCAATAATAAATTTGTTCTTGGAAGGCTGGGTATTAAGTTATATTATTATTTAGTTATATTCACAACAACAAAACACATTTATTCAAATTTTTTTTTAATTTGATTTGATTTTAATATATTTATTATTTATATATTTTAAGCTCGAAAACACTAATTACCTTTAATTTTTTAATATTTTCAGCCTGGCACACAGTGTCGACAAGAACATTTCATTTGCAAATTTATATTGAACACAGTAACAAGAAACTAACATTTGTTTTTGTTTTCAATAAAGATATACGAAAGAAATGTTCTTGTCGACATTGTGGGTCAGGCAGTTTTTTTTTGTTACATTCATTGCAGACTTAGTTTTTGTGATATATTTTATTTTTTAACAAAAAATTATTTTGTTTTAATAAAATAATGATTGACAAACTGTAAAAATAACATATGTATTCAGTTGTCATTCACCAAAATAACAAGGCTTAATATACCCACACCTTAATAGTGGAGAGGGCATTAATTTAACGAACGTATTAACGATGATGTCCGTCCGGCTGGCTGGCTGGTTGTCCATGTAAACCTTGTGCGCAAAGTAAAGGTTGGCATTTTGGAGATAAATTGATTAAATTTGGCGCAAAGGTTCTAATTGGCATAAGCACCAAGTCTATTAAAAACAGGGGAGTCGGTCCATAATTTCACATAGCCCTTATACAAGCTTCTTTCCAGAATAGGGTCTTTATGCCCAAAAAACATCTTGTTATTTAGGTACATATTTAGATTAAATTTGGATCAAACTTAGTGTATTGCAATCAAAATCATTTTACCAAATTTTATTGGAATCGGTACATATTTTACCATGGCTCCCATACGAATACTACTGCCGAAAATAGCTTTTAATGCCGTAACTTCCTTAAACTAAATATTGGTATTGAGATAAAAATTGACCACAATAACTTTAACGATAGCTTGTATTTCATGACAAAATGTTGTGCTGGTAGGTCCAAAATTAACTTTAGGTCCCAGATAAGCCCAGATAATTTTAAAATCACTTAAAGGCAAACAAATCCCATTTAGATGAAGATATCTAAATAATATCTTAACAACATATAAAACAAACCAAAGTGCCATGTTCTGCTGTGCTGACCTCATTAATTAATTTTTTCTCGATTATTTTTATTAAAAGTTGAATAACTCGGTAAATTTTTAACGAATATTTTTAAGCAAGGTAGCATTTTACTCATAAATAAATATTCTTTTATAATAAATGTATAAATAATACGGCTCCTAAATAAAAAAATGGGCAAAACATCTCTAAATTAAAAAAAAACAAGTAAGAGTGCTATATTCGGCTGTGCCGAATCTTATATACCCTTCACCATGGTGCAATAAGAACAAAAAATTATGTGAACACCATTCTTAAGATATAAATAATTATATTTTGTGCCACGCCCACTTATCCAAACAGTCCACGTTATGTCGGATGTTGTGTTTTAACAACCAATTTTTTGGGAAGTATGTTCTACTAAAAATTGCCGATGTTTTGATACATAAGTCGTTTTCATAGGTCATATGGCAGCCCTAAAATGTAGGATTGTATAAAAATGTTGATGTTTTTTAGCCCATTTTTGGAGTATTTTGCTAATAAATTGCCCATTATCTAACCGACTTGATTGTTTTATATAGCGGCGTGTTGAGGAATAATTTATATACATTTATATAGACTTGTATTTATTTTAACAAACTTAATTATAAAAAGTAAAAATGTGTAATTTTTGGGAATTCAGTATTTTGGTTATAACTCAGCCATTTTTTAACCGATTTGACAGAATTATATACCGACTTGTTTAAAAAGAAATTTACCATTTAGCTGAGTTATAAAGCTTGGACTCGGGGAGATCTATGGGAGGTACCACGCCCACTTCTCCAATCCCGCCCACATTTTGTAGGATGGTGTGTATTGGCTACCTAAATGTGTGTACATAATTTGGAAACTTTGGCTTTTGCCGTTCCCCAGATATACAGCAAAAAGTAATAAAATTACAATAACCACAAGGGATTTTTGGAAAATATTAGAGGTAGTCGTGGTTTTTTGCTCATATCTCAGCCATTTGTGTATCGATCTTGCTGAATTTCAATAGCAACCGATGGTAGACTATATGTGACATAAATGTAAAACAACCTAGCCGCTATCATGTCTCGAGTCTCCGGAAAACACATATCAAACGTAAGAAGGACAGACGGACGGATATCGTTAAATCAACTTCTCTCCTCATAAGGACCCAGAATATATATACTTTATAGGGTCTAAGATCAATATTGTAGAAATTACAAACGGAATGACAATCTTATATATACCCTTTTCCACCTGAGGTGAAGGGTATAAAAATCAATATTACTTAAATATCATGCTCACATCTTCGAAAGGTCTCAGTTTGTTCTTTCCAAATACATTCAACAAAGTTACTGGCAAATATGTGCAAAAGGTACGAAAACCCGGGTTTTTACCCGTAACTTGAAATTTTGGACGAGTTTCGCAAATTTCAAGGACAGAGTCTTGTTGTGTTCGACAAGACCAACTAGGAAAAGGGTATCGAACCCCAGGTATGTTCACCTGTCGCACTGTGTTAAGAACCGATCTTCATTAACTTTAGTGGTACGGTTTAAAGGCAAATCGAACGAATTCTTGCAAAAAGTCCCATATATCAATTCTTAATTTTGTTAGTTTTTATAATAAAATAATCAACCTAAAATTTGTTTATCCACATTTGGACTCATAGCTATTACCTTAAGGCCCTTCATTTCTTAGATTTCTAAAACCATACATAAGGTTTTTAAGATATTCTTTTTAATAAAGTTTTATGTCTCAAACTTTAACAATTTTATATGTTCGATACGCCTTTTGTAAATTAAACTAACGATATGCTTTAGCTTATTATACATAACATTCTTCTAATCTCACTAAAAACTTATTATGCTAGCGTTATTGGTATTTATGTAGCTTTTCTGACTTCTTTCGAATAGGACCTCTTTTAAATATGCCCATTTGGACTTTGGATCATTGCAATAGATCCATTCTTCAATTTCAGTTACAATCCGATGTTAAAAACACTTCATTAAGAAGCATTTCCAATAGCCAATATCGGTGTTCAGTTTTTTCTAGTTAAAATTTTCAAGTAAAAAATTTTGGCTACCTGCATCGAGCCCTTACCACAAAAATAGCTTAAGCGACATCATTTTCAATTTTAATTTTTTTTTAATAAATAAATTTATTTGCAATACTTGCATCATCTGCTAATCTGTCGTGGTCACATAAGGTACAATTATGATTTAACATCAAAAACAATTTTAGCTTAAGCGCCAACCTTTATACAAAATTTTTATTAAATAAAAAACTGCAAAACTATGTTTTTCTTGCTTAAGCTTGTTTGCGGTAAGGGGTCGATATATACATAGCTATTTATAATGCCAGGGCATCACACAAATTTAGATCCTCAACCAAAATTAAGGGTCGACATAAAACTTTATATAAAAAGAAGAAATTTTCCAAAATCCGTTTCAGAGTATTTTGGTCTCCGCTAGCAATTAATTTGAGTTATACGAATGTACATTAGGGCGGGTCACTGATGTATGAGAAAAAATAAAAGTTCTCGAATCATATTCTAATAGCAGTAACTGCTAAGAATTAAGTTTATTTGAAAAAAAGAAAATTTTTAAAATTTTAATATTTTATGTACTATCAATTATTATTAATTAAAACTGAAAATATTTTGAATTAAACTTAAAAAAAATAAAAATTTCGTTCTTATACAACATAAAACAATAAAATTATTTTTGGTCACAAAATCTTGATTACTGTCAAATCCGGGCATCTCTCGTCTTGATTCAAGTTTCGTCTATATTAAACCATCTTTTGACTTTTTTAGCGCAAAGAGTCATGAATGCTTCTGACACTATTTTCATGAAAATAAAAGTCGTTAAAATACAGTAATATGCTTTTCTGCAATTAATAATATTTTACAGGGATCTAATTGAGACCAAAATACAACATATTTACGCTATTAGAAGTCGATAAGAGAAAAATGAATTTTTTTACCGACCCTAATGTACATGGTTCTCCATCAGTAAAATACGTTAATGTTGAAACAATGCGAAAATAAAACGCCAAACGCACCTAAAGTAAACAAGCATGTTCGGATTGCACTAAAAAAATGACAATGACGCTTGAGCAATTTTACGTATTTTTTTATTATTGTGGTATCCCAAACAAAAACTCGCACAAGAAGTCGAATTGACGGAGGCTGACCTTGGGCGTATGCTTGCTGAAACTCCTCCAAGCAGCTGGACTATAATTAGACTCTTTGTCAATTTTGCAAAAAAAGTCTCAGTTTTCAAAAGACGGATGCTGTATGAAACCTTAGCAACACAAGTTGATCCCACTGTTTCGACATTGAACTTATGGAACTTATCTGCTCAAATGGGTATTAGCAGACAGTCACTACCGAAAATTTTTTTATAAAAAAAACTTATTTTCTATTAGAATTTCGTCAAAATATCATTCAATTGGTGACTGAGGACGAAAATATTTTGAACAGCATTTTTAAAACTGATTAGAAGAGGACCATTTCTATGTACGCCGCTATATCAACAAACAAAATGGTCGAGTATGGAGTGGCTCTCTATCCATAGATGCTCCTTGTGGCGTAGTAATAGTGCGCACAATTTTTGTCTTAAAATTAGCATAACTAATAAAGCGAATTAAATTATGCCAACAACATGAAAATATATGCAAGTTTTTATTTAAAACTTCTTGATTTAAGAGACAGGTTGGTCAAATAAAAAATGATTAAGTTATTCTTAGCTATTTTACATGTATGTATTTGGTTTGTTGCTAAAAATTTAAATTTGATTTCGCTAAAAAAAATAAGGATTATAAATGTATGTATAAAGATGTTTTTGCACATTTGAACTGTCAATTTGGCAAAAAAACTAAATTTATTATTAATTTATTTCTAGTTAATCAGGCGTTTTTTAATGTTAGTTTTATGATATTTTCTATTGTTTATTAGGTGGGGTAGGAATTGCGTTTAAAAAGGGTTTTATTTCCCCATTGTGGATTCTACTTGAATATCATCAGATTAGTGCTGGTTAAAGGTCCAACCACAATGTGCTTAAGTTGGATTAAGCAAATGTGCGAATACATGTTAATTATATGAGGCAAACCATATTGAACTTAAGGGAACTTTTTGCTAAGATTAATGAAACTGTCATTTGCTTAAGCAAGGTAAGAATATTCTGGGTCCTTATGAGAAGAGAAGTTGATTTAACGATGTGATGTCTCTTCAACTGAGTTGAGTTGTGAACCTTAAAACGGGTCATATTAAATTTTAATGATATTCAAATCACGTTCCTTCGTGGTTCAGTTGTCTATGGGGCTTGTTAAGGATAGAAACTGTGGGTCCCTGGATCGAACCTTGGTTTTTCAAAAGAAATTTTTTTTATAATTTTTATGTACTAAAAATCATTTTAAAAAATATTTACCAGTTCTAGCTTTTTAAATTTAATTTATAATGAAATTTAAGTATTGTAAATACATATGTGTGTATATGTAAAATTATATAGTTTTTGTCTAGTTGCTCTGTATTCTGCTCGCACAATGGTGAAGGGTATATAAGATTCGGCACAGCCGAATATAGCACTCTTACTTGTTTTATTTTGTTTTTGTTTTTATACCCTTCACCACAATTAGTTGTGAAGAGCGTATATTAAGTTTGTCATTCCGTGTGAAACTTTTTTATTATTCATCTCAGACCCCATAAAGTATATATATTCTGGGTCCTTGAGTGATTCTAAGTCGATTTAGCCATGTCCGTCTGTTGAAAACACGCTCACTTTCGAACAACTCAAAAGAAATGAACAAACTTGGTGCCAAATTGCTTGTAGTTATCCTAAGCAGTTTGAGATTGAAATTCAGCAAAATCGGTGCAGTAGGACCAGACCTATGAATCAAAATGTGGAACCACCACCTAAAAAAAATTATAATTTTGTTACAAAAAATAACATAAATGGTGGAACAAGGCACAGAATAAGATAAGATTTTGCAAAAATTTGTTTTATTCGACTGGAAATCACGGTGTTAAATTTCGTGAAGGTCCGTCCATAATTTACCCTAGGCCCCATAGAAACCCTACTCTCGGAAAACAGTTAAGTACGTATAAAATCGTAATTAATAATGCTATCAAAATAAAATTAAATACTTCACTGCTCACACTAATAAATTTAGTGATGCTCGGTTCATAATTTACTATATGCCCCATATAAAGCCCACTGAGCTGTCGATGGAGGGTATCAAAGATTCGGCACAGCCGAATATCTATAGCACTCTAACTTGTTTTAAATACATTTGATAGACTTTTTGTTAATTATTGACAGTAGGTTAAGCAAGGGTATGCATATTATGGTTAGGCCTTAACACTCTTCAGGTTTAAGTCGTCACGTCTTGAGTTTTTCGAGAGAGTGGAAAAGATATGGCATTCTTTTTTTCCTTCTCCAGCTTTATTGTTTTAGTATTTAATCTAAAATTTTATTTATTTTTTTTTTTTGATTTTTTAGATTCGTAAAGGAGCATATAGACGACATGTTTTTGTCATCTGACATGTCAAATTTTCAAGTCACATGTAATTGTGCATGTCTGTCAAAATCGCTGTTTTACATAAGGTTTATAATATTCGGTCACAAACGTACATGTAATTTGCTTCTGACATTGTCTCTGTTTTTTCGCATTGTTATTGCAGAAACCAAAGTAGTGGTCGGTTTTCAAACAGTTTGCTGCCGCCATGAAATTTTTTAGTTGCGCCGTAAAATAGTTTAGCCATCTTAACATTTTTTTCTTTTAATTCAAAGACACCAATTTAGGATTTTATAATAAAACGATTTTTATATATATATTCACATAAATTCTATTCAATGGTAAGATGATTAAACATATCTCGGTATTGTAAAAAATAAACTTCAGCCGGCTAATGATTCCGTCAATAGTGGACGCCGCTGGCGTTTTTTTCCCGGCATAGATTTCTGATGTCAGATGGTTTGTCAGAAGAAAATAGAACACGCTCTAATTGAAATTTTGTCAGATGACTTTGCGTCTGACTTTTACAGAAGCAAAGTTAAAAAGGTAACACACGACATGTATGTATTTTGCAGTGGGAAATTTGACATGTCAGATGACAAATACATGTCGTGTACGGTCGCCTTAAGGAGTTTCGATTAGATCTTGGGAGCTAGGATTTTCAAAATGTATGTATAAGATTTAGTTATTTGGGCATTTATATGATTCTTATTGAGCCTCAGTTAACCTTATCTAAATGCTCTTGGAGAAACCCTTAAGTTTTAAATCCTGGTTAGTGCTTAAACAATAATCTTTATGTACATACATATATACATATGAAAATGGTGTAACAAATGTATAGTAATTCATAAAATGAGAGCGTTTGGGCCGATTTCTGTAAAATTTTTTGTCAGTTGTTCGTATTTTTTACGGAAGAAAATTTTGGAAAATCCCTCCGGACAAGTCGGAAAATTGAAAAAATCGAAAATCGAGTTTTTGTATGAACTTTTGTGTGAAATTATTCCTTAATGGCTTTCCAAATGAAAAAATAGAAAGTTCTTTGCCAAAATCCGATAGATGGCGTTATGCGTTGACTTAGACTTTGCATATTGCTCTCCGGGAATTTTCGTGAACTTAACGCGTGCCTGAAATCGTCGTCTTTGTGGCGGCATGTCTAGAAGTTGCAATTGACCACAAACATGAGAGTCGCGTTGCAGAACTACCCATCGGCTGCTGAATTCTCGAGACGACTGCTGGAGCTTGGCAACGGCCAAATTCCTGTTGATGTTTCGACTGGATTGATATCGTTTCCTGAAAATGTTTGTGAATTCACATCGTCCAAGGAGGAACTCATCAGCAAACTGTTCCTCGGCATTGAACAAAATTACAAAAATCTCGATTGGATTGGTGAACGGGCAATACTAGCAGCGAAAAATAAGGACGTCGATAGCTTAAACTTAATTATTCAAAGTCATATCGCAGGACAACTGCATACGTACAAATCAGTTGACTGTGTGACCGACGAAAATGAAGCGACCAACTACCCGACGGAATTTTTGAACTCGCTTGATGTACCAGGAACTCCGCCGCATAATTTACAGCTGAAGGTGGGATCGATCATAATCATGTTGGGGAATCTCAATCCTCCAAAATTGTACAACGGTATGCGGTTGTCCGTCAAAAAAGAGGAAGTCCTTATCCCGAATTCCCATTATTCCAACTGACCTTCCATTCCAATTCAAGCGGATTTAGTTCCCCGTTCGATTGGCATTTGCGATGACAGTCAAAAATTCGCAAGGCCCATCACTAGAAGTCTGTGGGATTAATCTCGCATTTCCCTGTTTTTCGCACGGTCAGCTGTACGTTGCATGTTCGCGTGTTGGGAAACCGTCATCGTTATTTGTTTTTGCGCCGGAAAACAAATCGAAAAACATTGTTCATCAAATCGCTCTCTACTGATTCCATTCAAATAAATCACATTGAAATTTAAATATTTGTATTGTATTATTACTCTAAAGTTTGTCTGAAGGCTTAAAATTGCGGCGAGGCGAAGTTCGCCGGGGCCGCTAGTTGACTATGAAAATTTCATAAAACGAATTAACACAATAGATCCAAATCATCCCAAATTATACTTCGTCGGCTTAATATGCAAACCTGCTAACTCCCTTTTAAGGAAATTTTACAGGAGAGACAACATACTTTTTATATTTCATATGTGCAGCTTGAAAGAAAAACCAAAATTATAGTTGGCTTAACACACTTCAAGACTCAAATTGAAGAAAAACTACAGGCTGGTCGACGGGGCGGATCTTTCTCTACCGCACGGCATCAAAATCTCAACTTACTTGAAAAGTGGATTTAACAGGTTTGCATATTAAGCCGACGACTTTTAATTAAAAACTTTACCCGTAAAACTTTTTTTATGATAAATCAGTTTGAAATGTGACCACGTCGCATAAAGAAAATATTTTCCCACACCTAATATTCGAATATAAAAAAATTTAATTTTATTAATCAGCATTTGGAAAAAAATAGTTTTGAATAAATAAATACTTAACATTAATTTTTATTTGGCTAAAAACGACAGTTTAATAAGAACTCACAAGACAAACTTTAATTAATACATGAATAATAAATTCAGTTAATTATTGCTTTGCTGACTTTCTAAATTACCTGTAAATTATTTTAAAAAAAAAGAAGAGAACGATATTTTATTCTAGCTCTAATTTAAATAAATTTTGCTAGTTTAAATTTTTAATTCAAATAACGCTTTTAACGAATAACCAAATTAAATACATCCATCGATTCGATGTCCAGGTTTTTATTCAAACTTGAAGTGCTTCTGAGTCGTTAAGTTTCATCTTTTTATTAAAAAACAAAAGAACTTTTGATTTTTTCACTGTGTTGTGTTTTCTTGTTAAAGATCCACATACAGTTTACAGATTTATGGGCACAATTTAGGGTTTTTACAACTTCTTATTTTATTTTAATTAAGAATTAAGATTTTTAAATTGATTCTATTTTACATATTAAATAAACTCAATATTTAAGCTAGCAGATCCTAATAAAAAATGGAGCTTCCAACGAAGCAGGAAACGTAAAAGTTTCGCTTACCTTTTCGCTTACGGAAGACATGAATTTTATATGGCGAGTTCCCACTTTGAAGCAACACATTTTTGCTTTATTCAACGCACATAAAAATTGTTGGACGTAATGAACAGTTAAACACACTGAAGTTTTGTTTGTTACCGTTATTTATTAACAGGGATACCAGAAATACATATGCTCTAGGTTAGGTTAGGTTAGGTTCTATTGGCAGCCGTTATCAAGCACCGCTCACGTGGGTCCATTAATAAGATCCCATTGTGCTACCATGTCACACCGTCTCCCAAGGGTCCTATGTTACCCGGCTGCTAATATCCTCACCCAATCGCCCAGTCGATTCAATAAAGGAGTGGATCCTTTTTAAATCAATATTAGAGAAAAAATGTTTGTCTCCAAGGGTTCTCGGACCAAACAGTCTACATAAGTTTTAGATCTCCGAATGCCGGGCAATGACAAAGAAGATGTTCCGTTGACTCGATATATGCGCCAAGAACGCATTTTATTCGCATCAAATAAGCAGTAAAAACATGAAAATATGCCCTGAATGTCATAAATTGCTCAATTGAAAACAAAATAAATATCCAACAATTTAATAACATTTTCATTTAAAACAAAAATAATCCTAACATTATAATCGTTGAAGGCCATACACCAGAGTATTTAGGAACGATTTTACACTATTTGAACACGATAGACAGTCATGGGCTCACAGAAAAACAGTGTTAAGTTTTGAGGTTAAAATTCATACAAGATATATTTGGATATTAACCTCCATGTATTTAAAAAGAAGTTAAAGCTTTTAAAGGATGGGAGCTTAGGGCAAATGTGAGCCGATTCGAAAACAATTCAATTTGCAGTAAAATATTTTTGGAGCTAATTTAATTTAAATACATAATTCGATGGATTACGGACACAAAGAGTCTAGAGTGGAAAGAAGTTTTTATAGGAAATATGTGAAATGATATACCGATTCTCACCATTGACATAGACTTCGTCCTTATTTGATCAAATTATCTACAAAATTGCAACTTGTACTTGGCGCAAAGGTTAACACAGATAGACAACCAGCCAGATGGACGGACGGACATCGCAAGATCACTTTAAAAAGTTATTCTGAGTCGATCGGTATACAAAAAGATTGATCTAGATTTCTTTGTATTATACACATCGCCAAAAACGTATATAATCGCTTTTTCCTTAATTTTTGTTTTTATATAAAATCTGAAACTTTAAAATAGTATTTTTTTTAATGACAACCTGGGGTCTAATCACCGCATCGAATGTATTTGCATACGATAGACACTGACGTATCGAATGAAAACTAGAGAAATGTAATGTCGAGTTACTCGATATCGAATGCTTTTTTTCAAATTCAATAAATTTCATTCTATATCGAGATTAATGATACCAAAATAAATAATTTCGATCAATTTTGCTCGATATCGTATGCGGTGATTAGACCCCTGCTTTGACTTAAAATTTTGGAATAAAAATTAAATGAAGGTGGCGAAATTGAAGCAACACGCTGGGTATACAAATAGATATTTAAAACAGAAAAGCCATCTGTTAACCAGAATTACGAAAAAAACATTTTTTTTTTGCTTTGTAGGCATATAAAAAAATTTAACAACAATATTCCTTAAAAAGGCGAAATATGCCTTCAAAGTGGCCAACTATGCGCTATAAACCTTAAAAATGCTCTTTTAACTAAATAAAGCAAAAAAAGCTGTTAACGGTAAAATATGCAAAAATGTGTAGGTACTAACAAATCGATGACAAGTTAATAAAAGGCTCTAAAACCGATAAATACATTTTAAAATATGACTTAAAAAATAATAAAATATGTATTTATTATTTAAAGAAAAATGTTGCAACCAAGGCCCATCTATCAGGTCGCTTACTTGTACAAAAACAAAATACGATTCTTTTTAGTTGTCAAAAATTTACTACATACATATACAAAGCAAAAGGAAAAAACGTGTATGTGTGGCATATCATTAACGTATACATGCACATGTAAGCAAAGTGTAAACAACTTTTGAATACTAAAAAGAACATAAACAATGATCATCAGGCTTCTTGCGCAGACCTTTTCAATGGGCCTTGGTTGCAACAAATCCAGATACATTAAGGCTGGGTTTTTGAGATCTCAGTTAAACTAGGTTTAGTTAATCTGAAAATAGATTAGTGGCGTCATTACCAAGTTTGTATACAAAATTTGGACGAAACGGCTAAGTTTTGCTTAAAATGTTGGTCTTTAATAAAATAATAACAAAAAAATTAAATTTCGCCGGAAAAAGCCGAGTTTCTAACTACGTTAAACTAAGTTTAAACTTAATCCACATCTCAAAAACCCGGCCTAAGGGTTTTCACGATATCGCTTACATTTGCCATTTTTGCTCATAGGACTCAACATTCAAGTGAGGTAGGGTATAAATTGTTCGGGGTTTCTTACTAGTTTGAATACTTATTTTATTTCTTAAAAAATTTGGAAATAAAATAAACAAAATTTTCTTTCAAATTCAAAATTAAAAATGTCTTCAACTTTTCGCTGCCTCTCGAAGATCACTGAACAACTGTTTGAACCTCTACAAACGCTGCTTGTGAATATTATGATATTGATCTTAATTGATTTTCTGAAATTCTGTTTTACGTTATTACTGACATTTGCTATTGGTTATTCTATATTTTACTTAGTGAGAAAATATTAAAAAAAAACCTTTAAAAATACTTAATTAACCGTTCTAACTTATAGTGGAACAATCAAAATACCGCAGCAAGTGGCATAACAACTGAAAGACTTATTGATGGACTAATGGAGAATGGAAGCTTCAGTAAATATCCGTATATAGTAGAGTTGCCAACGAAAGTTTCAGCCGAGTCAATCAAATTGAAAAAAAGTTATAATTTAATTAACAATCAAGCAGACAGACGGTAAACCCCAATAGTAAGCACGTTTCAAACTATTGAAAAAAAACTCAAAATATTTAAAATTAATAAAAAAAAAACTCTTAATTTGCTTTCACTAAATAAAATTTTACATTTACAAATAAAATCTTAAACTCTATGGAAACTTTCATGATCATACTGATCGTCGTAGGATTGTCTCTTCTCAACATTTTGGAATTCTTTAAAATTACTCGATGTGGATTCCGCTGTCGCTGGTAAATGGTGATTTACTTCCTGTTTAATTTCAAGATGGTTATTTGTTTTAAATTTCTTGAAAAGTTCATCATCTTCTTCTTGAGCATTTGAATCTCTATTCGAAGATCCACTTTCCCCATGTTCCTTTAACTTTGATTTTTTACCCAAACTAGTTTTAATAGTTTGTGAAGCCCGACTTGTTTCATACAGTTCCTGTTTAATTTGTGAGATGAAGTAATCTTTGTTCAAGCCATTATCATCACTTTCCCTAGTTTTTGGGGCAACAGTATGAATTTCTTTTTTTACAAATTGTTCTAAATCAGCTTCCGAATTCCTCAATTTTGCTTGATTTTCTTCAAACTCTGCCTCAATTTCAAGTTGTTCTAAAAGACTTGCTCTTTGTTTTATGAGATTTTCATCGGGTGGACCGATTCTTAAGCAAGTTTCACCAAGAATTTGATGTGCCACTAAATCAGTTTCTCCTGTATTGTTATTTGGGCTGTCAGGGGTTAACGGGCATTCAATGGGGTTTTCAGTTTCTGCTAAAACGTCCTCTAGCTTTGAATAAAAATTGGTAATGTTAACGAATATAATTTTCTGATTTTTGATATAAATAAAATCATTTTTATCGATAAAATAATTTTCTATAGAAAATTTGTGTTATCGATAAAATAATTTTCTATAGAAAATTTGTGTTATCGATAAAAAAATTTTCTATAGAAAATTTGTGTTATCGATAAAATAATTTTCTATAGAAAATTTGTGTTATCGATAAAATAATTTTCTATAGAAAATTTGTGTTATCGATAAAATAAATTTCTATAGAAAATTTGTGTTATCGATAAAATAAATTTCTATAGAAAATTTGTGTTATCGATAAAATAAATTTCTATAGAAAATTTGTGTTATCGATCAAATAATTTTCTATAGAAAATTTGTGTTATCGATAAAATAAATTTCTATAGAAAATTTGTGTTATCGATAAAATAAATTTCTATAGAAAATTTGTTTTCTCGATAAAATAATTTTCTATAGAAAATTTGTGTGACCGATAACTTCCTTTATAGAAAATTTGTGCTACCAGTTACTTATTTTTTATAGAAAATTTGTGTCATTGATCCTTTAAAAATTTTATTGTCCATGTCGAGAACAAAATTTTCTATTACAAATTTTTCTTGTCAATATAAATAAAAGATTTTTGTTAAAAAAAACCATACTCTCTTGATGTTGAAACAAAGCTTCTCTTGGAAATTTACATATCGTCGGCTCATTATAAGTTTTCGCATATCATACGCTACATACGATTAGATTTGTTCACACAGGTCAAAAACACATGTTTAGACTTTTTCTATTTGTGAGTAAAAAGGCGAATTCTGTTTAATTCTGTTAGGAAAGTTATTCCAAACTTGGTTGCGTGTTAAGATGTTAGTTCTTAATAAGAAGTTGTGTAGAAAAATGAGTGCCAAGAAAAGCAAATGTATTAGTTTGGAAATAAAAGTGGACGTAATAAAACGTTCAAGTCGAGTGAAAAGGCTGTTGTTATAGAGAACCATTGGTTTAGCGCCTTCAACAGTAAAAACAATATCATGGTAATTTCACCATGATATGCGCCAAACCAATAATGAGCTGACGATATGTTATCCATTTCCATTTCTTAGTCATCGTCCAAACTTGCAATTTTTGTTGCAGCAATTCTTGAATTTATGGGTGAGAAGATTGGGGAGTGTTATGTACTCTCCAATTCTATTTTGTATTGTTATTCGCACACTTTTTAACTTGAAGTTGGCTGGAGGTGTATTTGTATGCATATATACATATCGTCGGCTAAATATGCAAATCTGCTAAATCCACTTTTTATGTAAGTTGAGATTTTGATGCATGTAGTTTTTCTTCATTTTGTGTCTTGAAGTGTGTCAAATAAATAATATTTTTGGCTTTCCTCTCAAGCAGCAAATCAGAAAAAATAAAAAGCTTTTTGTCTCTCCTGTAAAATTTGTTGAAAGGGAGATAGAATAACGATATGTTAAATATAATGAGAAAAAAAAACTCTAGAATCTGGACACTAGTGCAATTTTAAAAATTGGAGCAACAAAAATTGCAAGTCTGGACGACAGATTATTTCTATAGAAAAATTGGTCATTTATAGATATTATCCGTCAGTAACAGAAACTTTCTCTGGAAATTCTTTTACAGCTGTTACTTGTCATCTTCATACGTATTATGCACTCACAAATTGAAATGACCATATAACCAAATAATAAAGGAGTAGGAGAATCAATACAAATTTGGCAACTTCTTTGCATGCATTCAAAAAACCATCCACAACGACAGCAACAGATACTCGAAGCAGTGACTCCAGTATATCTATAATTTGATCTGAAACAACCATGTTGTCTTCAGAAACATGATTTTTTGTTCTTTATTTACAAAAATATTAACAATTTTTTGAATTACAGTATTTAAAAAGAAAAAATCGAATATGATATAAAAATAAAATTTAAAAATGACAGTCTTGTGGGCCATCTAGCAGCAAGTAGTATCGCTGAGATGTTACTCTTTAATTTCATCTAAGTCAAGAACCTCAACCATAAGTTTTCAACAGTGGCAATATTATTTTGTTTATGTATTCATGGTTGTATATTTTGGTACGACATAAATGTGTACATAATCATCTGTGGGCTGTTTTTATTATTGTAAATAAAAGATTAGAATTTATCTCTATTACCTTTATAATATTTAACTTTTAATTTAAATTCTATTAGGAAAATCTCCATTTATTTTTTTTATTTCTTAATTAAATGATAAAACGAATCATGTCGGATGTTGATGTTAAAGCCGGAATTCAACAAATTCTAAAAAGAATCGATGTCGCTTATGAGCAACGTTCTAAGGTTTGTAAACGTTATAATAAGGCGACCAGATTTTAAAAATAAAAATAGAGGACAAAAAGAAAAAAAGTTAAAAATTTAAGATTTTTTTTACATATTTTACTGACAAATTTGCATTCCCACATTCACATATGTTAAGCAAATTAAAAAAAAAATAACATATCCCTTAAAATGCAAACCTGTTAAATCCAATTTTTAAGTAAATGGAGATTTTGATGCCGTGTGGTAGAGAAAGATATTCCTCGTCGACCACCATGTAGTTTTCCTTTAATTTAAGTCTTGAAGTGTGTCAAATCAACTATATTTTTGGTTTTCCTTTCAAGCAGCAAATTGGGAAAAAAAGTTTTCCTGTAAAATTTGTTGAAAGGGACTTAGTAGGTTTGCTTGCATATTCAGCCAGCGATATATCGTTAGCTAAAACGCAAACGGCCCTATCTAACATTTTGAAAATTTTACAGGAGAAAGAAAAAACTGTTTTATACTAATGGTATGGTTTCGACTAGCATGGTTTTCACCAGTATTATAAAAAAAGGTGTGAGAAATTGAATTCTTGGAAAATAGAATAAAATTTTAAAATATTTCAAAAGTGTTGTTAGTTAAGTCCTTTGGTACTCTAATTTTATGAAACCAAAGGCCCTATCTACACATTAATACAAAGTAGATTAATTGTATTTTTTCATTTATTAGGAAAACGCTGTTTAATAAATTTAATTATATGAACACGCTTTTTATTTATTTGTAATAAACATTAATATTATTAATATATTTTATTTAAAAAATTGCATTAAGCTGTTAAAAATTTATTTCTCTACAATAAATAAATTGTTAAACGTTCAAATCTATCAATTTTTTTTGACAACTTACAATGTTGTTTTTCGTTAATAAAATTAGTAATTTTTTTCAGATATCTCCAAATTTGTTTGTGGATGTGTATTTCGATGCGATGCATCAGAATCAATAAAAAAACCGATTTTGGATTTTTTGTTAGTTAGGGCCGTTTGCGTTTTAGCTAACGATATACACATTTACGTTTACTTATAAATAAGTAAAATTACTAAAAAAAAATAACGAAAATTAAAATGCATTGCACTATTTTATTCAAAATTGTATACTGCAAGTGAATAAGAGTTCAGTAGAAGTATGAAAAGAATAAGCACGGCACGACATTTTCCATACGATTTGACAGGAAAAAACCGGCGATCGCCGTGAAATAAAATTTATTTTAGTTTATAAAAATAAAAACAAATATTGATTATGCATTTAAATATAAAGAGGACAAAGATGACAGATTATGAAAAAAAGATGATAAAAGAGGACACAAATTTTATAGATGACAGCCAGTTAAAATAGATGATTGTCCTCTAAAAAAGAGTACGTATGGTCACCTTAGTTATAAACAAATTTCAATTATTGTCTTTCTACTATTTTCTGCATTTTTCCCAGGAGTTAAAGGGAGGCAAACCTCAGTTGGTAGCTGTGAGCAAAACTAAATCTGTTGAATTGATTATAGATGCCTATTCGGTAGGTCAGCGACATTTTGGCGAAAATTACATACAGGAATTGATGGAAAAGGGAAATCATCCTGATATTTTGGCTCAATGTCCTGAAATAAAGTGGCATTTTATTGGACATTTACAAAGTAATAAAATAAATAAGGTAGAGTATGCTTTCCGGTAGTATCTAAACCTTATTAGTAAAGTTACGGTCCGTTATTGTTAGGATACTTTAATTAAATTATGTGTTTTAAGTTTTGTAGATCTTATAATGACAGATTTAACTAAATTTGTTGCAAGTCGATCCCTTATTCTATTAAATCCAAAACTAAGATCGCCCGAAATAGGCTCTAAACTATTATTTTATTAAATATATTTGTAGGTATAGAGGCAATCCGGTATGTAAAGGAAACCTAGTTTGAAAATAAACAGATTTAAAAACGGCAAAATCCGTTTTAGCATCTTTAAAAATTGCTTTCTAATACATTTTCCTCCTTGTCCTTGTATACCTTTATTCTTTTAAATAATAAATACATCGCCGGCTTAATGTGCAAACCTGCTAACTGCGTTTTATAACATTTTACAAGAGAGACAAACAATTTTTTATTTTTCCAAAAATATAGTTGGTTTTACAAACTTCAAGACTCAAATTGAAGAAAAACTACATGTCTCAAATTATTAAAAAGTGGATTAAGCAGGTGTGCATATTAAGCCAACAATATATATTTTGAGTCTCTCTTTCTTTTTTGGACCTATTTTTATGTCAAAATTTATTTTTCTAGGTTTTATCAAAAAATTTCCAAAATTTTTCATTTTATACTCAGAACACTGCAATTGAATGCTTCTTGAATTATCAGCCATGTCACAGAGTACAATTCCGTTCGGAATCGAAGAAAACATATTTGTTTTTTGATAGAAAGTGCAATTTGATAGCCTTTTATCTTTTCAGATACGGAAAACTCCCATTCCGTTCATGAAAAAAATGGTTTCATTCCGAAATTTTTTTTCTTTATTTTCTGAAGCACCAAAATACCGAGTGAATTCCATTTCCGAACGGAATTTTACTCTGTGACTTGGCTGTATATTAGAAAATTAAAAATGTATTACATGAAGAACGGAGAAGTAAAAGAACTAAATTTAATTTCCCATATTTCCCTTTTTTGATACTTTTGTCGCCCTATTAAAGTTCAAAATATTTCAATATTGAAGTGGCATCTCATAATTTAGTATTTACGTAGGTATGTTTATGTATTTCAATGAATGAAAACCCCAATAAAAGGCTCTAAGGGCTCTAAGGGCTCGGTTATGTAACTGAAAAATAAAAATTAAATGTTTTGTAAAAAAAGTACCAAATCTGGATATGGTATCCACCATTACAATTATTTAAAATTCCCCTAATATATGTTGTAGCCAGTAATTAATATCAATAATTGGTTTTCGAATATTCCGAATAGTTTATAGTCTATTTTAAAAACTATCGATTTTCGATTAAGCTATTAAAAAATAAACGGTTTTAATTCGAATAAACAAAAGCACATAATTATTAATACGATTTCACACATTAATCGAATAAGTTTTTGAAATAAATTGTTAATTTGAATAAAAACAAAACAATTCACAAAGGTTAGGAACCAACACAATAAATAGATACTTGGAATTGTTGAAGAACTTTGGTTAAAAAAAATTTAGGAATTTAATAAATTTGTTGCAGGTTAAGCATGCCTATAAGAATCAGTAGGCGTCAACCACATATTTGAAAAGTTACAAACAAAATCTCTAAGCCAAGATTATATATTTAAAATGATTTTGTTTCTGCAATTTAGAAACGAGCAGTAATATGAACATTAGGGGTATAACTTATTCTCATTTTTTGCAAATATCAAAATGGCCCTAGCATAGTCGAATAAAAAAAATGATATTAATTTTTCGCGGTTATTAAAAAAGATCACCCACAAAACGCGGTAAAGTTGGAAAATTATTTTTTTTTAATCCAAATTTTTAATATTTTAATCAGGCTTAAGTTCATTAAATTAAATTTTCATTAAATTATTTTTATGAAGAAAGGAATTTTACAACATGAAAATTAATTAAAATTGTTATTGATAATCATTCGAATCTCAGGTCAGTCGAGAATGAATGATTATCAATAACAATTTTAATTAATTTTCATGTTGTAAAATTCCTTTCTTCATAAAAATAATTTAATGAAAATTAAATTTAATGAACTTAAGCCTGATTAAAATATTAAAAATTTGGATTAAAAACCATAAATAGTTCAACAAAATAACCACAATTATAATTAATTATTTTTTTTTTTTATTTTTACTTATACATTTAGCCAAAAACTTTAGCAAAACAACACGCACATTAAATTTGAAATTTATGTTCTTTAATAATTAAGAAACTTTTTAACTTTTTTTTTCATTTATTAATAAATTATTAAGCACGAAAACAAAATCATTTGGATTAAATTTTGTATTTCCACGAAAATTATTTTGATATTAATAAAATATTTAACATTTTTTTATAAACTATTTTTCTTTAGGGATTTTAGAAAATCGCTGTTGTGGGTGATGTTTTCATTTTCAAACATCCCAAACAAATTGTTTTCGTAAATAACACAATATTCGCTATCGCGTAGAGCTATGGCCAAAATTTGGTTATACCCCTAATGAATATGCTTTTTGTATGAAATATCTGTTCATTATTCGGCCCCAATTAAACATAACATTGGTTGATTTCTTAAATTTTTTTTTTGTTCTTGGTGTTTTAATAAATAAAACTGGTGAATTTTTCCCACATCCTTGATTCCGCCGGAATGTTGTAGTTTTAAGCATAAAGATATGCTACAACTACTTCAGATTTTTTAGTGCCTTAACGGGTGTTCGATCTTAAGTGGACTATATAAAATAAAACTCCGGTGGTTTGTTTAAATTAATTAAATATTTATTACAAAATAAACAATAGAAAATGTTGAATTTTACTTTAATACATGCTAATGTGTCATTTATGTATTTATTTGAACGTGTTCATAGTATCGTTTTGTTCTGTGCTAGAAATTTGTTTTTTATTGTTCCCGTACTTCTGTACATTTTTGTCTATTAGTGAGATAAATTTTCGTTAACCGAACTTTACACCCAAAAAGTACGGGATCGCACCTAATGTTTTTGACTTTTGTTACATTTTGTTTTGACATTATTCCTAAAAAGTTTAACATTGCACAATATTTTACAATTAGAAACATACTTACATTAAGGGTACACTTACAATAAGTATGAAAAGTATGAAAAACGTTTATAAATTACACATTATTAAAACAACCGGTTTATTTTACTAAAATAATATTTTACTAGTATAACTTTTAGCTATGTTAAGTCCATAATTAAGAATAACTCACATATACCCTAGTAACGCCCTAATAGACATAAATCTTTCAAAAACACTTAAATTAATATAAAATTCGCTCGAAGTATTTCTATGTAAACGTTATAAACGACTTCTGAATACTTCTATATCAAATTTAACAGTTTAAACTGGTGTACAGTGTTATATGATCGGTATTGATCGGCTATAGTTACTAGTTTTTTATTTATTATGGTAGTAAAAATTTATTTAAATTATACTTTTTTAAAGATAAAGAAAATTAAACCCAGTAGTAAACGTTAGAGGGCGCGAGGCATACGGATACAAATGTTTCTCAATTGTAATTTGTGATTTCTCAGGCAATAGTTCATAACTTGCCCCCAATGTTAAGCTGTCAAAATTCAAAACAATCCCAATTCCTGTTTAAGTACGATCATAATAATCAGACCATTGTGAAAATTTGGTGTACCAGAAATGTCCTTCTTAAAGGGCCCCTGGTTTCTAGCTAAAACTCGACTGCACCTCCTTTAATTTTTTTTTTAACAATCTCAATTGCAAGGTACAATTACACAAGGTAGACTCGTTAGCGGACAGACATAAGCCCCAATTGCCAAATTCGTTTGTATGAGCCAAAATTTGTACACGTGTGCGTGAAATATATATATACATATTTATATTTATAAACACAATTTTAACAAGTCGGGTATTTTTTGTGTGTGACATTCACCCAAACCAAACAAAAGTAAAATTATTTAAATTTAAACTTAAATCCCCGTATTCATAAACGATTATTAAATTTAACAAACGTTTATTAAGGATACTTTTCTTAGCAAATTTATTCTTAAAGCCTTTATTAAATTTAAAATTTTTTTATGAATACATGCAAAAATCTTTACATTTTTGGTTGTGTTCCTGCAAACTTATTAATTAATTTGCTTACAGATTATAAAACTCCCCAATTTATACATGATCGAAACAGTTGATAGTCAGAAGTTGGCAAATAATTTAAATAATGCATGGGAAAAATTGGAAATTGAAAATAAACAGCCATTACAAGTTCTTATACAAATAAATACAAGTAATGAAGAAGGTACGACTCAAAATGTTTATGAATTGAAAAATTTAGTTAATTTTTTTTACATTTTATCAGCCAAAAATGGCGTTCATCCTAGTGAAGCCTCATTGCTGTATAAATTCATAAAGGAAAACCTGAAACAACTGGATGTGAGGGGTGTTATGACTATTGGTGCTTTTGGTTTTGATTATAGTCAAGGGCCAAATCCCGATTTTGTGAAACTAATAGAAGTTCACAAACAGATTTGTAAAGAAAATCAATTGGATGAGGCTGATTTGCAGGTGTCAATGGGCATGTCGGATGATTTTGAAAAGGCGGTAAGTAGAAAATATATTTTAAAATTCCCCAAAATATAATTCTCTAATATGTACATAATATTTCTGGAATAAATCTTGAAAAATTCGGAAATAAACAAATTAAATTTATCGAGACACTGATACCTGTATTCATGGTATATTTATATGTCAAATCAGTATGTGTAAAAAACTATTTCTTTATTTCTGCTTTTATGACATAAAATTTTATTTATGTTTAAAATAAATATATGAAATACTAAAACGAAATATGAAAATTTGCGATTAAATGCAAATCCTTGTTTGAACACTATTCTATAGTACATTTACAACAAAGCAAAATCTGGCACATACGAGATTTCGATCCAAATTTTGTTGGTTTTGAGGTAAAACGTTTGAAAAGGTTTCCCCTACAAAATGAAATTTACTTTGTGGCTAGATTTTAACAAAACCTGCTTAAATCTAATCAGTATCAAGTAGGGTGATCGATTATTCGACATTTTTCAATAACCGGTTTTCGAATATTCCGAATAGTTGCTATTTTAAAAAAGCCCGTTTTCGGTTAAGCATTTTAAAAATAACCGGTTAACCGGTTTTAATTCGAATACATAAAAATAAAATATTCAAATTAGTTTTTGTAATAAAGAGTTAATTAGAATAAAAACAAAACAATTTACGAAGGTAAGGAACCAACAAAATACATAGATATGACTTAGGGTATGTTCAGACCTAACAAATATTTGACCATTACATCAAAAAAAGCGTGACCAATAAATTGATTAAACTTAAGGTTTATTTTTAACAATTTCTATTAATTTATTTATTTCTAAGATGATTATTGAATTTATGTATTATGTAGTTAAGAAACCGTTAAATAATGTTTGCTCTAGCCAAACGTTTTGCAAAAGCAAACCATTCTTTAATAAATCTAGTGGTTACGTGTAGGACGTCAAATATTTAATAGGTGTGAACATAACTTTAGAATTTTTGAGAAACGTTGTTTTTTAAAATTATAGGAATTTAATAAATTTATTATTTGAGATATTCTCTCAAATTTATTTTAAATGAGTTTCACTTTGTTGCTGGTTAATCATGTCTATATGAAGCAGTAAACTTCAGCCATATTTTTGAAAAGTGACAAACAAAACCTCTTATCTAGGATTATATATTAAAATTTTTTTTGTTTCAGCATTATACAAACAATAGTAATATGAACATGCTTTTTATATGAAATATCTGTAAATTCGTCGATCACACAATTTGAACCCTTCCAGGACATTTTTGATTCCTTCAATTTGGTGTTTTAATAAATTAAACTGATGAATTTTCCCATAGCGTTGATTCCGCCGGTATGTTCTTGTTTTAAGCATGAAGATATGCTAGAACTACTTAAGAGTGTTTTATTCATTATTGGCAGCATATTTTAGTAAAGTATTATTTGCAGTCTCCTCAAAACTACTTGGAACAGGGTCAAGTTTTACTTGGCGTATATTTATGTCAAGCTTGTAGACTAATTAAAAGTGAATAATAAGTCGTGACGTTAAAGAAGCTTTGCAACTTATCATTTTAGGGCCGTTTAAGCACAATTTTTTTTTTAAATCAGTTCGAAATATCACCAGAGATGACATCTTTATAAAGATATACATATATATATATATATTATTTATAATACTGTCAAATTGCTAATTACTTTTTAAGCTGAACTTTTTTGTAATACTTAAAATTGTTTTGGGTTTTGTTACAAGAACACACGCTTATATAAGCGATTTGTATTTACATTGTTCATAATGTTTTTTTGACTTTTTCATTTTGTTTTGACAATTTTTATTGAAAGTTTAAGTTTGCCAAATATTTGATTAGAAAAATACTTAAATTACGGGTACATTTATAACAAAAGTAAGGAAAACGTATATAAATTGCACATTACTAAAATAACCGGTTTATTTTACTAAAATAACCGGTTTATTCGATATTCGAAAAATTGACATTTTAAAATATTCGACTTGGGCAAAACTAAAATAACCGGTTAAAACCGGTCGAATACTATTCGATCGATCACCCTAGTATCAAGAGATGTGAATTTCTTAAAAAAAAATTGTTCCAAATTGAAAAATTTTTTTTTAATTAAAAATTTCTGTTAAAAATCAAAATTTGATTTTCAAAATCTAAAATCGATTTTCGAAAAAAAAATTTTTTATTCGAAATTAAAATTTTTTAATGAAATCAAAATTTTCTATTCGATATTAAATTTTGACATTTCTATTAAAATAAAAAATTAACTGTCTGTTTTTCGATATCATAAGAAAAATTTTCTTTCATAATTTTACCTTGAAAATATGTATAACCAATTATGTATTGTTTTTAAATGTTATTTAAACTAACTAAATTTGCGTTCTTTATCAACAATTCGGCAGTTTTTTTTCTGCAATTAAAATTTTTTTTAATTAAACTAAAGAGTTTTTATTCGTAGTAAGAAATTTCTGGTCGATATTGACTTTAAACTTCTATTGGAAATTAAGAATTTCATATCGAGGTTAGAAAATTTCACTCGAAATTGAATATTTTATTTCAAAAATTCAATTAGAAAATTTTGTTTGAAATTGATTGCTACCTGTTTTTGAAAAAAAATTTTCGTTTGGAAATTTACATTAAAACAACAATAAAATAATTTAAACTTGTTTTTGTTTTCAATATAAATTTCCAAACAAAAATGTTTTTATAATTTTCAAAAACAGGCAGTTAGTATCTAAATAATTCAACATTTTTTATTTTTTCGAATTTATTCTATGAGCTAAATTTCAGTTATATATTTTATAAAGCTTTTTTGTAATAGTCCTATTCCTTTAATTTTTAGGAATGACATTATACACTGCCAGACTATTATATTGTATCTTCTTGTTCATAAAATAAAATAGAAAAATTGTGCAAATTTTTAGTAATGAGAAAAGCCAGATAAATTGGGAATGTATTTCTTTTAGTTACATATTTTATTAAATACTAAACAATTACAGAACATTTCATTAAATACAGAATAATTAAAGGTTTCTGACTAGAAAATAATTAACACAGAACAAAGCTTTAAAATGCGGTATTGTTCTGTATAATATAGAACAGATGGTCACCGAAAAATTATTTTCTAAATTCATTGACATTATAATACGACATTGATTATTTTAATTAAAAATTTTCATATAAGAATGGCATTTTAAATAAAAATATTGATGTTTATCAAGGCGAATTCAAACAGGGTGGTCTTATTTTGAAAACGTTTACAACACTGTAAAATATTTTAACGTTGTGTCAAAAATAATACAACACTGTAGTAAACAATTTAAACAAATATTTCATTTTCTTTTTAATTTTAAATTGTTTGTTTTGAAATGTAATAATTAAAAAAAATTTTATGTTTCATAATTTTAGGCGAAAATTATAAAATTTAGTAAATATTCCCCAGAACCACATGAACGGTATATCATTTTGACACAAGGTTAGTAATCAGCTGTTGCTTTCGTAGCAAGATAAAGTCATCTGATGTAAATTCGCATTGATGTTTATTTTAAAATTATTTTTAATAAAATTTTCCTGTTCGATGGTTAGAAATTAAAAATTTCTATTCATAATTTAAAAAGTTTTAAATGAAATTGAACAATTTCTCAAGGCGAATTCATTATAAGTTATCTTAAAAGCCCTGCTTATAACTTTTTTTTTAGTTCAATAATTGTTGGATGCCACAATTTTGTTTATTATCTTTATTTTTATTTTGTTCCAGTTTTTGACTTTGTACAATGATTTTACAAACACAAATTGCTTGTGGTGTTTGTACGAGTTGTTCTTGTTGTATGTAGTACCAAGATTGCCTGAAACGAATTCGCCTTGAAAATTTCTATTACAAATTTATGAATATAATTTATTTTTTATCCTTTTCGAAATTGAAAATTAATTTTTTTACATTAAAATTTCATTTTTTTTATTTGAAAAATAAATTTGCAATTTCTTTTAAAAATCGATTTTTCGAAATTTAGTTTTTTTTTAAATACGAAACATTTTTGTACAAAATATTTTAATAGTAATTGAAGAGTAGATAATTCTAAATTAATTTTTATTAAAAAAAATTTGGAAATTTTAAATCTTAAACAATTTGATAGAAATTGGAATTTTAAAATAAAAAATGTTAAAAAAAAAAACAATAATTTGTACACTTTTTTCAAACTAATTGTTGTTAAGGAATTTTTCTTTTTTAAGTCGGAAAGTTTTAAAATATTTTTTTTAATTGATATATTTTGGTTTCGAAAATATTTCTCTTGTTATTTATTTGTTTTCTTTATTTTGTCGCGAACAACTTTAAATTAAATAAGCTTATTAAATTTTTTTAATTCCAATTTTTATCAATCTGGAAAAGTTTTTTCTTAAGTATAAAATTTTTTATTCAAGTAATTTTCTTTTATATTATATTTTTTATTTTTTATTATTCCTTCCAGATTGAAATGGGAAGTACTATTGTGCGTGTGGGCAGTTCTATTTTTGGTTATCGGGCTAGAAAGACTACCACTACTGCTTAATTCATCTACAAATGGTTCGATCTTATGCTACAAGTAAATCGTATACTAAACACAATCTTAAATTCTATTTTATTATTGTTTTGTTGTTGTTGTGAATGTATAAAATTATGTGAAATGAGTAAGCAATACAATACTTTTTGTTGTTTTTTAATTTCTTGTACATAGAAAATATATATGTACAACAAAAAATGTAGTTATTTACCAAAGAATTTTCTAATTTTTTGTGTGTGTGTTTTTTATAATTTAGGACAATACATGCCGATTGTTATTCTCTTGACTAGATGACGCAATTTGGGAATTGAAAATTTATTTGTTAATATGTATTTGTATATAAGAAAATTGAATATGTGTATGTAATAAATAAGTACACACACAGATAAATTAATTTATATAAAACAAAAGAAAATACTTTTAACTGGTACTTCACTTGATGTTTGTTTAAAAAACTTGTTTAAGTAAATAAAAATAAATACTTTAAATTCAAAAACCAAAAAAAAAAATGTTATTTAAAGTTGATTTTAGGCATATCGTCAACTCATTATTGGTTTGACCTACCGACCATTTTTAAAAGAATTGAGTTAGGTATGGGGTATATATATTTTGAATACCCCCTTTCTGAATCCAAACCTGTTTCATGAAATTGTTAATGGTTTCTGATATAATAATTTGTTCGAGATGATATTAATGAGGTGGTTTAAATTAAAGATTTTTTTTTTGGTTACTCAAACAAAAAACTGCTGAGAAGCATTTATTACCTATAAAAATGAGCCTTGAAATACACTTTATTTAGTCTTAATTAACCCCCTTATGCAAAAAAAGTTAAAGTTCACATTAGTTAACCAACACATTAAGCCCAGCAAAAGTGAAATTTTTAAAACTTTTAATTTTTTTTTCATTCATACAAATCGACCCGGCCTAATGTATACCCATATGATGGGTAAGTGTTTAGGTTAGAATAAATCCATTTTCACTCTCGGATTATTTCAAGATAAAACCGTCTTAGATATTCTTAAATCAAGAACAGTTTGAGATTAATTTTTTGTTATAAATTAAGTCAATACTTTTTTCGGTTTTGTTTTAAGTATGAATTCCGGATTAAACGTGCTTAAGTGAAGTATCTTGCACTTGAATAAATCGTTCTTGAATCAAGCGTTCTGTAATTGATTTAAGGAAATCCGTTATTAACGTGCTATTGACACCGCTTCGGCTTGATTTAAGTACGGATAGATTGGTTTGTTTTTTTCAGTGTATATGTAGATGAAATCGCCACTTTCCTAAATAGTGTTTTTCACACTCGATTGTTTTTAAAATAATTAATAAGAACTCATAATTTGTTTGTTAAGTGATTTCTGTTTTTAATATTTTTATTCTATTTTTTAATTTAAAACGTTTACAGAATGCATTTATTTACATACATACACCCAAACCGCGGTTGGTTTGCGCGATTGTTCCGTTCCATAAAAAAAACGATTAAGCTTCTTGTGAAATCGGTTGAGATTATTCGAGCCTTTTCTCCCCCCGTATTGATAAAGTAAAACTCAAATACTTTTTAAACAAAAAAATTTAAAATATGATAGATTTTTACCCCCTTATGAAAAAAAGTTAAAGTTCACATTAGTTAACGAACATATAAAATCTCATTCAAAACAAAACCTGTATTGCCTAAACTATAATATAATAAAACATTATAAAATAAAAAAAAAAAAAAATTTTAGCGAAAGAAGAGGAAAAACATTTTCAAGTCGAGAGGCGCGGATTAGGATTTTATTTTAGACCCATGGTTTCTTCATAGAATTTTCTTAGAATTTTATGTAGGATACGTTTTTGCTATACGATTTTAAAAAAAAATCGACCCGACCTAGTATACCTGTTTATTTCACTTTTGTTGTATTCCGCCCTATTGTTTACAGAATAAATCTCAATTGTTAGACACCTACAGCATGCCCAATTGAATTCAATTTCATGTATTTAACTAAATAACTTAAAAAAAAGAAAATGGGAATTATTGCTTTTTGTTTTACTTTTAAAACATGAAAATACATGTATATTTTTCATCATGTAGTGTTGTTGTTGTGTCTACAACAAACTCTTATTAGCACACGCATATTGTTTTTCGACATCGGTTCTTAAATTTTTCAGTACGACTTGTACTTAAGTAAGAAGAAAAAATTCAAATTTAGTACGAGTGTTTTCTTTCTGTGTACGCCAACCACGATAAGGATGATGAAATCAATACCCATTTAGAACTTGAAGCCAGCGAAAAGAGGGCGTTCATCTCGAAACACCTTTTATTTTATCAAAGAATTTGAAAGCCGGCAGGAGTTTGCCCAAGCTCACCTCAATTCAACTGTATTGTTTTCTATTGAATCAGTATTCAATTTCAAAGGCCGAGTTGGAATCAGACGAGTAAGAATATCTAACGGCCAGATATTCAATCCGAAGTATTGTATAGCAACTAACAAATGTGTTTTTTTTTTTGAACAAGGAATCGGTCTAATCTATCTCATAGAAGGTATTATGGAATGCTTTATGTGCAGGGACATTCTAAACAACGTGGTTATGGAGGTTTAATCAGGATAATGATCCTAAGCATACCTCAAAGCACTTTACATCGAGGATCCGCAGAAATTACCCTAAGATTTTAGATTGGCCCGTCCAATCACCAGGTCTTAAGCCTATCGAGGACTTATGGGAAATTGTTAATATGAAAATCAATAGGAAAAATTGTAAAACAAAGGGTGATTTATTCGAGGCAGTTAAAATGGCTTGGAATATCCATCGGAAAACAACTATCCTATATGCCTAAAATATGTACAGCAGCAGTAAAAAAACAATAAATTTTCTACAAAATACTTGTCTTTTTAAAGTTTTTGCGTCATACACAAACGGGTGCTTGTGTGTCATCCATTAAGTTCTTGTCAAGTCTGAAATTATTCTCGTAAGTGCAAAGATGGAATTTAGTTTGTTTTCTTTTTTTATTATTTACTTAAAAAATAAATTAGCCTTAAAACTAAAAACTGTTTAATTTTTTTATTTTGAAATTCTAGTTTAAAGGATCAATTACTAAAGACGTCTTTTAGTTTTGACTGATACCTTACATATACACTTTTAAAAATTAATCTGTCCGTCCATCTGATCGGGGGAATGGCCGACTGGCTGGCTGTTTGTCTATGTATCCATGCAAACCATGTGTACAAAGTGCAAGTCGAAAATTTAATAATAATTTGGTATAATTTAATTTAATAATTTTGTATGGCCCAAGGACGAAGCTTATTTAAAATGGTAATAGTCAGTCCATGAATTCACCCAGCCGCCATACAAATGTCCTAACGGAATAGGTAATTTCTGTCATTAAACCTTTTAGTTAAGTATTTAAGTATTACCATATTTACATTATGCAATTAACGCCGCAACAATCGCTTGCAACTTTTTATTTCGTAGCAAGAGGTGTAGGGAAGAAACCGGGGTTAAACAAGTTGAAAAAATGCTTGAAAAAAATGTAAATGTGAAAAGAGTTTCGTAGAAACTACCTTAAAAGAAAATAGAAAAAAAACTCGGCGTTAATTGCATAGTATAAATGCGGCATAAGTTTAAAAAATTCAGTTTGAAAATTAATATTTTATTGCAACCAACATTCAAATTACCAAATTGTATTGGAACCGATCTATCAGGCCTGGGGCCTTACCGCGTAATTCGATTCGAAAGAAAAACTGGTCGAATTCGATAGATTTGTACTGTGTAGTACGATTTTCGATAATCAATTATCGAAAGTAAGGAAATTTTTGTCGCTGATCGAAAATAAAAATTTCCCTTTCGTAAATGCAACCGTGTAATACGAAAACGATTGTCAAAAAGCTTGAAAACATTCGTAAATTATTCGAAAGCAATTTTGGCAGTGAAAATTTAAAAAAATTATTAAAATGTAAGTACATATGTATTATATTAATTTTAAACAAAAAATTTAATGGTTTAAAATACAAAATGAAGAGTAATTTTTTTATAAAAAATTGCTTGACAAATACGAAAAAAAATAACTTTTAAATTGTTTATATGATAAAGGAGTGTCATAAAACGAAGTGTTACTCAGCAAAAACAGTTTGAAATGATGGTAGAGTTCATGGTAAACCACCCGGATTTAGCAAAAGGAATCCTTAAAGTTCCGGACGCAAAAACAAAATCCAAACAGCTATGGGAGAGATTAACCGCTGACTTAAACGCTGTATCTTCACCCACACGGGATATCAATGGTTGGAAAAAGGTATATTTTTAAAATTAAATTACTAAATGCCTTAACTAACAAATTATTTACACCTAGGTTTGGGCCGACTACAAAAATAATATAAAAACAAAGTGCCGACGTAATCGAAACAGCATTTCCGGAACAGGCGGAGGTCCATCAAAGTTTTGCTCCTTAACAGCACTTGAAGAAAAAGTGGTCGATCTACTTTCAATTGACGAGGCTGTTAGAGGTATGGCAGGAACTCCATCATTTGGAATACGACCATCCACTATTTCCAATTATGTGCCAACAAATGTTGATCTAAATAATATCAATGTTGAAAATCAAAATGGCATGCAAATTGAGTTAGACTCGTTAATTGAAGATGCAGGCGATGATGACTGCGTCCAAACCAGACCGGTTAAAAAAAAGCCTTTGGACAGAGACAGTCTTCTCCAGAAACAGGTAGAAAACCAAATGTTATTCCATGAAAACACTACCAAAATCTTAAGCAGTCTTAATGCGTGTAATGAAACCACAAATAAAACGTTAACTGAGATAAATGAAAACATTGCTGGAGTTCAGAAATATATTAAAAGGCGTTATGAATTACAAGATCGAAAGTATAAACTAGCAAAAGAAAAATTTGAGTTTATAAAAAAATCTGAAATGGAAAAATCAAAAAGAAAAATGGAACAGTTAGAGCTAAAGAAACGAATATTTGAACTTGAATTAGAAAAACATAATCTCAAGAAATGATTTTTTTAACCTTTTATTGATGAACTGTTTGTGTTAAAAAAGTATTTAATACATTTGGCCAATATACAACAAAGTTGTTTCTTATTATACTAAGTTTTTAAATAAAAATGAATTTGTTTTTTTTTTTTTTTATTTTATTTATGTCTTTTTAAGTTTTTGATATACGCTTTTTAATAAATATGAATTTCTCTCGTTCTTTTTTTAATTTGTCTGCATATTATTTTTTATGGTGTTTCGAATATTTTTAGCAGTGTGCAACATATTATTTTCTTCTTCAATTGCAACTGGCATATTGGAATTAGAAGGCAAATTGTCTTCATGTTCAAGCTGGGGATTTTCAACGTTAAATTCCAAACAAATATTGTGCAATGCGCAACATGCATAAAGTATATGCGCTGCTTTTACTGGATTATAATGCAATTCTCTTGCAGCTAATAGGCATCGAAATCTTGCTTTCAATAGTCCAAAAGCTCTTTCGATTATGGACCGTCCTTTTGAATGTTGCTCATTAAAATAAGATTCTGCTGAATTTTCCACTGGATTTCTATATGGAGTAATGAGCCAGGGCTCCAAAGGATATCCAGAATCACCTAAAGAACATAAAAAGTTTTTTGAAAAATGTTACTACATATTACATATAAAATAAAAAAACTCACCAAGAATTCGTGTAGTTTTATCTCCTCTCTGAAAATTGTCCAATAAATATTTTCTTTCATCGCTCAAGCTCCAAACATGTGAGTCATGGCTAGCTCCACCAAAACGCCCATTAACAGCCCTTATGAACATTTTGTGGTCACATATCTAAATTACAAAATTAAATTCTTTAATGCACTTTTTGTACATTTACATTTACTTACAGCCATAGCATTGATGCTATGCTTCAACTTTCGATTGAAATATAAATGTTCGTCTGCTGTTGGTGTTATTAACTGAATATGTGTGCCGTCAACAGCACCAATTACTCCAGGAATTCCACATTTATTAAAAAAATACATGTTTGCTTCTCTTTTCTCTTCTTCCGAAAGTTCAAAGGAAATGTGTTTGGGACAAAGTATTTTGTTAATAGAGTCACAAACTTCTGTAATGCAACTTGAAATTGACTGTTGAGAAATTCCCAGAAGTCGATCCTGTCCAATTTGGTGCTGGTATCCGCCTTGAGCAAGAAATTTTAAAGTTGCTGCTAATTTTAACATAGGTGCAATGGATGTTGACCTTTGAGGTTGTTTCATGTCGTCTTTAATATGATTATACACATACATAAATGAAGACTTGTTAAGTCTAAAGTTTTTCACAAAGCTAAAAGAAAACACCACACATTACAGTAATCTTGGCAATAAAACATTTTTCTTACTTACTTTTTTTCGCTAAGATGCATGATATTGGAATTATCTCTTATAATTTTTCTTTGGATTCTTTCTTGGGTGCTAACCTCATCATTTTCTTCCATCCATAAAAAAACGGAATCCATATTTTTTCAAAAATCACTTGACTTGTATATTTAAATAACTTATTTTTGTTTTATTTTTTTTGTGTATATTTTGACAGAAAAGTAAAGTGATGCCAAGGTTTGCTTTGATTTGATCCCTTTTTTAAGAGATACAGCTCTGTACACGAGTCGAAAGTTTTACACAGTACGAAATACTTTTCGATTCGTAAGTTCTGTTCGAAACGATTTTCGATACGAACAAAATTACGCGGTAAGGCCCCTGTTCTGCAAATCACTTTTACTCAAATCGCGTGATTTCAAATCACATGTGCCTACTAAAATCACACGTGTGTTATTTTAGTGTCCCGCTTTAGTGTGTTTTGGTGTGATCTTCAATTGCCGAAAGCACACCGAGAAACACAAAAACGTTATGACCTTCAGAACACCACAAAATCACACGTGTGATTTTCAGAACAGGCCCGTATATTCTATTTTAGTTTCAGTGCATGAATGCCTTCCGAAAAATGCTTTCACTGCAACAAATTCCTTATGCATAAATGTTGAAATAAACATAAAATTTTACAAAAATTCCCTGTCAATTTGTTTTTATATTTTATAAATTATTCTATTATTCGAATGTGTATTCTAAATCAAATTACAAATTTATAAGCTTTTATACTTTAATAGTCTTATTCCCTCAATATTTTCCAAAAATATTTTCTATGCACTATCAGAATTTTCGTTTGTATATTTCTGTTACGAGGCTTGCTTTAGCTATCCTTTGGCTAGAAATGAAGTAAATTGTACAGAAAATTTATTCAACTATTAGATACCAGCAGAATGTAATGAATTTTCTGGCCCGCTAAGGCCTTCGTCAGCATTCTTTGTACATATCTTATAACTGCATATAACATAAAGTATTTAACTTAATTATTTTAACAAATAGAATCTGGGAATTTATTTCTCGAATAATATGAAAATTTATATCATAAATGTTACTCACCATGAGAAATAAATTCCCATATTCTTTTTATCTTTTAAGTTAAATAAAATAAATTGTAAGCTTTTCAAAATTAAAAACCTTTTAATTCCTTTTTTCTTTGTTGTCTTAAATTGTTGAAATGTTTAAAACTTGCATTAAATATGCATTTAAAATTTCTATTTGCTATAAAAAAATTTTATTCGGAATTACAAAACTTTTATATACATAGTCGAAGTCAAGGCGAATTTATTACAGATAATCTCTGCACTACAACAAGTACAGCTTATACAAAAACCGCAAGCAATTGGTTTTTGTAAAATCATTGCACAATGTCAAAAGCCAAAACTAAACAAAAAAGAAACAACGATAATAAACCAAATTTTGACATCCAACAAAAAAGTTATCATCAGGGCTGTTAAGATCACCTGTAATGAATTCGCCTTGGTCGATATTAAAATTCGTCCAAATCTTATTTATTTGACAATGTAGAAAATTATTTCTTTTTGACTGCCTTTCCAATATAATTTTTTTTTTTGTTAGATTTAATGTTTTTGATTGAATACTGAAAATCAGCTGGGCGCTGTAACTTTGAAAAAAATTCATGAATATTTGTTTAAAATATATGGATTTCCATTTAGATTTCGTTTAATTACTTTGTTCATTACCACAAATAAAATCAATATTTCCAGTTACATTATTAAGCGTTCGGCTCACACACCCAAGAACGATACATATTTATTTTTTTAGAGATTGTGTAGACGAACACAGCCGCTAATACCGTTCGTAACTATTTTCAAGAAAGATTCGAACATTATTTAATGTTCTGTTCTTCGTCATAAAAACAGAACAATAGAAGTGATACTGTACACAAACATTATATTTTAATGTTCTATAATGCATCTTTATTTAAAATTGATCAAGAACTGAACAAACAAAAAAGTGTGTATTATGTATATGTTTTGTTTGTGTCAAATTATTTTGCTGGCTTTTTGTTGGTTTGTTTTTACCAGTCAAAAGCGACGAACATTAATAAGCCGAACCGAACACAATGAAGTTTGTGGATTTAAAAAAAACCGAACGGTATTAAATGTTCTCATCTCTGATTGAGTTTGATAAATACAGTATTATTTTTGTGTTCGAAAGATGACAAATGCTACACAAACGATATTAGCATTTGTGTTTTCCACAAATCTACTGAACCGAACACTAAGGAGCGATATTTAGTGGTTTTTTCGAACACCGGTTAAAACATAATTATTTTTCGCAGCCTCGAATTTAAAAGAAAAGCATTAAACCAGTTTTAATTGTGCTCTTAAAAGATTAAAATAATAATTTGATATTTTAATTTAACAACAACAGATCTGAACTAGTACGGGGTCAGTTTCAATTGAAAACCACAATTTTAATTTTTCGGATGCGTTAATATTTGTTCTTCTTTTTTTTTAGAATTTTATACAAAATAAAACACAAAGTTTCATCTTAGACGAGGTCATTTTAGGTAAAAGAATAAAAATGAAATAAAATTTAGAATGGCAAAAAGCCAAAAGTACCTTTGAAATTATTTCAAATAATTTTTTGTTGTTATTGCTTTAATTCTCTAAATTTCATTTCAATGGTGGCAAATACCAAGAAAAAGTTTTTTGAGTTTATAGCCCGACAATCTATTAAAAAATCAAAAGAAAATAGAAGAAAGATCTGCACATACATACATACATACATAAATACGTATAAACAAATTTACTTTGTGAACAGAAAACCTATTTGGCTTTGGCGAATCTTAAATACTCATCACTATACACTATTGCGGCCAAATTTTAAAATACTTTGGTATTTTCATAATTAAAGGGGATTTTTTAATTTTCTAGCAGAAACAAAAAAACACTTGCTAGTCAATCCTAGCAAAAACTTTAGTTACATTTTACCAGCAACTACTCCCTATGCAATAAAATGCTAAACGCATAACATTTCATTACTAATCGTTACTCGCAGCATTACATTACATTAGTTAGAAAGAATATGCTATACGTTATTTGAGTATAGCGTTGTGATGGTTACTCTGTGCTAGAATTACCCTGCAAATATTATTGGACCACCTGATCCAATTTCATGAAATGGACTACTCCATGGACTGGTCCGATGTAATGCAAGCATGGACCATGTCATTGTTAAAAAGTATTTGTAGTGAGACGACATGTCTTCGCTTTTTAACGACATGTTTTCGTTTTTAAACGAAGTTAAAACTAATCCTCTTGTTTACACAATGGAGTAGTTGTAAAACTACTCCTTTGTAGTCCAAAGATGGGTGATATGGTCCTGCCCTAGGAATCGTAATGTTAAATAGACCATGTTTTTCCATACGTTTGGGTTACTTTTGGACTAGTCCTAGTCCTAGTCCCTTGTGGGCTACTCTTTACACGCGTGTTTAGACTGGTCCTAATATTTGCAGGGTAGACCCATTTTTTAAACAAGCCGGGCACCTGCCGTTTTAACATAATTCGGGTACGCTCAATACAATGGTGCTAACCGTATTTTAAGGTTAGCTCTTGTTTTCGAGATATACCGTTATTTCGAAAATGGAGGAGGTTGCACAACACATATTCACGTTACTCAAAAACGGTTAGTTTAATTAAATTGCTAAAATTCCGAAATTCCGCAATAAAATTACCTTTAAGAGACGCAGTCGTTTTAGAAACATAATTATTTGTTAGCAACATTTAAAAATTTTTCTTTTTTAAAACTTCATTAAAAATTGGAAAATGCTGCTATACTTCTAATTTTTTCCAGACATATAGAAAACGAAGCTCCAAACAAAACAATCTGTTAGCAACTTTTGATTTTATTCACAAAAGTTTTAATTAATTCAAGAATTTCATAAAACGCAATATTTGTATGGGAGCCCCCCTAAGAAGTGGGGATAAGGGGCAAGTATGTCTCGAGAAAATGTTAAGGACACAAAATTTATTGAGATCGGTCATACATTATATCCCATTAGTGGCGACTCCTGGTAACTTATCAGACTTTTTCTTCAATATATTTCTAATTTGCATTGAACATTTGGTATGGCAGCCCCCTTAAGAAATGGAGACAGCGGGTAGGTACTTATGTTAGAAATAAATGATTGAGATAAAAAATAAAGTGGGGTTGGTCATACATTTGACTCATCTAGGGCCATCCTAGGCACTGCAGCAGCCAAATTTAGGAATTTCAAACATACAAATATGGCGGTTTAATAAAATTCTTAAAGTTTTGACTGAAAAAATATTCAGTCAAATTTTAACTTTTATTTTTGAATGAAAAAATATCAGTCAAAAAATAACAGTTATTTTTTTTTGGACAAAAAAAGAAATACTGGTAAAAAAATCATTTTTTGACTTTTTTGAAAAAAGTCATAGCTGTTAAGGTCCCTGAATATTAGAGCCGAATTTTATCATCCAAGTTTGTTTTGAACGGTCGATAAAGTGACAAAATCATAATTTCCGCTAACCTTTGGTATGGGGTCGATGTGAAATAATAGGTCGATTGTAAGTACCGTTAATTTTCCTTTTAGCTAACATGGTACAGATTCTATCTATGTATTTAATGACGGATATTGATTCAAGAACGAAACAATTTTATTTATTTGATTTTAGTTTATTAATTTTATTTCGTATTTTTTTATTTAATAAAGACAAATTGATAACCACAATACTAAATTGATAAGCTTTCAATAACTCAACGTACGCTTAAAGTTGCCCAACTTTATTACTTTGATATAACAGAGACGTACAACATGGGACGAAGCTCATAGGAAAAACCAGTATATGAACTTAGTTGTCAGTTTAAAGTGTGTCACTCGGCCTTTTGAATACTGCAAAAGGTCTTCAAAGAGTTGGCTTTTAATATTCATTCGAACATTATACAGTCGAACTTCCCTAAAATGAATCTTCAAAGGATTTGAAAATCACTTGATTATACAGAAAAATTATATTTTATTCCAATTTTGTTTAAAATTATCAGGTACCTTAGTTAAATAACACTCTTTTGCGGTGGTTATCCATTTGCGCACTGGCTTTTTTAATATCCCCAAAAAGACAGATTCGAAACCTTTTGAGTATAGTGCTTAATGTAACCGAATTGATTTTGCAATAAATCGGTTGATAAGCGCACTGTATGGAAAGTTGCGCTGTCCTGTTGGAACCAAATGTCGTTGAGGTTTAGCAGATTAATTTATGGAAACAAAAATTCAGTCAGCATGACTCAATAACGTCGCTCGCCAATTACCGTAACGACCAGAGCTGTCGGATATGACGATTTCTCGAAAAACGTCGCGATTTTATAACGTGTTTGGCGGTGGGATTTTCGATTTGACGACTAGCGATTTTTTAAATACACGGCTATTTTTACCATTTATATTATGGCAGCCATTTTTTGTCATATTTTGTTATCATTACTAATTTTAAAAAAAAATCTGGGAACTTTTTTCACATGAGTTTTATTTTGTTATAATTTTTAGTGAATTTTATATTCAGTCACTATTTCATTCTAATAGTATGTATGCACTGTTAATGAAATCGATAAGGCTGAAGTGCACGATCTTATAGACTTGTGCACTCAATTTTAGTTTTTTAACTGAATATATGATCTCCATTTTATGTTATTCAAAAAAAAAAAAAAAAATAACAGAAACTCAACAAAATTAAGTTTCATCGACTTTTTAGCTTTTTTTTGTATTTTAAATTTAATTTAAAAAAAAATGTTACTAAAACTGATCGAATTGACGTATGACGATTTTTGCCGATTTCTCACATCCGGTTTGGCGATGGAGGTCAAAAAAAAAATCTGACAACACTGGTAACGACAGCTCCTTGCTCATTTCGAAAGAGCGTGTATGTAATGGTGATTCGTTAACAGTTTTAGCTTGTCTTCGCTCCAAATACGGCAATTTTGCTTATTGACTTAGTATTGACGTGAAGATACCTGGCGAATATCAACAATGCAAGAAGATAACGAGATGTCGGTTAGCTTAGGAAGAAGACAGCCTATGTCCAGTATAGGGTCACCCCGTAATCAACTAGGCTTTATTATTATATAGTCTTAAGAACGGAGTCTAACCAAATTTGTAAACAAAAACGGATTTAGTTTCATAGGTTTTCTATTTGGAACGGCGACACGAAATAACACCCAATGAAATAACGCCCAATTAGAAAAATGAAATAAGCCCCAATTAAATTGCAAAATTTGGAAATTGGGCCTAATTTAGTTTTTTTTGTGTTTTATTTGATATTTAAATTTGAGATAATTTCATTATGAAATAAAGCCCATAGAAAAGTAATCCCCAAATTATTTAATTGGATTTTATTTCACATAAAATTTTTTTGGGGCCTTATTTCATTTTTTTGGGCTTTATTTCATTTTCAAAATTTTAAGCATTTTTAGGATTTAGATGAAGAGGAAGACAATGATGAATCTCAATCTGAACCTGCACAGGAGGCTCGAAATTTGGAAGCGAAATTATGCGTAGGTTGTGTGGCGGAGGAACCCAATACACTGCTTTTGCCATGTAGGCACATGCAAATTTGTGATAGCTGTATCATAAAACTACAAGCTGCAGCAATTTCCAACAATGAGGAGGAAATAAGCTGTCCATTTTGTCGCCAAATTGTTGAAAAATATGTATATAACACTGGTTTACAGCCAAAAAATACCAAGAACGCCACATGCCTAGATAAGTTAACTGGGACCTCCTGAACAAGAAAAACACTGTAATTTTTTTTTTCTAAGTACCGTTTTTTAGATAACGGTACTTTTGTGTTTTTCGGTGTATGGTCCCACTCAAACCCTTGTGGAGCCCAGCCGAGAAGTCCGATCGAGATAAATGGTACATGGTTGCAAAGGTAATTGAATACCTTTTTTGTCGATATGTCGGAAATTTCTATCTGATAAGAACTGGCTGAGTTATGGTACCTCAAAATTCAAAATTTGCCTATTTTTTACGTTTTTTTGAAAATTTTTCATTTTTATTTCGTTTTTTTTCTACGTTATAGTAAATATCTGGAATGTTTTATTTTTTTACCTAATAGTTTATTTAATTACCAACATTTTAAGTGTAATTTGAAAAAAATCGGATAAAAAATAAAGTTTTTATTAAGGATTTTGTGGAACGACAATATTTTCATTTTCATTGCTCACACACTATATTCGGCGTAAATTCAAAAAATTTAAATTAAAATGACGAGCGACTTGAACTGTTGCGTTTTTTTTCGGATGCATCTTCGCGAATGAGGAACCAGCAATAGGCCGCCATCATTTGTTCGTCCCACCATCCTTTGTGTGGTCAATTATTAGATTTGTTGTTGTTTTCTTTTCAATTTGCGTACAGTTTCGTTCTATTTTAAAAATTACATATTAACTGTTTTGTGAATTTGTTTTGCTTTTTGTTCTTTTGCATAAGTTTTTGTGTTGCATGTAAATTGTAGGAGAAAAAATTGTTGAAAGAAATGATTGGAAAAAGACAGCTAAATAAATTAAAGCAAAAAGAAAGATATAAAAATTTGTTAGCTCTTTCCGAGGCATCGGTAAATAATTCAGAAGATGTAACAAATATTGATGTGGCTTCTATTGATGAGACGCAAAATATAGAACAATTGCCTATTAGTAAAACAGAAACTTTTAAAGAAAATATTAAAGAATGGTATCTTAAATTTCGGCCTTCTATTGCTAGTAGTTCAGCCCTATTGCATATATTAAACAGTGTTCATTCAGACATTCCATTAAGCGTAGAAACACTATTTTACCTAATAGTTTATTTAATTACCAGCATTTTAAGTGTAATTTGAAAAAAATCGGATAAAAAATAAAGTTTTTATTAAGGATTTTGTGGAACGACGATATACATGTTTTCACTCAACACTTACCAATGGCATTAAATTTTTGCAGTAATGTATCGATCTTCTCTGCGTAATCAGGACTTCTGTAGTTTCCCAAAAAGTTGTGAATGATGTCCTGGAATGCTTCCCATGCCTCCAAATGAGCTGGACCTAAACACTCATTAAATGATTGGTCACCGTACAGAGCCCGAATTTGAGGTCCATCAAATATACCAGCTTCAATTTTGCTCGCTGTGGCTCTCGGAAATTTTTGTTTAAGGTAGTTCATGGCAAGACTGTCTTTTGGCAACTTTTTTACAATATTTGTAAATAACCCAAGCTTTATATGTAATGGAGGAAGTATTATCTTCTCCAGAGGAATGAGTGGGTCATTTTTGATATTGTACTCTCCGTGCGTACGTCCACTTCGCTCGGGCCAAACTTTTCGGGTGTAGTGATTCTGACGGTCACGGCTGTCCCATAGACATAGAAAACAGGGAAACTTCGTATTGCCCCCTTGCAATGCAGATAGTATGGCAACTAATTTAAAATCAGAGCAAACTTTCCATTGATGTTGGTCATAATGTATGCGATCGAGAAGTTCTTTCATTGCTTCATATGTTTCCTTTATGTATTTTCCATATCCGATTGGAATTGATGGTTTCATATTCCCTTTATGAAGCAAGACTGCCTTCAAACTATCCTTGCCTCCATCCATAAAAAGACGCCATTCCTCTGGGTCATAATTTTGTTGGAGAGCATTGAAAAGACCACATATGACCACATATGCATCCGAAAAAAAACGCAACAGTTCAAGTCGCTCGTCATTTTAATTTAAATTTTTTGAATTTACGCCGAATATAGTGTGTGAGCAATGAAGATGAAAATATTGTCGTTCCACAAAATCCTTAATAAAAACTTTATTTTTTATCCGATTTTTTTCAAATTACACTTAAAATGTTGGTAATTAAATAAACTATTAGGTAAAAAAATAAAACATTCCAGATATTTACTATAACGTAGAAAAAAAACGAAATAAAAATGAAAAATTTTCAAAAAAACGTAAAAAATAGGCAAATTTTGAATTTTGAGGTACCATAACTCAGCCAGTTCTTATCAGATAGAAATTTTCGACATATCGACAAAAAAGGTATTCAATTACCTTTGCAACCATGTACCATTTATCTCGATCGGACTTCTCGGCTGGGCTCCACAAGGGTTTGAGTGGGACCATACACCGAAAAACACAAAAGTACCGTTATCTAAAAAACGGTACTTAGAAAAAAAAAATTACAGCGTTTTTCGTGTTCAGGAGGTCCCAATTAACTTATCTAGGCATGTGGCGTTCTTGGTATTTTTCCAAATTTAAAATTTGTAAAGCAGTGTAATTAAAACAAATGATTGAATTTCAAGAAAATTATTGGATTCCAGAAAACATACAAAATTCGGGTCTTATTTCATTTTTTGGGTGTTATTTCATTGGATCTAATTTTATTATTTCCTTGGGTTTTATTTCATTATGAAATAAGTCCCAATTAACAAAATTTGTTTATTTTTAAATTGGGGATTATTTCGTGAAAATTGGGCATTTCTTCATTATATTTTACTTGGCTTTTACTTCATTTTATTGGGGTTTATTTCAGTGGGGCTTATTTCATTTTTCTAATTATGCGTTATTTCATCGGATGTTATTTCGTGCCGCCATTTAGAACTACTATATAGTTATGAGATGCCACATGGAAAATCTCGATTTCCAGAATGGTTCTTTAAACAAAGATCTACAATATCTAACATTTTTTTACCATCCTAAAAAATATATATTTTTTGATTTTAATTGTATTAGAGAACTAAAAACTTTAACCCCCTTCCTTATTCATAAAAAATAGTTATTATTCTATAGGCGAATTCATTGCGTGCGCAAACATGTTTTCATAAATATGTATATTTTAATGTTAGCAGAAAAAACTACAAAACTATATTGTAGGTACTTTTTTATGCAAAAGTTGGTAAAAAATAATATTTATTATCCTTTTCTGAAAAGAAATATTATCTCCCTCTTATTCATAAAATATATTTTAGATTTATAAACGATCCATTAAACAAATTTCGTTTTATAAAACTGAAATAATTTTTATGAAAAAAGCATTATAAATTTTTGTCTGTCCATAAAATTAATAAAAAAAATTAAATAAAAAACAAATATATTAACTCGATCATTATTATGTTAAGTTTTCTTTGACAATTCCAATTTTATTTATTAAAGTTTGGATTTTTTTTTATAAAAAATGGTTGTACATATTAAATTTTATGGGATTTAATGGAGGGAAAAACATGTGTAAGCTTCGTGTTATGTTAACAGAATGATGTTAACCACTTAACAGAACTTATGTTAACGCGGTTATGATGTACGCGTCCAGATTTCTGGAAAAGGAGTCAACGTGGGCGAAAAAAAAACTGATCAGGATTTGTGGACAATAAGTTTCTTCATCGTTTTCCACCCCCAGAATTTTTTAACAGAGCGAGTTGGAGCGACATGGCCAATTTACTCGTTAGAATTCTCTGGTGGGATGAGTCCAGATTTCTGGAAAAGGAGTCAACGTGGGCGAAACAAAAACTGATCAGGATTTGTGGACAATAAGTTCCTCCATCGTTTTCCATCCCCAGAATTTTTAACAGAGCAAGTTGGAGCGACTTATGGCCAATTAACTCGTTAGAATTCTCTGGTGGGATTAGTCCAGATTTCTGGAAAAGGAGTCAACGTGGGCGAAAAAAATGACCAGGGTTGGTGGACATTAAGTTTCTCCATTGTTTTCCATCCCCAGAATTTTTAACAGAGCAAGTTGGAGCGACTTATGGCCAATTTACTCATTATAATTCTCTGGTGGGATGAGTCCAGATTTCTGGACTTGAAAAATAAATCTATATAAGTCCAAAGCTTACTAAAAAAGGTTTTATACAAAATGTCTTTCTCAATTCGCCGTCTCATTCAGTTTTGTAATTCAAGTCAAAATCCACTTCTGTTTTTTTAACGTCACAACACCGCATATTTTTGCTTATATGTATCTGCAAATCCTTAGCGTCGATTGTTTTAATTTTTTTTCTGAATAAAGTGCTACTTCATTACTTTGCATTTATAATTTTTTTACAATTTGTCGTACAAATATCACGTCACGTCAAAATGGAAATGCCCATATGACCTATTTTTTTGGGGGTTATTGAACAAAATTTCAACACAACCATTTTCGGGTTTTCCTATATTTGCAAAAACCCGGTCCCGATTGACTCGCTAGTTGAAGAAATAACTTTATTGAATTGGAATTATATTCTTATGTTACGCTGTCGTATACATTCATACACAAGTAAATTGAAATATTTGAAAATAGGTTTTGAACTGACTCACTAAATTGCGATGCGCTCTGCATTAAAAGATCAGCAAGAATATAAAAATCACAAAAAAATATACAAAATTCAAAAACATCTCCCACAATTTCAAATATTCTCATCTTCTTGTTTTGAATTTTTATTTTCTTTACGAATTTTTTTATTTTAAAATTTAATAAAATCACATTGTATCACCTTCACTTCATGATTTCTTTCATATGAATTTACGAATCATTATTTTCAGAACATGAACTTTAATAAATAATTATAACATTTATTTTCCTCAATCATTTGAAATTTGTACAATTAATTTATTTTGAATTTCTCATATTTAATAGTTTTGAACGAAAACATAAACCGACGATACAATTATTTTGAATTTGGCGAAATGCCAAATCTGATTAATAATTTTGGCACGTACATACGAACCAAACAAATCAAAGCTGGCATAAAAAGAAAAAATTTTGTATCAAATATTTTTGATTTGTTGTGTTGTAAATCTTTATTATGTCTCATCGATTAGTTTTATTAATAACCAAAACTAAAGAGAACCAAGAACTAACATAAAAAAAATTTTATATGCATTTTTGCATTAAAATATTTCTATTTTTTTTTTTTTTTTTTTAGGAAATGTCTGCAATTACTAAAAGTTTTTTCATGTCTGATATTCAATTAAAACTATTTTTAATTTTCAACTTAATTAATAGAAAAAAAAGGATAATTTGTTAAATACTTACAAATATTACATATTAAAACTATTTTAACGATTTTTGATGAATACTGAAATAAAAAAAAAATGTTTCATATAAATTATTTAAAGAAAATATGACAATAAATAAATTTGCAAAAAAAATTTAAAGGGTGGTCTAATAAATTTGCAAAAAAAAATTTAAAGGATGATCTAACAAAAAAAAAAAAGTTTTCAGAGAATTATCTTAATATATTTTATTATGAAAGAAGGTTCTATGACAATTATGTGTGAAACAAATTATCGGCCAAATTCTCGCCACGACTTCGGTAGTTTCAATGACTCTGGGGCATAATTAAAGTTCAATGTCGTAAATGTGCCGAATTAACTCATCATTTAGCTCTTGAATTGTTCTTAGCTTATTGACGTACACTTTTTCTTTTAAATATCCCCAAAGAACGAAGTCCAACGGTCTCAAATCACATGATCGTGGCGGGCAATTAAAATCGCCACGGCGTGAGATAAAACGGCCATTGAATTGCTCGCGCAAAAGAGTCATTGTTTCGTTGGTTATGGTTGGTTATGTGGCAAGTAGCACCGTCCTGTTGGAACCACATATCGTCCAGATGCATATCTTCAATTTTTATTCACAAGAAGCCCGCTATCATCTCGCCATAGCGAACAGCATTCATGGTAACTTCTTGGTTGACCTCATCATCATTATAAAGCGAACAACAGCAATGTTTTTCGCAGAACGAGCTGGGCGAGCATGCTCAGGTGTTTTCACTGTTATTCGAAAATAAACAGTACATTTTTTAGCGTTCGGCTCACACACCCAAGAACGATATCTATTTTTTTAGTGATTGTGTAGACGACCACAACCCTTAATACCGTTCGTAACTATTTTGAAGAAAGAGCCAAACATTATATAGTGTTCTGTTCTTCGTTAAAATACAGAACAATTGTAGTGATACTGTATAATGTTTCTTTTTTTACATTGATAAAGAAATGAACAAACAACAATTTTTACCAACGAACGCAGCACGAACAGTTTGTGGGTTCATTGTGTATATGTTTTGTTTGCGAAAAATTATTTTGCTGGCTTTTTGTTTGTTTTCGTATGTGTATTTTGTTTTTGTAAAAAATGTTCGGTTTTTTTTACCAGCCAAAAGGGACGAACATTAATGAGCCAAACCAAACACAATGAAGTTTGTGGATTTAAAAAACCGAACAGAATTAAATTTTCTCAACTTCTGTTGAATTGGGCAAAAACAGTATTATTTTTGTGTTAGAAAGATTACAAACAGGGAAACGGTATTTTTTTGATGATTTTCTACACAAACACTATTGGCATTTGTGTTTTCCACAAATCTACCGAACCGAACACTAAGGAGCGATATTAAGTGTTTTTTTTTCGAACGCTGGTTTGCACACTTCCTACAGACCCGGTTTTCTGAAAATTGCGCACAATTCTCCCGGTTGTGGACAAATTTGGTCGAAGTGCACAAATGCATTTTGATTTGAACTCCCATTTTGGTAAAAGGCTCCAACAGTTTTAACGCGCTGCTCAATTGTATTCCTCTCCACGGTTGAATTTTTTCAAACACTGAAACAAAGAAATGTCAAATTTTGTTTGGCAAAAAACTTGACGTTAATGTGGGTGTGACTCACAATTAACATCGTGCATTATGGAATACATATTTGATAAGGCTATGACTTTAATTTGCCAAATTTGTTTCATTCTCTGGAGCAAACAAAATTTTTTCCCGGATTTTTATGTGAAGAATAATACAAAAAATCGTTTGAAAAGTAGAACTGAGGTTTATAATTCTTATTCGCTTTACAGTTTTATTTGTATAATATCTTAAGCTTTTCTAAAATCTTTGGATGAAGTTTCCTGACGATCTGGCTAAGCAACCAGTGAAATGCTCATAGGAATGGCTTATCCCTTCAACAATAAATTTCAGTTTCTCAATAGTTAAAAAATATATAATTAAAAAAAAAACCCTTCGGACATACTGACCCCCTTGCACTACTTTCGTCTCCAGAAGAATTTTCAATTACACAATTTATACATTTCTGCAAAATCACCAAACTTTTTGATAAAATTTATTCAACATTGTAATTACACAATGTTACAAAAAAATTAAACAGGAATACCTGGAATGCCATAATTTTTTTCTTGCAGGTGTTGTAGAGTACAATTAGACTATGCCCTTGAAATTTGCGAAACACCTCAAAAATCTTGAGTTACGGGTTATAACCCGGGTTTCCAGTGTGCCAGTAACTTTAATAAATGTGAACCTTTTTCAAACTTATCAGCGGATTTGCAAAGAAGAAACTGAGACCTTTCGAAGATGTGAACATGATATTTAAGTAATATTGAGGTAACTATACGTACAAATATCTCCAGCAAACTCAGTTTTTTTTTTAAATGTTCTCTATTTTTTAACTTTAGATAATTTTTTTGCACATTTTTTTGTTTAGGTACCGTATTACCGTATTATTTAAGCATAAAAAATGCACTTTAAACTTTAAAATATGCCCTAAAAAATTAAAAATATGCACTAAAATCTTGAAAATTTTCAATAAAAAGGCATTTTTTAAAATTTTTTTTTAAACAAACAAAATAAAACAAAAAGTTCAGTCCTATATTTTTTAAAACTTAGTTTAAATATTTGTTAGCATAAACAAATAAATACTTTTTTATATTAACAAAAGTAAGCCTTTGTCTGTTCGGCCGCAAAAAACGTTTGTACATGTGAAAATGATCTTTCAACGTCAACCGAAGTTAAAGGTGAATACTTGAATGGTGCCAATTCATTTGGCGAATATTAATTTTCTAATTCAAATCTCACATTTGATTCCAGATCAAAAATAGATGAAATTTGTTTTATTTTTTGAAATCCTTAATTTTTTTGCAAAACATTTGGAATTTTTTTAATTAGTCGGGCTCGGGCTATTCTTCCTTCCACATTGCTAATTGACTTTTAATGTTATTTAAATTTAATATTTCTTTTAACTTAGCAACAAGATCTTCAATAAAATTTTTAAACTGCTCAACATTTTTTAAATAGTATTCTACAGCATTTAGACAGGTTAATACTGCCCGCGCTATTTACATTTCATTAAAAATTGTAACTCTTTAAAAATATATTTTTCACGTATGAAACTAATAAATCAATACTATCGAATTGACTTCTAATTTTCTCGACACCTCAGTACCACCCATATGCCAAGCAAGTAACATGTGAACCGTTTTGGATAAAATATTTTAAGCTCTTTAAGGCTGCCATTAAACATGTAAGGTGCTGCATCGGTTAAAAATAGAATGATCTTCTGTCTAAATTTCGAAATTCTTTTTCAAAAACAAAAAAAAAAAATTTATTTATTGATCTTAAAAATTTTTTTGGATGTCTCTTTTTGTGTATTTGGAAATTTTTATGTAGAAATTTATTTTATAATATGGAAATTTAAAAAATATATCACTCAAAATATGCAAAAATATGCATATTTAAAAAAAAAATATGCAACAATATGCAAAAACAAATCGATGCCCTTTTTAACGCAAATTAAATGATTCGAAAAGATATTTGGTCGACATCGATCTTAGACTATCGACAAAAACATGCATTTACATGGAAATCGCATCCCTATTTATGAGTAAAATGCTACATTGTTTTAAAATATTCGTTAAAAATTTACGGAGTTATTAAACTTTCAATAAAAAAATCTGAAAATTTTTTATTTTTATAAGTTGCTTTTTTTTAAAGGGTTTTTTTAATTCTTCAGCACAAGTAGAAAGGTAGGGTTTTGAAAAAAGTGTTTCATTGCGTTTGCAATTTCTACAATTTGTATGGATCATAGACCCTATAAATCAACTGTCTATTTCACAATGTCACCCGAACGCTTTCGTTCGCACAAATTACATGTGAAACAAAAACAAACTATGATCCTTATGAGTAGATTTGTTGATTTGAAGATTTCTGAAGACTCCAGATTTGATAATTTTCTTTTAGCCAAATCTGTCCACAAATGGCTGAGATATGAACAAATAAGCACGATTGCTTTTTGAAGAAAAACTAAAAGTTTGTGCTTTTCGTATAAACATGTTAAATTATTTTCAAATTGAATATTTAAAAAATTTTACTGAAATTTTTTTAGAGTGTAGAAGGAGAAGAAGAATAAGCATAACTTACGCTCTAATTGAAGATTTTGATAACAGCTTAAAGGTTTTCTTGCTAAAATTTGGAAATAATTTCGTATTTTTTATTACTCAGCGATAATTTAATGGTTTTTTTAAATTTATTTTTGGCGAATCCAAAATAGATTAAATAGGAACTCCCTACAAATTATCGATTTAGAAAAGAGATTGAGCCAGTAGTTATTTCTTTTGAGAGGTTATTACATTTTGTTTGGAAGCAGCGATGCCAGAAGTGCAGATTTATCTGCATTTTGAAGATTTCATCCCCAAAATTGTCAAAATGCAGATTTGCACATTTTTTGCTTAACATTGCAGATATTTTAGCTCGGTGGAAACCTCTTTACATTGTCATGATTGTTCTATTTCCACTTCATGCATTGATAAATAAATATAGTCTATCAACCATTCATGGAAGTACTGTGTGGAAAAAGATTCATTAGTTGAAATTTTATTCACAAAAGATTACTTATGTCATGAAATAATATACATATGTGCGTATATATTCCTATGCACTTATGTCTAAATATCTTTAATAGTTGCAATATTTGATCTCTTGCAAATTTTCAATAAGACTCTTGATAATTTAAATAACATGTCAAGCAATTAACTCTTAATATGTTGTTTAAAAAAACAAAGATATGACTAATCCTTACTCAGCCTCAGTAATTAAATTTGTATAGATATTTTTAATGTAAAAATATCCAAAAATTATTAGTCATGCTCTTAAAATCGAACAAATTTTTAAAACTTTTCTGTGTTGAAATTTCAAGAAATATTTCCTTTTTTATACCTCATACTTCGAGGACCACTCATATTATCCAGAACGACTTTTAAACTACCAACTACCAACTACCATCGATTTTGAATTCGGTGAACTACATACAAAATGTAATAAATGTGTTTTGAAGGTTTATTGAAGATTTTTAAAACCTTGACGCAGATTTTGCAGATTTTTTTGATGAAAAATTATGGTTTTTTGCTGATTTTTCCTCTAAAAGTTCTGGCAACACTATTTGGGAGTGTTATTTATTTCATATGAAATAATCCCCCAAGAAATCATTATAAAATAAATCCCTAATATATTTTTTGGGGGATTATTTCATTTTTAAATTTATAACGAGAACGTTTTTGGGCGCAGTGATTTTCTCCTCTATGGTATACCAAACACCGGCTCGGCTGAGTAAACCTTTTTTGCGTAGCCGGCTTTTGGTCGGGCACAATGCCGATTTTAGGATCTTAAGCTAGCAAGCCAGTGTTTGTTGTATTATAGAGGAGAAAATAGTAAGCGAAGCCGGTATTGCTATACTTTAGGGGACATAATCCTTGCGCGCAGCCGAAGTCCAAACCCTGCCATCTATCGCGCGAATCTTTAAACCAAAACTGTAAAATCAATTGTATTATACATATTGGGGTCTTATTTTATTTCAGAAATTGGGGTCTTATTTCATCGAAACAAGCCCCTCAAAAATTAGTTTCTTTTTGGGGCGTTATTTTAATTCTTCGGGGGCTTATTTTACTTTTAAAATTGGGCTTTTAATGCATATGAAATAAGGCCTCACACTATGGGGGGTTATTTCACGATTTTTTACTGGGGTTATTTCATGCAGCCATCTATTAAACTAATGCCATAGCCCACTTCAAAACGTTAACAGTATTATAAGTATGATATAGGCTAATTTCAGATTTAAAAAAATATTGGTTTAAGTTATACCAATTTTTTTTAGCACCTCCTCTGGGGAGCATAGGGCAGCATTACTTGACAAATAAACATCATAAAAGAATACTTGGCACTGAAATTCATATCTACTAAAACTAAAGTTATGCCAAATATGAAGAATTTTGGGCAAAAACTATTTTTTTTAGTAAGTCCGCTTCACGAATAATGCCCATGTAAGATTAGCACATTCTTTAATATTTGATTTTTTCTGAACATTTTCTAATAATGTTTTATATGGCATAAATAACACTTGTTTACCCAAACATAACAAATTGGGCACACTCATAAGGACGTAACTGTTGCGCGACCATTGAGTGTTTTTCAGGGGGGAAAATTACATTAAAAGTGTATTAAAAACAACTTCCAAATTCTTGTGTTTTGCCTTTTCGATTTCCAAAACAAACTTTATACTTGCCCTTTATCACAACTTCTTAGGGGGGCTCCTATAAAATATTGCATTTTATGAAATTCTTAAATTTAATTAATATTTTTCGTCTTTTGTGAATAAAATTAAAATCTGTCAATCGATTCCATGTAGTGGGATAGTGATATTTTATTAAATTTGGTGTTGTTTGTATTTTTAAAATTTCTTTAATGTTAACATAGCTCTGTTAAGCATGCAACAGTGCAATGTTAGCTTTCAAAACGTTGTGTATAAAAGACGTTGGTTTGTGTCTTGGTCAGGGTTGTTAGGCTTTTTTCTTCAAAAATCGTCAAAAGTTTTAACAAAAAAAAAATGAACTCGCCATATGAGAGAAACCTCCTTCTCAAAACCGCTGCTGGGTTTCGTCGCCAACACAAATCACCACTCCGTTTGTGTAATGCAGGCTTTGACAGCAATATGCCTTTCTTCATTAATGAAAACCTTACTCCGCACAACTATGGTATTTTTAAGTCAGCGCTTAATTTAAAAAAAGAGAATTGTTTAAAAGCTGTATTTATACAACGTGGAATCGTTCATGTTAAAGCACTTGAAAATGATGACCTTGTTAAAATCGTTTTGCCTGATCAACTACAAAAATTTTTTCGGGTATAAGATGAATTCGACAACTATTTTTAATTTATATTCAACTTTTTTTTATTTTTTTCTATTTGTTATTTTTAATTTATTTTCACTGTTTTTGGAATTTAGGATTAATTTGATAATTATTTTCATTTTATATTCACTTTTTTTCATAAATAAGTTCTTGAAATTTTTTTGCCTTTCATTTGGACCATATAACTTTTTTAGCATTTATTATTTTTTAATTTATTGTCCAGCTATTTTTTTTGTTAAAATTATTGTTTTTTGCGTTGCTATTTTAAATTTTTTTTATATTATTAAACATGATTATGGCTAATGATGACACTGTTGAGGGAAATTCCAGGGACACGACAGCGAGCATGGTAAGGATCCTAACTAATTACAGGAAAGGTCTAACGCTAACTCATATCAATGCCCAAAGCTTGAATAATAAAATTGATGAGTTTAGAATTGTTTTTGAAAATTCCAACATTGATATTGTCTGTGTCTCAGAAACATGGCTTTCTTCTGGGACTCCGGATAGTTTGATCTGCCTAAGTGGTTATAATGTGGTTAGGGAAGACCGAGAGGGTTATGCTGGCGGGGTAGCTATTTTTGTGAAAAAGAATATTTCTTATAAGGTTTGTTTGAAATCTTCAGCAAATGTATCATTACCTGTTAAATATGTAGAATTTATTTTCATTGAGATAAATTCTGACGGTAAGAGAATGCTGGTAGGGTGCGTATACAGGCCTAACAAGAGAATACCTTTCTCCTATTTTTTCAGTGCGATGGAAACGCTTGCTGCTGTTTATGACGATATTATTATTTTGGGTGATTTTAACTCAAACCTACTTCTGGAATCGGAATTAACCGACAATTTGTTATCTTTTGGTCTCGCTCCTATGAATACAGTAAATCCAACTCATCACACAGCAACTAATAGAACTCTGCTGGACGTTGTTTTTGTTTCAAATCCAGAAAACGCTTTATTGTATGATCAAGTGTCAGCCCCATGCTTTTCACGGCATGATTTAATTTTTTTAACATATAACTTTAGAACTTCTCTGTCGGAACAAACCGTCCACTATCGTGACTTTAACAATTTAAACTACAACGTGATCCATGAATGCGCCTCTCGTATAGATTGGTCTCAAATGTACTACATGCCCTCTGTTGATAGGCAAGTAGAATTTTTTGAGGATAATATTCAGCGTCTATTTTATGAAACAGTTTCACTAAAATCTAAAAAAACATCTAATAGGGAAAGGCCTTGGTTTTCTGCCAATATTAAACTTTTAATATCTAAACGAGATTGTGCTTATTCAAGATGGAAGCGTTTTCGAACCTCAAGTTTTAGAGCTGAATTTAAGGCTGCAAGAAGGAACGTTAACCTTGGCATTAAAATTGCAAAGACTGAGTATTATTCCAAACGCTTTGGCTCTGCAATAGGCTCTAGACAAACTTGGAAATATATTCGCGAAATTGGGATTGGTCACTCTATGAGTACAAATAGTTCTCAGGTCGACGTAGAAGAGCTTAATAGAACTTTTACAAATTTACCTCTACTACCAATAGATAGCACTTTTTACAACTTTCCAAATATAAATAATAATAACAACGAAATTAATAATAATGTGTTTCAATTCGCGTGTGTAAGTCAATCTGAAGTCATACTTAGCTTTATTACGATTAAATCAAATGCTGTTGGCCCTGATATAATCCACCCTAAATTTATAAAGTTATTGTTGCCAATACTCCTGCCATATATAACACACTTGTTCAACACTATTATAATGACGAGCACTTTTCCGTCGAAATGGAAATACGCTAAAATAATTCCAATACCGAAAAATGACTCAGAATTCAGGCCAATTGCCATCCTGTGCTTTCTATCTAAGGTTCTTGAAAAACTACTTTATAATCAAATGTCGTCGTATATCAAATCTAATAACTTGTTGTCTGATAAACAATCGGGGTTTCGGCAAAACCATAGTTGTGTTTCTGCTTTACTGGACGTGACTGAAAACATACGACGTGAATTAGATACAGGAAAAGTGAACTTCTTGGTTCTTCTGGATCACTCTAAGGCCTTTGACACAGTGGACCACGGCACGCTTTGCTCGAAACTCCGCCATTTTTTTAACTTTTCCTTGACCTCCACGCGTCTGTTGTCGTCATATCTCTCAAGACGCCGGCAATTTGTGTTTTCGGACCGACTTCAATCGTCGGTATTAAATTTATCTAGGGGTGTGCCCCAAGGGTCAATCCTTGGACCACTCCTTTTCTCTATTTATGTAAATGATTTACCAAATCAGCTTTCGCACTGCAAAATGCATATGTACGCAGATGATGTGCAGTTGTATTTAAGCAGTCCAGTCATTTCTATCGCTGAAAATATAATGAAACTTAATGACGATCTTAATAAGATCTATATCTGGGCAACTGCAAATGGGCTTTGTTTAAACCCTCGCAAATCAAAGTGTATCATTATTCGTAGGAAAACAATGAAACATATTGCCGACGTTGATATTTTGATAGATGGTGAAAAAGTCACTATAGTAAATGCTGCCAAAAACCTTGGATTAGTTTTTAATAATAATCTTACTTGGAATAACCATATTAACGCACTTGTGGGGCAGACGTACCAAAGCTAAGATGTCTTTGGGCCTCAAAGCATTATACTCCATTAAATATAAGACTACTTCTTGCAAAATCTTACATTATTCCCAATTTAATTTACGGCTGTGAACTTTTTGCCAGCTGTGACTCCATAAGCAAGGGTAAGCTTAATGTCTTATACAACAATGTTATTAGATATGTATATGGACTGAGAAGATATGATCATGTATCCCACTTTTCTTCGAAACCATATGGAGTCTCGTTTAACAACCTTCTTAACATACGTGTGCTTTTATTTCTGCATAAAATCATTTATTCGGATACGCCACAATATCTCATTGATAAGATTAGGTTTGCCAGATCAGTTAGGGGAAAAAAGATCATAATTCCATTCCACCGTTCTCTTGTATCCGAATGGCAGTTTTTCATACATTCGGCGCGTCTCTGGAATAATCTTCCTCGTACACAACAACTTAATAGCAACGCAACTAGCTTTAAGTCTTATTTATATAAACATTTTACACATTAGAAAATCACAAATATTATTATATTCTTTAACAATTTTTAGTTAATTATGTCTAAATATGTATACTTGCATTTGCCGTCTTAATTTAAGTTAACTAACAATAATACTTTCCTGTACTCTAATTATAAGATTAACTCTTGTTGTACAGGATTTGAACATACAAATAAATAAATAAATAAAATTCGTCAAAATCGTCACGAACATATAACAAAATCGTCAAATATTTAAATATTTCAAATTAGAGACAATTTATTGCATTGATTAGTTCAAAAATATAAATTTTTAGAAAGAAATTCTATTTATGATGAAGAAAGTGATATGGTTCAGTTTTATTATATTTTTTTCAGCAAGTGGGCTGAAATATATTTATCATTTGAAAAGAAATACATCAGAAAAAAAATATAGTTTCTTAAATACATAACGAAAATTTATTTATTTCATTTATCCATATTCACAAAAACATTAAATAAAACATAAAATCTCATTTGCTATTAACTAGAACTATCTTTAAATGATTAATTTTTATCGCTATCACTTTAGCAAAATTGTTTTTACTCTTGAAGGTGCTAAACCAAGTGTTCTGCCTATATCAACAGTCTTTTTACACGACTTGAAACGTTTTACTACGTCCAATTTAAGTTCCAAACTAATGCATTTTGTTCTCTTTGCACTCATTTTACTCCACAACTTCTTATTAAGAACTACCCAATAAAAAATGGAGCTTCCAACGAAGCAGGTTTGTAAGGGAGAAACATAAACGTTTCGCTTACCATTGCGCTGACGGAAGACATGAATTTTATATGGCGAGTTCCCACTTTGAAGCAATACATTTTTGACACATAAAACGCATTATTCAGCGCATATAAAAATTGTTGTATGTAACGATCGGCCTTACAAACTGAATGTTTTAAAACAAACCTGCTTCGCAGTAAGGGAATGCCGTAGCACTTAAAATATTATCTTTTTTTTATAAAAGCTTTTGAGAGTTCTTTCACTTACTTTACTGCATTTCTGTATGTCTTATTGCGTAGCGCATAATTGTGCGCTTATATTTTATTTTTAGTGCTTCGCAGATTGATAAAATTTTTTATTGGGTAACTTCTTACTTCCTAACACGCAACTATACTTAGAATAACTTACCTAACAGAATTAAATGAGAATTTGTCTTTTACACGCAAATAGAAAAATTCTGCATATGTGATTATGACTTCATCAAAAAATGCAATCGTATGTAGAAATCGAAATCATAAAAACGCAAAGCGGATTTAACCAATTATTAAAAAGCGGACCAAATAGGACCGACGCAAATCGGAGTTCTAGTGTTTATTTTTTGCAGTATCGATGGCATTCATATAATTGTAGAATTTGAATTAATAATGATTCTAATGAAAGCCACCTGGTTTGTATTTCGAAAAATTGATTTTTATGTTTTCAACTGTTCCCAATATAATTGTAAATATTTCTTGTGTTTTATTGATGCCAGAAAATCGTAATAACACTATTACTTTTAATTAAAAATCAATCGTCATTTTACTGTATTTTCTTAAAAAATAGTCAAAATTACGAAAAATCGTCGCATCTAACAACCCTGGTCTTGGGTCTATAAATTCGAATTTATCTTCACACCAGTGCTGCCAGTGAAATTTCGAGAAAGATACATTTGAGTTTCCAAAAAGACACACTTTTTCCCAAAAAGATAACTTTAAAAAAAATTTAAAATGTATTTTAATTTTATATTTAATGGATATTGTAAAGAAAATGATCAGGTATATTCTGGGTTTCAACTCGAATTGCAAACGAAAAATTTCTTTAATCCGCATAATTCATAAAGATCGTTAATTTGCAAAACGCAGCATGACAGCAAAGTCTAATGTTTATTTAAAATTGTGAAAGGTGTAAAGAATAAATGAAAACAAATCGCGAAAAATTGCAAACTTTAAAAAATTCGAAAAAATAGCGAAATTTCACGAAAATTTTTAATATGTTTTTAATATGTAATATGCCATTAAATTGAATAAACGTCCCTAAAACAATAAGCAATGGCAAAAATTCGGTAAAAATTGCTAAACTACATGATAACAAAGTCTACTTTTTATTATAAATCGTTAAAGCTGTTAAGAATCAGAAAACTTACAGGAACAAATTTCTTTTATCGCGAACATGGCTAAAATTCGCGAAAAATTGCAATATTTGAAACAAACTCTAAAACTATTTTAAAATCGCTAAATCGATTAAAAAAATTTTTCGGAAAGTAACATAAGAAACATTAAAAAATGAGTTATAATTACATCAACATCAATATAAAAAAGCCGATTTTAGTTTTTGGGTTAGTTAGGGCCTTTTGCGTTTTATATAACTATATATTTTAATTAAATTAGGAATAGAAAATTTTAAACTAAAAACAAAATTGTGTTCCTGTTAAAAATATTAGAAAAAAAGTCGATTCGTTTTACTTTCACCAACTCTAATTGAAAACGAATTAAGACATGTGGAGGTGAAATGCAGAACACCAAAAATGCACTTTCGAATGGATTCGTATTCTAGAACATACATATGTCATATAACTTCATGTTTATAATTATTTAAGTCATAAATATAAGCAAAGTAATTTTTAAAAATAATGTAAGCAAACTTTAAAATTAATTATATGTATGTATGCAACTATCTTTCGATGGTATCAAAACAAATTCATCTTTGGAAAAACTAATATATGAGTAAATTTCTTGAAAATAAAGCAGATGTTTATATTTCTTCAGAACAACTTCGCACTACTAGTAATCATCGATTTATAAGGATCGTATGTTTAAACACCCTGTATGCTTTCTTTTTCATTATTTCAGCTGCTATTGAATTAGTATTGAGTCGGCAGCGATGATCAGTCTTAATAAGTTTTAGTTGGCTAAAAATTCTCTAATATTTTATTTCTGTACATTTGCGTACAGATTATACATGGTACCTGAAGTCATCAAAAGATACGCAAAATGTATCTTTCGTATCCTAATGGCAACACTGCTTCACATACATTTTCAATAAACCAACCGTTTTTGAGTTACTCGAATATGTGTTGTGCAACCCCCTCCATTTTCGAAACAACTTAAAAAACGGTTAGCACCACCTTGTCAGCACGCTTGTCTGTTTTTTCAACTAGCACAGTGTAATTTTAGATCCCATATAGTAATAATTTGAAATAACACATAATCACATTTAAAATTCATATGGTTTTAGACTATAAACTTTTTCAAAACTAGGACCACGAGGGGAGTTAGGGGGCAATCTCTGCTTCTCCGAAACTATCAAACTGATTGAAATGAAATTTAAAACGCAGATAAACCACTACTTATACGGACATATCAGCTATACAATTTTCAAAATATAGGACCATAAGGGAAGGTAGGGGGAAATTTCTGCCTCTTCGAAACTATCCAACGAATTTTAATGAAATTTAAAACATAGACAGACACATGGACATATTATCCTTACATTTTTCAAAAACTAGGACAACGAGGAGGGGGTTAGGGTCCGAAACAATCTAAGCGATTTAAATAACATTTTATACATACATATTTAGATAGACACATACGCTAGGATTTTTTTTCAAAAATGCGACTAAAAGAAGGGAGTATCCGCTTTTCTGTGATAAATTAGAAAGATTCTTAAACTACACAATTAATATTACAAGGGAAAATCTAGAATGTAATGTTGAACACAATACATAAGAAGATTTATTCATGTAACTATATACAGTATTGTTCGAAACCTAAGCAACTTGTGTTGATAATAGGGTTTTTCCCGAGATTTCCCGTCCCGGGAATTCCCGGGAATTTCAATTATTTTCTTTCCCGTTTTCCCGGGATTTTTGTTGCGGGATCCCGGGAAATAAAAGTTCCTCATAGTTTCATAAAAAAGCTATTTATACTTTGAAATTTCGTTTTATATTCTCTAAAAATTAGCATCTGTTGATGGGTTGTCGATTAGATCAGATTTATCTGACGCAATAAATCTACCAAAAGCAGAATTTGCCGTACAACAGTTGATAATTAATAAATTTAGTGAAGTGAAGAGTTTATAAAGAACATAAATTAAAAATAAGATGCAGGCAGTACATTTTAATTGCCCATGGACAAGTCTTACAAATAGGAGATATCCAAAAATATCGCTCCTTTATTGCAGCAAAGTCATATCTACAAAATGGCAAAATGCGATTAAAGTTAAAATGTACCGATTTGAAGATACATATATTTTGCTATAACTTCGGTTCAGTCTGAGATAAAAACCGATGTTTTGTTACGAGAAAGTAGAAGGAACACTTTGCTTAATTAACTTAAAATTAAAAAAAAATGTTGAGATATGACGATATGTTAATAAGGTGATAAACATAAATTTGTTTCATTTTGTGACGGCTTATATAACTGGGAAGTGCTGGGAAACAGAAATAAAAAAAAAATATGGAAACTCGTGTAAGATACTACAAAATACAATTTTAAAAAAACATTGTCCTAAATATTACAGGTGGATCTTGTAAGAAGAAGTCCGTTTGATGCTATTTTTTGCATCAATCTTGTCATACATTTGGCTGATATAGACGTTGTTTATAAAAAAGAAAAATTACTTCGAATTGTGAATTAGAAACATGCAACAACTTTAAACTTTTGCACTTTAAACTATTTGTCCAATCTCGGTAAAAAAGTGAACGAAATGTTTCGGAAACGTGGAAATAAGTAAATAAAATAAGAAATATACTCGTTGCCGTCTTTCTAAACGCATTGAGTGTGTCTTAATATTATTTTCTAAGCTGTTAAAAAATGTAAATATATTTATAAAACATATTTATTTAAAATATTTTATCTGTTTTATAAATTTACTTCTTGATCTCAAACCTTGAGTACCATAATTTTTGTTTGTTTTTATTATTGTTTTATGAATTAAATTGTTATGTTTATGTTATCTTTTAATCTTGTATCTAGAGCATAATGATACGAAATTTACATATAAAATCGTAAGGAAATAATAATTCAAATTCCACTTTAAACCTTTAATTCATTTTTGTAGTATTTAGGCATTTATTTTACTTACTTTGTAAGCAAGTTCCCTTACGCTTTTTTAAAAAAAAAAGTTTTTTTCATTAATTTAAAACAAATTTACTTTGTATTATTTATATGGAGCGGGATCCCGGGATCCCGGGAAATTTAAAACATTTTCCCGTTTTCCCGGGAATCGAAAAACTCCGGGAAAAAAAACTCTAGTTGATAAAGTAATTGTAAAATTCCTTTCTCCATAAAAATAATTTAATGAAAATTAAATTTGCTGAACTTAAGCCTGATTAAAAATATTGAAAATTTGGATTAAAAACTATAAATAGTTCAACAAAATTACGACTATACTAATTATTGTTAAAGCTAAGGCACGAGCTCTATGTGTACATTTGTCCTTCAAGTTGTGCTGAAAAAGTTCAACAAGAAAAAGAAAGACAAAACATGAAAAAACAAAAATGTACTTTGGACTTCAATAAGAATTATTGACAAAAAGTACGAAAAAACAGAGGTTAAGGAAAAACATGTAAAATCAATTAAAAATTGATAATCATTCGAAAAAGCAAATTTCGATCTACCAAAAAGGTTAAAATACAATTTGGTTTAAGAATTGATGTTTGACTATTGACGTCAGCAGTCGTCGATGGCTGCTAGTGTAAGACGGCAAATCCATCTGAGGAGATCGAGTGGTTGCGATCGAAACATGTCATGGTAACCAGCCGCCTGGGTTCGAATCTCAGGTCAGTCAAGAATGAATGATTATCAATAACAATTTTAATTGATTTTCATGTTGTAAAATTCCTTTCTTCATAAAAATAACTTAATGAATATTAAATTTGATGAACTTAAGCCTGATTAAAATATTAAAAATTTGGATTAAGAACCATAAATAGTTCAACAAAATTACCACAATACTAATTATTGTAATCGTATTATTACATATTATAATTATTTTGAAGAAATGTCAGATTGAATATTAAAAAAGCTAAAAAGGGAAAACTGTTTTATTTAGCGACAATACCTAATTTATCTTGTTAATTAAAGATGGGGGATAACATTCGAAAACCAGAGGGAATAACAAACATTTGATGGTAACATCCACCTTATTGTAAAGCCACAATAAGCCATGGAAACGGAAATGTAATGGCGTGGACCCGTTTTTCTAAGAGTAGAGTTAGCACTTTTGTTAAAATACATGCAAAAATTTACCATTTTCTTTCTAGGGACTTGTTAGCCAACCAAGTTCTTCAATGGACCAAATGGGAAATGCCACTTCCATTGGTGTTTCAATATGACAATGACCAAAAACAATCGCCAAAACTAATCAAATGTTTTTTGTCTGGTAAAAAGATTCAAGTCTGGGATAAGCCAGTTCAATCACCAAACTTATATTCCATAGAGACTATTTTCGGCATTCTTAACGCCAGTGGGACCTGCTCGTTTCAAAAATAAGCAGGAGCAGTTGGATTGCAAAAAATTAGTGTGGAATTCAATGTTATCAACAATTTCAACAAATCTTATTGATTCTGTGTCAAATCGAAGTGTGTGTGTGTCATAAGAAACAAATGCTATTATATAAAGTACTGAAAGTTGCTTAAGTTTCGAACAGTTACACAGTGCGAATCTAATTATCGGAAAATTTTTCACTTTTGCGGCTATCTAAGCGCTACCTAAAAGGTGTTAAGAATCATTCTAGGAAGTTCATATGCTCTAGAAAGTTGTTAATTGAGATCTTAGATACATTTTTGTAGTTGGTTGTTTCCTTGAATTTTAAACGGTTTGCTACCTTCGGACCTAAACAGGGGAAAAAGGTAAAAAATTCGAATTTTTTAAAGTTTTTTTTTGCGATTTTGATCTTGAATATGATGTTTTTTTGATTTTATATGTTCACAATTTTTGTTCTTTTTGGCAAGAGCTACAACTTTGTCTCAGAAGGTAAATCAAAATTCCGAGCGGTTTGCAAGATATGGGCCTGAGAAAATGATCACTTTTTTGCAAAAATGAAACCAATGCCCAAAATCTTTGGCAAAACTGAGACACGGGTCTATTTTTTTATATCACTTAGTTTTGTCCTTTTATAGTTATTTTTCTATGACTTAAAAAATTACAAATAGTGTTATTCAAAGAGTTGACTTAATTTTGACTTGTTTTTTTCTTGCAAGGGGAAAAAATAAAAATTTTGTAGTTACTGCTATAATAAAAAGTATCTGTGTTATTTTTGTTAAATCTACTTAAAAATACAATGAACAATACTGTAGAGCCGACTTCTGAAATATTCTAACTGACCGTAGAGTGTATTTAAGTTTCGCCCTCTTACTTGTTTTTTTCAATAAATTTGATTTATAAATCTTAAACGTTTTAGATTTTCATAATGTAATCCTTTTGAAAAAAGGGAAAAATAGCAACAAACAAAAATCACCCATGAGCGACCCTAAATGCCAATTAAACAGGTTTGTATGCTTAATGATGAATCCATATTTTTTACTATAAATTAACGAAAAGGGATTTTAAATTTGGGAAATTTTGCTTATCTATACTTCAGTTGAATTTAATAGTTAACTCTTCCTAAGACTTATATGAAACAAAAGGAAAAACAACTGATTTATGATCAGACAATTAGAAAAAACTCCAAATATTTAACACCTGGTATAACGTCAACACTTTAATGATTGCAGGAAAACATACAAAATTAAATGGAATTTTTTTCCAAAAAAAAAAAATTCCTACGGATTTCCCCACAAAAGCAATTTCAATGTTACATAAGTCATATAATACATGAACTAAGAGAATTTATCCTAGAAAAATCATCATTATTATTTTATAAAGCAGATTTAAATTTTAAGATAAAAATAAATTTTTGTTTTGAAAAAAAGTGTTTTTGTTTAAATAACAAAAGGAATATGAAAATCTTTAGTTTCATGCGTAATAGAAGAAAAACAAATGAATTTCCATATTGCACAAGACGAAATATTTATAATAAACTTCGGAAACGAACAATTTAAAATATAAAATTTAACGAAACAACGAGTGAACGAACGAAACTTTTGGCCCACACAAACATTTTTAGAGAAAACCGAAAAAATGATAATAAATTTTTAATTTACACAAGGTGAGGGAGAACAACAACAATTAAATTCGAAATATTATTAACAAAAGACCAAGAAACGCATACATCGATATATAAATAGATTTTACAATTGAGAAAATAATGTTGAAATTGATAGAGGAATCGGGGGCAGAAAGAAGATGAAAAGAGGGGCCAATAATAAACTGGACTAAATGAAATGAAAATGTAGGTGATGTATAGCGAAAGCAACACAAAAATGCGTTAATAAGATTTCTAAAGATATAGAAACTCGTAAATAAGTGTGTGTGTGTTTGTGTGTACTACCCAACCAGAGAGCGTGAGAGATGTTCTAAAACCGTTCATACTCATAATGCAGCAACAAGACGATTTTTTTATGTTATTATTAGATTTGTTAGGAAATAGAGGAATGGGGCAAAAAGTGTAGAGCTTTTCGTATTACCCCCCTTCATCTTATGTATAGATATGTGTACACCACACCACACCCTGTACACAGACTAAAAAAGGCATCTCGAGTAATAAACATAACATTATGCCGACTCTAGCCCAAGTGCTTGTATGTGTGTGCGAGCCATTCACAAATATTGGCTAATTCTATTCTATACGAATACGTTTTGAATATATGTATATTTAAAAAGGTATTGGTGAAAATTCCCAGATGTATGGGTCTATATTGCCTTTTGTTTTGTTTGTAATGGTGGAAAATTTGGAAAATCTTTGACGAAAATTTTTCTTAAAATATCATTGACGTTCCGATAAAATCAGCCAGAACACTCATTGTGCTCTGACCGCTCGATCCGTTTAGACAACAGAACATAACCAAGCACCATGGTAAGGAATTCATTCATTTTAGCAATGAGTTGTGTATACGAAAATGGACTTGAATAAATTAATTAACACTACAAACACAAGAAATCGAAAAAGGATTATTTTAAAGGATTTTAAATATGAAACCCGATGAATATTAAAGAAGAAAATAAACAAGTGTTTTACAAAAGAATAAAAAATAAAAAATAGTGGAATATTGAAAATATAAAAAAGAACATTGAAAGATAATTGTGAAAACTTTAAAAGTCAAATTAAAAAAAAAAAACATATAAAAAAAAAACTTTAAAATTAATGAATGAAATAATTAAAAATAAAGAAAGTTTTAGTAAATCAATTTGTAATAAAAACAGAAAAAGCGTTAAAATATAAAAGTTAAAAGGATTTGAAAAAATATTTAAAAACATATACAAAAAATATTATATGTACACCGATAACATATCATATATATAAAAGTAATTTGATATCATGTGTGAGTGAAAGAGACAAATACATACAAGTATTTTTACACTCCTCAATTAAAATCGTGTGGAATTTATGTGTGTGCTACTAATGAAAATTGCGTAATATACCAAGAACTTTTAAATAAAATTTAAAAATAAAATAAAGTTAAAAAAAAAAAATTCAAAATAGGATTTTAATTATAACCACAAAATGTTGAATGATTAAAAAAGTGTTTGTTAATAAACTAAAATATTTTTATTTTTATTATGAGGTTTCTGTTTTCCTCACGGGCTAATTCTGATCAAAAGTTTGTTAACAAATTTTAATTTATTAATTTTGAAAGAATTAAAAAATAGTTTTAAAAATTCTTGTATAACGGCCAATTACACCCAGTTCAGTTAAAACAAACTGTAACTTCAACTTCCAATTAATAATATGCTTTTGACAATTATAACTGAACTTGGTGAATTTGGCCGTAAGTCAAATAAAATTGAACCAAAAAATATCAAATTTATCAGAAATACGCTTCAAAAAATTAATTTTTTTTTTTTTTTTGAAAATTGTATTTAAATTACAAGTCTATTTTGAATTAAAAACAAATCTTGAAACAATTTAAATTCCTTAAGCACAAGTTTTCAATTAAAATTAAAATTTTTACTTTTTAAAATAAAAAAGAAGAGTTTTCTTCAAAGCTTAAGGAACTGAACTTAAATAATAAGTTTTTAATATATTTTTCTGAAGTTTTTTAGTTTTACTTAACAATTTTTAATACTTAGGCAATTTGCAAAGCGTTCTATTGTGTCTTAGTTGTTGTACTTAATATAATGTTATGAAAGTAATATGCACAAAACTATAGCAAATACAACCAATATTTCACAATAGACTACTTTGTGAATTGTCTAAATAAGTTTTCACTTTAAAAAATTCAAAACATTTTCAAAAAAAGAGCAAATTCTTGTTTAAAGCAATAAATAATTTTATTACTCATTAATTTGACCTTTAAATATTCAAATCAAACCAATTTTATATAAAATAAAAAAAAAACTTTCGACCTAACCTCACAATTTTGATTTTGAAAATGACAGCTTATTATTGCATCGAATGAAAAAACTTAAAAATTTTTTAGTTAAATACACATATTTTCCACAAAATTTACGCAACTTTAAAAAAAATCAAAGAAATATCCAAAATAAAGGTTCAATATAACCTTAAATACAAATTTTAGTTTCAAATCGAAATATTTAAAGTGCAACAAACATTCAACATTACTTGACCTAGAAAGAAAAATTCATCATAACCTTAATTTTATCAGAAACAGTTTAAATCATTGTAAACGATTTTGTAGCAAAACAAATTATTAAATATCCTTAAAACTAAAGAACGTCAGGCGAAAATCTTTTAAAGTAAAAAAAAAAATCCTTTTTGAATTAATATTTTTCCTTGAAGACGAAACAACGCGGGGAATCGAAAAAAAAAGAAATAACGTCAGGCGAAAATCTTTTAAAGTAAAAAAAAAAATCCTTTTTTAATTAATATTTTTCATTGAAGACGATACAACGCGGGGAATCGAAAAAAAAGAAATAAAATATCTAGTATAATTTTCTATAACAAAAGTGAACCTCAAGCTCCATAAAAAAATCATTAATTTAAAAATCCTTTAAATTAAACTTTTTCTAAATCATTTAAAAACAAAAATATTAATATTAAAAACATTTATTTTTAATCAACAGGCCGATGAGAAGAAGAAGGTTAAGAAGAAGAAGACCAAGGAAGAGGGTGGTACTTCTGAAACCGCATCTGAGACTGTCTCTGAGGCAGCAACCCCTGCCCCAGCTGCAACCCCAGCTCCTGCTTCCGCCACTGGATCGAAGAGAGCTTCCGGCGGTAGCCGTGGCTCCAGAAAATCCAAGCGTGCTGGTTCCTCTGTCTTCTCCGTTTTCTCCCAAAAACAAATTGCTGAATTCAAGGAAGTAAGTATTTTTTTATATATGTAATTGAATTAAGTAGAAAAAGTAGGAAGAAAAATAAGATTGAACAAAAAACTAATTCCCACCTTTAAATCCTCTTCCTTTTTTTACCCAAAAAAAAAATCAACCAATTCACCAACAAAACAAAAAAAAACAAATTAGGCCTTCCAACTAATGGATGCTGACAAGGATGGCATCATTGGCAAGAACGATTTGCGTGCCGCTTTCGATTCCGTTGGTAAAATTGCCGCCGACAAGGAATTGGACACCATGTTAAGTGAAGCCTCCGGCCCAATTAACTTCACCCAATTGCTGACCTTGTTCGCCAACCGCATGGCTACCTCTGGTGCTAACGATGAAGATGAAGTTGTCATTGCTGCTTTTAAAACATTCGACAATGATGGTCTAATCGATGGTGACAAATTCCGTGAAATGCTCATGAACTTCGGTGACAAATTCACAATGAAGGAAGTCGATGATGCTTTCGATCAAATGATTATCGATGACAAGAACCAAATCGATACTGCTGCTTTGATCGCTATGCTGACCGGCAAGGAGGAAGAAGAAGGAGAGGAGGAAGCCGCCTAAGATGTTTTCTTAAATGTATAGAATTTATTTAAAATTTTTGTACATCCACCATCACCAATACTTTTTTTATCACATCTATTAAGCACTTCTTACTTTTAACTTTTAACTCCATAAGAAAAACAAAATTAAAAAAAAAACACTAAAAAAAATATTAAAAAAAATTAATAAAAAATAATAATTTGTTTTAATAATTTGAAAACCTAAAAAAACCAAACAATATTTTCAAAATCTTTTTGCAAAAATAAAAAACACTTAAGTGAAGGAAGAAAGTTGATAATTACTTTCTATTCCCCTAAAACAAAAAAAAAAGAGAGAGAATTCCTTAGGAATTAAAAAAAAACTTAACAACATATTTTTTTGTTCCTTAAAGAATAGAGTCATGTTATGGCAAGCTTCTTTTGAAAGGGATAAAGTTTTTCTTAACCCTTAAAAATGTTTACAAAAAAAAAAAATAACGTTGTTTTTGTTTAGTTTATAGTTCATTGAAATATTTAATCAATCTTGCTTATTTTATCGCAGTTATATACATATTAATTATGTCAAGTTTTAAATGTTTCTTTCGTTCGATTCACTTCGTTTCTAAATATTTAATCAAGTTTTTTTTAGATTAATTACCGATTTAAAGGCACAATTTATGTTAAATCCCTAACTATACATATTACATATTTAACTAGTTATACTAAAACACAACAAAACCAAAAATATCCATATATGTTTTGCTGAACTATACATACATATGTATATCATTCGAAATGTGACAAGCGAAGCTTTTGTTACACATACATGACAGAATAATGTGAATGTAAACCACAAATTTAAGAGTTTAAACATACAACAACGAGACAGTCGCCTTTAAGAGTACTGGTTTTGTTTGATAAGAAAAAGAATAGATTATCAAAAACGAAAAAAATGGGACACAAATTCTCTTTTTATTATATAAATTAAAAAAATTTATATTTCTAAAGAGAGACGTACACTAACTACACATAATACATTTGAAGAAATTACAACAAAAAAGCAAAAAAGAAAGTAAAAAAAGTTGAAACATGTCTATTATGAAAACTTTCTTTGAAAAACATGAATTTATTTTTTAATTAACACACACACACACACACACACTTGTAACTGAAGAAATTTTTTTAATATTTCTGAAATTCTTTCTTCACAAATTGAAAATAAAGACCAAGAGAACTTTATTTTAATTTTAAGAGAAATTACTCAAGGAAAAATGCGTTTCCTTGTTAAAAACCAAAAAAATATCATTTATCTATTATTCAATTTTATCATTTTAATATACATACTTTTATTTAAACAAAAACAATGACTTATTTCTAAGAGCATTAAATAATAACAATTATTTCGTTAAATTTACTAACCAAAAATCATGACATAAAAATAAATGTACCAATTTCCATCATAATAAGCAAAGCACAATTTTATTCAATACAACTTAAAAAAAAAAAATATTAACAAGATACTTTTTTTTATTTAAATATTTTGCTAATTTAGTTTATAAGTTGAAATTATTATTTATTCTTTAAAATCTCTGGCATAAGTTTAAAGCAAAAGATTTTCAATTCTTTTGTTTTTAATCAAGCCTATTTGTTGAAGCAATTAAATGTTTAATCAATGGAACGCAAGAGTTTTTTATATCAACAAAACCAACAGTTCTATTTTAGATATAATGGCTTTTTGCCAGCTTCTTAAACACTTTTGTTCTATTATTGTTAAAGAAAATCGATAAAAAAAAATTATCGGAAACTATATGCATATTTACTTATTTATTTAAACTTATTTATCTATCTATTTATACAATTATTCAAAAGAAAGAAAGAAAAAAATGCAAGAAAAACGAAAAAATGTACGATGACGTTATGTTGTAGAAATTTCTAAATGAAGGCTTTCAATAAAATCAAAAAACATTTAGTCGTCTACGTCAAAAAAGAACAAGCAAAAAAAATTAACTTTTTGTTTTATTTATTTGCATATTTTTAAATGCAAATTATTAATAGAATATCAAGAATGTCATGTTATTGTTTCTGCGCAGCCTAACGAATTCCTATTGCTTAACGCCATACGGTTCTTTTAGCTTTTAAACGATTACTGAATGCCCAAATTCTAATTCCCCATTAAAGTCTAATCTAACATACTAAGATACCCAGTAAAAACTTCGCCTACAAAATAATTTGTTAAGTAACCAGGAAAAAGTAAAAATACTACTTCCAATTCTACTGAAAGGACCAATGAATTTAACAAGGGAAGTCCCAAAATAAACGCATTTAAATGTAAGTCATTATTTTTTACATACATAAATACCCAGTAAAAACTTAGCCTACAAAATAATTTGTTAAGTAACCAGGAAAAAGTAAAAATGCTACTTCCAATTCTACTGAAAGAAGAAAGAAACTAAATATTGAGTGAAAGAAGCTATTAAAAAAGTAGGCGAAGTTTTTTCTGGGTACATACCCAGTAAAAACTTCGCCTACAAAATAATGTGTAAGTAATCAGAAAAACTTAAAAGCACTACATACAATTTTACTCAAAGAAGCAATGAATTTTACAAGGGATGTTCCAAAATGAACGCAGTCAAAAGTAAGTCATTATTTTTTTTACCTACATATGTACATCCAGAAATAAGTAGATATAGAAGTTGTTATAGAAGCAGTTATAGAAGAAAGCTACTAAATAATGAGTGAGAGTGAGCTATTAATTTTGAAATAGTATGCGAAGTTTTTACTGGGTAGTAAATGCATATGTATGTATGTATATTTTTAAAACAAAATTTTTATCCCAATTTAACTAGAAACACACTAATAACCAAAATTTTACTTTTGCTTTAATTTTTGAACAAAAAACTTTTTTTAACGAAAAATTTTTCTGCCTGTTTTTAGATGACGACCGAAAAATTCATTCGTTTAATTTATATTTATAAGGAACGAATACTTTTCAAACTTAAACTAAAAAAAATCAAACTGAAAGAAACGTACTACAAAAATACACCAAGATAATCCTTGTGACACGAACTATCCTTAGATGCATTTGCTTTTATTATTCTTTATTAAAAACCCAACATTACCGATTTCCTTGGAAAATAAAAATTATTTTTAAGTTCTCTATAATTTGCTTAGAAAATTAAAGTTATTTCTTGAATTTAATTTTTTTCTCAGGAAATAAAAATAATTTTTAAGTTTTCTAGGCGAGAAATAAAATTTTAAAAATAATGTTTAATTTAATTTTTAAAATAAAACTTATAACCGTAACGGACCCTGTTTAAAACCAAAACAAATTTAAAAAATTCTAAAATTTTGTTTTAAATGTTCGTATGTTAAACGAACGAGTTTTGCGCTCGCCATCTAAATATAAGTAGTTAAATATTTTTTTGATGATTCAACCATATTACTGTCCCCGGCAATCATAATATCAAGAAGCCACAACCATATGATGGTTGCCTCCGAACATGTCATGGTTTATAATAACAAAAATATTTTTAACACTGATAGAAGCATGGTTGTTTTTCGACCATATCAGGAAATACTATTCTGAATTTAAAACCAAATAATTACACTGGTCTACAAATTTGGAAAAAAAATTGACTGCAGAAACGAAGCATATTTTTTAACAAATCTGGGTGCGTTGAATTCGAATCTGGCATAAAAATCACGTCTTGGTAATTTTTTATCGCATACTGGCAAGACTGTAAACCAGTCAATACTGGCACTACAATTTCACAATTATCTATTTGACAGAAGCCCACATTCAGTCTACATCTTCATTAGTTTAAGCATGTCAGGGAGATCGTGTTTTACTGATTCAAGCTATTTTTTGCTTTGTGTGTGGTGAATATTTGGTTGGAAAAAAAGATATGCGATATCAGAATCATTAAAATATGCATATTTACGTTATTTTGATGATTAAGAAAAAAAAACACAACAAACAAATTTATCGCTGTTTAAAGTATTAAAAGTGGATCAAATACTTTTATAAAGTTATCAGAAGATTATTTTAATCATTTTAATGATGAAATTGTGAAAATTCAAGAATTATTTACGAGAAAAAATAAAAACATTAAGCTGAAATCGTGGCCGGTTGTACAGGTTCGTGTTCGCCGATTCTACATTATACTCAGTTTGAAGTAAGTATGTTCAGAGGATGCTATGTGATTAATGAAGTGATTTATTTGTAATCATGTCAATTTGAAGTGATTAACAAATCACTTCAATGTATGGTAAATCATCTCGATTTGGATGTGATTAGAGCTTATTCACGTTCGAATTGCTTAAACGCGTTTAAGAACCCAAGTGTGAACAAAAGTTGGCAAACGTTTGGCAGATCGGTAACAAGAGTTTATCAAAAAGATAGAATTAAAAATAAAAAAGTAAATTAAAAAAACAAACAAAATTGTTTAACATTAAACAGCTGTTTTTCAAAAGTTGGCAAACGTTTGGCAGCTCGTTAACAAGAGTTTATCAAATCGTTAGCCAGAGTTTGGTTAGTGTATTATAAATAAACTTTGTGCTAACTTTATGCCAAATTTTCATTATGAATACTGCTGTTAGAGGTTTACTTATAAATAACTTTAAACTCGAAAAAAATTAATTACACACGAAATTTTTACAAAAATGAATGGAAAATATTTCAAAAAGAGCACGAAGCAGAAAATGGACATCACTTACAGGATATAATTAAAAATATATATTAAAAAAAATTATTATAATCTCATAAATAAAAAAGTTATAAGCCATTTAAACCATACAGCTCTTTCTGCGCCACCCTGTAGAAAAAAAATAGAAAGTAAAATTTATTTTGTACGTTTTTGTACAAGGAATTTGCTGCATTCGTCAAACAGTAGCGTGTAGAGCAAAACAATACCTAATAAACTAAAGCATTATCTCTCAAAAACCAAGAAAAGTTTCGTGAAACTGGTTTTGGATTCAGAAAGGGGTATTCTAAATATATATACTCCAAACCTATCTCAATTTTTAAAATATGGTCGGTTGGTAAAACCAATAATGAGCTGACGATATGTAATGTGCATCCGTTCTTAAGAGTTCAAAATTTAATCTAGATATTTTTAACTGTAAATGCTATTTGGTAATTGAGGAAATTAAAGAAAACCACAATTTCCTACTACGAGTCACCCTGTTAGTATCTGCTTAAAATAATAACAGTTAATAAAAAGTGTTTTGGCCATCAGCTGTCTTAAGCAAATAACACTGGTTTTAACGAATACAACGATCAAAACAGAAAACATAACAATAATTGGCTAGAAAGAAGAATGTGAATGAACAAACCACGCATGCGTAACGAAGTCAGTCCAATACAATCAAAAGTACACAAGTTGCAAATTGAGTTTTTAACTTTGGTTTAAACAATGGCTCAAACAACAACAACAAAATCATGATGGTAGGTAGACCTTCAAGAGAACAACTACAAGTAGAAATAAAACCAACAAAATACATGTTTAACTACAGTATAAGTGGCTCTGGCTCTTTCAGACTTTTAGTTGAGTTTAAGACATCAAACAGGGCTTTAGTTAATACGGGCAAAGACGTCAAGACATTGCTGACGTGAAAGAAAATATTTGTACAAAAAAGAACAACATCAAAACAAAACAAAATATAGTAACAATTATACCAAAAATGTAAAAGTAAAATGGAATTTTAGTATAAAAAAAACAAAGAAAATTGTTTTTGATTAAAAAATTGTAAATATAAATAGTTTAAATAAAGAGTCAAAAGGAAAATAGCAAATAAAATGATAAACAAACAAAATTATTTCAATTTAAAAATCTTTTTGTTGGTATTATTTTATACTGCTTCACAAGTTACGGGTAAGTCCGTTTCGAAACAAGAAAAAAGAAATCAATAAAAAGTGAATCATTTTTTGTTAAAGTTTTAAATATTTTGCATTTTTTTATTGCTTTATAATTTTTAGGCCAACAATTAATTGCTTATGTCTCGCAACATGGTCTACATGGCGAAATAACATTTCGTCAAGTCAATTCTAGTCATGTGAAAATAATCACTGATTTTGAAACCACTCTCCAGTATCCCGAACAGACATGGAGTTGGTCGGTGCGTAAATTTCCAGTGGATTATACAAATACCGATACAAATGAACGTTGTGAACTCGAACGCTTGGGTGATATTGTTGTTACATTTGATGAAGATTTAGAATATCTACTACTACCCGGAAATGAGACGTCCACATGGTGGAGAGAAATGCAATTGATAGGTAAGTACTGTGGAAGAATTTTGAAAAAAGTAGTAGGCATAAATTTATTTAAGCAGTATTTAATTAATTGAATTTAAAATATTTGGACGAATGTCCACAATTCATTGGTTGTTTACTTTTAACATCCAATTTTTAAATCCCGCAATAGCAAGGTTTACTAATTGATTGTTTCTTTGAAAACTGAGAAATAGATAGATTTCCTGCTGATATTTTGAAATATTTTGTTATTTATGAGGAAAACTAAGTGCCCCGGTAGGCTAGTTGAAAGTGAGCTAGCCTGTCAGTGTTGGGGGGTTTCATGTTCGATTATCATCAGTGACTCGGGTCTCTATAACTACAACTGACTAAAAATTCCAAATGAGCCTTAAAAGGAATAATTTAAGTGGGGAATGATGTTATACAAAGTTTTTAGTTGCGTGTGAAACCATTTTAATACTCCTCTTAGCCACCTTAAATATTGTTACGTTTTTCCTTTAATAAACGCGTTAGGTTTATTGCTTTTATAACAAACCTTTGATTTTAGAGTTGTGTCGTTCCGGAACGACCTAGTTCCATTGAACGATTCCCTAAAAGGAACGGTGCAGACTTTTTCAATCGTTCCTTTTTTGTCGTTCTTCGTACCGCAATTGCAGTCAGCTGGATGATTACATGTATTTTTGTAGGTTCATTTTTTGTGTATTGATCAATGTTGCCGACTTTTGTGTATTTTTGTCGTGACATATAAAAAATTTATAATTAAATAAATTGCTAATGTGATCCAAAGCAATATATTTTTATTATTATATGTTATTGATGTTTACAAACATTTTCAAAAGTACATATGTATGTATGTAATTCTTACGTAGGTAGTTGTTACGCAACAACATAAAAACAAATATTTGATAATTGACGTTTTTATGAACGACAGAGATGTTTTCTCGTTCCTCGTTCATTCATTGTTCAAAGTAAAAAACCGGAACGATGAACGAAAGGAACGACCTAGTTCCTTTGATCTTTCGGATCGGTCGGAACGATTCCACAAAAGGAACGATTTTGCCCAACTCTATTTGATTTCTTTAAATTGCAAATCAAAATAAATACACGCACTTTTTCGACAAACTCGATATGTGTGAAGTTTTATGGGATGAGGACGAAGATGAAGAAATTAATGCACGATTAGAAAACGATGTACCTGCTGATGAAGGTGTAAAAATTAAACACAGCGATGCAATCAAAAGCTTTGATAAATGTATCCAGTGGGGACAGGAAAATAATATCGATATATTAAAGATATTAATTTTACGTGAGCTTCAAGAGAAAGCAATAGAAAAAAATGTTAAAGAAATCGCAAAAACAAACGTCAATAACAAGTTTCTCTAAATAATGATGTACTTTTTTATTATTTTTTTTTTTAATAATAACTTTTATCATTAATTTCGATTTGATATGAATTGTTCTGTTTAGTACTGGATTTAACGAATTTTTCAATTTAACGAACAGGGCTGACAATCAATTGTTCGTTAAATCGGGAAACCACTGTAGTTGCATATTTTGGTGAAAATGCATATTTTTGCATATTTTGGTTTAAAAAAAATATATTTGCATATTTTAACATTTTTGAGTGACATATTTTTTGAATTTCCATATTATAAAAAAAGTTCTACAAAACACAAAAAAAATCTTTCCCAAAACACTTTAAAATCAAAAAATACAGTTTTTTAAGCTCTACTTAAAATACAAGATTTTCAAAATTTCGACAAAAGATCCTTCTATTTTTAACCGATGCAGCAATTTACTAAAGGCTGCCAAAGGGCTTTACTAAAACTGTTCAAATGTGACTTGCTTGGCACATGGTTTACACTGAGTTTCAGAGGAAATAAGAAGCCAATTCGATAATATTGATTAATTGTATTTATATGAAATGTATTCCTTGGTAACTTTACCACCGCAGCCAGTATTAGCAAGTTGGGGAACCGGGCTAGATGCTGAAGAATACTATTCAAAAAACTTTGAACAATTTAAGAATGTTATTGAAGAACTTGTTGCTACCGATGCTTATGCAATTAAAAAGTAAAAGAAATATTAAATTTGAATAACATCAAAAGTCAATTAGCATTTGTATTCTCCAACTTCTGATATATTGGTGTAACAATAACTAAATTTGAGGGATTTAGTTCACTTAAGTCAAGTTAATTGATATTGCAGAAAGTTAAATTAAAAAATTAAAAAGAAATCCAAAGGTTTTTGAAAAAAGTTATGGATTTCAAAAAATAAAACAAATTTCAACTATTTTTGATTTGGAATCAAATGTGGGATCTGAATTAGAAAATTTATATTCTTCAAATGAAGTGGCATCCTTAAACTTTGGTTGACGTTGAGATATCATTTTCCATGTACAAAAGTTTTTTTTGGGTCCAAACAGACAAAGGTTTACTATTGATAATATAAAAAAGTATTTTTTGGTTTATGCAAACAATAATTTAAACTGAGTTTTAAAAATATTGTACCTTTGAATAGACTGAATTTTTTAATTTTATTTTTTTTGGGATTCAAAAATTAATTAACAAGGTTTCTTTCAAATGTGCTAATTTCACTGATTGGTTAGGCCAGATCGTCAGGAAACTTCATCCAAAGATTTTAGAAAAGCTAAAGTTATTATACAAATAAAACTGTTGAGCGAATAAGAATTATAAACCTCAGTTTTTCTTGTAACAGTAAGAAAAGATAAACTCACTGTTTATTGTTGTTGTTTTTGTTCAAGCTTTGAAATTGTTACAGGTAAAACTGAGGTTTATAATTCTTATTCGCTTAACATTTTTATTTGTATAATTTTTTTAGCTTTTCTAAAATCTTTGGATGAAGTTTCCAGACGATCTGGCCTAAGCAACCAATGAAATGCGCATAGGAATAGCTTATCCAAATTTCTCTCGAACAATAGTAAAAACAAAAACTGTATTTTCAATTTCAGGCGACAAGGGTATTTGGGGCAAATCCCTAGTTCTTACCGAGGTCACACGTAATGTCCGAGTGTGTGCCACCATCACCACTATACAAATGAATGTAGAGCATATGGCAGAGGCACGTTTTAATACCCCAATAGCTGGATCTGTCTACTTTCGCTGGTTAGCACCTACGGATGGTTCGTTAGGGGATACTTTAATTTACTCCGATTTGTATCACATTCAGTCTCAGCCATTAAATTCCGATGATAGAAGACCCATGACAACACATCATTGGAAAATATTTGTCACCGATATTTTTAAATATGATCATCACCGTACCGAGGATAACTGTAATTTCTTGCAATTAGTTTTCGATCCGGCTGGCGAGGGTGATGGAAAGAGTATTGGTGATCTGGACAGTCGTTTGGGTAAAATACTCGTCGCTAAGAATGCTTTGCGGGTGCCTCATAGAGTAGTGTTTAGGGATGAAAAGTTGGCCTTACTTCCCTCCGATTTGACAATACCGCATCGTACTTTGTATTTGGTTTTATTTGATGATCAACACCCAGAAAACTATTTGGCCTGCACCAAGATAAGAGACGTGAAGCAATTGATATATATGTAAGTAAGTAAAGAAAAAAATAGGAATTTTATGTTACAATTAGGCAATTGACGAAGTGTTCTATTGTGTCATATTGGTTGTATTTGCTTTATTTTTTATTAATTTATCCTTAATAAAATTAAGCAATTCACAAAGGGTTCTATTGTGTCATATATGTATGTCTTATTTATAAAATTTATAACACAATGGAAGACGTTGTGAATTGCCTAAAAATAATTTTTTTTTCTTTCAAAGATCTTTCATCAATCATGAAGGCATGAAGGGAGAAATAACCTTGACCCAACGCTCAAAGTTTGACCCCACTTTCCTCAATTTCTCTATAAGTGCGGCTGGAGAGCATGGCGAACATATGGCTCGCAAATTTGCCGAAGATGTAGCGGCTTTTCGTATCCACACTCTACCACCGGTACCTTTGAAAATGGGTAAACCGGACTATTGTGATTCTACTGGGGCTCTGTATAATCCCAGAGAAATTGAAAAGTCCATCATACCACCAGCTGGATTTGGAACGCAAGATCAATATCCGGTCGGTGAAATAAGTGGCAAATTGCAAAGCCGTAACAAAAAATACTACCATCACTCGTTTTTGCCGGGTGCCAGCTCTGAACTGAATGGTTTATATTGGGATGTATTTTTACCACTGCAGGGACTAGACAGTATAGCGTACCGAAGTTTAGTGATTTATCATTATAATCGCACGAACTTAGAGAATCTAACAGAAGAAATTTGGAGCTGTGGTACCATAAATCAATATCAAAAAAATGGTTATCAAAAGCAGATGTTCACTGCTCAAGTATTATTCAGATATCCAATTGTGGGTCGAGTATTATTCCGACAACCTGCCGAGGAGCCCTGGCAGGATACAACTGTGATATTTGAGTATATGATACATGCAGATGGTTCTACGCAAAACAATACGTTCTCTCACCGTTGGGCTATACACAGTAGTGCCCCCGGCAAAGATTTCTACGATTGGCAAAATCGTTGTATATCGGCGGGCAATATTTTCAATCCATATAAAGTCGATTGGGGTAATCGTTCGGCAGATGACTATTGCAGTCCTCGCTTGCCAGCCATGTGTCGTATAGGGGCTTTAGATACACGAATTGGGACTTTAAGTATAGCGGGCAGTAAACGCAATGCTCAGGAAAAGAGTCGTTTGATTTTTACGGACACCAACCTGCCGTTATCGGGAAGGCATAATATATTGGGTAAATCCTTGGTGATCTATGATGATTTCGGCCCAAAGGCCAGAGGAGAACGATTGGCGTGTTCCACGTAAGTAGACGAAGCTTAGAGACTTTCTAAAATTTTATTTCAAATGTCGTCTTTCGGTTTTTAGTATAATTGGCCATAATCGCCGAAAGGTGGTGGCCAAAGACTGGTATGCCAATGGCGATGAATTGACGGTCTCAGGCAAGGTTGAAATTACACAACAATCTGAATATGATATAAGCAACATTGAAGTGCAATTTAAGGGTTTGGAGCAAAATAGTGGTTATCATGTACACATGGTAAGATAGATCAATCGAAACACAAACCTTCTTTAATTTTTATTTAATTTCAGACTCCTGTTGAAGCCAACTTAGCTTTCCCCTGTGAAGCTTCTACGCTTTATGGTCACTTCAATCCTTATGATGTAAATCCGAAAGAATCTCCTCCTCCCGGTCAAGGCAGCACTGAGCAATATGAAATGGGCGATTTAAGTGGCAAATTTGGCACTTTAGATTCATTGACCCACTATGAGGGAGCCTTTAACGATACCAATTTACCTTTGTTCGGTATTGATAGTATTATTGGTCGTTCGGTAGTCATCCATAAGAAAAAACGCAATGCCCGTTGGGCTTGCAGTACTTTAGAGCGTGGTTATGCTCCCAGTGAGGCTCGTGAAATACGAGCCATTGCTTCCTTCCACCATCCTACTGGTTATGCTTATGGGTATATTAAAATGACACAGCTAATACACAATGATGGTAGTCAATCGGATACTGTAATAGAGGTTAAGTTAAGACATCCGGGAAAAAATGATAGGAATATGGTAAGTGACAGTAAAACTAAAGGCCCTAGAATAATGTGCATAAGCTAGCATAAGCAACTGTTAAACAATAACGAAAAGAAAAGCCTTGTGTTAAAAGTTTCGCATTTTGCTTAAACAAATGATAGTTTCATAAAACTTAATGAAAAGTTTCCTGAAGTTTAATATGGTTTGACACATATGATTTACATGTATTCGCACAGTTGCTTAAACCACTCCAGCACATTATTGTTAGGCCTTAATACTCGCAATTTATTAAGGAGGTTTTTGGCTTTTTTATTTGCAGACCCATAATCATAATTGGCAGGTGTTTGTTAATCCTGTTGGTGTTGATGCTGCTGTTAAGCCAACAAATACACGTTGTGTCGCTGGTGGTTATGTTTGGAATCCATTTTTCACTCAACTGGCAGATCCTTTAAATGTAAGTTTACTTTTTTTAATTAATTCTTTAGAGAATTTTTATGGTAGCAATTAAAATTTTGTCGGCTTAATATGCAAACCTGCTAAATCCACTTTTAAGTAAATTGAGATTTTGATGCCGAGTGTTAGAGAAAGGTACGCCTCATCGACCAGGGGCCAAATTACGGCATTCGATATCGATCGAAATTTAAATTTTCATTTAAATTTTATTGAAATTTCGATCGATATCGACTGCCGTAATATAGCCCCAGCATGTAGTTTTTCTTCAATTTGATGTTTGTAAAACCAACTATATTTTTGGTTTTTCTTTCAAGCAGCAAATAGGAAAACTAAAAAGTTTTGTGTCTATCCTGTAAAATGTGTTGAAATGGAGTTAGCAGGTTTGCATATTAAGCCGACGATTTGGTACTTTAGTTCCTTTAAAAACTACAGTTGAAACTCAGTTTATTTATAAAAAATTCCTATGTAAGTATATCTGAGATCGATTATTCGAATACATAAAAATACAAAAATCAAATTAGTTTTTGTAATAAAAAGTTAATTTGAATAAAAACAATACAATTCCCGACAGTAAGAAACTAACATATTGCATAGATATGACTTAAGGTATGTTCAGACCTAACAAATATACATCCAAAAAAAAGGGTGACCAGTATATTGATCAAACTTAAGCTTTATTTTTAACAATCTCTATTTATTAACTCAGCTTTATTTCTGAGATGATAATTGTATAATTTAATTTAGAAACTGTTAAATAATGTTTGCTCTGGCCAAACGTTTCGCAAAAGCAAACAATTATTTAAGTACACTAGTGGTTACGTGTAGGACGTCAAATATTAAATAGGTGTGAACAAACCTTAAGAATTTTTTAAAAAAACTTTGGTTTTAAAAAATTATAGAAATTATTCTAAATTGTTTAAGCTTGAGGTCTTTTTATTTATATAAAATTTCGTTAATTTATTGATTAATTTAATAAATTTATTATTTGAGACATTCTCCCAAATGGGTTTTAAATGGGTTTTAATTTGTTTTGGTGATTAAGCATGGCTATATGAATCAGTAGACTTTAACCGTATTTTTGAAAGGTTGCAAACAAAACCTCTTAGCTTTCAAATTATTTTGTTTCAGCATTATAGAATCGTTACTATTCGAACATGCTTTTTGTATGAAATATCCAAGGCGAATTTATTACAGGTGGTCTTAAAAGCCCTGCTGATATTAGCTAAAATCACTGTTGGATGTCAACATTTTGTTTATTCTCTTTTATTCACTTTTATTATCTTTGTTTCTGTTTTGTTTTATTTCTGTTTTTGACATTGTACAATGATTTTACAAAAACAACTTGCTTGTGGTTTTTGTACGAGTTGTACTTGTTGTAGTACCGAGATTACCTGGGATGAATTCGCCTTGGAAATATCTATCAATTTGTCGATTACAATTTAAAACCTTCCATGACATTCTTTGATTCCTTTAATTTTGTTTACAGTTCTGTGTGTTTTAATAAATAAAACTGGTGAATCTTTCCCATTCGTTGATTCCGGCGGAATGTTTTTTTGGCACGAAGATATGTTTTCTCGGCAACATAGCTCGCTAATATTTCATCCAAGGATTAATTTTCTGTAGCATATTTTAGTAAAGTATTATTTCAAGTCTCTTAAGAACTACTTAAAACAGAGTCAAATTTTACTTGGCGTATATTTACAAATGTCAAGCAATTAAAAAGTCATGACGTTGGAAGAACCTTTGCAACTTATTATTTGAGGGCCCTTTAAGGACCACTTTCTTTAATTTAGGTAGAAAGGCTGGTGTGAAGTCTCCTTCACACCTCCACCCAGAGACCAATATGGTCCATTGTGACGTCCACTGTCTTTTAAGTCAGTTAGGAATATAGAGTACTGCAAAATTGCTAATAACTTTTGAAGCCATACGAAAGGTGCAAGAAGCCAGCATTTTACAAACGTATAATTATAAAGGAAAATCTGTATGTTTTTCAACTTAACGAATCGCAAAAGTCCTTGCAGAAAGATACTAATTATGATAGAAATACTCCCGCAAAAGATATACATATGTGATTGGCGGGCGATGTTTTCATTCATATGAAGTGGATGTGATGTTTCTTAAATCCCATTTGCTTGCATAAATCTTCTATAAACTTTGTAGTCTAGAGAAACATTAACCAAAATTAGTCTTTATATATAAACCTTCTCCCCTTTATATTTTTTGTAGCGTTAAATTTATATTTCCGTATGTTTAAGAACGTCCCAAATTACATAACAAGCCTTAAAGAAAAGTTTGAAAAAACTGTACACTAACGTAGTGTATTTTTTAAAACACAAGCTCTAAAGCTTATTTAAGTGTTCGTGAATTTTAACACAAGCAAAATATGATATAAAAACTTGCAAGCTGACGAACATAAATACTTAGATAGCGTACTGGTCTTGTTTTAGCGTATATTTAGTGTTCTTCTAGCGTAATTATCCACTGCAAAAACAAATTTGTGTAGTTGCAAAATATGGTAGTTTAAGTCATTAAATTCAAAGATGGTAATCAAGCTATTTTCCCGTGAAATCTTTTGCTCAACCAAAAACAAGCTGTAAAATATAGTATTATTAAGTTATAGTAAAGACGAGCCAATAGTGCAAGCTCCTAAATACAAAATTTAGGGCCCCTAAATAGCCCCCCTTAGAATTAGTATTCCCTAATTTCATATTATTCTAATGTATAATAATAATTACAATCCTCAAAAGCTTTTATACTTTAATATTCTTACCACCGTTTTCACAACTTACCGATAGCTAAAGGTAGGAATTTATCGGCTGTATAAAAAGTGATCCATTAGTACAACTAAACATTAACCTACAAGGTAGGATAAACCTTCCATTAACTTATCGTTCACTTAAGGTTAACGTTAAGTTGTACCAATGGAGCACGTTTTATGTGGCCGATAAAATCCTACCTTTAGCTATCGGTAAGTTGTGAAAACGGGCCTTATTCCTTCAATATTTTCCAGTGCCCCTGTTCTGTAACTCTCGCGTCGAGAAACTTTTCGATTGAAATGTGTGAAATGAAACAAAAATGCCATATATTGAAACAAACAGCTGTTTTTCTCACTAAACTGTGTCTGTAATTTTATTGGCGAGTTCTAGCTGTCACGTAAGGAAATTACTCGCCAATTTACAGAAAAAGTGTGTCTGTTACATTTTTGTGAGAAAAGTTTCCGCTTTGAACTGTCAAACAAACTCACGAATAAAAATGTGGCAAGAAAAAAATTTAACACTAAAAAACAATTAAAAATGCAAAACACAAAGAATAATAATAATAATATTTTGTTCCTGGCACATTTTTTATTGTTTAATTCTGTTTCTATTAACATTTTTATAAAATATACGAATATTTTCAAAGCTCGTTTGCAAACAACAAACATTAAAGTCGCACTTTACATTATTTGGTATAGCCGACGGTTGTATTTTCACCGCCGTCGTTGTAAAGCTTTTAACTTTAGTCAATTTTAGTCGCCGTTAACAATATGTGTTACTGGCGTTCTCACCGTCTGCAATGTCACATCGGCTTCGAGTGCAATGTTATGACATTTATAACGTAACGACGTAATCTCTTTGGATAGTTTTCGACATGAGTTACAGACACACTTTTTTCTCACTTTTCGAGAAACGATGGAATATTTTGTTTCACATCTTTTCGATGCGGGAAGTTCTCACTATAGTTACAGAACAGGGGTATATTATGATTGTAATTTGACTTAGAATACACATTCGAATAATATGAAAATTTTTAAAAAATAATGTGTGCAAAGTTTTCTTTAAAAATAGTTTTGTTGGAGCTGACCATATTTAAACATGTTTTTTCTCAGGGTGTACTGTTCATAGCAAAATACAGTACGGTACACTTGCCGAACCCTAGTAGTTTTTCGAACTCTTCCTTTAAGTTTTCACCAATATATAATACATTAAATTTATTTTGTTAGCGCGATTTATATGAACGCGAATGTGGCGCAGATAATCCATTGCGTTGTTACGTTGGCGACGTTGGAGCACGTTTGGGTACAATAGGTAAAAAAAATAATACTTAAAGTCCTTCTTTATAATATTGATTTAATATATAATTCTTAACATTAAAGATCTTGGCGGTGAACGGAGAGTTTATACCGATTCAAATTTACCTCTGGAAAGGCCTGTCGGTGCCACAGGACGTTCTATAGTTATATTTGGTCCTGAATTTTCTGGTGAAAGATTTGCCTGTGCCAATATTGAACCAGATCATAATGTTATTAAATATATTAATCTACAAAAGCCTCCTAGATTTGTGGTGTAAGTTACATTAAAAAGAAAACAAAAATAATATATTTTTAAATTACCCAGTAAAAAAAATTGATAATTTTGCAAAGCACTAATGGTACATTTAATAATATAAGCGCACAATTATGCGCTACGCAATAAGACATACAGAGATGCAGTTAAGTAATTGAAGGAGCACTTAGCAAGTTTCATTAAAAAAAATAATATTTCAAGTGCGACGGCATTCCCTTACTACGAAGCAGGTTTGTAAGCGAGAGCATCAAAAATAACTGTTAAACATCATTCAGTGTGTAAACCGATAGCTTCGTTCACCAGTTTTTACATGCGTTGAATAAAGCGGTATGGTAAGCGAAACTCTTACATATCTCCCTTACAAACCGGCTTCGTTTTTTCTTCACCGAAATAATTTAATGAAATTTAAATTTAATGAACTTTAGCCTAATTAAAATATGGATTAAAAACCATAAACAGTCCAATAAAATAACCACAATACTAAATAATTATATTTTAAAATTTGAATAAAGGGCCCAATTTTTGGAAGAACTTCGTTCGGTTATGGGCATACCAGAATGGATGTTAGATGTAGATGCTCGTAAAACCAAGGAACTACATGGTGGTAGTTGTATACAAATGATTATACACTTCAAAGGTCCCATAGCACATCGCTTAGAATTGGATATGTCTCGTTTAATTGCTGCTAGACCTCTAGATGCTCCCAGTCTTTTTGTACCGGGTTATGTTAATACCAAGCGTAAGGCTACTATATCGTATAGAACTTGTGGCGTAAGAGATATTAATGAAAAACGTAAGTAAAAAATTCCATTATTTAAAATGTGATGGAAATTTTAACATTCGAACACATTTTTTTAAAAAAGGTTTCGTTTAAATGTGCTAAATTAAAGCTTTAACAAGCTTTGATATAGTTACAAGTAACACTGGTGCTTATAATTCTTCTTATACGCTTAATTTTTAAACTCCCACGGAAAACTTTAACATTTTTTTTTGTTTATTTAAGGAACCAAATTCTACAAAGGCAGCAGCTTTTTGGGAAGCAGCGGTGTGAAACAGCCAAACTTGTTGATACTCTTCGTTTTTAGTTATCTGAGTTTATTTTTAAGAAAACTGTTATAATTCTTATAAAATCATTATGTATAATGTTTTAGGTGATAAAAATATATAAATACATTTTCCCCCCACATACTTATAAATTGTTTGTTGTTGTTGTGAAATCAACGAAAATAGTTTAATTGTTTTTATCATTTCGCGAGGGGAGGGTTGTTTTCTTTACAACAGCTGTATAATTTTTTTAACTCAGCTGTCTCAGAGAAGCATGCGCCCTGCAACCACCTTGGTAGTATTGATTTTCTTTTCGACTCTGTTATACATTTTACATTTATCCTGCCTGTAACATCATCATTTATGAGACGTGTTTTCTGAAAATCGCTTAAAATTAATTTCGATTAAATTAAAATTATTGGTGGAATATTAAACAAATAATGAAATTAATTTATATCATTCCTATACTATGTTTAGTATCGTTGGCAGAAGCTAATTTAAGTGGACCATATTTATTTTGGGGTCATGAAAAACTCATAAATCTACAGCCCCGTGCACTAGTAGAGGCATCGGAAAATGATTTTTCAAATTTATTTCGTGACGTTAAAGCCATAGTAATATTTGTACGTAATAGTACAAAACGTTTGGATGGTGAGCAGTATCCGAAATTTCAAAAGTTAGTAAAAGAGAATGCCTGGTCTTATTTGCCCCAACATTCGTTGTCAGCAGATCCTTTCAACTATAATGCCAATATAGAGGTAAGTTTGAGGAACTGTTAAGAAAATTAACAATTTTGTATAACATCATGATATCATTATCATTTTCAAAGGTTATAAATTTAGGTGGCTTGCCTGAGGAAAGTGATTCTGAAATTGTCTCCGGTTATGCAGATGCTTTGGCAATATATGGAGAAGGTGAAGTTTTGGGAATTTTAGCGAGTCGTGACGAAGAGGCACATTTTATTTCGAAACGTGAGGCTAAAGAGGATGATATAGAGGAGGGCAGAAGTACCACACCTTCGCCCTCCACAATTGAAGAAACAGAGGAAAGTTTCATTTATGTAGCAGGAGGTAAGTTCATTATAAAGATATTTAATCAATATAAAAATCATATTTACTTTCTTATTTTAGGCAAAAAAGCAATTCTTTATGTGAACTACGCTCCCGAATTAAATCTCACCTCTTTGAATACCAGCTTCGTTTTGAAGGAACACAATAAAGAAATTACCTTTGACGATCAAAGTCCAAAGGGTTATGGTCGTTTAAATATTATATTCAAAGTTGGTGAAGAGAAATTATTTATGCGCTTTAACTTTACTTTGAGTCGTGGTACCTGGTCCATGAAGGCTGTCGAAATTGAGTATAGCAGTTACAAGAATATTTTAGCCGTTGTGGGCAATATGTACGATATACCCTCGGCTCCTGTAGGATTTTCGTATCGTTGCTCATCGCGAGATCTGTGGTTTAATAATGGCACAGATGTTTTGAAAATCAGTGATTATCAGGTAAGTTGAAATATGCAAATAAATTAACAGTACCATCAACCGTTTAATTCACTTAATTAATTTTTTAATTTAAACTGATATTATTTTTTTGTTTTAAAATTATGGAAAACTTTTCCTGTGTGTTTTTTTCCTATCACCTTTAGTTTTTTTTTATAAAGCTTAACTAATATTTTGCCCGAAATAATGCGTTTATGCTAAAAATGTTCATTATGACTTGAGAACAGTTAAGGAATGCCATGTAATGAAGGGGTAAAAAGAGCATATTCTGTTAATAAAAATGGCATACATTAAAAAAAAGATCACACTTTTAAAAGGCTAATTAAATGTGGTTGCACTTTTTTAAATAAAAAAAAAAAATATAAAATAATTTTTTTTTAAATGTAGTAAATCATGCATAACATAACAAAATATAAATAAAAAAAAAACCATAACAAAATTTATAAGTTTATAAGAATTTTTTTTTAAGTTGATAAATTTCTATTACATATACTTAATCTGGGAAACCGGAAATATGCTCTTAAAAGGCGTTTAATGCGCATTAAATATAAAGTAAACCTTTTTCAAAATATTCAGCAATTTAATAATATTTTCCTTTCAAAAAAATTAAATAAAATTATAATCCGTAAAGCCCATACCCCATAGTATTTACAGAAGAATTTTCAAAATGTTACCCTAGTGAAACCGATCGGATCACGAAAACAAAGTTATGTTATGGGGTTAAAAGCAGTGTGTCAAAAACGTAGTTGTTCGACAAAAATAAGAAGTGTAAAGGAGGCAAAATATTAAATTTTTACGTTTTTAAATTGGCTATTACTTAAAAAAGAGAGAATTGCATAGAAGGCAATATATTAAAAACTTACATTTTCCGAGTTTTACCAGAAATTTTTAAATGTTTTTTCTTTACAAACAATCTTCTGAAAATTTCGAATTAAATAAAAAAAAATCATCCAAATACAGTATAACCCGGTTAATTACCCCACGCTTAAATGCCTTTCACGCTTATTTACCTTGAGTTTTAAATCCCCGTTTTTTTTTCCTTTTTTCAAACAAAAATCCACGTTTAATTGCCTTACGCTTAATTACCCAATTCGGGTAATTGCCTTAAAAATTAAACTCCCAAGACAAAATTACACCTTAATTTCATTCGTGTAATTGCCTCAGTACTATTTGGCAACAACACAGTAAGAAATGCAACCAAGTTTACATGTTAATAATTTGAAAATATACACTAAACATTTAAAAAAAATATAGCCAAAAAATATTCCACAAATTAATATTTGCATTAAAATAAACTTTCTTCAGGGCTCACCAGAATAAAGTTATGTTATAAGGCAATTTTCATATAAGAGTTATTTGTGTTGAATATTATCTAGATACACCAAATATATGAGATATTTTGTATTAAAGGTCGCTTAATATTAAATTATATTAACATTTGAAAAGATGAAATAGCTCCGATAGCTTGAATATTTACCGACTCAACCATATTTAATTTGCAGTAAGATATTTTGGGCCAAATTTAATTTTAATACGAACATAACAAAATGGTTTATGGAAATAAAGAAAGAAGTTTGCGTGGGGACTATGTGATATTATAGAGCGATTCTTACAATTAACATAGATTTCGTTATTATGACAATTAAATGTATTTACCAAATTTTATCAAATTATCTAAAAACTTTTCTTTCCCCACAAGGTTTACATGGACAGACAACCAGCCGGAAGGACGGACGGACACGAAAAGATCGCTTTAAAAAATGATTCTGATTCGATCGGTTTACTTAACGATGCGTCTATATTTCTATGTATCAGAATAAATTTATATAATTGGTTTTTTCCTAATTTTTGCATACATATATAAAAAAATTTACAGTTTGGAATAACATTTATCTTCTTAGCGAAAACTTGCCTTGGCTTAAAATTGTGGAGTGAAAATTAAATGTAGATTGCGAAATTAAAGCAACAGAAAATTCATCTGTTAACCAGAATTTAAAGAAATTTATTTTATTTGCTGAACATGTATTAAAATATGCTTAAAAAACGTGAAATATGTGTGCAAAAAAAGCAGCAATAGCTTAAATATGCAATTTATCCACAAACCGATACCAATATTCATAAAAAGCTCTAAAACGGACAAACATATTGTTTCCGCCTTTATTTGTCGCACACGAAAAACCATGAAACTGCATATATACGGTTTCCATGATCATAAGTTTAAATGTATGAGTACGCTTTTGTAAGTAGGATATGACAAGACATCCCAAAAAGCATTACAGATAAAATTTAAAACAGCAAATCCCATTGCTTTTAATTGCTTTCTCTTTAGATTTAGCTGATACATGTAAAAATTCCTTTGGCTACACTTTTTTCATACATCAAAGTTAAGATATCTAGTAAAAAAATACCTAGTAAAATACCTCAATGAGGTAGTTAAACGTATTCTTATAATTACCTCAACGAGGTAGTTAAGCGTATTCGTTTAAATGCTTACCCCGCATAATTACCCAAAAAAGTTTGGCATTTTTGTCGAGGTAATTATCCGTGGAATACTGTAGCACCAGCCGTTCTCACGTGATACGATTACATGCATGGACTGTTTGATTTTTATGTATTTATATAATAGAATGGAAGCTTTGGTCAAATGTGAACCATTTGCAACTTTCGGATAGAAGTTTGTATGGGGACCATGTGTTATTACCAGGGAAACCAGAAATATGCTCTAAAACGCGTTTTATGCGCATAAAATATGCAGTAAAAACTTGAAAATATATCCTGAAAATTGTTAAAAGTATGCCCAAAAAATTCGAATATTGCTTATTTGTTGAATATTAAACAATTTAATAACAGTTCCATGTAATTAAAACAATCGTAAAATTATAATCGGGAAAGCCCCAAGTCCAATGTATTTACAGACGAATTTTCGAGATGTTATCCTATTTGGAAACGATGGGCAGTCATCGGCTCACATAAACAAAGTTATGTAAAGAGGTATACAGAATATAATCTAGATATTAACATTCATATGAGATTTTTTGTCTTAAAGGGATTTAAAGGACGGCCGCTAAATTGTTTATTAATGTTAACTTTTTAAAGAAAGTTAAAGCTATTAAAGCTTTTAAATAGATGGAAACTTGTATATATGTGAAATTATAGATCGACTCTCACTTCGTCCTTACTACAATTAAAATGTATTTACCAAATTTGATCTAATACCTACAAGGTTAACATGAACAAAGAACCAGCAAATACGGACGGACGGACATGGTTGGATCACTTGAAAAAGTGAATCTGAGTCGATCAGTATACTAAAAGATTTCTCTAGATTTCTATGTATTACACACATTGCCAAAAACGTATATTATTGATTTATCCTTAACTTTTGCTTATCGATGTATAACTTTTTAAAGTTTAAAATAACATTTGTCGTTAATGACAACCTGCTTTTTCCTACAATTTCCGAGTAAAAATTAAATGCAGATGGCAAAACTGAAGCAAGATGTCGGGTAAATAGATAAATATTTAAAACCGAAAAAGCCAAAATTCCGCAAAAAATTTTTTTATTTGCTGCGAAAGCTCATGCAGGCATCTAAAAACAATTCAACATGTATCAAAATATGCCTCAAAAAGGCAAAATATGTTGCAAAAAAACTCTGTTAACTGAATTATGCAAAAAATTTCTGCTAAGGGTAAAATATGCAGTATTATGCACTAACAAATCGATGCCAAAATTCATAACAATGCTGCAAAGGGTAAAATATGCAAAAATATGCACTAACAAATCGATGCCAAAATTCATAAAAATGCTGCAAAGGGTAAAATATGCAAAAATATGCATTAACAAATCGATGCCAAAATTCATTGAAAGCTCTAACTCGGAAAAATATATTGTTGCCTTCATTGGTCAAACAAGAAAAAACATGCAATTGCCTATTTATGGTTTCCCTGGTTATTACACAAGGTTTAAATGGACAGACGGACGGGCATGGATAAATCTCTTTAAAAAGTGTTTCCAAGTTGATCGGTATACCAAAAAATAGCTGTATTTTTCTATGTATTACACACATCAGAACAAACTTATTTAATTTATTTGCTTTAGCATTTTGCCTGTATTCATAAAATTTTTTTAATTTAATAAAGGTTTAAAGAACAAATTTATCACGAAAATTATACTTAATAAACGTTTGTTAAATTTAATAATCGTTTATGAATACGGGGGTTCTTATCTTTAATGACAACCTGATTTTGGCTTACAATTGTAGAGTGAAAATATAATGTAGATGGCGAAATTGAAGGAACGTGGAGGGTATACAGATCCATATATATTTAAAAACGAAAAGCAATCAGTTAACCAGAATTTCAAAAAACTTTTTTTTTTAATTCGCTTCGAAAGCGGTTCTATGTGACAGTTTCAGTTAAAAGGGACCTATGGGCCATCTTTGTTGATTCTTAAAATAGACAATACGCTCTTTCTAATGCAGCAAACCGCAGTTTTCTTACTTCATTACTTTTGTCATAAGTAAGCTTTAAAATACACCTTTGATAAGAAAAGAAAATTAACTTGCTAACTTCAAAATAGTTTTTCTCCAAAACTAATTTTTTGCCCATAGGTCCCTTTTAACTGAAACTGTCACATATGCTGAAAAAGTTGAAATGTCCGGTATAAATTTAAAAATTGTTCTTTTGACTAACCTGGCCTTTACACAAGCAAGTACAAGTTCGAAAAACTCAATACACTCACACTTTTTTAGTAACACCATCACATTTTTCGTACTTGCAGCTCAACTTGAAAGAAATTTTTGAAGACAGTGATATTTTGACAATTGCAGCAAGTTAATGTCAAAAACATAAACAGTGTTAGAAAATTCACTTGATTGCGGAAATAATAATTGTATATTCAACTTTTTTAAAGTATATTTAAACATATTTCTTGATTTTTTTTTTGCATATATACATAAAGAAGACACATAAGTTAATGTTTAAACATCAATCTAATTTGAAAAAGTAATAATAATTATTAGTGGCAAATGTTTATTTAGAAATGAAGCTCTGTTTCGCACTTGGTAACTCTGATTTATAAGGAACTTTCACTTGACTGTGTAAACATTCATGCAACTTGTATGACATTCGACTATTTCGTCGCCATTTTCGATGTTAATACGTATAGCAAGGTATATTTATATGAGGTAGCCGCGAGATTACAACAATTGTACAATAAAACAAACAACAGGGCTTTTTATTGTTGTTATGCGATACGAACTGTCAAACAGCAAAGTGGTTGATAAGAGACAAAAAAGACAAAAGATAAAGACAAAAAACTTGTTTACTATACAACATTTGACAGTTCGTATCGCAAACCCAGCATATAAAAAATAACCAGCTGGCTTTCCGAGACTACCTGCTATAAATATACCTTGACGTATAGCCTACTTGCAACTAATTACTTGCATGTGTAAAGGCAGGGTAAAGTATGCAAACAAGTGATTTTGCTTGCTCTTTTGCAATTTCATATTTTTAGAGCTCATTTAGTAAAAAAAAAACACATGTACTCTTTAGAAGAGCACATCTGGCATCCCTATAATAGTTGTTCCGATTTTAATCAAAACGTAAACAAAACTTGACATGATAGAATTAGATATACAGGGGTCTAATCACCGCATTCGATACTATCGTATCGAATAAACTATCGAATGTTTTTGCATACGATAGACACTGACGTATCGAATGAAAACTCGAGAAATGTCATGTCGATTTACTCTATATCGAATGCTACTACATATTTCAAATTCAATAAATTTAATTCCATATCGAGAGTCGTGATACCAAAATAAATAATTTCGATCAATTTTACTCGATATCGTATGCGGTGATTAGACCCCTGATTTAGATTCAGCACGCTAAAGTCAATTTAAATCATACAGCAAAGTTCTTGCCACCGATCGAAAACTATTGTTTTTCTCGCTAGAGTGAATACTTATTCTTTAATTTATTAAGGACCTTGTAGTCCTACGGTTGGTTGAAAACTTTAACATCCTTCCTATTCAATAACATGTAGATATTTGGATCGACGCGACTGTGTGTTGCAGACTTAAGTTTCCAGTGATTAAAATCATGAAACGACTTACTTATGAGAATATAAGTAAAACTTTTTGAGTAAGTTGCGCTCGATGAAGCCAATCCTTATAAATGAACCTGCCATCTATGCACTATGGCTGCGTATAAGACTGAATACCCAACCTTTATAGACCAAACAGAATTAGGCATTAAGGGGGTAATTTTGTTATTCACTTCACCTTGCGTTGAAAAAAATTTTCATATAAAATTTTTTGAATTTTTGAAAATTTTCATATAAAATTTTCTCAACGCAAGGTAAGTGTAAGTCTAATAGGAGGCGGCGCACATCTGGTGTATGGAATAATGTAACCCAGTTTCTTAGTAAAATCGACTTAAACTACTACGAAATCGATTAACTATGTCTACGATTTCTATATTTTTATTATCTTAAGTTACTTTTCTCTTCTTTTCTAGGTACAACCTTGGCTAAACGGTGCCTCTGAATTCGGTGATGTTTACGATTGTGTCGGTTTCACCACAGCACCCATATGGGCTGGTATTTTAGTCAGTCTGTTTCTCTGTGGCATCTTGTCAATTGGTATTTTAGCTTTAATGGACATAAAGACACCAAATCGTTTTGAAAGTTCACGAAGCAAACAATTGACTTTTACTGTTCAAGAATAAAAAATTAAATGAGTGAAATTAAAAAAAGAAAATAATATTAAAAAATACTTAAGAACTATAAAATAAAAGTGCCATATAAAACACTTTAATACTTAACAAAAATAATAATAAATAATATTAAAAAAAAATGTTTGTTCACATGGTAGTGGGCATTATAAAACCTCTGTTACTGTTGGCTTTGGCCGTGCAAATATTTCTAATACAATCATTATTTATTTGTATTGTTTTGTATATTTATTTATGTTTTTTTTATAATAATTGATTAAGTTTATTTAAGATTATTTCTAGCAGTTTTACAAAAAAAATTTTTTTTTTTTTTGTGCGTTAAGAAAATATAATAAAACAAAAACCCGAATTGTTGCTAATAATAAATGCGAATTTCATGAAAAATTTAAAACAGATACATATTAAATCTTAATCTTGTAGATAAAATAAAAATACCATACCTACTCAACAACAACAATAATACAATAATCTTAAAAATCTGTTGCAAACGGCTACAGAAAAAAAACCATTTTAAATTTCGTTTTATTTCTATTAGTTTATTTTTTTTTTGTAGTTATTGTTGTATTTTTACAATTTTACTTTCTAATTTGTTGACCAAATGAGTACAACAACTTCAACAACAAAAATTTTAAATGAAAAATACTTATTTTTTGTACAAAATCTACTTTTTTTTAAACGCCTTAAACAGTTGGTGGGTCTTACATTTGAGTAAAATAATTTATAGTATGGGCGTCTCCATAAGTGTTCAGAAATTATTTTGTTTTAAAACAAATATTTTTGCACCCACTTGAAAGCAATGAAAGTCATTTTTGCGTGAGTTTGATTGGAAAACAAGTAAGAGTTGAATATTCGGATGTGCCGAATATTTGTTACCCTACACTGTGGATTTCAATATTTCAGGAATGGGCTTTTATTTTGGATCTTTAAATTATAAACCAATCTTTATGAAAACTGAACTCACCGTATTATAATTCGTTGCGGTTTTAAGCGTATTAAAGTCTGTTAAAAAAAAAAATAAATAAATTTCACTATTGAAAAAAGAAAAACAAGTAAGAGTGCTACATTTGGCTATTCAAAATCTTAAGTACCCTTCACCATGGTGCGATAACAATAGAAAGTTAAATAAATACAGTTATTTTGAATTAAATAAATATACCATTATCACGCCCACTGGTTCAATCCCGCCGACATTTTGTCAGATGTTGTTTTTCGATTACCAAGATGCTTCTAATATTGTTTGAAAACTTTGGCTCTTGCCCTTCTCCATATAAACAAAAATCTATAATGTCTTTGTACTGGAGCTGTCACGGCCACTTCTTTTTTCCTGCCCATTTCTTAGAGACGTTGTGTGCTGATAATCCAACTATGTGTACCAAATTTGGACAATTTTTCTCTTACCGTTTTTAAGAAAAAAAGAAATCAACTTTGTGCCACACCGACTCGTGCAGTGTATGTAAAACGGATTATCGAAATTCCGGGCCATACAGTTTTTTTATTGCTTGAAACCCCGTTTTACATACATTGCACGAACTTTTGGTCTAAGAAGACCCCTAGTGAAATTTGATGCAGAAAATATTCATAGAACATTTTAACCCTCTAAATGGCAGTTTTAGTTAAGAAGTTAAAATACGGACAAACATGAACCCTTAAAATGCGTGTTGGAAGGTTAATATTTTCTATGAAAAGAACGCCATACAATTCTTCTGAAAACCTCTGAAATAGTCTTAGGTCAGAAGTGCGCTTAGTATATTTCTTTGACTTTTACCAAACGCCTTTTCAAGAAATTCAAAAATTTCAAAAATCCATTTTACATACATTGCACGAACTTTTGGTCTTAGAAGACCCCTGGTAAAATTTGATGAAGAAATATTCGTGCAACATTTTAACCCTCGAAAGTGTCGCTCTAGTATACGTTTGTGGGGAAGTTAAAAAAAGGACAAAAATTACCCCTTAAAATGAGTGTTAGAGGGTTAATATATTCTAAGAAAAGAATCGCCATACAATTCTACTGAAGACATCGGAAATAGTATTTTAGCTCAGAAGTACATTTAGTAGATTTGCTCTACTAGCCTTCTGTTTTAGGAATTACTAAGAGTTGGCGTAAAGATAATCTTGTAAAATTAACATAATTTGTTAACCTCAAATATGTCTGGACGTTTGGTTAATCCACTTAAATATTGTTTAAACGAAAAGTGGATGGAATCATTTATTTCCTGGTTGGCAGGGACATCTGAATGGTCTTATTTTAAGATCCTAGACTGTATCTGTATCATGCACTACACTATAGTAAACTAAATTCTAACTAACTAAACTATAACTTAATTTATGACTCGGCCATTATTGATCTGAAAGATTAACCGAAATATTTCATTTCCCTCACAGAAAAAAATAAAAATAGATTTAAATTAAAAAATTGTGTTATTAATTAAAAAAATTAATTAAATTTGCACAAGTAAAAAAAATAATAGTATCAATAAAACGTTTAATTTATTTGATTAAACGTTTAATTCACTTGATTAAACGTTTATTTCACTTGATTAAATTTTTAATTTAAACTGATTTTATTTCTAATTAATGCTTTAATTAGTTAAAAATTTGTAGAATTTCTTCTGTGCTTATACTTCCAATTAGAAAAGATTATTAGCCGGAAATAAACAAAAATTCATTTTCTGTTTTAAAATTGGATTATTTGTAAATATTGAAATGAATTATTCGATACATCCGAGATGCAAGAATATTTCTATGTTCTATATTATTAACTCCAAACTTGTTTTAAGCTGCTATAAATCCATTCAAAAGCAAACTTGAATATTTCATTAGCTTCATTAAAAACCCTATTTTTTGCTAGAGAATGGCCAACAAGCAAAGGTTAATGCTAATTTCTCTGCTTTTTCCGTCTCAGCACAGAAAAAATCAAAATTTACTTTAATTAAAAAATTTGTGATATTAATTAAAAAATTAATTAAATTTTCCACCAGTAAACAAATTAATATTATCAATTAAACGTTTAATTCACTTGATTAAACGTTTAATTCACTTGATTTAATATTTAATCAAAACGGATTTTATCTTTGATTAATGCTTTAATTGGTTAAACATTTTGGAGAATTTTTCTTTGAGTTATTCCTTCAGAAATTATTCCTAAGAGTAAATACCACTTATATACTTGAAATGAGATAAATAACAAATTCCCATGGAAACCGCTTTATATTAACATTCAGCAAAAGTGAAATGGCTCCTTTAAAAACTCACACAAACTATTTACAAATATTAAGAATAAATAAATAATAAAAGACAACAACTTACCATTTGCAACAAAAACCATCTACTTGTGATAAAAATCATGTAAGAAAAAAAAAAATAAATAAAACATACAACCCAGCCTCCGGTTTGTAGATCAACTTTTCATTTCTTCAAATACGACAGACAGAAAGTCTAACAGGCTACATACACATTCATTCATACATATGTATGTATGTAAAAATACTCGTATAAATAAATAAACATTTTAAAAGGTAATTTTGTTTTTTGTCTTATGCGAAAAACAACGCTCGAGCCCAGTTAGCAGTGGTAGTTCTCCTTTCTCATACGGTGTCCTCATCGTCATCGTCATTGTCATCATCATCCGCACACAGTAGCATCATGTGCATGTTGAGACAAATCTACTCAGGCCAGTTTCTGTTTCTACAATTAAAACTGACTTTGGCCAAACTGACCAAATTACTTTCGTTGTCGTTTCAATAAAAAACGAAATTACTTGTGCTACTTTTCTGGGCGATTGTACATACTTGCGTTGCATATTTCGGCCGTCATATCAAACGTCATGTGGAGAGATAAGAGCTGTATGCGTGAATGGGTTTCTATTACGTATGCTCACATAAGTACGAAATTTTATCATTTGACAATCATGAACTCTCACTAACAAAATTTTTGACATCACGCTCAGCGTGAGCGTCAGCGAAATCATGAAGAATTTCCAAAGTCGAACAATCACGCACATTCAAGAAATAAAAAAAAATATGCATTAAATGCAGCATAAATAAGTTTAAGGTCTTTAAGAAGTATTTTCATCTCCAAATTCCTTAAAGTAAACGAATTTTATGAAAATTGTTCAAATTCTATGTATGTACTCAATAGTTCCTTAGGAAGAACTAAGTGCCCAAGTGAGATTTAAACATTTTTATTGAGTACAATCACTCACGAAAGTATTTATTGCAATCACGATCATTCTCCCCCTTAAAGTTATTTACGTGGCATCAAAAATTCGTGTCACGCGCACACCTATAATAGAGGCCAAATAGACAGAGCAATTAAAACATAATAATAAAAATCTAGTGACTGGACCAGTGAGAGTTTGTTTGTTTAGTTGTCTGGTTGTCTAGCAGTTAACGCTTAAAGCCGGCTGTGTTTGAATAAGTTGCAAGGCGAGCCAGGCTGTTGTTAACTCTTGTCAGTCTGCGACAAATCTTTATTTGTTGGCAGTGATAGTGAATAATTTGGAATTCAAAAAAGTGATACTTATATGTAGTTTGTGTGTGCATTTGCGTGTGCATTTCTGTGTATTCGGAGGACTCAGGCTAAATGTTTAATCTATGTATCGCACTTGATCATAAAGAGGGTATTAACTTAATATTTAAAAATTTTCCGTAAAAGAAAAACAATTTTTATTTTAATATTAAAGGCATATGAAAAACAATTTTTAAGCCAACCGTTTTATTACCAAAATGTATATGAATTCGGGAGATATTTATACAACGGGTAGATATGAATATTACGTGTCGATTTTTTCAAAAAAGGAAAAATTTATATTTTGAGTTAATTCCCTCTTTATGATCAATTGAGATATATGCAATGTTAGCTTTACTATCTGACTGACTGATTTATCATCAAACAGACTAACCGCTCGAAGTTAAAAAGTTGAAATTGAGACCGGAGGTGGGTGAGGGGTAAAAACGTATAAATAAAACAGGAAAAAAGTGAATACTAAACCTTGTTCTTAAAACAAACATAATAGGACAGTTGTCTGGAACTTTCTTGACATTCGGCCATTTTAGACAGTAAAACTAAAATTTTTGAAGATTTTGTCACCCCATCTAACTTTTAAACCAATAAACAAAAAATAAGAAAGAGTGCTATATTTGGCTATGCCGAATCTTTTATACGCTTCACCATGGTGCGATAAGAACAGAATGTTGTATAAATACCGTTCTTTAGATATAAATAAATCTAGTTAACGCCTCGCCCTCTTCTCATATCCCTCCCACTTTTGTTGGATGTTGTGTATTGAAAACCAAGATGCATGGTTCTTATTTGGAAACTTTGGCTTTTGCCGTTCTTCAGATGTATGAAAATCTATAATGTCTTTGGATGGGGAGTGCCACGCCCACTTCTCCAATCCTGCCTAATTTGATTCGAATGTTGTGTGTTGAGAACCAAGAAGGTGTTACCTAATTTGGAATCTTTGGTTCTTTCCGTTCTCCAGATATACATAAAAAAACAACAATAAGCGACTTATGGGTAAAATTAGAAACAGTCGTGGTTTATTGTTCATATCTCAGTCATTTAACGACCGATCAAGCTGATTTGACATTGAAAAAAAATTCGGGGTGACATAAATATAAAAACACCTTGTTAAATCAGCTTCACTGCTCATAAGGACCCAGAATGTATAATAGATTCTAAGATCAATATTATAGATATTACAAACGAAATGACAAACTTATAAAGGGTGGTCCAACCATAATGAACGATGTTAATTGTGAGTCACACCCACCTTAACGTCAGGTTTTTTTCCAACTTTTCAAAACTTACCGATAGCTAAGGGTAGGATTTCATTGGTTATATAAATAATGTATCATTATTACAACTATACTTTAACCCATTAGGTAGGATGAACCTTCTTTTAATTAACCGCACACTTTAGGTTAAAGTAAAATTCAACTAGTGGAACACTTTTTTTTAGCTATCGGTAAGTTGTGAAAACGGGCTTTAGTGTTTGACAAATTCAACCATAACGAGGTAAGCAGCGCGTTGTTGAAGCTTTTTTCGAAAATGGGCGTTCGAATCAAAATGCGCTTCATGATTTTTTGGCCAGCACAATCGACCAAATGTGTCCACAATCGGGAGAATTGTGTTCAATTTTCATCAAACCGAGTCTGTAGAAAATTCGAAAACACCTGTACATGCTCGTCCAGTGCGTTCTGCGGAAAACATTGCTGTTGTTGAAAATGAGGTCGGTCAGGCAGTTACCGTGAATGGTGTTTGCTATCGCGAAATTATATTGGATATCTGGTGGCCAAAAATTGAGGATTTCGACCTGGGCGATATGTGGTTATTGAAAATATCGACCATCGGATAGAGGTATGCCAAGGAAGCAGTGGCGAGCATTTGGCCGATATTTTCTTTTACACATACTAATTGTCATAGATCCTTCTGGAATAATAAAAAATATCAAGATAATTCTTTGAAAACTTTTTGTTTTATTTACAATTAACATCCATAACCATGCCCAACCATATATTATCTCTGTGTGTAGAAATTTGTTTTCAAAGTCGCCTAAAAAGTTTGAATTGGTGTCCATTCATGACCTTCCACTGTAAAGTAGCCCCATCATCCACGTTATATACAAGACTTATCAATGGGAGAACATTTTATTAGTGCCGGTTCACACGCGTCAAGTTTGACTCGTCAAGTCTTGAGTTTTTAGGAGAGAAGGGAAAAGAGAAGGCCATTTCTTTTCCCGTTCAAGACTTGACGAGTCAAACTTGACGTGTGTGAACCGGCACTTACTATGTTGCAAACCAAAACGGCTAAAGCTGCCGGTCCGCACAAGGTGATCAATGCGTTTATGCATCTGTCCAAAAAATAGTAGTGTAAAATTGCATATACGTTAGGGTGGGTCAAAAAAATATTTTTTTTCTTATTGACTTCTAATAGCGTAAATATGTTGTATTTTTGTCTGAATAAGATCCCTGTAAAATATTATTAGTGTAAGAGCCCGCGCTTTTACCTTCAATTTTGTTAAATATTTACTATAGGAACAATAGCATTGTATTGCAGAAAAGCATTTTACTGTATTTTAACGACTTTTATTTTCATGAAAATAGTGTCAGAAGCATTCATAACTCTTTGCGATAAAAAAGTCAAGCGATGGTTTAATATAGACGAAACTTGAATCAAGACGAGAGATGCCCGGATTTGACAGTAAACAAGATTTTGTGACCAAAAAGGATTTTATTGTTTTATGTTGTATAAGAACCAAATTTTTATATTTTTAAGTTTAATTCAAAATATTTTTAGTTTTAATTAATAATAATTGATAGTAAATAAAATATTAAAATTTAAAAAATGGACTTTTTTCAAATATTCTTAATTCTCAAGATGAGACTTTTTTAAACTTTTTTTTTGCAATTTTTATTTGTTTTAACGTAATGCAAAAAAATATTTCTATTAGAATATGATTCGAGAACTTTTATTTTTTCTCATACATCAGTGACCCAGCCTAATATACATACTTATCAAAAGCATGAAGTAGGATTACATTCTACTTTAGCATGCATCTTGAAAAAATTTCAAAATAGTAACATAGAACGCGTGGTGTGGACCTTCAGCCTAAGAATTAAAACTATTCTCAGACTATTTATTATTCAGTTTGATTTTATGCTCTGCATTTGAATGTGTTATTACTGAAATGCAAAAAATAAGCATTGGCAATTTAATTGTTTATTCAAAAAACAATTAGATTTTAAAACTTTAAGTGCTTTTGTGTTGTTATACTCCGCAACAAAAAAAAAAGAAGGGCAATTATAATTGCTGAAGATGTTTATAATAAGTGCCGGTTCACACACGTCAAGTTTGACTCGTAATGTCTTGAGCTTTTAGGAGAGAAGGCAAAAGAGAATACCATTTATTTTACCCTCTCTCCTAAACACTCAAGACTTGACGAGTCAAACTTGCCGTGTGTAAACCGGCACTAACATGGGTATTTTAATTGCATGTGTGAAACCCTAAAGGCAAATTTATATGTTTGTTTGACGTCTATCGCTGTGACACCATTTAGTAATCTGTATCTTCGTTTATTTTTTAGTATTGCAATCGAATACATTATACTTTCATGGAGGCCGGACGCCCTGGCTGTTAAAATTATGCTTTAGTATATGGATTTTTTTAATGTAGCAAATTTACAGTTAGGGACAAAATTAGGGACAAAATATTATGTGTCATTTTTTAACTATATTAAATGTAGAACATTTCAAGAACTTAAATATAAAAACTTTTCCAAAAATATGTATGTGTTCATAATATTTTACACGATATTAGTTATATTTTAAGGGCCGATGTTGAATGTGATCCAGACCTAAACGTCAAGTTTTTTTCTGCATATCATTTGACATTTCTCAATTTCAGACTAACTCAATTTGAACCATGGAATGATACACAATCGAGCAACGCGTTAGAGTTATTCAAGCTTGTTATGAAAATGGGCGTTCAAATCAAAATGCATATCGTGCACTTCGTGTCTTTTTTCGGTCAATTTAACCGTCCATATGTGCGTACAATCGGTTCACAATTCGTGCAATGCTCGTACTTCAGAAAATATTGCTGCTGTTCGCGATAGTATGGCTGAAGAGCCGTCAATCTCAACTCGTCGTCGTGCCCAACAATTGCACCTCTCACGCTCGTCGTTGGTAAACATTAGGCATAAAGACTTGCATTTACACGCTTACAAGATGCAATTGACTCAAGATCTAAAGCCTGTTGACCATTCCATACGTCGTCAATGACCAGAATGGCACATTTTCACCTCAGTCAATACAATTGCCGCATTTGGGCGAATGATAATCCAACACAGAAAATTTTTTTTTAATTTCTACAAATTTTTTTTACTGATTCAATTAATATTTTTGTTTGATTTTTATTTAACCAACAAAAATGTTGGCAACTATTCAAAAATATAATATACGCGTAATTGGTTTCAAGTTTCCATAATTTTGTATGAAATATTTAACGCTCTTTAATGTTGTCGTTTTTTGCAATTTTTTATTTGATCGTAAGCAAAACTTTTTATGTGAAATATAAGAACAACAACTCAAAACACATGCAGTCTATTTTTGGACGCTTTAAAAAAGTACAACAATAAGAAAGATCCTATACTCTGAAGACTGGTAATAAAACTATCCACATTGATCCTATACTCGGAAGACTGGTTCTAAAACTGTGGAAAATTTTACTGTCACTTTGTGCTAGCTGGAGAGGGAGAGAAACAGAACGTATGACAACAGTTAACAGAGACAGTTAAGGGTAACCCAAGAAGAACCGGTTTATGAACTGTCTTTTTGTGGCTTCTTGGTAACATTTACCCCCTCGTAGGGCATCCTCTTGTTAAAGTGGCCAGTCATATGGCTAGCATTCGGACTGGTTGTGTCATAAAGGGGCTAGTATTATAACCAGCTCGGTGACAGTTAGATGAACTACAGGGTAATAACAGAGTATAAAAGAGAATAAAAGAGAAAACACGACGCCCTGATTTTGCCGATCGCAGGTCCTAGGAGCAATTTAATTTAAGATGTAACAAACATCAGTACAAATGCATTACAGGTTTAAAGAGTGTTCCACATACATCTATTATTGTACAATAATACCTTAATGTATCATTAATTGCTTACGATCACATATGTACATTGAACATATGCTCCTAAAATACGTATTTTTAATATAAAAGTCAATTTATATCATTTGTATTTTAGCTAAAGTGAAACTAAAAATACATACTCTACTTTTTATGTCCTCTACGCAAAAAGGCGCTAATAAGTGGTCAATAGCATTTAATTTTTGGTCTTTAAAGCTTGTTTTTCAGGTAATTTTATAACAACTTTCACAAAAAATTAGACCGACAGAATCATAACGAATGGCTTACCAAAATTTTAACTGAACACATAAAAAATTTAAGCCAACATTTTTTTACTGCAGCATAAAGAAGTCTTTACGCACAAAAACAAACATCAGCTTTGTCGTCATCATTATTATTATCTGCATCATTCTTATTACAGAATCAGGTGTAGCATATTTCTCTTTGATATTTTGTTATGGTTCAAATAAGAACGAAACGAAAAGATGAACATAATGATGATGATGCCACAACCAAGCGGCAATTACTCCGCACGATGTGTTGGGTTTATTTATTTTTTAATACATAATGGAGGGAAGTGTCAGTGAACTATAATGGAGTAATGGAGATCTTTGTGAGTGTTCCAACAAATGCTGCATGTGTGCTAATGGCAGTATGTAGAAGAAACACAAAAGAACCACTAGGAGAAGTGTGACATGAAGAAGATTATAAAAGAAGGAGACCTACTTTCTGATTTGCGGTTTTTTTTTGTAGTTTTAAGATTTTTTTATCGATTTATAAATAGCCAAATTAGGTAGGAAGTTTTGTTTTTGTTATAAAAGAATTTGTATAAATGTTGTTTATACGATTATAAACACGAAATGAAAAGATATATTATTAGCATTAATAGTATGGTTTTTTATCAACCATAAATATTGTTCTTAAAGTATGATTTAATGAGTAAAATGTTATGCATACAATTACACAGTGCAACAAAATTCGGGTCTTCGCCGCCAGCCTCAACACTTGCAACGTTAGTAGACTACTAGTAGAGCAAATCTGCCAAAGGGTTTTGAAAAGTAAGTTCGGGCTCCCGAAATAAGGGCCTCTAAATTTTTTCAATTTTATGCAAAGGCATTTGATATAAGTAAAAAAAAAATATACTAATTGTACTTCTGAACTAAAAAATAATATCTTCAGTAGAATCGTATATTTACCGGCGGTCCGCAAAATGACCCCAGGAAAGTGAAGAACGGCCTCAAATTTTAACATGTAACACAACAACACGCAATTTTGGTGCAATTTTTTTTTGTTTTTGGGGTTATTTTTTATTTTTTCGTTAGGGTGTTTTTGTATTTTAAGTGCAATTAAAAATGACCCCACTATCAAGGAATGAAAAATGGCCCCAAATAAAATCACAATTTTTACTTTCTTTAACTAATAAAAAATGCAAATATGAAGAAATGAAAAATCACCCCAAACATTTTGCACAAATTATATAAAATTTCATGTAAAAGCCCGAGTTCTTATACCAAAGTGGAGCAAATCCTTGCCGGTTATGCAGAAATGCTTCAGTTAGCGAAGAAGGTGTTTGTTATACCATAGAGAAAAAAATCCTTGCGCCCGGACGAAGGCCGGCTATAACGTGAAGCTTCAGTAAGCAAAGCCAGTGATGGTTATACCATAGAGGAAAAAATCATTGCGCATGGCCGAAAGCCCAACCATGCTATCAATCGTACGATTTTTGAAACCAAAAAATATATAATTATTCGGATTATGAAATCGGGATTCAAAATTTAGGATGTTTAGTTTCGGGCATATGAACTCCACCCAAAATATTTATAATATAACTTTCTTCGTGTCCGTTTTTGGGGTTAAAGTTCATTATAAATTTTGAGGTGAGTTTTCATAATGAAGAATTACACCAAATTTGACCCTAAATTTCATTTTAATTTTAGGGTTATTTTGCATTTATTTGGGGTAATTTTCATTAAAAATGGGGTCGTATTGTATTATGAAAAATAGCTTAAAATTTGGGGTAAATTTTCATATTAACCCTCTAACACTCATTTAAAAGGGTAATTTTTGTCCATTTTTTAACTTACCCACAAAACAATACTAAAACGGCACTTTATAGGCTCATAATGTTCTACGAATATTTTCTGCATCAAATTTTACTAGGGGTCTTCCAAGAACAAAAGTTCGTGCAATGTATGTAAGACGGATTTTCGAAATTCCGGGCCTTGAAATTATTTAATTTCTTGAGAACCCGTTTTACATACATTGCACGAACTTTTGGTCTTTGAAGGCCCCCTAGTGAAATTTGATGCAGAAAATATTCGTAGAACGTTTTAACCCTCTAAAGTGCTGTTTTCGTGTAGAAGTTAAAAAAAAAGGACAAAAAGACCCCTTAAAATGAGCGTTAGAAGGTTAATATTTTCTATGAAAAGAACCGCCATACAATTCTACTGAAGACATCTGAAACAGTCTTTTAGGTCAGAAGTACAATTAGTATATTTTTTTTTGACTTATACCAAATGCCTTTTCAAAAAATTCAAAAACTTTAGGGGCCCATATTTCGGGAGACCGAGCTAACTTTTTAAAACTCTTTGGCAGATTTGCTTTGCTAGTAGTCTACTTTCATTTCGCGTTGCAAGTGTTGAGGATGGATTTTTTGTTGCACAGTGTTATCTGCGGAAAAGATTTTATTGTTGTAACATATTAACCATAACATTATCGAAGGTAACGATATAATATAATTTAGGTGAGAGAGGTGAGAAGTACCCCTAACCAGGTGCCCAGTTTCATGTACTCCGCAATTCTATTTTATTTTGTAATTCTCACACTTTTCAGCTTAATGTTGGCTGTAGGTGTATTTGGACTTATATATAAAATATAATAAAGAGAAGAGTAAAGGCAAGTTTAAGATACGTACATGGGAAGACTAGAATTTCATAATCTGAAAACTAATTTAATTTCAAAGCATAATTTAAAAAAATTCCAAGTCTGGATAATGACTTGCATAAAGAAGTATTTCCATGGCTGCATTCAGGATAATTAGCAAGTTATTCATATTTTTTATTTCAATTATGATAATTCGTTGAAACGTCTGGAAATCCGGAAAAATTTCATAACAATTTAAAAGGTTTTAAAAAAAATTTAATAGATTCCGTTTGATTCTTTTTCAAATATTTTCAAATTACGAATGCGTGATCCTTTCTATCGATTACTTTAGTTGGATAGAGCACTATTTTTATATGAGGATTTTTAAATCTATCAAAATATAAGTCGGCAAAGACAAAACAGTTAAGAACACTTTCGCCCAGAATCTTAAATTTGAAAAATTCCTACAATATAACGAAAATCAGTGGTTGAAAAAGGCTTACAATTTCAAATTTAATTTGTTTATTGTTAAGGTATTTACCAGGGCTGTGGAGTCGTCCGAAAAAAGTACTAACTCCGCCTCCGACTCCAAATGCTGAAATTTTTTATGTGCGACTCCGACTCCGACTCCTACTATAATCTTGATGCTAAATGTATATGACTTTTAACTTTTATTTTTTCATTACCGTACGGCCTTCTAAAAATAAGAGTTTTTGGGAAGCAATTACCGTACGCAAACATTAATATGCTGTTTCCAAATGACAGGCGATTGATTATGTAGCAAAATTTATCAGGGGTGTGCTGTAAACCCAAACGCAAGAATTTGGAAGTTGTTTTTAATAAACTTTAAACCTAATTCTTATAATTTTTGGTTTAAAATCCTGTTTAATAGGAAAATATTTGTTAAATATTTGTCATAAAATTCTTTTATTACAAAAATCTTATTTAAAAACGGCTTTTAAAGTTCTTGCGTTTTACGTTTGCGATTTCCAGCACACCCCTGTATATGAAAAGCACTCAGTCCATCGCCTGTCATTTGGAAACAGCACATAAGAGCAGTATTCATAAGCCATTTATTTAAATTTTAAATGTGTTTTAAGAAGATAATTTTTATTTTGGAATTTTATTTTAAATTTTTTATGCCGAAAAAGTTTTTGTGGGTACTACGACTCCGACTCCGGCACAAAAACATCAACTCCGACTCCACAGCCCTGGTATTTACAATATTTTTTTCGTACGACCTCTGCACTGGAAGCATACTATACGCGTTCTGGGGAGAATGATATCTAAGAATGAAAATTTTTTTAAATTTGAAAGAGTTCTTCAGAATGAAGAATTCAATAAAAGCAGAGAGTTTGATTTGCTTCTGAACAGTGGAGGTAATTGTGTAAAGGCCAAACGTAAAAGGCGAATTGTCTTCCGAACTGCAAAAATAGAGCAGGGCTACAACGATCTACGGGCGGGTAAAATAACTGCAGCAATATTTTTGAATCGAATGGCATTTCCCAAGAATGATATATGTACTGGCATGGTACCGGACGAAGATTAATTCGAAGCCATAGAGTATATTGAGGTTGAAGATGATGATATAAATATTTCTGAACCGCAGCAGGAACCTACTCAAAGAAAGTTGTGCGTGTTTTGTTTGGTAGTGGAGGCTAATACAGTGCTTATGCCGTAAGCATTTGAAAATATGTAATCAGTGCATACTAAAGCTTCAAGCGGAAGCTATCGGTAGTGGACTCCAAACATATAATTGGCCTATTTGTCGTGCTGCAGTAGACGACGTTATCCAAGTTTTTATGTAAGAAGTAAAAACAAATCCATGTAATATTACATACAACGTATATATTCTCCATCTTGAATTCATGAGACACCATTTTCTTTTTCTTACCATTCCTTACGTATAATGTATTAAGTTTATTTTTTATGTATGTACATGTAAATAATTTTTTGGTAGTTGGCTTTCAAAAATAAATATGTATATTGGAAATATTAAACAATTCTTTGCCCATACTACCGCACATCTCCATTACAGAAAATTACTGCCTTCTTTACAACAACCATGAGTTGGATTTTCAAGCCATTCGTAAAGTTTAAGGATAGCTCGTTGGTGGCTGTTGATCTGAAATAGCCTCCATGTTCCTTTACCAAAAAAAAATTGATTATGAATGCTGACACACTTTCGAAGTTTGATATATCCTTATTATGAAGAAGACGCCTGCGGGCCTACATACGCTTCATTTCAATAATTTTGCGACTTTGTTGTTGGTCCATATTGACTTCATGAAATCATTGGTGAAACTGACTCTTTTATGAATTTTGGGCATAATTTAATTTTTGTTGCTGATGGGGTTTATTTCATCGGGAGTTATTTCATTTTAATCATTGGGTGTTATTTCATATGAAATATTGGGGGTTGTTTCGTTTCCCTTTGGGGTTTACATCATTTATTTTTCGATGTTATTTCATTCACTGTTTTTGTGTGTGTTTTTTGGGGTTTATTTCATTGGGGGTTATTTCCTGGGCGTTATTTTATTGGGGGGCCTTTCGCGGAGCTATTTTTTTATTGTTTAATTATTTTGCTTTTAGCATTTTTATAAAATAAACGAATGTTTTCAAAACTATTTTGTAAACAACAAACATTAAAGTCGCACTTTACATTATTTGGTATAGCCGACAGTTGTATTTTCGCCGCCGTCGTTGAAAATTTTTCAATTTAAGTAAATTGTTGTCGCCGTCAACGATATGTGCGACTGCCGTTCTCAACGTCTGCAATGTTACATCGGCTTCGAATGCAATGTTATGACATTTATAAGGTAACGACGCAATATGTTTTGATAGTTTTCAACATGAGTTACAGACACACTTTTTCTCATTTTTCGAGAAACGAGAAGTTCTCACTTAAGTTACAGAACATGGGTACAGATTCTTATAAATTATCACAGCAACATAAAAAGTTTTGTGCCGATTCCTTGTGGTCTTGGTTATCCCTACATGGGTAACCCAATAATTGTTGTATCAAAAGTCAAACGTTATTCGTTTTTGACAAATAAAGGATCAAAAGTATAGTGGTTTTGGAAAACTCTGGGATAGAAATATTTGTATGTGTCAATTACGTAGAAAATTCGACTTGATAAACGATTAATAAATTTAACAAAGTAATTAAGGAATATTTTCATAGAAAATTCCTTTTGTAAACCTTAATTAAATCTAAAATATTTTTGTGAATACATACAGGCATAAAAGTTGGGTTTTCTTTGTTTGTCCGGTAGGCTTATTGATGGTAGGCCGGTCTGGTCTATCAGTGCAATAGTTGCGGGTTTGATTGCCGCCAGAGACTCTGGTATATTTTTTCACTTCACCGTTTAGTTAAGTTTGAATATAATTTGTAAAGCTAAATAAATAAATAGTTTTTTATGATCTGAAAATAAAATAAAGTACCCGAAAAACTTATCAGTTAATTAATCCACGTTTTCATTATAAAAATATTAAAAGAATATGTCTTGTAGAAATCAGAAGCATTCTCTCATCAAAACACTTCAGCTGAACGCATAGAGGAGGGTGCACTGGACGAAAACAAATGTGTGTTGACATATCCTTTTTAAACATTGAGAACGCTTTCAACTCAAAATCCTATTTAGGCCTTAAGATGCCTACTAGAAATTATTATGCACTCAATAATGAGGAAAATTTTCTAAACTTCTTATTTGATACCGAAGGTGTTTTCGAGAACGTGAATTTATCTACGCCAATATCTGCAGAATTGGACAAATAAAAGAAGATTTGGGACACCATAATTAATTTAAATATTAAGTTCGAAATATTCTTTGATAAAAAACACTGTTTTTTTAAAAAAAAGTAAATTTAAAATGTTTGCCTTGTGCTAAAATATTAAGTCCTGACCAGTTTAATAAAAACTAAATTGACCCCAATTGCAATTAAAAAATCCACCTTAAGGTCGCTTACAATTTTTTTGTTTCTGTTTTCCGTATACTCTTTGTAAAACTTCCGTTACAGATCATTTGCAGATATAATTATATATTTAAAAATATTTTTAATATAAAATTGTAAAAATATCTTAAATATACAAAACGTATTTTCGTTTGCATGTAAGATTTACAATGATTTTGTTTGCATCATGGTACTCACTCCAGGAAATTCATTATTATTTTCATAATCATTGTTTAATGAATTTCATTTTGGTTACTTTTTTAAATACACACGAGTCTTAGATGATTTGTATTCATATGTTTTCCTTGTTTACCATCACTTCATCTATCTCGCTCTCGCTATAACACTCTAATTCCATTAATAGAGACCATGCAAAAATAGCAGTAAATGAGTGTAAGTTTTAATAGGTTATACTTACTTAGTTGTGACTTTGGCTTACTTTATAGTCAAAGTGCACGCAATAATAAATGTTTACTGCAATTGAGGCAGCACCAGTAAATGATTTTAAAAGTAAAACAGTAGTTTTAACAGGCTTACAGAAAAACAAGTTAGAATGCTTTATTCGGCTGTGCCGAATCTTTGATACCCTCCACCGACAGTTCGAATATTTCAGTAGTGATATCTACATGATGTCTATTTATTATGAATTTATTTTTATAAAAACAGACATCAGCATTAAAATTGGTCGCGGTTTGGATCTAATTATATTAAATTATTGACCGACAATCTCGAGTAAAATATCAAGATTCGTTACAGTTTAAGCCGAACTTAAATGGTAAGTTATGAACCAATCATCCCAAAATTCCACAGAGTGATTTCTGTAATTAAAAAAACATGAATTTCAATAAATTTCAATACAGCGCACACCGGGACAAATTGAAAATTTAGTGCGACAAAATTATTTACTTTATATGGATTCAATACATTTTAATAAAACTAGGCGCATCAAGGCTTTTAGGGTAGCTGATTACGAATCTGATGTCAGTTTTTAAAAATTTTAAATGGCGGATCCAATATGGCGTACAGTTTTAAAAAAAATGATCGAATTTGCTTAAAACTTATTACACGGGATTTTTTGGCGTTACTGATTTCGAATCTGATTTTAGTTTTTAAAAAATCAAAATGGCGGATCCAATATGGCGTACAATTTTTAAAAAATCTTTTGAATTCGCTTAAAACTTATTACACGGGATTTTTGATGTCAGTTTTTAAAAATTAAAATTTCAAAACCTTAGGCCTAATTAAAAACTTAAAACGAGAATACTTATAAAAAGCGGAATTAATAATTATATTTTTTAAAAGTTTTATTTAAATTTGATCCACTAGAATTATAATTAATGGTTTCACATGTTTTTTAAATATTAAGGTGACATACGGGCGTATTATATAAATTTTTATTTTATTCTATATTAACATCTTCATAGTCTTGGACGTCATCAAACTCCTGTTCATAATTATCTTCTTCGTTTCCACATAAAGTGGTCACCCTTAGCATATTTAGTACAGTGTCATTAAATTTCTAATATATTTTCGTTCACACAAATATTTTGTAAGAAGTAGTAAGTTACAAAATTTAGTTACGGAATTCCCCTTTTTATATTTTTTCGTAGCAGTTTAAGTATACATCATTAGTGGACACAAGTATTTTGTGCGGAGAATGTAAAATTTTGCGATTTACAAAAAATTGCATTTGCATTTGAAATTTTCAGAATTAGGTGTACTGCCTAAGAAAAAAAGGGTCTATTTCTGGAAAGGGGAAAGAAGGGGACCTCCACTTGACATTTTTACACTAATTAGGTGTTGTTTTTTTTTTAACTTATAACGAAAAGTCGTGGAACTGTTTGAAACTTTTTTTGTAGCTCTAGCTAAAGTAAATTTTTCAATATATTTTATAATAAAAAAAAGTACACTATACCTACACTACATATAATTGTTATTTTAATAATAACTGCAAATTAAATTAGATACCTGATGCTTAAAAATATATTTTAAAAACTGTAAATGTACCAAAAATTGTCGAGTGTAGCAACAATAAACGCTGACAGCTGACAGGTATAAATGCATGTATGTATGCAACAGATAATAATACACTAAGGGAAATCACGATGGGTAGTGCAAAGTGTGCAAGCGATGCAAATGCATGCAAAAATGCACACATTTGCACAACACAACAACAAAATGTACGTATATGCAATTTGCTCTATTTTACTTCGTTTGCACTAAAAAAAACCATGAGCAAGATTAGTAGTGCATATTTGCTACGTTGCAAACAAATGTAAACAATAACATTTGACATATGGAGCGCCATATTGTTTTTAAGAAAACTTATAAATTCAACACTTTCGTAGGTTTTATTATAAAATAGAGAATTAGATTTAAGTTAATTAAAAAGAAAAAATTTATTTTAATTTGCTTGTGTATAATTGTAAACAAATGCATATTTTTTGCAGTGCTGCCAGAAGTTCTTAGTGTTGCCAGAATAAATTTTTAGAAAAATAGCACATTTGCACAAAAAATAAAAGTGGTATGCTCACGATCAATCATAATATGGACTGCAAATATACACATTGCAAATTTGCACAATGACCATCGTGATTACCCTTAATAATAAAAAAATTAATATTTATAGGTTGATTGCGTACTGGTATATAGAACATATAAAGTGCAATATTGGTTACATTTAACAAAATAAACAATTTCATTTTTGTTGTCCTATTTCGGTTATTTGTCCCTGTGTGCAGCGGCGAAATTAGTTTTAGCGTTTGCCGTGAATTTCAGAAGGCTGCTAAATATGGGATCCAAGGTAAATTATGGACCGTATACCACAAAATTGCATAACATCTTTTCTGGTTATATGACGCTAAGTTGAAAGAAATTTTACCGCAATATCTATATCTGCTACGGTTTTAGGCGTATTTAATTAATTTACCAGAGACCAATCTTCACGATATTTCACAGTGTCATTTCTAGTCCTATTAAACTATGACGTACCAAATTTTGTAATGAAAGCATTATTTATTACGGTTTTAGGCGTACTTAACTGTTTTCCGGGAGTAGGGTTTATATGGGGTCTAGGGTAAATTATGGCCGGATCTTCACGAAACTTCACAGCGTGATTTCCAGTCGAATATAATGAATTTTTGCAAAATCTTATGCCATTTCGTGCATTGTTTGACCATTCATTTTAGTAATTAAAACAAAATGATCAAAAGGTGGTGGTTCCACGTTTTGATTTATAGCTCTGAGCCTACTGAATCGATTTTACTGGATTTAAATCCCAAACTGCTTAGGATAACTACAAGTAATTTGACATCAAGTTTGTTCGTTTCTTTAGAAATTTTCGGAAGTGAATCGACTTAAGCTACGGTCACACTTGTCAAATATTTGACGAAAAAAACGAAACCAACAAGCAAAATAAATAATTATTTCCTTTATTTCCAATATTTATTTTGATTATAATTCCACATCTTACAGATAACAGTTTTTTGCAATGTCTAGCAGTATAATAAGCTTTATTTTGTGATATTAAGAGTTTGTTAAATCTCACTAACTACTAACAAAAGTAGTGGTTACGCTTATTTGGTCAAATATTTAATAAGTGTGACCGTAGCTTTAGAATTACTGAAGGAGCCAGAATATTCATACATATATACTTTATGGGGTCTGAGATGAATAACAAAAAAGTTTCACACGGAATGACAAACTTAGTATACCCTCTTCACAACTAATTGTGGTGGAGGGTACAAAAACGTCTCAAAGTGTTAGATGTATGATGAGGAAATTGCCAATGGAGGTAGTTACAATAATAAAACAAACTATTGTGGCCAAAGTTTATACACATTCGAATGCTTAAAGACTCAAAATCAGAAGTTTAAAAGATTTAATTTTTATGAATGAAAGCTTATTTTTTCAGGGCCTAAAAAACTGTAGTCAAAGCCAAAATCTGCCGAACAAAGAAAGAAAATGTGCGTACAACTTTTTACTTTTTGATTTGGTTTTATAGCGACTGTTTTTATTTAATGAATCAGAAGTAAAAGTCAAAGGATTTTTTTTTGGCCAATGACAAATTAAGAAGAGAAGAAATGGCAGTTTTTCTATTTGACTGCAGTTTTTAAACGCTGGTTTATTTAAAAAGGTTTCTTACTTTTAATTTATTTAATTCTTTTTAACTCATGTAAATAAAAGCTTGTTTTTAATACACATTTTGTAGAAGTTCATTTAAACTAACTGGTCCGCCATGTTGCGTGTGCCCGCCATATTGGACTTAGAGTGACCACTTTATTTGTCGAGTTGTTCTTAGCAAACCGTTTCATTTGATACCCATATTCTACAAGTGAATTCAAAATAATTAGTCGCTTAAGTCAACTTAAGCAACTGTGCGAATACCTATTAAATTTAAAGGGCGGATGTTGATTTTTAATAAATCACAAATTATTTAGGAAATTATTGTCATTTATTTTTATTATGATAATATTGGTATGGTCAAATTATGAATGGAACAAAATATCGGCCAAATGGCCGCCGCGACTTCGACGGCACACCTCCATCCGATGGTCCAAATGTACGATGACGCTGAGGCATAATTGAGGTTCTATGCCGTTAATGTGCCGAATTATCTCATCCTTTAGCCCTTGAATGGTTGCTGGCTTATCGACGTTCACCTTTTCTTTCAAATAACCCCAAAGAAAGAAGTCCAACGGTGCCAAATCACAAGATCTTGTCGGGCAATTAACATCGCCATCATGTGAGATATCACGGCCATTGAATTTGTCGCGTATAAGAGCCATTGTTTCGTTAGCTGTGTGGCAAGTGGCACCGTCCTGTTGAAACCACATATCGTCCACATCCATATCTTCCAATTCGGGCAATAAAAAATTCGTTATCATCTAACGATAGCGAACACCATTAATTTTGGAAAAATACGGCCCGATGATGCCGCCAGCCCATAAACCGCACCAAACAATCACTCTTTGTGGGTGCATTCGTTTTTCGACAGCGTGAGAGGTGCAATTGTTGGGCACGACGACGAGTTGAGGTGGACGGCACTTCAGCCACACTATCACAAACAGCAGCAATATTTGCTGATGTACGAGCATGCACTGGTGTTTTCTCATCTCCTACAGACTTTTCCGGTTATACGCACATTTGGACGATAAAATTGACCGAAAAATCACGAAGTTCACGATATGCATTTAGATTTGAACACCCATTTTCATCAAAAGCCTGAATAACTTTAACGCGTTGCTCGATTGTGTAGCTTTCCATAGCTTAAATTGAGTTCAAATTGAGAAATGTCAAATGAAATGCAGAAAAAAACTTGAAGTTTAGGTGTGGTTCACATTCAACATCGGCCCTTAAAATGTAACCTTTATATGTGGCCAACTATAATGTACCTAATGAAACTTGTCTTCAAGTTTCGTGAAATGCCATTTGCTTAAGCAAAGTGTCAAGCTGAACGCAGATTCCGTATTAATTGCTCTAAAAGAGGTTTCATACGGAAATACAAGTCGTGCGTATTTTGACGTAAATGCAATCCGGTCTAATTATTGTTTGAAATTTGTTTAAAAACATTAACAACTTATTATGACAGGGTTGTACTTTCCCTAAAATTCGTACGACTTGTGTGCTCGTGTAAACTACTATTAACTGAGCATGACCGCATTCTTTTGCTTTTTATACCCTTCACCGAAGGTTAAAGGGTACAAATAACTTTGTCATTTCGTTTGTAATTTCTTTAATATTGATCTTAGACCCTATGAAGTACATATATTCTGGATCCTAAAGTCTGTCCGTCCGACAGCTGAAATGGGTTTTCCGAAGCCCACAGATATGATGGGGGCTTGGTTGAAATATATTTATGTCAGTTATGCTCATTTTAATTTTGCTTTTCAAATTCTCCTAGATCGGTCCAAAAATTGCTGAGATATGAGCAAAAAACGACGACTACCTCTATTTTTTTCGAAAAATGCCTTGTTGTTGTTGTTGTTTTATTTCTTTTTCTGTTTATCTGGATAACGGAAGGTGCCAAAGTTTCCAAATTTGGTACAAATATTAAGGTTATCAATACACAGCATCTCACAAAATTTAGGCGGGATTGAAAAAGAGGGCATGGTACCTCCCGTACAGAAAACATAAAAATTTTTATAAAAACTTGAATTTTGGACTGTCATGTGACCAATGGATACGCCTTATATATCAAAAGATCGGAAATTTTTAGAAGAACATATTTTCTGAAAAAAAGCAAAAAAAATCTGTTCCGATACAAAAAAGTTATGACCAAAATATAAATTTTTTTAAAAAATATCCATTATTGGGACCATAGATCTTCCCGAGTCCAAGTTTTATAACCCAAGTAAATGGAAAACTCTTTATTATTCTGTCAAATCAGCTAAAAAATGAGTAAAATACTCCTAAATGGTCTAAAAACATCAAAATTTTTATAAAAACCTAAATTTTAGGGCTTTCATATGACTTATGGATACGCCTTATACATATATCAAGAGGTCGACAATCTTCGGAAAAATTTGTAAATATTTGACAGTAGCTTAAGCTACCTTATGCACAGTATTGTTGGACATTTAGTTCATCAAACGCTTTGTTTTGTCCAATAAAATGTATTGATTAACGATGTTTTGTTTTGTAATGCTATTTATGTGTGTGAAGTTAAATTTCGAAATTTATTGCATAACTGAGCTCTGTTAAAGCTCTAACATAGCACTGTTAACCATATAGAATTGTGATATATGTTTTCAAATTGGAATTATACCTACATTTATGGATCAAATGGACTGGAAAAAAATATACAGCTTAACACACATCCCACTTATCAAAAACTTTCATTACTTTAGGTATATAATAGGACTTTTCATGTTTTTTTTAATTTTTTAAATTTACAATTTCTCTGGAATATTTTCCCGAATTCCAGGAAAACGGGAGGAGATGGGCGGATGAAATTTGATGGAATTTGTGGACAAAGTGGACCTTTATGAAAATTAATAATCAGAAGCTTAAAGGTGTTGCGTCTTTATACGAATTTTTCAATTTTTCCATATTTTTCAAATTTTGAATTTCACTGTAAGATGAATTCCAGAAAAACGGGAGGAGATGGGCGGATGAAATTTGATGGAATTTGTGGACAAAGTGGACCTTTATGAAAATTAGTTATCAGAAGCTTTAAGGTGTTGCGTCTTTATACGAATTTTTCAATTTTTCCATATTTTCAAATTTTGAATTTCACTGTTAGATGAATTCCAGGAAAACGGGAGGAGATGGGCGGATGAAATTTGATGGAATTTGTGGACAAAGTGGACCTTTATGAAAATTAATAATCAGAAGCTTTAAGGTGTTGCGTCTTTATACGAATTTTTCAATTTTTCCATATTTTCAAATTTTGAATTTCATGTTAGATGAATTCCAGGAAAACGGGAGGAGATGGGCGGATGAAATTTGATGGAATTTGTGGACAAAGTGGACCTTTATGAAAATTAGTTATCAGAAGCTTAAAGGTGTTGCGTCTTTATACGAATTTTTCAATTTTTCCATATTTTCAAATTTTGAATTTCACTGTTAGATGAATTCCAGGAAAACGGGAGGAGATGGGCGGATGAAATTTGATGGAATTTGTGGACAAAGTGGACCTTTATGAAAATTAGTTATCAGAAGCTTAAAGGTGTTGCGTCTTTATACGAATTTTTCAATTTTTCCATATTTTCAAATTTTGAATTTCACTGTTAGATGAATTCCAGGAAAACGGGAGGAGATGGGCGGATGAAATTTGATGGAATTTGTGGACAAAGTGGACCTTTATGAAAATTAGTTATCAGAAGCTTTAAGGTGTTGCGTCTTTATACGAATTTTTCAATTTTTCCATATTTTCAAATTTTGAATTTCACTGTTAGATGAATTCCAGGAAAACGGGAGGAGATGGGCGGATGAAATTTGATGGAATTTGTGGACAAAGTGGACCTTTATGAAAATTAGTTATCAGAAGCTTTAAGGTGTTGCGTCTTTATACGAATTTTTCAATTTTTCCATATTTTCAAATTTTGAATTTCACTGTTAGATGAATTCCAGGAAAACGGGAGGAGATGGGCGGATGAAATTTGATGGAATTTGTGGACAAAGTGGACCTTTATGAAAATTATTAATCAGAAGCTTAAAGGTGTTGCGTCTTTATACGAATTTTTCAATTTTTCCATATTTTCAAATTTTGAATTTCACTGTTAGATGAATTCCAGGAAAACGGGAGGAGATGGGCGGATGAAATTTGATGGAATTTGTGGACAAAGTGGACCTTTATGAAAATTAGATATCAGAAGCTTAAAGGTGTTGCGTCTAGTTAGACGAAATTGTGGCAAAGGTCAAAGATATGAAAGTCTTTTTTTTCTTTTTACATTCCGAATATTTGAATTGTTTTTTTCCTAATTTTTTTTTTAAACTAACAACGTATGTGGTATCTAAAATATCTTAACAATCGCATAAACTTGTGTTTATAAAAAACTAGCTTAACCCGGTGCGCTTCGCTACACTGCTTTAACCACTTTATCGGTTGGGAGATATTTCATATATGCATCCTATGGAAGGTAGTTCCCCCCTGCGCCTACCCGCTTTATTTTTATTTTCAAAGTGAAGTATACCATAAGAGTGACTTCTACAAAGTTTGAACTTTCTCACTATAACAGTTTTTAAGATATCCGATATTAAACATTAGCGTCCTACGGGGGGTAACACTTTCCCCGCTGCTATTTTATTTCAATTTTGGGTCTCAGAAGATCCTACTACCAAAAGTTCAACAAAATGCGTGCAGTGGCTCTTATTTATATTTCTATCTATGAGGGGTACTGCTCCTCCCCTGTTTACCCCGCCCATTTTTATACTAAAATTTATAGTTTGCCATAGTAGTAGCTTTAACCCCATTTGAAGACTCCCCCTTTAATAGTTCTTCAGTAAAGCGATATTTCATATATGCATCCTATGGGAGGTTTTTCCCCTCTGCGCCTATCCGCTTTATTTTTATTTTCAAAAGTGTAGTATACCATAAGAGTGACTTCCACAAAGTTTGAACATTCTCACTATAACAGTTCATAAGATATGCGATATTACGCATTGGCGTCCTATGGGGGGAACCACTTCCCCCGCTGCTATTTTATTTCAATTTTGGGGCTCAGAAGATCCTACTACCAAAAGTTTAACAAAATGCGTGCAGTGGCTCTTATTTATATTTCTATCTATGAGGGGTACTGCTCCTCTCCTGTTTACCCCGCCCATTTTTATACTGAAACTTTTAGTTTGCCATAGTAGTAGCTTTAACCACGTATAAAAACTCCCCCTTTAATAGTTCTTCAGTTAAGCGATATTTAATATATGCATCCTATGGGAGGTTTTTCCCCCCTGCGCCTACCCGCTTTATTTTTACTTTCAAAAGCGTAGTATACCATAAGAGTGACTTCCACAAAGTTTGAACATTCTCACTATAACAGTTCATAAGATACGCGATATTAAGTATTGGCGTCCTATGGGGGGAACCACTTCCCCCGCTGCTATTTTATTTCAATTTCGGGGCTCAGAAGATCCTACTACAAAAAGTTCAGCAAAATGCGTCCAGCGGCTCTTAAGATATGCGATAATAAATATTGGCATCCTATGGGGGGTACCGAATCCCCTGCCCCTATCGAAAGTAGCATATTTTATTTTTAGGGCTCACGTGATGTTACTGTAAAAATTTCAGGAAAATCGGTTCAGTAGTTTCGGAGTTTATAAGCCAACAAACAAACAAACATACAAACATTTTTCATTTTTATATAAATAGATATAACTGGAGAATGGCTAGACCGATTTTGGATTTCAAAATCAACTAACCATCATCACTCCTCCCTGTACCTTCCCTAAATTTTATGGCAATCGGTCGAGCCGTTCTCGAGTTATGGAGTGACAATCAAGATGTACACTTCTTTTTATATATATAGATAGATAAGTTATAAAATTTTAAACGTTACACAATAAAATGCATACCTTTAAAGAGCTGTTTGTTACCACACCAACTAATAACAGTAAAATTAATCATTTTAAAGAATTTCAAATGAAAATGCGTTTGGATTTAAACAAAACTTTCTTTAAAGCCTATAAGATTATTAATTTAACTCGTTAGACGAAGTTGTGGCAAAAGTCAAAGATATGAAAGTCTTTTTTTTTTCTTTTTACATTCCGAATATTTGAATTGTTTTTTTCCTAATTTTTTTTTTAAACTAACAACGTATGTGGTATCTAAAATATCTTAACAATCGCATAAACATTTCAAATCTTTTTAATGTTATTAGTCAATTATTGCTATTTTCTTTTCAAAATTTACATGAATCTTAAAGATTATTTTTTTTCAAAAGATATTTTAGATTAAGATTTTCAAATATTTTTTCGAACAAAAGTTTAAAAAACAAAGACATTTTTTGGTTTACTGTAAATAATGTTTTCTAAAGACATGAGTAGTATTTTGCATATGTATCTTAAAAAAGATTATTAGAAAAAAAAGTCAGGCAGCATTCAACCACAAACATAAACAAAGTATTTGTACAAATTACTACAGTGAGCTGAAACAATGGAATGAATGACCCATTGCCATCGGCTTCTTAAGTTGACATCATTATTGAATAAATAATTGATAAAACATATTCAAATATTTTGCATAGACATACAAGTTGGAATCACGCGATTGGATCATAAACAAATAAACGCCTATCAAAAGATATTCAAGATAATTTTTATTTGGATACTGGTAAAATGTCAACTACAATTTTCAAATTCATGGGAATGGATACAGAAAAAGATCAAAGATTAAATATAGTAATCAATTAGAGACGATCGTTGGTACTTTTAGGTTTCTAACGGAGAAAACTATTAGCTATTATATACATATGTGCACGCAAAGAAAAAACATGGTTGTGGTAAACATATTCTAAGAGCAACATATTATGATAAGATTCAAGATTGTAGTCACCATATTTAGATTATTATTGAATCATATTATGACTAAATATATCCGTTACAGGAGGGGAATTTATATTGGAGCCATGGTAAGTTATGAACCCAAATTATGCAGAGTGATATCTGGTATTAAAAAACATAAATTTCAATACAGCGGTGAAATAAGTTTTAGCGTTTACAGTGAATTTCAGAAGGCTGTTAGATATGGAATCAAAGGTAAATTATGGATGATGAGCCAGCCAATAGACTCGTCCGTGGCTAAGTAGCCAAAACTGGCTCCATGTGTACACCGGTGGTTATCTGTGCTAATGCTAATGCGCACGAACGAAGTGGGACCATCCGGCTAGACTACTCTCTAACTCTTTGGGCTCAGTCGAAAATTAAAAGGGCAGTGGACTTCATATAGGAGGCACTGCGTCAGGTAACGGCACTGGTCAATAGCCCAGTGGTTAGGAATGAGGGAGGAAAGCCACTATGGTGGAGCCCTGAGGATGCACAGTCTCGCAAAGACTGTCGTATTTAATTTAATGTGGCTAAGCGTCTGGAAAACTAGGCCGAATATAATCCAGCATTGAATAGGTTAAGGAACTTGGTTAGATCGGAGTAACGGAATGTCCGGAGGAACTTCTGCATCGGAGCGGAAGGCTCCTCGGAGACAAACCCGGCTGTCCCTAGCTACATTCAGAAAGCTGATGGTAGCTGGAGTTCGAATAATCAGTAGACGCTGGAGGCGTTAATTGACACACAATTTCCTGAAAATTCCCTTCTCATACCACGGAAGATAAATTGCTTATCAGAGCTTGGAACCGTGTCTATTTCTCTGTGCTATGATAGGCTGAATTGGGCGATAAGGGGCTTTATATATAGTCTTTTGTAGAAGTGCATTAAAACTAACTGGTCCGCCATGTTGCGTGTGCCCGTTATATTGGACTTAGAGTGACCACTTTATTTTTCGAGTTATTCTTAGCAAACCCTTTCATTTGATACCCATATTCTACAAGTGAATTCAAAATAATTAGTCGCTTAAGTCAACTTAAGCTACTGTGCGAATACCTATTAAATTTAAAGGGCGGATGTTGATTTTTAATAAATCACAAATTATTTAAGAAATTATTGTCATTTCTTTTTATTATGATAATATTTGTATGGTCCAATTATATATGGAGCACACCGTCATCCGATGGTCCAAATGTACGATGACGCTGAGGCATAATTGAGGTTCTATGCCGTTAATGTGCCGAATTATCTCATCCTTTAGCCCTTGAATTGTTGCTGGCTTATCGACGTTCACCTTTTCTTTCAAATAACCCCAAAGAAAGAAGTCCAACGGTGCCAAATCACAAGATCTTGTCGGTCAATTGACATCGCCATCATGTGAGATATCACGGCCATTGAATTTGTCGCGTAAAAGAGCCATTGTTTCGTTAGCTGTGTGGCAAGTGGCACCGTCCTGTTGAAACCACATATCGTCCACATCCATATCTTCCAATTCCTGCAATAAAAAATTCGTTATCATCTAACGATAGCGAATACCCTTCATTTTGGAAAAATACGGCCTGATGATGCCGCCAGCATCAGTATTTTACGAAAATGCTTCCCTGATCTACTTATTGTTTAAAAATGTTCAAAAAACAATAACAACTAATCATGACAGGTTTGAATTTTTTTTGAAAATACGTAAGGCTTATGTGATACTGTAAAGCAGCTAAAGCAGCAATCCTGATACGTAAAATCGGCATTTCATTTGCGTTTCATTTCATCGTTGGTTTTAATTCAATAACGCCAGTTTTTCCTTTAATTTTAAATGCTTTCAAGCGGGAGGAAATCTTCGGTCCGATGTTGAATTAGAACCACACGTAAACGTTTTTCTCTGCATTTCATTTGACATTTCTCAATTTCAGACTAACTCAATTTGAACCATGAAACGATACACAATTGAGCAACGCGTTTTAGTTATTCGGGCACATTTTCGCCTCAGTGGATTCGTTATTTTTCCTTCTCTCCTAAAATCTCATGACTTGACGTGTGTGAACCGGCACTTAGTGTGATTAATATTTAAATAATCTTAACGTTTTAAGGTTTTGTATAGAGAAAGTTACAAGAAAAATACTTTTTATTAGAAAATGTTAAAAAAATTGACATCATTGCATGCCCATATTGGTAGAAATATTTTAGACTTATTTATAATCCATCTGAGGAGATCGAGTGGTTGCGATCGAATCATGTCATGGTAACCAGCCGCCTGGGTTCGAATCTCAGGTCAGTCAAGAATGAATGATTATCAATAACAATTTTAATTAATTTTCATGTTGTAAAATTCCTTTCTTCATAAAAATAATTTAATGAAAATTAAATTTGATGAACTTAAGCCTGATTAAAAAATTAAAAATTTGGATTAAAAAACCATAAATAGTTCAACAAAATAACCACAATTCTAAATATAATCAAAAAACTTAATTTAAAATAATGAAAAACGTCATTTATAGTTACTATTATTTTAAAAAAATCTGTAATTCCGAAATTTTTTAAAAAGAAAATATAAAACAGGTTTAAATGTTTAGAAACTAAAACACTGTTTTATATGACACATATTAAATAAAACTTTTCCTTGACAATTTGGAGAAACTGTTAAATATTTTATACTACAAAACTAAACAATTTATAATGTTTTTTTGCAAACGCTTTAAATACTTATAATAACTCCTTGTAAAACCTATTGCAATTGAAAAACAAAAAAATTAATATTCAATTACTTTTCACCTCAACGCTTAAAAATGTTTCTAAGAAAATAAAACTAATTGTTTTTTCCATTGAAATGCATTTAAAATGACATACAGCTAAAAACTTTATAAAAACTTTAACGCTGTCTTCTTTTTTTAAATAACAAAAAACCAATATAAATCATTTAATTTCATTTCATCAAAACAAACTATCACTAACTAAACCATATACGGACCTCGGGCAATATAACTATTAATCTTAAAACAAAAAACATGGAAAAGACATTTACTTTAGCCATTCATTCGTCCATCTCCCCATTCATCCATCAATCCATGAGTACAAAAGCGTTTATCGTTATAACTTGTTAAATCATTACTAAATCAAATAATTAACTGCATTGATTTAAAAAAAACGCTTAAATATGTCGTGTGACAAAAAACAACAACTACAAAAAGAAAAATCATATAAAAAAAGCTCTTGATTTTTCACAAACGAAAATGAAAATTTCGACCAAGTGGAAAGAAAAGAAAAACAAACAGACACACATTTGGAAAAAACAGGCAAGTTAAAATAAACCTGCTACAAAATTAAACTTCAACTCTGGGGTATCTTTTGTTACACATTTGTTAGATTGCAAAAACATTTATTTGCACATGCCTACACTTGTTGCAAGTTGTAAGATGCAGCTCAAGGCAATAAAATTTACGAACAAAAAAACCTGTTTCAAAATATGTTTTTCTTTGTTTTGTTTTTTTCTCGTTTTACCCTACACTTTAACGATATACCTTTTATATCGACTTTTATCTAATCAATACACTTATCGGATCTACGTCGCGACGTTTAAACGATGCTTTCACTTTTGGCTCGTGGGCTGATTGGTGGTTAAATTTTAAGGGCCGATGTTGAATGTGAACCACACCTAAACGTCAAGTTTTTTTTGTGTATTTCATTTGACATTTCTCAATTTCAGACTTACTCAATTTGAACAATGGAAAGATACACAATCGAGCAATGCGTTAAAGTTATTCAGATTTATTTTAAAAATGGGCGTTTAAATCAAAATGCATATCGAGCACTTCGTGATTTTTTCGGTTAATTTAATCGTCCAAAAGTGCGTACAATCGAAAAAATCGTGCACAAATTTGAGCAAATTCGGTCTGTAGGAGATGTGAAAATACCAGTGCATGCCCGTACAGCTCGTACTGTAGAAAATGTTGCTGCTGTTCGCGATAGTGTGGCTGAAGAGCCGTCCACCCCAACTCGTCGTCGTACCCAAGAATTGCACCTCTACGACTTGCTTTTACACGCTTACAAGGTGCAATTGACTCAAGAATTAAAGCTTCTTGACCATTCCAAACGTCGGCAATGGTCAGAATAGTGGCAAGAAATGGCAACAGTGGATGATGAATTTTCGAAGAAAATCATCATCAGTGATGAGGCACATTTTCCCTCAGTGGATTCGTCAATATAATTGCCGCATTTGGGCGAATGATAATCCAAGAGTGATTGTCGAAAAACCAAAATGCACCCACAAAGAGTGACTGTTTGATGCGGCCCGAATTTGATGATATGAATGTGGACGATATGTGGTTTCAATAGGACGGTGTCACTTGCCGCACAGCTATCGAAACAATGGCTCTTTTGCGCGACAAATTCAATAGCTGTGTTATCTCAAGTGATGGCGATGTCAATTGGCTGACAAGATCATGTGATTTGACACCGTTTGACTGCTTTCTTTGGGGTTATTTGAAAGAAAAGGTGTACGTCGATAAGTCAGCAATAATTCAAGAGCTAAAGGATGAGATAATTCGGCACATTAACGGCATCGATCCTCAATTATGCCTCAGCGTCATCGATGATTTGGATCATCGGATAGAGGTATGCCGCCGAGGCCATTTGGCCGATATTTTGTTCCATACACAACTGAACCGTACCAATATTATCATAATAAAAATAAATGACAATAATTTCCTAAATAATTTGTGTTTAATTCAAAATCAACATCGGCCCTTAAAATTTAACCACCCTTTACATGTATGCAAAGCCCACATATGTATGTAGATTTTTAATATAATATAAGAGGGTCTACTTACGAAAATCTTTAATTCCGTTAAGAAATCGCTAGAAAGTTTAACTTGGATGGTATTAAGTCTAATACTAAAAATGTCATGATGATGTAGATCGATACTTGATAATATCGAGCACTAACCGCAAAAAATAACGTAAGCGCCAAAATTCAAATTTTACAGGAGAGAGATTTTGTATGAAATTTTTCGCTTAAAATAAAATTGTTTTTGCTATAAAATCGTAACGGTACCTAATGTTGACATGATATTTTAGGAGATGTTACGATTTTATAACAAGAACAATTTTATCGTAAGCGACAAATTTCATAAAAAATTTATATGAAATAAAATAAAAAAACTCTCTCCTGTAAAATTTGATTTTTGGCGCTTACGTTATTTTCGCGGTTAGGTCTCGATATGGTTTTTCTCTTACTTATTCTACCAAGCAATATTAACCTAAACCTTCAGCTTGTTGTAGTAACACCAACCAGAGTCTCTGGCGGGAATCGAACCCTCAGCTCTTACTTTTATTACCAACAAGCCTAGCACGGCACCCTTTATTAAATTTTTTTTAATAAATCGCTTATAAATGTTGCTCTAAAAAGTCCCGTTTGTCGCTAGATAGTTCCACTTGGTAAGCATATATTTTTTAGGATGCCATAAACAGTTGAAACGTTTAGACGTCCGGCAATAATAGTCAGTTCATACAAATTTTACACGGTTTCTTTCAAATGTGCTAAATTCCCCTTTCATACTATTGAGAAACTGAAATTTAATGTTGAAGGGATAAGCTATTCCTATGCGCATTTCACTGGTTGCTTAGGCCAGATCGTCAGGAAACTTCATCAAAAGATTTTAGAAAAGCTAAAGATATTATACATATAAAACTGTTAAGCGAATAAGAATTATAAACCTCAGTTTTATTTTGTCAGGAATTTGTCTGCAATGATGGAGATATTAATGTCTAAATCATCGAACGAATTAGTGGTATTTATAAAAGGCTGTCCTACGCTTATAGAAAAATGCATATTCATATTGATGATGCCCTAACATCAGAGTTGTGACATCAATGTTATTACAAATGAAATCAATGAGGCAAAAAGTAACATCAATCAATTTGCAACGACTACAGTCACATCAATTCAATGCCAGATTTTGTGTACTATTTACATTATTTTCATGGTTAAAAGTAAAATAAGAAGCAAAAATTCCCATATTCAATTTGTTTATTTAAATCAGTGTTCGAAAATAAACAGAAAATATCACTCCTTAGATTTTGGTTCGGTTTGTGTAGTAAATCATTAAAAAAAAATAACGTTTCCCTGTTCGTCATCTTTCGAACACAAAAATAATACTCAAAAAAAAACGATGAGAACATTTAATTCCGTTCGTTTTTTTTAAACACCACACACTTTATTATGTTTGCTTCAGCTGATAAGTGCTCGTTCGTTTCTGTTGTGCTTTGCGCCCTTTTGGCTGGTAAAAAAAACCAAACATTTTTTCAAAAACAAAATACACATAGGAAAAAAAACAAAAACAAACAAAATAATTTTCCACAAACAAAACATATACAAAATACGCACACAAGCTGTTCATATTGTGGTCGTTGCTAAAATTGTTGTTTGTTCATTTCTTTATCAATGTAAAAAAGAAACATTATAAAACATTAAAATATAATGGTTGTCTACAGTGCCACTACATTTGTTCGGTTTTTAACGAAGAACAGAACACTATATAATGTTCGGCTCTGTCTTCAAAATAGTTACGAATGATATTAAGAGTAGTGTTCGTCTACACAAACACTAAAAAAATTTATATCGTTCCTGGGTGTGTGAGCCGAAAGTTTAATAATGTTCTGTTAATTTTCAAACACTGATTTAAATACCTTAAATTTTTGAAGTAGAATGATTACGAAAACCACATCGGGCATACTGCTGATGTCTTATAATTAACAGTTCTTCTGTAATAGCCCATTAGTAGGAAATCTTGTAGTGCGTTTACATTGCAATTGGGTAAAATATACATACATACATACATATAAAAATTAGGCTTATAAAAATCTGCATTACTTTTTATTTATAGTTAATTAACTTCATTTATTTTATCAATTTTATTTATCTTTTTCGTTTTATTACTATTTTGCTAAAATTTATGAAACAGTTTTATAAAGGAAATATGTTTTTTAGTACTAATGGAGAAACCCATAGTTGCGCTTGAGAAGATTTCGTCAAAATGTAGTCACGAAATAGATTTTATTTTGTATTGGAAATCTAGTCAATAACCGTTAGATTTGACTCGAATTTTCATAAGTACTAGATTTCGTTTAAGTGTAAACGGGTGGAATACAAGAAAATTTAAACAAACATGTGTAACATGTAAGTAAACACTCATGTTCTCTCACTTTGAGTTAAGTCAATCACCATGTCTCAATTTAATGAAATGATGAAATTTTTTTCTTTTAACTGACTCCTTTTTATCATATCTGTGATGTGTCAACCCATTGATGGCAAAATTTCAATGTTTGACGCTGATGATAATTTGGTCACTTGGCTGACATCACAATGATGGAAAGTTTCATGGGGTCAAACACGAAGACACTTGTCATAGTACTGATGGTATCAAAATACATCAACGTTATAACGCCTTTTCTAATTTTCTTCATTTAAAATCTTTTGGATTTAATAGTAAGGGGTGTTTTTAGAGGCATAGGAGGGTTTTTTTTTAAATAAAATACATCAAATTTAATGGAATGACCTAAATGTTGGCTTTATTAGCTCAAAAATGTAGTTGCATTTAATGTTTAAAAATTATTTCTGGCATATGGCCTCCGCGACTGTGCGTTATTTTGTCAATAGTCATGGACTATGCTGGTTTATTAGTATAGACTTGAGATATGAACGAAGGTTCCCAGGTTAATTTTTTTGAGAAAATACTGTCCCCAATCGTTCGACTCAACCAAGTGATGTTTTCCCGCGCTATATGGAATGTTGCGCAGTCTTAGTGGAACCATTTATCTTTCAAATGATTTTCAATGACATGAGAAATAAAAATATTACGAATTATTTGTCTGTTGTGTTCGCCATTCTCGGTAACGTTGTTATCGTTGTACCGCACAAAATAGGGATGTAATGAAGTCTCATGAGGATTGTACTCTTTTTAAAAACGACAATTCTGCTCGTTAAGTCTTGAAAGAACTGATATTTCTGCACTATAAATAAGAAGCATTGTGAGGGTAATGAACATCTCTAGATAGTCACGAGAAATATAAAACAGGCCCAGATACAAATATTTAACATTCCGTCATGGCAATGCTCTTTTGATGCAAAAAAATTCTATTTCAATAATAAATAATAATAATAAATAAATAATTCTTATACGCACAGAGAAAAATAATTTTCAAGAGGTCACCTCTAACAAATTATTTTTTTTATCGAAAATTACATATTATGGCTAATTTATATACCGATAAACCGTTATTTCGAAGATGGAGGAGGTTGCACAACACATATTCGCGTAAATCAAAAACGGTTTAGCTTATTCAAATTACTAAAAAAAACCGAAATTCCGCAATAAAATTTCCTTTCGTTTTTGAAACATATTTTTTTTTTAATTAATTTTTTTGCCAAAATTTCGAAAATTTTGTTTTTTAAAAATTCATACAAAATTTGAAAAAGCAGCTGGGCTTCTAATTTTTTGCAGACATTTAAAAACGAAGCTGCAAATAAAACAAGCCAACTTTTGATTTTATTCACAAAAGTCGAAAAATGTTAATTAATTTAAGCATTTAATAAAACGCAATATTTGTATGGGGGCCCCCCTAATAAGGGGCAAGTATGTCTCGAGAAAATGTTAAACGCAAAAAATTAATTGAGGTCGGTTATAAATGTGATCTTACTAGGGGCGAATCCTGGGCATTTATGGAACTTTTTTTCAATATATTTCTAGTCTGCATTGAACATTTTGTATGGAACCCCCCTTACAGAATTGTGATAGCGGGTAGGTATGTTAGAGATAAATGATTAAGATGGAAAATAAATTGGGGTTGGTCATACATTTGTCTCTTCTAGGGGCATACTAGGCTCTTCAGGGGCTAAATTTAAGAATTTCATTAAACGGCCATATTTGTATGGTTATGAATCAAGAATGAAAAATTATCAATAAATTTCATGTTGTAAAATTCCTTTTTTCATAAAAATAATTAAATGAAAATAAAATTTGATAAACTTAAGCCTAATTAAAATATCAAAATTTGGATTAAAAGCCATAGAACAGTTCAACAAAATAACCACAATACAAATTATTTAAAAAATATTTGTAAAGCAAAGTTTTGTTAGAGTTGGCCATATTGGAAAATGTTTTTTTTTTCTCGGTGTAAATAAAACTAAAAGCAAACTTTGTTGTATAAATCCTACAAACATTATAAGATCGATAAAATTGTATATAAATCAATCATAACTTCTATTTGTGGTCAAAGCAACACATTTTGTAAGCATCGAAATACTTTTATGTGGCGTAGGGTACTGCATGGCTGGAGTTACCCAACTCTACTTTCTTATGGGTTGTTTATTAAATTTTTTTCATCCCAAGATCTTTTTATAAATATTTTATTTTCCTTATTATTGACAGTTTAAATATTGATTTTTTTTGTATCAAAATTAAGAGAGAAATTTTCATTTCAATTGAAATTTTTAGTACAAAAAAGTGCAAATTTTAAATTATTGCTAATTAAAAAGAACTTGAAATTACGTTTAGGTTTTAGGAGAAAAACAATTTAAAGTACGATGAAATTAATATATTTAATCTTTATAAAAGATAACTTACCAGGAATAGTACTGTGAGCTTCAAGACTGACTAACCTAAAAAAAAATACAACTTTAATAAATTTTGGCAAATATTTAATTGCTTCATAACATGGGGTCTTCACCTGCCAATTTTTTGTCTTAATAAACATCAAACTTCATATAAAAAAACACTAACAAAGAGTTTTTTTATATTGCCTTTGACCTTTGGTATGGCAAGAAATTGTCAGGTGAAGACCCCTTGTTAGGATCTATACAAATTAAAGCTGTACGCGTGATCATGATCACGCACGCTTAGTAACAAAATTTTCATTTTCAAAGTCTTACAAAATATTTTTTCAAAAAAAAAGTGTTTTCTTAATGCAGTATAATGAAGAGCGATAATTTACGCGTAATAACCTAAATATTAAACTATTTAACTCTTCTTTTCTAACCGTGTTTATCGGAAAACCCTAATTCCTGGTGAACATGTGAATGTGGTATTGCTTTACTTACCGGATATGAATTGACATCTCTTTGGCGTTTGACAAAAATGTCTTAAGTCAAAAACTGAAGTTTTTCGAAGCTTTTTTGTAATAGTCCTATTCCTTTAATTTTTAGGAATGACATAATACACTACCAGACTATTATATTGAATCTTCTTGTTACATTTTACCTTAACTATTTTTTGGATAGCAATGAAGTATATTGGATGTACAAAAAAATTTACAATTATTAGACACCAGCAGAATGTAATGCATTTTTTGGCCCGCTACGGCCTTCGTCAGCATTCTTTGTGTCACACTGGATAGTTACAAATAAGATTAATTTATTACTAATTAGCTATTTAGTATTTCTTAGTTATTTTATTAGTTTTAATTGTTATTGTATAAGTTATGCACATTTCTAGTGTAAAAATCAATGTACAGATGTAATGTTAAAATTGTTGTGCATAATTGTACTTCAACCCCACTGTAAATACTAGAATTTTCGTTGTAGATAACATAATTTATTGTAACACCTAAAAGTATAGCTTAGTTTATGATGCCTAATAGCTCAATTTTAATTCAGCCATATAGTGAATGCACAATGTTAATAACTATATATGAATAGACCTATAGACGTTAGAGGTCGTACGTTCTAGATCCATCTAGACGTCAGAGATCAAACGTTCTATGGTCATTTGACCGTTTGGCCTAGAGTATAAATAGAATCGCAAAAGATGGCATAAGATTATTCTAAGTTAAGAGTTTGTCAAGTTATTATCGCATCACGAGGAGAAAATTATAAACATTGCAATGTGTTGATCACAATAGTGAGTTGTGAATAATAGCTGTAAATTACGGATGTTAAATTAACTATGTTCATAATAAATATGTATTATAAATTAAAGGGTTGTGTTTGTTTTATTTGAATTGCAGTAAACGAACTCGAAACGGTATTGAAAGGCAGTAACGTAGCACTATAATTCATTTCAAATATGTAAATGTGTTGATAAAAAAACTTTTCTTCTACCCTTCATGTGTAAAATATATTACTTTTTTCACACACTTAGAAAAAATTTGTTGAAAACTTATCATGCAAATGCATGTTTTCTGTCGATAGTCTTAGAATGATGTCGACCAATTATCTTTCCGAATCATAAACTTTGCGTTAAAATGGCATCGATTTGTTTTTGCATGTTGTTGCATATTTTGGTGAAAATGCATATTTTGGCTTTTAAATGCATATTTTAGCATATTTAAACATTTTTGAGTGATATATTTTTTTTAAATTTCCATATTATATAAAAAAGTTCTTCACGAAAAAATCTTCCAAAAAAAAAATAACGACATATTTTTGTCATCTGTCATGCCAAATTTCCCACTGCAACATACATATGTACATACATGTCGTATGTTACCTTTTTAACTTTGCTTCTGTAAAAGTCAGACGCAAAGTCTTCTGACAAAATTTCAATTAGAGTGTGCTCTATTTTCTTCTGACAAATCATCTGGCATCGCTGTTGTTATTTTGAAAAAAAAATGTTGTTAGAAATCTATGTTGCAAGGAAGACGGCAGCGGCGGTGCCTATTGACGGAATCATTAGCCGGCTGAGGTTGTTATTTTACAATACCGATAAATGCATGCTCTTTGAACCTTTTAATAGAAATAATGTACATACATATATAAAAAACATTTCATTATTATATCCAAAATTGGCATCTTCGAATTAAAAGAAAAAAATTTTAAGATAGCTGAACTCTTTTACGGCGCAAAAAAAAATTTTTGTGGCGGCCGCACGCTATTTTGAAACCGAGAACTACTTTGGTTTCTACAATTACTATGAAAAAAAAACAGAGACGATGTCAGAAGCAAATTACATGTACGTTTGTGACCGAGTACTATAAGCCTTACCCTAGGTCTACACTAAAGATAATTATCTCAGCAAGTTGGCAATAACGTCGGCAGAATAACAGAGCAATATTTCTTATTGCTCAGCTTATGTTAAAGGCATGGGAAAACGTATTTATGTTAACTCATAGTTTGAAAAAAATCAAGAAAGAAGGTGCGGTGTAAAAAATGGCGGTATCTTACAAGAATTATTATTATTAATATAAATTCTTTCTTATTCGACTTTATTATTTAAATTTATATTAATTTGTTTAAGCTTGAGGTCATTTTTAATACAAAAATATTAATTTTATTAATTTTTTTATTTTTGTTAATGTAAAATTATTATTTTTATATAAAAAAGAACTCGAACTTAAACAAATTAATATTAATTTTAACAATAAAGATCGAATAAGGAAAAAATTATAATTTTTACAATTTTATTTAAGTGTTTATTTGATTTTTTAATTTAATTATTTTACTACAATTATAATTTGCTGCAATTTCAAAAATTTAATTTCTTTCTCACACAATTTGCTTCTATTTTTTTTTTTCTTTTTTGCTTCTTTTTTTCAACTTACAACCAAATTGACGTTTTTTGTAAGCAATAATTGTCAACGAAAATGGACTTACAATTATTGCAACATAAATTGTTAGCAATAAATATGTACAAAAAATTGCTGTCTACATTAAAGATAACATAATTTTGACAATTACTGCAATATATGTCGCAATAATTATCTCTGGTATAGACGGGCAGTTATGTAAAACAGCAATTTTGGCAGACATGCACAATTACATGTTACTTAAAAAGTTGACAAGTCAGATGTTAAAAACGTGTTGACTATATGCTCCTTTAATAAATTTTTTTGGAGCTCGACTTAAAATAAAAGTTTTTTCAAGACAAGATATCCTTCTGTTTTTAACCGATGCAGAGGCATTAAGAAGCCAATTCGATAATATTGATTTAAAGGTTTCGTAGTTGCAATTTTTTACAATAATAGAAATGTTTCCCTTGGCACCTTTACCACCTCAGCCAGCATTAACAATATGGGGAGCCTTGCTAGATGCTGAAGATTACCCTTCAAGAAAATTGCAGCTTATGCAATTAAAAAAGCAAAAGAAATATTAAATTAAATCGTTTATCATTTGTATTTTCCAACTACAGATAAATTGGTGGAACTAACTAAGTAAATTGGAGGGATTATGTTCACATAACAGTCAGCTCAAATGAATTGATATTGCAAAAAGTTAAATAACCAATGTGGAAAGAAGAATTGCCAAAGAAATTAAAAAATTCAAAATGTTTTGATAAAAACATAGGATTTCAAAAAATAAAACAAGTATCAACTATTTTTGATCTGAATTAGAAAATGAATATTCTAAAAATGAATTTACATCCTTCAAGTATGCTACTATAATTTCAGTTGACGTTGAGGGATAATTTTCCATGCACAGCATTTTTTGCGTCCGAACAGACAAAGTTATTTAAATTAATGTGCTGCTTTCACTACACAAGCGATAGAAGGTGTAGTAAAATTTATATGAGAAGCACTCAGTTTTTTGAGTGTTTTCCATATAAATTTTACTACACGTTCAATCACTTGGCTTGTGAAAACAGCACATTAGTTTTTAAAAATAGTGTACCTTTGAATAACAATAGACTGCATTTTTTATTTATTTTGTTTTAAATGAAATTTAAAAAAAAAATTTATTGAAAATGTTCAAGTTTTGAGTGCTTTTTTTTGATTATTTTTTAATGCATATTTTGGGGTTTATGCGCATATTTTCGATTTTTTAGTGCATGAAAATCTCATCCCTACTTATCACAAACTTTAAGCTATTTTTTCATTAGTTTATTCTTTCCTATGAATTATAAAAATAGTTGTAAGTTTACTTGCAGAGCGTTGACGCCGCGTTGATTTAGTCTTGTCTGTAAGGTATATGCATCCGAAAGAGTTATTTAGACGTTAAATTTGTTTGCTATTATCCCCAATTGAAAGCAATTTTTGTTTTTTAAAAAATGTAATGTCTGCAAAATATTAAATATAACAACGGACTAAGTCAAAAACCTATTCTTTTATTTGGCTGATTTTTTTTTTATATTATACCTCAAACTGTTCTCTAAAAATCCTGAAACTTTGAAGGAAGTGTTTTTTTTTTCTTTTTTAAGATATGATTTTTTTCTTTCGCAACCTTTAAAAAATAATCTTAGAAACAAATGAGCAATAAGTACACTGTGCTAGTTGCAAAAAAAGAGACAAGCCGGGCACTTAGCGTTTTATCAAGTGGTAGCGATCGAAACATGTCAGGGTAACCAGCCGCTGGGTTCGAATCTCAGATCAGTCAAGAATGTATGATTATCAATAACAATTTTAATTAATTTTCATGTTGTAAAATTCCTTTCTTCATAAAAATAATTAAATGAAAATTAAATTTGATGAACTTAAGCCTGATTAAAAATATTGAAAATTTGGATTAAAAACCATAAATAGTTCAACAAAATTACCAAAATACTAATTATCTAATTCGGGCACGCTAAATGCAGTGGTGCTAACCGTTTTTTTATGTTAGCTCTTGTTTTCGAGACTATATGACCAACTCCACTTTATTATTTATTGCGGAATTTCGGTTTTTTTTTAGTAATTTCAATAGGCTTAACCGTTTTTGAGCTAAGTGCCCGGCTTGTCTATTTTTTTGCAACTAGCACAGTGCACTTATTGCTCAAAATTACAATATTACAATTCTTTTCTAAAATTATTTTTAAAAGGTTGCGAAATAAAAAAAATCACATCCTAAAAAAGAAAAAAAACACCTCCTTCAAAGTTTCAGGATTTTTAAAGAACATTTTGAGGTATAATAATATAAAAAAAATCAGGCAAATAAAAAAAAAGGTTATTGACTCATGGTGTTTTCTTTTCTACAAAGAAATGTGCATTTTTTTTTTTTTTAAAGATTCAATTTGGTGTCTTTTTCTTAAAAATTTTGCTCCCGAAAAGGGTGGCTTGTTTTATTCTAAAAAAAACTCATGCTTTTCGGGAGCAAAATTTTTAAGAAACAGACACCAAATTGCATTTTTTTTTTTTAAAAAGGCACATTTTTTTGTAGAAAAGAAAACACCATTAGTCCGTGTTTAAAATTTAATATTTTGCAGATATAACATTTTTCAAAAAAAATTTTTTTTTTTCAATATATGGTTTGTAGCCCCAAGTATTCTCTTTAAAATGACAGATATTGAAGAAATAGGCTCAACACATTTGGCTAAATCGGCGAAATTATGACATTTTGAAAAAAAAAAGTTTTTTGCTGATATATGTTCCTAATAGGATAAAAGGAACCTTCTCACCAAATTTCATTAAAATCGATAGAGGTCGTGTCCTATCCTTGGTCGATTTGACATGAATTTAACCCCTCTAAATAGTATTTTCACGTTAAACGCAGATCTAGATACATTACGAGATATTTTACATGCGAATATTGAGGTTTTATTTAGTTATTGATTTTAGTAGTGAGCGGCATGATTCCCGACACATGTATACATTTTTGCGCATTGATCTTTATCTTCCACTATTTTACCACATTTCAAATTGAAATACTTGGTCCTGTAATCTTCGTGACGGTTTTCGTGCACGCTTATAAGGCGTTAGTTGAAATTCGGGTGTGGTTGTTTGTTGGCTCGTCCGAACTATATATTAAGTTTAATAGAGGAACCAAGATGCTGCCTTTTGTGACTTCAGGGTCAATTGGCTTTCTTTCTAGTTTCCTAATAAACTTTAATGACAGACTTTATCAAAAGATGGAGAAACATCGATGAAGAGCCCTGAACAATATTTTCTTTCTTTAAGGGCTTTTCTTATGATATTTACTAGTCTGAGCCCAATTGTGCTATGTTTTCTTCTAAATTTGGTTTAGTTTTATAGTTCTTCACTAGTGAAGGTTTTTAAAAATTTTTGTAATCTTCAAATATAAAAAATGGAAGGACAAAGAAGAGTTTTGCTAACAAAATTTAATTTTAAAGTTATAATCCATTCCAAGGGATTTTAAGTGCGGTTCAAACACTTTTGATTTCAAAAAAAAAAAAAACACTCGATATAAAGCTAAGATAATTTTAAAACTATGACCTTAATATTATCACACTAACTTTTACACCTTAATAACATTTAATTGAAGTTTATCATCAACGTAAATCAACATTTGGAACATATAACGTATCATTATCTAGACATGTGCAAAACCAAAATAATTAATAAAGTTGCCATAATGCGAGCATTACAACAAATTACATTGTCTAAAATACCAGAAAGAAATAATTAAACTTTAATAATTGTGAGATGAAAAACTTGTTAAGTTGATACCCAGAGCGAAGCGTATCAAGTGACGCAACTTTAGGTTTAACATGAAAATTAGGCGCAAAAAACATTATTAATTATTTAGGTTTACAAAATTACAATAGTGAAAGAAAATAAAAAAAAGTTTATTACTGAATCCTCAAAAACAAAAAAATGAAATTAGGCAAACCTGAGTTAAATTAAATAATTAAACTTATTGAACTAAAATTTTTCGTTCTCGTAAAATTAACAAAAATTTTAATCAGTTTATCTTTTTAAACTTAAAATATAATATTATTATATCTTTTGTAATTAATTTTCTAAGTAGAAAAGGCTAATTATTGCCTGAACTCTTTAAATTTGTATTAAGTATTACTTTGTAAATATATATCCATGTTATGTAAATAAATAAATTGAATTGAATTGAACAAGTTAGAGTGCTGTATTCGGCTATGCCGAGTGTTTTATACAATTCATCTTGTTGTCATAAGAACAATGAGTTTTTTATATATGTACTGTTCATTAGATATAAATAAATCTATTTTATGTCCCGCCTATTTCTCCAATCCCGACCATGCACTGTGTCGGATGTTGTGTATTAAAAATTTAGATGGTTGTACCTAATTTCAAAACTTTGGCTCTTGGTGTTCTCGAGATATACAAAAATCTGTAATGTCCTTGCAGTTCTCCAGATATACAGAAATCTTTAATGTCTTTGTATGGGAAAAGCCATGCCCACCTTTCCAACCTTGCCCATATTTTTTAGAGCGGTTGTGTATTAATAACCCAGCTATGTGCACCAAATTTGGAAAATTATTCTTTTACCGTTCTTTAGATATAAAAAAACTATTTTGTGCCACGCCCACTTCTTTAATCCAGTCCACCCTTTGTGGGGTGTTGTACGTTGGTAACCGAGATGTTTTTACCTAATTTGGAAACTGGCACCTCCCCTTCTCCAGATAAACAGAAATTTGTAATGTCTTTGTATGGTTGGTGCCACTCCAACTTCTCGAATCGCGCCCATTTTTTAAAGAGGTTTAGTATTGATCACTACGAAGCTTGTACCTAATTTGGAAACTTTGGCCATTGCCGTTCTCTAAATATATCATAAGGACCCAGAATATATATTTAGATAGGGTCTAAGATTAATATCGAAAATATAAATATGTTTGCATATTTCGCAAGAATTATACAAAATTGTCAAGCATATTTTCCTAGTTTGTCGCCTTTTCTTAACTACATTGTTTTGTACACCAATAATTAATTGAATTACTTTGGGCATCAATAGGGAGCCAGCGTATCTCGACATTGCTGATGACATACACATGTCTTTTATCTCACCAAAAGTCCAGCGTGCAGCACAAACCAGGTTCAAGAGTACGTAAAAATTTCAATGCCTCTTAAACTTAATCACAAGCAAGTCTTAGTGAGCACATCACTAGAAGCAGTAATAGAATTTTTTTATATCTTTACTAATCCCGCGAAGCTTTTACGCTTTTCTGTAGGAGACCAGAGTCGGGAATAGAACCCGCAACCCCGGCAATGATAGACTTGCTCACTACCAGCTTGCCTACCGAGGCACTCCGGTACACATAAAATTTTCCGAAATTGTTCACCGATTAAAGCATTAATTGAAAATAAAATCAGTTTTAATTAATAATTTGATCAAGTGAATTTAACGTTTAATCAAGTGAATTAATCGTTTAATTGATAATATTAATGTGTCTAGTGGTGAAAATTTAAATTATTTAATTAATATCACAAATTTTTTTATTGAAATCAATTTTTCGTTTTTTTCTGTGTAGAATATTAACATTCGCCTGGGCTCCGAAATAGGTATAAATTACCGGAAAAACAAAGCAGTGCAAGCATTTATCTCGAGCTATATCTGCAAAACATAGAACTTAGCATCAAAATGCGTATGGAAGCTATAGCAATTTCAATAATTTTTAAAATATTAATGAAATATTGCTGTTTGCCTAAAATGTTTAAAGAGTCATATTTAATTCGTTTACTTAAATCTTGCAATAAATAAAACATTTTCAATTATAGAGAAAAAGACAAACTTAGCGCTATTCCAAAAGTTTTTGAAACATGCACTTAAGATTTATTGGTTCTTCAACTTTATTTTATTATTAACACCTTCTGCCAAACTCTAATCAACAAATTTCATTCAAACAATATTTTTTTTCTTGTATTATCTTTTTAAGTTCTGATGCAGACACCTTATACATATGTAATTGAAAGAGAAGATTGTGCGATGTGTTGATATTAATAAATTTTTCTCTAATCAAAGTGTACCATCGGCGGTGCACACGGCACTCATCGTGTTAAAGAACCATGTAGGCAGGGTTGTTTGTCATTTTGACGATTTTTTGAGACAGTAAAATTACGATTTTCTTACTATAATGTCCAATTTTCAGGATAGTATTTATATCTATATTAAGTTAATTTTCATATAAACTCAAATCGTATTTAAATACAGATTGGTTTTTTAAGTTTTATTTGAAAAGTCTTATTAAATTAAGATAAAATTATGGAAATATAAATATAAAAGTTTAATTATTTGCAAGGTGGTCTCAAAAACCAGCTGAATGTTATTGATTTGCCTGTTGTTGTTGTGATATTGAAGCCACCTTGCTAAAATATTACAATGAAAACTTAAGTCGAAATTAAGTGTACCACGTCGGTGAATTAAGTTTCATTTAAGTATTTAGTGAAGAAGCGAATTTTGTATTTAAAACGATTCTAAATTGGGCATAAGTAATAGTGTTATGACGATTTTCTAGCACCAGAAAAACACTTACAAAAAATATTTACAGTTATATTGAGTACAGTCTAAACATGAAATAAATAAATTTTTGTTAATTTTTTGTGAAAATTTATTTTTTCTTATGAACATATTTGCCTATTTATTTCTTTTTCAAATGATAAATAAATATTTACTAATTTTTTAAAATAAATAACAGCACTTGCTAAATAAATAGAATAAAACGTAACCATACACTTGTTTACCATAAGTAATATTTCTGAACCAATCTATAAAAAATTGGTACAATAAAATGTTTTGTAATATTTAAATATTTGACGAATTTGCTAAATGTTCGTAACGATTTTGACACATTTTGCTAAAACTTTTGACTATTTTTTTATGACAAAAAGCTTAACAGCCCTGCATATAGAAAATATTGCGTCACAGCGACACCCGTTTCTCTGTTAACTGAACGTCTATACCAGAGATAATTATGTTATCTTTAATGTAGACAGAAATTTTTTCTACATATTAATTGTCGGCAATTTATGTTGCAATAATTGTAAGTCCATTTTCTTTGACAATTATTGCTAACATAAAACGTCAAAGAAGCAAAAAAGAAATGAAAATAGAAGCAAATTGTGTGAGAAAGAAATTAAATTTGTGAAATGGTAGCAAATTATAATTATAGTAAAAGAATTTAATAAACACTAAAATAAAATTACAAAAATTATTTTTAACAAATAGAAACTGGATAAAAAATGTTGAAAAATTATTTTTATTAATATAATTATTTTCTTATTTGATCTCTATTATTTCAATTTATATTAATTTGTTTAAGTTTGAGTTCTTTTTTATATAAAAATATTAACTATACTTTAACAAAAAAAATGTATATATTTTATATAAAAAAGTCCTCAAGCTTAAAAAAATTAATATACATTTAAATAATAAAGTCGAATAAGAAAGAATTTATATTAATACAAATAATTTTTGCAAGATAGCGCCAGTTTTTACACTGCACCTTCTTCCTTGATTTTTTCAAATTATGAGTTAACATAAATACGTTTTCCCATGCCTTCAACATAAGCTGAGCAATTAGAAATAATGCATTGTTATTTTGCCAACGTTATTGCCAACTTGCTGAGATATTTATCTTTAGTGTAGACCTGGGGCTTATATGCATATTTCTATGTGCTCTTAAGATTTTATGCTTGCATATTTTAAACCTTTTGCCCCGTTCATATGGATTAGTATTTATTAGCAAAAATAAGCTAACGTTTTCCATTTTGTCCAAATCCAAATAATTGTTAAAGTCCGGAACCTACCAGATTTGAATAATTTTTTTTCCAAAATTAATTTTTCTTAGCAATTTAACATTAATTGAAACATGATTGATAAAAATACTCTTAAATAACTATGAGAAATAAATTTATAATTAATTTAAAGCTCAAAGCACTAGAAATTTATTTAAAAAAAACCTTTGAATAAAGAGAAAGAAGACATGATTTTAGTCAGTTCAAGAAAAACTTTAGCGTTAAAACAGCCGACTGCACTTTGCAAAGATTAAAATTAAAAGTTTGTTACATCACTTAAATACCAATGAAAGAAATGTTTAAATACAGCTCCAAAACGTACAAAGGTAAACTGAGCAGTTGTTAAAAAAAATCAAGGTAATTATTTAGTTAAAATAAACAAAAAAAAATATTTTTGTTACATTTGCATGGCTTCAACGAATTTAAAGATCCCTATTGTACAACAAATTTGCATGAACTTTAAAATGATAAAACAATTTATATGCATATCGTATTTACATACTTAAACTCCTTATCAGCAGTATTTTTGTAATCATTGTAAAGAGTTTATCTCTTAAAAATTTTTTTATTTACGAAAAACAAGGTTTTTTTTAACACTTTGTTAAATATATCGAGCCCTTGCCTCAAAAATAGCTTAAGCGACACCATTTTTAATTATAACTTTTTTGAATTAATAAAGTGCCGTCACGATTTTAAAGCAATATTAAAAAAAAAAAAAAAAAAAAAAAAAATTTTGGAGCAAAAACAAGTTTAGCTTAAGCCTAGTACTCTGTTCAAATTTGTGAAAAATGTTGAGCAAAAGTAATTATTTCACACGAAAGTTTTGACATGTATCAATGTTACATATCATCCGAGTTTGTACAATTTGACGTTTTTATTCCTGCAAAGTATGCGACATTGTTTTGCGTATGTAAACAAACGCCAGTAGCGCGATTCACTAACTTTTATAACGATAATCGTATCGATAAAATAAATAAATAAATAAATCGAATATGGTATTCAGTAACATTTTTAACGATATTCGCTGTCGTTAAAAGTCAGCTGTTACTTTTAGCAATTTTTTGTCGATATTTTAGCGACAATAATTTAAGTTGTGTTCTAAAAATAAATTTTTTTTAAATGATTGGCATTCTTTAAGTATAGTCCCTATAACTTCAGTTAGCGTTGAGAGATAGTTTTCCGTGTACAGAAATCTTTGTGTCTGAAAAAACAAAGTTTTACTTTTGATTAAAGAATACTTATTTAGTTAAAGTTATATACGTTTTTTAAAGATATTTGATTAAAATAGAACAAATTTATTTAATTTTTGATTTTAATAAAATTAAAAAAAAAAAATTCTTTAAATTTTTAATGCACATTTTGGAATTTTTGGTGCATATAAAAGCAAAATACGAAAAAAACCACTTTCGATCGAAATGGAATTCTGTGGCATACCTATAAATCTTAGAAGAACAAGAAACTAAGAAAACCCAGTTAATTTTTTATATTGTTTATAAAACGGGAATAGAACTTTCGCGTTCAGTGATTCCCAGAAAATTCGATGCTTGGTTTTTAACGCTTTCCCGGAAAACTAGTCCAGGAAGCCAGGAAATTTGAAGAAAATTATAAAAATGTATAATTAAGAAATACTAGGAATGTGCAAAAAAATATCGATATATCAAAATATCGATATTTAAAAAAATTGAATCGATATATATCGCCGATATTTTAAATACCGATGTATCGATATTGAAATACGACTATCGAATTCGATATTTTTTAAAGTCAGTCTTCATTAAGAACTCAAAATTTTAGCCGTTTTTCAAACAATATGTTTTTTAAGAATTGGAATCATTGCATCATATGTTTTTTAAACTAATATGAAGATCTAAAATGATTGGCATTTATAAGAAGCAGAGCCGGATACAAGAAGCAGATTGACTGGAGAGCACATAAAAAAGAGAGTGCTCCTGATGTCCATATCTGATGATTACTGGTTTGACTAAAACCAGTTGGTACTTTTGGGGTGCAATTCAAATTTTAAGGAAAGTTGGTACTTATTTATCGATATTTTTGAAATAATAAATATCGATACTCTAAAAAATATCGATTCGATATATATCGATATATTTTTTCAACTTGCCTATCCCAAATCCAAGTTTCAGTTTGCATGGCTTTTGGTGCTTTAAAACGACGAAATGGAAGTATAAAACTCGCTTATATGCGTATGCAGTGCTTATATAAAAACTTGCTTATTTTTGTCTACATCATAAATAGAAACTTTTTAAACTACATACATCGAAAGTAAATTTATTAATTTAAAGTTTAATTTAAACTTACCAAATTTAATTTTAAGGAATAACATTTTGTGGGTTTTTTTTGGAAACTGGCTCAAGTTTGAAGCGATGCTCATACAAGAATTTTTTAAAATTGTATTGTATTGTGATGCATAAATGCGGGATTATTAAATAAAAAAAGGCTTATATACAAGCAAATTTCGGATATTTCAAATAGTAAACTATTATTGCACCAGTTGAAATGGATAAACGCGATAAATGCTTATAACAGGTGCACTAATAAGCGATAATAACACTGTGCTCGAAATTTACACTTTTTTTAGACAAGCTGGACTCTTGGCGTTTTAATATAATTCCGGTAAGCGCCATTGGATTCAGCGTACCCAAATTATGTTAAAACTAGAACAGTGCTACTGTGCAAATTCTTTTTAAAAGAATCTGCTTATTTGTTTTATTAAATTTTGGAAAAACTAACTCTTCGGCAGTTCTTCGAAATATTTAAGTTAAGACAGCTGATCGTTTATCTACTTTCAAAGAGGCTTTCATCGAAATCCAAGAGATCAAACACCAACGTGGTAAAGCAATAACTGTCAGACTGATTGGATCGTGTAGAGAGCGTAGGTTAGGTTCAGTGTGCAGTAGACACGAGGACGGCTTATTCGGGTCCTTATAGCAGTTCCTTAATGATACTGACTAGAGTCAGCCAGTATCCAACAGATTATTCCGCAGAGGACACTGTTGCCTCGTACCACCCCGTCTCCCTGCAAAACAGATAGATCGATTTTAGGCCTTCGCTACCCATAGCGTGCAAACATGGTAATTCTGGTCTCCCAAAATGCTTCGGCAGTGTAGGGAGCGTAAATATAATAGAAAATAGGAAAATCTTCTTAAAATGTCTGATTGATTTAATTATAAGCTATAGGGCATTCAACAAGAGTATTTTTTATTTATATATTTATATTTTGTTTGTTAATTTTTAAGGAAGATAATAGAGAGTCTATTTATAACAAGTGTAACACTTGCTGAAGTTTAAATTGTAGTTAATATTCATTTATTGAACTTAACGGTGCGTTAATTTTATTTTTTTACCATAAAAGTTTGTAATATTGCAAGTACCAAAAAAAAAGGTTTAGATCTTGGTTTTCCTAAATTATTTGGTTAGTTGCATGAAAACCAGTCAAGGTTAATAAAAATAATAGTTTGGCATGAACATGAAATTAATAAGAGATAATTAAATTAGTCTTGCTTGCATAAAAGAATAAAACCGTGGAAATCAATGATTAAAAGAAATTAAAGCAAGGAGAATTCATCCTATTCCAAGAAATAGAATTAAGTAAAACAAATTTTATTAAAAATAATAAGTTCGAGATAATTTTTTTTTCGTATAGATATTTTGTTTTTTTTTTAAATTCTTTTTAAACTTATAATTAAGCGATAATAAACTACAACTTTAAAACAGATAACAGAGAACAACTTTTATAGCAATTTTATCTACATGGTAACCCCAATTTCTTTTTATTTAACATTAATTATGTAACATAGTTATTAAAAAATTTTATAATTTGCATTTTTTCCTAAAAAAAACAAACAATTGCCCAAACATAAACGAACATTAAATTTGAGAATAAAAAGAAATGCATAAAAGAACCAATATTTTATTATCATGACCTCCTCCTAATAACCACGAAAATTAGATGATTTTTATTAGCGTATATTTCTTAAAGTTTTGCTGGCCTTTTTTATTAACAGGGAGCACCAAGAGAATATGATTCAAAATTATATAGGTCAACAAGAAAGGTGTATTTACCCTAATTCGAACTTTATAATTATTTTAATTAAATAGGAATCATTGCTGTGTTGGAGCTTTTTACTACCCACGTAGTTTAAGACTCTCATTCAGAGTCGTTATTTCAACCCAAAAAATTAAAAGCCATTTTAAGATACATAAAGAGTCTTTTATTAAGAGTTTCTTTTCATTAAATTAAAATAAAACAAAGTATGTGTCAGATATTAACGAAATTTTTTATTTGTTTAAAAGTCCTATCGATGACATTATTAATGGAATATAGAATCGTACAAACGTCTGCCGCGACTTCGCTAGGTGGGGCGATTACCATGTCGAAACAGATTTACATTGGCACCTGACATACACATGTACTAGTCTCTCATGATGGATCTAAGCCACTGGGTGAAGGACAACCGTTTCAATGTGTGAGAGCAAAGCAACATACAAACACAGAGAAAAAACATTTTCTATATGGTCACCACCAACAAAACTATTTTAAACCAAACATTTTAAACAATAATTGATTTAACCGTATTATTGTCACTGGCAACCATATTATAGTAAAATGGTCCTCCATCAAGAAGCAACAACCATATTGTGGTTACCTCCGAACATGTTATGGTCAATAAAAACCATAAAATCTTTAATATTTATTATAGCATGGTTGTTTTTCAACCATAGCATGTTGTTCTTAGAAACAACGAAAATATGGCTTCGTAAGGTTGGACTAATTTAACTATGATATAGTTGCGGTAACAATAATATGGTTAAATTAACCATAATATATTTAAACATTTTCGTTAAAAATATTTTGGTTGGAGGTGACCATAATGAAAGATGTTTTTTTCTGCGTGAACACAGTTAGCAAATTCCGGCTACATAACCACCGTTACTTTAGGATTAGCCAGCAGCATCTGTTAAATAGCAAAAGCACTTAGGGAACATCCTCCATAAGGCCAAACTCCGCCAGCACTCCCTCAAGCGGACTCCCACCGTGGGGTGCGATTACCATAATAAGATGGCTTTAAGTGATATGGCCATGCCCTAAAATCGTTTGTGCATAATGTGGCATTAAAAATGTTGTTCGTAGCGCCGTTTTCTTAAACACGAAGAAAACAACATGTTTTAATATGGTCACCTCCAACAAAACTATTTTTAAACAAAATTTTAAACGCATTTTGTTTAATTTAACCATATTATTGTCACCGACAACCATATGATAGTTAAATTAGTCCTTCTTCAAGAAGCCTCAACCATATGATGGTTGCCTATAGATTTTTAGAACACGTCGAAGGTATGTGCATAAGGGTGCGTCGAATTACCACAATTTTACCTTGGATAAGATATATTTAAAAAATTTGAAATCGGCGAATTTTTTTTGACATACCTACTAAAAAAAACCTTACAAATTAACGCGTAAACAAAAAAATTTTTTTTCGATAAAAACTCGTCCAAATCCTCAACATTTTCTTGGAAAAACTGTTATCGACATCAAGGTTTCGATTAAATGTTCTAAATTCCCATTTCATACTATTGATGAACCGAAAATTATTGTTGATGGGATAAGCTATTAGTATGCGTATTTTACTGGTTGTTGTTGCCAGATCATCAGTAAACTTCATCCAAACATTTAAGAAAAACAAAAGAATTATACAAATACAATTGTTAAGCGAATAAGAATTATAAACACCAGTTTTACTTGTAACAATATCAGAGCTTAAAAAAAATTGTATATGCCGATATTCTTATTACCTACTAAAAAAAACTTTACAAAAAAAGTTGAGAAAAGGTAAAAAAATTGAAATTTGGGCGCCTCGAAAAGGATTTTTTTTATGTGTTGTTGAGGAAGTTTTTTTCCTTATGCCAAAAGCTATCAAAAAACCGATGGCACAATATCGACAAATTGTTGTTCTTACAAATCGGCCCTCTCAAATGTGCCTAATGAAGAATATAACGCCTTTGCAAAAAAAAAGTATGAGAGAAAAATCCAAGTTTAGCGATACGCCGTCGGTTAGAGGAATTGAGGCCCTGTCCATCGAAAAATCCATAGCACAATATCGACAAATTTTGGTCCAAAGAGAATAACGCTGCTGCAAACAAAAGTGTTAAAGAAAATCCAAATTTATAGATATGCCAACAGTAACAGGAATTGGTACTCTGTCCGTCCACTACGTCCGTCCGTCCATTGCGTGCAAAGATTTTGGCCTACCCCCATATAAGATCCAGCTGTTGCAGGCATTAAAGCTAAACCGATATGTGTCGTTCTTTCGCCGATTGGGCTCTAGATCAGTTAAAAGTGCTCAACAGAGCATTTATAAGCTTTGGCCTAATCGTTTATCTAGAAAAGTGTTTCAGTTAGACCTAAAAAGCATTAATAATAGCAAAGTCACACTTGCTATGGCATCCTTGGTATGTTACGAGAGGGAGTACTCTGTTATTAGACTACCATACCAAGCAAGGCGAATTCAGCTACAGGTGGTGTCGCAACTACAACAATCCAAAAACAACAGAAACAACATAGGGAGTTTTGCATTGCATTGTTAGTGCTTACGGCTCGAAATGTCAACCATTCTGAGCAAAACACTAACCAATCAAAACAAATAGGCTCGAACTGTCAAAATCAGAAGGCGTTTCGACACCACCTGCAGTTAATTCGCCTTGATACCAAGTATGTCATACATCATTACAAACATTTAAAAATTAAGGTTGTATGATGGCGGGTGAACTAGTTGCTGCTTTGTTAATTGATGAGCTATTGGCGGACGACAACGTAATGTTTTAATTTTTTTTTCTTTACTACTTCAATTGTTTCATCCGGCTCAATTGTTTTTAATTTTTCTAAAACTTGTTCATAGCCTCCCTCTTTGATTTAAATTTCTATTATGTTAAATATCACTTTTAATATTCCATATTTTTGGCAGAGTTTTATATTTCTCAACAAACCCTTATAAAAATGTGCGCTCTAACCAAGTTTGCTACAAAAATTCAAATGAAATTTGTACTGAGTATGTTAGAATTTCTATTGCACAAGATATTTTGTCAATCTTTCTTTGATATTTTAATCCGAACTAATAAACAGTTGAAAATGAAACCCAAAAAACTTAACAAGCAGGCGACAAAGGGTTTTTATGGTTTTAATTGTTTGTTTTAAATTGCATTTTAGTTTTAACTGCAAAGATAAGATATTGTTAACATTTTTTTTTATTCAACAACGTTTTGTTATAAAATTGACAACGAATGTTGACGAAAATATTACCAACGCATCATTCGCTCGAGGTAAAAGAAAAAACTTTATGCCTAAAAATGACCTGCGCTTATTAAAATTCAGCTTAAGTTTTCTAAACATTAACATTTTAAATCACACATTAAATAAGTACAGGTATGTAAAGAAAGCTTCTAAATAATATTTATTACTTTACAAACAATAGAAACATATACAAAATAAAAACAAACCACTCAATGGAATGCCAATAAATCAAAAATTAAATTAACAAATTTATTAAATTTACTAACGTTTTAGTATCAAAAAGAAAAATCTATAGTACTTTAAGAAGCCAAAGTTATAAACCCAAATTATGATGTACGATCGAAAAAGAAACCAGCTCTCTGCTTTAAGATAAAAATTCTTAACCATAATTTCATTCCATTGGCAGTGAATAAACAAATTTACCAAAAACTAATAAAATTCTTTTAAAATTTCTTAGCCAAAAACTTAGAACAATACACAGTGAAGTATTGTTTTTTAAAGGTATGTTTACATTTAACACATATTTAAAATAAAAAAACACAAAAAAAAGCGTGACCACTTAACTGATAAATCAATTTCTTTGTTTTCAACAATTTTAATTGATTTAGTAAACTTTATTTTCGCAGTAAAATGTTAACTATAAATAATTTGCTGAATGATGTTTGTTCTATAAAACGTTATGTGTTAGCAAACACATTTATATAAAAAATAGTGGTTACGTGTAGAGGGAGTTAAAGATTTTTTTGAATGTGACCATATCTAAATGTTGATAATGTTAGTTTTACAGGTTGTTTAGGTTATTTGGTGGTTGTTTGCTACTATCGCACAAAGTCTTCTAACAGCTGGACTACCACATCTACTCACAAAAGTTACTCAATACACGAGGTTTGGCTTAGAAGTGATTAAAAGTAAACAAAGATATATAAAAAGCGAACAAATAGATTAAAATGGTTAGAAATCAATTGAAATAAAAGTGGTATCTCTAATACAACTTTTGGCTAAAAAAAACTCAAAGGCATGTGAGATTCTTTTATTTTTCCAAAAATGGAATTTAAAAGCACTTCGAATAACATAAATGATATTAAATTTAATATTGCCTGTAAAGCGGCTCATGCACTCGCAATAAAATTGTTCAATTTTACGTATTGTACATTTATATCGCCAATGTGTTTGTGATATTCGAAGGTGGCACAATATATTGGCAACAATATAAAGGCTTTTGATTTTATTGCACAACGAAAAGAAAGTGAAATATGTTGGCAACATTGTTCAATGCTGTTTATGTTATTGCTATAGGGTTTGTTCACCTTTTTATTGTATGATTGACACCATTGTGCGACTTATTGCATAATATAGGACAAAATGGAAATAAAATGGCGAATATCATATACAATAATATTGCAAGTGTATGGGCCGCTTAACATTCCGAGATTGTGTTAAGAAATTTATATATGGGCACTTCCGCAGAAAAGCTCTCGTTTATTTTACTTTTATTTTAGACGCATATTTTTCAAATTTTTCCTCTCTTTCACCTAATGTAAAGCTTGTTGCGCTTGACGAATGTTGGTTTTTAAATGCTCCAACGTTAGGGGAATATTCTCGCTGACACAGTATTTTTCGTAGCTCCACGAAAAAAGTCTAACGGCATAAAATCTTATTATGTTGGTGGCCAATTGACGTCGCCAGAACGTGAAACTACGCGTTCTATAAACTTCCCATGCAATAAAGCCAAAATCGGTCCTGTTACGTGGCTCGTGGCATTTTCTTAATGAAACCACATATCGTCCAGTTCAAAATCTTCAATTGCAGGCCATAAAAAGTCGGTTATCATACGGAAAAAGCGGCTACATTTTTACTAACAAAAGCGATATTTTCGGTAGTGCCACACATGTAACGTTTCCAGTCTCTTCAAATTTCTTTATAATCTCGCCAATTTCTTGCACAGTAGGTCAATTACGGCGACTACAATTACCCCTTAATGCTCAACAAGTGGTCACATTTGAACCACCACTTTTGTAGTAAGATTGAACTATTCCTACGCGTTCTTCGGTTGTTAAACGATCCATATGCGTAAATGGCAAACCTTTCATTAAATAAACTAAGGTATAAGTACATAACACGCGTTAGTGCGCGCGCGCTCTGTCAATAAGACATGAGCCGTATGAACTCTGACTAAAAAAGCAGATGACAGGAATGCGCGTTTTTTCTCATGTTCTAAAATTTTTAAACGCACGACAAACGTCAACGAATTAACACTTCTAGCTTTACACTTTAGATGAAATGGAACACCCTGTAATTGTGTGGTCTTAAATAAGTAATATAATTTTGTTACCCATAAAATGTTCGGAGGCAACCATAATAACCCAATAAAAAATTGTGCTTCAAACGAAGCAGGTTTGAAGTGAGAAAAGTAAGAGTTTCGCTTGCCATACTGCTTACAGAAGACATGAATTTTATATAGCGAGTTCCCACTTTGCAATACATTTTTGACAAATCAAACGTATATAAAAACTGGTGAGTGTAGCTATCAGATTTCAACCTGAATGTTTTGTTACAGTTATTTTTTAGTATTCTCCCTTACAAACCTGCTTCGTTTCATAAAACTTGTTAAGAGTTCCTTCCCTTACTTCACTACATCTCTGTATGTCTTATTGCCTAGCGCATAATCGTGCGCGTATTTGTTTAAGTGTACCATTAGTTCTTTGGAAAAGGATAAACATATTTATTGGGAATGTTTTAGCTTCTTGTTGGAGAACGAATTTAACTATAATTTGGTTGCTGGTGACAATAATATGGTTAATTAACCATAGTATGTGACACAAAACTTTAAATTTAATGCAAAATCTATTAATAAAATTCTTTAAATTGCCTGCAATAAAAATTGCAGATATCACAAAAATATTGCCTGAAAATATTTTTCGCATAGAAATCATAGTTTATGAAGGGAAAAAATTAATGGGTCGATTACGGATTGCAATTGAATTTGAGTTGCCAGCAAGGAAATCACGCTCAACGGCGCTCGTGTTGAAATATAAATTGAAAAAATTTTGCATATGTTAAGACCAGCGGCGTTGCCTGATAACAAACTCAATTTAAGTTGTGTTGCTGTCCGTAATCGATCCATTAATAAACGATTGTTTAGTTTAACACTCGCCTACGAATACGAGGTTTCGTCTCCACATAACAACTTTGGAAATAGGGGCATCTAAAACAATAGATAACTAAATGTTCTATACAAATGTACAATTAATAAGAAATGTTGTTTATGAAATTCCGAAAAGTTTTTCAATACCAAATAAATAAATACCGAAATAATATCGGTAGTACAAGTTAGATCACACTACCAACGTTTGACAGATCAGAGATATTTTCAATTCAAATCAAAATGAAAATATTTTGTGGCAATAGCGTTGCCATATGTTCATTGCCAATGTTATAAAATTTTAAAACTGACAGCTTTTGATTCTAACTTTTAGTGGAGCGATCTATTGACGAATGGACATATTTGTAAACAATTTCCAACTGACTTTCTGTATAGACCTCGTAATTGTTGTAAAAGCCAAACATTGAATCTGTTAGCATTTGTGCGATCTCAACATTTGCACTTGTTGTATCTTTATTTTTTTTTTTTTGTCGACAACAGGGTGATCATTTGGCTCGTTTTGGAGTTTATAGTTGCGGCTTATTATTTCGTTGTATACGAGTCTAGAACAGCTAACAAAACAACAGCATATTGAATAAATGTTTTTTGTTTTTTAATTCATTTTTATTTATGTATTTAGTTTTAAAGCTGAAAGAAAGCCAGTACCAAATATTAGCCAGACAGACTACTCTTCTCTTGTTGTATGATCATGACATTCAGTCTTTGTTGGTCTTTTATCGTTGTCGGTTATTTCGAGCGGTTAGGTACGAGTTATATTGGAACGAATACTATTGGAACTCAAAGTAAAAAAGCTCGTGTATTTTTTGTATTCAATTAATTTACCTTTGGCAAATGTTGCATGCCACAATGAATTGTTTAAACATTGTTGTGAGTTACGAGTGAAGTGCATTGTGGTAAAAATTGTTATCTGTTAATTTCGCTTGCTGTATTGTGTGTTAAAAGGTTAAAAGAATTTCAAATGTTTTAATACTGTTTGTTAATTCTTAAATCGTGATTTGAAACTTAAAAAAAAAACGAAAAGAAATTTAGGAAAAAAAAACACGATGTATAGAAAAAAAGTCAAGAGGAATGTGAAAAAAATTGTTTGATTAAAAATGTTGAAAGTTTGTTTCATGTTTAAAATTGCTCTAATTTTCATGTTGTGTTGAATTTTTTATAAGTATGTAATTGGTATTTGAATTACAAAAAAAAAAAAAAAATTGGTTAAAACTTTTTGGAGTTTTATAGAGAAGATTGGATTATTGTTTAAACTATTTGAAATACTGTGAAAATCTACTGCTATAAATTTGGATAACACTTATTTACAATACATGGGATTACTTTTAATAACATAAAGTGGTAAGTAAGTTTTTAATATTTTTTCAAAAGACTGCTGACATTTAAAAATAAAAGTTATGGAAAACTTTCCCATATTGATAAAAAATATTTTTGATTTATGAACGATTTATTGAAAAAATTTTCATAGGAAATTTGTTCAATAAACCTTTTATAATCACAAATATTTTTTATGAATATTATTTTAAGAAATATATTGTGGTGCGGTGCAATTTTTTTTTAAGAAATACCATTAGTTTATTTTATTAAAATGCAATTTTTGATCAAGGAAATTAATATTGTAATTTCGATCGATATCGAATTCCGTAATTTGAAACCTGGTTTGTGTCTTTACTATTTCCCAAAGATTTTAATTTGGAGAAATTCAAAATACTGGCTAAAGCGAATTCAGATAGTCGTGATCGATTAATTTTTCGATCCGAAAGCAATTTTATTTCTAATTCTTTCAGTCGATACTAAATAATGTTTTTAATCTTGTGAAAACTCAAATAAATCATTTACAACATTGAAAAAATAACTTCAATTCGTTCAGTATCGACTAAAATTATTAGAAATAAAATTTATTTAGAATCGAAAAAGTATTCGATCACGACTGCCATAATAAGCCCTCTGGATAATCAAATTTACAAAAATTAGGTGTTAACCCGACAATTTAAAATGCAGACATAAAAATAAATGATTTTAATCTCGCAAAATCGTTAATGGTATTTCGCCAGTATAAAAAATTTAAGTTTCAAAAAGTACCTACAATTAAAAGAATTTCAAAAATCTTCCCGATTTTCCTTAAGCAGCTGCTTTAGGCATTGAAAAAAGCTGCATGCATAAGTTTTCTCTACTTTTGACAACATTGGGTTTGGTTTACTTAAAAATTGTTGTTACAAACTAGTTTTCCTTCGCAGGTTATTTATTTTTAACAGCGAGAGCAGTTTTAAACTTGAGTCATGAGACAGATCCCGAAGCTTCCCAGTATCATCTTCATCAGCAAGAGATTCACTCGGCAAGCCCAATAGTTTGTCCATTTCGGTCCACAAAAACTGTATTTTCCCTCCTAAACCACTATACCACCAACAAGTCTAAATCAATGTCGAATTTTTTACCCTACTAATTGTCCGCTTTAAACTGCTTATCATTTGACCACCATATTCCGTCCTGTAGCTCGTTTCTGTATTTTATTTCTCTCATCGTGAAGTGCCTCACATGAAGTTTGAAACAAAAAGTTGCATCGTTTCTCGATTTGTGAGAAAAAAGTGTTTTTCAATGCGAAAACAGACAACACTGATTCTATTCTTACTGGAATATTTCCAGTAATTTAGTTTATTTATGGTCTACATTAAAAGAAATTTCTTGTCAAATAAACGTTAAAAAAAGTGTCAGATGCCAGCGAAACTTCAAAAAAAAAATAAATTATAAAAACTAAAAAAAATATATCAATATAATAAAATTGTTTTATTTATTTTCATCATTATAATTTTTAAATCATCATTTACGTTATTTTAATTTTCCATTCAAAACAAAAAATAGTTGGCAAACACTTTTTTTAATTAAAAATAACATATATTTTTTTTAACTTTTCTTTTTCTCGCACCAATTTGAAATGTGACTTTTTTTGACAGTACTTGTGTGAAACTTTTCGTAAATATTGTTACAGAAATACTTTTTCTCACATCATTCCAAAAATTGTTGGAAAATAATTTAAGTGACAGATAATTCTCGAACAGTAAAAACATACAAACATTTGTATGAGAAAGACCATTTTTTGTTTAGTTTTTCAGTGTTTTAGTTGCAATTCGCTCGTTTAATGCGAAATATTTTACGGTGCAAGAAATACAGAAACGGACTTCTTATTGGTTCCCTAAAATAATATATCAAAATTTGTTTTCACAACTTACCGATAGCTAAAGAGTGTCCCAATATTACAACTTCACTTTTTTTAGTTATTCCAATATATGTAGTGAAAGTGCCTTAATTTTGGACATAACGGTATATCTCTAAAAGTCGAGGTCAAGGGGAATTTTTTTTCAGGTGGCGTTGAAAGCACAGCTGAACAACTTTTTTTTCTAAACTAGAGAAAGGATTGTCAAAAGTTACATGTGTTTTTGACATATCAAACACAATGTTGTGTTTTTGGTGTTGTTACTTGTTGTAGTATCGCCATCACCGTATACATGAATTCGCCTTGGTCGAGCTGATAGAGAAAAATTGAGATTAGTTTTGAAATCCGCAACCTCAAATTAGTAAAAACTTGCAATAAAGTTCCAGGCCGCACAAAAAAAATCAATTTTGTTCCCTTGTGTTATCATCCATCACAAGTCATCGAACAACCTACACTTTCATGTAGGAAGCCCCTTATAAATAAATATTTAAAAAATGAGTTTTTGTTGGAAAAAGTTAAAGGTAAAAGGGACAGTTATACGACACCAAACTATTAACCAATACGCGACATAATGCACGAAAGGAGACAAACAACGACGGCCTCATTGCCTTTTAAAGAATGTGCGAGCAGCTTCCCCACCGTGAATAGTCTTCATTGGTATGTTTGTTTATCTTTTTTTTAAGACAAGCTTCCGTTCCAGTTTAAATTAAAATTTATAAAATAAAAAAAATTATAATAAACTTTTTAAAACTGACATGTCCACAAAAATTATTCAAAAAGCAACGGAACTCTGGTAATATAAAACAAATACGAAGTTAAGAAAACGAAAAAAAAATATAACAATAAAAAATTTGTATAAAAAAAAAATAACAGTACATTTTTTTGACGTCTTCACAAAAGTTTACAGTTTACAAGATCTTATCAAGTAAACTTCAACATTTAATCAATGAAATCCAATAAAAAAAACAAGTTAGAGTGCCTTATTAGGCTGTGCCGAATCTTTAATACCCTCCACCGATAGCCGAAGTAGACTCTATAGTAGATCTTTAAGCGGTCCATACATACATAACTCGCACAATGGTTTTAATTTAAATATTGCTCAACTTTCTTTCAATAAAAAGCTGAACATAACTTATAGGAATAACAAAAAAAAGCATTGTACAATGTTGCCAACACATTTCGCTTTCTTTTCGTTGTTCAATAAAAATCATTGGCGATAAATTTGTACAATCCCTACAAATAATAGGACTAGTCCAAACACGCGTGTAAAGTGTAGCCCACAAGGGAATGGGACTAGTCCAAACACGCGTGTAAAGTGTAGCCCCCCTGCAAATACTTGGACTAGTCCAAACACGCGTGTAAAGTGTAGCCACTAGGACTAGTCCCAAAGTAACCCAAACGTATGGAAAAACATGGTTTATTTAACATTACGATGTCCTAGGGCAGGACCATATAACCCAACAAACGAAGACATGTCGTCTCACTACAAACACTTTTTAACAATGACATGGTCCATTCTTGCATTACATCGGAGCAGTCCATGGAGTAGTCCATTTAATCAATATGGATCAGGTGGTCCAATTATATTTGCACGGGAAGTACAAGTTCAAAAAACTCAATGCACTCACAATTTTTTTACTAACACAATCACATTTTTCGTACTTGCAGACAACTTGCAGCTCAACTTGCAAGAAATTACTGAAGACAGTTATATTTTGACACTTGCAGCAAGTTAATGTCAAAAACATAAACAGTGTTACCAAATTTACTTGATTGCGGAAATAATAATTATATATTCAACTTTTTTAAAGTATATTTAAACATATTTCTTGATTTTTTTTGCATGTTTAAACATCAATCTAATTTGAAAAAGTAATAATAATTATTAGTGCCAAATGTTTATTTTGAAATGAAGCTCTGTTTCGCACTTGGTAACTCTAATTTATAATGAACTCTCACTTGACTGTGTAAACATTCATGCAACTTGTATGGCATAATACGTATAGCCTACTTGCAAGTAATTACTAGCATGTGTAAATGCAGGGTTAACCAAATTTTTAAAAAAACTGACGTCAGTATAACAACCGTTTGCAGTTTAGATTTATGTTAAAATATTGGCCGACTATCAGGAAGCTGTATGGTTTTATTTCTATGTTGTCATATCAAACTTTATTTGAACTTGTTTGAATAAAATATATTCAGGAGGGAAATTTATATTGGGCCCATTATTAATTAATCATCATCAAATTATGTAGAGTGAATTCTAGTATTTAAAGGATTATGAGATAACATAGAAGCTATGCTTAGGTTACTTATTATAAGTGTATTCGTATGGGAGCTGTAGTCAAATAATTAAGGTTGCAACAAGATATTTTTGGACTTAATTAAACCCAAATCTCTATAAAACAAGATGGTTAAAAGTCCGTAAAGAAGTGTTCATATGGCTATGAAAAGTAAAGAACAACTATTCACCATTTTGAATAGCCAACGGCCTTGTGAAAATAAACACATGTGCCAAAGTTGGAAGAATTATTACCAAAATTGCGACGTGTACTTAGCGCACAAGGTTAAATTGGGAAGACAACCAGCCAGCCTGTTAGCATGATGGACTTGGTTAGATCGATTCTTAAAATGATTCTGAGACAATCGGTATGCTAAAAGGTGGGTCCAGAACCTATATTTATATGTGTATACATTTGCACAAACACATAATATCCCAGCTAGAATTTTTTGAAATTTTTGATCATATTCGAGTCTTTTTTGACTCTTCAGCGCGATTAAAATACTAGAATTTGCGCTAATTTTCTAATCATTATATATGACACTTTTGCCGGGAGAAAATGGTACCCGACCCGCGACTCTTCTTGAAGAGTAATATATGATTCGCTCTTTTTATTAGTTTAGAGACATTTACGACTCTTTTTTTAAAAGTTTTTGTTACTAAATTTTAAATCAAACACCTTTAAATAATAAGCGCTATTCCTTTTTGTCTCGATTTTTAAGCGTGCAAGTGATTAATCAGTTTTTAATCACCAAAAGTACTCAAAAAAAGACTGATACCGATGATTTCTGAAAAAAAGATCTTCCAAATGCTTCACGTACAGTAGTGTGGGTATATAGAGTAAGAGCAGAAAGTTGTGCTAGAGTGGCTCAGGCACCTCGAACTTTTTGCTTGTGTATAAAAAGATTTGAAACTTACATATTTGTTTAGAATTCATGAATTGTTAAAATTAATTTATTACAAGCAAATTTTTTTTATATATTTTTATTCATTTTAAAAAATTTTAACTTTGACGTTCTTATATTTTTACTCAAGGCCAATTGAAAAGGTCTGCGCAAGAAGCCTGATGATCATTGTTTATGTTCTTTTTAGTTGTCAAAAGTTGTTTACATTTTGCTTACATGTGCATGTATACGTTTGCTTACGTTAATGGTATGCCACCCATACATGTTTTTTAGTAAATTTTTGGCAACTATAAAGAATCGTTTTTTGTTTTTTTACAAGTAAGCAGACCTGATAGATGGGCCTTGTTTTTACTGATATTTGTCGTTAATATTTCTAAGCAAAAATATTTGTTTATTGAAAATAGAGAATAAAAAATTCGATAAAGTAACCGAGATTTCTCGTTATTTTACGATAAATTCAAAAAGTTTCAGAAGTTCTCCAACATTTTTAAAAACAAGATTTTACATTTGATTTTTTGGGTGATCTCGTTTTATTCTTAAATAAGCTTTAAGTAGAGAAATTAATTGCAAGTGTTACGCATTCCTAAAATTTTCGCAAAAACAATTAATTTTTGTTAAAAAATAAAATACGATTGATCACAAAATGAGCGAATTTCTCTTTTAAAAGCTTATTGAAGGTATAACAAGCGATTTAAATGTTTCTTGAAAAATTGCTGCCTGTTTAACGATTTCGAACGTCAACGTTCGCATAGAAAACTACATTTAAAACAAAAACAAATTTTCGAATATTGTTTTAGTTGTACATATAATTTTCTATGCGAACGTTAACGTTCGAAATCGATGAACAGGCTGTTGATTGTTTGTTAAAAATATTTTTTTTTCCTTTATTCATTCCACATGGGAATATAGGGCTTCTACAAGATTATTCCAACTTAATCTATCGTTACATATAATTTTAATTTCATCAAAAGTTTTATTTACTATTTTAAGTTCTTGTTAAAAATATAAGTGATAAATAAAACTAAGTGTTCTGTTTGGAAGTTACAGGCAAATGTTTTTTTTTCCTATAACAAGTTTACCCAAAAAAACTCTTATTTAACGAGTTTTAAGCCATTTTAATTATTTATGTATATTTAATATGAAAATACGATATTTGGTTATTATTCGATTAAACGCTTATTTAAGGAATCATTTTTTTTTGGATTTTCGCATGAAATAACAATTTTACCCAAAAAAAATATATGTGGTCATAAAATAAGCTTCTCATTGCTTCTAGTTTTCATAATCACAATCTTCATAATCAAGAATATGAAATTAAAAAAATTAATTCATTCTTTATATAAAAAGGTTAGGTAAGGTCGAAAGGAAGACGTTCGCCGTCATTCAAGTTAGTTTTTGTAACAAAATTATAAATTTTTTTGAGTGATTGTTAGACTTTTGGTTTATTTACTCTTGTCCCAACTTACCGATAGCTAGATGAAGGATTTCATCGGCCTTATAAAAAATTGTACCATTATTACAACTTTTCTTGACCCTACCAGGTAGGATAAACCTTAATTTACTTTATCGCTCACTTTAGGTTAAAGTAAAGTTTTAATAATGGAGCACTTGTTATTAGGCCAGTTAAAGTCTAGTCTTAGCTATCGGTAAGTTGTGAAAACGTGCCTAAACCAATTTTGCAGTACTTCAATCCGAAACTGCTTAGGATAACTAGAAAATATTTGGTGCCAATATTGCTCTCTGCTGTGTGATGAATATGACTAAATCAAAAAAGTTTCACACGGAACGACAAACTTAATATACCCTTATTCACCTATAGTGGCTGAGGGTATATAAAGCTATTTCTAAAGAGAATTGTTTATGAGAATTTCAACAAAGAGAAATAAAACAGCATATTAACCGTTGAAAATAAATAGTGAAAAGTAAATTTGTATAGAAAATAAAACATCGAACGGGTCAAGATGAGATAATTAAAAGCGGTTTATTTGCATTAACATGCACAGTACTAGAAAACTATTTAAACATCAATAGATTTATAACAAAAAAAAAATGAATGAATGGATACGGCGTTAAGTTAATGAAAAAGAAAGGCAGACAAATGTGATGATTTTATTGGGCTCTTAACTCTTAATTTTCCTAAAATTGGCCTTAAATAAATAGTGGAACTTAGAAAACATTTCTTGTGTGTGTTTCTTCTTTAAAGCATCTGACGGATACTTTATCCCAATCCCCATCAAAAATTATCTGAATTGACACCAAAATGATTAAAGCTTGTCAAACACTAGTAATTATGACATGATAATTATGAGCAACAAATATTCAACCATATTAAAGAAGAAGATTAAGGCTTTAATGATGAGCCAAGTGCTGCATTACTACTGACTGGTGTCTGTCTGCATTCATAGCAACCAACATCTGAAAAGACCAAACAAAAGAATCCAACGAAAAGAAAACAAAGGTGATAGACAAGTCGTAACTTTATTGCTTCTTTATTTTCTTAAGTCTTTCCGTTCCGTGTCTTAAAAGACCCACTTACTTTTTTATGCTTTCGTGTTGTTGTTGTTACTTCTGATTAAGTCGTAGAAATACAAATTAAGATTTTGTCTATCTGGCATAAATTTGTTATTGAATTTGAAAACAGTAACATAATTTATTATACTGTTGTAAAAGTAGTTAAAGAAACGTTAGAATTTTTTATTTTTTTGTTTGTTTGTGAAACGAGAAATAAAGAACAAAGAGATTTATTCGTTTGTCCGCTTTAATTGATTATCTATGGGAAATTTGTGGCTAACGACCAAAAGATATTAAGGTCAATTCTAAGCCAATATGTAGATTTCTGAAGAAGTATTAAAAAAAAAGAAATTTGTTATTAATAATTTTTAGCTGGGATTTGGAAAACTCATTGGGATAATGAAATATTTATAGATTATTTAATTGCACATGCTGTTAATTGCACTAATGTGAAATTATTTGTGTAAGTAAAAATTATACAATAATAACCATTTCAGGCACTTTCTATTCCCTGCACAGTTGACCAAATAGCAAATCAGGTGCGGCATTAATCTGATGTTTAGAAAATAATATTTATGTACATATATCGAATTTACAATAACAATGTTACTAAAGGCTAGTTTACACTATCTCACAAGTCTTACGTATTCTACAATACTTTAGGAGATAGAAATCTAATGAGTTTTGTTGCCACTGTCAAAAAATCTAATTAAACATAACAGTTTGTTTTCACACCATCACAAAAAGAGAAAAGTATAAACACCCACACATGAAATAAAATGCAACCCTGATCCAATAAAAAGTATTATTGTTTAGAAATTTTTCAATAAACGATAAAGTCGTTTGGGATGCCAAACTTTTTTTCATAATACTTGCCATTTTCTTCACACATGGCATTCACACTATCAGCCTTTTAGCACTATTTGAACAAAAATGAAAATGAGCTGTAATCAAAATTTTTTTTAGACTTTAATTTAAGTTACACGAATTTTTATTAAAATAATTAGTAAAATTTTTTTATGATCTACACGGCAAAAATTGCAAAAAGTTATATCACTATTCTTCATTGTTATGATGATTAATCGTGAGGTTTGATTTATAATGTTAAATAAAACACATAAATTTGAAAGTGAACTTAAAATTGTTACTATCGGTCAAGAGAACAATTAATGGCATTGACTGTTTGAAAATAATATCATGTATTTCTTGGCCTTAACTTCGTCTGACGGTCCAATTTTGGGACGACTCGTTCGAGTAGGTATGACCCGATATGTTAATAATAATTGTGCAATAGAAATACTATGACCCATGCTTAAGATGCATTATATTTCTAAAACAAACTAATTTTTTGGGGATTTTCGGCTGGTTTTGGGTATTGTGGGATTCGTTTTGTAAGTTTAAAAAATTGTTTAGCTGGCTTGTATTAAGTATTAAAAATATGTATTTACTTGTTAAATTTCATTAAAGTACATTAGCTATAAAGATTTGAATGTACAAATTAAAGTGAAGAGTTAATAAAGAACATAAATTCAAAATAAGATGCTGGCAGTAAATTCTCATTGTCCATGGGCAAGTCATAAAAATAAGAGATACCTAAACATCGCTCCTTTATCGCAACATAGTCATATCTACAAAAAAAATCGAGCTTGGCAAAATATACCCGGGAAGCGCAGGGAAACCGAAATAAAACAATAAGGAAACTCGTGTAAGATACTACAACATACAATTTGAAAAACACATTGTCCTAAAGATAACAGATGGACCCAATGAAAAGAAAAAGTTTGTAAGAAGTAGTCCGGATGATGCTATTTTTGGCATCAACCTGGACATCAGAAGCATGCAACAACGGTGCACTTTTAACTATTTGTCCAACCTCGGTTAAAACGTGAACGAAATTTTTCGGAAACATGGTTAATAAAATCTGAAATATACTCTCTGACGACTGACTAAACGCTTTGAGTGTGTCAGAAAGTTATTTCCTAAGCCGTTAAAAAACGTTAATATATTTATTAAAATATTTTATGAATTAACGCTTTGATCTCATATCTTGAGTACATTAATGTTTGTTGGTTTATATTATTGTTTTATCAATTAAATTGTTCTAGAGCATAATAATACGGAATTTGCATATAATTTAACTTGTCGTTTGCTTAAATAGAGAAGTACTTACTGTTTTATTAAAAGTAAAACTTGCTCTTGCACTTAAAGAATTGCAATGCATTTTGAAAAAAAAATATTTTCAGATCGCACTTTGATTCCAGATCAGATCAATAATATGTAACATTTTTTTTTTGAAATCCTTAATTATTTTTATAAACGTGTCGTATTTTTTTTATTTATCGGACTATTCTTCCTTCGACATTGACCATTTTACTTTCTGCAATACCAATTAATTTAACTTTAGCATTAAGTGAACTTAATCCTTCCTAATTATTTCACAAATATATCTGTAATTGGAAATTACAGCTGCTAATTGACTTCTAATGTTGTCTAAATTTAATGTTTTTTTTATTTTTTTTTATTGGATAATCATCGCTATCAGCAAGCTTTTTTACATACTCAAAGTTTTTTGAATTAAATTCTGAAGCATCTAGCCAGGACTCTTGTTACTACTGGCTGTGGTGGAAGGGAAATCAAGGGATACATTTCATTAAAAATTGCAATATTATTGAATTTGCTTCTAATTTACTTTGCAACGCAGTGTAACCGATGTGCCAAGCAAGTAACTTGTAACATTTTTGGATAAAATATCATAAACCAATTGGAAGTCATTAACCATTAGGATCTTTTGTTGAAATCTTGAAAACCTTGTATTTAAAGCAGAGTTCCAGAAGAATTTATTTATTGATTTTAAAAATTTTTTTTGGAAGTTTCTTGGGTATTTAAAAATTGTTTTAAAAACTTTTTTTTTTGCAATATGTAAATTACAGAACAAATCACTCAGAAATTAAATATGTATTTAAAACCAAAATATGCATTTTCATCAAAATATGCAACAATATGCAAAAACAAATCGATTCCATTTTAAAATGCTTTTATTATAATAATTGCATAATATAAATACTTTCATACTTCTTTTCACTTTTTATACCCTCCACCACAATTAGTTGTGAAGAGGGTATATTAAGTTTGTCATTCCGTGTGAAACTTTTTTATTATTCATCTCAAAGCCCATAAAGTATATATATTCTGGGTCCTTGAGTGATTCTAAGTCGATTTAGCTATGTCCGTCTGTTGAAAACATGCTCACTTTCGAACAACTCAAAAGAAATGAACAAACTTTTTGCCAAATTGCTTGTAGTTATCCTAAGCAGTTTGGGATTGAAATTCAGCAAAATCGGTGCAGTAGGACCAGAGTTATGAATCAAAATGTGGAACCACCACCTAAAAAAATGATAATTTTGTTACAAAAAATAACATAAATGGTGGAACAAGGCACGAAATGAGATAAGATTTTGCAAAAATTTGTTTTATTCGACTGGAAATCACGCTTTCGTGAAGATCCGTCCATAATTTACCCTAGGCCCCATATAACACTACTCCCGGAAAACTGTTTAGTATGCCTAAAACCGTAAAAAATAATGCTATCATAACAAAATTTGGTACATCACAGTTTTTTAGGACTAGAAATAAGACTGTAAAATTTCGTGAAGATCGGTCCATAATTTACCCTAGGCCCCATCTAAACCCTACTCTCGGAAAACAGTTTAATACGCCTAAAGCCGTAATAAATAATGCTATCAAAATAAAATTAAATACTCACTACTCACACTAATAAATTTCGTGATGCTCGGTTCATGATTTCCTATAGGCCCTATATAAAGCCCACCGAGCTGTCGGTGGAGGGTATCTCAAATTCGGCACAGCCGAATATAGCACTCTAACTTGTTTTTTATATATAAATCTGTTTCATATATTTAATTATATATGTATTTTATAGAACTTATGTATATAATAATGCCTTGTCATAATTGCCAACGTTGTCTCAACAAAGCCTTAATGGCTCTGAGACCAATATATGAATTGTTAAACATAATTTTGAATTAATAAATAAATAAATAAAAATATTTAAAAAAATCAGCTGTTTGCCGTTGAAAATTCAAGCGATTAATAGCAGTCATTCTTTTGGATATACAAGGCCTGCTCGCTCCATTCCAAACTCCTATCTACTTTACACACGTTGTCATTGCGGAGTAGGCCTTCCGCTCTCGCTTCTTTAACAGTTACATAATAATCGTAACGGGATCAAAATCCACAATTATTTTGCTTTTGCTTGTGCAAAAAAAAAACAACACAAAAAATGTTACTCCTTCTCTACTTCCTTCTTATAGAATCGAATGTGGAGGTCTTCCATGAGGCATTTTGTAGCAGTAAGATAAGAATAGTAATTAATTAAAAAAAAATTTAGGTCTTTAAAAGGCCTGAAGTAAGAAGGCCTTCTGAGTTTTCCGCCTGGGCGTGGGTCAGGCTGATTTAGTGTTTAATTTTGAAATTCAAATACATACACGCTCTTATTTAAAATTATGATTATAAGATATAATTAATTTTGTAGGAATATTAAAGCAAGTATTTTTATAATATCATTTAATTTTCTTTTATACGAAAACAGTTGTTCAAATAATTCTAAAAATTTCCTTAGGCGTGCAAAATTTTTAAGTGCTTTTTTCCACACGGCCTATCTTTATTTAATGCACGTTGCACATGCAACAATTTTGTTAAACTATTTAAGTTATGAGACAAATATTAACAACAAACCTAACATAAAAACTTAAGTCTGTGGGTGTAAAGTTATAAAAACTTTTAATATGGTGGGAAAATTTAACACGAAAAAAAAATAATAATAATTTACCAAAAACATTGCACATAAATAAAAAAATATATTCGCTGAATTGGACTAAATTGATATAAATCGTTTTTATATTACTTAAACACATTGAAAAATCACTGCAAAAATACGAGTTAATTGAATTTAAATGTTGAAAATTCGCATTAGTTTTTTCAAACGGAAGTTTTTACACAGGTGTTTTAAAATTTTGAATTTAAGTGGTTGTTATGCGACAGCTACAAGACTTTTCGACTGTGAGTTTATAAGCAATATCAGGGCAGTTAAGATTATTATATTTAATTGGGTTGAATTAAATTGTTTTATAGTTAAACATTTACTAGTCAAAGGTTTTTATAATCACTTTGCAAGACTTATGTAAAATACTTTTCGGATGTGACGAATCTATGATACTCACCTCACCGCCATAGAAAATTGACCAGGGCGGAAACTTTTTCAAAACAAACATCCTTTAATACCAATTATTGACTAAAGTAAAGCATATTTTTGCCAGGTTGTTTTTTCATATGAAATTCCTATTGATAGAAACCCCTGTTCAAACTCTTTCTTCAAGAACAACTCCTTTTTTTGTAAAGATTTAGTACTATTTTAAAATCTCAATTTTCCATCCCTGCTACTTGTCATAAACTTTTACAATAATTGGCTGACCCTTTGCAGCACTTTTCCTAATAGAGCAACATTTACAACAAAAACCATCTACGGAATTAAAGTTTTCTTGTTCATTGTAAACAAAAAAAATGCTGTATGTCCGAAAAATTTTGTGTGTTTGTACTTGTTTTCTTCTTTGGAAGAAATTGATACATATTTAACACTTTATCTTGCGATACCCTTTATAAAGAACAATTCCTACACTTGTTAGTACGTTAGTCAGTCTGTATGTTTAACTGCTTGTCATTTTGTGCCGTATGACTTTTGTTTAACAATGATGTGTATTATTTTAATTTCTGTTAATATAAAAAAAAAAAACTAAAACACAGTAAAGGTCCGTTGGAGGTTTAATGAACCTTTCCGTTTAGTTTCTTCTCCATTGTTTATGTTTTGTTGTAGTTGTTTTTTTAGTTCTTTTTTTCTAATCAACATGTGTGTAAGTATTTACACTAGTAGGGAGATAGAAATATTTTTGTGGCATTCATGATTTTATTACACCATAATTTCATTTAACAAAAGTAAAATAATTCTTCTACTTTTTTTTCTTTTGTTTAATGTTCATGTTATATTTTGTTTGTTGACTTGTTTAATTATTTTAACATTAGCCCACAGTTTGTGTAATCATGTTTTATTTAATACCTACGACTTTTTTCTTTTCTGCTTCACTTTATTGTCGTAATAGACACTTTTTGCTTGCTACATGAACAATTACAAAAAATTTCTTTTAAGAAAATTGTAACCACTTAACATTTATTTTAAAGTAAAATTTGATATTTTTGTACAGTGGGAAAGATTGGTGTAGAAGCACAAATGAAGGCAAGAATTTCTTGGAAATATTTTTTTTTAAGGTTACCATAAAAACAGTTTTATATATTTTCCAAAAACAAAAATTAAATATCAAGTTAATTAAGAAAAATTTTATGTTCTGTTAAATTATGTTATTTAAAAGGCAATAAAATTTAGAGGAACTTGTTTGAAATGTAGTTAAAGTAACCGCAGGAAGCAATATTTTAGCAATTAAACAATTCCACGGGATAAATCAAATTGAGGGCGAATTATTTTTTTTTTAACATTTTGTATACCTTCCACAACCACGAGTGTTAAAAAAATGGAAATTATTAGGTCGATTACGAATGACAACTGAACTGAAGTTGTGTTGTCCGCAGCGAAAGACACATCAAAAGAAGCACGTAAATTTGCATAACTTTTAAACTTATGGATATCCCATTTCAAACTTTTACAATATAATTAGGATACCGTAGGCAAGGCTTTTTTCAGATTTTAAAAAAATAAAAAAATCAGGCGAAGTAAGAAAAATTGGAATTCAAAAGGATCACTTCCGGTTTTAATGTGGCTTAACCTACATAACTTTTAAAGTCATGGAGATTCCTTTTTAAAACTTTAAAAACAATATTATAAGGACTACGTACAATAATTTCGGTTAAAAAGAAAAATAAAATAGTGGGTCGGTCTTAGTTAGAAAAATTTTAATTTAAATTGGTCATTTCCGGTTTTGCAGATGAAAATTTTTTTTAAACTTTAATATTTTAAATAATTAGTATTGTGGTTATTTTGTTGAATTATTTATGGGTTTTAATTAGGGAGATCGATTATTCGAATTTTTTCAATAACCAGTGTTCGAATATTTCGGTTAAGCATTTGAAAAATAACCGGTTTTAATTCGAATACATAAAAATACAAAAATCAAATAAGTTTTTGTAATAAAAAGTTAATTCGAATGACAACAAAACAATTCACGAAGGTAAGGAACCAACGAAATACATAAATATGACTTAAGGTATAATCAGACCTAACAAATATTTGGCGATATCAAACTTAAGATTTATTTTAAGCAATTTCTATTTATTTGCTAAACTTTATGTCAAAGATGATAGTTGTATAGTGTCGTTAAGAAACAGTTAAATAATGTTTGCTCTAGCCAAACGTTTTGCAAAAGCAACAATTCTTTAAGAAAACTAGTGGTTACGTGTAGGACTTCAAATATTTTATAGGTGTGAACAGAGCTGTAGAAATTTTGAAAAACTTTGGTTTTAAAAAATTATAGGAATTTAATAAACAAAAAGTAATTTCAATTTTTGGGAATACAAAATTTAAATTATCAAAAGATTTTGTTATTCGTGCTTAATTCCCAGTTTTTATTATTGATAAAAACACTTGAAATTTTTTTGTTGATGGGATAAGCTATTCCTATGCGCATTTCACTGGTTGCTTAGGCCAGATCATCAGGAAACTTCATCCAACTTCATTTCAACTAATTGTAGTGGGGAATGTAAGATGAGATGAACCCACTGTTTATTGTTGATGTTTATTACCAATAAAGTTTGAAAAGGTAAAGAGTCTATTATATTTTGTCGTAAAAGTAAAAAAAACTTAACAAAAAGTAAATATTTTATTAATTTTGTTGGGTGCCGACATTAGGAACCAAAATTTACAAAATTTCCTTTGGTCGGCATTGGGTGCCGACTACTGGCAAATCAGTATTTTTCTCTAAATACACTCAAATTTTAGCAAATTGTTCATCAATCGTGCCTCTTGCCTCTGAGATAACAGAAAATGAGTTTAAAACGAGTTTACCCAGTAGTCGGCACGATTTCTTTTGAGTCATTTCATGACCTGCCGACTATAGAATAAGTGTTGTCCTAAAGTCGGCAGCAATTTTAATCCTAGTTTAACTGTATATGGGGTCCCAAAACAGTATATTTTTTAAAATTTGTAAGGACTATTAATTATTTATATTTCCTTTACATACTAATTTCAGTAAAGTTAAACATGAAAAGAAAGAAAACAATGCAAATGTTTAAGTTTACTGAAGTGGCCCTACAAATAAAAAGTTTTAATGTCTATACAAGTGCCAGCAAGAAATGTTGCGTTCCACGCTCCATTTTACAGGACAGAATACAAGTTTAGTCAAATGCTAAAGAGGAAAAGTTAGTAAACTGGTGACACGTCCTTGCCAAATGTAAACTTCCGGTAAAAATTGATTACATTCTGAACACAGTGTAAGTGATTAAAAAGGAAGATGGACGCACTACACCATATAAAAATGATCGTCCTGGAATCGGCATTTAAGCTTAGCTGTTAAGAAAGCAGAGGCAATTATTTAATGAATATTTAATGGCGATAAAACAAGTCCTAATGGTTGAATTTCAATTTAAAATAAAACAATCAATTTTCCGATGTTGAATACAATAAATTTTTTTTATGCAATTTATTTATTAATTGATTGCAATTAAAATATTGCATTCAAACTCAGTAATTGCAATAAAAAAATGAAATCAGAATGAAAACCTTCGTTTCCTTCAAATGAAACGCTCTTTCTTTTAGAAATAAACCTGACTTTGATAATTACAAAGTATTGCAATCTTACAAATCTGAAATCATTTCGAAATTAAAGAATGAAATCAGTTTGGTTGAAATCATTTTGATTGCAGATTTTTAAAGCTCTGACTCCAACAAAAAGTATTTAAATGAAAAATCTTAATTATATGGTTAATTTAACAATAATTTTGTCACCGGTGATTTTGGTTAAAATAGTCCTTCATCAAGAAGACACAACCACATTATGGTTGCTTTCGAAAATATATTTAACACTTATAATAGCATGGTTAAATTTAAACCATATCATGTTGCTCTTCATAAAGAGGAAAATACTATTGTTAAATTATAATCGAACTATTAGTGGTAAACAAATTATTGTCATATTTAGCCATAACATCAAAATATGGTTGTGAATACAACAATATGGTTAAACTAACCATAATTTGTATTAAAATTCTCGTTAAAAATTGTTTTGTTGGAAGTGAAACTTTTTTTCTACTTGTGTACACTCAGAGAAAAACATGTTTAAATATGGTCACCTCCAACAAAACTATTTATAAAGAAAATTTTGAACTTATTATGTTTAATTTAACCATATTATTGTCTCCGAAAACCATATTATTGTTAAATAAGTCGTCCATCAAAAAGCCACAACCATATTATGGTTGCCTCAGAACATGTTATGGTTAATAATAACTAAAATATGTTTAACATGGTTGTTTTGCAACCATAGCATGTTGCTCTTGCAAAAGAGGAAACTATTGTTAATTTTTAAACAAATTATTGTCATATTTAACCACAACATGTTTTGAGGCAACCATAATATGGTTATGGCGTCGTGATGGAGGATTAATTTAACTATAAAATGGTTGTCGGAGACAATAATATGGTTAAACTAAACATAATATGTGTAAAATTATCTTTAAAAATGGTTTGGTTGGAGGTGACCATATTAAAACATGTTTTTTCTCTGCATGCAATGACTACATAAACGTACAAATGTACATTTGAAGCATTTTAGAAAGTAAAAAGCTTTAATTTTCAATAAATGATCAATTGAGTTCCTGTAAAAAAAATTGGGTTTTTCTTTAGCCATGCCGACAATAGGATCATTACATGCCGAAAAGTGGAAAATTTGTGCCGTATATAGGCAAACATGCCCTTTTTTAGAGAACCTCAAAATTTGTCAATTTAAACATAAAATACTAAAATTTGAGTTGAAGATTCTAGGAGAAAACCAATTTATGAATTATAATCAGTACTCATATATACAGTAGCTACTGTGCACAAGGCAAGGTGAGAGTTCAAAAAAAAAGTAAAGCCTTAAACTGCCGACTACTGGAGCACTTACCCTACATACCTATGAAGAAATGCTCTAACTTAAATTTAGTTCACATGCAACTTAAATTTAGCAAACATTTTTTTGTTATAGGTATCTAAGAAACAAATATTCTTATTAAAAATCAAAATTTTTTAAATTTTAGTATTCCATACATTATGCCTAACTTGTTAAAATCAATTACCTAAATGGTATAGAAACAAAGTAAATTTTCTTTATTTTAAAGTAAGTTTGTCCATAAAACCAATAACTTGACATAATTTTTTCAAGTTAATTAAAAAAGTTAAACTAGATATAAGGAAGCTTTTTACTAGATTTCATATTTTTCATACAAAACCTAAATTACTTATTTTAAAGATAAAATATCTTCACAGTAACGAGGTTATTAGTATATGTATGCAAATTAATAATAAGATTATATAGGTAATTATTTCCTTCATTTCAGTAAGGATAATTAAGAAAATTTTTGTAAGTTTTTCAAGTTTGTTCGAATTTTCTGAATACTTCCGTGAAGTACAATTTCGTTGTTTTAAGTTAAAATTCTTATTTTTAAGTTAAATTGAACTTAATACAAGAAAATTTCATGAACTAAAATTAAGTTCATTTCTAACTTAAATCTAGTTCAAACTTTTTTTTGAGTGTAAGTAAAACAAGTATGCCATGAAGTCAAATGAAAAAACTTTATAAAAACATATTAAAATAATTAAAAATTATTAAAAATTAAAGCAATACAAATGTATGTACTAGCAATTATATAGCGTATTTATTTCAGCACTATTATATATCATTACTTAAGGCAATTTGATGCAAAATTTTCCTAAATAATAATTTCTATATAAAAATATATGTATAAGTACAATTGTATATGTATGTTAAAATAGGTTGAAAAATAAGTAGTTAGTAATCAGTTAAAAAGTCATGCAAAGATAGCCAATTGACTTCTGCCACATCACTTAGTCAACTAGATGTGGTTATAAAAAAACCAGCTTGAAGTTACTTAAAAATGTGTTTGACTTTCTAAAGGGTATTTTATATTACATATACATATCTAGATTACATATACATATGCTTATATTTTTACCTTTGCAATTAAATAATGTCTATAAAAATATACGCACTCATACGTTTGGCTTTTCATACATATTTCCTTTTCCGTCTCATTTTATTCACTCACAAAAACGCACATTTACACAACTTAAAAACATACTTATTTAATTGCTTTTGCTTTTTTGTATTTCCTTTTCTCATTTCAATTGATAACTTTATTTATTTATTTATTTACAACTCATTCTCAATAACAATAACAATAACACTCAATTAAATAAAGCACGTGTATTGACTGCCAACCTTTTTTCTTTTTGCAACAAAAACGGCCCTACAAGCTTGTCATTAATATAAGCCAAGTAAAACTTGACTCTGTTCCAAGTAGTTTTTAAGAGACTGCAAATAATACTTTACAAAAATATGCTGTCAATAATGAATAAAAAAACTCTTAAGTAGTTCATGCTTAAAACTACACCATACCGGCGAAATCAACGATATGGAAAAATGTTCGGTGTGAACATACCTTAAGTCATATTTATGTATTTTGTTGGTTCCTTACTTTCGTGAATTGTTTTGTTTTTATTCAAATAAACTTTTTATTACACAAATTAATTCGATTTTTGTATTTTTATGTATTCGAATTAAAACCGGTTAACCGGTTATTTTTAAGATGCTTAACCGAAAACCGGATATTTTAAAATAGCAAGTATTCGGAATATTCGAAAAACGGTTTTAAAAAAAATCGAATAATCGATCTCCCTAATACGTACTTATGTACATTGTTTTACTACATAAATTTGTTAATTACGTATTTCTAAACATTTATTGGTCTCTTTTTATAGATTACATTTTTTTAACGTGTATGTAAGTATGAACAGGAATTCATTCACAATGGAGAGCAAAAATTTGATATTTATTTTGTTTAATATTTCCAAAGTAGGTAATTTAATTTTTTGTACAAAAATATAACTAAAGTTTTAAGAAAACCTGAGTCTTTTATATACGATGCACAGTGAACGATTTTAGAAAATAAAATGGAAGTAAGACTGGATTTAATAAACAGTTTGTCCAATTGCAATTATGTGGCAATTAATTAGGGATTGCTGTTCGGTTTTAACCGAAATCGAAACCGCCCTTTTAAATGCCTAAAACCCGAAACCGAAACCCGTCAAAAAAACTCGGTTATAGCTTTTACTTTTACTTTAACAATATACTTATGCTTGAAGATATTGAAAATAATACATAATACTTGTACTTCATATACAAAAACTTTATACATATCAGCCTGCACAAATGGCAAGGTATTTCAAAATTCTTAAAATTCAAAATAAGTACTAAGAAGAACAAATGTTACCTTTTTAACTCTTTTTTTTTAACACGATGTTTAAATTTCCACATTTTTATCATTTTCTTGTAAAAAGCACTTTGATTGAGGAATACGTAAAGTTTCATTCTAATATACCTTATAATTATATAAAAAAAATTTTTTTTTTTTTTTTTTTTTTTTTTTTTTTTTGTTCATTGTTTATTTATTGAATCTTCATATATTAAATATGAACTAACAATAATTAATCAAATCTTATCCTAATACTTTATTTATGTCCTGCCAGTGCCAGACAAAAATTTTCTTTATCACGGGTTCTGTTCACATATATAGGTGCTTATCGCTCTTCTAGTTGGGTAAGTGCTGCAGTGTCTCTTCTTCTTAATCGAGTGTGGCCGCCATGATTTAAAATATTTCGAGCTAGTGGATTTGGGTGTTGTTCAAGCCTTTTTAAATATTTTACTGCATATTTTGTAATCATAGTTTTTACTAATGGCACATTGAGATCCTTATGAATGTTTGAGTTTTTAACGTACCAGGGAGCTGCTGTGATTATTCGAAGAAGTTTATTTTGACGCCTTTGAATTTTTTCGATATTAGAGGCCGAGGCGGTGCCCCATAGTTGAATACCGTAGCACCAGATAGGCTTTAAGATAGAGTTATAAAGTAGAAGCTTGCAATCGAGACTAAGGACAGAATTTCTTCCAATAAGCCAATGAATTTGAATGGCTTTTAGTTTCATTTGAGTTAATTTTGCCTCTATATGGCATTTCCACGTTAATCGCCTATCCAGATGTAAACCGAGATATTTTACATGCGAATGTTGGGGAATTATTTGGTTATTGATTGTAATAGGGGGGCAAGATTCCCGGCGCAAGGTGAATGTTATATGTACGCATTTTTGCTCATTTACCATTATCCTCCATTGTCTTAGCCATATTTCTAGTTGAAATATATGATCCTGTAAATAACGAGATGCTTCATAACTGTTTTCGTGTACGCTTAGAAAAGCTGTATCGTCTGCAAATGTTGAAGTTTGTGTGTAGTTGTTTGTTGGCATGTCCGAAGTATAAATTAAGTATAAAAGAGGGCCAAGGATGCTGCCTTGTGGAACTCCAGCGCCAATTGGCTGAGGTGAACTTAAAAAATCTCCTTCTTTAATAATAAATTGACGGCCGACTAAGTAGCTTTCTAACAGTTTGTGAATGTTTGCTGGTAAATTTTGCTTCAATTTATGTAGTAAGCCTTCATGCCAGACTTTATCAAAAGCTTGCGAAACATCGATGAAGAGTGCTGAGCAATATTTTTTTTCTTCAAATGCTTTTCTTATAACATTTACTATTCGATGAGTTTGTTCAATTGTGCTGTGTTTTCTTCTAAATCCAAACTGATGGTTTGGAATACATCTATTGTCATTTAAAATTGGTGTTAATTTTGAAACTAATAATTTTTCAAACAGCTTTGACATATTTGATAATAAGCTAATAGGCCTATATGACTCAACTTTTGTATGATCTTTCCCTGGCTTTGGTATCATGGTAACTAAGGAAACCTTCCATTCTTGCGGGTAGTATTCAAGCCGTAAAATAGCATTAAAAATAAAAAGTATAATTTTCTTTGCTATGCGAGGTAGCTCTAAAAGCATTTTATTACTGATCTTATCAATACCAGGTGCCTTCTTAGTGTTTAAGTCACAAATAGCCTTTTCGATTTCTCTTATTTCAAATCTTATGGGAATAGATGCTCTGGCAGCAATAGGTGGTAACTCGACCGCAATATCGTTAGATAAATTTGGTGTAAATACGTTTTTCAAGTGACTCACAAACAGATTTCCTTTTTCAATATCGTTTCTTGCCCAACTACCATTCAAGTTTCTTAATGGTGGCTTTGATATAACTGGCCTTTTTAGATTTCTAGCTGCACGCCATAATGAGTAGTCAGATTGTGGAGTTGCATCAAGTTCCATAAGATATTTTTCTAGAGAAGCCGTTTTCTGGGTCTGCAGTAAGTTTCTAAGCCTTTTTGTGCACTCTTTTAATAAATTCTTAAGTTGCGGGGATCTGTAAAGTTGCCACTCTCTTCGAACTCTCCTTTTTTCAGTCAAGAGCCGCTCGACATCTGTGGAATATATTTTAATATTTTTTGTTTTTTTGGGGGCAGTACTAGAATGTTGAACAGCTAGTTTCAGATAACTGTCAAAATTCACAATAGAGCGATCTACGTTCTCCGGTGTTCTAAGCGGAATATTTTCTGTGCAATGGGTACTGAGATATTTTTTAAATTTTAACCAATTAATTTGTGTGGCTGACGTCGCAAAATAACCAGTCGGAGATACAATTCTATTGGGGTTCATTATAGTAATAACTGTAGGTGTGTGGTCGGAGGATAATTCTAAGGAAGATTCAACACGAATAGCCTCTGTGGGGATGTTTTTAATCACGCCAAAATCTATAACATCTGGAATTTTTTGCTGATCAGTAGGCCAATATGTTGGTTGTCCGCTCGCGACCACATTTAAATCCATTTTAGAGATTGAATTAAACAAAACACGACCCTTTGGTGTTATAAGTCGTGACCCCCAGAAGGTATGTTTAGCATTATAATCACCAGCGGCCAGAAAACAGGGTCCTAGTGATTTATAATATTCACAATATTGGCTTTCTGATATTGAAAATCTAGGTGGAGAGTATAAAGATGAAATTACTATGTTTCGATTTAACTCTTCAACACAAACGTTTGTTGCTTGCAGATAGTCCTCACGATGATCACACATTAAGTAGTGTTTGACTCGAGTTTTTATCAAAATGGCAGAACCTCCACAAGCTCTATCTCGAGGGTCCTTGGTATCATACAGTATATAACCATTAATTTTAAAACTATTTCTTGAGGTCAAATGAGTTTCAGAAACCATCATGACATCAATTTGTTTACTTTTAAGAAAATATTCTAATTCATTTTTATGTTGGCGGATGCCGTTTGCGTTCCAAAAACAAATTTTTAAACAGTTCATGGCTTGTTAAGTACAGCTTGCAATAACATCGATTGCATTCTGAGAATTTCCTGCATCATATTACCCATTGTGTTAGTAAAATTATTTACTGTTTGCACTAATGTTTCCATGGTTTTTTCTAGACGACTTAAATTAGGAGTTTCTTCGTTACTTGGCGCAGCACCTTGCATTGAAACATGGTTTGATTTAAGGACGTTAGCGTAAGAGGTTCTGTTACTACCAGGCTGCGGAGCCTGAGTGTCATTAGTGTTTACTTGATTTGTTACCTGCGTTTGAGGGGGATTAGGTTTCGGTCCAGACGACTGCTTGACGATAGTGTATACAGGGCATCCTCTATAATTGGCAGTGTGATTACCGCCACAGTTGCTGCATTTCTTTACGTTGGGGTCGGTTTTAGACTTATCGCAAAGAACTGTACCATGTAATTCACCACATACTACGCAAACAGGGGGTAAGTAGCAGTATGCCTTAGTATGACCAAATTCTTGGCAGTTTAAACACTGAACGGGTCCATTTCTTTTGTGCGGCTCCTCTATCGTGATTTTCCTGTACAGAATATATCTCAAACTGTATATAGGATGAGTTTCGTTTTTTTTTAGCTTAACATCGCCGGGCTCTAACTCCACTCGAAATAGTGGTTGTGGATTTTTTTCCCTATTTTTGATATTTACAACATGTTTTATTTTGAAGCCTTTCCCTTCAAGGAATGCTTTTATTTCTTCAGGGTCCACATATGAGTCAATTCCCTTAATCACTACTTGAAGACCTTTGCTGCTCTTCAGTTGGTATGTATAAAAACTTTTTTTTAATGTCTCAAATTGGTTAGTAATTTTGCGAAAGTCATTCTCATGATTTACTTGAATTTTTGTCTCGTTTATACTACCACGTTTGATTGCCGCTACGTAAAACGAATTTTCACCAATTAACGAAACTAAACTCTTTATTAGCTCGTTTGAGTTTTGCTCCCTAAGATATATAGGGGGAGGCTTGGACGATCTTATGACATTTGGTGCTTCAGAGGATTCATCCTCCAGAATTGCAAAACGGTTTTGAGAATTTATCTTATCAAAAGATGGTACTTTTGAGGCCGAAGCAACTGCTGCAGAGGTAGGGCTGCGACCCCGTTTAAGCACTGTAATGTACCTGTCCATACCAACTTGTACTTGAGGCTTTTGACAACTTTTTACTTGTGATTTTTCCATTGCGTCTGTGTTTGTATTCATGGTAACATTTGTTACTAAAATTTTTTTTGCCGAAGCGGCAACACTTGCAGGCACTAGCGAGAGATTAATATTTTTTAACGTCTCAGCATCAACCGACTTTGTAAAAACAGAGGGCGAAAGGGAACGTGTACGAACAATTGGTTTAGCCGTTAGGTAGTTAATATTGTTTTGTTTTGTTTTATTTGTTTCAGGATTGCACTCTTTAGCATTAACTGTTACGTATGCATTTCTTTCATCTCGTTTTATTGTTGTTACATTGTGACTGCTCATGCAAAAAGTTGTTTTTGTTTTTTCACCGTTTTGCTGTGCTTTTTTATTTTTATTATTTATTGTATTCCACCAAAAATAAGAATTTTAAACTAAATGTTTTTGTTCAGTATATGTATACATACATTTATACATATATATTTTTTTTAATTTTGTTTATTAAATTTTTCGTTTTTGATAATTGTTCACTTTTATTTTAAGAATTTATTTAAAAAATGCGTCCATTCGCTAAATTGTTATATTAAAATGTTATTAATAATTAAAATTTTAATGCGGGGTTAAGAATACGCGTCTGTATCACAACAAAGCACAAAACTATAAAAAAAATAAAAGTCAAAAAATGTCTGACCAAGCCCAGGTATACACTAAAGGGTTAATAAAAGTACCTGAATTGAAAGAAATACAAAATTGTATAACATTCAAAAAAATATATAAGTTTATGTATGAAGTTTAACTTTGATATTTTTAAAACCGAAACCGCGATTTCACATTTTTACGGTTTTTAGCAAACTTTACAGTTAATGACTACACGGGAAGAATTATTTACTAAATCAGCACAACATATGACTTGAATGAAGAACATTTTGCACAATTATCGTCCAAGCCAAAAACTTCTTATAGTAAACTTATTTTAATTCTATAGTAACATAAATCAAGTTCTCGTTGCTTATGGCCAATTTTCCCAATTCTATTTAAATATCAATTCATATTTAAATATAGTTTTTCATATAATTTTATTTTTATTTGAAATAAAAAAACGCATTTTAAAGATCAAATTATAAATAAATATATTAATGAAATCGGCCTTTAATATTTTACAAAAAACTAAGAAAAGACTGATTTTTTCAATAAAAACGTTAGGATCAGGTAGTTTTAGAAAACTTAATATACATAAAAATAACAAACTTTTTATTGATTTGCTTAACATGTCCATTCAAATAAAAACTAATTGAATTAAACCAAGTTTTCTTATGCATTTTCTGAAAAATTTAAAGAAATCCCTAGCATTTGTTTCTTAATGCAACAAATTCGATGCTATTTAAAAATCAAGAAAAGCAGATTAATATTAACTAAATGCAGCTAGAACTCAGAAATATCTGTATTATTTTAAAAAAAGAAAAGCAACTTTTGCATTTCTTGTTTTAAGAAATTTTTGATCATATACCAAAAACGTGAATTTTTTTGATCATCAGAAAATGTTTCTTTACTTATAAAAATTTTACTCAATATGATCAAAAAAAGTTAAAAGCAAGAAATTATTTTTCAATTTTGGATTGGCTTGTTTTTAAAAACAAAATTGATTAATTTAGTAAATAAATAGAATTTGGGAATTTATTTCTCATGTTGAGTAACATTTGTTACACAAAAATGTTCCTGGAAAATATTGAAGGAATAAGGTTATTACAGCCGTATTCATAAAAAAAATCTTAATTCAGGTTTTAGATACATTTTAGTTAAAAAACATGTTAAGCCTTAAAAAAGCTTTTTTTTTAAATTCATATTCATAATCAGTATTTTAACTATTTTTTGGTTTGAAGGTGGCAACACTATCTTCTTTATTGGTCACTTGAATCATAATGATGCAAAACAGTGGTTATTAATTCATACTCGCACTCGTACCTACAATTTTTTGTCGTGTGTGAGAAAAAAATTACTTTTTATAAATCAATAATTGTACGATAGCTTATCTTTTATTTAACAAAATAAAAAGAGTTTAAAAATTATTAAGTAAAAGTGCAATTTAGATGATGATTTATTGCTGATATGGCGACATCTTCCTATTTTCTTATAAGTGGTTATCTGGCAATATTGCTAGATCATCGTCTAGAAGAATCGCTTTCGTATTGCTATCGAGACACGTTTCTTCCCGAAGGAAGTACCTTCCGCAATACGAAATCGATTATTGCCGCAATAATATTTTGCATCAAGGCAATATCAAGTATTTCTGTGTTTGCTGGGATACTATACAATATATATATATGGGCATTTCCATTTTGACGTGTCGTGATATTTGTAGCACAAAATGTAAAAAAATTAAATGACGAAGTCAAAGTTGTAAAAAGGGTTTTTATATATGTATACAAAGTAATGAAGTAGCTCTACATTCAGAAAAAAAATTACAGTAATCGACGCTAAGGATTTGCAGATATAAGCAAAAATCTGCCCTGGCGTGACTTTAAAAAAACGGAAGTGGGTTTTGGTTGCATTACAAAACTGAAAAATACTGCGAATTGAGCAAGAAGTTTTGTACAAAACCTTTTTTAGTAAACTTAGAGCGTATATAGATTTATTTTTCAAGCTATCAAATTTAAAAATCTTTGCTCATTTTAAGGTAAATATGGGAATTTTCAGCTAAAAGTCTACTTTTTTAATGTAACGCCAGATTGCAAATAAGGTTGTATTTTCGGACCATGTTGTTCAATCGTTATCCCTTTTGTTACTTAATGTAGAGCTTGTTGCGCTTTACACCAAAATATAAAAAAGTAAACGATACATATAAAATTTTTTGAGAAACAATTTAAAATACTTCTGGCGTTACGTGACAAAAAGTAGACTTTTCGCTGGAAATGCGAAAATTGAGCTCGCACTGAATGTATTATTTTATACCTATTAATTGATAATTATTATTATTGTATATAAATGTATTTACCTTCACAAATAAATAAACCCATACGTGTTGTTTGTATAAAATTTCATTTTCTGTCTCATTTTATTCACTCACAAAAACACACTTTTACACAACTTGTTTTTATTTTGTTTACTCTTTTTTAATTGATAACTTTATTTACTTCAACAAATCATTCTCAATAGAAAAATATATTATATTTTTTATATTATACAATAACAATTAACCCTTGTTCGATTAATCGATTAATTTTAACTTTTCGAAAAACTTAAAATGGCTTATTTTCAATTAACGAATAATTCGAATAATTTATGTCGATTAATCGGTTAATCGAAAATTTGTTTTTTCACAGATTAGTTTTTTTTAATGTAAAAAAACCAGGTGTTACGTTTTAAACACCCTTTTATAATTTCTTAACTCGAGAACATTTCCTTTGATTAACAATAACAAACAACAAAACCAAAAAGCTTGGGAATAATTTATTTTAAGGAATGTTTTGTACAGACTTTTACCACAATGATTCAGAATAAGAAGATAATTTTTTTGAGAAGCATGAAAAAAAACCTTCTTCCAGACTTTAACAAGACTAATATAAGTACATATTAAAATTGTTAAGAAAAATCAACAAGAGATTTAAGTGGTAAAGTACCTATATAACTTTTGGTCAAATTTTTCAACTTTTAAACTGGACAAAATTTTAATTATTCGATTAACCGAAAAATATCAAATTATTGGATTAAATTTTGTACCTGGAATAATAATTCGTGCGTTTTATCAATTAATACAAAACATCGATTAATTGAATACTAAATTAATTGAATACTGAATAATAGAAATGTGTATTTTTCACACTTTACCCATTGTGAAAACCCTTATTATTAATGAAAAAAAACTTATGTTGCACTTATTGATACTCTTTTTCAAAAATAGTTGCAGCTTTTAAGAATGTAATATTAAAATACTGTCTGATGCGAATATCAACAAAGACTGCAAAAGTCGAGATCGCACTGTATGTATTATTTTATACCTATTAAATACTAGATTATTGTACATATGTATATGAATGTATTTACCTTAACAAATAAATAAACCCATACGTGTTGTTTATATACAAATTTCCTTTTCCGTCTCATTTTATTCACACTTTAACAACTCAAATACATACATACATATTTAATTGCTTTTGCTTTCTTCTTTCCTTTCCTCTTTTCAATTGACAGATTTATTTACTTTAACAACTCATTCTCAATAAAAAAAACAACAACACTAAATTAACTAAAGCAAACGTTTTGACTGCCAAACTTTTTTCTTTTTGCAATATTTCTACCAACAACAACAATACACTTCTCACCAAAAACACACTTCATAAACTTTTGGTTTAAAAATACCGACTGTTACCGAGCCACTCGCACATCACACACTTGTTGTTATTCTATTAACTGCTGTCAACTACACGAAGGAAACGGAATAAGAGAACAAAATGATGATGACGTCATCATTGCTAAAACAAATAAGACTTTTATAAAGACGTGGAAACTTTAAATGCATTTTTTCACTGAAATCGATTATAAAGGAATTATATTTTATATTTATTTGAAAATATATTAACTAATTGACATTTTAACACATTTTTCAAAAGCGAAACTCTAATATTTCCTTTTTTATTTAATGAAATACCAAGAGACAGCAGTTAATGTCGACTTTACTCACGCACTGATTGAAATTAAACTGATTTTATTTATAACAGTTTAGAAATCATTGCCAAAATATTAAAGCGATTTAATGTGGCAGAAGATAGTTTTAAAAATAATGGAATATGAAATGCGTTCCAATTAGGATTCGTAAGTAGTACCCTAGATAAAAGCTTTATATTTGAAGAAAAGCTTTAAATTAAACATAAAAACTTCAATAAAAGAGATAAGTGCATTAAGAGAGTTACAATATTTCAGGGATCAGTGCATATCAAGCTAAAAAAAAAATGAAAAATTGTTTAGACAAATTTTTGTTTTTGAAATTTTTTAAAATTTGTTTTCAGGATTCTATAAAATAAATGTAAAACAAAATTTAAATGCACTGTTTTGTTACATAAGTTTAGTACATATTTCTAAACATTTATTGTACTTTGTATTAGGAATGGGCAACAAATATCGATATATCAAAATATCGATATTTAAAAAAAATATAATCGATATATATCGCCGATATTTTAAATACCGATATATCGATGTATCGATATTAAAATACGACTATCGAATTCGATATTTTTTAAAGTCAGTCTTCATTAAGAACTCAAAATTTTAGCCGTTTTTCAAACAATATGTTTTTTAAGAATTGAAATCATTGCATGCATCATATGTTTTTTTAAACAAATATGAAGATCTAAAATAATTGGCATTTATAAGAAGCATTGCCGGATACAAGAAGCAGATTGACTGGAGAGCACATAAAACAGAGAGTGCTCCTGATGTCCATATCTGATGATTACTGGTTTGACTAAAACCAGTTGGTACTTTTTGGGTTCAATTCAAATTTTAAGGAAAGTTGGTACTTCCATTGAAATTTTTCGTAATTTATTTTTTTTTATATGGATTTTTTGTTTTTGTTATAATTGAATTTTCTGTTTTAATTAAATTTTTTTGTTTTTATTAATTTTTTTTCATTAAAATGAAACAATAAAAAGTAACAATGTAATTACATATAATTTGTTTGTTCATAAATATGTTTGTACAAAGGTATACTGAATTTTTTTAATTTGGTAATAGTTTCAGCAAAATACGTTCGATATATCGATATTTTTGAAATAATAAATATCGATACTCTAAAAAAATATCGATTCGATATATATCGATATATTTTTTCAACTTGCCCATCCCTACTTTGTATAAAGATTACATTTTGAAAGTGGATGCAAGTATGTAAAGATTTAACATTTTTCCAAGGTATGTCAAAACTGTGGGCGTCAAAATAAAGTGTACAGCTTGTTTTCCAATATAAAAAGTGTTATGTTGGTCATAAAAAGTTAAATTTCTACTTTGCCAAATTTGATCAGACTTGAAGCTTGTTGTCATCTGTGAAAAATACGTTGCTCCAAAAATTGACGAAAGCAAGTGGGGCAACAAAAAACGTGATAAAAGCTAGAAGTAAGAAATTCAACGGAAAAATACAGTATCTATAGTAAAGCGTGATAGGATTGGCTTTCGTAATACGTCCTAAAACAGATGGATTAGCCTAATAGTCGCACGATATCAACTCAACTAAGCATCTGGGAACATTTGGACAGACGAAAAAAAACATAAGCAGCACGCACTCTCTGAAGAAAGTTCTGCAGGAAGAGAAGCCAAAATTGCCTACTGCGCTAACTTAAAAATGGGTGGAATCGATGCCAAAGAAACCGTCCTTAAAGCAAAAAGAAATCGAAAAAAGTATTAGCCACTTCATTTTAAAAGTATACACTTTTTTGGCGCGTTAAAAACAGAGTACATTTGTTTTTTTATTGTACTGCTTTTGTTGTTTTTGAAGTATTTAAAATTGTTAACTTTAAATTGTAATAACATTGTCCAAAGTTTTGTAAATGATAATAAACTTCTAAAAATTTGAATTCTTTTTTAATTAAATAGCACTTTTTATATTGGAAACCCCGTTGTACACTTTATTTTGACTCTGACAGTATCTGTGGCAGTTTGACAAAACATCTTAAGTCATATTTAAAAAGTTGTTAATCATACGAATTTTCATTCAAAAAACATTTTTGTTAACGCTTTTAAAATTTTGTATTATTAACGAAATTTTTCTTTAATTTTGGTGTATTTAATTTTTAAAAAAAAATATTTTTTCACAGAGTTTTAAACTTTTTTGCGCTCTTATCTCGACTTAAGATGTTTTTTTTTTCAAAATGCAACAGATTTGTATGTTCCTTAAATTTTTTAAAAAAAAATGTACCTAAAGTTTCAAAAAAACTGAATCTAATAGTTTCTATGAAATTGTATATGACGCACAATGGACGATTTTAGAAAAACATATGAAAGTAATACTGGATTTTGTAAACGGTATGTCCGATTGGCAATGTGACTAGATTTTAAAATAATATAAAGCTAACTCATGTTTTAAATAGAGCTGAAGAAGGAAATTTCCAGCCAAAAAAAAGCTTCTATAGCTTTCTAATTGTAACTTTCAGGCCCTTGAAATTTTAAAACGGTAAATGAATTTCGGTAGAGTTGAGTTTTACATGATTAGGGCCTAAATTATTTTGATATTTTTCAGATATTAAATATTATAAAAAAATTTATTTTTGGTTCATTTGAATAAAAAAATTAATTAAAATAAGTATGTAAAGCATTTATGTATGTATGTTTAAAGCTTTTTTTTATTCTCATGGAATAATCATAATTTTTTCTTTTTTGGATGTGCTAAAGTTAGCAATATGCCAAAAAAATTAACTTTTTCATTTTCAAGCTATGAATGCCGAATGATTTTTAATACTTCGGGGGTAGAGTCGAGTACCCTACTTGCTTATTAGGGTGTCCCTCACTTGTCCTAAAACGGATATTTAGAGTGGCCCTTAAAACTTGGATTTTTTTGACTTTCTATGAATTAAACGCATTATTTATGTTAATAGCTACAAAATCAATGTTTTTATGTGTTGAATAGTTAGTTTGGGTAGTAATCTTCCATTTTTGGTTTTTGTTGGAATAATACACTAAAAAAAAAGTGGCAACAACAAAACTTGGAAGTAAGAAAATACTACTTCTAACATTTAGCGCGGCACAAATTGGGCTGAATATTATGGCTTGCCATGCAACACAGTTGTTAATGATATCAAAATCTAAAATTCTGCGGTGGTGCGTGGCGATCGCATTTTTCGTTTACAAGAAAATTAGGAAAATGTAAAAAAGGCGAAAAAAATTAAAAAATGGGGTTTTTTGGCCTTCATTTACTTAAAACTTTTGAAGTAGGAGTGTTATCTTCAAGCACCACCGCAGAATTTTAGATATTTTAGTCATCAACAACTATGTTGTCTCCCAAGGCATAATATTCAGCCGAATTTGTGCCGTATTACAAACAGTACAGCCTATTTTCGACAAATTTTATTAATTGATTAAAAAAAACCTTGTCTTCCTCAAATTATTTCATTGTAAATAGTCCGTTACAAGTTTCTTATGTTATTATTTTTTATTGTTTTCCTCAGGGCTACCAGGTACTTTTTTGCATTGTCCCCAAAAATCCCCAAATAAAAATCAAAATCTTAAAAGTTAATATTATCTTTTGTTTTTTTTTTCTGAACAAATTTTTAATCTTGTTAATTAAAAATTTTAAATTTTTTTAAAAATAGTAAGAAATATTTTAATAGGAAATCCCCAAAAATCCCCAAATAAAAATTTCAATTTGCTTTTAACACAGACAAGCTTAATTTGCTTACTGCAAATTTGAAAAAAGATGTCAACATTTTCCAAACGATTTTAGCGGCTGCGAAAGATTCAATGTTAAAAAGATATATCGATAGACCTGTAGATGATGATTTTCATACAAATTTTTCTTAAAAGCATTTCAAATCCATTTTAATTTTTTATGAATACGGCAGTAAATGTGTTTTAAGAAGATAATTTTTATTTTGGAAATTTTTTTTAAATTTTTTATGCCGAAAAACTTTGGAGTCGGAGTCGCGAGTTTTTGTGGGTACTACGACTCCGACTCCGGCACAAAAACATCAACTCCGACTCTTCAACTCCGACTCCGACTCCACAGCCCTGTATAAATCAAATAAATTTACCATTCATGTCACGTAATGTCGGCTTAATATGCAAACCTGCTAAATCCACTTTTTAAGTAAATTGAGATTTGATGCCGTGTGATAGAGAAGGATATGCCTCGTCAAACAGCATGTAGTTTTTCTTCATTTTGAACCTTGAAGTGTTTTAAAACAACTATATTTTTGGTTTTATTCTCAAGCAACAAAAGGAAAAATTCAAGGTTTTTTGTCACTTCTGTTAAATTTATTGAAAGGCAGTTAGCAGGTTTGCATATTAAGCCGACGATATGACAAAAAATACGTAACTTTTTTGAAAGAATATCGTATAGTTTTTATTTTTCCCTGGCAACACTGTTACGTATGTAACTGCCCGTCTATGCGAGAGATAAATATTGCAGCATATATTGCTGTAAGTGTCAAAATTATATTATCTTAAATGTAGACAGCCCTTTTTGGAACATATTAATTGCCGGAAATATTTGTTGCAATAATTGTTAATCAATTTTCGGTAACAATTATTGCAAATATAAAACGTCAAATTTGGTTGTAAATTGAAAAAAAAAACAAAATGAAAAAAATAAAAGCAAATCGTGTGAAAAAGAAATTAAGTTTGTTAAATAGTAGCTAATTATAATTGAAGTAAAATAATTAAATTAAAGAATTAAATAAACACTTAAATGAAATTGCAAAACTTATTTTTATTTATATAATTAGTTTCTTATTTGATCTTTATTATTTAAATTAATATTAATTTGTTTAAGCTTTTTATATATAAATAATGTTTTTTTTGGCAAAAAAAAATTTATATCTACATATATAAAATTGTAACGTTACTGACCAAAGATTGATCACACCCCAAATCGGTCCACTAAGACGGAATTTTTGGAAATTCAAATGTTTAGGGGGTAAAAAGGGGTAAAAACGGGAAAATTCGGTAACCTTATATCTCCAAAAATAAAAGAGATACAAAAAAAATTTAATACTTATCGTCGTTCTTTAGAAAAATAAGCGGACAGGTGCCTGGTCATTTTTTGAAATTCGGCCGTTTTAACGTAAACGGGTAAAACCTGAATTTTGGTACTTTTTTCCAAAGTTTTAACCACATTCGAAACTTATCAAAAAAATACGAATACGCATTTGGTACTTTTTCGAAATACAAACATTTAAGGGGTGAAAATTGTAACTATTTTTGGTACTTTTTTTACAAAACATTTTTTTCCGTTCATTGAAGTATTCGTATTAAATTATGGGCTCCCACTAAAAATATTTAATTTTTTATACTTTAATGGGGGAAAAATAGTATCAAAAGGGGGAAAAAAAGAAATTTGATATACAGGGTCCGCCAAATAACTTTATTTTTGAAAATGCTATAAAAAAAACTACTGAATATTTTCTCAAATTTCTTATTTTATTTGAAAGTACAATCCTTCCGGTTAATAATGGAAAATAATTTCATTCAAATGGCTGCCTCGGCTGGCCATGCAGTAGCCTACACGATGGGTCCAATTTTGAAGCACATTATCGATTGTGTGCAGCTGTATTTCACCAATGGCTTCGCGAATATTGTCCTTTAAAGCTTCAATTGTCTCTGGCTTGTCGGCGTAACACTTATCTTTGACGGCACCCCACATATAATAATCCAACGGTGTCAAATCGCAGCTCCGAGGTGGCCAAACGACAACAGCTCTGCGGCTGATAATGCGATCTTCGAAAACAGGGTACAAACATCGAGTGTAGCTTCGGTTGAAACCAAATGTTGCCAATAACCTCCTCTTCAATTTTTGTAATCAAAAATTCGTTCAACATGGCCCGATAACGATCGCCATTGACTGTAACGGCCACTCCTTGCCCATTTTCGAAGAAAAATTGCCCAATTTTGCCTCTGGACCAAAATTCGCACCAAACAGTGACTCGTTTTGGGTGCAACGGCTTTTCAATGTATGCGTGTTTGTTTACATATCCGCCAAGATTAAAATTAACTTCATCTAAAAAGATGTTTTTTTTTGGCAAAATCGGCATCTTCTGTAAGTCGATCGCAGGCCCACTTAGCGAAGCGAAAACGCATATGTCCCAGCGTTGTTCAAGCGTATACACAACCATATTCGTCCAGCGGAAGGATTATATGGGGTTCCAAAAATTCATAAAATTGATTTTCCATTAAGACCAATATGTTCATGCATAAATTCTCCATCATATGAACTTTGTAAATTCTAAATATAATGTAAGGACTCTCTTCAATTTAAAGATAAAATTAAACATATTAAGTTAAATGATGATGAGAAATTAATATCTCTTGATGTAGTTTCATTTTTTCCAAGTATACCTGTAGATCTTGCTGTAGATATAATAGAAGAGCAATGGGATAAGATAGAAGAACACACTAACATGGAAAAGGACTTATTTTTACGTATTCTAAAATTTTGTATAATTGATAATAGATACTTTCAATTGGACGGTAATATATATGTTCAACTAAGGGGACTTCCTATGGGATCACCAGCATCTCCAATTGTAGCAGATATTGTTATGGAGAGATTAATAGATAGGTGTTTGGAACAGTTGACTATTAAACCTAAAATTATGACAAAATATGTGGATGATTTATTTTGCGTAATTAAGGAATCAGAAATAGCAAAAATTTTGGATGCATTTAATTCCATTCATGCGGATATACAATTTACAATGGAAAATTTGAATCTAAATTGTCTTATTTAGATACTTTGATAATAAGAAAGGGAAAAAGTTTATTGATTGATTGGTATCAAAAACCAACATCGTCTGGTAGAATAATTAATTATTTTTCAAATCATCCTAAAAGGATTATTATTAACACGGATAGAAATCTTATAGATAGAGTATTGAAAATAAGTGATTCTTGTTTCCATAGGAATAATAAGGAGAACATTTTAAGAGCCTTAAGAGAAAATAGTTTTCCGAAGGAAATTATATCTAATTTATTTACACAATATAATAACCATAGAATAAATAACTCGAACGGTAATACGGAACCAAAAGTTTATAAATCGCTAACTTATGTACCAACATTTTCGGAGAGATTAGAAAAATCTAATATTTATGATACTGAAAGGTATAAAATTTCACATAAATCTTATAACACAATAGGTAGATTATTTACTAATATGAAAGATAAAATAAATAAGTTGGATATGTCGAATGTAGTTTATAAAATACCTTGTAGGGGAAATGTTAATGGACAATGTGGCAAAGTATATGTTGGTACAACGAAGAATAAACTAAAAACTAGGTTAGCAGGACATAAGTCAGATCAAAAATATAGGCACATTTCATCACAAAAAACAGCTTTATCAGCTCATTGTGTAAATTTAACCATTATCCTGATTTTGAAAATACAACAGTTTTAAATACGGAAAATAATTATAAACGTAGGTTTATGTTAGAAATGTTGCAAATTATAAATGTACCGACAATATCGAGAATTAATTTTAAGTCAGATACTGAAAGTTTAGCACAAATATAAACGGAAGTTAATTATTTATTTATAATGTAATAGATTAGTTTTTAAATTGGAAAACCTTTTTTGTTTTTAATTGAAAATTGTTTTATGACTTTTTGTTAAATTTATTTCATTTGTTAAAAATTGTTATTTTTTGTCAAAAATTAAAGAAAAAACCCCTGAAGAAGGCACACAACGGAGTGCCGAAATATTGGTTCAATAAATTTAATATTTTTTTAAAAAAAGAGACCTCAAGCTTAATAAAATAATAATAATAATAAATTTTGTAAAGGTCGAATAAAAGTCAATTTATATTAATAAATGTATTAAATAATATATTTTTAAGTTTTATTTGGTTTTTTATCCATTTTAAAAAGAATCACACTAACAACATAAAAAAAATGTTAAAATGAAGCAAGAAAGAATCAGAGAGCGAAGCGAACCCAGTTGTTTATATCGTCGTATGAACATAACATAACATAAGGTGTTAAACAAAAAAAAATATATATGTATGTACATTTTTCATGTGTGTTGTAAGTGGTAGTAAAACATTTTTACGGAAGCACTAAAGCGGCTCATACACTTGCAATAAAATTGTTCAATTTTACGTATTGTACATTTATATCGCCAATGTGTATAATGTGTAATGTGTAAGCCCACGAGAAATTTTAATTTATAAGTTTCCAATAATCAGTATTGTGGTTATTTTTGTTGAACTGTTTCATGGTTTTTAATTCAAATTTTTGATACCTATTTTCCTTAACAAATAATACGGCGCAAAATGTGTCAAATGTTATTGTTGACATTTAATTGCAACTGAGTAATTTTTGCTCAAGGGTTTTTTTTTTAGTGCAAATGAAGTAAAATAAAGCAAATTGCAGAAACGAACATTTTGTTGTTGTGTTGTGTAAAAATTTGTATTTTTCACACTTTGCACTACCCATTGTGAAAACCCTTATTATTAATGAAAAAAAACTTATGTTGCACTTATTGATACTCTTTTTCAAAAATAGTTGCAGCTTTAAAGAATGTAATATTAAAATACTGTCTGATGCGAATATCAACAAAGGCTGCAAAAGTCGAGATCGCACTGTATGTATTATTTTATACCTATTAAATACTAGATTATTGTACATATGTACCTATATGAATGTATTTACCTTAACAAATAAATAAACCCATACGTGTTGTTTATATACAAATTTCCTTTTCCGTTTAATTTAATCACTCACAAAAACACACTTAAACAACTCAAATACATACATACATATTTAATTGCTTTTGCTTTCTTCTTTCCTTTCCTCTTTTCAATTGACAGATTTATTTACTTTAACAACTCATTCTCAATAAAAAAAAACAACTCTAAATTAACTAAAGCAAACGTAGGTATTGACTGCGAAACTTTTTTCTTTTTGCAACATTTCTACCAACAACAACAATAAACTTCTCACCAAAAACACACTTCATACACTTTTGGTTTAAAAAATACCCGACTGTTACCGAGCCACTCACGCATCACACACTTGTTGTTATTCTATTAACTGCTGTCAACTACACGAAGGAAACGGAATAAGAGAACAAAATGATGATGACGTCATCATTGCTAAAACAATTAAGACTTTTATTAAGATGTGAAAACTTTAAATGCATTTTTTCCACCGAAATCGTTTATAAACGAATTATATTTTATATTTATTTGAAAATATATTAACTAATTGACATTTTAACACATTTTTCAAAAGCGAAACTCTAATATTTCCTTTTTTATTTAATGAAATACCAAGAGACAGCAGTTAATGTCGACTTTACTCACGCACTGATTGCAATTAAACTGATTTTATTTATAACAGTTAAGAAATCATTGCCAAAATATTAAAACGATATTAATGTGGCGGAAGAAAAATCATGCAAATTTAAGTGCATTCCAATAGAATTCGGTTATAATACGCTAGATAAAAGCTTTACGTTGTGCTGTTGTGTAAATTTTGTTATATTTGAAGAAAATCCTTAAATTAAAAATCAAAAACTGTACTAAATAAGAAAAATGCACTTAGAGAGTTAAAAACAATATTTTAGGGATCAATTTTAAAAACAATATTTTAGGGATCAATTTATATACAGATTAAAAAAACTGGAAAATTGCTTATAGAAATTTCTGTTTTTTTTTGAAATTCTGAAAAATTTGTTTTCAGGATTCTGTAAAAAAAACTGTAAAACAAAATTAACAAACACTGTTTTGTTACATAAGTTTCTTAATTTAGAACATATTTCTTAACATTTATTGGTCTCTTTATGTAGATAAGATTTTTTAAATGTATTAAATTTAATTATGGAATAGCTCCCACTATCACACGATTGAAAATTTCTTTTCAATTCCGCTTAAACATATTGAAAATTTTCTGAAATTTTTGCCTTTAAAAAAATTTGAGTTTTAAAAAATATTAATTACTGATGATCTGGCCTAAGCAACCAGTGAAATGCGCATAGGAATAGCTTATCCCATCACCAATAAATTTCAGGATTTTTATCAAAAATAAAAATTGGGAATTAAGCACGACAAACAAAATCTTGTTAATTAAAAATTTTGTACTCCCAAAAATGAATTTGATAATAAAATATTAATTTCATCAAAAAGGGGCAGCACCAAACTCGTTATTTTACGATTTCGTATCTTAGTGCCGTTTCACACACGTCAAGTATGACTCGTTAAGTCTTAAGCTTTTAGGAGAAAAGGAAAAGAGAATGTCATTTATTTCCAACTCTCTCCTCAAAACTCAATACTTGACGTGTGTGAATCGGCACTTATTTTCAACATTTACTCCCCTGCAAATAATATTGGACCACCTGATCCATTTTGATAAAATGGACAATGTCATTGTTAAAAAGTGTTTGTAGTGAGACGACACGTCTTCGTTTTTTAACGACGTGCTTTCGTTTTTAAACTACTTCAAAACTTATTCTCTTGAGTATAACATGGAGTAGTCTTAAAACTACTCCTTTGTAGTCCAAAGCTGGGTTATATGGTCCTGCCCTAGGACATCGTAATGTTAAATAGACCATGTTTTTTTCATACGTTTGAGTTACTTTTGGACCAGTCCTAGTCCTTGTGGGCTACTCTTTACACGCGTGTTTGAACTGGTCCCACATTTGCAGGGTTATTTTAGTAGAGACACAACCATACTGTCACGAACATATTTATTTGTAATTTGTATTTTTAAAGATCTCTGATAGCAAAATTTAAATTGTTTGCATATTTCTTTCAATTTCAGTTTCACCATTTTACACAACATTCGTAAAAGATATCTAAGGACTTTTGATGATTCACAAAACAAGGAACTTGCATTCCTAACAATATGCTGTAAGGAGAACTATCTAATTTGTACATCCATCTTAACATTCATACATGAATTAAAGAAAATCATACAAACATATGAACATTAATTAAATCCATCACTTGTATATAAAAATTTTCACATAAGCATCTATTTCATTACAACTGAAAAATGTCTTTGTTTTTATTTTTTTTATTAAACTCAAAATAAAAAAAATCTCAAGTTAAAAATAACATCCATAACACACACAGGAGACAAATTTTACTTAAAAATCATCAGGAGTCATTATCAATGGCTGATAGCCGCGAAAGAATACGAGGACCTGCGCGAGACGGTCGGGAATTTCTCACAAGCCCTCGCCAGGTTCTGAGACGCTTAATGTTACTGTCAGAAGGTCGCCAATATCGTGAAGCTGCTGGTGTTGTAGGGCGTTTGGGTCCCTCTGTGTTGAGGTCGGTAATTGCTGAGCTGCCGATAGATTTGTTACTGGAACATTTACCACACAGTGCTTATCTCTTAGAATCGTTTTTCTCCAGGTAAGCCATTTTCCTCGATTCCATCAAAAATCGGTATTTAGAACTGACAAGAAAAATATAAATAAATGCAATAATAATTTAGATTTTGCCCAATAAAGGGGTAAATTTTTTTTTAAACTACACCCATATTACCATATTTACTACTGGAAATGGAACGACCATTAGTGGTTTTTTTCTTTTCTACATAAACGCCTTCTAAAAAGGTGCATGTATAAAATGCTTTGCCAATCGTTTTCGCGAGAACAAAACACAAGTTGTGAAAAAGTGGAATGCCCTGTTTTAAACACCTAAAAAAAACTTTTTCTTCGTCATTATTTAACGCTATTTATGTTATATTCCGACATTTTGTTTTAACCAATTTTGCTGCTTTACAATAAATTTTTGTGTAATTCGTATCAAAACTCATTCAATGGAATGCAATCCAGCGGAAGCGTGCAGAATTTTAAAATCAATTTTATGAATTTATTAATAATTTTTTGTATGACCGCTACCCGTCTCCCTCTCGTATACCACCAAGATTCTTTTTTTTTTTTTTTTTTTTTTTTTTTAGCGATAAACCAACACTCAGGGGATGCCCCCTATATATGCAGTGCATTGTGTTGATCAGGAAAATAAGGTTTGGGAAGGAGGAAAGAGGGAATAGTGTTTGTGGACATTTGACTTGAATCTTAATAAATTATAAGTACCGGGGAAGACCTCTGCGGGAAGTTTATTCCACATACGGATAGTTCGACTGAAAAACGAATTTTCCCTATAATGCGTTGTGCGAAACACAGGACAATCGACTACAAACGGATGTGATCCACTGGATGAGCGAGTATTACGAAGAAATACTCGGGCGGGTGGAATAAGTTCACTTATCTCAGTGGAACACCTCCCATGGTAATATCGATAGAAAAGTGCCACACAACCCACATTCCGACGATGCTCCAATGAGTCAATAGAGTTGGATACCCTACTGTCATTGATGAGCTTCACCGCCCTCCTTTGTACACGGTCCAGAAGGTTCAAAATAGACTTTGAAGCCCCTGCCCATATATAGGAGTTGTATTCCATCTTCGGTCGGATATAGGTGGTATAGATAGTAAGGAGATCGGATGAAGTGAAGTAAGTCTTGCACCGTTTTAAAAAACCTAAACACTTGAATGCTTCTTTCGACACCAGAACATCAAGAGTATCCGATTCCTCAATATCAATGCCACCCATTAATACAGATGACATAGTTGGTCCCACGGCCCGTCTGTGGGTCAACATACAACATTGGGTCTTGCGTGCATTAAATTCGACCCTATTCGCTTGACCCCACTCAGAGATTGTAGCTAGGTCCTGATTAAGAGTGTCATTCATATTTTGCCTTTTGCCCCCAATCTCAACAAGGATGGCCTATAATCGAAGGAACATGTGGTTTATTCAAAGAGCTACGCACATCAAATTAAGTATCTCTCACTATTGTAGTTATTCAGATGCACATAAGCAAATTAATAAATGTTTTTGTGGGAGGTTCGTCTGCCCCTTCCTAAGCCACCAACATTTTTTTGGAACATTCTAAGAGTTAATTAATGTTGATCTGCAGATATAAGAAAAAATAATAAATACTTTGAATGGGGGTATCCGTCTCCCCCTCCTATACCGCCAAGATTTTGTTGGAACATGCAGTTTGTTGCAAGATTTACACTAATGAAATTAAGTGTACCTCACTGTTATAGCTGAGGAGATATGAATTGATCCTCGAAAAAGGACTTTTGACCCCAGTGTGCGCTGTTAGCAGACTTTCGCGAATTTCCGCTTATTCAGCAATTTGTATCTAATTTTTGACATTTCTAATAGTTATAGGGACTTTAAATATATGTAATTTATGGCTTGTTTGAAACGTTCAGTTTGGATGATAATTCATGGTTAACTGTGTGGCGTCATTCTAAATCCAAAATGGCAGCACACCCAAGATGGCCGACTAGATAATTTTTAATGCTCTCCCACAATATGGGCAACAAATGAAAGGTATTGGCAAGAATAACTCGAAAAATAATGTGAAGTCTCTCTAAGTCCAATATGGCGGACTTATAAAGCTTGAAACTCAAATTTGAAGCAGATAGCTTCATCCGATTGAGCTGAAATGTTGTATACCCATTCAGTTTGGGTGACAATTCATGATAAGCTGTGTGACGTTATTCTAGATCCAACATCGTGGACCACCCAATGTGGCAGACTAATTATTTTTAAAGCATTGCTACAATATGGGTATCACATGAAAAGTCTTGCTGAGAATAGCTCGTAAATAAAGTGACGTCACTTTAAATCCAAAACGGTTAACCGTTAATCGGGTATCATGGGTATCAAATGAAAGGACTTACTGAGAATACGAATGCGAGCTTCGAATAAATAAAATGCAGCAAACCTTTTTAAAAAACAACCTTTTATTAAAATGCTCAAAAAAGAAATTAAAAGTAAAACCCCTTTTAAAAAAACAAGCTTTTATTTTAATACGCTAAAAAAGAAAAAAATAAACTTTTACTATCAACTTATAACGTCATTATTCAATTTATATGATATAAAAGCTCTACTCTTTCATGCTCTGATGGTAGTTTTTAAACAAAATCTCAGCATAGCCGGGTATCAAACTCTTATTTACATTTCTAATTATATTTTACAGATTACTCACCGTAAATCCCTCACCCAAACCCGATGTGCCGACAGAAGCTGTACTCTGGCAATTAGTAAGATTATTCTCCAATCCCCATGATCCGGGTCTGAAGCAACGATGTTTAAAACTTTTGCAATCTCTTGTACAATATGAACCCAACTTAAGAGACACCATTCGTGAGACCCGCAAATCCTTTAACGATGCCGTACAAGGTTTGGGAGTTCATGGCTTAACAACAGATTCCTCTGGTCAATTGATATCACTGCACATAGCTTTAAAAACGGAACTACAAAGACATGTAGACACATACAAAGTGGCTCTGCACAAACTGGAGGAACTAAGTATGATCACAGTAAATCAAGATCCTGCCCATTCATCACATCAACGCTTGCTAGGCATTAGTTATGGAGACATCCAACAGAGACTTATCGATAACAAAACCCTCTTAACAATTCTCGACAAACCAGCATTGAAACAATTAACTAGTCTCATAGAGAATCTTTCACAAAGAGTGGAAAACGATAAAGAAGTCCTGAAGGCAGTGGGTCAGGTAAAAAGAGTTGATATGCAAGCAAACGTGAATAAAAGACCGGCAGCTGGCTTGCTAATGAATTTCTCACGGGGTTGTGAGATTATTTTGCATATGATGAGTACAGATGGTATGAATGGCACAACATCCAATGCCAGCAGTATGGGATCACCAAATGGTAGCAGTTGTTCAGATGGCTATCATTCGGATGATTCAGCTAATGATGAAATAAGGTAAAATCTCCAAACTCCTTCACTTTAAAAATTAAATTTCTTGTTTTTTTGTTTCAAAAAAGATTTTATTTTGTGTTACTTTCCGCCATCAAATAACCAGCTAAACACTTTCGCTTGTTTCAATGGTTATTCTCTAATTTTAGCTTTAAGTGTTTGCTAAATATTTATACTGTACCTATTTTTTTAAGTGATTTTATTTGTTATCTTTTCCTTTTCTCTTTTAGCGGCATGATTTCTCAGTATCGTTTATTGTATTTAGAAAATAGGACAGATACTTTGGAGGCATTGAACAGTATGCCGCAGCTGAAACACGTTTATAATTTGAAAGCGAAAATCTTATTCTCAATTATAGTGGTAAGTAGTTATTGGTTGATTATATTTATGAACTTTATTTATGTAATTTGTCTTTTAAAGCTCTTAAATATAGTAAATGAAGCACTTTTAAAGAAAAGATTTCAAAGTAGAATTTGTGCGAAATAAATTTGTTTTAAAATGCATACGTGACAGTTTCAGTTAAAAGGGACCTATGGGCAAAAATTGAGTTTTCACAAACAGACCCGGAAAAATGGCATACAAACAAAACAAATCGTTTAATAAATCACAGTACAAAGTTTAGCAATTGTACGTCGTTAATGTTATCGCAGAACGCGGCGTGGCCTTGGCTAATACTTAGTCTGAGATCACACTATGAAAGTTTTCTTTCAGAAAGTCTGAGTTTATTGGTGAGAGGGGAAGAGAACATGCGAAAAAAAAAGATATATCCTAAAAGAAAGTATATTAGTATTAAGTGAAAAAATTAAATATTAAATTATTTAAATTATTTATTTGTGTTTAATTACCGGAAAAATAGAATATATATAAATGTATATACATATATATGTAAATATAAATATATGATAATCACACGATTAATATGTAGCACCATAAGGATTGCGTTGACATGGTAAAATAAGTTTGCTTTTCTGATGCAGCGCTGGCAGTAATGCATTTAACAATGTGGAGAATTTATATTGTTATAGATATTATGACATACAAACCTATTATGTATAATTTTTTTATTGATTTTAATTACTAATAAGTAGTGGTTTAAACTGAAGTCGTTTAAATATTTTAATATGTACATACATACTTCATTAAATTTAGCTATGAATTGATTTTAAAAAGACATCTTTTTCATTCTAATCTAAACGTATTTTGATCTCCATAAAATGAATTATCTTAATGAATTTTTTTTTACAATGAACAAATTTTGCAAATAAATATTTGACTCATATTCATTCATACCTATTTGTCTCCAGTTCACGAATTATTTCAAAATAACTCTGCATCATATACTTTCAACGCTAATGCAACAAGTTAATTTTAATTAGGTAATTTCTGAAAAATATAAAGAAGAAGGAAAGAGCAGTCCAACTAAGAGTAGTTGTTGATAGCAGCCCCCGCATTAGGTAAACGTGAATGTTGGGCAAAGTAGTACTTCTCCAAAGAAAGATATTATTAGAATTTAATAAAGCTGAAAAATTAACAAAAATAGCTAAACAGTATATATTCCAATACTTAATAAAAAATTCAAAAATGCGTTTATTCTAAAAATGTATAAAAATTGTCTTTTTGAAGGATATTGATGAAGGGCCACTGGAAGAATGCAATTCTAACACAAAAAACCCCGAAAATTTTAAATAAACTAATAAAAAATATTTATTTTGTATTATAAACTAAATATTTTATGGTCCCATACAGATTTATTATAGGGAAGTTCGACTATATTTAAATTTATTAAAAAGGAAATACATACATACATATATAAACTCAAAAATCTCAGGATCTGCAGATGGTGCCATTTATTCTTGGAAATTCTTAGCGTTTGCGAGTGCAATGGGGTAGGCTACAAAATTTCAAAATTACTAACGGTTCGGTTCTTTTAATTTTACAGCACTTTTTTATTTTTTTTCTTATGCTATACTGAAAATTATTATTATTAATTATTATTTGATCACAAATTTCACTAGCACCGTAGTAACAGTAATCAAACAGATCACCCAATTTTGATGTTGTAAAAAAAATGTGTTCTTATAAAAATAATTAAAAACTCTGCTAAATTTTTTCTTGAGTGTGATTATACATTATGTTGTTAAAAAAATTTATATATGTATTTGATAACACTTTATTTTTAATTTTGTAAATAACTTGGTTATTTTTTAAGATAGAAGTTTGAAATTTTATAAAAATATGTTGTAACGTGAATCGTAATCAACAAAACAAATCAATTTCAAATTTTCCAATAATATCTTCATTGTTTTGCATTTAAGCTAACGATATGTGTTTTGTTTGTGAAAAATTAAAATTCTTTGATGCCTGTAAAAGGGTTACTTTTTCTTATGTTAAAAAGACGTACCTAAAGGCAGAAATATAAAGAGAAAAAATAGCCACAAGAACTTGTTGGTATTTTGTGCTTGCAAAAATATTTTGGTTTCTGTACCAATCGGGTCGGTACAAAAAAACCTAAATACATAAAAGCAAATGTGACAGTAGGTAAAGTACCTATTTGGGTAAGAAGATGTGTTTTATTGACGGATTAATGAAACTTTATTGTTTCGCACGAAATTTATTGCTTATTTTTTATGCTACAATTATATAACAGAGCCCAAAGAGTTAACCTTGCCATTTTGTGGTAATTTACTTGACGTAAATTTGAACTGTTATAATGACTTTCTGCATTTTTGCAGGCAAACACAGGTGCGCATATTTTGCATATTTTGTAAAAAGTTATGATACCAATAGGTAGAATTAAAATGTAGGCACAGATGTTTGAATAATTTGTCCTCTTGCCTTTTCTTATTGTACATTTTTCATTAATCCGTCAATAAAACATCTTCTTGACCAAATACTTTACCTACTGTCACATTTGCTTTTATGTGTAGAGGTTATTTACACATAAATTGTAGCAGAACAAGACCTTTTCATTTTTTTTTTTTTAAATATTTTTACTTGCTTAAGAAAAGTGTTTTCAAAAAAAAAAAAACCCACCGACGCGATTGGTACAGAAACCAAAATATTTTTACAAGCACAAAATACCAACAAGTTCTTGTGGCTATTTTTTCTCTTAATATTTCTGCCTTTAGGTACGTCTTTTTAACGAAACGAAAAAGTGACCTTTTTAAAGGCATCAAAGAATTTTTATTTTTCACAAACAAGACACATATCGTTAGCTTAAATGCAAAACAATGAAGATATTATTGGAATATTTGAAATTGACTTGTTTTGTTGATTACAATTCACGTTACAACATATTTTTATAAAATTTTAAACTTCTATCTAAAAAAATAACCAAGTTATTTACAAAATGAAAAATTAAGTGTTATCAAATACATCTGTATATCATTGTTCTTAACAACATAATGTATAATCACACTCAAGAAAAAAATTAGCAGAGTTTTTAATTATTTTTATAAGAACACATTTTTTTTACAACATCAAAATTGGGTGATCTGTTTGATTACTGTTACTACGGTGCTAGTGAAATTTGTGATCAAATAATAATTAATAATATTAATTTTCAGTATAGCATAAGAAAAAATAAAAAAGTGCTGTAAAATTAAAAGAACCGAACCGTTAGTAATCTTGAAATTGTGTAGCCTACCCCATTGCACTCCCAAACGCTAAGAATTTCCAAGAATAAATGACAACATCTGCAGGTCCTTAGATTTTTGAGTTCATATATGTATGTACATATGTATTTCCTTTTTAATAAATTTAAATATAGTCGAACTTCCCTATAATAAATCTGTATGGGACCATAAAATATGAAGTTTATAATACAAAAGAAATATTTTTTATTAGTTTATTTAAAATTTTCGGGGTTTTTTGTGTTAGAATTGCATTCTTCCAAGTGGCCCTTCATCAATATCCTTAAAAAAGACAATTTTTATAAATTTTTAGAATAAACGCAATTTTTTTTTTAAATAAGTAGTGGAATATAGACTGTTTAGCTATATTTTGTTAATTCTTCAGCTTTATTAAATTCTAAAAATATCTTTCTTTGGAGAAGTACTACTTTGTCCAATATTTACGTTTACTAAATACCGGAGCTGCTATCAACAACTACTCTTAGTTGGACTACTCTTTCCTCTTTTTTATATTTTTCATAAATTACCTAATTAAAATTAACTTGTTGCATTAGCTTTGAAAGTATATGATGCAGAGTTATTTTGAAATAATTCGTGAACTGGAGACAAATAGGTATGAATGAATATGAGTCAAATATTTATTTGCAAAATTTGTTCATTGTAAAAAAAAATTCATTAAGATAATTCATTTTATGGAGATCAAAATACGTTTAGATAAGAATGAAAAAGATGTATTTTTAAAATCAATTCATAGCTAAATTTAATGAAGTACATATTTTAGTTTAAACCACTACTTATAAGTAATTAAAATCAATAAAAAAAATTATAAATAATAGGTATGTCATAATATCTATAACAATATAAGTTCTCCACATTGTTAAATGCATTACTGCCTGCGCTGCATCAGAAAAGCAAACTTATGTAACATGTCAACGCAATCCTTATGATGCTACATATTAATCGTGCGATTATCATATATTTATATATAGGTATATATTCCATTTTCCGGTAATTAAACACAAATATTTAATAATTTAATATATTATATGTTTGTTTCACTTAATACTAATATACTTTCTTTTACGATATGTCTTTTTGTTTCCAAAAAATACAAATTAATATATAATAACACATTTTAAAAAATAATAAAAATGATATTTTTCTTCAAAAATATATGGGTTATCGCATTTTTATCTGAAATATTTAAAATTGATTTTAAATCTCAAATAATTAACATTTTACAAAGTTTTTTGCTCTGCATGTAAACTTATGAAATGTTATGTTATTCTGCATTTAAGATGACGATATGTGCAGTTCTTTTAATTTTTTTCCAATAATTTTTTCCTACAAAAAATGCAACAGACACTTTGGCTGGTTGCCTTTGCCAAAAATATTTTACACAAACAAATACACACACAGGCATTTCGAGCTGTAGTCATGCAAACTGTCGAGCAACAACAACATTACTAGTGAGGATCGTTTTTAAAACTTTTTTTTTCCTCATTTTACATGACTGAAGAAAGGCAAAATTGGATTTTTCCTCAAAAACATGAATGAATTTGCCGAAATATTAACAATTCATTTATGACTGTGAAAAAAGTTACATATTTTACATTTTTCATTTATGTAAAAAATTCAAGAATGGTTGAATATGAGCGATCACATATGACTTTCTCTGAACTCTGGTTTTTATATTTATTATTGAGTCGTGTTCGTCTTATTTTTCAATCGTATTTGATTATATTTTATATAATTTTTTAATTGTCATGTTTTTGTATTTTTTCTACGATAATTATGGCTTTAATTATTCGAACCAGCTTTATCTTAACCCAAACAAAAGTTATCGGTTTTCGCAAAGAAGAGAAGAAACAATTTGCACTAACATTTATGTTCATAAATTGTCAATAATTTTTTGGCTTCTTATTTATTTGGCTAACAGGAAAGTTTTTATTTTTTAATTTGGCAAAAACAAAAATTCAAAATATTGAAAACATATAAATGATTCATATATGAATTCTTTTTCAATCGCTCAAGTGATAAATCGATTTTTAATCATCAAAACTGATCTTAAAAGAATAATTTGGGTGATTTTTACAAAAAATAATCAGCCAAATGCTAGGTGGGTACATACAGAGCCTTATGTACATGTTAAGTTAAACTGCAATTAATGATCTCCATTTAAATTATACACTTTTAATTGAGTTTTAGTAAAAATATGTTATTTTCAATTTTAATTTTTTATTTTTATACATATTGAAATATTTATTTATTTATTTATTTTTTTTATTCATACATTTTTCCATTATGCCACATCGCCTCTAAAATGCCAATAGGGCGCCGAATCACTACATTGTTATGAATTTTGAAATAAAAAATAAAGAATACAAAAAAATAAGTTAGCATTAATTTCATCTTATCGATTAACATAGACTTAATTATGGAATTCCTCAATTTATTTTACAATCTGTTTTAACAAAACTTTTGCTTTCAATCACAAACTTGATAGCAAAGAATTGATTATTAACTTTCGTTTTCTATAAACGAAACTCTTAAAGTTTCTACTTTAAAAAAAAAAAAATAAAAACTGAACGAAATCTTTTTTCTCGCCTACTTGCTTTTATAAGCCTCAATGATCAAGCATTTAATTAACGGCTCGTGTTTCTACATCATCTTGAGGCGATATGCAAATTTTGATTGAATCGCAATGTCAATGATGATGGCTATAAAATAGATGACTACAAATAAATCACCGTAATATTTTTTGCAAAAAATAAAAAAAAATTGTGTGCAAATAATAATTACATAGATTAAAGTTTATAAAGTTTTAAAGCCATAGATTAAAAAAAATATTTATTATTTATATTTACAGCTTTCATTCCGCTTGTGTCATGGTATGCGTGAACGTAAGGTTATGGAAGTAAGACGGACCTTAAATTGTCCATTGGACAGTACAAATGAAATAACATTGGCTTTGGATCGTTCCATAAGGCAACATTTACATGAGACCATCGATTCATTTCCTTTGGGTGAAATAGAAAGATCAGTGTTCAATCAGGTAAATTAGATTTCTAATAATATATTTTTATGAAATTAATAATGTTTTTATTAAAAATGTTATCGAATGTGCTTCCATGAGTTAAATTTAAATTTGTAAAGCTTTTTAAATGTTTGATTTAATAAAAATGAAATAATAATGAAGAAGAAACAATTACCCATTTTTTTAATAATCTTTATTTAAAGGTCCTTTCAACTTTACACGAATACCCTTGTTTGGAATCTTGCCCCCCTTTGATACACTATGTCAGTGCGTGTGCTCGTTTAGCCTGGAAAATGGTTAATCAAAAGGTGCCCTATTATTTGGATAATGATTTTAATTTGGGTAAGTTTTGTTTCACTTCTAAAACCAGTTTTCGAAAATAAACACTAAATATCGCTCCCTAGTGTTCGGTTCGGTAGATTTATGGAAAACACAAACGCTAATAGTGTAATAACTTTTACCTGTTATTCATCTTTCGAATACAAAAATAAAGCTGTTTTTATCAAACTCCACAAAAGATGAGAACATTTAATTCCGTTCGGGTTTTTTTTAAAAATCCACAAACTTCATTGTTTGCGGTTCGTTTTATTAATGTTCGCCCCTTTTGGCTGGTAAAAAGAAACCGAACATTTTTTACAAAAACGAAATACACATACATACATATTAATAAATAAAACATTTTTTTCATTATTTTTGAACATATTTCACAAAAATATTATCATAAAATGCATAGACTTATCAAAATTTCATTTTATTTTTGGTTTAAAGAAGGGTAAATCGAACAATAAATTTTCTTACTTTATGAATGGTTTATTAATGGTTTAATAGACTATTTTTCGTTTATGAATACATACAACTTTAGCAATTTTTCCTTATGTTTGGTTTATTGACAATTAATAAATTTTTATGAATACGGCTGTTAGTCTACAGTATCACTACAATTGTTCTGTTCTGTTTAACGAAGGACAGAATAATTTATATTGTTAGTACTTAATGGATGTGCTCGTCTACACAATTACTAAAAAAATAGATATCGTTCTTGGATGTGTGAGCCGAACGCTAAATAGTGTACTGTTTATTTTCGAACACTGCCTTAAACTGTCTTGTAATAATCACATTAATTTCTCTAGGTTTTCTACGCCCTGAAAAACATGAACGCCATGCTTTAGCAGATCGACGCTCAGATTTGATACGTGCTTTTTTCTGGCCCGCTCTAATGCAAAATAATCATTGTGTTTTTAAAGCGATTGTCAACACTTAATATGTACTACAATAATATTCATACTAAAAAAAATGATTATTATTTTTTAAATAACTTTTGTAAATATTTATTAATAATTAAGAAATTAAATAAAATATTATTTATAATTATGTATAAACTTGTCTTAAACAAAACGTTTTATAAAACTTTATAAATATGTATTATTGCTAAATCTCTAAAAGACTTTAGTTTAAGACAGCAATATTTTTCTGAGATCATTTCAGTACAAAATCTGAGTGTTTCATTTCATTTTTTTTCTATTTTTTTTTTAACTTATGGGTCCATTAACCATCTTAAACTATAATCGGTTTTAAAACTAAACTTAAACTACACTTCTTATTAGTACATTGTAAAATATTATGTTTATAAAACTCTATAATATCATTTGGTGTATTAAAGTATTTTTCATTTTTCTTTTCCTGGCCGATGGCAAATAAATCTTGGCCTTCGATTTGTCTAATGAATAGATGAAAGAATTCGTGTTGGGCATAAATGGTGACGATGTATTTTATGGATATATCCTAAATGTTAGGAAAAGTTGTTTGCATTATATTGTTTTTAAAAAGGTTTAACTGATTACCTACCGTTTCTTTGTAGGGTCTTACTAAGCAGGTTCCATCTTCTCTACCCATCAATGTATCCTCGGCTGCTGAACGATCTATAGTACGATAAAAAGGTTCAGTTTCAATCTTTCGCTTCTCAATTTGTAGATAATTCGCATCTATATCGTCTGTAGTATAGAGAAATTTATAGACTTAACAATGTGTTGGTACTGGTAAATTATGAATGAAATATAATTGAATTGGAAAAGCTTTTGTTAATATTTCTGTGTTTAGATGAAAGAATAGCTAAAGTCGATATAAGGCAAAATTAAGTTGCCCTATTCCTGATTCCTGAATTATACAAAATAAATCATCAACATACTTTATCAATATCTTCGGTTTTATAATTAATTTTTCAACACATATATCTAATAATTTTTCCATAACTATATCTGCTACAATTGGAGAAGCTGGTGAGCCCATAGAAAGTCCTTTCATTTGACTATATACATACATGATTATTCAATTGAAAATATCTACTATCTATTATACAAAATTTAAGAATACGTAGGAATAAATCTTTTTCCATATTCGTATGTTCCCTTATTATCAGTGTTGCCAATTTAGCCATTTCGTGGCTAGATTTAGCCATTTTTCACCCTCTTTACCCATTAAAAAATGCATTTAGCCATTAGCCATTTTTTTTAGCCATTTTTCAACTGATTTAGCCATAAAATTTTTCTTGCCGTTTTTCTTTTAAAAGAATAATTTTTATTTTATTATAAAAATATATAAAAGCAAAATAAACATTTAAAATAATTAAAACGGCTTCAATTTAAATCACAACTTTTACAAATGTTGAAAATCGCTATAAACGATGATGATGAAACATCTTTCAAAATAAAGGAACATTATTCCAATATTAAATTTATAAAACGGATCAACATAAACATCGGTGTTTCTTTCTTGTTGCAAGTATTTCAATAAAGAGATGCTGGCGGCAACAAATTTTTTTTAGAAATTTCAGAATTTACTATAAAGTTGCTCTCACTTCCATGGTCTAATGCTGAAGTAAACATCGTTAAAAGTAATTTCAGAAATAGGTTACATTTAGCAACCGCTTATTCGATTTTATCAATGAAATATTTATACCAACACCACAATAGTGGAGAGGGTACTATGCGTTTGTGCTGATGTTTGTAACACCTTAAAAAATTGGTCCTAAGCCCACCTTTTCGTAAACCGATTGACTCAGAACCAGTTTCTGAGTCGAATTAACGATGTTTGTCCGGCTGGCTGGACGTCCATGTAAACCTTGTGCGTAAAGTACGTATCGCAAATTTGCAGGTCATTTAATAAAATTTGGTACACAGGTTCTAATGAGGTGTAGGGTATCATATAGTCGGGGTTGACCGACTATATTTTCTTACTTGTTTTTTATTGTAGATCTGGAATCAAAAGGTTGGGTAAATGTTGTCGTGATTGTTATTTACTTTCAAATTTTTAAAACTAATAGGCACGAGTGATTCCTTTGAGATGAACAATAACGACATGACATTTATCGATGATTTTATTTTTTAAATATCTTTCAAAATATTAAATAACGTTTATTCTTATTTAAGAAATTTATCTTAACTAACAATTTCATCGTAAACAACTTTAACTTAATTATTTCTGTTGTGTTATTGAATTTTAATGTGTTTTTATTTAAAAAAGCTTTTAGCCATTTTTTAGCCATTTTTCCCCGTAAATTTAGCCATTTTTGGTCTCCAAGTTTTGGCAACACTGCTTATTATATTCCATTTTTCCTTTACTATATTTATAGCTAAGTCTACTGGTACACTTGGAAACAATGAAACTACATCAAGAGAAATTAACTTCTCATTATTATCCAATACAATATTCTTACTTCTATCCTTAAATTGAAGTGAATCCTTAACATTGTATTTTGAATTTTCTGTAATTTTCCTAAGAATCCATGTTATATATTTACATAGTTCATATGATGGAGAATTTATCATTGAACATATTGGTCTCAATGGAAAATCGATTTTATGAATTTTTGGAACACCGTATAACCTAGGTGCTATTGCTGTATTGGTTTTAAGTTTATTCCTTTCTGTGCTTGTAATTATTTCGTTATTAAAAAGTTCTTGAACTAAATTATTATTTGTCCTTTCTAGTTTACTAGTAGGGTCCTTATCTAATCTCCTATAATTTGAATTATCCTTTATTATATCATTAATTCTTACCTCATAATCAACTCTATTCATTGCCACCGCTGTATTCCCTTTGTCCGATTTTAAAATAATAATGTCCCTATTAGATCTCAAAAATCTATCTGTTTCCTTTGTCCAAGTTTGTATTGAAAAATATTTTTTATTCAATTCCAAAAAATTTTTTTAAGCTTGTCAATTTTTAAAATAAAATATTTTTAAAAAGAAAAAGAACCCTGAAGAAGGCACTCAAAGAAGTGCCGAAATATTGGTTAAAATAAACGTTTTAAAGTTTTTGGTATAAAATTAAAAAAGACCTCAAGCTTGAAAATTTAGTTATATTACATATAATAATAAAGGTCGAATAAAATATATATAATATATAAATAACAAATAAATATTCAAGCTCGAGGTCCTTTTTTGTATAAAATATTCTTTATTTTATTTTCTCCTAATAAAGAATATTTTATACAAAAAAGGACCTCGAGCTTGAATATTTATTTGTTATTTATATTAATAAAAAGGTCGAAAAACAACACCATATATATATAATATAAATAAATTATTTATTTTTCTAAAATTTAAAAACAATATTTTTCGGCAAAAAGTTCAAAACAATTAAATATATAACGATATAATCTCTTTTAATGAATCTGAATAGTGTCGATATGTCCAACTTGCTAGTTTTTGCTGGTAAAGCGTTCATTTACTTTTTAATTTTTTTTTTTTGGTTTTGACGACACTTTTTTTTACCGTTTTGGATTTTTTATGAATTAAAAATAAAAAAAATTCAATTTTTTAGGCAAAAAATAGTTTTTTTCTTCATACATTTATTTATAACTGCGAAACAGTTGCTTATGTAGCGAAACGTTGTATGAACAGATTAAAGGAATTGTAATTCCTAATTGTTTTAAATTTGTTTCAGCAAAATCGGGCTGGTGGTTCTCGAGTTATGTCACCAAAGGTCACAATTTCCCCTATATGATTGTTACTAACTTCAAATCGATAAATCGCGATTCCTAGACGGGACCCAGCGAAACGCCGGGACACGTATAACTTCTTTTTTACCGAGATAACTTTCCCCGGTAGTTTGAACCCTTCCCGATCACTGACCCCTACCATTTGTCGCACAGTGTTATATATGTATATATTTTTTCAATTAATTTACATGTTTCTTCCTTTATTTCATGTTGTTAAATTCTTTTCTTTTTTAGAATTATGTAATTATTTATTTATTTTTGTAAAAAAATAAACATTTACATACATACAGATCAAATTATGGATAATAATTTTTAGTTGTTGTGCACATTTTGCCCAATACTGTACTCAACCGAACATTTTTTTTATTTAGGATACTACGCATCTTTATTGTTTGCAATTGTTTTGTTTTTAATAAAAACAAAATATTGTTCTTACTTGAAGATTCTAAATTCAAACTACTCAAATTACTTTCAAGCTAAACTTGTCCAGATCGCATTAACCATCTCTTTACAACTCTCAGTTTAACACACTCTCTATTTCTTACCCACTATGACATAATCGTGTTGTATTCTATAAGTTTGCTGTTGATGACGTTCACTGGTATTCAAATTCAAACCACCCTCCACCGGATCATATTCACCATCATCCTCCTCCGATAAAGTTCTCATTTGTTTATGTTTATAACAATTACAACAATCACAGCAACGGCAACAGCAACAGCAATAAACGCAAATACGCGCTGTATCGGAAAAAGAACAAGTATTTGCAAGATTTGAGAAGAATCTGGCGAATAAATTATGTAAAACCGTCCCGTACACACGTATAGACCAGCACATGGCGATCAGTTAGCGGCACATAAATTTAACGCGTACTTAAATTTTGTTTTAAAAAAAATTAACGTTTTTTTTTTATTTTCAAGAAAATTAACACAAAATTTCACAGAATAATTCGTAAATTATAGCATTTAATTGTCGTTTATTAAATGTTTATTATTTGTTATTGTTGGTGTTATAATTAACAAATTTAATTTGAATACGAATTTAACGCGTCGGAACATGTCTACGTTGTGCTGTCTTAATGAATACTGGCAGATAATAAAAAACAAAATTTTTTTTAATTTTCTGATACATATTAATTAATGGAGATGTTAAGTGAATTACTACTCTGTTCTCATATTGTATTCAAATGTTTTATCATTTTAATAATGATCATTTAAATGATATTTAATATTAAAAATTTTTTGTTTGGAGATTATTTTAAACCCCAGCTTGTGTTTTTCTTTATTTCTTTCAAAAAAATTGTAACAATTAATTGTAAACCAAACATTTTGTCACAGTCTCGCGATTTTTTTTTTTAATACAGTCAAGTAAGTGTTAACAGATCTGTTAAGGAATTATTTTTTTATTTTTAGAAAACAGAGACTACGAGTTGAAATTGAGAATTAAGCCTGCAGGCCTATTTAAACTTTGCCTCCGTCAATATATTTTATAAATGCTTAGTAGAGCTTGGTCCGGCCTTTGGGCTGAATGAATGAATTTAAAATTAATTTTTGATGTTATGATAGCAGACAGTTGTGACCCGACTCCTTTGGCGGATGGCGGGCACTGGATAAGGGGCTATTTACGAACATAAGATTTCAATATCCTTAAAACTAACCTTAGACCTTAAGCTATTAATTGAATCCTTGATCTTAATTAAATGCATTGTTCATTAGCAGGGAAATCAAAAATCTACTCTCAAAAACGCGTTTTATACGCATTAAATATGCAGTAAAAACTGGAAAATTTGCCCTAAAAAATCAAAAATTGATCATTTGAAACAAAATATTCAACAATTTAATAACAAAATTTAAAACAAAAACCTTATTATCGCTTAAGCCCATTTTAGGTTAAAATTCGTATAAGAGATGTTGGCGCCGACATCCATATGGGTTTTAGTTTTAAAGAGATTTTAGGTACGGTCGCTAAATTGTTAACAAATGTTAACATTTAAAAGGAAGTTAAAGCTATTTAAGGATAGGAGCTTTGGGCAAATGTGAACCGATTCGAAAATAATTTAATTTGCAGTAAAATATTTTTTAGGCGAATTTAATTTAAATACATATGAACCATCATAATTAGATGTCTTACGGACACAAAGAGTATTATTTGAAAATAAGTTTTTATGGGAAATATGTGAAATTGTAGACCGATTTTCACCATTTAACATGGACAGACAACCAGCCAGACGCACGGATGGACATCGTTAGACCACTTTAAAAAGTGATTCTGAGTCGATCGGAAGATTGGTCTATATTTCCTTGTATTATACACAGCACATAACTTTTATCCTTAATGACAACCTGCTTTGTCTTACAATTTTGGAGTAAAAATTAAATGTAGATGTCGAACGAAATAAAAGTAACAGAATTTCAAAAAAAAAAAAATTTTATTTGCTTCGAAAGTTTTTGTAGGCATCTACAAAAATTTAACATGTGGCAAAATTTGCCATAAAAGACAAAATATCCGCTATAAACTTAAAAAAATGCTCGATTAACTTAATTATGCACAAAAAGGCTGCAAACGGTAAAATATGCACTAACAAATCTATTCCAAAATTCATAAAAGGCTCTAACACAGATTAATTTATTTTCTTGTGCCTTCATTGGTCGCACAAGGAAAAACATGCAACTGCATATTTATGGTTTCCCTGTTCATTAGTATTTGAACTAAGGGTCTTTATAGGAGGTTTTGCTTAAGAGTTTTAAGACGACTGCCCCTTGGCGTTGCACTCTCGGAGGAATTAAGAATTAAAATTTGTAGCTCGCTATTGCATTTTTTCTTGTTTACAACATTCCAAAAACATTTGACATTTCAGTCCCTATGTAAACATATACAAATTTTGGCAAAAGGGCCTCTAATTAGTAAAACAAAGAAGCGCAGCTATTAATGCCACCTGTTATTTGTCTTGTTTGTATCCATTACTGTTTTTCAGCGCGATTTATTAGCAGTAAACTTGCGGCGAAAAACTGTGCTGTTATTTAAAGATTTTTTCATAGCTGTATTTTAAACAGTAATATCGATTTTGAAATATTTCCTATCTATATTTTCAATATTTTAAATAAAAATATTAAATTAAAAAAATATTTCCTTTTAAAAATATTACCTTCCATATCCCTAAAAGTTTACTTTAAAAAATTTTTTAAAATTCGAAATTCTTTGTTTAGAAGTTGCGATTATTTTATTATATTTAAGCGAATGAGAATGCGAATTCAAATAGCAAAAAAAGAGAAAAGTTCTCAAATGCAAACCCGATTATTGGTTTTGGCAATTGTTGAAGATTTGCATGTTAAGAAAAATATTAAATATGTACTTAAATGTTTAATTCATAAATGAAAATAATAAGAATATTTACTTTTTTTTACACAATATATTGAAAATGAGATAATATTTTGAAAATTCCCTACATTTGCCTTAAAACTAAAAATCTGTCCTTTTTCCCTACGCTTGAAATTTTCCGAAAAAATCCCTACAAAAAGGGAAAATTCCCTACTGTTGGCATCACTGCCTCCACTACAATTAGTTGTTAAGAGGGTGTACTAAGTTTGTCATTCCGTGTTAAACTTTTTTATTATTCATCTCAGACCCCATAAATTACATATCTTCTGGTTCCTCGAGTAATTCTAACTCGATTTAGCAATGTCCATCTGTCTGTCCGTCTGCTGAAAACAAGCTCACTTTCAAAAAATTTTAAAGAAATTAACAAACTTGATATAAAATTGCTTGTAGTTATCCTAAGAAGTTTGGGCTTGAAATCTAGCAAAATCGGGTCAGTAGCTATTAATCAAAATGTGGAACCACCACCTTAAAAAATTGATAATTTTGTTAAAAAAACTAACATAAAAGGTGTAACAATGCACGGAATGTTATAAAATTTTTCAAAAAATCCTTTTTGTTCGACTAGAAATCACGCTGTAAAATTTCGTGAAGATCCATCCTTAATTTACCCTAGGCCCCATATAAACCCTACTCCCGGAAAAGAATTTAGTACGCCTAAAACCGTAATAAATAATGGTATCATAATAGAAATTGGTACGTCACAGTTTAATAGAACTAGCAATCACACTGTAAAATTTCGTGAAGATTGGTCCATAATTCACCCTGGGGAGAAAAAATGTCATGCAATTTTGTGATATATGGTCCATAATTTACCTTAGATCCCATTTTTAGCAGACTTCTGAAATTCACTGTAAACGCCAAAACTAATTTCACCGCTGTATTGAAATTTATGTTTTTTAATACCAGAATTCACTCTGCAGAATTTTGGGATGATTGGTTCATAGCTTACCACGGCTTCAATATAAATCCCCCTCCTAGTATCGATTGTGCTATCGATAGTTTCCAGGCACAACTGGCAAGACAGTAGCAATAAATGTTAACTATTTTACTAATACATGCACACTTTTCCAACTGTCTTCTCTACTGTCTAGCAAATTTTGCAGAAAGTAAAATTGGACAGTGATTTGACATTTGCTAACAGTAATCTGAAGTTTTGGTAGCACAAGGAAAAAAGTCAATATGTAAAAAATAAATATGTTTGGCTTAGCTTTTTTACGTTTTAGTTGTAGTTAAGTTAAGTTTGTTAACACAAAATAGTTATTTTAAGCTTTTAATAAGTTTGTTTAGTTCATTTAAAACATGTTTAGCTGAACTTGCACCGCAACATTCACGAACTGGAAGATATGGAAGTGGACGATACGTCACGAAGACAGTTAGCAGTGTTTTTGGCAACTAATATACATATATTTCCTTACTGTCTTGCCAGTACTGTCAAATGTACACGCTATTTTATTAGGGTTATCACAAGGTGTGCTATCATGTTATATTGTCATAATGTTCTAACATATTACAATGGTTTAAAAATATTGCTGTTGCTTTGTAAACATAAAGTCTTAAATTAATATTATGCTGTGGTAATTAATCAGAAAATACCTGCTCTAATCGGCTGAGCCAAGCCGCATTAGTTTTTGTAAGCCGTCGCCGTTGATGATATAATTTCGTCCGGCTAACAACCTGCGGCTGGCAATTTTTGCAACAATTCACTTGCGGGGTCAAATTTAATCGACTAAGGACTCTGCTGTTTGGTAAACAAACAAAGTCTGAATTTACACGTTTCATCTTTTGATACTCAACTTCTTTTCAATTCCCTTTTAAAGATGCCAATATATTCACACGCAGCAATCAGTTTCAACTTTTTTCGGTACAAAACAACAACAATTTTATTAATAGCGAATCAAAGTCTGAATTTACACGTTTCATCTTTTGATGCTCAACTTCTTTTCAATTCCCTTTTAAAGATGCCAATATATTCACACGCAGCAATCGGTTTCAACTTTTTTCGGTACAAAACAACAACAATTTTATTAATAGCAAATCAAAGAGAAAAAGAAAAGAAAAAAAATTACATGCAGCCATCGTTGTACATATACCAACGAATAAAAACACAAAGCGTACTGACCGAGTACAGGCATCTCCGTACTAACCCCCTTTCTTCTTTCTTCTCTCACCTAAAAAAATAAGAGTTGAGCATCAAAAGATGAAACGTGTGAAAGCAGACAAAGAGAAAAGAAAAGAAAAAAAATTACATGCAGCCATCGTTGCACATATACCAACGAATAAAAACAAAGCTTACTGACCGAGTACAGGCATCACCGTACTAACCCCCTTTCTTCTTTCTTCTCTCACCTAAAAACATAAGAGTTGAGCATCAAAAGATGAAACGTGTGAAAGCAGACAAAGTAATATGTATGCTATGTTCATACGACGATAGAAACCACTGGTTTCGCTCTCTGAAACTAGATGGCCAAACATGCTGTTCATACGATTTATTCCTGTTTCATTTTGACATTTTTTTTTTGTTGTTAGTGTGATTTTTTTTTTAAATAGATAAAAAAGTAGATAAAACTTAGGAGAATATTATTTAATACTGTTATTAATATTATTATATTATAATTATCACTTTATTTTATTAAAGATCAATTTTTATTTTATTTTTTTCTTTGTTTTGATATTTTTTGAGAGCTAGTTCAGATAAACTAACGATAACTGTTATCAAAATTGGAGATGATAGTACATTTTTCCTGTTTCGCAGCCTGTTTTAAAATGAAACGACCTGTTTCGCTCTCAAAATTTTGTATGGTAAAACAAGTCGTTTCAGTCATGTTTAGGGCGCGAAACAAGAATAAGAGAGCGAAGCACGAATATTGCTGTCCGTGTGAACATGGTATTAGTTTTGATTTGCTTCTGAAAAATGAAAAATATTCAGGTAAGATCTAATTTAATTTATTAATTCATAGATAAGAATAAAAAATATTTTTAGTTTAGGTTTGATATTTGTATTTGTTATTTTATATTTGTTTTAAATCAGCTGCTTTAAATTCAAAATAGCGCACTGAATTATGAGGTGTTGTTCACAACAGTCGTATTTGTTCTTGGTATTATTTTAAGACATATGACTTAATGCCACCTTGTGAATCCCCCATATGTATTTTGATCTGCTGATGACGATAGCGTCACTAACAGTGATGGAGCCCTTATTAGATACAGTTTAATTTAAACATCCTTGCAGTACAAGTTAGATATCCCTACTCTACACAAATGAATAAGGGGAATTTATATTGGATCCAACGTAAATTATGGATCAATCATCACAACTTTCTGTAGAGTAATTTCTGGTTTTAAAAAAATTGTTTTAAGCGTTTTATAAATTTTAAAGTGCTTCTCAGAATCCTGCATTATACGAGGCCTATGGTAAATGATGGGCCGATTATCACAAAATTGCACGATGTTATTTCTGGCAACATAAAGCTAAATTGGAAAAAATTTTTACCACAATATCTATATTTGCTACGGTTTTTGGCGTATTTAAATGTTTTTCGATTGTAAGCTTAATATGGGGCATATGTTTAAACTATATAAACCTTTCTTCGCGAAATTTCGTAGTGTGTTTTTTAGTGAAATTAAACTCTGATAGGCAAAATTTTACTACAATAGCAATATTTGTTACAGTTAAAGGCGTACTTGAGAGTTTTCCGACAGCGGGATTTATATGGGGCCCATGGTAAAGTATGGAACGACCTTCACGAAATTTAGTGGTATATTTGTAGTTGTATAAGACAAATTTGTGCAAAGTCCTATAGCAATCCGTATCATTTATATTAGTTTTTTTAAAAAAATTATCAATTTTAAAAGGTGGTTACTTAAAATTTGGATTTATAGCTCTTGTCTTACTGAGCCGATTTTGCTGGAACTGTTTTGAAGGGCTAGAAGCAATTAAACACACAAATTGTTCGTTTCGTTTGAGTTGCTCGAAAGTGAGCGTGTTTTCAACAGACAGATGGACATGGCTAAATCGATTTAGAAATGCTTAAGAACCCAGAATATATATCATGTATAGGGTCTGAGATGAATATTGAAAAGTTTCACACCGAACGACAAAAAAAATATACAGTTCATTTACCACTCACAGCTCACGTGGGTTCATTAATTAGTTTCCTTTGTGTAACCATGTCGCAACGTCTCCCAAGGGTCCAATGTTACTTTGCTGCTTATATTCTGACTCAGCCACCCAGTCGATTCAATAAAGGAGTGGATCCTGTTTAAATCAGTGTTAGAGAGACAAGTTTTATCTCCAAGAGTTCTTCGACCAACCAGTATAAGTCTTAGATCTCCGAATGCTGGGCACGTGGGTTTTTACTTAGTTTCCATTGTGTTACCATGTCGCACCGTCTCCCGAGGGTCCAATGTTACTTTGCTGCTTATATTCTGACTCAGCCATCCAGTCGATTCAATAAAAGAGTAGGTCCTGTTTAAATCAGTGTTAGAGAGACAAGTTTTATCTATAAGGGTTATTCGACCAAACAGTATATGACTTAGATCTCCGAATGCTGGGCAATGACAAAGAAGATGTTCCGTTGACTCTTCCTCCTCGTCACCGCAACTTCCACATAGGTCATTGTAAGGGAGCCCTAGCCTTTGGGCGTGCCTCCCAATTGGCCAGTGGCCAGTTATAACTGCAATAAGGTTCCTCAGGTGATGTCAGGACAGCTGTAATTCCCGCCTAGTCCTTTTTTCATATATGAAGGGCCAGATTATCTGGTTTCCCCACAGGTGGTTTCATCAAGCCATCTCCGAACGGCAGCAATATGACACCTTTGTGCAATAAGTTGCTTGCACCTTGGGAGCGAAACACCTATATCGCATGTCGAATCGTTTTGATTCAAAGTAGTACCTGCATGCGCCAACGAGTCCGCTATTAAGTAACCATGTATATCCCTGTATCCGGGTACCCACTTAAGGGTAGCCACTGTATGTCTCGCTATCTGCTCCAGAGATATCCGGCATTCTTGGATAATTTTGAAAGTGATGAGCACATTCTCCAGGGATCTGATGGTCGCCTTGCTATCGGTAATAATGTGAATATCCCTGCCAGATATTTCACCATACCAAATGTGTCTCGCGGCTGTGGAGATGGCCATTAATTCGGCCTGAATGACACTGCAGTGATCCGGCAGCCTAATAGGAATACTCCAGTTTAGCTGCTCGGAGAATATGCCAGAGCCGACACCGTCAGTGAATATCTGAATCACATTCGCGGGAATTTGTTGGTCATCATAGTGAACCATAATATCCATTTATCAACATCCATGCGCCAAATTATCTCAAACAGTATTTTAGCATTTCCGATATTGAAATCCCTCCATGCTCCAGTGGCCCTAAGTCTTACCGCCGTGTTTTCTCGGCTAGTCTTTTCGCCAAAAATGTCTAGTGGTGATGGAGGGTAAAAAAATCTCCGATAACCCGCAAAAAATTCGACGAATTTAATTATTAAGTATTCAAGGAAACCCCGGGGACGAGGACTTCGGGAAAAAAAATCAATTCATACCTTTCATAGTGAAAAAAAAATTGCAAAACTCTCTACAAGACTGCATTTCACAGACCATAGTTAAGTTTTTAACAATGAAATTCTTTAAAGCTCTGGGATTATGTTTTTTTTTTACACATATTTTTGTTAACACATTGTGTACCATTTTTGCAATATGACTTTTAATTCTACATCTGTATACAGTATGTCACAAATATTTTTTGCTTTTACATTTTTTAATTACAGCCTCAAGTGCCAAGATAAAGGTTTTATATACCCCGAAATATTTTTGAATGGTACCTCAAATTGCTAACATAAATCTCCACAGTGAATTTTGTTTAATCAAATTATCCAAGATTAATCGGTAAAAATATCAGGAATAAATAAGCTTTATTATCCAATTTATGCCAAGATATCTAAAAGCTTTATTAATTACAAATAGATTTAAAAAAAATGTTTAATTTGTTAATTTCTTTTTATATCTAAGCAAAAGAGGTGTATGCAATAACAAGTGAGAGTGATATTTTTGGGTGTGCCGAATCTTTAATAGCCTTCCCCGAAAGATTAAATATTTCAGGAATAGGAATATAATAAAACCCGACCTGAGAGCATTTTAATTCGTTGCCTAATTTAAATAAAATATCATTTTTTTGCTTCAGAAATATAATCAAGCTTATTAAAGTAATTTTCAGGAGGGGATTTTATATTGGACGATCCATAATTTACGATAGAATTATGGATCGTTCATCACAATATTCAGTAGAGTGATTTCAAGTATTAAAAAATCTTAACTAGACCGAATTTGAAAACAGTAATAAAAGTTTTTAAGAACTTAATGCTTCTTGAATCAGGAGGGACCTATAGCATTAACCGATTATCACAAAATTACATGGTATTGTTTCCAGCCATACAATGCTAAATTTAAGCCTGATTCGTTACGGTTTAATGTGTACTAAAGGGTTTTCCGAAAGTGGGCTTTATATGGGGCTCATGATAATAAATTGACCGATCTCCACGAAATTTACTGCAATAGCATTATTTGTTATGGTTTTAGGTGTACTTAGGTATTTTCTCAGAGTGGGCTTTATATGGGGTCTATGGTAAATTATGGGCCGATCCTTAAAAATTTCGTAGTGTGAATTTGTGCAAAATTTAATGAGAGTTGGTTCTAAGTTTTTGTAATACATAACGAATTAGACTGCTCTTTTCGGCTGTGCCGAATCTTTGATACCCTCCACCGATATTAAGACTATTTCAGGAGTCGACTAATTATGGAATCTATAATTGTTATCCGAACTTCATAAAAATTGACGTCAGTATCATCATTGGCTGCGGTTTGAACCAATATTAAATTATTGTACGAACATCAGAAAGACTTACGCTTTTATTTCTATTCATATTTGAAAAAGATATCATGATTCGTAGCAGTAAAAGCCGTACTAAAATGATTTTCAGGAGGGACATTTATATTGAAAGTACAAAAAAGTACTAAATTCTGTAGAGTGATTTCTGGTATTAAAAAACTGTTGTCTGTCTGTCTGTCTTGTTGGGCATACTAAACTGTTTTCCGAGAGTAAACATTATAGGTGGTCTAAGTAAACTATGGACCGTACTTTACAAAATTTGACAGCGTGACTTCTAGCCTTAAAAAACTATGACAGACTGAATTACAATACAATAGCCTCATTACGCTTTTGCGCGTATCAAAGGGTTTTTCGAGATGGGGCTTTATATGGGACCAATGGTAAACTATGATCGAAATTTTACAGTGTCATTTCTAGTTTTAATAGACTGTGACAGACCAAATTTTATTACAATAGCGTTATTCATTAAGGTTTTAGGCACCAAACGCTTTTCCGAGAGTGGGCTTTCTAAGGCGTCTATGGTAAATTGGACAGATCTTCACGAAATATGACAGTGTAATTTGAAGTCTTATGACAATAGCGTTATTCGTTAGGGTCTAAAGTGTTTTCCAAGAGAGAGCTTTATATGGGATCTCTGTTTTTTTAAGCTGGTGGTTCCAAATTTGGATTTATAACTCTTATTCTCTACTGTACCGATTTTCTGGATTTCAATCCCAACTGCCAAGGATAACTAGAAGCTATTTGACGTGAACGATGTTATTTTCTTTTCAGTAATTCAAAAGTGAGCGTGTTTTCAGCAGACGGACAGACAGAAGGGCATGGCTAAATCGTCTTAGAATTACCCAGATGCAGAATATACATGTGTTAATACTTGATGGGGTCTTAGATAAATATTAAAAAACTTTCACACAGAATCACTAACTTAGTCAGTGATGCCAGGAGAAATTAAACAAAATCCCTACGTCTCTTTTTCGCTAACAACTACGTTAAAAATGGGTTGTCCTTAGCAACAGGTAAAAACAAATACAATTCCCCGGATAATTACCTCGCTAAAAATGCCAATATTTTTGGGTAATTATGCGTGGTAAGCATTTAAATGAATACGCTTAACTACCTCGTTGAGATAATTATAAGAAAACGTCTAAATACCTCATTAAGGTAATTAAACAAATATGCTTAATTACCTCCGTGAGGTAATTAAACGTATTTATTTACAAGACCCCTCAACTTTGGTGTATGAAAAAAAGTTAAGACATAGGAATTTTGACATGTATCAGCTAAATCTAAAGAGATAGCAATGGAAAAACAATCGTGTTTGTTCTCTTAAATTATATATGAGATGTAGGGCAGCATATCCTGCTAACAAAAGCGTACTTATACATACAAACTTATGATCACGAAAACCGAAAAAATGCAATTGCACGGTTTTTCTTGTGCGACCAATGAAAGAAGAAACAATATATTTATCCGTTTTAGAGCTTTTTATGAATTCCGTTATCGATTTGTTTGTGAATAATTTGCATTTATTAGCTATTGGAGCATTTTTATTGCATAGCCTGGGATCACACTATGAATGTTTTATTTCAGAAAGTCTGAGTTTATGGGTGAGAGGTGAAAAAGGAACAGCATGTTCTCTTCCCTCTCACCAGTAAACTCAGACTTTCTGAAAGAAAACTTTCATAGTGTGATCCCAGACATACATATTTCACGTTTTTGAAGCAATTTTGTATACATGTTCACCAAATAAAAAAAATTGCTTAAAATTCTTGTTAATAAATGAATTTTCTGTTGCTTTGGAAAAGGTTTCCTGATGATCTGGCCTAAGCAGCCAGTGAAATGCGCATAGAAGCTAGCTTTTCCTTCACAATAAATTTCAGTGGAGTTATCAAATATAAATCTTATTGATGCAAAATTAATTTCTGTGTATAAATTTTATTCAGTGGATATTCGGTTTTAATATTCGCATACATTTGAGCGAATGTGAGTGCGAATGCAAATAGCATAAATAAGCGTAAAGTTTGTAAATGCGAACCTGAATATTCGCCGTCCCCTAATATGTAAGTGCGTACATGGCTTTGGTACTTGCTGAAGATTGTCATAGTACAGGTTTGTACTAAAACAGCAAATAATAGGACTAGTCCAAACACGCGTGTAAAATGTAGCCCACAAGGGGCTAGGACTTTTCCAAAAGTAACCCAAACGTATGAAAAAAACATCGTCTATTTAACATTACGATGTCCTAGGGCAGGACCATCTCCATCACAACGGAGTAGTCCTAAAACCACTCCATGGTATACTCAAGAAGTCGTTTAAAAACGAGAACATGTCGTAAAGAAACGAAGACATGTCGTTGCACTACAAACCCTTTTTAACAATGACATGGTCCATGCTTGCATTACATTGGACCAGTCCAGGCAGTAGTCCATTTGATGAAAATGGATCAGGTTGTCCAATATTGTTTGCAGGGAAATGCTATATTCACATGTCTCATATATTGACATGGTGAAACACGAAATATAAAACCAGGATATATTTGATATATGATTGATAACATGGGCACTGGTTTTTAATAATCCAAAAAATTAGCATTGGCAAAATAGTTTTGCGATATACTGTACACACATACGTATATGCACATTCTTATTTTCACATGTACATTTATTTGTAATATGAATCTTGTCATAATTTTTTAAGCATTGTAAACAACTCCTTCCGGATTAAAAATTTTTCTCAGACTTTTTTCTATACATATCTATTTAATGGTTAAAAAAAAGCAATAATGATCATGGCTCTTTCACACATGTGTGCATTTTCAATGTCTCATTTTCACTGTCATGTAAATTTAGTAATATGTAATTCATTATGTTCTGGTTTTGGCTGTTGGTTTTTGTTGTTGTGGTCTACTCATATGAATGGAGGGAGACTTGTTGGAGCCAATTGTAATTTAATTCATTCAAATACAATTTTCTTTAATTATCACTCATCACTGATCATTACTTTAACACATGGTTGTTAGTGGCTTGAGCAAGTGACCTTGAGAAAACGTTGATCTTATAAATATTATATTATTTAGTTCAAATGTTGATTTTTCTGATACATATATTGTGGCAATAAAAAGTTCCTCTTTTCCTATAATTAATGTACATATTTCTTCCTATAGCGATTGTAAATTGGTCTACAACATACATACATTATAACATCCTATAGAAAGGATTACCAAATTGCATACCAAAAATCGTCAATTCTCATATTATTTGATTTTGAACAAAAAAAATTTTGAAAAACCGAACCAAGTCATGAAATATAACATATGTAAATGTATATATAACTTTTTCAAAAATGGTGCGAAATTCTCCACATGGTTTAACTCTATTCGTTTCTGTAACGGACTAAGTCAAAAAGTGTTTCGTTCCTAAGGTAACCGTCATACACCTAAGTCATTGGCTCCAGAAACTAATACAAGTTCACTTACTTGAACTGAAAATATTTTCTAATTTTCTTTTTTGTCTTGCTTCGTTTTAGCTCTGAGCCCTTCATAAATAAAAAAAGTTTAAGCGACAAAAACAAACTTTTACAGGGGATGGTTTTTATTTATTTCATAAAAATTTTGTATGAAGGTTGTCGCTTACCCCCGTTTCCACATGCAACTATCCTGCAAATAAAATTGGACCACCTGATCCATTTTGATAAAATGGACTACGCCATGGACTGGTCCGATGTAATGCAAGCATGGACCATGTCATTGTTAAAAAGTGTTTGTAGTGAGACGACATGTCTTCGTTTTTTAACGACATGCTTTCGTTTTTAAACGACTTCAAAACTAATCCTCTTGAGTAGGGTTGCCAATTTAGCGCCTTGGGCGCTAGATTTAGCGCTTTTTAACTGTCGAAAAGGCGCATATTTTTCCTTTTATAGATACCCGACTTGTACTTTTATTTGAATGCATTAAAATCAAGACACATTAATCCAAAATTTGTTTCCGTTTTTCAAATACTTTTGATTTATAGTACTCTGAAATGCATACTATTGCACGGAAAGAAGTATATTTTCTAAAGAAATCCATTTATTTTCTTAAAACAAGAAAATCCAAAAAAATATTTCTTGATTTTAACTTGTTTTGTTTGTATTAAGTGAAACTTTCTTAAAAAAAATATTTTCTCATGATCAAAAAATTTATGTTTTTGGTATATGTATGATCAAAAATTTCTTAAAACAATAATACAAAAGTAGCTTATTTTTATTAAAAACTTGGTTTGATTTAATTAATTTTTATTTGGAAAGACATGTTAGGCAAATCTATCAAAAGTTTCTTATTTTTATATCATTATAGATTTAAGTAACTAAAGAATAAAAATAAATTTTTTAAATTTTTTTTATTAATACGATTTCCGTATGACGTGCTAAATTCCCAGTTTTTCATATTTGATAAATACACTGAAATTTATTGTTGAGGGAAAGCTAGCTTCTATGCGCATTTCACTGGTTGCGTAGGCCAGCTCATCAGGAAACCTTTTCCAAAGATTTTAGAAAGGCCAAAAATATTATACAAATAAAACCCTAAAGCGAATAAGAATTATAAACACAAAAGTCTTACTTGTAACAATATCAAAGCCAAAACAAAACACCAACAATAAATAGTGAGTTTATCTTTTCTTACATTCCCCTACAATTGGTTGGGTTCTTTCCGACTCGAATTGTAGTTGTAAGTGGGTAAAAAGAAAAAACAAAATTAAAAAACAAACTGCTTCATTCTAATAATTAGAATGAAGCAGTTTGTTTTTTAATTAGAATCTAATGTCTTCGTAAGAAAACAACAAAAAAAAAACAATTTGCCAATTCAGTTTTTTTGCACGGGCACATGCAAGTATGTATATTATCAAAGTTGTTTTCGGGAATACAAAATTTATTATTAATACGATTTCCGTATGACGTGCTGCAGCGAAGTAAATTTTATGTCGCTTTGAGTCACTATTTTTTTCTTAAACCAAGCCACACATATGTTTACAGTAAGAAATTTTTGGATTTGACGGGAATAGTGCAACATTTTCTTGGTTAAAGACATTTTTTCTGGTGATTTAGTACACAATTCTTTCCGTGTATATTTGAAATTATATTACTTTACTTTTTCTGAAATATCAGTAAATCCTTTCTAAAACATTTAGGGGGTAATTTTTTTTTGTTGTTTTATTAACTCAGTTGGGCAAAAGACAAAAAAAGTCAGTGTGGCGAGAGAACTTGATTATGTGATTTTAATTGACTTTAGCATGTTGAATACAAATAGTTTATTCAATCACGTCTAGTTAACATCTTCATGATTTCATGTCTTATTTTATTCATAATATACCTGGATAGAAATCCAATGATAAAAATGTGTAAATACTAATTTTCATGAAAAAATCGTCGCCACTAATTAAGAAATAATTTTGAAAATAATCATTTCACAGAAAAAATGTTTGCAAAAAATTATTCGATTAAATAATTAATTGGTGTACATTAATTATTCAATTAATTTTTTGTTTGCTGCAATTAATTTTTTTAGCCAAAACCCATAAAATTAAATATTTGTGTATATGTGGTGTATTTTTTTGTTTATGCAATTAATTTTTTAATTGACTAAATTTGTGTCCCATGACTCGAAAATACAAATCCGTTAATTGATATGATCAATTCTTTTGCAGGGGCAAAATTAGTAAAATATTAAATTGTCTGAACAAATTGTTTAATTAAAGTCGAGTTTCTATTTTTTCAGTGTTGGTAAAGATCAAAAACGCACAAATAGTTCTCAAATTATGATAAAATGTATGTACCATAACCGCCTTATTTCGGTCGAAAATTAGTCTAGTTCAAAAAAAACTAGACATGATAAAAAAAACTGAAAACGGATTTGAATTTAGCGCTGTAAAATCTTTGTATTTCATATATTTTTATTTAAAATGATCTCTTTTTGACAACCAGTGTAATTATTAAAATATGGTTCTTAAACATTTCATTAAGTATTTTATTTAAATTTTATTTAGCGCTTTTTGATTGGGGTCACCGCGCTTTTTGATTATAAATAGATCACAACCCTGCTTTTGAGTATACCATAGAGTAGTTTTTAAACTACTCCTATATGGTCCTCTCCTAGGACATCGTAATGTTAAAAAGACCATGTTTTTTCCATACGTTTGGGTTACTTTTGGACTAGTCCTAGTTCCTTGTGGGCTACTCTTTACACGCGTGTTTGGACTGGTCCTATTATTTTCAGGGTGCAAGTTCAAAAAACTCAATACACTCACACTTTTTCACACATTTTTTGTACTTTCATCCAATCGGCTGTTTCCTCGATTTTTCGTTGATTATAGGTATACACTAGTTGCAAGTGATTACTTGCATGTGGAATACGTAGGGTTACCCTACCCTGAAAATAATATTGGACCACCTCATCCATTTTGATAAATCTGGTCGGGTCCAAACGATTTTGGTTATCAAGTTTGGTCGAATAGAAAATGTTCAGTGGCAACGCTGATCTGCAAGAAATAAAACAAAAAATATTATGAAAAAATTACTAAAAGATTCATACTTAATATTTTAATATTTTTTGAATTAAAAACAATTATTTTTCCACTTTTTCTTCGTTACAAGTCCTTCGGAGATTTAAAGAAAGTGGCTATCAAAAATAAACGCATTTTTCAAACATATGCACGAAGTGGTCACATACACAATTATTTTTGTTTTATTTATTCCCAGCAAATAAAATTGGACCACCTGACCCATTTTGATAAAATGGACTACTCCATGGACTGGTCCGATGTAATGCAAGCATGGACCATGTCATTGTTAAAAAGTGTTTGTAGTGAGACGACATGTCTTCGTTTTTTAACGACGTGCTTTCGTTTTCAAACGACTTCAAAACTAATCCTCTTGAGTATACCATGGAGTAGTTTTAAAACTACTCCTTAGTGGTCCAAAGGTGGGTTATATACCATGGAATAGTTTTAAAACTACTCCTTAGTGGTCCAAAGGTAGGTTATATGATCCTCTCCTAGGACATCGTAATGTTAAATAGATCAGGTTTTTTCCATACGTTTGGGTAGGGTAGCCAGATTTTAAATTCGGAAAAACAGTACATTGAACACAAAAAAAAAGTACAATCAAGAAAAAAACAGTACATTTTTTTGGCGAAAACACAACTATTTATTTAAATAATTATATATTTAAAACTTTTGATTGAATATGTAACGAAAAACACTTAAAATGTGTAACGTCAAAGGAATGATTTCCGTTTTATGGCATTTTATACGTATACGAAATAACTCCATTTACGTTTAAAAAAAAACTCTAAAACGAAGCATTTGGCCAAAATATTTTTTTTTTAATTTGAAGCCTTACTAAGCTTAAAACAATTAACTCGTTGATTGTGTAAGTAGGACTTTCTTTAAGCATATTGGTATTTAAAGCAATTTTCACCACACACATAGTTGCACAAATCATATAGAATTTGAGAAAATGTATGTGTCCTAACTTAATTTTCCATTTTCAAACACCTGAAAGGAATTAGGTATTTTTATAAATTTTGAGCCCGGAGAATTTTTTAACTTTGTACGTTTTCAATTTCACGTAATTTCGATTTCCAGAACTTGCCCGAATATTAAAAAAAATTCTAGGAATTAAAAATAATTGTGTTGGAATAAGTATTTATTTAGTATTTAAAAAATATAATATTTTTAAAAAAATTTCGATTTTGTTTTTGTCTTTCTCAGGTGTTTAAAGGAAAATACTATTGGAAAAGGTAGCCATAAAATCATATCGCACTTGTTCAACAATAGTGTATTAACTCAAAATTTTTCTCTCTTCTTTTTTTAGAAAAAAAACGAAACGTTTTATATGTATTCATATCTAACCGCTGTAAAAATATCATGCTATTTGGTTTACTTTTTGGTAATGAAACGGTTGGTTTAAGAATTCTTTCGCACATATGCGTTTTATGTAAAATTAAAAATTGGTTTGCTTCTACTGAATTTTTTAATTTTGAGTTAATACACTATTGTTGAACAAGTGCGATATGTCTTTAAAATAATAAGTCACCCATTATAATTAAGATTTCTTCTGCGTATTTATGAGAAAACAATGACCACATCGTAAAAAAAGTCTTATTATTTTAGAACTTTTTTGTTTGGAACACAGCATTCTTTTAAGCAATGTACTGTTAAATATTAGTATATTTTTAAAATATGACTTTAACAGGGTTTTTTTTAATATCTTGGTTTTTTGTGGACTGAACAAAAAAAACAGTACAAAAACAGTACAAAGTGTTAAAAACAGTACATTTGCGTACTGTTTCGGACATTATGCATAAAACAGTACAATTGCAAAAAATCAGTACATGTACTGTTAAAAACAGTACGTATGGCAACCCTACGTTTGGGTTACTTTTGGACTAGTCCTGGTCCTTTGTGGACTACTCTTAACACGCGTGTTTGGACTGGTCCTATTATTTGCAGGGTTATTTAAAAATAAATCTACTAGCACAACTAAAGATGCACATATAAAAACCAAAAACGATTAATTTTTTGCAAAAATTTTAATATTTATGCACAATTTTCATTCAAAAACCGCAAAAAAATGATTTTTTTTTTAACGCACAACAATTTTTTTTCAAGAATGTAAACATAAACAAAAAAATTACATCTTTGGGTTCTCACCACAGTTAAGCAAAAAATTACCAGATGCCCTAGTGATGGCACCATGTAGTAATTTCACCATGGCTATTCCTGTAGGTTATGTTCACCTTTTTATTGAATGGATGAAACCATTGTGCGACTTATTGCATAATATAGGATAAAATGGAAATAATATGGCGAATATCATATACAATAATATTGCATGTATATGGGCCGCTTTAGATTTGTTCAATATTATATAAAGCGATTTTTATGTACATATGTATGTATGTAACCTTACCCACAAATTTTATTTGAAAATGTTTCAATCGTAAAGAATAAAAGAACTTGATCAAAACAAAAGAAAACATCAACAATTTTTTTGACAAAAGCTAAAAAAAAGAAAAAAAGTTAAATTAAAAAATATAAAGTAAACACTTTATATTTGAGTTTGTAAACAGATTCATTCTTACAAAAAAAGTTGAGGTTAGCTCAATTCATATTCACTTTTAATGAAAAAACTTAAGTCGAAAAAATGATTTTTATAAGCGCAATTAAGGATAATGCAGATACATCCGATAGACAATCTTTTGTAAGGAAGTCAAGTAAATTTACAAACTGTTTGGCAAAAAAATGCACATTCCTCCGCCAATGTGGACAGAATTTTTAGCTACGTCAACTAAATAAAACAAAATGTTGTTGTACTCTGCAAAATTAAAATTTGCAATTCTAAAGATTATTTAAAACTTAAACTATTTTGATGCTGATATTAAAATTTAAGATTTAATAAAAATGTCAAGCTCATATGTATCTATAATAACAAAAAGTGCACAACTTTAAAACAATTTACCCTAAAGTACAGAATAAACACATACATTTTTGTTTCTAATTAATAACAATTTAATTGTAAATCATTTATTTTTTATTAAATGTTATGTTATTTTTTTGTGTTATTAACATAAGGTTACGCTAAATTGTTCTGTTTTGTTAGTTATTGTCGATAAAAAAATGTTTTACTGAATTTTAAATAGGTATATTTGGTTTTCCGATTTTGTGTCGATTTTTCTAGATTATAGTGCCAATAATGCCGTTTTTTTTTATTTTTTGAAAATATGCCGATTTCTTACCAAAATCATCTGGCACCCCTGCACACCACACATAAATGCCATTATTTTAATTATTGCTTAAAGAATTTGTGGTGCCATCTTGCATTAAAAATAAAAACAATTTTGTATCAGCAAATACACACACCGGCAACCAGAAAAAAGGCATTGCTGCCAACTTAGCTATTTTCACGTTAAATGTACCGATTTTTTTATTCAAGCTATCAAGGCAAATTCATTTTTCAGGTGGCGTAGAAAGCAAAGCTGTGCTACTTTTTCTTCTTAATTAGAGAGATAATGACTTGTGTTTTTAACATATGGACTAACGAAAGCAACAAAAAAAACTTAATGTCGTGTTTTTGGTGTTGTTACTTGTTGTAGTATCGGCAGGGTGGTGATTACATTTTTAACCCTAGGTCTACACTAAAGATAAATATCTCAGCAAGTTAGCAATCACGTCGGCAGAACAACAGAGCAATATTTCTTATTGCTCAGCTTATGTTAAAGGCATGGGAAAACGTATTTATGTTAATTCAGAATTGAAAAAATCAAGGATTATTTGACTTTATTATTTAAATGTATATTAATCTGTTTAAGCTTGAGGTCTTTTTTTTATATAAAAATATTAATTTTATTAATTTTTTTTTATTTTTTGTTAAAGTAAAATTAATATTTTTATATAAAAAGAACTTAAACAAATTAATAAAAATTTAAATAATAAAGATGGGATAAAAAAAAATTATATGTATTAATAAAAATTATTTTTGTAATATTATTTTAGTGTTTATTAAATTCTTTAATGTACATAATTCTTTTACTACAAATATAATTAGCTACCATTTGACAAACATAAATTCTTTTCCACGCAATATGCTTCTATATTTATTTCTTTTTCAACTGACAACCAAATTTGACGTTTTAAGTAAGCAATAATTGTCAACAAAAATGGACTAACAATAATTGCCACATAAATTGCCGGACATAAATACATATGTACAAACAATTGCTGTCTACATTAAAGATAACATAATTTTGACATTTACTGCAATATGTGTCGCAATAATTATCTCTGTATAGACGGGAAGAAAGTGCTTAGCAGACAAACATGTTGATTTTCAGCGATTTTAGAGAGAGAGTTAAATGGAACCAATAGTAATTTATGGGCCTACCATTACATATCCTTGCCATAAAATAGAAGCATTTATAAAAGTTATCGTGGCCAAATTGTATGTCAAAACCAATATTTATAAGGAAGTTATGGCATTAAGAGCTATTTTCGGTCGTAGAATTTGTATGGGAGTTATGGTCAAATATAGACCAACGTCAATAAAATTTGGAAGAACAATTAAAATTGCAAAAAACAAGGTTGGACTAAATTTAACCTAAATACCAACATAAAAAGATGATTTATAGGAACAAAGACTCTATTCCGGAAAGAAGATTTTATGGGGGCTTTCAGATTTTATATACCTTGTACTTGTTGTAGTACCGAGATTACCTGGGATGAATTCGCCTTGGGCTTGACGAGACAAACTTGACGTGTGTGAACCGGCACTAATTTTATTTGTTTTTTTCTTATACCTTATTGTGCAAGGCCCATTGAAAAGGTCTGCGCAAGAAGCCTGATGATCATTGTTTATGTTCTTTTTAGTTGTCAAAAGTTGTTTACATGTGCATGTATACGTTTATGGTATGCGACACATACACGTTTTTTCTTTTTGCTTTGTATATGTGGTAGTAAATTTTTGACAACTAAAAAGAATCGTTTTTTGTTTTTGTACAAGTAAGCAGACCTGTAGTGCGATTCTGTAATTAAATTAAACAATAGTTGTCATTGTTAAAAAATTTAACAAGCAAATTAACGATTTTTCTATTCTGTAACATTTTAAACAACTCTTGTTATCGTTAAGTCAGCTGTTTGTGTTAAGTAAACGACAACTTTTTTAGTGTTGTTTATTTATTGTTAAATGTCGAAAAAATAAAAAAAAAATAGTTTAAAGAAATAATATAACTTGCAAATGGCAATTTAATAATTTACATTTAATTTAATAGTAAAATGTTTGGCTTATCTTTTTAAAAAAACAGAAAACTAAAAAAATTCTGTTTAGTTCTATTAATTTTATTTGTTTTTTTCTTATTCCTCTTTGTGTTTTTCGTTATTTTACCATTTTTTTGACAGTAATGCCACATGACGTTAATTTTTATCTATGTTGTTAACAACAATTTACAGAATCACATAATCGTTAGTGCAAACAACAAAACAGGTTGACAATTATAACATCTGTTGTTATTGTTTAAAGTTACAGAATCCCACTACTGATAGATGGGCCTTGTTATTCTGTTTTTCATTATTTTACCATTTTTTGACAGTGATGCCACATGACGTTAATTTTTTATCTATGTTGTTAACAAGGCGAATTCAACTACAGGTGGTGTCGCAACTACAACAATCCAAAAACAACAGAAACAACATAGGGGGTTTTGCATTGCATTGTTAGTGTTTACGGCTCGAAATGTCAACCATTCTTAGCAAAACACTAACAAATCAAAACAAATAGGCCCGAACTGTCAAAATCAGAAGACGGTTCGACACCACCTGTAGTTAATTCGCCTTGGTTGTTAACAACAATTTACAGAATCACATAATCGTTAGTGCCAAGGTCTATCCAATAGGTCTGCGCAAGAAGCCAGATGTTAATTTGGTTTATTCCTCAACGATGTCAAAAGTTGTTTACATTTTCCTTATACATGTATATTTTTGTTTACGTTTTTTGTTTTTTGCAACAAATACATGCACACAAAACACATATTTCCTTTTGTTTCGTCTATTTAGTAGTAAGATTTTGACAACACAAGCAAAATGCCTGTTGTTTTTTGTGTTGTTGTATTGTTGTAGAAGTAAGCAGACCTATTGGATAGGCCTTGGTTAGTGCAAGCAACAAAACAGGGGCCTAATTCTGGCATTCGTGATCGAGTACTTTCTCGATTCGAAAGCAATTATATTTCTAATTCTTTCAGTCGATACTGAACGAATCGAAATTATTTTTTCAGTATTGTGAAACTCAAATTAATGCTTTAAAACACTAAAAAAAATAATTCCGATTCGTTCAGTATTATCTGAAATAATTAGATATTAAATTGCTTTCAAATCGAGAAAGTACTTGATCACGACTGCCAGAATCAGGCCCCAGGTTGACAATTATAACAACTGTTGTTATTGTTTAAAGTTACAGAATCCCACTACTGGGATAAATAAATGACAAAATATGTACATTTATATTAAAAATTTTAAAGTTAGTGCTTTTTTCCAAAAATACGCGTTTTCTCTAAATTTAAATTTAAAAGTTGACAACGCTGTTAAAATTTGACAAATAAATTTGCTCTTAATTTTATTGGCTTGCGGGATTCTGCGAAAAAAGTTTTAGCCACTTCGTCTGTGCTAAATTTTTACATAAAAAAATTATAAAAATAAGTTAATATGTATTTTCAAATGGAAAGTAAAACTATGTAGTAATTGTTTGTGTTTTTAACAAAAAAAAAAAATGTTGCATAAATGAGTCGAAATGCGGATAGAATTAAATTTGCAAGAAAATTTTAAAATCTGTTGAAAATATTGATATAGTTTTAATTTTGAAAATACTTAATTAAAAGTGTGTTAAAAAATCATTTACAAGATGATAGAAAAATCTGGTCATGTGGCGCTCAATCTCACGACCGGCAGTCTAGGGGGCTTTGAGGATTTATCATATGCTCAAGTCAGTTTGCCCAGCTCCCGTAAAAGTTTAAGACGTGTAAGATTTTTGAATCTTAAGTTTAAAGTGTTATTTAATATATGTATTTATTTTATTTTTATAGTATTGGAATCAACTACCTCGCTGTCAACGTAATCTTATTATTTTAGGCATTTCTGCTATGTGCATTACTTTACTTTTCTTACTGCCGTCGGAACAATTGAATCTCAACAGTAACCAATCCTTAACCGCTGGTGTCTTACCTTATCAGGATACAAATGATAAAAAAATCCTGGGCCCCCTAATGGGTAACAATTTTATAAATGACGGCCCGGATGCGTTAGCAGCTGTTAATGATAACAAAAATTTATTTCCTTATGCTCAAAGTCAAAAAGAGGTAAGTTGTTTATTTAAGCAGTTTTTATTACTTTTGTAGGTATTTGTTTATTGATATTGAAAAGTAAACAAAATCATGTAATTGTGCACCTTATTTTCACTATGAAATATGTACATATTGTCATTTTAAATAATATGTTTGTTCCTTTAATCATAACATTACGTTTAGATAGGCAATTCATTGTGATTATTGTATGTAATAAAATTACATTTTACTGTATACCCTACAGCTCTAACGTTTAAAATGGTGTTATGTATTAGTGCTGTGGTTTGTAACGCATAGAAAAAATTTACATATATAGAGCCACTTTCTGACTCTCTCTCTACCATTTTATTCATGTACAATTAGATGTCCGTTTTTTTTAATTCCCTAAGCAAATCCCGCGAAGCTCTACGCTTGTCTGCAAGAAAGAAAACAGAGTCTCTGGCGTGAATCGAACTCGGGGTATTTTACAATTTGTAACTAAATTTTGTAAGCATGGGCTTATTTTTATTTAAAAATAGTTTTTACTAACATAAAACTATATTTTTTGTAATGCTATCAATTTTGATACAATTAGATTTTATGTATGACAAAAACGTTTTACATATTAAATGTTTGTGGATGACCTTATAACCAGGGCTTAAAAACATACAAAACAAAAGTTTCTTACAAGTTATTTGTATTAGCACACAATTTTATTTCTTTATGTAAGATAAACAACACAATTATAAAAAAAAATTACCAGGGAGTTTTTCCCTTTTTTCATTTTTCCTATGTTAATATAATTGTAAAAATTGGAAAATGGGAAAAAATCCCGGGTAATTTTTTTCATAATTAGGCTGAAAATGTAGCAACAATTTATTCATGGGCCTGACTCGATCATAATTTTATACTTGTTTCACATAAAATTTATGCTCCAAATCAAGTGCTTTAATATTGTTTTATGTTTTAATCTTCTATGTTTTTGTAAGTATTATTGATTTTTTTTTTGGCCCCCTATATATTTATGTATGTCTTTTAATTTTGCTGATTTATTTGTTTATCATCTAATTTTTATTGCTGTGGAGCCTCTATTGGTTTAATGTGTTGTTATTTAGTTTGTTTTAATAATTATTAAGTTTGCTTACATGCGAAAGCTCTATTTAAGACTCAGGTATATTATTACTTTTTAATACATTTTATTTTTGACCTTAAAGGCTTCGTCTTACAATACTTAAATAAATAAATAAAAAAAATATGTATGTATTTACATTAAACAAAAAAAAATATGTTGCTATGAATAAATGTTTACAGACAGTCTACCTATAATTTACAAATAACTTTTACAACAACAGCTTTAAAGTTATATAATTGAAACATTTGGTTTTACTTTTAATCCATGGTATACTAATCCATGCATTTATCATTGAGGACAGTTGTTGATATCCACCGATGAATGGTGAACAATCAAATCTTACAGAAGTGCCAATATTTTAATTTTTTAATAATTAAATTCAAAATATCCTTTATTTAAAATTGAATTTTGTTCAATATTTCATATTGATGAATCTGAAAATATTTATATCAAGGCCAACATTTAAGATTTGTCAAAACTGCAAACATTTACATACATATGTATTTGTTAATGTAATATTGGGATATGTTCTTAATCTTCAAAAATAAATGTTTTTTAAATGTTCATAAAAATGGTAAGCACAACCAATTATTAATTTAAAATCTATTAATTTATATACAATTAAACATAAAAAACTCCTTGTAAGGTCATTCAAAAGATTTAGTTAAATAATTTTTGCTGGCCATTCTAATGATCCCAATACTTAAATAGTATGTACAACAGGGTCTATTTAATAAAAAATACAAACATAAATTAAATTGCGATAAAAACCGTGAAGAAAAGAATATTGTTGTTTTATTTATAAGTAAGAAAAAGTGTAGTGCCCGTAACCTACGTATTTAAAATGTTTGGATAAACCTAGAAACTTATAATAAATACATATATAGAGCTATTTTAATACCATTTTTCTTATACGCATTTGGAGCTTTTTGATTACCAATATTTTCTATTCATGCCGAAAATGCACGTTTACCTGCAATCCGACTTCCTTCCGGCACGAATATTCAAAGTACACCAAATGAACAGTGTTAGCAGAATGTTATATGAAAATATCTAATTCCGAACCCCAACAGTAATAATATTAGGAAACAAATATATGCATACGAATGTAACATCCGCAACACAGGATTTGCTCATAACAAAAAATTTTTTAAATAAAATTGATTTCAACATTTTTTATTTTTCGAATTTATTCTATGAGCTAAATTTCAGTTTCGAAAAATAAAAAATGTTGAATATAATATAAAGTAACCTTCGGAAAGAAATAATTCCCAGCAAGACGAATTCATGTAAACGGTGGTGTCGATACTGTCATATTGTATATGTAGATTTTTGAAGGATGGTTTTGTGATGCTGGTTCTTCTTTTTTATTTTTAAATAAAACACTGTATTTATTGCTTTTTATTAAGTTTTTTTAATACTAGCATTAACCCGCTACTTCGTCAGCGTCACCATTTCTTTCATGAACATATTAATATGACAAAATTACAAAACTTTTTCATCTTATAGGTTCTCATTCACTCTAGGCCCTGCACCTATAATTTAATGTTTCTAAGTTCAATATTAAAGAAAATTCAAAAAGTACCACATTTAAAACGGAAAAGTAAATGAAAGAAATTAAATGTATCCTTTTCGAATTTTTTTCTCCCCATTTAATTGTTCTTAAGCACCCAATGTGGTCAAAGTATACTAGTACACGTCTAAAACCCTCAATGCTAATTTGAGCATTAACATGGTATAGAAAGATTTAAAGTTAAGGACTTGTACTGTATATTTTTGTTCTAGTTTGGTACTAGTTAAGTCTCCGGCAGGGACAATATCGTGTTCATATACACATGTATATACTTTTTGTATGTACAAAAATAAGACAAAAAAAAAATAAATGCATACAAACATACATAAATCAAACAACAGTTTCTTTATTTCATCCAGCAAGTAATAAAATAGGCACAAAATAGGAAAACGCAGTTCAAACTGCAAAAAAAATTCAAAAACATAACACAAAAAAAACACACATACACACACCATCCCATCTGCGTTAACTTCCGAATTTATTAAAAGTTTAAGTCAGTTAAACCAAAAACTTACGGACATGTCGTCTGCCGAGGAACTTCGTTGTGAAGAACTTTTCGTTTTTTGCATTTACTTTGACTTCGACTGTTTCCATTGAACAAATCAGAAGTAAAAGCAACTGCTTATTTCTGTCCAATGAAAATGAACAAGCAATTTTTTGGATTTTAACTGCAGTTTTTTAAACACTAGTTCGGAGCCCATCATTTATTTGAATTTCAAAAAGTAGCAAATTTATATTTATGTATTTATATTGTTTAGATAAGTTACGAATGTGATATAAAATCACTTCTATCGTGAATGAATAAAAATTCCTTGGGTGTTTTTTCCCCTTTTTCCATTTTTCCTATGTTAATTCAATTGTTAAAATGGGAAAAAACTCCCAAGGAACTTTTATTCACGATAGGGGTGAATAATTTGTATTTCTATGTTAATTGGTTTAAAAGATAGATTGGGTGACAAACAAGTTTTAAAATACAGTCTAAAGTTCATACCCCAGATATTTCCAAAAATCCCGTCTTAGTAGATCGATTTGGCGAGAGACTAAAGCTACGGTCACTCTTATTAAATATTTGACCACTACTTTTGTTAATATTTAGTGAGATTAAACATGCTCACTGTTGCCAATTTGACGGGTTTACCGCGATTCTAGCAGTTTTTACGTGTCCACCGGGGTAAAATTTCCGTTTTGGCGGTTAGCGGGATATCTAGCGGGTTTTTCATATCATTAGAAAATACAATTTTTGTTCTAGGCATTTGAAAATTACAATTTTTATCTCAAAATAAGAGATTTGTTTTCAATTAAGGTAATTAAGTGATAAGAAAAAATTGGTTTTTTTGTGGAAATTTAATTTGTTTCCGCAATAAAAAATTTTACAACGTTTTAAGCAGATTTTATAAATTTTCTTATTAGGAAGTTAAATTGAAATGTATTAACCGCCTTATTTCGAGCGAAATATTTGTCCTGCCAAAAAAAAAAATAGACGTGATAGAAAAAAACTGAGAACGGACTTGAATTTATTTAAAACAATTTTTACGGCGACCAGTGTTATCAACTTTTATCGATCAAAATATAATATATAGTCAAAGCTAAAGTTAAAAGGGTGTTGTCTTCAGCAAATCAATGTTTATATTAAAGCACTTAAGCAACCAAAAATTAAAAGTATTTTTTATTATCCCTCGGATAAAACTTCTATACGGCTGTCAAACCTAATTCCAAGCAATGTACTGTAATTCGAGAATTCAAGAAATACTGTTTGTGATGCTTTCAAAAAAAACAAGAAAGCGCCATTTTACGCCTTTGCCTAAGCTTATATACATAAGTATGCTGTTTAGTATAAGCAAGCTTGTAACTAAATATGCCAAAATTCTTCTATATTTTTTATTTAAGTTCACGGATACACACCTTATTTCTAGTTTTCCTAAAAAAATTGGAAATAATTTGTATAAATCTAAGCGAAGTCTTCGGAGCGAAACAAAAATTATCTATTCGTTTGTTAGGATTGTAAACAGTTTTCAAGCATGAATGTTTAAAATAATGGCCAGCAAAAACTTTTAAAAATTATAAACGTTATAAAGCAGTAGTGGCCATGTTATTCATATATACATATGTTTATTCAACCTTTTTAAATTAATGTCCCTCAGAAAGTAAATGTAAGTAGATATACATACATACATATATCAAATATAAAATAATGTTAAATTTCAAATCGATTGTCTTGCAATTTCTTCCTTCTTTTCTTTTACGATTTTTTTAAATCTTGGTTTACGGTCTAAAATTTTTAGCATCATTACCAAAGCTATATTAAGTGCACTTAACTCTAATGTCGGGATAGATTTCAAGCAATACAAATCCATGAATTGTATATGAATATCCACATTTTGTACGTTAGCGGGACTAAAAGAGTCACTGACTCTTTTAGTTAAAAACCTTACAATATAATTTTAATCGAAAGACATACACCTTTAAAAAAGCACCCTATATCTAGATTTGTATAAACATTTCACATTATATTTAGATTTTAGCGATATTTTTAAAACAATTTAAGCTAAATAAAAAATTTAGCGGTTTCTAGCGGTTTTTGAAGTGCGATTTGACGGGAAGTCTTCATAAAAAGTTGGCAACATGTTGCATGCTCTTAATATCACAGAATACGCTAATTATACTACCAGACATAGCAAAAAAAAAACAGCTTTCTGTAAGATGTGGTACTATAATCAAAATAAATATTGAAATTAAAGGAATTGATTATTAAGTTTGCTTGTTGGTTCCGTTTTTTCGTCAAATATTTGACAAGTGTGACCTTAACTAACCTCCGGTCTAAATTTCAACTTTTCGTCTTCAGGCGTTCAGGATATGCGATGATAGTGGTTCAAAGATAAGATATACTGGAAAACCAATTATAATTGGTAAAAAAAGTTTGAAATTTTAAAACAATCTTAGCTTTGATTCAGCCTGGCTGCCTGGATGGCACTGTAAAGAGAAGTTTACATCTAAAAATACAAATGTACAACTTATCTTATACATGTGACGTGTTATGATTCATACTAATGTTGTTCCCGATACTTTTGCGACAATAACCACAAATAATATTAGTTTGAGAAAAACAGAAAAAAATTATTTTTCAATTTGTGAATAACAATACATTTCCCTTTTTAACTTTTAAAACTAAAGTCAATCGTTTTATTTTAAACGTTGATAAAAAAAATAAGTGGTGTAGGTCAGAATTTTTTCAAAAACCACAGGTCAGTGCTGGAAATCATTTGTATAATTGCACATTTTATTTTGCTACATCTTAGACTTTATTAATAAAATGGTACTATTAAAAATAAGGTCAATTGTTTTATTTATAACGTAGATAAAAAATTAGTGGTGTAGGTCCGAACTTTTCAATAACCACAGGTCAGTGCTGGGAATCATGGAACAATTGTACTTTTTATTCTGGTACATTTAAGAATTTATTGGTATCTTATCTCTTCTTTTGACAGGATCGCAGCTGTTTATTTTTTGCGCTTTGTAATCCATAACTATTTTTCCATCTTACATAAAGGGGTTTCATTTACACTGGCTAGTTCCAATTTAAATTTCATTTTCGGATTTCATGTGGCTACTTTGGATAAACCTCTACAATTATTTGAACAACAAAATTTTGTTTTGCTTAAAATATTTTAAATATTATCAAAGTAATTTTTGGGAACACAAAATTTTTGATTAATAATATTTAGTTTGTCGTCCTTAATTCCAAATTTTTATTCTTGATAAAAACACTGAAATTTGTTGTTGGGGATAAGCGTGTTTCTATGCGCATTTCACTAATTGCTTAGGCCAGATCATCAGGAAACATTCTCCCAAAAAATATTACAAAAGCCAAAGATGTTAGCAAACAGTGTTGCAAAATTTAAATATTGAAATGGTACTGAGCTTCAACTAAAAGAGTATTTTTCCCACCAAATTTTATTTTTTGTTAAAAAATAAAACAATAATTTATTAAAATAAAAGGGGGAAAACATTTTTTTATTGGAATTCAGTTCTCTAAGTATTTAATAGCAAGCAGTATTTATATTTGAGGTACACATGAAAATAATATTTCTGTTGTACATAAGCGTCAAGCGCCCCATCCATTTACAACATTATTGTATATGGGCAGTTCCAACGTAACGCCAGAAGTAATTTAAATTTTTTCTTAAAAAATTGTATATGCATAGTTTACTTTTTTATATTTAGGTGTAAATCGCAACTAGCTCTGCACTAAGTAACTAAAGGGATAACGGTTGAAAAACGTGGTCTTAAAATACAACCTTATTTGCATTCTGGCGTTACATTAAAAAAGTAGACTTTTTGCTGAAAATTCCCATATGCACCTTACAACGAGCAAAGTTTTGTAAATTTGATAGCTTAAACAATTAATCTATATAAGTCCAAAGTTGACTTAAATATAGTGCTACTTTATTACTTTGTATATATAAAAACCCTTTTTACAAATTTGACTTCTTCGTTTAATTTTTTTACATTTTGTAGTACAAATATCACGACACGTCAAAATGGAAATGCTTATATGTATGTTATTCGCCAAATTATCTCTATATAGCCCTATATTATTCAATAAGTAACACAATGGTTTTAATTAAAATATGGAGCATCTCTTATTAAACAAAAACATAACCTTTAAAGCAAAACAATATAGTACATTGTTGCCAACACATTTTACAGTATATTGCACTTTTATGAATACACTAGCATTTAACCCGCTACTTCGTTAGCGTCTTTTTTTTCTTCGTGGACATATCTCTATGCCAAAGTTTGTTTTCTCATTCACTCAGGACCTTGTATGTTTAATTTTTTCTTTCTAGGTCCAATACCAACGGAAATTCAAAAAGTACCCATTAATCAATAAAAAACTACCAAAAAGTTGCCTCTAATAGATTTGTATCCACTTAGGGCATTGAATCTTGAATTTTATGTTTCGAAGTCCAATAATAACGGATATTCAAAAAGTACCAGTTTAAGAACTAACAAGTTCCAATAAGTGCTTTAAAAGATTCTCATTCGCTCAGGACCTTTCAGGTTAAATTTTATGTTCATTAGACCAATATTAGCGGAAATTTAAAAAAAGTGCTAGTAGATGAATAAAAAAGTACCAAAAAGTTCCCTCTTATAATCTCATCCAATCAGGACATTGCATGTTAAATTTTATGATTCTAGGTTCAATATAAACGGAAATTCAAAAAATACCAGTCTAAGAACAAAAATGTACTAAAAAGCGCTCTTACAGATTCTCATTCACTCACGACCTTGCATGTTTAATTTTATGTTTCTAGGTCCAATACTAACGGAAATTCAAAAAGTACCAGTTAAAGAACAAAAAGTACACAAACTTCCCTCTTATAGATTCTTATCCACTCAGGGCATTGCATCTTGAATTTTATGTTTCTAAGTTAAATAATAACGGATATTCAAAATGTACCAGTTTAAGAACCAAAAAGTACCAATAAGCTCATTCATTCAGGACCTTGCAGGTTAAATTTTATGTTCGTAATACCAATATTAGCGAAAATTTAAAAAAGTACCAGTTAAAATCGAAAAAGTACCAAAAATATCCCTCTAACAGTTTGTCATTCACTCAAGACCTTGCATGTTTAATTTCATGTTTCTAGGTCCAATACTAACGGAAATTTAAAAAGTACAAGTTAATGAACAAAAAAGTACCAAAAAGCCCTCTTACAGATTCTCATTCACTCAGGACCTTACATGTTCAATTTTAAGTTTCTAGGTCCAATAATAACGGATATTAAAAAAATACCAGTTAATGAACAAAAAAGTACCAAAAACTTCCCCTTATAGATTCTGATCCCCTCATTACATTGCATGTTGAATCTTATGTTTAAAGGTACAACATTAACGATAATTAAAAAAATACCATCAAATTTCTTTTTTCCCCTTTTTGGTACTATTTTTTTCCCCCATTAAAGTATAAAAAATTAAATTTTTTTAATTGGAGCCCATAATTTAGTACGAATATGTCAATGAATGGAAAAAAATGTTTTGTAAAAAAGGTACCAAAAATAGTTACGATTTTCACCCCTTAAATGTTTGAATTTCGAAAAAGTACCAAATTCGTATTCGAATTTTTTGATAAGTTTCGAATGTGGTATAAACTTTGGTTCTATGTTTATTGAGTCAAAAGATAGATGGGGTGTCAAAAAAATACCAAAGTTCAGGTTTTACCCGTTAACTCCCTAAAACGGCCGAATTTCAAAAAAGTACCAGATATCTGTCCGCTAATTTTTCTAAAGAACAACGCTAAGTATTACTTTTTTATTGTATCCCTTTTAGTTTTGGAGATATAAGTTTACCAAATTTTCCCGTTTTTACCCTTTTTTACACCCTAAACATTCGAATTTCCAAAAATCCCGTCTTAGTGGACCGCTTTGGGGTGTGACCAATCTCTGGTCCAACTTTCAAATTTTTAGCTTTAGGCGTTTAGGCTGTGCGATGATGAATCAGTGATTGAGTCAGTCAGTAACGTTACAATTTTATATATATATATAACATTTTTTTTATTTTTTCGAATTTATTCTATGAGCTTAATTTCAATTATGTATTTTATAAAGCTTTTTTGTAATAGTCCTATTCCTTTAATTTGAAGGAATGACATTATACACTACCAGGCTATTATATTTATCTTCTTGGTACATTTTACCTTAGCTGTCCTTTGGATAGCAATGAAGTATATTGTATGTACAAACAAATTTACAATTTTTAGACACCAGCAGAATGTAATGCATTTTCTGGCCCGCTACGGCCTTCGTCAGCATTCTTTGTGTCACACTGGATAGTGATACTTTATAAATTGAATGTATGTATTTAACTCAACAATTTTAACAAATAGAAACTGGGAGTTATTTCCTTTCATAGGTTACTTTATTATATTTAACATTTTTTTTTATTTTTTCGAATTTATTTTACCTATGAAAGGAAATAATTCCCAGTTTCTATTTGTTAAAATAAAAAAAAACAAAATGAATCAACTGATTTGCAACCTTACTGTATCTCCTGGCTAACTGAGCCTTAAGGCCCCTACTATGAGTTACATTCGATTAACGACATGTTTTCGTTTTTAAACGAAGTTAAAATTGGGTTATATGGTCCTGCCCTAGGACATCGTAATGATAAATATACCATGTTTTTTCCATACGTTTGGGTTACTTTTGGAGTAGTCCTAGTCCCTTGTGGGTAGGGGTTTTTCCCGGGATTTCCCTTCCCGGGAATTTCAATGATTTCATTTCCCGTTTTCCCGGGATTTTTGTTGCGGGATCCCGGGAAATAAAAGTTCCTCATAGTTTCAGAAAAAAGCTATTTATACTTTGAAATTTAGTTTTCTTTACTTTAAAAATTAGCACCTGTTGATGGATTGTCGATTAGATCAATAACAAGAAGTGAGTACGTTCGTAAATCAATGTCTTCTGAGGCAATAAATCTAACAAATGCAGAATGTGCCGTGAAACAGTTGATAATTAATAAATTTAGTGAACTTAAGAGTTAATAAAGAACATAAATTCAAAATAAGATGCAGGCAGTAAATTTTAATTGTCCATGGACAATATTTGTCTAAACTCGGTAAAAAAATGAACGAAATTTTTCGGAAACATTGTAATAAGTAAATAAAATAAGAAATATACTCTTTGTCGACTTTCTAAACGCATTGAGTGTGTCTTAATGTTATTTCCTAAGCTGTTAAAAAATGTTAATATATTTATTTAAAATATAATATCTATTTTATGAATTTACTTTTTGATCTCATAACTTGAGTACCACAATTGTTTTATGAATTAAATTGTTATGTCTATGTTACCTTTTTATCTTGTATCTAGAGTATAATGATACGAAATTTACATATAAAACCGTAAGGTAATAATAATTCAAGTTCCTCTTTCAACCTTTAATTAATTTTTGTAGTATTTAGGCATTTCTTTCTTTTACTTACTTTGTAAACAAGTTCCCTTACGTTTTTTTAAAAAAATGTTTTTTTTTATTAATTTAAAACAATTTTACTTTGTATTATTTATATGAAGCGGGATCCCGGGAAATTTAAAAAAATGTCCCGTTTTCCCGGGGATCAATTCAAATCGTCAATTGTTTTTCTTTTACAAAAAAAAAAAACAACAACATAAATTTTGCAACAAACACAAGATGACTAAATCCTGCTATCGAAATTAAAAAGTACTGAAAACAACGCGGGGGAATTGCGGTATTTTTAATATGAAAAAGTACTGACAAAAGTACCAAAGTACTTAATTTTTCAACACTGTTAGCAATTAAAACTGCAGAGTGAATGAGAATTGCAAACACGCAAAAAGTCTTATTTGCAACGATATAAAAAAAACAATAAACATTGTGTTTCGGATGTGTTCAAGACTCCGATTCCACTCGAAAGTGGATTACTTCAACATTTTTGGTGTTATGCATTTCATATCTATGTGTTTTTATTCGGTTTCAATTCAACTGAATTATTCATAAAATACCGGTATACGTATACCGTTTCCCTTAATACAGGTATTATACCGGTACAATCGTATCGGTATTAAGTAATCATATAATTATTCAAATAAAAAACATGTTTGTTAACTTGACGCTGTATGGTTGCAACACTGAAGGGCCAAATGCACTTATCAAAATACTCATCAAGGATTGTGGTAGTACTAGTGGAAATGAGTTTTTATATGTGGCACAGACGATGCTGGATGGAAAACAAACAATACACGATAGAATTTGCCAGCACGACAAGCATTTGATAAGTGATTCAAAGTCTATAAAAGTATGTTGTTTTACCATATTTTTATAGGGAATCTACACGCAAAGAAAAAACATGGTTGTGGTAAACATATTCTAAGAGCAACATATTATGATAAGATTCATGATTGTAGTCACCATATTACGATTGTTATTAAATCATATTATGACCAAATATGTTCGTAATATTACATCATAATATTTTTCCCTTAATCATATTGTTATCCTGTTAATCATAAAACGTTAAGAAGTAATCATATTACTGTCATGGTAATCATAATAAGTTAAGAAGTAATCATATTATTGTCATGGTAATCATAGTAAGATAAGAAGTAATCATATTGTTGTCATGGTAACCATAATAAGTTAAGAAGTAATCATATTACTGTCATGGCAATCATAATAAGTTTAGAAGTAATCATATTATTGTCATGGTAATCATAATAAGTTTAGAAGTAATCATATTATTGTCATGGCAATCATAATAAGTTTAGAAGTAATCATATTATTGTCATGGTAATCATAATAAGTTTAGAAGTAATCATATTATTGTCATGGCAATCATAATAAGTTTAGAAGTAATCATATTATTGTCATGGCAATCATAATAAGTTTAGAAGTAATCATATTATTGTCATGACAATCATAATAAGTTTAGAAGTAATCATATTATGATGCAAAGTGATATGAACTGTTATACATAAATTTTGTACATCATAATCTGATACAACTTTAAACATAATATTTTTATTGGAAAAAAATACTTATGATAAAATAAAAAACATAATATAGTTACTGTAATCTTTTTGTCGTAGGTCGATATTATTTATAAATTATTTTATGGAGTTTTCATTATTTTTCTCTTAAAATAACACAAAACTTACCAGTAATGGTTAATATTTTGCAACAATATTTCACAAATTTTTCCACCACTTTAAGATTATTAAATTTTTTTGCAAAGATATTTTATTTTGTGACACTACAACCTTTTTTTAATGTTTTTTCTTTATTTTTTTTTTTAATTTCTTGTTTATTTTGTTATTTCTTTTTTAATATTTTTTTTTTAATTTCTAGTTTATTTTAATGGTTATTTTTTTATTATTTAGCCACTCACTAACAAATAATTCGATATGTTTATGTAAAACACGACACAACTGATACAAAATTATTTTACAAATGGCGATACCAAAATATTATTACAGTAACGATATTTTGATTGCATCTTTAACTTATTATGATAAATGTATATAAAGTTATCATGTTATGGCTATTTAATATCATGTTATGGCTGTGAGTAATATAATATGTTTTGAAAGTTATCTTAATTTAGTTGTTAGAAAAATAATTATTTTTCTGTCAACAATACTCAAATTTATAATTGCGATAATCATTGCAATGTTTACAGTAACTATAATATTGCTGATATTTAATAAAAATAACAACTATTTGTGTACAACAACAATATATTGTTACAATAAACACAGTGTGGTTGCCGTAACCATGCCCAACCATATTTTTTCTCTGCGTGTATCAACTTTCAATAATGTACACAAATTTTACATTTATTCATAACGTACTTTGAAATATTCAAATTCATATGCCCGTAATTTCTACAAAAAGATATCTAGTCGTGTTGATACCTAACAGTTACCTTTACCTATCCGGTACCACTATTTTGGCAATTTAGACGTTAATTTTATCTACGTGAATTAACTATCGAAAATCGGTGGTGTAAAATAAATAATATTTAAACCCGTAGGTAAGAAATACGTTTTACAATTATGAAAATCATAGATACCTATACACAGCTAGATATCTATTTGTTGAAATTACGGGCAATAGTCGAACAAGTGCAAAAGTTCTGTTTTAAACATTTCTATTGCACTTTTTGTTTTGCTAAATGATCTTGGCCCATCACACACTAGACTAATTATGCTGGCGTAAAATGGCAGTTTGTAGGCAAGCAAGGTGAAGGGAATGGGTTTTCGTTGGCGTAAAGTTTCAACCGGCTTCAACCCCGCACAAGCAGCACAAAACTAATACATGGACATTTTCAAAAACAAATGAATGCAAAAAACACAAATCCATACAAAGTTTTGTACATGTACACATTTTATGCCAGATAATTTTACTACAGTGTGTGATTGATGGAACAAAAATTGTTCGCTTAAAAATTAGTCTAATGTGTGAAGGCTCAATGAGAAGCATTATGCATTGACAATTGCTTTTTAAATCTCGGTTTACATTCAAACAATATAAGAAAAATGTAAGCGGAAGGATGCGATTGCCAGTAACGTGCGACATTGAAAAAGAACATTTGTTATCAGTGTGTCGAGGGTATTTGTGCAATGCGCATCAAATATGAGTAACAAATAGATATTTTTGTTGCAAATTCTTGGTACTTATTTTAAATTTGTAGCGTGCGACATTGTAAGTGAAAAATGCATAAATTCAAAAAAAAAAATTTTCTAAAATATCTTTGTTTTCGATGGCCAATAACTACAAGCAGCAAGGACAGCTTATTCCATTAGAAAAACTTTATTTGAGACTAGCAATACTATTTTCAGTTAAGTTAGTTTTTGTTCTATATTTGTATTTTTCTTAATTAAAGATATTTTTTTAAGTTTATAATTTTTGTTCGGAAAATAAATATATTAAATGTATTTAAAATAATGTAGAATCATCCTACGCATGTCTTATTACATAAAAAGTAAAAAACATAAACATAAAAGTATGACAGAACAAAATGTCGCACGCAACATGTAGCGTTTGACAGTGATTAAAATTAAATTAAAAATAAACTACACAATGTTTTTGAATCAAATAAAAAGCATTATTAAGATACATCAATGCATTACATTTTAAAATTAGTCGCATTTAAATATTTCATCAGGTTTCGCTGAATTCAGTGTTTGAACTGTTTGCCTTTAAGGCGACTTCTTTTTTTGTCGCATGCAATTGCCTTGGTTTTTTTTTAATTATCTTGCAAACGAACAATTGCTCAAAATCAACCTTAGCACAAATTATAGTGCTAATCAAAAGCTATAAGTTTCGCCTTCTGTCAAAAAGAAAAAAACACTGTTTTCTTGTATGTATGTTTTTTCCACTTTTAAAGCTTACGAATGTCGCATTCAACATTGGAGAAATGCCCATATATAAGAGTTTGCTAAAAACCGTAAAAATGTGAAACCGGGGTTTCGGTTTTAAAATATTTAAAACCGGTCGGTTTCGATTCGGTTTTCAATTTTTAAAAGATCAAAGTAAAACTTCATACATATATATTTTTTTTGAATGTAATACAATTTTTTATTTGTTTACCTGTTTACCTGTGCTTGGCCAGACATTTTTTGACTTTTCCATTTTTTTTTATATAATTATTAGGTATATTAGAACGAAACTTTACGTATTCCTCAATCATAGTGTTTTTTACAAGAAAATGAGGAAAAATTGGAAAATTAAACACCGTGGGCGTCGCAATTGGACAAATGAAAATTTTGTATATGTTGTATCCAACTGGTCCTGGCCAGGCCCTTCCCTATTATATATGTACTCAGTAAATTAAAGCCAAAATGAAACGTATAAAAAGCATACACAACACATAAGAATCTTTTCTTTACTATTTTTTTTATGAACTATTCTATTCTCCAACAAAATGTTCCTGCTATAGCCATAAAACCCAATACAAACATATAAAGTAATCCCAGTCTTGCCCAGGGGGTTGTTAGTATGAGTTTTTTCTATAGTCACAAAAACTGTACAAAATAACAGTGGTCCCAGCCAGGCCCAGGTGGTAGTTTGTGCCACACAAATAAGGTATCTACGTAAGGGTTAAAAAGGTAACATTGGTTCATCTTAGTACTTATTTTGAATTTTAAGAATTTTGAAGAAATACCTTGCCATTGTTGCAGGCTGTTATGTTATGTATGTTGTTATAAATTTTTTTATATGAAGTACGAGTATTATGTATAATTTTCAATTTCCTTAAGCATAAATATATTGTTAAAGTAAATCTAAATCCGAGGTTTTTTTTGTCGGTTTTCGGTTTTTAGGCATTTAAAACCGCGATTTTACATAAATATATACATAAATATATTTTGTTTGGGTAATCTAAATTTAATCCCAATATATACCGTTATAAAAGTTGCTATACCGATAACGAAATAATTAAAATACCAATACCGAAACAAATCAAGATTAATACCGATATCGAAATTTGTTTCGGAATGCAACCTTGGTTATAAACAAATAAAAGAAACCAATTAAAAAATTTTACCAAAAAAAATTTAATGCGGTTATGTAATTGAAGCAAATAAAATAAATAAATACGTGGTTTAATCTCACATCTTATGTCAGACGTTTCAACATACATACATACATATATACATGCATATTTATGTATATCTTTTTTAATTTGTTCTCGTTCCGTGTTGTGAGGAAAAAGTATTATGCTAAGTATTCTTACTGCTGGCATATCATATCGGCAATAAAACAAATTTAAATTATACTTTTCATGGACGGTGAGTTGTTTTTTTGTAGCGTAGAAAGGGCGACGTACTGCTTTTTTTTGTTATCTCTTGCGTATTTTTTAAAAATTTTATTAATTTATACAGGTGTATGATAATTATTATTTCCAATTTTTATTTTTAAAAATTGATAATAACTATTATGGTTATCAAATTAAAGTATTTATCAAACATAACTATTACTATTCGATAGATATATGTATGTGTGTATGTACATATTACTAATTATTTTTAATAGTTATGAATAAGAAATAATATAACTCATTGTAATATGTATTGTTACGTTTTTCCTTTAATAAACGCGATTGAGTTCTTTTAATTGCAAATCCGAATAAATACACACACTTTTATATCTATGTATATACTTTACCATTAGCCTCAACACACCATATAGACAAGTTATAACCACCCAGGCAGAAAAAGACAATCACCACGACGCTGTGTCGACGTTGCAGGGGGTACTATCAACATCAATACAACGTACTGTTTACCAAATTTACAATGTTGTCACAATATTAAAATGATAACGCCAAATGTGCGTCTTCCGACTCTTCTTTTTAGTGTTGTCACAGTACTGTAAATATAAATTTGCAATGTTGGATTCACGAATTTACAACGTAGTCACAACCGCCTTCCGACTCTTATTTTCAATATTGTTACAAAGCCGTAAATTTAAATTTACAACATTAAAGCAGTAAACACAAAACTTTAATATAAATCTTGATCTGATGTTGATAAACTGAAAATAACGTTCCCATAAAATGTTGCAATTTGTATACCCATGCAATACCTCTTAAATAAGAAAAAGTTTTAAAAATTAAGATTTTATTATAAAAATTTATTGTTCTATCAAAAAAAAAGCATTTTTAAAAGAAACCCAAAAGAAGGAAATGGAATTCAGGTTAATATAATACATATGTAAATATATATTTCGCAAACTAATTCCTACTTTTTCTTCCTAAATTCCGGAATCAAGAGCTTGTTTTTCTTTTTTTAATATTTGTGGGTTTAAAATTACAACAACCCGTCCTGATAATATACATATGTTTACTTCAAAATGGACATATACTAATAGTCACAGAAATTGTGGGCAAACAATTTTCCCAAAACAAACCTAATGAAATTTTTGTAAAAGGTAACATTTTTCTTGAATTTTTCGAGTATCCGCTTTTATCAAAAGAAATTGGATTGTATAACGTCAAAAAACTTGACAATAATATCGTCGAGGTTAATATTGAACAAAGTTGAACAAAAATGTATTCTTACTAAATTTAATGAATAATTAATTGCTATTACTCTTTTACATTATTAATTAAATATAACGTAACTACATAAATTCGCTAAATAAACAAGCAAAAATTTTTATATTTTCTTACCTAAAATAGTTTTTGTGTTTTCATTTTAATACGCCACTATAAAATTAAGACTGAAATTTTGTATATACAGCGTTGTAGCGGTATAGAATTATTGTAAACACGGTATTAGGAAATAAAGGTTTAATTCTTGTATATACAGTGTTGTAGCGGTATAGTTTTATGGTAAATGCGACTTTAAAAAACTAAAGTCGTATATTTGTATTTAGGGTGTAGTACCGGTGTTGAATCTTTTTAAAAACGGTATTAAAAAACTAAGGTTGTAATTTTGTATCTACAGTGTTGTGATGGTACCATATTTTTGATAGAGTCACAATTTTGTATTTACAGGGTTGTAGCGGTACATAATATTTAGAAGAGTCGTAATTTCTGCCTGGGCAGATATATTAATATGTGTTTTTAAATTTATATGGACCAGTTTTATTCACAATTAGTTTTCTTAAACACAAGTCATGATTTTGTTCTTTAGATAATTCTACTGCACAGGAGTCCTAGAGAGAGTATCTGCGACAATATTTGTATCCCCTTTAATGTATTTTATATCACTGGTAAATTGCGCAATAAATTCAAGATGTCGCGCCTGTCTTGGACTACGTTCTAAGCGAGAATTTGAAACATGTGTAAGCGGTTTGTGATCTGTGTAAACAATAACGGGCACGTCTTCTATAAAGTGTCTAAAATGCTACTCAAATATATTGCTAACAACTCTATATCAGAAACACTATATTTAACTTCCTAAGATGTCAGTTTTTTTGAATAAAAAGCTGTAAAACCCCATCAATAGCCGTATTTGAAGCATCTATAGTTAAAGACAAAACTGCATCGGGATTAAAAAAAAACTTAACAACACATGTTTTGCAAAATTCTCTTTAACATTTATAAATTTACTTATTTTTCCTTCAATTTAATAATCACTTCATTAAGAATTTTGTGTAAAGGACTTTACAACTCAGCTACTTCCGGTATACACCTGTGATAGTAGTTAATCATTCCAGCAAATTTTTGTAACTGCTTAACACATCTTGGTTTTTCATATTCAAAAATTTACTTAACTTTAACATCTGATGTGAAATATTATAACCTAAAAAATAAATATTCGATACTTTATATTTAATAATGTAATATTCAAACCATATTCATCTAATCGATGAAAACGCAAACGAAGATGTTCCAAGTGCTCTTCATCATCTTTACTTGCAGTTAATACATCGTCTAAATACACAAACACGAAATCCCTGAAAAACTTTATTAGAAAGTGTGTGGAATTTTTTGTTTGTACATGCCGCGTGGTGTATATAAAATTCTTTAAATTTTTCTAATTTTAAAACCAGATGAAAAGACCAGAAGATTAAAAATAATACCCTTAAAGCCTCTTCTGACACCTCTGGGTGCACGAATAAAGAAAATTTAACTGCAACATATAAAATTTTCCCAGTTTCTTAAATGTAAAAATAACTGTCGAATATTTTCTTTTATCTAACTTTAAGTTTGAATTCATCAATATAAAGGAAATTAATTTTTTTTATTATTAAACTGCATTTCCCCAAGTTAATAAATTAAACAAAAGATCATTTTTATTTAACAGTTAATTTATTAATAATTTTCTTTTTTGTTTTAGCAAATTGCTGCTCAACAAAAACCTGAACTACCGCAAGCCGACCAACAAATTGAAAATGTTGTCAATTTACCCCAAACACAAGACAATTCAAATAATTTAGCTCAAAATCAAATAAGTGCTCAAAATCTAGATGAACCCAATGGAAAGTTCAAAATTGAAAATATCATTAACAATGATTTGAATGTCGACACTCAAAATGCTAAAATAAGTAATGTTCATTCAAATAATGTCGAAGATGATCGCCAATCCATAGAAACAGCTATACAAGATCCACTCAGTTTACCCGGTAATGGAGTAACAATTGAAGAATTTTTAGGACGTATTGATCTTAAACATTTACCCGCGAAACAACATTTTCATGGAGCCCGAAATGAAAAACAAGACGCAGTGGTTAATGCCTTTAAACATTCATGGGCGGGCTATAAAAAATATGCCTGGGGTCATGATAATTTGAAACCCATATCGGAATCATCACATGATTGGTTTGGTTTAGGATTGACTCTTATAGATTCGTTGGATACAATTTACATAATGGGATTGGAGGATGGTAAAGTGATGAAATTATAATGATTCAAACAATTAACATTAAAATTTATTTGTTTCTAAATTTAAGAGTTTACTGAAGCACGAAATTGGGTTAGTGAGTATTTAAACTTTGATGTCAATCGTGATGTGAATTTATTCGAAGTTACTATTCGCACATTGGGCGGCTTACTCTCCGCTTACCACTTAAGTGCCGATAAAGTTTTTCTGCAAAAATCAGTGAGCTCTAAAAAATAAAAGCAGTTTTAAGAATACATTTGTAATTTATTCGTCGTTGTTGTTTTAGATTGAACTAGGCAATCGCTTATTGCCAAGTTTTCTGTCACCTTCTGGTATACCCTATTCCGATGTGAATTTAGGTGCTTTATCAGCCCACGCACCGATATGGTCACCCGACAGCTCAACTAGTGAAGTAACCACAATTCAACTGGAGTTTAGAGATTTAAGTAGGATTACAAATGTTACTTTATATGAAAGTGTAAGTTGTAAATATTTGCTGGTGTTTGTATGAATAAAAGTATCTAATTTAAGTATTTCTTTTACATTTCAGGTTTCTTATCGTGTCAGTGAGAAAGTCCATGGCTTGGAAAAGAAAAACGGTTTAGTTCCAATTTTTATAAATGCCAATACAGGAACATTTAGAAATTATGCTACAGTTTCTTTAGGGGCTAGAGGTGACTCCTACTATGAGTATCTTATTAAGCAGTGGATACAAACTGGCCGTAAAGAAAACGATTTGTAAGTTCAGTTTTAAGTTATTTTTACCTACATATATTTTATAACGGGAATGTTTCGAGTATTGCAGTTAATTTACATTTTCCACAGAAAGAAACAAAACATTTTCAAACTTATTTCTAAAACTATGTTCTCTACAATTTTATTTAGCTGAATTTCCATATAGTGAATCTCCACGTTCCCACGACAGTCGGTTCTGCGTACCGATCAAGGTTTGCCAACTCAGTAAGACATGTTCTTTAAGTCTCGGTTTTTACAACAGCAACAATAGTGACTTTCAATGGGACCAGAAAATTACTTTACTACCGAAATTATTTATTAATTTTTTTTTACTTTTGTAAAAATAAATCAGATATTTTATTCCTTCGTGAGGCAGTTATCTATTCACGCATTCATTCATTTATGTCCACCAGAAGACAGGTTCGAACTTTGAAGCCTTTTGCGTTAAGTGCTTAACTGCTTGTCTTCTCCATTTTTAGAACTACTGTTTTTGACAAAGTGTTGGTAATGGAAAATAAACTGCTGAGCTTTCGTATTTTGTTACTTCTTTAACGTTTTGATTTATTTATTTAAGCGTAACAAATATATTCTAACAATTTATATTCTAACTTTATTACGCAACAGTAGTTACTAAGACCGTCAGCCCGTTAAAGTGAAACACATACAACTCGCACTGATAGACTATCTCACTACCAACCAGACAACCGGTACACCCAACTTGTAACTTACAATATTGTTTTCCAAAAGAAATGCTTCTTCGACATTTGCGTTCAATATGGTTATATTATATTTGCAAAATTTGTTTATCGTAAGGAAAAATTCACTGTATGGAAAGTCTTTTAAGGAAATCAAAATACACTAAAATTGGAAGTTCATAATAGGGAGCGCTTTATTGTTAAGAAGTTCATTATAGAGATGTTTGACTGTATTTTATTCTATAAAATTTTCGTATATAGTTTTTCTATATAAATTTCTTTTGAAAACAGCAAACTTTTTTTAAATAAGTTTTTTTTTTCTTTTTTGAAAAAAGTTTTCTTTAAATTCTTTTTTTTTAAATAATTTTTTAATAGCAAATTGTAGCACAATTCTTCTATAGCAATTTTTTTTTTTAAACAGTAATTTGACAAACAACTTTTTCGACGACAAATTTTTTTAAACAAAAAAACTTTTTCAACAGTTTTTCTGTATAAACAACATTAAGGCAGAATTAGTCTTTACTTTCTGTTTCTGTTCTGTTCCGTGCCGTTCTGTGTAAAAATTGTAATAGTTACTTTTTCTGTAGCAACTTATCACACATTTATGACAAATTTATTAGTTTTGCATCGTCCATTGTCTTATTTTAATAAGTTTTATGCACATAAATTTGAAGAAATTAAATTTTATGAATTTTAAAAATTTTTGCACCGTCCATTGTTTTATTTCAATAAGTTTTATGCACATCAATTTGAAGAAATTAAATTTTATGAATTCTTAAAATCAAAAAATAGTTTATTTCAATATAAATATGTTTTTTTTTTTTTTATTTTGCTGTCAGTTACAATTACTTACCAAGTTTTTGATTTTATTAAACTGAACCGCAACAGAACAGAAAAACTAATCAATTTCACAGGTTTTTTAATAACAAAAACAGATCAGCTGATTCGTAACAGAACAGAAAGTAAAGACTAATTCTGCTTTAACTGAGCCTTTAGTTTCAAAAACAGTTTCTATATAAAACATCAAAGCTTCAATGAAATAGAGTGTTATTTCATCTTTTTGAAAAATTTTTTTTTCGAAAGTTTGAAAAAATGTTGGAACAACTTATATAGAAAACTTTTATTGTAAGTTTATAAAAATTCCACTTTTTAAACAATTTTTTATTAAAAAATAAGATAGTGAATTCGAAATTAGAAGAAAAAATTAACATTAAAATAAAATTAGCAATAAGATATTAAAAAATTAGTCAAACAATTTAAAAATAATTAAAACCCCTAAACAACAGCTTGGTAACGGACTATATACAAGCCATTGATGGCGTGTTTTCGAATTTGTTAAGGCGAACTCCCAAAGAGAATCATGTCTACATAGGCGAACTAATCAATGGTAAAGAGTTTAAACCAAAAATGGATCATTTAACCTGTTACTTACCTGGAACTCTACTCTTGGGCCATCATTATGGCATGCCAGATTCCCATTTACTATTGGCGCGAGATCTTTTGGAAACCTGTTATCAAACCTATATGAAACAACCAACACAATTGGCACCGGAAATCTCTTACTTTGCCGTGGGTGAACATGAAGAATTGGATATATATGTGAAACCTAATGATGCACATAATCTACTAAGGCCAGAATTTGTGGAAAGTTTATACTATTTTTATGCATTGACAGGTAACCGAACCTATCAAGAAATGGGTTGGAATATATTCCAGGCTTTTGAAAAGTTTACTAAAGTAAGCCACGGTTATAGTTCAATCGGCAATGTAAAGAGCATTTCTAATACTAGACTGCGTGACATAATGGAGAGTTTTTGGTTGGGTGAAACACTTAAATACTTCTATCTACTTTTTAGTGATAATCCCAAAGAAATTGATTTAGAGAAATGGGTTTTCAATACAGAAGCACATCCTTTACCCATAAGGAAAAACTAAAAGTAAACTAAGTTAGAATAGTCCGAATTTAAAAGTGCCCATTTAGACAGGGAAACATTTGGAAGGGAAACATTTTGTTTGGTAGCAAATTACGGGTGGGGAAGAGAGAATGGTATTTGTGTTCGGTACTCGGCGACACGCTTTGTTCTCATTTTCTTAGTTGACATTTACTTTGCTTTTTGAGAAAAAAAAACAACAACAGAATGTTTCCGGCAACATGTTCGTCTGTGTGACCGAGAATGAAAAAACAAAAGAGAATTCCAGATGTTTTCCTTCCAAATGTTCGCTCGTCTAAACTCGGACAAACAAAACAAAATCTATTTCGATATATGTAAAATACGCGTAAAAACGTTATAAGTTTTTTTTTATTTATCTTTTATTTGTAATTTGTGTGTAAGTGTCGTTTGTGTACAAAAGTGCTGTGCATAAGGAAAACAATTTTTATTTCTTATTTTATTTATAATAATTTATTTAAAAACATTTTACAAGCCGCAACGAAATGTAATTGATTGCAATCAATAAAGCAAAGAAATCAATTGATTTTTTTGAACTTTTTAACGAATTGTTTCAATTTTACTTTAATTATGTTTCCAAAATATTGATGACAATTTAAAGAATATTAAATTATTAAAAAATAAATCTTAAAATTAACTTTTAAATAATTTTTTTGTTATGCTTTATTTTTACATTTCGTTGTACACTTGTAATTGTAGTTATAGTAGAAAATAGTGTTTGTAGTTGTGTTATTTTTTTTAGTATAAAAAAATTATTTAAACCAACAAGCAAGCGTTAAAGCCAAATAGCTAATTGAAATATCATAAAATCTCACCAGAAATGATATTTTTTTTCCTCTAAATAAACATAATGTAAAAACATATATTATAAATAATACGAATAACATTAATTAATTAGTTACTAACAGGACTGTTCTTAAAATCACTTGATTTCAAATTACATGTGCCTTTTTTTATGGATGTTTTTCTGAACACCACAAAATCACACTTATGATTTTTAAAAGCACGTATTTTATAATCAGGTGGCTTTCAGAACAGGCGTGTATATTATAAATTTTAAGCAATATTTATATAAAAAAACCCCAAAAAACTTAATACAATTTATTTTATAATTTTATTTATTTGTGATATTGCAAGAATATCATAGAGTCTATGTGCATTTAATGTATTTATGTTTTAATTTTATTTATAAACATCAGTTATTTTTAATGTACTCAAATGTTTAAATGCGAAATTTGTTTCCCCTTTACGGAATAAGTAAATTGTAAATTTTTTGCTACGGCTAAGTAGAATACTGTCATCACAATTTTGTTCATACACAGTTACGTTAATACTTATTTATTTAATGTTATGTGATTCATCGGTTAATCAAAATTTGTTCATCGGGTTTTAACATTTCTGATTTATTAAATTTAGCCCGTTATTTTCTAAAAATTTAAAAAACTGTTATACCAAAAATTTCTTAACGCAAGGTGAAGGGATTTACAAAATAACCCCCTTAGATTAATTTGATATTTTTAATTGTGATTAATAATTTTTAGTAATTTATTTAAAACTCTTTAACATTATAAAATAAAACTAAGCAAATCTAATTATTAAGATAAGATTTAGAAAGAAAAAATATGTTGTAGGTCCATGTCTTATTACAATAATACATAGTAAGGGCCTGCATAAATATACATATTTGGAAATGAAAGAAATACCCATCAAAAACCAAATGTGTGTACAACATAATTAGTTGGGAGTAGTGATTGCACTTAATATCGATATTATTCAGCAGTGCACTATCACTAAATAAAACTGCACAGAATTTAGTTTGCACTCTTTTTTACCAGCTTTAGTGATGATTGCTATTTTTTAACAACAACTAAACAAATTTTAGAGATATTGCAAATTTTTTCACTATCACTAAACGCAGATTGAATACAAAAATCTGCACTAAATTCAAATAGTGCAAAATTTGGACTTGCAATCAAAAAAGCTGCATACAAATATTGTATCACTAAAATTTAAAAATGTAACTGTTTGTGTATGGTTTCTGATTTTTTTTTTTGGAGGATTTGCAAATTAAATTTTGTCAATAACGGTATAATTATTGCCTTTAATCGTGAAAAAACAAGTTTTCGATTATAAATTTAGTGCAACAATTTTAGTTGCACTCAAATGAGTGAAGAAAAACAGTTGCAATAAACTGATGATTGCTTTTTTTTAAATCAAAACATTTTTTTGAGTACAAAATTTTTTAACATCACTATCACTCATGTTAAGTGAAGCTGCAAATTTTCAATTCATCACATCAAAAAAAATGATTGCAATATATCTGCACTATCACTAAGTGTGAGTTGAAAATACAAAATGAGTGCACTGTCCCCATTTATGGTGACAAATGATAGAATTTAAATAGTGCTGTAAGGGTATACGAATTCAAAGAAATACACTCCAGGCAGTACTTTTTTTTTAAACCTTTCAATACAGTATAAAAAAAATATTGCCTATACTCCTGTCGTATGTAGCGGACGTATACAAAGAATTTATGATGATTACCTGTATGTCGTATGTGGGGTACGCATACAAGGAATTGCTGTTGCAATATTATCAAAGAAATAAAAAAACGAATTATTTCGTACATACATATCTCAAACTTACATTAAATAATAAAGAATTTGTGTATTATTTGCTCCCCCTCTCATTGCATTTTGATTTTTGATATTTTATTTTATAATTGTATCGGTATCGCCGATATTACATTTTGAGTATCGGTATCGTATCGGCAAAAAGGCGTATCGTTACGTCCCTAGTTTAAATGTCTTTTTTCAATCATATTCGTAAACCATAATATACAGGCATGTTCTAGAAATTGAAATGAAGTGGATTTGAAAGTTAGCAGCATTTATTTGAATGCCCCACATTTTATAAAAATTATTTACTGCTGAAAGATGAACAGAAACTTTGTTCAATCAGGTGATCGGAGAAATGGCATGCGAATAAATTAAGCAATCGTCTGCGTATAGTACCGCCTTAGAATCGGAAACCTCATGTGGAAAGTCATGAAGGTATAAGACAAAGAGCAACGGGGCCAACACACTACCCTGCGGTACACCACCGTCCACTTTTCCAAACTCTGAGCGGGTATCATTTAACTGGACGCAACTTTATTTTAATATGCTTATGTATAAGTGTAAGCAAATTCAGATTTTTAACAGTGCTACCATATGTTTTTAGTGTTGCCAGAATACATTTTTAGGAAAATAACACATTTGCACAAAAAATAAAACTGGTTTGCTCACGATCAATCATAATATGCACTGCAAATTAACAAATTGCAAATTTGCACAAAGACCATCGTGATTACCCTTTATATATATAAAACAGGATCTATGTATGTATGTATGTAACGTATGGACTCCAAAGCGGCTTGGCCGATTTTGATGAAATTTTCAGGGAATCTTCAGAATATTCAGGCGGGTGACACTGTAATGTCTGATTTTTGATTTTCGGTCTGCGGGGGAAGGGGCGTGGCAAAATCCAATCTATATATAAAAAAGGATGTGTGTATGTACATATGTGTGTATGTAACGTATGGACTCCAAAACGGCTGGGCCGATTTTGATGAAATTTTCAGGGAATCTTCAGAATATTTAGGCGGGTGACACTGTGAAGTCTGATTTTTGATTTTCGGTCTGGGGGCGGAGGGACGTGGAAAAATCCATAACTTGAGAACGGCTTGACCGATTTGGACGATTTTTTCTTTAAAATTATCGCCATGGTAAAACTAAGGTTTTTACGGAAAGAAAATTTCGCCCCGCCCGCTTTTTTCGATTTACCTAAAATCAGAAAACGGCTTTTTACAATTTGGCTTAAAAACATGCGTTTCTTTTTTGATTAAGCCCATATCTACACCATAAAATTGATTTTTTTGTACGAAATTTTGTGTTAAATTATTCCTTAATGGCTTTCAAAATGAAAAAATAGAAAGTTCTTTGCAAAAATCCGATAGATGACATTATACTTTGAATTAGACTTTGCGCAAAATTCAACTCCATGTTCCATAAAAACAATTTAATTTGTAGTTATTTTATACATATAAATTAACTATCAAAAAATTAACTGAATATTCGCTTTTACCTTCGGCGAAGGCCATAAAAACGACACTGAACGAATAAGAATGTAATGTTATTAAAGAAATTGTAATGTCGCAAGATGATTTGTAAATTTTGTAAAAATAATTCTAACTTTTATTTATAAGACAATAAATGCTTTCAAAATTGGAAACCCGTTAAAAAGAAAACGACGATCTGATGGAAATATTTGATACAGTGCAACCAAACTCGAGCAATGCTGAAGGCAAAATCTTATCGTGCGCTGGCAAATAAAGCTGTCTCAGAAAACCAGTCTGGCATCATGGATGATAATGAAAACGAAGGGGAGCCAAGAAACTTACACTAAATTCCAGAAATCTTATTTAAAAACGACTTAAAATTCTTGCGTTTTACGATTTCGATTTCCAGTACACCCCTGTATGTTATACCCGTTACTGTATTAAAAAAACCAATAAAATATTTCGTCGATTTAGCTTTAATATTCGAATTTATTTCGCAATAATTGAAAATAAAAGCACAATCTCAATAAAATATAAATAATTTTTAACGATATCATGTTTAATAGAGTTCTCTAAACAAACTTTAAATAAAAACTTAGTGTTAATATACATATGTTTGTACTTTAGAAACAAAACAAAAATCGAAATTAGAAGTTTGTTTTATTTTTTTAAGTGTTTTATTTGTACAATGAACATCAATTATTTAGCACGGACAACCACAATGGTGAGTATACATATACATGTCTGCTGGCACTTGACACCCTGTTATTGTATACATTAAAAGACGCCCTGTTATTATAGACACCTACCGTCCGCAACCACCCTGTTTATTTATTATTAATAGAATCACCCTGTTATCAAGAACATGAACAAAAAATATGGAACAAAATTGAATGAAACATGGCTTAAACATCGGAACGAAATGGAGTGGAACACTAGCAATTACAAAAATGTGGAACAAATTGGAATGGAACAAATGGAAATGAAACAAAAAAAATCAAAGAAATTCCTATTAAAAATAACAACTCTTTAAATTCTTAATCAATTTAAAAGCGGTTTTTTGCTATTAAAACTTCGTTTTAAGATCTAATTTCATATTTGAATCAATAAAAAAAAACAATTAATACTTACCATTGAAAAATGTTAAATAAAAAATAAATTCTTTTACACATTTTTTATAATTTATTATATATTTTTAGTTTAATTAAATAATTTTTGTTTTTGTTTGTTTTTAATTCCTCTAATGATTTATTTTCCTTTTTTGTTATTTAAAATACGACAACGACACTTTTTGTTTTTTTAAGGTTTTCTTTGATTTGTTTAAATAATTAAAAATACGTTATATTTTGTTAAATTTAAAGTGTGCGTGTGTATTATTCATTAAATATTAATTCATATGTTTTGTTTTCTTTTCCATTTAAATATTTGTTTGTATGTAGTATAAATTAAATTTAATTTTAAAATTAAATTCCATTCTATCAATTATTTTTTTCTTTAGAAAACACGATGTTGGTTTCGTTTATGAAATTTATAGTCTATAATAAGGTCAATATGTTTAAATTGTTTTATTTTACATCAAATTTTAGTCAAGTAATTTGTTTGGTTTTTTTTCTAATATTACGATAAAGTTATTTTCTCAAATTTTGGGATATTGAATTTAATTTATTTAGACAAATATTTATTTTGTTACAATATTAATTTACTTTTGTTAAGTTTAAAAGGATTTAAATGTTGTAATAATTAATTTACAAAACATTGATGAGTATTTATTGTTATATATATATGTACGTATATATATATTTTTTTTTAATAAAAATTATTTTTTTTGTTTAATATTATGCTACAGTTATTGTTTCGTACGTATTTTCAATTTATTTCTTTTTTAAGTTTTACAGCTTTCAATGCCTGTTCTATTTACAGTTTATATTTTTTCTGAAATACTCTTCTTGTAAGAGTTAGTTCATTTTATGTTGTTTTCTTTGATATTTTTATGTTAAGAATTTTTTAAATAATTTCTTAATGTTATATGTAAGTTATCAGTTAAATGATATTTTCAGTTAAATGTGTACCAAATTTATTTATTTTTTTAAATTTTACTTATACCCTTACTTTCACAATTGACCGTGTTCGTCTCCGGGTGGAGGTGTGCCCTTGGTTGCCTAACTGAAATCTCTGAAATGTCAAAATCCCGATTGTATGTTATAGCTTGACGGAACGAAATTAAAGATGATTTTCTTAACGTATGCAGAATAAAATATTGACTGATTTCCAATCATCAGTGCAAAAATAAAACAAAATGTAATATTTAAACAAAATATGGAAAAAGTAACGGCACTTCCCCTATAACTATTGGGCTAGAGCTTAGTTCAATAAACTGATAATAAGTAGAAAAAATATCATACAACGAATTAGAAGGTCGTAAGTTGATTTGTAAATTTTGTGAAAACAATCCTCATTAAAAAAATTTTAATTTTTCGTCACTTTTCTGAAATCCAAATTGAAAAAATCGTTTGTTTATAAGACAGTAAAAGATTTCGAAAGTAAAAAACCGGTTAATAGAAAACGACGATCCGGTAAAAATTTTTGATACAATGCAACCAAACCAGAGCTATGTTGAAGGTTGAAATTGCCGGATATACTTCAAAATCTTACCATGCGTTTGCAAATAAATGATGAGTTAAAAATTAGAAGTACGTAGCACATATCAGAGTCAGTCAGTCATCATCAAACTTTTTGGGCGAACTTGAAAAGAAATTTCTATAAATAGAGATAGGAACCAAGAAAGTCTAGGTTTATCACTCAAATTAAATGGATATTATAGAAAATGCACACAAAAGTGAATTCAAGAGGCTATCCATAGAGTGCCTCAAAACATGAAAAAAGGCCATTGATGTTGCTAGACACTTTTTGTAAAATAAGTTAAAGTTGTGTATTTTAACAATTGAAATTAACTTTGATTTTTTAATACCTGATACAAATTTTTAATTACTGCTAATGTGTCAGTCCATATTTTATTCCGAATACGTTATATTGTTCGTTCATAAGGTTATTCTAAAATTAACAAACTCTTTTTAAACTATATAAGTGAAGAACGTTTTCGATTATAAACATTGCAAGGTTAAAGAATGTGGCTTATATGTATAGCCAAGAGACTTCGACTTAATTCCACACGACTTGCAGTGAGCCCTTTATAAGGTGTTTTAACTGTTAAACTTAAATTGGAAATAGGTAGGTACTGTCAGCGTGAAAATAATGTGTACAACTGGTTTTCCAATATAAAAAGTGTTATTTTAGCAAAAAAAAAAAAAAAATATATTAAAATTCTGATCAAATTTTGCAAAGTAGAAATTTTACTTTTCATAACTTACATAACACTTTTTATATTGGAAAACCAGTTGTACACATTATTTTCACGCTGGCAGTACCTACCTACTGTACACTTTATTTTGACGCTCACAGTATGTCATGAAGGGTAGTGTAACTACACATTCATCAAGTTCATTGTAAATCCCTTCACCAAATTACCAGGGGTGTGCTGGAAATCGCAAGCGCAAAACGCAAGAATTTGGAAGTTGTTTTTAATAAACTTTAAACCTAACTCTTATAATTTTTTGTTTAAAATCCTGTTTAATAGGGAAATATTTGTTAAATATTTATCAGAAAATTCTTTTATTACAGAAATCTTACTTAAAAACGACTTTTAAAATTCTTGCGTTTTACGTTCGCGATAGCTAATCCTGTATACTGTTGTCCCAAACGCCTAATTGCAGGGGGATATTTGTTTGAAGCCTATGTAAAATAATATAATAATTTGGAATTTTTTTTAAAACAACCCCTTTTTGTAAAAAGATAAGTATTGAAGTCGAATTTTGTTGAAAAAACAAGCAGTTTTAATCTTTTTCATACGGCCGCTTTCGTTCTTAAAGTCTCACACTTGAGAGATGTTTGTATGAGGTGTAAGTGAAATAATGGTCAGATTTTACCCATTTTGAATACCGAACAAATCTGTTGTCTAAAACTTGGTTTTAGACAATTGCGAGCTTAATTTTGTTTTCTCAAGGACGCAGAATATATTTTACAGAGTTTCTAAAGATTTTTTTGATGTCTTAAAATCGATATGACAAAATCAATATTCATCTTTTTTTCATTTTTTGAATGTCAAATAGAAGTAAAAAATTAACTGATAAATATGCAAGTACATGTTCGCCCTTAATGTTAAATGTGTTGGTGAAGATATTTTGATCTGTCTTATTAATTTGACAATCAGTCGAGGACTAGATAACACAGATGGTCCATAGTGACTACTTGGAAAGATTCCAGAAAAAAAACTCTTGGATTTTCGTAAAAAAACCATACGAGTGAGATATGGACTACTTTTGTAGTCGTTACTGTAAATACTGTTTGGAAGCAGAATGTCTGGGATCAAAACAACAACTTCACTGTGACTGCCCAAAAACTGCTATTTGAGGATTTGGACTGTCTTAGAAAAGTTTTCCAAATGGACCTTGCAATTTTTGAGTACTAGTTGATTTTTATGAATAAGGTGAGAAGATATTATTATGAGTAATATCGAAATAAGTCAATCGTCTATCATTAATTCCAGCTGTGTTATATTTTGGGTTTCTTTTCGAAAAAAATTATTTGTGGAAGAAAATAATGGAATTTATACGCTAGCCTTGTTTTTAATTAAACACAAATAGAAAAAAACATGATACAAATACACAAGGTAGTTCCACTTCTCTCTCAGAAATTATTTTTTGAAGTTTATCGGAATTATTTGAAGCTTGATACAAATAAAAACTTCAAATAATTCCAATAAAATTCAAAAAATAATTTCTGAGAGAGAAGTGGAATTACCTTGTGTATTTGTATCATGGAAAAAAATCTAGTGATTTTAAATACAAGCATACTCAATAGACCTATTAAAAATGGGTTTTAGACTCCAGCAATTGAATCGCACACCTAATTCAAAAGTGACTCAACTCAAAATTTTAATTTTTCGTGTTGATATGCTAAAACCATTCACAATCAATACACAGGTTTGCATTTTGTTGAGCAATATATTAGTTTGCCCCTTATTAACGGATCTTGCCCGTGATATTCGAATTGTAAGAAGAACTACTTACTTACAATGTCTGTTCGCTAGAAAATCGAAGGGAAAAGTGAACAAATAACGAGGGAAAAAATATTTGCGATTAGGGGAATTTTTTCCCGTGAACATTTTTTCACGTTATTATTCTCCTTTGAATTACGTCAACAAAAAAATTCTTGGGAGTTTTTCATGATCGCAAATATGGGAAAAGAGAAAAAATTATTAACGATAGGGGTGATAATGAAATGGTAAGTACTAAATAGTCTAAATTCGAATTGTGCCACTTTTGATAAAATAAATCTTTGTTGGAGTTTATGTATATTAATTAGACTTGTGTCAGTTTAGAATTTGGCAATACATATTGACACCTTCGTATCGAATGACAACTCGAGAGATGAAACGTCTTTGGTTTTCGATTCGTTATTGAAAGTAATGATACCAAAATAAAAAATTTAGATACATTTTGCTCGATATCGAATGCGGTGATGCGCAATAGAGAGTAGCCACCCAGGTAAGATAGCAAAAAAGTTTTTTTTTAAAACTCGGCGAAAAAAACATTTTTATCAAATTATAAAATAAACCAAAATTAGAGAAAAATTTCGTTCATAATACCAAATTTAAAAAACGTAAACAAACATGTATTTTAAACGAAAATTCGTATGATTAAAAAAATTTTTCCAACTTTTTAAATTTGACTTAAGATGTTTTGTCAAAATGCCACAGATTTATATTCACATTAAAATGCATTAAAGAAAAAATATTGAGTTTATAGCCATTTAACAGAGTACAATTCCGTTCGGAATCGAAGATCGAGTGCCTCGGTAGGCTAGCTAGTAGTGATCTAGTCTATCAGCACTGGGGTTGCGGGTTCGATTCCCGCCAGAGACTCTGGTTTCTTTCCTGCAGACAAGCGTACATTTGAATTAAATTAAAAATAAAATAAAAAAAAAAATATTTGTTTATTGATAAAAAGTATACTTCCGATAGTTTTTTGTCATTTCAGATACAGAAAGCTCCCATTCCGTTCATGAAAAAAATGTTTGATTCCGAAATTTTTTTTCGTCATTTTTGAAGCACCAAAATACGGAAGAATTCCGTTTCCGAACGGAATTGTACTCTGTGACATGGCTGTATGTTGAGCACGGTTGATAAAGTTGGTTCAATTGTACGTTTTCTGGTACAATTGAAAACTAAAAAGTACGTTGGTACCCCCGTGACTCATTTAGTACTACATATTTCCAAATTTTCAAACCTATTGTTAATTGATATAAAATGGCAACTCGTATTTACTGTCCAACATATATAAGTGGAGTTCAGTGTTTGGCCAAATGGTCTTGCGAAAGGGAAAATGCAAAATTTAGATTAGTTAATTTTTGTCGATCAAATTTTTGTTTATAAAATTAAAAAAAAAACAAAAATTATAAAAAAAAAATGATTTAGCACTATTGAGATCGAAAGAGTACGATTTAAAAAGTTTGTTGGTACGATATTTATCATCCCTGATGTTGAGCTATCTTCAGATTAGAAATCTAAGTAAACACCACTTATGTCCGTGTTGTTAACAAAACTGTCAACTATGGCATAGTATGACTACATGATGAACAAGTTTTTTAAACGTAGAAAAAGGCCTTATCTTGCTTTTCAAATTCTTTAGTATGCTTTCACACGTTTCATCTTTTGATGCTCAACTCTTATGTTTTTAGGAGAGAGAAGAAAGAAGAAAGGGGGTTAGTACGGAGATGCCTGTACTCGGTCATTATGCTTTGTGTTTTTATTCGTTGGTATATGCACAACGATGGCTGCATGTAATTTTTTTTCTTTTCTTTTTCTCTTTGATTCGCTATTAATAAAATTGTTGTTGTTTTGTACCGAAAAAAGTTGAAACCGATTGCTGCGTGTGAATATATTGGCATCTTTAAAAGGGAATTGAAAAGAAGTTGAGCATCAAAAGATGAAACGTGTAAAATCAGACTTAATAGCAAAAATGTTGTGTCTGCAATTAAACAATCCAATCGTATGTAGCAACGCAAATTTCAATCAAAACGACGCAAATCGAATCGACACAAAACGGGGCTCTGGTGTATTTTTACTATGGCCGTTATAATGCCAAGTCTTATTATTCCGGGCGACCTTTGTATAAAAGCTAGGTGAAATAATAGACAGATTTTGACTAAATTTTATCTTTCCAATTCTTTCATTGAGACTTTTTAAAGCGGACGGACGCAAATGGCTAGAACGTCTTAACATTTTACATGGATCAAGAATTTATACTTTATAGAGAATCCGCTGATTGTTTAGAAGTGTATAAAAGAACAAACGATATTTACATAAAAATTTCTACAAAGTAAAATTTATTTAATATTTTATTGGTTACCGTTGATGAATTTACGACAATTTTTGGTAAAATGACAAAATACACAGATGTAAAAAAGATTTTTTATTGCTTACAACCAATTCGTTGGTAAGAAAATTAAAGCTTGATTTATTTTTCTGTAGTTTTAAGGGTTGGTTTTGTTTCATTTCAATTAATATTGCTTATACTTAAAAAATAATTGGATTTTTCGATTCCAATTTAAATAATAAAGATGAGGCAACAATACTAAAACTTTCTATATACATTTTCACTTTTATCGTGATTAAAGTTTCCCTGGAAATTTGTTCCATTTTCCCTAATAAATGTATGGGAAAGGTAAAATTTCGAAGACAACTGTTATCTTTTTATTTACGATACGCGTGATTATGTAGAAATTTCTAGTTAGTATTGCTTTATTTTATTTAATAAATTATTTAAGACGAGTTTCTTAATGTAATTATGTATTATTATAGTAAAAATTAAACTAAATGGATGTCGTCAATAATTAACTTAAACAAATTAAAAAAAACAAACAACAAACAAAAGCGATTTTAGTTAATTACTTCATTTAGTTCAATTATCGTGCATAAATGATTGAATATGAACGTTTTTAAATTCGCTAAATATTTTCATTCAAGAATACGAGGAATAAAAAAAAAACATTTTGCGTTTGTTTATTCATGTATGGGATGATTTAGTTTCTTCGGTTTTTATTATTTTTTAAACATATGCGAGAAAAACACGCGAACAGCGCTCCTATGTTGTTGAATTTTTCATTAATTTACACGCACGTAACATGGAAGCTGGAAGTCCACATTGCGCGTTCTATGCGTTTGGTACTTTCTTGACCTTTTTTCAAGACTCATGTAAATGAGAAAGTAATCCTGATTCATACAAAATGTCTATATAATTTTACACTGAGTCTTCACCTGAGATAATATCTGACATAATATATGAAAGAACGTCGGCAGGATGAGAGAACACATTTCTTCATGTTAATCTTAGTCTTAAACAAGGAGCACATGTATCTTATAAGATTTCATAATCGACTGATTCTCGTTCAGTAAACTTGTGTCGTTTTTATTCTTTTTTTTTAATTTAAAATATTGTTTTTTTTTTAACAATTATCACAAGATTTTCACTATTTATTATTGTTTTATATGTACATATGTATGTGTATTTTTGATAGCTCATCTTATAAACGAGTTGTTATAAGATTTCTTATAACAGCTGTCTCATAACATTTATTATAATACATACTATTTGAAAGTCCACACGTAAGATAATACTCTCTGCGATTGGATTTGACGTTTGCTGATATAAAAATCTTATATCTTATCTCAGGTGGAGACCCTGTGTTACACTGATTCTACAGATGCATAAATGCATAGAACGCGTGGTAAGGACCCCTGCGAATAATATTGGACTACCTGATCCTTAAATGGACTACTCCATGGACTGGTCCGATGTAATGCAAGCATGGACCATGTCATTGTTAAAAAGTGTTTGTAGTGAGACGACATGTCTTCGTTTTTTAACGACACGTTTTCGTTTTTAAACGAAGTTAAAACTAATCCTCTTGTGTATACAATGGAGTAGTTTTAAGACTACTCCTTTGTAATCCAAAGCTGGGTTACATGGTCCTACCCTCGGACATCGTAATGTTAAATAGACCATGTTTTCCATACGTTTGAGTTACTTGTGTACTACTCCTAGTCTCTTGTGGGCTACATTTGACACCCGTGTTTGGACTAGTCCTATTATTTGCAGGGACCTCCATCTGAACAGCCTGTATGTGTGCTGTGTATATATGTATTTCAAGTAATTTTAAAAAAACCTTACAACTTGAATAGAATTCCAGGCAGAAAAATACAGTCAGCATGACTTTATTACGATGGTTTGGGGATACAACTAACATCAGGGGGGGGCTACTCTCTATAAAAGAAAATGGTAGCAAATCTAGTGATTGGTATTATGTAATGCGTTCGCGCATTAATCTCCGAATCTTTTTCTTTTCGCAAATCATCACTATGTATTTTATATAAATTTTCCAATTTTAATTTTTTTTTTTACATATTTTGACATTTCATTACTGTCAATCTGGACCAACTTTAATTTTTATAGCCAGTATTGCTTCATTTTCAAAAAATTTTGCGAAAGTGATAGAGAGTACCAAGTAGGCATTTAACATTCGCATCGTAATAGAGAGTAGCCCCCCAGATGCACCTGTATATCTTATTTACCAAAATTACAATGAATTCACAGCACTTAAATGACAATGCCAAGTGGCGGTGTTCCGACACTTTTTTCAGTGTTATTATGATACATAATGTTAATTTAAATTTTCAATTTAGTCAATGTTATAAACTTATTAGCGTATTTTGACTATTGCGATCAGTCTTCTTACTTTCTTCTTACATTCTTCACTTAAGTCATATTATTAAGGGTATTCATTTCAAAGTTTTTTTGGTTGAAAAAATGGAAAAAAAAATTACACTCTTATTGTCGTGAACGGGTTTTTTTTTATTTTTTTTTTTTGTGAAAAGTACAAACTGTCAAAAAAAAATCTGCCAAATAATTCGTGGAGGTAATTGATATTTTCAATTTGCCAAATAAGTGCAAAAAGTGAATTAATTAATTTATTTAATTGTCACATCATTAACAAAAATTGATAATATTTGCGAAAATAAAGGTATGTAAAGATACATTTTCATGAAAACAATACAATATAAACTTTGAAATATTAAATTGCAGAAATGTTTACGCCATTAATTTCATTTCTTTTTTTTAATTCTTTTTTAATAACTTTTTTTTATTGAACTCATTCTTAATATGCATGTGTTTTTTCTTTTTTTAAAGTTAAATGAGAAAGAAGTTAAGTTATGTTTAAAATGTTGTAACTATAAAAAATAATTTTTAAAATCAGAGTTGTACAATTCAAGAGTTTATAAAAAGAGATGTAATTTTTCGTACTTTGTATTAAAAATTAGCAATTTATGAATGGCAACAGCATTTCGTTTGACGTTTATAGTGGAAAATTACATCTTTTTATCCTGACTTTTTTTACACTTGGTTATAGTTTGACAAAAATGTAACTTTTGGTGGAATTTTTTTTCTTGTGGTTGTTGTAACAAAAATTACATTTTTCCACTTTTCCATTTTTCCAACATATAAAAAAAACTGAAATGAATACCCTCATTGTATTAGTAGTACTGCAATGACAAAACATTTGACGAACAGTCTTAATTGTGTGTAGTACTTCAGTTTTAGTTAGAGTCACTTTTTCTGCCTTCACTTTCTTTTCAGTTATGTATGAAAAACGATAATCATCTCACACCCGAATGAATAAAACCCAGCTACTTTTTTTTCAGAATGAAATAGAAAACAAATAATTTATCATTTGTGAAAAATATCAAAAATATGTGTGTTTTAAGCGTTCATACACGAAAAATTCCAACTCTTTTTAACTAGAAAATTTTTCGTAAATAATAAAAACTTAAGCAAAATAAAAATAATTTTTTTTTAACAATTTGTAATTGTTATTTAACAATTTTTATACAAAAAAGAGCCTTAAATGGTTTATTGGTTTGATACAGACACAAACACTTTATTTTCTTTGAGGGAAGATGGACGGAGAAATAATAATAAATAAATAAAAAAAAAAGTTTTTATATAAAATAATTTATTTTAGTTTCTTCTAAAACAACAAAAATAAAACAAAGTTTTTTTTAAATAAATATTTACAAAATAAAAATCGTATATTTTTTTTTATTTTAAAATTATAATAAGTCTTAAAAATTTGTTTATAACTAAAATTATAACTAATAAACTAAAAACGCTCATAACTGGCATTTTTTTGTTGTTGTTTTATATTAAATAATAGAATTTTTTACAAACACCTTTCCACTTTCTTTTCTAAATTGTTGTTGTTACATTAAACTATAATAAACTATTTGTTTGTCCTTAAATTTATACTAAATTTTCTTTGACACATTAAAGTTGCAATTAATTTAATTATTTTTTTTTTGTTTTTGTTTTTCTTGTACAATACTGTTGTATTTTCTATGGTGTCGTTTAAATTTTTCTTTTGTTTATTTTAAATAAATAAACAAAATAAAAAAACTTTATAAATAAAATAATTAAACTAATAAACAAACAAAAAAATAAAGGGTAAAAACAAACAAAAAATAAAGGAAAAATTTATTTAAAAAAAAATAAATTATGAATTTTAGCTAAATATTATATATACAAATTTGTTGGTCTTAAATTTTAACAAAAAATTTCGAAAACATAAAAAAAGTATGTATGTTTATATAATTAAAAAAAAAATTTATAAATTAAATGCCTTATGGTTGATATTTCGATAACAAACATAGTGTTTGTGTTAACTAGTTATCAAAAGTTATTTCATTAATGGACGATGTTTAGTGATAATTTAGCAGCCTTTTGAAAATTTAAGCAGCTACAATTCAATTTATTTTTAGTTGTTTTAAAACTCATGCATACAAATTAAAAAAAAATATTCTTATCTTAATTCAACTTATTTTAAATTATAGAGGTTATTTTGTAAAACCCTTTTTGAATTTAAAAAAAAATTCATAAAAGTCTTTGAAAAGAGGAGATATATGATTTTCAGAAAACTTTTCTTTTGTAATCCCTTTGTCGAATGCAATTAGTTCTTTTTTCCAAAATGATTTTCAATTCGATTTAATTAAACCTTTAAACGATTTAATAATAATAAAATTCAAATATATAATGGAATTAATTTAATTCAGAGAACTCAGTGATAGCTTTCGTATCCTTTCTTTAACGAACTTAAGAAGGGAAAGGAACATATTTAATTTGGTTCTGGGAAATATATTGAGTAGTAAAGGCATTCACGTCAGGAGTTGCATTCTTGCGAAAAACCGAAATTGCAAAAACATAACAACAACCACATAGACAATTATTTCGCACAAACGATGCAAAATTGTCAAGGTCGCTTTGCAAGTGCAAGATTATCAAAGTAAAAGTTCAAAACTTTTTCAACTTATTTTGGCATTAAAAAATTGGACAAAATAATTTACTTATACAATCAACTCTTAACTAAACAACAAAGCACGAATACCTTTTTAACTTAACTTTTTATTTGAATTCAAAATGATTAAAAAAGGTTTTTAAATATGAACTCTTTGTCTAAAAATGGAAGGAAGCAGAAATAATAAAAACACTGAACTACTTGTCCGAAAATAAAAATTTTGAAGCAGATAAGTTATAAATTCGATTTTTAGTTGAACAAAATTAATCTTTTTGTGTTTTTTTTTCAAGAAACCTACGAATCAAGTTTATTATAAAATATTTTAATCGCAAGTGCATGCTTCTTGGGATAATGTAAAATGGAAGGTTCGTTATTTAAAAAAATTGCTTCGCTATTTTGCACAGTTGCAAGGGTAAAAAAATTGACGTGAACACCTTTAATAAAATAAAACCAATCTATAACACATACATACATATTATGTTTGTAGGTAAAAATCTTGATTAACAGGGTTCCGGTTCCCAATTCTAATAAAACCTTCCACTAGAGTTAAAAAGAAAAAAAGGATAAAAAAAAATCTTATTAAATGTGGCGGCCATTATGTTTTAGAGCTATCTATCTATCAAATCTACGTTTTGTTATAAGGACGTTAAAGACAAATTAGCAACGCATATCAAATCTCATTAAACCCATCGAATCTCACATACGAGATAACGGGCATTAATGAAAACAGGCTTGAAGATCCGGCTAGATCTTTACTTTTAGAAATATCTGAAGTGACAAAATTCATTGCCGATGTCTTCTTCTTCTTCTTTAATAACGTATAAATTTAGTCGGATCTTTCACATCAAATCAACTGTTACCGTTTTTAAGATTGCTCGAGACTCAATTCTTAGAATAATTCAATTAAGAGAAATTTATTATAACAAAAAAAAAAGGCTTCAAATTAAGAAATTTTAAAAAGTTTTCTTTCTAATAAAATTTGCATAATAAATTTCCAAGCCTAGTGCTGCTTAAACAATTTCAAAACGCTGAAAACATTTAAGGCTCTTTTTATTGATATTTTTGAAAATGAGCGTATGTATGTAAAAAAAAAAAAAAAAAAAAAACAATAAACTTATAGATAAAAATGTATTTACCTTGTTTTTGAATGTTGCTTAATTAAACAGCCAATGGTGGTATTCTGTGTGGTATGCGGTCTCATAATGCAGCCGAATTGTATTCTAATATTAAACTATTACCGCCAATGCTATGGTGATTATGATGATGTTGATTGTGATTTAGATGAGTTTGTTGTTGCTGCTGAGATGTTGTTGTAGTCGAAGGTGTGGATGGTGGTGTCACCACCTGCTGTGGTTGCTGATGATTTTGAGTAGTCTGATTTGAAGAGTGTTGATGTCAAGAAGTCATTATGGACTTAACAGCATCGTCAATTCCTCCAACAATGCAATTAAAATCGTTTAATTGTTGTTGCTGGGTATGACTGACTGATATATTACTGCTACCTGTAGCAGTGGAATGATGATTATTCATAGTGGTGGTATTTATTGAGTTTGATGTTGCCGCAACATGTCCATGATGCTGTTGCTGTATGCTATTGTGGTGTAGGCTACTGTGGTTTATTAGTTGGGAATGGGCGTTGGGGACTGAGGAATCCAGGAGCAGTGGTGTTTCGTTAAGGCTTGTGGGGCCAGTTGAAGAATTACCCATAAGACAGTCACCTAATTCATCGACTAAATGTCGACGTTTTGATGCATCTTGACACGAGGCCTGATTATTTCCAGCACTTTGATTATCGTTTAGTATAGTATCGCCTAGAAATGATCCCATGGAATGATCTAGAGAGAAGGATAATGAATCGGCTTCTGAACTTTGCAGGTTTAATATACTATCGATTGCATTCTGAACATGGCGGGTTATATCATCATCGAACTCTCCAGCTCCAGCATGATGATGTCCATGAATATTGCTCGGTTGTTGATGATGATTCATTTGCATCATATGATTGTTAAGCATTTGTTGCTGTTGCGAAGAAACATTTTGATGTTGGTTAATGTTCATGAAATGTTGTGATTGCTGCTGTTGATTAGAATCCATATGGTTGTTGTAGGAGCTAAAATTCTCATGATGACCCATCATTTGAGCAAAACCGTTAGCTTGTGAAGGATTCTCTGAGGTAGGGCTTTCTACACCTAAACCATCGTGTAACGATAATAATGCAGCATCCATTAATTCCTGAGCATGTGAGGCATCATTTGGCACTAAATTATGATGATGGTGATTCTGCGTCTGCTGTTGTTGCTGTTGCAAACTTAATGGTGAAGAGGATGAAGCAGAAGAATCATTAAGCCCACCACTGTTCATGCTACCATCACACATTTTCTTTTGAGGGCTTTCTTCATCTTGCGTCCCATGTTGCGGTTGCTGGGTTTGTTGTTGTACATGATCAGCATTCTCATCTACAATATGACCATTCCATTGACGTTTTCTTGAAGACATGCAATTATTGACTGCAGGACTATTGGTGTTGTTTGTAAGAAAGTCCGGAAACTGAGCTTCCATATTTTGCATCCATCTTGGATTATTGGCCGAACCTAGTTGTATGTGATGTGGCATGCTATTGTTGGTATTAATAAAGTTTGTTGAGTGTTGCTGCGCGGATGACATAAAAGAATTTCCCGCAAAATCTGGTTCCCAATTTGTTTTTTCCTTCGCAGTACAATGATTATTAGAGGGAGATTTATTTGCTTCTCCGAAAATAGATTCCAAACCAGATTCAATGTCTTCAGGAGTGTCAGATCTTTCTTTATTACCGGACAAATGCACTGGAGATTCTCCAAACATGGCTTCTAATCTAGTTTCAACATCTTTTTGAACTTCGCTGTCTTCAGACCCACTAAAGAATTCATTTAAATCAGCAGCTTGTTGATTTTCTCCATGTGCTGAGAGGGTTAAAGAAGGTTGTTGATTTTGCTGACTACAACTGCTGGCGACCAAAGAAGCACCACAATTGGTGTTAATCTCATTCGTTTGTGATTGGTTCTGACGATGAGCTTCTATATTCTTGTTGATACAGCCGTTGGGAAATAAGTCATTTGATGTAGCATTTGAAAGGAAATCTAAAGCTTTTGCCAATGGTTCTGTTGCAGTTTGAGGCGTTGAATTGTTGGTAGAATTTTCGCAATTCTTGATATTAACTGTGGTGTTAACTGAATTTATTAGGTTTAGTTCCTTTTGTATACACAACCAATCGTCTTCTTGCTGTTTTGTTGTGCTCTGATTCTGAACTGGTAAATGTGAGAAATCAAAATTATTTGTAACAATTTCTGTATTGGCCGCTGATGTGGAATTTGTGGCCTGATTTTGTTGAAAATTACTGGCATTTTGATTATTTACAGGTCCATGAACATTATTTTCAAATGTGTGACTGATTTTAGCTTGCTTAACCGATTTAGAAGATTTAGTTGTAGCACTGTTGGTATTTGTGGTAGTTGTAGTAGTTTGTATTGGTACAGCCGTTGTTGTCGTGGTTGTAGCGGTTACAGGGGTTTGTGGAGATTCTTTTGGTTCCTGTTTCTTCATAATAAAACTTGGTGTAATTTCCGATTCAATATCAAAATTTTCGAAACTTTCTTTTGGGTCTTTTTGCATATCACTATTTACAACAGTATTTACAGCAGTTGTTTGCTGAATTGGTTGTTGCTTTTTCACCACTCCATTGAAAACATGATTGGAAGGTTTATTTATATTCACAGCAGTACTGGGCAAATGATGATAAAAGGTATTAGAATTCTTACTATCCATATAAGATTGCTTCCACTGATTTGAAAGTTCCTCCTTTTTTGTTTCCTTAACTTCAAGTGGTTGCTTCTTAAACGAACTATTCACTATTGGACTTTGTTTTAGCAAATCAAATGAATCCATAGAACTGCAAGAACTTTTATTGCCACTTGACGATATTAAAGAGTTATCACAGGGTTCACCTTTTATCTCATTCTTAATGGAATCCATTGATGAAGAAGAGGAAGAAGAAGATTGTAAATTATTACAAAAATTTGAATTGCTGTCATTATTTGAATTCACTTCAATATAAAGTTTACTATCTAAAGGTTCAGATTTAACCTCATTTTTGATTTCATCAAAAATACCCTCTGTAGCAGAACAAGGTGATGGATTGGATATATTCGTTAAAGCAGGATTTTCAATGTATTTTATGATATCCTTTTGATCTTCTTGTTGATGTTGCAGCAGTTCATATTGCAAAATATCTTTTTCTAATTGTTTGGAATCCTCAATTTCCTGCTGTAAATCTTCAATCATTAGTTTCTCCATTTGACAAATTTCTGATGTACGATGTTGTAACTAAATTAAAGCAAAAAGAAGAACAATTAATAAAAGTTAATAACAGGAAATAAATTGTAGCAACCAAATTTAGTCAATTACTCTTCTCACCATTGATTCTTGTAATAAAATTTGCTGAAATTTGCCAGATAATTTTCGAAATTTATCTTGAAACCTTATGGCGGTCTTTTCAAATTCTTCTTCCTCTTCACTGGGTATATCTTCATCGGTTTGATACATACAATGATATCTGTAAAATAATTTCGATATTAAATATTTAAAAAAATTTTGTTTATTTCTAAACTTCTTACCTTATCAAACGCTTGACAGCTTCTTCTTTATTTTGGAAAGGACTTTTGTAGTCAGGATTTAAACAGCTTTGTTGATCCACTTCTAATTGTCGTAGAAATCTAAAGTTTTGGGAAACATAAATATTAAATATTAACACAAATTCATTTAATTTAGTTAAAATTTATTTTTAATGCAGATGATGATGGGGCAATATTAAAATTTGTCTAAAGTTTGTTAATTTTACTAAAAGTTGTTTTTAAACTTTTTAAAAAATATTTTTTATTCCCGGCACTATTTAAGAAATGGCTTAAATTTTACAACGTGTAAGTAAAGGAATATGAAAGAAAATACTTTTTACGTCAGAAAACTGTACTTTGGACTTCAAGAAGAGTTCATGAAAAAAGTATAAAAAACAGAAGTAAGGAAGAACATGTGAATCAATTAAAATAGATAATCATTAAAAAAAAACAAATTTTGATCCACCAAAGTAAAAATACCATTTGGTTTAAATATTGATGTTTAGCGTGCATTCCGTCCTTGCCAACACAACAGGCTAATGTTTCACCCAATGATTCATTTTTGGCAGCATATTTTAGTAACGTATTATTTGCAGTTTCTTAAAAACTACTTGGAGCAGAGTCAAGTTTTGCTTGGAGTATATTTATGTCAAGCTTGTGGACTAATTATAGGGGATTAATAAGTCGTGACGTTGAAGAACCTTTGCAATATCATTTTAGGGCCCTTTAAGAACCTTTGCCTTCAAAATCAGTTCGAAATATCTTTATAAAAATATTTAGGATACTGTCAAATTGCTAATTACTTTTTAAGCTGAACATTTTCTTTTTGAGTATTTTGAATTGTTTTTGGGTTTGGTTACAAGAACATACGCTTGTATAAGCGATTTGTATTTACATTGCTCATAATGCTTTTTGACTTCTGTTACATTTTGTTATGACATTCTTCATAAAAAAATTTAAGTTTGCCCAATATTCAATTGTAAAAATACTTACTGTCACTTTAACTGAATCGTGCGAATCGAATCGTTAATAGGCAGTTAAATAACGGGTACATTTATAACAAAAGTAAAAGGAAAACGTATGTAAATTACACACTACTAAAATTACCAGTTTATTTTACCAAAAAACCTGGTTTATTGGATATTCGAAAAGTGAACATTCTTAAATATTCGACTTGGGCAAAACAAAAATAACCGGCCGAATAATAACAGTTCGATTTCCTTCCCCTAAAGCTTTTAAAAAATTTTTCATCTTAAAAAAAATTAAAATTAAATTTTTGTTACCCTTTTCTAGTGATGGGAAATAATCGATAGTTAAGAAGTAGTAACGGGTCCGCCAAATAACTTTTTTTTTTGAAAATGCTATAAAAAAACCACTGAATATTTTCTCTAAATTTCTTTTTTTATTTGAAAGTACAATCCTTCCGGTTAATAATGGAAAATAATTTCATTCAAATAGCTGCCTCGGCTGGCCATGCAGTAGCCTACACGATCGGTCTAATTTTTAAGCACATTATCAATTGTGTGCAGCTGTATTTCACCAATGGCTTCACGAATATTGTCCTTTAAAGCGTCAATTGTCTCTGGCTTGTCGGCGTAACACTTATCTTTGACGGCACCCCACAAATAATAGTCCAACGGTGTCAAATCGCATCTCCGAGGTGGCCAAACGACATTAGCTCTGCGGCTGATAAAGCGATTTTCACATGATAACGAACATACGGAGCTGACGGTTCTTCTTTTCTTCCAAAATCCGCACGCAATTTTCGCACACATATTCGTTCAGCGAAAGGATACAACTAATTATCTGTCAAATCAGACATCAGCTAAGTGTTACCATTCACGAAATAAACACTTGTTGAAAAAAAAACGTTAGATGGCGGACCCTTTAGATAGTTAAGTAGGTTTAAAAATTCATAGGAAAAAAATTGCTCAATAAAGGACCATTTAATTTCTTCTTGGTCTAAGAAAATAATATCACAAAAGTTATTTTGCTATAATTTTTTATGATAATAAAAAATTTCATCGAAATCATTTTATCCGTTTTGCAAATCATTTCCCAAATACACTATAAATACGCACAAACTCATGAATCGATTCACATACATATGTATGTATATATATAAAATTATTGGCATTGAGATCACCTGTCATCAAAGATTTTTACAAACACTATTGATTTACGCATTACAGGCATTATTAACACTAGGGCTGTTCAATAACTAAAACTTATTACAAACGTGCAGCAATTTTAAATAGCAAGTGATCACGTTATATAAAAGAACTTACAACGAGAGAGTAAAAAAGGCCGTGAAAATTAGAGACAAAAAATTTGTTAAAACAATTCTGCTAGTAAAATTTTTTCTTACAAGAATTATTTAAACAGCTTTTTTTATGTGTTTGTTTGCAAAACAAACGTTCTTACGCGTTTGTCGAAAAATATAGTTTTCATAATTTTTAAGAAATCATAGATTTTTAAAAAATAAATAACAATAAATAAAATACTGTGGTGTTCTGGAAATCGAAAACGCTAAACGCAAGAAGTTTAAACGTCTTTTTCAATAAGGTTTAAGAACAATAGTTAAAAGTTCAAAACGATTAATTTTAAAAGGACTGAAACTCGTAGCTTACAGCTGAATATTGTCGTTATGCCTTTCATTAGCTTTTATCTTTTTTTTTTTTTTAACAAATTTTTAAAAATATTTTGTAAATGTTAGTTTTGCTTTCTTGTTGCAAGCTTCTGCTTGTAAAGTAAAGGAACAGACCTATTATTTATGAACAAACTTTTTTCTGTTTTGACCTTTGAATGAATGAATATTTTGTTAATGATCTTCAAAAAAAAAAAAGAAAAAAAAACTTTATATGATTTTGCATTCGTTAGAAATTAAAGGATTAATATCAACCAACTACTCACAAAGAAAGACGAGCAAGTTTTGCTTTGGGTGAAATTTGTTCCTCTGTTTTAACAACAGTTTGATTCTGAGCAATTGGATTACCGACAATATTAACATTTATGCCGCCATTAAATATGGCATTTTGAACAACAATGGAATTGTTCAGTGGCATATTACACGAGGATGAAGGTGCTAGTGTTAGAAGAGGTTTCACAGGTCCTGTAGCTGCCATAACAGTGGGAGTAGAATTGGCTACAGATGAAGCAACAGTTGAGGGTGGGGTTGTTGTTACAGCTACTGTGGCTGGTGTCAATTGAGGAATTGAAGAAACCACCGTATTAATGGAAGTTGATGTTGATGAGGATACAACTGATGTTTGCTGTAAGACAGACGATGTCAACGAAGCTGTGGCACCTGTTATAATAGGAACATAGGCTTTTTGATTTCCTATTGACACCGCAAAAGTTGTTGTGGTCGGTAGGTTAGAGCTTTGAAATTGTATTTGCCCTGGCTGTTGAGATTGTAGAGTAAGTTGTTGCTGCTGTTGACTTAGTGCTGATAGCTGCGGCATTGTTGTTAGTGTTGTAGCTGTTGAAGATGATACTGCTATAGTCGCAAGTTGCGTATTAGTTGCTGTTGTTGCTGATGCTGATGTGGGAAATATTAACGGTGGTGGGCCTTGTTGAAAGCCTGTTAAATTGTTAATCGTTGTAAAATTAGTGGATGGCTTTGAGTTTGAGGTTGAATTTTGTAATTTCTGCTGTTGTTGTTGCATCAATTGTTGCTGTTGCAATTGTAAATGTTGCGTGAAATGCTTTTGCTGTAATACTGCTGGCATATTGGCTATATTGATCATATGCGGCGGAGGCAGTGAAGGATATTGCAATGAGGGCAACGATGGCGTTGTCGTTAACGACGACAACTGCGATAATTGCGGCAATTGTGGATTTAATGTGGGTGGATTAACCAAAGTTGTTGTCAAATTATTACCACCAGTATTGTTGGGTGTTTGTGGTAAAGCTATTTGTTGCTGTTGCTGTGTTTGGGCTTGATTCGGTTTTTGTTTAGTAGTTAATTTGTTGTTGCCACTATTAATACCAGTTGCTACTGCAGCTGGTGTGGTTAAATTATTATTAAGCCCACTGTTGTTGACATTTAAATTGTTAGTGTTTAAAACAACCTGCTGTTGTTTAGGTTGTTTGCTTTGCTTATTTTGTTGTTGAGTTTGTTGTTGATGTTGTATGGGATAAATGTGTATTTTTTGTGTTAGTTGTTGCTGTTGCTGTTGTTGTTGTTGAATATTGCTTATTGCTGAATTTGTTGCGCTTCCAGCCACATTTGTTGAGCCATTTATATTTGTTGTTAATGTTGAATGGTTATTTGGTTGCACTACATTCGAAGGAATATTGCCGACATTTATTTTATTACCATTATCTGGATTAAAATTATTTGATTGCATTAAAGAAAAACTGTTGGCAGCATTTGCTGCACTAGTTATAAATGGTTCAGGAGTTGGTATTTCTTTACCAGCAGCTAATATACGGTGCTGTTCCATAAAAAGTCTTTGTAATGCTGTATTAATTTCCATGTCGGTCATGGGTTTATTAAAGGCAGCCACCACATTTGGATCTAGATCGGCTGGCAATGGCATAGAGCTGAGTAAATTTTTATGTTGCAGCTTGACGGTCAAATACTGAATTTGCATTTGAACCTGTTTGAACATTTGTTGTTGCTGAGGTGTTAGTTGTATAGTTTGAACTCTTGAAACCGTATGTTGGGGCTGATTGGCGGGCGGATTAGCTCCATTTGTAACTGTATTGTTATTGTTTAGAGGAAGACCGCTATTTAGTGTGTTGATCGGTGGATTTGTATTTAGATTAGTTGCGGCATTGGTGCTGGCATTGTTATTCGGAACAGTTGAAAAGTTCAGATTGAAATTTGTTTGTGTTCGGTTTTGTTGCGTTTGCTGTTGTTGCTGCAGATTATTTTGTGGCTGCTGTTGCATGGGCGCTGTAACTCCCACGAGTTTAGTGCCGGTAGAAGTTTGTGTTTGAAACGGTTGAATTGTTACTACATTCGATGTTGTGGTTGTTGTTGAGGTGGTTGATGCTGATACCACCGGCTTGCCACTGGCTGTATTAGGTTGCACTATTTGTACTGGATTGTTGTTGGGTTTTTGAGAAAGAGGATCTAGTTTTGGCATTGGTTTAACCACCGAAGCATTTTTCATTAGAGCCACATCAGCAGCCGTGGTTGTGGACGCTTTTGGTTTTCTCACAGGCTTCTTTTTTGGCACTGCTCCTGTATTAGCCGCGGTAGAATTGCTTATTTGCTTAGCATCTTGTTTAGCTTTTGACTGATCAATTATAGGAGCTACATTCGCTACTTGCTTAGTAGTGGTAGAAGTGGTTGCTGCGGTGGCAGGTTGTGTTGAGCACACCGTTGTTGAATTAGATGTTGTTGAAGTGATGGTCGGTGTTGTTGTAATCATGCCTTGTGATGTCATTGGATAAACTATTTGCTGCTTTGGTTGTTGGAGATTACTAGTGTTGGCTGTCATTGCAGACATAGGTTGTTGATGCTGCTGTGTCATTTGCAAATTTGTTGTTTGCTGCTGCTGTTGTGTCGCAGGTGCCTGTTGCGTTGCTAGTGGGTTAACATCATTAAAATGCAATTGTCCTTGCTGAAGACATTGCGCTAATTGTTGGGCATTTATTCCAGCTGGTGCAATGAGTAAACGTTCTGTTGGCCCAATCGATGCAGTTGTTTGGTTCGCATTAATGGGTGTAATTTGGTTATTTAAAGGATTTAAACTAAATAACTGCTGCGTGCTTGGATCTATTTTAGGCAATGCTATATATCTTTGCTGGGACAAGGTTACATTTGGCGGTACTTGGGAATTAACACTAAAATTCATATTAGCACTTAAATTATTAAGAGGATTTGAGTTTGTTGAAGAACTATGTGCATTAATGTCAGCAGTTTTCTGCATCTGATTACTTAAATTTTGTATTACTTGTTGCTTGGCCACCTCAGTACTTTGTTTGTTGGGTTTTTTATTTGATTTACTTATAGCTCCTGTTGAATTGGGTGCAGTGCTGGAGATTGTGGTATGGGGAACACCAGTTGGTGTAAGCATTGGTTGCGGTATTGTGTTCTGTTGTATAGTTGTTGTTGCAGGTTTTGGCGGCTCGACTTTAGTTGGCTCATTTATAATGGTAACATTGGGCAAAGCACCTTTTAGCAAAGCCTGCAATATTAATTGAGATTGTTGGTCTTGAGGTTGATTAGGATCGTGCCTTAGAATTAATCGTTCACACTGTTCCGATACAGCTAATGTCAAGCTACCTGTTAATTGCGGTATTATACTTGCTATTGTATTGGGTGTGCCTACAGATATGGAGACATTTCCTGATAATCCTGGCAACATGGCTGTTTGAGTAACCGGAGCCAGTGAATTTTGGCTATTGTTGGGATGATTAGAGAGCGTTGAATTTATTTGTGGACTGGGCATTGGTAGAGTTGACTGTTGCTGTGTATTAAGATTGCTAGTTGATGCAGTAGAAGCTTGAGAGGAGTTGGAAAGCTGGGGTAAGGGTACCAACTGCATTTGCCTAGAATTATCTTGTTGTAACGTCTGAGTTGTTTGTGCTGTTGGTGGTGCAGCTATTGTTAAATTGTTAGCCGCATTATTAGGTTGAAATACAATTTGTGTTTGTTGTAGCTGAGGCATTGGAGCGTTGTTTGTATTTTTATCCATTATAGGCATTATTTGAATTTTGTTTTCGACCAACGATGTCATGGGTGCGGAAATCAATTGTGCAGAATTATTACTTATCCTGTTGTCGATTTGTGAGATTTGAATGTTACCGATCTGACTGGGCACTTGAGATGGAGTAGCTAAAGGCGTAGAAATTGCACTGGTTGTAATATTAGCAGAAGTAGTAACAATATGCGAAGACGTTGATGCAACGTTTTGTGTTATATTCATTGAGTTTGCTATGGAACTGTTGATAGAAGCTGCAGTGTTATTAGCATCTTTTTTGGTGTTTCTTTTAGCTGCTGGTTTTCTTCTTGGCTTGACAGTGGCGGTGGTTGTGGCGGTAGTTGTCACTGCACAGGAGGCCATAACGTTGTTATTGCTCATGGCATTAGATGGGGCCAAACTATTGCTTGTTAATTGCGGCATATTGTTGTTGGGAGGCATTGTTGCGGCTATTGAAGTTAAGGGCAATGAAAATGTTATGTTGGTGTTAAGAGGCTGAGCAGATAACATTGTTTGCTGTTGTTTGATTTGTGAAGAGTTGTTCTCATTTTGTAAATTACTCAAATGCTGTTGAGATTGTTTCTGTATCTCCTCCTGAGATGGTAAGCGAGGTATGGTTATGGAATATGGTTGAGATACCGAAGAATTTGCAGAACCATTTCCTGTTTCGGAGGGATCAATTTTTATGACAATATTTGCAGCTGGCTCTTGAGAAGACTCTATGTTTTCAGATTGTCCCGAAGATGACTGAACACCTGGTATGCTTAAAGTGTAGGGTAACGTTTCGCTAGTTCCGTTGGGTTGTGGTATAGATATGGTGAAGTTTTGTGTTGGACCTAGCGTTTGGCCGGGTGTATGTTCTTCGGTTGTGGTGGATTCCATGAAGTCCTCATCATCTTCATCGGTAATACCACACAGTTTCATAACATTTCCCAAGTCTAATTTGCCATTGCTGGCTCTTTGTATTTGTGGTGGGGGTGAAGGTGATTTTAGCACATTTGCTGTGGTTGTACCCTGCATGTTTTGATTGATGAGGTTTGAAGGTGGCATGTTTGTGGAGCTGATTTGTTGCTGACCTGTTTGTTCTTGACTTGTAGTAGGAACCATTTTTATCGTGTTGCTTGTTGAGGTTATGGTGGGAGCCAGCACCGATGTAGTTAAGGTGTTGGTATTTAACGATTTATTAGCAGTGGTGGTTAAACTTTTATTGTTATTGGCCGACACTGAATTGGCAGATGAATTACAGGCTGGCGGTTTCTTTTTCCTGGGTTTAGGCTTTTTCTTAGCCTCTTGTTGCACTGGTTGTGGCTGAGGCTGTGGCAAACACTGAGTCTGCTGTACTTGCTGTATTTGTTGAGCCTGCTGTTGTGCCTGTTGCACTTGATTTTGCGTCTGCTGTATCTGTTGTTGCAATTGCTGAATCTGCGCTTGTTGTTGTTGCTGTTGGTGATGCTGCAATTGTATGGTGGCTGCAGCATTTAAACTCAATTGTATTTGTGGTGGAGTGTGTGTTAGTTGTGGGCTAGCGGCGGGTATATTTTGTAATACCGGAGTAGGTTGTCTTAAAGGTTCAGGGGTTACTGCTACCGGACAATGGGCCGGCGATGACTGAGTTATATTGCTCATTGCATTAGGTGAATTTGAAAAGAGATCATTTGTTGCTGTATTGTTGGCGGTGGTATTGTTATTTCCTGAATTTTGATGAGTTTGTTGTTGTCCATTATTAGCAGCATTATGTGATTGTGGTGGTGGAGGTGTCTGAAATGTTGCTCCAGCCGCTGCAGCTGCGGCGATTTGCTGTATATTAGCACCACTTAGTTGATTGAGATTTATATTAAAACCCTGCGAATTTTGCTGAAATTGTGCAGCACCAGGTAATTGGGAAAGTAAAGTTGTTGCCCCTGATGTGGTTAGGCCATTTGGCATTTGTATTTGAGCTGTTAAACCATTACCGTTAGCAGCTGCTGCAGCTGCTAATTGAAGATTTTGTATTTGAGCTGCTACGCTGGGGCTTAACAAATGACCATTAATAGTAGCTGCTGTAGTGGCAAACTGTTGAGATCTTTGCTGTTGACTATTGGCTGCCGCAGCAGCTGACAAAGCGGCATGTAAGCCACTTAACTGTGTTATGGCTGGTGACTGCGATTGTGCTTTAATAGTCTGCAAATGGTTTGCCTGTTGTATTAGATTGGCCTGAGATGAAACTATGAAAGTTGGCGTGGCGGCTGCCAATTGCATGGTCGCTCCATTAGTGCCTAAAATACGTAACACTTGCTGGGGATGTTGATGCTGCTGCAGCTGAGGTTGACCTCTATTCTGTATGACCAACGAAGGAGTGGCGGTCAATTGTGGTGTGGGTGGCCGTAAAATTAATTGCACTCCTTGTGGGGTATTTTGTTGCACCAAAACGGGAACTTGATTGAGCAACAAAGGTTGTTGAGCGGTGGTTGTTAGACTAGCTGTGGCACCAGAGGGTAGTATAATTTGTTGTTGTTGACCCGGTTGGGCTGATTGCGAGATCTGTGCTAAGGATGGCTGAGACATATTGCTTGAGGAAGTAACCGGTGCCAGAGGGGGTGTGGGATTAGGGGTTTTCGTTTTCTGTTGTTGAGCTAAAGTAATTTGATCTACAAGTTGTTGCTGCTGATGTTGTTGCAAATGTTGCTGCTGTTGTTGCAAATGTTGCTGCTGTTGTTGCAACTGTTGCTGCTGTTGATGCAGCTGCTGGGGTTTTGGCAAAATTTGTTGTGGAGCTTTGGTTGATTTAGATCCTACTCCTACTGGTGTTGATGTCATAATATTCGTTGTAGGGTTAGGGTTAAATCTATGTTGCTGATGTTGTTGCTGCTGTTGCATGTGATGATTTTGTTGATGTGAAGTTGCAGCCGCTATAATTTGGCCCTGAGGTCCCTGAATAAGTTGAAATGTTTGCTGTTGTGGAGCGCCACTACCATTTCCATTGCTAGCAATGGTAAATTGTTGCTGAAACATTTGCATGGTCGGTTGTGGTGTTGGGGGTTTGATTGAAGCCGAAGTTATAGCAGTGCCACTAGGACTGGGTGAAGGACTATCTGCTATTAAAGGACTACTAGTATGATATTGAAACTGTTGCTGTTGCGGTTGTTGTGATTGCTGGCTTATGGGCAAAACTGCGGCACTGTTGCCAGTACCTTTTTTCGTTTGATTTTTTGTCGTACTAGCCACAGTTGTTGTCGCAAACGTATTCGGTGTATTGTTGATCGTTGTTGCATGTAATTGCCCATAGCCGCCGGCTATAGTTGTGGTTGAAGATAAGGATGGCAGGTGCGAATAGTGGCTAGAGGAACTAAATATTTGGTGATGCTGTTGTTGCTGCTGCTGCTGATATTGTTGCTGTTGTTGTCGTTTAGTACCCTTCTGTTAAATTATTAAGAACAAATTAATTAGATTAATAAGAAAAAATTAGTCTTATGAAATCGTTGTATTATAGAGATAAATTTTTTTCAATTTCTAGCATACCTTATTAAGTTGTATATTATTGGATCCCACTAATGTAGTATTCAGTTCATTTCCAGTCGTTGTTATTGTAGGTAAAGTCGTTGTTATTGTATTTTGTGAGACACTATTAGGAAATCCTGCCACTACATTTAGGCCACCACTAGCCGTTACACCAATAATACTGGTAGCAGCGGCCGGTGATTGTGACGGACTGGGCTGAAAAACCACAGTGCCAGCACTTGGACTGCCATTAGTAAATTGATGTATTGACTGCCTGCGAACCGGTGTTACAGTTTTACGTTCCTAAAAGTAAATAAAAAAAATTAAGAACTTTAATAATAAAAAATATAAGTATATTTGTAAAATATTGACCTGTTCATGAGTACTGTTATTTGTCAGAGGATTGCCTGTTACTAGAAGCGCATCTTGTGGAAATGGTGATAATGAGGGTGATGGTTGCAAACGTGGACTAGCTGAGATCGATGGTGATGGGCTGGGCGTTAAAAACGGACCCGGAGGAGACAATATTCCTAAAATAAAAGAAGAAAAAACAAAGAATTTTATTAGTAGTGTTATATAATTTATTATAAAAACTTTTTAATATTGTAATAAAGATATTTTGAGGATGTTTTAAAACCATTATTTCTTCTCTTATATGCATATTTTTGCGAACTATAGAGTATGTAATACGTCCTAAATTCAATTTGGATTACTGGATAATTCGGATTACACACCTTCTGATTAGCGCGCTGGCACTGTAATATAATTTCCAAAAAGTTTGTATTTCGAAAAATTGATATTTACGTTTTGGACTGTTCCCAATATAATTGTAAACATTTCTTGTAAGTGTTTTATTGATGCCAGACTATTACTTTTAGTTAAAAAATCGTCAATCGTCATTTTACTATTTTCTCAAAAAAAATCGTCAAAATGACGAAAGTACTTCTATTAAAGATTTTTTAATTTGCAAATGAAAGAAAACATTATTGTTGCGTTGTTAAATTTAAATTTTCGCAAAGCAGTCTTTTTTAATACAAATTTCAACGTCATAGATACAGACAGTTTCGCACTTACGTACTCACAGAAATTCTATTCTGATTTTATGGAAAATTTTTAAAATACTTTTTATTTTTACCCTAGGTCTACACTAAAGACAAATATCTCAGCAAGTTGGCAATAACGTCGGCAGAATAACAGAGCAATATTTCTTATTGCTCAGCTTATGTTAAAGGCATGGGAAAACGTATTTATGTTAAATCATAATTTGAAAAAAATAAATGAAGAAGATGCTGTGTAAAATCTGGCGCTATCTTGCAAAAATTGTTTTTATTTTTAATATAAATTCTTTTTTATTCGACTTTATTATATAAATGTATGTATATTAATTTGGTTAAGCTTGAGGTATTTTTTTATATAAAAAAATTAGTTTTATTAAATTTTATTTTGTTAAAGTTTTGTTATATAAAAATATTAGTTTTATTAAATTTTATTTTGTTAAAGTAAAATGAATATTTTTATATAAAACAGAACTCCAAATTAAAAAAATTAATATAAATTTAAATAATACAGATCGAATAAGAAAAAAATTCTATTAATAATAAAATTCAGATTGAAAACCTGCGAAATTTAGTGGAGCATTTCCAAAAAATTATTTTCCTTTCACATTCTTTCGAAAATTTGGAAAGGATTATAGCCAAGTCGACCAAAACTGTAAGAAATGTAAGAAAATATAAACTTACTGTTTATTGTTGCTGTTTTTGTTTAAGCTTTAATATTGTTACAAGTAAATCTGGGGTTTATAGTTCTTATTTGTTTGACAGTTTTATTTGTATATCTTTAGTTTTTCTGGTTGGCCTAAGCAAATTTGACAATTTTATTAAATTTAAGTGCCGATATTGCCAATTTTTTTTTTGAAAATGTGCCAATTTCTTATCAAAATCTTCTGGCACCTCTGACTAATAAATCAGAGCAGATTAAACTATCTTTTGGGTTTCAAATTTGTTTAAACCAACAAATCTATTAATCAGAAAACAAATAAACCATCTTTAAACGCATACAATTGGGCGTTTAAACTACCAATACAGACCATATGAATTTGACAAGATTTATAGTAGTGCTGCCACATGTTATTTTTTTAACTAAATATAATACATGCGACACTGATTTACTGCTGTTGAGTTTAAACTACATATAAATTTAAGTTTAGTTCAACTTAACTTATTTTTTATAATAATAATTTGGATTGTTACCTTAACGAAAAAAAATTTATGACTACATAATATATTCTAATATTTTGGAGCATTTTTGAAAAGAACCTTTAGAACAGTGTTGCAAATTTAGTCATTTAGTATCGAGATTTAAACATTTTTATTGAATTTTCAAATTTTTACGTTACGTTGGGCAAACAAATTTCAATTTTGTTTCAACATAACCATTAAAATATGTGGTTTTTTATGGAAATCGCAACTTTATTTTAGCACTGCTTAAAGATAATATTGTTGCCGAGTTTCGGATTTGTTGTAACTGAAAATGGTGAACCGTTTTCAAGTTAAGTTTTCCAAATAGGGTTGCCAGACGGCCTGGAATGGCCTGGATTGTCCAGTTTTTTTGGGTCTTGTCCAGGGACCAGATAAAATACAGTTTATTCAGTTAAAAAAATTTATTTAATTTTGAAAAATTACTTTTTAATATTTTGTGTAGAACAAAATACATTCCAATTAATATGATACCGTCCAGATTTTAAAAATGCGATAAAACTAACGCGTAAAATCTTTATAAATTGTTCTCGTTTGTTATTCATGCCAATAAGCAATACTTTTTGTGGAAGGACACTTAGGTACAGATTATCTTTATAAAATTCAAAATTTAAATTTCACTCGATTTCGATTTCTGTTCTAAATTAATATATCAAGTCCTTATAGCAAAAATGATGTAACCAACAAAAATAAAATTTTACAGTAGAATGTTTTTTTTAAATAGTTTTGCTTCAAGTCTAGGGTTACGTTTGAAATTGCTTTTGCTCTTATATCGTAACGGTACTCCCCAGAGATATGAGATTTTAAGAGATGATGCAAATGATAAAAAATTATCGATTTTCATCAAAAAACAAAAATCTAATAAGTTGTTGGTTACATCATTTTTGCTATTAGGGCTCGATATATCTATGCGAATTTATGTATGTATACGTTGTCAGCGTTCTACAACAGACACATTACATTGTAACGAATCAAAATGTCAACCATTTATAAAAAAAACGTTGTGAAACGAAAATAAATTGGTTCGAACTGTTAAAGTCAGCAGGCTTTTTACTGCCACCTGTAGTGAATTAGCCCTGAATTTTAAATGTTACACTTGCTTTTTATGTTTTCTTTTATTATTATTTATTTTGCTTTTTCTTATAGTTAAGTGCATTTTAAAATGTCCAGTTATTTTTTCAATATCCAGGTGAATTTTTTTCTATTGTCCAGTTATTTGACTCCTGGAGTTTGTCAATCATAATTCCAATATACAAATGTTTAAAGTGAAAGTGCCTTAATTTTAAACATAACGGTATATCACGAAAAGTCGAGCTGATAGAGAAAATAAAGATTTGATATCTGCGACTTCAAATAAGTAAAAATTAGTTCCAGGCCGCAAAATGACTGTTCCCCAGTTTTATTCAATAACTTCTTTGTTTTAAGTTTTGAAATTTTCGAAGGAAGGATAATTTTAATTATTTTAGACAGAAATGGGTATGTACATACATATGTAAATATGTACAAGTTGTTATGCATAGATACTTAATTTATGTTATTTCTTCTAACATCCATACTTTATTAAGGTGGTGGTTGTTATTTTTTAATACTTATGGTGTCTACATACATACAAATGTAGATATAAATATGTATGTTTATATACATATGTATGTGTAGAAGTGTGTAAATTTTTTCATATTATTATATCTAATATTGTATCTACGTATGTAAATTCAAATTAAGTCAACGACAAGAGCTTTTTTCAATTACTTTTTATACATTCTACTCTTGTACTCATTTTATTTTTGTGTATAAAGAAAAATTTATTTTATAGGGTAAAAATTGATTTTTATAGTTCTTTTTTGTTTCCTTTGGAACACGCGACATAAAAAGGGATTGAAACTGCAAAAGAGAGGAAGAGAGAGAAAGAGTCAAAGAAATAATAGAAGAAAAAAAAATAAAAGAATAGAGAAAATAATTATAATGGATAAGCTGGTTTGTTGCTTATGGAATTATATGTACTATCTGAGTATATGGTCATGTCAGTACATTACAAAGGATTATGTAAATTTTGTTAAGTTTTCTTTATTTTATTATAAATTTTTTTACTTCATTATTTTGTGATTAACAAAAAAAAAATTCACATATAAAATGGTAATAAACAAGGTATTAAAAAAAGTCGATGGACATTACAATATTGAAATTGTTGATTATGGCCTATTTTTATTTTGAAAAGAAATCAAGTTAATGTGAAATTAAAATAATAAAAAGAAAACAACAATAAAAATATAATTGGGAAGGGTTAGAGCTTAGTTTAATAAATAACTTTAAGAAAAACACTCGGCATAAATCAAGTATTTTATGATTACTTTAAGTACGAGTCGTACTCAAAAATTCAAGTACGAACTTTACTAAAACGTACTCAAAAAAATCCTAAATGGGATTACTTTCAAAAATCAATCCCGGAATTTCTTGAAATAAGTATAAAATTTTAAAATCAAGTAAAAAAGTGATTACACATTTTTTGTTCTGTTTTACCCTCCGGCTTATGCATGTTTTGATTTTCTATACACATTTAAAAAAGGTCTGGCCAGACTCATGTGTACCACGAACAGTTAAAAAGTAAATTTAAACTCTTGCTTCTCATTTAGTTTATATTTTTGGTTAAATATGTACATAATGCAATGCATTTACGGAATCTAGCAAATTAGTGCCCATTTAGACAGGGAAACATTTGGAAGGGAAACATTTTGCTTGGTAACAAATTACGGGTGGGGAAGAGAGAATGGTTTTTGTGTTCAGTACTCGTTTTTGACATTTACTTTGTTTTTTGAGAAAAAAAACAACAATATTAACAGAATGTTTCCGGCAACATGTTACAGCCGCACCTAAACAAGAGCGGAAGGCGGAACGTTTTCTTCCGCTTAGCTTTTACGCTGATATGCCATACCTAAACAAGAGCGTCAACGTTGTGCCACAAACAGTAGTGTTAACTTTCTTGTTTATTAAACCCCATATAATAGAAATAAAAAGAAGTGAAAACCCCGCTAGATTGACAAGAAATAGCTAAATTGTCTTCACTATTAAACGCGCTGTCAAAATCGGATTTTCCAATTGTAAAGCGTTGACGCCGCGCTATTTAGGGATGCTTCATATGGGCATGATAATTTTTGAAGCTAGAAAATGCTTTCCGCTCTTGTTTAGGTATGGCTGTTAGTCTGCGTGACCGCGAATGAAAAAACAAAAGAGAATTCCAGATGTTTTCCTTCCAAATGTTCGCTCGTCTTAACTCGGACTTAAATTCATTTTCATTCATTCCAGATTGCATTAACATTGATTCTTAACATGAAGAAAGTTTTAAGCAAGCATACTGATGCCAGAAATCGTCATTAAACACTATTAAAAAAAATTGTCGCATCTTGTTTTGTTTTCTTCTTTTTTCTTCGCATATTGCTTTAACCAAATTGAACTCAACATCTCCTTCGATTTCAATTCCACGTGATTTCCATTTCCAAATCAAAATGTAAGTAAATTAAGTAAGAGATATGAATTAGGAAGGGGGTTTATACGGGGGATTTGGTTAATTTCGAACATACCAGTACAACATTTATCATGACGTAAATATGTGTAAATAAATTTTAGCACGCGGACAGATCTGTTAAATTTTGTATAGTATTAATTAAAACAAGGGACGTACATATATTAAAAGCTATTAGCAAATTTGTGCCTTTTATTCGAATACCTTTTTTTAGATTGAAATGTGACTGTATTGTGTTTGTGAGTTTTGTTAACGTTTGTGCTGCGTGTATATGCCAGCCAATAGGATTGATCGCTACATAACGAAAACTGAATGTATATTTCGTTGAAACTAAAAAGAAACAGCTGTTTACATTTAGCATTAATGTGTTTTTGTATTTTTCTTGTCAAAGGGTATTATTTCTTGTTGTTTACTTATTTCAATGTGTTGAATGTTGGTTATGTAGTTGTCAAAGTGTATTTAAGTTTTGTGTACTTTGCGTTTTGACTGTGCTTCATTCGTTAAAAGTTACAACGATACTTAAGGTGGCTTTTAAACCTTATAGAACGTACAAAAGGGTTTGACGTCAAGCAAACTGTCATACTGCGCTCAATTTTACACAATTATGAATAGATTCACTCTTAAAAAACGCTACCAAATTATTCGAATTTACTTTGAGAATAAGTCATCGATTCGCGTAACTTTTAGGCGATTTTTATGGCTCTTGGGTCATGCTTGACATAACGCTGGTGGCATCATAAGTCGGAAATGAAGAAAATTGGCCGTCAAATGGGCTTTGGCATGTTTTTTTTTTAATATTTAATTTTCAGTGTTATTTTTTACAATTTTTTTATATTCACAAAATAGCGCCGGTTGGTGCGGTTTACACGCTGGGGGAATCATCGAAACTTATTTCTTAAAAAACAAAGCCAGAGCTTTCGTTGCTGCCAATGAAGATCGTTACCACAGCATCATCAATGATTTTTTGTTTGTAAATATGGATTACATTAATATGGGCGAGATATGGATTCAACAGGATTACGCTACGTGCCAAACGGTGACCCCCAGACATCGACATGTTAATATTAAAATTTGGCTTTGTTGATTTTGAGCAATGGACCTGTCAATTGGCCTCCAAGGCCCTGCGATTTGGCATTTCTCGACTATTTCCTGTGGTGCTACGTGAAGTCACAGGTTTATGCTTCGAAATTCTCGTGACACACGGCTAGCAACACTCGAAATGTGGCAGAATGCACGTATTAAATATTTCGGGTTTCCTTTTTTACGATTTCAAGTTCTATCGCCTTTTACATATGAAACAGAATTATAATGCCTGTTGACTTTATTGTTATATTTAGAGCAGCTTATCCAGTAGTAAATGGTTAGAACAACTCTTCTTATGAATACTGTTTAGGTTACGAAGTACATTGACTTTTTTATATACACAGCACGAATGCCAACAAAATACTGCTAAAAGATGCAAAGACTCTTGTAGTGGTTATAAACTAATCCATTATAAAATTTTTTATGCTTTCTTGTTAAGGAGTCCTGGGTTAAGATGGAACTCCACATCTAGCGTTTTAGCGTCAAAACATGGAATACTTTTTCTTTCTTAAGCCTCTCATACACTTCGTTCTTTTTACACAGTTTTACCCGTAAGGTTAAAACTGCCCGCGTGTGGCCAAAAACATGCCTCAATAAATATCTGTTCAGCTTGATTATAACCGTCGGTTTTCCAACGTGTTCTACTTTGTGGACGAGTGCGTTACGTGCGAAAAGTCATAGAACGCGTGGTCTGGACCTCATTCTAGCTTTATATTGATTTAAATCAAAATCATTCTTTTAGAATTCTTTTTTAATCCATTAATTTACATAGACAGATACACACAAGAAATTCGTATGAACTACTTTGATCCTTTAGATGATGAAATGGTTGTTATCTTTAATATTTTTTCACAGAAAAAATTGATGGACAAAAATTGGAGCAAAAAAAACAAAATTTAATTTCACTAATTCCCTTTTAAATACAGACAAACAAAAAACTTACTTTGCTCTTGTCTTTCGTTTCGTTTAATGGCAAAAAGTCTTTCTCTCAAAGAGCCAAGAACAAAAAAAGGAGGTTTTTATTTTTTCTTCTAAAAAAAGCCTTTTCATTTCTTTTTTTTTTTAGTTTTGTGGTAAAATAATCAACAAATAAAATTCATTCGAAATGGAAAAATATTTTTTTCAGTTCTATTTTTTTTTTCTTTTTTGCTTATTTTGTTTTGCATTTTTCACTCTCTGTATGTGATTTCCTTATTGTGCAACAGTGTTTATTTACTAGTTATACTTATTTGCTTGCAACATACAACAAAGATTCTCTGTACTAGACGTAATACACCCTTCCAACGTTTTGTTTACTATTAGTTTCATCAAAAAGTTTCAATCCCAGAAGGCATTAATTCTTTCTGTATTTTCTGTTTTTAACGTGAGCTTTATTTAGTTACGCTTTTCTTTTCTTGGTTTTTTTTTTTTTTTTGTTGTCTGTCTATCTATGTATGTATGTAATAATTTTCTACTTCTATGGTCACGTACTTGTAAAATTGCATTAAAGTAATCATTTTAGTTACAACAGCCAAAAATTCATAAGCAAATTACTAAAATAAAAGAAGATAAATAAAGTACACTTAGTCGCAAAACTCTACATTCGAAACTTCGTTAGTTTGTCAAAATGTATAGTCCAACAATATTTCTAAAAACTATAAACCTGTTTAGATATGAACCTTTGTAACGAACAGGACATCATTTAAAGTTTGATTAAAAATTGGGTCGTTACGTTGGGAGAGAATTCTTGGAAAATCAAAAAAAAGTACCGTAAAAATCCAGGAAGGTAAGGGGAAGAAATCCAGGAAGGTAGGGTTTAAAATTGATGTCCATGCAGTTTGTCACAGCTAACACAACGCTAGAGTATGTCGTGCATAGCAAAAATAGAACCGTTAATTAGCACCAGTAATAAAAAGAATCCTTTTGACTATAACGCTCAGTATAAAGTCGTCTATATGTTTTGGGCAGGGGTGTGGAGTCGTCAAAAAATAGTTCTAACTCCAACCCTGACTCCAACCGCTTAGAAATTTTTAAGTCTTACTCCAACTCAGACTAATACTATAACCTTGATGCTACATGTATGTATATGAGACTGGTCCTTATTTGACTTTTAAATCTTTTTTTTTTAATGCAGTACCTTTTAAGGCCATTATTATAACTTGTCGTTAGTTAAAGGTAGAATTTTGTCGGACGCACGTTGTAATACTGGCCCTTAAATGGTTGAATATAGCAAGAAAATAATTCTGTAAAATGTACAAATCGATATTTTAATTCTAACACGTGCCGCATTGAGCTTTAATATACATAGTTATTCATTATGCAAACCTGCTAAATCCACTTTTTAAGTAAATTGAGATTTTGATGACATGTGGTAAAGAAAGATATGCCTCGTCGACCAGCATGTAGTTTTTCTTCAATTTGAGCCTTGAAGTGTGTTAAATCAATTATATTTTTGGATTCTTTTCGAGCAGCACACATGCAAAATAAAAAGTTGTTTGTATCTCCTGTAAAATTGACTGAAAGGAAGTTAGCGGATTTGCATATTAAGGCGACGATATGGGGCACCGATTTGCAACTAAACCAGCGTTTAAACATTCTCTGATTTATTAGCCATTAAAAGTATAATTAATTATAGAAATTCAATCGTATGCAGAATTTTGCGACTGAGTGTATGTAGTTAAGTAATTAGATTTGAATATAATTTATGTGAATAGATGTTTTTGTGTAATTAGAAGTTAAGTTTTCTAATAACAATTTATATATAACATTCGTATGTATGTGTGTATGTATTTTTCTTTCATTAGTTTTAATTACTTTTCATTTTTAGTTGCTCGAAAACTACAGTTGAAGCAATGCTGGATTTTCTAAATATTTATATAATCAGGAGAAAAGCTTGATTTAAAAGAATAAGTGAACAGCAGGCGCGGATTCAGGGGGGGGAAATAAGGAAATTTCCCCCCCCCCCCCCCCTAAATTATAAAAATATGTTTGGTTTATCTCGATAATACAAGAATTCCCAATAATAAGATTTTTTTATATGCACAAAATTTTAGGAAATCCCAGCAAGGTTTTTTTTGTTTTTTTTTTATTGAATCTAACGAAATTTACAATAAGTATCCAAAACTTAATTCTAATAGTATTCAAATACTTATTATTCTACATTCAATCCCAGCAGGTGGCATCTATTTATATCCAAAGAATAAATTTTGACTTGAAAATGCGGTTGAATTATTAATAAGCCTTTATTATATGAATCAAAATTCTATTCGATAATTTTTGACGAAAACACAGATTTTTCGAGGAAAACCCAGATTTCCTTATCTTAAAGATATTTCAACATACAAGAAAAAAATATTAAAAAAATTATAAAACAAGTTTTATTAAATATAATAATCCCAAGCGAAACGCAGTTTTAGCAAAGTATTTGGGAGCCAAACTCTCTACATTATGCGAGACAAGATGGTTGGATCGTCACGACTCAATTTTACACTTTGCAACAAGTGTACATCATATAGTAGAAGCTTTGGAAAAAATATCTGAGTAAAAAGGTAGAGATACTTCATCAAAAGCCTTATATTAAGGAACTCGCTTAGTACTTTTGAATTCATTTACGGAATTAACATATTAAATGTGATACTTATTGTATCACAGCCGCTTAGTATCATTTTACACAAGCACGATATAGATCTTCAAAAAGGATCAAACCTTATCAAAACTACAATCCCTGAAGAGAAAAGAAATAAAGCCGAAGAACTATTTAAAGCGATTTTTGAAAAAGTTAAAGTTATCTGCGTTCAAATCAAGGTTCAAATCACATTCAAAATGTTGAAGATTACTACCGATTTGTAGGTTACATTCCTCTTATTGAATTTATTTTAGAAGATCTCAAAACACGTTTCCCAATTGATATCCTAAATGTATTGAACATACCTAAACTTCTACCTCAAAGTGTAATCAAGTCAAATACAGATACAAAACTTTTAAAATCACAAGTAGCTGATGAGCTGATTATGTTTGATAAAAGAGATAAACACCTACTTACATCTAAACTTAAGTCTGACCTGTTGCATTTGCAACAAACATGGGAAATATCTGAAAATCTATCAGATAACGTTGTAGATGCTTTAATAAACTGTGATGAAGATATCTACCGAAATCTAAGAAAAATATTTCAAATTTTCGTTTCAATGCTCGTCAGCAGGGCAAGTTTAAAATGGCACGAAAAATGGTTAAAAATGGCTGGCAAAATGGCACGAAAAATGGCAAAAATAAACATGTTATTTAAGAAACATTTATTTTATTACAATAGTATGTTTCTTTAAAATGTCAAAAAAAAAAAATTCTTGTGGCAAGACGCAAGAATTTGGAAGTTGTTTTTAATACACTTTAATCTTATTTTTGTTATAAAATTCTGTTTAATAAAGAAATATTTTTATAATATCAGGGAAATCTGATTAAATAACGACGTTTAAAATTCTTGCGTTTTGAGTCTTCGATTTCTAGAATACCCCTGATTATTTCCTGTTATCACATAAAACAGTTCTATAAATGAAAAACACTCTTTCAACGTCGCGAGATGTAACTGGAGCATATTTGAACACTAAAAGTTCAGATGGAGAAAGGTTGTCAATAAATTCATCCGTCTCACTTTCATTAAATCAAAATTGTGAGAAAATCGATTAAAACACTTTATTTAAAATTAAAATGCCAAGCCATATAGATTTTTCAGGAGTATTGAATAATTTACCGACAACTTTTCAACAAAATCTTTTTTACTGACATCTTGTATTATTTTCCTTAGCACTGCCAATTAAGCCAAAGCTTTCATTCATAGAAATCGCTCTCGTTTGTAACTTCAAGAGGCTTGAGCAGATGCATTGAAAGTACTTTTTACGTCCGATTTTTGCATTATTCAGCTAGCATTTTTAATAGATTCTGCCTCATATTCGCTAAGCTTATTTAAAAATTTTTTTCTAGGTTGCAAAAAATTATTCTTTGGCAAGCTGGACCAAAAATTTCTATTTAAAAATATATGTGAAGAAATGGCAAAAATGGGATATGCAATAAAAAACTTGCCCTACTCTTCAGTAAAGCTGCGAGAGAGAGAGGTCATTTCTTACCCGTCGTCTAATAAAAACATGGCTCAGATCAACAATGACAGAAGAAAGACTGTACTATCTAAATTCGCCTCACGAGGAATTCATAAATTGCTTATTTAAAAAAATCAATTTATAATGAACTGATCTTATATTTCATTTAACCATATTGTTGAGTTTTTTTTAAAAAACAAATTTTTTACTTTTTTGTATCAAAAAAAATTTCCCCCCCCTAAGGCTCGAGCTGGATCCGCGCCTGGTGAACAGTTGCACAAACAACTGACTTTGTAAGAATATGTTTTTTTTTTTTTACAAAAATGAGTGACGGCCAATTTTACCAAGTTCAGTTAAAATTAACTATCACTATAACTGCCAAAAAACATACAGGTAACTGGCAGTTAACTGGTTGGTGGCGGTAATGTGATTTTCACTGATAGCCAAGCGGCCATCAAAGCACTCACTTCTTGGAGAATGTCCTCGAAGCTGGTGGCGGAGTGCCGTGGAAAGCTACAGGAGCTGGGGACAAGGAGCAGATTGACGCTCTGCTGGGTGCCGGGGCACTCAGGGATCCCGGGTAATAAAATGGCTGATGAACTGGCCAGGGCTGGTTCTAGCGCGCAGATGGTGGGTCCCGAGCCCTTCTGTGGACTAAGTTGGGCAGGGGTTCAGTCCGTCATGGAGGACTGGGCTCTGGGCGAACATAGAGGATACTGGGTATCGCTACCGGGAATGCGTCAGGCAAGGAGATTTATCTCTCCCGGAAGGGTAATGAGGACGAATGGTCTTGGCAGACGGGATCTGCGACTGCTGGTGGCCTACTTGACTGGTCACCACGCGGTCAAATACCACCTTTATCGGATGGGCCTGGCTGAGGATCAGGAATGCAGACTATGTCTAGACGGGGACGAGACGACTGAGCATGTGCTGTGTGACTGCACGGCGCTGGCATGGGCCAGGAGGAGGCACTTGGGGCATGGTACAATGTGTGCGTCCCAAATCGGTGATATACCGGCAAAGGCCCTGGTTGGGTTCCTATGGGAAGCGGAGGGTCTTTTGGCCAACTAAGGGGAGTGGGTACAATAGACCTAACCTGGTCGCGGTACCTGCCACTGTGGGGAAACCTCCCCGCTCCATCGTACGAAAAAAAAAAAAAAAAAAAAAAAAGCTTGGTGAAATTGGCCGTTAAAGTTTTAAACTTAAAGTAATGAATATGATGCTGTTTATAGAATTAAGTGGATTCTATATAATCTGAATAATATTTGAATTGAGATTCTAATTGTTTAACATAAAACAAATAATTGTTTTAATACGGTAGTTTTTATTAACTACAGCTGTGCTCGTTTGTGGTTTTTGACTCACAATCAGTACCCATGTTCCGTAACTTTAGTGAGAACATCTCGCATCGAAAAGATGTAAAACAATATATTTTATCGTTTCTCGAAAAGTGAGAAAAAAGTGTGTCTGTTATTCTTGTTGAAAACTATCAAAAGGGCTGACGTCTTTCGTTATAAATGTCATAATATTCCCCTCGAATCCGATCTGAAATTGCTGACGTTGAGAACGTCAGTCACACATACATATTGTTGACGGCGACTAAAATTTACTAAAATTGCAACATTTTTCACGACGGCCGCGGCGTAGAAAACACAACAGTCAGTCGGCTAAACTTAATAATGTAAAGTGCGATTTTAATGTTTGTTATTTGCAAACGAGCTTTGAAAGCAATCGTAAAATCTGCCAAGAACAACATATTATTATTATTATTCTTTGCATTTTGCGTTTTTATATGTTTTTTAATATTAAAATTGTTTCTCGTCCCGATTTTATTCGTGAGATTATTTGACAGTTCAAAGCGGGAACTTTCTCAAAGAAATTTTACAGAAACTCTGTTTTTGCATGTTCAACGATAAACAGCTGTTTTGCGCCCCACTTGAAATTTGCAGCACGACATGAAAAATGTTTACTTTAAGTTGAAAAAAAACAAAGAAAAATTAATTTCTTTCTTTATAAACAGAGCCTATAAGAGACCGGTCGGCATGTGGTGCAAACAACTCTTCTATTTATGTTATTTATGACTTTAATAGTTGAATGAAACTATTGTTATTTTTAATTGACTTAGCGAAAACTAAATTTTTTTTTATTTAAATCTCCCTACCAAGGATTTTTTTTTAAATACTTCCCATTCTATAAACTTTTGTTTGTCAGTTCATAGTAACAAACAAAGGTTTATTAAAATAAAAACAAATTGATAAATAAACGTAAAATTCTTTTTAACTTCATTTCAAAGGCTTTTTTATGTTAATCCTTTTCTGTTTTATTTAAATCCTTTTTTCTTTTATTTTATACCTACAAAAAGGTTTATTGACATTTTAAATGCAAATTGTTTTCCGCAAGTTTCATATATTTTTCAAAGAAAGAAACAAAAAAAAAATACATGTGTACGAACTACATTAAAACATGATTGTAAAGAAAACGAAATGTATAACAATCCTCTTCTTCCTGAACTTCTTTCTTATTTTTATTTTTGACAAAAAGAGTTTCTCTTCTGTATTCATATTACACACATCGATTAACACACAACAATTCAGCTTTTACAAGTTTCTACTGGCAACAACAGACGGACGCACAATACTTTGATGTAGAGCAAAATTGTGCGAAAATAAATATGTTGCATGGAGGTATATATGATCCGTCAAAGGATTCATGTACCTCCCATATATCCTTTTAAAAAAAAGTAATTCGGCAATACTTTTTATTTTGAATTGTTGAAAATTACCAAATCTATCTAAATATAATGTTAAAATTAATGTACTTATGGCTATATTCATAAAAAATTTGTAAATTTAATTAAGGTTTAAAGATCAAATTTACTATGAAAATTATTCTCAATAAACGTTTGTTAAATTTAATTATCGTTTATGAATACGGCGGTTAATTTTTTATAAATTCTAGCAAGGATTTTTGTATTTTAAAATATATTTTTGTTAAAAAGATCACAAAAATATAAAATCACTACGTTATATTCCATTTAAATTTTATAATTATAAATACATAATACATAAATTTTCAATGATTAGAAACAATTTAAATATTTCATACAAAAATATAAAAAACAAGTATAATTTGGTGTTCCGGAAAAAACCTAAAAAAATTACCCTTAAACTCAAAATGTGGTAAATTTTTTTCTTTAGATCAATAGTAAGGGCAACGGAGCATATAAATATCGATGATTTTCATATTTTTGTGCAAAAACAATTTGCATATGTTTACGTCTATATCGAGCCCTAACCGCGAAAATAGTGTAAGCGACATAAGTTTCAGTTTTCGTTTTTTTAATAAATGACTTTATTGGCAACACTTGCATCATCTCCTAAAATGTCATGGTCACATAAGGTACCGTTACGATTTTATAGCAAGAACAATTTTATTGTAAGCGACAAATTTCATACAAAATTTATATGAAATTAAATAAAAAAGCTCTCTCCTGTAAAATTTGATTTTTGGCGCTTACACTATTTTCGCGGTTAGGGCTCGATATAATAATGTCTAATAACGGTAGAGATTTTCTTGAAGTTAATTTCTTTAGAACGTTAATTTTTAAACACAGTACAAAGAAAATAATAAATGCGTATTGGGCCTCTAAAAAAGATCATACATCTCTAAGTTAGAACTAAAATGTAGTTAGTTTCTCTTTTGATTCATAATGGCGGACACTTGGTTTATTAAACGGCAGAGAAAATTGAAAAAAGTATTCTCTCGGCTTTTTGATTTGTCCATAAAAAATTCTTTTTTTTTTTTTAAGATTCATCCGGAGCATTACTAATACATACTTTAAATAAAGTGTGGGCTCATATCAAAGAAGAATGTCTTTTTTAACAAATACTAACTTAAAAATTGTGGTACTTCTTGAAAATACATTTTTAATAATTTATTTTCTAGTACATGAATTAAGTTTAATTTGTCTTGTAAAGTTTTTTAAAAATTAGGACAAGTTGAGCGACCTCTAGCAGCGGCGAAACGCATTTAACATAAAAAAAGGTTCTTCATACATGTAATTTATTTAGATACGAATACAGTACAGCAATTTTTTTAAACATTGGAACAACCATTGTTTCACCTTGTTTTTGTATATGGAACAAAGTACTGTGCGACGTTTGTAAAATATGAAATTTCGATGTTGTAGAAGAGCGACCGAATACTTTTGTATGATGGCTCTGGATGGATGTTGTACAAATAACACATTTTCACATTTTGTAAACAATTTTTTCATATTTTCTATTGTTTAAGCATAAAATCACAATTGAGAGTTGAATAGGAACATGGATCAAAAAAGAGGTTTATATAATGTTGCTTTTTTGACTTTCTCAGCTAGTGGCTTTAAATGTAAATTAAAAATAAAAATTGTTGGCTTAACTTAAACGTTTAGTTAAACATTAATGTGCTGTTTTCACAACACAAGTGGCTGAACGTGTAGTAAAATTTATATGGAAAACACTAAAAAAACTAAGTGCTTTTCATATAAATTTTACTACACGTTCAGTCACTTGTGTTGTGAAAACAGTACATAAAGATTTGAAACTGCATATTTAAATACATATTGTAATTGTTTATAACAAAAAAAAAAGCTGTTTAACTTGAAGACTGTAGGAAAACAGGAAATTTAAAATAAGTTACCCCCTTATGCAAAAAAAGGTAAAGTTCACATTAGTTAACCAATACATTAAGCCCATACACTTTTGCTTGGCTTAATGTGTCGGTTAACTAATGTGGACTTTAACTTTTTTTGCATAAATGGGTTGATCTTTATGTCAACTAGTTAAACTCTCAACAAATATAAGTGTGTTTTAAAATAAAGCTTTTTATTGGTTTAATTGAATCGCTTTAACCGTTAAGTTAAACTTGAAAACAAACTAAACTTAAGATTAAGTTTTAAGTTTTATACTGTACTGTACTGTACTGTACTGTACAAGTGTATTCAAAGAAACGTGCAATAGTTAAAGTCAAGCTGCATTAGCTCTGACTGACATAACCATGTTCTTTTGTTTTAGCCTGGTTAAATCGCACACAGGATACCAAAAGCATCCAATGGATGTGTGCAAAAGATTTTGTGCAAAAAAAACTTGAAGTTTTTATTTATTTATGCATATTTTTAGCGTTTACTTTACAATGCACACAAAACTTTTTATGCATTTGGTTTCTTATTTTTTTTTACTTTTAGAAAAAACTCTACTTGAGTCTTGAAAGTCTGTAAAATACAAGACATTGTCACAATATTTGATATAAAGAATAAAAGAAGTAGAAAAACTAAATAAAATTAAACTACAAAGAAAGACTGAAAAAAGTAGAAACATTTTTTGTTTTAAATTTGGCTTATACTCGAACATCATTTTTTTCTTGTTAAGACTCTGTCGTATTGCAAAGGCAGGGTGAAAAGAAGGAAGGAAGGACCAGTATAGGCAAGGAATCTGTTAGGTGATTTGATGTTATGGCAACTAAAAGTAACATTTAAACTTCATACCTTCCTTCTTAAGTATGGATGACAAGATTTTGTTTAACTGAAACAAAAAATAAGATACATGTAGCAGAGTAGCAGGAGGAGATGGAGGAGCACGTTTTTTTTGTGATCTCTTTGGTTTAGATACTAGAAAACATAAAACAATGAAAACATTCAAACAAAAGTTTTAGAGTAAAGAGCGCGCTACTGAAGGTTGTGTGTTTCCACCAGTAGGTATAAAATAATGATGATTAAGGAAAAAAAAATGGTACCACATTCAAGTTGTTTTTTTCTTTTTTTTTTTTTTTTTTGATATTCTGAATTGTTTTGGCCCTAGAAGAATAAACGAATTTGATGACTCTTCTAAACAAATTTAATAAAAACTTGGTATAGGATACAAATAATAGTGTTAGGAAGAATTTTATAGAGAATTTTAAAAATGGTTGAAGAAATAAAAATGAATAGAATTTCATTCGAAATTTGTTCCTTTTTTCCCCAAAAATGTATGGGAAAAATTGGGGAAAAACTAATAACGTTCTATTAACGATAGCCTTAATAGTCAAATTTCATTTACAATCGGCAGGTTTTACGACAAATACACCAACCAGTGCCCATGTTCTGAAACTCTTGCGTCGAGAAACTTTCCGATTGAAATATGTGAATTGAAACAAAACTGCCATATATGGAAACAAACAGCTGTTTTTTTCTTACTAAACTGTGTCTTTAACTTTTTGGCGAGTACTAGCGGGCAGGTAAGGAAATTACTCGCCAATTTACAGAAAAAGTGTGTCTGTAACATTTTTGTGAGAAAAGTTCCCGCTTTGAACTGTCAAATAAACTCACGAAAAAAATGGGGCGAGAAACAATTTCAACATTAAAAAAAACGATTAAAAATGTAAAATGCATGGAATAATAATAATATTTTGTTCTTGGCACATTTTTTCATTGTTAAATTATTTTGCTTTAAACATTTTTATAAAATATACGAATTTTTTCAAAGCTCATTTGCAAACAACAAACCAAAAAGTCACACATTACATTATTTGGTATAGTCGACGGTTGTATTTTCGCCGCCGTCATTGAAAATGTTTCAATATAAGTGAATTTTGATCGCCGTCAACGATATGTGTGACTTTTCGAGAAACGATGGAATATTTTGTTTCACATATTTTCGATGCGAGAAGTTCTCACTAAAGTTACAGAACATGGGTACAGATTTGTAAACAGTGTTATTTTTGCTAATCACGATATCATTTTTAAAAATCGTCTAACTTTCGCGATAAAAAAAATCGTCTAACCACGATAAGGGTGAATATTTTATTTAATAACAAAACTTTTGAAGGTTAAGATGAACTTCAAAAAATTTTAATTAAGTTCTTGTGTTCAAACAGATCTGCGTCGAGACCACATTTTCCATGCAATTTGACATAAAAATTTGTCGTAGAAAGCCATCGTGAATTAAAATCCATTTTATTTTTAGAACTTTTTTTAATGCTCTCACATATAGACACTAATTCTCATGACAATGCTTTTGACGTTCATTTTCAATTCATACAGGGGTGTGCTGGAAATCGAAAACGTAAACGCATGAATTTGGAAGTTGTTTTTAATACACTTTTAATATAATTTTTATAATTTTTAGAAACTGGGAATTATTTCCTTCCGAAGGTTACTTTATATTATATTCAATATTTTTTATTTTTCGAATTTATTCTATGAGCTAAATTTCAGTTATGTATTTTATAAAGCTTTTTTGTAATGGTCATATTCCTTCAATTTTTCAGAAATGACTTTATACACTACCAGACTATTATATTGTATTTTCTTGTTACATTTTACCTTAGCTGTCCTTTGGAAAAAAAATTATGTTTAAAAGAGAAATATTTGTATAATATTTGTCATTTTTTATTACAGAAATCTTATTAAAAAAACGACTTTAAAAATTTTTGCGTTTTACGTTTTCGATTTCCAGCACACCCCTGATACATTCTGTAAACAGTAAATAAAAGAAATGAAAATAAAATACAAAGTTAAGCCAATAAAATGAGAGAGAATTTGAAGTTACACCCGACGTTTTAATTATAGGCTTTAGGATATTTTTTTTGAAGTTGGTCATACTGAATTTCAAAATCCTGGATGTTTTATATCCCGAATAATTGTACAGTTTTGGTTTCAAAAATCGCGCTATAGAAAGCATGGTTAGACCTTCTCCTCTATCAATAACAAAGATCAGCATCACTAACTAAAGCTTACAAATTTGGAATTTGATATCGGCATTTTTAAATTTTGGATTTCAAAATTCTTGATTATAATTGCGGAATTTTGAGAATCAGAATTCGGATATTAAGGATTTTGAAATTTTCGGGTATAAAGCATAAAAACTCGTCCCTTAATAGTAACCATAAACTACCAGCGATTCTGCATTAATATTTTTGATGCTAAAATTGTGAATTTTAAACCGTATAAATGATAAAGTTTTTTTTTTTTGTAACAGAAAAGTCATTTTCTTAAGTACCAAAATGCGAAATGAAATCCTTTTCTGAACGGAATTGTTCTCTGCGACATGGCTGATTAACTTATTAAAATTCTAAACACAGGTCGCAAAAACAAAACTTATTTTTAAACGCTACCAATGATCCAATATTTGGAAGACGTGCAAATGTTAAGTGTATTACAAAAATAACAAGAGAGGCCCAAAAATATTTTGTTTTCGGATTTTATTTGGCAAGACGCAAAAATAAATATGGGCAGAAAACAAAAAAAAAAAAACAGTAAGAGTAGGCATTAACAAACTTCATCATTGTATACATATACAATGTAGCACTCTCCATCATCATCATCCACATCATATTCATCTGTTACGTTTAGCTCGTCATTGTTTTGTGTATATGGACGATGATATGGATGGAGTGGTAAATACCAAGGGCTCCTTCATTTTAAAGACCCAGAAGAAAAAAACGGAAGCAAAAAATATGCACACGTATTCACAACAACTACAACAATATGAAAAAATTTATAACAATAGACAAGAGGATTTAATATCCAGGAGTGTACAACATAAAAAAAAGCTAATAAAAAAAACTAACTAGATAATAGATTTAAAAAGAAATGCCTACTAAAATATTTTTATTAGACAACTAATTTAAAGTTTTTCAGTTTTTTTATTAAATCGATATTTCTCTAAGTCAAGGAATCATAATTTCAAACTTTTCCACAAAAAGATATTTTTTATATGTTAGACCCCTTATGTATAAAAAAGTGTATGGGCTTAATATCTTGGTTAACTAATGTGAACTTTAACTTTTTTTTTGCATAATGTTTTTAATATATTTTTTATATATTAGATTTAAGTAATTTTAGGAAACTTTTTTGTATGTATGTATTACAAAAAAACCAATTTGTTGTTCTGTTTTTGACTTTTGCCTTAAAGAAATATATTTATCATATCGTTCCCTAACCGCGAAAATAACGTAAGCGACAAAAATCAAAATTTACAGGAGAGTTTTTCTTTTCGATACATAGAGTGTTATCTTCTTTCGAAGGACACTATTGTCCGGTTCGGGGAACGTTTCATAATAAAAGAAACGACTTCTTTTAAGAGGACGTCCCCCTTGCAAGGACACAATGGCCCCATCGATATCTGATCATAAGAGATACCACTGTATTTAATCAATCCCTATGCATAATAATTACCTAAAACTTGGCTAAAGGAGTTGGAAAGATCAAATGATTCGTTAAAACAAGTCTAGTTCAAAAAAAGGGCAATAATCCAATATTTAAGGAGTTACCAATGTTCGTGGTTTCAGATTAACCCCTTGACCGCTCCGGCTATTGATAAATATGACGATTTAAAAATATGCTTGCATATTTTCTGCGGACCCCCAAGGTAATTTGGTGACAACTCTAAGTTGGCATCACTGCTTTATTTGAGCACCCATTTAACAGCTGATAGTTGCTTTTTGTTTAGTTTGCTTTGAAATTATCAATCGACCTACACTAGTGCAACGCGTGCAAATTGTTTAAATTTTTAGTAAAAATAATTCGGCGAAGCACAAATTGACATTGATTTTGAATTCAAAATTTTATTTTCCGATGAAGCCCATTTCTGGTTGAATGGGTACGTAAGTTAGCAGAATTGTCGAATTTGGAGTGAGCAAAATCAACAAGCTTCTGTCGAAACACCATAACATTTCACAGCAAATTACTGTTTGATGCGCTTTACGGACTGGCGTAGTCATTGGCCCATATGTCTTCAAAAACGATGATGGTCAGAATGCGAACAGTTGTTGAAAATTGGTGTTCCAGCTTGCGCTTTCCACGCGCCAGTCGTGGCGAATTTAAAATACGTCTGCGACTGGCTGGCGTATTTCAAATTCGGCAACCACGATAAGGGTGATTGTTTTTTATATTTTCTGGAATGACTTGCGTTTTTATTTTTCAATTATATAAATTTGCGTCAGACAATCTTTTCATGACCAGTTGCAAAAATGGCTGCAAGCTGACTCCAAACAAAGAAAGTCCATTTAAGCTTTCTTTAATTTCAGATTTTCGTAAGTCCAGTAAATTTCACGGAATTCGCAAAATATGACATCAATAATTATAACGTAAATATTTACGTAAGAGTAACGAGGTCTTTATGCAGCAGACTAATAATTTTTTTTAAATTGTGATTTAAATAAACAAAAGCCGAAAGATGTCGAACGTTTTAAAATACCAGTTTCTAGAAATTAAAGAATCTGAAAAAACCGTCTGGCAAGTTTTACAGCAACTCCATACTAGCCGCCCATTTATTAGTGGATAATAAAATAGATTTTGTTCCTGGGTGTATGAGCCGAACGCTAAATAATGTTCGGTTTATTTTCGAACACTGGAACAAACTTATTGAGTTTTGCCTCTGTTGAAGGTTTCAGAAACTCGCTTGGTTCTCAGCAGTCTTCGAAAAACGAGTAGTTCGTTTTTTTTTAAAGCTCGACCACCAGAGCTTTAAAACTAAACGAAATATTTTTATATAAAAATTTTTTTTTTTTTTTTCAAATTATTAAAAAAGTTGACCTTAATTTGTATTTAAAACAGAAACAATGTACGCTAAATGATACAAAAGGGTTGGTCTTTTTTCAGATAATGTTTATTATTTGTGTAAAATCAATGTTGTCCCACTCCTGTTTTGTTCCAAATTCCTAAGAATGATTGTTATTGATGCTGCTCGCTCGTTTACTTAATTTACAGAAGAAAATGTTTTATTCTTTTTCAAAAACGTACAAGGATGATGATTTAAAAAAATAAAAAAAAAACTACGCCTTAAATATTTTAACGGTGATGGCGGCGGTAGTATGGTTGAGGGGGAAAAGTTGTGGAAAAACAAATAAGATATTTAGAGGAGATATTGTTTTAAATGTTTCCAAGAATTACTTCTGGAAAAAGGGATTTCTAGAAACTGAAGGTGTCTTAAGACTCGGTACAAGAAGCTGAACACTGAAACAAAAAGGAAAGGGTATTTTCGGTGCATTTTTGCAATGATTATTGTTTTTCTTTTCGAAATATTTTAAAACATATAAAATTAATACTTCTTTAAAAATTTTGTTCTAAAGTACATCTTTACAGGCTAAAATTTTATAAAACTATAAATCTTTTCATACGCCATAAACATTTGAAGCAAACGAATTATTCGATTCGATTGGCATTGATAAGCCTTTTTTACGTTTTAGTTGTTCGTCGTTGTTTCTTTTTTTTCTTATTTTATTTTTTAAGTAGAAGATTTTTATTTTCTGTATTAAACTCTTTATCCTGTCAGTATTTCTTTATGTTTTTTTTTTTGTATTCTGTGCCAATAAATCTTTAGTTTTTTTCTTCGATTTTGTTGTTGTTTCTGTCGTCTCGTCTTTATTTCTTTTTTTTTACCAACAATCATGCAGCGAAATTTTTGTGTAGACAGATATTTTGTAAAGGTAGCAAAGTTTTAGAGTGCCCTATTCCAAAATAGTTTGAGTATTGGAGTCCCAAAAAAGCTACATTTGAGATCATTCTCATTGATGCCCAACACATAACCACTATTTTTATTGAAGATTTGTTTGATTTTGCATCACGTTTTCTAGTTTATTAATTACATTATGAGAGCCTGGGGCAAAATTACGGTATTCGATATCGATCGAAATTCCCATTTAAATTGTATTGTAATTTCGATCGATATCGAATGCCGTAATTTGGCCCCAGGACTTAATATATTTATTACTAGCTGACCCAGCGATCTTCGTACCGCCTAACAAATAAATGCATGTCCATAATGGCAATTTTACTTTCCCGTTAAGCTAACAGAATCGGGGCGTTTCTCCCGCGAACTTTAGACCGCCACAATGCTCGCAAGCAACTTTCATTGGACCAATAGAAACGAACAGAAGCCAAGCTGTAATTAATTGTGCAATCGTATAGAAAAGCTATTCGATTCAAATCAAACTTAAGCAATTTTTCCTAAAGCTATCTCATCGTCGATCTGTGAAGAATGCTCGACGATTTCTGATTGCCACACGAGTCATTTCACGGGCTGCTTCACTTTGTTCATAACCAAAGATTTTATTTCAATTTATATCCACTAAATAAACAATTTCACCGGTAATCTTTACATCACATTTAAATTTGGCCCTGATGTTGGATGTTTGGTTTGGTTACATAAGATAAGTAATTAAAAGGTTTATGGCCATTTTCTCAATGTACCGTCAAACTGCCTGTTACTTAATGTCAAGATAAATTTTTAGACCGATAAACCGTCTGTTAACAATTTTGGGTTTCTCAATATACCGACAAAAAACATGGTTTTAAGCTGGCAACGCCTCTCAAAATACATGTAAAAGTTGGGAGTCAGCTGATTGAATTTATCTGTACGGCAAATAAAAGGAAAATAAATAATCGGCAGATGAGTGCTGGTTAGCTTTGCGACAGTATAGAAGCAAATGAGACATTGAGAAAACCAAATTTCTTTAATGTACAGTTTTTCGTTGGGATAAAAGTTAATCGTGTAATGAGAAAACGGCCATTAGAGTTCGTAAAAAATATTTTAGCATGTACAGTTTTTTTTTGTATTTTCACCTTTTTGACAGAAGCCGTGTACTGATATCGAAGCTTCTTGTACGAAATAAAATAAAATATAGGGTACCTCCCTCACTAATCCAAGCCGGTTTAATTTTTGGCGGTGAGCCAAGCAATTTGTAGCCAATTTGGAAACTTTGACTGTTAGCGTTTCGTCAGGTATTGTGCATAAATAACCCAGCTTTTTGTATAAAATTTATTTAATTTTTATATGGGAGGTGCCACGACCACTTGTGCAATCGCATCCGCATTTTGACAGATGTTGCGTTTTGATATTTAAGCTATTTGTAGCCAATGGGGACAATTTTGCTTTTTTTCTGCCAGGCCAGGCCCACTTCTCCAATACTGAACACTTTTTGTCAGATAGATGCTATGCACTAATAACTAAGTTATTTGTACCAAATATAGACAGTTTTTATCTTGCCGCTCTTCAGTTATAAATAAATCTATTTTATGCCACGCCCACTTCCTTTTTTCGATATCTTAATAGTTATTCTGCTGTTCAGGACGAAGACGAATCCAACAAATCAGAGGTCATAAATGGTGTCATAAAGGGATAACTAGATGTACATATAACAAGTCTGTGCAAATAAACTTGAAAATCAAACAAAACTTGGTTTTTTAAGTTTTAAGTGCGTGCATTCGTACACAAAAAGACTAATACATAATAAGTGCGCTGTGATGTGCGTCTCATAAGCAACGCACAACACGGGTTGTTTAGAAAAAATGACTTGTATGACTATGAAAATTACCAATTGGTGTTTAAAGTTATCAATTCGTTCTTTTAATTTTAATACATTTGTGTTGTTTTTGACTAAATGTGCACAAAAAGAAAAAAATGCTTAAAAAAAGAGAGAGAGAGAAAGACATAAGACTACCCATTTGAGATTTTAACTATGTGTTTTGTTTATTTTTAACAACAAAAATCTTTTAAGATCGGCCCCTGAGAATATAGCGTAATTAATTTGTTTTCACCATAACCCTTTTGGGAGCATATGGCTTCCACAAATAATCTATTTTAACACGATTTGTTGCAGTGGTTTTCGCGTCATTCCACGTGAGATTATTGCTAGTTTACTTTCTATCAGTTTCGTTAATCGGTTGTTGTTCCAGCTAAATAGATGATTGGTCTGCTGAAGCTGGACCTAGGATGATGAGGCTGCCACCTCCCGTTGTGTATTTTGTATAGTGGTAGGGAACCTTGCTTATCTTTGATTTCTACCTTTTTCCTCCACGGAGTGGCGACTGCCTGATCTTTGTCGTGATGTTATCTGTGTTATTCTAGAGACAGACATGACTTGGATGTTTAGACAAAGGTCGTAATAGGGCATACGGAGTAAAAAGGGATTTATACACGCTTCGCCTAGGAATTAAAACTTAAGTCTAATAAAACTGAATTTCATATTGATTTTTTTGCTTAGAGAAACAGTCATTAATTTAAGTTTTTGTAATCGACCATTGTAAAGAGGCATGAGGGATAGATAATAAGTTTTCCTACACTCAAAAGAAAAATCAATTCATCCGTACTCAAATCAATCCGAAGCGGAAGTACAGAAAGATTGATTCAAGTACGGATTTTCAATCGCAAAATACTTAAATTATCCATTTTCCCGATTTCGTACTTGAAATAATGCGAAAATGAGATGGATTTAAGTAGAACTAAGATTGAGTCAATCTCAAAATGCGCCTGATTTAAGTATTATAAAGTTGATTTTCTCCTGAATTAGAAAGAAAAAAATATTACGATTGATTAACTTACTCGTATTACACCATACAGAATGATAAAACACCAACATCATGCCCGATATGGTTTTTACTTTAGAAGTCGTATGTACATTTTTAACAACAAATATAAACTTAATGAGAAGCAAGAGTTCAAATTTACTTTTAAACCCTTCGTGGCACACATGAGTCTGGCCAGACCTTTTTTAAATGTGTATAGAAAATCAAAACATGCGTAAGCCGGAGGGTTAAACACAACGAAAAGTTTAATCTTTTTTTATACTTAAATATTTCAAGAAATTCCGGGATTGATTTTCCCATTAAGGATGGTTTTGAGCACGTTTTAATGTTATTCGTAATTGAATTTTTGAGTACGACTCGTACTTAAAGTAATCATAAAAAACTTGATTCATCCCGAGAGTTTTTCTTTCTGTATACAACATTTAAAGTCATGCCAGTTCTCCTAAGCAGAAAAGTAAATATGAAATTATCCTAAGCTCAAGATATTATGGTCTTCTTCTCGACATTCTATACAAAGGGCACACAAATAATAAGTTAACTCTATAAAGCAATAAGTCTCTTTAAGGTCTGATAAACAGTGTTCGAATTAAAACCATTTGAAAAAAACATCCTAATTTAAAACAAATGATCTGCTAACATTTTAATGAGCAAAGTTATTAGCGAACCAAAAAAAATGCTTAGAGTGCTACTGAAATTCGACCTTGTCGGGCAAGTATTATATTTAACGTGTTGTTCCTTCTTAACCATGCGTTTTAACCAAACTTTGCATGCCATTATGATGATGCCATTGTTATATATTCTACTACTCGTAGATGTTGGAAGTTTTTATTTTTTTTTGTACCTTTCTTTCCTCATGTGTTGTTAAGGATATACAATATTTTTTTTCTCAACTTTTTTTTCGATGGATTTAACATCTTCTATGAATGCAAAACTAACTATACAAATGTTGCCAGTTGTCTACGAGTTACGAATAAACTATTCATGGACTAAAAACACATTCATTCCTGGCTAAAGTCTTTTATGTTGCTGTACTGTGTACTCGACGACTTGTATGTATAACAATGGAAAATAAGTTTGGAGAAAAAAAAATCGCAAAACTTTTAATGTGTACAAGTACTCGTCGTTTTCTGTATGTCGATTTCATGTAGATTTTGATAAAAATAAATAAATTAAAAAAAAAAACAAAATGAATAGGGTACATCAAACATATAACTCTTAAGGGTTTATACGGGGATTTCTAGGAAGCTTCAGTGTATTTTTTTATTTTTGTATCATTTGAAATTTGTGTTGTTTTAGGTGCATCTTCCTTTTTCAACCCAAATCAAATTTAAGCTTTGTATATGTTAATGTGTATGTATCTGTGAGTGTATGTATATTATACGTACTTTAAGTTTCTATTTTTGTTAATTCTGTTTTTTTTTCAAAATGGAAAAAGCGAAAAAATGTATAATGGATCCTGGAGGGTTTAGACGTTAAGTTATTATTGGCCATCATTTTGACAGAAAATTAATTAAATTGTAATTTCTTTGATGTGTGTGAAGTTAAATTTTAAAATTTATAACCCTAGACACATTCTGTTATGTTTACAGAGCAATGTTAACCACTTAACAGAACTTATGTTAACGCTGTTATGATGCACGATTCCAGATTTCTGGAAAAGGAGTCAACGTGGGCGATAAAAAATGATTAGGATTTATGGACAATACTATTCTCCATCGTTCTCCATCCCCAGAATTTGTAACAGAGCGAGTTGGAGTTACTTATGGCCAATTTACTCTTTTGAAGTCTCTAGGGGATGAGTCCAGATTACTGGAAAAGGAGTCAACGTGGGCGATAAAAAATGATTAGGATTTGTGGACAATACTATTCTCCATCGTTCTCCATCCCCAGAATTTTTAACAGAGCGAGTTGGAGTAACTTATGGCCAATTTACTCTTTTGAAGTCTCTAGGGGATGAGTCCAGATTTCTGGAAAAGGAGTCAACGTGGGCGATAAAAAATGATTAGGATTTGTGGACAATACTATTCTCCATCGTTCTCCATCCCCAGAATTTTTAACAGAGCGAGTTGGAGTTACTTATGGCCAATTTACTCTTTTGAAGTCTCTAGGGGATGAGTCCAGATTTCTGGAAAAGGAGTCAACGTGGGCGATAAAAAATGATAAGGATTTGTGGACAATACTATTCTCCATCGTTCTCCATCCCCAGAATTTTCAACAGAGCGAGTTGGAGTTACTTATGGCCAATTTACTCTTTTGAAGTCTCTAGGGGATGAGTCCAGATTTCTGGAAAAGGAGTCAACGTGGGCGATAAAAAATGATTAGGATTTGTGGACAATACTATTCTCCATCGTTCTCCATCCCCAGAATTTTTAACAGAGCGAGTTGGAGTTACTTATGGCCAATTTACTCTTTTGAAGTCTCTAGGGGATGAGTCCAGATTTGTGGAAAAGGAGTCAACGTGGGCGATAAAAAATGATTAGGATTTGTGGACAATACTATTCTCCATCGTTCTCCATCCCCAGAATTTTTAACAGAGCGAGTTGGAGTTACTTATGGCCAATTTACTCTTTTGAAGTCTCTAGGGGATGAGTCCAGATTTCTGGAAAAGGAGTCAACGTGGGCGATAAAAAATGATTAGGATTTGTGGACAATACTATTCTCCATCGTTCTCCATCCCCAGAATTTTCAACAGAGCGAGTTGGAGTTACTTATGGCCAATTTACTCTTTTGAAGTCTCTAGGGGATGAGTCCAGATTTCTGGAAAAGGAGTCAACGTGGGCGATAAAAAATGATTAGGATTTGTGGACAATACTATTCTCCATCGTTCTCCATCCCCAGAATTTTCAACAGAGCGAGTTGGAGTTACTTATGGCCAATTTACTCTTTTGAAGTCTCTAGGGGATGAGTCCAGATTTCTGGAAAAGGAGTCAACGTGGGCGATAAAAAATGATTAGGATTTGTGGACAATACTATTCTCCATCGTTCTCCATCCCCAGAATTTTCAACAGAGCGAGTTGGAGTTACTTATGGCCAATTTACTCTTTTGAAGTCTCTAGGGGATGAGTCCAGATTTCTGGAAAAGGAGTCAACGTGGGCGATAAAAAATGATTAGGATTTGTGGACAATACTATTCTCCATCGTTCTCCATCCCCAGAATTTTTAACAGAGCGAGTTGGAGTTACTTATGGCCAATTTACTCTTTTGAAGTCTCTAGGGGATGAGTCCAGATTTCTGGAAAAGGAGTCAACGTGGGCGATAAAAAATGATTAGGATTTGTGGACAATACTATTCTCCATCGTTCTCCATCCCCAGAATTTTTAACAGAGCGAGTTGGAGTTACTTATGGCCAATTTACTCTTTTGAAGTCTCTAGGGGATGAGTCCAGATTTCTGGAAAAGGAGTCAACGTGGGCGATAAAAAATGATTAGGATTTGTGGACAATACTATTCTCCATCGTTCTCCATCCCCAGAATTTTTAACAGAGCGAGTTGGAGTTACTTATGGCCAATTTACTCTTTAGAAGTCTCTAGGGGATGAGTCCAGATTTCTGGAAAAGGAGTCAACGTGGGCGATAAAAAATGATTAGGATTTGTGGACAATACTATTCTCCATCGTTCTCCATCCCCAGAATTTTCAACAGAGCGAGTTGGAGTTACTTATGGCCAATTTACTCTTTTGAAGTCTCTAGGGGATGAGTCCAGATTTCTGGAAAAGGAGTCAACGTGGGCGATAAAAAATGATTAGGATTTGTGGACAATACTATTCTCCATCGTTCTCCATCCCCAGAATTTTTAACAGAGCGAGTTGGAGTTACTTATGGCCAATTTACTCTTTTGAAGTCTCTAGGGGATGAGTCCAGATTTCTGGAAAAGGAGTCAACGTGGGCGATAAAAAATGATTAGGATTTGTGGACAATACTATTCTCCATCGTTCTCCATCCCCAGAATTTTTAACAGAGCGAGTTGGAGTTACTTATGGCCAATTTACTCTTTTGAAGTCTCTAGGGGATGAGTCCAGATTTTTGGAAAAGGAGTCAACGTGGGCGATAAAAAATGATTAGGATTTGTGGACAATACTATTCTCCATCGTTCTCCATCCCCAGAATTTTTAACAGAGCGAGTTGGAGTTACTTATGGCCAATTTACTCTTTTGAAGTCTCTAGGGGATGAGTCCAGATTTCTGGAAAAGGAGTCAACGTGGGCGATAAAAAATGATTAGGATTTGTGGACAATACTATTCTCCATCGTTCTCCATCCCCAGAATTTTTAACAGAGCGAGTTGGAGTTACTTATGGCCAATTTACTCTTTTGAAGTCTCTAGGGGATGAGTCCAGATTTCTGGAAAAGGAGTCAACGTGGGCGATAAAAAATGATTAGGATTTGTGGACAATACTATTCTCCATCGTTCTCCATCCCCAGAATTTTCAACAGAGCGAGTTGGAGTTAGTTATGGCCAATTTACTCTTTTGAAGTCTCTAGGGGATGAGTCCAGATTTCTGGAAAAGGAGTCAACGTGGGCGATAAAAAATGATTAGGATTTGTGGACAATACTATTCTCCATCGTTCTCCATCCCCAGAATTTTTAACAGAGCGAGTTGGAGTTACTTATGGCCAATTTACTCTTTTGAAGTCTCTAGGGGATGAGTCCAGATTTCTGGAAAAGGAGTCAACGTGGGCGATAAAAAATGATTAGGATTTGTGGACAATACTATTCTCCATCGTTCTCCATCCCCAGAATTTTCAACAGAGCGAGTTGGAGTTACTTATGGCCAATTTACTCTTTTGAAGTCTCTAGGGGATGAGTCCAGATTTCTGGAAAAGGAGTCAACGTGGGCGATAAAAAATGATAAGGATTTGTGGACAATACTATTCTCCATCGTTCTCCATCCCCAGAATTTTCAACAGAGCGAGTTGGAGTTACTTATGGCCAATTTACTCTTTTGAAGTCTCTAGGGGATGAGTCCAGATTTCTGGAAAAGGAGTCAACGTGGGCGATAAAAAATGATTAGGATTTGTGGACAATACTATTCTCCATCGTTCTCCATCCCCAGAATTTTTAACAGAGCGAGTTGGAGTTACTTATGGCCAATTTACTCTTTTGAAGTCTCTAGGGGATGAGTCCAGATTTCTGGAAAAGGAGTCAACGTGGGCGATAAAAAATGATTAGGATTTGTGGACAATACTATTCTCCATCGTTCTCCATCCCCAGAATTTTCAACAGAGCGAGTTGGAGTTACTTATGGCCAATTTACTCTTTTGAAGTCTCTAGGGGATGAGTCCAGATTTCTGGAAAAGGAGTCAACGTGGGCGATAAAAAATGATTAGGATTTGTGGACAATACTATTCTCCATCGTTCTCCATCCCCAGAATTTTCATAACTCCATAAGTAACTCCAACTCGCTCTGTTAAAAATTCTGGGGATGGAGAACGATGGAGAATAGTATTGTCCACAAATCCTAATCATTTTTTATCGCCCACGTTGACTCCTTTTCCAGAAATCTGGACTCATCCCCTAGAGACTTCAAAAGAGTAAATTGGCCATAAGTAACTCCAACTCGCTCTGTTAAAAATTCTGGGGATGGAGAACGATGGAGAATAGTATTGTCCACAAATCCTAATCATTTTTTATCGCCCACGTTGACTCTTTTTCCAGAAATCTGGACTCATCCCCTAGAGACTTCAAAAGAGTAAATTGGCCATAAGTAACTCCAACTCGCTCTGTTGAAAATTCTGGGGATGGAGAACGATGGAGAATAGTATTGTCCACAAATCCTAATCATTTTTTATCGCCCACGTTGACTCCTTTTCCAGAAATCTGGACTCATCCCCTAGAGACTTCAAAAGAGTAAATTGGCCATAAGTAACTCCAACTCGCTCTGTTGAAAATTCTGGGGATGGAGAACGATGGAGAATAGTATTGTCCACAAATCCTAATCATTTTTTATCGCCCACGTTGACTCCTTTTCCAGAAATCTGGACTCATCCCCTAGAGACTTCAAAAGAGTAAATTGGCCATAAGTAACTCCAACTCGCTCTGTTGAAAATTCTGGGGATGGAGAACGATGGAGAATAGTATTGTCCACAAATCCTAATCATTTTTTATCGCCCACGTTGACTCCTTTTCCAGAAATCTGGACTCATCCCCTAGAGACTTCAAAAGAGTAAATTGGCCATAAGTAACTCCAACTCGCTCTGTTAAAAATTCTGGGGATGGAGAACGATGGAGAATAGTATTGTCCACAAATCCTAATCATTTTTTATCGCCCACGTTGACTCCTTTTCCAGAAATCTGGACTCATCCCCTAGAGACTTCAAAAGAGTAAATTGGCCATAAGTAACTCCAACTCGCTCTGTTAAAAATTCTGGGGATGGAGAACGATGGAGAATAGTATTGTCCACAAATCCTAATCATTTTTTATCGCCCACGTTGACTCCTTTTCCAGAAATCTGGACTCATCCCCTAGAGACTTCAAAAGAGTAAATTGGCCATAAGTAACTCCAACTCGCTCTGTTGAAAATTCTGGGGATGGAGAACGATGGAGAATAGTATTGTCCACAAATCCTAATCATTTTTTATCGCCCACGTTGACTCCTTTTCCAGAAATCTGGACTCATCCCCTAGAGACTTCAAAAGAGTAAATTGGCCATAAGTAACTCCAACTCGCTCTGTTGAAAATTCTGGGGATGGAGAACGATGGAGAATAGTATTGTCCACAAATCCTAATCATTTTTTATCGCCCACGTTGACTCCTTTTCCAGAAATCTGGACTCATCCCCTAGAGACTTCAAAAGAGTAAATTGGCCATAAGTAACTCCAACTCGCTCTGTTAAAAATTCTGGGGATGGAGAACGATGGAGAATAGTATTGTCCACAAATCCTAATCATTTTTTATCGCCCACGTTGACTCCTTTTCCAGAAATCTGGACTCATCCCCTAGAGACTTCAAAAGAGTAAATTGGCCATAAGTAACTCCAACTCGCTCTGTTAAAAATTCTGGGGATGGAGAACGATGGAGAATAGTATTGTCCACAAATCCTAATCATTTTTTATCGCCCACGTTGACTCCTTTTCCAGAAATCTGGACTCATCCCCTAGAGACTTCAAAAGAGTAAATTGGCCATAAGTAACTCCAACTCGCTCTGTTGAAAATTCTGGGGATGGAGAACGATGGAGAATAGTATTGTCCACAAATCCTTATCATTTTTTATCGCCCACGTTGACTCCTTTTCCAGAAATCTGGACTCATCCCCTAGAGACTTCAAAAGAGTAAATTGGCCATAAGTAACTCCAACTCGCTCTGTTACAAATTCTGGGGATGGAGAACGATGGAGAATAGTATTGTCCATAAATCCTAATCATTTTTTATCGCCCACGTTGACTCCTTTTCCAGAAATCTGGAATTGTGCATCATAACAGCGTTAACATAAGTTCTGTTAAGTGGTTAACATTGCTCTGTAAACATAACAGAATGTGTCTAGGGTTATAAATTTTAAAATTTAACTTCACACACATATTTCTTTGTTGTATTTCTTTTCTCTCTTTTATGGAAGAGTCATAATAACTTTGTGTATACAGACATTTAATATTACAACTGAATGAAAACAGCCTTTAATAAAAAGTGAAACGACTACAGTAAGAAAACAATCGTACTAAATTTAAGTTTCACTTACTTTAAGTATGAGTCGTGCTTAAAATTTTAGCATTGCATTCTAGAAAAAAATACATTATTTTTAGGCTTAAAATGTAAAATAAAAAGCAAAAATTCCCATATTATATTTGTTAAAATTATTTAGTTAAATGCATTTAATTTTCAAACTAAAATGATTACGAAAACCATATCGGGCATTCTGTTGCTGTTTTATAGTTGAGACATATTCTGTTAACAAAAGAGGGTAATACAACAAAAGTGAAAAAATATGTGTTACTAATAATAATAATATACTCTCTCTCTCCCCTCTGGTTCTCCGGGGTAAGTGTTTAGGTAAGAATCAAACTCACTTTCGGTTAATTTCAAGTATGTATTCAGGATTTAACGAACTTGGAAATTATTGAATTTGTATCTCACTTCTACTAAAGTCAATTCCGTTTTCGGATTATATTAAGAACGGTGCACTTGAATAATCTGTACTTGAATCAAGCATTCTGTACTTGGTTGAGGGGAATCCGTATTTCCCGTACTAATGACACCGATACTGCTTGGTTTACGTAATTAAAGTAGTAAGTTGAATTTAAGGTATATGATTAATTAAGGTAATTTTGTGTGGAAGCTTAGATTACACTACGTGACAGTTTTTTGGCCAAATGAATTTGACACCTAACCTTTAGTCACATCATAGTTTGTTTAAATAGCACTTCAAAACTTCATGTAATTAGATTTGTTCTTGGTCTCATAAACTTCAAGGCTGTCTAATTTTAAGAACAATCCAGTCCCAATATTTTATTAATAAACTCGAAAACTTATTTTAACCCAACATAGGTACTATATTTTCGTAGTATCTTGTGCTTTAAATGACTTTTCAAAAACCCATTAAATTGTTTGTCCATTTTATTTATCTTTGATGTTTTATTTTTGTACTTAAAAACTCATAAAATACACAATAATGTTTTTTAAGCAAATAAAGTTCACACATTTTTTAAACTCCAAAGTTGCTCGAAAAAAACAGGTTTAGATTATTTTATGAAACGTAGCATAACAAGTGATTTTGTTAAAAAATTAAACATTTAACCAAATTTGGCCAATATACAAATAATGCACAGGTTCACTCATTCATCATCGTCAACCAACTAACCATTCATTCATCCATCCCATCCACTTCAACAAAAGAGAGAATAAAGTGTGTTCACTTGAATAACGAAATACAAAATAAAACATATTCTTTTGAATGGAATAGTTAACAGACATGTTTAAATATTTTAAAATTCTTTTTTTCTAAAGAAAATAAAAGTATGTTAAAAAAACACAATTCAATACATACAAACGACAAAGAAAAAAAAGCGGGAGAAAAAAGCGTTTCTTTCCCAAGACTACCGGTATTAAGTGATATTAAACGATAAACAATTCTTCAACGAACCTGCTCCCATTTAAAACTTGAACACAGTGTCGATGTTGGAGAATAAAATTGAAGCAAAATACACAAATAGTCAAGTGTATATTTGGGTATGGTAAAGCAATTAAATTGCAACATTAAGAGAAAAGGAAATGAAAAGAAAAACGATTTCGCGCCATTTAGATTGTTAGCCCTTTAGGGGGTGCAAGAAAAAAAAATAATTTTAAAAACACTAACTGCCAACCCTAAATATTGTTCAGTAGTGTTTTGTAAAAACGTTTCCATTGGATTATCCATTATTTTGACTAAGCGGCTTGAAACCACCTTAATTGTTTTCATTTTATTAAGGTCCATTGTATTATTTTTCTGTTGCTGAACATGTATACAAACACATGTTTATGCAGGACTCACGTTAATATCGTGTGTTAGCAAATAGAATTTGTCAGTTGGCACTTATTTCCCGTGTGGTCTGGGGCATGGTAAAATAAAAAAGTGGCAGCCCTACGCACTTAAAAATATACCTATTGACCATAATTAAATAAAAATTGGCTAACAATTAATTTATTTCATTACGTTCAGCGGCACGCTGAAATTTTTCTTTAAAGCATTTTTGACGTAAGCTGGGATATGATTTCCATTTTTGTTGCCACCTGCTTATTCCACCATGGTCTGGGGGTTAAGAAATGACACAGAATCTTTCAATCTATAAGGATTTTTTAAGTTTTAACCTAAAGCAAACTAAACTTCAATTTAGAATAACTGTGTAAATAACTAGAAAGTACTTTATGAAGTGGTGAAATGTAAATGCGAGTATTGATAAGATTTAAAAAATAATGCGTTTAGGATTTCATTAGTAGTTGTTGGTTAAATGTTAATAAAGTTTTTGCTGTAAAATAACTTCTTGGTATCCTTTTAAACATGTTGAAATAAATCAAGTAAATATAACATAAGATAAGATTGTAAGTATTACTACGTAATTTTAAGTTTTTTCAAAAGACTGAACACTGGAATCCTGAATTAAGCAAAGCGCAGAGACAGGATATAAACTTGGTATACGTTCATTTGGCGTTTCAATCGGTAATAAACTTTGAATTGGTATCTGTTGGAAAATTTAAAATAAAAAGTTAATTAATATAGAGTGTACTTAACGAAACCTACCAATGGGTTAAATTTATTTAACATTGACTCATTCTCTCTCTCTTTCCCTCCCCCTTCCCTTTCCCAATTATTTTACACCAACCAGCCTTAATTTTAAAAAATTTCGTTATTTAATCGTCAAGAAAACAACATTAAAAAACCATAAACCACACAATTTTAAACAAATCACTGAAAAAACATAAACAAACAAAACAAGCGTCCAAAAAAAAATGAAACAAAAAAAAAAAAAAAAAACACGGAAAAATCATCAACAGAACAACAAGATCAACCTCATCATATCAGCAACACCAACCAGCAATTGTAACAACTTTGTTTGTAAAACAAACAAAAATAATACGTAAAAAATCGTCTGACAAACAGAAAAAAGTATACAAACACTTGAGTCAAATAATAATTCATGTCTCAAGTGCTGTTGAAATGGAGTTTTACTTTTTTTGTATGTTTAATCTTTCTAATGTTTTTGCTGCTGCTGCCGATGTTGTTATTCTAGAGTTTGTTTATTTTTTTTGTATTTTTCATTCTTCTTCTTTTTGTAGACAGGCATTCATGCAACAGCAATGAGTTGCATAAAAAAGTGTTGTTGTTAAACAAAAAAAAAAACACATAAAAACGAGAGGGGGTTTTTCAAAATCTATTATAAAACACATATTTTTAAATAAACTGTTGTTTGAATTGCACTATTGCTGCATGAGTTTGTTTGTGTATTTACCAACACATATGTACATACATATACATACATACGCACTTACGAAGAGTGCATATTTTTTTTATAAGATTTACCGTTATTTTTACGTTTTATTATAATTAACGTTTCACTTAACAAAAAATTAAAAATAATCTTGTAATACTACGCACTTTAAATGGGAAAAATTAAAAGAAAGAAGAAATAAAAGTTATGAAATAAATATGGAAATGTGCATCAAAGCATGACCATATTTAAAGACCTCATGAAACCAACAACTTCGTTGATATTACATCTTCATATTTACAGCACTTAAGCCAGAGCAAGTTGCTTTTCTCATAGAATTATATAAGCACTGCGTTATATTTAAAAGAACTGTTGTTCGCAAGTTGAAGAACATATTTTTTATTATTTATTAAAATAAACGTATTTAATTTAATTAAGCCAAGTTTAATGCCAAAAAACAAAATTAAAAAGTATAGTAGCACTTAATTAGCAGAACAGAAGCCAAATTACCGCATTCGATATCGACCAGAATTACAATGCAATTTAAAGGGAATTTCGATCGATATACATAGAATATCGTAATTTCACATCTGGACTGTCAAAAGAATTTTTTAATCAGTGGCCGTATTCTGTAATTAGCTAAAGCTAAATCTCTATCGCTAAAAATCTAAAAAGTTGATTTAGCGATTTTTGGCTACGAATGCAATACTGTAACGTGCATTGCTAAATTGGGAATTGCTATAAAAATTTAATTCGCCGCAATTTTAGCTTTAATTTTAGCGCTAAAATTTTTCAATTCTGTATTCTCTATGGCATTTTAGCGATTGAGATTTAGCTTTAGCTAAGCGATTTACCGAATACGGCTGCAGGTATGTGATAAAAATCGTTTTTAGCAGGTGTGATGAATTTCGACCGATTTCAAAATCCATATCTAAATTATAGTCTTAATTTATTGTTAGAAATACAGTTTAATTAACATTAATTATATAAAATAAATAAGAATATAGACAGATAAGAAGAGAAAAATGTATTAGAAATCAAATATTAGGGACATTTTATCAATTTGAAATCGTTTTGTTTTCAAAATCGTTGTCCATCACATACCTGAATATATTTGCATTTTATACAGGACAGAAATCAAATTCTATTTTGGTCTCCGTCCATTTTAATATTCCGTCAAGCGAAAAGTTCGTCAGTTTTTATATTTGATGGCTCTGTTGAATAGACCCGTCTAAACTTGAGGAAATGACATATCGTTAGCCCTGTTTCACCAGATTTTTTTTATGGTTTCTGAGATATTAAGCAAAAACTTTGCTCCATATCAACTATTTTAAACTTTATTAAGTATTGTTTTGCACTACACGCCACAGTTTAGCGAATGCAGAAATTTTCTCATACAAAAACGTACAAAATTATTCTCAGTCTTGCTTTGCTTCATTGCCGTAAGAAAAAAAGTAGTTAAAGCCAAATAAAATGTTAACAAGAAAATAATTTTTACTGTTGGTGCACTTCATTGCCGCATGAAAAAAAGTAATTAAAGAAAAATCAAATGACAAAAACTCAATACACAACAGAAAGTATACGCCTGCAGCACAAAAAGCTAAATTTTTACAATAAATTTAGAAAAATGGTGTATGCGGCACAAAACAATAATTTTTACTTTTACTAAAATACTATTAATTTCTAAGTTCGATCATAAACGTTCACAAAAATTAACACTTTTCTTCAAAGCATTTGCCGCAAGCAGCTGTGCAAATTCAAAAAAAATCTATTATGTATATTTTCAAAAAATTTCATGAAACCCATTATTGTCGTTTATCTCCACTACGACTTTTTGGCATAATAAAATTATCAGCAATGTTCTGAAAATAGCATTTGAGTGATATTAAAATCGAAAAATTTTTAAAACCCCGTTTACGTCAATAGAGTGTAATTTTTCTTTTTTCCATTTTTCCAACCAAAAATAATTTTAAATGAATACCCCTACTCTTCAGTTTTGTTTGTTTTGTTAATAAAATTGGTTTTTGTACAAAAACAGTAAACAGCACTTTAATTCCATTTAATTAATATTTTAATTTATTAACATTTTTATCGTTGAAAAAAAATAGTAATAATATTAACACTAACAACATTTATTTTGTAGGTCATTTCAGTCTGATTTGTTTATTCTTCTTTTCAGCTGGGTTTATTTACAATTTAATTTACTCCACCTTAAAATTAGTACATGCATACAAAACAATTTAGTACAGAATATACAAATAATGACAATTGATATGAAAAAAAAAATTAATAAAATTGTATAATGCGGACGGGTTATTACTGCTTATTTAAAATTTTAAATCAGCTGAGTGCGCATAAAAGATTAATTAATTTAACAAACGATTATTAAGGCAAGTTTTCATAAAAAACATACAATCATAAATCTCTGATGAAAATAAAAATTACATACCATTTTTATCCTTAAATTCAACTATTAATTTAAAATTAACTGTCATACTAATAAAGTGTATTTGACTTTTTTCAAGTTTACTTTATAAACCCACCATGCAAAGACTTACACCAGAAGAACGTTTACAAATCGTGGAAATTTATTTCCAAAATTAGAGAAAACTTCGTAAAGTCAACGGTGCGAATTATCTTTCATCCGAGCAGCTAATACGCATGACTATGGATCGATTCATGACCACATTTACTCTTTTAGATAATAACATTCATCCAAATCAAGTCCTTACAGTGTGCGAGTGCGACAAAGGTCTCGAAGGTATCGATCCGACGTCGTTCCCAGCAACTCAAAATCTGCCCGTCCACTACTTGGATTTTTTTGACGAAAGAACTTGGCATACATCCATATAAGATCTATGCAAGAATTAAACCCAGCGGACCATCAATTGCGTCTTCTGTTTGGAGAATGGGCGGAGAATAAACTAAAAGTTGTACCAGAATTTTACTGTCGAATCATATTCAGTGATGAGGCTTATTTCTAGCTTAATGGGTATGTAAACAAGCAAAATTGTCGTTTTTGGAGAGAGCACAATCCGAATAAGACTCTTGTAAATTCATTACATCTAGAAAAAAAATCACTGCGTCAACATTCCCCAAATGGTGAATGCTACAAGCAAGTGATTCGTTATTTTTTTTTATTCCTCATGTCTTTGCAAATTATTTAAAGGAGAAAAGTTTAAACAAGACGGTGCAACATGTCAAACGTTTGGTTACCAAATTATTTCAAGAAATGCCCCTGTGAATTCGTCACCTCGTTTGTGTGATTTGACACCTTTAGACTAAGTTTTGTAGGGTACGGCGAATCTCCCCTCTAAATAGATAAACCAGCAACGATTTATCATTTAGAAGCCAGCATTCAATGCACTATTGAAGAATAAGACTGGGTATGTTTAAAAAATTGGTGCAAAATTGGACCGACAGGAAGGCCAATAATTACTTTTAAACATTAAATGTCATGAGCTAATTAAAGCTCAACATTTTGCTTATTCCATTGAATTTGTTGTGTTTTATTTAAAAAAAGTTCTATGCCTCTTTAAAAAACACCCCTTACTTCTTGTGACTACTTTGCAATAATATTTTTCATTAATATGTTTTATGCCAACATTTTTGTTATCATATCAGAACTTAACCTTAACATAAATTATAATTATTTTATTACAAATTTACTCAACTTCAAATAAGCAGACAGAAATTAAATGTTATTCACAGGGCAAGTTTAAATAAACATGCCCAAAAAGGCTTTAAAATATGCAAACAAAATAAACTCAATAATATGCCTTAGATCTGATCTCCAGAGACAGCCTTTGATATTTGACTGAAACAGTAAGACCCATTGGGGTCTTAACTGTTTTTTATAATACCATTTCCCAAAGCTAGGAGAAACATAGAACCGTAACAAATTCATTCCAGCTTTACGTAGGCTTTAACTTAATACCGAGAATGCAAACAATTTCTCAGAAGTATGTTCTCTTTTATCTTTACGTCCAACCCCCCGTTTCCACATGCAAGTGCAAGTTCGAAAAACTTTTTCACTAACATTCACACAATTTTTTTACGTTCAGCCAATCGGCTGTTTCCTCGATTTTTCGTTTATAATACGAGGGATGTAAATATCTTTAAAAAGACACTGTCTTATAATTATAGATATCAGGGCCTCGAAATAATTAAAAAATTTTCTAAAATGTTTTTGTTAAGAAATTGACAACTAAATTTCAATATAAGCACTTAGATGCAAGCAAATCTTTTTTGCAAAAATCTTGCGAATATGCAAAAACTCATTTTTGAGAAAAACGCTTAAAAAAACTTGCCCTGGTTATTTCTTAACTAGTGTTTCTATATCAGTTTTATTCCAAATTGTATGCAAGTTGAATTGGAAATTATACAAGTTATTAAATCTGATAACATAGCAATTAATTATGTTGTCAAATTATTCATATTAGTATAAGTTAAATTAAATGCAATTGTATGTCTCTAAACAGTAGCTGAGAGAAAAAAATATCAATTAATTAAAATGACTCTTAACAAGGTCACCGGGCAAATGGATTTGTAAAGTCAGACGGGAGGTGTGATTGAAAAAGTCAATTACAATTATATACTACATACATCCAGAGAAAAAATATTTTTCAATATGGTAACCTCCAACAAAACAATTTTTAACAACAATTTTGAAACATATTATGGTTAATTTAACACTGCATCAAGAAGCCACAACATTTGTGGTGGCGTCTGAATATGTTACGGGTAATAATACTAAAAATACTCTTGGAAAATGGGAAAATACTACTAATAATTGAAAACATAATAATTGTTAGTGGCAAACCAATTATTGTCATATTCATAAAATGTTCAAAAGCAAACATTATATTCTTGTAGCTTCATGTTGGAGGGCTTATTTTACCATAATATGGTTGTCGGTGAAAATAAAATGATTAAATTAACCATAATATGTAAAACAATTATCATAAAAACAAATATCGAAAAAAAAATTTTTCTGCTTGTAGACAGTTAACTTAAACAATGCGAAGATTAGTTAAAGTCTAAAAGGAAATTTGTATAAAAGAACCTTATAGTGTTTTCACACTTAATGTTTTACCACAAATTTTGGTTTTAACGATAAAACCAATCATTAAACCAGGTTTTACCATACAAAATAATTTTGTTAAAACCACCTTAAAACCTCTTTTGATTTGGTTTTAAGTAGATTTTATGAAATACAACCATGTTTTAGTTGTACTAAATTCAGTGCTACCAAGTTAAAAAGATTGAAAACATCTGATAATGTTTAATCCCAGCTAGCATTTTATACCACAATCGACTCTTGTTGGGAGAAAAAGCTACACTACCGATGAATCACCTCAAATAATTATTTGTGATGCAATTATCTGATTCTGTTTTGATCAATTTAATAGTAGGTTTTATAATCACTAGTTAGTATTTTTCGTCGCAGTTTTTAATCGTAAATGTTCATGTTTTGAATTTTTTTTTTTGGATTTCTTTGTACCCCTTGATTATTTGAACAAATTTTATTTTGAGCCAAACAAATGTTATTGGGTTCTCGAAAAGGAAATAAGAAACCATATTTTTCTCTTTTAATTTGACAAGACGAATGAACAAAAATACAGAATGAACAAAAATAAAGAAATAATTATTATAACATATTGACGATTTTATCGGTACCAAAAACGCAAAACACCCTATCTAACATATTGAAAGTTTTACATGAGATGCAAAAAAACTATTTAAAATAATAAATTGAGAAATCTACTTAAAATGTTTATAATTAATTTTTCATCTACATATTTTCCTAGTAAAATCCCTTTTCAGCTATTTAGCGTTAATCATTTACGGCCTAATTTATAAAAAATAAAACAGGTTAATAAAGAGTTTATAAATTGGATTTTCATACAAAATCTGTTTCATAAACCCTTTATTAACATGTTTTATTTTTTATAAGTAAGGCAGTTAATCTTTTGTATATTGGATCGTTGGTTTTTATTTAATAAAATCGCAACTTTTTGTCGAAAGATTCCAAAATTTCCAAATTATGAGTACATTTGTGTCAATGCAATACATCAGAATCAATGATTTTTAATCCTTTTGCGTTTTAGGTAACGATATATGAACTCGCAATCGTTCAAGTGATAAATCAGGTTGTAATCATCAAATAGGGTCTAAGAAGAATTATTTAGGTAATATTTACAAAATATTATAACCCAAATCCTAGCTGGGATGGCGCTCAATAAAAATAAATAAATTTAAAAAAATTAAAAACGTCAAACCGATGAAATATTCTAAAATTAATAATTTATACAAAAATGTTTGATTTCCAAGCATTCAATTCATTCACTTCTTTTACAAATTTTCTTATTCCTACTAGAAATTAATTTTATTTTGGAGAAAATAATTAGCCAAACTGTGATATAAAACCTGATTTAATAAAACTTGTAATGTGAACGCAAAATCAGCTGTTAATAGATTTAATGTTAAAAACAGGTTTTAACTTTAGGTGTGAAAACACTATTAAATTGATTAAAATAATTGTTTTCTGATTATTTGTTTGACAAATAAACTGTGAAATTGTTAACTGGATAATTTTGTGTATTTACAATAATTGAGATTTAAATATAATCTTGTAAACAAATGTCAGGCTTTTAGAGAGCAATAAAAGAAAACTGTAATTTAAGGTATCGGAAAATAAATTAACAATGCTACATATCCCACCGCGTGAAATTCCCTAAAATTCCCAGCTCCCTTAGTTTGAGAACTGCTCAATAGGTAGAACATTTAGAATAACACCCAGAGTCGCTTGGGGAGTACTTCTGAAGTCATGCCGATCAAAGCACACCCCTAAGCTTTTTCCGACTTACCTGCCCCATTGCCTCCCACCTAACACAGCATCCATACGTAAGAATGGGTCTAACCACCGATGTTTATAGCTAACGACCTGAGTTCCCAGTTTCTACCTATCGATGATCTGCAAGTATAGTAGACATCCAAATTTTCCATACAAAATATCTACTTTGTAACGAGGTTTTGGCAGAATCTACTTAATGTCTCATAGTTTTAAATGATGCAACTAAGTTTTTTCCATTATAGTACTAAAAAATACTTCCCTGTACAAGAAAAAAATGCAATTTTTACAAAAAAAAAAACTAGTAACAAAATAATATAAATAGAAATTGCAATAGATTTAAAAAAAAACTTCCAGAATATTTCGATGCAATGCGAACCGCCTATTATATCAAATTGATTTTTTTTAAACGAACTTGGTTAAACAACCTTCATTTTCAATCAAGTGGCAACTTTATGCTTCAATAAAAGTTACCCTGGCACTACATTTGGCAACCGTGTAATTAACTAGCTCAGTATAAGCCACTTGGCAATTAACCGATTTATTTCAGCAATTAAATTTATTAAAATTCACAATTAATACATACTCTATTAAGTGGTAGGTAACATGACTTTTCTAGCATAACAATTACTTTTAAATTGATTAAAAAAAAAACGTTTTAACGAAATAAAAATTTAATTGTTGTCACATTTTTACAAAAACAAAAGCAAAAATTATACAAATGTATCATCCAATGGTTTGAAGTTCAAAACAACCATCAAAGAAACACATTCGAACTGATTGTGTAGTAAAAATTATACGCATAAAAATTAAAACAAATAAAAAAATAATTTAATAAAAGGATTTAGAGCATAATAAATATGTATGTATACAAGAAGAGGGTGCCAAATTATCAAACAACATAACGAGCACGTTGTCGAAACGAAATGGAATTAAAACACAACAGAGAGGAATGTTTAGGAAAAGAGTTGAAAGAGGATTTTTTTTTTTAAGAGAGGGAGACAATAATGAGAGTGGACATTTGCTAAGAGAGAAAGTGAGTATTAGAGTTTAAAGAGAGCAATACAGGCTAAACAGGACATGTATCTTTTACTTTTTGTGGAAAAAACAAATCAAAATTAGTATAGAAAACAAACAAAAAAGAATTAATAAAATTATGTTTGAAGTTAAAAGTTTACAAAGTTATTCAACTTTTGTTTTTTTTATTTTTGGAAAACAATTGGCCGGTAGTTTAACAAAAAGTTTTGTTTATAGTTTAAGTTTTGTTTTTTATGGGTCTTTTGTGTAAAACTTTTAAAGGGAATTGGGTCTAAAACAAACGAAATGCCGTTTTGGATTTTTACTACCTTTTTGTACAATTATGACACTATAACTACCACTAACATACTAAAACAAATACAACACTTACTAAACTCAGTTATAGAACAAAATATGTTTTATGTATCTATATTTTTTATTTTTTTTTTTGAGTTGTGTGGTAAAAAGATTGGTTGTTTGTTGTGTGTTCAGTTCAAATTCTGTGTATTATTTTTCAGGCTTTTTTTCGTTTCGTTTGGTTTGTTTTAGTTTTTGTGGATGGATTTCCTTGTCATGTATACAAAACAACAGCAACACTGCTCCAAAAACAAATCTTAGACTTTGAAATTATAGGTACATATCAAAGATACTTTTTTGTGGAATCAGAAATAAAACGAAATATGTATGTATGTATGTACTTATAAAGAATTTTTAGTTTAATAACTTTTGGATTTTTGATTACTCACTAAATAATTGGGAAAATATTTTGAATTTTTGCTAATAAAATTACGTAGAGTAGAAAAAATTCACTGCTTTCAATGTTGTTTATTTATCTTCATTTAATTTACAAACATGTCTATAAATTTATTTTTTATAATTTACACTCACTCACTATTAACTTTATTTTTTTATTTTAAAGATTATTTTTTTTTTATTTTTTGATTTACAATCTACAATTTTTTTCATCTTTTTCACCTTTTTTTAATAAATATTTTTTGCAAATATTAAAATATTCTTTTTTGTTTATTTATAAACTTAAAAATCTTTTGTGTATATTTTTTTAATATATTTTATTCTTATAATAAAAAAGATTTTTCTTCTTATATACATTATGCGCGCGGCGCGTTATTTTTTAGTTATAATTTTTTTTTTATATAAAAATTATATTTTCTTTATTTTTGTATACATGCAGATACAACAAAAAGAAGAAAAAAACGAATTTTTTGTTGTATTTTTTTTTTATTTAGTTAAAATAATTCGCATACAAAAAATTTATTACACGCGAGACAAATAGAAATTGTGCTGCCATTCATTGCACCCCGGCACGTAATACTAGTTTCAGTTAACCACACAAAGAATTTCACATCCCGTCATCGACATTTCGTACGTTCTTTCTTTTTCTACTTCTACTAAATACTACTACGTATGTACATATGAACGTACATAGATACAACACGGTACGGTACGACCGTCGCTGTTCATTCTCTCATCGTCATCATCACCATCATCACACGGTTGTTGTTATTCCATCAAACAAAAAAGAAACACAGCAATAATACAACAGTCAGGAATAAAACACAGAAAAATATACAACATAAAACACAAACATGAAAAAATGTGAAAAACATAAACACACACTCACACACAAATTCATACGCTCGCTCACATAGATATACAGCAAGAGGAAACACACGAAAAAAGAATCATTTAGATGCATCGGTTTAGTAGAAGAATTACACGTTCACTCACAGACTACTAAAATTCAAGAACAACCATCAAATTTCGAACGTGGTATAAAATACACGGGCTACTCACTCATTTACCACTCACATAGCAGCAAGCCAGAAGAAACATCACATCAGACAAAAATATGTGTATATTACAAAACAGTGTGGTCAACTATAATTATCAATTAAACGTTTATTCCATAAAATAGAGAATGTAATGTTTATGGGCAAATCCTCATAATTTCTTAGCAGGTATTTGTTGCGAAATAAATGATCGCAAAGTTTTGTGACACACGCCACAAAAAGTGGAAGTAACTTTAAAAGTTGTAGTGTGTTTTTCTAACTATTACCAAATTTTGTATTATAAGGTATACAACATCTAATTCCTAAAAGAAAGCTGAATATTAGAGAATTCTTAAATTTTGTGAATTTTTGACAAAAGCCGTGAACCCTTTGTGACGCATTTTCCCAGTAGCATATAAACCCAATTTTATTTATTTTAACAAAACAAATCATATTTTTATGAATTGCATTTCTTAAACAAATTTTGTGAATATTAATGAATATCAATTGTTTTTTAAAGAGATTTATATTTTCATGACTCCGCTGTAAGTGTTATTTAAAGCCCATAAAGCACCTAAAATAATGTAAAACTCATGTATAATATTAAGAGATCAGGGGTTGGGTAGGATGTGGCAAGAATTATTGTATAATTGATCATCGAAATATGTAAAAATTAAATTATACATCGAGTCTTATATTTCATTAAAAAAAATTAATATGAAAAAATTTTGGTTGGTGGACTGTTTCTGGGGTTTTTTCCCTTATATGGCACATGTGGGAATAGTTTATAATAATAAAGGTTTACAAAACAAATTTTCTATAAAAAATTTTCCTTAATAAACGTTTGTTAAATTTAATAATCGTGTATGAATACGGGGATTAACTACTAAGGACATTTTAATTTTAAACAGGTTTGGCAGATGAAATAAATACCTTTAATAAAAGTATTTATGTATTTACATCCCTTGAAAATTCAAAGTACATACTTTTTATGATTTTATGAATTATATTAGCGGTTTTCACCCATGATAGTAAAGTCCCTTGTAGTCCTTGTGAATCTTATTAATTTAGTTAAAGTACTAAGATTTAAAATTTACTAGGCTGTGGTTAAAACATACAACAAAAAGCTGTAGTAAACACGTTTGTTTAATAACCCAGAATAAAACAGTTGAAGAAACTATATCTGTCTCTTTCCCTCACTCAGCAACTTTATTAATTTACAATACTAACGAAAAATATACTCATGATTTGTAGAATAAAATCGTATTAAGACAAGCAGAGCTGTACATTTATTACAAAGGGTGAAAACCGCTATTATGTTTAAAATTAACAAAACTGTGCCTATTTTATTATCTGCAGTTGTTAAATAATTTTCAATCAAATGCTTGGTTTGTTTCAAATTCTCAAATTTACTAACAGGCCGTTGCATGCTAGAAAGTAAATTACATACAAATTACTTTACTGTCAATCAGAGAATAACTTAAAAGGCATGTAACAGGATTAAAAAGAGCTTAATAAACGAATAAAAGTTGGTTTTTTAATTCGACCTTTTCTGTATGGAATCTCAAAAAAATAAATAATCAATCAATAAATAATGACTTCGAGCTTGATTATTTATTTTTTTTTGAGAGCTTAATAAACTTACAACAACTTGACGCAAAAAACACAATTGGAAAATTTGTAAAGTCAACCATTATATCGTGAATACTGACCATATTATTGTTAATTCCGACCAAATTATGGTTAATATTACGGATATTATTATTTAATAAATTATTATTATTAGGACTAGAATTTGTTAATATTATGGTAACATTTTAAGAATATATTGGTTAATTTTAAACAAATTATGATCATTTGTAATTTTTTACATTGCAGGTTCTATAATCACGACAGTTTACTTAAAACATTATATTTTCTCGTTTTTTTTTTTTAATTTAAACAAGAATATCTACTCTTTAAAAAAGGTATGTAATTTGATTACAATACTTATTTATCATCAAATAACAAGCCAACAAACACACTATATGTGCTACCTGTTTCATTCTCCATTTTCTTTAAAATGTAAATATCCATATATAAATTAGCAAAGGAAAAACAGTTAAGAACACTTTCCTCCTCTGTATGTCAACCGACCATTTGAAAGGTATTTACTAGCAGAAGTGCAGAATATATTCATATTTTATTAAAATCTGTTTTATAATTTCAAAGTTATAAGCGTTCAAATTTGCTACTAACATATGCAGAACACACAAATAAAAAATTTGTTTTTTTTTTTCAATTATCTAATAATAAAGTAGGGTGACAGCTGGGTGCCCCGGCAGGCTAGTTGGTAGTCAGCTAGTCTATCAGTGCGGGGTTGCGGGTTCGATGCCCGCCAGAGACTCTGGTCTGTTTCACTACAACGGGCTGAAGGTCTACGTTACTATTGCTTGGTTGATTAAGGTAGAATATAATTTGTAATTGTATTTGTAACTCTTATTAAATAAATAAAATAAGTAGGGTGGCCGATTATTTGACATTTTTTAGAAACCTGTTTTTGAAAATTTCGACTATATAAATACGGGAAATTAAATGTCTTTCTTTTACTTTTCCGTGCTGCATGTGATAATTTTAAAATTTTCTATTTTATTAAACTCAGAAACATAATATTATAGGTGCATGATCCTGACTGAATGACAACCTATAAGATGAAAAATGTTGGTGTTTTTTTTTTGTTTTTCATCTGGTTCTTTTTGAATTTTTGTTAATGTTCGAAAAATAAAATTAAACATGCAATGTCCTGAGTGGAAGACAATCTATAAAGGATACTTTTTGATACGTTTTTGTTTTTCAATTGATATATTTTGATATTTTTTTATATTGAACTTATATTGAACAAAATTAAATTAACTCACGTGGAAGATATGAACCGGAGGTTGGTCCCTCGCCAAATCGATCCACTAATGCCCGTAATTTCAACAAATATATGTATATCAAGTCGTGTTCGTATCTAACAGTTGTCTTTCCCACTATATTGGCTGCTCTTTTTCGGCGCAAAAAAAAATTTTATGGCGGCCGCACGCTATTTTGAAACCGAGAACTACTTTGGTTTCTGCAATAACTATGCGAAAAAAACATAGACAATGTCAGAAGCAAACTACATTTACGTTTGTGACCGAATATTATAAACCCTATGTAAAACAGCAATTTTGACAGACATGCACAATTACATGTGACTTGAAATGTTGACAAGTCAGATGTAAAAAACATGTCGTCTACATGCACCTTAAGGAGCGTTATTTTTAGGTCTGCCAAAATATTTAATACGTTCATGTAGCGGACTTCAGAAAATACTTCGTTTTTTAAATAAAATTCTTATTAATATAAATTTTTAGTGTCCGATCGAAGCCACTTTTTTTGTCCGATGCCGTACCAGAGGTTCGGCCAAATTGGCTAAATTCGGCCAAACCGAAGCAGAACTTTACTTCACAACACAGAAAAAATTTAAAATTTTTCGTTACCAAAAATTAAACCAAATAGCACGATAGTTTTACAGCGGGTATATATAAATATTACGTGTCGGTATTTTCCAAAAAGGGAATTAATAAAAATTTGGAGTTAATACCTTCTGTGCTTCATCAAGTGCGAATTCACTTATAAAAATTTCAAGTTTTAAAATAAACCACCAAAAAAAGTTTTTTATTAACAAGTATCAAAATGTTTGCTTGCTCATGAAAATTAAAAATTTTTATTTTTTCACTTTTTGGAGAAAATTGACATATAATATTCATAGTCACCCGCTGCCTACTTTTTGGCAATGAAATAGTTGGCTTAAAAATTGTTGTCTTGCTTTTCCCATATGGAAGCTTAAATTTCTTTCGGTCTTTTTTTCTTTTCGATAATGCAAGCTTGTTTACCTGTTTTAGAAAATATTTCATTTTTCACAGCCGAATTTGGAAAAAAGTTTGTATTCCATTATTTTTGCATGGTTTTGTAACATTTGCATATAATGGTATACAAAAGATCGGCCTCCGGCAAAATTCTGCCATATTAACGTCGAACACCGATTATTGGCCGATCAGCCATTTTTGGCCGATATCGAAGCCGCTTAATCGATCGATATGAATTCAATTTCAATTCGTGGTGTTTTAAATCTTATTAAATCAATTTTAAAAAATTATAATATAATAGCACTGTTATTATGCATAACAAAATATTTACTCTACTTAACTCTTACTTTGGTTTTGTATCAGAAACGGTATCGCCAATATTTCTTTCCGAGTATCAGTATCTTATCGACGTGTATCGATACCTCCCTAATTTTCAGTTCAATTTAAGTATATACAACAAAGTATGTATATTTATGAACGAACCTGTTTGTTTGATTACAACTATTTTACTCTAATTCGATTTTCACAACCTGGCTAATTACATTTTTCGTAAACCTAGAACTTTAATAATTATTGTATAACACTTCACAGTTATTCATAATTCCCAAATTTTTTTTTTTTTTTTTTAATTTTATCGACTATTCAAAGTTGATTTTATTCTTAAAAATTTTTTTCTGAAGGCTGTTGAAATTAAAAATATTGAAATAAAAAGTATGCAAATTGGAGATACTTTTGACAATATTTTTATAAAAATGTCTTTGTATTTTGATTTTGTGGGTAACAAGTGCAAAATGATATTTATAACTTAAATCATTATTTCTACTTATAACAGTAAAGTATAAGCGAGTTTAAATACTTTTTCAAAATCACACAATTTCAGAGCAAACATAAAAACACCATTTGACAACACTGTTAACACGAAAATAACAAACCATTCTCTTCCTAATACATACCGAGTTCATTTTAACAATCAAACAAAATAAAATTTGTGTATGGAGGAATTGAAACGAACGAAATTTAATTCCGCCACCGTTAACGAAACAAAAAGAAAATAAAAAACAGACCCGAATCAAAGAATTAGAATAAAAAGTCCTAAATGTGTTGCACACAAAATCCCACAGTAACACATTCATAAAAAAACACGTTAAAAAGTTTTGAATATTCATTTCAATAAAAACGAAAACATTTACCACAAACTTTTTAACAAGACTAAATGTCTGGTACACGTAAAAAAACTATAAAACGTCCATCGTTCTGTGTTTTAACGTTTAAGCCGTATTTAATAAATTATGTATAATTTTATCCATATTAGTAGTGTGTGTTGTATGACTAACTTTGTGTGTACAAAAGATCGATTTCGTTGTTACTATTAAATGTTTTATGTTACGATTATGTTTTTAGTAGAGTGTGGTATAGTACTGTAGTTGCAACGTTTGCTGAAATCTAAGAGTGTAAATAAATTCTATAAATAATCCTTCAGTCATTGTAAGGTACAAGTGGGTGTGTTCCGCCAGAAGTTTAACTCACGCAATTCTTGTCTTTTGTTACATTGATGGCAAGAAGATTAAATAATAATAGGGTATTGATCAGCAACAGTGTTTTGTACACTTGGGCATTTATTAGATACATACATAAGTATGTATGTATACATATTAGTGGGAAAATTGGACACTATTCTTTTTTTTATGGAAATATTTCTTTAAAAACTGTTAAATTGGACTTTATGAAAAGTTTTTTTAAGAATTGCATTTATGTCGATATTGCACCGGAGGTGCGACATGTTTTTTTTTTAAATAGCTTTAACTTATTCCGTGAAGCTCTACGCTTGTCTGCAGGAAAGAAACTAGAGTCTCTGGCGGGAAACGAACCCGCAACCCCGGTGCTGATAGACTAGCTCACTACCAGCTAGCCTACCGGGGCACCCTAAGTTGAGTTAGTGAGATTTCTAATCTCAAAATAGTTGTAGCCAGGCCAGTATCCTATATGATTAAAATTGTAATGGGTTAATTGGTAAAAAAAAAATGATTTTCTGTAGAAATTAACAACAGAATTATGAAATATTTTTGACTTTGTTTTTTCTTTCAATGTAATTTTTGGCGTTGCGTGGCGTGACCAATGTTTTAGAAGCTCTATGTATATAGAAACCGAGATTGTGCTCTTTTTGTTAGCTTAGATTTCCGCCTGAAAAGTAGTACGAAGATCTTAAGGAAGCAATTTCGTAAAAAACTTTCTTTAGACGGATAATAACAATCAAGTACTTACTTTCAAACTAGATTAAAAGTATTTATAAGATACTATTTCATTTAGGTTTCAAGTTAATGATTTTCCACTGCAAGTTATATTTTAATTAGTTTACCAAGTAATAGAGGCGTAGCTCTTCGAATCCCGTAGTTTGGGCTGGTCGAATTGTTTCCTTTCTAGATCTTCCTTGGGGTCTTGGAAGTGAGTGTTTTCGCTGCGAATTTTTTTTCTGTAGCTGACGTTGTATAATTATAGTTCCGAATTAGTTAAAATTAAAATGGTAGTACTTTTGGTTCGAAGGTCTGACCAGAAACTTGTCAGAAGCTCTTTGAACTTAAGTTTCAGCCTGAATTTAGATGTGACCCAAATAACGGAACATGTTTAAAATCGCCCCTAACCAAAGGGTAGACCATGTTTAAATACAAGGTTTCGAATTAGTGCATAAATGTGACTTTTTGTCATATTTGGAGTGTTGCTAACGCATTGTATTAACCCTGTGTTTGTAGCACTGTAAGTTTATAGTGACAAGTACTAACGATAACCGTTAAGACTTGTGTACAATATCTCGAATCCATTTTGTTTCATAGTCAAGTTGCAATTATGTACTTATGAAAATCGCACATTTTTAAATATGCATTTTTTTGTTTGGCTTACTCAAATGATCAACAACATTCAATTGTGATACACTTGAAATCGTTTATCTTTGATGATTTTTCGATAAAGACTTTTGATTTGCGAGTTTTGTAATGTTTTTTTTAATGCACACACACACACAAAAGGAGTAATAAAAAAATCCTAAAAACAGACTTACATACTTCACAAAAGAATTGAAAACATATTTTACTGTGAAACACGAAACAATTCCTTGGAAATAAAGAGCCAATTAATTGCCCGCAAAAGAATAGAAAACAAAACTGAAAAGAAGTACACATAAAGTGAATTTTATATCTTACAGACACATCATCAGTTAAACAAACCCAAACAGTCAAAGAACATTAGTCTAAAACGTATGTGGCATATCAAAAATATAAACGATGCGAATAATTTTCAGGATAACATCATGGCTTAACACACTCACACAAACAAAAACTGCCATAGAGGGACTGACACCGACATAGAGACATAGAAAATGCATGTAACAAAGTCTGATCTGAGTCGTTCAGAAAAAAAATCGAAACATTTGATGAAAAAAAGGTAAAACAAAAAGAAATAAATGGTTAAAAAAAGAGACATAGTTATGTAGCAAATAATGCGAGGTAAGCATTAAAAGTTCTTGCACAACAGTTTGCATCGTTAAACATCTTTAAAATAATTATTTCAAGCGATATTCAGAAAAGATAAAAATAAAATTTCCACAGACACTACTCCCTCTTTCCTTCACTCATAACCTATTTTCCTTATACCACCACAATACATTGCATTAGTAGGGGACATCCCCTGAGTGTGTGGTTCAAAGTAAAGAAACTGAATATTTAAAAGAATTCATTACATCCAGGGCAAAAATTGTTGTTATTTATCATTTCCATTATCCAAATATGGTGCTCTTTTAAGTCTGATTAATCTTAAAATTGTAAAACATATTTTGGACATATGGACAGCTGTTCTCTATAAAGCGCATACTGAATGGTGTTCGATAAACACACCAGCGTGTAAGCCACACCAAAAGGCGCATTATTCTGGATGAATTAGAGTTTGTAGGGTCTGTTGTGGAATGGTCTCACTCCACTCAATATGTGGCTATTTTGTTTATTAACAACCCCGTTAAGTCAAGCGTTGTTCAAGCTTGAGTCTATTCATTATAATTTGACTAAGTACACCCCAAGTAAAAACAGGTTTAAATATGCTCACCTCCAACAAAACTATTTTAACCATATAATGGTTAAATTAGTCCTTCTTTAGGAAGCCACAACCATATTATGCTTGCCTCCGAACATGTTATAGTTAATAATCACTTAAGTATGTTTATCACTTATAATAGCATGGTTGGTTTTTAACCACAGCATGTTGCTTTTGGAAAAGAGAAAAATAATATTGTTAATTTAAAAACAAATAATTGTCATATAAAACCACAACTTGTTTAGAAGCAACCATAATACGGTGATTGTCGGTGACAACAATAAGGTTAAAATAAATATATTTTTAAAATTTTCTTTAAAAATAGTTTTGCTAGAGGTGACCATATTGAAACATGGTGTTTTCTCTGAGTGTATACTGATCATAGATATCAACAAAAAGAGCAATTTATTATAGGTATATTTAAAGAAGAACTGGGCCTAATTGTTGGGCGTGGCATAAAAGTGAACATTTTAAAAGCTATACTTACAAAGTTTTAGAAGAGCTTTCTTGTCACTTGCGAAAAATTGGTCAGAATCCGAGCCGGATTAAAAAGTCACCAAAGGCTAAAATATAAAGCCGTATACAAGCCATGACTATTGGTATGCAATATGCTATGATCGGACTATTAATGGCGACGCAGTGTACAAAAAACTAAAATTAAAAAATGTTTTTTGGAATTTTTTGCAACTAACCTTTAATCCCAGGGGTAACTGGCTCAACTTTTTTTGTATGGGGACCGAACCACTTTATTCCTATCTCCACTATAGTGGATTCTTCTCTTACATGTTGGTTTCAACGACTTTATTTCCTACCTTCGCAAATTTAAATTAGAAATCATCAGCAATCGAAAAAAAAAATATCAACAACTTAAGGAATGACAAAAAGGTTGGCCAACAATTATTCTTTAAATGTGAGATTGTCTCGTAGTTGCTACAATTTTAATGGATACATACAATACGTATCAAAAAAAAGAGGAAGATTAAGAGGAAATAGTTAAAATAAAAAAAAAACAACATCGTTCGAAAAAGAAAACCAAAATGGAATATGAAACAATCAACAAACAAGTATTTATTCCCACCAAACAAAGGAATAAAAAAGATGAAAAACAACAGACAAAACAATTTTCTTTATACGATTAGATGATGTTTTATTTTAGGTTTAAATCTAACAAATGGTGCTGAAAATTCAGGTGTTAAGACCATTTATTTTTTTTGTCATATCAACCACAAGTGTGGTATTTATAAGAAAACTAAAACAAAGTCTACATAAATAATATACAAAATCAATGTCATAATTAAGTATTTAGTTTTATGTATGTATGTGTGTCTGTTAAACCTAAATTTAGAAATAAACAAAGCATAAACTCTCACGCGATATTGAAAATTGTTTAACAACAATTTATGACGATATTTTTTATGTTGTTTCGCACACCACACATCAGTGAGTTTAATTTTAATGACAAAAAAAAAAAACAAAATCAAATTAAACACTAAAGTTCGCACAGTGGTGTGTGTGGTACTTTTTATTTTGGCAACACAAAAGATATTAAGCGTTAACACGAAAGCAACATTGCTATCAAGGTTGTTGGGTACTCCATTAAAAATTGAAGAAAACTTATTTTGTAGGTTTTTTCAAGGGGCTTGCTTACCCCTTAACAAATATGAAAAAAGTACACACGGAAAAAATGGATATTTAAAAAAACCTATTTTCGTTTACACTCAGGGGAGGAAATTGTCCACCTGTCACCAACGTGCCAATTTTAGCATTTGTAGAGCTAAATTTTGCTTTTTTCGTTGATTTTGCTGTAAAATTCTCGATTAAGGAGGTACAATTTTCTTATTACTTATTAAACATTTTCTAGCATTTTTTTCATAATTGATTTAAATTTTGTTTAATTTTTACGTGTAGCCGTTGTAATAACGTGAACGTTTATCTGGCAGCTCTTATGTTAAGGGCAAAATAAACCATACAAATTGCTTGGCAAAACTGTCGACATTTTTCGTTTGTTTAAATATTTTGTGTTCTTTATTGGAGTGTTAAGGCAATTATTTGATGTTTGTAGATTAGAGTGGGGCGATTAGTTAGTATGGAAGGAAAAAATCTTAATGGGCGCTTCGCGGTTCTGATTCTTGGGATTGTACTGAGCAAAAAAGTCCTCTAGACCATACAGCTACGGTGAAAAAGGAGCTTCCCGATTTTGACTTGTAGTTTTTTCCCACACTTTTGTCACGTTTTTTTTTGGATATTTTGGCCTATAACAGCTTAACCATTGAGATTTTCGATCCAATAATAAGACAGAAATTGTAGCCAAGACAATAGTTAAGAACTCTCTAGTACATCGCAAAAGCATTGGAACGCTCCTTCAGGGAGTTTTTTCGTGAAAATATTGATAATTTACCATATTCAGTTGTTCATAGCGCAAATTAAATCATCAATATTTTCACGAAAAATTTCACAAGGCTAAAACTCCCTGAAGGAGCGTTCCAATGCTTTTGCGATGTACTAGAGAATTAATAAGTATTGAACTGTTTATGGTTTTCACTCCAAATTTTTACCCCCGTATTTATAAACGATTTTTAAATTTAAAAAATTTAATTTTCATTCAATTATTTTATAAAAAGGAAAAATATTTTAATATTTGTCGTTAATTCGATTTTTTCAAGTCGCATTGCTTGCAACAAAACAGCTAGTTGTTTAAACCACTCTTTACTCCAAATTAGTTTCCTTTATTTTAAATATAACCACAAATGGGAAAAAATAAGCGATTTATAAAAAAATATTTACTTGAAAAGAAGAAGTATTTATTTTGAGCATTATGTTTTAGCACTTAAATTATTCTTCAGCATTTTTTACCTCATACAATTTTAGGGATCTGGTCACACTGCCTGTCACACTAAATAATGTTACAATACCCCAGTCTGATTTTATTACATTCCTTTGGATTGACGGCTGACTTAACATCGACATATAGAAGCCAGGAGGCTTCACTTGAAGTTTACAGCTGCAAGACTTCACTGGTTAGTTAGTCACAAATCTAAACTTAGACTGGACTATAAAGACCGATTTGGACATATGGTGTCCAACTATGGGGAACGGCTGGCAATTTCAGTATCGAGCTTATACAGAGGGCACAATCGAAAGTTCTTAGAACAATGACTGAAGCGCCGTCCAAAAGGCTGTTTTTTTGTAGAGTGACACAAGTTTAAGTCAATACAACAAGGAAATGTATTTTTATTATCAATGAAAAGGGCCTTTTAACAGGAAATTAATGTTTAAATATGATTTCTGCCATGTGGCTGCCACGGCTGCGCGTAGAAGGCGCAATCTGGAACACCACTTTTTAACCACTTTTCGCAGCATTTGCGGCCGTATTTCACCAATAACTCTTCGAATGTTGATTTCCAAGTGTTTTAAAGAAAATAATCCAATTGGGTAAAATCACACGATCTTGGTGGTCAATTTAATGAGCCAGTACGTGAAATTATTTTTTCATCAAAAGTTTCTTTGAGTTTATGCCCGCTCCGTCCTGTTGGAACCACATATCAGTCCCTGAAGGACGATTATGTACGCCATAAAATGGAAGAAGTGCACGATGAGTTTGACGAATAGAACAACTTTTTTGATTAAATATTTCAACAATTTGCACGCGTTGCTCTGGTGTAAGTCGATTCATAATAAAATTTCAAAGCAAACTAAACAAAAAGCAACCATCAGCTGTTAAATGGGTGCTAAAATATGCAGAGATGGCAACTCAAAGTTGTGACACTCGAAAAAATAAACACGCTTTAAAGAAATGAGAACAACAAAGATGAATTTCGAAAAGCCCATGCAAAGTATATGAAACTGGAAAACCATCCTCTCTTAGTAAAATCTAAGTCTCTCAGAGATATTATCTTCCACCGACCTGAAACTTAGACGCATTCTCATTTTAGTTAGCTTTGAACAGATTTTCTACATTCATTTCCCAGGGAGTACATGGTCTAAATCCGTAGGTCAAGAGCTGCATAGGCATTGCAACAAAGAAATAATTACTGGCCACTTCCAAGTAAGTGACAATCAAAAACTTTCCACCTTTACTTACAATGTCCTCTCCCCCTTTTTAATATGTTTCAAGAAATTTAAATATCCATGTATCAAATTTCTCAAAATACTAGAATAAAACTTCTTCTTTCTCTTGAAATAGAGATGTAGCTATTAGAGAAAATGAGCCTCATTGCTGAACACAATTTAGCGATAAAACATCGATAACGGATTTTTAAAGTAAATTTCGATGATGTACTAGATCATAAATGTTTAAAAATGCGACCTTTAATTTTGGTTTCAGTTTATATCCATCTTTCCATTACCTACATATTTTCCTAGTTCCAACACAATGCATTATATTAGTAGGAGTCATCCCCTGAGTAATGATGGTCCTTAAAAAAATATATATTTATAAAACGGTTTCTAAATTACAGACCTTACGAGGACAAAAATGTATTAAAGAGATAACTAAAGAACCGTGAAAAAAATGCATTACTGCCAAGCAAACGTTGATTTTTATTGTTTTAAGCATTTAAGCAGTGCAACTGTATGTATTAGTATTTTTATATGTTCATACAGTGATGCCATTTTAACATTTAAAGTGCTAATTTAAGCATTCTAAAATATGCTAAATACAATTTTACAGGACTAAAATCTATGTCGCATTATGAAATATCACTTACTTCTTCTTTGGTATTTCGAAAATTGCTTAATATACCCATGGTGAAATAATAAAGGTGGCAGCACTACGCCAGATGAAGATTTGTTGCTCCTACATTGCCTGTCCAATCTTATGTCAAAATGTTGTTTATGTTTACAACAAGTCAACGTTTTGTGTTGTGATTATTGTATTTTATTAAAGTTTTTGATAATTTTAAATTAAAATAAATAAGATATTGAGCATTATTAAATAAAAATTGGATAAAAATGTATTTGTTTCATCACGTTCAGCTTTGATTTTTGTTTAAACTATTTTTTGACGTAAGCTGGGACCTAATTTCCATTTTTGTTGTATTTGTTGCCGTATCGATGTCACCTGCTTATTTCACCATGCATATACCTATTAACGAAATATTTTTATCACTGTAAGAATGCTGCCTCTTCTTTTCAATAAACCCACTTTCTGGTAACACTGTAGTCATATTGAGTTTAGTTCAGTTCATCGATTCTGTTTTCTGTCTGCATATACACACACACAAACACACACACACACACACACAATTTTGTTACTTTTTGTTTTCTGTTTATCTCAGGGGCTTGAGTTGATTGTCTGATATAGATTTTTTCCGTTGTGGCGTTCGCAATTTGCATTGTTAATAAAAAAACGTCGAAATGTATTTTTATTTATACATTTCTCAAATTAATATTTAACAAAATTAATTCAATGCGTTGCGCGCAAGGTGTGCGTAAGATACATTATCTCTAAAATCGTGTTAATTGCTTTTTAGATAAAAATGTTGTTATTGTTACTGTTGTTGACATATTAAACATAAAAAGTAATAAACAAATAAAATAAAACATTTTGCGAGTATGTATTTATTTATGGACTCTTTAGTTTTGTAATTTCTAGTATTTTTTTTCATTGTATATGAGTATTTAAATTTTAAAACGTATTATTTAGTTTTTTTTTTGTTTTTATTATTTTTCTCTCTTTGCGGTTTAGAGTTCATCAATATGAAAAGTTTTAATTTTGAATGTTGCTGGTTTATTATTTGACCAATAATAAACATGTTTATGTCTAAAATTCGGACAGACAATCAGACAGAAGAACAAAAATATATTGTACGAAAAAAAGAATATCTTTATTACTCTATCAGATTGATTTAACTCTAAATGTTTTGACACTTTATAATTGTGTTTTAGTTTGTTTGTATTTCTTCATTTAAAATATATATAATATTTGTTTATCTGGAAAAAAAAAATGGGAAATTAAAGTATATTATTTTTGTCCTTGATTATACCACTGGTTATAATAGAGTTGTTTTAGAAAAACGATATTTAGAGTTCTTCGGCTATTAATCTTATACAAATTTAACAAAGTTTTATAACCGTTCTATTTGAACTGTTATATTAACTGGATTATATTGAAAATCATAGCAAATAACAACGCTATAGTTGGCTGTACCGAATCTTTCATACCCGCAAATCAAAAATTAAAATACTAAAGAATGTCATAAAATTAACACAACACCATTGAGTGATTAAAAATACATGTTGGAGTTGGCCACACTAATAAATTCTAATTTTGGCAGAAAGAGCTGTATTATCATTTCGTGATATCGAGCACCAATAAAAATCACTGCATGTCCGTGGTTTCTAACAAAATGATGTCTCAAGACAAATCCGCACTTAAGGCTAGCTTACACTATCAAACATGTCTTACGTATTCTTTTATACTTTATAGGATAGAAATCAAATTAGTTTTATTGAGACTTTCAAAAAAATCGAATGTAACATTACAGTTTTTATTCACACTACCACACATGAACATGCTTTTGCTAAAATGTAACTCTGGTCAAATGACAAGTCGTCAGCTCAGTATTTTCCATGTCATTGTTTGATTACTTCAATTTTGTTTTAAGTTCTTAAATAAAACTGATGAATATTCCCATATCGTTGATTCCGCCGGTATGTTGTAGTTTTAAACATGAAGATATGCTTGACTATTTAAGAGTTTTTCATTCATTTTTGGCAGCATATTTTAGTAACGTATTATTTGCAGTATCTTAAGAACTACTTGGAACAGAGTCAAGTTTTACTTGGCGTTTATTTATGTCAAACTTGTGGACTAATTAAAGGTGATTTTGACGTTGAAAAAACTTTGCAACTTATCATTTTAGGGCCCTTTAAAATATATATAATATTTAGAATACTGTCCAATTGCTAATTACTTTTTAAGCTTAACATTTTTTTGTTGTATTTTGAATTGATTTGTACTAACAATTGCTGATAATGTTTTTTGACTTTTGTTATATTTGGTTTTGACTTTCTTCACAAAAAGTTTAAGTCTGCCCAATATTTAAATAGAAAAATATTGAAGTTACAGGTACATTTATAACAAAAGTAAGGAAAACGTATATAAATTACACATTATACAAATAACCGGTTTATTGTACCAAAATACCCGGCTTATTCGGTATTCGAAAAATGGATAAACGGTTAAAACCGGTCGAATACTATTCGTTCGATCTCCCTATTCGCCACTTTAAAAAAAATACACTATTAAATATATCATTATCACAATTTTAAACGATTTAAGTATATCGTAGCTCTTTAAACAAATCCAACGGAAGCTCTTTATAGTTTGTTGTTAGATTTAACAGAAGTCCTACGATTTTGTGCATTTGCTCTTTCAGAACTTCAGAACAGAAATTATGTGTACATTTTTAGAAATTGAATTTGAATTTAGTATTGGATATCACGTGGGGATTAGTTATACCCTAATATATGTACATACATAATTCTGCTGATTTTTACAGTTTCCATTTGCTACCTGTGCGTGTGGATTGCTCTCACTCATGGGCGCCGTTGACAAACTCATTGTTTGCCACTCTTTGCTAAGAGGTAGGTAAAGTAGGCAGCCATGGCGTATACTCACTTAAATATTTCGGATCATTTATCCTAAACTCTCAGCAGTCAACTGTTTATTCCTCTTTTCCTACTGGGGTAAAATTATGGCTTTAGATACCGATTAAATTACAACATAATTTAAACGGAAATTTCGATCGATATCGATTCGCCCCTGCCTATAAGAACTTTCGGGTCTTAAAATTAGTTTAACAAATTTTTTTGCTTTAAGCGTTTTGCGTTTTGGAACAGACAAGCAGCCAGTTATGTTGACAAACATTGTTAGGTTAGTTCAGAAAGTGATTTTGAGTCTGGTAAATCAGTCTAATTTATGGGTCCTCGACTACTAAAACTTTTTTTATTACAGAATTTATTACAGTATGTCCTGTGCCAAAGTGTTTCAAAAGCGATTGTACATATGTACATTAGGAGTATAACCAAATTTTGGCCCTAGCACTACGCGATAGAGAATATTCAGCCATATTCCGGTTGTCGTTGTCGTCATCGACAGTGTTGTTTTTTGTAGAAGCTTAAAGAACACAAGCTGTGGGTCACTTTAATCTATTACTTAGCTATCGATGACGACAACGAAAACCTAAATAAGGCTGATTGTGTTATTTACAAACACAAAAGCGATTTTCTAAAATCCCTGAAGAAAAAAATTTAATAAAACAATTTTAAATATTTTATTAATAAATGAAAAAATGTTTAAAAGTTTCTTAAGTATTAAAGGACATGAAGGTACAATTTAATATGGTTGTTGTTTTGCTAAAGTTTTTGGCTAAAGTAAAAAAAAAAAAAATTAAACTTTACCGCGTTTTGTGGCTTACCTTTTTTGAAAACCGCGAAAAATTAACATCATTATTTTTAATAGTTTTCAATGGACTATTCGACTATGCTAGGGCTATTTGGATATTTGCAAAAAATGGGAATAAGTTATACCCCTTATGTACATATGTATGTATTTCTAATAGGTGGCTTTTTTTGTAGACCATGTCTTAAAAGTTGTTTTAGTCATTGTTTTTCTCTGTGCTAGGTATATCATCATACACATACATATTTACAATTGCAAATCGCATGCTCTCACTAACGGTTTATATTTCGTTATTGTATCCTAACAAAATGTTTACTCTTCTTCTCTTAGACATTTTATTCAAGTTGTTGATTAATCTCATTCTGTCTTCCTTTTAAACAATTTTACGAATAGAAAGAAGAAAATACCAAAAAAAAATTAAAAATAAGGGCAAAGTGGTTATTATGCATTGAAGTTGCTGTTGTTGATGCCGCTGCCATTATTATGGTTACCAGATGTACTTGATAAAAGTTTTTTTTATTCATTTTCGTTGTTTAATTTTTTTCTTTTTTGTTTTTGTGCAATTTTCTTCTTGTGTTGTTATTGTTATTGTTGTAATGTATACTGAATGTGTTTTGTGTAAAATATCTCAACGTTTAACATTTTCGTATGTGTTTTGAATATCTAAGTGAAAACGGTTAAGCGCAGTGTGGATTTTTTTATTTGTCGTTGAATTTGTAAAGTTGTTTGTGAAAATAATTTTCGTATTGACATTTTTTTTAATAACGGGAGATGCCAGATTGGAAAAATGGTAGCAAACGTGTAATTTATTATATGTGTCAATGCAATTGAAAGACCACGCCTGTTTTTGTTTTTTCAGGAAATCTAATTGCTAGATATTTATCATCTACATAGCTTTTGTTTATAAAAGTACATAAATAGCGAACAAATCAAAGTACATAATTTAATCTTTTTAGGCTTAATTTAACAGTTGTGTTAGAAATAAAAAATAAATAAATCGAATATCAACTAATTTAGTAAAGTAATTTTTATAAAAGAAATTTACGAAGTAAAAGATGATCTAAAGTTTCATTTCCAAAAAGTAGACACAATAGCATGATTTTTCTACAGCGGGTACACGAATAGAAAAAATATGTTTAAATATGGTCACCTCCAACAAAACTAGAAAATGTTAAACATATTATGTTTAATATGACCATATTATTGTCACAGACAACCATATTATGTATAAATAAGTCCCTTATCAAGAATCCACAACCATATTATGGTTATGGTTAAATATGACAATAATTTGTTATTAAATTAGCAATAGTATTTTCCTCTTTTCTTAGAGCGACATGGTATGGTTAAACAGCAACCATGTTATTATAAGTGTTAAACATGTTTAAGTTATTTTTAACCATAATTATTTCGGAGGCAAACATAATTTGGTTGTCGGTGACAATAATATGGTTAAATTAAACATAATATGTTTACAATTTTCTTTAAAAATAGTTTTGTTGTAGGTGCCCATTTTTAAAAATGATCAAGTGCGATATGTAAGATACAAATTCCCAAAAATTCTTGTGATAAATCTTTTAAAATTTTTCAAACAGTTGCCATTAAAGGCTGATTTACACTATCACACAAGTCTTACGTATTTAAACGAAAATGCATCTCTGATCTAATTATTGTTTGAAAATTAAAAAAAAAAACAATAACAACTTATCATGACAAGGTTGTATATTCCTCAAAATACGTAAAGCTACGGTCGCACTTATCAAATATTTGACCAAATAAGCATAACCACTGCTTTTAATAATAGTTAGTGAGATTTAACATGGGTCTTAAAATCACAAAATAAAACTTATTATATTGCTAGACAAAGCAATAAACTGTTTTTTGTAATACTATGTGTTATTTGTAATATTTTTTCGTTTGCTTGTTTATCACGATTTTTCGTCAAATATTTGCCAAATGTGAGCGTGGCTTAAGACTTGGGTGATAGTGTAAAACCGCCTTAAATGGCACTAATCAACCACCTGTTTATTGATGTCGAAAGAATAGAAAGGAGACAGATTTTCAAACCGGAGCATATAAATATGCAGTTAAATTTAAATCTTGTGTTCTGAACTCTGCTTATAGTTTCCAACATCAGTTAACATATTTTCTCTGATTTTATGCAATTTAACGACCATCTCAAAACTCTATTGTGATGTTTGAATTGTTGGCCGGTATTTTTTTTTTAAAACATTTATTGTAGAGAAATTGTAGTGTCAAAATTTTAAAATGTTGTTAAAAACAACATTTCTGCAGGAAGATATAAGCTCGAATGTTTCCTATGATTTTCTTCAAAAATTTTGAGTGACTCGAAAAGGAAATTTTTCAAAAATAACAAAAATGTTTGACCAAAATTCAAGCTGAGTAACTTCAGTTGAACTTATATATCTTAAGATAGTCATTATACAAAACTGCTCAGTTTTTTCTTTCAGATTAATAGTCAGTAATAGGCATACATGTCCGCTAATAAAAGTTTATGTAAATATTGGACGGTTTAAGGGTTTCTTATCTTGATCTTCTTTAAAGGGCTTGAATAAGATGAATTTATTGAATAAAAATTATTAGTTACAAATCTTTATCTACAAAACTTTTTATAAAAAGTTTAAAAAAATAACTTACATTTTTGTCCACTTTAGTTAAAGATTTTTTTAAACATACGTAACAAATATTACCTGTAATTAGAAAATAAAAATATTGATGAGTATACGACATATTTAAAATAGTAACTTTGTTTTAAATATTTTCATGGCAAGTAATTTTAAGAAAATGTTATAGCGAAAAATATTATACAATTAATGCTTACTAATATAAAAAAAATATTTTAAATTTTTGAGTTATTATTTAAATTGATTTTGCTGTTAACACTGCAACAAATCCGTGGAAATAAGAAAAAAGTGCGTACCTTAACAACAGCGGAAGGCGGAACGTTTTATTCCGCATAACTTTTACGCTGATGTGGCCTACCTCAACAAGAACCTATACGTTTTGTCACGAACATTAGTGTTAACTTTAATTTGAAATGAGACACACATAATACAAATTAAACAAAAAAGATTAAACCGCTAGATTGACCAAAAAATAGCTGAATTGTTATTATTTATTAAATAGCCAGGGCTGTCAGATGTAGCGATTTTTCGCCAATCGTGGCGATTTATAAGCCTAATTGGCGATGCAATTTTGTGTTTGGCGACAAAGCGATTTTTTTGGCGAAATTAAAAAAGTTGGCGATTATAAATTTAAAAAACTGAATCGTTTTCGATTGCGTATGAAATAGGATTTTTTTTTTTGAATCAATAGCGAAAGAAGAAAATCAGAAAATTTTTTAAAAATAAAGTTGCATTAACACTACATTTTTTATTAATTGAGTTGATATAAAGAAACACTTAATGTTGGAAAGAGCAAACTATTAAAAATGAAAACAAAAATTTTTTTCAGTTTTTTTTTTTTTTGGTTAGGATTTCGTTTATTTTATTAAATGTTGTCAACTTTTTGTTTATGAGAAACATAAAAACAAAACAAACAAAAAGCGGTTAATCGCTTTTTATATTTCAAGCTTGAAATGTCAATTTTAAGTAGAACATTTTTACATTTTATTTTTTTTTGACATAACTTCATTTTTTATCGATAACTTTTTTAAAATTTTTTACAGTTTGCTATTTACCTGAATACAGCTGAACTCTATGCACCTGGTAAATTTTTCTATTGCATTATAATTTCACGATTCACCAAAACTTGAACAATGAATTACAAATGTAGTGTCATACGGCCTTTATTTTCCTCTTTTCCAAGAGCAACATGATACGGTTAAAAAACATACAGCCCAATTATGAATAAAAATTCCCCGGGAGTTTTATCCCTTCTGACATTTTTCCCATGTTAAGTAAATTGTAAAAATGGGAAAAAAACTCCCGGGAGTTTTTATTAATAATTGGGCTGATAATATATTCCTAGGTAATTACAATATGTTTGTGGCTTCTTGTTGGAGGACTAATTTTAGCTACAATATGTTTGCTTATAACAATATTATGATTAATCTAAACCTAATATGTTAAAAATTTGGCTTTAAAAATAGTTTTGTTAGACGTGACTATATAAAATCAAAAATGTTTGTTTCTTTGGGTGTATCTTTTCTTGCTTAATTGTATTTTATAAACTATTTTAAAATTTCTGAATTTTTAAAAACTTTGTTTTACCTTCTTAAATTTCAACAAAAAATTTTACAATCATTATACAAAATCACACATGTTAAAATAAATCTCAATTTTAATTAACGAACAAATATAAATTAAACGAATATAATCAAAGAAAATTTTTAAAACCAGAAGAAAATGAAAACAAAAAAACTTTACGAAACTAAAGGCAACTTAAGGCAACTTAGAGAACTTTTAATTACACAAGACAGGATGTGCGGATCAGTAAAGAATTGGTGCATCTGCCTGAAAGAAGAAATATGTAAACTTAAAATAACAACGAAATTGTGGAGGATGTGTCGTCAGTCAATGCAGTGCGCGCGAGCGAGCACCAATGAAACAATTAACTTGAAATAAATAAAACAAAAACGAGCGAACACAAGTTGAATGTTGGTTGAAATGATGTTGGGGAGAAGGGAAGGTATATAAATTATAGTTGAAACGAAAAGATGTGTACACACAAATTCAAATTGTGGTGATGGGAGCATAAGAGCAGGAAAGGAGGCAATAAAAATATGACATACTTTATTAGAGCATAATTAAAAATGTTTTTCTTACAAAAGAACATTCAAGTTCAGTTTTTAGTTTAAAAACCGGAAATGTTTGCTTTTGCATAAAAAAAAACACAAACTAATAGGAAAAGAGAAAAAAAAAACTTTTCTTTTTATTAAGAAAAATAAAAATGAGAACACAAATTGAGTACAAAATTTAAACAGCCCCTCTTCTCATTTTACATTCGTCATGAAACATCGTTTAAATTTAAAATTTTATATTTTAATACTTCCTTTTTAGTACTAAAACATTATCCATCATTTTTGTATTATCTTTATTTTTTAAAAGAAATGAATACAAAAAAAAAAAATTCAAAAGAAAGTTTTTCCATTAACTATTGCCAAAAACGTTTTTATTCTCCAGACACTTTGACGTCTGTTGTTTTTTGGCTAATGATAGGTCATTACCAAGTACGTTAATATAAATTTTTATTTTTCGAATAAACCAAATAGTATTGAACTTTAAGACTTGGAAAAACATTAAAATAAGATTAAATGGACTGGAACACAAATGAGAAATAATTTGTTTACTTTATGTAACCAAAAGATCAATTAAAGCCTGTAATTTAAAGGCGAAGAATTACACTGTGCAACATTTTTTAAGTAATCGCGAGCGAACTACTTTTCGTGTCAAATTCATCAAAGTACTTTTTGAAACTAACAAAATCCATTTGCCTTCGCTAACTTAAGCTTCTAAATTCGGGATTTGATATGGGGAGTTTAAAATTTATGATTTCAAAATTCGGGATTATAAAGTTTGGTACTTTGAGATTCAGAATTCTGAAATTCGGGATTTTGACATTTCGTTTAAGTAAATTTAATTTTTACTTCTGACATATTAAGACTATTTTGACAACATTTATTGACAAGTTATCATTAAAAACTAGTTTTTCATAAATAGTTTTTATAAAAAAGCCACAACTTTAGCAAAATAAATTTGAGCTAAATAAAATAGAAATATAATTGTTTACAATTAATTACGAATATGTATTACATTTAACAAAAAAAAAACATAATAAGGGCAAGTTGTTATGCAGAAAATTAATTGCTAATTAAAAACATAGAAAATTATCAGAACAATTGTGATTTTTAGTTAAACTATTCATTTTTTAATTTTTGATATTTTTAGTTAGGCTTGAGTTCATCAAATTTAATTTTCCTTAAATTATTTTTACTGAAGGAAGGAATTTTACAACATGAAATTTATTAAAATTTATCGATAATTTTTATTCTTGGCTTAGCTGGGTTGAATTTACATGTTTCAAGAATCACCACATTATTTCATCAGAATTCTTTGACGTTCTAACCTCTGCACCACTGCGGTGCCTGCCAGCCAACAGTCAAACATCAATCTTTAACCTGGGACTGGTTGTTCGAAATTTGCTGTAATTATTATTTTCAATTTTATTTACGTGTTGCTTCCTTTCTTCTATTTTTTCGTATTCTTTTGGTCAAGATTTTTTCTTGAAACCCTGAATACAGTTGTTTAACGCGACCGTACACGACATGTATTTGTCATCTGACATGTCAAATTTCCCACCGCAAAATACATACATGTCGTGTGTTACCGTTTTTAACTTTGCTTCTGTAAAAGTCAGACGCAAAGTCATCTGACAAAATTTCAATTATAGCGTGCTCTATTTTCTGCTGACAACCCACCTAACATCAGAAATCTATGCCGCGAAGAAACTGGCAGCGGCGTCCACTTTTGATGGAATTATTAGCCGGCTGAAGTTAATATTTTACAATACCGATATACGTATGATAATTTCACCATTGAATAGAAATTATGTACATATTTTAAGAAAAAAACGTTTCATTATTATATCCTAAATTGGTATCTTCCAATTTAAAGAAAAAATGTTTAGATGGCTGAACTCTTTTTATGGCGGCCGCACGCTTTGGTTTCTGCTATAACTATGCGAAAAAAACCATAAACAATGTCTGAAGAAAATTACATGTACGTTTGTGACCAAATATTATAAACCTTATGTAAAACAGCAATTTTGGCAGACATGCACAATTACATGTGACCTGAAAAGTTGACAAGTCAGATGTAAAAAACATGTCGTCTACATGCACCTTTATTGTGTTTTTTTTTGTCCACTTTCGTCTATATTTTATTTGAAGTTCGAGTGTAAACATTAGAGCCATAGCCATTTTTAGAACAATAGTGGTTTAAGTTGAACTGTTAATTTTTTATATAAAAATTATTAATAGATTTAAATAAATTTCATGTTGTAAAATGTCTTCCTTCAGTAAAAATAATTAAATGAAAATAAAATTTGATAAAATTCAAGCCTAACTAAAAATATCAAAAATTAAATAGAAACTTATCTTTTTTTAATTTTTCAATTTATGTAAATTATCAGCTGTCGCGCAGATTAATAAAATACAGTGTAAGCTCGTTTTTTGCAATCCGAAAAGTTCGAATGATCGACCATTGTTACTGTAAAAAACGGCCTTGATAATAAAACATTGGCGTTTATTTCTTAAAACATAATGAAGCTATCCAATTATTATAACCTACGCTGGGAAATGGGATAACCACGTATCTGATTGTGTTAAGCATGGGTTGCGCAAATCAAGCACACACTATATTTCAAAAATATAAGTTTTCATAATCGTCAGGGAAACTTTGACAGTAGTGTTCAGACTTTGTAAAGAAATTGATTGAGAAATAATGGATAAATATGCATGTACATTTGTATGTGCAAAACATTCCCTTTCTAAAATGCTTGTGTATTACAAACAAACTTATTTTTTAAGCAAAAAGATTTTTTAAAAAACTTGCCCTGATCATAATTAATAAAGAATAAAAAAAAAAAATACAGAATAAAACGCAAAAAGAGTTAAAATAAAAATACAGAACACATCAGAGATAAAAATGTTTACTTTGGAGTTATTTTTATATTTTATTTTACTGATTTACAAATTGTAATTGCCATAGTTGTTATTGTTGATTTTGTTTAAGTATCAGATACACACATACAAATATTTGTGAACGAGTTTGTTTGAGTTTGTGTGTTCTGAGTATCTGTGTGGATACATGCGTGAATCAATTTTTTTTTTACTAATTAGCAAAAGTATGCATGTAAGCGTTAACAATAAATGTTGAATTCCACAAATAAAAAAAAATATAATATTTAATATTAAAAATACAGATACAGGCAAATTTTCGAAGAAAAAAATATGTGGACGAGTAGTAGATATAATAAATTTTCCATAATTACATGTTAAAGCGGATTTTCAGCACAGGTCAAATTGTTGGGTTTATAATTTAAGAATGCGAAATTATGGGAAAATGTTCAACGTTCATTGTGAGAAATCCGTAGAATATTAATTTATTAAAAGTACGGCTTTTCCCACGTTGCTGGATTTTGCGCCAAAAAAAACTGCTTATCTTTTTAAGACTAAAAACTAATCAAGTCAATCTCGGATACCCTGTTGAAGTATGAGGGTTTTGCATTATTCTAAAAAAAAAAAAAAAAAAAAAAAAAAAAAAAAAAAAAATAGTCGGACGGACAAGGTCTTAAGTACAAGGCGGACGAAGCAAAACTTCCCAACCAAAATTTTTATTTATATTTTTATAATGTATTATACGTCTGTCCGCCAGTTATTAGCCGATAATAAATTTCTTTTTTTAGTGGCGTTCAAAAAACATTTCGGGCATGCAAAATTGACCATTAACGTATCTCGGCTTTTATTCGAACGGAACCCAAATTCCGTGCTTTCCGATTAATCCTGCTGCTTTTAAACGATTTTAAAATTGTAATAGAAAAATTTTGTTAAATTCGTCGTGGTAAAAATTCAAGTAGAGTCGAAAGAACTCCGTTTGGACAAGACCACACCACTCGGTCTATACTAATGTGGTATCAGATCCAGCCTGTAGCCTCAGTACGTCATTAAGGCTTGACCCAGATGTGTCACCAAGTTTCAATAGTGTGTAGTTGATTAGAAATCGAATTGTCTTGAAATCCATGTTAATGCATTCGCAAAGAAGGTGGAATACCGTATCTCTTTTTTCACTATCATTGCAACTGCTACAATATTCGTTGACGGCTAGTCTGATGCATGCTTTTACGATAATTCGCCCTTAATAAAAATATTGTTGTATCTTCTTAAGTTCTTCTATATAATTCACTCTACCTATAATTCATAGTAAGCAATTAAAACACATCCACTTGGTATGAAAAGTATAACGAAATCGACTGGACATTTCAAAATAAAATTAAAACAAAAAATCTGATACTGTAAAAAAACAGCAAAAACTTTTATAGCGGAATAGTTAAAACAAAAATTTCACAATAATATTTAACCGGTGTTTTTGTAACAGCGCGCTGTGATCACAAGCAATTTTGCTACAAACGATGATGATGATGATGACGATGGGTTAATGTCATGGCGCCAAACAAAAACAAACCGCAAAATGTTGCATACAAAAACGGTTTCGGTTTATTTTTGTATCTTTTTTTAAACAGATACATATTTTGTTTTTTTCTTCTTTGTATTTCTGATGACATCCACAATTAATATGCTCAAACATGCACATATAAAAGTTTGTATTTTCAGAGTTTTATAAAGTCAGCAAAAAATAAATAAAAAATTACAAATCTCATCATAAACAATCTGAGGTAAACAAACGGCTTGATATTTTGAAGAATAAATGAATGAATGACGATGACGTTGACTTAAATACCCCCGTAAACTGGTCAACTTAACAACGTCAAGTTGTGAGTTTGTTTGCTGTTTTTATTAAAAGGCACAAATATATTTATAATATTTTTGTTGAAAATTTGTGACTCCTTACAAATGCTACAATAAAAGGTGTGTTTGATGGAGTCGAGGCAATTAAAAGAATTAATTGTTAAGTATTATTGCGTTGCCATCTGGTAGAAAAAAATATAAGGTGTTTTAGTCGAGGCCAGTTTGAAGAAAACTAAATCTATCCGTTTTATATAAAAGGGGTGTGTGAAACGGTAGTAAAGTTCTATGTTGAATAAAAATTGTCAAGAATTTCTACGCTAATGTCAAAATTTATACTAGCCCCTAGGGCTACCGTTTCACCCAAACAGATATTTTATGACTTCCTAACACTAAAATCGATCAATACCAAAATTGCTTCCTTTTAAAAATATTCGAAATATCAGTTATTTTACAGCAACAGCTCAGTTCTAAAACCTTACTTAGATTAATAATTTTCTTTCAAAACTTCTTAGATTCGTAGACACATCTTCAGTCCAGTATTGGTTTGACCTACCGATTTTCAAAAAAAAAAAAAAAAAAAAAATTAAATTGAGATGGGCATGGAGTATATATATTTTGAATACCTCCTTTCTGCATTCAAAACTTGTTTCACGAATTTTTAAGTTTCTGGGATATTACGCATTAATTTTGCTCCATATCAACTATTTAAATGTTTATTAACAGGGGTGTGCTGGAAATCAAAAACGTAAAACGCAAGAATTTTAAAAGTCGTTTTTTAATAAGACTTCTGTATTTAACGAATTTTATAAAAAGTATTACACAAATATGGAGTATTTGATAACACAAATTATAAAAATTAAATTAAAAGTATATTTAAAACTACTTCAAAATTTTGGCGTTTTATGTTTTCGATTTTTTATTTTATTTATTAACATGGGCCTGCAGCCAAACAAAAACAACTAATAATTTATATAACAAAAAAAAGGTCAACTATAAAAACATAGATAAAAAAGTGATTAAGCAAAATTAAATTATCAACAGAAGAAGCTTCTTTCTAAAAATAAATTTATAAATGTGGCGTATGCGGCACAACAAATAATTTCCACTTTTAATAAAATACTATTAACTTCTAAGTTCTTTTATGAACGTTCACAAAAATTTTAATTTTTCTTCAAAAAATATGCTGGAGGCAGTGGTGAAAATACAAAAAAAAAAATCTATCGGCTATATTTTCAGAAAACATCATTCACTGTCGTTTTTCTCAACTACGACTTTTTGTCATATGCGCCAAACAGGTTCTTCAATTTTTAACGGAAATCTACGAGCAAAGCTGTCAAATATAATCAAAATACACTTCCATAAAATGAAGCGCTCTAATCCTCAAGAACGCGAAATTATTGTTTAGATTTTTTGCGTCATAGTTCGTCTGTTAGCTCCGCTTAAATTTAGACGTATATCGCCAGGTTAAACCCTTTTAGGTTTTTTTTTTTTTTTTTTTTTTTGGTAGGTTACTTGAAATTACGAATCTATGTCAACAAACCTCATGATCTTGAAGTCCTCAAAAGTAATATCCGTCGGGAACCTCTTATCGCTGCATGGTCTTGCAAGAGCGGTGGAAAATGCCATAATTGGAAATATCTAAACTATGACATCAAAAAACACAATCCAAAAGGAAAACTCGAATTTTTCATTAATAAAAAACAAATTGCAGTCAAAAAATATCGGCTGACGAGATTTGTGCCACCTCGTTTAAGAAAAAAGAATTAACATTTTTATTTATATTTATACAACTACGAAGAATATTCAGACCACTCTAATGCTCAATCATATAAATATCAGAAAAAGGACTGAGGAATAAGTTCCCACGTTCTTTTCTTGTTTATGAAAATTAATAGAAGACAAATACGAGCAAGTCTTCGAGAACCTCTATCTCTATCTGAATCTAACATTATTGTTTTGATCTCACTTAGATTGTTGGCAAATAGGCTTTAGATTTGGCTGTAATTGCTTGTTCCCTTAAAATTACAGGTGTAAAAAAGTAACAATTTTCTTGGTTATTTCATTTTAAATTTTGGTTTGATGGATTAATATGATTACATTCTTTTTAATACTTTTGCTTTAATTTTTATGGTTATCGCTTTAGTTGTTTATAAAAAGCTCAGACGACACAAATTGGATCAGGAAGGGCAAATATATGGGGGATTTCATGTCAAGTGACCCAATTTTGAAATCGATGTCTTCCGATTTGGATGAAGTTTGCACCAAGGTTAGTCCTATTGGATAGTAGTTTCAACAAGATCGGTCTAAAAGTTTCTTAGTTTGTGGGGGTCAAAGTTTGACATTTTTGCCATACAGGTGTTCTTTCTTATCCATGTAACTTTTTACCTATTGGTGTTAGCAAAATTTGTCTCAAGTAGCTTCGATAGCTATTTGATCCTTCTTTCGATTTCAAAATTAGGTCACTTGACATGAAATCCCCCATATGTATATGCAGCAGCCACTGTTTATATCGGTATATATACAGTTATAAGGGGGGTGATTTTTATTAGAGGCATATAACTTTTTTTTTTAAATTTTAAATAAATACAAATACAAAAAAAACAATAAATAAGCTCACAAATTTCATGGCATTTAATGCTTAAAAATAATTTTTGGCATATGGCATCCGCGACAATATGCCATATGAATGCCATCCTGTCGGTCCAATTTCCTACCACTTTTACGAGCATACCCGATGGCAAATTACGGCATTCGATATCGATTGAAGTTACAATGCAATCTAAATGGAAATTTTGATCGATATCGAATGCCGTAATTCGGCCCCGGTCTTATTTCGTCAATACTGCTTCGAATATTGGCTTTTAAATGACTAATCGTACCTGTTTATCAGCGTAGACCATTAATTTGACGAACCCCCACAAAAAGTAGTCCAAAGGTGTAAAATCACGCGAACAATGTAGCCAATTTAAAGGTAAATTTCTTGATATAATTCGTTCAACAAACGCTTGGCTCAAAATAGTGATAGTTTCACGCGCTGCAGGGCATGCTGCGCCCTCTTGTTAGAACCATTTCTCCGCCAATTGATTTGTAATGAGGATTAATGAAAGTCACGAATACAACATAATTTTTGCACGGGGTTTGGATTTTAAGACAAAAAAGGCGCCGACGACGCCTTCGGCATGGAAAATGCAACAAAAATATTTTTTTTTTAGGATGTCATGTAGTTAAGAGTAAATTTCCACGATTTGTAAACGCTGTTCTGGTGTAAGTAAGTCTTTGCATGCTTATTTGGCAAAGTTTACTAGAAAAATGTCAAACACACTTCATTGGTGTGAGAGTTTTACAGATATCTCTATCGGAAGTTCTATTATCAGGCCTGTCATAGAATTCCATTCCGATCGAAAGTGGTTTTAATTCCGTATTTTGCTTCTTCAGAAAACGAAAAACGAAAATTTTTTTCGGAATGAAACCACTTTTGGTTTTCTAAGTGGAATTGGTTGTTTAAGTATTTTATAACCGAAATAACTACTTAAAACTATTTTTTATGATAAAGATTGAAGAAATAACACACTTTTCATTTATTTTATTTTAGTTTATATTGATTTTATTAAAAACAAAATAAATTCTTTACTGTTGCTTTGCCACCTTTTTTTCCTCACAAACCACTTTTTTCTGCACATTGCCATACTTAACACAAAAATCATATTGTTTTTATGTAAAGCTGCCATATCCAATTGTAAAACCATTTAGCAAAATCGATCGGAATCTGAAGAAGCTAAAACTAAATCGTTCGGAATTGAACATACGGAATTAAAAGCATTCCGATCGGAATTTGTGACATGCCTGTATATGTCTTAAAAAAACACCCTTTATTTATAAAATCTCTCTTGAGGTTGTTATTGAAATTTTTCAAATTTATTAATAATATATCGAAAACATGTATTTTCAATTGTAAACTTTTAACACAAGTAACAACAGAGAAAAAAATAATAACATTTCATTTAATAAAAATTACATACTAGTTTGGCAAAAAAAAAAAATGCAACAACTAAATAAACACTATTAAAAGTAAACATAAGTATCGATGTTTGAACATCCAATGCACATGTAAATTGTAAATTTATATGTATGTAGATACAAATGTATTTACACATACGAGAATATTTGCATTGTGGACTCGCTGTTGAGCAGTTTGTGGTTTAAGCTGATGGTTCGAGTAGTAAGTTATATGGGCGACGACACGAAATAAGGCCCAATTATGAAAAATAAAACCCAATAAAAATGCTTTATTTTAAAATTGGGCGAAATTAATTTTTTTTTTTTTGGTTTTGTTTAGTTTTTAAACTGGGGGTTATTTCATTAGGAAATATCAGTCAAATCAAATTGTTTAACAATAGAACGAATTGTGGTGCATTTCATTTAAAATCTTTATGGGCTTTATTTCAGGGCTGTGGAGTCGTCCGAAAAAAGTACTAACTCCGACTCCAAACGCTGAAATTTTTTAAGTGCGACTCCGACTCCTACTATAATATTGATGCTAAATGTATATGAGACTCAGTGATGTCAACTTTTATTTTTCATTACCGTACGGCCTTTTAAAAATTAGAGTTTTTGAGAAGAAATTACCGTACGCAAACATTAATATGTTTCCAAATGACAGGCGATTGATTATGTATTGAAATTTATATGAAAAGCACAAAAACAGCACATAAGAGCAGTATTCATAAACCATTTAAATTTTAAATGTGTTTTAAGAAAATAAATTTTATTTTGGAAAAATTTTTTTTAATTTTTTATGCCAAAAAACTTTGGAGTCGGAGTCGCGAGTTTTTGTGGGTACTACGACTCCGACTCCGGCACAAAAACCTCAACTCCGACTCCACAGCCCTGCTTTATTTTATTTTATAAGGACCGAAGGCCGGCTATCATATTTGGTAAGCGAAGCTGGTATTGTTGTACAGTAAAGGAAAAAATACCTGCACCAAGCCAAAGCAAAGGAGAAAATCTTTCATTTTATTGGGCCTTGTTTCAATATTTATTTTAAAATAAACTGTGGGGGTAATTTTGTTGTTCACTTCACCTTGCGTTGAGAAAATTTTCATATAAAATTTTTTGAATTTTCAAAAATTTTAAAAATTTTATATGAAAATTTTTTCAACGCAAGGTGAAGTGAAGTGAACAACAAAATTACCTCCGGTTTTTTTAAATTAAAGCCCAATAATTTATTTATTTAATTGGGGGTTCATCAATAAAAATCATGTTGTTTTGGGAATTTTTACATTTTCTTAATTGGGCCTTAATTCATTCGGCCTTATTTCGTGTCGCCTATTTGGCCGGGAGGTCTTACCAAGTTTACTTACATTGAATATGTATATTCATTTTGTACTAAAATTGTATGACTCTTAACAGTTGATTTTACTCATATTCATATTATCTTTATTATTAAAATTGTTTCTATCTCTCTTCAATAATTTTGTAATACTGGGGATCGGCCCTGGCTTGACTTGTCAACCATAATAATGGTTGACATATACACACAGATATACATACATATGTATGTACACAAATAAAATTTAATAACGAAATTTTAAAATATTTATCGACGAATCAAATTTATGTAACTATTGTTGTAATGGTTTTATGTGTGGCAGTGTTGCAAAAACTTGGTGACCAAAAATGGCTAAATTTACGGAAAATGTTGGCTAAAAAAGCGCTAAAAATGGGCTAAAAAATTGCTAAAATTTTTTGGAAATAAAAACACATTAAAATTCAAGAACAAAAAAGAAATAATTCATTTAAAGTTGTTTGCGATGAAATTGTAAATTAATATCAATTTGTTAAATAAGAATTAACGTAAATTAATATTTTGATAGATATTTTAAAAATTAAATCATCGATAAATTCGATGTCGTTATTGTTCATCTCAAAGGAATCATTCGTGCCTATTAGTTTTAAATAATTTGAAGGTAAATCATAATCACGACAACATCTGCCCATTCTTTTGCGTCCAGATCTACAATAAAAAAAAACCAGTAAGAAAGTATAGTCGGTCATCCCCGAATATATGATACCCTACACCACATTAGAACTTTTGTACCAAATTTTATCAAATAATCTCCAAAATTGTGACCTGTACTTTGAGCACAAGGTTTACATGGACAGCCATCCAGCCGGACAAACATCGTTAACTCGACTCAGAACGTGAACCCCCTCTATTGCAGCATTAGACCATGGAAGTGAGAGCAACTTTATAGTCAATTCTGAAATTTCAAAAAAAAAAATTTCGTTGCCGCCTGCATCTCTTTATTGAAGTACTTGCAACCAGAAAGAAACACCGATGTCTGTGTTGATCCATTTTATAAATTTTCAACATTTGTAAAAGTTGTGATTTAAATTAAAAGCGTTTATTTTGATAATTTATTATAATAAAATTGAAATTATTCTTTAAAAATAAAAACGGTAAAACAAATTTTATGGCTAAACAAGTTGAAAAATAGCGAAAAAAAATGTCTAATGGCTAAACTAATTTTTTAATGGCTAAACCGAGTGAACAATGGCTAAATCTAGCCACTAAATGGCTAAATTGGCAACACTGATGTGTGCTGATGAAAAGGAGAAAGATCAAAAAAAAATCTAATTTAGAGATAACATTTTAAATGGGGTATTTAAAGGCGATATTTAAGTGTCGCTTATTGTTTTAATCGACATAATTATCAAACTCTCAAAAAAGACACTTATTGAACAGAAATTTTATCATTAATTGATCATGGTACTACTAAATTGAATTATTGAATTTAGTTAAAATGTTCCCTGTGGTTTTTGTTCTAATCTAAAAACGGTGGATAAAATAATATCCAGCCATGTGTATGAACATGGCATATACAAATCTTAGATTTTTATAAATATGTTAATTATTAAATTCGACCCACAAAAGCTTAATAGATTTGCATACATTTTTGGTAATAAATGAAATAGAAAAATTTATGTAGTTTTAATCAGTTATATGAATAAAGACTTCGTTCGCCCTAATTACATTTAAAACAAAAACAAATTAAACAATATTGTAAGTTAAGCGAACGAAGTCTTCATTCGTTATCGACGAACAGACCATTAAACTAAAGTGAGCCATTACCCTACGTTTCCACATGCAAGTAATTACTTGCAAGTAGTGTATACGTATTATCAACGAAAAATCGAGGAAACAGCCGATTGGCTGAAAGTCAAAAATTTTATGACTGCCTTGCTTAACGCATGTTAGTTTGCAGTGCCACCCACGTATTCCTAAACGCAACCGTGCAAACGTTGACGAAGTATGGCATTCCTAGTCGTCTGCTTCACAGCTGATATGCAAACAAACGCAACTAGCGCATTATCTAAATTGACGATGATTTTGCAAAGTTTTAAATCATAATGCATTTGATTTGCAGTTTGATTTAAACACTACTTTGACAATGCAAACTGACGCTTAGGAAGGCAGCCATTCATTAAATCGGATTTGCTCGTCTATTCTTTCTTATTAACATTCATTTTTAAGTATGTACCAATATTTTTTTCGGGACCAAAATTCCTATTACATAATAAACAAATTCAGCTACAATAGATTCATTTAACGAGAAATATGTTTAAATTTTTTTGATCTCACTTTCTGTAACCGGGTATGCAATAATTAAATTCTAATAACGCAATTGCTGTTTATAATTATTTCAATTGTTTACTTGGCAAGTCTTTTATTTAAGCAAGTTGCTTTTAATTTAATGTTTTTAATATCAGTCATTCTGACAGCTGTTAAATTTATCAAATTTCAATGGACAAAATCATGAGATTTTTCATTGAAATATGTGCAGATATTGAGAAAATTTGTAAACTTTGGTGGAAAATTAAAATTATTTAAGCTTTTACTTTTATATTGTAAAATCTTGGAGATCTCTTAGTTTAAGAAGGATGTTCTTATTAATGGAAATTGTCAATGCAATACCCTCCCATACGCAAAAACAAAAAATTTGTATACCATTTTTCCCTCTTCAATATAAAAATCCCTTAAATACGTTTATCTCTAAGGATAATCGTCATTAAAACAGCATAATCAAGCCAACTTACATAATGAGAATGTCATGCAGGAGGCCGACGACGACTATAATGACGATGACGACCATACAAAAACATGAGTGAAAACAAAGTTTATTTAACACAAAACTTACTTTACAAAAACACATATTGAAACTCGGGGGATTTGGAATCCAATTATTTCCGAATAGAAAACAGCAACAACATCAACCAAATACACAACAGCTAACAAGCAACCAATCCACCGACCGTCCAACAAACCGCCCAACAGCAACAAAACCAGTCAATAACTTCATGTTCAATGAATTTGCATAAATTTTGCTTGGATTGAAGGAAAGATTTTCGTAAATTAAAAAAAGAACAACAAAAACTAAAAAGCCACTGAGGTATAGAAATACAGAATGAGAACTGAACCGAACAAAAAACAAACACCAGAGTTGAAATATGGAATCAATAACTATTTGACTGTTTGGTTATTTTTAGTAATACAACGATGACTTCCTCTCGCATTTGGCCATAATTTTTTTGCAAGCATGTTTTTGTTAAAATTGTCTGGCCAAAGGTGTAAATAATGTAGACGGTTATTCATTTATATGTCTTTATTTAATATTATTTTTATTTGTCCTTTGTGTAGACTGCAACAGCTGTTCATAAAAAGTCTCAATAGGCAGTAAGTGAATGAATACATTTGTAGGATGGCCACGTTCAATTATACATAAATTTTTATATTGATTTTAATTTGCACGACTCAGTCTAGAACACTTTAATGCAACGGTTCCTAAATTTTGGGGTACCAGAACCCCTTGAGGTCCAGAACGAAGTTTTAGGCAAAATTAAGGTTTTTAAGTTTGTTTGATACACATAAATATATTACTAATTAAGTTGTACATAAACGTATAGTAACTGCCATCGAGAGTGGAGTGGGCAACAGACGAAAATGAGATTTGTGGGCTTATTCAATTTAGAACTTAAGGAAGTACAACTGAGTGATATCGGGCGCGTCCACAGGTTGAGGCAAGTGGACATCTTTGTAGATATGCAGATCAGATGCTAATGCCGTCGCATTAGCGACTAGGAATGTCAAGGGGGGCTATTGGCACCTTCAAATCAACAAAAGCCAGCACCTGTTCCACTGTAAGGGGTGGTTCGAAGCGGGCGTCGGATCTCGCATCAAGTGGCTCGCTACAAAAACGTGAAAAGGCTTCTAACCCAGCCCGCCTAAAGGCCATGCTGGCATAGGGCCTCAAATACGGAAAGGAGGCCCTATGCTCCTTATAGGGACGTAAGGAAACAATATATATAATTTGACAGATTAAATATCACAATTTAAGTCAAAAATTTTGAAAAGAAATTTACAGGAATATGAATATTACGTGTCGATATTTTCCAAAAATGGAATAAATAAATATTTTGAGTTAATATCCTCTGGTTCATCAAGTGCGAATTCATTTATGAAAAATTGTAATTTAAAAAAAACAACAAAAAAAAAAGTTTTTTACTAACAAGTACTACTTATATCAAAATATTTGCTTGATCATAAAGAGGGTATTATTTCAAAATAATTATTTTTTCACTCGACACGTAATATTCATAGTCACCCGCTGCCTACTTTTTGGCAATGAAACAGTTGGTTTAAAAATTATTTTACATATCGAGCCTTTGGTGCAATACCGTAGTAATTCAAAAAATTGTGAACTGAGAAAAATGCATTTGAAGTTTTCAGCCATATTTTTGATAGCATTTTTGTTTACTAAAGTTATGTTTTTACAAGTTGTTAAATAAAGAGGAATGTTTTGTAATTAAAAAAAGGTGAACAATTATTAATAATATTAAATATTTTTTTTATATTAATATCAATATGGTTGGAAATAGCTAGAGGCAATAAAGACATTTGTAGCTGTAAAATCTGAACAGTTAGAGATGGAATCATAATCTTTTTTTCTTTAGATAGATATTTCCCCAAAGATCATTTCTGCATACCCAGCTCAAAAAATTCAAATTTTGAGTTACTACGATATTGCACCAAAGGCTCGATATGTATGCCGTTCTATTTAATTCAAAATTACTTTACTTCTGCTAGCAATTTTTAAATTTTATGTTAATACATATTTATCTTTATAATAAAGTGCAAAATTTATTTGTATTTAAAATTCATACCTAAGTAAGAGCGGCAAGCGTTTTTTTTTTTGTCAAAAATTATAATTTCCATACAGTTTTCGTATAAGTAAATCTAATTCAACACCACCGCGCTGGAAAATCATATTGGACAGATCGCTAGTGGGTTTGTTTTATTGAAAAATTAGTGGCAATAGAATTTAATTTATTAAAAACGCTTATTTTGGTAGCTCAGTAAGTTTAATGCTGAAATGACAGAGCATTAATTTTGCTCGCTGGCAACACTGGTGCCGCTGACCGATATATGTATGTATTATTGCTACGGCCTTTGGGTGTTTAAATGGACTTGTTTTCCAATGCTAAAATATATTTGTACTTTGTGGACTTAAGGGCTCAACTACATAAATGCGCAATTCCTTTTGGAGAATATTTTCATTATATTCTTCCACTTCAATGTGAGGAATTGAATCGTGATGTTACCAAATAGAAGCTATAATTTATTTCCCTCTTTTTTTCTTTCCGATATTGCTAGCTTGTTTACCTGTTTTTAGTTTATTATTTTTGCATGGTTTTGTAACATTTGCATATAACGATATTAGAAAGATCGGCCTTCGGCAAAATTCGGCCAAATTAATGTCGAACACCGATTATTGGATGATTAGCCATTTTTGACTGATACCGAAGTCGATTAATCGGTCGGACACTTTTAATTTTACTTCATATAATCTCCTTACTAATTGGCATTACGATTGACAGTATTCCTTTCCACTCATTGTAATAGTTTAAGTGTCACGCTAAGGAGGCTCTATAACCCGACACATACTTTGATTTCCCGGTGGCGATGTTGGAATCACCAACACCAGAATCGGATGCTAAAGCCTAGCAAGCTGTACGTCTTAAATAACTCTTATTATCGAAACCAGGCGGCCCTATGCTCCCCAGAGGTTGACATTTTTCGAAGTCGAACGTCCGCAACAAAACAAATAGATTTGTCCAACACAATAAATATATTGCTGAGGATATTTCAGACCGTTAAAAAAAATTTTGCAGTACTTGTTGCGGTTGAAACTCATAAGCTCAGAATACATTTAATTATGCTAGCGAACGGGGTTTAAAAATTCTAAAAACATGAAGACCCCAATCTGGGTCCATATAAGGTATAACGCTATCAGACTAAAAACATCTGTTTTTGTGAAAATTTAAGAACCAATACCGACATTACGCACTAGAATTAGTCCAATTAGATATTCATCGAATCTGAGCCGTTCACAGAAATTCGAAATCTACAAAATTATATTATATGTACAGTATTCCACGGATAATTACCTCGACAAAAATGCCAAACTTTTTGGGTAATTATGCGGGGTAAGCATTTAAACGAATACGCTTAACTACCTCGTTGGGGTAATTATAAGAATACGTTTAACTACCTAATTGAGGTAATTAAGCGAATACGTTTAAAAATCTCAGTGAGGTAATTATTTACTAGGTATTTTTTACTAGATATCATAACTTAGATGTAGGAAAAAAGTGTAGACAAAGGAATTTTTACATGTATCAGCTAAATCTAAAGAGAAAGCAATTAAAAGCAATGGGATTTGCTGTTTTAAATTTTACCTGTAATGCTTTTTGGGATGTCTTGTCATATCCTACTAACAAAAGCGTACTCATACATTCAAACTTATGATCATGGCAACCATAAATATGCAGTTTCATGGTTTTTCTTGTGCGACAAATAAAGGCGGAAACAATATGTTTGTCCGTTTTAGAGCTTTTTATGAATATTGGTATCGGTTTGTGGATAAATTGCATAATTAAACTATTGCTGCTTTTTTGCACACATATTTCACGTTTTTTAAGCATATTTTAATACATGTTCAGCAAATAAAATAAATTTCTTTAAATTCTGGTACCCAGATGAATTTTCTGTTGCTTTAATTTCGCCATCTACATTTAATTTTCACTCCACAATTTTAAGCCAAGGCAAGTTTTCGCTAAGAAGATAAATGTTATTCCAAACTGTAAATTTTTATATACCTATATGTATGTATGCAAAAATTAGGAAAAAACCAATTATATAAAATTTTTCTGATACATAGAAATATAGACGCATCGTTAAGTAAACCGATCGAATCAGAATCACTTTTTAAAGTGATCTTTTCGTGTCCGTCCGTCCATCTGGCTGGTTGTATGTCCATGTAAACCTTGTGGGGAAATAAAAGTTTTTAGATAATTTGATAAAATTTGGTAAATATATTTAATTGTCATCATAACGAAACCTACGAAACGCTCTATAATATCACATAGTCCCCATGCAAACTTCTTTCTTTATTTCCATAAACCATTTTGTTATGTTCGTATTGAAATTAAATTTGGCCCAAAATATCTTACTGCAAATTAAATATGGTTGAGTCGGTAAATATTCAAGCTATCGGAGTCGGAATAAAATTTTCAAGCTATTTCATCTTTTCAAATGTTAATATAATTTAAAATTTAGCGACCTTTCCTTTAATCCCTTTAAGACAAAATATCTCATATACTTGGTGTATCTAGATAATATTCAACACAAATAACTCTTATATGAAAATTACCTTATAACATAACTTTATTCTGGTGAGCCCTGAAGAAAGTTTAATTTAATGCAAATATTAATTTGTGGAATATTTTTTGGCTATTTTTTTTTTAATGTTTAGTGTATATTTTCAAATTATTAACATGTAAACTTGGTTGCATTTCTTACTGTGTTGTTGCCAAATAGTACTGATGCAATTAAACGAATGAAATTAAGGTGTAATTTTGTCTTGGGAGTTTAATTTTTAAGGCAATTAACCGAATTGGGTAATTAAGCGTAAGGCAATTAAACGTGGATTTTTGTTTGAAAAAAGGAAGAAAAAAAACGTCGATTTAAAACTCAAGGTAAATAAGCGTGAAAGGCATTTAAGCGTGGGGTAGTTAACCGGGTTATACTGTACTAGTAATTGTATGGCCAAAGTTAACATTTTTTTGTGGCAAGCAAATGTTTACCCTCTGTGTCTAGTATAATTTCATATACCTACGTGTTGGATACTTGCTCGGTCCATTAAGCCTATAGTACACGGAATGTTAAAAGCTACATGCGCATGTGGCTCTGACGTAATTTTGTCGTCATCACACAACACGAACTTGCTATTGTGGCTTTGTAGTGTCGACAAAATTACGTCAGAACCTCATGCGCATGTGGCTGATTACATTCCGTGTACTATAGGCTTTATACTATTTGATCTGCACTGCAGAGTTGTTAATGTAAAATATTCCTGTTGGATACTTGGTCGGTCCATAAATTTCTTATAAGACTAAAGTCCATTATGTGTCTAATATTTAGAGTCAACGTTTCAAATATGTAATATTTTACAGCCCGATGAGAAATATTAATGTGAATTTTCAAATATTTTTGCTAAAAATTCGGTCCTGCCATACATTTTCCATTAACAAAAGAATTTGTTTTTATTATTCCACTAAAAAAAAAACGTGGTAGTAGGTATACAAATTTTATCTAAAATAATAATTATTTGAAGCACACAAGCAATTTAATATTCTATTTTATACCTGCCTAATTGTCCTGCGTAGTATAAAAAATAAAATCATAAAACGTCAAATATCTCCAGATAATTGTTTTGTGCAATATATTTATTGGACCTGCTGCTTGGCTTTTAGACAAGGGTTGAATTGAGTACGTGATTGTTTTAAACATATTTTAATTTTTTTCGGTGGTGAAAATTTTCTGTCCACAGGAAAAATCAATAGATAAAAATTCCTTTATTTACATATACACAATTTTTTTAAACACACACATTCATTTGATGTTGACAACTGGCTTTTTTTTTGTTGTTGCTTCATTCTCTATATGACAGTGCAAACAAAGTTTTTTTTCATGTTTATAGTGTTTGTTATTATTGGTAACACCAACAGAAAACAGAGACAGCAAATGTGGCTGGCTGGTGGCACAACATTCCGTAGACAAACAAGTGACAAACAAGTCGTAAAGAACGGATGATAAGAGAATGGGAGAGTTACAGACAAACAAGCGGAAGAATGAATGGATTGCACATGTGTTTTTTGTCTCACCACATAATTTAACGTACAAATATGGGGAAGAAATAGGTACATATACCTATTTATATTTTAAAATTTAATCCAAGCCCCAACAAAATTTTCTCTTCTCTCCTTACCGCCCACTTCCGTCATAATGTTATTGTTGTTAATGTTGTTGTTCTCATAAATTCATTGTACCTTCTCGTTATTCGTATTGACAAAAAGTGAAGAGAGGTTGTTTGTTATTGAGCCTGATGCTGTTTTAGCGGATGATGACGATGATGCTAATATTGTAAGGAATCCTTCCTTCCTTTACAAGTTCTTATCTCAATTACTTGTACACAACAACACTGAATGGTTGCGTTGTTGCCAGCATTGACAACATCTATGTTTGTACGTTCTCATCATCTTCATCATTATTGCCATCATTTCTGAAGCGTAAACTTCAAACGAATTACAAATACATAACATAACTGAGCATTTGTTTGGCTGACAGTCTGTCTGTTTATTTATTTAGTTTGTAATATTCATAACTGTATGACTGGCTGGCACAGGAAAGTGACTCGGCAATAATTTCATGTCTATTCCACTCACTCCCAAATTGTTTTTTTTTTACAACAACACAGGTTTACAAGGATTTCCAACCTCTAATATTGTTACAGTTCGTTGACTCTTATAATGGGTGAAAACAAGTGATCTACGATAAATTTCTGGTTTAATTTTGGATTTTTGGTTTTTAACAGATGTGTGGAAGGAAAAAAAAGAACATTTATCTTGCTTCATTTATTAAAAATGTTAAATAGCTTTTTACTAATAATTGTAATTAGACAATGAAATCTATTTGATCCATTTTGAGCCCACGAGTTATGACTCAGGAATTTAAAATACAAGAATCTTTCGTTTTCTTTTCAGAACAGACAGTGACAGACGTTTTTATTTCATATCCTGATTTCCATCTTCTTAGCTGAGGATATTTTCGTTAGGATTAAAAAGTTTTGCATTTTGTTAATTAAGATAGATACCTACCAAGTATTTATAGATAGCAGGAGAAATAAATATATTTCCCTAGGTCATCAAAATTGAAAAAGCGTTACGTCTAATAGCAATCGAACTCACAATTTCAATCATCATTAGTTGTCAGGTAATTTTTTTTTTTACTCACCCAGAAAAACTTTAAAAACCCCTTAAAGTCCACCTTTAAAAAAATCCCCCTATATGGAAAACTTTTGGTAATAATTTTGTTTTAGGAAGATTAGCTTTTTTAGGCATCGCGAACTCTTTTATTTTTAATCAAAAAGCAAAATCATTAAAACCCAAACAAATATCATATAGATGAAAATATCTAAAAAATATTCGGCTCAAAGAACTTTTACATGAATCTTAAACTTTTAATATAATTATATACTGGGGGGTCCATGATTGCCCATGGGTCCAACCCATATAGGGTAAATATTGCTTGGTATCAAATGGTCAGGTTTGACTGATAATACTTTCTTACTTGCTAGTTTACCTATCGGCCAGTTATCGGATGAAGCGCAAAAGCTCGAACTAAAAATTTAAAAACATATATGGGGCTGCATTGACGAAAATGCAATCGCTAAAAAATTAAACAATTTTAGGTTGGTTTTGATAACCTCCGATCCAATTATTTCAAGCATGCAAAAATTGCCTTAAAGGAATTTCATAGCTTGCCAGAGGCAATTGATTTTAATGATCCTACAACCCCGAACAAGAACTATTTTATTGCTGATGTACATGATGATCATGACGATAATGATGATAAGTATATTGATACCCAGTACTACTTTCAGTGATAAATGGCGGTATTTAATAATATTGTGCTCAAACTTACTTTGAAAATATTTAAATTGGTATTAAGCAAAGAATTACAAAAAATTACACGAACATATTTGCCCTGAATTTATCCAAAAAAATCAGGCTATTCTAACCCAATACATATACGTTATCAGGCTGTGATCTTTAGGGGATCTGTCAATTGAAAGCCTCCAACAAGCCCCAATGTCCCGAGAGAGCAATACTAAAGGCTACAATCAAAAGAAAACTCACTCCAACCGTACTCAAATCAATCCGAAGCGGCATTAATAGTACGATGAGTATGGATTTTCTTGAATCAAGTGCAAAAAGTTTGATTCAAGTATGGATTTCCAATCGCGAAATACTAAACTTAATTATATTCAATCCCGAATTCGTACTTGAAATAATCAGAAAATGAGATTGATTTAAGTAAAACCAATCTCAAAATGCGCTTGATCAGGGTTGCCTTTATTTTCAAGTGTTTGACAAGAAAATACATATTTTTTTGAAATAGTTTATAAAAGTAGTTTCCTATATGCAGGCGTTCAAGGTCATTAGTTAAATGTAAATAAAAGATTATTTATTTAAGAAGAAAGGAATTTTACAACATGAGAATCAATTAAAATTGTTATTGATAATCTTTCATTCTTGACGTGGCTAGGGCTCGAACCCTGGCCGGCAGGTTACTATGACATGTTTCGATCGCAACCACTCGATCTCCTCAGATAGATTTGCCGTCTTACACTCGCAGCCATCGAAGGCTGCTGACGTCAACAGTCAAACATCAATCCTTAAACCAAATTGTATTTTTTTTTTTGTTTTTTTTTTTTTTTTTAACATTTGGTAGATCGAAATTTGCTTTCCTGAATGATTATCTATTTTTACTTGATTTTACATGTCTTTTCCTTACTTCTGTTTTTTCTATATGTACATTTGTCCTTCAAGTTGTGCTGAAAAAGGTCAACAGAAAAGAGAAAGACAAAATGAAAAAACAAAAAATGTACTTGGACTTCAAGAAAAATTCTTGACAAAGTACGAAAGAATGAAAGATTATCAATAACAATTTTAATTGATTCTCATGTTGTAAAATTCCTTTCTTCATAAAAATAATTTAATGAAAATTAAATTTGATGAACTTAAGCCTAATTAAAAATATCGAAAATTTGGATTAAAAACCATAAATAGTTCAACAAAATAACCACAATAATAATTATTTATTTAATTTTCAATAAAATCCGACGTTTCGTTGGTATTCTTTCCAACTTCTTCAGGGATTGATTTTTTATTAAATTAATAATCTTTTTGGTCAGTTAACATCATCTATAAATTATATCACAGTTTTTTGTATAGGTGGACAACACAACACAAATCTTAAAATATTAAAATAAATGTATGTAAATTTAAAAAATTATCAAAGAAAATTTGTCCTTTTTTGATCACAGTTGTTATTATTAAAAATATTTTTTATATATCCTAAAAAAGGATAATTGGGCACATTAACGCCATAGAACCTTAATTATGCCTCAGCGTCATTCTTACTTGAATTTTTGAGTACGACTCGTACTTAAAGTAAGTATAAAAAACTTAATTTATCCTTAGCTCCTCAACTCAAAGTGCTTGATAATGAGCAACAATTTCTTTTTACCTAATGGAATCGATACGAATATAAGCGAGAACTGGTTTTATAAAGACGTCTTACATTCAGAACATGTCAATGCAATTTAATTAGTTACGTTTTTAGGTTATGGTCACAAGAGACACAAGTTTAAAATTCTCTCGGACGTTTCTGAATTTATATTTGTATTCCAAGAAGCCGCTTACGCCGGATGAGCTTAAGAAAAACATAACTCAGGCCAACGCATAATCTTATTCCATTTTGCACTATCTGAAATCTCGAACTACATATGTCATAATTTATATAAAGTTGTTAAGACAAAGCTTGTTTTATTCTCAAGCACTGACTACAGTCGCGGAATAGGAAAATTTCTGAATTTCTAATAAAAAAAAAAAACCAGTCTCTTAGAGCCACTTTTTGGGTTAGAGATTAGCGATTAAATTAACTTTAATCTCCGTATTTACTTTTTGAGTTGTATTTTTTTAAACTTTTTTGCTAGTTTAAGCGGCCATTGATGGTGGTTTAAACCTTAACTTAAACTGTCAACATACATATGTTTAACATAAACAATTAATGCAAAAATATAAACAAAAAATTATTTTAAAAATAAAATATATACTTTTTCCTTTCTATATTTTTTCATTAATATATTTTTTCTTTAAACGTAAAAATTTCTACCTTGTAAACAATATTAAATTCGCATATTTTCTTATTCTTCTTTGAAAATATCCATCTTGCTTTGATAAAAAGTTTACATTTGCAAAAAAAATATTGCCATTTATTTGTGCTCAGTATGGTAGCACTACATGGTTTAAGCCACAACCCAAAAATATCAAATTCAATTTATGCTAGATTAACTTAATTCGCAGATTATCTAATTATAGAATAAAATTAACTTTAATCTCAAACCCAAAAAGTGGCTCTTATTGATCAAAAACTTAGATGACCGCAATATAGTAGTTAAATCTGGAATCTCTGGTGACCGGACAACGAAAGAACCATTGACAGGGTAGTCCTGTTATGGAACGCTGCGTTAACGAGTAAATAGTGTCCGTCGAAAGGGGTGGTGCTTTGTTTTGATTTTCTTGCGAAAACAGTAAAGCAAATCAGTTTTTAATTTAGTTTTCCTAACCAACTTACAACTACAATTAATGTTGGTAGAATATCTAACAATTTTAGTGGGGAATGTAAGAAAAGATAAGCTCAGTTTATTGTAAGTATTTTGTTAACGCTTTGATTACGTTGGACATAAGACTTAAGTGTTTGTAATTCTCATTCACTCTGCAGTTTTATTAGCATAATACATATGTATCTCTAGATTTTCTAAATTTTTTTGGAAAAAGTTTCCTTATGATCTCGCCTAAGCAACCCGTGAAATGCGCATAGCAACTGGCAATAAATAAATTTTTTTTTTTTTTTTTTTTTTTTTATAGGACCAGCACTCAGGGGATGCCCCCTACTAATGCATTGCATTGTGTTGGAACTAGGAAAATAGGTTATGGGAAGGAGGATAGAGGGAGTAGTGTTTGTGAACATTCGATTTGAACTTGGTCATGTTGCAAGTGAGAGGGAAGACATAGGCAGGAAGGTTATTCCACATACGAACAGTCCGGGAAAAAAACGAATTCTCTCTGTAATGCGTTGTACGATTCACCTGCCAATCGACCACATAAGGATGGGCTCTTGAGGAAAAACGTGTATTGCGAACAAACGTAAGGGTTTCGGGAACCAGATCCCTAATTTCGTCAGAACACATCCCATTGTAGTAACGATAAAACAGGCAAATACAACCCACATTGCGACGGTGCTCAAGGGAGTCAATAGAATTGGATACTCTACTGTCACCAATGAGTGTATTCATCAAGAATGGAAATTGGGATTTTAGCACAACAAACAAAATCTTATTAATGAAAAAGTATTTATTACCAAAAATTACTTTGATAAAAAAAATTATTAAAGTCTTTAATGAAACGATGTTGAAAATTAGCAACATTAATGCCCGATTTTCAGGATTGTATTTAAATCTATATTAAGTTAATTTTCATAAAAACTTAAATCGTATTTAAATACAGATTGGTTTTTTGAGTTTTATTTGAAAAGTCTTATTTAATTAAGATAAAAGTATGGTAGCACTACTAAATACAAAAAAAAAAAAAAAATAAAAACAAGTGTATTTATTTACAAGGTGGTCCGAAAAAACAGCTGACTGTTTATGCTTTGCCTGTTGTTGTTGTATTGTTGTGATATTGAGGACACCTTAATAAAATTTTACAATGGAAACTTACGTTGAAATTAAGTGTACCACATCGGTGACTTAAGTTCCACTTAAGTTTTTAGTGAAGAAGAGAATTTTGTATTTAAAACGATTTTAAAAATAAATGTGTTTTAATATCAATCCTGTAAATTGGCCATAAGTTCTAGTTTTCTAAAATTTAATTTTTATTTTCTTCAAATTTTATTCAAGTGCATTTCTGTTCATTTCTTCCTCTTTGTCTAAGCTAAATTACATTTTTCTTTATGAAATTGAAGTTTATACACCTGCTGTGTTTGAACATAAATTTAATAGAATCAATATGACAACTCAATAATAATCAACTATCGACACAACATCAAGCAATTCTATGGACTGTATGAGACAAAAATTTATATTTAAAAGAAAAAAACTACATAATAACAATTAGAAAACCGGTAGTAACTTTGAAATGTTGCATTGCTATTGTTTATATATTTCAACAGCAGTTTGTGGCATTTTGGTATTCAAAAGTATGTCTGCTAAAGATTTCATTTCAATAACAAAAAAAAAAAAAAAACATGTTAAATAAAATAAATTTTACTTATTCCTTAAAATTAAATGCTTTGAAAACAAAAAAAAAAAAATAACAAATATTAAACCAAAATATCTTTTTGAGGTTTAACTTTTGTGAAAAATATAGGAAAACATAGAATTGTTTAAACATTCAAGTAAATAAACAAATGAATACAGATACATACATATAAACATAATTTTAAATATTTGTTTAGTACTTAAGAGAGAAATTTATTGAATATCAGAGCTTTAAAATAATTTAAAAATATTGTTTCCATAATGCGAATTAGACGTTACTGGCTAGATTACAGATTTATCATAGGTAATTCGTGGATTGTCAGTTAACGCCCTTTAGGAAAACTCCAAATTACCGAACATCCATTTAAAGAAAGATAAATAAACTTAATTATTGATTTCTTGTTATTGAATTTTTCCAACTGTAGCTTTCTCGGACATCGGACATGACTATTTGTCATATGCATTGGCACTCCCTAAATTTAATGCGAATATTTAATCTTTTATGGTTACTTTTTAAGAAAATAAATTCTAACAAACGTCATATACAAGAAAATATTTAAAAGCAAGCATTTGTTGGTGATCGGGTCAGAGAAGAAAGAGGGGTTGATAAGCAGACACGAAATTAGTTTTCAGGTTTGTTAATATGGACACGTGTGAAAAGACATCGTGAAAATGCAAAAAGTTTTTGTTAGCATGTTCAAAACAAAATGAAACAAACAGAATTGTCTGTGAACACTAAGGCTGCACAAAAGATCCCTTGGATCGCAGTGCTTTTAGTGTTTACGTAATAATAACGGGTCTGCCATCTAACATTTTTTTCAACTAGTGCTTATTTCGTGAATGGTAACACTTAGCTCATGTCTGATTTGACAGATTATTAGTTTTATCCTTCCGCTGAACGAATATGGTTGTGTATACGCTTGAACAACGCTGGGAAATATGCGTTTTCGCTTCGCTAAGTGGGCCTGCGATCGACTTACGGAAGATGCCGATTTTGCAAAAAAAAATCGTCTTTTCAGATGAAGCTCATTTTGATCTTGGCAGATATGTTAACAAGCAAAATTGTCGCATTTGGTGCACAGAAAACCCGCACGCATACATTGAAAAGCCGTTGCACCCAAAAAGAGTCACTGTTTGGTGCGGATTTTGGTCCAGAGGCAAAATTGGGCAATTTTTCTTCGAAAATGGGCAAGGAGTGTCCGTTACAGTCAATGGCGATCGTTATCGGGACATGCTTAACGCATTTTTGTTCACAAAAATTGAAGAGGAGGATATTGGCAACATTTGGTTTCAACAGGACGGCGCTACGTGCCACACAGCCGAAGCTACACTCGATGTTTTGCGCCCTGTTGTTGAAGATCGCATTATCGGCCGCAGAGCTGATGTCGATTGGCCACCTCGGAGCTGCGATTTGACACCGTTTGACTATTATTTGTGGGGTGCCGTCAAAGATAAGTGTTACGCCGACAAGCCAGAGAAAATTGACGCACTAAAGCACAATATTCGTGAAGCCATTGCTGAAATACAGCTGCACACAATCTATAATGTGCTTAAAAATTAGAACGATCGTGTAGACTTCTGCATGGCCAGCCGAGGCGGCCATTTGAATGAAATTATTTTCCATTATTAACTGGAAGGATTGTACTTTCAAATAAAAAAAGAAATTTGAGAAAATATTCAGTAGTTTTTTTTATAGCAAAAAAAAAAAGAAGTTATTTGGCGGACGCTGTATTAATGTAAGTGTACAAAATTGAAAATGTTCGGAAGTAGCATTTAAGTCTAAAGTTAAAAAAATGTCAAAATAGTTTTAAATAAATTTAGAAGTGTGACAGTTTTTTTTACAATTTATTGTTAAAACTCAAACAGCAGATTTTTTTAAATTCAATTTGAAGTATTGAATGGCGCTAAAGTTCAGTTTGGATATTCATATTTGTTTTCGGTGAATATTGGCGCAGATATGCGTGTTAGTATTCGCAAATATTAAAAATTTGTATTCATAACATCACTACACACAGAAAAAAATATAAAATAAATTCAAAATCATAGTTAATAAATGTATGCAAAAGTATGGATTTTATTTAAAATTATCATTGTTTCATATAAATGTTACATAAGCAATGTTAAAACATTATTATTCAATATTAAATTCCCGTATTATTTTTGTTAAAATTATTTAGTTAAATAGTACATCAAATTTTTAAAGAAGAATGATGACGAAAACCATATCGAGTCTTTGTGTAAGTGAGTGCTTCTTTAAACAAAGGGGAATACAAAAAAAGTGAAACCTTTGTTACAGAAAAAAATAAATAATTATATTCTCTCTCTCTCTAATTTTATGGGTTAGTTTTTAAAATTATTCTTAAATAAACGAATATGTTGTCTCTGAAGCTTATTCTCACTGTTATTTCATACTGAAATGAAATTGATTTTACATGAAATTCAAGTTGTTTTAACTTAAAATAACTTTCATTCAACGTGATTCGGAGTGTTATTTAAATAAAAAATTTAATTTTGCTTTAATTTTAATGGAATGTAAATTTAACATAAATTATAGTTATTTTAAAAGAAGAAAATGCTGTTCGCAATTTATTGTTATATCATGTTAAATTAACATGCAGTAACTATGAAGCAAAAGCTCTATCGAAAAAAGTAAAATCAACCCTGTTTTCCAAGAATTTACATTGATTTTTTTTCTGTGCGTAGTATCTTAGTCGTACGTCGACTTAGATATACATATTCTATTTTATACGCCGTATTGTACTAGAAAAAGAAAAGTTTAAAAGGCAATTATTTCTGTGTTTTTAAATTGAATAAAGGTGAGTTTCAAAACGTCAGTTGCAAGGTAACTCTACACAGTCGTCTTCCATTCTAAAATGTAACTGTGTAGAATTTGGCAAATAATCTTGCGAAAGGGCATATACCGAATGCAGAAAATTTCCTTTACATCATCTATATTTTTTCTTTGTTGTAGATACTTCTGTTGAGCGCGACTTCATATATATATATAAAAGCTTTCGTTTTTTTAATAGCAGATTTTCAGAAATGCAAATTGATTTTAAATCTACTGGTTTCAATTCGTCTGGCAACCATTATCTACTTTTGAATAAATCTGTACCAAAGTTGTTGCTTGATCTACTTAATCTAATTAATGTTGATCTTTTAATGTCTGTGCAAACGCTTTTCCGCTAATGTTTTTTTTATTAAAAAATCATTTTAAAGCTTTAAACAAATTAATGCATATACCTATGTAACAGGTATAACGAATAAACTCTTTTTAATTTATGACATTTTTAAAATGTTTCTGTAGTTTCTTTCAAATGTAGTATAACAAATAAAATATGTATATATGGAAATTGAGTATCTGATTGTTGACTTTTATAGAAGTTGTTCTAGTATCCATAGGAGAAGTAGTCATAGATATACATATGCACTTCAACTGTATAAATTAAAAACATTTTATATTTTAACTTTTACTCATACATACATACATACATTCATACCCTGCAAATAATAATTTCGTTTTTTAACGAAGTTAAAACTAATCCTCTTGTGTATACAATTTAGTAGTTTTAAGACTAGTTTTAAGACTACTCCATTGCAACCCAAAGCTGGGTTATATGGTCCTGCCCTAGGACATCGTAATGTTTAATAGACCATGTTTTTTCCATACGTTTGGGTTACTTTTGGAGTAGTCCTAGTCCCTTGTGGGCTACATTTTACACGCGTGTTTGGACTAGTCCTATTAGTTGCAGGGTACATTCAAATATTCATACATGCACACACACTAATAAATTTATTTTTGTTTTCGTTAGGATAAATATTGATTTTTAATATCCCTGCTAGCATTTGGAAGATTGTTTTTTGAAAAATCAGATTAATGAGTCTTTTTCGATTAGTTTTGGTGATCAAAAACTGATAAATCAGTTACACGCTTAAAAAACGACTCGAAAATGACTCATGGTTATAATTCTAAAGTGTTTGATTTAAAATGCAATAACAAATCGTATGGAAATCGCAAATAGATCATCTAGGCGCTTAATATGCGAGTTTTTCATCCATTATTTATAATCAAATTTCGAGCAGCTAGAAGGTTGTAAGCTGGTTGATCGAAAACTGATCATACAGGCGTTTGTATAGTGATTACTTTTTTGTTGTTTATGATCACATTTTGCGCAGATGGATGACTAAAAAGTGATTGTTAATTTGTTTGTGTAACAATCGAAAATGGATCATGCAGGTGCTTAAAATGTGAGTATTTCATAAGTTATTTATAATCAAATTTTACGCAGCTAGAAGATTGTAAACTGCTTGGCTAATAAAAACTACTTGTTTAGTTTTTTTTTAGCATAACAGGAAACTTTTTGATTATTGTAAAGTAAATGTATAAAAATTTAATTTTTATTAATTGAAAAAAGTTCGATCGGAGTGATATTTAAGTTGTGTTTTAAAATTATTAAAAAATAATAAAAACTACATAAATATATATTTAAAAATTGTAAGTAATATTTTGAAATTTTATTAAATAAAAGTGGACTTACTGCCTGTTTTTCAAAATAGAATAAAACTGTTCGCTTATTAAAATATATTAAAACAACATCAAAAAAACTCAAATTTGTTTTTGTTTTAATAAATTTCTAAGCGAGAATATTTATTTTAGTTTGAAAAAGAGGCAATTAAAATAGTGTTTTAAAATTATTTCAAAATAACTAAACCTCTATATACACTACTGGTCATGAGGTTAGCGCCTCCCCTATGAAGTTATTATATTTGCTCTTGTTGAAAATACATTAATATTTTTTGGTGTTCAATTCTACTCGTCACTATTCACTGATTCTGGTAAAGAAACCATGTTACGAAAATGTACCGTTACATAGTTTATTCTTTTATAAAAGTAACAGAAGAAGTTATTGCCGTAAAACTAGAGGGTCGAAAACACCACAGCGACAATATTTTAGTGGATGAATTTCAAGACGCCCAAAAACTTCCTCTCATAAATATCACGGATTTAAATACTTTTGATGTTTCAGTGCAGGCAAATGAAGAAAAGCTCCAACAATTTGTAAGTTTAGAAATTTAAAAAAAAGAGATTAAAGTAATTTACATATTATTAGTTATACTAATTTCTTAACAAAATTTTTCACTTTCAGAAAGAATTTATTGCAAAAACCGGCGGTGAAGGACCAGCCCAATTTTTAAGAGCTGCAGTTCGGAAATTATTTTCAGACGATTTAGCTTCTTCGTACAGCTGGAAAGGGACCACCAGTAAGCCCAGCGCCGAAAAGTGTTTTCTCATAACAACAATTAAAAGTAGGTCTATAATTGTGTTATTAAAAAAAATATTACATATATTTTTCATTTCAGATATTTGTCATCGTAAATTTAAAACCACAGATAAAGAAATAAACGGCATTTTACAAAAGCATTTTTTTCACGCTACAGATAGATTGGCAAAAAGAAAAAGAGCAAATTAGTGTTTTAATTTTTATTGCTTTTATTATATTAAGTCCATACCAACAACCACATGGACAAATATTTTACACAAACATTTTAAAAACCAGTTTTATTTTTTATAAATATATTAATTTGTTATAACACCGTTATATTAGTATTATTTTTATTATCATTATTGAAATTATTATTATTATTATTAGTATTATACATGTTTGTTATTTTTTTTTAAATTATTTATGAATGAACTATGAATTTGGCTTTTTTGTTCTTTGACTAATTTCTTATTTTAACGTTATTTGTGCGAGTTTTTAAATAATTTAACTATTTGTTTTTTTTTTAATTTCTAATTTTTAATACACGGCATATATGCATATACATATATGAAAAATGAATTAAATGTTTTGTTTTAATTAAGGAATCTTTTGGAAAAACGTCTGAAAAATGTCAAATGAGATCACCAATACTAATGATAACTGACTGGAAAAACGATCACAAATGATGTAGAAATTACTCTTTATTGAATTGAAATAAGGCTGATAAAAAGTTATAAAAAGAATCGTAAGCGATTACAAACATGACTAATAAATGACTCGAAAATTACTCAAATGTAAAGCAATACAAGACTTATAAATGACTAGAAAAATGATCGCAAATAACACGAAAAAGACTCTTAAATGAATAGAAAAATTACTAAAAAATTACTCTTTAGTGATTAGAAATATGAGTAATAAATGAATCGAAAAAGAATCAGAAATGAAGTTAGAAAAGACTGATAAATGACTAGAAAACTATCCGAAAATGACTTTAAATACCATTACAAAAGAATCAAAAATGACTCTTAACTAATAGAAAAACGAGTCATAAATGACTCATCAAGAAGAGTCGCAAGTAGGGTACCATTTTCTCCCGACGAAAGTATCATTTATGATCGGAAAATGAGCGCATATTCTGGTTTTTAAATCGCACTGAAGAGTCAAAAACGATCAGAAAATGATTAGAAATTTCCAAAAATGCTAGCTGGGATACAAAGTAAGTACACGTAGACGTGCCACACATACATACATAGACAAATTAAAACACTCAAATTAAAACTACGCGTTTTGTGGTAAATAACGGCAGTTGTCGTATGAAAATTAAACAATTTTTTATTAATATGTTTAACAAAACGTCCGTCCATTCAATTTTCTATGGATCGTTTTTCTTTTTAATATATTTTCCTCTTTTGTTGTTATTAATATTTTAAATGCAAAAAAATTAGTTCTTTTTAAGGATTTTTTGTTATTTAATTGCAAACATGTACTATAACGATTACGTTAGCAAATCTTTTACACTTGGAGAAAAAATGCGAAAAATAAATTACCTACTAGTAAACATTTTAATTTAAGAATTTCAGAAGTAATCGACAAAACGTTATACAATAACTTTCATTTATCTTACTGGGTTTAAAAACTTGATCACAGAAGGCACTTATTGAGTGACCTTAGCTCTACGACTTTAAAAATTATAACAGGCAAATTTGTTGCTGGAAGTTATAAATTAATCTATAAAAATAGCCAATTTACATTGGAAAATATAAACAAACAAAATTTTACATTTGTTTTATCGAAAACGAAAAAAGGCCCTACGATCTAATGGATGACTGCACCCACCTTATTTTCGAATCATAGTTTGCATGCACACATATATGTATTTTGTACTTACAAAAAACACTTACTAGAAGTCAAAAAGAGATCTAGTTATTTCTTAACAACGAGTAATTTGAATTGTAAGTACTTACAATATACTTACTAGAAGCCAAAAAATTACTAGTAAATACACCGAATAAGTAGTTACTGAGTATGTTAGCAGTAAATGAACACATACAGCCCAATTATGAATAAAAATTCCCCGGGAGTTGTTTCCCTTTTCCCGTTTTTACAATTGAATTTACATAGGAAAAATGGGAGAAGGGAGAAAACTCTCGGCGAATTTGTATTCATAATTGGGCTGATAGACGACATGTTTTTACATCTGACTTGTCAACTTTGCAAGTCACATGTAATTGTGCATGTCCGTCAAGATTGCTATTTTACATAAGGTTTATAATATTCGGTCACAAACATACATACATGTAAATTGCTTCTGATATTGTCTCTGTTTTTTTTTTTACATAGTTATTTCAGAAACCAAAGGAGTCCTCGGTTTCAAAATAGCGAGTGGCCGCCAAAAAAAATTTTTATTTGCGCCGTAAAAGAGTTCAGCCATCTTATCATTTCTTTCTTTAAATTCGAAGATACCAATTTGGGATATTATAACACCGTCCGACAAAAAAAGAAAAAAATTGTGAGACACGAACCGGATGATAAAATTGTGAAACTATACATTAAATGGAGAAAAACAACGTTTTCAGTTTTTCATTTCGTGATCCTGTGTCCTTTTTAAAGGACATCAAACTTTCAAAGAAGAACACTTTTCAAAAAATATTTTAAAATACTTCCGCGGATCCAACAATGCCAAATTTGATGTCAAAAGAACAAGAAGAGCTGTAAAATATTTTGTATTATTTTTATTTTATCCTGTCAGGATCAAAAGTTGTCAAAAATGTCCTTTAAAATATTTATCCTTTAATATCCTTTAAGATTGCCAATAAATTCAATATTTGGTCCTTCAACGCACTATTTGTTTTAAAAAAAATTATTGGAAATCTAAAAGGACATTAAAGGATAAAAATTTGAAAGGACATTTTTGACATCTTCTAATCCTAAAAGAATAATAACAAAATAATGCAAAATATTTTACAACTCTTCTTGATCATTTGACACCAAATTTGGCATAGTAGGATGAGCAGAAGTATTTTAAAACATTTTTTTAAAAATGTAGTCCTTTGAAATTTTGAAGAACTTTAAAAAGGAAATAGGATCAGAAAATAAAAAACTGTGAACGCAGTTTTGCTCCATTTAATCTCTAGTTTCAGACTTATATCATCCGGTTCGTGTCTAATATTGAGTGTCGGACGGTGTAATAAAACGTTTTTCTCTATCAATGTGCATAATATACTCTCTTTAAAAAGGTTTCATGTAAGAGGCAGAAGGTTGTTAGCTCAATACATTTTGAGTCAATTTGCAGAGAATAAATCTTTTTCAAAGTGGTCACTTGCAGCAAAACTATTTTGAAACAAACATTTTCAAGCGTATTATGGTTGGATTTATCCATATAATTTCCACCGGCAACCATAATGGTTATATAAGTCCTTTCTCAAGAATCCACAACCATATTAAGTCAATCATAGTATGGTAGCCGCTGACAATCATATGGTTAAATTAACCATATGCTTTAAAATTTTCATTAAAAACAGTTTTGTTGGAAGTGACCATATATTATCATATACTTTTATATACATTTTAAATTATTTTTCTCTGTGTAAATATAAGTATTATTAAACAATTTGTTTCTCAGTTCAATAAACTTTATAGACTTTCTATTAATTAATATAAATGATAAATCCAACAAAAAATAAATTAGCAAACGAAACGAAAAACTTTTTGTTATTTTTTACAGTTGCCACACAGAAAGAATATCACTAGGGATAAATCAAGTTTTTTATGATTTCATACTTTAAGTACGAGTCTTAATCAAAAATCCAAGTACGAATAACACTAAAACGTACTTAAAACAATCCTAAATGGGATTACTTTCGTAAATCTATCCCGGAACTTTTCGTTCTGTTTAACCCTCCGGCTTACGCATGTTTTGATTTTCCATACACATTGAAAAAAGGTCTTGCCAGACTCATGTGTACCACGAAGGGTTGAAAAGTAAATTTGAACTCTTGCTTCCCGTTTAGTTTATATTTTTGGTTAAATATGTACATAAGATTTCTAAAATAAAAACCATATCAGGCATGATGTTGGTGTTTTATCATTATGTAGGGTGTAATACGAGTAAGTTAATCAATCGTAATAATTTTTTCTTTCTAATTCGGGCTAAAATAAATTTTATAATACTTGATTCAAGATTGATTCAACCTTAGTGTTACTTAAATCAATCTCATTTTTGGATTATTTCAAGTACGAAAGCGGAATTGAATATGAATAAATTAAGTATTTTGCGATTGAAAATCCGTATTCACCGTACTATTAATGCCGCTTTGGATTGATTAGAGTACGGATGGATTGATTTTTCCTTTGAGTGTACGAGTTGTATTACTGCCTTCAGCATATTTGCATTTCTTTGTCTCCTTCATCTATTAATTTGGGTGCACTTTGTACAAACATGCATCGGTGCTTGGAAAGGATTATTTTCAAATAAATATTTTAAATCTACAAATATGTAATGATATAAATGTTCATAACCAATTCAAATAGCTTAAATCAATTAAATGCATGCTTTGGATAATGTTATTTAATTTAAGTATTTAATTAAAATCATTTTACCATACAAAATCCTTGTCGTAGTATTTATATACATATATATATATATATTTATATATATATAAATATTTTTTTTTGTAAAATAAAACTTAAAATAATTAGAATGTTAAAATTAAATTAGGTGAAAGATGAAGTTAAAACAAAACAAGTCTTTTATACCCTCTACCAAGAATACTAGTATAATCGGTAGAGGACTTGAGATGGGATCGTTAAACATTTATAAACCAATTTTCATTAAATCTGACATCCAATTTCCAGTCTTATTAAACAACTGTTCAAATGTTACCTTCACGTAAATCACAAAATCAAAACCATGAGATAAGATCGTTTATTACATCTATGGATCTGAGCAATAGCCAGGTCTCTTTTTCAAAGATACTCTCCTTTTGGCTAATTTTTCCAAAGTTGATGTTTTATGTTTGACTTCCCTTGCCGCAGTTTTATGCTGTAAAAACTCAATATGGGCATTTCCAGCGAAAAGTCTACTTTTTGTCAAGTAACGCCAGAAGTATTTTAAATTGTTTCTCAAAAAATTTTCTATGTATCGTTTACTTTTTTATATTTTGGTGTAAAGCGCAACAAGCTCTACATTAAGTATCAAAAGGGATAACGATTGAACAACATGGTCCGAAAATACAACCTTATTTGCAATCTGGCGTTACATTAAAAAAAGTAGACTTTTAGCTGAAAATTCCCATATTTACCTTAAAACGAGCAAAGATTTTTAAATTTGATAGCTTGAAAAATAAATCTATATAAGCTCTAAGTTTACTAAAAAAGGTTTTGTACAAAACTTTTTGTTCAATTCGCAGTATTTTTCAGTTTTGTAATGCAATCAAAACCCACTTCCGTTTTTTTAACGTCACGCCAGGGCAGATTTTTGCTTACATCTGCAAATCCATAGCGTCGATTACTGTAATTTTTTTTTCTGAATGTAGAGCTACTTCATTACTTTGTATATTTAAAAACCCTTTTTACAAATTTGACTTCGTCATTTAATTTTTTGACATTTTGTGCTACAAATATCACGACACGTCAAAATGGAAATGCCCATATCAAAAAAAAAAAAAAAAAATTGTGATATCAATAACAGCGAGCGCAAATAGTTTGTCCAATGCAAGCTTATAATAGGGCCCTTATTATTAAGATTAAACTCTATTTATCTTGATAATATTCGGCACAAATAACTCACATAAAAATGTTTTGTTCTGGTGGGTCCATTACTGCCTAAATAGGGAAGTCTCGATAATGTTTCTGTAAACATTGTGGCGTAAGGTATCATATGGTCGGGTTTGACCGACTTTATTGTTTCCTTGCTTATTTTATGCAAATACTACCAGCACTCCTACTAATGGATTGCATTGAGTTGGTAAACTTTGTTGAAAGAACATAGATATGGGGCATTCCGCGCCAAATCGGATGGTTTAAAAAAAATGTTATTTCCACAATTTTGTGATATATTTTAGGTCACTTTAAAATGGCCTTCCTGGTAAATTTTGAATTTTTTTGATTATTCCTTTAAAGTTTTTTTTTAATATTCGTTTTTTCGGGCCTGTTCAGAAAGTTACACGATTTCAAATCACGAACTTTTAAAATCACACGTTTGATTTTGTGGTGTTCTAAAAGTCGTATAGTTTTTTGCTTCTCGGTGTACTTTCGGCAATTAAAATTACAAGGAAACACACAAAAACGGAACACTAAAATATCACCACACATGCGATTTTAAGAGGCAAATGTGATTTGAAATCAAGTAATTTGAGTTAAAGTGAATTACAGAACAGATAAAAATATTAAAAGTTTTTCCCAAAAACTACTTTGATAATAAATATGCAAGTGCGCGGCTTAAAAAAACTGAACTGGCAACTGGCATTATTTCGATTTTCTTGCGAAAACAATTAAGCAATTTGTTTTGTTTTACCTACTTACCACTACAGTTAATTTGGGAGTGGGGAATGTAAGAAAAGATTTAAGGCCGCTTAAGCCGACCGTAAATGTAATGAAATGCAATGTTACGTACCGTAATGTACTCTAAGCTCGTTTGTATTTGACCTTTTGGTGTAACATTCTCGGGGAAAATCAGATTACCTGACATTGGAGAGAATTCAAAATTTATAGATCTGCTTAGATCGCAGCTAACTAGAGATCCTATCTGATACCACTCGAGTCAGTTATCCCTTTAACCTCTGTTCCAGTCCAACTATTTGTTGAGAACCTTTCGGGGATAACGTGGCAGTTGTGATTAAAGCCCAAAGTCGCGGGAAGAAATCGACTTTAAAGGATTATTTTCAAATCTCGTATACGCTAGATTTCGCTTGATGTTCATGTCCTATTACAGTTTTAGCAAGCCGCCATTACTGCTTTTGTTTTTTTTTATCATTATTAAAATGTCGTTTTTCTTGTACAGGGCAGTAGTTCTACGTGCTATATGGAAGAAACCATAGTTGCTACACTAAGTACTACTAGATTTTGAGTAGATTTTGTAAAAGTCTACTCACGAAGTAGATTTTGCTTTCTATGGGAAAACGAGTCAAAAACAACTAGATTTTGCTTGAAACCTGGGAAGTACTAGATTTCATTGCAATGTAAATGGAAAATCAGAAGTTAGTGTCACTGTAATAAGCCAAAGTTTTTTGAATTATTTAATCTTTTCTCCATCATCAAAGGACCCCTGCTGGAAAATTCTTAAGAACGAAAACTTTTATAGATAGTCGAGTTAATTGATTACTGCTTAATATTTGATAATTAGGGCCTTTATTAATCAAACTATGTATATGAAAGTTTCTCCACAGCAACAATCACTCGTTTTAAAAATTAATAAAATTCCAGCAGAGCTTCAGAAGTCAACTAAAAACTAATAAATTTTATGCTTTTTACAACAGCAAATAATAAACTTTTTATAATAAAGAGAGATATGTTGGCCAAAAAGTAGCAAAGCAACAACCAAAATTTAAGCTAATAAAATTATAAATCGTTTTGCGTTTACACTTTTTTCCACTGCAAATCTTTAACCGCAGCTATAAATGGGATTTTATTAATTAAAATTCTGAAATTTACACCTACATAACTATTTAGGCAATTCAATATACATATTTGCATTCATTTAATCATAATGCAATCCAACTTAATTAAAAATATTTTTAAATATTTTTTGGAAACAGAAATTTAGATGTGCGATTTTGATTTTGTTTTGCATTCGAAAATATCTTAACTAACTCATCAAAATGTTAATGTGTTTTTCGCTACATTTTTAGCTACATTTCACTCAAAATGTTTATTTTGATTTCAATTAATTGCTCATCATGCTGACCAGAAACACTAGCAAAGTGCGTGTAAGAGGGGGTGAAGTTGTCTTATAAGAAACGTTTAAATAAATTATGAAAATCATTTCGATTCATTATTGCCCACGGCCAAGTTTGAGGAATATGGATTTTTCGTATGTATATGATCTGTCGATTTTTATTTTTGCTGCTCTTTTGCTGTTGTTGTTGGCATTCGGCCAAACACTAAATAATTTTTCTATTTTGAATAAAATGTCAAATTATAGCATGAAATGATAATTTTTCACAGTGTTTAAAAATGTTTTTCGTTTGGTTTTCATGTCGTTATTTGAAATTTAAACAAGTATTTCTTTTATTCTAGATTTTAATTTATTAAGGTTGTTTTGGTGTATTTCATTAAAATTTTATTTAAAATATGTAGCGAATTTTGGAGGTGCATAATTTTACTTTTAGCTAAAAGATGTTCTACATTCTGTTGCTGTGGAATTGTTTAATTATGTTTTCAGAGTCTGACGTTTTTCTTATTTGAATTTTAGTTCGGACATAGTTAACTAATTGCTTTATATAATTCATTAATATCTTAGTGCAAATTTATATAAACAGACAAATATTATCAAATGTATGGGAATCCACCAAAAATTATTTTAGAAAAATCGGGTAAGTTTGTTCCTGAACTTGCGCAATGATTGCTCTTCTTATTGCTTGAGCAATTATTGCTTAGCAATCTGCTGTAAAATCAGCTGTTTTTTATCTGACATTTAATTTCTCTGTACGTTTTTTTATCGCAAAGCAGTTTCACGTGTTCTCCAGCAATATAGTCAGCAATTATTGCGCCATGGTTCTGCCGACGTTATTGCTTGTACTTAGCAAAAAAAATTGCTACGTGGAGACCTAGCGTAACGTTAATTTATTCAATATGCAGGTAACGAGGCACTTAACACAGTTAAGCCCATTATAAAATTGGTATGTAGTATTAAATTTTTCACAATTCTGAGGTGTTTCACTTCCCGGCGTTCTAGGTTCGCTTCCATCGTAAAAGGTGTTTTTTTAGACCAATAGAATTTGAGAATGTTAAAAAATAACAGAAACAATTATTTCCAATCAAAAAAAATCTAAAGTCAGCTGGTCCTGACAGATCGCCGAAACAATTTTGGTCTAATTTTTCGAGCGTTTCTGACCGTATGTCACGCTTAACACGCTTCCGAGACGTCAATTTTTGCTGGCATAAGCCAGTGACAGGAAATAATTGAGGGGTGTCAAATGGAACGACCATTTAGTCCATTTCTCAAAATCAGCTAATCGCCAGATTTTAAATTCTAGAAGTTGAAACCACTTCTCACCCGGATCAATGTCATCCATATTCTCAAACAATTGATCATGGTGCGGTAAAGATTTTCATTGGCCGTAACGCGAGCTTCGGCTTAATTTTTTAAGATATAAGGTCCGAAGTTGCCACCAGAGTGTAAACCGCAATTTTCTGAATGTAATAGAGTCTGAAGGGTCTGTTGTGGATTGGTCTTACACCATATGCGGCAATTTTATATTATCACAAGCCCGTTAATCACAAAGAGACCGCTATATGAATTCAAGTGAGCCGTCCTCGTGTCGGCTGTCCATTTAAGCTAAGCCCGTTTAGCCAAAATGAGCATGATTGCATTTATTATATTCTAAAAACCTCCACAGAACAGCGAAAGCAAATGGCGTATTTAGACGAACATTTGAACATATAAGTTTACATGAGTCGTTTTTGCTAACAACGATACCATTTTTCAAAAACGCATAACTTTCGCCACAAAAACTTCAAGCACGATAATTTATTCTTATTGTGTAAAGTCGAAATATTATCTTCTTGCCGCTTAAATACAAATCAGTGGCATCAGTGGTTTTCCATTCATTCAAATGCTACTTCCGTGTCCTTAGCTGAATTTTAATTAATTCGTACTCTCCGAAAAATTTTAAAAAATCAACCATGAAACATTAGAATCTACAAATAACCACTTAAGATTAACAAATAATGACCGACCTAATATAAACACGCACACACTGCTCTACAAAAATATTTAAACAAATTATAACAAAATTAGCTTCAGTAAAAACTGTATTAAAAATAAAATCATGAATGAAACTCTTAAAAAAGGTTCAATGTACTGAATTTCTGACACGAACAAGTCGAACAAGAGAAAAACATACATCACAAACCAGAGTCAAGGCGTCTGGCGTTCGAAAAAAAGAGCCAAAAATAATTTTAATACTCATACCTGTATAGTGGTTGTGTTTTATTTTTAATGTTATATTATTAAAGCTTAATTAATCACAATTAAATCATACAAAATCATTAAGTTCAGATGAGTTAAGAAGGAGAGAAGGAAAAAACAAAAGTCGTTTTCTTTATTCTTTATTCATAACTTTACCTTAAATACCGCCTTTAAAGCATGATTAAAAATTTTTTTTATTTTTTGGGGTTCTACTCATACCTAATAAATATTTCAAAACAAATAATACCAACAAAAAAAGATTTGATATGCCAATGAGTGTTAAACACAAAAAAGAAGAAAATAAAACATCAAGATTTTTTTCATTTGTGGAGAAACATGAAACCCATTAAAGCTTAACAAAAACTGATTCGAATAATAAAAAATTTTTTGTTTAACTAGATAAAAAAAAGTTCATAAAAGAAAACGAAAAATTTCATTGACCACTGAAAATCAGATCTTTAAAAGAGCTAAAATATATTTTTAAAAAAGTTTTTTTACTCAAAGTACTCTTTACATGAGCTGAGAAAAATACCTCTTGTGTAAACTATAGGGTTCAAGTTTAATAAAAAAACTTATTTTTTACGTAAACGGCTTTTTTTATCCAAAAAAGTATTTTTTAAAAAGCAAACTTTTTATACAAAAAGTTCTTTTAATACAAAATGTTTACCTATATGAAAATATATTTAATTTCTACATTAAAACGTAAATATTACACAAAAAAATTAATTCTATTTTACACAAAAGGTAATTTTAGATAAAAGCCAATTTTGACATAAAATGTATTAAACATTTTTTTAAAAATTTCTTCAAAAAATTTAATATTTCACAAAATTCATTCACATAAAAAGGTACATTTTACATGCAAATTTATCTTTTCTGCGAATAAAGAATATTTATGTACAACATTTTACACAAAAGTACTTTTTTCCAAAAACTGATACGCTTACGGGCAATAACTGTCAGTTAACATATTGTTGACTGTCAGTTAAACTATAGTTAATTGTAATTGAACTTCGCGAAGTTGGCCGTTAAAATTTAAATAATAACAACGTTTTAAAAAAATATATATAAATACATGGTATTCTTTTTTTATTAAAATGTTACATTTTACAGCAAATTTATCTTTGAAAAAAAAACAAGTACTTTTTGTACCCTTTTTTAAACAAAATTTGGTATCCGTTTTCAAATCGCTACTGTTGTTGGTACTTATTAAACAAAATTTTAAATTAGGATTTTTCATATAATTAAATCTTAAATATTATAAAAAAAAGTAAATTTTAAATGAAAAAATAAAAATTTGTTGGAAGATTTGGTCAGGTGCTAATTTCTTGAAGGTTTGGAAATAAGTAGTTTATATCGAAGAATCGTTTCGTTTAGAGTTCTTTTATTTCCAAATAGAAAACTATTTGAACAATGATTTTGATACAAGTTAACATTGCCTTAATCTTCTTTAAACCTATTTCCAAAGCAACTAACCTAATCAGGGGTATTATGCGCACAAAAAAATATAGAAATTACACAATTTAAAACCGGCCAGCAAATATAAACACAAAAACATTAATATGTATTAACAAATTCTTAGATCCATGCTTGTTTTCTTAAAGCAATTTAACCCAATAAAGTAGCTTCTGTCATTGAAACTGCTTAGTTTTTATTCAGAATCTATTAAGACAGCTCGTGTTTCTCGTATGTTTGAAAAATTAAATCATAAAATCGCGTGATTTGCAGATCAGCATAAAATCGCCTGCGTGATTTGAAAACGGATCGTGATTTCTAAACACGCGGTTTTCAGAAGGGAGAAAGAACATAGAAATTAACCCCGGTTGGCTAGCTGGTAGAGAACTAATCTTACAGGGCCGGGCTTGCGAGTTCGATTCCCGCCAAAGACTCTGGTTGCTTTCCCCGGGTCTCCACGTACCAATATTTATTGCGACATACTTCAAATTTGATTGCATCATTAAATTTGCGACTTATATACTTCATATTGCCATGTGCTTAGAAAAAAAAAATATGCCCTTCCCTCGCAGTCGTAGGCAGTTCACAATTTGGTCAAGAACTTACAGCCATACCTAAACAAGAGCGGAAAGCGTTTTCTAGCTGTCAAAAATGCTCATGCCCATACAATTTGTATGAAGCATCCCAAAATAGCGCGGCGTCAACGCTGTACAATTGGAAAATCCGATTTTGACAGCGCGTTTATTAGTGAAGTTGGCCGCTATTAATAATAAATAATGACAATTTAGCTATTTTTTGTCAATCTAGCGGGTTTTTCTCTTATTTTTATTTTTATTATATGGGTTTTATTAAACAAGAAAGTTAACACTACTGATTGTGGCACAACGTTGACGCTCTTGTTTAGGTATGGCATATCAGCTTAAAAGCTTAGCGGAAGAAAACGTTCCGCCTTCCGCTCTTGTTTAGGTACGGCTGTTAGGCAACAAAATTCTAGTTATCGGCACACGTAAAACTTGTTATCGTTTTGATATTGTCTTGTTGCATATACGAGTTTTCCATACAAAGAAAGTCGTCGTGGAAAAAAATCTATTTTAGTTTGAGAACGTTTTTTCTTATGCTCTCACATATAAGACACTCATTTTCCAAACAATGCTACCGGACTTTCATTAAATTGTATTCTTTTGTAAACATAAAAAGAAAATAAAAAATGAAAACCTTAAACGAGAGAGAATTTAAAGTTACTGCCAACGTTTTAATTATGGGCTTGTGAATTTTTGCCAAACGTTGAAGATTTAGTTCTGTTTAAACACTAAAAAAATATTATGTTTGTTATTTTTCCTAACACAAACAAGTATACAAAGTATGTGTGTTTCCAATTACTGCACTGCAATGTCTTAAAGCTTAACTCGATCTCAGCGAGATATTTAAACAGGCTCTAGAGTATCCTTCTCCACAGCACCGAAATGATTAATACGAACTCAATTTAATTTCCCAGTTTCCCAGCCCTTTCTATGCCAAATTTCTAATGCTGTGGGCGAATAATTTTTCTTCCTGCCTGGCAGGGATAGGTTTATATATATGTATATGTATTCCCTTTGTAAAGTTGTTGATTTAACGTGTGTTACGAAGACCACAGACATATACGATGGGGCCTTGGTTGTTGTATATTTATATGTCATGTAGTCCGGAAAAGTCTGCTATGGAAATTCAACTAAATTCCCCCACTAAACTAAAAGCCTATAGTACACGGAATGTAAAAGGCCACATGCCAATGTGGTTCTGACGTAATTTTGACGACACTACAAACCCACAATAGCAAGTTCGTGTTGTGTGATGACGACAAAATTACGTCAGAACTACATGCGCATGAAGCTTTTTACATTCCATGTACTATATGCTTAAGATATATGGCTTTCTGAAAATTTTAGATTGCAATTTTACGGTCCGGTCCGATTTTAGAAGAATAGCAACAAATTTAAAATTCCTAAAAATTACCTTTTTAATCCAATGGTGAAGAGTTTAGAAGATTCGGAAAGGCTAAATATAGCGCACTTACTTGTTTGTTTGTGCTTTGTACAACTCACCCAAAAGTTAAAATTTAATTCATAAAATCTTTGTAAACAATTACCTAAAAAGAAAAGAAAAATTAAGTTTTTAAAAACATATTTTACTTATAAAATTAATTAAGATTTAAATAAAGAACCAATACTGTTAAAACTTACAAATATTATACTAAGAATTATTATAAAAAAATTAAATCTGTTTTCTAAATTTCAGTTAAAATAAAAAATTTAAAGCAACAAGACTTTAACATTTCAATTGACTGAAAATGCTTCATACCTTTAATATTTGGCCTTATTATTTAAGGCGTTGTCGTTCACGATTGAGTCGTTGTTTGTAATAGATTTAAGTAACACAAAACCTGTATTGTTTAATCTATTACAAAGAACGACTTAGGCTTTAACGACAGCCCCTTACACAATAAGGCCGATTGCTAAAGGCCGTTTTACACCACCTCACAAGTCTAAAGTATTTCGACAAAAATGCTTCCCTGATCTAATTTTTGTTTGCAAATTTTCAAAAAACAATAACCATTTATCATGACAGGGTTGTATTATCCTCAAAATACGTAAGATTTTTGTGATGGTGTAAAGTACTCTTAAAAATGTTATTTAAATTTGTTTATCTTAAACCAAAATCCGTTCGAACAACAATTTACCGACAAAAGTAAACTTAACCCCTTCTCATTTCACTAGCTAATTTGTTTATAGTTTAAGTACATTTTTCAAACATTCCATTACAGGTTGAAAGGATTAAAACCCAACAACATCATATAACTCCGGCAAAAATCAAAAACTTCACATTCACACTATTTAATGCAAGCTAACTCGTATAAGATCGGACACAATAGTTATTTACACTCAAGGGCAATGTGTCATAAATCATGTCCGGATATAAAATTGTTTAGGAAAAATTGTTTTTCACTTAATGCCACAATATACACAATATCAATAAATATTTGAGTAAAAAAATTACGGCGACACACTAACGACACAGCGGCAAATTTACAATTTATTCACCATGCACACAATATATGCTCAAACACATCTCACTCACTCACTACACGCAAAACAAATAATAATAATAATAAATTAAATGACAAATGAAACAAAAATAACAACTAGAAAACAAAAGTGAAAACGTTTCAACAGGATATAAAAACTCTACACGCAAACACTTACTAACACACATAAATAATCATGACAGTTTTAAAGAGGAAACAGACAGAAAAACCAATTTGGTAAATAAAGCCACGTATGTACCTAAATTTTTGTAAAAAAAAAAAAAAAAACAACATTTTCGAAGCCATCAAACAGTTAGAGTTTAAGCTTTTAAGTCATGGAACATGTAATTCCCTCATTAGTATGGAAAAATAAATTACTTACATGTAAGTACGTTAAACATCTATATACAAGAGTATTTGTGTGCGAGGGCAATTTTAAAAGTTGTTTAGTTTATAAAAAAAAAAATTTACACTATTTCTATTTCTCAAAACATAAATTGAGGCTGTTTTTTTTTAAATTCCGATTGTACTCAAGTCTAGTTTACACTAGTATACTTTGTATTAATACCTGTCAACAGCTCAAGTAATTTGTAAAAGTCTGATTGTGTGAATGCATGTGTGATGAAAATGACAAGTACATATCATGAACACATTTTTACATCCCATACAACTTCATCGTTTTTTGAAAAATTTCTAAACAACAATACTTTTTATTGAATCAGGGTTGCATTTTATTTCATGTGTGAGTGTTTATACTTTGTGTGATGGTGTGAACACAAACAGTTATGTTAAACTAGATTTTTTGACAGTCGCAACCAAACTCATTACATTTCTATCTCGCAAAGTATAATGGAATACGTAAGACTTGTGAGATAGTGTAAGCTAGCCTTAACGAAAGCTTTAGCTGTCAAACGAACTGTGCTAAATTTATAATGAATATACGGGCATGTTCTGACAATCGCCAAATGCTTAAAATTTGCTATTCTGACTTAAAATCGCATAAAAGGTGTTCTCTAAATCACAATCGCAAAAATTTGTGCGACTTTAAACTGAAAAGTATGCTCAAGGGAACTAGAATATTTTTAAGAAACTATGGCAGATCTCAACCGAAACGATGGAGTTTTGGAATAAAGACCTGGGGCCTAATTCTGGCAGTCGTGATCGAGTAATTTCTCGATTAGAAAGCATTTTATTATCTAATTATTTCAGTCAATACTGAACGAATCGGAATTATTTTTTCAGTGTTATAAAGCTTTAATTTGAGTTTCACAATACTGAAAAAATAATTTCGATTCGTTAAGTATTAACTGAAATAAAATTGCTTTCGAATCGAGAAAGTACTCGATCACGACTGCCAGAATTAGGCCCCTGCACAGATCCATTTATCTATTCGTACAAGGTTCTGTGTGTTTACTAAAGTGGATGCGTATTGATGAGTGGACTAGTGTTTCTGATACAAGTTGATATTATTTTTAAAAGATTGGATGTGAGTTGATATAAAGAGAACGAGAGTAACATATCTGTTTATAGCTGTTTCGCAAAAGCAAATACTTGTTAATACTGATGTAATAAGTTACTTATTGCACGATGCCGTTATTTTTCAACGAAAAAGAGCCGACCCTTTTGTAATCCAATAATTTTTTAAAAAAACAAAATACTTATGTTCAGATATTTTTTTTTTAATCATTTTTGCGTGAATATATTTAGAGCGAAGAAAAAGAAAATTTATGAAATTTTTGGTCACGATAGGTTTTTGTTTTTGTAAAAAATCCGTTGATGCCTTTAAAAGGCTGGGGTTTTTCCGTTACAACTAGGGTGATCGATCGAATAGTATTCGACCGGTTTTAACCGGTTATTTTAGTTTTGCCCAAGTCGAATATTTTAAAATGTCAATTTTTCGTATATCGAATAAATCGGGTATTTTAGCAAAATAAACCGGTTACTTAAGTAAAGTGTAATTTATATATATTATATACGTTTTCCTTACTTTTGTTATAAATTTACCCATAATTAAAGTATTTATCTGATTGAATATTTGGCAAACTTAAGCTTTTTATAAAAAATGCCAAAAAAAAAATGTAACAAAAGTTAAAAAAACATTATGAGCAATGTAAATACAAATCGCTTAAATTAGCGTGTGTTCCTGTAACAAAACCAAAAACAATTTAAAGTACTACGAAAAAAGTTCAGCTTAAAAAGTAATTAGCAATTTGACGGTGTTATAAATACTATATATGTATATCTTTATAAAGATGTCATCTCTGGTGCTATTTCGAACTGACTTAAAAGAAAATTGGGCTTAGCATATCTTCATGCTTAAAACAAGAACATACCGGCGTAATCAACGATATGGGAAAATGCATCAGTTTTATTTATTAAAACACCAAGAACTTAAAATAAAATTGAAGGAATCAAAAATGATCGACGAATTGACAGATATTTAATATTAAAAGCATGTTCATATTACTATTGTTTCGATAATGCTGAAACAAAAAAAAATTTAAATATATATTCCTGGATAAAAGGTTTTGTTTCCCACTTTTCAAAAATATGGCTGAAGTTAACTGCTTCATACAGACATGCTTAACCAGCAACTGTTAGCTAGAGCAAACATTATTTAACGGTTTCTTAACAACATTATACATAAATGCAATTATCATCTTAGACATAAAGTTTAGCAAATAACTAGAAATTGTTTAAAATAATGCTTAAGTTTAAGCATTAACTGGTGAGGCCCTATGCTCCTTATGGGATCGACGGGAACATATATGTATATTGTTGGTTCCGCACCTTCGTAAATTGATTTGTTTTTATTCTTATTACCTTTTTATTACAAAAACTAATTTGATTTTTGTATTTTTATGTATTCGAATTAAAACCGGTTAACCGGTTATTTTTAAAATGCTTAACCGAAAGCCGGTTTTTTTAAAATAGCAACTATTCGAAATATTCGAAAACCGGTTATTGAAAAATGTCGAATAATCGATCACCCTAGTTACAACCCTGCAAATAATATGGGACTACCTGATTAATTTTTATCAAATGGACTACTCCCTGGACTGGTCCAATGTAATGCAAGCATGGACCATGTCATTGTTAAAAAGTGTTTGTAGTCAAACGACATGTCTTCGTTTTTCAACGACATGTTTTCGTTTTTAAACGATTTCAAAGCTAATCATCTGGAGTATACCATGGAGTAGTTTTAAGACTAATACTTTGTAATACAAAGCTGGGTTATATGGTCCTGCCCTAGGACATCGTAATCTTAAATAGACCATGTTTTTTTCATACGTTTGGGTTACTTTTGGACTATTCCTAGTCCCTTGTGGGCAACATTTTACACGCGTGTTTGGACAAGTCCTATTATTTGCAGGGAAAGATATGTAGAAAAGTATTGAAAAAATACTAAAAGAACTAAATACGTGTATTTTGTTTTTGTAAAAAATTTTAGTTTTTTATGGCTTATAATTCAATAAATGATTAAACGTTGGATTAGTTGAACTAAACTTAAATTAATATGGAGTTTCAACTTAACAGCTGTAAATCAGTGCCCCATATATTATATGTAGTACAAAAAATAATAATGTGGCAGCACTACGATAAATGTTGTCCAATTCATATGGTTTGTATTGGTAGTTTAAACGCCCAATTTAATGCGTTTAAAGAAGGTTTAAATGTTTGCTGAATTATAGATTTGCTGGTTTAAACACATTTTAAACCAATAAGAGAGTTTAACTTGCACTAATTTATGAGCCCTTAACCAACCACAACCAAACCACTTACATCAAATCGCCAACAATATTTTAAAATACAACAGATAACACAGATTCTTATGGTGACAACAGATATTTGTGAGCAAAAACAATTTGATGACCTACTCATTGCAAAACCATAAACAACTGTTTTTGTTTTATAGGTATAGAGAGTGGGCAAAAGCAAAACCATACAATATCAGTTACACTTATTCTCTCATTTATATCAGTAGTAACAGATAAATATGTGGTGTATCTGTTTCGACAATACTTATGAACTTGTTGTGCAGGTCTTTATTTTGGAATACCAAAAAATAAATCCAGATTTTTTTCGATTTCTAATCGTACGATTGCCAAAACATGGGAAAATCATATTGAATAGTATCAAGCTTGAACAGAGCTACCAAATTATCCAGATTTAATTTGAAAATGATTAATCGATGCTTAATCGTAAATTTTCGTTTAGCGATGAGGCTCATTTTTGGCTTAACCTATTTGGCAATTAACAGTATTGTCGCATATAGACCAATTTACAAAGTATTCCATTACATCCTGACACCGTTTAGTGCGGTTTACAATGTGGTGGCATTATAGGACCTTTCTTTCTTCAAAATTGGACGTCCAGAATGCGCTTCGACAAGAACAGCTGCGGTGGGCCATTTGCCCAAATATATTTTCAAATGCTAAGATTTGTACAAATAAAAAAGCAAAAAATATATTTTCAATATGTATAAAAAAGAAATTTTTATTTTAACAATGTATGTATGTTCTTTATATACTCTGATACCAGCCGTTGTAATATTGATTTGTAAAGATGGTTTAAGATTTTACATTTTACCAAATCCATGAGGAGGCAAAATCTGCCTCTGTGAAACGACCGATTTTAATGAAATTTAAAACATAGATAGATCTTTATTTATCCATTTTTTAAAATAGCACCTCGAGAGGAGGTTATTATGTTAATCAAAATGACTTTACTCATTGACAGTCTTTATTATAATAAAAATACAAGTATAATTTCTTATAGTAGAACTTATGGTTACTTATAATAATCAGTTACTTTAAATACATTTAAGGGTTACCATATAGAACTTAATATCATAACATCCCCCTTTTTTTATAAAGATAAATATGATACAAAAATTACTAAATTTATGATACATAAAAATACTTCATAAATTTAATCTATTAGGCGGTATTATTTTTCTACCATATTTTGATGTATACATATCGTTATCGTTCCTATTAGTATTAATTTCATCATTTACATTTTCAAAGTTTCTAACATTAGAATTTTCATTATCACGATTTGCACTAACATTTTCAACATTATGATCAGTATTAACATTATCATTATTCATAACCAAGTTACTGTCAGGGTTATCACCCCCTACAACAAAATCATAATAAACATTCTCATCACTATCAGATTCCTGTCCTCCCTTTTTTCCCTTTGCCAAATTGTCCGATTTCCGTCCTACTTTCAAAATGTGTTGTCTGTTTCTTCTATAAACCACACCATTTTCATCCCTAACTAAAAATGATCTAGGCTCCTTACATTTTCCAATGATTTTGCCTCTGAACCATATTGATGTTGGATTTTTCTTAAAACAAACCTGTTCATCCACCTCAATTGGTTTCAGATTAACTGAATTCTTATTGTAATTTCGAGAGGCCTTTAATTGTCTTTGTCTAAATTGTTCGCTAACCTCTTTCAGATTCGTTAATTTTGGCTTTAAATCATTCGAAAACGAAGGCAATTTCGTACGTAATTTTCTGCTCATTAGCAATTCAGAAGGACTTGGCATACCATTTTTTGATATTGTTCGATGCTGTAAAAAAGCTATATATGGATCTGTACCAGAATCCCTGCATTTATACAAAATATTCTTTATTGTCTGAATAGATCTTTCCGCAAGACCATTTGAACGAGATAAATATGGACTCGATGTAATACTGTCAATACCCCAGTCAATACAAAATTGTCTAAAATCCTTTGAATTGAAAGGCGGCCCGTTATCCGAAATTAAAATAGTAGGAATACCATGTCTAGCAAAAATTGATTTTAGCTTCGTTATAACCTGTATAGAAGAGTAACCAGAACTCAAAACTTCGACTTCAAAAAACTTCGAATAATAGTCCACGACTATCAAATACATTTTCCTATCAAATTCAAATAAATCACATCCGACTTTGTACCAAGGTATGTTAAATATATCATGATTTTTCAAATCCTCTTTAGGATTAGCATTTCTGTATTTTAAACAAATGCTGCAATTGGATACCATGTTATAAATATCATTATTTATGTTGGGCCAATAAACTGAAGCCCTTGCCAAAGTCTGGCAACCTTGAATTCCCATATGACCCTCATGTACATTCTGTAACATTTTCGGTCTTAAGCTTTTTGGCACTAAAATACGTTTATTTTTGAACAAAATACCCTTCACCACACTTATCTCATCTTTAATTGGATAAAATTGTTTTACCTCTCCATCTACCTGTCTCTTATTAACCGGCCAACCATCTCTCACATAGTCCATAATTTTCCTAAAAACTTGATCATTCCCAGTTTCCAGTTTAATTCTCTCAATTTGATTTTCCGGTAGTGCCAATTGGCATAATAACGAGTTGCATTGTAAATCAATGTCTTTGTCTAAATCCGAAAGAGTTTTCTCCCTAAGTGGTGCCCTAGACAAGGTATCGGCAATAAAAAGATCCTTACCTGGTTTATACACCACAGTTAAATTATACGATAACAATCTCAACATGAATCTTTGAAGGCGCGTTGGAATATTATATAGAGGTTTATTAAACAGTGGAACAAGAGGTTTGTGATCTGTTTCAACAGTCACATTTTTACCATAAATATATTGATGGAAACGTGTACACCCAAACAATATAGCGAACAGTTCCTTTTCAATTTGTGCGTAATTCCTCTGACAGTCTGTCAGGGAAGCAGATGCATACGCTACAGGGTTTTTACCATGCATTATAACCGCGCCCACAGCAAACTTCGAAGCATCCACTGATAGTGTAATTGGTTTATTTACATCGTAGTACGTTAAAACTGGAGCTTTTGTAATTTCTTTTTTTAAATTTTCGAATTCAGTCTGCTGTTCACTGTTCCACCTCCATACAGAATCATTTTTCAAAAGATCCCTCAAATGTTTGTTCTTATGTGACAAATTGTCAATAAAAGATCCCAAATAGGTTATCATCCCCAAAAATCGTTGTAATTCCTGTTTATTTTCCGGTACGGGCATTGCTAAAATCGATTCTATTCTTTTGTCATCGGGTCTTACACCCATCTCACTAAAAATATGCCCAATAAACTTTATTTCAGTTCTGAAAATTATTGACTTTGTTCTATTAAATCTTAGACCCACTTTCTTTCCCCTTTCCAGGACCTGCCTTAAAATTTCGTTATGCCTCTCCACACTAGATGCATGTATTAAAAAATCGTCCATATATATTACTAAACCTGAAATATCACCAAAAAGTCTTATCATTTCAGCATGAAATATCTCAGGTGCTGAGCTTATGCCAAATGGCAAACGTAAAAAACGATATCTTCCAAATGGGGTATTAAAAGTACATAGCCTAGATGATTCATCATCAAGACGAATCATCCAAAAACCAGAATTAGCATCTAGCAAACTAAAAATTTTAGAACCACTCATACGAGATTTACATTCATCTATTGTAGGCAAATCAAATCTAGGTCGCACAAAAACCTTATTCAAATTCCGCGGATCCAAACACAATCTCAAATTACCATTTGATTTTGTAACTAGTACGATTGAATTAACCCAATCTGTAGGTTCTTTAACCTCAGTGATAACATTTAATTTAACCATTCTTTCAATTTCATTTCTTAATGGCTCATGAAGGCTAAACGGTACACGACGCGGCGGATCTATTACCGGTTGACAATTTTCTTTTATTTGCAAATGACACTCTTTCTTAAGCTGACCTAAGCCATGAAAAATCTCTTTGTACTTTTCCATAATTGTCTCACAATTTATTTTGTTGACTTTTTTTACTAAATTCATTGTAGTGGCCATTTCAAGACCAATAATATTGTTACATTTCATATTCACAATATAAAAAGATGCAGCATAAGCCACGTTACTATATAAAAAATCGACAAAAATCTTCCCAACTACGGGTAACTTTTCCCCACTAAACGTAAATATATTATTATATTCCTTATTATCTACCTTACTGATACCTAAGGCATTGAAAGTGTTGATTGACATCAGATTCGCTTGGGCCCCCGTATCCACCTGGCAAACTACTGCTTTCCCATTTATTTCTACGCTGACGTTCCAAATATTTTTACTAAGCTTCTCACCAATGGTTCCAACAAATAGACTTTCTTCATCTTCATCTTCTTCTTCAGTATTATCAAAAACATTCCTTATATATTTGTTCCTGTTTAAATCACCAGAAGTTCTTGAAAAACACATTCTCGCATAGTGATTTAATCTGCCACATGCATTGCATGTAACACCTTCAGCCGGGCACTTGTTGTTGTGTTTTTGGCCACATTTTTTACAGATGGTCGACACTTGATGCTTTTGCTGCTGTTGATACGATTGCTTTTGATATATTTGTTTTTGATACGGCTGCTTCTGGTATTGCTGTTGTTGTTGTTGATATGTTTGCTTCTTATGTAAATGTTGTATTGCTGCTACCACTGGCTCTTCCTCCTTTTGCTCATTTTGCATACTGGCTAAATTTTCCTTCGCCATCTCTATACTTTTGGCAATCTCCAAAGCTTTCTTCCAATCGATATTTCCTTCACTCAACAAACGTTCTTTGATATTTTTATTGTTTTGTGACAGCCCGCAAATAAAAATATCCTTCACCAAGCTTTCACGCAACGAACCAAACTCACAAGAATTACTCAAATTCTCTAAAGTTGTCGCATATTGCCCAATGGATTCTTCATTTTTCTGCTGTCGCGTAAAAAACGCATGTCGTTCCATTGCAATGTTAATTTTAGGAATAAAATAAGCTTCAAACAACTTAAGCAAGTCATTATATTTTATTGTGTCCATATTGACGTTAAACGAATTAAAAATATGCAGGCACGCCGGCCCCATATGATGCAACAGTAGCGCAACTTTTCTTTGTTCAGATTCCTTTTCCAAATTCGAAGCCAATAGAAATATCTTAAACTGCTTACTCCAGTTGGCCCATTCCGTAGCAGCATTTCGCGCTTTTACATTAAAAAATGGCGTCGTCGACATATATGACGGAGTATTTTCCACGACTTGAAACTTGTCGTCCGGCATTTTGTATCTTATATTTTTGTTCTTTACAAAAACCACCAAATTATTGTTGCTCTAATTGGTTTTTTTTTTTTTTTTTTATAATCAATTTATTTATTTATTTTTTTTTTTTATAATATTTTATGACGACTTAATTTTCAATTCAATTTAAATTTTCAATTTTTTTTTTTTTTTTCACCTGACACCATATTATGTTAATCAAAATGACTTTACTCATTGACAGTCTTTATTATAATAAAAATACAAGTATAATTTCTTATAGTAGAACTTATGGTTACTTATAATAATCAGTTACTTTAAATACATTTAAGGGTTACCATATAGAACTTAATATCATAACAGAGGTAAGGGGTAATTTCTGCATATCTTACTTACAAACCGATTTTAATGAAACTTAAAACATAGATAGATTCCTATTTATATGGGCACACAAGCAATGCAGTTTTAAAAAATATGACCCAATATGAGGTAGGACTCTATTTCTGCTTCTCTGAAACTATCTAAGACATTGACATTTGCAAAATCAAAAACTATCCCACCAAAGTCAATTCTAAAAATTATTTCAATACAACTTAATATTTCTGTAGGTAAGAATATAAAATAAAAATTGAGCTTAATTTTAAAATTTTTAAAACTGCATTGCCACCTCTGCGATGGTATACGTACTCTATGTATAGTTATGTTATCCATAAATACATTGCTTGTCACTTAAATAGGACGCCTATTTTAAACTTTTAGTTCAGGTCATTCTTGGATATATACATATGTATGAATTGAAGTTTTGTTGTTATCATATTTATAACATTGCAATAACTCCCTCTGAGAATTAATTTGATATATTGGAAATGTATCTACACACAGAAAAAAATACCAATATAAAATTAACATGGAAAAATGTTGATTGAGAATCATGTTAAATTTCTGCAAAAGTATGCCCTTTATTTAAATATATCATTATTACATATTAATTTTAAATGAAAAATGTTAAAATAATCTTTAATCACGCTTATTAAACATTATTCACTGATAAAAAAATAAAAAAAAAATATTAAAATATAAATAAATATGGATTCAATATTGAATCCATAAAAACCTGCTTTATATTAAAATCAAAAGTTTACCTTGTTAAATTAACATGCATACATAGTTAAGTATGTTAATTTTTTAATTTTCATTCCTTAAATATGTTATAAAAAGAAGACAATTCCCGAATTCTTTTAATTAAAATTATTTGGTTAAACAGTACATCAAGTTTTCAAAGTAGAATGATGACGAAAACCATATCGGGCCATTCTGCTGATTGATCTGTTAACAAAGGAGACTACAAAATAAGTGAAGCGTGTGTTACAGGGGTAAGTGTTTTGAATTATTCTTAAATAAATGCATATGTTGTCTCTGAAGCTGCTTCACACCAATTAGTTTCAACATGAAATTCACGTTGTTTCAACATGAAATAACTTTCATTCAACGTGATTCGATTGTTATTTCAATGTAATTGACATTTTGCTCTAACTTTACTGCAATGTTAAATTAACATGAATTATAGTTATTTTAAAAGAAAAAAAATGTTGTTCGCAAGTAATTATAAAATCAGGTTGAATTAACATGAAACACGTATGAAGCAAAATCACCACCGAACAATTTTAAATTTTTGTTTTCGACGTTTTTAACTTGATTTTTTTCTGTGTGTATGTATCTTTACATTTACAGTTTTTTTTTCTTATTTTCTTTTAGTATTGACAAAAAACTTGAATTTTTAAATGAATCTAGTTGTTGTGTACTCAAGGAAAAAAAGCTAGATAAAAATATTTTTTTTAATTATTCTAAGTGAAAAGAAATAAAATTGCGAAAAGGAAAGTGCTTAAGTAAAGTGGAAAAAATAAAAATTAAGGCTCATCACAACTATGGCAAATCTGTTCTTTAAATTGCCAAGGAGTCGTCTGCGTAAGTGTCGCCACAAGAACCTTATCGAGCGTAGGCATATCTGATGTGAAAATTGTGTATAAAACGGGGCCCAAAACACTGCCTTGTGGAACTCCAGCCTGTTTTTTATGAAGTTCTGAAGTCGAGTCGTTGACCTTAACGTAAAAATATCTTTCAGATAAATAGCTTTTGAAGAGTAAATAAAATGGAGCTGGCAAGAATTTCGTAACCTTATACAGTAAACCGGTATGACATACTCTGCCCAAATGCCTGTTGAATATCAATAAATACCGCAGAACAATATTGTTTTTTTCGAACGCCTTTGTAATAACATTTACAATTCTGTGAATTTGCTCCGGAGTACCGTGTCTGTGTCTAAAACCAAACTAATGTTCGGGGATGATATGATTTATGTGCACATCAGGCAATAGCCTTCGTAAAAGAATTTTTTTTTGAATATTTTAGAAAATAGAACCAGAAGACATATGGGTATAAACGAAGTTGCCAGATTTTCTGATTTGTATGGTTTTTTTATCATAATAATCTCTGCGTTCTTCCATTGCGATAGGAAGTGGTTGAGCCTAAAAACCGAATTAAAAATTAACGTTAAAAATACCACGCATCTATGTGTGAATTTGCTGACAACATTTGCTCCTATAAGGTCATATCCAGGGCTTTTCTTTTTATTAAGAATTTTAATTTAATTCTTCACTCCGCTAGGAGTACAAAACTTGATAGGAAAATCCATTTGTAGAGGGCAGTTTAAAAAATTTGCTATTTCTTCCTAATGTGTATTAAATCTAAAAGAAAATGCCACAAAAGTGTTTTTTAAATTATCAGCAAACGTCTCTGCAGTATCTTTATCTGTTCTGCACCACATACCATCCGGTTTTTTCAGTATAATAGATTTTTGCATTGGCCTTTTTAGAAATTTGGTCGCTTTCCAAAGAAGATACTCGTCGTATCAACTTAAAATCAAAACAAAGAGATTGTACTGGCTAATTGGTTCGCATTCGCAATTGAAACTCAATAGCAAATTAAGAATTTATAAAACAATTCTTAAGCCTGTTTGGTCTTATGGCTTGCAACTCTGGGGTACTGTAAGTAGTTCTAATATTGAAATTCTCGAAAGATATCAGTCCAAAACTCTCAGAATGATAACAAATGCACCGTGGTTTATAACAAACAAAGCCATTAGAAGTGATCTTTCTATGACACCAGTTATAAATGAAATAAAATCCATTAGCGAGAAATATCTTCAACGGTTAAGTAATCATGTCAATCCTGTCGCCATCTCATTACTAGATTCTACTGATGAAATCAGACAACTTAAACGATTTTACGTTTTGGATCTTCAATTGAGAAGTTAAATCTACATCATTAATGGTCGTTTTCTCATTACACGATTATTTTTTTCCCCAACAAAAAACTTCAAATTAAAGATATTTGGTTTTCTCAAGCTTACCAGCACTCGTCTGCCAAATATTAATTTTTTTCATTTATTTGCCGTCCAGATAAATCCAATCAGCTGACTCCCAACATATGCATGTATTTTGAGAGGTATTGCCAAAAATTTAACAGATTTGTTTATTTTCCTTGGAAAGATTGTAAATAAAGAATTTATTAATAAAAACAATAAAATAAAAAAAAACCGACAATGTCCCTATCCACACTGTCAGAGCAGTAAAGTCATGGATTAGGGAAGAAAGTGTAATGGTACTTCGTTTAGCCGCCTTACTCGTCCGATCTTAATATTATAGAAAACGTTTGGGGTTGGCTAGTACGCAAGGTATGCATAGGCTTCTGGTGAGCTGTCAAACGAACCAAATTTCAACACTCCAACATTTTGCAACCAGCGAAACAAATCAGCAATTATGAAAACCCAAATCATAACCGATTAAAACATTTGGAATATAAATCCAAATGAAATTGTTAAAAAAAAAACGAAAGGTTAAGATTAAAAGTATGCAAAACATCAACTCAGTAATTCAAGGGACTTTGAAAAAAGATATCGTATGTTAGTGACAGACAAATGTTTAACACAAATAAATTTATTAGCTTTTTGTTTATTTTTGTTTTATTTTATTTAATACCTTGCTCTTTTTGTAAATGCGTTTTTATGACAATCAACTTTGGCTTCAATTTAAAGTTGTTTTCAACAATAATTCTTATTTTACTTTATAAGTCTAACTGAAGAGAATGAGAGAGAAAGATATATTGACATTTTAAAGGTTTAGTAGAAAAACATAAATAGAAAAAAAGCACGTGGGCGGACAATAGGGAACAAAAACGTTTCTAAACATAGATAAAAATAAAATAGTTTATTTCCAAACTAAAAAGTGATGTAAAGAATTTTACCTAAAGCCCCCCAGAGATACTATAAAGGAAACATTAAAATGTCAATCAAGTGGGGAGTTCTGTTTCAAAATAAAAACCCACTGTTAATGATATTTTTATTTTTATTTTCATTTCTTTAATCTGTATTGCTCCAAAAGACAAACATATTGTTATAAACAGAATGGTTCATAAAACTAAAGGACAAGGTGTTCATTAATTCATTTCCATTTTCTCTTCGTATCTTCTTCTTTGGAATGCAAGTAGTTGTTGTTTATGTTTTTTCGTGCTAAAAGAAAGACAAACAGCTGCTATTCTGGTTAATAAACCATCATCATCCTTTTAATCGTTGTATCCTTAGAAGACACAAGGAAACAACAACAAAAACAACACCAGCCGCAGCAGACACATGATCTTTGCAACATGACGATAATAAAACTCATTTTCAATACACAAAATGTGAAAAGTATCTTATTCTACGGTCCAAGTACAATACAAGACAATTAGGACGAAATTGAAAAGTAGAAAAAGAAAAAAACACAAGAAAGAACAATGAACCTCTATTATAAAAGAAAGAGGGGAAAAAACTTAAAGAGGTTAAACTTAAGAACAAAATAAAACACAACTTGAGAAGAAACCGAAAAATTGAAGAAATGAAGAACCATTTAGAAAAGATTTTACAAACACAAAAAGGCAAAGAGCACTGCAAACAGACGGACGGACGGACGGACACAGACAGGCAAGATTCAAAAGAAACTAGTCAAGAAGAGTATAAGAATATCTTAACAAATATTTAAAATTGTTAGAATTAGATTTACAAACTGTTTTATTATGATTGTTAAAGATAAACTGCAGTATGGTGTCTTCACGTTCCCTCCATTCAAGTATCAGCTGTTATATATGACGCGTATGTGTGGTAAAATTATGTTAGTGTTGAGGTTGTTGCACCAGCTGTAATATTTGATGCAAAAGAAACAGGTTTATGATTATTTATGTTCCGTTTTCACTTTGGATGTGTAGTTTTAGTTGCTTTTTGCCTATGAATATGAGGAAGGAGTATTTGTAGAGAATGACTGACAAAGTGATTTCATCCATCATATTTACTTTGAAAATGTTTACTCTGACATTATTACGAAAGCAAACATGTTCTTTTTCTACTTGACTGATTATCTAAACTTTGGGTTAAGTGTTTTTTTGAGAGACGTAGGGATTTTTAGAAGAAAAGGGTAGTTTGTAGATACATTTATAACATGTGGAAGGTAGTGTTCTATTAAAAACTTTAACAACAGCATCAAGTTAGAACAGCTAATTTCACGAATCAATATCAACACTAAGTGCAAGTAAGTTGGTTCGACAACTGATCTAGAGAATACAAAAATATCTTTCGAACATGAATAGCGGAACCCTATGCGTCTATAAACCGTTATGTGTAAATTTTGTACACAAAAGGTGAAGTTCTAGTTCAAATATTTCTAGACCTTCCTATAATTCATCCGTCAGTTTTAGTGTGCGCTACATTGTACACAGAAAGAAAAACACTCGGGATAAATAAAGTTTTTTATATTTACTTTAAGTATGAACGGAACTCAAAATTTCAAGTACGTACACTAAGGCCCGTTGTCACTACTTACCGATAGCTAAAAGTAAACTTTAACCGGCCTTATAAAAAGTGTTCCATTATTTAAACTTTACTTTAATCTGAACTGAGCGATAAAATAAATTAAGGTTCATCCTACCTAGTGGGTTAAAGTAAAGTTGTAATAATGTATAACTTTTTATACGGCCGATAAAATACTACCTTTAGCTATCGGTAAGTTGTGAAAACGGGCCTTAAGCACAAATAAACAATCCTAAATGGAATAACTTTCGAAAATCCATCCCAGAATTTATTAAAATAAGAACAAAATTGTTAAACCAAGTAAAAAAAAGATTAAACTTATCCTTGGTAGTGCCACTCTGAGAGTAAAATTACAAACTGAGCTTTTCCTTTGGTCTTTTCCGACCAAATCTGGTCGGATATTTTTGGTTTGGTCGGATGGTAGGCCAAGCCTCGTTTTGGTCGGTTTTGGCTTTCAGCTTACCAAGTCAGATACCGTTTCAATTTTTCTTTTTAAAAACGTTTCATAAACAAACAATATCCCTTTCAAAAATTTAATCGGATTGGCAACAAACGGCGCCATGACTGGTAATGTTGGTAAGCTTAATCTTACTTAGCAATGCAAAAAGTATCAAGCTTCATTCACAATAGTCAGCAACAATTTCATCAGTGTTGTTAAAAATACAGCAACAATTTTTTCAACAACAATATTATGCATTTATTATTATTTTTTACAATATTTTATTAAAATTTTCATTCAAAACTAAATAAAATTATTATAAACGTTATTTTCAATATCATACAAATTGTTACTGAAGTAGATTCTTTTTTTTAAAGTTGAGTTGAAATTTTATTTTCATGACGATATACTTGTTTTTAAATATTTAAAAAATTTGGTCGGAATTTTGATCGGATAATAATTTTTCAAATGGCAACCCTGGTTATATATGTACATTCAGTTCTTCAAATAAAAAACATATCGGGAATTAAGGCTCAGTTAGCCGGGAGTAACAGTAACAGTAACCTTACATTAAAAAAGTAAGACCAATCTATTTCTTACAGATTGAGACGTAAAATCTTACTGCTAACTTTAATCGTTCTAATTGCTTCACATAAAACAAAATGCAGAAGCTGATTTGCAACGTTACTGTTCCCCGGCTAACTGAGCCTTAATACTGGTGTTTTATTACTGTAAGGTGTACAACGTGCAAGTAAATCAATTATAATAAAATGCATCTTAATTAATACCGATTCGAATTGATTTGAGTACGGATTGATTGATTTTTCTTTTGAGTGTAGCAGCGACATTTCAAAGTTTCACAATTTCGTTACTAGAAGTGGAAACATTTTAAACCCGAATAGTTCTGATTTCACTACGATCATCGTTATTTACTAGTTTGGAAATAACAAATCAAAAGAAAACCTTTAACCAATACCGACGCGTAACGAGGAGGCAGCAAACGCAGTGTATTTAGCTCTTCCTGTGTGTTCTGAATTTCAAGAAAATCCAATAAATTACATACTTTTTTTTGTTACCGGCGGTTTGTCTTGGCTTACGTCTGAAATCGAGTATCATTTTCTACCTGTTTCAAACCCATTTGTGAGGATGATCCTTAGTAATAGCACCTGCTATTACTAAATTCTCTCCGTCACTGCTTTTTTTCTTATAAGAATGTAGTAAAAATTGCGTGTTAAATTAAACAGCAAAAGAAACATCAACTTTATTTTTAAACTTAATAATTATTGCAATGTTTGACTTTTAACTAACAGTCGTTTACTGTAACATTTATAATTTTTTTTTTATTTGGTTTTACTTTTTCGCTTTGTTGTTTATTTCTTAATTTAAAAAAAATCCTCACTGTTTCTCTTCGTATCGTAATGTTTAATGTCAATTAAGTTCTGTTTTTTTTTGTTTGTTCGTGAAAACAATGAAATAACTGCTTTCTTGTTCAGGGTTTTTCTGTAACTCAAAGAAAGATTTTAATCATTATAGAAAGAAAGAAATCTATTTGTTTTTTTGTTGGTCTGAATGGATGACTGGCTGGTCTTTATTGTAGTGTTGCCAGATTTAGGGTATGTGTCCAAATATTGGCGATTTAAAAAAAAATGTTTTTAAAAATTTATTCTTCGAAAGTTTTATAAATTTTATGTAAAGAAGTCAACAAGTAGTTAAGTTTTCTATTTAAAATAAAGGAAAATACCATAGTTGAATAACTAAATGCCGTTTTACGCTATCACACAAGTTTATCGTACCTATATTATGTTGAAAATACAACTCTAATCTAATTATTGTGTGAAAATTTTTAAAAAACAATTAGAACTTACCATAACAGGGTTGTATTTATTCAAAATAGACTTGTATGAAAATGTAAATTACCTATAAGTAGTATTAGATTTTGTGTCGATTTCGTCAAAATATAGTCATGAAGTAGATTTTGTTTTGCTTGACATCCCGTAAGTAATAGATTTAGTTCTAGTGTAAATAGGATATACATACTTATACACAAAAGGTTCCAGTAAATTTTCTTGCTGGCGTTTAGTTGCTGAAGATCTTTGAAAAAGTTGCCAACAACATTTTGAAATGATGCTCGATACTCTAGAGAAAGGTATTTAATGCATAAACATTTTTAAACATTTTATGACAATAAATTGGTAATCTGTAATACTCTTATCACAGACAAAAAATTATTTAATTTTGTTTCAAAAATTTATTATCTGTAGAAAAGAAATAAATTAGATTTATTTTGTAAACTAGAAAATGTTAAATTGTGATAACTTATTTTTTCTAAAAGCTAATTATTTGTATTGAAACATAAAAATCAAGTTTTTTCCTTAGTCTAAAAGTCTAAAAGGAAAAAGGAATTTCTTTAAAAAAAATTCAGTGGAATCTCTCATAGTCGGACAACAAACAGAACATTAAAACGTGTCCGTACAAAATGAATGTCCTCTTAAAGGAACTCAATGCTTTCCTTTGGCACATGTCTGCCGAAAGGGGGTGTCCCCATAAAATAGGCTGCCTTTGAGGGACGTAGCACTGTATATGTATTTTATATGAAAACGTAAACTCAATTTCATTTTGTAATCTAGCGTTTTTGGAGCAAAAAGTATAAATAATTTCCTTTTTAAGACAATGTTTTCGTTTCCATAAATTTAATTCAAAGTTCAAAAATAATGTGTTATAACCACGCAGGAAACCTGGGATCTCGTGTGTCCAAGTCATCACTTTTGTCTATTTCTTTGTTAATTTTTTGGTAACACTGTTGACAAAGCATCTACACTTTTGTATACCTCTTAAAAAAAGAGAATTTTCGACAGCTGAAAAAGTATTTTAACTACCCGAACTAGTTCTCTTGTTTTTTGGCACGCTTTAGCCGAATATAAGCTCAGTTTTCCCACAACACGTAACATTTATCAGATAACGGTATATTTCTGTTTTTCGCTGTAAACTTTTTTCCAGAGTCCAGAGTCAAAATCAGGTTTCATTGAATTATTGTTGGCGGCGTGATGTGGATGCCTACGAACTAAGAAAAATGAAGTGGCTTCAACCTTCCTCTAAGCAATTCATTTAAGAGGTCTTCTGACCTACCCTCTCCCTGGAGAAAAAAGGAATCATGAATAGGTTCCCCACCACTACACCAAATACACGGACGGCGTTGCTTCTAGGCAACAACAGATGGCAGCCACATTATCCTAGCCAGCCAAAAACATAAGAATCAGTTGGTATTGTTTAAAAATCTTTAAAAAAGGTTAAAAATGGCTGTCTGTATTATTAGTGCAAAAATTTAGTAAAACGTTTTAAAAATGTAGACTAAAACTATTAAAAGTTAATCTTTGGTTCCAATATATCCATAGGGTCTCACAAGTTCTTAATCACAAGCACATGCTAAATGTCTATAGCACAAAGCATTAATTGGTCAGTAATACTGGTGGCAAAGTCAATAGTGAATCAGCACAGTTTTACTATTGACATTACAGGGAAATTAGAAAAAATTAAAAACCAGCCACAGCATTGTGGGTTGAGATGGGGGTAAATATGTTCTGGCAACACAGGTTGTTTGGTTGGTTGGATAGTAAGTTTGGCCACTTGGTTTTTGTTTGGTTCGTTGGTTGCTTCTACAATCATTTGTTGGGTTTATTAAGTTTACGGTACTTCTCATATCTAAATGTTAGTATGCACACATGTATAAATGTGTATCATGATGGATGTGTAATAAGCATAAAAATTTAAAGAATAAAAAATACCCACAGACATACATACAAAATACAGAATACATACCTACCTATTAACTGTCATTACAACATTTTCAACTCCACTCGGTTTACTATGCTGGCTCCATGGAGTAACAAACTACTTGCCACCACTTTCAGCCAGCCAGTAATAATAACTTCCATGTTGTACTACAACAATTATTTTTCCCTGTACATTATTGTACTGACTAACTGAATGACGGTAACAGACAACATTAAAATGATGACCCAAACAACAAGAACCATGAACTACACAGCAACAGCAATGAGTTTAGGTACAATAGAAATTGTAGTGTTTTTTCTTTTCTTTGAGTTTAACAATAAATTTCGTGCTTTAAACTTAATACAACAACAACTACATAGAATTGTTTGTGGTTTTTACAATAATATTCATACCTTCTTAAACTTGAAATACAGTACTTTTCGCTTACAGTCCATTCAGCTTAAGGGCCAAAAGAAAATTTAAGCCAAAACTGTCTTAATCACTTGCAGATTTTTTCGAACTTCATACAAATTATTGTTTCTAAGGTCCATTTCGCTTGTAGTCCATTTTCGTTTAAAAGACACATTTTCTAAGCATGCAAAAATATTCGTTTACGGTCCACTCTGTTTTTTATATTTTTTAATCAACTGGCAACATGTTTTTATTTAACTTTCTGGAAACTTTTATAAATGAAAATTTCGCAATTATTATTTCATTAAGAACCAATGAAATTGATCTTTATGTTGTGTTTGATTTCGTCTTGCAAAGAATAAAAATTAATCTCATACTTAAGGCTTATGGAGCATTGAAATTTTTAACATTTTTGTTTTTATTGTGAGCTTTTAAAGCATTTGAATTATGTATGTAATTGGTTATGTTTTCAAGAAACGTTTCTTTTGTTTAAAAAGAGTGGTATTATTGAAGAAAATAATGTTTATATAGTCCAAAATGTGGATTATACTAGGCTTCACTTATTTGTAAAGTCATATGTCTTAAAATAATTACAAGAAGTATGTATTACTGCTGTGGGCAACCGCTTATAATTTAGATTCCTACTGTACTGTTATGACGAATCAATGAACTCAGCATTACCATTTTTATTTTGTTTGAAACACAAAAATATTTGTTTCAAACAATTGTAAATTATTGAACCTTATTCCAGTTGTCATTGTCGTAACCGACCAAGTCGTTTTTTGTAAGAGATTAGAGAACACTGGTTGTGTGTTACTTTAATCTCTTACAAAAAACGACTTGATCGATTACGACATCGACAACTGGAATAAGGCTGATTATTAGGACATTATGACGATATGACTTGATAGCACACCTTGTGAATCCCCCAACTATGTATCCATGAAATGGCTTATATAAAAAATTGGTTAAACTCCAAATTCGCTTATAATCCACAAAAGTTGTGCAACTATAGTAGTGGACTATAAGCGAAAAGTACTGTAGGTAGTTCTTTTTTATTTGTTCGTGTGCTTTTTTACTTGTGTTGTAGGTAGGTACAATTTTTCTTTTTACCTTGACAACATTAAAATGTTTGGACGATTTAGGTTTTGTTACTGTTTCTATTCCTTTTCTTCTATGATTTTATTATTACTTTGTAGCCTTAAGCTTAAATTTTTTTGTTGCTATGGAAATAATAAAGTTCAGAATTACTCTACAAGAAAAGCAGAAGATATACATAAGTAAGATTATGTGTACATATTTTATTTACGGTCTTTGAAAAAGGTTTGTTAAAATGAAGAAAATTATTTATTTAATAAAAATAGAAGGCGTTCGAAGACCTTTATGACGTAAATTGAATACCTAGCTTGTTCAAAGAAAAATATATTGCGTAGATATTAAGAAATAAGTTAAACTATTTAATACAAATATTTAAGGAGTTATGAAAGAGTAAAAACTTTGCTTACTTTTTCGAAATGAATAGCTTCGTTCACTCATTTTGTAGTAGCCTTTTTTCGCAACTATTAGCTTTATATAGCAGCTATTACATAATAACTTCATATAACGTATTTATAAGTCATTATTATAATGAATAAAATAATCACTTTCAAGGTAATGATTTACAAAAGTGATACCAAGGTTAGGTTAGGAAGGGTTATGCGCCCAAAGGCACACCTCAACTCGGAGACCAATGCGGTCATTTGTGAATCTCTTCAAAATGGAGGAAGAAGAAAGAGAGTAGTGAAGCAGAAAGGACATGATAGATTTAAGATGGTTAGTAAGTACCAGAGTAGAACAAAAATTCCCTCTACAGTCCCCTTATCAGAAACAACCATCCTTTTTTCCTGAAAAATCCCAGTAGGTCGACTGGATTACATCCAGCGGTACACCCCATTTCTGCCTGAGATCCTGCATCCTAGGATAGTACATGCTCCTCAGAACTTTCGAATAACCTGCAGAAGTCCGGTTTGATATTGTCCCAATTACTCATAAAGGCCCTAACAGAACAGTGAGCCGTCACGAACCCTATAAGTTTCCTAAGACCACTCCTATCCAATCCTGATAGAATCCTGGTGGTCCCTGCGTCCGTTCCGAGTCATAATGCCCTAGACGTCCTGCAATCCGTTCTATCTCTCAAGGACCCGTTAAAAAGTGATTCCAAAAGAAATAATAATTTTTTACGAAAATAAATTTTTGATATGCTTACAAAATATTTTATTTATATTCTCTTTTAATTTATTTTGGTTTTTGGTAAGTATATAAGAATTAAGCGCTTTGGTAACGTTATAGCCTTATATACATAGCTAAATTGTAACTAGCGAAATTTATCTTTTAGAAAGGTAATGTGCAACTACTTATTTTTGGACCTTTTATAACTACTTACATTTCGGATAATGACTTATTTTTCAAGTACCATTTAGTTAAATGTGAGGCGTTCATTATGGGACATCTCTTGTAAAATTAATTGGCTTTCTCAGTAGAATTGTAAGTTGTACTTTAGCTTTTTTTTAATACTCAACACATTTTTTTGTAGGCGAAGTTTTTACTGGGCAGAATAATATTTTTTAGGCGAATGGGGATGTTTTAAAGCAAGGAATAAAATAAAACTGTAATATAGCAGATTTAGAATAGATCTAAAACAGAACTAGAAAAAAATAGAATTTTCCGAATCATATAGGTACATAAGTATGTAGTATGTTTGTGCACCTTTTCCCATAATAGAGTAAAACTTTTGTATAGCAAACTACTTTACAATGAAGCCTCTGTTATAAATTGATTTCATAAGTACAACTAGGGTTGCCATACGTACTGTTTTTAACAGTACATGTACTGATTTTTTGCAATTGTACTGTTTTATGCATAATGTCCAAAACAGTACGGAAATGTACTGTTTTTTACACTTTGTACTGTTTTTTGTACTGTTTTTTTTGTTCAGTCTACAAAAAACCAAGATATTTAGAAAAACCCTTTTAAAGTCATATTTTGAAAATATCCTAATTTAACAGTACAAAGCTTAGAAAAATGTTGTGTTCCAAACAAAAAAGCTCTAAAATAATAAGACTTTTTACGCATAAATACGCAGTAGAAACTTAATTATAATGGGTGACTCGCAGCAGTTGTATATATTCATGTTGTTATTTTTAAGTCATATAATTTTATGGCTACCTCTTCAAATAGTATTTTCCTTTAAACACCTGAGAAAGACAAAAACAAAATCGAAATTTTGTTAAAAATATTATATTTATGTTTTTAAAATGCTAATTAAATACTTATTCCAACATAATTATCTTTAATTCCTAGAATTTTTTTTAATATTCGGGCAAGTTCTGGAAATCGAAATCACGTGAAATTAAAAACTTACAAATTTAAAAAATTCTCCGGGCTCAAAATTTATAAAAATATCTAATTCCTTTCAGGACCACTTTTCTCTACCCAAACTACTTTTGAAATAAAGAAGAGCTACGTTGATTTTTACAAAAATTTTATTGAAAATATTCAGCGTATAAATTTTATGAAACTTGTTTTTTACTATTTTAATACCTATATTTTCAGATGTTGTTAAATAAAAATACACCAAACTATGTTTTTTGGATTTTATAGATTACAGCTGAACTTGGTAAAATTGGCCGTAAATAATTTAAAAATTGTTTGAAATTGGAAAATTAAATTAAATACCAAAGCTTAAAGAAAGTTCTACTTACACAATCAACGAGTTAATTGTTTTAAGCTAAGTTAGGCTTTTCTCCTTTCTTATATGGCTTACAGGAATGTTATGGTTATCCTGTCTTCAAATTAAAAAAAAATATTAAGGCCAAATACTTCGTTTTAGAGTTTTTTTTTAACGCAAATGGAGTAATTTCGTATAAAATGCCATAAAACGGAAATCATTCCTTTGACGTTACACATTTTAAGTGTTTTTCGTTATATAATTGTTGCATATTCAATCAAAAGTTTGAAATATATAATAATTTAAATAAATTGTTGTGTTTTCGCCAAAAAAATATGTACTGTTTTTTTCTTGATTGTACTGTTTTTTTGTGTTCAATATACTGTTTTTCCGAATCTTAAATCTGGCTACCCTAAGTACAACTTTATTTCTTCCAATTTTTTTGATTTCCCTTTACGTGAGTTTCCATACAAAAGGTTCAAACGAATTTTTGTCTCCATACAATGAATTATTTTAAAAGCTTTCTCTATCGCATAGTAACAACGCTGTGTGCACATAAAAAAGTAAAATATATAAAAAAAGAGGATCCACATAAGAAGAAAATAAGAAACAATAAAACATCAGTCGTCCATTTTCTGTTGACAGAAATGTCGGAGAAGCCTTTTTTTTTTGAAAAAGAAATGTTAAAGTTAAAAAAACACAAAAAATCTTGGGAATATTGATCAAGCAATCCTTCGCACTTGGGATTGTCATTTCTGCATAATAAATTTTCTATGTCATGAATTGATTTTCGGGTCCCGTGCAGGTTCGACTGTAGAACTTTTTTAGGTAAATTCTTACCACAGCCCTTAATTCAGGAGTACACGTGTATTGTAGTCTAGTGAAATAAAAGTCCACAAAAGCTCTTTTTCATTTTTAAGTATTCTTAATATATCATAAATAAGAGATCCAAATCAGGTTCTTTTAGCTTATTTGGATAAAATAAGAGGCATTCGTTGTATTTTGTTCATCGATTTCGAAAAAAAACTAGAATTTAAATGCAATAAAATTAAAGAGCCAAACTGCTTGACAAAGTTCTTAAATACAGTTATTTTCGGTTAATTGAGCCCCGCTTAATTGAGTTTCCCGCTTTATTGCACTCAAAATCATGGAACCAAATCATTCGCATAACTGTCTATGTAAAAATGCCCGTTTAGTTGAGTTCCGTTTAATTGCGTCACCCGCTTAATTGTTTCGCAAATTAAGACCGCATTGCGAAAAACAAGAGCAAATGTTTCGGTTAATTGTTTCCGTTTATTTAATGTGTTTTTGCTCCACAAACCTAAAAAAAAAATATTTTGCGGTAAGAAAGTCATGTTTCTGTTGATCATGTAAAAGGGAACTTCGATCATATGTTTTTGAGAATTTTTTACATTTATAGTAGCAAATTTTCAACAGGAGTTGCAAAAATGACTTCGAGAGGCCACATTACTTTAAATATTAAACAAAAATTAAATTTAATTGATGATTCAAAGAATATGATAAGATTGAACTTTGCGCAAAATATAAGTGTTCTAAAGCCCCAATAAACAGAATTTTTAAAAGCAAAGATTCAATTGTTTCCCGCAACATAATTTTGGAAAAGGCTAAACAGTTCGCTGTGTAAATGGGTGTTGGTAATCGTTGGCAGAAAAGGGAAGGCATAGTTATAAAAAAATGCCAGGAGAAGGTGCATCTGCCGATATTGATGAGGCAAACGCATTCCTTGATACAGTTTTGCCAACTTTAATATCAAAATATGAGCCTTCAGATATATTTAACGCTGATGAAAGCGGTTTGTTCTTTAGAGCATTACCTAATTCAACATTATCAAAAAAAGGAGATCAACAGCGAGGCTTTAAGAACTTAAAGGAACGTTTAACACTACTATTTGTATGCAATGCTACCGGTGATTATAAAAAAGTTATTATTATTGGCAAATCAAAAAATCCAAGATGTTTTAAAAACAAAGTGTTGCCTTTGGAATATTATTCACAACATAAAGCTTGGATGAATCAAGATTTATGGCAGAAAATTTTGCTTTCCCTTGATGCTGAAATGGGAAAACAAAGACGTAAAATAATATTGTTCGTTGACAACGTATCTTCCCATAAAACATCAGCAAAGTTATCAAGCATAGACTTGCAATTTTTACAAGCTAATACAACTTCAATAGCACAACCCTTAGATCAGGGCATAATACACAGCTTCAAATCTTATTATCGGCAAAACATTATAGGGAAACAAATCTCAGCAATTGAAAGCGGAAAAACTATTAGAGATTTTATTAAGAACTTATGCATTTTCAAAGCATTGCATATTATAAAAAACTCTTGGTGGCTTGTGAAACCTTCTACAATTTCCGTCACTTGTTAATAAATTTCACAGTCGTTACCTTTTAAGCTAAATTTGTTTTCTCTGCTGTGGAATTCGATTTAGAAAATGATTTTGTGGAACTTAACATTGATGTTGAACATCAAAATGAATTCGAAAATTTCGTCCGCGTCGATGATAATCTACCATGTTGTGGAATACTTACAGATCATGAGATAATTGAAGAAATTTAACATATTTCGTCCTCAGACTCTTCCGAAGATGAAGAAAACGAAGATAATATCAGTCCTCCTTCAACCAAAGAGGCATTGAGTTGTCTCAATGTACTTCGAGATTTTTTTTAGCACAAAATTATTATTCGCATGAACTTGATGATATAGAAAAACGTATTATCGAAAGCCTTAACAAATCTAAAATTCAAATGTTGATGACAGATTTTTTTAATCACATTTAGTTGAACATAAGTATGTATCTACATATAAAGTTTTGTATAATATATGTATAATACATATACATACATACATTTCCATACATATATTTTTAAGTTTTGATCTACTTTTATATTGAATTTTGTGGTTTTTGTTCCTTTATTAAACATTGTACGATGAACGTACCTGATTTTTCTTTTGTTTTAATAAACTTAAACAATTTTTTAACTTAATAAATAAAGAAATGAGTTTTATTTTCTATCTACACATGGGAGTTTCGCTTTATTACACATCTTGCTCAATTAAGCGATTTTCGTTTTAATTGCGTCGGCGATTCAATTAACCGGGTACTGCTTAATTGAGTTCCCGTTTAATTGCGTCAAAAGTCGTACATTTTTAGAAACTCAATTAACCGAAAATAACTGTAATTGTAAATATTCTTTAAAAATAAAAAATATTTATTTTAAATTCAACTTTTTTTTTTTTATTTTTCGAATTTATTCTATGAGCTAAATTTCAGTTATGTATTTTATAAAGCTTTTTTTTTGTAATAGTCATATTCCTTCAATTTTTCAGAAATGACTTTATACACTATCAGACTATTATATTGTATTTTCTGAAAAATTGAAGGAATATGACTATTACAAAAAAAGCTTTATAAAATACATAACTGAAATTTAGCTCATAGAATAAATTCGAAAAATAAAAAAAAAAAAATGTTGAATTTAATATAAAGTAACCTTCAGAAGGAAATAATTCCCAGTTTCTAATATTTATTTTATTTAACATTATTTGCACAAAGTATCTACGGGTAATAAGATACATCTGACTTTAAGTTTTAATTAGTATACATTTATTATTAATTTATTTTAGAAAATTAAGGATTACATTTATATCTATAAAACATTTTACTTTATTGTAACTGACTTGAAAATGTTACATGCGCAATGGCTGCAAGTTTTGTTAATACATAATACAGGGTCCGCCAAATAACTTTTTATTTTTTGAAAGTGCTATAAAAAAAAACTACTGAATATTTTCTCAAATTACTTTTTTTATTTGAAAGTACAATCCTTCCGGTTAATGGAAAATAATTTCATTCAAATGTCTGCCTCGGCTGGCCATGCAGTAGCCTACACGATCGGTCCAATTTTTGATCACATTATCGATTGTGTGCAGCTGTATTTCACCAATGGCTTCACGAATATTGTCATTTAAAGCGTCAATTGTCTCTGGCTTGTCGCCGTAATACTTATCTTTGACGGCACCACACAAATAATAGTCCAATGGTGTCAAATCGCAGCTCCGAGGTTGCTAATCGACATCAGCTCTGCGGCCGATAATGTGATCTTCAAAAACAGGGCGCAAAACATCGAGTGTAGCTTCGGCTGGGTGGTACGTAGCGCCGCCCTGTTGAAACCAAATGTTTCCAATATCCTCCTCTTCAATTTTTGTGAACAAAAATTCGTTCAACATGGCCCGATAACGATCGCTATTGACTGTAACGGCCACTCCTTTTCCATTTTCGAAGTAAAATGACCTAATTATGCCTCTGGACCAAAATCCGCACCAAACAGTGACTCGTTTTGGGTGCCCCAAATGCGACAATTTTGCTTGTTTACATATCCGCCAAGATCAAAATGATCTTCATCTGAAGATGATTTTTTTGGCAAAATTGGCATCTTCTGTAAGTCGATCGCAGGCCCACTTAGCGAAGCGAAAACGCATATTTCCCAGCGTTGTTCCAGCGTATACACAACTATATTCGTTCAGCGGATGGATAAAACTAATAATCTGTCAAATCAGACATGAGCTAAGTGTTACCATTCACGAAATAAGCACTAGTTGAAAAAAACGTTATATGGCGGACCCGTTACATAAATTCATCGATTAATAAACATTGCTGAAAGACAATTTAAATCTGATGTAAGGTCCTGTGATATTGTACATCATAATAACAATAACTAATCAGACTAATCACAGTAATAACTAATCACAAGTTTACGATATTTTATGCCAAAGATGACTTGCATTAAAACAGAATGTAAGACAAAGCGGTCCAATTCTTTAGAGATAAATTAAATTTTGTAAAAATGTGTACAAGGGACTAATTTCAAACCACATTTATTGATATTGTTTATTTTTTATGAATATGTTCACAAATTAACTGCAACTTATTTTTTACAAGATCTTAAAGAGATTAAAAATGTTCCTAAAAAAATAAAACAAAAATTTTAACAAGACACAAATTTTAAAGAAATGTTTCTTGACCTAAATTCTTTTCTGTTAAGTCATGTTTTTACATTCACTATAACAAAAGCGCCAATAATACGATAATAAAATTAAAAGAAGCTCACAAAAGAAAGTAAGTGTGATCAACAAAAATATCTTCCTTTATATTCACATTTTGCTATAAGCAACATTTATTAAAAAAAGAAATAAAGAAAGATTTCACTTTCTATTTCCAGTCATTTATTACACAAGAAAATACTTATAATTTCACTTTTCTTTTAATTTGTAACCGAACTCAAAACATTAATGACCTGGTTAAAAAGTTGTTAATATTTTTTTTTTAATATTTAAAACAGCACAGTAACTAGCCCTTGTTGAATTAATTGATTTCTTCCGGGGGTTCTTTTTACTTTTGCCTCATGGAGTAAATCAATTATTCGTTTGCATATGTTTGGTGGGTATGAGTTGCAGGATATTGACCACTTTTCCAATACAATTGGCACTACCTCTTTGTTTGGCCTTTGCTTACTGTTAAAATACTTTTCCTTGTTAATTTAATTTGCAATAATCTCGGACGCACACACTGATATCTTTCCTTTTGTGGTTACTTTTGTTCCCTCTTTAGATTTAATTTATTTGAGCACATTGAAGTAGGTGGAAATTTTTGTTCTAGTTTTAAGGAGGTCACACCAAAAGATGAATGAATCATACTGTTGTTTATAGTATCCTTTTGCAAGTAACCCTTTTTACTTGGGTCAGAGATTTTAAAATCAGGAGTACATACATTTTCTACAAATGTTTAGGAAGCATTCAGTAAAAGCAATAAAAAAGTTTTTAATAAAATAAAATTTCTACCAAAAATATAGAGCAGACAGACAAAGTTTGTTTTTGGAAACAGCACAGTACAGACAAGATGTAAAATAAACTTTTTATTAGAATGCATTTGTATTATTGTATGAGAATGTTTATTGTTAATTTGTTGTCTGTAAATTGTTTGTGAATAAAAACCAAACCAAACAGAGAAGAGGACTGCATTTTTATATCACTGAACTTTCATTTCATTACCCTAGTGACCAACACAATTACGAAAACTACATAAACTATGCAAAGAGTAAATACTTAAATATCTTTTTAGGGAAACTAGAATATACAATTTCATATGAAAAAAATTATGTTTTATCACAATGATCTAAACAGAATTTAAGGATAACTACCACAATAGTGCCATTCTGTAACTTTTCACAATAAAAACACTTGTTAGAATTTTCGACATGAATTGTTGTTTGCACTAACGATTGTTCGATTTTGTTACTTGTCCTTAACAACATAGAGAAAAATTAACGTAAAGTGGCATCACTGTGGAAAAATAAATCAAAATAACGAAAATCTCAATGAGGCATAACAAAAAAATAAAAAAAAATATTTACAACTGAAGTTTTTTTTTAGTTCATTGGGTTTTTGCTTATTTTTTAAGAAAGTAAAAACATACAACATTTCATATTAAATTAAATGCCAAATATTCAGATGCCATTTCCACGTTATATTTTATACTTTAAGATACAGAAACAGCTGATTTAACGATAACAAGTGTAATTTAAAATGCCACAGAATGGCAAAATCGTTAGTAAACAACTATTGTAACAATTTATTATAGAATTACACTACAGCAATCAGAGAACAAATCTAGAACTGAACTATAACAACTAGTGATGCTGCGAATATTCGCATTCGTATTGCCGCATAATAGTTATTCGCCTGTTTTAGTACATTTGCATTAGGGATGCTAATCCCGAAATCGCGATCCCAAGAAATCCCGGGATTTTTCGGGTTTCAGCGAATCACGAATCCCGGTTTTTAGTCGATAAAAAGAAATTCGTAGTGACATTCCCCCTAGGGAGGATAGGGAACACAATATGCATCTTATATTTATTTAATTAACTCTGTTAATACTGTCATTGAAATCGAAAGAAAAAATTCAAACTTTGTTATTATTTTTAAACGTGTCCAACAATTATAGAAGTGCCGAAAATAATTATAATTAAACAAGAAAATTAATTCAAGAAACAATGCCCTTTGAAATGCACAAAACATTTGACTGGTGCACCAGAAAGTTTACTCTTTACAGGGTTAGGATTATTAAATTGTTTCCGAGAGTGGACATAAAACCAACGGTAGGTAACTAATGGAGCGATTTCACGAAATTAAGTAATGTTTTTTATACACTTCATAATTCCTACCACTAGAGGTGGTGGATATAAAAATGTGTTTTTGTTAAAATAAGATTTTTATGGTTAACTTTATAAATTGAATTTCTTCAATTATTTATTTTAATTCATTTAATAAAAAATTTAATAGAATCGTACAAATAAATCAATTACTAGTTTGCTCTACTTATTTACAATATTAATTATTTTTAAATTTAGTTTGAATCAACTGAGGTAATTGATTAAAATAAAGATTTTATGGTAATTATTTTTTATTAAATCAATTAACACATTTCTTAAAATAAATTAATCATTAACGGCCAATTTCACCAAATACAAAGTCATTTTTAGGATAAACAAAATTTTCAATTAAGGAGATTTTGTTTGTCGACAAACTACTAACTATAACTGAACCTGGTGAAATTAGCCGTAAAAAAATTATTTCTGAAAATTACCAAATTTTGTGTTTCTCGGTGTGCTTTCCTTTCGGTAAGTGAAAGTCACACCGAAAAACAAACAACAAAACAAACGTGCGATTTTAAAAGGCACATGTGATTTCAAATCACGTGATTTGAGTTAAAATGATTTTCAGAACAGACCTGTAGTAAGTAGTAAATTTTATGTGTTTTCATATTCTTCACTTATTTTAACATAAACCTAATTGACTCTTTAGGTTAACAACTAAATAACAATAAAATATCACCCTAATTCCTTTGGCCTAAAAAAGCATGGTAAATTTGTTTTTGCTGTTTTCACTTGTGATTAAAAGTGTTTAATTCATAATTTGTTTAACACGCATGTTGTTGTTGCTATCCTTGACTACCACAATTACAACATGCAACATGCATTAAACAAGCACTTCAGGTTTTTGGAATTTTAAATCCTTATGACGATATTTTTTATTGTTTTTACGATTCACAAAATTTTAATAAAAATTGTCACGTCAAAGGTTTTATATTTCTTTTGCTTTTCGTTCCCTTAATGGCATGTGTTGTTTACACAAACCAAGCATGTAACAGGAATAATCTTGTGTCCTAAAGTGTTTTATTTTTTTTTTTTTTATACATTTGTGTTCTTTCTCTGGGTAAAAAACAGCAAATTCAATGCAACAATTTAGGTAATTTTATAGCTCATTCATTCAAACACCCTTCCGCCTTCTACAAATGTGGAGACTGTGTTCTGTTTTGTTGTTTGGGGAAATTCCCAAAGGTGTTTTAGTTTAATGAGTTTCACTTCGCTTAACAGGCATATATTTTATTGCACGCATTTTGTTTCAAGTAGATTTGGAACAAATTTCCGAAAAATTCATATTAATTTAAGGAGAGGCATGCAACAATTACAGGAATTTTATCCCATCAAATTTTTTTTAGGATTTGGAAGCAATAAACACGTAACTGCATCCCAACCGCTTCCTTTTTTGCTTCTAAAAATTACCGCCTTACTCTACTGCTGTAAGATAGATTGTGTGCCTTACACAATTCTAGAATTCTTAAATGCGCTGCTTAATACTAGAAGAGAATCGCTGTTTATTCGTTTTTTTAAGATAACATTTTCTGCTGCTTTATTGAAGCAGTTAAATCATTTATTATTTCGATAGAAAAATCTTAACTTAACTTTACATAAATCATACATAACATGTGCTATAAATTTACACTTTTTCTAGACAAGCTGGGCACATGGTGGTGCTAGCCGTTTTTTTAGGTTAGCTCTTGTTTTCGAGATATACCGTTATATCGAAAATGGAGGATGTTGCACAACTGATGTTCGCGTAACTTAAAAACGCTTAAGCTTATTGAAAAAACTAAAAGAACCGATTTTTCCTTTAAGAAAAGTAAAACTTTTTCTAATTTTTTTTTTAATATGCGCTGTCGTTTTAAAAACATATTTTTTTTTTTTTTTTTTTTTGAAAAAAAAACTATTTTTTTATTAAAATTTCGAAATTTTTATTTTTAAAAATAAGCTGCTAGGCAATATTTGTATGGGAGCCCCCCCTAAATGGTGGATATAAAGGGAAAGAATGATTTAAGAAAATGTTAAAGACGAAAAACTAATTGCGGTCGGTCATACATTTTATTCCCCTAGGGGCGTCTCCTTGGCAGCTATCGGGGTTTTTCTTCAATATGTTTCTAGTCCGTATTGAACATTTTGTATGGGAGTCCCCTTAAGGAATGGAGATACCGGGTAGGTGTGTTAGAAAGAAATTATTTAGGTGAAAATAAAGTGGGATTGGTCATACATTTGGCCCATCTAGGGACATCCTTGGCACTGAAGGGGCCAAATATAAGAATTTTATTAAACCGCCATATTTGTATGGTTGAAATTCTTAAATTTGGCTGCTGCAGTGCCTAGGATGCCCCATTTTTCAGCTAGCACATTTTAAGCTCTGAAATAAAAATTTTTTAATGCTTAATTTTTTTTCACTAACTTTATACACGTAAATCATGTCGGTTGTCGAAGCGTGAAATAAGCGTTCTTCAGATCTCTACAGCAGAGCTTCTACGAGAGGTATTCCAAACAAAAATCATGTTATATTTCATAGAAGTGTGCGCACTTCACTACGAATTATCCCTTACATTACTGCTTCCGAGGTAGCATTAGTTTTAGCTGGGATGTATAATTGGAATTTGGTACATATTCATACTCAGTTAAAAGTAATAAATATTTTATTTCTTAGAACTATAACTGGTCTAGAACTAAACTAGAGCTGATCCAGATCTAAATTAGAAGTGAACAACATTTGTACAACTTCAGTTCAGTGTCCATCTTAAAAAATGCAACCAAACTAGTCATTATATTCCACTCGAAGCCGACGTGAAATTGCTGACGTTCAAAACGCCAGTCATACATTTCGTTGTCGGCGAACAAAATTTACTAAAATTGAAAAATTTTAAAGGACGGCGGCGGAAATTCAACCGGCGGCTATACCAAATAATGTAAAGTCCGACTTTGACAACATTCGTATATTTTTCAAAAATGTTAAAAGTAAAATAATTAAACAATGAAAAAATGTGCCTAGAACAAATTATTATTTTAATTATTCTTTGCAGTTTGCCTTTTTAATAGGTTTTTTAGTGTTAAACTTTTTCTCGCGAATTTATTTGACAGTTCAAAGCGGGAACTTTCTCACAGAAATAGTATACACACTTTTTCTGTCGCCAAAAATGCTTTAGGCGCAGTTAAGGGAGAAAAACAGTTGTTTCTTTCAATTTATGACATTTTTGTTTCATTTCTCACATTTCAATCGAAAAGTTTTTCGACGCGAGAGTTACAGAACATGGGCACAGATCTACAACTGAACTGCAGTTGCAATAGAACTGATCTAGAACTCAAGATCTAATTAATAAGTCGGTTATCAATCGAACTTTAGTTGAGTTGCCGGTTGCCAAAAGTTATAATAGATGTCAAGTGATCTCGATTTCAGTTGCCAAATATTAAATATAAATTTGAGTTCAGTCTTTAAAGTCTCTACTAAATAGGTCACAGCATTTTTGAGAAGTCAACAAATATGCCCTAAACCAAGAAAATTTGTTTATAACTACAGACAGTAAATCTAGCGGATTAGAATTGCCTCTCAAGTGTCGCCAAACACATACCACGTTTACTCCATCTTCTTGGTCATCGAAAAATAAATATACGAAACAAGTCAGTCATATTGACTTTTTTTTGTATTTTTATTTTAGTTGCGTTACACATTTGACCATTTGAAAACGTAACTAAAGTTTGGTTGCAATACTTAATCGAGACATAGTAAGGTCTGAATATGAACTAACAGGTCGATCACAAATGACAGCTCAAAGTTAATTGCGTTAACAGTTGCCGAAAATATATTACCTATGGAAATAGACAATTAAAAGCTGATGATTTCAGTTGCCGTATTGTTATAAAATTTGTGGTTGCTGCTTCAAGTAAAAAGGCGACAAAACTGAAAAGTTTGTACATATCTTTAGCTCGTTATTGGTTTGACGCATATGCTAAAAAGTCGTAATGGAAAAAAAATAGAGGCCTTAATGAAGTTTTCTGAAAATATACCTGATAGAATTTTTTTGTATTTTCACCACTGCTTCCGGCATATGTTTTGAAGAAAAATATAAATTTCTGTGAACGTTTATGAACGAAATTGTAATTTAATAGCATTTTATTGAAAGTGAAAATTATTGTTTTGTGCAGCATACGCCACTTTTCTGAATTAATTTTAATAAAGTAGCTTTTTGTGCTGCGTACGAATACTTACTGCTGTATATTGAGTTGTTGACATTGAATTTTGCTTTAACCACTTTTTTTCTTACGGCAATGAAGAGAAATTTATTTTGAACGTTTTTGTGTGAGGAATTTTCTGCATTCGCTAGACAGTGGCGTGTAGAGCAAAACAATACTTAATAAACTTTAATATAGTTGATATAAACAATTTCGTGAAACCTGTTTTGGATTTAGAAAGGGAATATTCAAAATATAAATTCGCCATTCCCGGCTCAATTTTTTTCATTGTCTGTAGGTCAAACCTATAATAAGCTGACGACATATTTTTGTTTAATTTTTTTATTTTTAAAGTTGTTCGGATAGTAAACATTACAAGAACACATTTTTATCTATTTTTTAATAGTTTCATGGCCTTGAGTTTTTGAGGGGTATTTAATTTTACCCCTCCGTAGGTTCCTATCAGCCTTGAGTAGATCTCTCGCGATCCTAAAGGCAACATCTTGTTCTTTGGGTATTAATTGAGTTAAACAGTTCACCTTTTTTTTGCTTCAGTTTTTCAGTGTGAATTTCTTAAGAATATCTTTTTAGCCTTAACAGCAAGAAACTGAGCGACTGAATTGTATTTTATTTTCAAAAATAACACGTTTTTTGCTCCTTAATTTTCAAAACTTTTATATTATATATTAAATTTTATAAAATACATTGTTTATATTTATTTTTAATTGTCAAACTGCCCAAATAACAATATCGATAACTTGTTGGCAGCTGAGAAAATTTGCAATTTCTAATACCAACTTAAATGACAAAAAAACTCTCGTAGAAATGTTCAATGATCTCTTTATATTTTTAAACTTAACTTTTCATTAGACTTACTTGATTAATAATGACAAAAATTCAAGTCAACTTGTGTAAGAAATTTACCTGTAATGAAAAAAAAACAAAAAATTTATTAAATTAGTACACATACAATATTATTTTGTAAAAGCAACAGAATATTCTGAGTTTCCTAGAAAAAAAGCTATTATTTTAATTGTCATTGACAGCAAACTTCAAGTCTTAATCTTCCCTAGTCAAATTACAATATATTGAGTGGGGTTTTAGAAAAAGAAAAAAATTTAATAAAATTTATTTTGTTAAGGGTGGTTAAATTTTAAGAGCCGATGTTGATTTTGAATACAACACAAATTATTTCGGAAATTATTGTAATTTCTCTTTATTATGATAATATTAGTATGGTTCAATTAAGTATTGAACAAAATAAAGGACAAATGGCCGCCGCGACCTCGGCGGCACACCTTCATCCGATGGTCCGAATTTTCAATGACGCTGACACATAATTGAGGTTCTATGCCGTTAATGTGCCGAATTATCTCATCCTTTAGCTCTTGAATTGTTGCTGGCTTATCGACGTACACCTTTTCTTTTAAATAACCCCAAAGAAAGAAGTCCAACGGTGTTTAATCACATGATCTTGGCAGCCAATTGAAATCGCCCGCAAAAGAGCCATTGTTTCGTTAGCTGTGTAGCAAGTGACACCGTCCTGTTGAAACCACTCATCGACCACATCCCACAAACCGCACCAAACCATTCTGAACTTTGACGACATTCAAATGGTCAAGAGGCTTGAGTTCTTGAGTCAACTGCACCTTGTAAGCGTGTAAATGCAAGTCTTTATGCATTCTGTTCATCAACGACGAGCGTGAATTTGCGTGAGGTGCAATTGTGCACAGGTGTTTTCACATCTCCTACAGACCAGGTGTGCTCAAATTTTTGCACGATTTTTCCGATTGTACGCACATTTGAACGATTAAATTGACCGAAAAAAACACGAAGTGAATTTTATGCATTTTGATTCGAACGCTCATTTTCATAATATGCCTGAATAACTTTTAACGCGTTGCTCGATTGTGTATCTTTCCATGGTTCAAATTGAGTTAGTCTTAAATTGAGAAATGTGAAATGAAATGAAGAAGAAAAACTTGACGTTTAGGTGTGGTTCACATTCAACATCGGCCCTTAAAATTTAACAATTTATGTATAAAGCTTTCATTAATTTTTTTTTAAATAGCGTTTGTTGTTAATACTTTTAGAAAAATTCCAAATGCACCTTTCTTTTAAAATGTTTTGGGGTCTATAGTATAAAATTTATTGCATATTTTTATAAAAAATTACATTATATCTTTAATTTAACGGATATCATTAGGTTTTTTTGCTTTCCCTTTAATTAACAAAAATTGGAGTTACTTCTTTTTTATAATAAGCCATTAAAAAAGCAAAAATCCACAAAAAAAAATTCTTAAAAGTAAAAATCTCTTTTAAAATCTCATATTATTTGTCAAGACTAATTCAATCAATATATTGTACTGATACAATCAGAAACATTATAATCACAATATTTAAATCAATTTAACATGGTCAGGATAAATTTGATACATATCATACATATCGTTACCTTCACTCCTAAATGATGTAAGTCCATATTTTTGGAAAATTCAGTTGTTGCTGCAGTTCATAGTTTGCAATAAAAATACTATTCCTATTTTTTTTGTTTGTGGTTTTGAAATGGTACGTAAAAGAGCTAAGTCCAACAATGTTAATGAAAAAGTGCAAAGTCCTCTTTAAATATGAATTTTTATAACAAAATATTAACTTGCAAATACGTTAAATAAGATAAATCTAGTAATTTTGGAAATTATCAAACTACATTTTTAATTCTTGCTGTTTTTTTTTTTTGAAGCTTTAAGAAAAATCATATTTTTTTTGTAGGTGTTTTATTTTATTAATTGCTGACGATTAACTTTATCAAAAAAAAAAAAACTTTCGGATAATAACACTCTTCTAAAAATCATATTTTATACGGATGTGTGATGAGCAATGGTTTGCTTAATGCAGCAGCCCAACATAAAGAAACTATTGGGCAAAAGATTCTTCAAATTGACCATACGTAAATTAAAGGGCCATTAAGCGCAAACAAATTAATGTCCTTGTTGACTACAGTACCAAATGTGAAGTTTAGAACCCATTATCTAATCTTCCCTAAAAAAGCGTATTGGAGTTCTGACTGTCTTCACAGTCAGTAGCCCCTATTTCCGACCCCCGCATCACTAATTCGTGGTCCCCTTTATTACCGGTGATATTGCACTGATCCGGAACCCAGCATAGCCTTCTTACATACTCCCCTAATATTTCCCTAAGAGCTTTTCTACAATAATCCACTAGTTTGGAATACACAAAACAGCCTATAAAGGCCCTAAGAGCCACCTGCCTGTCTGCTCACGTACATAGCGGTTTCGAGACCCCCCCCTCCCCCAAATGTAACCCCTTATCAATTTTGCGGCCTTCAAAATCCCTAGAACCCCTGCTAAAAATTCCCTGCAACCGTCGGGAGGCATATATGACATTATTATATATGTATATATAATCAAGGGAGGCCCCTGCACCCGGTATCCACGAGCCATGGGTAAAAAAAAGTCCCGCATACAATCTGCCCTGACCTGACCACCTCTCCCCAAATGGTAATTCCATCATCGGAAAATGCAAAAGTTGACTTTTGTGGCCACACAATCCGTAGACAATGCCAATCTTATCCTAAATCCGTAAACGACGTATCGCGAAATTTCCTAACAGTCAAACCTCCCTCAGTCTAAGAATACTACTGGTTACCATTCCTATCATATACAGCTCAATAGGCGGAAGATGAGAAGTTCTTTTCATGGCACCTACTTAAGAATGGATCTCACCACCGATGTGTACAGCCATCCTACTACTGAAGGCCTACGAATCGATGATCTGCAGACAAATTAAGTATTGAGACTCCTTTTTATACAAAATTTATAACAAGGTAAGTCCACATTAAAAGTACAAATAATTCAACAGAAAAGATGCCAAGTCACAAAACCCTTTGTATAATAAAGATCAATATTTTTTTAGTTGCCCATGACTTGCAAGTCAAAAAGGGTCGACAATAAAACTAAACTGCATTTACAGATCAAGAAATATTGAGAACTAAAGACTTAAGCTTAAGTTTTTTCCCCTATCTTGTAAAATTTATTTAATGGGACTTGGATCCTTTACGAGTGGAGGTAACGATATGTATGTATGTATGTATAAAAACACTTCTTACATAAATTGTATGCAAATCTACATGTCTGCATAATTTAAAAAGAATCGATGACAATTGAATAATTATATACTCACATACATATGCATATTAAATAAAGTTTGCCAAATAAAATATAGAGAAAAGATAAATTTCTTCATTATTCCTTTTTTTTTTTTGTTTGTTTTGAGATTCTTGATCAAACAAGCAGCTGTTTTATATGATAAACATAATTGAAAATTGCAAACAGATGGCCAAGCAAGTTTTTTTTTTTTAAGAAATTGTAAAAGAAATTATGCATATCAGTGGCACAAAAACGTGCTTTGTACTTTTTTTAATTTTGCTTTTATTTCAATAATATTTTCAATAATAATGTTATTCTTACTGATTTTCTGTCTTTGGGGGGCCAGATACAAATTAAGCCCAATTTTATTACCTTCGACAAAAGCAAAGTGTCTTCCTGCGAAATGTGTTTAAGATTAACGTTAATATCTACCTGGTAATACGGACTTCCAACTTAAAATTACCTCAGAACCGACTAGACTCAATGCGTCCACTTCAGCCAACCATAAAACAAGACTATTTCAGGTACGGATTGAATTTTTTTTAGGACTTTGTGCTACCTAACCCTTAACGCAAAAGCAGTTTCTGTTGACTAGTAAAAGCACAGTGGAACGAACATTCACCAGCAGTACTGTCTTCACCTTATCAATGTTACTAGTAAAAATTAGTTCCTTAACCGACAAATTTATAAACATAAGCTATCACCAGATCTCATAAAGGTCCAATTAAACGTGACATAACCATACCAAAACTGTATTACCATAACCACTGTATTACCAAAACGACATAAACATACCATACAAAACAATTCAATTTTGGTTTCTACGGTCATCGTTACGGCTGTGGCATTATGGTTATGTCACGTCTAATTGGACCTACAGGCGCCAAAATAGCAAACATTAATGAAAGACCTATTAAGACCGGAAGCTATTAGTTTTTGTGGTACTAAATATGACTCTGCTTAACCGATATAGTCCAGCCAGGTACAACAGTTTCCAATCGATCAAAACAAATGGAAAGCGATACAAAGCGGATGTTAAACTTCCAATTTGCAGTTTTAAGTAGCAGTGCAACATAAGGACCATTATTTTATACACCAAGAAATTATTATTTTATATCTGGTGGCATCTTCTTAACCTTTGTTTGTTAATGGTCGTTTTCAAATGCATCAAGTCAATAGATGTCTAGACTTAAGCAGCTCAAAATGCAAAACATCCTTCTAGTCCCTCCAAATGCAAAACATAACCTAAGCGCAATTGAATCGTTTATTTCAAAAACCCGTCAGCTGACAGTTTTTCCAAAATGATATTATAGATATATATTATATATAAAAATATATATTATATATACATATAATTGCCTAATTTAGTCATACCGTCTTATACAGAAAACCGTAAACTTTCAAGCCTTTTAATTGGTTGTATTTTGTTTTGCAATTTCTGTTTAGTGCAGTTTTTTTTTCGTTTTCCGATGATTTAAAAAAGCGCACTTGACGAAATTCTTAAATAAACGATTTAATTGATATTTCGCTTTGTTGCGAATTTTGTTGGATCTGCTTTTGAAACTCGGGTTTTCACTTCAGATTGTTGCAATAGATCACTTCTTTAAATCAAGTAACAATTCTATTTAAGTCACCCATCTTTTTTGGATGAAATGCGCAAAAGAGCAGTTCAACCAATCACTGAACTAGCACTTCCAATTTTTATAAATAGTATTTGGACCCACTGTGTTTTCAGATGTGGCAAAATAGTCTGTTTCCTTATGATTCTGCAAATTATTCTTGTGTTTGGCGCGCATCTTTGTCAAAAAATCCATTTTTTTTATTTCTAAAACGTGTATTGTTTGTCATTTATCGACAAAATCACTATTTTTAAAGCGTCGAGAAGATTGTTAAAAAGGTCAGAAACAAAATGACGAACACTTTCCTTTATTACAACTTACCGATAGCTAAAAGTAGACTTTAACCGGCATTATAAAAAGTGTTCCATTATTAAAACTTAACTTTAACCTTAAGTGAGCGATGAAGTAAATTAAGGTTCATTCTACCTGGTAGGTTAAAGTAAAGTTGTAATAATGGAACACTTTTAATACGGGCGATAAAATCCTATTTTTTTTTAATACAAAAAAACACAAAATATTATTCATGGAAAATAGAATCAGTTATTGAATTTTCGTTGAAAACCAGCACTAAAATGGCCTGTTCGTCGATATCGAAAGAAGACTTCATTCGCTTAACTTACATGTAAAACAAAAACAACATTTTATAATTTGTTTTTGTTTTAAAAGTATTCGTTCGAAATCGACTAACAGGCCAAAACAGTTCGAAATTTATTATTAATACGATTTCCGTATGACGTGCTAAATTCCCAGTTTTTCACATTTGATAAATACACTGAAATTTATTGTTGAGGGAAAGCTAGCTTCTATGCGCATTTCACTGGTTGCTTAGGCCAGCTCATCAGGAAACCTTTTCCAAAGATTTTAGAAAGGCCAAAAATATTATACAAATAAAACCCTAAAGCGAATAAGAATTATAAACACTAAAAGTCTTACTTGTAACAATATCAAAGCCAAAACAAAACACCAACAATAAACAGTGAGTTTATCTTTTCTTACACTCCCCTACAATTGGTTGGGTTCTTTCCGACTCGAATTGTAGTTGTAAGTGGGTAAAAAGAAAAAACAAAATTAAAAAACAAACTGCTTCATTCTACTGTCTTCGTAAGAAAACTTTGCTAAAGGCAAAATATTCATTTGCATTAAAACGTTCTCTTCGAATTAAGAGTTGAAAGTCAAGATTTCTAATGAATTAATTTCTAATGGCCAAAGAACTTTATTATAAGAATGATAATGAGGGGAAAGGGGGGGGGGGTTGAATTAAATGAATTAAAAACAGTTTGTTTACTCTACACTCAAGCATAGTAAGATTTTACGTAGCTTCATTTTAAATTACAAGAGTAAATTGTACTTGACTCTCTGGGCGGTAAATATGGTAATGATATACACGTATGTACAACAAAATAGCACACAGTGGCTGATAATGAAAAAAAGAGAAATAAATCAATATATTTTAAACAAAAAGTAGACCCCGGGGGGTGAAAAGCCAGCATCTTAGGAATATTTCTCCTTTTGGTGCAAAATCCTTTAGAGGAAAATAAGAGTAGCCAATATTTGGCAACGACAGGGTGAAATTAAAGGTCCATCTTCTTACTAAGAGGTTGATTACGGATGATCAGAGACCATGCGACGAAACCAAGTATGCACCTGGCACTTCGGTTCTGGACTGGTTAATGCTTGAGGCTCTTTCGGGAATCACGTGGTGGCTGTGGTTTATTCATATATATCGCGTGAAGTTAGATCTTTAAGGGGCCTGTTTTAAGGGCCCCTAAGCAGCGGAGGTTAGTTCAAGCAAGGGTGTGTACTAGGTTTTGCCGAATCCCATACTCTTAATAAAGTTAATACCTGTTTGGGGATGAGTCCGCGCTTGCATGTGGGTTTCATGGGATATTAATCGTGTTCCCAAATTAGGGCCATAAGACAGCTGCTTATGTAAATCTACTTACAACTAAATGAAAAGCAGAGATGTAGCAAAATTTAATTTTAGTATTTTGATATATGAACCTCCAAAGTACAGCGACTCCGGTTCACGCATAATTTTAAACTATAATTTTTTAGTCATACATCAGATCTCATATGAAAAGATGTTTTGAATTGGCTATAAAATAAGAATTTTGCGTATATCTGATATGCCCTCTTTTTAAGCCTTTGCTTTTAATTTTAGAAACCAATGAATAGTTTTTCTCATGTTTGCAATATCCTCCACTATGCACCACTGAAAAATGCCCGTACAAAAAGTGGAGAAACCATGGGAAATGATAACAAGCAAATAATTTAAATAAAACCTTATGGTATTTTTATGATATTATCTTTTTGGCAAACAAATTAGTAAAGCAACAAAAACAAACAATTTATTAATAAAGCTTCTTGAGCAATGAATGAAGAAAAAACAAGGAATCAGCCAGAGAAACCTAAAGAATATTATTCATTTTACAAAAATAGAATGACTGTAAGTAGATACAAATAAAAGTAGAAAAGTAATTTTTGAAAAAAAAAACTTACTATTTGTATGATATCAATATTTTTGCAATAAAAAGTAACTTATGAGGAGAAAAAAATATAAACATATTTCAAGTTTTTTGAACTGTTTTGGCAGAAATTTACTGTTTAATAATCCTGCCCTTAATTTTTAAGGATAAATACTAATTGTTATGACAACAAGTGAGAGTCCCATGTTCGGCTATGCTGAATTTAATATACCGTACACTATGGTGCGATAACAACAGAAAGTTAAAGAAATATCGTTCCTTAGTTATAAATAAATCTATTTTGTACCTTGCCCACTTCTTCACCCCCACCAACATGTTGGATGTTTTCTATTGATAACCAATATGATTGTGCCTAATTAAGAATCTTTGGTTCTTGCCGTTCTCCTGATATACAGAACTCCATAATAATAACTTCTATAGTGCCACGCCCACTTCAATAATCCCGTCCACATTTTGTCAGATGTTGTGTATTGATAACCAAGAAAAACAAGGAATTTAAGTATATATGAGTATATTGATTTAGCTTATCAAAGCCGTTCAGATTACATTTGAGATGATTCAGATGACAGATGATTAAGAAAAAAAAACACAATAAACAAATTTATATTTCTTTAAAGTATTAAAAATGGATAAAAATACTTTTATAAAGTTATCAGAAAATTATTTCAATCATTTTAATGGAAATTTATGAATTATTTAAGGAAAAAATCAAAACATAAAGAAGAAATCGTGGCCGTTTCTACATTATACTCAGTTTGAGGTATGTTCAGTGGATACTATGTGATTAATGAAGTGATTTAGTTGTAATCATGTCAATTGGAAGTGATGAACAAATCACTTCAATGTATGGTTAGTCGTCTCGATTTTGAAGTGATTTGAGCTCAATCACGTTCGAGCTGCTTAAACGCGTTTAAGAAGCCAAGTGTGAACATAGCATAACATTAGACATCATATCTTATCCATTTGTTGACCGATCAAGCTGATTTTAAAAAGCAAAATTTATCGGAGCATATGTGACAAATATATACCAACCAAATCTCCATCATATTTGGGGTCTTCGGAAAACCCATTTTAACAGACAGACGGACATCGTTAAATCAACTTCGCTCCTCATAAAGAGAGATAATATATATACTTTATGCACGTAGAGAACAAATATGGTTGCGGATGGTTACGGAAACTATGTTTATTGTAACAATATATTTTTGTCGTACACAAAAAATTGTTATTTTTATTCAATATAAGAAATCTTATAGTAACTGTACACATATCAATGTTAATCGCAATTATAAATTTGAGTATTGTTGACTGAAAAATAATTACTTTTCTAACAACTAAATAATGATTGCTTTGACATATTAACATATTAAGTTACTTACAACCATAACATGACAACATTCATAGGTGTACTCATAATATGTTTAAGATGCAATCAAAACATCTTTACTCTAATAATATAATGCTAGCGCCATTTGTAAAATAATTTTGAATCAGTTTTGTCGTTTGTTTTAAATATGCCATCGAATTATGTATTCATTATGTTAGTGAGCAGTTAAACAAATTAAAGAAAAATTCCCATAAAAAAATTATTTGAAATAAATTAAAAAAATAAGGAGATTAGCGGAGTTAATTATTGGTCTTGCAATAGTGCAAATGCAAAATTCCATAGTTCTTTTGTAAAATCCAACAACAGAACACAAAGAAATTTCATAAAAGTGTAACGATATTTTTCATTTGCTGTTTTGCAATCCTAATATTAAACACCGCTATTGTCATGTGTCATGTGTTATTTCCGAATTATTTATTGGCAACAATGGTTACATACGTTATTTAAGCCTTAATCTTATAATTGGTTAATCTACATTTATACGGACGGTAAGAATGTTTGGCTAAAGTTATGAAAAACATAATTGAATGCACAATGATATTTAAATCTAAATTAATTTAGTTAACCATAGAAATTATGATTCCAAATAATACAAGGTGGCGAAAAAGTGACAGTAATTTTTTAAAAAAGTGTTTCAACACGTGAATGTTACTTTTTGAATCTTTTGGTTTAAAATGTGTTTAAACCAACAAATCAGTAAACATAAAAACCATCATTTAACGCAAAAAATTGGGCGTTTAAACTACCAATACAGACCGTATGAATTTGACAACATTTATTGTAGTGCTGCAACATGTTGTACATGGTGTACAGCTGTTGTGTTTGAACCATATATAAATTTAAGTTTGGTTCCACTAAGCCAGCGTTTAAACTTTCACTGATTTATTAGCCATAAGTAGAAAAAATGATATCGATCAAAAAGATTAACAACGCAAAAAAAAGTCATTAATATTCATTAGTGGCAATGACTTAATACAGCAAATGTGTAAAATACATAAATATTTTTGTTTTCATTTTTATAAAATTAAAGTGGAAGCCTAAATAAAATTTTTGAATGTTTATTTTTATCGAGCAAAATGCTGACTGGCAGAAATGAAATGTTATCGTTTCGTAGTTAATTTACTTAGAATGATGTTGTAACATTTTAGTTTTGTTGTTAATGAAAATTTTTCTTCACTGCCCCCAATTCTGCATTTTAATGACTGTCTGTCTGCCGGACGGTTTGTTTGCACGAAACTTTTTTAAGGTAGTGGGAATAGTAACATAACAGTATGTATCTGAAATGTCTGACGACTTTAGTTAAACAAAAATGTGCATATACATTTTTTTGTTGCATTTCATTTTGTTCATTGTTTTTTTATTTAATTATAATTCGATTGTAATGCCGGAATTGCTATAGGCCGGTCAGTTTTGCATTTTTGTTTTTTAACTGAATCCAACAATAAAAAAAAACAAACTGAGAAAATAAACCACAGGGGGCTCGTCTGGTATTGTGTTCGTATGATTATTGCTTTTTGCATGTATAAGTTTTGTTTATGTATTTGTAAGTTTGCATATGGCTGCCCTAGGCCTATATCAGAGTGTGTGCATAAGCGTGTGAGTAGAAATTTTTGAATAAATATTGGAACGAGTACGAAGAGTATTCATGAGTTTTGTTTGTTGTGATTTGTTCGCTTTTTTTTGTTTTTTATTAGTTAAAATTGTTTTTGTTTAATTTTGTTTTTTTTTTTCTTTTTTGCTTAAAGTTTAAAATTGTTATTTCACCCAGTAGCCAGTGTATTTGTTGTCTGAGTCGCATTAATTGAATTGTTTAAATGTCTGGTTTGCATTCGTTTTAGTTGTTTATTTGTTTTTATTATACTTTACAATTTGAATTGGTTATGGAAATTACCTTAATTGTAATTTAATAGTTTAGAAATTATTTCAAGAGCAATAAAATATTAATACAACAAATACAGCTTGTAAAGTGTTTAGAGAATTGTTAGTTAATCATTAAAATAATTAATTTAATTAATATTAATAGGTGTATTAAATCAATACAAATTAAAATGTTGAATTTGAATTGTAAGGCAAAATGTTGAAATATTTTATTGGATAATTTTGCGAAAGGTCAAAATTATTTCGCAAAGTAAATATGTTTAGAAAACCTCTTTTATTCAGGATTAGAAAAGTTTATTTTAGCAAATACCTATTTTAATTCTTATTGATGGTTTTTGTGGTACCTTTAAAATGTGTGTGAAGATAAATATGCCGAGTTAAATATGTTTCGACGTAACGGCTTACGTCACTACATATTTAACTCTGGATGAAATGACAATTATTTTCTGAAAGCAAAATTTCTATAGTCAAAATATATGTATTTGGAATTCAAACAAGTTTCCGCCGTTTCACTAAAGATGACACTCTAGCAACACTACAATTTTAAAAGTTTGCAAATTTGGCATCACTTCCACTTACTATCAGTTATATCATTATTTATTCTCAGAATCCATCAAGAGCAAGCCATAATGACAAAAATTGGTTGGGATTCAAATTTCTTATATAAAAAACATTTTTCCATCACATCATTTCTTATATGGCCACCAAGATCGTGCAATTTGGCTTATTTATTCTCGGTTTAACGCATAATCGATAGTCAAAACAAACAGTTCTGCAACTATGGACAACACCTAAAAGAGTCCTCAGACATTATCAGCCGTATTCATAATGAAAATTTGGCATGAAGTTAGCACAAAGTTTATTCAAAATACACAACCAAACTCTGGCTAACGATGTGCTAAAATCTGCCAAACGTTTGACAACTTGCAAAAAACTGCCGTTTACTTAAAACAATTTGGTTGGTCTTTTTTAACTATTATTATTTTAAAAACTTCTAAAAAATTGTATATGCGGAGGGAAAACAAAAATAAAATAAAATAAAATAAATGACAAAACCAGCGATGATTATTGCAAATCGCGTTGCATTTTTGAGCGATAAAATATGGCATCATTAAAATTCAGAGTTCATTTATTAAAAGTCAACAGATGCACGAAAGTTTGTTATGAATTAATTCTGTGCTAACAAGCTGCTTAGCTTAATTGGCATTTTATTTAGCAGCACGTTGTACGTAGTGTACAAACTGTGGTTAACTTTTTGTTATGAATACGGCTGTAGATGGGCGAGAACTGAATCAGCAAGAAATGTTGGAGATTTAACGAAAATGGGCCCCAATTAAGTAATCGATAACAGGTTTTTAGTAAGCAAAAATAAAATTTTACTTTAAAGCGGCAACAGATTTCTGGCTTGTGAATTATAACCCTTTTACTGATAGTTTAACTTATCATATTAAGGGCCAATATTACAACCTAATGAAATGAAAAATTTAATTTATATACTGTGGCAACACTACAGTAGGTACCGACTTATTTTGCTCGTTTAAAAAACGTAGTGGCAACGACTTACTTTTGTTAATTTCTTTAACTGAAATCATAAGTAAAATTGTATACCCTCTACCACAATTAGTTGGGAAGAGGGCATACTAAGTTTGTCATTCCGTGTGAAACTTTTTTACTATTCATCTCAGACCTCATCATAAGTCGATTTAGTCATGTCCGTCTCTTGAAAACGCGCTCACTTTCGAAATACTAAAAAGAAATGAACAAGCTTGGTGTCAAATTGCTTGTAGTTATCGGAAGCAGTTTGGGATTGAAATCTAGTTTTATATAACTAGAAATCACACCAATAAATTTCGTTCTGATGGGTCCATAATTTACTATAGTCCCCACATAAATTAATTAAATACGCCTACAACCGTAGCAGATATATTTATTGTGGTAAAATTTCTTCCAAATTAGTTTCATGTGGCCAAAAAAAATTTTATGAATTTTGTGATTACGGTCCATAATTTACCTTAGATACCATATTTAGCATCCTTCTGAAATTCACTGAAAACGCAAAAACTAATTTTACCGCTGCTTTGAAATTTATGTTTTTAATGCCGAAAATCACTCTGCGGAATTTTGGGATGATTAGTTCATAACTTACCATGGGTCCAATATAAATTCTCCTACTGAAAATCATTTAAGTTCGGCTTAAACTGTAACGTATCATGATATTTTACTTAAGCTAGTTAAAATTGCTTAAAAAAAGGCATAAATAAAAACGTCTGATCGGCGGTCAATAATTTAATATATGCCTAAAACGCAACCAATTTTAATGCTGATGTTTGTTTTTATAAAGATAAATGAATAATAAAATGATATAACTCCTGAAATAATTGAACTGTCGGTGCAGGGTATCTAAATTCGGCACAGTGGAATATAGCACTATAACTTGTTATTGATTAATTTTTGTTTTTTATGCTACATTGTTTTTTGTGTTAAATTGTATTTTTTTGAAAAAGTTTGAATAATTAAATTTGACATAATACTTTCTTTGAAGTTAACATATCTTCAGCAAAAAATATGGCAGCTTCAAATTGTTAACATTCACTTATAAAGTAGCCATGAGGATAAATAAACCTGATGTTAGCTTATCGTTCACTTTTCAGGTTAATGTTAACTTGTAGCATCTAAAAACCATTTATCTTAAAAAGTTATAAGGTGTAATAATACCTTTATATTACAGAAACAAATAAGTTTCTATGTAGAAATCTTAGCTTTCAATATATAATTAATAATATAAATTCAATAGTTCCCCGGTAGGATAGCTAGTTGTGAGCTAGGCTATCAGCCGCGGGAATGCCAGAGACTCTGGTTTCTTTCCTGCAAACAAGCGTTGAGCTTCGCGGGGATTAGCTAATTAAAAAAAAAAAACAACTTTTGTATTACAAAAGTTTTCTATGTATTATCGATTACCACCTTCTTTATATAGAAAATTATAAATTTTCTTCTTATCGATAAGTTGTTCCCCTTAAAAAAAACTTTTGCTTTTAATCGTTTGCTGTAAATAATTGCTATCGATAACAAGATTACACTTTGTTGAAATTCCTGTTAGTTATCGATAACAAATCAATGTGCTTGTTATTGATAACCAATCTTCGATGTTTTAAAAATCCTATGCGTGTTATCGAAAAACGTTTTCTCTGCATAGAAAATAATTTGCTTACTTTCGATACCAAGTTGTTTCTATAGAAGATCATTTGTTTAACAATTTAACAATTTTTGTACTTAATTCAAAAAAAAAAAAAACTTCTCAGCCATGTTGTCAAATTTCCTATAAATCATGTCATTCACTTGCTTTTTCAACCCAAAACACATCAAAGACGCATCGTAGACGCAAACGGACAAAAATTAATTACTTCAGGATAAAAATTAACAAACAAAAAAAGGAAATAAAACAATAAGGAGAATGACTACAAAAAAACATTTCCAAAGATTTTTTAAGTTTAACTGTTTTTTTCTCTTTCACCGTTAATGTAATGAAAAAATAAGATAAAAACAAAAAATACATGTGTATGTATTAAAAAAATAACTGTAAAAAGGGTTGATTAAAAAAATGGGAAACAAATATTAACACTCTCCAGAGAGCAAGAATGTGTTTTGATAGACTGGAGGAACGGGAAAGCCAAGTTGTAAAAATATGGTTTGATACATAAATATACAAATGGTCTAAAAATGCAAGAAAGAAAAATCGGTTATGAGAAAATCAACTGAAATCAAATACAAAACACATTTACAGGCTCAAAAGCCGAGATAGGGATACAGAATCAAACCTACAACAACACAACAAAAAATAACCCTTAAAAATAGAGCTACAAATCGATTTAATAATTGAGTACATACAACATGGAATAATAGAAAGGAGGGGAAAAACAAAAGGCTCTTAAAACAACAACTTTTAACTAAAGAAGCCTAATAGGCTTTTAAGTACAAACTCAGCAGCATATTAATGCGTTAAGGCTGCTTTTAATCAAAAAAGTTATTTTGCCAAAATTTTATTTTCAAAAATTAATTTTTCTTTAAATATTTTTTACTGCAAAACACGATAAACAAACATTTTCGTTTGAAGTACTTGACTTTTTGTGTGACCTGAATAAAAATTTTGTGATTTCTTTTTATTCCGTATTTTTGAGAACTAATAAAATTTTGTGTGTATCTAATAAAAAAATAAACGATACACAAAAATAATAGCAGTGACAACAAATATATCCTGAGACATTTGTATGGGCGGTGGAATGTGTTTTTGGAACAACAAAAACAACAACAATAAAACAAAATAGAAAGAAAATATAAACATACGGCAACGACTTAAATGCAACAATCATCAAGGTAGATTTTAAAGTTACCAGATGAATAGATTTATTTTATTAGAAATCTTTATAATAAATTCACAATAAATAGCTTTCTAAGTAAAAAAAAAAAAAATCTTTCCCTTATCGTTAATTACAAGTTTTTTCTGCAAAGAAAATCGTTTGATTGTTTGCTATTTATAGCAAACAAGTCGTCTGTATTGAAATATCCGATAATAAGTTTTCTGTATAGAAAAGTATTCGCTTGTTATCGAAAACAAGTTTTCTTCATAGAAAAAGTTTACTTGTTACCGATGACAAGTTTTCTCTATAGACAATTTTTCGCCCGTTATTACTAACAAGTTTTCAATATTAAAGATCTTTCGCATACTTATCGTTAATAAAAGATTTGTATTTCCTTGTAATGGACTACAAAAAGTTTTCTTTTTAAAAATTTCTTCATTATCGATAAGCAGAAGATATGCGGCAGGACGTATTCGACCAGAACAGCGCTTAACGCCTACATGTGCGAACGGGAACGGTGATTAACAAAATATTTGTCCGCCATCAGTAGGATGTAAGAGTTAGAATAAGATTTGATTTATTATTATAAGCTCAAAATTTTATAAATGAAAATTCACAGGAAGATGACAGAAACTTTTCTCTAAAGCAATTCTTAGTAGGCGCCTTGCCATAAAGCCATAGGCAATAAAGCAATAAGGCCATATGGCTTTATTTCCATGTAAGGAATGAAATAGCCATTATCGTGTTATTGCTCATTTAAATGTTGTTTTAAATATAATTCTAATTTATTTAAAAATTGTTTTGTTGTTTTTTCTCTGGGTGCATATATTTAATATATAACAAAAACACTTTTGGGCGCAAAGATTTTCTACTCTATGGTATGACAAAGACCGGCTTCGCTAACTAAAGCTTCTCTGCATAGCCGTCCTATAGCCTTTGTTCTCCTCTAAGGTAGAACAAGTACCGGTTTCGCTTAGTAAAGCTTCTAAAATCTGCCTTGTTTCCGAAAGAAGAACGACTACGCATTGGGAAATAAGGCCATATTAGGAATGGAAAAAAAATATCGATGTATCAAAATATCGATATTTAAAAGAAAATAATCGATATATATCGGCGATATTTTAAATACCGATAGATCAATACATCGACATTGAAATACGACTATTAAATTCGATAATTTTTAAAGTCAGTCTTTAATAAAAACACAAAATTTTAGCCGTTTTTCAAACAATATGTTTTTAGTTTTGAAGGTGTTTTGTCTTATTATTTTTTAGAAGAGCTTTTAACTAAAATTGTATTTAATCTGGCAACTATTTTTGCTTATACGTGTTATCAACGCACATGCGATTAAACACTTACACACAATCGTTTGTCAAGAATTTTGTACAATTAAATGCAGTACACACACAAAAATCTGACAAAAACTTAACGATTGTTGAAAGAAAAAAATTACTTGAAGGAACAGAACAGAAACGATTAAGGACGACATCTACAATTACGAGACTATAATCGGGACGACAAGTATTTTCGATGAGCTATAATTATTATTCTCTTGTGTTTTTTTATAGATTCTCTCAGTTTTCACAGAATTTTTTTTTTTATATTTGTTTAATGGAGAGAGAAGAAAACTTTTAAATAACTCTCATTGGAGCCCACACACGCTAAGGAAGGTGCCACGTCTTTCAGATGGCGCACGTTTTTAGAATTTTATTGTTTTTAATTTTTCTGTATCTCAAACTTCTACAGTTTCTGTAGAAGTATTTTTTTAAGTTTAGATAGATACATACATATCTTTTACTGACTTAAAAACAACAGAGCAATACATAACTGCGATTAACCCCCGAATATAAAAGACAACAAAAACCCCCCAAAAATAACTTAAAGTCTACAACAACTCCAATATTAAGAGAAAAGGTAAAAAATATTTGAGATGTTATTCTAAGGGTGCATGAAGGCATCAAATACAAAATAGAAACTCTCGCAAGTTTACAATAAAGAAAAAAGTTTTAAGTAACAAAACAAGTTTATGAATAAAATTAAAACTGGAAAGTTTTTATTTTTTAAGGGATTTGTATATCTTTTTTAAATATTTAAATCAGGAAATTTTTTTTTTTTTAAATTACACAGGTGGACATTGTAAATTTTTTTTTAACATTCCACCTGATTCTTATGTTTTTTTTTTGGACATGCTGAAGTCAATAATCAGCTCACTTTTCTCCCACCACGTCTCATTTATTAGATATCGGTACATTTGTGTTTATCGCTGTATACTTCTCTGTCAACCGCCATCCAGAGTCAAAGTCTAGTGCAGTTATAATAGATGATATCTTGTTCATAATGCTACTTCGAATTCCTTAATAAAACTTTTCATACATATACATTTTTGTATACAATTAAATATACTAATTTTATCATAATTATTACGCCTCAAATAGTGGCTGATAGGCTTTGAACGGATAAAAATTGCCTGCGTTTTAGGGTATTAAAGCTAAGATTTTATGAAAATCCTGTTGTTATTACAGTAGAATCCCATTAAAGTTTACCAAAATGTTCCAATGGTAATTCACTGTTTCGAATTATTAACTTTTCTAAACGATTTTAAATTAAAAAAAAAACAAAAACAATAATAAACATACATTTTTAAAGTTATTTTCGGGAGTACAAAATTTTTTATTAATTAACAAGATTTTGTTATGATGTGCTACAGTCCCAATTTTTATTCTTGATAAATACACTGAAATTTATTGTCGAGGACAAGCTAGTTCCCACTGCATTTCACTGTTTGCTTAGGCCAGATCATCAAGAAACCATTTTTCGAAGTCTTTGGAAAAGCGAAAGATATTATACAAATAAAATATAAACAATCAAGTCTTAAGTATTAGGAATTATATCAAGTATTAGGAATTATATCTTACATTCACAATTTTTTTAATGGCTTTCGTGCGGTTTCCACATGACAGACGATTGATTTTAAAGTCATATTTATATAAAAATCATTCAAAAACCTGATTGTATTCGGTGTGCTTTTTCATATTCAATTTCTAACGAAAATTGTTAAGCATATTATAGTTTACTTAACAATATAATTGTCACCGGTAACCATAATATAATTAATTAGTCATCATATCATGGTTGCCTCCGAATATGTTATAGTTCCTGATCATGGTTGTTTTCCAACCAAATCAATCTCTTATTTCTGTGGTTTTCATGGGCAACCGCGTATGTATATACATAAATAAAAATTTTTCTGGAAAGCCGAAAAAACCATTCTAGATCAAACTGTAGGCTAGGTATTGCACCTTTTGAACTTTGTAATTGTGTTAAAAAAATCGAAATGGGTCAATCTGTTTTCAAAAACTTTTAGAACCATGTAAAGAGCGTTTAAAATTAAGCAATATGGCATCAACATTTCAAAATCGAAAAAAATGGACATACGCCGTTGCCCATGAAATCACAGATTTTTGATAAACAAATTATGTATTGTCATCAGGGTTGTTAGGCTTTTTCTTAAAAAATCGTCAAAAGTTTTAACAAAATTCGTCAAAATCGTCACGAACATTTTACAAAATCGTCAAATAATCGCCAATTTATTTTTTTAATCGCCAAATATTTAAATTTTACAAATCAGAGACAATTTATTAATGCATTGATTGGTTCAAAAATATAAACTTTTAGCATGAAATTCTATTACTGATAAAGACAGTGATATGGTTAAGTTTTATTATATTTATTTCAGCAAGTGGGATGATATATATTTATAATTTGAAAAGAAATACATAAGAAAAAATATATTTTAATAAAAACATAACAACAATTTATTTATTTCATTTATCCATATTCACAAAAGCATTAAATAAAAAATAAAATCTGAGTTGCTATTAACTCGAGCAATGATTAATTTTTAGCGCTATCACTTTTGGAAGTTTTTTTTCTGTTGAAGATCTATATAAACAGCCTTTTCATCCGACTTGAAACGTATTACTACGTCCAATTTAAGTTCCAAACTAATGCATTTTGTTCTCTTTGCACTCATTTTTCTACACAACTTCATATTAAGAACTAACTTCTTACTTCCTAACACGCAACTATACTTAGAATAACTTACCTAACAGAATTAAATGGGAGTTCGCCTTTTTACACGCAAATATAAAAAATTCTTCACATGTGATGACGACGTTAGTGAAAAAATCCAATCGTATGTAGCAACCCAAATCGAAATCATAAAAATGCAAAACGGATTTAACCAATTTCTAAAAACCGACTCATATCGGGGATCTAGTGTATATTTTTTGCAGTATCGAATGCCATATAATTGTAGTATTCGAATTACTAATGCTTGTAATGTAAGCCACCTGGTTTTTAATGAGGGAAGCTTTTTTTATTGTTTAATTTCCAATAATTTTTGTATTTCGAAAAAATTATATTTACGTTTTGAACTGTTACCAATATGTATACATAATTGTAAATATTTCTTGTAAGTGTTGTATTGATGCCAAAAAATCGCCATAACACTATTACTTTTAGTAAAAAAAATCGACAATATGTATTAACCATAATATGATCGGAGGCAACCATAACATGGCTACGTTATTATTGTTGTATTATTGTGTGAGGACCAGTTAATCCATAACATGATTGTATGCGACTAAAGTTACCATTTGTTTAAAATTTTTTTTTAGAAAAATTGATTCGTCCATGTTAAAAAATATATTGTGATAGCGTGGGGAAATGCTAATTGTTCATTTGAATCCTTTGTTCTGGTATTGAATAAGAACAAAATAATTGAGCAAATTTATGTGTTAAATACAAATAAAATCAATAAAAAAAACAAAAAAAAACCGATCAAGTGTAGTTATATTGTTTTGTGATACCGTGTTTAGATATGCACCTTAATTGAGTTTTACGCAATAAATGACTTTATTGAGCTCAATTATCCATATAAAATTGCAACTTAGTTATTGCTCAATTATTACGAAATTGTTATAAATATTGAGTAAAATTAAAATGCGACCCTGTCACAAGTGTGTTTAGTGAGCAAAACACCACTTACTAAACAAAGTTTTTGACATTTGGCAACTGAAACTTCAACAAAACAAAGGACCATCCATTAATTTCCTAAAGTTGTCAAAAGTTGTTTACATTTTGCTTATGCATGCACATTTTTGTTTACGTTGACTGTTGTATGTAGTAGTAATATAAATTGAGTTAGCTAAATTGTGTATATGTGAACAGAAAGATAATTATGTCAATAAACTGAATATTGACTCAATAAAAATGGTATATCTGAACACGGTATTAGGGACTCCTCAATCAATGTATGTGGTTGAAGAAAATTATTTCTTTAGTATTTGTTACAAAATTTTTACATTATTTAAACAAAAATTCCATTTTAAAAACGCCACCCTTATCACTATGTTCTTCTCTTGTTTTCATTGTTTAAAAATAGCTTGAGCAACAATTAAACTGAAACTCTAATAAATGTAGAATTTTTTTTAAAGCTATGTTTTTATTTCTTCATCATTTGCATGGGTATTGTTACTGATAAGAATTTGTAAAGAAATATTTTGCAAGCAAATAAAATCATTCCAATTAAAATTGTCTTTAACTACCTCCTATTAAATAATTTTAGTTAACTAGACGTATGTTAGTATTAAATTTCACTGATAAGAGAAATTATATTAAAGCAATTGTAAGACAACTGAAAAATTATTGTCTTTTTTCAATTAGAGAACGTGCCCAATTAGTAAATGGATTTAAAATTTTTTAGATTGATACTTTTAGCAGTTGCTAAAGAAATGCAATTAAAACTTAAGTGGGTACAACTTCTGAACGTCTGAGGCCAATTTGGCACCCGCTGCAAGATGTATGCGTGCGCTCTTTTTTTGAAAAGAAAGGATTTTCAGGGTCCCTTAAAAACTTATTTAAAAAAATTCTTCCACAAAATGATCAAAAAGTTTTTTAAAACCCGGTTTAAGATACACTTTTTAGCAAACAAACTGGTTAACCGGGTTTTATCGAAATCTTTTTCTTTTAATTGTTACTACTTTATCAATTAATAAAATGCAATTAAAAGAAAAATAAAGTTATAAGTAGAGCAATGGTGGGCGCTCCATAGCACAATTGTGCTGAGAGATTTCACATGTATTCTAAGCCTCTTCAATTTAGTTTTCGATAAGACAGCACCGAATGCACATGAAGCGGATGCTTACAGATTTTCTTATATTTTTTTTCAAGAGAATTTACCCAGCTAACACACGTGTTTCATTTAAAATAACTGATGTTATGCAAAAAATATTTTTTTTTCTGTGAAGAGTAAATCTCTGCAATTTGAACTATTAAAAAATGTTTTATTTTACTTCAAATGCGTAAAATATTAAATTAGGAAATATAATGCACCATTATATTTCAAACGCGTGGCTTTATGTTTGGTGGGTACTCCTGCCATCTCACTAATACTAATAAGCGTCAATACAAGTACAGGTTTAGTTGTGCCCACTTCTGAAGTAGAGGCATGTTGAAGACGTGAACGTTTATTGTCACCCGTGAAAAACACTCATGATATATAAAACTAGTGAAAAATCACGCACGCAAATTGGGCATTTTTGGTTAAATATTTTCATCATAAATTTCCCAAGTTTTTCAAAGTAAAAAAAAAAAGTTATTTACTAATTAAATCATAACGTTACTTATGCACCGCCCTTTACAATTAAATAAATCTCCATTATACTCATATAAAATCCTTTTGACCTTAAAATTATTACATTAACAATTTGTCTATTTTTATAAGCAAGAATTGTCTAGACAGTTTTAATTTTTTTATTGTGTTTTTCCTTTCAAATTCGAATAAAAAAAACCACAATAGCTAAGACCATCGCCCAGAATTATAAAGTATATAACTAGAAGTTATCATTACTTTCTTTTGAAAAAAAGAATGTAACCAATTTGTCTTCTCTGTAACATTTTTCAAGAAAATGTGCACATGAAGAAAAGAAAATGACCTTGAAAGCTTATTTTTGCTTAAGGGGTTTACAAAAAAAAGGGATACATTAATGGATGAAGATAAGAAATTAAATGAATTTAATTTTCTAAAATTATAACTTTCCCATTTAAATGGGCAAGTTAACAAGCAAGATTGGCGCCTTTGTCCATTGAAAAACTCATGCTAATGAGTTTAGAAGAAAAGAAACCTTAAAATTGTTTTCGTGTTAATATTTGGTGGTTAAATTGAAAGTATTCCTTCGAAATAACATCAGGAAATGTGCTTAGCGTTAACGCATTAATGTATTGTTATATTTTGAGAACTTTTTTTCGGTTTTTGGCGGTGCGACTTTCCACAAGACTAGCAAAACAATAAATTCAATGCAAATTACTATAAAAAACGTTTGAATGTTTGCAAGAAGCAAGTTTCATCCAAAAGCCGGGAACACATATTGAAAAACGATTTGGCAAGTGCACGTAGAAAAAAAACACGGTTGAAGAATGGTTAAAAAAAAAAAAATATGGTCCCTGCAATGGCAACAAACAAACTTTTGTTGTTTTAAAAAAAACTTTTTTCACGATTGATAATATTTTGTTTCTATTTAACAATAAAGTTTTTCCCTCCCTTGAAACTTCAAATATGGTTGATTTTAGCAATATATTCACCCTTATCATGAATAAAATTTCACATGTAAATTTCCGAACGTGTGAACAGTTGGTATCATGAATAAAATTTGTTGTGGAAATTTCCGAATGTTTATATTTTTAAACTCCGAAAAAAAATAATTTTTGAATTTATTGTTTTACACACGATTGTTAACAGCTCACATGTGAAATATTTTTACAACTTATAAAGAAAATAATTCACAAAGAGTTGTCTGTCGGAAAAGGAAGAAAATTTAAGTTTTTATTTAAAATTAAAAAAAAAACGTTTTAAATGCACAAATTTAACTTATTTCATTTAGCGATCCCAAATAAGTTTTAGGGTTTGTTTAAAATTTTGCAATTTTTCGCGAATTTTAGAAATGTTCGCGATAGAAGCGATTTGTTACTGTAATTTTTCTGATTATTTACAGCTTTTACAATTAACAATAAATAGTAGACTTTGCCGTAATGCCGCTGTTTGAAAATTTTTGCGAATTTTCGCTAATTTTACAATTTTTACCGAATTTTTGCCATTCCTTATAGTTTTTGGAACTTTTAATTCGTTGTATGGCTTGTTTGAAATATTAAAACTATTCGCGAATTTTTTACAAGTTTTCAATTTGTTGCCAATGTTAATCGGGAACGATTTTTTCCTGTGATTCTTTACAACTTTAACGATTTTTAATATATAGTGGACCATGTCGCTGTTTGCAAATTTTTGCGAATTTCCGCTAATTTAAACATTTTAACCGAATTATTGCCATTTCTTATAGTTTCAAAAACTTTTAATAAATTTTATGGCTTGATTGAAATATTAAAACTTTTCGCGAATTTTCGCTTTTTTGCAAATTTTTTTTTTTTGTTATTTTCCGACACTCTGTTCTTTTAGCCCGTTTAGCGATTTCAAATAAATTTTAGGGTTTGTTAACAAATTTTGTTTTTTTGCTATTTTTCGCGAATTTTAGCCATGTTCGCAATTTTTAATAAAAATTAGACTGTGCTATCATGCCGCTCTTAGCAAATTAGAGATATTTAATTCAAATATGGAAATAATTCCATAAATTTCCAAAAACACAGTTTTCTTAAATACATTAATTGTTTTTTGTTTACAACTCCGAATATAATGACAAAGGTTTTTAAAATCAGGTATGTTATTTTATTCACAGGGAATTCATGATACGAAATTAAAATCCATGTGAATTAAGAATTTCATTCGGAAATTTTCACATGTGGAATTCACGATAAGGGTGAATGTTTAAATAAAATAAAACAACAACCATACACTTTAACATATTATGGTTAACTTAACCATATCATTATCACGGTAACCATATTATGGTTAAATGCATCCAATAGCTATAATCATATTATGGTTGTCTCCAAACATGTTATGGTTAATATTTAATAACAATAATATGTTCGAAATTATAATATTTTTAATACATTGTATGATTAATTTTAAATTTAAAAACATATGTTTAAAAAGCAACAACATTCTGGTCGTTTGCATTTTACTTGGTTTGCTTAAAATTCTCATTCATTTTATTTAAATTATTGATTAAAACAAATAAATTTACGTAGAAAAAACTAGTAGGTAATATGAAGGTCGTCACAGGCTAGAATTTGAACCAAAGAGGATTTTTTATAAAAAGAATATAAAATTAAATAAAATTATAATTTGACTCTAAATAAACACATTGAAAAAATGAATTAACCATAATATGATAAGCATGCACCATATTATTGTTAATTCTGACCATAATATGGTTACTTTTCTCAAAATTCTGGGAAATTTTGATCATATCATGGTTAATTTTTAATAAAATATATTTAGTTTTGACCATTATTATGGTTAATATTGACTAAAATATGGTTAATTTTGACCATATTATGGTTGATTTAGGGACAAATTTTGTTGATTTTAAAAATACTATGGTCATATTTAAACATTAAATGGTAACCTGCAAACATAAACATTGTTAAAAACCAACCATAGTATGTTGGTCTTAGAATATGGTTACCTCCAACCATATTTTTTTTCTACGTGTGGTGACGAAAAATAGACATTACAACTAGAAGAGCAAGAAATCGTCTGTAACGGTTAGCGAATCAGCGGAATTAGCGACTTTGTCGAAAATCCATGGCACCAAGATAATGTTATCTCTACATTTATTAATGTCACAAGGATTTCTACTGTTATGTTCTGTTAAAATCAGACGATTACATACCAAACGTTGCACCGTTTGATCACAATTTGTTTCGGTCGATGTAAAATTCTTTTGCCAAAACCGCTTCACTTCAGAACAATTTTCAATTAGCTTGATTCGTCCTTGCCCTTAAAAAAAAGTGCAGTTCGTTAAGGGAAAAATCCATATGTTGCCAGAAAAATGGGAAATAGGTCATAGTTCACTATAGAAAACCGCTTCTTAAAAGAAACGAATTAATGTTTTACTAAAGTTTCACAATAAGCGCACAAAATTTACCCAAAAATGTCAAATTTTCAAGTTATACACCCAATTAACTACAATCACCACTTATCATTTACCGCCTTATTATATCTAATCTAATTATGCATATTAAAATATTATATTTTATCTCATTTCTTCTTTTACATAATGAAATTTCAATAAATTAATAGTTTCTGTTTTTAAATTTATATACACATATATAGTTTTTTTAATAGCAAAAAAAAACCCCGCCATAAAATATAAACATTAAAATATATACAATAAAAAAAATACACACAAACTACCTACAATTTGCAATACATTTCATTTCTTTAGTTTCTATTCTACGCTTTTGTTTTTTCTGCTCCAAGCGCAAAAAGAGAAAGTATTTTAAACACACCACTCGCTGTTAAAAGCATGGCAGCAACAAACATTTCGAAAAAAATTATCGTAAAACACATTTAAAAAAAATTATTCATTCGGGAGTGGATTTTATATGAAATCGGTGATAAATTATAAATTAGTTTTAGATTCCATTGACTGCCGCAATCACAATGTGTTTGATCCAATAATTAGTTCCCGTTTTGTTACCATGTGGCACTGTACTCCAGACGTTCTAAATAACATGGGTGGTTTGGAAATGCTAAACAGACTGGCCGAGGGCTGATTTTTCATCACTTTTCGGGAAATTCAGTCTGCGGGAGGATTTTCCACAGGTGTTGTTTCTCTTCAAAAAATGTTGGACTATTAAATTGCAGCGTATTTTAAACAGAACCAGCTTCTAAACAAGGGGCGAGTGTATAATTCTACCGGATTGTACATTTAATTTACAAAATGTGTAAATTAGTATCAGAAAGACTGGGTTAGTCTCTAAGAGTTATCTGACCAAACATTGACTCCTCTTTCTTTTCGTCATTGCAACTTCTGCTAAGATCATTGTAAGGGAGCATTAGTCTCTGGGCGTGTTTCCTAATGGCCAGTTATAACCGGAATAAGATTCCTGAGGTAATGTCTTGATTGCCCTTACGCTCGACGAGTATAATGGGCCATATTTTTTGGTTTCCACACATTTGCAATAAGTTGTTTGCTTATCCAGAGAGGAACACCTATATATCATATTTAACCCTTAAGATTCACAGTGGTGTTTTGATGTGACAACGATTCAGCTATACAGTTTTCATGTACCCCATATGTCAAGGAACCCATGTGAGGGTAACCTTTGAAGGTTTTGCTATCTTATCCAGAGACATCCGGTATTCTAGTAAAATTCTCGGTGTGATAAACACATTAACCAGGGATCTTATACGCACTTTGCTATTCGCTAGAATGTGAATAGGATTTCGAATTATTTTCATAAAATCTGACAATTTAAAATTGCAAATTTTTAGCTTGGTTAAAACTTCTTTACATTGTCACTTATGTTGGTTCTTTTTCCACTTCTTGCATTGAAAATCGAAATATATCAACAATTGAGGGAAGAAACGTGTGGAAATAGATCCATTAGTAGGAATCTTATTCAAAAAATTAAAAATTCGTATTGTCTTGACACAATAATATCGCCGGACTTATGTTATCTGATTTGACACGAAATAATATGCATATGTACGTACATGTTCATATGCACTTATGAATGAATATCTTTAATAGTTTTAATATTGAATCTCTTGTAAATTTTTCAATAAGACCGTTGATAGTTCAAATAACATGTCAAGCAATTAACTTTTAATTTGTTGTTTAAAATAACAAAGATGTGATTAATTGTTACTCAGCCTGAGTAATTAAATGTGGAAAGATATTTTTAATGTAAAAAATAGCGAACAATTATCAGCCATGTTCTGAAAATCGCATTCGGCTGAAATTAAAGTCGAACAAATTTTTAAAACTTTTCTATTTCCTTTTTATACCTCGTACTTCGAGGACCACTTATAGAAATTTACCAAAACTACCATCGATTTCAAATTCTAGAACTTCGGCCGTTCATTTTGAAATGACTTGGTGTATTTTTTTCTAAATAAACTACAGAAAAGTTAAATAAATGTGTTCTGAAGATTTATTAAAGATTTTCCAAATCTTTGCGCAGATTTTTTATTGAAAAACTATGGTTTTTTGCTGATTTTTACCTCTTAAAGTTCTGGCAACACTACCTAAGGGTTTTAGACGAATTTAACAGTATTCCGAGAGTAGGCTTTGTATGACACTTGTGGTAAATTATGAATAGATTATCACAAAATCTGATAGTCTTATTCTTAAGGCTCAGTTAGCCGGGAGTAACAGTAACGTTGAAAATCAGCTGCTTCATTTTGTTGTATGTAAAGTAATTACAACGATTATAGTTATCAGTAAGATGTTACGTCTCAATCTGTAAGAAATAGATTGGTCTTACTTTTTTTACGGTAAGGTTACTGTTACTCCCGGCTAACTGAGCCTTTAGACCTCTTGTTAGCTTTTTTGGTGTATTAAATTAATTTTCGGTAGGAGGCTTTATTGCTGTTATATCGTAAATTATGGACTGATCACAATCACAAATCAAAAATTGAATAAACTTTTACCACCTCATAATCGTTTGTTACAGTTTAAGACGTAAATTTCTAATTGTTACCGATAGTACTCTTTTTATATGGGACCTATAAGTAAATTAAAGACCGACCATTACAAAATTTATATGCCTCGTCGACCAGCATGCAGTTTTTCTTTAATTTCAGTCTTGAGGTGTGTCAAATCAACTACATTTTCCTTTTTCCTTTCAGGCTGCAAATAGCAAAAATAAAAAGTTTTTTTCTCTCCTGTAAAATTTGTTGAAAGGGAGTTAGCAGATTTGCATCTTAAGCTGGCGATATATTTATGTGGTTTAATTTCTAGTTTTATTTAACCAAATTTTACCACAATTGAATTGTCACTTACAGTTTTAGGCGCACTAAAGTGTTTTTGAAAGTGGTATTTTTATGGGGCCGATTTTTAACTACGGATAGGTGTTAACGAAGTTTAGTAGCGTGATTTCCCTGCCGCCTTTTTAAACAATTTCAATTGGGGGATTCCCAAGGTGTGCTATCAAGTCATACCGTCACAATGACATAAATAATATTTTACAATTGTTTAAAAAAATATTTTTGTGTTTCAAACAAAATAAACATTTTAATGCTGTCTTCATTGATTCGTCATAACTGTACATCAGAAATCTAAATTATAAGCGGTAGCCCACAGCAGTCATATCGTCGGCGTATTATGCAAACCTGCTAACTTCATTTCAGCACATTTTACAGGACAGACAAAAAACTTTTTATTTTTCCTATTTGCAGCTTGATAGAAAATTAAAAATACAGAAAGTTCAAGACTTAAATATGTAGAAGAAAAACTACACGCTGGTCGACGATGCGTACAGTAGAAATCCAAATTATAAGCGGTGGCCCACATCAGTCGTATTTATTTCTTGTAATTATTTTTAGACCTATGACTTTACAACTTTATGACTACCTTGTGAATCCCCCAAATATCAATTTCTTAAAAACAATAATCAACTACAATTATAAAGCAAACAAAATCATGTTCTAACCAGGCCCCAGACATGATGTCGAATGAGAAAATAAATACTTTTACAGTACTTTTCGCTTATAGTCCAGTACTATAGTTGCACAACTTTTGTGCACTATAAGCGAATTTGGACTATAACCGATTTTTTTATAAGCCAATTAATGGCTTATAAGTGTATAATCCACATTTTGGACTTTATAAAAATTATTTTCTTCAATAAAACTGCTCTTTTTTAAACAAAACAAAAGTTTATTTAAAACATAACCAAATTTTGATCTAATTTAAATAAATAGTTAAAACAAAAAATAATACAATAAAAACAAAAATGGTCAGATGAAGACAACATGTTATGAAATATAAATTGCGAAATTTGGCATTTATAAGTCACCAGAAATGTAAATAAAAACATGTTACAAGTTGATTAAAAAAATATAAAAAACAGAGTGGACTATAAGCGAACATTTTTGCATAAATAATTATATTCGCATGCTAAGAAAATGTGGCTTTTAAACGAAAATGGACTACAAGCGAAATGGACCTTACGACAAATAATTTGTATGAAATTCGAAAAAATCTGCATGTGAATATGACAGTTTTGGCTTATATCCGTTTTTGGCCTTAAAGCGGAATGGACTATAAGCAAAAAGTACTGTACATTGTTAGGTTTTTTATATGTACATATGTATGTACATATATTTTTTTAAAAAACCATTTTTCGACTAATAACCATTAAATAAAATATGCAATGACAATTATAAACGCTTTATCAGAGTTTCAAGTTTATTAGTTTTAATGAAGAGTGCCCTTAATAGCCTAATAAAATGTATTTTGTTTTTTTTATTAAGAAGTACCTTCTAACAAAATTTGTCTGTGTGTAAAGTAGCTATTCACTAATAAGTCATCTTTAACAAGAAAATACATATGTACTTCCAAACAAAATGTTTATTTAATATCTTTTAACAAAAGTACTTTGAACAAAACGAAGCCTTTAACAACACGTAGTTTTTCTAACAAAAATTGCTTTATGATATAAAGTACGTTAAAAAAAATATTTTTAACTCAAATTAACCTTTAACAGAATTGACAAATATTCGTTTTTAAAAAGTATTATCTTTAAGTAAATAATATCTTTGACTAAAAAGCACATTTTAATTAAAACAACGCATTAAAAAACGTACTAATAAACATAAACGACCTTATTGATAACGACTATTTCACAACCATAAATTTTTAAGGAACTTTGTTTTTTAAAATAGTTTTTAAATTAAGTAAAATATTTTTATGAATAAGAGGAAAAGTATTTTTCATTAGGGGTATTTAAAGGAAAAGTGCTTTCAAAAAGTATCTAGGGGTGACTTATTAAGTAGATAGATTATAAATCTTGTTTGATATATGGTTTTGAAATTTTTCTAGTTTTCTTCTCTTCTTTTTTTGTTTAATAACTTATATTATAATAATAATTTTTTTAAAACCAACTCTATGGAGATGATTAGAAAATTGAATTACAAATCATCATTTTTTTGGGCGGCTACGTCCACCCCTTTTGGAATTTAACTAATTTCATATCTCTATTTTCTAAAATCAAAAAACCGGGATCAGAAAAAGAATGGTAAGGTTGTTCACGTCACAAGTTGCACCATTGTGAAAAAGCAAAAGTGCAAAAACAAAACAACAATCAATTTGGTTAACAGATAACACGCACCCTTACAAAGTGATACGTTTTTTTTTATTACAATGGAACAAAATAATCGCTATATACGTTTTACACTCAAGCGATTTTTAACATTACATTTTCTTTGAATTCCAATAAACGTTAACAACACTGATTTTCCATAATTAAAGTCAGCTGTTGTTAAAAAGTATTGTTAAAAATATAAAAAAAAATATTTAAAATATTTTTAACTAAATATTAAAAATTAATAAAAAATAATTAAATAAAATAATGAAAATAAATATTCATTTGAACGAATGCCTAAAATTCGGCGTGAAGAATTGCCTTGGCAACTCTGAATCTTCAAAAAAGCGCAATTTTTGGTAGTGGTTTTTAGGGTATAAATTCGGTTAACCGTTAACCGATTAATTACTGCCCGATTAACTGATCGGTTAATTTAAAATTGGCTATTTTCGATTAACGATTAATTACAGTATGTTAACCGATATAACAATATTTTTAATTTTTTGTAGTATTAATTATTTGTTTCGTCTCATATACAAAAGGTATGTGTTCAAAAAATATTTTTTCATAAAATATATTGGCTTCTAGCAATACATTCTTAAAATACAGTCCCAAAACAGAAACTAATGCCCAATTTTCAGGATGGTATTTAAATCTATATTAAGTTAATTTTCATAACAAACTTAAATCGTATTTTAAACAGATTGGTTTTTTGAGTTTTTTTTGAAAAGTCATTGAATAGAATTTATGTGAAAACCGTTTTATTATAAAATCCTAAATTGGTATCTTTGAATTAAAAGAAAAAAATGTTAAGATGGCTAAACTATTTTACGGCGCAAGTAAAAAATTGCATGGCGGCAGCAAGCTGTTTTAAAACCGAGCACTACTTTGGTTTCTGCAATAACAATGCGAAAAAAACAGAGACAATGTCAGAAGCAAATTACATGTACGTTTGTGACCGAATATTATAAACCTTATGTAAAACACGATTTTGACAGACATGCACAATTACATGTGACTTGAAAATTTGACATGTCAGATGACAAAAACATGTCGTCTATATGCTCCTTTATTTAATTAAGATAAAAGTATGGTAGCACTACTAAATACAAAAAAAAAAATATAATAAAGTGTAATTATCTACAAGGTGGTCTGAAAAAACAGCTGACTTTTAATGCTTTGCCTGTTGTTGTTGTATTGTTGTGATATTGAGGCCACCTTGCTTGCTATTACAATGGAAACTTAAGTTGAAATTAAGTGTACCACATCGGTGACTTAAGTTTCACTTAAGTTTTTAGTGAAGAAGAGAATTTTGTATTTAAAACGATTTTAAAAATAAATGTGAAATTTGGCCATAAGTGATTGGGTAATTAACTTTTTTGCAGAATGTTTGGTTGGGTTGCTTTGGATTTCTCCAACATCTTCGATAAGAGAAAGAATTTTTCCCAAGTCAAGTTTTAACAAAACTAAAGAAAAGAATTGCTTAAATCCTAAACATTTAAACCAAATTATTTTACTAACAATTTGTTTTAAAAGGTCTTATTTAACTATTAAAATAATTAATAAATTGATCTTACAGTTTTAATTTAAAAGATTTTGTTAGTTACAGTTTATTTTTTAATAAATATCTCATATGTATACAATATAAAATATGTATTAATACATATTAATATGTATTGAATTTTTATTGTTTGCTCATTTTAGTTCAAGAATTGTTTTGTTTGTTATGTAATTCCTTTTTTACTAAAAAACTCCAAATATTTATAAATTTTTACTTATTTTGGTAATTGAAATTCCTTAATATATAACAAAACTTTATTAATCGGTTAAACGATCAATATCAATATTATCCGATTATTAACCGATTAAACCAAAACCTCTGTTAATTAATCAAGCGATTAACCGATTAAAGCAAAAACCCGATTAAATGAATACCTATTAGTTTTCCCTTTGACGACATTTTGAAAGTGAAATTTCACTTGCGTGTAAGTTTTCATGAAATTCTATTATTTTTTTTAAATTGTGTTAATAGTAACGGGTCCGCCATCTAACTTTTTTTCAACTAGTGGTTATTTCGTGAATGGTAACACATGTCTGATTTAACAAATTATTAGTTTTATCCTTCCGCTGAACGAATATGGTTGTGTATACGCTTGAACAACGCTGGGAAATATGCGTTTTCGCTTCGCTAAGTGGGCCTGCGATCGCCTTACAGAAGATGCCGATTTTGCCAAAAAAAATCATATTTTCAGATGAAGCTCATTTTGATCTTGGCGGATATGTAAACAAGCAAAATTGTCGCATTTGGGGCACAGAAAACCCGCACGAATACATTGAAAAGCCGTTGCACCCAAAACGAGTCACTGTTTGGTGTGGATTTTTGTCCAGAGTCATAATTGGGCCATTTTTCTTCGAAAATGGACAAAAAAATAACTGTAACAAAACATTCAGTGTGTAAAGCTGATCGTTACATCCAACAATTAGTATATGCGCTGAAAAATGCGTTTGTGTCAAAAATGTATTGCTTCAAAGTGGGAACTCGCCTTATAAAATTCATGTCTTCTGTAAGCGCAATGGTAAGCGAAACTTTTATGTTTTGAATTACAAACCTGCTTCGTTGGAAGCTCTATTTTTTATTAAGAAGCTTCTAGTTTGGGTTATTTCAATGTAAAACCGATATATACCGGTAAAAAAACCTTTTTGTACGGGTATACCAACATAATTAAAATACCGTTAGTGAGTCCGAAATTTAATAACGATACATCGTTAAACTAATGCGTTAAGGTTGCCAATCTTTAGTTTTTAGGAAAAAGTATTTTAAAAAAGTTTTTGTTTTTTAATCGAAATTACGGCCAATTTTCAATTTAAACTAACTCTTAAATACTTACGCCCTTATTCATAAAAAATAAAACAGGTTAATAAAAGGTTTATGAAACGAATTTTGTATGAAAATCTATTTAATAAACCTTCTATTAACCTGTTTTATTTGTTATGAATAAGGGGGTTAAACTTTAACAAGATGTACAAGATCTACGTTAGAAAACCGCGAATACCGCTAATATTAAACAAAAATTTCTGCAAATATTTGTTATCATTCATAAAGCTGCTCTGGTGGGGAAGTTAATTGCGCATCATTGTTACTATTTGTTAAAGGTCAATCTGATCGTCTTCGTTTGCCTGCCTTTGCATTTCCGCATTGTTTTTCCGTTTGGAATTTCATTATTCTACCGGGTTACAGTTTATTCTAATGAAGTACCAACAAAAACTTATTTTTATATTTTTAAGCAGCTGAATTTGGAAGTATGTATTGGCTTCCTACAAGAAGGTGTAGGTCGCTCAATAGCTTTTGGAGGAGGTTCATCAGTTGGAAACTAGCAATTTGTTTTTACCTTGTACATCTTAAAAAAAAAGCTAGATTTTTTAATATATAAAATCCGAACGGCTGTTAAATTAGCAAACCCCAATTACGGTTTTGTTCTTCGAAATTTTCCACACGAGAAAGAGTTCGCACTCAATGACTTCAAAAGTGTTGAACAGTGTAATAAAAGAAACAATTTTTATTATTCGAGCAGATTAAATGGACAGGGTTGTTCTGGAAATCGAAAACGTAAAAAGCAATAATTTTAAACATCGTTTTTAGTAAGATTTCTGTAATAAAAGTATTTTATGACAAATAAACAGAAATTTATAACAAATTTTAAAAATTTAGATAAAAAATGTATTAAAATATTACTTATAAATTCTTGCGTTTTGAGTTTTCGATTTCAGATGACCCCTATAAGCTTGCATTTGGAACAAAAGCACTTAAGAGCTTTCAAAGCTTTTACAAATATTTTGCTACATCTTTAAGCAACTGTAAAAAAAAGTTAATTAATAAAATTATATATTGGGCATCAGTAAAACTTTTGTAAAGAGTGCCTTTAGCATTAGAGGGTTAACCCACTAACCTGCTAATATGTATTTATTTCAAAAAAAAATCAAACAAAATCGATTAAAATCAGTGTTTTCTTTAATTTTATAGTTGGGCAATTAAAATTTCAAAATAACCATTAAATTTAAATATAAAATAAACTGATAAACTAAAGCTTTAAATAAGTCAACAAATCTTTATCAATTTATTGCAGTTTAAATAAAAAGAAATAAAAGAAATTTTTACATTTATTTTTGGCTACAAACATGTTATTTCCAGTTTAAAGTGCGCGATTTGTATTGCAATTGAATGAACGAACAAATGAAACGTATAAATGGTTTGCATTTTTGTAGGTCATGGTCTGAATGTAAATTTTATATTTTTAACAAATGCAAATCATGATTTTGATTAAATGTTTGTCAACTTCATTTTGACATACGAAGATAAGAGTCTTTATTGTGGGACTTTTTAATAATATTTGCTTATAAATTCTCATTCGGTTTTTTTAAATAAATAAATTGTATTTACAAATTTTAAGGAGAAAAGCGGCGGTAGTTAACGTTGAACTATTTAAGGTGAGTTGGCTTTTTTTAATAAAAAAATAATTTCAATTGCTGCGAAATAAGAAAATTAAATTAAGAATATTTATTCTAAATGCTTAAATCAAAATTTAAATATGTATTTTCAATTATAAATTGGAACTTTTATATCAATTCTTTAATATCTCTGCACCAAATACATCTCAAGCTTTGAAAGTATCTTTTAAAAGTATATTAAACGAAAGGTACTGCTTAGCATAAATGGATGTGTCAGAAGCTAAAATATGGAACTATTTAATTGATTGTGAACTCTATGAAAATTATTTTGTTTTTTTTTATTATTTAAATATGTACTTTCTATTAAAAAGGTATAAAAAATTTGTATAGGGTTTGAATCTTATTTGAATTTTTCAATAAGCTCTGAATACTACGCTTCGCGTATTCGGTTTCTTTATTTTTGTAGCTCAGAAGTAGCTCATTAGAAGAGTTCAGCTTTGTCAACGAAATCCTGCAAAATCGAGTTTTAAGGATTACTTTAGACTTAAGGGTGTATTTGAAATACATACTTAAAATTAAATTATTTAGCTGCGTACATATGTATTTTTTACATGCTTTATGAATTATTTTTTTTTAAATTGCACTTGATGATGGTAATTGTTTTTTTTTCTTTGATAATTTTATAAAATATAACGTAAATGACTGTTTATCGTTAAAAGTGTTTTAGTGATCTATCGCCAAATATTAAAATATTTCAAAAATTTGGAAATTTTTTATTCTGTTTAACGATAATCTTTGGAAAAGCATAGGCAACAGTGCTAAAACGTATCTTTTTTAAAAACTGCATTTTGAAAAAAGTATGTAAACCGTATAATTGCGAGAAAATTTAAACCAGCGTTTAAAAAGCTGCAGTTGAGATAGTAAAAGTCATAAGATTGTGCTGCAACTTCATTTGTCATTGGACAAAAAAAACTGTTGCCTTTACTTCTGATTCATTAAATGAAAACAGTCGTAGTGAAGACAAAAGCAAAAAACAAAAAGTTGTTCACAACAAAGAACATCAGCACTCGACATGTTCGGAATTGTTTCGTCTGACAGACTGAAACTTTTAATAAATACCGAAGTTACCGAAGATGGGACGTTGTGTTTTTTCCCGAATTTTTTTTTCATTATTTCATTATTTTATATTTCATTAAGAATTATAGTAACCAAGCAAACAAGCCATAAAATTAGAAGTCACTAAAACAAAAATGATCGGCGAAATTTTGGTAAAAATTGCTAAACTATCGAAAATTCGCAAAATTTGCAAGCAGTTTACTTTTTATTTTAAATCGTTAATGCTGTAAAGAATCAGAAAACTTACAGGAAAAATCGCTTTTATCGCGAACATGGCTAAAACTCGCGAAAAATTTTAAATAAACTCTAAAACAAATTGTCGGAAAATAAGATAAAAAGCCTAAAAAATGAATAATAATTACATCAAAATCAATATAAAAAAAGTCGATTTTAAATTTTGGGTTAGTACTGGCCTATGCGTTTTATGTAACTAGGTATAGGTATATTTTGAAATAGAAAATTTTACACTAAAAAAGAAATTTGTTTCTTGTTAAAAATATTGCAAAAAAGTCGATTCGTTTTACTTTCACCAACCCCTACTTCTCTAATTAAAAACGAATAAAAACATGTGGGTGTGAAACGCAGAACACCACAAATGCTGAAGTAACCCACTTTCGAGTGGATTCGTATTCTAGAACGTATGTCATATAACTTCATATTTAAAATTATTTAACTTGAGGGTTACACGATCAAGTTTCGCCTATCAAGTTTTAATACACTCACACTTTTTTACCAATACGCTCATACTTTTAAAAATTGATACGAACTTGCCTCTAAAATTCTCTTGCCAGTGAGTGTATCAATTTTCGTTCAAGAAAACAGCTGATTACAATTCTTTTGAAGTTGTTTTTGTTTTTTTTTTTCACAAATATTTTACCGGCAAAAGCTGAAGTTCTTTTTTTTACAAATTGTTGCGGGAATTTTAAAATTTTAACTAAAAACCTAAAAAAATTGTGAAATATGTTTATTAATAAAATTAATAAGCAAAATGATGTTATTTATTTCTTCCAAAACTTTAAGTGAGGCAAACATTTTGAGTTGTTTTCTCGGCGACGACATCTTGAAAAAGTAAATTGCTTCCAACTTGCGTGCAGCCTACGTCACAGCTGTCAACTTTTGCATATTTTGACAATCAGTATACATATGTAAAAGACTATCAAGAAAATCTTGATCTTGTGGCTGCACTGTAAGTCATATATATATCATGGTGAAATTACTACAAGGTGGCATCACTAGGGCATCTGGTAATTTTTTGCTTAACTGTGGTGAGAACCCAAAGATGTCATTTTTTTTTTGTTTATGTTAACATTCTTTAAAAAAAATTGTGCGTTAAAAAAAATCATTTTTTTGCAGTTTTTGAATGAAAATTGTGCATAAATATTAAAATGTTTGCAAAAAATTAATCGTTTTTGGTTTTTATATGTGCATCTTTAGTTCTGCTAATAGATTTATTTTTAAAAAATAAATAAAAATAAAAATAATTGTGTATGTGACCACTTCGTGCGTACGTTTGAAAAATGCGTTTATTTTTGATAACCACTTGTGCGCCACTTTCTTTAAACCTCCGAAGGACTTGTAACGAAGAAAAAGTGGAAAAATAATTGTTTTTAATTCAAAAAACATTAAAATATTAAAAAAGAATCTTTTAGTAATTTTTTCATAATATTTTTTGTTTATTTGTTGCAGATCAGCGTTGCCACTGAACATTTTCTATTCGACCAAACTTGATAACCAAAATCCTTTGGACCCACCAGTTTTTTATTTTTGATGTATTTAACTGCTAATTTAGCAAGTTCAGTTATAATTAAATACCAGGAGCCTAATTCTGGCATTCGTGATCGAGTACTTTCTCGATTCGAAAGCAGTTTTATTTCAGTCGATACTTAACGAATCGAAATTATATTTTCAGTTTTGTGAACCTCAAATTAATGCTTAATATTAATTCCGATTCGTTCAGTATTGATTAGATAATAAATTGCTTTCGAATCGAGAAATCACTCGATCACGACTACCAGAATCATGCCCCAGTTATAGCTCTTAGTTTAAAATTTCTTTTTCATATACATACCTTTAAAATAAGATTAAAAATTGTTTTGCTTCTACTGAAAATTTGTAAATTTTTAGTTAACATGGGGCCATATTTGAAGACATAAAAAAGATTTTTTTGAAATTTACATGAAACTTACGCTACAAATTTATGTTAGTTTTTAGGGAGGTAGCTTCACATTTAGGAGCATAACTCATTTCCTAATAAGAACATCTTTTAAGAACTAGAAACAATTTGAAACCCTAACGGCTAAACGACTTAAGGCAGAATTAGTCTTTACTTTCTGTTTATGTTCTGTTCCGTGCCGTTCTGTTTCGGAATTGTAATAGTTACTTTTCCTGTAGCAACTTATCAGCCATTTATGACAAATTTATTAATTTTGCACCATCCATGGTTTTATTTCAATAAGTTTAAAGCACATAAATTTGAAGAAATTAAATTTTATGAAATCTTAAAATCAAAAAATAGTTTATTTCAATATACATATGGGCTACTTCAAATTTTTTGAGCACCTGCTGAAACCGACATACTATGGCTCTTATTTCGTTAAGTTTTATGAATTGAAAAAAACGTTGTACAGGGTTTGGATGACTATACTTGAAGGATATGACGTGTAAATTTTTACGTTGAAAAGGCCTCACCTTAAGAATTGGTGGTCATCTAAAATTCGAAAAATTAAAAAAACGACTTGAAACTTGCAAGAGTTTTTTCATTCATTCCGTTTTCTTTGTAATAGTTTTAAGGTTTCAGATCCAAACCCTTACAAAATATAGTCACTAGACTTGGAAGATATATCCACTAAAAAAAAAATTTTGATATCGCTGCTGGGTGAAAAGTTGCATGGTGTTTTAAAGTGAAACCAAAATTTTTCGAATTTTGAAATTTTTGAAGATTTTACATAGAGTTTTTGCGCCGTTTAATAAAAATGAGTTTTAAGCGCAGAATTAAAAAAACTGCGTAATTTTATAAAGTTTGAGGTGTATCAAGTTGGTGTCAGCGCACCAATAACGTATCACGGACATCACAAACTTAAAAGAAATTAGCGTAAATTTTTTAAAAATGTATCTTTTTTGCGTGTGACAATCTGAATTGCCTTTTAAGTTGGCTAGTGTATTGCGTGATGTGAGTAACTTCGTAAAGGGCACCTCCGAGGCGAAAACGCACTTTAAAATTTTTAAACGCAAAAATTTTATGAACTTTTGAAAATTTTTGCAAAAAAACAATTTATTTTTAAGCTTTTTTTATATCAAAACATGTCATGGGAACATGTTTAGGTATCTAAATAGATTCTTCGCGACGGACTAAACTGATAAAGTGCAAAAAAAAATAATTTTTTTCAACCCTGGCGCGTGCAGCGGCAGTTTTTTCCAAACACATTTCGCTTTGTGACAACTGAAGAGCTGTTTCAATTCCGCTCAAACGTACATCGAATAGAAGACTTTACTAAGCTTGATACTAAAATTGAAAACGCACCAAAAAATTTTAAGGATTTAAAATTTTATGGAGGAAACAACATGTTTCTAACCTCAAAAAGCATCCTTGTATGAAATATTAAATTTGCGCCGTGTAATAAAAATGATTAACGCGAACGGATTTCACATGCTCAAATATCGGTTTATACACACGCAAATCAACATTGATGTCAGACAAAAAAAAAAAATTAAAAAAAATGTCTAGGTGTCGAAAATTTTTAAAGTTGCTCATATGTATTTTTTATTATTTACTTTGCTGTCACTTACAATTACTTAACAAATGTTTGATTTTAACAAACTGAACCGCAACAGAACAGAAAAACTAATCAATTTCACAGGTTTTTTAATAACAAAAACAAATCAGCTGATTCGTAACAGAACAGAAAGTAAAGACTAACTTAGCCTTTAAAATAACTAAAGAGCCAGAATATGCATATGGGGGATTTCGTGCCGTGACCCAACTTTTAAATTGATGTCTTAGATGAAATTCGGACCAAGGTTAGTCCTATTGGATAGTAGTTTAGACACAAATTTTCAACCAGATCGGTCAAAAAGAGTCTGAGTTAGAGGGGGTCAAAGTTTGACATTTTGGCCATACAGGAGTTCTTTATCATGTATGTAACTTATTATCTATTGGTGTTAGCAAAATTTGTCCCAAGTAGCTTCGATAGCTATTTAATAATTTTTTTTTTTAAATTTAAAACTTTTTTTTAATTTTTTTTTAGCGAAAATGTTTTTTTTTTTTTGCTCTACAGAAAGTTTATGTCTTTTCTTTTATGGAAAAAAAGATTTATATAGAATGATAAAGGTAGTATCCCTTCATACAGCACGCCTGATTAAGGGTATAAAACTGTCAAAAATGTTATTTATTATGATAAATTTAATTTCTCCTTAATGCACAATTTCTTAAATAACGAATTTGTTTCAGAAATATTACTTTATATTGTTTAGTTTTCTGTTCCTATTCGCCTTTCCAGAAATAACATTCCCCTTAGACTACAATATTTTCATTCTCATTTTGCAAATGAGCTATGAATTTGACAATGTTTATACGTATGTACATACATACCTATATTGATTTCTATGTTACTATTATCATCAAAAATAACCCCTTTAATATCTTAACATAGCTTTAATCTTAATTTTGTTTTCGTTTTTGTTTTATATGTATGTATTTATTAAACGTGTCACATTGCCCTAAGGTTTAGCTTACCGTCCGACTAAGCGAAAATTATCCGACCAAATTTTGTCGCAAAAGACAAACAATGGCAACGTTGTTGCACATAATTTTTGACAGCACGTAGTTTATTACACAAACAAATTTGCCTGTTTTTGTTGTATTGTTGTACAACAACACCTAGCGCTGCCACCTTGTAGTAATTTCACCATGATAAATATAAGGTATGTAATTTTTTAAAAATACATACAGTAAGCAAACTTTAAAATTAATTATATGTATGTAACTATCTTTGGAGCAATCAGCTGGATGATCACATGTATTTTTGTTGGTTCATTTTTTGTGTATTGATCAATATTGCCGACTAATTAAATTAAACTAATTAAATAAATTGCTAATATAGGTATATATTTTTATTATTATTTGTTATTGATTTTTACAAACATTTTAAAAAGTGCATGTAATTCTTACGTAGGTAGTTGTTACGCAACAACATAAAAACAAATATTTGATAATTGACGTTTTTATGAACGACAGAGAAATTTTCTCGTTCCTCGTTCATTCATTGTTCAAAGTAAAAAACCGGAACGATGAACGAAAGGAACGACATAATTCCTTTGATCTTTCGTATCGGTCGGAACGATTCCACAAAAGAAACGATTTTGCCCAACTCTAGTTTATATCTCTTCAGAACAACTTCGCACTACTAGTCTGCTTTCACACGTTTCATCTTTTGATGCTCAACTCTTATGTTTTAAGGTGAGAGAAGAAAGAAGAAAGAGGGTTAGTACGAAGATGCCTGTACTCGGTCAGTACGTTTTGTGTTTTTATTCGTTGGTATATGCACAACGATGGATGCATGTAATTTTTTTTCTTTATTTTTCTCTTTGATTCGCTATTAATAAAATTGTTGTTGTTTTGTACCGAAAAAGTTGAAACCGATTGCTGCGTGTGAATATATTGGCATCTTTAAAAGAGAATTGAAAAGAAGATGAGCATCAAAAGCTGAAACGTGTAAATTCAGACCTAGTAATCATCGATTTCCTTCTTCATTATTAAAGCTGCTATTGTATTAGTATTGAGTCGGTAACGATGATCAGTCTTAATAAGTTTTAGTTGGATAAAAATTCTCTAATATTTTATTTCAGTACATTTTGCGTACAGGTTCAAAAGACACGAAACATGTCAGGATTATACATGGTACCTGAAGTCATCAAAAGGCACGAAAAATGTATTTTTCGTACCTAATGGCAACACTGGTTACAGGGCATTTTTTATTTACATTCATTCCTTTTCAAACTTGCCTTCGTAGACATTTGTTTACATTTTATTTTCTTGGCCCAACTCAACACACATGACATTTTTCTCGAAACAAGTGGTGAATTATTAAGAGACGATGAAAAAACAGAAGATAAATAATACACCTCTGCATTAAAGAAAAAGAAACAAAATAAACAAAGCAGCTGCAAGTGGTGAAATGCGTAAAAAACATACATAAAATAGAATGTGGAATAAAACCAAGTACAAAACTAAGGTAAAAGTGGGAATCATAAAAGAAATTCAATAACAAAAGATAATAAATAATACCTGGCCACTAACAAAATACTTATGAGAAAAAGCACAATTTGAGCAAATATCTAAAAAATATGTTTACATACCTGGTCGATCCAATGACTGTCGTCGACTCATTGGCAGTTTTTTTGTTGTTATTGAGAAGATCGATCAGCTACTTTAAATAAATTATTCCAGAGCTATTGTTGGTTGTTGTTGTTTAAAAAAACTGGACAGAGTTTTTAACTCCTTGTAATAAATACCAAATGGAAGAGTTAAAGGCTTAAAAACTTGTTGACACATTTGGATGATTCAAAACACACACTCACACATACATCCGCTTAATTAATAATATTAATTATATAATTTTTAAATTTTTTAGAAAACATTTTTTTTTACCGATTTTTAAGTTTTCAAATGTTGGTTTCTGTTAAACACTGCATCTGCTTTTCTTTCGCTATAAATTTTTTAGTATACCGCAAAATTTTTTTGATATTCAAATGAATTGTTGAAGAAAAAAAAACAAAATCAGACGTCGACGCACTAAGGTAATTAAAACGGCGAGGTGAGACAGCAACATTCACAACACTTTTAATCAAATTTACACACACATTCGCCTAATCACACAAATACTAGACAACGTACGGTGAGATAAAACAAAATTAAAAAAAGAAATCTTTTCTTAAATTTTACAACAAAAGATGGTGATGATGGTATATCGACATTGAATCTTTTCAAATTGAAACACAATTATTTCGAATTATTCACAGATTTATTACTTGCACCTTAATAAACTGGAAAATATGTGGTTTATTTTACAAATTTTTTTCTTAGTTTAGAAATTTTTAACAATTTCTTCCCTTAATTACGGAATTTTTGTTAGCACGTAAAAATTTTACGCCATCGTACACAGCCATTAAATGAAAACTGTGGTGAAAATGTCAAAATCAATTGTCAGACCAGACGGAGGAAATCAAAATAAACACACATACAAAATTTAACCAGTGTAACCTATTTGGCATTTTTGTCCCTAAATTTAGCAACTTTGTTTTAGTTGCAAATTTTCTATTGACCAGCATTTGGCATTTTATTTAACAATATTACGAATCTTTTAGCTTTTTTATAATGTTTTGAAAGTTTGAAAAAATGGTTGGTTTTATTAGATACAAATCAGACAGGTCTGGCGTATTTGGGAATAAAGTCATGGTTAGTTAAAATTTAAGCTTTACCATCTGTGCTATATTGCCATTTATTTCCTTTTAAAAATAAGTCGCTAAGAATTATTGTTATTTACTAACGATACCTTTAACCATTTTTTTTCTTTTCCGCCAGATTTAGCTGATCAGAAATTTAAGATCTGGTTACACTCTCAATAAAATCAATCAAGAAGTGGTCAAATTTGCACTGCATAAAATCATTCACAATACCGTTTTACTTTTTGTCATTTCGTTGTGCACTCTCTTCTTCATTTAAAGAAAAAAAGGATGGCTATATATTTTTTGTTAAACTAATAATTTTTAAATCTTGCTCACTCACTCTTTCTTTAATTGCGTATAGTGTAGTAAAAATTAATAAGAAAAATGTAAATATAAAAAGAAATTTCATTTTTTTTAAATACTAAAAAATTGTCTGTTTGCAATTGTTTGATTTTCATGGTTCAGTAAAACTTTAATTAGGAATTACTATTAATCTGCTTTTTTGTTGTTACAAATAAACATTTCTTGTCCTTTTCACATTTTTGTTCGTCTGTCTGTTTTTGTCTACAGATTTTATTTACAATTTTTGTGATATTTTTTGGTTTCCAATCAATTGAATTTTTTATTAACTTTACTCCTAATCCACTTTTATAATGTTTTTCACTAAAAATAATTATTTATTTTACGGTAAACTCCGTAAGCTTTTGCAAATTTAGTTTAGAAACTCGAACGTGTGTTTGTGATAGCAGACTTCACCTTTTTGTCTGTGGTGTGTATACAGATTTTTGTTATAGGGTGGTGAACTCAAACATCTGATAGCAGAGTTGTAATTAATAAAAATTAAACAATGCTGCATTTTGGAGAACTAGTTTCATTTTTTTTATAATATGGTCACACTTGATTTTTTAAAGGCGTTTAAGCAAAATGTTGATTAAGTTCATGGCCTAACCCATGGCCTATCCAATAAGGTCTGCTTACCTCTACAACAATTCAACAACACAAAAAACAACAGGCATTTTGCTTGTGTAAAATTCCCCGCCGTTGTCAAAATCTTACTACTACATAGCCGAAACAAAAGGAAAAATGTGTTTTGTGTGCATGGATGTGTTGCAGAAAACAAAAAACGTAAACAAAAATATACACGTATAAGGAAAATGTAAGCAACTTTTGATATCGTTGAGGAAAAAACCAAATAAACATCTGGCTTCTTAAGCAGACCTATTGGATAGACCTTGATTAAGTTATTCAAAGCCATTCACATTAAATTTGAGATGATTAAGATGACAAATGATTAAGAAAATAACAAAACAAACAAATTTATATTTCTTTAAAGTATTAAAAATTGATAAAAAAAAATACTGTTATAAAGTTATCAGAAGATTATTTTAAACATATTAATGATGAAATTGTGAAAATTTATGAATTATTTAAGTAAAAAAATAAAACCATTAAGCAGAAATCGTGACCGGTTGTTCAGTTTATATTGGCCGATTCTACATTACACTCAGTTTGAGGTATGTTCAGTGGATTCTATGTGATTAATGAAGTGATTTAGTTGTAAACATGTCAATTTGAATTAGTCAAAGGAAGTAAATGATTTAATTTTTTCCATAAGTTTAAAATCCTTCTCCTCCCTTTCAGTACACAGAAATATTCAAAAAAAAAAAATGTTCATTAATTTTTTTTTGATAGTTTAAGCAATAAGTAAAAAAAATAGTTTCAAACCTTTTTGTATGAATTGGAATTTTACTTGAAAATAGGGCATACATTGCAGTTGAATTCCACCAATATTTAAAGCACTTGAATTTTTAAAATTTGAGTGTTTATTGGGTTAAAACAATATTATATAGGTATATACATATGTTTATAATTAAAAAAGTGGTGATTCAATTTATATCAAGGCCCATCTATCAGGTCTGCTTACTTGTACAAAAACAAAATACGATTCTTTTTAGTTGTCAAAAATTTACTACCACATATACAAAGCAAAAGGAAAAAACGTGTATGTGTGGCATACCATAAACGTATACATGCACATGTAAGCAAAATGTAAACAACTTTTGACAACTAAAAAGAACATAAACAATGATCATCAGGCTTCTTGCACAGACCTTTTCAATGGGCCTTGATTTATATGGAATAAATATGTATATATAAAATAAAGCAATTTTTAAATAAAAATTAACATTATTTATTAAAGCGCTTAATTATTTAAACAAATAGAATCTGGAAATTTATTTCTTATGGTGAGTTATACAATAATTGTTTACACCAAAATTATATTTCTTACGCAGACGACTAAATTAGGCAAGAGTGACTGCTTTTTTGTTTTAAATAAATTTTCATATTGTTTCGAATGTGTGTTTTAAGTAAAATTAAAATTTTTAAGCTCTCATACTATATTAGTCTTATTCCTTCAATATTTTCCAGAAATAGTATCTATGCACTATCAATATTTTTTATATCTGCGACGTTTTTCCACGCTTTCCAACTTGGTATTTTTTTAAATTGTTTTCTGTGCTCTCAATTAAAGTGTGGATAGTGCTGGTGCACACTCTTCAAGTTTTAGGCGTCAAGTCTTGAGTTTTTAGGAGGTCCACACCACGCGTTTTCGCCTCTACGCATTACATGATTTTTATACCTTCTCTGCGTTCTATGTTTCAAGTTACATGCAACGCTTTTTATGCGTGATCACCACAAGTAAAAATGAAGTTTCATTTGTAAACACCAGTACACATTAGAATAAAAAGCAACTAATTTTGGTTAAAAGTAACCAAAATAGCAACGCTGAGTCAGACCGACATCCGAGCTGCCCGTCTATACCAGAAATAATTAATGAGACATATATTGCAGTAAATGTCAAAATTGTGTTATCTTTAATGTAGACAGCAATTTTTTGTACATATTGCTAACATAAAACGTCAAATTTTTTTTTGTCAATTGAGAAAAAAGAAACAAAAACGAAAAAAAAATAGATTCAAATTGTGTGAGAAAGAAATTAAATTTGTGAAATGGTAGCAAATTAAATTTGTAGTAAAAAAATGAAATTAAAGAATTTAATTAACACTAAAATAAAATTACAAACATTTTTATTAATATAATTTTTTTCTTATTCGATCTTTATTATCTGAATTTATATCAATTTGTTTAAATTTGAGTTCGTTCGTAAAATTTATAAAATTAATATTTTTAAATAATAAAGTTGAATAAGAAAGAATTTATATTAATAAAAATAATTTTCGCACGATAACGCCAGTTTTACACTGCAGCTTTACTGCCCGTCTATACAAGAGATAATTATTGCGACATATATTGCAGTAAATGTCAAAATTATGTTATCTTTAATGTAGACAGCAATTTTTTGTACATATATATTGCCAGCAATTTATGTTGCAATAATTGTTAGTCCATTTTTGATAACTGACCGTCTATACCAGAGATAATTATTGCGACATATATTGCAGTAATTGTCAAAATTATGTACATATTTATTGCTAACAATTTATGTTGCAATAATTGTTAGGCCATTTTTGTTGACAATTATTGCTTACAAAAAACGTCAATTTGGTTGTCAGTTGAAAAAAGAAGCAAAAAAGAAAAAAAATATAAGCAAATTGTGTGGGAAAGAAATTAAGTTTTTTGAGATTGTAGCAAATTATAATTGTAGTAAAATAATTAAATTAAAAAATTAAATAAACACTAAAATAAAATTGCAAAAATTATAATTTTTTCCTTATTCGATCTTTATTGTTAAAATTAATGTTAAATTGTTTAAGTTCGAGTTCTTTTTTATATAGGGCCTGTTCGGAAATGCATCACTGCGCTGCATCAGAAAAGCAAACTTTTTTTAATGCTGATAAAAAATAATTTAATTATTTTTTTATTGTGTGACTATTATTTTTGTGGAGTATTTGACAATTTTTTGGTCCACATCTACTTCACAGATATAAATTTAAGCATTTGAAATCACTGATGCAGCGCAATGATGCATTTCCGAACAGGCCCATAAAAATAATAATTTTACAATAACAAAAATAAAAAATCAATCAAATTAATATATTTGTATTAAAAATGGCCTCAAGCTTAAACAAATTAATAAAAATTTTAATAATAAAGTCGAATAAGAAAGAATTTATATTAATAATAATAATTCTTGTAAGATAACGCCATTTTTTACACCGCACCTTCTTTCTTGATTTTTTCAAACTATAATTTAACATAAATACGTTTTCCCATGCCTTTAACATAAGCTGAGCAATAAGAAATATTGCTCTGTTATTCTGGCGACGTTATTGCCAACTTGCTGAGATAATTATCTTTAGTGTAGACCTAGGGCAGTGTTGCCAAGTTAAAGATTTTCACCCCAAATTTGGGGTTTTCCTTTGCGTTTAGGGTCAGTTTTAGGGACTAAAAAGTAGTTAGGGGGAAATTTAGTGTGTATAAATAGCATTTGGGGATATTTTAGGGTTGATATTATTAAATATTTTCAAAATTACAAAAAAGAATGGAAAAAACCAAATGAATTTAAAGGTGATTTGCTTAAGCAAATGACAGTTTCATTAAACTTAGCAAAAAGTTTCCTTAAGTTCAAAATGGTTTTCCTCATATAAATAACATGTATTGCCACATTGCCTTAAGTCAACTTAAGCACATTATGGTTGGGCCTTTATATATTCTTTAAGCAATGAATACCAAATTTTTATTCCGTCTTATGAAAGCGTAAATTATTTATTTATGAAAACATGCACGTGGACGAGATGGATAAAAATATACTAGACGTTTTTAATGAGTTATAATAATACATATATTCTGTTTTTCTAAAAGCTTTTTTTATGTAAGTATATGTTAAAATATAGTTGCATGCATACATATGTAAAAAATTAAATGAAATAAAATGGTATGTATGTTTAAAAAATATTTAAAAAATTATTCTTTTTATTATGGGGTTTTTTTATTTTTTCTCAGTACAAATTTAGGGGGTATTTTTTTGATTTGGGGTTATTTCTTTAAATTCACTTAGCAACACTGACCTAGGGTTACCTTGATTTCTTCAAATTATGAGTTAACATAAATACGTTTTCCCATGCCTTTAACATAAGCTGAGCAATAAGAAATATTGCTCTGTTATGCTAAGTTCACACTTCCACTAGCATCTCTTCGTCCTTCTGACTCCAAGGCTTCTTTCTTTTTTCTTTTCCAAATCCATAAAGTTTTTATTATATTTTAACTTTTTTTTTATTTAATAAAAAAAAAAATTTCTGTCAGAGGTACGTTCATTGTGGCCGTTTTTCAGTTTGAGGCAAGACGAATTTAAATTCGCCTTGGTTTGAGGTATGTACACAGGATTCTATGTGGTTTATGAAGTGATTTAGTTTATTCTGCCGACCTTATTGCCAACTTTCTGAGATATTTATCTTTAGTGTGGACCAAGGGTAAATGGTGTTTTACATTACTGTTATCCTGCATTACCGCGGATGAACTGTTTTACCGACATATGTTTTACTACTTGCTTCTTAAACATGCTAAAATAAACACTATTAGTGGCATGCTGAAATAAGCCACCATGATAAGTGGTGGAACAAATTAAATTGAAATAGTAGCGTGTCTGGGATATAACAATATGTATTAAAACAAAAATCTAAAACAGAACCCCTTGACAGAACCTATAAAAAATATTTTTGTTTGTGGCAAAGCTATTTTTTAGTAGTCGATAAGAAGAGAATGTTTTTATTGATTGTTGTAGGAACGAAACGGTGCTCTACCACTATAGTATTGATTATTTTATTTGATATGGGTTTTGTACGTAATAATCGATTCCTATTCAGTAACGGAAAAAAGTTATCGACACTAACATTTCCTTCATACATTTTCAAATTCTGTTTCTGCAAGTTTCGGAATGACTTTTACATAAATTAATTGCATGCTGTACATTTGTTGGAATATTTTGTATTGACGTATAGTGTTGGGCAATTTTAACCCATGTTTACCAAATGCGTAACTTTTTTAGTACATATGAACATTACGAAAAAACCTTGAAATTAAATATTTTGTATATAGGGGATTTCAGGTTAAATTGATAAAGAAATTAACAAACAAAAAAAATTTAGCAACGACGGCAGCACGAACAGCTTGTGTGTGTATTGTGTAAAATGACTTCGATGGCTTTTTGTTTTTTTTTCGTATGTGTTTATTTGTTTTTGTAAAACTTGGTTGGTTTTTTTTTACCAGCCAAATGCAACGAACATTAATGAGCCGAACCGAACACAATCATGGTGAAATAAACAGGTGGCAGCACTACGCCAGATGACGATTTTTTGGTCTTGCATTGTTTGTCTAGGTTTATGCAGTGTTACCACTAGCAAAATTCAAAATTACACTTGAGATAAAACAAAATTACCCGATTACAATAATATTACACCTCATATAAAATTGAACTTTTTTTAATAAAAAGACATTTACAAAAATGCAAAAATACAAAAAACTCATTGAAAGAAGATCAATATTAGTCAAACTGTTAAGATTCTTATAGCAATTTTAAATAAATGAACAAAAATAACTTTAAAGCCTTAAAAACTTATGAAAAATAATAAGTTTAACTTCCATATTTGGTTGCAAAAATATTCATTGCCATTCCTTTATAATGGGGTTTTTTTATAGCACCATAGAGATTAGTGTCGGTTCACACACGTCAAGTTTGACTCGTCCAGTCTTGAGCATTTAGGAGAGAAGGGAAAAGAGGATGACATTTCATTTCCCCTCTCTCCTTAAAACGGTGTTCATTTTATTCTTGACATTAAGCCAGCAATGCTCGAAAAAAAACAAAATTGGACGTCTGTAATGCGTTTGGTCAAGGACAGGCGCGGTGCCTATTTGTTTGAAATTAGTTTCAAATTGTAAAACCGTGTAACAATCTGCGATTAAAATTAATTTTTTTTTGTGTTGTCTACCATTTCAAGTTTCATGGTCTTTATAACTCATTTAGTAAACAAAAAGTTTTCTACAACTGAACTTTCGTAATTCAGTTTTACAACTGTAAAGGGCGTTAAATATTCTTCAAAATAAGCATTAAAAAGTTGCAAGATAAAAATAAAATATATTATATGTTGCAATATTGAAATATCTTCTCCCAGGCTAGTTTTTAGTTTTAGTAACTTTTTTCAATAAACTTCGGGTTCTAAATCACTGTGATAGTCATCTTTATCCAAATCTAAGGGTCCATCTTGCGACATTCACTACCAAACTTTTTAAAATATATATTTAGTGATTGGAGTCTTTTCTTAAAAAGAAACCAAGTCTTTGATTCAGAAGACTGTGCATTTTTAAGCACCAATATTTAAAAAAAAATAAATTTAATCACTGATATCGAATTATGATTTTATTTGGGTATCTTATGTAAGTAAGAATTTCAAATTACGCCTGAATTACACCTTAGAGAAAATACCCACGCTCTACCCACGACATTAAAAATTATACCAAATTCGGGTAATTACCCACAAAGTGGCAACACTGGGTTTATGTCAAAGTTTTGCTTTTGTTTACAAAAAGTCCACGTTTTGTGCTGTGATTATTGTATTTTAATAAAGTTTTCGAAAATTTTTTTTTAATTAAAAAAAAATTGGCTAAAAATTTATTTATTTCATCACTTCAGCGCCAAGCTTTGATTTTTGTTTAGGCCCTAATTTTGTAAAACACAACGCACGCCAAAGTAGTATATTGAAAGCAAAAACAAATTCATATATATTTTGTAATATTGTTGTTGCTTCGTACAGAAATTTATTTACCGTTTTAAAAATTTCACAAGTAATGAGGCGTATGAAATCTTAAAAACCCATGTGAATTTCTGTTAGAGGCAACAACAAAATCACAAAATATTTATGAATTTGTTTTTTTGCTTTCAATGTAATTCTTTGTCGTTGCGTTGTGTTTTACAAAATTAGGGTCTTATTAAAGTATTTTTTCCCGTTAACGGCGATGTAATTTTAATTTTTGTTGTAATGTTGTATTTGTTGCCGTAATGATGCCACCTGGTTATTCCACCATGAACACAATGAAGTTTGTGTTAAAAAAATCAAAAGGAATTATATGTTCTCATCTTTTGTTGAGTTGGATAAAAACAGTATTATTTTTGTGTTCGAAAGATGACAAACATGGAAACGTAATTTTTTTAATGATTTTCTACACGAACACTATTCGCGTTTGTGTTTTTTACAAATCTACCGACCCGACAAGAAGAAGCGATGTTTAAAACCTAAATATGCAAAAATATGAATTTTTCCCAAAATATGCAACAATATGCAAAAACAAATCGAATCCATTTATCAAAATTTTAATGATTCATAAAGATAATTGGTCGACATTGTTCTTAGGCTTTTGAAAAAAACATGCATTTGCATGGAAATAGCATCCCTATTCAATACCTATATTTTATCTACATATTTAACTTCTTCTTCTATCTATACACATAAAAATGAATGTATGTATGTTTATTTGGTTGCTTGTCAATTTGTTTGTACCTTATAGCCGCCTAAACAACTGAACCGATTTTTATGAAACTTTTACAGTATATTACTGCGTAGACCGGGTCGACCTCCATACAAAAAAAAAGCTGTGCCATTCATCCCCTACAATGAAAGATAGGGCGTGGTAAAAAAAGTTTGTAAGCTCTTGAAACTTAATTAATATGACTTTTATTCTATGAAGTTGCTTGTGGATTTTTTTGGTTTTTGTATTGGGTTCTACCTGTTTTAATGTAATATGTATGTGAAAAAGAAAAAGGGGCTAAATTTTGAGGCGTGGCATAAAAGTAAGTATAATAAAAGTTAGACATACTTAGTTTGACAAGGAATTTCTTGGCACATTTAAAAAAAATTTACATTTGGGGGAAGGATCCAAGATGGCATAAGTGGCGCCCAGAGTTTGAAGTCGGATTGAAAAGTCACCAAAGGCAAAAATGAACTACTGTTAAGCCATGAACAACGATATGTGATATGATAAGATCGGACTTCAAATGGCAGCGCTACATATAAAAAACCAAAAGTGCTGTATTTTGGGGCGTGGCAAAACAAATTTGTTCCTGTTTTAGAAACTTCATTGACATATCTTTCCTTCTAGGGGGTGACTGGCACAACTTTTTTTTCGACCCACCCTATTACTGCTGGTCTAGAAGGATCAATAGGCTATATATTTTTTTAAATTTTAAGTGGGAGTGGCGCCTCCCATAAAAAGTAATTATAGATTTCTGTATGTCTGGAAAACGGCAAAAGCCAAAGTTTCCAAATTAGGTACAACCATCTTGGTTATTAATCAGTGTTGCTAAGTGAATTTAAAGAAATAACCCCAAATCAAAAAAATACCCCCTAAATTTGTACTGAGAAAAAATAAAAAAACCCCATAATAAAAAGAATAATTTTTTAAATATTTTTTCAACATACATACCATTTTATTTCATTTAATTTTTTACATATGTATGCATGTAACTATATTTTAACATATACTTACATAAAAAAAGCTTTTAGAAAAACAGAATATATGTATTATTATAACTCATTAAAAACGTCTAGTATATTTTTATCCCTCTCGTCCACGTGCATGTTTTCATAAATAAATAATTTACGCTTTCATAAGACGGAATAAAAATTTGGTATTCATTGCTTAAAGAATATATAAAGGCCCAACCATAATGTGCTTAAGTTGACTTAAGGCAATGTGGCAATACATGTTATTTATATGAGGAAAACCATTTTGAACTTAAGGAAACTTTTTGCTAAGTTTAATGAAACTGTCATTTGCTTAAGCAAATCACCTTTAAATTCATTTGGTTTTTTCCATTCTTTTTTGTAATTTTGAAAATATTTAATAATATCAACCCTAAAATATCCCCAAATGCTATTTATACACACTAAATTTCCCCCTAACTACATTTTAGTCCCTAAAACTGACCCTAAACGCAAAGGAAAACCCCAAATTTGGGGTGAAAATCCCTAACTTGGCAACACTGTTATTAATACACAACACCTGACAAAATCTGGGTGGGATTAGAAAAGAGAGCGTGACATAAAATAGATTTATGTCTAGAGAACGGTTAAAGAATATTTGTCCAAATTTGTACATAAAGCTGGGTAATGAAAACACAACAGCTCTCATTAAATGGACGAGATTGGAGAAGTGGGCGTGGTACCTCCAACACATAGACATAATAGATTTATGTTTACCTGGAGAACGGTAAGAGCCAAGGATTCTGAATTATGTAAAAACATCTTCGTTATCAATACACAGTCGCCGACAAAGTGGGGGCGGGATTGAAAAAGTGGGAGTGGTAGCTCCCATACAAAGAGATTGTAGATATATTTATATCTGGAGAACGGCAAGAGCCAAACTTTCCAAATAAGTGCCCATTCACAAACGTCAAGTTTGACTCGACAAATCATGAGTTTTTAGGAGAGAGGGAAAAATAAATGGCATTCTCTTTTCCCTTCTCTCAAGACTTGAAGAGTCAAACTTGACGTGTGTGAACCGGCACTAAGGTACAAGCATCTTATCTTGTTAGGCAATACACAAGATCCGAAAAGATTTATAACTTTTCCTGTTTCGATAATTGTACAACGTTTATTTTTAAATAAATTAATTTAAATAACAATTTTAATAGGTTATGGGCCCTTGTAACTAAGATTGTATAAGATTTATTGCGTGAGATTCGTATACTTGATAAATAAAAATGGTTATAGTATTAATTCCCACTGCTGATACTAAATTATTAAAAACGAAACTCAATCGTAAGAATTATGAAATATGGAAATACAGATTGAAATTATTACTCAGGAAAGAAAAGGTATGGGAAGTAATTGAAAATAAAATTCCTGAAAATGCAAGGAGAATGACAACGAAGCAACAATTTTAATTGGTTTGTCTGTAGATGAAACTGAAATTTTCCGTATCGCCAATTGTGTGAATGCGAGAGATGCCTGGAACGTTTTAAAGTCCTGCCACGAGAAATCGACCCTTCGTAACAATGTAAAATTAATGAGCACAATTTGTGGGCTTAAGTTGCAACCTGAGGAGAATCTGGATAAACATATAACACGAATTTAACTACTGTTTTGTTTTGGTTAATTTCGATGCCACTTAGTAGTTAACGCTGTTTATATGACACCCTGATGACAACAGCGCTTGATGTAACAAATGAAAAGTAACATAGTATGACTATCGTTAAAAATAAGTTGCTGGAACATTTGAAAAATACAAGAAAATAAAGTCTATTACGACTAATTTTTGTTTGAGGTTGGATATTATATCACATTTATATTTAAAATCGTTTTAAATACAAAATTCTGTTCTTTACTAAGCACTTAAATATAACTTAATTCACCAAGCTGGTGTGTACATTTGATTTCAACTTAAGTTTCTATTGTAATAACTTAGCAAGGTGACCTCAATTTCACAACAAAAGAACAACAACAACAGGCATAGCAATAACAGTCAGCTGTTTTTTGAGACCACCTTGTAAATAAATACACTTCTTTATGATATATTTTTTGTATTTAGTAGTGTTACCATACTTTTATCTTTGTTAAATGAGACTTTTCAAATAAACCTCAAAAAATCAATCAGTATATACAAGGTATATTTACACAAGGTAAACTCGTTGGCCCAAATGTTTGTCAGCTGTTTACCTAAGTTGGAACACCAATGTCAAATTTCGTGTATATGAGCCAAAATTTGTACATGTGTGCGTTAAATTTATATGAAGACAATTTTGACAATTCCGTTCCACACGGTTATTTTTATAGAGCAGCATGTCTACACTCCCAAATGAGTCTACCTTGTGTAAATATACCTTGAGTATATAAATACGATTTAAGTTTATATGAAAATTAACTTTATATAGATTTAAATACTATAAAAAAAATTGAGCATTAAAGACGCAGTTCTTAAAACTTCAATATAAAATTTAAAACGAATATAGTTATCAACATACAGACAGCATATGCAAGCAATGTGTGAAATTGGTAAAGTGGGCGAGGATCAAAAGGATCAATGCTACATTTTAAAAATTTGGAACAAATAGCTTGGTTATGAAGAATATCTGTAAAAGGCACACTGCCTCATTGTAGTCGTAGGCTGGACAACTTCAATACAAATACCATATAGATTCCTGTGCAACTGGTGAATGGTTACAGTAAGAGTATTTAAACTTGGTACAAATAACTTCATAAAATTCCCCAAAATTCCAAGATTTTTTGCATATTTTTACATTCACCTCTAAATCATTTTCGTTTACTTAACGTACGATATGCATCTATTTTGCACGATTTTCTAGACAAGGTTCCGAATGATAAAATTTTTGCAAAATCCTACTTCTCTAAAGGCGTACAAATGTCACGCACGATGACATGGCAATGCCCATATAAATCTTATATGGCACAATAGAACATTTTGTGAGTTGCCTAATTGTTTTCCAATTGGATAAAATTATTCGAGTTATCCAAATAAATTAAAACTCTAATTCGAATAATCGAGCAATGTTAAAATTTTAAAATCGTTTAAATGGGTGATGGATCTAAAGACGCATGTTACACTTGTATAGCGAGGCGCTCGATCCGAAACAGAGTACCGCTTGCAGACGCAGATAACATGGAAAACAGGCCCTGGAGTTTTGTACCATGGATTGCCATTGGTCAACTATTATCCCCAATTGTGCATCAAGTCCCCCGCCTTAACATATACCCCGCCTTAAACACGTAAACCTGGTACCTTAAAACGCCAGAAAAATAGCTAGACTCCTTTGCACCTGTTGAAATGGACTTTAATACGCCTAAAACTGCAACTTAACATTTTACAGAATTTATTTATTAAAATTGGTACATAATTTATTGATCCCATTGATCCACTCCTAAAATGTTTGATGGTGGAGGGTATCGAACATTCAGCACCGCAGAATATTGCACTTTTACTTGCAATATTTAAGTATATTAAAGATTCTTATCAATAAGTTTTTACAAACTTTTACAATGTAAAACTCGAATTACCCATCATTTGCTTATGATCCTTAATTATATAATAACGCCAAACTTATTAATTATACAACAAATAATTCCGGTAACTTCCGTAATTAACTTTAATAATATGTATTTTAACTGCCACAATTGTTTTTCTTAACTTTTGTTTTCTTGCCACACAATAAGAACATTAATATGTTTGTTTAAAGTTTTTTTTTGAGCTTTATAAAATGCAACAATATGCAGTAAAACCATTTACAACAAACATATCAACCTATAATATCCGCCTGTCCGTCCGTCTTTCTGTCACTACTTGGAGTAGTTATGATTGTATTACTGCCACTTATTGCCAAATAAAAAAAAAAACTCATACTCATGATAATTTTTTTTATAACAGAACAAAAAAGTCTTAAAAAAAGCAAATCAAACAAATAAATAAATGAAAAGAATTATGAAAGGCACGCAATGCGATTAATGGATTCAGATACGAGCAGTAAGTAATAAACAAATGTTGCTACTTTTAAACAGCAACAAGCGATGATGCACCCAACATATACCGACAGACACAGCAAGATCTAAACAAACAATTGTGGTTGACACATACAATAGCAACAAGTTGGTCTCCACCAACAATAATGACTGTGATGATACGGCCTGCTGCCACAACTTCTTTTATTTTTTTTTAATAATTTCATCTTTTTTTGTTAGTTGGAGGCTGGCAGTTGAAAATGAATGAAAAACCTTTTGTTCACAACTATTATGAGAATGATGATTATGCAATATTTCTTTACTTTTTTTTGTCTTTTACTTTATTTGTTTAAAAAGGAACATGGGTTACTGCAAATAACAAAAAAAAAAAAATATTGCTGCTACTTGTTTTTGTGTTGCTGTTGCCTAATGTAATGTTGTTATTGCCTGTTGCTAGCTGTTTGTTGCTTGCTTGTCCAATGTTTATTTGCAATAATATTGACATAAAATGGCATTTAAACATTAAACTCAAATAAAAGAAGAGGATTGAATGAATTGAAAAAAAATATTAATAATAAAACTGATAGAAAAAAGGCATAAATAAATAATGGAACCCCACTTAAGAGTGTAAGAGGGATTTCAAAAGCGGTTCCTTATATAAACAACACCATCATATATTCATTGTAAATAACGACAACAACAAACAGCCAAAACACAACACAACGATGACAATCATAAAAGTCAGAATTAAGCTAGGCACAGTGGGACCTGAAACTAAAAAATAAACGAAATGAAATATGAATATTTTGAACTATTGACCCAGCGTTACCGTTGTGCGACTTAAGTTGCAATTTGCAACCTTTTTGATGCTCGGACACTTTTTGTGCGACTTTTTCAAAATCGTCTAATTTTGCAACTTTTTGCGACTTTTCCCCCCTTTTTGTAAGTGACATAATTTTTTTCACAGTCTAATTTCACATATTTTCGCTTAAAAAAATCAATTTTGTTTTAAACATCCCCCGGGATATGTAACCTCATTCTATTGATCAGGTAATTATTTTGTATCCAGACAATTTCAACTACTGAACTGTATTGTATATTTGTATTTTGTATTTTGTATTTATTAATTTGAATTTCTAATACAACAAGATACAATATCTTAGAAATTACAGTATTAGAATCAGACAAGTTAAACAGAGCATTGCAAATAAATAACTGAATTCTACTTAAAACTAAGTTAAATTGAATTACAAATTTGAGAATCAAAAGGCTTTGAACAATATTAAAATCATAATAACCAAAAATAAGCATTTAATAATAATTAAGACAAAAAATTAAAACAAAAAATTACGAAAAATGTGTAAACAACAATTCCCTAAAAGGTATTGCGTTGCTTGTGCGTTGAGTATCCCTATGTAGTCGGTTCCAGAGACGAATGGTAAGAATAAAAAATTGACGCTCAAAAGCATGGTCGCGGTGACGGATTTGTATAATGTAGTTTCCTCTATTCGACCTTGCAAACTGTTAACGTTCAAAAAGATAATTTGGTTCTTTCGTCATAACAATCTTGTGAAGAAGTATACGATTTTTGAATTTAAGGTAATTACTAAAGGAAATTTTTAATACACGACAAGAGAACAGGGACACACGATCAAATTTTCCAAGGCTAAAAATGTAACGTATAATGTTATTGAAAGTCGTGCAGAGTTTTAAGTTATCCTTCGTGTCACATCCGGTAAAGAGCTCGGAAGCGTATAATAGAGTCGGTAATAAATACGTTTTTGCCAGAAGTAATCTTACTCTTGGCGGAGTGAAATATTGTGTGGCCCAAAGACTTCGTATCATACCATAAATTCTGCCGCAAGTTTGGTTAATATGAATGGTCCAGGTAGGATTTTTGTAATATAACACCAAGGTTTTTTACAGTATCAATTACATCAATTTTTTCGCCGCCAAGAAAAATATTTATATCATCCTCTATTACCACCGACTTTTTCGATATAATTATGCACTTCGATTTCTTCGGATTCAGCCTCAAACCATTTGCCGAGGCCCAAGTAAATATTTTTCCTAGGTCATAGTTTAATTGCTATTAAAATCGCCAGCTATTACAATTTCAGAGTATGAACCGATAAGAGTTCTAATTCAGTGATGAAAGTGTCAATTTTCATATACTTATCCGGTCTAAATACGCAACCAAGCATCATCCTCTCACCACGATAATTAACATTAATAAACACATATTCAACTTCATCAGTTACATTATACGAACTAATAAGTTTGCTTGAAATGTTATCCCTAATATAGATTGCAACACCTCCGGCATGAGTACATCTATCAGATCGAAAGATACGTTATCCTTTTAATTCATATATCTCGTCATTAATTTCCCTTATAAACCATGTTTCTGAGACACATACAGCATCGATGCCTGAATTCTCAAATAAAAACCGAAATTCATCAATCTTAGGTAACAGACTCTAAGCATTGATGTGACAAATACTAAAACCCTGTTTTTTAGCCAAGATGCGAACTATATTATAGTTGCCATCTCTAGAACCAAGGTTATCAATAGATAAATTTATCATATTGGTAACCTAAAGCAACGCAATTAATTTTAAAAAAATATTGTTAACTAAAAATTATATAGAAAAAAGTATTTATTTTTATAGAAAATAAAAGAAAAATGCAAGAATTATTGTTTTTAAAATAATAAAAATATAAAACAAATTTAAAAATATTTAAGTGAAAAAATATGGCATCACAGTTAGTGGAGTTATATGCTTTGTTTTGTATCGTGTTCATTGAATTTCCTACCAATCTAGGATGACCGGCGTTAATTTTTAAAGCGTTTTAAGACCAACTTTTTTACCGCTATTGATCTCATATCTTTATTTAAAAATGTTAAAAATGACACAGGCTTTTATTAATGAACTTAAGTTGTTAGAAAGTAATCCAATAATAAATCATACAATCACATTTTTAAAATTACAAATGCTAACCATTTTTGATATTCAGTAGACAGCTTAAAATCGTTTTTAATTAACCATTGCGCCTTAAATAAGACAAATAAGCAGCGCACGTATTACCACTACCGCACAAAAGTGCGTGTGCTGACAATTTTTTTTTTTAAAAAGAATTAATTAAAATAACTTAACCAACAGGTTAAAAGTAGAACTGTGCTATCAACTCTAAATTTTCTAGATACTGAAATAAAAGGTTGGATGCCAAGTAATAACTTGTGCGAAAATACAAAAAAGGTAAAAAAAATATAAAACGTAAATACAAACACATTATTTAAAATCAATCAAATGTAAAATTAATAAAAAAAAGTGTATTTAAACCAGTGTTCGAAAATAAACACTAAATATCGTTCCTTAGTGTTCGGTTCAGTAGATTTGTGGAAACAAAAACGCTAATAGTGTTTAAGAAGAAAATCATTAAAAATAATAACGTTTCTCTGTTTGCCATCTTTCGAACACAAAAATAATACTGTTTTTTATCAAACTCAACAAAATAGTTACGAAGGGTTTAACGGTTGTGTTCGTCTACACAATCACTAACAAAAAAGATATCGTTCTTGGGTGTGTGAGCCGAACACTAAATAATGTACTGTTTATTTTCGAACATTGATTTAAACACATTTTTAACGAATTATTTCTCATGACAATTAAAAAATTATATAAAAAATAATCAAAAACTATAAAGTTTACGATTGAAAAAAGAGACGAAAACGACTCAATAATGATTATAAAAACTACCATTAAATTGATCAAAAAGGAATCAGAAAATTGTATCACAAATGATTCTTTCAGCTGATTCATCGGTAGGGTACCGTTTTCTCACAACGAGAGTATTATTTACGATTGAAAAATGAGCTCATATACTGGTATTTTGCTCCTGAAGCTGATTCCTAAATGATTAGATTATGATACAAAATGCTAGCTGGGTATCAAATAATAAAAAATAGGGTGGTCCGTTATTCGAAATTTTCAAGAAACCGGTTTTCGAATATTTCGACTATATAAATCGGCACAGGCAAACCAGTTAAGAACGATATCTTTATTTGTTTGTCAACCACTCACGTGGAACACAACATATGAACCGGATGTTGGTCAGTCGCCAAATCGATCCACTAAGACGGACAAAATTAATATATTTAGATATACTATATATTCTTCATATCAAAGAAAAATTTATGGCCGAATTTCGACCATTAGGAAAACACTTGTTTGCATTAAAACTTAAATCGTATTTTGTATTGTTGTGATATTGAGGCCACCTTGCTAAGTTATTGCAATGCAAACTTTAGATGAATTTAAATGCACCAGTTGGGCGAATTAAGTTACATTTAAGTGCTTAGTGAAGAACATAATTTTGTATTTAAGATGATTTAAAATATATAAATGTAATATAATATCAAAGCTTAAAATTGGCCGTAAGTCAAATAAACAAACCAAATGAGCAAGGCCAATTTACACCAGGTAATCTTATCCTACTACGTACGCAACAGCTAATTACTAACCTTGTGTCAAAATGATATACCGTGCGAAAGTATGGTAACGATTTGCCAGTAACGTTTTAACTTTGCATTAATCGTGCTACTCACCTTGCTATTGTTGATACAATAGCGGTTTTCACCCTTGATAGTTATGTCCCTTGTAGTCCTTGTAAATTTTATTAATTAAGTAAAAGTACTAAGATTTACAACACTGCAACAACAAAATGTATTTGACTGAAATTTACTACGCTGTTGTTGAAAAATCCAACAAAAAGCTTTAGTAAACACTTTTGTAAAATAACCCAGAATAAAACCGTTGAAGAAACTATATCTGTCTCTTTTCCTCACTCAGCAACTTCATTAATTTACAATAAAAACGAAAAAGACACTCATGCTTTGTAGTATAAAATCGTATTAAGAAAAGCAGAGTTGTACACTTAATACAAAGGGTGAAAACCGCTAATATATTCTAAAACGTATAGAACAACTATAGATGAAAACGTAGATGATAATGAAGATTAAAGCGACTGCCAGGGTGATGAAGCTGATGAGTTAGAAATACTAGAGAATTTGACCTTAAAATTTAAATAAGTGAAGTTATTTATCGTGTACGTAAGTGTTGTAAATTGTTTAATAAATCTAATGAAAAGTAACAAAAACTTCAAACCTATGTTGTATTGCAAGAAAAAAAATCGATTAAAATTATACATGACGTAAAACGGCGTTGGTCATCTTTATCTAATATGATTAAAATTTTCTTCGAATATATAAATGTGTGAATCACGCTTTGTCTGATTTCAACTTGGCTTGTTTCACATAAAATGAAATTTAAATATTAACAAACTTAAGCAATACTTTAAAGCCTCTGCATGTGGCTATTAAAGAGCTAAGTAAGGATTCGGCAATTTTAAGGCATTATTGAATTCTTAATTAACAGTTTGGCAAAGGCAAATAATGCTTTTACAAATGATTTGATTGAAAGACTTAAGTATTGTTTAATGATCAAGAACAAAAGTGCTGAATACACTTATTTTGTTTGTACCTTAATTCGGGATCAATTCCTACTGGTGATAGTTTTTTAATATATTGTTCAAAATCTGAAAATAAAGAATGCGGGAATAAATGGTTTGCCAGACTCTTTGTCATTGAATCTAATAAAGTTAATTTGGACGTATCGAATGTATCAGATGATACTATTATAGATGAAACAGTTGATGATTCAAGCCAATACAGTCTGATAGCAGAGTTAAACAAGACTATTAAAAGCGTCCAAAATTAAAAAAAAAACAAAAAAAGACTCAAATAATATAATCGATGATTTTATCTATTTAGAAAAAACAAAGAAGAGATCTAAAAAACTTAATATGCCATTTAATGCACTACTTTCGATATCACCAACTTCTACAATAAGCGAGAGAGCTTCCTCAAAGTCTGCATTTATAGAAAAAAAAGAAAAAATCGTCTTAAAGCAAAACATTTAAATAACATTTTATTTTTGAAAGATTATTTTAAAAGATCTGTTTAATTAGAATTATCTGATCTCAACACATGTTTTGTTTATTTTTGTTCGTTTTATGAATTAGTATGAATTGTTGCGTTTGTTTTTTTTTTGTGTTAATAAAATGTAATTACTTAAGTACAAATTTTTTCTAAAATTTTCGAAACAAAATCTCGTAATTTATAAAATTTCTGAATTTGGAATTATTCGATTAATTTTAAAATTATATTCGTTTATTCGAATAACTCAAAAATGCCAAATATCGATCAATCGTTTAATCGAACAAAAAAAACCCGATTAGTTGAGCACCCTAATTGTAACTGATTCTTATGCTTTTTGATATGCTGTACGAACTCAGTTTTCTCGTCACATTTATCAGACTTTCAGCCGCAATTCGGAGTAAAGTGGCGGTTCAATTAAAATTAATAACAGCTTATTTTAAAAATAATTTTTATCAATTTTTTTTTCAAAAGCCTTAATAATGTAAGTTATTCAAAAAAAATATAAATATCGATAATATTGGAATTCCCTAAATTATTCCATAGTTCACATATGCCATAACCCACTGTGCGTCGTTGTAGCAGCTTTCAGATTTAACTCTGCCCTTCTTAATAAATACTTTTTATCTCTACTTTAAATCTCCTTAAACATCTCTTTAAACTGTTATTTAACTTCACTATAACTTTTCTCTAACTCTACTTTAACTGCCTGTTCACAAAAATTTCGAACGTTAGCGTTTGTATAGAATTCTATATGGAAAATATTCGTAAAACTCAGTATTTTTGATAGAAAATTTTTATGCGAACGTTAACGTTTGAAATCGTTGAGCAAGCAATAAAAATACTATAATGAAATACTCTAAATCTACTGGAATTACGCCAACCTACACTTATTTTCATTAAAAATTTACGCCTTTTCTACTTTGATCTGCTTAACCTCTATACAAATGTGGGAACAGGTAGTAATGGAAGAACGACAAGAAGTACAAATGTTACTGGGCATTGAACAATGTAACGAACGAAATAACAAAGGAGATAAAGTACCGAGTGACGGGAAAATGGATGATTGGAAGGATGAGCGGCAAGGAGTATACGGGAGATATTCGGAAATCTTTGTATAACGTCTTTGTACGGGAGGTAGAAAGCCCACTTCTCCAATCCCGCTCATATTTTTAGAGAGGTTCTGTATTGATAACCCTGCTATATGTACCATATTTGGAAAATTTTTCTCTTATCGCTCTTTAGATCGGAAGTTGCTCTCCAGATGTACAAAACACAAGGGATTTGTGGGTAAAATTAGAACCAGTCGTGGTTTTTACTCATAGCTCATTCATTTATGGACCGATCTGAGTGAATTTCAATAGCAAACTTTAACGGAGTATATGTTATAAAATTTCTATGTTGCAAGTTCTCATCATTCCTGCACAGAAAAAAAAACATAATTTAAGCTTTTTTTTTTTACTTTAGTACGACTCGTACTCAAAAATTTAAGTGCGAATAACACTTAAAACGACTTAAAACAATCCAACATGGGATAACTTTTGAAAACCAATATGCGTGTATGCGCGTGTGTTTGCAAAAGATTGTCGTATCAATACAACAACAACACTACAAGAAGAAAAATTTAGATTATTTTCTTGTTTAAAGAGTAAAATAAGAAGCAATAATTCCCATAATCTATTTGCTTAATTTATTCAGTTAAATACATCAAATTTTCAGAGTAGAATTCGGGATTAAATATGGATAAGTTAAATATTTCGCACTTGAATATCCGCACTTGAATCAAGCATTCTGTACTTGATTTAAAGAAATCCCTACTTACCGTACTATTGACACCGTTTCGGCTGGAAGACTTTTGTCTTCAGATATTCGGTATTTAATATTTCCATTATATGGGGGTTACTGCTCTTCCTCCGTCTACCAAGCCAATTTTTATTTCAAAATACATTTTATTTCAAAATACATATATAGATTGCCATACTATTGGCTTAAGCCACGTTTGAAGACTCTTAATATAATAGTTCTTCAGTAACGCGATATTTAATATGTGCATCCTATGGGGTTATTGATTTCCAATAACCTACCTCCTTAAGGTGTAGTTTACCACAAAAGTGACTCCTCCAAGTTTGATAATTTTCACTATAACAGTTCTTAAGATATGCCATATTTAGCATTGGCGTCCTATGGTGGGCACCACTCACCTGCTGATATCTTATTTCAATTTCAGGGCTTAGAAAATCCAACTGCTAAAAGTTAACAAAAATGGGTACAGCGGCTCCTAAAATATGTGATACTTAATATTGGCATCTTTTGGATGGTACCACTTCCCCTGCCGCTATTGAAAAAATAAGTAGCCTATTTTCTTTCGGGGCTTACGTGATGGGTCTGTAAAAAAATTTCTGGAAAACCGTTTCGGTAGCTTAGGAGTCTATAGCACTGTGTGTAATTTTTTATGTTATGGAAAAATAACCATATAGGGACAAAACTACGTGATAAAAGACAAAAAAAAAAACACCCGTGTCTCCCAGTTTTGCCCAAAGTCATGCAATTTTTTTTATGGACCCCCACAGATTTGGGCCGCGGTGTCATTTTTGCAAAAAAATTATAATTTTCTAAGGCTCACATCTTGCAAACCGTTTGGAATTTTGATATACGAATTTTTTCTTTACTGTTTTTTTGGAGAATTATTCTATTTCCCAACAAAATGTTCCTGCTATAATCATAAAACACTATATATGTATATAAAAGTAGTCCCAGCCTTGCCCAGGGCTCGTGAGTTTTTTTTATAGCCACAAAAACTCCATACAAAATACTAGTAATCCCAGCCAGGCCTACGTGGTAGTTTGTGCTACACAAATTAGGTGTCTACTTTAACTCTTGAGGTAACATTTGTTCTTCTTCCCAGTAAAAAAAATTGGATTTCTTGAAGCACTTATACAGCAGTAAATGATAAATATACAAAAAGCTGCTATTTTAGTGCTGACATCGTAAAAGGTTTTAAAGCGAAAAAATAAAAATATATTATGGTTCACGAAATTGAATGAAAAAAGGCTTTTAAACAAGTAAAAGCGAAACTTTAATGAATATGTTAATATAGTTAGCCCTTAAAAAAGCACGTTAGGAGTGCTTTGTTTACATGTTAAAACAAGCGCTCGTTATCAACAGAAAATAGTCATCCAAACCGGGAACACCCAGTACAAAAATCAGGCATCCCATCAGCAGGTTTGAAGCGATTTGAGGTATGAATTCATACATAAAACCTGCTCCTTTTGGAGCACATTTTTTTACTGACTTAGTACTTATTGTGAATTTTAAGAATTTTAAAATACCTTGCCATTGTTCTAAGACATTAGAATATTTTGTTTCAATTTAGTACCACTGTACCTTTCTTTAACTTCTTTACCATTTTACTTTGGTGTTTTTATTTTTTCATGTTCTAGAATTACTGCGGGTTGTATAGTTTGTATGGTTGATTAAAAAAACTCTTATACATACGCCAGATTATTAAGATACTCATAAAACTTGCTACTTTGTGTCAGAAGACACAAAAACTTTTAGCAAATAAAAGCAGCTTCTAAAAGAACAAACAATCAGCAGCAATAATAATATAAAACACGAGCCATTCAACGCATAAAACGAAGATGAAACTGCACACAGTAGTGGCAACATAATGTTGCAACAACTTGAACCAACAATATCTTTAAAATCATTATGAGCATCATAAATGCGTAAGTATAAATAAAAAGTTAGTGTATTTAATTCATATGTCGCTGTGTGTGTGTGCGTGTGTGTGTATGAGAATAGAAACAATACATACAATGTACTACTTAATTTATGATATGCGTGACGCATGCGTGGAAAGAAAAGGTTATCGAACATTAAAGGCTCAAAGGAAACACATAAAGAGGCAAGAACAAAAGATGGCAAATCAAGTGAATCATACATTACAACTGTTTGTGTACCGCCATCATCATATTTAAACTATTGTAACCGTAATTGATATTGTTGTTTTGGGGGAAAAATGATAAGAAGTGTTGTTAAGGATTGCAATGATAATGATGACGATGATGATGTTCAGCCAAAGAGAAACTGCTTCGCTAAATCATCCTCATCATTATTGTAAAAGAAAGTGTTGGACTTTCGCTGTTATTTGTAAAAACTGATGGCAATGTTTTTTATTATCTAAAAAAACTGAATATATAATTTATATTTTATGAGTATAAATACAACAAAATTTGTTGCAGAATATCGGATCGACTGATAAATACCGAAAATCGTATTAAAAACAAAAATACCAAAGCTAGGCATAAAAAGAAAATATGCTTTTATGGCGGTTATTATCTACTCTACATTATTGTACATTCTGATCTATACTCTGTGATCTAACTCTGCTCTATATTAACCTTCACTCTACTTTACTCTAAATAAACCAACTTCAAAGGCTCAGTCAGCTGAGAGTAATAGTAACTTAACCTTACCGTACAAAGAAAGACCATGTCGCACATGAATTCTACTCGTGTAGACTGTTCATGTTCATGTTTCGTCCATGTGCTGCCATCGTTGCCTAAACATTCGTCTTAACATCCATGTGCGCCATGATGTTGGCTATACAATGTATTTTCTGTATACAACCAAACCAAAAAATTGTGGTCAATCAGAACATGAACATCAACACGTATTCGCCACATACAAAAACGTGAACAAATTAATACCGTTGCTCTGCCGGCGTTATGGTCATGCCTAGGGAATGGTAAAGAAGCTAGCTTTCCCTCAACAATAAATTTCAGTGTATTTATCAAATATGAAAAACTGGGAATTTAGCACGTTATAAGGAAATCGTTTTAATAATGGATTCCAAAATCGTTTTTCGATTTTTCGATCGACTTTTTTTATTTCGGGTTTTGAAATCGATTAATCGAAACTCAAAATCGATTTCAAAATCGTTGATGATTAATTTGGAAACTTATTCCTTATATCACAAAGGGGTAGAGAAATTGAACTAAGATTTTTACAGTGGGTAGATATGACTTCTGGTTATAATTTTCCTGCAAAATGTGTAAATGTTGAGATGGCCTTTAGAGGAACAAGTGCGATATGTTTGTACATTTCATATATTACAATTGTGTTCTTGAGTAGTCAGTCAGGCCTGTCACATAAATCAAATCCGATTGAAAGTGATTTCGTATCTTGCTTCACATAAAACGAAATCACTTTTGATCGAATTTGATTTCTGTGACAAGCCTAAATGTATGGATAGTATTTAAAAAGATTATGATAATATTTCGTGATCGGTGCCCTGCAAATAATATGACTAGTCCAAACACGCGTGTAAAATGTAGCCCACAAGGGACTAGGACTACTCCAAAACTAACCCAAACGAATGGAAAAAACATGGTCTATTTAATATTACGATGTCCTAGGGCAGGACCATCTAACCCAGCTGTGCATTACAAAGGAGTAGTCTTAAAAATACTCCATTGTATACACAAGAGGATTAGTTTTAACTTCGTTTAAAAACGAAAACACGTCGTTAAAAAACGAAGACATGTCGTCTCACTACAAAAATTTTTTAACAATGACATGGTTCATGCTTGCATTACATCGGACCAGTCTATGGAGTAGTCCATTTAATCAAATTCGATCAGGTGGTCCAATAATATTTGCAGGGATATATTGGAATAACTTAAAAACGGTTGACCATATTCAGTTAAAAAAAAATCCGAAACTCGGCAACAATATTATCTTTAAGCCGTGCCTACATTGTTTTTAAATTTGACCCGTAGTTTCAGAGATATCGTAGAATTTTTGAAGAAACAATTTACCGAGAAAAACTGGCTCAACTTTTTTTTTTGAAAACCTTTAACTCCCACTTCTTCAAGTAGATAGAAGAACGACTTAGAATGTATTTCTGTACTTATTGTTAAACTTAAACATGGGTGAGGCCCTAATACCCAATTCACTTCTGATAGCAAAGATTATAAAATAAAAACGCAAATAGCATAAAATTGTTAATAGAAAACTTATGAAGTTTAACCAAATTTGGCAAAATGTCAATTCATAAATGTTGCTGCAAATTTTGTGGCTGACAGCTGAAATTTCATTTTTTACTGCAATTCTATTGATATTTGAAATTGTTTGTTTTGTATGTATATGGCTAAACGATGGTGGTTTCTTTTCTTCTTTCATGATCTCAAGTTATCTGTCTGTCTGTCGGTCGCTTTTTTCTTTTTCAAGTCTTATTGCTGAACATGAGTTGTTTGGCACATGAGTTAAACAAAAAAAAAAAAAGCACAAAAGCCAAGATGTGAAAAGAAAACATATAAAATAGCGTAGAATGAAATTTTAAATAGTTCTATAACATTTAAGTCCCATAAATAGTGTTTACAAATTTTTATTACAAGTTTATCATTCTCAAATTGCCATGGCAATGAAACACAATACATCATAAGCCGAATACCTGGGGATAATGTGATATTATTTTTTATGATATGTACGTTTCATACATTTTGGAATGAAAACTGTGATGTAAAAAAGTGAAAATTGTCATAAACGACGTATGATTTTAGAGGGGCTAGTTAAGTTTTGTGCAATTGTTGGTTAGCTAATCCAAGCAAAATAAAAATGTGTTAGCGGAAAATCTTAAAATTAAACGGCTGTTTAGAGTAACTTTCATGAGAACAGTGTGTTTGTGAGGTTTAAAGTTATAAAGTCATAACTTCTGAAATAATTTGTTAGTTTTTCCATCATCTATTTGTAAGAACAAAATTGAATTTCGCAAGAAGGTTTTATATGTGGCCTATGACCTTTAACAGAAATATCAGTACAAAATTTGGTTGAATTTTAATTTAAAACGATCTAAGTATTTGAGTTTCGATATAAAATAGCAAAAACATTCTTATACACCAACTTTGGCTTATTTAAAATTACTTTTAACATTGCGACCACAAGGTGGTTTTAAGTTGTTTGAAATCTCTTACCACCATTGAAATATGAATATGAATTATCCAAAATGACATTTGAATGCTGCATTTAATCTATTTTAAACACTAAGAAAATTACACCTAAGAAAATTATTTATTCCAAATATCATTGCCAGAAGTCGAATTGTTTTCTGAAGGACTATTTTATGGGGACTAGATTTTCGAATTTTATTCCCGAAGTTCGTCTTGTTTTTAGAACAATTCGATGGTATGAGGACAAAAAAAAAGTAAAAATGCAGTGAACTATTTTTTTTATTCAACACCATGTTCATCCCGAATGTAAAATATAAGAGAGCTCGTGAAGCGCAGAGAAAAAACATGTTTAAATATGGTCACCTGCAACAAAAATATGTTTAAAGAAGTTTTTTAACATGTTATGTTTAATTTAACCATATAATTGTCATCAACAACCATATTATGGTTGGCATAGTCCTCCATCAAGAAACCACAACCATATAATGTTTGCCTCTAATCATGTTATGGTTAAATATGACAATAATTTGTTTAAAAATTAACAATAGTATTTTCCTCTTTTCCAAGAGCATGCTATGGTTGGAAACCAACCATGCTTTTATAAATGTTAAACATATTATAGTTATTTTTAACCATAATATGTCCAGAGGCAACCATAATATGGTTGTGGCCTCTTGATGAAGGCCTAATTTAACCATAATATGGCCTTGAAGTCTAAATTTCGCACGGGGATATACTGGGGAACATTAGAAAAAATTTATTCACATTCAGTTTGAAAGGTCTTATATAGTTTTTTGTATAGCCCTGCACAGTATTATTAAATAGACTATCACAGGTGCTTACTTTATAAGGCCGATACCACGACCACTTAAATTTTTCAAATAATTAAAATTAAATAAAAATATTAGATAGACATCACACAGTTTCTAAAATATTTCACATCTAAAACAGAGGCATAGTTGAGTCAACGGACATTTTTTTTGGCGAAATTCTTATACTGCCACAAAGGTTGGAAAGAGTAACAGCTAACAACCTCAGTAAGACCTTTTTAAAAAAGGGGCTTGAAACTGCAGGTCAGATTTAAAAAGAAATATAACTTTAACATAACAAAGAGTGTACAGTCCTGTATAAGTTTTTAAGCTTTTTTCTTCAAATTTGGAATGTTCATAGTCGTGGAATCATTCATTTTATAATTAACTCCTAATTCACCGGCGAACATTATCTTTTAATATGAATCGCATTTCGTTGATTCACAGAAAATTAACATGCCTTATTTTCCCTCTAAATTTTACTTTCATTTTCATTTAAATTTATCAAATACATATACATACATACATACATACAATATTTACTTTAACAAGACTTTGCTTACAAGAATTCACACGCTCCATTTGGCCGACAGATCAACAACAGAAAACCAACATTTGAAATGATCTTTAAGCCAACATTGTGTCCAATTGACTCGTATAAAATAGAGTTGCAAGTTGCAATAAGCAGCAGCACAATAAGGAGTTTGTAAGTTAAACATTAAAACATTTTGTATATATAACCTTTATTTCTTTTTAAGTTTTTTGCACTTTTTTTTTATTTTATAACCACTTTTAAAGATGGACATACAAACACAGTCCACATTCAACATACATGAACTCAAATGCATATAACTACATATATGTATGTACATACATGCCTCATCACAGTCTGACTCATATTTGCAGTAGAAAATCTGCCAAAATATTAAAAAAAAACAGAAATAAAAAGCGTTCAAATAAATAAATAGACATCTTCATATGTGAATCTGAATTGTTTATGAGTTTTAGTTTGCGAATATATTTGTGCATATGAATGTTATATGAAAATATTTCAAGTTTTCTCTAAAAATTCAGTTATTTTTTTGCTTTTTCATTTTTATTATAGTTGTTAAATTTATAAAACAACAAAAAATTTCGCTGTCAGTTGGTCAGATTTATAAAGCAAATCGAGTCAATTGAATATAAAATAGAAATATAAAAAACTAAAACGTCATAAGGTAACCAACCGGCCATGCAACAAATACTATTCAATTAGACGAGTGCCCTACGGTGGCAATAATTTTTAAACTACATTAAGAATTATACAATATCATGACTTTTGTATCACATTCAATGAAAAAAAATTATAGTTTCAGTAAAATGTTCAATTATAGTATGGGTAAATGAGTGGCTTATAATAAAGCCGCAACCCTATTTTGGTTGCCTACTACTTCCATATCTGTACCGTCTGTATTAAAGTCGTTGTAAACTCCTTCCAGAAAGTTTTAAAACATTTTTCTTTACATTGAATTTTTAATTTATTAAAAACATTTTGACCAGAATACCCATGGTTTTAAGGAAATTTGCAATACAACAACAGCAACATGTATAAATTTTACTACAAAACAAAAGCAAACTGCACTAATCCCAACTCAACAAACTAAAAAAATATTAAACAAACTTGCCAGAAAAAAATACTATGAATCACATGAGACAAAAGAAATTATTTCTCTTTTACTTTAAAACTATGAGTATGAATTTTAAATTTGGTTTTTTTAGAGAAAAAAAATTTAAACTTGACTGTGAAAATCCACTTCACCCTTCAATTTAATGTAAACAAATGAATTGTTTCTTTTGTTGGATATAAAAAGTTGTATTTGTCCATTTGACAAGAGTAGAAATGTGGAATTTTTTTTATTGTTTTATTGTTTAATAACATTTTAAATATAAATTAAGGTCAATGTTGCGATATTTTAACTTGCAAAATAATATTTGGTTAAGAGATTAAACGAGGGTTACTATCGAGAAAATTGCCTAAGTGCTAGCTATTGGTGTAAGGGGTAAAGGCCCAACCATAATGTGCTTAAGTTGGCTTAATCAAAGGTGCGAATACATGTAATTCACATGAGGCAAGCCATATTGAAACTAAGGACACTTTTTGTTAAGTTTTATGTTTTGCCTAAGCAAAGTGCGAAACAGATCGCACATTTCGTACCGATTCCGCAAATTTTATTTTGATATCAATATTAAAACAAAATCAAATGTTGGCTTCCAATGCTTCAAGAGTTGCTGGTTTGACGGCATAAACCAATGAGTTAATGTAGCCCCATAAAACGTAATCCAGAGGCATTCAGTCGCATGCACGGGAGTGGGATGTCAGTGGACACGAACACTTCTGGAAATAAAGTTGTCACCAAATTGATTTTTGAACAAATCGATTGTTAAGCGCGTTGTATGGCAGTTCCTTACTGATTTCGAAAGAGCAGTTAAGCCACGCCAACAGTAAATTTTGATGGCCGTATTGGTAACTCGTTAATGTCGTTCTTTCCATTTACGGCAATTTTGCTTATATGCTTTATTTTTTGATTTTCTTGCGAAAACAATTAAGTTTTATCGCAACCTGCTTACAACTAACTACAATTAATGTTGTGAGAATTCCAACCAATTCTAGTGGGCAATGTAAGAAAAGATAAACTTATGACCATTTTCTCAATGTACCGTCAAATTGCCTGTTACTTAATGTCAACATAAATTTATTAGACCGATACACTGTCTGTTGACAATTTTGGGTTTCTCAATATACCGACAAAAAACATGGTTTTTAGCTGGAAACACCTCTCAAAATACATGTAAAAGTTGGGAATCAGCTGATTGAATTTTTCTGTACGGCAAATAAATGGAAAATAAATAATCGGCAGATGAGTGCTGGTTAGCTTTGCGACAGAATAAAAGCAAATGATACATTGAGAAAACAAAAATTTCTTTAATGTGCTGTTTTTCGTTGGGAAAAAAGTTAATCGTGTGATGAGAAAACGGCCATTACTGTTTATTGTTGTAATTATGGTTTAATAAATATTGTTACAAGTAAAGCTGGTGCTTATAATTCTTATTCGCTTAATAGTTTTATTTGTATAAAATCGTTTGGATAAAGTTTCCTGATGATCTGGCCTAGCAACCAGTGAAATGCGCACAGAAATGGCTTATCCCATCAACAATAAATTTTAGTGTTTTATCAAGAATTGTATTTCAAAAAATTACCTTGATAATTCTTCACAATTTGGAAGCGTTATTCTAGTGTTTAAGATGACTTGTCAAAGCTTACTAAACAAAAATGTAAACACATGACATTCTCAGCTTTCAAACCATTATTATCGCTATCGAAAGTTCTCATGCAGCTAAAAAAAACGTCATATTGAAATATCTACTTATTAAACTAGCATTTCTAAATTAACATTTCTAAAACCACAACTTTAAAAATCAACATAACTTTGAAAAATCCCAAAACTTCTTCTTCAATGCTGTTATTTACGAAAATGTTTGACCGTTATTAAAACTTCATTTTTGACAATTTAATTATGCCTAATAATATTATTGAAGTTATTTATATTTTTTAATGGTCTCTATGTTTCACCAATTCTACTTTAAAGAGGTGTTAAGACTTTTATTGAAAACAAAAATATTATAATAAATTTTCTACGGAAAACTACGAAATTTATATCTAAACACTTAAATCAATAGAACTGAACAAAAATGGAAAAAAAAAAAAAAAAAAAAAACTAAATTAAAATGCCACGTACGACATAGTAGATGATAGAAAACAAAGACACACACAGGCACACTGTGCAGCATAGTTTATGCAAGTTACAAGTTGCAACACGTTGGAAATTATTGTGTAATAATAACCTGTCGTTTGTGTTAATTTAAAACTCCACCTTTAATATTTTTTGTTCAGTTTTATGAGGCAGAAGTAGTGAAGCATAAGGAGATTTATATGCATGTATAACAAATCGTGCATCTCATAAGCACGCTTAACTGATCTGGAACTAGTACAACAACATTGTCTCAAAATATCTTAAGGCTAATTTAAATGTCGGGTTTTTCTTTTGGTAAGATTTTCATAGTTTTATTATTATTTAACCTGCATCGTATAACCGCCAGTTAATGGAAGATAAATAGGCATTCAGTCTACTACTCCAGATACCCAGTAAATAGGATGTGGTTGGTGGTGGCACAAATGTGGCAACAACATTAGGAATCAACACAGCATCGAAGATAAGCAAAGACATTTAACTGAACCAAAGGCAAATAGAACGAACACACACTCACTCACTTATTCGCACTCTCCTATCCAAGGAGTGAGTGCATCATAACTGTTGTACATGTAGTACTTGTGACGGCGTCGGATGTTTTTTTCTTCTTCAAGAAATATTTAAAAGACAATAAGTAAGGAATGAAAATTAAAGCATACAAACTGCATATTCGTACGAGGAGTGAATGAAAACTGCACCTGAAGTCGGCACGGCACAATGACTACTCAAGAAGTATTGGCGAACGTTGAAGATAAATGGCGTTAGAGTTACTAGTTTTTGAGCTTTTGTAACTGATTTGACTTTTTTTTTTTTGTTGGCGGTGTATGAGAAGTGTGTTTCTATGGGTTAATCAGTTATGGGAAAGCTTTGTTTATACTTGGGGCTGAATTGTTTATAGGGTGGAAAATGTGTATTTCTTTCGGATAATGTAATAAGTTATTAAATCGTTTTTAATTTTATTCAAATTGTTTTGGCATTTTTTGATTGATTAAATCTTTCAAATATACAAAATTAAAAATGTCGTTAATTTCTCTGATTCCAAGGCGAATTCATACAGGTGATGTCACCGAGTCATCTGTTTATTGTTTATATTTTTGTGGGTATGCTGAATGTCAAGCTTTTTTTCACATTTTGTGAAAAATTAATTCAAATTTAATATTCAAAAAAAATTTAAATACATGAAAAAAAACTTATTTAAATTGTATAAAATAAAAACGTGAATATAAAATATAAACCGAAGAAATTAAAAATTCATAAGGAATAGGTGGAGCCACAATTAATTTGCAATAGAGGAATAAGATTTACTTTCTTAAGCAATTTCGTAGATTTAATAAGCAAAAAATTTCCTTTTTTATATTTTCAACAAATAATTTTGACATTCACTCTAACTTTTTATAAAAACAAAATACATAGTATTTTTCAATCAAAATGGATAGCTAGCATAACTCTATCTCATGATGCGGTCATCTTTATGAATTTCGCCTTGTCTGATTGCAATCAACTTAAGGGCCAAATACACTTGTCAAATGCTTGTCCAGCCGGCGAATTCAACGTGTACGTGTGCTGGACGTAATATTCGCCGTCATATCTAAATTTTTTGATTTTTCATCAAGCGTTGTCGGTGTCACACATACAAACACATTTTCACTAATACTACCACAATGCTTGATGAGTATTTTGATCAATGTATTTGGGCCATAAAGAGAATTAAAAAAAATCTTGAAGGTTGACATTTGAGTAACTGTCAATATCAATGAGCCTTCCTATCAGGGTTGCCATTCTTAATATTTTCGGACCAAATGTTGTCAAGTATTTTTCGTTGGGCAGATATATTTATTTGAGAAAATTCGGAACGCTGGTCGATATAAAAATTTTCACAACTCTGCTTATTTTTTTCCATTCTGAGCAATTTTTCTCAGGGTAACAAATTATTTGATAAGTTTTCAAAAGCGATTACCAAACTAAACAAATGATTAAAGAGTAAAATTTTCATAGAAAATTTGTTTTGTGAACCAAAATCAAATAAAAATTAAAAAAAAAGAAAATATTTATTTACTGCCTGGCCCACGATGTCGGCAAGAACATTTCTTTCTTGTATTTATATTGAACACAATAATAAAAAACAAAAATTTGTTTTTGATTTCAATGTTAATATGCGAAAGAAATTTTCGTTTCGATATTGTGGGCCAGGCTGTTAGAATTTTGAAAATTCCAGCTTTTATATACAATAAAAAAATTTAGTTTTTGTAACAGAATATTTTTTTGGAAATTTTTAATAAACAGGCAGAAAGACGTTGCGAAATCGACTTAGACTTACTGAATGGCTCTGAAATACGTATACTTAATGCAGTTAAATTTTGATGTTTATTTTTCGGTGTTTTATGCGGAATGACAAACTTAAAACACCCTCATTTAACACTCTAGACTATCACGTCTTGTTCATTTTTTTTATTGCATGCTGGCAATACTGTAAAACGGTAAATACTGAAATTACAATTTCACAATTATTTATTTGACTGAAGCCCACATTCATTCTAAATCAAGGCGAATTCATCCCATGCAATCTCGGTACTACACCAAGTACAACTCGTACAAAAACCACAAGCAATTTGTTTTTGTAAAATCATTGTACAATGTCAAAAACAGAAATAAAACAAAACAGAAACAAAGATAATAAAAGAGAATAAACAAAATTTTGACTTCCAACAGTGATTTTAGCTAATATCAGCAGGGCTTTTAAGACCACCTGTAATAATTTCGCCTTGTTCTAAATCTTCGTAATAGTATCGTTTAAGCATGTCATGTTTTACTGATTCAAGCTATTTTTGCATTGTGTGTGGTGAATATTTGGTTGAAAAAAAAGATATGCAATATCAGAATCATTAAAATATGTATATTTACACGTTCAAATAACGCCATTCACTTTTGAAAATTCATTGATTTTTAAATAAACTAGTGACTATTTATGTAAGAAACGAATAAAAACAATTTTTTTGTATCTCGAAAACCAGACGTGATAGAGAAAAACCAATTACAGATTCGAATTCAGCCTATCAAGAAAGATATTTGGTTGCTCCAGTCCAAAACCTTGTTGGCTAGTGTAATTATAGTTTGTCTTATTAAAGGCGTGACAAAGTAAGTTTAACACAGATGATATTATAAAAAAACCTTCAACGTCCTTTTATGGGACATTTAACGAATATAAATTTATCGCTTGCATAGCTTCAGGTTTAAGGTTGGGATCCTGTTAGGAATAAAATGGAATTACAATAAACAGATAGTTCTAAACATGTTAGAATTAAATAAGAATATGACATCTACCTAATCCTATCTATTTTTTTAAAGCAGAAGTTTTGCTAACAAAGTCTTCAAAAATCTTGAGTCAAAGTTTTTGAATTTAAGAACTAAAATTATATTAGCACTGTTTTCTAAAATGTGAAATTTAGGTCAGCAATGTTCTTATAATTCTTAAAAAGGCCAACACAAATATATGCATTGAGGTCAGTTTATCATTCTTAAGAAATAATCTTTATTCTTCTTTAACACCTTTTTAAAACAAAGTTTTTGTTATTTTTAATTTTAAACACACGTTTGTTTACCACACGTCTATTTTAAATTTATCATGCCATATATGATCGATATAGTGCCACAGTTTGGCCAAATAAGCGACTAAATGTCGTTGCAACTGTTGCCAATCATGTGGAAGTTATTAACAAGTGTGACAGTTTTAACAAACTTTTTTCTTTCATATTCATTTGTTTGTTTTTCTTTTACTATTAAGAGAACTTGTGGCAAGCAAACAATTATTACGTTATTGCTGTAAGTTGCATGAGAAGTCAGTCATTACAACACTGATGGTTAAACAAACAAACTAGACAAAGTTAAAGACTAATACCTCGTTATATTAATACATACTTAGGTAGATAGATGGACTGTAGCACTTGGCAAAATGCAAAACTGCTGTAATAAAATAAATAAATTGGTTCTTTACAGCCAGTTGATCCAGTTATTGGGTGCATTTGACAAGAGTTACGAGTGTGTAATTTAACACATGTCTGTAAGTTGGAAAAAAAAACACAACAAATCGCTTTAAAGCGCATTTTGTACGATGTGTGGTAATAAATTGCTTTGGCTAATTACTGGATTTGAAGATGTCGCCTGTTGTTGCTGACGGCCGGTTATGTTTCTCTGACGAGTGCCTTTGGCTTTTACCTTTATAAATATCACTGGCGTGAGAGAGACATAGAGGGAGAAAGAAGAAAACTAAAAACATCACAAATAAAAAGTTGCAAGTAAAAAGTTTGTTTGGCTGCTGTCCTTTTTAAACGTGTGAGTGAGTGAGTTTTGGAAATGGTTGCATATTATGGACATTGTCTATGTGTGTGTTTTCAATTCTTTAAGCTTTTAGAATTACAGACGTATATATTCACCTTTGCCTTATTGTTATTTGTCCGCTAATTGCATGGATTTTGTATTAGATATGATATTTGTATTATTGCAAGAAATTGATGTTTAATTGTGTTAAGATTTATTTATTGAAACATGGGATAAAGATAAAACAAGTAAGAAATGCTTTCTCGCTAAAGCCCGACCATATGATACCCTACACCACAGTATCCGAGATGACATAAGTGGCACCCAGAATTTAATATTGGAATAAAAAGTCTACAAAGGCTAAAATTAAGCCATAGTCAAGCCATGAATAATGAAATGCGATATGACGAGATCAGACTATAAAAGTCGGCGTTTTATATAAAAAACCAAAAATATTTTAGGGCATGGAAGATTTTTTTTGTTTTTTTGACTGGCACAACTTTTTTTGATGAACATAAGCCACCATCCTAAATATATTGTATTTAATTTGGAATCTGTCTGTAAATCTATCTACATCAGTGCTGCCAATCCATGTGTAACTACACATATTGTGTGTAATTTTTAATTGCATGTGCAGCCCATGTGTATTTAGATCCATGTGTAATCTGTGTGTAATTATAATTTAAGTTCTACTTTTCCATTAATATTTGACAGCCAAGATTTGCTTTAAGAACATTAAGTTTTGGTAATTTCTTTCAGTTGCCATCACAGTCAAACTTGCTTTTAAAACTCTGACTTTTTTTCATTTTCCATAACATATTCTCTCTCCCTTTCACCAATAAACAAAAACTATCTGCAAGAAGACTTTCATAGTGTGAACAAGAGTATTCATTCGGTTAGCCGTCAATCGGTTAACCGAATTATTACCAACCGATTAACTGATCGGTTGATTTCAAATTGTCTTTTTTCGATTAACGATTAAACCGGTTAATTTTAGTCGATTGACTGATGTAATAAAATTTTTAATATTAATTATTTGTTTCGCCTCATATTCAAAAGGTATGTGCTTAGAAAATATTTTTTATACAAACAAAGAAGGTGTTCAGTGATGTTCATTTTAACCTATTTTCTGCCAACTAGTGATTAAAATTACAGGCAAGGTTTTTTTTATCTTTATCATCGATCAACAGGAATCTGGGAAAAATGGCTTAAACGTTTGATTGCCAGCACTTTTTTTGTTCCACGTACTTTTTATATGTATGTGTTTAGGTATTTGTTTCTTCTAATATCAATCTTTTAACAGAATTAACCGAAACAATTGTAAGTGTTAAAAATTTAAAAAAAAAATTAAACAGTACTCTAATGGCATAATGGAGTATTTTATATGCTAAGAGAAATCCTGGAAAAGGACATAGAAATAAGATATTCATCTACGATAAGTGAAATAATTTTTCCAAGTCAAGTTTTGTCAAAACGTAAGAAAAGAATCGCTTTAATTCTAAACATTTTAACCAAATTAACTTTCTAAAAGATTATTTTATAACGTAATTTAAGTATTTTTTAATTGAATATTTGGCAAACTTAAACTTTTTATAAAAAATGTCAAAACAAAATGCAACAAAACTCCAAAAAAACATCATGAGCAATGTAAATTTAAATTGCTTATATAACTTTATATGTATGTATAACCAAAAACAATTCCAAATACTACAAAAAAAGTTCAGCTTTAAAATTAATTAGCAATTTGACAGTATTCTAAATACAAGTTACATACTTATATCTTTATAAAGATGTCATCTCTGGTGATAATATTGAACTGATTTAAAAGATAATGGTGCTTAAACGGCCCTAAAATGATAAATTGCAAAGGTTCTTCAACGTAACGACTTATTACCAAAAATCTGAAATGAAATAAGTCCATTTTCAAATTTATTCCAAAATCGTCAAAAATGCAAATTATCGGGTGTGTTCTAGAATCCGAATCCACTCGAAAGTGGATTGCTTTAGCATTTTTGGTGTTCTGCATTTCACATCTACATGTTTTTATTCGTTTTCAATTAGAGTAGATATGGGTTGGTGAAAGTAAAACGAATCGACTTTTATTCTAATATGTGATAACATTTTTAACAAAAAAATTAATTTTGCTTTTAGCTTAAAATCTTCTTAATCAAAAATATGTCGCTATCTAGCTGCAGTCTTCAAACTTGGCTAAATCCAATATTATGGTAAACTATAAATTTTAAAATAAAAATGAGCAAGGAAACCAGAGGAAGAGCAGTACCCCTGGTGGAATTTAACTAAACAAAAGCCTTCAAGCTTTGTAGGAACCACTCTTATGGTAAACTACACCTTTCAAAATAAAAAGTAAGGGGATAGGTGCAGGGTAAGCAATAACAAATCTATAAATGAAAAGGCGTATGGTTGTTTGTTCCCTATAGGCTCCTAAACTACGAATACACTTGAAATTTCTGTATATCTGTAGAACGGATACTGTAAAAGCAATTTAATTTCGTATAAAATGCTTTGTTATCAATATATGTTTCAAAAAAATTTTATTATATTTGTTGTTTGCGGATTCTTAGCCTACGTGCTACTGCAAAAACAATTTAGCAAAAGGTTTAATCGAATCAAATACCATGGAAGCCAATAGGCCTTTTTAGGTTTTAGAACGGCGAGGGAGGAATATATTTTTTACGATAAGTTATAAATGAATGCAGATACTTCCGTTTAATCTTGTAAGAAGTTTGTCAACCTGACGGGGGTCTCTCTCTCTCTTTTTCCTCAATTTTCCTGCTATCTAACAAAAGCAATTTTTATATGTTTGTATTCCGATAAATTTAAATGTATAATTTGGTAGGGCTTATAGATGAATTTATATTCATATATTTAGAATTAAAATAAAAATGTAAGAAAAGATAAACTCACTGTTTATTATTGGTGTTTTGTTTTGGCTTTGATATTGTTACAAGTAAGACTTTGAGTGTTTATAATTCTTATTCGCTTTACGGGTTTATTTGTATAATATTTTTAGCCTTTCTAAAATCTTTGGAAAAGGTTTCCTGATGAGCTGGCCTAAGCAACCAGTGAAATGCGCATAGAAGCTAGCTTTCCCTCAACAATAAATTTCAGTGTATTTATCAAATATGAAAAACTGGGAATTTAGCACGTCATACGAAAATCGTATTAATAAAAATAAAAATCTTTTGATATTTCAATTAGCAATAATAACAATTTATTTAAATGAATATCAAATTTAATAGTTGAAAATTTATTTATGAATTATCAAAATCTTAAAGAAACAAAAAAGTATTGAAAACTTAAATGATTAAAAAAACTTATTATGTACGTATATCAAAATTAAAATTAAATTTTTGTATAATATAACAAAGTATTTTCATACCCCTACAGGGCTGTATAAAGAAAAAATTCTCGCCAATTTTTTAATTAAAAATTTAATCAAGTGAATAAAACGTTTACTTATATCAAAAACATTACTGCAGAAAATGTTGTTAATATAAAAAAATATTTAATTGACACTATTAATTGTTTTACTGGTGCAAATTTAATAAATGCCACAAGGTTTTTAATTGAAATCAATTTTTATTGTTTTCTGTGTATAGTTAAAGTATAAAACACATTTTAAATGTTGTAGTTGCACAAACACAGTATGAATTTGTTTTTGAGAATAACTAATAATTTCGATTTAAAGTTAGAAATAGAATATAACTTTAGATTAAAGAAGCTACAAGATTTTTAGATAAAGTGTTATTTTAAACGTTAAATATTAACAGCCGTATTCATCACAAAAAGTTAGCCCCAGTTTTTACAATACGTACAACGAGCTGCCGATTAAGCTTAGCAGCTTGTTGGCACAGAGTTAATTCATAACGAACTGTTCTCCTTCTGGCAACTTTTAATAAATCAACTTTGAATTTTTATGATGCTACATTGTATTACTAAAAAATGCAACACGTTTTGCATTAATCATCGCTGAATTTGTCATTTTTCTTTTTTATGTTTTTCCCTTCACATATAAAAATTAAAAAAAATTTTTAAAATTAAAATTAATTAAGTTAAAGTCAGTAAATTAAAAAAAAACCAAGAAATTAATTTGACGTTACACGGCTGATTTTTACAAGTTGGCAAACGTTTTGCAGCTCGTTAACAAGAGTTTAGCAAATCGCTAGCCAGAGTTTAGTTAGTGTGTTATGAATAAATTTTTTGCTTACTTCGTGCCAACTTTTCATTATGAATACGTCTGAAAATATGGTAACTGAAGAAGAAGGTTTATACAATTTTTTTTGCGAACTGAGATATACAGCCATGTCAACGAGTAAAATTCCGTTCGGAAACGGAATTCATTTCGTAAATTCCGTAAAAAATTGTAGGAATGAAACCATTTTTGTTTGTGTGAACGGAATGGAAGTTTTATGTATCTTAAAGGCCGAAAAACTATCAAAATACACTTTCTTTCTATTAACAAATATGCTTTCTTCGGTTCCGAACGGAATCATTCCGAACGAAATTGTATTCTGTGACATGGCCCAAAGTGTTAAATTAAAATAAAAGTTGTTTAAGTGATCTTAGATTGTTTGTTTTGATTTTCGAATAAAAGGAACTCACAATATTTTTAAGGGAATTAAAGTTAACCGTTTTCAAAAGGGTCAAACCGTCAAACCGTAAGTCGAAATGAAGTGGATTAAAAACCGAACAAATTTTGAATACGAGCCAGTAAAAAAAGTTCATACAAATGCTCCGTTTTATATATGTACATCATACATTGAGCACCAATTGTATCTACAAGACCAGCTCTTAAAAACAAGAACAACTACAATAGTTTTGTAAATAACTGAAATTAAAATCTCGTTCAATTTCAATTCCACTTCATATCGATTTGTAGAACATGCCCGAATATTTTGTTACAAACATAATTTAAAAATAAAAAGAGCAAACGGGTTTTTTAGGGGAATTAATGCAAAACGCTCTTAGTATGGTAAAAAAGTAACAATATTTTGTGTCTGTCCTATTCTGGAGAATATGTCAATTTATCAAAAGTATAAAGAAGATCCATTCACTGAAATTTCTCACAAATTTATTTTTCAGTGTATAAATCGTGTTATTTATATTTTCCATTAAAATCTTCGAACTTAGAAAATTGCAAAGTATCTGCTTCTTGGTTTTTCCACAAGCAACTCTTCAAAAGAGTGGAATGAGTCCATATATTATGGTTAAAGTATTTTTGTTGCAAAAATGTGTTAATTAACAAATGTTCATACTTGTGCTACAATGACAGCAGCACCAACAACAATAACAATATCAACACCAACAACAATTCTAAAAACTATTATTGATGCAAGCACACCAATAATAACAATCACCTTTAAGACATACTTGAAGTCTTTTTACAAATGAATAAGATTTTTGTAATGGATACTTAAATAGTATGAAGTTGAGACTTAGCTGTGAGTGTCTCCTAGTCCAATTGTTGTTTGGTGTTATTTACTTATGACAACATTGATGTATTAAATAAATAAATACTACATACATGCGAACTACATCGTTGCATTATGTTCTCATTATGGTGAAATGTGCTAAATGGCCTGTGTTATAGGGTTTTGTGGAAAATTACTTCATTTAAGACTGTTCACATACTTGATTTATTCAATTGTACAATTACAACTGTTGTTCATTGGAAAATTATCACAATTATGAACAAGTGCCAGTCAGCCATATAGGAATAACGGTGTGTTATTATTGCTTCTGGGAAAATATGGAACAGTTAAGAATTTTATTGATTTTGTGGTATGGGCATACAATATTTGTTTCTTTTTTCCTACAAAAAGAACTAAACTAAAAACAATTTACAGAAATGTTTTGAAATTAGTTTAATTCCAAAGTTTTTAGCTTAATGCAGTTTCGTCCAAACATTCTTTGATATTTGCATTTGCGGTAAACAGCTTTAAAAGCTCTTACAATTTGGTGTTGTTTCCATGATGAAATAAACAGGTTGCATTGCTACGCAAGATGACGATTTTTTGCTCTGGTATTGTTTGTCTAGTCTTATGTCAAAGTTTGGTTATGTTTACAAAATGTCCAGATTTTGTACTATGATTATTATATTGAATTAAAATTAAATAAATAGTAAACATAGTGAAATAAATATTGGCTAAAAATTTATTTACCTGTTTTAATTTAATTATTTCACACGAAAATTTGGACATGCATCAATGTTACCTATCATGCGAGTTTGTACAATTTGACGTTTTTATTCCTGCAAAGTATGGGACATTGTTTTGCGTATGTAAACAAACTCCACATGTATTAAAATAAAACTTATTTTTTTTTAATCAAAAATTTAATAAAAAAGAAAGTAAATATGGATAAAAAACTGTTATTGGTTGTGTTATTTTAATTTTTAATTTCTTATTTAATAACCAGTTCATACTTTTTTGCTTTTGCTTAAGATTCCACGTGAAATAAGTGCAGCTTAAATTGGCTCTGTTCCACATGCATAACGAAACAGTCCGAACTTGCACAAAGTTACCCAAAAGCGTTCCACATAACAATTTTTGTGCAATAAAGAGTGTAATTGAGAGAGTAATTTTTTTCATTTCCTGTACAAATTTGCACGAACTTTTTCTTTGGGTAAGTTCGGACAAGAAAAACAATCAGCTGTTTTTGTTTTCATATGAAACTGATAAATAATTCAGGAAATTTACAAGCAAAAGGAAAAGTTTAGTTTTAATTAAAAAACATATTAAAAAGCAAAATGTAAGGTTTTTGTGAAAAATGAAAGTGGTTAAAACGTTATTGCATACAGATTTCCCTTACTCTTTAATATAAAAAAAACCAAATATAAAAAATTACAATGATGCAAATGTTTTAGTTTTATAATGTTATGACTTTTAAGCGTCTTAAATCACTTAAATAGATCTTAATTTGAAAAGTAAGCAGCATTAGTATTTGAAGATGTTCAAAACTGGTTTTTTGCGTTCCAGCAATTTTGGGTAGATTCAGCAAATTTAGAGAGTAATTTTCATTTTACTCTCATTAGTCCGAACTTGCCCGAGATCTTGTGGAACACACCTATTAATTCGTAAGGCCTGGAACAGAATAAAGAAGTTGTAGTAGTAGCTGAAACTGACGAATGCTTTGTAGTGCGACAAAGTTCAAAAATTTGAATTTTGTACTTCAACTTCAACTGCAACGATTACTACAACTACGTATTCTGTTGAAAGTTCTTTGCAACTTTCGTTTTTAACTTTTAACGTTGTACTACAGCGACTATTCTGTTCCCCACTTAACTTTTTCACAATATGGACAGAGTACAACTCTATCAACCTTATTTCATAGATATTCCACACATGTTTTTTTCATATGCGTTTTGACAGCATTTCACGTGAAATGTTGAACAGAGTACCAGGCTTTAGGCAGCAAAATTTGATTTTATTTTAAAATAATTTTTGACGTTTTTTGAGACTTATTTTTCAATTTTGTTGTAATGCTGTATTTGTTGGCTTAGTGCTGCCAGCTATATTATTTCACCATGGTTGTTTCTTGGCAAAGTACACAGAAAAAAATTACGACAAATCAATTGTCATATTGAATACCATATTCGTCAATACAATAAACTTTTTAATTGAAAAGGCACCAACAACTGAATTTGTAAATACAAAAAACTATTTTGTTAATGAAAATTGTTAAAATTCAACAAATATTTTTAACAATGAGTTTGTAATATTGAATAAAATATTTGTTAACAATTAAATATAAATTTTTATTACTAAATTGTCATATTAATAACAAAATACTTTATTACTAACTAAATTGAAATTAAAGATGCATTTAAAAGTTGTTTTTATTAACGTTTTAATAAAATTCATAAAAAATTACATCACAAAAACCATTATAACTCATTAAGGAACAAACATAGTCCTGCATGCGAGTTTCTGACATCAACACAAAACGGAATCTTGCCATCATTAATATTATTATTTCGAAAGCTAGAATTTATAGAAAACCCGTTAAAATTTATTTATGAATAATTAAATAATAAGTTAACTGACCGTATAGATTGGTAAAATTTCAGAACAATCGCCACATCGTTCATTCTTTTAAAGATTTAAAATGGAAAAAAAGAATTTTTTTTATGGTTTTTCTTTTTGCCACAAAATATTTTTTCTATTATATACACATTTATTTTCTAAAAAAAAAACAAATTGTTAATATGACAATTTACAAACATGTTAATTAAAGAAATTGTTAAAATTATTAAAAAGATTTAACAAATTTTCTTTAATTACTTAATAACTTTTGTTATTTTTTCTGTGTACTTACAATATTGTTATCCTTTCTTTGCAAAGTAAGCAGCAAGCATTGTTGTCACCGCGATCTGATTGGCTGTTGTGCTCTCGTCGGCGTGAAAGCACAAAACCTCGTTTGTAAAAGCTCTTACATTGTGCATACGAGCTGGACTTAACTGGCTTAATGCCATCAAATATACTCACTGAGTTTTGCAGCTTGTAGGCCTTTTGCCCTAAGTGCCGGTTTGCACACGTCAAGTTTGACTCGTTTAAGGAGAAAAGGGAAAAGAGAATGCCATTAATTTTCTCCTCCCTCCAAAAACTCAAGACTTAACGAGTCAAACTTGACGTGAGTAAACCGGCACTCAATTCTACAATTTTTTATGGAATTCTGAAAGCTCGTTTAAAAATTTTTAAGCACGATAAAGTTTTCTGAGTTTCATAAAGAACTTGACAACTTTTAATTTTCACTGTGAACGCAGGTTCAATGTCAAAATATCACCACGATTATTAAAAACAACATTTTCTTTTTTGGTAAAGTAATTAAAATTTTCTGTCAAAATTCCAATTCAATGGCTTCAACTTTAAGGGTGTTAAATCTGGAAACTTATGGCTAAACGGTTTTGTCAACGAGCAGAGTATGCGGCTTGTCAAATAAAATATGGATTGTAGCAAAACTCGTTTATTTAAAAAATTCGTAGCAAAACGAGTTCGTTCCGAAATTATATCTATTATTTTTTTTTATATTTCAGTTGGTTACAATTTTTCAACTGTTGGGTTATTAATCAAGAATGTCATAACACTTGAGAATAAAAAATGTTCAACTAATTTGGACAAACGAACAAGTTTTGTATCTCACCTTATCATATGAAAATAACTATGTATATTGAAGCTCAATGCGGTTGAGCTGAAATTTTTACAGAATCATTTTCTTGCTATATTTAACCATTTAAAAGGTACTGCATTAAAAAGGGTTTAAAGTCAAATAAGGACCAGTCTCTTATACATTTAAGTATCAAGGTTAGAGTAGAAGTCGGAGTTGGAGTTGGAGTCTGAGTCGTACTTAAAAATTTCAGCTGATAGAGTTGCAGTCGGAGTTAGAACTATTTCTTGACGACTTCTCAGCCCTGGAAAAATCAGCCAATTTTTATTCTTACATTTTTATTAAATAATTCTTACAAAGTAGTTTCAAACATTCATTCATATTTGGGGGATGTTCTGTATAGCCGGCCTTCGGCCGTGCGAATGGATCTTCTCCTCTATGGTATAGCAAATACCGGTCTTGCTTACCAAAGCTTCTCTGCATAGCCGACTTTCGGCTGGTTGCAATACCGAATTAACCGAATCTAGCGTCACAAATACCTGTAGCCTTCAGAACTCTATTAGCTCAAGATGACTCTTTAGGGATCACGCTATATTTCAGGAACGTTTCATGGATGAATGACGCCCTTTTTTTGGTACCTTTTTACAAAACATTTTTCTCAATCATTGAAATATATGTACTAGGGATGTCAAACGGGATCGATTTTAACAAATCCCTTAATTCCGGGTTTTGGAAATTCCGATCCCGAATTCCCGGGATTTCGGGATGAATGTGCTTCTTTAATATACAATTTTTTTTTAAATAAACAACACTTTATTTATTTATTTTTGAAGTTTTTAAAATGAAAAATTAACAGAACAATTCACTAACAACTTTTTTTTTTACAGACAAAAGTAAATACAGTAAAATCGCGAAAAGATAACCAAAATATCCCAAGGGTTGTTAACTTTTCGAACTATTAACTTTTCTAAGCAGGTTTAAATTTGAAAAAAATATACAGTAATAAACATGGAATTTTCGGAAATAAAACACTTTAGGCCCTAATAGAAAATATTTCATTATTTTGTTGTTGTTTTCCACAGAAATTCATATTGAATTTGTAAATTTCAAACGCTGCATATATTGTGGCGTTAAAAATTTTAAAACGCAGTATGAATTTCTATAGAAAGCCACAACAAAATTATGACAAATTTTTGACATTGTTTTTGCTTCTAAAGTTATTTTTGGAGTTGCGGTTGCGTTTTACAGAATTAGGGCCTTAATTTATTTAATTTTGTTCAAACTCTCTAATTTCTGCTCATTTGCGATATTTTTTTTATTAAAACGCTAAGAAAAGTTAACTAATAGTTAACAGTTTAGAGCGACGCAGGGGCGTTAAAATTCGATTAACTTAACCGCGAGATTAACTTTTCCGCGAGTTAATTTTTACGCGATTCTTGTACATATATGTATACTTTTTTCTTTTTAAAAAAGAAAACTTAACAAAACAATTAAATTTATATAAAAATTTTAAATTATTATTATGGTCTTATGCCTTAAATTAATTCTTAATTGTATAAACGCTTGAAATGTAACTCCGTATTAATAAATGATTATTAAATTTAACAACGTTTATTAAACGAAATTTTCATAAATAATTTGTTTTGTAAACCTTTTTTAAGGTTTTAAAATTTTATGTTCTTCTTGCGGTGCTTTTTGAATTTTCTGTAATATTGATCTTAGAAGCATATTATTTTATGTGCAAGGCAGGGTTGTTAGACTTTTTTCCTTAAAAATCGTCAAAAGTTTTAACAAAATTCGTCAAAATCGTCACGAAAATTGAACAAAATCGTCCACAAAACGTCAAACATATAAATTTTACAAATTAAAGACAATTTATTGCATGGATTGTTTCGAAAACATAAATTTTTAGCAAGAAATTCTATTTATGATGAAGAAAGTGATATGGTTAAGTTTTATTCTATTTATTTCAGCAAGTGAGCTGAATATATTTATCATTTAAAAAGAAAACATAAGAAAAAATATATTTGCATAATTGCATAACAAAAATTTTTTTATTTCATTTATCCATATTCAGAAAAATAATAAATAAAATCTAATTTTCCTTTAACTCTAGCTATTTTTAGCGCTATCTCTATTGCAAATTGTTTTAATTGTTAAAGGTGCTAAGAACCAAGGATTCTGTCTATATCAACAGTCTTTTTACCCGACTTGAAACGTTTTATTACGTCCAATATTAGTTCCAAACTAATACATTTTCTTCTCATTGCACTCATTTTTCTACACAACTTCTTATTAAAAAGTAACTTCTTACTTCCTAACACGCAATTTTACTAAGAATAACTTACCTAACAGAATTAAATGGGATTTGCCTTTTTACACACAAAGAGAAAAATTCTTCACATGACCTCATCGAAAAATACATTCGTATGTAGCGACGCAAATCGAAATCATAAAAACGCAAAGCGGATTTAACCAATTTTTAAAAAGCGGACCAAATAGAACAGACGCAAATTAGGGCTCTAGTGTATATTTTTGCAGTATCGATGGCATTTCTATAATTGTAGAATTTGAATTATTAATGCTTCTAATGAAATCCACCTGGCTTGTGATGGGGGAGGAATTTTTTTTTTAATTTCCAAAAATTTTTGTATTTCGAAAAATTGATTTTCAACTTTTGGACTGTTTTCAATATAATTGTAAATATTTCTTGTGTGTTTTATCGATGCCAGAAAATCATCATAACACTATTACTTTTAGTCAAAAAATCGTCATTTTACTGTATTTTCTCAAAAAAATCTTCAAAATGACGAAAAATAGTCACATCTACCAACCCTGCTTGCCAGATTAAAGTGTTATAAAATTGATGTCAGATTAAAGTTTAAAGTAAATTTATTGACGGGATTAAATCGTCGAAACATAAGTGACTCTACATCAAAAATCGTCAATCGTCATTTTGGTAAATTCATCGAAAAAGATCGTCAAAATGACGTAAAATCGTCACATCTAACATCCCTGGTGCAAGGTCCTAAGTGAACGAGAGCGCATAAGATGAATACTGGCACTTTTTTGTTAAGACCTACAAGCATAAACTTTGACATATAAATATGTAAGAATATGAAAGAAAGGAATACGCTGACGAGGTAGCGGGTTATATGCTAGTTCACAATATAAGTAGTTGATCACCAAAAAAAAAAGAATTTCGAATTATGTACATATGAAACTTTAAATAACATACATAAATCCCTAATTCCATAAATCCCCTAGTATATAAGTTCAACTCTTCGCTTCGTTTTATTAAAATAAGCTGGGTTAAAACAGTTATTATTAATAAATTTTCTTAAAACAAATTTAAACATTTTTATTTATTTTGTTTTTCAAAATACAGCTCATGATCAGAATTCCCATGAGAAGTTATTAATTTCTTTAAAAGTTGAAAAAATATAAAAACAAATCAATTATTATTAACATAAACAAATTTAGATAATAGTAAATATAGACAATGAATAAATTAGCCTTTCCATAGTGTGTTATTAAAAACAAACACACTGCCTGAAGACCAAGAATAGAGTGCGATGTTATGACGCCCCACTGATATCATTTAAAACCTCAAAGAAATGGTAACACAGCTGCTGGCCATTGAACACTGAAACATAAAAAGAGTCAAACTTTTAAAATGGTAATCGTTAAGATATGAGATACGAATTAAGTATATCAGACGCCCTCAAAAAAACTATAAATTTTTTAAGAATTGACCACAAAGAGTATTCAAATGGTTTTAAACTTATTTGAAAAATTTCCTGTGATCGCACTTGAAACCTATTTCTCATTAATTATAGATGAGCGAAATATGCTCAAATGAGTGTGCAACGAAATGACCCGATAGAAGTGATACTGTTGATGCATCGTTTTTGTTTTTTTTTTATCTTTAACATCTTTTTGTTTTGCCTTAAGCTTTCTGTTACAAGAATAATTTAACTATAATTTAATCTTTTTAATCTGCTTTGTTGTTATATTTTTTGTTGTATTTTTCGTTCCTCTCAGATTATTCGCATTTTAACGATGAGATTATTTTTCCCGTTTAAATTTCAAACCCATTAAAGAAAAGTGAGAGTCATTTAAAAACATCATCTTGCATTTGACATGCTTGCATTGGGTACAAAATATAGAAGAAGATATCAATTGTCTTGACCATGGTTGCATTGTTAAATATAAAACATGTATGATTTTAATAGTCGTTTTGTAAATTTTAACTTTGGTAATGTACAGTGGTTGCTGTCAACAATGTGTATGTTGTTATTTTTATAAAAATTTTGCAATTTTTTAAAACAAAGGGGAAGAAAATAAAATATTTTTATACCTTTCACCACCACTAGTGGTGAATGAGGGTATACTACACAAGATTTCTGTATGACGTGCTAAATTCACAATTTTTCATATATAATAAATACACTGAAAGTTATTGTTGAGGGAAAGCTTGTTTCTATGCGCATTTCACCGGTTGCTTAGGCCAGATCGTCAGGAATCCTTTTTCCAAAGATTTTAGAAAAGCTAAGAATATTCTACAAATAAAACTGTAAAGCAAATAAGAATTATATACACGTTCAAAAATTTACTTGTAACAATATCAAAGCTTTAACAACACACCAACAATAAACAGAGAGTTTATCTTTTCTTACATTCCCTTACGTTTGTTATTCCGTGAGAGACTGTTTATTATACATCCAAGACTCCATAAAGTATATCTATCTATCTGCCTTATGCAAAAAAAAGTTAAAGCTTACGTTAGTTAACAAATACTTTAAGATTATACACATAACACAGGTTTAATGTATTGGTTAACTAACGTGAACTTTAACTTTTGTTTGCATAAGGCAGTATATCTGTGGCATTTTTACAAAACATCTTAAGTCAATTTTAAAAAGTTGAAAAAAATTTTGTTAATTTTCATTCAAAAAAAAATTAAATTTTTTTATTATAATTATTATTAATTATTTGATAAAAATGATTATTTCACCGAGTTTGTTTTAAAAACTTTTTTGCTATCTTATCTCGACTTTAGATGTTTTATCAAAATGCCACAGATATGCATATTCTGGCTCCTTAAGTAAGGCCCTATACAAACCCTACTCTCGGAAAACCGTTTAGTACGCCTTATACCGTAATAAGCAATACTATCATAATAAAATTTGGTACGTCACAGTTTTATGAGACTAAAAATCGCACTCTAAAAATTCGTAATAATCGTTCCATAATTTGCCATATGCCCCAAATAAAGCCCACTATCGTAAATTAATTAAATATGCCTTAACACATATGGCCAGAAATGCAAGTCCGATATCAAACAGCCTTCCTAAATTTAACTGTAAACGCTAAAACTTATTTTACCGCTTTTCAAATTTATTAAAATGTCTGTCTTTTAATACCAGACATCACTCTACAGCATTTTATTTGCTTAAAATGCAATTCCGATATTCTAAGCTGAAATAGGTCGAACAGCATTCTAATTTATTACTTTGATTGATGCGTTTTGTGGAATTGAGTGCACAGTCTTAATAGTTCTCAGAGAATTTATTCAAAACGAAGAGCAGCATATGGCAATATGAGGAATATTATTGACCTGGTAACAAAAAACTCCGTATTCTATTATATCTTTAGTGTCCTTTGTTCTTGTATAAGAAAGATATTTTTGAATTGTAATCGGCCCGCTACTATTGGTGAATTTAATAGAGCAGTGATGTTCTGAATATTCGAATTCATATCGCCGAATATTCAGAACACTCGTATTCACCAAATTCAAACGAATATAATATCCGAACAGGTTTCCAAAAAAGGGTAAGAAGTACACAAAACGAAAAATAAAATAGAATTTTTTATATAAAAAAACTTTGTCTTTAACGCAAAATAATAATCTTATTTTAGTTAAGTAAAAAACAAACAACATATTTTCCAAACTTAGCAATAAAAACGTTAAGAACCGTTTTCACAACTTACCGATAGCTGAAGGTAGGATTTTTTCAGTCGTATAAAAAGTATTGCATTATTACAACTTTAATTTTACACAAAGTGAGCGATAAGTTAAAGAATGGTGCATCCTACCTGGTATTTAAAAGTAAAATTGTTAAAATAGAACACTCTTTATCCGGCCGCTAAAATCCTTCATTTAGCTATCGGTAAGTTTTGTATGTCAAAATTGTTATCAGTTTTTCTTTAAATAATCAAGGCCTATTTTTTTATTTTTAAGGCATATTTTCAATTTTTTTAACCCTGTGTTATGCACATATTTCCCAAAAATAACTACATAAAATTCCCCTCCCTACTCAGAGCAATAACATAACAATAAAGCATTAAAGGATATTCATTTATTTCTAATGGGTCAAAAATAATCGTGAACTACCTAAAATCAGAAAACTGGAGTTAAAGTAATGAAAAACCACAGTGCCTTCAATATTTTTCTATTTCATTGCCTTCGTGTTTGACGGGGCGTGTTAGTGAGTATGTGTTTGCTATTTGAACTTTGTTTAAGCCCGCTTCTCCCTGTCCAAATCAAATTTTGTTTTGGTGCATTAATGGCTGAAGACCTTTTTTTTAAACGCTTTACAATACACATAAACACGCTAACATTAAAACATACATACATACATACATTATAAACGTTTTACTTTTGTTTTCATTTTAAGCACATCCACAAGTTGGTATCGTTGTTTTTCTAAAGCAGGGATTTCCAAAATTTTTTTGGTTGTGTGTTAGTGAGTACCAGAGAGTAAGCAAATTGAGAGAATGCATTTATTTACAGCCGAAATATAATGTTAGTAATATATTTTATACGTTGTATAACACAAAGGTACAAAATTAAAAATTTTTTGTGTTGATAAAAAATTTGTAGCAATTCTTTACCAATTCAATGCCGCTGATTTTAAAACTACACTTTTTTTATTCGGAAGCTTTTTGACTCTAAATCAGTTTCAAATATCTTATCAAACAATTGTAAAAAATTAAAGATTTTTATGTTTTAAAAATTCATAAAAAATAAATATTGCACGCAAATCACAGCTGATAGAAAAAAAGTGCAGTTTTAAAATCAGCGACATTGAATTGGTAAAGAACTGCTACAAATTTTCTAGCAACACAAAAAATTTTTAATTTTTTCCCTTGTGTTCTACAAGTTATAAAATAAAATCTTCTAAATTTATACTTTTATGGCAGTTTTGTAATAGTAGAATGCTTTTCAAATGGGATGAACTTAATTTATTACGTTGCTTGGAACAAATAAATTTTAAATCCGAAAAAATTTGTTCGCATAGGTAAGTAGTGCCGAATAAAGAGAGGCACGTCAATGAATTTTTTTTTAGTTCAGGATAAAAATGGTATTCACGGTGTTGGGTTGCTCATACTTCAAACATCTGTGCATACATTTTTATTCTAGCTAGCCTGCAAAAATGTATAAAGTCATTATAACAGGTCAAAGTTACGTTTAATAATTACAATAAATTAGTAAGGTTAAAGGCAGAATTAGTCTTTACTCTCTGTTTCTGTTCTGTTCCGTGCCGTTCTGTTTCAAAATTGTAAAAGTTTCTTTTTCTGTAGCAACTGTAGCCATTTATGACAAATTTATTAGTTTTGCACCATCCATTGTTTTATTTCAATAACTTTTATGCACATAAATTTGAAGAAATAAAATTTAATTAACGAATTTTTTATTATGTATTTTGCGGTAACTTACAATTACTTTACAAGTTCTTGATTTTATCAAACTGAACCGCAACAGAACAGAACAACTAATCAATTTCACAGGTTTTTTAATAACAAAAACAAATCAGCTGGTTCGTAACAGACCAGAAAGTAAAGACTTACTGAGCCTTAACTCTTTGGGCTCGGTCAAATAATTGTAGCATAAAAAAGTAAGCAATAAAAATAGTGCGAAACAATAAAGTTTCATTAATACATCAATAAAACACATCTTCTTACCCAAACATTTTACCTACTGTCACATTTGCTTTTATGTGTACAGGTTATTTACACATAAATTGTAGCAAAACAAGACTTTTTTACTTGTTTTTTAAATATTTCTACTTACTTAAATTTACTTAAGAAAAGGGTTTTCAAAGAAAGAAAAAACCCAACGACGCAATTGGTACAGAAACCAAAATATTTTTACAAGCAAAATACCAACAAATTCTTTTGGCTATTTTTTTTCTTAATAATTTCTGCAATTAGGTACGTCTTTTTAAAGAAAGCAAAAGGGACCCTTTTACAGGTAGCAAAGAATTTTTTTTCACAAACAAAACACATATCGTTAGCTTAAACGTTGCAGTAAATGTTATTGCTAAAAAAATTTACTAAATAAAATTTAAGCTAGCTTTGCTGTTAAATATTTTCAACAATTTAAATTATGTTAAAATTAAATAAAAATGTTATATTACTCTGCATTTAAGTCTTAAAATTTAGACTCTAAATATTGCACGCACAATATTTTTGAGTGTAAGCTGAAACAAAATAATATAGCATCCGCTAAACATGTACACTTGTCGAAGTCACACCGACGACTGAATTGAAGAGCATAAAAATATGTGTTTGTAGTGGTTTGCACAATTGTGCAAAGAAATGGAAACCCCTGTTCTAAAGTATTTATATGTTTTCTTGTAATCAACTTGCAAGCATAGAAAAACCTTTTGACTGCCGTTTTCCATGTAGTATTTGTAATATGGGTCTGCTTATTGTTTCTTTTATTTTTTTCTTCCAATTCATTTTAAACACTTTTGTTTTATATCCCTTAACAATTTAAATTTCTTTACCTGATTGCTAACGGGTTTTTAAGGTTTTCAAATATCTCATCTTCACTTTCATTTACAACAGTTTCTGCCGCTTTTATGAAGCGAAATGCTTAAGAAGAAGAAAAAAGTGTAAGTTTGTTAGTTTTTTTGCATTTGGATTATTTTATGTGTGACCTGAACTACAACTTTAATCGAACCATATTTTAGTAGTTGTTTTATTTTCCTATTTGTCGGTTTTTTTATTTACCGTGCGGGAAATACTTGTAGGCAAAATAATTCACTTTCTTTTTATTGCAATTGATATGTTTTGTTTCCTCAGTGTGTTTAAGGCTGATTTTATATGATAAACTTTATGCCCGATTTTTTTCGAAAACCTGTAATCACTTATATTTCTTATAAAAAATCGATTTATAGGCTGATTTTGTTTGAAACATTTTAAACTCGATTTGAAAAAAACTAGAAGCGCTAGAGCATAAACAATGAAAATCTCTGATCACTCATATTTAAAACCAAAAAATCTCGATTTTCTGGGATATAAAACAAAAATAATGCAAATCTGTGATCACTTCTATTTTCAATAGGAAATAGATTTTCTTAAGATTTTTGTATAAAAAACTTCAAAAGCGTTTTTCTTGTAAACTAGAAGAGCTAGAGCAAAAATAACAAAAATCTGTGATCACTTCTATTTTCCATAGAAATTTGATTTTCTTAGGATTTTTGTATGAAAAACTTTAAATGCGTTTTTCTTGTAAACTAGAAGAGCCAGAGCAAAAATAACGAAAATCTGTGATCACTTCTATTTTCCATAGAAAATTGATTTTCTTAGGATTTTTGTATGAAAAATTTTAAATGCGTTTTTCTTGTAAACTAGAAGAGCTAGAGCAAAAATAACGAAAATCTGTGATCACTTCTATTTTCCATAGAAAATTTATTTTCTTAGGATTTTTGTATGAAAAACTTTAAATGCGTTTTTCTTGTAAACTAGAAGAGCTAGAGCAAAAATAACGAAAATCTGTGATCACTTCTATTTTCCATAGAAAATTGATTTTCTTAGGATTTTTGTATGAAAAACTTTAAATGCGTTTTTCTTGTAAACTAGAAGAGCTAGAGCAAAAATAACGAAAATCTGTGATCATTTCCATTTTCCATAGAAAATTGATTTTCTTAGGATTTTTGTAAGAAAAACTTTAAATGCGTTTTTCTTGTAAACTAGAAGAGCTAGAGCAAAAATAACAAAAATCTGTGATCACTTCTATTTTCCATAGAAATTTGATTTTCTTAGGATTTTTGTATGAAAAACTTTAAATGCGTTTTTCTTGTAAACTAGAAGAGCCAGAGCAAAAATAACGAAAATCTGTGATCACTTCTATTTTCCATAGAAAATTGATTTTCTTAGGATTTTTGTATGAAAAATTTTAAATGCGTTTTTCTTGTAAACTAGAAGAGCTAGAGCAAAAATAACGAAAATCTGTGATCACTTCTATTTTCCATAGAAAATTGATTTTCTTAGGATTTTTGTATGAAAAACTTTAAATGCGTTTTTCTTGTAAACTAGAAGAACTAGAGCAAAAATAACGAAAATCTGAGATCACTTCTATTTTCCATAGAAAATTGATTTTCTTAGGATTTTTGTATGAAAAATTTTAAATGCGTTTTTCTTGTAAACTAGAAGAGCTAGAGCAAAAATAACAAAAATCTGTGATCACTTCTATTTTCCATAGAAAATTGATTTTCTTAGGAATTTTGTATGAAAAACTTTAAATGCGTTTTTCTTGTAAACTAGAAGAGCTAGAGCAAAAATAACGAAAATCTGTGATCACTTCTATTTTCCATAGAAATTTGATTTTCTTAGGATTTTTGTATGAAAAACTTTAAATGCGTTTTTCTTGTAAACTAGAAGAGCTAGAGCAAAAATAACAAAAATCTGTGATAACTTCTATTTTCCATAGAAAATTGATTTTCTTAGGAATTTTGTATGAAAAACTTTAAATGCGTTTTTCTTGTAAACTAGAAGAGCTAGAGCAAAAATAACGAAAATCTGTGATCACTTCTATTTTCCATAGAAATTTGATTTTCTTAGGATTTTTGTATGAAAAATTTTAAATGCGTTTTTCTTGTAAACTAGAAGAGCTAGAGCAAAAATAACAAAAATCTGTGATCACTTCTATTTTCCATAGAAAATTGATTTTCTTAGGAATTTTGTATGAAAAACTTTAAATGCGTTTTTCTTGTAAACTAGAAGAGCTAGAGCAAAAATAACAAAAATCTGTGATCACTTCTATTTTCCATAGAAATTTGATTTTCTTAGGATTTTTGTATGAAAAATTTTAAATGCGTTTTTCTTGTAAACTAGAAGAGCTAGAGCAAAAATAACAAAAATCTGTGATCACTTCTATTTTCCATAGAAAATTGATTTTCTTAGGAATTTTGTATGAAAAACTTTAAATGCGTTTTTCTTGTAAACTAGAAGAGCTAGAGCAAAAATAACGAAAATCTGTGATCACTTCTATTTTCCATAGAAATTTGATTTTCTTAGGATTTTTGTATGAAAAACTTTAAATGCGTTTTTCTTGTAAACTAGAAGAGCTAGAGCAAAAATAACAAAAATCTGTGATCACTTCTATTTTCCATAGAAAATTGATTTTCTTAGGATTTTTGTATGAAAAATTTTAAATGCGTTTTTCTTGTAAACTAGAAGAGCTAGAGCAAAAATAACAAAAATCTGTGATCACTTCTATTTTCCATAGAAAATTGATTTTCTTAGGAATTTTGTATGAAAAACTTTAAATGCGTTTTTCTTGTAAACTAGAAGAGCTAGAGCAAAAATAACGAAAATCTGTGATCACTTCTATTTTCCATAGAAATTTGATTTTCTTAGGATTTTTGTATGAAAAACTTTAAATGCGTTTTTCTTGTAAACTAGAAGAGCTAGAGCAAAAATAACAAAAATCTGTGATCACTTCTATTTTCCATAGAAAATTGATTTTCTTAGGATTTTTGTATGAAAAATTTTAAATGCGTTTTTCTTGTAAACTAGAAGAGCTAGAGCAAAAATAACAAAAATCTGTGATCACTTCAATTTTCCATAGAAAATTGATTTTCTTAGGAATTTTGTATGAAAAACTTTAAATGCGTTTTTCTTGTAAACTAGAAGAGCTAGAGCAAAAATAACGAAAATCTGTGATCACTTCTATTTTCCATAGAAATTTGATTTTCTTAGGATTTTTGTATGAAAAACTTTAAATGCGTTTTTCTTGTAAACTAGAAGAGCTAGAGCAAAAATAACAAAAATCTGTGATCACTTCTATTTTCCATAGAAATTTGATTTTCTTAGGATTTTTGTATGAAAAACTTTAAATGCGTTTTTCTTGTAAACTAGAAGAGCTAGAGCAAAAATAACAAAACTCTGTGATCACTTCTATTTTCCATAGAAAATTGATTTTCTTAGGATTTTTGTATGAAAAATTTTAAATGCGTTTTTCTTGTAAACTAGAAGAGCTAGAGCAAAAATAACAAAAATCTGTGATCACTTCTATTTTCCATAGAAAATTGATTTTCTTAGGATTTTTGTATGAAAAATTTTAAATGCGTTTTTCTTGTAAACTAGAAGAGCTAGAGCAAAAATAACAAAAATCTGTGATCACTTCTATTTTCAATAGAAATTTGATTTTCTTAGGATTTTTGTATGAAAAACTTTAAATGCGTTTTTCTTGTAAACTAGAAGAGCTAGAGCAAAAATAACAAAAATCTGTGATCACTTCTATTTTCCATAGAAATTTGATTTTCTTAGGATTTTTGTATGAAAAACTTTAAATGCGTTTTTCTTGTAAACTAGAAGAGCTAGAGCAAAAATAACAAAACTCTGTGATCACTTCTATTTTCCATAGAAAATTGATTTTCTTAGGATTTTTGTATGAAAAATTTTAAATGCGTTTTTCTTGTAAACTAGAAGAGCTAGAGCAAAAATAACAAAAATCTGTGATCACTTCTATTTTCCATAGAAAATTGATTTTCTTAGGAATTTTGTATGAAAAACTTTAAATGCGTTTTTCTTGTAAACTAGAAGAGCTAGAGCAAAAATAACGAAAATCTGTGATCACTTCTATTTTCCATAGAAATTTGATTTTCTTAGGATTTTTGTATGAAAAACTTTAAATGCGTTTTTCTTGTAAACTAGAAGAGCTAGAGCAAAAATAACAAAAATCTGTGATCACTTTTATTTTCCATAGAAAATTGATTTTCTTAGGATTTTTGTATGAAAAATTTTAAATGCGTTTTTCTTGTAAACTAGAAGAGCTAGAGCAAAAATAACAAAAATCTGTGATCACTTCTATTTTCCATAGAAATTTGATTTTCTTAGGAATTTTGTATGAAAAACTTTAAATGCGTTTTTCTTGTAAACTAGAAGAGCTAGAGCAAAATAACGAAAATCTGTGATCACTTCTATTTTCCATAGAAATTTGATTTTCTTAGGATTTTTGTATGAAAAACTTTAAATGCGTTTTTCTTGTAAACTAGAAGAGCTAGAGCAAAAATAACAAAATCTGTGATCACTTCTATTTTCCATAGAAATTTGATTTTCTTAGGATTTTTGTATGAAAAACTTTAAATGCGTTTTTCTTGTAAACTAGAAGAGCTAGAGCAAAAATAACGAAAATCTGTGATCACTTCTATTTTCCATAGAAAATTGATTTTCTTAGGATTTTTGTATGAAAAATTTTAAATGCGTTTTTCTTGTAAACTAGAAGAGCTAGAGCAAAAATAACAAAAATCTGTGATCACTTCTATTTTCCATAGAAAATTGATTTTCTTAGGAATTTTGTATGAAAAACTTTAAATGCGTTTTTCTTGTAAACTAGAAGAGCTAGAGCAAAAATAACGAAAATCTGTGATCACTTCTATTTTCCATAGAAAATTGATTTTCTTAGGAATTTTGTATGAAAAACTTTAAATGCGTTTTTCTTGTAAACTAGAAGAGCTAGAGCAAAAATAACGAAAATCTGTGATCACTTCTATTTTCCATAGAAATTTGATTTTCTTAGGATTTTTGTATGAAAAATTTTAAATGCGTTTTTCTTGTAAACTAGAAGAGCTAGAGCAAAAATAACAAAAATCTGTGATCACTTCTATTTTCCATAGAAAATTGATTTTCTTAGGAATTTTGTATGAAAAACTTTAAATGCGTTTTTCTTGTAAACTAGAAGAGCTAGAGCAAAAATAACGAAAATCTGTGATCACTTCTATTTTCCATAGAAATTTGATTTTCTTAGGATTTTTGTATGAAAAACTTTAAATGCGTTTTTCTTGTAAACTAGAAGAGCTAGAGCAAAAATAACAAAAATCTGTGATCACTTCTATTTTCCATAGAAAATTGATTTTCTTAGGATTTTTGTATGAAAAATTTTAAATGCGTTTTTCTTGTAAACTAGAAGAGCTAGAGCAAAAATAACAAAAATCTGTGATCACTTCTATTTTCCATAGAAAATTGATTTTCTTAGGAATTTTGTATGAAAAACTTTAAATGCGTTTTTCTTGTAAACTAGAAGAGCTAGAGCAAAAATAACGAAAATCTGTGATCACTTCTATTTTCCATAGAAATTTGATTTTCGTAGGATTTTTGTATGAAAAACTTTAAATGCGTTTTTCTTGTAAACTAGAAGAGCTAGAGCAAAAATAACAAAAATCTGTGATCACTTCTATTTTCCATAGAAAATTGATTTTCTTAGGAATTTTGTATGAAAAACTTTAAATGCGTTTTTCTTGTAAACTGAAGAGCTAGAGCAAAAATAACGAAAATCTGTGATCACTTCTATTTTCCATAGAAAATTGATTTTCTTAGGATTTTTGTATGAAAAATTTTAAATGCGTTTTTCTTGTAAACTAGAAGAGCTAGAGCAAAAATAACAAAAATCTGTGATCACTTCTATTTTCCATAGAAAATTGATTTTCTTAGGATTTTGTATGAAAAACTTTAATGCGTTTTTCTTGTAAACTAGAAGAGCTAGAGCAAAAATAACGAAAATCTGTGATCACTTCTATTTTCCATAGAAATTTGATTTTCTTAGGATTTTTGTATGAAAAACTTTAAATGCGTTTTTCTTGTAAACTAGAAGAGCCAGAGCAAAAATAACGAAAATCTGTGATCACTTCTATTTTCCATAGAAATTTGATTTTCTTAGGATTTTTGTATGAAAAACTTTAAATGCGTTTTTCTTGTAAACTAGAAGAGCTAGAGCAAAAATAACGAAAATCTGTGATCACTTCTATTTTCCATAGAAAATTGATTTTCTTAGGATTTTTGTATGAAAAACTTTAAATGCGTTTTTCTTGTAAACTAGAAGAACTAGAGCAAAAATAACGAAAATCTGAGATCACTTCTATTTTCCATAGAAAATTGATTTTCTTAGGATTTTTGTATGAAAAATTTTAAATGCGTTTTTCTTGTAAACTAGAAGAGCTAGAGCAAAAATAACGAAAATCTGTGATCACTTCCATTTTCCATAGAAAATTGATTTTCTTAGGATTTTTGTATGAAAAACTTTAAATGCGTTTTTCTTGTAAACTAGAAGAGCTAGAGCAAAAATAACGAAAATCTGTGATCACTTCTATTTTCCATAGAAATTTGATTTTCTTAGGATTTTTGTATGAAAAACTTTAAATGCGTTTTTCTTGTAAACTAGAAGAGCCAGAGCAAAAATAACGAAAATCTGTGATCACTTCTATTTTCCATAGAAATTGATTTTCTTAGGATTTTTGTATGAAAAACTTTAAATGCGTTTTTCTTGTAAACTAGAAGAGCTAGAGAAAAAACAACGAAAATCTGTGATCACTTCTATTTTCCATAGAAATTTGATTTTCTTAGGATTTTTGTATGAAAAACTTTAAATGCGTTTTTCTTGTAAACTAGAAGAGCTAGAGCAAAAATAACGAAAATCTGTGATCACTTCTATTTTCCATAGAAATTTGATTTTCTTAGGATTTTTGTATGAAAAACTTTAAATGCGTTTTTCTTGTAAACTAGAAGAGCCAGAGCAAAAATAACGAAAATCTGTGATCACTTCTATTTTCCATAGAAAATTGATTTTCTTAGGATTTTTGTATGAAAAACTTTAAATGCGTTTTTCTTGTAAACTAGAAGAGCTAGAGAAAAAACAACGAAAATCTGTGATCACTTCTATTTTCCATAGAAATTTGATTTTCTTAGGATTTTTGTATGAAAAACTTTAAATGCGTTTTTCTTGTAAACTAGAAGAGCCAGAGCAAAAATAACGAAAATCTGTGATCACTTCTATTTTCCATAGAAAATTGATTTTCTTAGGATTTTTGTATGAAAAATTTTAAATGCGTTTTTCTTGTAAACTAGAAGAGCTAGAGCAAAATAACGAAAATCTGTGATCACTTCTATTTTCCATAGAAAATTTATTTTCTTAGGATTTTTGTATGAAAAACTTTAAATGCGTTTTTCTTGTAAACTAGAAGAGCTAGAGCAAAAATAACGAAAATCTGTGATCACTTCTATTTTCCATAGAAAATTGATTTTCTTAGGATTTTTGTATGAAAAACTTTAAATGCGTTTTTCTTGTAAACTAGAAGAGCTAGAGCAAAAATAACGAAAATCTGAGATCACTTCTATTTTCCATAGAAAATTGATTTTCTTAGGATTTTTGTATGAAAAATTTTAAATGCGTTTTTCTTGTAAACTAGAAGAGCTAGAGCAAAAATAACGAAAATCTGTGATCACTTCATTTTCCATAGAAAATTGATTTTCTTAGGATTTTTGTATGAAAAACTTTAAATGCGTTTTTCTTGTAAACTAGAAGAGCTAGAGCAAAAATAACGAAAATCTGTGATCACTTCTATTTTCCATAGAAAATTGATTTTCTAAGGATTTATGTATGAAAAATTTTAAATGCGTTTTTCATGTAAACTAGAAGAGCTAGAGCAAAAATACGAAAATCTGTGATCACTTCCATTTTCCATAGAAAATTGATTTTCTTAGGATTTTTGTATGAAAAACTTTAAATGCGTTTTTCTTGTAAACTAGAAGAGCTAGAGCAAAAATAACGAAAATCTGTGATCACTTCTATTTTCCATAGAAAATTGATTTTCTAAGGATTTTTGTATGAAAAACTTTAAATGCGTTTTTCTTGTAAACTAGAAGAGCTAGAGCAAAAATAACGAAAATCTGTGATCACTTCTATTTTCCATAGAAAATTGATTTTCTTAGGATTTTTGTATGAAAAACTTTAAATGCGTTTTTCTTGTAAACTAGAAGAGCTAGAGCAAAAATAACGGAAATCTGTGATCACTTCTATTTTCCATAGAAAATTGATTTTCTTAGGATTTTTGTACTGAAAAATTTTAAATGCGTTTTTCTTGTAAACTAGAAGAGCTAGAGCAAAAATAACGAAAATCTGTGATCACTTCTATTTTCCATAGAAAATTGATTTTCTTAGGATTTTTGTATGAAAAACTTTAAATGCGTTTTTCTTGTAAACTAGAAGAGCTAGAGCAAAAATAACGAAAATATGTGATCACTTCTAATTTCCATAGAAAATTGATTTTCTTAGGATTTTTGTATGAAAAACTTTAAATGCGTTTTTCTTGTAAACTAGAAGAGCTAGAGCAAAAATAACGAAAATCTGTGATCACTTCTATTTTCCATAGAAAATTGATTTTCTTAGGATTTTTGTATGAAAAACTTTAAATGCGTTTTTCTTGTAAACTAGAAGAGCTAGAGCAAAAATAACGAAAATCTGTGATCACTTCTATTTTTCATAGAAAATTGATTTTCTTAGGATTTTTGTATGAAAAACTTTAAATGCGTTTTTCTTGTAAACTAGAAGAGCTAGAGCAAAAATAACGAAAATCTGTGATCACTTCTATTTTCCATAGAAAATTGATTTTCTTAGGATTTTTGTATGAAAAACTTTAAATGCGTTTTTCTTGTAAACTAGAAAAGCTAGAGCAAAAATAACGAAAATCTGTTATCACTTCTATTTTCCATAGAAAATTGATTTTCTTCGGATTTTTGTATGAAAAACTTTAAATGCGTTTTTCTTGTAAACTAGAAGAGCTAGAGCAAAAATAACGAAAATCTGTGATCACTTCTATTTTCCATAGAAAATTGATTTTCTTAGGATTTTTGTATGAAAAACTTTAAATGCGTTTTTCTTGTAAACTAGAAGAGCTAGAGCAAAAATATCGAAAATCTGTGATCACTTCTATTTGCCATAGAAAATTGATTTTCTTAGGATTTTTGTATGAAAAATTTTAAATGCGTTTTTCTTGTAAACTAGAAGAGCTAGAGCAAAAATAACGAAAATCTGTGATCACTTCTATTTTCCATAGAAAATTGATTTTCTAAGGATTTTTGTATGAAAAACTTTAAATGCGTTTTTCTTGTAAACTAGAAGAGCTAGAGCAAAAATAACGGAAATCTGTGATCACTTCTATTTTCCATAGAAAATTGATTTTCTTAGGATTTTTGTATGAAAAACTTTAAATGCGTTTTTCTTGTAAACTAGAAGAGCTAGAGCAAAAATAACGAAAATCTGTGATCACTTCCATTTTCCATAGAAATTTGATTTTCTTAGGATTTTTGTATGAAAAACTTTAAATGCGTTTTTCTTGTAAACTAGAAGAGCTAGAGCAAAAATAACGAAAATCTGTGATCACTTCCATTTTCCATAGAAATTGATTTTCTTAGGATTTTTGTATGAAAAACTTTAAATGCGTTTTTCTTGTAAACTAGAAGAGCTAGAGCAAAAATAACGAAAATCTGTGATCACTTCCATTTTCCATAGAAAATTGATTTTCTTAGGATTTTTGTATGAAAAACTTTAAATGCGTTTTTCTTGTAAACTAGAAGAGCTAGAGCAAAAAATAACGAAAATCTGTGATCACTTCTATTTTCCATAGAAAATTGATTTTCTTAGGATTTTTGTATGAAAAACTTTAAATGCGTTTTTCTTGTAAACTAGAAGAGCTAGAGCAAAAATAACGAAAATCTGTGATCACTTCTATTTTCCATAGAAAATTGATTTTCTTAGGATTTTTGTATGAAAAACTTTAAATGCGTTTTTCTTGTAAACTAGAAGAGCTAGAGCAAAAATAACGAAAATCTGTGATCACTTCTATTTTCCACAGAAAATTGATTTTCTTAGGATTTTTGTATGAAAAACTTT